>OX424558.1:19241068-24041068 GCA_949152475.1 Terebella lapidaria | reverse complement strand
ATAGACTTAACTAGTAAAACTAATGATAACCTATTCGGTTAGTCATGACTGGATAGAACTTTTTAGGGCCCGAGTGAGTCGGAAATTTCCGAACCGGGTACCTGTGTCGTCTGACCCGACCCGTCCAAATATATAGCAAAATTTGAATGATACTCACTGAAGCAATTTGTAACACGTAAACGCCAGACATTGATCTTTGACACATATTATTTGTTTCGTCAGTAATTACCAGTATTTTCAAGTTTGAGAAAGATCACAATGTCATGACCTCATAAAACTATCGTTTTTTTTCCTGTTGATTTCCTTGTCATTCTTGTGATTTTACTAGTGTTTATCACAAATATTCAAAACTATATCTTTATTTGTTCTCAAATACGAGTAACAAAATTCCGATCCAGGTAATTGTATGACCCGCCCCGAATTTGGGTACCTGTCGACTCGTCTGGGCCCCAGAACCTTTACATTGTTGAACCCAATAATAAATGTTTCTTGTAATAATTATTTTTATTGTGGCCAATAAGACTTAATCAATAAAACTAATGTTACTTATTCCGTTACAGCCATGAAATCTCTACAAGTCAGAAGCTTTACCTTGTTGAACACGTTTAAAAATCACCCGACTATTTTTGGGACCAATGTGTAAGATTTTCAAGGTTCTGATTATGTTTTTCTGATTTAGGAGGCACAATGTTTTTTGAGCTTTAGTCTTAGATTTAAATTTCTTTATGGATTTTTTTTCAGTGTTTTGATTTGTACTGCAGAGACATTTCAGTAACTTGTCTGCTTTTCCAATAATTCATGACATGTATGAAAGCTTTTTTCATCAATGCGATCATGTTTCTCCTTGCCCAAATGTTGGTTTGAAGATCAGCGTACATGTTGTGTCAAAAAAATGTTCGTTAATTATTATCAGAAAATGTAATCTGGATGGGCCATCTGTCCTTGCATGTCATGTACACATGAAGCTAGGTGTTTCATTAAGTGACTCCAACCCCTGCTGTTCCGGATACTGATTAAGATGCCAAGTCCCACCAGGGGACTGTAATCACAGCTAGTCTGTGTTTATTCAATGTACATGTACAGGGGAGGAGTCAGGATCCAATTAATGTGCTCTACCTTGTTCATATATGCCGGCAAGGCTTTCAATAAAGTCAGTTTTGGATTTGATTTCAAACTATCCACATCGTTGTTGTCTGTCTCCAAACACAGAACCCAGGCCGGCTGGCTTTGGCCAGTCCGGCCTGGACAGAAATACGGACTTGTGAAGTTTGTGAATACGGAGAAAATCACAAATTTTACATTGGCGTCGCGTTTGGCCAGGACTGAATATTTCAAATTGGACTCTTCTGGATTAAACGCAGGCAGATCAGAAGTTTCTCACGCCCAACAGAAATCCAGAGATGTACGTGTTCCTCTGGTTGGCGAGCAATGAATGATTACAGAATGTGAACAAACAGAACACTGACAGGCGACATCGGCACTGGGTATCTCCAGCATCACAACTTTTCTGCGACACTTCCAGGCATGACTGGATATGGCGAGGTGAATTAATATACCTGCGAAATTCTGTGTTGGCACGACTGATTTTGCGTGTCACCGCATCTACAGAAACTACAGGAACCGAGGTACAGATGAAGGCGCATCTGATGTCTACAGAGGGACATCACTGCGTTTACGGCGAAATCCGATCAACTAAACCGATACAGTACCGAGCGAGACGGCGCAACTGATGTTCAATGACGGGGGGACATCACTGCGCACACCGAATCAACATGGTTCGACCTATATGACCACAGAGAGCACGGAGACGCCACAGAGCTCCGACAAAACTGTGTGGTTTTCGCAGGACATAGATGTGGAGATGGACGCTGCCTGATGTCGTCTGCCAGTCCAGAAATATCAGGTTAATAAAGACAACTGTTTTCACTGATTGATACAGTCCGATTGTACATCATCGCGATTGAGATATTACCCATCGACGTTAAGCACTGACAGACGCACGCAGGGATTGCCGGGGTCATGACTCACAACATGTGATGGATTTGTGCCGAAAACTTGACGGTTGCAGTGGTGCAGCCGAAACGTTATTCAAACACTTTGTACTGTCTATTATATGCGTAACTTTTTATGTTCAATTATATTAATTTTGTTGAATGGTGACATCAGAAACCTACCAATTTCTTTGTGAGAAAATATACTGTTTATATTTTCGACGATTCCGAGAATTATTTTGTATGGTTTCTGCTATTTTGTCCAATTTCCATTGCTGAAATGTAATGAGATTTATTGTCTCTTCACTGTCATTGAGTAATGCCATATACATGATATGGTCCTACATAGATATTGTGATAATCCACATATAACTGAGTAATGTGTATCTTATATCTTTTTAATGTTTGAGTAAAAATATAATTTTTACTTATTGAGAGAGGGCGTGTGTAAGATCCACATTACAGTAATTAAATCAGTTCAAAATGTTCGTTAATTATTATCAGAAAATGTAATCTGGATGGGCCATCTGCCCTTGCATGTCATGTACACATGAAGCTAGGTGTTTCATTAAGTGACTCCAACCCCTGCTGTTCCGGATACTGATTAAGATGCCAAGTCCCACCAGGGGACTGTAATCACAGCTAGTCTGTGTTTATTCAATGTACATGTACAGGGGAGGAGTCAGGATCCAATTAATGTGCTCTACCTTGTTCATATATGCCGGCAAGGCTTTCAATAAAGTCAGTTTTGGATTTGATTTCAAACTATCCACATCGTTGTTGTCTGTCTCCAAACACAGAACCCAGGCCGGCTGGCTTTGGCCAGTCCGGCCTGGACAGAAATACAGACTTGTGAAGTTTGTGAATACGGAGAAAATCACAAATTTTACACAGTGTGTAGTGTCAGCTGCCAAATACTGAAGTAGCCCAGGCACACCCCCACCCCGAATCGCCGCTCGTGTGACTGCTATCAAAATCAGCACTGACAATTCTCGTCGGCAATATGAAACTATCATAAACATGATAAAAGTGCTAGATCTAGTATCCATTTGTTTCTGCTTATTTTAGGAGGAAACTAAGTTTTTTCCCGTGTAAAAGCTCCGCAAATCTGCCAAGTTTTGTTTGTTCGTTTCCGACTGTTCCTTTTAGTCAAATCTCGTTGAAATCTCGCTTCACTTCAATGGCATTTTTAATTAAATCCCCCCATAAACAAGCTTTCGGTGGTGATATTTTTATGAAGTATTACCAGTGAAGTAGGAAAGAGTCATAGAAAAGACCATTTATTTGGGTCGTAACAAGTATTTCCACAAATACCGCACTCAGTTGGGAGTTCTATGGTTGGACGATCTCTTGGCGGCTGGCATTTTGACCTTGACCCTGCAGCAATTTTTTGGGGCAGTAGTGACGCAGTACGCTAATTGGCGGGACTCGCTCACGTGATCATTTGCATATCATTATATCCACGTGTATTTCATAAACATGTGGGTGTGTCCGCCAAGACAGCTTCCCGATTGGACAATTCAGTGACTCTCTGGCTGGCGGGCCGACTGCCGTGACTGCTTATCGGGGCCACACGAGAATTGAATTTGCCCACTGGAATATGGAATACCACCACTAACACATAATTATTATGTTGCCGTATCAACTTGTCTTTCATTGTTGCAATACCATACTGTATCTATATATTGTGCGGAATGTATATCCAAAACTTTGAGTGCATATGATTGCAAGAAAGCACTGTTCCAGTGGAGATCAAAACGGGAATGGTGATGGGTATGAAACGGTGACATACAAAAAAAAAAACGGTCGGAACACACGTCTCCTGGGATTATTATCGCTAATAACTTATTACATTAACCATGATTAGGTACACGGGCGTCATTTTCCTCCCAACGGGCCCCGGGCCCTCCCAATTAGCCACAGTTGAATAGCCTGTTGTGGTTCCAAGTGGCACTTTCAAGAATGTAAACAAAAGAAAAAATTCAAAAATCCAAAAAAAAACAACATCATAGAGGAAGAGCCCTGCTCTTCCTAAAAAATACTTCCTTCTCAAAATATTTTTAGGCATTTTTGTGCAAAATTTCAGAAAGATTCGATCGTTAACTTTAAAGATAAAAATGTTAATGCCGGACGGACGGACGGACGGACGGCTAGACATGCGAACGGATGGGCGTTACGGGCAGACCCAATGTTAAATTTCCTATCTTAACTTTCCCCACAAGTCCTGAAAAAATCCCCATAAGACCGCACTTTTGGCTTAAACTGTGGTTGTGGGGCGTTTTCAGCTTTATTCCCCCTAAGAAATCCCCGTAAACCCTTCTGGTATGCCCGGACGGACGGACGGACGGACGACGGACGCAACGCCTTGCCAATACCTAAAATCAAACTAACAATTTCAGTAGCAGAGTAAACTGAGGTCTCATAATGCCTTGAATCTTGTTACATAGGGACTACACTGTGTCTGCGGTTCGTTGGCATAAACTCATGAAACTGACTTACTGTGTACAGCGCTGTATGGACAATACATTTGTCCATACAGCGCTGTACACAGTAAGAAAGTGAAGAAACTGACCTAGGTAAAGTCACTTCACACTCTGCGGTGGATTGCCCGACCCAACTGACCACTTCAGTACCAACTAGCCACTTCGTAGGCCTATTCTAGACTACAGTGTCTCAGAGATAGGCTGCTGTTGTGTCAGTGTTGTGTGATCATGATTTGAAACATGGGAATTTTACATACTTGTTTCACTTTCGTTTTCCAATCACCTGGCGTATGTAGTACTATACACTCACTAGATGGCATTACTTTGCTCTACTCACATTATGACGGGAGCATGATGATTATGACGGGAGCGTGAAGGAGTAATAAACGAGAGCCCCTAGGGCACCCACTTGCCGGAACGCATACTCATGATACTTGACAGGTTTGAATGAATTTGAAATTTCCAACTGTATCCTATTCAATATGATGCACTGATGTTTCCAACTGTATCCTATTCAATATGGTGCACTGAACTTTGTACTCGACCTTGATATTGACTTGTGGCGAACCTCTCAAGGTCAAGGTCAAAGGTCACATTCAAGGTCACTCATGAAAGGCCTTTTAATATGCCACAATATGGTCTTAGTTTGAACTCTCTGCGACGATTAGTTCCGAAGTTATGGCCATTTATGTGATTTTGACCTTTCTCTTGACCTTGACCTCGACCTTTGACCTTGAGTCACGAAAATTGTGCATTGTCTGTGTATGAAGACATATATTTTACCTGTATAATTCCATCAGAATCGAACAAGGTGTGTGGACACTATGACCATTTGAAAGTTCGACGAAATTACGTTTATGACGTCACTGTGACGTCAATAAACGTCACATCTCAAAACTGTTGAGAAAGTATGTACCAGGGAGTCAAGACCTTTCATTTGATATACTACTTGATAGGTTTCAGTTAGTTTTGAAACTTGACCTTGAAGTTTTCCTCATATGACCTTATTTTCCTGACCAAGTTCAAAGTCAATCATGAAATTGACATATACGCTCGATTGCTATGTCGCTTCTGAATGATATGGTTTGAATTTCATGAACCTACAACAATTCAAATGGATGTTATTACCGGAAACGTGTTTTTTTGGGATTTCGATGACCTTGACCTTGACCTTTGACCTTTGTACTTTAATTACTAGAGGTCATTACTGTCAATATGCACATCAAGTTTTAAGAGATTCCATAAAGTATTGACGATGTTATGGCCTTTTGAAATTTCGGAAATTTGACGTTTATGACGTCATTGTGACGTCAGTGTACGTCGCAGAGCCGAAAATAAGGTATCACTGCAATCAGGGGGTCAAGACCTTTCCAACGATATACTACTCGATATGATTCGCTGACCTTCGTACTTGACCTTGACATTCACCTCATGGCGAACTTCTCAAGGTCAAGGTCAAATCTCAAGGTCAAGGTCACAGAAGATAGAACTCGAGTTTATCTACAATATGAACTTGGTTTGAAGTCTCTATAACGAATAGAACCGGAGTTATGGCCACTTATGTGTTTTTACCATTTTGCATGACCTTGACCTTGACCTTTGACCTAGAATCACCAAAAACGTGCAGTCGCGAACCATCGTCCTAGAAAATATGCACACCAAGTTTGGAGGGAATTAGGAGAAAATTGTGGACGCTAGAGGGGGCACAAACAAACAAACAAACGAGATACCATTGGCCTAAAGGCCAAACTTGTCGAAATCTTTTTCTACATGCGTGGCCTACTTTAAGCATAATTGAATGAGGTTTCCGACGGTGTAATCCATTTCATTAAGGATTAATACTCACCCAGATACAATCCTATTTCGAAAATGGACGTTTGACGTCATGACGTCATTGTTGTTGAATGTAACGTGTTTAAACTCGGTACATGGATGGGTATTAATATACGACATAGGTTCCCATAATTACAGTCTAATAACTTCAAATTTGAGTGCACATCCGCTTCTCTGTGCGACAAATACTTTCAGATATATAGCCCTTTTTTAAATTGACGTTTTACGTCATGACGTCATTGACGTTGAACGTAGCACGTTGAAACTTGGTATATGGCTGTATATCAGTATTCCAATACCTTCAAATTTGAGTGCCCTGTGGATATTTGAAAGTTTGCTGAAAAGTCGAAAAACTTGTATGACAGGCCTTACGTTTATGACGTCATAGCGGAAAATCTGTCATGGCGGAAAAGTATCGGACAGTACCCTCCTAAACCAGATCTCAACGAGCTTTCCAATGGTGCAATCTGCTTTTCTGTACGACAAATACCTGTCGATATATAGCTCCATTATGAAAATTGATGTTTTACGTCATGACATCATTGACGTTGCACGTAGCGTGTTGAAACTCTTTATATGGCTGGGTAATGAAGTTCCACATACATTCTCATAATTACAGTCTATTACCTCCAAAATTGAGTGCACTGTGGTTGTTTGAAAGTTTGCTGAAAAGCCGAAAAACTTGTATGACAGGCCTTACGTTTATGACGTCATAGCGGAAAATCTATCATGGCGGAAAAGTATCGGACAGTACCCTCCTAAACCAGAATCCAACGAGCTTTCCAGTGGTGCAATTCGCTTCTCTGTGCGACAAATACTTTCAGAAATATAGCCCATTTTTAAAATTGACGTTTTACGTCATGACGTCATTCACGTTGAACGTAGCGCATTGAAACTTGGCATATGGCTGTATATTAATATTTTCCATAGGTTCTCATAATTACAGTTCAAAACCTTCAAATTTGAGTGCACTGTGGGTGTTTGAATGTTTGCTGAAAAGTCGAAAATTTTGTATGACAGGCCTTACGTTTATGACGTCATAGCGGAAATCTATCATGGCGGCAAAGTATCGCATAGTACCTTTTTAAACCAGAATTCAACGAGCTTTCCAGTGGTGCAATCTGCTTTTCTGTACGACGAATAGTTTCCGAGATATAGCCCCATTTTCAAAATTGACGTTTTACGTCATGACGTCATTGACGTTGAACGTAGCGCGTTGAAACTTGGTATAGGGCTGTAGAATAATATTTCACATAGATTCTCATAATTACAGTTCAAAACGTTCAAATTTGAGTACATTGTGGATGTTTGAATGTTTGCTGAAAAGTCGAAAATTTTGTATGACAGGCCTTACGTTTATGACGTCATAGCGGAAAATCTATCATGACGGAAAAGTTTCTGACAGTACCCTCCTAAACCAGAATTCAACGAGCTTTCCAGTGGTGCAATCCGCTTCTCTGTACGATGAATAGTTTCCGAGATATAGCTCCATTTTTAAAATTGACGTTTTACGTCATGATGTCATTGACGTTGAACGCAGCGCGTTGGAACTTGGTGTGTGGCTGTATAATAATGTTTCACATAGGTTCTCATAATTACAATTCAAAACCTTCAAATTTGAGTGCACTGTGGATGTTTGAATGTTTGCTGAAAAGTCCAAAGTTTTGAATGACAGGCCTTACATTTATGACGTCATAGCGGAAAATCTATCAGGGCGGCAAAGTATCGGATAGTACCCTCTTAAACCAGAATTCAACGAGCTTTCCAGTGGTGCAAACCGCTTCTCTGTACGACGAATAGTTTCCGATATATAGCCCCATTTTTGAAAATTGACGTTTTACGTCGTGACGTCATTGACGTTCAATTGATTCGAGTGAAACTTCGCAGTTTGATGGATAATATAAACGTATATCAGTGTGCTAAATTTCAGAAATATGGTTACAAATTTGACTGTTATGTGAATTTTTGAAAATTCGCCAATGATGAGAGATAGGGATTTTTCGAGTTTTCAAGAATTTTTAGTGACGTCATCAATGAACCGATTATTTCCAAAAACGTGCGGTCCCGTCCTTGGGCGAATACCTATCCCTCAAAAAAGTTTCCAGATGCTAGCGTGAAAACTGTGGCCGCTAGAGCGCGAACAAACAAACATACAAACAGACAAACATACGCGAGTGACCAACATACTTGGCGAAAATCGAAGATTTCGCCAAGTAACAAACAAACACACAAACCGACAAACCAACCGACCAACATACTTGCCGGAATTTAAAATTCCGGCAAGTAATAAAAAATACACTGGACTGGACTGAACTGGTTAATTCGAAAGTATATCATTCCAAACTACACCGTGCAGATATACAGGCATGACAACACCAATGATATTGCGTCATATCCGTTACAGTCAGAGAATTCCCTATTTTGAAAACGGGGGGTGCCTAGCTTGATCCCCGCAGAATGGTGGGGGATATTTTGCTAGGCTGGTTGGCATTGTACACGAAGAGTTTCAAGACCACAGCACGCACAGAACGGCTCTGATGGCGAACGATATATATGGGTTGTCAGGCATGAAAATCAGTCGTTTTAAGGGGGTACCCTCAGAATTCGAGCTGTAGCAAAAAATCCAATTTATCAACATATATTTTCCTCAATATAGTGAGATCAGGAAATGAATTGGCTAGCTTTGTATTTAAGCTGCTAGGGTTTATCTTGTTCTGGGACGGAGCTATGGAGACTTGAATTTGGGCTTTTTATCATTGTTTTGTATGGCCGAAGGAATTAGTGAAATCTGTCCTACACACTCACCTGGTGAGTTTAGCAATAATTCAACAAATTGATTTCTTAGAGCATAAATTGTCAATATGATGATCCACTAAGTGTCATGTAATCAATGACCGATTCAAACACTTTAGACATAACCTTGATCAAATAATGTCAGATCAACGATTCAAAACATTTATAAACTAGACGTCAAGGCCTAAAGATGCCTTGGAGGCATTTCGGTGTTAAGACTAATTTGTAATATTTATAACATGTTTACCATGGGCTCTACAATGCTCTACGACACACTATTTCCACGATATCGATGAAAACGAAAAATGCCGACTTGGCGAAAAAAATTCAGGTCAAAGTTCATCCAGAATACTCCTTAGACATGTTTGTCTGGTGCCACGAGTCTAAAAATAATGTCCGTTTCGCTCTACGACGCACCGTTTCCGAGATATCGACGAAAACGAAAAATGCCCACTCGGCGAAAAAATTTCAGGTCAAGGTCAAAGTTCATTCATAATACCCCTTGGACATGTTTGTCTAGTGCCACGAGTCCGAAAATAACATCCGTTTCGCTGTACGATGCACCGTTTCCGAGATATCGACGAAAACATAAATTGCCGACTCGGCAGAAAAATTCAAGATAAGGTCAAAAGTCATCCTCAATAATCTTTAGACATGTTTGTCTAGGGCAACGAGTCCGAAAATAACGTCCGTTTCGCTCTACTATACACCGTTTCCGAGATATCGACGAAATAGAAAAATGCCGAGAAAAATCCAAGGTCAAGGTCAAAGGTCGTCCTCAATACCCTTTAGACATGTTTGTCTAAGGCAACGAGTCCGAAAATAACGTCCGTTTTGCTCTACGACGCACCGTTTCCGAGATATCGTCGAAAACGAAAAATGCCCACTCGGCAGAAAAATTTTAGGTCAAGGTCAAAGTTCATCCATAATACCCCTTAGACATGTTTGTCTAGTGCCACGAGTCCGAAAATAACGTCCGTTTCGCTCTATGACACACCGTTTCCGAGATATCAATGAAAACGAAAAATGCCGACTCGGCAGAAAAATTCAAGGTCAAGGTCGATGGTCATCCTTAATACCCCTTAGACATGTTTGTCTAGTGCCACGAGTCTGAAAATAACGTCCGTTTCGCTCTACGACACACCGTTTCCGAGAAATCGATGAAAACGAAAAATGCCGACTCGGCGGAAAAATTTTCGGTCAAGGTCGAAGTTCATCCATAATACCCTATAGACATGTTTGTCTAGTGCCACGAGTCCGGAAATAACGTCCGTTTCGCTCTACGACGCACCGTTTCCGAGATATCGACGAAAACGAAAAACGCCGACTCGGCAGAAAAATTCAAGGTCAAGGTCGATGGTCATCCTTAATACCCCTTAGACATGTTTGTCTAGGGCGACGAGTCCGAAAATAACGTCCGTTTCGCTCTACGACGCACCGTTTCCGAGATATCGATGAAAACGAAAAATGCCGACTCAGCGAAAAAAATTTTAGGTCAAGGTCAAAGTTCATCCATAATACCCCTTAGACATGTTTATCTAGTGCCACGAGTCCGAAAATAACGTCCGTTTCGCTCTACGACACACCGTTTCCGAGATATCGACGAAAACGAAAAATGACGACCCGGCAGAAAAATTTAAGGTCAAGGTCGAATGTCACCCTTAATACCCCTCAGACATGTTTGTCTAGGGCGACGAGTCCGAAAATAACGTCCGTTTCGCTCTACGACGCACCGTTTCCAAGATATGCAGGAAACCTCAAGGATGACTGGGCGAAAACTCTTCCGACCTCTAGGTCAAAGGTCGTTTGACAGATTGATCTCAAAATCAATAGGGTTCTTCCCTATTGATATATGAACCTCCGTGCAAAGTTCTGCAGCCATTGCCTACATACTTTTTGAGTTATCGAGCGGAAACAAAGTCCAAAAAAAAACATTGATTTCATCCTCACGGACCTCACGGACCTCGGATCCGGCTGAAAAACAATAGGGTTCTTCCACATAATATGTCTGACCAATGCTGAAAATTTGGCGAAGATACATCGAGGCAAACTAAAGTTATCGGTCGGAAACCAAAACGGCGGAAAAAAAAGAAAAAAAAAAAAAAAAAGGAAAAAAAAAATTCTGCTAAAACCATAAAGGCATTTCTTCCGAAATGCCTTAATAAATCTAATGATATATTCAAGAGTATTATGATGTCACCGAAAGAATTTTCTCACCATAGCACGGCCTTGAGTTTGAGCACTCTATGTCATCATTACGGTGACTTAGATTCGCCATCTCGTTTAATTTACACCCCATTCAGTTTCCACCTCGGCGAGAACCCTTCCCACCTAG
Organism: Terebella lapidaria; assembly: GCA_949152475.1. Taxonomy (NCBI): domain Eukaryota; kingdom Metazoa; phylum Annelida; class Polychaeta; order Terebellida; family Terebellidae; genus Terebella; species Terebella lapidaria. Next base: position 24,029,633 of record OX424558.1, on the reverse strand, counting down.
GTGAAAACCTTTTCACCCTGGTGAAAACCTTATCACCCCGGTGAGAACCTTCGCACGCCAGTGAGAACCTTCTCACCCCGGTGAAAACCTTATCACCCCGGTGACAACCTTCGCACCCCGGTGAGAACCTTCTCACCCCGGTGAAAACCTTCTCACCTCGGTGAAAACCTTCTCACCCTGGTGAAAACCTTCTCACCTAGGTGAAAACCTTCTCAACCCGGTGAAAACCTTCTCACCCCGGTGAAAACCTTTTCACCCCGGTGAGAACCTTCTCACCTCGGTGAAAACCTTCTCACCCTGGTGAAAACCTCACCCTGGGGAAAACCTTCTCACCCCGTTGAAAACCTTCTCACCCCGGTGCATACCTTGTCACCTCGGTGAAAACCTTCTCACCTCGAATAAAACCTTCTCACCCCGGTGAAAACCTTCTCACCCCGGTGAGAACCTTTTCACCCCGGTGAAAACCTTTTCACCCCGGTGAAAACCTTTTCACCCCGGTGAGAACTTTCTTACCCCGGTGAGAACCTTCTCACCCCGGTGAAAACCTTCTCACCTAGGTGAAAACCTTTTCACCCCGGTGAAAACCTTATCACCCCAATGAAAACCTCATCACCCTGGTGAAAAACCTTCTCACCTCGGTGAAAACCTTCTCACCCCAGTGAAAACCTTCTCACCCTGGTGAATACCTTCTCACTCCGGTGAGAACCTTCTCACCCCAGTGAAAACCTTCTCACCCCAGTGAAAACCTTCTCACCTCACAGTGGTGAAAAGGTATTCACCGGGGTGAGAAGGTTTTCAACAGGGTGAGAAGGTTTTCACCGGGGTGAGAAGGTTTTCACCGGGGTGAAAAGGTATTCACCGGGGTGAGAAGGTTTTCACCAGGGTGAGAAGGTTTTCACCGAGGTGAGAAGGTTTTCACCGGGTTGAGGTTCTCACCGAGGTGAGAAGGTTCTCACCGGGGCGAAAAGGTTCTCACCGGGGCGAAAAGGTTCTCACTGGGGTGAGAAGGTTTTCACCTAGGTGAGAAGGCTTTCACCTGGGTGAGAAGGTTCTCACCGGGGTGATAAGGTTCTCACCGGGGTGATAAGGTTTTCACCTAGGTGAGAAGGTTTTCACCGGGGTGAGAAGGTTCTCACCGGGGTGAGAAGGTTCTCACCGGGGTGATAAGGTATTCACCGGGTTGAGAAGGTTCTCACCGGGGTGAGAAAGTATTCACCGGGGTGAGAAGGTTTTCACCGGGGTGGGAAGGTTCTCACCGGGGTGAGAAGATTTTCACTTAGGTGAGAAGGTTTTCACTTAGGTGAGAAGGTTTTCACCGGTGTGAGAAGGTTTTCACTGGTGTGAGAAGGTTTTCACCGGGGAGGGAAGGTTCTCACCGGGGTGAGAAGGTTTTCACCTAGGTGGGAAGGTTCTCACCGGGGTGGGAAGGTTCTCACCGAGGTGAGAAGGTTTTCACCGGGGTGAGAAGGTTTTCACCGGGGTGGGAATCTTCTCACCGGGGTGAGAAGGTTTTCAACGGGGTGAGGTTTTCACCGAGGTGAGAAGGTTTTCACCGGGGTGAGAAGGTCTTCACAGGGGTGAGAAGGTTTTCACCGGGGTGAGAAGGTCTTCACCGGGGTGAGAAGGTTTTCAATGGGGTGAGAAGGTTTTCACCAGGGTGAGAAGGTTTTCACCGGGGTGAGAAGGTTTTCAACGGGGTGAGAAAATTTTCACCAAAGTGAGAAGATTTTGACCGGAGTGAGAAGCTTTTCACCGAGGTGAGAAGGTTTTCACCGGGGTGAGAAGGTTTTCACCGGTTTGAGAAGGTTTTCAACGGGGTGAGAAGCTTTTCAACGGGGTGAGAAGCTTTTCACCGAGGTGAGAAGGTTTTAACCGGGGTGAGAAGCTTTTCACCGAGGTGAGAATGTTTTCACTGGTGTGAGAAAGTTTTCACCGGGGTGAGAAGGTTTTCACCGGGGTGAGAAGGTATTCACCTCGGTGATGAGGTTTTCACCGGGGTGAGAAGGTATTCACCGGGGTGAGAAGGTTTTCACCGGGGTGAGAAGGTTTTCACCGGGGTGAGAAGGTTTTCACCGGGGTGAGAAGGTTTTCACCAAGGTGAGAAGGTTCTCACCGGGGTGAGAAGGTATTCACCGGGGTGAGAAGGTTTTCACCGAGGTGAGAAGGTTTTCACCGGGGTGAGAAGGTTTTCACCTAGGTGAGAAGGTTTTCGCCAGGGTGAGAAGGTTTTCACCGAGGTGGAAACTGAATGGGGTGTAAATTAAACGTGGCCGCGATCTAAGCCACCGTACATTGTGCATTCGAAAACAGAAAACTGGGATCAATTATTTTTTTATTGTAAGATTATGGGTAATTTTACCCCCAAAATGCCAGCAAAGTGGGTCATTTCTGGCCAATTTCACTAAAATCCACATTTATTGAAAACTTGTGAATATATTTTTCTGAAATTTTGTTTTTATCAACGACCCGCTGTGCATGTTTTTGACACCTTTCGTCCTAAGGTAGCGAACATCCTTAAGTTCAAGGTCACTAAAAAGTTTAGGCCTAATCGAAGAGGCCTCTATAATCGTCATATAAACCGAAGTCGGATAACCCCTACTTTCAATTGTTATGTCTCCATTTCCATCTTCACTGTCGGAACCCCGACTACCGTATCGTCACGTTACGGTAGTCATTAAGATGGCGGAAGCTCTGTCGATTCGTTTTGTTTCCTCTCAATTTTTCTTGATAAGTTGTACGATACAGCTTAAGATCGGAACAATTTTGAAGCCACAAAATCTATGAAGTTATCAGGTACGCTAGAGTAACCAGAGCAGTGAGTGTACGTGTGATATTCGTTGGATAAAAAACAATAACGACTACCGTAACGTCAATTGATATCAGAGTAGTGACTACCTTAACGCGAACGGCCGACTACCGTCACGTTACAAACCACGCAGATCATTGATGTGCTAATATGTTTTATATATTAATTCTCCACAACAAATATGGAGTGATGTGCAAAAGAAATAAATGTATCTCGTTTTCGTTTGTGGCTATACACCTGCCACGTTTTGTATCTATGGCCAGTACTCTAATACATAGGGCTACATAATAGTAGGCAGTCCCACAGTCGAAAATAATTATATGTATAAACATTTTTTAAAGCCCTCTATCAATAATTACATAGACATTGTATGTAGCAGCTCCTTGTTTGTCGTTGACTGATATGTTCATGGATTAGGAGTTCAGGTATCGGATTTGTACTTGATTGACCTTACGACGGAAAAATAGGCCACGCCCACTTTTGACGTTTTCAGAATACTCCGTCAAAAACACGTGGCAATCTCCCGCCAAATCTAGGAATGTCAACAGCCGAATACACGAATATTGCTCATATTCCTAGATCTACTGATTTTTCTATTATTTTTTCTCCTTGTCGTAAATACCAATCTCATGTCAGATGCAATATCATCACCTTTTCTCCGCAGCAGTAGGCTATATTTATATAAACCAAGAGAATTCGTCCGACTATCAGTGCACGGAAGGGGAGCACTGGGTTGCAACACGTACCACAAGTACATATATCCCAGGTGGAGACCGTGACAGATCTATCTAGCAGGGAACACTCAAGCTTGCCGGAATACATTGCTGACATCGTCCTATATCCTGACCTTTGACTGGCATTCATTGACAGATAGAAACAGGGCAATGCGGAGGAGTGATTCCGCACGTGCTGACCGCTACAGGACGTTCACGTGTCCAGATATAGGTTTGTGCAACTAATCAATACTAGACAGCCGTGGGCGTGGTTGTGGGCAGGACGATTTTTGTTACATTGTATCTATCTGACTGAATGGTTGTCCACGATGGACAAACAGTATGCGCCCTGGATCAATTCACAAAAATCATAAATATGAAATCATGTATTTGCTCTGTGCATCGTGGTGAAGGTTTACCAAACGCTGCAACTGCAAATAGAGTCTAATGTCACATAATTTAAAATGATAACATTTGCACAAATAACATACCTGGTAACATTTTCGGGATGATGTATTTAAAGGTAGGGTTTACCCTGCGTTTTTTTGCAATAAATATGCAGTATATAACCTGATATCACCATCTACCAAGTCTCGACTGATTGTGACCACGAATAATCAATAAATCGAACATTTTATATCGTTGTCCAATGCGAGCACATGTACCATGGGCGCCGCCATCTTGATGACGCAAACTCGTGCAAACAAAACAGGAAGGAGACGTGCCATGCACGAATTGACCCCGAATTCCAAGCAGTCGTAATTATGTTTTGACAGCTGACAAATTAGACACATGCAATTAGCCAGAGTTATGAAATCATTGGAAAATCTCAAGAAGGGGCTAAATCCATTGATGTTCCTTTGTAAAACGTGCGCGCACGTATATTCTGCAAGTTGAGATTAGCAGTCAGATCCCTGCCCATGCCGAGACATTTGCTCGTGTTGCAGATACACGTTCCATTTCCCGGACATCAATCAACCCATTCATTGCAAAAACAACATCTACCGGTATATTCAACCTGAGTTTGGTGCCGAGGAATCCAGTATCACATTGTTTAGCGCGTTTGGTGATCTGATCAAAATTCTTTGGCTTCGACTTTGTGCATGCCAAACTCCAAATGATATACTCATAATACTGTACTTATCCCCAGCTCATCCATGTGATTGAGCGAACTGAATTCCCAAATCAAAAGGTCTTTCAGATTATAATAGGCGACACAGGAAGACAGCCATGCGGCTATGTGCCACCTAGGGTAGCATGTTCTTTGATTCGTTTGTATATGTTTATGTATCTGGATTGCTATCCGAATAAATTTCGGATATCGTAAAATGACAGCGAAGTTTACTCGAAATAGTAATAAATGGCCAACACCCTGCCTACTAAAATCTACTTTATCGCAAGTTTGAATACATATTCCAAAAATTATGTAGATAATGATAATTCTCAAGAATTCAATTTCCAAAAATTCTTGATGGTTCAAAATTGATTTGTTTTTTAGTGACAATAATGACAAACAACTTTAGTGTATCATGATGTTTATTAATATTTTTCACAAACACTGTAACAAGACCCTGTTGCCTGGTTACTACCACAATGTACTAGTAAATTAGTAATCACTGTCCAGACACCCCAAGGCACAACATATTCATGTATTCATTTACACTTCAATTCTGACTAGAAGTCTATATACAAGATTGGACAAGCACAGCAATTTATAATGAAACAAGTAACATTAGGAACATTTGGTTAAGTAACTCCACATCAACTCCTCCTCCCCCCCCCCCCCCCCCCCTTAAAAAAAGCGTAAGATATGAAACAAGAGTAGCAGCCTGTAATAGTAAGAATATATTCAACATTTAATATGAGCTAAAGTTATGTACAAACAGACACAGATCATAACAAATAAATGCTGTGCTATTGTACTGTGTTGGTATAATAACCATCAGGCACATAACATATTTATGTATATATTGAATCTTAAATTCCATCTCAGAATCCATATACATTAGACAAGATTGGACAGCACAGCAATTTATAACAAAATTGGATACATTCCGAAAATTTAAATGTGTCTTGCATAACCCCTGTCTTTAAAAAAAACTGGTTACAGTGTAACTCCCCAGGTAAAAAAAAACAAGCGTGGGATATGAACCAAGACTAGCAGCCAGTCAGAACAGCAGCATTTGAAATGAGCTGAATTCATGTACTAATAGACACACATTTATCAGAACCAGACCAACCATGAATGCTTGAAGATTGGTTCATTTGTCAACTAGGATATTTTACAAGATTTAACACAGAGAACGCTGCAGTCGAGAAGACCCGACTACATGTTTGTCTGCGACGCATCACAAAGTTAAAACCAATTTACATGTTTGACTTATTGTTTGTCGAGGGCGACGAGTCCGAAAATAATAACATCCGTTTCACTCTACGACGCACCGTTTCCGAGATATCGACGAAAATGAAAAATGTCGACTCGGGTAAAAAATTTCAGATCAAGGTCAAAGGTCACCCCTAATACCCTTAAGACATGTTTGTCTAGGGCGATTAGTATGAAAATAACGTCCTTTTCGCTCTACGAGGCACCGTTTCCGAGATATCGATGAAGCTCTTTGACAACCCCTTAGACATATTTGCCTAGTACATGTATGACGATTCCTAAAGGATTCCAAGGATGACTCAGCTAAAACTATTTCAAGCCCTAGGTCAAAAGTCGTTTGACGGATCGGCCTCAAAATCAATAGGCTTCTTCCCTGGTGATATATGAACCTCCATGCAAAGTTCCGCAGTCATTGCCATAGAACTTTTTGAGTTATCGTGCGGGAACCAGAAACATATATTTTATCCCCACAGACCCGGCTCAAAAACAATAGGCTCCTTCTCTTCTACACAACATTTCTGATCATCGGTGAAAATTTGGCGAAGATACATCGAGGCAAACTGAAGTTATCGTGCGGAAACTAAAATGTGGAAAAAAAACTAATAATTTGACAAAAACATAAAGGCATTTCTGTTGAAATGCCTTAATAAGACAGTGTATGTATTATTGCACCAGAAATATACTACTGTAAGATATTACACCTGAACAAGCTGGAAATCTAGTACATTGTTGACGCTGCACTCCATCACAGTGTAAGAGCCGTATTTCACCGAGTAACCAGGGGAGTCGTTTCGGCCATCTCCTGCGATGTGCAGTGGTTCATCTCGCTCCTTCAGTTGTGTGATCATGGACTGCTGCTCGTCTTGCCACTGTTGCAGAAATGTTGCTTCAAGGTAGCGAGACTAGGAATATGCAAAACCAATTTTGTCATCAACAACAGTAATATAGAGGGAGTTGGTAATCATGTCCGAAAGTAGCCACAATTGCACTTCTGTAAAATTAGGTATGACGATGTTTATACGAAACATATGAAATCCTTATAGACTGAAATTATTAATATATTTTCTACATGTGCAACATTGCACTAAACCAACACATTTTGCTCTATCTTAATACATGCACTAGTTCACATGTTATCGGAAAAATATATTTATAACATGTACATGCCCGGAAAACAAAAATAATTGAGGATTCATTTTGAGAGAATAGAATAAATGATACCATCATCAAATATGCTATACACATACTTGCTCAACTTTGATGCATGTTTTCAACTTGTTCACAATGATGAGGTCTGTTTGGCACTTGCATTCCACACATGTTGCAAAAGATCAAGAATTCTTTCGAATGCTGGGGAGGCCGCTCTCCAACTTTCCTGGAACAAAAGTAAGTTACATGATTATCTGGATGAAATATCTGTATAACTTTGTATCAAAGGACATGATAACTCTGTGAGCACCTATATTGGGCATTTTGGCTTCAGACTAATGTATACTCACAATGAATAATTGTAGTTGACTTCACTGTCAAAATTTTCTCCGATTGAATCAGTGTGGTCATCACAGTCCTCAGCCGGTTCCCACAACTCATCCTCAGGGTCAAATCCAGCCTCACTCATGTCGTCAGGCTCCTTGTTACACTCACTATCTGCCACCTGCTCCATCGGTGCTTCAGTTGCCTTCTGGAGTACACAAGGAATAATACACGATTTAACATTATTCGGCCAGGAATACATGTAATACAAAATTACGTTGTAAACCACCTACAAACAGATGTCCCCCCTCAAATAGCAATGTTTTCACTCATACAGGACTCCCCTCAATGAAGACGTCCCCTCAACAAAGACGTTATTTGGAAAAGTTTAACATTTACATGTAGATGAACACCTGTAGAAAAACTTCTTCTCAGATAAAACCTTGATTTTGTTGCCAGGAGGTAAGATCAATGGATCTGAAAGGGACCACTGTATATAGCAAGAATTTCAAGGTAACACACGAGGACATAAGTAGCTGTATTATGAACACGCCACCGTTAGAACACACCACTGTTAGCAGCTCCAACGGTGGGAGGTTGGCAAGGTTCGCCTGACAACTCCTCGATGCGCTGTCGTTGTTCTGGACAGGTGGGGCAGTTTGGACACCTGATGGATGAAATTTCAATATCTAGGCCATGCAAAATAATATATTTTTTCAAGGTAAACTTCAGTTTGTTCAACATCAAAATTATGAGCATTTAAGGGGAAAATTGAAAATATCCCACCATCATTGCTGTAATGGAAAATAAGATCTTATTACCAGTGGAACCAATTCACACATGACTTCAGCTATGCCTACTCACCTTTCGATGACATGAGTGGGTGCCAATCGTACTGTGGAGGACCCACCAAGACAGGATCTCTCGATTCTTCAACGCTTTCCTCAGTCACTGATAGAGGTGGTTCAATAACCTGTTTAGGTCCTTTGATCTCCTGAAGGGTCGGTGGATACACAAATACATGTAACAAACATCCAAACTGTTCACACTTAACACATGTTAATTTTTTTCCCAATCTTTGAACAAGATTAAATTATCACGAACACATATAGAGATTTGGAAACTGATAATTAGATTGTAAAGTTGATTAACTAACATATTTTTCTGAATAGAAGTGAGAACATATTTTTGTTGAATATTTACCCGCGCTGGATCCATCTTGACAACATCTTGACTCCTCGACTCGGCAAATGTCTCTGTGGTCTTGAAGACATTCTCGGAATAGCTGGGACCTGATTAAGTACAAATGACAGTACCGTGACAAAATATCAGTACCATGAATCATGATATACAAGGCAAACACCCGTGCAAATAGTTGTATAGATACAATACACCATATTCATAACAATCACAGGTACATACCAGTCTTCGATTTCCTCGGCCTCAGAAGCACATTGTTCAGCTTTTCGTTTGAGGGCTGTACCGTGGGAAAAGCTCCTTGCTTCAACCGTAGTAGTTTCACAACACCTGCAACAAAACATGGTTCAAATCTTTTCGATGGTTCAAATGTTGACACACACAATTATAAGATGTGCATGTCAGTATGACTGATCATCAGAGATAAGCATCTGATACATTTCACTAGTCTACTGGATCTACCAGAATAGGAATGTCCATATTTGGCACCAATTAACATATCAGGCTTAGCCTTCATTCACACAAAATCAAAATATAGTCTACATTGGTGACAATATTCAGCTTAAATTGCTGAAAAACCCTTGCCAATTTTGTAATTTTGCTGGATGAAACTTGCAAATCAATGATTTCCATACAACCACTAACATGCTAAACTCCCAACTGAGTGCAGAAATGTTACATTTTTCATCAACATCCATCAAAAGGATAAAACAGCTTTGAAAAAATATCACTGTTCGTGAATTCAGCGTTGCGGCAAAATTAAAGTCAAGTTCGTCCATCAGTGAAACAGAATTCTATCTAAAAAATTTAAAAAGTTGGCAGTCTAACCCAATGCTAAATTTCAGTCGGAAATGTGATCAAGTAAATTTCAACAAATTCGAGGCTTTTATCGTGTTTATGCCCATACAGAATGAACCTACATTGTATTGTGTTGATTTAGAGTCGGAAGGCATAGTCAGTTTATATTGAGTTAATATGTGTATTCTGAAGTAATATATAACTCGTACATCGAATAAAAATTGTTGTATTTTGTGCAGACTTTGAAATTCCATGTTGGGGCTGAAATTTAACATTGGGTTAGATTGCCAACTTTCTCAATTTATGAGAAAGAACTCTATGGTGAAAAATTATGGCATGATGCCCAATAAATACACATAAAATTTCAAGTTGATCCGATTGTTTATAACAAAACTACGGCCAAAAAGCGTGTTTCATTGATGGATGAACTTACCAGCTTTAAACTCTTACCAGCTTTAAACTCTTCATAGTTGACGAAGTCATTTGGTTGGAAATGTTCAGAACACACGTGGCTATGTTTTGAAGGCACAAAGTTAGTTCTCCAGACTCGCACAAATCTTAGCCATCGCTGGTCAGGCACTCCGTTGGTGAAAGGGAAAACGTGAGTTCCTCGCACTTGGGGCTCAGGTAGTCCACCACATGCCAAAACCACACACCGTCGCACCATCTTTGAAAATGTTTTTGATCTTCCTACTTTCGTCCAATCACTATCTGATCATACCAACAGTAACAAGACAAAGATGGATAGTCGATAGGACTCGTCAGCCACACAGGCGGCACGTCCACTCACTGGTGACTGTCACTGTGTCAGTGTGTGGTGAACCGTGAAATGGTGAAGGTTTGACAGAAAATTGCAAGTTACTGCCAAGATAGGTAAAGTTACTTCACTCTGGGGTGGATTATGGAAATCGGGTCACGACATGGCGTTTGATGATTGGAACTTGTCACTTCTCATAAATTCATGGTAGGGGGCCTGCATGGAATCAGCCACATCACTTTTCACAAGTTTCACTTGTCATTTGATATTTGTCTTTTGTCGGCACTCTTTCGACGCTTGGTGATTGTTATTTGACATTTGAAGCCCCATCCACGTCGCTGATTCTACCATAAATTTATGAAAAGTGACAAGTTACAGTCATCAAACGCCATGTCGTGACCCGATTTCCATAGGCATAGTGGACCCACACACTATACTCTGATTTTTTAAACTTGTTTACACCGTTTTTTGCCTTTAGTTCAGTCAAGTTACTTCGAGTGAACTATTCAACCGATTATTGCATATCTGTGGTACAAACGGCAATTAATTCACACAAACCTGCCTTCCGGAACGCTATCTGTTTCTTTCAAAACACAAAAGTTTCATTTAAGCGATGATTTGCTCGAACCATGGGCGCCGACATATTGCTTGGTTCTCGACAACTGATGACGGAATCCAAATGGACGAGTTCAAATTAGTCATAACAGGGGGATCGGGTTGTTAGTTGTCGTCAAGGTGCCTGCACGTGCGAGTCATTTCGAATCAGTTTACCTGCGTGGGCGGTCCCAAATCCTAATCCTCACCCCTATGCAAATTATCCGAACAGAGTCGCCCATCACGTGCCAAAGGAAAACAATATTTGTTGACATGCAAACGACATGATTTCAGGGAAAATTTATCATTGCTGTAGATTGCTAACTCTCACATTTCTATGAGTAGAAGTCTGAAATTTTGCAGAAAAATGCCGTTTGATCTCCAGGTGAAGTATGCAAAGTTACAATACGATACCAATAAACATCGAAAAAATATTGGCAAAAAACGGTGTAAACGAGTTAGAAAAATCAGAGTATATGCGAGACGGGCCATCCACACGAGTGATGAAGTAGGCTAACTTTACCTAGGCTGCTGCCAAGATTCACAATAAATCTGACTGATGTCACTTTCAAACGAAACGCAGGTACTCATTCCTCATCTTTCCACACGTCGATAACTGCACAGATCAAAGCAAATACGTGAAAATCACTCGAACAAAGTGAGCACAGAAGCACTTCAAGCAGGCAAGAACGGCAAACTCGGGTCCGGTTTGTTTGCACGAGTACACGTCATTTCCGGTACACATGCGCCCCCGTGCGGATAAACGTAAAGGCGGGTAATTTGATTAGAATGCTGATTATCGGAACACTTGCAATGTACTAATTAGGTGCTCATAAATTATGAGAAAATTTCAGAATGTTCAACTGGATGTATTCATCCATTTTATTGCAAAAAACCGCAGGGTAACCCCTATCTTTAAGTATCTTCACTATACTCTCGGTGACCTAGCTATAATATGTTGTTATACACAAGTTATTCACCGTCGCTTCGAGACTGATATCAAAGGAGTCTGGCTGCACAGGATTATCATTTATTGCTTATAAATAAATGTCGCCCATCTTGTTTACTTGTAATATTTGAAATTTACTGCACATTTATTTCAAATACAAAATGTTGTTATGATTGACTAGTATTCAAATGTCTGGGGTTTTTTTATTGTTATTGTCAGTATTACTCTCATCCTTACAGCTGTCGCTGCTGGTGGACTGCTGGGTTATTACGGTTGTGAAAGTAATGTTTCTGCACATTTTGCACACAAAAAAAATAAAATAAAAATTAATCTATTCTGGTTAATTCTTTATCAATCCGGTATATATTGTTTACATAAATTCATTACTGAGTTCCATGGGCAAGCAGTTTAATATAAGCATATTGTATCATTCAAAATGACTCGATCGGCAAGTTCAAACCGAGTCCAAAAGCTACATGTAACAGGCGTTTGCCTATCTCTTTCTGATGAACATAAAATACCTGTAACCTCTAAGATTTACTTTGCACGAAAGTTATTATTATGGTACATCATGTGAGCATGTTATGTGTCAAGAAGTATTACAATATCTATCGAAGATTGAAAAGGACAGTGTAGATCGCTCAAGTTTCACTGTGATACAGGGCGCGGGTGTAGTGTAGGCCCTAATGGGGGTTCTGGTGATACCGATACGTATACGAACATGTACACGTGTGTACTCTATACATTAGTAGATCTACTAAGAATGTAGGGTGTGTAGTGTTTTTCCACTGTGTTGTTCCCGTCTGGTGTATCGACATCATCGACTTTCAACCGGGAGTTTGGTCTGCCACACATGAGACTTGCTGTACCGTCGGCACATGTGTAATTCACACAGTCCGGATACAGCGTGTCTGACTTGCACGCAATCCCTTGTGCATGGATTCACTATCATCACACAGCTACTAACAAAGCTTTAACAATATGGGAGGAGTGTGGTCTGAACGAGTGTGCTCACTGGTATGTCATCATACATGATTTATGACGGACCAAAATCCAGAGTGACAACTAGCACACGTGGCTGCTGAAAATGACGTTCTCTGATTGGCTAAAGCGTCATTGACGTAAAAAATGATTGACAGCTTCGTAAGGTTAATTGCCTGGAATTTCTGCCTGCTTCGCGTGTTGGCAGGTATCCGGTTTTAGCCCCCGTAGTACAAAATGTTGTTGTCAACGTAATGTTTTAGTGTGATGGATAGGAATTTTCAAGTTGTCACTCCAAAATAGGCATAGGTTTCATGTATGTCAATTTGATTTGAAGATCATCGCAACCCCTTTCACAGCGGACGATTTGAATATATTTTTTGTCATCTGTTCTGCATCTGAAACCCATTTCTGTAATGATGAAATGATTGCTGTTCAATTTTACGTGCGTATTTGCCAAATCACAGTCGTGACATTATAATTGGGCTTAAACCGCAGATCGGTCACGTTACGGGAGTCGGACCGAAACGTTACGGTAGTCAATAGCAAATCTTATCAACCGCTTTTATCCCGTAAATGCCGTTACAGCGTATTCTGCATGACAATTTGTGGATTCTAAATGTCTTATATATATGCCTGTGCAATAGTTCGTGTCAGTATATTATTTTTAGCGAGAAAACAGCAGACAATTAAACGAATCGATTTACCTTGCGCCATCTTCATGACTACCGGAACATGACGTTACGGTAGTCGGGTTCCGAGAGTGATTATATATAGTCATTGTTGTTCATAATGTGATATCGAAGCTACTTAAACGGTCACCATAAAACGCACCAGATGCACATTATTACAACCATATATGTAAGCTCCATCCTCAAACGTTTGGGGGATCCAAACGCCAATACGACAAAATTCAAATACATATGGACATTGCCATGTCGATATCGGAATTAAGTTTAGTCACCAAGAGATGCACCAATTATGAATTCCCAAATGTTCATAACGAAAACCTAAGATCTATTGCATCCTCATAAATTTAGTGTTCATAGGCCAATTCACACATTGTAGGTAAAAAAAATTGAGTCTTATCTTCAAAATATTAAGATTTCACCTTAGATAAAAAACTCTTCAACTAGATCAAACCTTCAGTCAGGGGTTAGGCCCACTGTTCGAGTGTATGTTGTATTTTGAGCAAGTAGCAAGAATTTTTTTCGACAATATGAACTTTACCCCCCGAATGACTTCGATATATATGTTTGACTTAAAATGGTCAGACATATTATGTGGAAGAACCCTATTGTTTTTCGGCCAGATCCGAGGTTCATGAGGATGAAATCCATGTCAATTTTTCGACTTTACAGTATACAGGCAATGGCTGCAGAACTTTGCATGGAGGTTCATATACCAACAGGGAATTGTTTTTGGGATCAATCCGTCAAACGACCTTCGACCTAGAGGTCGGAAGAGTTTTTGCCAAGTCATCCTTGATGTTTCTTGCGTATCTACGAAACGGTGTGTCGTAGAGCGAAACGGACGTTATTTTCGGACTTGTCGCCCTAGACAAACAAGTCTAAGGGGGTATAATTGATGAACTTTGACCTTGACCTAAAAATTTTTTGCCGAGTCGGCATTAGACTCGTTGGTCTAGACAAACATGTGTAAAGGGTATTATGGATGAACTTTGACCTCGACCTCAAATTTTTTTGCTGAGTCGACATTTTTCATTTTCGTCGATATCCTGGAAACGGTGCGTCGTAGATCCCGTAGCAAATATGTTACAAATATTATCAATTAGTCTTAACACCGAAATGCCTCCAAGGCATCTATATGCCTTGACGTCTAGTTTCTATCACTTCTAATTTGTAGTGTGTTAGACTGTACACGAAGAGAAAATTGTAGTGTGTTCTAAATTGTAGTATGGTAGGTTATACAAGAACAGAAAACAAAAATCATAGCATTTATTTTAGCAGGTCAGTGATCAAGTAAATTATAAGGATACACATAAACTGAAATACAATCTGTGTATATATATATTTTCATCGAAAATTCAGCACCATCAGATGATTTGATCACTCATGCTATCGATCCCAAGCCATGGACAGAATGACTTTCAGTTGAGTATACATGATTGATCACAAAAGTCTATACAGAAAATAGTTCACAAATTAAATATGCTACATGTAAAAGCATACACCTATTCGTATTACATGGATTTTTTTTGCAATGGCCAGTCTAGTGTACTAGTAGTCCATACTGTATATTAAGTAGGCCTATAGGTGTTGAAATAGAGTCATTGTCTTTTAACAGTCTTACGAAACGGCAGGCGATTCTCCTTCAATGATCCACTTACGTGTAAAAACACTGCCTTGCAGTTAGGCTCAATTGACAAATCTCTACTATCTGTAGGCCTATTTGTTACATGCTTGTATCATCTCAATAAGCCTCCATTAATAAGTCCGCTGCCATGTCATCATTCCATATCCATACAATTACACGAGATCCCAATGTCCGAGCTGTGGGTATTCACTAGCTAAGATCTAGTAGATGACGACGCTCGCAGTTGCTAGGACACAGCCGAGAACGCCCAGTGTCAGGCAGCCATAGTCACAGAAGTTGTAGAACAGGTAGCTGCCGGCTGGGCCCGTGACGTACACCCAAACGTAGTACAACGTGTTGAAGATGACGGCGTACCACGTTAACACGCCGAGGATGATCGCTACCACGCCGCAAGCCAGCGTCCACTTGACGCGCGACGGTCGGCGATCGTCGTCAAGTGCGGCGTTGTAGACGCGTACGCATAGCGAGATGACAGCGCAGACGAACGTGGCGAGAGCGTACTTGGGCAGGCTGTGGAAGTACTTGTTGCAGCGGCTATGGAGGAGGTCGTTGATACGTTTCGATGGCGTGACGGGGATGCTTGGAGGTGAGTAGGAGCGTCCAAACAGCGGCATGTTGGTGACCAGCAGCTAGATCTTCACGTCCGTATACACAAGTGAGATCAGTGAATGCAAGCGCTTCCGGCTGCAAGTACAAGAATAGGCCTACTCATGTTTACATGTAGTTGGTAAGCCTTAAATAAACTTATATATAGATTTCAGAGCCTTAATTTTCCGTCTGATGTAGACTTCATTTTTTTGCCAGCTTTTTCAATTCTCGCGATAGAAGTCTGAAATTCGGTAGAAAATAACCATTTGACTTCAAGGTGAAATTTGCCAAGTTATAGAACAATACCGTTTAGCATCGCAAAAATGTTAGCGAAAAACAGTGTAAACGAGTTAGAAAAATCAGAGTATAGATAGGGCAATACCTCAACAGGAGTCGGCCTAAATATCATTCGTCACCATCATATCGTCAAAATCAGCAACACAAAACAACATTCTGAATAACAAGGAACAAACCTTCAAGAATAAGATAGACAACGTTCGAAGTTTATCCGCCTAGATGTTCTCGAAATTAAGTATCAGGAACCCACAATAGTCGTAATATCAATTCTATAGTGTGCACGTAGGTCTGTGCATGTTAAAATGTGCTGAACATGCTGAAACCACTGCATGGGAAAACCTACTCAAAGCTCCACGTCACGTATGGATGCAATTTTCTTTCTTTTTTTACAACACACGGACATTTTATTTGGCCCATGGTTCATGGTTTCTGAATCTCGTGCGCCAAAACATCCGCTGGATGTATTGCTTTCCAGAACGTGGTCTGGGCTGTTATCTATATTGACTATCTGCATTCCGTGATCCAGCCAGACATCCTACTCAATATTAAAAGCCAATATTGAGAAGATGGAGGATCTATTACTAATACTGCACTTAAAACAGTACACGAAATGACTAGGTTTTAACACATTATACATTTGTCGCTTGTTACTCACCGCTTCAAATGGTAAATGATGATTTACTCCCAAGGGATACTGCAGTTTTTACTTGTGCAAGCTCTCCATTTGCACGATACCAACAGCAAGCAAACGGAGGATATCGGTGTAGGCGACTGTGACGTCACATTGTTGTTCTCCCGCCAGCAGAGTATGGTGGCTCATAGTGGACACCCCCGCACAAATGTTACGATGACGAGGAGGCGGCAGATAGGTCTTTTCGTGATAAATAACAGTCAACACTCAGAAATATCCACCTTGAAAGTTATCAGTGTGTTCTTGGTTGTAACAGTAAGCAAACAGTGAGTTTGGCAAAAAGTACACGTACCGGTATATATAGACATAGGCTTACATGAAAAAAAAAACCATGGTATACATGTCACAGACAGACATTGACAGTCTATTTTAGGCGAAGACCAATGTGTAAACCACGAGCTATTTTCAAAGTATAGGAAAAACTATATTTTAGAAATTTTTATGTGTTATTCTCTGTGACAAATATCCGGAAACTAACCATAATAAAAACATGTTCTCATCAGTTTTCATGAAAATGAATTTGATCTAGACATTGATTTTCGACCCACACGATGCATTACCACAAACTAGAAATAAGCATAAACAGGACACTGATTGATTACATCACGAATTTAATTAATAACACAACGGATTGTACACCGTTAGTGTACATGTGGATTCTACGGAAGCGCAGTGCTGCCACATGAGAAAAAATAAATTAGGTCGTTTTAACGAGATAATAAGTTGTTTTAACGACATAATAAGTCGTTTTAGCGAGATAATAAGTCAAATAGTTAAGTAGATTTAACGATATATTATGTCGATAAAACGACTTATTATCTCGTTAAAACATCTCATATGGCAGCACTCTGCTTCCGTAGGATTCTCTGGTTATTGCAAAGTATATTTTACGATTTCTGACGAATATATGTAGGCCTAGTTTCATTCTGATGGACTGATGGTCATTTACCTTCGAATTTTCAGTAATTCGTCCTTTCATCTTTAGGAAGAAGGAAGTATTCTTGATTTCAGTGTATGCACATCATGTGCGTCAATCTTAATTGGATGATAATATTTGTATAATGTCCACAACTGAAATAAAATAAGGAATCTCAAAGAAAATTTATATCTAGAGTGTGTACATACATGTATGTACGATGTACAATCAATTTCATTGTAACAAGTGCACATGACTTTACCATTACCAAGAAGGATTTGTATGAAAATGTATTTTTGTTTATATGAGATTTTGTGGTGAAAATGCATGTGTCTATGTAGCCTTCGCATGCACGTTTTGAAAATGATCAGGAGAAACATTCATCAAGGGTGTATGAGGATAATTTGCTGATGACCGGGAATATACTCATCAAGGGTGCATGAATTGATGATGCCCAGGAATATATTCTTCAATGGTGCATGATGATTTCATGATGACTGGGAATACCTTCATCAATCAATGGTGCATGATGACTTGTTGATGACCGGGAATATATTCATCAAGGGTGCGTCACAATTTGATTATGGCCAGGAATACATGCATCAAGGTCCATGATTATTTGAGGATGACCAGAAATACATTTATCAAGGGTTTAAGAGGCTACACTTTGATGATTACTACTTAAAATGCCTAAATAATGCAGCTGCATGTATACTGGAATGCTGGAAAACAGTTTACAAGCATTTACAGGCAATTAATGGCGTGATGTTGTTGTCCACACTTTATCATTCTAAAATTATTAGGAACAAGTGTCGAAGGTATGTTTTATTTTCAAGGAACAAGTTTGAACATGGTTACTACTTACAATCTTGTATCCATGTAATTCGAGAAAGAAGCAAAATGTCTAAGTGAATATATATACATAACACACCGAAGTACCACCATATATATATATCTAATGACTCATATAACATTGCTAAATGTCATTATAGTTTCCGCATCACACATTATTGTCATAGAGTAGTTATTCCAATTTTCACGTGCACTGGCAAGATACTATTGTCGTTATAAAACTAGAGCACACAAGTCACGCACAAGATATACATTATGCAGACACACTAGGCGCACTACCAGCATATAAACGCTGATATCTACCTGATATGTACATAAAATAGAGAATTTTAGAAATACTCTTTTCAAATGTAAAATTGCAATATATATCATCATTTATATATAGTAGGAAACAAAGTACAACAAATTATATACTAGATATATTCCCGTTTTCATCACACGCCTTTTTTTACTGGTTTTTGGACTCGAATCCTGGCGACTGAGCTTTTTTCTTGTCCTTGTCGAAGAAGACCATGCCTGCGATGCCAAGGCCGACTCCGAAGAGGCAGAAGAGCACGACCCCGTAGTACAGGATGCTGTGCAGGAGGAAACTGCATGCGATGATGACGTAATAGACGACGCAGCACGCGATTATGTGCTCGAGGCAGACGATAGCACAGGCGGCCATCCACATCGTGTGCGACGGCTTTACGGCATTGTCCTTGTAGATAAGCTTGTATACTTTCAGTATTGCCGTGAACACCAGACAGATGAACGACGCTATGTAGTACTTGACGGGGGAGCTGAAGGTATGGCCACACTTGGCCTGCAGCATGTCGTTGATGGCTTTGGATGGAGTCTCTGGAATCGACGGGGGCGGATAGGTCTTATCGCTCGACATCTTCGCTCGTATTTTGGAGATACCGTCACTTACAAATCCTTCGGCTTCTTCGCCCTACAAAATCCAAAACAACAGTGTCAGGGTTATCTTAAATAAGGAAGCTCCCGTGCACAAAATGCAGATCATGAACAGATGAAGTGGTGCACCACTATGACCACTTGTCCTATACATGTAAAGTACGGAAGCTCATACTTGCCACATAGAGGAACGCAATTTTTTTTTAGAGCGTCAACGCTCTAATTACAGTGTAATAACTCTGTAATACAGCGTTATAACGTTCTAATTCACAGCGTTATAATGCTCTAATTTAGAGCGTTATTACGCTGTATTACAGCGTTTTAACGCTGTAAAGAAAAAAGTGCATTCCTCCATCTGGCGAATATGAGCCACCGTAGTAAAGACTACCAGTCAAACTCATGTGTTCCAATCCACGCTATAGCAGTGTATAGATTGTCCTCGAAGTCTTAGTTCAAATAGAAATACAATCGTCAGTTGAAAAGAATACGGCTTCCTCGTGAAACACGTATATGCTCGACGACTCGATCCCCGTTCACACTAATAATCAATGTAAGGATATTCTAGAGATGTGTAGGCCTATTTCACTGGAATTTTAGTTCAAACAGGAATACCGATTGTCGGACAAAAACAACAAATGCCAACGGGATTCCTCGGAAAAATAAAGAAGCACCTGGGATCGGGGTTTATAAATCTACCAGACAAGATCTAGTACTTGTTCGGTTGAGCGTGCTCATCGAAAGAATCTAAATCATCGAATGAATGGCTTCTATAAAAACATGTTCTCATCAGTTTTCATGAAAATGAATTTGATCTAGACATTGATTTTCGACCCACACGATGCATTACCACAAACTAGAAATAAGCATAAACAGGACACTGATTGATTACATCACGAATTTAATTAATAACACAACGGATTGTACACCGTTAGTGTACATGTGGATTCTACGGAAGCGCAGTGCTGCCAGATGAGAAAAAATAAATTAGGTCGTTTTAACGAGATAATAAGTTGTTTTAACGACATAATAAGTCGTTTCAGCGAGATAATAAGTCAAATAGTTAAGTAGATTTAACGATATATTATGTCGATAAAACGACTTATTATCTCGTTAAAACATCTCATATGGCAGCACTCTGCTTCCGTAGGATTCTCTGGTTATTGCAAAGTATATTTTACGATTTCTGACGAATATATGTAGGCCTAGTTTCATTCTGATGGACTGATGGTCATTTACCTTCGAATTTTCAGTAATTCGTCCTTTCATCTTTAGGAAGAAGGAAGTATTCTTGATTTCAGTGTATGCACATCATGTGCGTCAATCTTAATTGGATGATAATATTTGTATAATGTCCACAACTGAAATAAAATAAGGAATCTC
This sequence comes from Terebella lapidaria, assembly GCA_949152475.1. Lineage (NCBI taxonomy): Eukaryota > Metazoa > Annelida > Polychaeta > Terebellida > Terebellidae > Terebella > Terebella lapidaria. The sequence goes on along the minus strand of OX424558.1, from coordinate 24,009,024 downwards.
AAAGAAAATTTATATCTAGAGTGTGTACATACATGTATGTACGATGTACAATCAATTTCATTGTAACAAGTGCACATGACTTTACCATTACCAAGAAGGATTTGTATGAAAATGTATTTTTGTTTATATGAGATTTTGTGGTGAAAATGCATGTGTCTATGTAGCCTTCGCATGCACGTTTTGAAAATGATCAGGAGAAACATTCATCAAGGGTGTATGAGGATAATTTGCTGATGACCGGGAATATACTCATCAAGGGTGCATGAATTGATGATGCCCAGGAATATATTCTTCAATGGTGCATGATGATTTCATGATGACTGGGAATACCTTCATCAATCAATGGTGCATGATGACTTGTTGATGACCGGGAATATATTCATCAAGGGTGCGTCACAATTTGATTATGGCCAGGAATACATGCATCAAGGTCCATGATTATTTGAGGATGACCAGAAATACATTTATCAAGGGTTTAAGAGGCTACACTTTGATGATTACTACTTAAAATGCCTAAATAATGCAGCTGCATGTATACTGGAATGCTGGAAAACAGTTTACAAGCATTTACAGGCAATTAATGGCGTGATGTTGTTGTCCACACTTTATCATTCTAAAATTATTAGGAACAAGTGTCGAAGGTATGTTTTATTTTCAAGGAACAAGTTTGAACATGGTTACTACTTACAATCTTGTATCCATGTAATTCGAGAAAGAAGCAAAATGTCTAAGTGAATATATATACATAACACACCGAAGTACCACCATATATATATATCTAATGACTCATATAACATTGCTAAATGTCATTATAGTTTCCGCATCACACATTATTGTCATAGAGTAGTTATTCCAATTTTCACGTGCACTGGCAAGATACTATTGTCGTTATAAAACTAGAGCACACAAGTCACGCACAAGATATACATTATGCAGACACACTAGGCGCACTACCAGCATATAAACGCTGATATCTACCTGATATGTACATAAAATAGAGAATTTTAGAAATACTCTTTTCAAATGTAAAATTGCAATATATATCATCATTTATATATAGTAGGAAACAAAGTACAACAAATTATATACTAGATATATTCCCGTTTTCATCACACGCCTTTTTTTACTGGTTTTTGGACTCGAATCCTGGCGACTGAGCTTTTTTCTTGTCCTTGTCGAAGAAGACCATGCCTGCGATGCCAAGGCCGACTCCGAAGAGGCAGAAGAGCACGACCCCGTAGTACAGGATGCTGTGCAGGAGGAAACTGCATGCGATGATGACGTAATAGACGACGCAGCACGCGATTATGTGCTCGAGGCAGACGATAGCACAGGCGGCCATCCACATCGTGTGCGACGGCTTTACGGCATTGTCCTTGTAGATAAGCTTGTATACTTTCAGTATTGCCGTGAACACCAGACAGATGAACGACGCTATGTAGTACTTGACGGGGGAGCTGAAGGTATGGCCACACTTGGCCTGCAGCATGTCGTTGATGGCTTTGGATGGAGTCTCTGGAATCGACGGGGGCGGATAGGTCTTATCGCTCGACATCTTCGCTCGTATTTTGGAGATACCGTCACTTACAAATCCTTCGGCTTCTTCGCCCTACAAAATCCAAAACAACAGTGTCAGGGTTATCTTAAATAAGGAAGCTCCCGTGCACAAAATGCAGATCATGAACAGATGAAGTGGTGCACCACTATGACCACTTGTCCTATACATGTAAAGTACGGAAGCTCATACTTGCCACATAGAGGAACGCAATTTTTTTTTAGAGCGTCAACGCTCTAATTACAGTGTAATAACTCTGTAATACAGCGTTATAACGTTCTAATTCACAGCGTTATAATGCTCTAATTTAGAGCGTTATTACGCTGTATTACAGCGTTTTAACGCTGTAAAGAAAAAAGTGCATTCCTCCATCTGGCGAATATGAGCCACCGTAGTAAAGACTACCAGTCAAACTCATGTGTTCCAATCCACGCTATAGCAGTGTATAGATTGTCCTCGAAGTCTTAGTTCAAATAGAAATACAATCGTCAGTTGAAAAGAATACGGCTTCCTCGTGAAACACGTATATGCTCGACGACTCGATCCCCGTTCACACTAATAATCAATGTAAGGATATTCTAGAGATGTGTAGGCCTATTTCACTGGAATTTTAGTTCAAACAGGAATACCGATTGTCGGACAAAAACAACAAATGCCAACGGGATTCCTCGGAAAAATAAAGAAGCACCTGGGATCGGGGTTTATAAATCTACCAGACAAGATCTAGTACTTGTTCGGTTGAGCGTGCTCATCGAAAGAATCTAAATCATCGAATGAATGGCTTCTATAAAAACATGTTCTCATCAGTTTTCATGAAAATGAATTTGATCTAGACATTGATTTTCGACCCACACGATGCATTACCACAAACTAGAAATAAGCATAAACAGGACACTGATTGATTACATCACGAATTTAATTAATAACACAACGGATTGTACACCGTTAGTGTACATGTGGATTCTACGGAAGCGCAGTGCTGCCACATGAGAAAAAATAAATTAGGTCGTTTTAACGAGATAATAAGTTGTTTTAACGACATAATAAGTCGTTTTAGCGAGATAATAAGTCAAATAGTTAAGTAGATTTAACGATATATTATGTCGATAAAACGACTTATTATCTCGTTAAAACATCTCATATGGCAGCACTCTGCTTCCGTAGGATTCTCTGGTTATTGCAAAGTATATTTTACGATTTCTGACGAATATATGTAGGCCTAGTTTCATTCTGATGGACTGATGGTCATTTACCTTCGAATTTTCAGTAATTCGTCCTTTCATCTTTAGGAAGAAGGAAGTATTCTTGATTTCAGTGTATGCACATCATGTGCGTCAATCTTAATTGGATGATAATATTTGTATAATGTCCACAACTGAAATAAAATAAGGAATCTCAAAGAAAATTTATATCTAGAGTGTGTACATACATGTATGTACGATGTACAATCAATTTCATTGTAACAAGTGCACATGACTTTACCATTACCAAGAAGGATTTGTATGAAAATGTATTTTTGTTTATATGAGATTTTGTGGTGAAAATGCATGTGTCTATGTAGCCTTCGCATGCACGTTTTGAAAATGATCAGGAGAAACATTCATCAAGGGTGTATGAGGATAATTTGCTGATGACCGGGAATATACTCATCAAGGGTGCATGAATTGATGATGCCCAGGAATATATTCTTCAATGGTGCATGATGATTTCATGATGACTGGGAATACCTTCATCAATCAATGGTGCATGATGACTTGTTGATGACCGGGAATATATTCATCAAGGGTGCGTCACAATTTGATTATGGCCAGGAATACATGCATCAAGGTCCATGATTATTTGAGGATGACCAGAAATACATTTATCAAGGGTTTAAGAGGCTACACTTTGATGATTACTACTTAAAATGCCTAAATAATGCAGCTGCATGTATACTGGAATGCTGGAAAACAGTTTACAAGCATTTACAGGCAATTAATGGCGTGATGTTGTTGTCCACACTTTATCATTCTAAAATTATTAGGAACAAGTGTCGAAGGTATGTTTTATTTTCAAGGAACAAGTTTGAACATGGTTACTACTTACAATCTTGTATCCATGTAATTCGAGAAAGAAGCAAAATGTCTAAGTGAATATATATACATAACACACCGAAGTACCACCATATATATATATCTAATGACTCATATAACATTGCTAAATGTCATTATAGTTTCCGCATCACACATTATTGTCATAGAGTAGTTAATTTTCACGTGCACTGGCAAGATACTATTGTCGTTATAAAACTAGAGCACACAAGTCACGCACAAGATATACATTATGCAGACACACTAGGCGCACTACCAGCATATAAACGCTGATATCTACCTGATATGTACATAAAATAGAGAATTTTAGAAATACTCTTTTCAAATGTAAAATTGCAATATATATCATCATTTATATATAGTAGGAAACAAAGTACAACAAATTATATACTAGATATATTCCCGTTTTCATCACACGCCTTTTTTTACTGGTTTTTGGACTCGAATCCTGGCGACTGAGCTTTTTTCTTGTCCTTGTCGAAGAAGACCATGCCTGCGATGCCAAGGCCGACTCCGAAGAGGCAGAAGAGCACGACCCCGTAGTACAGGATGCTGTGCAGGAGGAAACTGCATGCGATGATGACGTAATAGACGACGCAGCACGCGATTATGTGCTCGAGGCAGACGATAGCACAGGCGGCCATCCACATCGTGTGCGACGGCTTTACGGCATTGTCCTTGTAGATAAGCTTGTATACTTTCAGTATTGCCGTGAACACCAGACAGATGAACGACGCTATGTAGTACTTGACGGGGGAGCTGAAGGTATGGCCACACTTGGCCTGCAGCATGTCGTTGATGGCTTTGGATGGAGTCTCTGGAATCGACGGGGGCGGATAGGTCTTATCGCTCGACATCTTCGCTCGTATTTTGGAGATACCGTCACTTACAAATCCTTCGGCTTCTTCGCCCTACAAAATCCAAAACAACAGTGTCAGGGTTATCTTAAATAAGGAAGCTCCCGTGCACAAAATGCAGATCATGAACAGATGAAGTGGTGCACCACTATGACCACTTGTCCTATACATGTAAAGTACGGAAGCTCATACTTGCCACATAGAGGAACGCAATTTTTTTTTAGAGCGTCAACGCTCTAATTACAGTGTAATAACTCTGTAATACAGCGTTATAACGTTCTAATTCACAGCGTTATAATGCTCTAATTTAGAGCGTTATTACGCTGTATTACAGCGTTTTAACGCTGTAAAGAAAAAAGTGCATTCCTCCATCTGGCGAATATGAGCCACCGTAGTAAAGACTACCAGTCAAACTCATGTGTTCCAATCCACGCTATAGCAGTGTATAGATTGTCCTCGAAGTCTTAGTTCAAATAGAAATACAATCGTCAGTTGAAAAGAATACGGCTTCCTCGTGAAACACGTATATGCTCGACGACTCGATCCCCGTTCACACTAATAATCAATGTAAGGATATTCTAGAGATGTGTAGGCCTATTTCACTGGAATTTTAGTTCAAACAGGAATACCGATTGTCGGACAAAAACAACAAATGCCAACGGGATTCCTCGGAAAAATAAAGAAGCACCTGGGATCGGGGTTTATAAATCTACCAGACAAGATCTAGTACTTGTTCGGTTGAGCGTGCTCATCGAAAGAATCTAAATCATCGAATGAATGGCTTCTATAACTGGTACAGCAACACTGAACAATTCCGAACCGTTTTATGTTATGCTTAGCTTCCTCCAAGCTAAAATTAGCATCCTGGTCTCATCAACTTCATGGATTCTGCAATGCAAAACTCCAATACGAAACTCGCATGTTCTCTGAGTTGAATGGCCTCCCTTCTAATGAAAACTTTGCACTGGTCATCCATAAATAATAACTGCATGCACTACATACAACTACGTATTATTCTTGGTAGAATATTGACGGAACAAGGACAGATGGAAATATTCACCTGCGAAGTCAATATATCAAGGTTCCTATGCAGTTATTGATGTAATACTGTTGGGGTGTCGAACCCTTTTTAAAACCACAACCATGTCTTTGCTACACACAAAAACGCATCAGAAATGTGCAAGCTGTTGACATGTACAGGCAAAACGTGATGCTCAGTCATAAGGGTAAAGGATATTTACATATATTGATCGATAATCGAACTGCTATTTGATTATATTATAGCTTGATATGTACTGTTATTCATGGATTCAATTAGATAACATGGCTGGTCCGTATATGCTTGACCCAGGCTAATACTAGCAGGAGAATGACCTTCCCAAATATTTGATTGGGAATGGGGGTCAGTCAATAACCCACCAAAACATGCTGCAAGTCAGCTATTAAAAACGCCCGTAGCCTACATGTATATAGGCCAAAACCAATTTACTGTAGAAACAGTATGGATCTAGTCGCAAAAAATATGCTGTCAGACTATAGCAAAAAGCTGGAGTTTTTGTCAGCACAGATGATGCTAGTAAACAGCAAAAAGACAAGTCGAGCTCTGTCTCTTTGTGAAAGCCTGCGAAATGTGAACGACGCAGTTACAAGCAAGCGAGTGACAATGAATCAGCGTTGAAATGTGTCACCAGAAATACCTTTCTCAGCATTGAGTTGGTGGCCTCGTCCAGCGCACCATCGACAGTCTCTCTATCCATTGCTATAGTATACTCCTGTAAAATGCATATAAGATCTGGAGATGCCTTGCTGTCTCCTCTGTCAGTTGCGATGTATCGTTACCGCATGCACTTGTCCGTGTGTTACAATGACAGGATGCCGTCTGCGCCCTTTATTTGGCGGGAGAGGCAGACAGCGAGGCAACAACAGCTTGCTGTAGTCCGCAAAAACCAAACCCCGATCAATACAAAATACTGCTGGCCTCCGAGCTAGATGCGGGGATGGGCGGGTTCAAGCATGGGCCCTCATGCAGTGGCAACGCAAATACCAAGTTATCCAACTAAATGTCGGCTAACGAGTGTTGTTGTTGATTCGTTAACGCACCACACAGAGCTGTGTCATATCTACGTGTAGAAGCCGACACAACCTCACATGCAAGTACACTAAAATGCACAATATAGGCCACACGTCCAATAAATGCGAATTTATAGAGCACATGAATCCGTTAATACTTCACCCGTCATCAACTGGTCACCGATATTAATAGGTCTACTGCTTACATCATGTGCCTAACTGGTCAGCAAAGGGTCCTCAACTTGATTAGCAATGAATGCCAATGCCTTACTTGTAAATATGTTTATCACATTCTAACGACAATATACCAACACGTAGACATGCATAAAAATGTAGATCTGACATCACTCTCTTCTCTCCACATGCTTATAGTGTAGGCCAAATTCGTTCATTGACTTCGCGCATTTATTGTGATTTTACAAATCTACCGTACATATATTACCTTTCATAATATTATATTATGTTACATGTACTTTGAATTACCAGCATAAAAAATAATTATAGAATTCCATTGGTTGCAACCACATGGAGCTCCACATATTTCTATCCCAACGTCAGATGTAGAACATACTAGTATCCAGGTATATGACATGAATTACCAGCATAAAAAATAATTATAGAATTCCATTGGTTGCAACCACATGGAGCTCCACATATTTCTATCCCAACGTCAGATGTAGAACATACTAGTATCGAGGTATATGACACTATGTATGTATATACAATGGTAGACCTACGTGAGTGTAGGGGTTTATGATAGGGTTGTTTCGTTTCACATCAACCAAAATAAAAGCAGAACGGTTGATGTATAGATGGGAGTAAATGATGAAATCGCGTGGTATTTTTTTCATACACCAACTGCACGTGATAGTGTCTGGGTTATTCAATATGAATATATAAATTAATATATTCTCAAAAATACAATGTGGGCCTATACCACATGAATGTACGTGTACATAACAAATTTGGTTATGTACATTTATATAGTATGGAATCGGGTATGGATTTGGAAAGGTTTAAAGTTAACAGGCATTTGCATAAAAAATATTATCTCATGCACGTTTGTATACTTTTCGTATATATTTTTGTTATTGCCCTAGCAGTGTTTTTTGTGTACCATAAATTTGAAAGGACACAAAGCAGTGATGGTGATATTTCAATGGGCCATGCTGATAAATTGATAATATATCACTGTGTACTAGTATACTAGCATATTTGTGGTGAGTCATTCTGTGGTGGTTGACCTAAATCAAACACAGCTATAGGCATGTATGCTAGCGTCGTATTTTTCGCCAGTCACATTCGAATATTATATACCAATGCATGGGGCGTTTTCAATTACATGTAGTCCATTCTGCAAGAATCCAACACAAGCATATTTCTTTGCAGTACTATCAGTAGTACAGACCCCCTAGAACGTAACTGATTAGTTTGAATTCAAACACCCTTAACATATTACCCAACTAAAACGAATCGGTGAAATGGAGACAAAGACTCAAATCAAAGACTACCGGTAACACAAATCACGTAGCCGAGGCATGTGAACACATCTATATCAGTCATGAATATCGATCTCCTACCACAGACATCCTCCACTATCGTATCTTATGCACGTATCACTGCGAGGTTTGGAGAGGATCTGATTTATGGAAGGAGTCTCGAGCGGATGTTTTTGATGCATTGAGAGTGTTTGACAGCGTTCACTTCACCTTCATTCTGCCTTTCCTGCGAGGCGGGTATGAGAGATGACTTTCCGAGTTCATCTGATACCGGGCGCTCTTCCTTCAGATATATATCTATCTATTTATACAACCAGCCCCATGTACGTATGTCGAAGACATCATATCTTTTCTTTTCTTTCTCTCTTTGCGAGGTGCACAACCCTTGTCTTTCGAAATAAATATGTACACATACTTTTTCTTGGCTGCTGTCGTGTGTGAAGATGTTTCTGCCAAAATTTAAATTTTTTCCATGTTGTGTCCCAGAGCGTGACGCCTGACAGACTTTATGTAGAACAACACACGAAGTAGTTCACTTGAGTATAGTGACACTATTGTTGAATATTCATGAAATCGTGTAGTAAAGTGCTGGTATTCATCACTATTGCAGGATTGAAGGCTGAAGCATTCCCAATAGGCCTAATTATCGTTTGCAATATATATTTATACTGCATGCTTGTGTGTACTGCTCCGAACAAAATCTACATACATGTATAGCAGAATCTCATTATGTATTTCTGATGTATAGGTAAATATAAAATATCGGACCTACATTAATTTGAATTGATTTTCATTCATGTTAAAATTTGGCCATATCATACGCAGTTTTCCCCAGCTCTAAAAGCCTACATAACGTGTATAATAAATAAACCATGAATTACATACTAATTAAGAAGAGAACCGAATTCACAACATACTAGTATGAATATTTACCTTTTGAAATCACAAATCCCACGAATTAAGCACAGTATTGTACACACATCTTGGTATAGCCCTCTCTCTGTCGCAATCAGTCATCGATTTATCTGATAACACATGTCTGCATGGGTAGTTCGATAAACATATGGCGTGCAATCAGACGCATCTATGTTTTTTTATACACATGTATCTTACGTAAGATCCGATAATAAAGGTGTTTACGAGCCTCATTCTGGTCCGTCTATATCTACTCATAGATGTAGGATATGACCTAGCCCATATTTCAGTCAGCTTTACACGTTTTCAGATAACGATAAACATGTTTAATGCATGTGCACGCGTAGTCCAATCAGAATAATTAAATCAAACAATAAGTGCAACAAGGAAAATGCGCAAAAAAACATTCCATGTACATAAGACTTACTTTTCATACATTGCCATCAAGAGAATTGGTAACATTAATTGCTGGCGTTAAGATTTCTTACATAGATGCACGTATCGCCAAACGAGCTCAGTTGCAATGGCCAATTTAATGTACCATATGACAAGCATTTTGACTCTAGTGGATATTTGCACAATTGCAGAAGCCATAACCTCATCCTTAGATTAAGGAACTATATTGCATTGTGAATTTGAGTTCATCATAATAAGTTGCATCACAAAGGTATTCATATAGCTCATAATACAATCCTAGGCCTTATTTTCAAGGATTGTCTCCGGTGGCCAATTCACAATGACGATTGCAAATCAGGTGAAATTGAGTACTCAAACTCAGAAGAAGATATTTTTCATTTGAACATGATCGTAATAAGTGCGAGTTAAATTATTAATTTATGAAAATTAAGTTGATCATTCCGAAAAAAATGATAATATCTGGGCATTATTCAACACGCTTCTGAAAATATTGCAGCGATTCGAGTAAAATTACTACCCCTGGACCTCTAGAAAGACATGTAACAACAAGTCTTAATACCGTAAAATATGTCGCCAACCTACGAAACTTGTACGACATATTATAAGAAACCCATAAGAGTTATGGGTTTCTGATATTAGTCAATCGCAGGAAGAATGCGACCTGTATGTCAGCGTTTACAAACATTTTCTTAGGATGCAGCGGCGGCGCGACGATTGAAAATCCATAGTATCCGCCGACCTTTCTTCGGGGGGATTCAATAACATCGGGCATTCTTTTAATTGGTCGCCGACACAATCGTCAATATTATATGTCATACACATTTAAATCTTTCGGTAGAATTATTGACAGATTGAGCAGAAAATTAAGAGAGTATTCAGATTTCGAGGAGCTTGAAGGAAATTCCATGTTTACATCAAGGAACTTTAATAATTTCTCAACTTTGTTAACTTTAAGCATGCTTAGTACTGGTAACAACCGAATTTTGTAGAATTCCAATAAATTGTTTTATAATCGAGCATGAAGTATAAAACTAACCTGTAATTCTTTGCAAAATATTGAGAACGTTTGAAAGCCTAAATTTTCATCTTATAAATTAACTTTTTTAAACTTGGGAATTAATTAGAACTCGACTGAATCAATAGTGATGTTGATGGAGATGATTTGTAGGTTTGTACATGTCGAAAACTTTTTACGGGGTCCTGAATATTGCCCAAGATGACCTCGAATTCCTAAATTTAATGATAACGATATGTCGTCTCCCTACATTTCTATGGTCGTTGGAACTAAATACATTAGGACATGGTTTGCGCGAGTAGTGACACCACTGTTATGGTGCTGCAGTGCGGGCAGGTTAGTAAAGACATTTGGTGACACTCCAGTAATGGGGTATACCTCTTTATCGTGGGGTCGCCGAACTTTACATTGGGGCCATGACCAGGATTGTAGCATTATGACATGGTTTGCACGAGTAGTGACACCACAGTTATGGTGTTGCAGTGCGGGCAGGTTAATAAAGACATTTGGTGACACTCCAGTAATGGGGTATACTCTTTATCGTGGGGTCGCCGAATTTTACATTGGTGCCATGACCAGGATTGTAGCATTATGACGTTGTGTGCGCGAGTAGTGACACCACGGTTATGGTGCTGCAGTGCTGGCAGTTTAATAAAGACATTCGGTGACACTCCAGGATTGGGATATACCTCCTCATCGTGGGGTCGCCAAACTTTACATTTGTGCCTGACCTTTCAGACCACTGTGGGTTTCTCAGCGTCGCTCCTGGCTCGGCCCCCGCTGTTGACTCACATCACAGCCATGTGTGTGGATAATGTGGCTGATGCTGTGGCTCAGCAGTGGGATATAGCTGACCTTGGGATAGAATTCTCTCTGACTACTTCAACATACCAATAGGTTATGTGCATATATCCAGTAAATTATACAAAGTGAGATGATCAAGGTGTCACTATTCACACCCAGGGATGAGGTCAAATACGTATTTCTATTCGAAATACACTAAATCTCGTATTTGTATTTGACAATTTCAATACTGGCGTATATGTAATGTATTTGAATTTGTATTAGAGGTCTGTATATGATGTATTTGGAATCAAATACAGTCAAATACACAGAAGGGAATTTTTTGTGGCGTAACTTATATTTTGTATATTGTGTACATGTATATAAGATATCCAATGATAGTGATCTGAAGGGGAAATTTATGACAGCGACAAAAAAAACCACTGAATGCGTCAAAAATACGACTCAAAAACGACGAATGACTAAGAAATAAACATTTGCATTTGTGTTTGAAGAAATGTATTTGTATTTGTATCCGTATTTGGTCGGCTCTGGGAGTGTGTATTTGTATTTGAATTTGGCTTTGAGTATTTGTATTTGACAATCTGTATTTGACCCCATCCCTGTTCACTATGGAAGAGGATTAGGGCCAAGCAAGTAATTTTTTTTCTCGATTTGTCGACTTACGTATCTCGATAAATCAACTTACTATCTCGATAAATCGACTTACTATCTCGATAAATCTAGATATTATCTCGATAAATCTAGATATTATCTCGATAAATCGACTTATTATCTCGATAAATCGAGTTAATTATCTCGATAAATCGACTTAATATCTCTATAAATCGTTTTTACTATCTGGATAAATCAACTTATTATCTCGATAAATCGAGTTAGTTATCTCGATAAATCGACTTATGTCTTAAGCATTTAGAGTTCAAGTAAACTGGAAATATGCTTAGAGTCATATTATTTATATTGAACACTATATTGAGTAGGCTTATATGATCGACCATTATGACTTTAAATATCGAATAATACAGAACAAACTACCGAAATAAAAACTATACTGAAGTTATTATATCATATCTCTTCAAACAATGCAACATGTTCATGAATGAAATTGGTATAATTGTTTGTTTTTTAATTATTCAGGTATTAAACATGGAATGATGTATATTCGTAACGTTATCTGGAACGGCTTCTTCAATTGAATAGCTTGGTATCATTTCAGTGATTAGTGCTAAGATTGTTAAACTCCATATAATTTTCAATATCAGTAATGAGGTTCCTGTTTGCCACCATGATCGCCACCATGTAATTCGGGTATAGATAAAGCACAGTCTACTGTGCCACATAATACAAAAACGTAATAATGTTGCATTAAAATTTTGTCATGTTTGTCTTCGCATAATGCAGACAATAGACATGACGTTTTTGTACTTTTTATGCATAATAGACTGTTTCAGAGCCCCAAAAGCACATGGCATTAGCAGGTACCCCATTGGTATTATATTCTTTATCGTTTCCAAGGTAACCAATGAAATGGTATATGGCTCGCCTATATTACGGTCGATGTATATTCATTTTACTTGTACTTTAAATGTCAGCCAAAAGTCGATTTATTGAGATACGAAAGTCGATTTATCGAGATACGTAAGTCGATTTATCGAGTTACGTAAGTCGATATATCGAGTTACGTAAGTCGACAAATAGAAGAAAAAAACTTTTAGTTTGGTGGCCCTAATCCTCTTCCGTAGTTCACACCCATGAAGAAAGAACAATCATACATATTTCTCCAGGATTTTTCATGATACTGTACTCGTGGGGAGTACCATGTATATTTTGTTTGGATATAACCAGAAATACATAACGAGAGATTTCTGATATAACCCTAATTCCACATGGAATCTACGCCAATCTCTGGTAAGAAAACAAACCACACCAACTAATATGTACATGTAAATTTATTATCAAAATCATCACAACAAACCCACTTTTTGTTTGATCATACTGTAATTGGATTGGGCGATCGCTTTGGCTCTTGCATTGCCTGCAGCAATCACTCTTTCTAACTGTTCCCTGTTGTCCATGAGGTGCAGAAATCTCTCCCTAATATCAGCCAGTCCTGTGATCACCGAGTCAGCCACAACCATCTTGTACTCCAAAGTGTCCAGGCTCACACACTGTTCACATATTTCCGCTGGTGTCAAACCACTGAACGCTGCATGGATGTCGATCAGGTTGGACATGCCTGGCCGCTCGGCGAGATTGTACGTGACCTTGGGTGTCATGTCACTCACAGCCTTGCGGAACTTCTCTCGTATAGTGTCAGGAGAGTCAGTGATTTCAATTCGACTTTTAGAATCACTTTCTGACTTGCTCATTTTGTTCTGTGGCTTCCTCAAGCTTTTGATCCTCTTGAAGTCACCTTTGGAATAAAAATCATTCAAGATTGTCAGCATATAATGTGCACAGTCTATGTTGCCCAATAATATCCACATCATCTTATCAAGTACATGCAACAGAAGCACTTCATCAATTATCAAAACAGTTACTAGAGACCTACCTACGACTGGTTTTGGGATGGCAAAGGTTTGCCCGAACGTATTGTTGAAGAGCTTGGCGAGGTGCCGAGCCAGCTCAACGTGTTTGACTTGATCATCTCCTACAGGGACATCAGTCGCCCTACAAATTACAAGGCATGAAAGTATGTCTCAATACCAGGTGATAAACTACACAACACTTTCATGTTACAGCTGATAAAAGGGGAAGCAAGAAATCAGCAAATCATTCACACCATCCCCAGACAGATGATGAATCATTTGTGGTTACCTAGATCTGAACCACATGATCAATTATTCAATCAATTATTCAATGTTTCGTCCACAGGGATTGTAATATATACCCACTTGTAAAGAAGTATATCAGCTGCCTGAAGCACTGGGTATGTGAATAGTCCCAGTGGAACCTCCTTCATGGCCTCTGACTTTTGCTGAAAAACAACATTTTCAAAATTTACTTCAAGTATTCAGTTTAACCCAACGCTCTCCAGTCTCCAGTTAGAAACTGCATTTGGCCACTCAAAATATGCTAATGTAGAGGAAATATCTTCAATACTTTATATATTATATTCCATGCTTAGTCTACTCCAATACCTTTTATTATATATGAGGTATTGAAGATATTTCCTCTGCATGAGCATGTTTTGAGTGGCCAAATGGCCAAAGTGGACATATTATGTCCCTACGATAACTCATGAGTAAAATTTCTACAAGAAAATCAACTACTTTTAACTTGATGTTAATTCACCTTCCATTGTGGCAAGTGTTGCAGTTTTGGCATTGTCGTCATACACCCAAGAAGCCACGCCAGCTCTGAATGTTCAGCCACCTGGTCGTGCAGAAAATATAGGAGAATCGAGTACATGTAAACTGCCGTAACGACGGGGGATGGGAGAGACAGGCTGAATTGCCTATCATCATGGACTGTTGTTGAATAAATCTGATTATTATATTATTATTATTATTATTATTATTACTGCTAATTGTATGGTATTGAGTAGTTCTACTGTAATCTGTTGACATGTAATACTCACTGATGACTGCTGAAATAAGACTGTTTGATCTGGATCAATACCACAGGCCAACAAACAGGCCATCATCTCCAGTGTGTTCTGTCTGCAGAACAAGTATTCATGGGTTAACAAACTATACATTCACGTGTACAAATTCAACACATGTACCACAAATTCATGTTGATGATGCATTCAGTTTATAACAGTATCACAAGTAGTCTCAAATTATCTCAGATTATTCAAATCCAAATACAGGTAGACTCCATGATAAGTCTACCAATTACAAATGAAATGAGAAACAACAGTTGAGTGACGACGCGGAATACCTGAGTTGCTCGGGCGGTTGTGGTACTGTGATCGAGTGCAGATCCACAACACTGAGAACAACTCGCTCACACTGACTCTGTAATGTTACCCAGTGCTTTATCGCACCAAAGTAGTTGCCGATGTGAGGAATCCCAGTTGGTTGGATGCCAGAAAATATACACTTTGACCACTTCCCAGCCTGCTGTCAATTCAAAAATAATTTCAGATAATTACAGGGTTATTGTTGATTTCAAATAATGAGAATAAAAAATTCAAAACAATACTAGTATCGACCGGACGGTGTTGTTGAAATCATACTAATGTACTGCAATGTCAGCCCAAGCGACGCGGAGCGCGTCCAAGATGGCCCACATTGATGCTCAGGACGAAAACAAACAAATCATGATTATGACCGATTTACGGGCTGACACACAAATCTTAGGTGTTTTATGTATGCTAATGCATGAGAGGACTCAAATTACATATGATAACTCAACTAAATACTTCGATATACTGCTCAAAACTCCCTCCGAACATCGTTATTCCTTCCTGGTAAAATTTGTGGTCAGTGACAGCCAAGGCTAAAGTTAATGTTTGGAGGGGATTTTCAACAATATTTCAGGGTATTTGAGTGCGATGCATACATAATTTGGGTCCTCTCGTGTGTCTGAGTGAATACAAAAAGACAATTTGGTGTGTCAACCCAGATGACTGTCATAATCGTGATTTGTTTTCGTCCCGAGCACCAATGTGGGCCATCTTGGACGCGCTTCGCGTCGCTTGGGCTGCTGCAATGTAAATGTTGACAGTTGGAGTGTAGTGGGCGATAATTGAGTAATTACGGAATATATCGCCATACTCCTATAAATCGGGCGATTAAGATAAAGAAAATACTTACGCTATTCGTCAGTTTGTTATTTCCCACAGAAAAATACCGGGTATCCCGGCACCTGTTACATAACGAACGATTTGAATAAACAACTCTCGTAAAACTTTTCATGGACAGCGCCATGTTGGAAATTTTACTCGCCAGGGAAAAAGTACTACTCGCCAGGTGTCAGGACCATCGTTATATATATATATATATTTTTTTTGCAAATTTTCTTGTCATTTTCTGACAGTGTAATGTTCCCCGAGACTGACATTGAGTTTCAAACTCAATATTAATTAATCCTATTTGCACAATAATTCATGAAAATGTGTTTACAGTGCGAATTTAAAAATGTATGATTTTAGGGGCCGGTCATTATTTATCAGGTGGGGGGGGGGGGGGGTAAAAACTGGGGGTGGGGGGGTGGGGGGGTCACACTTTCATATTCAACATTATTGGGGGGTCATACTTTTATTTTCGATGGGACTGGGGGGGGGGGGGGGTCGAAGTTTGAAATTGAGTTATTTTGGGAAAATCTGAATGGTAAAATAGTTAAATAATTAGGTGGAAACAATCCCAATCCACTCAATATCAGTACATGGACTCATTGGAGTACGCGATGGAATTTCATAACATTATGAGTAAACCCATAATCTCACTGAAACCGGATCCTGCAGAGGACCATCCCGGAACACCAACATCAAGAGATGCTGCAATCCGTGTGCATCAGGGCTCAAAATTTATAATTTTATCAAGGAGCCAAAGGTTCCTATTTTGCTCTTATTCAACAATTTTCAGGAGCCAATTTGCTCATAGAAGCATATTCCAATATTACTTTACAGATTTTCATCAGCCAATTGGCTCGTAAGCTCTATTGCCTGGGAGCAAATCTGAAATGTTAGGAGCCTATGGGTACCCACAAGTGGCAATTCTGAGCCCTGATGTGCGTTGATCAACGCTCATCACTCAGATTGAAACATTGTTACTAAGAATCAACTTTGGACCTAACGAAGCAGCACTACAGCTGAACACGGTACCAGCAAGGACGAACCCAGATCAGCAGGGTCCTGTCACAAACAAACCACGGATCAATCAGTTCATACCACCCTGAGCAACATATCATCCTTTCCGATGAACCCGAACTAGCATGTCAGAACCACAGACTGGTTTTCCACTCAAAATTTTGTCAACACATGACCCCACTGAGGATATTCCCCAAAGACCTCAGGACTATCACAAACCACTATGTAAAAGACAAGGACCTTTCCAAACAGAAAGGCAAAATAGTCCTGGATCGCCCCGGATGACCCGGGTAGTGAATCTGATTCACATGATTTGGATGGTGGCAGAACATTATGAGCCCATCATAGAGCCAACACAGGCCCGGTTCAAGACTAGAAAATAAAAAACAGTTCTGAATGGCCTGATTCACCAATTCTTCCCTGCCCATCAATGATATTTGGAAGAGCCGTGTATTATTTGCGAGTTCGATATGGTGTCCAGTTAGTCCGTGAGGGTTTTCATACATTTTTTCCATCCCATCAAAAATTTCGGATTCAAGGAATCGACTGAATGATCTTTGACCTAGCACTCGAGTGTTTCAAATGGGCTCCGAAACGATGGGCTGTGTGGTGGAAAAGAATATGCTAATATTCGGAGGAAATTGATCCTGGATATAGACGTCGGGGGGGGGGGGGGGGGGGGGCACAAATCAGAGCACAAATCATAATATTCATTGACCTTATAGTATCACAAATTTGCGACAAAAGTCACAATGGGGTACCTGCTGATGCCATGTGCTCTTGGGGTTGTAAAACAGTCTAATATGCCCAAAAAATACAAAAAACGTCATGTCCATTATTATGCAAAAACAAACATGACAGAAATTTAATGTAACATTATTACGTTGTAGCACAGTAGACTGTTTCTATGGTTTATCTATACCCGAATTACATGGTGGCGATCCTGGTGGCAAACAGGAACCCCATTGTTTCAACAGAAATGGGGATTGGGGGGGGGGGGGGGGTCATACTTTTATTTTGGATCTTGGTTGGGGGGGGGGGGTCATAGATTGGTTTTCGATATCGGTGGGGGGGGGGGGGGGTCAAACTTTGAAAACTCATTTCTCGGAAAAACCATCCAACCCCCCACCCAGTAAATAATGACCGGCCCCTTATGTTCAGATGTAGATCTACAGTAAAACATCAATACCGGCATATACCTCGATCTATGTGCATCCTTTTTGGATCACCGGTGTGTCTGACTCGTTCAAGTCATGTTTTACTGTTTTGGATATAATTTGGGCGTGATTGGTGAGTTTGGTAATTGCAGTCTGTGAGTTACGAATCAACACCCAGGATTGCAAGATCGAACACAGCCTCTAGGGGAAGAACCTGATTTGTGTTATTGTTTGTCAGTCATAACTGAATTTTGAGAAATATTTTTTTATTGTGTTTATTACAAAATATATGCAAAATGTACAGTACAATAATATTTGTTGCATCACATACCAAATACCAAATACGCAACAAAATTTTGAAAATCTTGCAACATGACCATCCAGAGACATGTTCACAATTAATAAATTTGCAGTTTGTTCAAAGATATAACCCTTGCATACACAGGCACAATCTTTCATATTAAGTAGGCTATGAACACAACATAAACGCACAGAAATCCATGGTTTTGGTACACCAATATATTCGCATGTACATGTTTATGTGGGTTTCATGTACATAACTATTGAAAGTGATCTATCAATCTTATACTTCTCACGAAAAAAATTGAACCAGTTATTCATTTTCTGTGAGGGTTCATTGTGCACTGTGAAGAACAGATTCATTCAATATACTTCTCACGAAAAAAATTGAACCAGTTATTCATTTTCTGTGAGGGTTCATTGTGCACTGTGAAGAACAGATTCATTCAATACATCATAACAGATTTTTTAAACATTCAAGAATCTAATGGTATCCATTTAAAATGAAAATATGTCATGATATTATGCAGTGCCACATTCCGTGGAAAACAACTCCTAAAATGTATTATAAACAGATCTATGGCAAAAAAGCCATTCAGTCCTCATCCAGCCCTTCATCCGATGAGCTAACAACCATCTTAGCTTTCTTAGGCTTAGACTCAGAATCTGAGTCAGATCCGGAGTGAGATCCAGAACTTGATCCTGACGGACTGGCTGATCCAGACTGCTCTCCAGATTCCTGCAAACAGTTGATGAGTGTGAATCTCAACGAAATCTCAAGGTGTATCGATAAAATCTCCATCGAAGAATTTGCATTGCATTGATTTTGTTATTAGTATGCAAATATTTACCTCGTCACTCTCCAGTTTCTTGGCCTTCGTAGATTTTTTGTGTCTGTCGTCATCACTGAATGAATCTTCATCACTGTCCGAGCTATAGATATTTGGTGCCACTGTGCCTAAAAAAGCAAGACAGACTTCAATAACATGATAAGATTTTACCTTACAAAAAGTATTGAAAATTCAGTACAAAATTTTTCAACGTTATCTCTCTAATATGATGGTACCAACCTTTTTTGGCAGCCTTGTAGTTGGTTTTGATCGCTGACAGTGAGATTGTGTTTTCGTCGTCGTCATCCTCCTCAAATTCTCCCTCTAGATACCGGGCACTGAGACCACGCTGGTGTGCCTTCTCTCGCATCCTCCGCTGCTGACTCTCACGACGAATCGAAGCCTTCAGACGCTCCTCCTCTTTCTGAACAGGTCAAGTGTATCACACTGATTGCTAACCACTGAACTATCATTAATCCCCATCCTAGTTATCAACACCATTGTATTTTGGTCTGTTTATATATAAGTACTGCTAAAATCATGAACAAGACTCCTATGCTAATGGCAGGACTACTGCTAGTAGCATGAGGTGAGTATTCATACCTTAATCATCTCAGAACGGTGAGCGTCCGGATCTTTGCCTGAGATGGGTAGCACCTTGACCTTCTGAGCCTTTGTTGACCTCTCAGCCATGGACATCGTCATCTTTCTGTGAGTCAGGGAGTCTGTGGAGTGTGGTCTGTAGAAAAAAAAATCATATTGTATTTAACAATAAAATTGTATCATCACATAAACAAATTTGACAAACAACCATACATTACATGTAAAACCATAGGATAAAGCCATTTTTTTTTTCGTAAAGCCGAATGTTACTCAAATGGATTTGCTCAGTGTATTCACAAACACAATTGAAATGTACAGATGATCACCATTCTCAGTTCCAGCTGAGACTAAACTGACCTGAAAGTAAGCTTGGTCCTGAACATAGCCTGGCCCTGGAGACTTGTACCCTGTCGGATAAACAGATGGTTGTGGTCGCCCTGGAGGTTCATCTTGTGGATGTCAAAGATCTCTTTGCCCAGGTGCAGTGACATGCTGCAAAACAAGAAAATCCCATCAGTTCTGTAACCTAAACATTATTCTTCAGCACTACATCAAACCCCTGTATCCAAGTTTCCAAGCAAATCCATTCTACAGAAAACACACCTTCCATCAGACCAGCGGACAAATCGGGCATTAGATTCTCGCACCGGATGGTTGAAGTCGTCCCTCATCTCGTTACCCTGCTCGTCACGGAGGGTTCGCCAGCGTATTGTGTTCTCGACCTTGAGCTTGAGTCGAGCTCGACCCTCCTCGTCCATCGTCTCATCCTCATCGATCTCGTCCTCGTACAGGTTCGGGTCGAATGGCCTGGATGTATTTTATATTTATTGTCAGGAATTCCAGATATTCGATATAAATGTTAGATTTGAGATGTTTTTTTTTCACTTTTATTTTGAGAACAAAAGCGTATACCTTGTTTCGACGCTGAGGAAGTTGGGTAGTTTGACGAAGTGTACGTTCTTGCCAAGGTTCGCTCGAATGTGCGGCACGGTGGCCTCGACTAGGATCTCCTGAGGTTCTGGAGGCTGCTCCTGCTCCTCGTCGTCCATCATCTGACAATGTAAACAAACAGGGTAAACAAATACAGTAAACAAACAGTATAAACAACAGCATTCACAGGGTAAACAATGGAGCCGAACAGGCAGAAGAAATGGGGTACACACTAGGTTAACTATTGTTTCAGTAAAGGAGAATCTTGAAAGAGGAATTGATACAACTATCTTGTGTATCTTAAATTAACTTTGTTCGTGGAGGATTTCCATCAGCTATGACACATCATAGATTGTTCCAATCTCCTAACCCGTGTGTTACATACCATGTCATGGTTCATTGGCCTCTCTTGCTCCTGCTGATTGCCGTCCTCTTTGTCAGAATCCGAGCTTATATCATCAGCATCTCCAAAAAGGTCAGCTGTATTGGCACCTAAATGTGAAAGTTCATGATATCAATAGTTTTGATAAAGTCATTATTTCCGAACCATATATTAAAAGGTATGGATATTACAGAATACTTTTACAATGTCTCACCTCCATCTTCATCATCGCTATCCAGCATTTGTTTACTTCTTTTGGGTTGTATCTCATCATCTAGAACATATTCAACATTTCTTCAGTGCAGTAGGTATCATTATAGGTAACAAATCGGACTGTAGCTCAGAGACATGAATAGTGTAAAAATGTTCATCATGACATACCTGATCCAGAATGAGATCCAGCTGGCGACCTTGACCTCGAGTGTGACCTTGACCTTGGCTGTGGTGTACCTGGGCTGCCTGGCGATCCAATGGGAGTTCCACTCATGCCGCTGTGTGGTGTCCCACTCCTCCTGCTGTGGGGCGACCCACTTCTAGAACTCGCTGGGGACCCAGTCATGTGGCTGAGAGGGGTGCCACTCCTGCGACTGTGTGGAGAACCACTTCGAGGGCTGCCACTCGCACGACTATGAGGCGACCCGCTGAGCTCACTGTGAGGAGTGCCACTTCCAGCCGGGGAACCACTGCGTGGGGAGCCACTGACGTTACTGTCAGGGGTCACACTTCGACGACTATGGGGTGTCGTTGATCTGCTGCGACTGCCAGCGTAACTGTGTGGAGTTCCTGACCTTGGTGTGCCTCTGCCTGCTGGACTCGGAGTCCTGCTATGGGCGGGACTGGGGGATCTACTATGTTCTGGACTGGGTGATCGACTGTGCATTGGACTGGGTGAGCCACTACGCGCAGGACTCGGTGATCGGCTGTGTTCTGGAGTAGGTGAGTGACTGCGATAGCTGCCTGAGCCACTGTGTGCTGGACTGCCACCTGGGCTCCCAGACCCACTGTAATTACTCCCAGCTTGGGATGGAGATCGGGATCCACGAGACCCTGGACTGCCGGAACCACTCATTGGGCTCCCAGCTAGTGAACGCCAAACATATTATAAATTGATTGCACTGCACTCATGCACTGTACTTTCGAATATCTTATTTCATACTATCAACTTCTCTTATAATGTGATCTCTTAGTTCAACAAGCCAAATAAAGGAAGTTGTATACCAGTACTTGGTGTATACTTGGTGTATGCTAACTTTTCATGCCATGCCATACCATACTCACAATCGATAGCATACCATACTAGTATATAGAGCTACTCACGTTCACTTCCAGATCGCGGGCTCTGAGGTGATCCGGAACCACTGTATGGAGTTCCAGGGCTACCCGGAGGGGACGCCCCTGACATATTACTACCGGAGCCAGGACTGGCTGGCGGTGAGCCTCCTGACTCAGAACCACTGTCAGATAGCGGTGAATCTGGAGGACTTCCTCCTGAAAGTTTCAGCAAGCCTGAGCAATGACATAATCACAATAGCGTAGATCAGAGTTCACTTGGTGGCACCACAAGTAGACCTAAAAAAAAGTGACTGAGAATGTCTGAGATGCCACCAAGTAAACTCTGTGATTATTGTCGGTGAAATCGGAAATGACAGCAACAGCCATCAGAATGCAAGTGCTTCAAGTTCAAGTCTGTACTTGAAGATTTTAAGTCTGTATTTATGTTGGTATACACTCCTATATTCGGATTCTCCTTTACATCATCTTTTGTTTATAATATTGAGATGCTAAATGCCATGGTATCGTGTAATTAACATACCGTATTGATCCTAATAGTAGCATGGCGTGCCAAAGCAAGACCTTGTGCAACAGCACGCCCAAAAATGAGATTAAACCTGATGTAAAATTTAAGAAAATCACTAAAAAATATAACCATAGCTTCCAATCCCCTTCATTATAATTCAAATAACATAAATGTGTGGATTGGAACAGTCCAAAATCTCATTAGAAAGATATGAAGGGTTAAAAAAATCGAACATATTTTGGGGAAAAAATGAGGGGCGCTCTGCTATTAGGGCATGTACTACTATTAGGACCATTACGGTAGTCAGTTCGGGAAATTGAGTCTGAGTAATAAGCACACAGGCCTAAGCAAAGCTTAGGTTTATGTGCTTATGGCTATGCCGGGTGATCCCATTTAACCCTATTATCGCCCATATAAAACTTATGATGAATTGCATTCCGACACAACAAAGTTACTTGAACAGAAACACCTTCATTCTGGCGTATACAAATAAGCACAAGAATGATGAAAACACTAGTAATGATGACAATACACGTAAAATTTACAAACCATATTCTTCGTCGGACATGTTTTCCTTTTGTTTATTATCGCCACTCGCTAGGGTATAAACGCAATCGACAGGTGTCGCCTCAATCGCTGATTCACAAGAGGTCCATGGACCTAGGTGGTTCAAGATTGTGCATAGCACTGCATCTTATGATCTATATAGAAAGGTATCTTTCGGAATATCTATGGGATGATTAGAGACCATGCCGCATATATCGATCGGGCTCCTGTGTGTGGTGTGCGTATCACATTGTCAGAATGTTTATAGCTACGGGTATCTGAAACAACGCAATGTGCATGTATGTACATGTGATTAGTCCTATCTCTGAGACAGAGTCCTATGTAAGCAATGACAAGAATTTACCGACGGAGTGGGGAATTCCCGCGCCAACAAACATCGGGTTATATTCGACGAATAGAACGATTTACCCTTAAAACAACATGTGAATCATGATGAGGGTGATAAATGTACTCAATTTGCTATGTTTGAATAAGCTGTTAAGCGATATATTTCAAAGAACATTGAATTAACGTCAGATGACAGCAAATATTGCAAATCACCGCCTTCCCAGGATGTTCGCCTTCCCAGGATGCTTTGCGAAGAACCCCTTTAATTTGGATTTTTATTTTAGGCGGAGCCTATATGTTTTGATAACTCGCACGATACAATGAACGCAGAGAAAGATTTCCCGATATAGCTGACACAGCTCATGCAAATAATCCGAATTCAAGGCCAGAAAATATATAAATATCTATGTACTCAAATAGTATATGGATTTTAGAAGGTGAATAAGCCTGTTGTAGATGAACGGCATAGGAAGTAGCCAAGTATGTACAATTATAGTACATACGTACATGTATGCATTAGCCCCGCTGTGACTGACCGCAATGTCTTCTCGTGTTTATTAGCCAGTAGATGATGCTACATTCGCGTACAGGACACTTTGTATTTGTGAGATAATGAGAACAAAACGTATTAGCCAAATCCTGACAATTGTGGTTATAATGAATGTTTGATAATGAGCCATGGTCACATAAAATATTACTTGCTAAAATCTTAATAATTTTACAAATTAAGGAGATATTTTTATGAATTGCAATCAAAAAGGTGATTATCTGATTGGAATACACAGAGAACCTAAATATAATTGAAGAAAATATTGCCCCATTCAGGGCCCATTGCCGTAGATCAACAGCAATAGCAATATTCGACACGTAATGGAGCAATGTATGGGAGTGTTTTCTGAATGAACAGATAGCAATTACTTTGTGCCTGTTCGGGTTTAACTCAGTATTCTTTGCATGCATACAAGTCATGATATACCAGGGAAAAAAAACTCAGAGAAATATCCGAAGATTACGCGCAAACACATGCACATATTCATATATTTTGGGTTTTTTTCGAAATTGAAAAGCAAAGTCAAAGTCAAAGTCAAAGAATGGTATACCGTTCTGTATACCGTAGGCATCAAATGTAGCGTTCTGATCGCCATTAGTGCTATTATTGGCGACACAACCAGCACGATGTGTGGAGCATTACTAGTATCCGGTTCAATCTGATTAACATGAATACATCTCAAGTTATCTTCACTTTCTTATCAGACTGTGGGGGAGGTGTTTAAAACATATATGTGGGAGTATATGATAAATCTATCTAATTTAATCTAGCACTATTTGACTGCATATTATACATTTGACCATATCGCTTATTTATCTCAATAATCATTTCGCTATTGTCCTGGAATAGGCCAAAATTATTGTTGTGTTTATTTCATTCACTTCTAGGATCATACAGACTAATTCCCTACAATAATTTGTATTTACATACCACTAATGTCCAAGTCAATAACATGTGTCTTCTCCAGCAAGATTCTGATTGTTTTTACATCAATGTACATGTACATCTCCTGTCCAGTCTATGTGTGTGATATTCAATGTGTTTACGCCTTTTTAAAATCTTGTTCTAGTTTGCATTCACCAATAAACCTTGCCCTCACCTGATTGGCTGAGCGTTTGACAGTCAGCTGAAAGCGGGGGGAGGCGCCATTAAATTGTAAACACAAAAAAACCGCGAGATGTAGCGGGTGGATTATGATAGATTATTTGATAATGTCGCCATATGTCAGACACCTAATTGCGTTTATAGAAGGACAACAACACACAGTAAGTGGAAATCAAGTTTATTTCAGCTTATAATGCAAACTTTGGAGGAAAAAACAACAACCGTTATAGCCGGTTATAGCGGGAATCTCGTAGGGAATTTTATGCATGGCCTTACGCGTAACTCTGTTACGCTGCGGAATTAACATGTGATTGTCATTTGTCAGTCTCACAATATCCAGCTTCACTTAGTTTATCCTAGTGCAGCATGCTTTTAATATGGTGAGCCACTTCTCAAAATCACACGTACTGCCAAAATTACTGAAATTACTGTTATTGGGGATGTAGTATTGTCTTCAAGAAACATCTAGATGAAAAATTATGTTCTAAAAATCTGAATCACTGTTCTTTCAAATTTTTTTTATTTACTTCCTCCTGATAAGGTGGCATATCATATTTCTATAGGTTTGAAAAAAGGTGTATTTTAAACTACATGTAGATCACTTTTCATTCTACTCATTTCGAGTACACAAACCATGATATGGTCAATTGTAGCCATCAGATACCGGTAGATGTTTAGCTATCAGTACTTCATTATATCCACTTTAATTTTAAAGACAGAGATTTGAAACCGGGTGGTTTTGTGGGAGGGGCCTAATTGCATATTGCTGGCTGGAGATTTGAGTGACTGGAGCAGGATTTAAAAATAACCCAGTGGACAGCGGACAAGGCAGCTCTGCCCGCGGCTGGATCTGCTAACTGCCTGACAGCATACAGTGTGTACTCCCCCTCTCACATACTAGTACAGCCAGCAGCAATAGCATTCATAGCATGTGGTTTTGTTTATAAACAAGTTTCTACTGGGCTGGCTGGTGCCTTGTAGGAATCTGATTGGCTGAGCGTTTAGAAACATCACGAGGTACCGGGTTTGAATTATCTACAGCTTCAAAATTTTATGGTCTATTTTCACCACAAATAGAAAGTGGATGTTCTGAACAAAAACAAATTTGAAATTTTTGACCTAAAATGAGATACCTTGCAAAAATGTGATTATGAATATGACCTATTGAGTGAGTGATTTGCCATACATTGTTCTGCCTGTTCACTGCATCTCTGAGCCACAGATTATGGACGGTGCACAGTACTGCGCTCTGCCTTTTATACCGGAACTCCCAGAGTATATGTACCAATATCACAGGCTTGTGTGAATGTATCTTTTGTTAAGTTATAAATGAATTTTTCATGAATGATTCAAATTCTATTGAAATGTGAGGAAGTTGAATTGTGCATTGATTGCTCAAGAGTTTGATGATTTCACGCATGGAAGGAAACAAACCATCAGACATCACCAGTTTATTTTCATCTGATACAGCTCATTAAAATAAACTGTTAAATAACATGCCATTGACGTCAGGGAAGTGAACCATGCTACAAGTTCAGTTCTTGGAATACTACACCCCCAAAATATCCAATTCCGACTTGCATCTTATAAATACTTTATAATACACAAATATATGCAAACATATGTTCGCATTGAAAGCCATGTACATATATGTTTTCATAATTGTTCCATACTTTACACATCATGTTGTGTCATACAAGGACATCAGCGAAACTATATACAAGGAACGACTCAATGTCGATATGGCCGATGCAGAAGTCTTCACATTGCAGTCTAAATATACACTAATGCACTTCCAGAATGTTGACAATCATTGACATGCATTGCCAAGGCCAAAAACAAAAGAATCTCCACATAGGCACAAATGGCCATTGGCTGGGCAAACATCACATGTCATTCTTGAAATACAGGGTGGTCATTTACATCATGAACTGAAACTGATTAACTGACCATTCTACGGTTATGCTCACAAAACTGAAAATGACAAACTGATTTGGCATCAGTACACAGGACTTGTATGTATTATTGTAAAGCGCTCTCCTGATTGAAGATCATGTTTTAATTTCATGTTTACCAGTATCCATGCAGTGACATAGCATAAACATTTTACTGAATATCCATAACGCATAAAATTAAGGATGTTATCAAGATTTCGCATTAATAAATTGAACAGTGAATTATTAATTTGATGTATATATGGACTACCCATACTGGAATGCACTAAGATAGTATATTGATGATAAATCAACATCGAATACAAAACCATAAAATGAACCTTACCCATATGTGTAGTATACAATGAAAGCAAAAGTTACACAACTGTGGAACAGATTGAAATACAATAACTTAGGATTGAAAGGAACGAAAAAACTTGACATTTTTGATACTTGGTACATACACCTACATTATTGTACACATCTCACATTTTGCCACACAACACAAACACACCATTCAACCTTCACAGCCAACAAATTTTGAACAAACGCACTTCCAAACATATTTGAGTACATGAAGATTTCATAGACCTGGACAGCATATAGGTAGCACAATTTATCCATTTCCGAAACGAACCTATTTCAGTAGCACTGCACATAGTTTGAACTACATGTATGTATACTTGGTGTATAAATTTTATAACTGGCTGTATTCAGGCATGTCTGCTTATAGAGTCTGTTCAAGTTGAGAACTATTGTGACATGCATTGACATGAAAGAAACACATGTATCACAAAATTCCTAGTAATTAAATTATATTCACCCGCTAAATTGCACACCCCAGGTTTGTTATCACCAAACTACTGATTTAACCCCAACAAAGGAAATGATTAATTTTCACACAGCAAAACACATGTATGAACCTGAATTCAGTAAATTCACAATGTCATGTAAATTGTTTAACATATTGTTTGTGGAAATCAACTATACTGACGTTGAATCTTAACACACAGAAATATCACATGATGATGACATGACAGTCACATGACCCACTGTCATGTGACTGTCACATGATCCAGCTTGTTTGGAGTTGACACAAGGACAGACAACGAAGACGATCGTTTCTTTCCCTAAAGACCACAATCCTCAGCCGTAATTATCCTGCAATGAGAAATGAGAAACATGTCACACTCATTGAGCTCATTTACATTCATACAGATCATTAAGTATATGATCAATTTCAGAATATTCTACAGAATAGGGAAAGGCTACGGGTAGAGGTAGGGATAAGAAATTATGATGGATTGGGGTCTTGCAAGTGGAAATCGATTTTTTAAAATATATTCTTCATGACTGAACATTATATGTACAAGGAGACACAAATATAAACTGTAAGTTACTAATTGTCTTCTTTGAGTTGGACTTTCATCATCAATTGACTCTTTCCTGGCAAATGCCACATACATGTACATTGTACACCAATTCCAAAAATGAACACCACTGTACAACTTCAGCTACCAAACACATTTCATACAATATTCAAGTTGAATTCCACCGAAAACTCGATAAAAACACAGAAAGCACACAGTATAATGCATAATCACCACCCAAATTCAATTTGAAATGCTATAGATCTGAAATGTAAACACTTATTTTCCATTGGATGTAACACATCAGCTCTATAACGGTTATTAACTTTGAAAACCCTTTTACTTTGACGTACAAGCTCAAACTGTACACAGAAACACTGACACTTCCATGCAGAACTGAGCCTTGTATACCATAATATCCATGCATTTAACCATGAGCTACTTTTCGATTCGTATAGAAATACATTTTCCCTGGCAAAAACTACACATCATCAACCTTCATATCATAATGTACTTTAATCATAATGTACCACGTATAATTATCTCAATGCCATGTTCAGACAGGTCTAAGTAACATGCAGTGGTGCATACAACTATATTCCTTCTGAAACTAGACGCTTCCGGTCGCCTACGACCGCTTGGGTGTATCCCCCGTAGCCCTATCATCTCTGTTGCCCCAAATATATCACTGTCAATTGTGAAAAACAAGAGTAAGGGCTAAAAAAGATTACCAGAGAAATGTTAAATCTCAAGTCACAACTGTTTTCTTTTCCCCACCAAAATTGCTGCACTGATTTTCCGAGGTTATTGAAGGTCGAATTCAAAATCACCACTGAAATCTCTTTATATGAATTTCCATTCGACATGTTTGATAAAATAACGAAAATACAGATAGATCAATCTTTTCACCTATTTATATTTCAACTCAGAATATTTTACAAACTTGGTTCCAAGTTGAAATTCAAAGTAAAATTTGACCAAAAATGCATTTCAAGATGACAAAATTGGAGCTAGATTGAACTTCTCACCATAAGTTATATTTCGATCCATAATACATGTATGTGCCAAACATGGTTTCAAGTTGAAATTCAAAGTAAAAGGTAATCAAAACTGCATTTCAAGATGACAAAATTGGAGCCAGATCAAACTTTTCGTCATGAGCTATATTTTAACTCATAATACCTGCCCAACTTGATTTCAAGTTGAAATTCAAACTAAAAGTTTACCAAAACTGCATTTTAAGATGACGAAATTGGAGCCAGATCAAACTTTTCGCCATGAGTTATATTTCAACTCATAATATGTGCCAAACTTGGTATTAAGTTGAAATTCAATGTAAAAGTTGACCAAAACTGCATTTCAAGATGACGAAATTGGAGCCAGATAGAACTTTTCGTCATAAGTTATATTTTAACTCATAATATGTGCCAAACTTGGTTTCAAGTTGAAATTCAAGCTAAAAGTTTACCAAAACTGCATTTCAAGATGAAGAAATTGGAGCCAGATCGAACTTTCCATCATAAGTTATATTTTAACTCATAATATGTGCCAAACTTGGTTTCAAGTTGAAATTCAAACTAAAAATTGACCAAAACTGCATTTCAAGATGACGAAAATGGAGCCAAATCGAACTTTTCACCATAAGTTATATTTCGACTCATAATATGTGCCAAACATGCTTTCAAGTTGAAATTCAAAGTAAAAGTTGACCAAAACTGCATTTCAAGATGACAAAATTGGAGCCAGATCGAATTTTTCACCATAAGTTATATTTTAACTCATAATTTGAGCCAAACATGGTCTCAAGTTGAAATTCAAAGTAAAAGTTGATCAATGTTTTCATAAAAAGCTATTGTGATCAATAATAGACTTAACTAGCAAAAAAATAATGTTGACTTATTTGGTTACAGCCATAAAATCTCTACTGGACAAAGCCTTCACCTTGTTGAGCCCAATAATAAATATTTCTTGTCTTAACTATTTTCATTGTCGTCACTTATAGACTTAACATGTAAAAATAAAGTTAACTTATTCGGTTACACCCAGAAATTTCTACCGGACAAAACCTTAACCTTGTTGAGCTCAATAATAATTGTTTCTCATCTTAACTATTTTTATTGAGGTCAATAATAGACTTAACTAGCAAAAAAATTAGGCCAAGGGCCAAAGATAGGTTACCGGACAATGTTTAATATTTTAGGTATTAGCCAGGTCACTGGTTGAATTCAAGGTCAAGAGAATATTCAGCATATATAACATTAAGCATATATCATGTCCACAGTTGATTGCTAAGCTGTAAGTTCAATAATCAGAGAGAGATTAGCAATTTTATGCTGTAGCCTTGAAAATGAAGGGGCAAAGGTCAAATTCAAGGTCATCAAAATATTCAGTGTATATCATTTTCTATATCATGTATATCATGTCCACAATTGATTCCCAAGCCATACAGTCAATAGAGGAGCAAGATATGAGCCAGTTTGTCCTTGGACCTTAGAAATGAGGTCAGAGGTCAAATTCAAGGTCACGAGAATATTCAGCATATATCATTTCCTATATGTCCACAATTGATTCCTAAGCTGTAAAATCGATAATAAGTGAGATATTAGCCATTTTGTCCTGTGACCTTGAAAATGAGGTCAAAGGTCAAATTCAAGGTCACGACAAAAATCTGCATATATCATTTCCTATATGTTCATAATTGATTGCTAAGCTGTGAAGTCGATAACAAGCGAGATATTAGCCATTTTGTCCTGTGACCTTGAAAATGAGGTCGAAGGTCAAATTCAAGGTCATCAGAATATTCAGCATATATCATTTCCTATATGTCCACAATTGATTCCTAAGCTGTAGAGTCGATAATAAGCGAGATATAAGCCATTTTGTGCTCTGACCTTGAAACTGAGGTCAGAGGTCAAATTCAAGGTCACGAGAATATTCAGCATATATTATTTCCTATATGTCCACAATTGATTCCTAAGCTGTAGAGTCGATAATAAGCGAGATATAAGCCATTGTGTGCTCTGACCTTGAAACTGAGGTCAGAGGTCAAATTCAAGGTCACGAGAATATTCAGCATATATCATTTCCTATATGTCCACAATTGATTCCTAGTCTCTAATCTCAATATCAAGTGAGATATTAGGCATAATGTGTCCCATTATAAAGCATAGGAGAATTTAACATGGGAAAGTCCTATTTGGGCCGAGTTTGGGCCAAAATGGCCCACTTCGAGCGATTCAAGCGCAACGAAATTTATAGACATCATAGAAGTACATATGAGGAGTCTTATGTATCAAAAAGAAGAAAAGTTACTGAACAGATTTTGAGAAAATGGCCGCCAAAGTCCAAAATCAGGCCTTTTTCGTCGAAAATGGCCGCCATTTTGAAGGAAAAGCGAAAATCAAAAAACTAAAAAATACCTCCTTCTTGAATTATTTTTAAGTATTTTTCTGCAAAATTTCAGAAAAATTCGCCCGTAAACAAAAAAGATAAAAATGTGGACGACGACGACGACGACGACGACGACGACGACGACGGACGACGACGACGGACGCCGGACGACGGACGACGGACGCAACGCCATGCCAATAGGTTATCGGACCATAGGTCCGGTAACCTAAAAAAGTTACTGAACAGATTTTGAGAGAATGGCCGCCAAAGTCCAAAATCAGGCATTTTTCGTCGAAAATGGCCGCCATTTTGAAAAAAATGCGGAAATCAGAAAACTAAAAAAAACCTTTCCTGGAAATATTTTTAAGTATTTTTGTGCAAACTTTCAGAAAGATCGGACCATATACTTTAAAGATAAAAATGTGAACGGACGGACGCCGGACGACGGACGCCGGACGACGGACGCCGGACGCAACGCCATGCCAATAGGTTATCGGACCATAGGTCCGGTAACCTAAAAAGTTACTGAACAGATTTTGAGAAAATGGCCGCCAAAGTCCAAAATCAGGCATTTTTCGTCGAAAACGGCCGCCATTTTGAAAAAAATGCGAAAATCAAAAAACTAAAAAATACCTCCTTCTTGAATTATTTTTAAGTATTTTTGTGCAAAATTTCAGAAATATTCGCCTGTAAACAAAAAAGATAAAAATGTGGACGACGACGACGACGGACGACGACGGACGACGACGGACGCCGACGGACGACGGACGCAACGCCATGCCAATAGGTTATCGGACCATAGGTCCGGTAACCTAAAAAATGTTAACTTATTTGGTTACAGACATAAAATGTCTACTGGACAGAATCTTTACCTTGTTGAGCCCAATGATAAATATTTCTTGTCTTAACTATTTTTATTGTAGTCAATAATAGACTAAACTAGTAAAAATAATGTTAACTTATTCAGTACACCCATGAAATCTGTACTGGACATACTTTCACCTTGTTGAGCTTAATAATAAATATTTCTCATCTTAACTATTTTTATTGTGGTCAATAATAGACTTAACTATTTTTATTGTGGTCAATAATAGACTTAACTAGTGAAAATAATGTTAACTTATTCAGTTACACCAATGAAATTTGTACTGGACAAAACATTTACCTTGTTGAGGTTAATAATAAATATTTCTTGTCTTAACTATTTTTATTGTGGTCAATAATAGACTTAACTATTAAAAATAATGTTAACTTATTCAGTTACACCCCTGAAATTTGTACTGGACAAAACCTTTACCTTGTTGAGCTTAATAATAAACGTTTCTCGTCTTAACTATTTTTATTGTGGACAATAATAGACTTAACTAATAGAACTAATGTTAACTTATTCAGTAATATTGTCCTGTTTTCACTGGAAACTTCAGTTCTCCATTCTGAACAAGAAACCAGTGTCATTACCTTCCACTGTACAGGCTATTGGAATGATCGTACATGTCAAAATGGATATTTCAAAATTCTGTAATAAGTTAGGCTGTTAACATATTAATATGTATATGATCATTCTAAAAAACGATTGGTTTCGTGTGACAGCCCTTCCCAACAACACTTCCAAATATTATCGAGATTCGTCAAAAATTGCCATCTGTAGAGCGTTCACAAGCCATGTGTCTCAAACAGGCTGTTTTCAATGCAAAATGTGTCCCCAAACGACCAATTCAGTTGCCACGGCAACCAAAATCGATTGGTGTCGGGATCTTACCATAATATATGTGCCTGCGAAAAATAATGGTGATCGGGTAAGAATTGCGGCCTATAGCGCGTTCACAAGCCATGTGTCTCAAACAGGCTGTTTTCAATGCAAAATGTGTCCCCAAACGACCAATTCAGTTGCCACGGCAACCAAAATCGATTGGTGTCGGGATCTTACCATTATATATGTGCCTGCAAAAAATAATGGTGATCGGATGAGAATTGCGGCCTGTAGCGCGTTCACAAGAAAATCTCTGCGGACGCGGACACGGACGCGGACACGGACGCGGACGCGGGCGCGGACGCGGACGCGGACGCGGACGACGAAGCCAAATCCATAGTATCCGCCGAACTTTGTTCGGGGGATACAAATATACCCAGACTAGTGTTATCATATGACATGCATATGCACCTTATCTTTAATGTGGCGACACAAAAGACAATGGATTATTGTTGATAACTAGCGTTAAAACAATCAGCTTACCACACGTAATAACTGATCATGTCCAATCCTAAATCACAGTAGTGTCAGTTCCTCTGGAACATGGTTATAATATCCATATTATAGTCTTTATTTCAACATTGATATATCTTCTGTATCTTTCTACATGTATATAACTGCAGGAATATTATGGCTATAAATCTGATTACATTAGCGTTTTATTTCTCAAAATTTTTGATCTAGCGCTGAACACATGTTTGATTTTCAATTTCATGTGTCTCAAATAAAAATGTTTCCTTCTATTAATCTGCGAAAGCTGATTATTTGAAGTCGACATGTCCCAAAGCCGAAAAGATTTCAGGATGTGCATAGTTAATGAGGCTTTTGATTGGCTTTTTTCATGGTTATCCTGTTCTTTTTCATTAAATATTGAAATTGTGGGTCAAATAGCAAATATTGCAACAGCTACATATATTATTGCGGAATCTTATGATATAGATAAGCTTTGCACCTGAATGTTCAGTACATGTATGACTATATTTTCACGGTTAGATTCAAAATCTGCACCCTCATAACACACTCTTCAGACGACTATCAAGAAGCCAGATACCAGCAAAACACAGCTGCCACCTCAAGCTAAACCTTACAACAGCTCACCTATACTTCTATATTGCTAGTTATTTCGCTGTTGTGGTGAACAAACAGAGCAGAGAAGAGAATATAGTGTCAACGAAAACTGATACAATAAAGTCATTTTAAAGATTCACAAATCAAATGTTAGTATATTATCTGATGGTTTAACAATGGTTGTTATGACTGAACAAGATTATGTATGACCCAATACACACTCATGGATATCAAATACTTGAATATAAACTATCAAGGTATTTCCACACCATAAGTATGCAGAAACAAACAATGCATTGTACTTCCAGAGTAATACAGGATATCATGGATAACAATATGGTGATATTGAATAACTGTAGGAACCTCCACCTTGCAGGAAAATATGACATACATGTATAAGGAATTCAGTGGCAGTGCAAATCAAAGTGGCATCCAACAACCAAATCAAGGTATATAGAGGCAGCACTAGTGTAGGTAAAGTATGATAGGTAAAGACTACAAGATGAGAGATAATGACACTTTGGTTTGAAATAATTATGTACGTACTAGTATTCTAAAATGATATCACTCGAAAAAATTTGTGGAAAAAGGAACCGTTCGGAACAGGCAACAAAATTCCAGGATACATCAGTTAAAATCACTGTCTAATTTACCGAGCCTGGGCCCTACCTCTCCTGCCTCTGACCAGTTCTCACCTGAATCGAGTTCATGACCCCATTAGCAAGGTTGGACAGTTTGCCGGCGACCTTCGACACACCCTGTCGCACGCCCTCCTTGATGTCGGCCAGGTCCGGCCCGGCCCCGCCGTAGTCGTTGTACTGGCTGCTTCGGCCCCGTGAGCCTCCGGAACCACCCTGCGGCCCGAACAGGTCGGCGCTGGAAATCCCGCTGCTACCCGAGTACGTCGACAACTTCTGCTTGGTCTCCAGCTGAGGTAAGTGTATGCAAGGATCAGGTATGGGCAGCCACCACACGCAAAACTAGCTATACTGGCATATATGATAGTGGTGAAAGGGTATAGTACATAACGGACTGTGTGTGACTAGTGTACACGAAATTCTGCACTTGGAATGGTTTTTAGAAAGAGATCTCTGGTTGGACAAGAAGGAAATGTGTAGTTGGTGTACTAAAGTTCAGGATACAGACACATCCAACTAAACTAAATCACTAACTGAACAGTTTTATATTTTTCGCTACGAAAGGAGACCTCTATAAGCCAGCATACATCACTGAGAGGAGAAACTCAGAGAAACATTTACCAAAAGCTAAGCAACATTAAATTTTTGTTACATTGAAGAATCCCAAGCCTCCTGTGTTATTTTACAGCATTAATACATGTAATTACAACAATCAGATCCACTATACAACTTCGTTCGTAAAGCTACATGTGGTTTCTGCTCTGGTATAATGCACATTACATGGAGCTACCATTCTATAAACAAGCCATGCAGGTTCAACGAATACATACGTCAGGGTCATATTTCCCAAAGTAGGCATCTGAAGATATGGCCCTGGCATTGCCAAACTTCTTCTGAGCGTCATCGCCACCGGCCACTTCGAAGTTCTTTCTGGCTCGGCCTCTGTCAGCAACAACGCGAAAACAATTGACTCCATGCAAAAAATACCAGTAGCTAATAACCATCAAACTTTAAATACTTTTATGTGAAACGGTGCGTGCCACTGAAGAAACTGACCGATCGTCGTCGTTTTTGTTGTGTGTTATGATCTCCTCCACTGCGTCCGAGGAAGACTTGCTTTCGTACTTGTCGGCTGAGTCCCATTTACTGGACCCGTTGCTGCTCCACTTGCTGTACCGGTCCTCACTCTTCAGGCCAAATGGGTTCTCATTATACCTGAACAACAGACACAATATATGCAAAAAGGAGTTCCATCAAAACTAACAAACTCTATCAAATGGAAACTATCAAAATCATCCACAAAGATGCATTATTATACAAATATATGTAAATGTATTGGTCTATTATCGTTTTCTGATGTTGACGTTACGTACTTCGGAGGTCCGGACGAGTAGCCGCTGGAGACGAGCTCGAAGTCATCATTGTAGTCTCGGCTGCGAGAGCTCAGGGAGTCCAGCGTTGCCCGCGACGACGGGACGGTGGCGGCCGTCTGCTCGATGGTCTTCATCTCACTGATTGCAGAGTGACTTGACTCTCTGTCCGGATCAACAAACACTTGAGTGGTGAAACCTCCATATCAATGATTATAGTATAGTATGAAGGTGACAAAAATTATGGAATGATAAAATCATCACATTATTCTAGATGGCCATACCTGCTTCCACCAAAGCCCATTCCAAGTCTTTCTACTTGTTCCTTTTTCTTGGGGTCCATTGCCTTCATTTTCTCATCACGTTTCTTCTCTTCCACACTGAGGTCTTTGTATGCCAACTTCATGTTTGCTCTGTTTCAAAAGTATCACCCAAAATATCATATTTTGAGCATGTTCAGCCTTTTGTGAAATCATTTTCCGAAACTAAAGATCACAAGTAATGATCCTAGACTAATAAACTGATGCATGTAGCCCAGCTCTGTCTAGCTAGACACTCACAGTCGCTTGGCCTCCTGTTCCTTGGTTTGCGCCTCCTGTGCGGCAGCCATGGCGGCCAGCTGATCACGGTCCCGGTCCCGCTGCTGGGCAGCGTTCTCTATGTCGTTGAAGTTTGCCTTTACCTTCTGGGCTCCGAGACCTTTCTTGGCTCCCATCTGTGGGGAAACGGAGGAGGGGGAGGGGGGGGGGGGAGGTAGCATGAAGATGCAATTACACGCAGGTGGGCACCAATAAATCATACACATTCTTTCTATTATGTCCATTACAGATACATATCATCTGCTGCAGACTGTAAATCACCTATTGATTTTGTGACTGTCAGGTAAGTTACTGCCTTTGTATTTGACAGGTGAAAGAAAAAAGAATTTTTCCCCACGATTCCACAAACTTCATTACCGGTACTAAATGAAGTTGCAAGTCTTCATTTACACGCCATACCCCTTTTTTGGCAGCACCAGTTGGTTTGCGGCTTCCTATCGTGGCTTTCCTGGGTTCGGCCTGCTGAAGTGCCTGAGTTGGGGACATGCTCAGAGCTGCGTCCACATTTGGGCCAGCACTCGGATCTTCTGGTTCACCTTCAAGACATGTAATGAACACACTGTGAGGAGACTTATGCATGAAAAACAGCTTTATTGCTATTGAATACATTGTGGCTGAGTGTCATTATCTAGAAATCAGGGAACAAGGGTGAAAATAAATGACTGTGTATAATCTCTTAAGAGTGGCAGGGTCAGGTATATTTGAGATTTTTTAACGACTGCCAATTCAACATGTGCCGGTATCTGGGTCAATACTGTCAGAGAAATTAATAATTTAGTTTCCACAATCAACAGTTTTCAAATT
The DNA here is from genome assembly GCA_949152475.1 of Terebella lapidaria. Lineage (NCBI taxonomy): Eukaryota > Metazoa > Annelida > Polychaeta > Terebellida > Terebellidae > Terebella > Terebella lapidaria. The sequence continues at coordinate 23,970,573 of OX424558.1, read as the reverse complement.
TCACAAATCAAAATGCCAGTGCATTACAATGCTGAACACATATGTATGCAGTATAATATAACTGCCACACTACGTGAAAACCTGTGACCTTTATCTATCTGTCTACAGTTGGGGTTGCATCTAGATTATTGATCCCCAATACATTAAATCAATAACAAGCCGTTAGCATGCATCACATGTTTATTTACGTGTGGGATGCCATGTAGGCCAAACCTGCCATGAAGCTGTCACATGTGATATACCCTTCCACTGATGTAAACATGGAAGGGTTATTATTATTTTATTATAATTTTAGTTAGATCTATAATCAGGGCTATTCACCCCGCTATTCTGATAGCTGAGTAAATTTGAACTGCAATATCCTGGCCGATATCTCATATCGCCTTTTGTCTTATTCTAGTGTGAATGATCTATACAGCAACACTACTAGTTTTGGTGTTGCCATGGTTACCGTTGGCCTCTGCGCTGGCGCCGTTGCTGATGGGGATGGGTGCGGTTGCCGTGACGTCCGCAGTGTCGTCTGAGCGGGCGCTGAAGCCGTTCGATTCCTGTGTAGACGGTGCGCTGTGGACTTCGTGCTCCTTGAAGAAGTCGACTTCCTTGGATCGAGGAGACGGTGTGGCCGAGTCCGTGCTGTGTGCGCTGTCTATGTGGATCTGGGCAATGGAGAATATTGCACAATTAGACTGCTATCCCTTTTGTGTCTATCTGAGTATTACCAGAAACCCATAAGAGAGACTCTTATGGGTTTCTGGTATTACCCAATCTACCGGTAGGTTAATTCATCGGCAGGTTTTTTTTCTGATAACAAGTTTCATTGATACCAGGAAATTGGGTTAATTGGATTGGATTAGATAGTTGTATATGATTGGAAATAATGTTTTGAGGTGAATGACGATTAAAATCTAGAATACTTTGGATTTAGAACCATTTAGCAGCAGCTGAATCGCAAAAAGTACAAAATAAAATGGATGGCTTATGATTAGGGCTAGCTACAGTCCTGAATACTAGCAATTACTAGCAAACACCATCACTGTTCTAGAACTAAGCTGCGATACAACATTGCAGTATATAAATGCGACACAGATGAATATGACATGTACAACAGGTGACAGCTAGCATATATCTCACCATCAATAAAACATTCCCCCCACAACAAAACAACTCATATCTGAACCTGTTAACCGCAATACAATAGAATTCACACCATACATGATACATACATAATACAGAAGGTTACATTCCTTTTGTACTAATTGTAATATTTATATATTCTACCCATTTTCGGTGAATAATGATGAATACTCTATTGTTTATTTCATGTCTTGGATTTGTATTACAGTATGATGTGTTAGATATGATTATGTAGATATTTTGATGAAACCTGGTTTGAAGATCTTGTTTGAGATGAGTTTGAACGCATATTCAGGAAGACAGGGACTTACAAGATGTAATTCTCTGACCAATCCTCTCATTATGTTTAGAACAAAATATCCCTTGAGAAGAGATGCCTCAAAACTGTTTCAAATCCCACGATTTAATCCCACAAACACTCTGACAGATTACGATGCGTCCGACTCCGCCACTGCCTCGGCCGAAAGGAAAGACGCAGTAGCCCACCAGATGAACATATACGGTAGGATTGAGTAAACTATGTTACATACGTCATAGACCACAATCAACAGATCAATATTAGCTAATCAATAACTGATGGTGCTGCTTGTCACATGCTGCTGGTGAGCACATCACATGTATCTCTTCTCAGGGAACATGTATCATGTGTATGCCTATGTATGGTCATGGTCATAAATTTGGAATAATTCATAGACTGACATCTAAAACACTTGAGATTTACTTTTCAAAGCCTATTCTGCCCTGCCCCCACCCCCCCCCCCCCTGCCCTACCACACCCCCCCTTCCCCCCCTCCCACCCACCATTTTTCAGCAAAAACCAATGCATGCAGCACCTGGATAATGCTATTTTTTAAAACAATATTTTTGCACATTACATATGACACCCATGCTGGATGTATATATTTGTATTGGTATTGTGTGAATCATGTTGTGAGCTTATTTCAAATGATGGAAAATGAACTCAATGACCCCATCACCCAGGTATAGAAGTTATAAGACTGTACAATCTGTGCGAGGCAGGCTGTACCTTCTTTTTGCCATCTTTCTCGATTATGAACTACAGAGAAACACAGAAGTTAAGAAAATAACTCACATGTAATGTTAGTTTTGTCTTGATAACATGGTGATATTTCACTCGAAGTAGGCATCTTCTCTATCTACTAGTTACTACAGTTACACGTTATAAAAAATACATTTTAAACGGAAAAAACGAAACGGTAAATGATGAACCGGTCATCCAGTTTTCACATGCAATGTCAAACACGCAAAATGTTGACTGCCTTAGATTGGAATATCTTTACACCACACCACAAATCACAAAGTCCCCAGTCGCTAAAGCCCACATATACAATTTTAGCAATCAACATCTTGAACGTTCCATTTACAAACATGGAAATGAACAGAGAAGAGGAGAAGAAACTCATTAACTAAGTTACAGTGTACATAAACCATGACTGTATACACCCCCATGCATTATCATACCTTTGTTCCATGTATTTTCATTGCCTTGAGAGCAAGAGAATGCAGTTTTTCTCGGTACATCTGTGCAGCTCGACTGTGGTATTTTTGTTGAGCATCATTTGTTGTACAGCCATGTTGTCGGAAAAATGCAGTCTGTTGTGAAATATGAGAGTTCATAAATGTACCGATACCTGTTATTCTTAATAAGACAATGTAAGATGACAGTTAATCTCTGTGGTATTGTACCATATTCTGACTAACCCGATGCAGCAGATATAGATATAATTTTTTGTTTGTAATATATCATATACAAGACAAATTCATATGGATTACTTACAGCAGCTGCATTTCCACCGAGTTGCATGGCACGCAGCTGTGTCCATGTCCAGCTGGTGTCCAGCTGTGTGGACCTGATGAAGGTGACATGGACGCCGAGAGATCGGTGTACTGCCGAGCAGTCGATACACAGGAAGACTCCGTACGTGACACTCGCCCATGTTGGGTTACTTGCTGAACAGTCAAAGCATTGCTGCAGGGAACAAACAAAACTTTTTTGTTTACTTCTTCACTAAATTTGATGGGTACCAGACAGACTTGGGTGTGAACATGAACAATAGCATGGACATACCACCTGGAATGAAGTACATGTATTATATAATTTCTTGGCAGAATATAAGTGCAAATAATCATGAAAACTAATTAATAAATCTTTGAAAATGGTGATCTTAGTGGGCTCAACATGGTTATTAAAGGAACAAACAATTGAATGTAATACTTTGGAAGGGATATTGAGATTCTGTTCAGATGTGAAACAAAGTTGAGATTGCAATTGTATCAATATTTTATGGGTTTAAAGGGTGGACAATGTTATGGTTTTAGAAGTAAGCCTATTCAGCCACTTGAAGTAAAATTCCAAATTTCTAGCCCAAAAACTGAATTCCTCAGTCGATTATTTTGAAGCTTGAGCATTGACCATGTTCAATGAAACACACTTTTGGCTGAAGTGTCGCATGAAACTAAAAAATTTCGCTATTTAAATGTGCGCTGAAAGGCACATTTATATTAAGAATAAAGCCAGTCATAACTAGGCGGCAACAAGTGGTTCACAATTTCAAGTTCTATCCTACATTTCAGTAGGACCATGCCATCAGGACAATTCCTCAAACTTGTTACTAGTATCAGGGTCTCAACAATATCCATTTACGCCAAACCGACCTGCCCAACAAGGACAGACTAGATCTATTATCAATCTAAACTCTGGGGCTAGCATGTACAATAACGTGGGCAATCTCAGACGTGGGTTCACGTGGTGACAGGTTCAAAACTGGTCATATGATGCAGATATCATGGAGCTGATTAGTCACGCCAACATTTGCCCATAGTGGCACTTATGTCCAAACTGGTTATTTCAGAGCACAAATTAATCAATGATAGTCATTCAAATTCCACCAACAAATGGGTGACAAGTTAGACTAAATTCATTAGAACACAAATGATTCATTTGAATAGTATTGACTGTCAACCCAGATCACTCGGTAGGAATTTTTAGAAAGGAGTCCCATATCCCTTGGTCTAAAAAAGGGGGTAAATTAGAAAATTTATGGGTAAATTTTTGCTGTGCTTTGAAAAAAGAAGGGTAAGTAAGTTCTGAAATTTTTGTGGAACTTTGCAATACAATAACAGGGAACAGAGAATTAAAACACGTGTGGGGCGTCAGTGAACCATGTCCATGTCACAGAACAGCTATGAACAGCCAGGTCAATGAAGTATTACAGAGTCGTCCTATTCAGGGATTTGACATGAATTTTATTCACAAAAGAAAATGTACTACCGAACAAGTTAAACAAATTTCGGAAGCTCGGCTGAAAATTACACCAACATTGCTGTCTGACATTCATGATGCATACCAAGTTTGCCCAAAAAAGTATCGCGATTGAGGCGACACCTAGTGTATATAGCGAATATACTGAATCTGTTTGATTCGTCAGGTCGTGCTGCATGTATGGTTTTGTGCACAAATGACGTAGGCACAAAATTTGTCAAAATGTAAACAAACGACGGAAGTCACTTGTCAGGTTTTCAGTGGCAAAAATAAAGTTTCATGAACATTTCTTTGTTATTTCCCCGATGGGTAGCGTATGCATTCGCATATAAATCTGTGCGTGAAATAACATGAGACTACGAGCCGTCCGTCCTGAATTCGCCGCATTCCCAAATTCGCCAACAGGGTTTCAGACCTTGTACTGCAAATGAAACGAACCAGTTCTATCATCAATCGAGACCTGATATTCACTCTTTGTACCAGCAGTTCTTTTCCATAAAACTAGTTTCTGAGCTCTGATAATATTGAGTTGGCGAATTTGAGAATGCGGCGAAATTAGGACGGATGGCTCGTAGGCTATCGAGTTCACTGTCAACCGCTGTCAACTGTTGAAGAAATCTCAGGTAGATTGCCAACTTTTTCAATTACATTTTGTATTGCGAAAGAAGTCTGAAATTTTGTACAAAATTGCCGTTTGTCTCCGAGGTGAAGTATGCCAAGTTATAGAACGATAGCATTTAGCATCGCAAAGATATCGTCAAAAACCAGTGTAAACAAGTTAGAAAAATCAGAGTATAGATCCATGGCAAAAATCCTTGTTGAGGCTTGACATTGGGGATTTGCGGTCTCATAACAAAACCGTAATTTGTGAACCGGGGACAGGGTAACCTGGTAACAAGGAATAATACTGAAAGGTGTAGCCATTCGCCAGCACATTTTCTGAAACGTGGTCGTGGGCTGGTCCTGGCTGGATGACACATTGACTATTTTGACGCAATAAAATGAGCATGCGATTGAATCCGTGTGAGTGAGAGTCCGTATGTTGTCAAAAATACCACATATTTGAAGACAAAATATGGGTTTCCCGGTGTACATGTGTGAAATTAAAATACACCAATAGTTTACACTATAGTTCACACACACAATACCATATACCTTATTAGTTTGAGCACTCCTCAACCGCTTAAAAATTGCTAAAATATCGTTCTTCGAAGGCCCGTCGCTCGCCATTTTCTGGTGACGTAAACATGGAAGTCGACTGACGTTCAGCAGCAGCAATATTTTTGAAGGAATCTGATTGGCTGATATTGAAATGTCAAATTCACCTGCAACAATCAGTTCGACAAATTTCAAGGAGGCTAGTTGGTGTCTCTGAAATCCGAAGAGAAACTGAACAGTCATGAGTTTGATGAGCAACTGTATCAATATTCATGAGTTTGATGAGCAACTGTATCAATATTTCCAATAATGTAAAAAATGGATTGTTTATGATGATTGTTAAAGATGATATGGTTAAAATGAAAGGCACAGCAGAATAATTGAAAGCCTAAATGTGGTATCAGGACTTGTTTTTCACACATAGAATGATCATCTATTGTCAGTTTATATGTCCACCATAAATGTTAGTGTCTGGTTACCTGAATCGGCTGCCACAGCTATCACTGCTTTGGTATGGCCCACAGCAACCGTGGTTGCTATAGGGACATGTAAACCACGAATATTATATTATTTGGTTGAGAATACGAAATTGACATATGATGGTGTATCACTTTAATAAACATGGTGTATTCTCTATGGTCACGTCTCTCGATAACATATAGTTTAGCATAGATGTTCTGAAGTGACGTCCTTACTGCTCATTATGCTACTTGATCAGGCCTTTAAAAATGTCTTTATTTTCTAAACATAAATATTCATAAATCTGGAACTAACTAAGCTTATGGAATGCCGTAAAACGGGACTTCCTTATCTATAGGCCTAGATTAAAAATGAGCATTGAGACCACATTTAGGGTTTTGAGGTGTTAAAGGGGGAAGTGAAGCAAAAAAAGGCTAAGATAGGTTACCGGAAAATTTTGGTTTGGCCATGGCAGGTAACAGACCTTGAGATTTACTAATCAAGATTATCAGTGTGAACATATGACCTTGAAATTTACCAATCAAGGTCATATGTGTGAACTTCAATGTTACCATTACATGTACGTTTGCGGCATTTGATTTTCTATAGTACAAAGATATATCTGGGTGCAAGCGTTTATGTCGCTCAGGCCAATTTACATATTCCGAGTCAGACATTTGGCACTCAAGGTCATCTAAGCTCAAGTTCAAGGCCATCATCAGTTCATAATGCAAACATAGCTCTATCTGAAAGCATTTCATATATAAAAGCAAATCTGGGCACTTTTTTTACCCCAAAATGGCTGTTTTGACCTTTCAAGGTCATCGAAGGTCAAATCCAAGGTCACCACACAAATCGCCATATATGACTTCCCATTTGAAAACGCCAATATCTAGTCTCTATCGTCATGCATTCTATGAGTACAGTTCTAGCAGCTCCCATTATGAAAAAAAAAGTGGCGAAAATTTTTCAAGTCCAAATTTTTTCTCATAGGGTGAAAAAGATTTGTTTGCCTAGAAATGGCCCAAAATGGATAGTAATGCGATTTGGGCCGAAAATGTTTTTTGCGTTGACTCGTCAAAAATTCAAAATGGCCGCCATATACAGACCGGCGATACAAGGGCAACCGAACTGATACACATCACAGAGGTACATAAGGAGAATCTTTTGAAACAAAAATCTCAAATCTGATCAGACAGTTTTTGAGAAAATGGCCGCCAAAGTTCAAAATTGACTGTTTTTCGACGAAAACGGCCGCCATTCTGAAAAACATTAAAGAATAAAAAAACCCTAAAAATACTTCCTTCTCGAATTATTTCAAGGTATCTTTTCCCATATTTTCAGAAAGATTGGACCGTAAACTTTAAAGATAAAAATGTGGACGGACGACGGACGGACGGCTAGACGTCCGTCCGTCCGGACGGACGGACAATGGACGCAACGCCACGGCAATAGGTTATCGGACCATAGGCCGTTAACCTAAAAACTTATATGATAGCATGGAAGACCTTTATCAAGGAATCCGATGGTTTTTACAGAACCAAAATGTATTGATTCGTTCCATTTAAAGTTATGCCCATGTTTGTTTTGCTCCTCTGGGAGTCTTCGAGAAAGCTCATCAGTTTTGCTTGACGTCATCGTTTGGGGTTCATTCTTTTTTATTACTCTCATTGTAAGCACATTATTAGTCATTGAGCATGTTTTATCCTCGCGATCAAGTATATAATGCGAATAACCCACGAATCTGTCAAAATTTCGTCGTCATGGTAAACATATTCTTATTTTGGCCCATAGCAACCAGGTTGCAAAAATCAAAATCAATGATCCAAGTCATTTTATTTTTTTTGGATGGAAATGATTCAAAACAGGTTCCGACCCATCAAAAAATCAAAACAGCCGCCACATAGAGACCGGGGGTTCAAGAACAATGAAACTTATACACATCACAAGGGTACATTATGGACAATATTATTAATCAGTTACAGAAATAATTACGGAACAGATTTCACGAAAATAAAGTCCAAGAATCATCGTTTCTCGACAGAAAGGCCGTTTTTACCTTTCAAGGTCATTGAAGGTCGAATTCAAGATCACCACTGAAACCGCAACTTACATTACCACTTTAATGTGCCAATATTTAGACTATCTTGAATTCTTGTGTATGTCTATGCATTGCTAGCATTTCTCATGTATGACATTTTTTCCTGACAAACGTTTTTACGCGGGTGCTCCTGGACCTCTGATCTGACGTGAGAATTTAATAAATGAGTGAACGAACGCGTAGTTCTTGTTTATATTTGGATTTAACCATTCGAAAAAAACTAATTGTCCCCTAGCATCAACTGACATATGATATAACGTGTTATTGCACAATGGGGTTTCATGCCCTCTGACCGAGCCTTCCGAGTAACCATCCGCTTGGCCCTCAGGCCTCGGGCATAAAAACCCTATACAATGATCCCTTGGACTTCTTTTTTTTTTAGACCGATGACCTTCGAAATACATTTCAAATGGAAATGTTGAAAAAAAGAGCGCATCTTGCCATCTAGAGAAACGTCGACAATGGATCTGCGCATGTATGCACTCCTCATTTCTGCTTATAACGCAACCGATTGATGAAGGTGGTCGAATGACGTCCATGGTAAACAACATTTTGTAAATACCAGGAGCCTTTGTGAATTCCATACGTTCTCCGTGGATGTTTGTGTGTCGATATTTATTCGCATAGCATAGTGAAACAGATATATTCATTGTATTTGAAAGTTTATATGAAGACACTGATTATTTCTCCCGAATTATGAACGTGACCTTCTAATGTATCAACACCCTTTTATCGCTCACTATCACACAAAGTATACCAGTACCGTATTGTCCTAATTTATAAGCGACTTCGTAGTTTCGAGTGCGCATGCGTGAAGTACGTACTAAACACTTCCGGGTCGTAGGTGAAAGCACATAAACAAACCTGCACGTGGGCTGACAAGGAAATTCGTCTGTCACTCTGTGGTTGATTTTTGTGGCCAAATAACACAGATTGTCATTGCAGTATGCCCGTGTGTGCGGTAATCGGTTGTGGAAATGGCGAGTATTCGTTAGAGAAATGGAGAAGTGAAGATTGCACTGTCCATAGGGGATTCAAACATGACACTGGGCAGTGTGTATGTGCCCCACCGTTCCACCTTTACCCTTTCCCCACAGAACTGAAGGACCCTGAAGGCAGGCGCCAGTGGATCAAAGCAGTAAACAGAAAAGATACGAAATCAGGTTGGTTGTAGGTCTACCTATATATCTATTTCATAAGCTAGTCACAGTAAAATTATCACAACAAAGTTGTGCTGAAAATTAGTTATTAACATCGTGATCGAGGCCCTAACTAAGTTAATTAGTTTTGCCCAGCATATTTCTTGGGTACTAACTAAGTTAGCAGATTAGTATCACCACGAATAAGCCTAAATTTGATTAATACAACATATATACATGTATAGCAATCAGCAAATGCCAATTCATGCAGATATAAAAAAACAAATAGGTTATACCTAGCTGTGTTCATTTTATGACATTTTTATTTGGCATCCTTTTGACAGGTCTTTCTGTTATATTTCATTTTAGGAAAGAATTGGACACCCCAGAGGTACTCCAGAGTGTGCTCTCAACACTTTGTTGATGGTCATCCAAGTAAAGTTCATCCTTGTCCAACTCTGAACATGGGTTACAACTCACAATTACAGACACCTAAACCTGCCCGTAGACCCCCCAGAGAGCGTTCTACCGGTCCCGACGCTCTGAATATGGCTCCATCAACTGAAACACAGATGGACGTAGTCGTGGAAGCATCTGAGTCCATGGAGTCAGTCTCATGCCCAGACAAAGTAGGGACCGAACACCCGCCCACTACCGATTTTGTTGGAGACCATGGCTACAGCTTTCCTGGGTCCACATGTTTATCCTGTGAAGATATGTACAGGCAGCTATGGGAGGAGAAGAGGAAGAATGCAGAACTGATGGAGAGGCTGGAGAGTGAAAAACAGTTGAAGCCCACATGCCCGAAACATCCCCGCCCTGTCGATGATCGACACATTTTGGATCGCTTCATCAGCAATGATGAGAAGGTTCGTCAGAACACTGGATTACCGAACAAGAAAGCCTTCGATGCTCTCTTCAAGCACCTCAAGGGCAAAGTCGACAAAATGCGCTACTGGGCAGGGCCACGGAAGCAGGTGACCACTGGACGTCGACGTTTCACACGAACACCCAAAAAGTTTGGACCAGGTCGAAAATTGCCAAGTAAGTTTGAGATGCTTTTGGTGTTGATGAAGCTGCGACAGGGAGTGACAAACAGCTTGTTGAGTGCGATCTTCGGAATCAGTTCCAGCACGTGCTCCCAGATCTTCAACACCTGGATCAAATTTCTGGCTAAAGAACTGAAGCCTCTCCTATTTTGGCCAGACAGAATAACAATAACAGATATGATCCCAGCCAGTATGGCAAAGAAGTACCCTGCTCTCAGATGTACATTGGATTGTACAGAGGTTTTCATCGAAAAACCACGCCATATGGAACTCCAAAATCTGACTTGGTCAGATTACAAGAAGCATAACACAGTGAAATATCTTGTGGCCATTGCTCCCAATGGCATGATCACCTTCCTGTCTGATGGTTGGGGAGGTCGCACTTCTGACAAGCATATTGTGATGGAGTCAGGCTTTGTCGATCTGCTCGATCCAGGAGATGTGGTTTTGGCAGACCGTGGCTTCACTATAATGTCTGAGCTGCTGATGAAGCAGGCCAAACTGGAAATTCCGCCACCAAGCTCAGGGTGGGACCAACAGAATTCCACTGAAGTCGCGAAAACGAAGAAAATCGCCAATGCACGGATCCACGTCGAAAGGGCCATCGGACGGATGAAGTGGTTCTCCATTTTGAAGAACACTGTGCCAATTACATTGGTGCCAGTCATTGACGACATCGTCCTCGTGTGTGCAGCACTGTGCAACCTCCTGCCCCCTCTTGTGGAGTAGGTAGATGAATTCCATCTAAAGTCAATGTTACTTATATTTATTTTGTACTTTGTATTTCACCTGCATACGTATGTTTGTTCTGTGTATTACGTCTAGATACATGTGTCCAGGAATATCTGTACAATGCCAAAAAGACCCGATATCCACCAATTACTGTATGAGGTGAAAACAATTGTACATCGGGGTTAGATTTGTAAGACATATTTTGGTGACCTTGAGGTTGACTTCAGGTGACCTCTACACACAAAATACATGTAGATAGAGATTACATTCGTACATGTAGGCTGATCTCTTTACATTAACCCACTCAACCCAGTTAACATGGTTAACTCAGTTGGTGGTACGAAGGTAACATCAATTTTAGAGATGTATTGTGTGTTGATTATTTTTGTACATGTAAACTTGTATTGTGACATACATAATTGGAATAGCTATTCCAGTATGTGAACTTATTCAAGGTCTGATTTTCTCAATTAATGATGAGAGCATAATAAACAAATTGTGGTAGATTGCTTCTGATTCATACATTTTTTATTCATCTGAACAGTGTAGACAATACCAATCACCATCACCATTCTCAATACCATCAAATCCAACACACCCCCAGTGAAACCACTTGTAGCAAGAATCACATCCAACACTGTTCTCACTATCAGTGACAAGATCGCTGTCATCTTTACATTGTTTTCCACAGATTTCACACATATATATTGGCCGTGATTTCTTGCGCAGCTTTGTTGTAGACTTTGAAACTCGTCTTTTTTTTTTTGGCACATATGTTATTGCAAGATCACCAGCACGGCGCGCCAAGATAGACGATGAGGCTGTGGTGGACGTCGAAACCGTAGCAGGCATGTCCGTGGTGGACGTCAAGGCCGTAGTGGGCGAGGCCCTGGTGGACGTTGACGCCGTAGTGGGCATGTCCGTGGTGGACGTCAAGGCCGTAGTGGGCGAGGCCTTGATGGACGTTGAGGCCGTAGTGGGCGAGGCCCTGGTGGACGTCAAGGCCGTAGCGGGCGAGGCCATGTTGGACATCGAGGTCATAGTGGGTGAGGCCGTCTTGGACGTCGAGGTCATAGCAAGCAAGGCCGTGGTCGAAGACGTGACCATGGTGGATGACGAGGCAGGATCCCCGATGGCTGTGTGATGACAATAGAGTGAATGTTTAATTTGTGACATTTTCAGAAAAGAGATAATACATGATGTGTTTGAGCAAGTGATTAAAACAAAGCACCAAGGGTGCTGTAGCTTACCGGCAGATCATGAGAATTGCACAGAGTATTGATTTTCCAAAACATAAATTGTTACACTATCATCAAAACATGTTCGTAAATGTTGCCGAACACACATTTCTGTATGGACTATGATACAAATTCAAGTTACATCTTGAAAATTTTTTTTCGTTAATGACATATAGTCACAGACAGTCGTTTCAAAGGCAACAAGACTTATAACCCAATTTTTCATTCACAATGGGAGCTTACTCAGCTTAGTGGAGTTAACTCCTGGAACTCTCCAAGATACAGTATAAGTATTGGCACATAATATCTCTCTAGGTGCAATAGTTTAGGCCGCTGAGGCCAATTTACACATTCCACACCAGACATTTAGCACTCAAGGTCATCCGAGGTCAAGCTCAAGGTTTTATTTTGTGCCATATAGGTCTTCTATGTGTCCATAATGCAAACATAAGCTCTACCTACAAGTATTTCATCTGTAGAGGCAAATTTGGGCATCCTTACAATAAAAAGGCTATTTTGACCTTTCAAAGTCATCAAAGGTCATATTCAAGGTCACCACACAAGTCGCCATATATAACTTCCAATTTGAAAGTGCTAATATCTAAGCTCTATCCTAAGCGTTCTATGAGTACAGTCCCTGCAGCTCCCATTATGAAGGAAAAAATTTGTGAAAATTTTCAAGTCCAAATTTTTTTCCAAAGGGTGCAATTTTTTTTCTGCTTGAAAAGACCCAAAATGGATAGTAACGCGATTTGGGCTGAAAATTTTTTTTGGCTGACCCATCAAAAAATCAAAATGGCCACCACACGCAAACTGGCGATTCAAGGGTAACGAAACTCATACACATCATAGAGGTACATTAGAGGAATATTTTAAAACAAAAATCTCAAAACTGATCAGACAGTTTTTGAGAAAATGGCCACCAAAGTCCAAAATTGTTTTTTCGGCATTTTTCGGCAAGAACGATTCAATAAAAAAACAACGAAAAAAACGGCTCAGGGTATTAGCCCAAAGAATGTTTTAGTAAATTTTCAGAAAAATTCATCAAGGCAAAAAAAAAGTTATTTGCCGGACAGACGACGGATGGACGGACGGACGACGGACGGAAAACCATGACAATAGCTTATCGGCCCATATGGACCGGTAAGCTAAAAAAATGTCCACATACCATCTGTTGTGCTTGCGATCAATTCTGGCAAGATATATAATGTGAACACTACTTTCGACATCTGCTCAATCTCTGTCATCAATGACAACAGTTCCTTCCTAGTTATTCTCTCAAGGCAGAATCCATGTGCTGTGTACACAAAGAAGTCGCACCAGTCATAGCCAGTAACAGCCAAATGTGTGGCCACTTGAGAGCAATACTGATGATTGCGTTTCAAACTGAGTTTGTCACTCTTGTCACGGTGCATATACAATGGTAGTGATTTCGCAGGATCTGTATGTGCGAGTCCTGAAGGACACTTTATTTCCAACAACCCAGTGCCACAGCAATCACAAGTCACCACCGCGTCAGGACTTGCTCCCAGGAATATGTAATTTGGATGAACAAACAGTCCACAGGTTCTAGTTTGTACATTTACATGTCCATTTTTACCCATCAGTTCTTTATATTTCTTCCGTGCTACCGGTTCCATGGTTCGACCATACTTAAGTGAATGCAAGTTTGGATCCACTGACTTATTGCCAATTATGATATCAACAATGTTATCCATATTGCCAACATCAACTTTTCTCACAAGTTTACGTCCCTTGGTCAACACATGGTGAGCAGTTGAACTGGTGATCCTCCCGATCCTTTGTTCTCTCCAGAGATCACTTTCACTCTGACCAATGGTTGCACTCTCAAGTACTGTAATAGTGGAGGCAGTTATGCTCGGCATAGAATCGGTCCACGTGCCGCCATAGAGCTTCACCATTTCTTTCAGGGAAGGAGGCAATCCAATGGAAGTCTCCACCTCCACCTCAGCTTCAACGTTGATATCATGATCTGGCGCATAAGAAGGCTGCAGCTGTGGTGAGGCATACTGGAATACCGAAGCCTGGCTGCAGCTGACATACAGACTCCCCATCAGTGATTCAAGAGATGGAGTTTCCTGCGTTCTCTCCTCGGGAGAGAATAACTGTCTGCACATTGGGTTTATAGTGGTTTCTTCACCATTGTGTTGTTTTGAATAGTGAGGTTTCCTCCATTGCATGTCCACGACTCTTTTTGGCTCCAGCTTTTTCTGTGTTCCTGCAAATTGTATCAATAATTTTGAAAAACATGTACATGTAACACTAAAGTTTTACTAAAGAAAGTTCCCTGTTTCTAACAGTGGTCAGACTGATAACACCATTGAAAACCATTGTTAATAGCAGCACATTTCTAACCTGAAGCCTGTCCCCATGCTTGTGGCAGAGATGTGCAAGCTCGGCTGGTGAATCCTTTCTGCCATGCAAAATCAAGTTTGAAGAGGACTGCTGCTATGTGGTTGCAAGATGCTCCCAGTCTGCATAGAATAATAAAATGAATCAGTTAAACATAACTGGTGTTACATGAAATTTATAAAACAATATAAAATACAACAATACGAATGAAAACAATACCCAAAGTGCATATGGCATTCATATTACCAGGTTTGCAGATGTAAACTCGATCATAATTATGCAGGCAATTTTTTTAGGATAGAGGTTAAATGATCATACTGATTGGCCTCATTGGGAATATGTACATTTTAATACATGTAGACCTTCAGCAACTTCACTATCCAGTTTAAAAAAGCAGCATGTTTAGATGTATATGCATTATCGATTTAAATGAATGTGGCTACATATAGATCAGGCGTGTAAGAATCAAACAATTATACATATCCATAACTACATGTAGTCTTGTTTCAATGAAATAAACGGATGATGTAACTTTTTTGTACCCTGGTATGAATGAGGAACATTACTCCATTACATGTACATTACTTACTTTTGTCGGCTTACAGAAAATTATATCATCCAATGCGCCAATTTCATCTGAAAACAAATAGTCAACTTAAGGGGGAAAAAAACAATACGAAAAAAGGAAAACGAAACTTGAACAATTTTTAGTAAAAAACTTCCAACGGGAAAACAATATAAATTGATCACAATTGTCGTGGTACCCTGCAAAACATGTACAATATCCACTCATCACTTTGCCGGTTTTCTTTTTAATGCAAATCCATATGTTGTGTGGATCATT
Organism: Terebella lapidaria; assembly: GCA_949152475.1. Taxonomy (NCBI): domain Eukaryota; kingdom Metazoa; phylum Annelida; class Polychaeta; order Terebellida; family Terebellidae; genus Terebella; species Terebella lapidaria. The sequence continues at coordinate 23,955,063 of OX424558.1, read as the reverse complement.
AGACACCCTCATTGATGGACAACATTCTGATTTCAGGAAGCAGTAAGGGGAGTCTGGAGAGATATCATTATAATAAATTTCTTTGAGCCATTTTGAATCAAAATAAGAATAGGCTTTGCCTTCCTTATAGTCAGTGAGAAGTCTTTCTCTGAGCTCCCTTTCACCCTTGGCCACAAGATATTCCGACAGGTCCCCATACATGGTGGGGGGCCACAAAGTGACACCTTTGGCTTCTCCAACCCATCCATTCGGCATGTCACTGAACGGGTCCGGCAGTTGGGTACCCTCAATATCCAGAAGAGCACGATATCTCTCGGATCGTTCCTTTTCTTGATCTTTAGCACTTGGCTTCACTGGTACATCAAAATAATATGCACCAAAACAAATGGCAGCAAGCTCCTCCTTTTTTCCTTGACACGACAGTCCTCTGTCCCTCAAATATTTCTGCAATCTGTCCCTTTTCCACATACGAAAGTCATCAAAAGTTAATTCCGCAGCGTAACAGAGTTACGCGTAAGGCCATGCATAAAATTCCCTACGAGATTCCCGCTATAACCGGCTATAACGGTTGTTGTTTTTTCCTCCAAAGTTTGCATTATAAGCTGAAATAAACTTGATTTCCACTTACTGTGTGTTGTTGTCCTTCTATAAACGCAATTAGGTGTCTGACATATGGCGACATTATCAAATAATCTATCATAATCCACCCGCTACATCTCGCGGTTTTTTTGTGTTTACAATTTAATGGCGCCTCCCCCCGCTTTCAGCTGACTGTCAAACGCTCAGCCAATCAGGTGAGGGCAAGGTTTATTGGTGAATGCAAACTAGAACAAGATTTTAAAAAGGCGTAAACACATTGAATATCACACACATAGACTGGACAGGAGATGTACATGTACATTGATGTAAAAACAATCAGAATCTTGCTGGAGAAGACACATGTTATTGACTTGGACATTAGTGGTATGTAAATACAAATTATTGTAGGGAATTAGTCTGTATGATCCTAGAAGTGAATGAAATAAACACAACAATAATTTTGGCCTATTCCAGGACAATAGCGAAATGATTATTGAGATAAATAAGCGATATGGTCAAATGTATAATATGCAGTCAAATAGTGCTAGATTAAATTAGATAGATTTATCATATACTCCCACATATATGTTTTAAACACCTCCCCCACAGTCTGATAAGAAAGTGAAGATAACTTGAGATGTATTCATGTTAATCAGATTGAACCGGATACTAGTAATGCTCCACACATCGTGCTGGTTGTGTCGCCAATAATAGCACTAATGGCGATCAGAACGCTACATTTGATGCCTACGGTATACAGAACGGTATACCATTCTTTGACTTTGACTTTGACTTTGCTTTTCAATTTCGAAAAAAACCCAAAATATATGAATATGTGCATGTGTTTGCGCGTAATCTTCGGATATTTCTCTGAGTTTTTTTTCCCTGGTATATCATGACTTGTATGCATGCAAAGAATACTGAGTTAAACCCGAACAGGAACAAAGTAATTGCTATCTGTTCATTCAGAAAACACTCCCATACATTGCTCCATTACGTGTCGAATATTGCTATTGCTGTTGATCTACGGCAATGGGCCCTGAATGGGGCAATATTTTCTTCAATTATATTTAGGTTCTCTGTGTATTCCAATCAGATAATCACCTTTTTGATTGCAATTCATAAAAATATCTCCTTAATTTGTAAAATTATTAAGATTTTAGCAAGTAATATTTTATGTGACCATGGCTCATTATCAAACATTCATTATAACCACAATTGTCAGGATTTGGCTAATACGTTTTGTTCTCATTATCTCACAAATACAAAGTGTCCTGTACGCGAATGTAGCATCATCTACTGGCTAATAAACACGAGAAGACATTGCGGTCAGTCACAGCGGGGCTAATGCATACATGTACGTATGTACTATAATTGTACATACTTGGCTACTTCCTATGCCGTTCATCTACAACAGGCTTATTCACCTTCTAAAATCCATATACTATTTGAGTACATAGATATTTATATATTTTCTGGCCTTGAATTCGGATTATTTGCATGAGCTGTGTCAGCTATATCGGGAAATCTTTCTCTGCGTTCATTGTATCGTGCGAGTTATCAAAACATATAGGCTCCGCCTAAAATAAAAATCCAAATTAAAGGGGTTCTTCGCAAAGCATCCTGGGAAGGCGAACATCCTGGGAAGGCGGTGATTTGCAATATTTGCTGTCATCTGACGTTAATTCAATGTTCTTTGAAATATATCGCTTAACAGCTTATTCAAACATAGCAAATTGAGTACATTTATCACCCTCATCATGATTCACATGTTGTTTTAAGGGTAAATCGTTCTATTCGTCGAATATAACCCGATGTTTGTTGGCGCGGGAATTCCCCACTCCGTCGGTAAATTCTTGTCATTGCTTACATAGGACTCTGTCTCAGAGATAGGACTAATCAAAAGTTGTCATTTTCACAGAATATTACACTGAAAATGAATCCAGTAATTTGTGGCAGAAACAATGAATGATATGATGGCCCGATCGCAAAATAACACCACCTGTCAAATGCAAGTCATCCCACCACGTGGGTTTGTTTATGTGCCGTGACCTATGACATTTCCCACAGGTCAATGCGCGCCCGGAACTACGATCTCGCTTATAGTGGCACGCGCCCTAATAGTAGAGCGCCCCCCTCTCCCCAAAATTGTTCGATTTTTGTAACCTTGTAATTCACTTCATATCTTTCCAATAAATTCTTGGTGTTCAAATCCACACATTTATTTTATTTGAATCATAATAAAGGGAATATGTGAGTTCGGAAATGTTTTCAGGTCAGGTCAGTGGAATTGGGTTGGGGTCAAGCGGTATAATCATAGCCAAACCATACTGTCACGCTACCATTGTCGAGTCACTGTCACCAACACATTACTCGATTTCGCCTGTTCAATACTAAACTATTTGTGTACTTCGAGTTCACCACGTCACTCACATTTGAGCATGGTGTGTACGAATGTTTTGTTTATACCACTTGACCTGACCTAGAAACATTTCCGAACTGGCTTATTGAAGACTATAATTATATTATTTAGTGATTTTTCTAAATTTGTACTTTAACACATGTACTTTGAATCTAAAATAACTCACCTTTTTTATACATACGGAATTTAACATACAGAGTGCAGAGTCGTTGTACCTAAAGTTTTTGAGACAAATGTTTTCGTTTTCAGTCATGATTATCGATCCCCATTTTGAGATTCCCACCCGACCATCATGTTATGTTTATGATGTTTTCTATTTCATTGTCTATGATCGATTCATGCGATACATTCGATGCATACAGCTTGAATGTTTATATTTTTGTGACCGTGGTCTCGATCTCAGTTTATCGTCAACACCATGGTCAACATTTCACTGTCCCAGTACAGCACGATAAAACAACTTCCAAAATTAAAATTGCGAGTTAATGTTCAAATCGCACAATACTCTGTAAAAATGATATTTTATCAGCATACACTCGTATGTGTTTTCCAATTCAAGAACTTTACAGTTGGTTCGTACCTCATCATCATATGCTTGAATTCCCGTCATCTCATTGGGACTAAAATTTAACATTGGGGTAGCTCAACTGTTTCAGTTTTCAAGATTTTATAGATAGATAACTGAAATTGATGAAAAATTATGATTTCATTCCCATAAAAAACTTACTACATTTCAAATTGATCCGAGGTCCTTAAACAAAGGTATGGCCAAAAATTAATTGAGGTTTTGTGTTGAACTGTAGTAACTAGTCACAGTCATCTGGTTCATGTAGAATAATAAAGTGGTCAAAATGTGAGAAAACTATGATTTGGGTATGTTATATAACCTGATAACAGGGAAATAAAGAATTGCCCACTGTATTCTACCCACATGGTCCCATTTGTCATTTGGCCACCTGAATATTTTACAGAGTTTGGTGACCTGAGTTGATTCACCATAATTGTGGGCTAGACATCAGTAGAACTCTTCCCCTTTGCTATGGAGCACCTGTCGCTGTCAGGTGTTGGCACTTTGTTTCAAAGGTGAGTGAGTTTACTTACGGATTTCCCTTTAAAACATTCATTTTGTTACAGTGTGACTTTGTGCCAATTATCATGATTATACTACTGGGCAGGTCTCTAGTGAGTGTAGTGGAACACTTGCCGACCCACGTGGATAGTCTGTGTTACCTGCCAGCCAACATCAAGGACAGACTTCTGTACCTCATGTCTAAGAGGGGCCTCATCTCAGACAGAAACATCAAACAGGTTGGTAATATCCTTTATCCCAGCAGCAAAACACCTTCAATATGATGCTGTGATGGAACGCCATATGGAAAAAAATTACCCTCCTGCAGTAACTTATAACAAATTGTTTTTTTATTTATTCCTGACTTGTGCAGGTGTTACACGGTCGGTTGACTTTACTGGATCTCAGTGACTGTGATGACGTGAGTGACTATAGTCTGACTCTGATAGCTGCAAACTGTCGCAGTCTCAGGAAGATGGATCTCAACTGTAGTAAAGGCTCGCGAGAGAATATAACTTCACAGGGTAATCACATGATGTACTCTGATTGTTTGATTGTCACATTCAATCTATTACTTTATCAGTTCACTCTCCTCTGTCATGTAATCATTTTTCATACACAATATATGATCTTTGGTAAAAGCATCCGGTATTGATCTGTAGTTGACATCCATTTGATGAGATAAAATTAGTGATGGCCACAAATAATATCCCACACACAGCTCAATAGTAGGTGTACTTATTATGTTTCTGTTTGGAAATATCATGCTGTGTTCTGATATATTCAATGTATTCACTGCACCAGGTGTGATGGATTTGGCCAATGGTTGCCGCTTTCTGGAGACTGTTTACCTCCGACGATGTGAAAGACTGACAGACGATGGTATCATTGAGCTGTCTGTAAAGTGTCCACAGCTACGGTATCTGAATATTGGTGGATGTCCGAAGATCACAGACGCTACACTAACAGCCCTGGGTCAGAACTGCACACAGCTTAGAAGTGTCAACTTCAGTCAGTCGAAGGTATGAATAGATCATCGTAAAAATATATTGTAAAAAGTGACTGTAATATCATGATGATAACCTTCATAACCGTAACTGTGAGAGAAATTCTGACAGTTGAAAAGCTGAAGAGCCAGGGATGATATTTGTTGTTTAGATCTATATCTTATATTTACGCAGGTCACTGATGATGGCGTGTTTGCACTGGTCAGCGGCAACTGTGGAACTACACTTAAGGTATGCTCAGGCTAATCAGTGTAGCTTGTATGTTTAACATGTCTAAATGTCAATTTATTGCTCCACACCAATTATTGCCATGGCTGTTTTTTGGCTACATCTTCAATTTCCACCTCTAGGAGATCCACATGAGTCAGTGCTGCCACCTGACGGATGAATCTGTCGAGGCAGTGGTCCAGTTTTGTCCAAACGTCAACATTCTTCTCTTTAGCAGTTGTCCAAAGATCACAGGTACAGCAGTGTGACTCAGCAGAGACTAGGAATGTGCAATGAAAGATTTGTCTCATTTCTATGTAGTGACTTATGCATAATGAGTAAGTATATGTCAAATATATACTGTTATTCGGTTAAGTAAATATACTAAAAATATATTTGTTTTATTTGTGTTTAATTGAGAAAAAAAATGGGGATACACCAATTGTACTTGTGATTTTAGATTTATTGCAATTTATGCTGCAGATCGCTCTCGTCTGGCACTGGAGGAAATATTGGGAAACCAATCCAAGGTCAAGCAATTAACATGGACCATCTACTAAAATAGATTGGTGTACCACTGTACCAGAGCTGACTTGCTTCTTCAGATCTGTTGTATTATTCTGTGATAATAATCCACACATTCTGCAGATTGTTATGCATTTGAGAGTTTGATATTTTACCAAGTGTGTGCATGCGTGTCTTAGTAGACACAACACCTGTTTGAGATAAGATCAACAGGTGATAAACTAACTGTTTGTTGCATGGAGAGAGAGAGAGAGAGAGAGAGAGAGAGAGAGAGAATATTATCATTTATGAATTTGCAAGCATTTGCATATACTTCTATGCTATTGTGTTTATTGATATACTAAGATAATAGTATGTTATAGTAAATAAATGAAATACTAGTATGTTTAACACATACATTCCAGAAATTCGATAAAATGTACCAATATTTTGTTAATAAATGAATACAAAATTTGTTGACAATGAACGTCCAACAATGTATACATCATGATCTCAACCTGTAGCACACTTCGTGTCATAACGTTCTACGCGAAGCCTATTCATGGGCGCACGTAGTTGAGGTTGACTTTGGTATACATTTCAACAAATATTTCAGTTCCATGTTTGTAGGTGATGGATCCTTCAAGATCGTTTTGGTACAATTCAGGTCCAAGGATATTATCGATATCATTATTATTACTATGAAGAAAAGTAAATATCTGAAATATGATGCTGCGCTCCCCAACGAATATCCTGTATCCGCCACTAATATGAGGAATAAACTTTTCAAGTGACATAATAACCGACTGATGGTCGATAACCTTGTGTCATCGTAGTCGTCTGTCCGCTTTTCTATCTTTAAAATTTACAGTCAAGTGTTTCTGATAATTTGGGAAAATATCTTAAAACAAAAATCCATAAGAGAGATGGAGAGAATAGTCTGTACATGTTTTGATTCATTTCACCCCCATATTTTTTTTTTGGGGGGGGGGGGGGGAGGGGGGGAGACTTGGACGAGTTCATTTCCTTTTCCCCACCATTATAGAGGTAACCCATAATGGTTATCCATTTGGAGTGACCTCGTAGAATACTTGAGTCGTCCGTCGTCGTCCGTCTACATTTTTATCTTTAAAGTTTGCGAACGAATCTTTCTGAAATTTTGAACGAAAATGCCTAAAAATTGGGGTGGGGGTGGGGGGGGGGGGAATATGGACAAGTTCATTTCCTTTTCCCCACCACTATAGAGGTAACCATAATGGTAATCCATTTGGAGTGACCTCGTAGAATACTTAAGTAAAATAAAGTGTTTTAGGTTACCGGACCTTTGGTCCGATAACCTATTGCCATGGTGTTGCGTCCGTCGTCCGTCGTCGTCCGTCTACATTTTTAGGTTACCGGACCTATGGTCCAATAACATATTGCCGTCACGTTGCGTCCGTCGTCCGTCCGTCCATCCACATTTTATCTTTAAAGTGTACGGTCCAATCTTTCTGAAAATTTGGGAAAAGATACCATAAAATAATTCAAGAAGGAAGTATTTTTTAGTTTTTTGAATTTTCAATTTTTCTCGAAATGGCGGTCGTTTTCGTCGAAAAACGCTCAATTTTGAACTTTGGCGGCCATTTTCTCAAAAACTGTCTGATCAGTTTTGGGATTTTTGTTTAAAAACATTCCTCTTATATACCTTTGTGACGTCGCATTACTATCCATTTTGGGCCATTTCCAGGCAAAAAAAAATTTCACCCTTTGAAAAAAATTTTGGACTTAGAAAATTTTCGGCACTTTTTCCCTTCATAATGGGAGCTGCCAGGACTGTACTCATAGAACACTTGAAGATAGAGCTTAGAAATTGGCACTTTCAAATGGGAAGTCATATATTGCGACTTGTGTGGTGACCTTGAATTTGACCTTGGATGACCTTGAGAGGTCAAAGCAGCCATTTTTGGGTCGAAAAATGCCCAAATTTGCACCTTGTCTGTCTTTTCTCAAAAACTGTCAGATCACTTTTGAGATTTTTGTTTCAAAACATGCTAATTGATGTCCTTGACATTGTTTATAAAGATGGAGTGCCTTGAATCAATCGATAAGCCCAAAATTATGGCTCAAATGGCCCAAAAAGGCCTAAAATTAAGTTTTTAGCTGTTTTCTCGAAAACTGTCGGATCGGTTTTCAGATTTTTGTTTCTAACCATGCTGATTGGGGTCCTTGACATTGTTTATAAAGATGGAGTGCCTTGAATCGATCGATAGGCCCAAAATTATGGCCCAAAAAGGCTCAAAATTTAGTTTTTGGTTGTTTTCTCGAAAACTATCTGATCAGTTTTGAGATTTTTGTTTCAAAACATACTACATGTAATTGGAGTCCTTGACATTGTTTATAAAGAGAAGTGCCTTGAATTGCTGAAAAGCCCAATCTGTGGGATGGAGAGGCCTAAACAGGCTGATATTTACAAATTGCCATATAGGGCAAAAACGCTTGTACATAGGGCTTAGATTTGTATTATAAGCATATAGAAAGTCATATATGGTGCATCTTTTTGTGACCTTGAGGTTGACCTCAGATGACCTTGGAGGCTGAATCTCAAGGTCACGGGGACATGAAATGTGTAAATTGGCCTCTATAGACAAAATGCTTGTAGATAGGTTATGTTTATATTATGAGCATTTAGGGGTCTCTTGGTGACCTTGTTTATGACCTCAGATGACCTTGAGTACTAAATCTCAATGTCAGATCTAACATGAAATGTGTAAATTGGCTTGTGAGGCTAAAACAATTGCACATACAGGTTAGGATTGCATTATTAGCATATAGTCAGAAGAGCAGGTCACCATCTTTTGGTGACTTAAAGGGACGTCAACCGGGAAGGCTTAATCTCAAGGTCATGCCTGACCTGAAATGTGTAAAATTGGCCTTTACGGACAAAATACTTCTTTAAAGTTTGCAAACGAATCTTTCTGAAATTTTGCACGAAAATGCCTAAAAATATTTCAAGAGGGAGGTATTTTTAGTTTTTTGATTTTCGAATTATTTTCAAAATGGCGGCCATTTTTGATGAAAAACGGTTAATTTTGGACTTTGATGGTCGTTTTCTCAAAAACTGTCTGATCAGATTTGAGATTTTTGTTTCAAAAGATTCCACTAATGTACCTTTATGACATGTATAAGTTTCGTTGCCCTTGAATCGCCGGTCTGCGTGTGGCGGCCATTCCAATTTTTTCGACGGGTCCCAAATGGCACTTTCCCATGTTAAATTCTCCTATGCTTTATAATGGGACATATTATTGCTAATATCTCACTTAATATTGAGATTAGAGATTAGGAATCAATTATGAACATATAGGAAATGATATATGCTGAATATTCTTGTCACCTTGAATTTGACCTTTGACCTCATTTTCAAGGTCAAAGAACAAAATGGCTAATATCTCGCTTATTATCCACTTTACAGCTTGGGACTAAATTGTGGACGTATAGGAAATGATGTATGCCGAATATTTTGATGACCTTGAGTTGGACCTTTGACCTGTTCTTATTTTCATGGCCAGGCACAAAGAGGCTATTATCTCGCTTATTATCGACTTTACAGGTTAGGGATCAATTGTACACATATAGGAAATGACATATGCCGAATATTCTTGTGACCTTGAAGTTGACCTTCGACTCTCTTTTCAAGGTCACAGGACAAAATGACTAATATGTCAATTATTATCGATTTTACAGCTTAGGAATCAATTGTGAACATATAGAAAATGATATATGCTGCATATTGCCATGACGTTGAATTCGACCGCTGAATATTATGGTGACCTTGAATTTGACCTTTGACCTCATTTTCAAGGTCAGGTCAGGTCGCTTGTTATCGACTTCACAGCCTAGGAATTAATTGTGAACATAGAGGAAATTATATATGCTGAATATTCTCATGATTTTGAACCTGACCTTTGACCTCATTTTCAAGGTCAAATCACAAAATGGCTATTATCTCACTTAGTTTAAACTTTACAGCTTAGGAATCAATTGTGGACATACTAGAAATAATATATGGTGAACATTTTCGTGCCCTTGAATTGACCAATGACTTTATTTTCAAGGTCACTGGACAAAAGGCTAATATCTTAAATATATAGTGTCCGGTAACCTTTCTTAGCCTTTGGGTTAATTTTTGTTATAGTGTCACCGCTATTGAAAGGGCCAGCCTCAATCAGGCTAACTTAAAAATAGAGTTAATTATTGGCACATTCAAACGGGAAGTCACAGCGAATTCAGTGGTGAAATTGAATTGACTTTCAAAGATCTTGAAATGTAAACAAGGCAATTTTGGTGAAAATAAATACCCATATGGCTAAGAAAGGTAATGGACTATATATTTTATATTTCAGATATTAGCCATTTTGTCCAGTGACCAGTGAAATTCATATATCATTTCCCATATGTCCACAATTGATGGCTAAGCTGTACATTCATATCAATAAAGAGAGATATTAACAAATTTTGTCCTGTGACCTTGAAAATGAAGTCAAAGGTTAAATTAAAAGCCTTCATAATATTTGTTATATATTAATATCATTTCCTGTATGTCCACAATTGATTATCAAGTTGTGAAGTTGATAATAAGCTAGATATTTGTGCTCTGACCTTGAAAATGAGGTCAAAATCAAAGTCATCAAAATATTCGGCATGCATCATATACATGTATGTTTAGTTCGAGATTCAGACTGCACCACTCTGTTATTTCGCTAACATCCTGAGGCAAGGTGTACACCATTAATTGTCATCTCCACCCAGTGTTAAATGAGTACCGGTCATTCAATGAGATTGTACAGTGTAGCGTCTGACTGTGGCAGCTGTGTAGTACTTCTAGACTGGGGTAAAGTGTACATCGCCTTTGATTAGATCTACGTTCTATAGAAAGGAGCACTTAATAAATGTTAACTTCACTTTTTACATTATTTTTACACAATTCATTCCCAAGCTGTAAAGTCGATGATAAACGAGATATTAGCCATTTTCATTTTGTGTTCCGACTTTGAGAATCAGTTCAAAGGTCAATAAGGTCAAATTCAAGGTCATCAAAACGTTCGGCGTATATTATTTCCTACATGTTCGCAATTGATTCCCAAGTTATACAGTCGATAAGAAGCGAGATATTAGCATTTTGTCTTGTGACCTCAATATTAAAGTTGGAATCAATTTTAAAATCAGTCAAATTTAGCATTCTTGTTTGTCACGCAAACTTGAAAGTACATCTCGAGATAGTCGGGAATATATAGGAAATATGCACAGTTCGACAACAGATACTCAGGAAATTGCCGTGAAAAGTGTATGAAAAAAAGTGAATAGAGAATGATCGGCCTGCATACATTGCCGGTTGCCACAGTATCTAGACAGATACCAATGACGTCATCAGATTGTGTATAAAACTCGCCCACAAGGCTTTGAGGAAAAAAAGATTTGAATCTTGATTTGGAAACTCGATTTGGACACGTAATACACATTTTCAGACCCAAATTTGTAAGATTTCTCATTCTATAGACAAAGTAAAGCAGAATGAATAAAATTTGTCAATTCTAAAAGTGATTATAGCTTTAAGTGAGATACTAGGAAAATGAGTGTCATTTATAGGGAAATTAACATGGGAAACTCCCATTTGGGCCAAGTTTGGGTCAAAATGGCCCAATTTGAGGGATTCAAGGGCAACAAAACGTATACACATCATAGTGTTCATAAGAGTCTTATGCATCCATCTGTCCATAAGGTAAAAAGCTACTGAACAGATTTGAGAAAATGCATGGAAATAATTGCGAAAAAAAAATACCTCCCTCTTGAAATATTTTTAGGCATTTTTATGCAAAATTTCAGAAAGATTCGATCGTAAACTTAAAGATAAACATTTGGACGGACGACGATGACGGACGCAACGCCATGGAAAATGAGATATCGGACGAAAGGTTCGGTAATCTAAAAATTGTGGCTTAACACTTCACATATTTTTGGACATTGATATGAGAGTGCATTTCTCGTTGTAGTTTTGTCCATGCAATATTAAAGAAATGTTATGTTGGATGAGCTATGAAAAATTCTCAAGAAAGTATTTGGAGAGTTCACATTGCGATTGTTAATCATAAGAAGTTTTGTTTGGTGTCATATTCTACACATATTTGGGACGTATTGATCATATAACATGTCTCGAGTATTCGTACTTGACACTCAGACTTCGAAATGCCTTTGTGAACATGTATTGATCCCTCGAGTCATTCGGGCGATGCAAGAGTTTTTGGTAAAAAGTTCTGATAATACACTATCAACGAATATGTCCTCGCTATGTCTACTAGTACTTGGAATAAAACTAGGCCCAACATCACTTAATATTTCAAATTTATTGTATAATACTTCTGCAGGTAATACGTGTAATGCATAGCAAATTACATCATTCAGATACATACTATCATCAAGATCCACACATACATAAATGTTTTTACATCCACTCGAAACAAATTATCCAACATACATTCTAGATATTGGTAATATAAGACAGAGATTTTTTAGGGCGGTCATGATGAACTATCATCGTCTAGTTATGTAATGATAAGAATTACAGTGAGAATAATAATAAATTGTACTTATATTTCTTACCTAATGGGAGTAGATATTCTTGATCATAACAAAAAGAAAATGAGTGAATTCAAGTAACCAATCAACAACGATGCAAGTGCATAATCCAGCGCACTCAAACGAACATTGAAGTCATATTATGTTCTCCAACTGATTTTTATGAAGTACATGTAAGTTGGTGCCGTCATAAGCATAGCACACACGTTAGCCGACTTTGCCTGGCGCCATCAAGCCAGTGTTGAATATTTCCTGTGCTCTGCGCGGTTCATCCACCAGTACTTGTCGAGGAGTGCAGCTATCCCTGTGGTGATGAGCCCGAAGGCCACGAGGCAGATCAGCGCCAATACGACGTTACCTGGGATAGTGTCTATCAGCCAGTTTTCAGGCGGAGTCTCGTAGGCTTCGTTGATGGAGACGACGGTACCTTTCGGAGCTAGTGCGGCCGCTGACTCCTTGGGAGTCTTCTTGCCATCAGTAGTATACTTGTTGAGCATCTCCTCTTTGGACATGTAGGTTGGGTTGTTCTCGGTGCTGTTACCCTTCAAGATGTAGACTTTAAGCACAGTGTTGCCGTTGTCGTTGACGTACTGTGAGGCGACAACGGGGGTGCAAGGGTCGCAAGTTGCCTCGAGGTTCTGCTCGAACTGTGCAATGTCAGACGGGTAGTAGTATTCGTCTGTCTCGATCTCCCAATCGACCAGAACCTTCTCTCCGTCATACGTGGTAACTTGGATCTCTACGATGGATGAAGTGAGGGGAGGTTCGCCCGAGTCTTCAACGTACGCGTAGAAGGTGTAAGTGGTACCCGCCTGCAACTCTCCGTTGACTCCGATGTTCCCATCCAAATACCCGATGAAAAAGGGTGCTGTAGTGTTGTCAATGAGATGGTAAGTTAGCCTCTCAATTAAGTCCCCATCAGTAACACCGACACGGCCAACAAGGGCGCCCACGTCCGCATTTGAGTTAATCCTGAACTTCAGTGGGTTATTGGTCAATACCGGCGGGAATTCATTCTCGTTTATGATCTTTACGTGGACGGTTGTGGCGTCTTCCCTGCCGCCTCCGTCCTGAGCATACACGATGAAACTGAGGTCATCATCATCCAACGCCTCCAAGTCCACGAAGTTCCATGTCTCCAGTGTACCTGAACCATCGGGGTTGGTCACAACCCTGAAGAACTGGTTGCCAGGTTCGCCCACCTTGTACTTAGTGACTTCACCAAACACTTCACCCCCGTCTTCATCAGATGCTTGGAAGGTCAGGATGTCAAGCGTCAAACCTTCAGAGACCTCAACTTCGTACTCATCAAATTCTATGATTGGGTCAAATTCATTCACGTCTTCGATTTCAACAGTGACTTCCACGGTCGAAGTCTGCCCAGTGCCATCATCTATGAGGACGTTGAAAGTGAGAGTGTGGTCTGGTCTACTGGCATCTTCATAGTCCAAAAGCGTAGCTGACGAAAATGTAATGTTACCATCGGGACTCGAAATGTCGAAGAAAACAGAATCGGCAGAAGGCTCGATACTGAAGGTGAAGGACGAGTCGCCATCTGCGTCAGTGATGTTCCATCCCGGGAGCATTATCCACGGCGCGACAGTGTTCTCTGGAATGGTCATGGATCCAGTGATGACAGCGTCCGGCGGCTCCTCGACATTCTCGACGTTGACAGTCAGATCCTCGTAGACGCAACCGTCGATGTCACATGCCTTGAATGTGAGCGTGTAGGTTGGGACGGTCTCGAAGTCCAGTACCGACGTCAGGTTCAAGCTCGTGCCGCTCAGGTCGAAAGTCGTGTTGTCCCCGGTGCTGATCGAGTCGATGGTGAGCGACACTTCACCGTGGGTTTCATTGTCTGGATCCCAGACCTCAATGACGTAGATAATGTCTCCAATGGAGGCATCTTCTGCCACGGTCGTCGTGTTTGGGAGGTTGTTGAAAAACGGTGGATCTCCCCACACGTTATTGACAATGACTGTCAGATAACCGTAGTGTGAGTAATCAAGCGTGTCGAAAATCCGGACGCCAATCGTATACGTTGAAGATGTGTAGTTGGGCTTTAAGTTGGTGTAAACTTCTCCATTAGTGGTGTCGCAGTAGAAACTTCCATCGTCCGTGGGGTCGAAAGTACATTCGTAAGTGAGAGGGTCGCCCTCCTCGTCCGCGGCTGCAGGACCCGTGGAGTGGATAAGTCGGGACGTCAGGTCATCTTCCTCGACTGCCACAGTGGCTGGGACGTTAGCGACAGCGGGTACCTCGTTCTGTTCAATAACGTCGATCCCAAGCGTGCTACTCGTCGTGTTTTCTCCGTCGGTAACTTGGATGTTTAACACGTAGTTCAAAACGGCGCCTACACCATCCGCATTGAGATTCGGAGGGTTCACCACAACCGACACATTACCTGAGGAATAGTCAATCTCGAAGTTGCTGTCTCCTCCACTTAACGTGTAGTTTAAACTGTCGCTATTAGAGTCAGTGGCATCCACCGTGTATATCACTATCCCGTTTGCTGTTTCGTTGACGTCAATTGTGATTCCAAGATTGTTGATAACTGGTTCTTGTGCGGATATGATCGTGGCAAATGTAGTCAACAAGAGTACGAAGAGCAACGTCTTCCGGATAGCCATGTTACATGTACATTTATGTTCTCTATGAAACACACACTTTTTGGAGAAAACAGGTATTGATATGCCACAGAATCCTAAAAAAACTATGTATTTATCTTGTTGATTTTAATATTTCGAAATGTGTTGATACACTACAATATCCAAAAACAAAGTCACACTGCAAATCTTCCTTATCACATTTCCGTGTTTTCTGGTTAAAATGTCGAAACGTTGTGCACGGTGCGACGTAAAACACAAACTGAGAACCAATCAGAGAAATCCAAATGTAAATAGGTAACGCAAGTTGAAGCAGTAAAAACGGTATTTATTCACCATATAGCCCACGTCACAAGTAAACATCACACTCGGGTCTTGTCTATTCAAAATTTTATCGATTACTTGTGCTTTTCGATGAGATGTTCGCGTGTGATTTAGGTGGTATTTGTCTATGCTTCACGCTTCATTGGCCACACATTTTGCGAGATAGCCCGTAGATCGTTCGGGCGATGAGCAGATCGTTCACATCACCTTTGAGGAGCCGCGCGTTGCTCACCACCCATGCAACAATCTGCGTGCTCAGAGGTCACGAGAGGGTGAAATCACCCCCGGTGTAGAAAGATATTTGCTTCTAAGACTATTTCAATAAACAACTATTTTGTCGTCGTCTCTCGGCATTCATCGGGATACAATTGAAAGCAAATATTTTGCACAAACGAAGAGTTCCGTTATTGTGAAGAGGTGCGTTACCACCGGAGTCGGCAATTTGGTCGCTTGAAATGTTGCCGAGTTTCAATAGGTCTGGAGACTTCAATTGCGTCAATGTTTGATGTGTTCTCGCAGAATGTATAGGGTGAATGAGCGTCAGTCTTGACTGATAATGATATTTGCTGAAATGTCAATTAAGACTTTCTGGTGAGAAGGTCAGATGCAGTAGTCGTATGCTTTTGCACCGAATGTTTTAGGCTGAGGATAAACAAATGCAAAATTTATGAACAGTTGATTTAAATAACATGTTATGCATTGTACGCAAAGACACGACGAAGAAAAAGAAAATATCGAAAATATCTTAATGATATTTATGTCAAATATATTTTTGGCGACAGTATACCAAAAAGGGTCAATATTTTATAAGTGTAAAATGTATAAGTGTCATCATTTTATAAGTGTAAAATGTATAAGTTTATAAGTGTCATTTTAGGTATGCCAAGAATATGTCATTTTAGGTAAATGTTTGTGATTTTGATCGAATAAACCAGAAACCAGTATGGTAACCCCCTATTATCTTATCAGTATTGGGTTGCTGATCAGTTGCTGTATAAAATAGGCCATTTTGAAGAGATCATATTAAAGAAATACCTTTTAAATTTTGACCCTTCGTTACGTCACTGTTTGGAGCGGACTACTTTAAACACACCCCAAAGTGTCCAGGGGCGGATCCAGGAATTTGAAAAGAGGGGGTCCGTTATTATACGGCGTGGGGTATACATTATACGGCGTGGGGTCTGGGGCCCGCTCAAGGGCCCCAGAAACCAGATCCTTTTTTATGTCCTGTGGTAGCTTCCTGGCATCCCCTGGGTATAAATCCCACTTCATGCCAATGGTTTATAAAAAAAAATATGAAGTGAAGCGAGCCTGTCGCGGTGGGTGTTTGGGGTTGTTTAGGATACCTCAAAGCAAGAGTCTTTTAGGCTACCGGACCTTTGGTCCGATAACCTATTGGCGTGGCGTTGCGTCCGTCGTCGTCCGTCTACATTTTTATCTTTAAAGTTTACGATCGAATCTTTCTTAAATTTTGCACGAAAATGCCTAAAAATATTTTAAGAAGGAGATATTTTTTAGTTTTTTGATTTCGCTATTATTTCAAAATGGCGGCCATTTTTTATGAAAATCGGCCAATTTTGGACTTTGATGGCCGTTTTCTCGAAATCTGTTCAGTAACTTTTTTTCTTTTTGATGCATGACACTCCTCATATATACCCCTGTAATGTGTATCAGTTTCGTTGCCCTTGAATCGCTCGAAATGGGCCATTTTGGCCCAAACTCGGCCCAAATGGGACTTTCCCATGTTAAATTCTCCTATGCTTTATAATGGGACACATTTTGTCTAATATCTCACTTAATATTGAGATTAGAGTCTAGGAATCAATTGTGAACGTACGGGGGAATGATATATGTTGATTACTCTCGTGATTGAATTTGACCTTTGACCTTATTTTCGAGGTCCGAGCACAAAGTGGTTAATATCTCACTTATTATTGACTTACAGCTTAGGAATCAATTTCAAACATATTGGAAATGAAAGATGCTGAATACTCTCATGACCTTGAACTTCATATTTGACCTTATTCTCAAAGTCAGATCATTTATGGTTAATATCTCACTTATTATCGACTTTACAGCTTAGGAGTCAATAGTGGACATACTAGAAATGACATATGCTAAATATTCGTGTATCCTTGAATTGACCAATGACCTAATTTTCAAGGTCATGGGACAAAAGGTTAATATCTAAAAAAAATTTTATGTTCAGTGTTAAGTTGATGACATCTCCTTGGTATGACTTCCACTTGAATACCATGGATCGCCCTACTTTCATATTTAATGCTAAAAAATAGAAAAGAAGCGAGCTCGTCTCGGCTGGGGGGTCTGGGGCCCGCTGAAGGGTCAGAGCCTTTTTTTATGCTCTGAATTAATTTTGTGGCCTTTCCTGGGAATAAATTGCACTTGAAAAAGTCAGAGCCTTTTTTATGCTCTGAATTAATTTTGTGGCCTTTCCTGGGAATAAATTGCACTTGAAAATTCATCGATGAACATATTCTGAAAAGTTTGTAATAAATGTAGAAGGAAAGCTACACATTCGGGCCAGGGTCTGGGGCCCGCTGAAGGGCCCCATAAGCCAGAACTCTTTTTATGTTCTGTGGTCGCTGAGCATAATGGTCTCTCCTGAGTATACATTTCAAACAAACTCACTATGATCAACCTGAACTCAAACATGATATTTCGACATAATTTTTTCGGGGAGGAGGCCTGAATCCGCCTATAAAAACTCTGATATATATGGGTTTTTTTTCGAAAAGGGGGGGTCCTGACCCCAGTAACCCCCACTCTAAATCCGCTACTGAGTGTCTTCCCGTCCAAAATTATATCAATACTTTTAATCCTGGCATGTACACGAGCGAACAACGGAATATGCTCAGATTCCTGAGATCACGTTTTGAGTTGAAATTCAACATTGGGGGTGGATTGCCAGCTTTTCCATTTTGCCATCGAAGTCTGATATTTGGTAGAAAATTGTTGTTTGACTCCCAGGTGAGGTATACCAAAAGTATAATACGTACCATTCAGCATCGCAAAAAATATCCATAAAAAACGGGGTCACAACAAGTTTGAAAAATCAGAGTTTAGCTCAAGTGAATGAGATCACCTATACAATTGGAAAGACGTGATACATGTATGATTATGCTATTATTATATCATAAGTATATTAAATGATATGTTTAGTTCGAATATCCACAAACAAGTTTGTAATATATATATTTTAATCAGCCGTGTCACGACACAGGAATCATGGCTAACATATAATCATTTTGTGCAGCATATCACGCATGATCAATTCAGTTGAAAACGACATTCATAATTGAACAAATGGGCATATTAAGAATATGAAGAAAACAAAAGGTTCCACCCAGTACCAAATGTACAGTAGTTTAAATATGAATTTTTTTTAGCAAGAGAGTTTCAACAGCAATGTAATTATTTTTCATCCAACGGCTTTGTCCCAAAAGTGTTGTGTTCTAAGTTTTCTGTTTTCATCATCAAAGAGATTGTTCTGAATGGGTTAATACATACATTTCTAATTGGAAAGCGGATATGCCATCGATGCAAATAGTGAAAACAGCGAACCTGAGATCGAGGTCGTACTGATTTTACAGGTAGATCTAGTGCAATTACAAAAGTTCGGATTCGATAGAAAAAAATTAGGTGGAGTTGATTGCACCTTTTAGAAATAGGTGGAGTGGTCCAGTTTTATTAGCTGGTATATCTACCATTTAGGGAAGCTTATTAGGGACATTCATTTTTTTGTTTATGATTTAACTTTTTTTCTGAAGAACGATTTACTGCCTGGGAAAAACCAAAGTAACTGGGAAATAAATATTTAAAACCCGGAATTAAATATCAAAACCTGGAATTAAGTATTAAAACCTGGAATTAAAGGTTCAAACCAGGAATTAAATATTTAAACCTGGAAATAAATGTCCAAACCCGGAATTAAATATCCAAACCTGGCATTAAATGTTTAAACCTGGAATTAAGTATGTTCAAACCAGGAAATAAGTAAATAAACCTGGAAATAAATGTCCAAACCCGGAATTAAATATTCAAACCTGGAATTAAATGTTTAAACCTGAAATTAAATATTAAAACCCGGAATTAAGTATTAAAACCGGGAATTAAATGCTAAAACCGAGAAATAAATATTCAAACCGGGAAATAAATGTTCGAACCCGGAATTAAATATTCAAACCCGGAATTAAATATTCAAACCTGGAATTAAGTATTAAAACCCGGAATTAAGTGTTAAAACCGGGAAATAAATACTCAAACTGGGAAATAAATACTCAAACCCAGAAATAAATGTTCAAACCCGGAATTAAATATTAAAACCTGGAATTGAGTATTAAATCCCGGAATTAAGTATTCAAACCGGGAAATAAATATTCAAATCTGGAATTAAATGCTCAAACCCGGAATTAAGAATTTGAACCGGGAATTGAGTATTAAAACCTGGAATTAAGTATTAAAACCGGGAAATAATTATTAAAGCCCATAAATATTCATTTCCAAGTTCTAATATTTAATTCCCGGTTTTAATATTTATTTCCCGGTTTTAACATTTAATTCCGGGTTTTAATACCTAATTCCAGGATTGAATATTTAATTCCGGGTTTGAATATTTAATGTCGGTTGGATCATTTATTTCCTGGTTTGAATATTTATTTCCCGGTTTTAACATTTAATTCATAGGTTTTAATACCTAATTCCAGGTTCGAATATTTAAATCCGGGTTTGAACATTTATTTCCCGGTTTGAACATTTATTTCCCGGTTTTAACATTTAATTCTCGGTTTTAATACTTCATTCCGAGTTTAAATACTTAATTCCAGGTTTGAACATTATTTCCCAGTTTTAACATTCATTTCCCGGTTTTAATATTTAATTCCCAGTTTCAAATATTTATTTCCCACTTTCTCCGGTTTTTCCCAGCGAGTAAATCATCCTTCAGAAAGAATGTTAAATCATAAATAAAAAAAAGTGAATGTCCCTAATAAGCTTCCCTAACCAATCCACCTTATTGCACGTACGGTCTCTTGGTTATGGACAAAAAATGAATGTTTTTGAGACCTGTTTTCTGGATAGGAGATAAAAAATAAACATAAAAATACAGTTATGCAGACTAATCAGATTAACATAATAAGCTCTAGACCAATTATTCATGTGTTAAATAAGGACTCATCAGACTGGATAAAATTTGTACATGGTGTGTCACGTACTCGACTAGACATAGTAGACAATCTTCATAGAATACATTTGTGTAAATTGATACCAAACAATTGATATCAGTATATTTTGTGCGTGTGTGTGTGTGTGTGTGTGTGTGTGTGTGTATAGGTGTGTGTGTGTGTGTGGTTGAACACGTTAAATTATCAGTACCTAAGAAACGAATATCTGTCTCAGTCTCAATTTTGTATCGACAATTCCTCAAATTTTGAATATCATTTTACACATGGGACGTGTAGATACAATTCATTGCCTCTCGATGACGATGAATTCATGCATCGTATCCATCTGATACATAACCGGCACAAGTATGTGACTCCCGGTTGATGTCACTTACATAGCCATTGTCATAAGCATTGTTGTGCATGTACTCGAGATTACATCAATAAAGTCCCGATGGTAATTACTATCAAGGCATGGAAAGGTACAAGGAGAATCATTACAATATCAAACCTATTCCTGGGGGGAAATAATGAATAGCTCAATTCACCAGAAACAGGTTCATAAAGTCAGAGGCGTCGTAATGTTTTACGACAATTCCTCATTACAGGTCTTCGGCAGCTGTTTTTCATTCACTAGACACATTTACGGTGTTGTCAATGTTAAGGATTTCCTCCCATTCGACTACGAGCTTGTTACCATGGCGCCTGTGTTCTTTGCAGCTGATGAGAACCCGTAATTTATAGTAATTCAATATCTGCTGGTCCGAATTTCATAATGAACGCATTGGTAGGGTAAAAAAAAAAAGTCAATAGCTCGAGTCTGGTAATTGGTTCCATCAACTCTTAATGACATCGTACTTATCGTAGAACCAGCCATTTCTATCTGAAAAAAAATATTGCAAAACTTTTGGCAATTTCAAAAGTCCAGTACATCACATACGGGTTTATCAATGCATCAATCACTTGGCAAGAGATGTGTTATTTTTCGTGCAGAGATCAAAACTAGGTATTGTACATTGTCAACACAAGGTATAACAAGACACTGCATGTGTGGACACTGCATGTGTGGGTGTGAATGATCCCACTTGGGAATCGCACCCCCTCACCCTTCACAGCCGTGTTGACTCCCTCTAACAGGAATATACATTATAATGAACATGTCCTAGACATTTCCTTGACCGAATGTCAACTTGCCAATCCAGACTAATGAAGCTGGGACAACAAGCAGTGATTGTCTTACAGCTCGATCCAATCATGACTATCATATGGGGGTTTTGTTCTCATAATCCAGATATGGTTATTTGAGAAAAAACTCAATTGTATTATTTCAGATGAATTCTGCATAGCAAGGTCCTGGCACACTCAATCACGTATCTACATGTACATTATGTTCCAATTTTCAACCAGAACATAACACAGGAAACTAATTGATCCGAGTTGCTTCATATATCTTCAATTGATATGTGATATGTTTTCTGTTTGTGTCAGCATTCGTGTGTTATTTACACAATAACAAATTACACAGTGACCAATACAGAAATGTTGGTTGACAAACATGACCAGACTCTGCACATCGACTGTCATATAGTAAATCATGATGTTCCACCATCTTGATCGATATTCACAAGACACATCACGTTGCTACATGCAATCGTATCCTTACTTAAGGTAGTCCGCTCGAAACACTGAGGGGAGGGGGTCAAAGAGTTAGTTAAAATAAATAACTGTATCAACATAATCTAGAGCTTCAAAATGACATATTTTATAGAGTAACTGATCAGCATCCGTATCCGTTCGCATGGAAAACACGATGCAAGATGTGAATATGGACAATAAAATGAGCAAAAATGCCATAATATATGTCATTTTAGGTAAATGTCTGTGATTTGATTGAATATGTCGAAGAAACTAGTACAATGACCCCATATTTTCTTTTCAGTATTAGGATGCTGATCAGTTACTCTATAAAATAGGTCATTTTGAAGAGATAATATTCAAGAAATAACTTTTACATTTTGACTATTCTTTACCTCACCGTTTGTAGCGGACTACGTTAATGGGTATTTATATGTGCCAAGTTGTATAAGAATCTGCTGTTCATAGCAAAATTGAGTACTGCTGAATATAATATAATGCACACATAAATGCTAATGAATGATGATATTTCCTGATGTAGCATAATGCAAATCTGAAGCATGCATATTGCATTAGTTATGTTTTGGAGAACATAAAAAAGATAGGAATTGAATGACACCCAAAAGCAAATATTACGTCTCATATTACTAGCTTGTATCGACGTTTGAACAGGAATGAGTTACCTTGTTCCTCCACAATACAAATGTCGCACCCACTCCAAATTGCAAACGTCGTTTGTGTAATGTCAATTGACACAGGTTTGCAGAACTACGCCACCCACATGCCATATAACAAACTCGACCTCTGTACCAGGCTGAAAGGTTTCATCCGCAGCTTTTGTGTGGATTTATTGCCACGGGAGGCGACCTTTCATATCACGGCCCGATATATCAGAAAAAATTGTGCATCGACTGTGAAGGAATAGCGTTAAATGTCCCGATAAGAGTAATTTTTCAATCGACATCAAATCACGTTTGATCATCAGCAGTATCTAATACTATGACAACCGAAGAATATGAATTATTACATGTACATGTGCAAACATACACATATCATGTAAATAACTACTGGCTAACCAGAATCTGAATTATGTTTCGGTCATTTAAATTTATGTGATCAGGTCACAAATTGACCTACACCATCCTACTGAAGTACTTGTATTTGACCTTTTGCAAATAAGAAAACTGTGTCAAGAGCACATAATTTTGCCAGTAATGCCCTTCCCTTATTATTATCCTTAGGGAGATGTGATGATTGACAAACTTCGTAACAGCATTTCTCATTGTTATTTTAACATCGTAATTCACAATATAATGTGACAGCCAAGCTGAAATTTACACTTAAAGTCGGCGCATAATTTATTGGCGCGAACATATCTCATGAAATCTCGGAACTTACTGACTTGTATTATATGAAATTGAAGCAACGTTTGAACAAGACTGTGACCAAAGTTGCTGACGTGAATTTGAAGTTTGTTCTTCACCTAGAAAATAATTATTTCAATAAATATGATTTTAAATGGGATTTTATCATTGTAACAATGGGCGGGAAAGCGGAACGTTAGAACAGTGATGAATGCCAATGCAACAGCTCATTAATGCGAAGAAATATCATTGGTCTGACCAGTGGTGTGCAACGGTCTGAAAAGTAACATGTAATGACTTATCCTTTTCAAAAACTGATAGTGGTTCATATTTTAATGTCCCAGAAAGGTTGAGAAAGTTGGTTTATATTTGGGTGTGAAACTGTATATCAGGCCGAACAGGACATAAATTATATATTTGACTGCAGTACATTGTTATCTCGCTAAACAGACGAACATAATCAGTTTTCATCAATATATGAATTGAGGATTTAGGGTGTCTAATTTTTGACCAGCTTTGTATCGTGCCCGGCTATGCTCACGTTGCTCTGGCCTTTGAGTCCAATTAAAATCACTGAGCTCAGCTCAGTTCTGGTTAAGGGACTGTCTCAAAGAAGCTATGGAACATATTTCTGTAAAATGATAAAATGTTTGTGCTCGATTGCGCTGATGATCATTCAAACAAAATTTTGTTCCTGATAATATATTTTCAACGTCCAGCGCATGTATTCCTTAACAGATGAGCCAAAATACCCTTACCCTATAACACATGTATACATACATGTATAATATTTATGCGCGTAACACGAAGTTGTCGTTCAAAGTCAATGACGAGATCCACATTGATCGGGTCGTCATACATCTGGGTGAATCCAGCAGTTCAGATTCGGACTGAAAAATATCGTGGATATTGTGTGATTGTGATTTCTTTAATGCGAAATATATTCAAGTACTAGAATGAATTTTTATCATTATATTTTCTTTGAGAAGACCCATATTCAAATCGGCTATTCCATTGATTTGTCTCAATCCCATACAGCATCAAAATGGCAAGCTAGATTTCCCATGTTAAAACCCAATAAGGATATATATTTTCCTAGATATACCCACGAGAAACGCACACGACAGAAAAACAGCCATTGCTTCAAAATGGTCATGGTGCCGTTTTCACTTTATATAAATTTCATATAATACAAGTCATTATGTTCCGAAATATGACCAGATAGGTTCGCGCCAATAAATTATGCGCCGACTTTCCCAAATATTCCCAAGATTCCCAATACTTTTTCATAGCATATTTGAAAATTGAATGTTTCACATTCTCTCAATATTTTCTGATACATGGCCATTTAACCATATCTGACATGGCATGATGTCACACGGCATGTTATACGGTTTAAAAATTGAACAACCCCGAAACTTTCGTTTTCACTAGTCAGAATGAATGGTGAATGAAATATTCCATAAATTCGAAAAAATACAGATGACACCGATTTGAGTAGTTCTCGTGTAATTAGAAAGTTGCTGGTTGCACCATATATATAAAGCGGGTGAGAAAGAAGGTGAAGTGGTACTGTTCTCAGCTGGTTTATACCTTTATTGCACAAACAGTCTCTTGGTTATGGATGATGCCATCGAGATCTGTTTTTACTGGATATCAGGTAATTCGATAAACATAAAAAATAAAATACAAATACAGTCCGGCTAATCAACCACAATGTTTAGCTTTAGACTAATTAATCATTTGTACATGTTAACCCAGGACCTACCAGATTGGATCTTTTTACATGGAGTGTCACATACTCGACTAAACAAAATAAACAGTTCTCATGAAATACCTTCGTGTTCGTTGATACCAAGCAAGACGGATATGTTTTTGTGTGTAGTGAAACATGTTGAATGACCAATACCCAGGAACCGAAAATCCGTCCCAGTCACGACGAAATAGCTAGTTATTCGTGGTGTGGCTACTTGTACCTCAGGTGCCCGTGGTGTCCATGGTCTTCAGGTTTCTGCCCTTGATGATGGTGACCGTGAGGCGGCCGGCCATCGGTAGATAGCACAGAGACAGCATCATATCCCCGAGGTCAACTTTGTCTTGGAAACAACACACACAATGACGTGATGGATGTTTCATGGTGTTTGTCAGGCTATCATGTCACACACATCTTGGGAAAAGTATAGATACCCAAATAATGTCATTGCCTGTGAATATGTACACGTATGTCAATGAACTAATTGATCTTGTCATATCGTGTTAGAATATTATATGTTAACTACGATGTATATCGTGTTCTTTTTTATATATCTGGATATCATCGGTCCTGTTCAAAATTGACCAGTAGCATAATTAAGTTGATAAGTGCATCATGTTTGTTTTACATTGAATATTTCCTCAGTGTGTAGTCCAGTCTAGCGTCTCAGCATGACTGAGTGATGAGAGTTTAAATATTTTGAATCAAACTTTTCTCAGATTTCGATGATCATCTTTCCTCTGAGACACTATCAGGTATGAGCGTATGTTCATAACACGTGGATACAACTCATGGTCTCATTTATCGTATCCATCTGAGGTGGAAAACTTCAAACTCCCGGTTGATGTCACTTGCATAACCATTGTCAAAAGCATTGTTGTGCATATACTCGAGATTGAATCAATGAAGTCCAGAAGGCGATAACTATCATGACATGGAAAGGTACAAAGAGAATCATTACAATAGCCAACCCATTCCCAGGGGAAATAATGAAAAACCCAATCCACCAGAAACAGCTTCATAAAGTCGAGGATATCGTAACGTTTTATGACAATTCCTCATTAGAGTTGATTTTCGGCAGATGTTACTAATTCACTAGACACATTTGCGATATTGCAAATTTTGAGGATTTCCTCCCATTCGACTACGAGCTCATTACTATGGCGCATGTGTTCAATGCAGCTGATGAGAACCCGTAATTTATGGTAATTCAATATATGCTGGTCTGTAAAATCTAATTGCATAATGGACGCGTTAGTCGGGTTAGAAAAATTAAAAGAAAAAAGAAAGTAGTTTGATGTTATTAATTGGTTCCAACAACTGTTAATTATGTTGTATTTATCCTAGCACGAGCTATTTCTTTCTGACAAATTAGTGCGAACTTTTGGCAAATTTAGAATTGCAGTACATACCATTAACATATCATTCAAGCTATGGAAATTTACACTAAATAAGTGAAATATTCCACAAAGAATCAGCACAGAAAGGAACGAAAGATAGGAAGGTCCTGACAACCATCAGTTACGTATGTAGGCTCATGTGTCTCCATTTTACACCACCAATTCACACAGAAAACTGGTTCATTCGAATTGCTCCATATCTCTTCATTTGATACAGAAATATTTTGTTATGCCAGTAGCCCTATTTTTAAGAATACGGACAGTGTACAGCTACTGGTAAATCATTCATCATACAGAACATAATAATGCTGACACGAATAATTATTGTGGAGGCAAAAATTTAAAAGCTACATGTCATAAGGCAGGTCGACACTACAAGGATATACACGTAATATTTTTCCATAGGGCTACCTGAGTTTCTGAATTGTTCTATGATCCCACACTCTATATGTTTTTTTAATCGCCTAAATCGTTATCTGTTATCGCCTATTGTTTTTGATGTCACCATGTTCAATATACAACCTGAAAAGAAACCGGTACCATGTGCATTCAATGACACTAGACGCCAATTTCCCTCCACATCCATCAAATCCACTCAGATGGACTCAAATGCCATGACAGAAGTGTCTTCCACTCAAACATGCTTAGCCACAGACATGTCTTTCTGTTCTATACAAAAAATATGATCACATGTATAATGTCGGTTCACTGACAGTAGTGGTAACTTATTATTGACGTCTGTGAAAGATTTGGTGGAGAAACTGGGTCCATGTATGAGTGTGCTGGAGGGTAGGTGAGTAGTTGGGTGTTGGTCGGTTGCGTGAGAGGTGGATCGCCATTATAGAAGCTGCGGATGTTTGTTGAGTAGTTCCGGCCACTCATGCACCAGTGCTGTATCCATTTGTCAATAGACACGGTCGTGACCGAACATAGTCAATAACAAGGCAATTGTCCATGTACATGACATGAGTGCATTTTACATGGTTGATATAATGAAGATGTAGAAGTCCTTTCCATGCAATACCATGATATCCATGCCAGGTCATAGTTTGGCCCTCATATTTCCTGTTAGGGAAAAAAATTATAACTGGATTATGTACACAAAATATCACACAGTGCACGACTGAAATGTCACAAAGCTATAATACATTAATCAAATATGACAAGCTATAATGATGATGAATAGCTGTGGGTTGAAATAAAGGCTTTCATTTATCCTCACTTTTCAGAACAACAGCTAGCCAGGTGAATTACCATGATCAATTTCGTCAACAAAAGGAGTACATCATTATCATGACGCATTGCAAGTGGAAATGTTGGGATTTCACGCGGAGGAGGGACCATGGAATCTAAGTGTGGAACAGTCTGCCACCTTCTCTAATTGCTGTTCTGGAACACGAGTCTTTTAGATATAGTATAACAACTTTGATAACCAGCTGTCAAGATTTAGGCTACGAATGTCAACGTCAGTAAACCAGTGTGTTATAACTCAATAGCTTCATGTCAGAACAAAAAGAATACATTTCAGTGAGAAGACTGGATATTCCTCCGTTTGGAATACTGGGCTGTTTCTTTTTGCATCAATTTATCCCACAGTGTAACACTGGAAACCGGAGTTAGTTGTACCACTAAATTGAAAGAGTAATATCGTTGACGGCACCGTCCAATATTGGAAATTACGTTTCTTCGTAAACAACGGAAGATGGGCAAAAACCAATGACAGGACTACATGTGCAATGTACAAAACACGCAATACATGTATACATTTATTCATGGTCATGTACCACGGGTTCCCACAAGTATAAATGATAGGACAGTACGGCTTCACGGCATCTCCGTTGTGGGCTACTGTCGTTCACAATAATACGTCACACGAGTGTCACGATTCATATAGGAAATAGCCTTGGGCAAAATCATTATCATCCATATATGTACATATCAGTTCAGGACCACATGTGCGTGGGCCACTTTTCGAGTCAGTTTTCGAGATTGTTTGTGACACAATATACATGTTTCCGCAAAGTGTTTTTGTCAAAATATCATAATACGCAAAATTTAAACATCAGCAATACTCTTCCAACATTCATATCACATTGAAATCCCATCTCTCAAAATACAGTGTGACCAAGACAAGATTGATGGTGGACAGACACGACCAGGTTCTAGAGATCAACACTCGTGGTATATCATGAGGTGGCAGCGAATTGATCAATATCCACACGATACGCTGCTTTGCTTCCTGCAATCGATCTCTCACTTGGTATATACACATTTCGAATTGTATTGAAATCAGCTGTTCATGAACATTGGTGAAAACGTTATCAATACTGATGATTATTGATGAGTATATTGTAATTTCCTAGCTTGAGTATATATTTTGCTGTGTCATGCATTGTTTGTAGTTCAATGTTTGAGAACAAAGAAGATAGAAGTTAGATAAAATTCAACGTGTTCCTCCACAAAACAAAATTAATGTCACATCCACTCCGAATTGCAAATCATCACATTCACAATCATTTCACATTCGATCTGCCGATATGGTAAGAAAGTTTAAGGCATAATACTTGGTACACAAAAACTTCACACAGTACATTATTGAAGAATTAACAAAGCAGCATCACAAAAATCAAATGGGATAAACGATGAATATAACAACGATGAATTGCTGAGGGTTTCAAAGAATCGTCTTCATTCATTCCCACTTTTGAGACGTATGGCATGACCAGGTATATTATCAAAATCGTCATTGTCAACAAAAGGGCAACACCATTATCATGACGCATTGCAAGTGGAAATGTTAAGATTTCACGAGGATATGGGACAATGGAATCCAACTGTGGAATAGTCTGCTACCCTTGCTAGTAGCTGTTCCGGAAACATGAGTCTTGACAGATAGTAGAAGGGGTTATATCAGATGTCAAGGATAGCCTACGGATTTCTCAGTCAGTAAATCAGTGTGTTATTTAAGCTAGCTTCATATCAGAAGAAAAACATTCTTAAACGTTTACACTACGACTTGATATTACATATCTGGAGGAGATTCTACGCTCTTTTCTCGCCCACCTGGAGAATTTAATTGTCAATATATCACAGATTATAACAATGGAAGCCATAGTTGGTAGTGACCGCTAACCCCCAAAGAGCAATAGCTTGGACGGAATTGTCCATTATTGCAAATTGCATGCCTTCCTAAACCACAACAGATGGTCTCAAACTAACGACAGTACGGCATTATGACATTCCTGCTGTAATGTATTATGTTAATTACAGATGTTGGATACTGTCTTCTATAATATACTTCACACTGGCAGAATGATTCATGGAAGGAAACATTTCAGAGCAATAATATTGAAAGTATTATCATTCATACACATGTTTGATCAATCTATTTGATCACGCTAGGGTGATTTTGACATTGTTTGTGATACACATGCAATGATTATTTCTCCAAGATATACAAATGGTCATAATAATAAATAAACCTGACGACAATAGTTAGATATGTGCAATAAATTTCTAACACTCATATCACATTCGAATCACATCTACAAAAAATCGACTGACCAATAAACACAAGCGAACACAGTCGAGGACAGACACGACTGTATTCTAGTGATAACAGTCACGTAATACATCATAAGTCATATTGATATTTACAAGATATATCATTTGCCCCATGCAATCATATCATTACTGAGTATTGAAGTTGTATTGGAGGCATCTTTTCATGGAGAATGAGTACTGATGAGAACGATATAATGCACACATTATGCTAATGGATGATGATATTTCTTCGATGTAGTATCTATTATTATGCAAACCTGTAGAATGCATCAATTGGTTCGGGGAACACATGATTGGTACTGCATTTAGGTGCCTCAATGTTTTCGGACGGAAAAGAGTTTGTTCCTTCACACGACAAATGCTGGGCACACTACTGTATTATGCCCAGTGTTCACTGAATATGATTGATCTAATCGTATCTTACCAGTCTGCCATCATATGGAATGGTGTTTAAATACAGCCCCAAAACAGGAAACACAACTCCACAAATATCCCATAACATTCAATTGCAAGCGGATGGGTAAAAGGAATAGTGAAATGTTGACTTTCTGACTCGTTTTTCCCTGGACAGATTTTCTGAATATTTGAAAAAAATGTCACATGTAATGACAGCAACTATGCAATTCCACAAGGGATAATCTACCGTAACGACATTTGGCCTAATCACTTTGTCAAGAACATGCACGGTGCACAATGATGTCAATATACGCGTATTCCCTCAACCTTTTCCCATGAATGTTTGTAGGTGGATGAAACACGGTATTGCAATTAAATTTACACTCCGGGAAGGTCCAATAACGAGCACTAGATTTACTAATACCACACTCCAAATGGAATATTATTCGTTATATATAGGTTACCATAACCTTGGAGAAAAAAAAGATGCCCTGCATGTCCTGATAGGGTTGAGGGTTCAGAGAAACAAGAATCAATGATCAAGATGATTGCCAACAAGAGGTGATCGACGTGTTAGTCCATATCTGCTAGTTGTTGCTAATACATGTAATTAGGTAACGTAGCCTGTTTGATGGGCTTAGTGAGATGTTAAACGTTCAAACGACTTTGGATGAAACAAACATTCCAGAAGATTATTAGACCGTTATAACGCTGTAACTTAGAGCATATGTACGCTGTAAATCAGAGCGTTATAACGCTGTAACTTAGAGCATATGTACGCTGTAAATTAGAGCGTTAAAACGTTGTGAATTAGAGTGTTATTACGCTTTAAATCAGAGCGTTAAAATGCTGTATTAGAGTGTTATAACGCTGTACTAGAGCGCTATAACGCTGTAAAACAAAATTTTCATTCCTTCATCTGACCAGTACCATCCACCGTAGACTCTACACTCTTTTCTCGTCCACCTAGAAAATGTAATAGTTAATGTCTCACAGATTATAAGAATGGAAGCCCTACTTGGTAGTGACTGCTAAACCCCAAAGAGCAATAGCTTGGACGGAATTGTCCATTATTGCAAATTACATGCCTTCCTAAACCACAACAGATGGTCACAAACCAACGGCAGTTCTACAGTCTCATCTGAAACAATACACACCATATTTTTTATTCATGGCATGCACATGGGACAGTATGGCGTTATTACATTTCCGCTGTGAGGCACTATGTTAATTACAAATGTTGGCCACTGTCGTCTATAATATACTTCACATTGGCAATGTGGACTAAACATATTGAAATGTTTGTGATTCACATGCAATGGTTATTTCTGCAAGATATATAAAAGATCATAATAATAAATAGACTTATAGATATGTGCAATAAATCTCTAATACTTATATCACATTGGAATCACATCCCAACAAACATTTGAGTGACCAATAAAGACAAGATTTATGTTGAGCATATTATAGACATGACAGTCATGTAGTAAACCATAGTCATATTGAAATATAAACTAGATGTATCACTTGCTCCATGCAATCATATCAGTATGGAGTATCTATAAGTTTCAGACTGTATTAGAGTTCCTGGATAATGAGTACTGATGAAAACGATACAAAACACACGTTATGCTAATGGATGATGATAATTCCTTGACGTAGTATATATATTATTATTTAAACATGTAGCATGCATCGATCAAGTACATTTATTTGACCGTTTACGTAGAAAATTTGTGTCAAGAGCTCACATGTTTATCGGTAATGTCACTCTCCATGTTAGTGTCCTTGGGTAAATGTCATGGCGAACTGAATGTCGGTAATCGTCATTTCTAATTGATATTTTATCATCGTAATTTTGTGTGTGTGATATAATATTGTCAGTGCTATTATGTTGGGAATACCCAGTCTATTGAATAAGCACTACATATAATATCTTTACAAAGAAACACAACATTATACCATGTTTTTATCAGCAGGAACCATGGTATCTAACTTATCTGACTGGCCTGACATCACATTGGGATAGGGTTTGAAAGCATTCTTAAAATTGAAAACATAACGCCACAGATATCATATAACATTCTGTGTTTATTGAAGAGTAAGCTATGTAAGGGATAATCAGTGGAGTGGAGCCCCTCTTCGAAATAATGTACGAGGCCGAAGGTCGAGTACATTATTTCGAAGGGGCGCGACACTGAACCGATTATCCCACTTAGTACACGGTCTCCAGGGAACAATTCAATTTATCCCACAGTGTAACACTGGAAGCCAGAGTTAGTTGTACCACTAAATTAAAAGAGCAATATCGTTGACGGCACCGTCCAATATTGCAAATTACGTGTCTTCGTAAACCACGGAAGATGGGCACAAACCAACGACAGGACTACATGTGCAATGTACAAAACACGCAATAAATGTATACATTTATTCATGGTCATGTACTAAGGGTTCCCACAGGTATAAATGATAGGACAGTACGGCTTTACGGCATCTCCGTTGTGGGCTACTGTCGTTCACAATAATAACTCACACAAGTGTCACGATTCATATAGGAAGTAGCCTTGAGCAGAATTATTACCATTCATATATGTACATATCAGTTCAGGACCAGATGTATCAGGACCACTTTTCGAGATCGTTTGTAACACAATATACATGTTTCCGCAAAGTGTTTTTGTCAAAAGATCATAATATGCAAAACTTAAATATCAGCAATACTCTTCTAACATTCATATCATACTGAAATCCCATCCCTCAAAATACAGTGTGACGACGACAAGATTGATGGAGGACAGACACGACCAGGTTCTAGAGATCAACAGCCATGGTAAATCATGAGATTGCAGCGAATTGATCAATATCCATACGATAGCTGCTTTGCTTCCTGCAATCGGTCTCTTACTAGGGTATATATATTTCGAATTGTATCGGAATCAGCTGTTCGTGCAGGACGAGAATTGGTGAAAACATTATCAATACTGATGAATATAGTAATTTATGAGTATATGTTTTGCTGTGCCATGCATTGTTCTTAGTTTATATAACAAGGAGGATAGAAGTCAGATGAAATTCAATAGCGAACATTTCAATGACTGAGACAAAGTATTATGGATCGATGTTTGAAAGAGATGGAGTCAACGTGTTCCTCCACCAGACAAATGTCAAATCCACTTCGAATTGCAAATCTTCACTTTCACAATCATTTCACATTCGATCTGCCCATATGATAAGAAAGTTGAAGCTCTAATACTGTGGTATGTACACAAAAATATCACACAGTATATTATTGAAGTGATACGAAGCGACAACATACAAATCAAATGTGATAATCTTTAATAACGATGGAATGCTGAGCGTTTCGAAGAATCGTCATTTATTCCCCCTTCCGAGACGTATGGTATGACCCGGTCCATTATCATAATTGTCATTGTCAACAAAAGGGCAACACCATTATCATGACGCATTGCAAGTGGAAAGGATTTCACGCAGATAGAGGACCATGGAATTCAAGTGTGGAATAGTCTGCCAACGGTGCAATTTGCTATTACGGAACACACGAGTCTTGAAAATGAAGGTTTTGATATATCAAATGTCAAGGATATACGAATTCCTCAACTTCAGTAAATCAGTATGGTATATGCGCCAACTTCATATCAGAAGAATATCAAGGATATTAAGGAGGATCTACAGATTCCTCAACTTCAGTAAATCAGTATGTTATATGCGCCAAAGAAGAATAAATAAAACACATTTTACACGACGACTTCATATTCCCTCTCTTGAGGCGAGTCTACGCGTCAATATATCACAGATTATAACAATGAAAGCCATAGTTGGTAGTGACCGCTAACCCCCAAAGAGCAATAGCTTGGACGGAGTTGTCCATTATTGCAAATTACATGCCTTCCTAAACCACAACAGATGGTCTCAAACTAACGACAGTGCTACACTCGCATCTGAAACAAAACACACCATATTTTTTTTATTCATGGCATGTATGTGTGCCATATATGATTGGACAGTATGGCGTTATGGTATGTCTGCTGTAATGTATTATGTTAATTACAGATGTTGGATACTGTCTTCTATAATATACTTCACACTGGCAAAATGATTCATGGAAGGAAACATTTCAGAGCAAAAATATTGGAAGTATTTTCACTCATACACGTTTGATCAATCCATGTATTAGGATCACACGCTTGTGTGATTTTGACACTGTTTCTGATACACATGCAATGATTATTTCTGCAAGATATACGAAAGGTCATAATAATAAATAAACCTGACGACAATAGATGGATATGTGCAATAAATTTTCAACACTTGTATCACATTCGAATCACATCTCAACAAAAATCGAGTGACCAATAAACACAAGAGAACATAGTCGAGGACAGACACGAACATATTCTAGTGATAACAGTCATGTAATAAATCATACGTCATATTGATTGATATTTACAAGATATATCATTTGCCCCATGCAATCATATAATTACTGAGTATTTATAAGTTTCAAGTTGTATTGGAGGCAGCTGTTCATGGAAAATGAGTATTGATGAAAATACATACATTATATAATGCATACATTTTGCATATATAATGCATACATTATGCTCATGGATGATGATATTTCTTCGATGTAGTATCTATTATTACGTCGTTATGACACTTCTGTCATAACATTGGTGTTATGCCCCCATATATTAGGATAAATAAATTGTGCGTCCAACCTGAAGGGATTGCCCGACACGAGTTTTTTTCTCGTATTATATATTATTCCATCATTCGATATTTCAATGTCACCAGAGCTTATGTCACGTGTACACAAAAAACATATCGTATGGATAACTACTGGCTAATCAGAAACTGACATTTCATTGTATACGATAATGTCACAAATCAACTGTTACTCAAGTACAAGTATTTGACCTTTTACTTACAAGAAACTGTGTCAAGAGCTCACACATTTGTCGGTATTGTCCCTGGGTAAATGTCATGGCGAGCTAACTGTTGGAAATTATCATTTCTATTTGATAGTTTATCATCATAATTAATTGCGTATTGTTGCAGTCGTGCTGGAACTGACAGTAAACAACCTCTGAGATTCCCATTATTCTTTCTGAAAGTAGTGAAGAAAATCATATACCAATTTCCCAGTATTCACTGAGTATGATTGATCTAATCGTATCTTACCAGTCTGCCATCATATGGAATGCTGTTTGAATACAGCCCCAAAACCGGAAATATGACTCCACATATATCCCACAACATTCAATTGCAAGCGGAGGGGTAAAAAGGAATAGTGACTTTCTGACTCGTTTCTCCCTGGACAGATTTTCTGAATATTTGAAAAAAAAGTCACATGTAATGACAGCAACTATGCGATTCCATAAGGGATGATCTACCGTAACGACTAATCACTTTGTCAAGAACATGCACGGTGCATACTTATATCACATTGGAATCACATCCCAACAAACATTTGAGTGACCAATAAAGACAAGATCTATGTTGAGCAGACACGACTATATTATAGACATGACAGTCATGTAGTAAACCATAGTCATATTGAAATATTAACTAGATGTATCACTTGCCCCATGCAATCATCAGTATGGAATGTCTATAAGTTTCAGGCTGTATTAGAGTTCCTGGATAATGATTACTGATGAAAAGGACATAATACACACGTTATGCTAATGGATGATGATATGTCCTTGACATAGTATATATATTATTATTTAAACATGTAGCATGCATCGATCAAGTACATTTATTTGACCTTTTACGTAGAAAAATTGTGTCAAGAGCTCACATGTTTATCGGTAATGTCGCTCTGCATGTTAGTGTCCTTGGGTAAATGTCATGGCGAACTGAATGTTGGTAATCGTCATTTCTAATTGATATTTTATCATCGTAATTTTGTGTGTGTGATATAATATTGTCAGTGCTATTATGTTGGGAATACCCAGTCTATTGAATAAGCACTACATATAATATCTTTACAAAGAAACACAACATTATACCATGTTTTTATCAGCAGGAACAATGGTA
This sequence comes from Terebella lapidaria, assembly GCA_949152475.1. Classification (NCBI taxonomy): domain Eukaryota; kingdom Metazoa; phylum Annelida; class Polychaeta; order Terebellida; family Terebellidae; genus Terebella; species Terebella lapidaria. Next base: position 23,918,378 of record OX424558.1, on the reverse strand, counting down.
TCTAACTTATCTGACTGGCCTGACATCACATTGGGATAGGGTTTGAAAGCATTCTTAAAATTGAAAACATAACGCCACAGATATCATATAACATTCTGTGTTTATTGAAGAGTAAGCTATGTAAGGGATAATCGGTGGAGTGGAGCCCCTCTTCGAAATAATGTACGAGGCCGAAGGTCGAAGATGGGCACAAACCAATGATAGGACTACATGTGCAATGTACAAAACACGCAATAAATGTATACATTTATTCATGGTAATGTACTAAGGGTTCCCACAGGTATAAGTGATAGGACAGTACGGCTTTACGGCATCTCCGTTGTGAGCTACTGTCGTTCACAATAATACGTCACACAAGTGTCACGATTCATATAGGAAGTAGCCTTGAGCAGAATTATTATCATTCATATATGTACATATCAGTTCAGGACCACTTATCGAGTCAGTTTTCGAGATCGTTTGTGACACAATATACATGTTTCCGCAAAGTGTTTTTGTCAAAAGATCATAATATGCAAAATGTAAATATCAGCAATACTCTTCTAACATTCATATCACAATGAAATCCCATCCCTCAAAATACAGTGTGACGACGACAAGATTGATAGAGGACAGACACGACCAGGTTCTAGAGATCAACAGCCATGGTAAATCATCAGGTTGCAGCGAATTGATCAATATCCACACGATAGCTGCTTTGCTTCCTGCAATCGGTCTCTTACTAGGGTATATATATTTCGAATTGTATCGGACTCAGCTGTTCGTGCAGGACGAGAATTGGTGAAAACGTTATCAATACTGATGAATATAGTAATTTATGAGTATATGTTTTGCTGTGCCATGCATTGTTTTTAGTTTATAGAACAAGGAGGATAGAAGTTCAAGGATGAAATTCAATAGCGAACAATTCAATGACTGAGACAAAGTATTATGGATCGATGTTTGAAAGAGATGGAGTCAACGTGTTCCTCCACCAGACAAATGTCAAATCCACTTCGAATTGCAAATCTTCACTTTCACAATCATTTCACATTCGATCTGCCCATAGGATAAGAAAGTTGAATCTCTAATACTGTGGTATGTACACAAAAATATCACACAGTATATTATTGAAGTGATACAAAGCGACAACATACAAATCAAATGTGATAATCTTTAACAACGATGAAATGCTGAGCGGTTTGAAGAATTGTATTCATTTATTCCTCCTTCCGAGACGTATGGTATGACCCGGTCCATTATCATAATTGTCATTGTCAACAAAAGGGCAACACCATTATCATGACGCATTGCAAGTGGAAGCGTTAGGATTTCACGCAGATAGGGGACCATGGAATCCAAGTGTGGAATAGCCTGTCAACGTTTCAATTTGCTATTCCGGAACACAAGTTTTGAAAGATAGTATGAAGGTTCTGATATATCATATGTCAAAGATATACAAATTCTTCAACTTCAGTAAATCAGTGTGTTATATGCGCCAGAGAAGAATAAATAAAACACATTTTACACGACGCTTTCATATTTCCTCTCTTGAGGCGAGTCTACGCTCTTTTCTCGCCCACCTGGATAATTTATTTGTCAAAGTATCACAGATGATAACAATGGAAGCCATATTTGGTAGTGACCGCTAACCCCTAAAGAGCAATAGCTTGGACGGAATTGTCCATCGTTGCAAATTACATGCATTCCTAAACCACAACGGATGGCCACAAAAAAACGATAGTACTACACTCGCATCTGGAACAATACTCACCTTATAGTTTTATTCATGACATGTATGTGTGTCATATGCTCCTATATGATTGGACAGTACGGCGTTATGACATTCCTGCTGTAATGTCTTATGTTAATAACGGATGTTGGATACTATCGTCTATAATATACTTCACAATAACTTTGCCGGTGATGCCCATCCCGTATTATAAATGTGATGACTGGCAAACTTAATAATCGCCATTTTGCATTGCTGTTTTATGCTGAAACTTACAGTGAACAAATATTCCTAAAATTCCCTATACTCTTCCAGAACATTTTTGAAAGAATAAATATTGTGCATTCGCTCAATACTATGATCATCTCACCGTACCTGACATGGCACGACATCCCACGGCATGGTATGGGGGATTCTAGCAAACCCAAAGCTTTTTTTTTCACTAGTTGCAGTAGATGACGAATGAAATATTCCATTAAATTGAAAAGTGATTCACGTATTGTTATGATATTGTTCTATTATAAGTATATTTAAGGATACACTGCATTCAAATATCCACAAAAAAAACGGTTGGAATATAGATATATTTTAATCAGCAATATCAGGATATTGCAGTCGTGGCTAACATGAGGATATAATTATTTTCTTAAACCAAATCATACAAACATAATTGAAGCAAGGTGCACATCAAGAGTGTAAACAATAAAGCAGAGTTTATTGCACCTTTTATATAAAGCGGTCGTCCGATATTGCTTTTCAACACTACTGTCAATAATTTGAATATTTTGTATCAACCTTTTCTCAACTTTTAAAGATAATTTATCCTCTGAGACACTGTCAGGTGACCTTGATTTTATATGTTGTATCCATCTGTGGTGGCAAACAAGGCCGACACATTTATGTAACTCCCGGTGATGTCTATTGCATCACCATTGTCACAAGCAATGTTATGCATATACTCGAGATTAAATCAATGAAATCCAGAAGGCAAATACTATCAAGGCATGGAAATGTACGAGGAGAATCATGACAATAGCCACCCTATTCCCGTAACGTTTTATGACAATTCCTCATTAGAGTTGATTTTCGGCAGATGTTACTGATTCACTAGACACATTTGCGGTATTGCAAACTTTGAGGATTTCCTCCTATTCACCTACGAGCTCATTACCATGGCACCTTTGTTCATTGCAGCTGATGAGAACCCGTAATTTATTGTAATTCAATATATGCTGGTCTGTAAAATCTAATTTCATACTGGACGCGTTAGTAGGGTTAAAAAAATTAAAAGAAAAAAGTAGGTAGTTTGATGTTATTAATTGGTTCCGTCAACTGTTAGTAACGTCATACTTATCCTCGCACGAGCTATTTCTTTCTGACAAATTTAGTGCAAGCTTTTGGCAAATTTAAAATTGCAGTAATATGGCTGTACTCATCACATACCATTAACACATCATTCAAGCTCTGGAAATTTCACTAAAAGTGTAATAAGTGAAATATTCCACAAAGAATCAGCACAGAAAGGAACGAAAGATAGGAAGGTCCTGACAACCATCAGTTACGTATGTAGGCTCATGTGTCTCCATTTTCCACCACCAATTCACACAGAAAACTGGTTCATTCGAATTGCTCCATATCTCTTCCTTTGGTACAGTAAGATCTTGTTATGCCAGATCTGGTTATGGAAAGCTACCAGTGAATCGGTTATCATACAAAAACTAATAATGCTATGTCATGAATTGGGAATGTTGGGATTTCACGCGGAGACGGGACCATGGAATCTGAGTGTGGAATAGTCTGCCACCTTCCCTAATTGCTGTTCTGGAGCACGAGTCTTGGAAAATAATATAACAGCTTTGATAAACCAGCTGTCAATATTTAGACTACGAATGTCAATGTCAGTAAACCAGTGTGTTATAAATCAGTAGCTTCATGTTAGAACAAAAAAAACCATTTCATGAGAAGACTGGATATTCCTCCGTATGGAATACTAAGCTATTTCCTTTTGCACCAATTTATCCTACAGTGTAACAATGGAAGCCGGAGTTAGTTGTACCACTAACCCAAAAGAGCAATATCTTTGACGGTACCGTCCAATATTGCAAAGTACGTGTCTTCGTAAACCACGGAAGATGGGCACAAACCAATGACAGGACTACATGAGCAATGTACAAAACAACACACGCAATAAATGTATACATTTATTCATGTACCACGGGTTCCCACAAGTATAAATGATAGGACAGTGTACGGCTTTACAGCATCTCCGTTGTGGGCTTCTGTCGTTCACAATAATACGTCACACAAGTGTCACGATTCATATAGGAAGTAGCCTTGGGCAAAATTATTATCATTCATACATGTACATATTAGTTCAGGACCACGTGTATGAGGATCACTTTTCGGGTCAGTTTTCGAGATTGTTTGTAACACATTATACATGTTTCCACAAAGTGTTTTTGTCGAAAGATCATAATATGCAAAATTTAAATATCAGCAATACTCTTCTAACATTCATATCACATTGAAATCCCATCACAAAGACAAGAGACCAAGACAAGATTGATGGTGGACAGACACGACCAGGTTCTAGAGATCAACAGCCGTGGTAAATCATGAGAATGCAGTGACTTGATCAATATCCACATGATACACTGCTTTGCTTCCTGCAATCGGTCTCTGCAATCGGACTTTCTGATTTGTTTCTTCCTAGATAGGCTTTCTGAATATTGAGAAAATGTAACATGTAATGAAAGCAACTACACAATTCCACAAGGGATGGTCTACGCTAACGATATTTAGAATAATCAGTTTATGTGGAAAAAATTATACTGCAATCAAATTTACATTCCGGGCAGGTCCATTAACGGGTATCAGAGTTACTGATACCAAGCTCCAAATGGAATTCGTTATGTGAAGCTTATCATCGCCTGGGAGGAAAATACATGCATGTCCTGAGATGGTTGAGGGTTCAGAGAATCAAGAACCAATGATTGCCAACAAGAGGTGATCTGATAATTGTTGCTAATACATGTAATTAGTTAACTTAGCATGTTTAATGGACTTAGCGAGAGGTTAAACAGTCAAACGACTTTGGATGAAACAAACATTTCAGAAGATCAATGTATAAATGTTGCTAATTGTGATGTATTTGAGTTATCATCCATCTGTTTCAAACAATTGTGTGAAGATCTCGAGCAAATTCAGACCAAGTTCATATCCGCTCCTGTACTGGTATCTTGTCCCAGCTATATAAAGCTTATGTCCGTTCATTTAGTATATTCGCCAACATATTGGACTATACCGAAAAGAATGATACATGTTGTGCTCTCCAATGAAATTTAAAGTGAGAACGGGATCAAAACCAAACTGATTTTGCAGGCTGAATAAATTGGTGAATAATATTTTTTAAACAAAGTCGATTTCTCTATTTATTTATGGAGATTTAACACGGTAAGGCCAAAGCCATGTTCAGGCCCGCACTGGGACAGAGCCAACTGACCGGCACAGCACACTTTGAAAGGGGCCATCCCAAAATGCCCAAAACACCATAATGCGTGTGACAATTTTATACGTTGTGATCAATCTTTGTAATGTTTGTGATCCCCTATATATTCATTCATTCACATGAGAACACGAGTGATATTGTGTAGAATTTTTTTAAGTGCACAATGAACTTTTTTTTTTCATTTTTGGCTGACATTCTTGATAGGGTCCCCAAGCCACTATAGCTCATAACTGTTGACCATGACCATAAAAGCTCATGACCGGTGAGACATAGCAAATACACCGTCCGAAAATTATTTGGTAATATATGTGGCTAATGTATATATCAACGGAAGGCACTGAAGTCTGTGAAACGAAATAGCCGAGTATAATCTTTCTGGTATTACAAATTCTGTCACATAGCATGGAGAAGTCACATGGATGTTGCTATGGGCAGAGAGCCCTTTCGTATGGGTCGTGAATCTGGTCAAACCTCCCGAAATGATCAATCACGACAAACCTCATTCAGTACATGTAACGGCTGTTCGTTCATGTGCAGTCAACCACCCAGCGGCCCATGGCTATGGCCCTCCCATGTTAAATCTCCATAAGAAAATAGAAAAATCGACTTTGTTTAAAACATATTGGTCACCAATGAATTCAGCCTACAAAATCAGTTTGGTTTTGATCCCGTTCTCACTTTAAATTTCATTGGAGAGCACAACGGGTCTCATTCTTTTCGGTATAGTCCAATATGTTGGCGAATATACTAAATGAACGGACATTAATATATCAGCACAAAACAACTGAAACAATTGTACACAAGTCTTTTGTTCATAGATGTATCATATTTGATGAGGGAAACCATGAAATCATGAAGAATGAGAAGCATACGAGCCATCCATTCTAAATTCGCCACATCCCAAATTTCGCCACCTCCATATTATCAGAACTCGTTTAGTGGAAAAACAAACTGCTCGTTCAAAGATTGGATATCAGAGTGATATTAGACTGAGAATACTCAAGGTAGATTTATGGAACATTTCGACATGATGCATATTTATCGGACTGTGTATTGTCACACAAGAAAAAAGTTCCACAGTCAAGCATGATGTTGAAGAATCCAGTCGATGGTCATGGTTTTGCTTAATAATGTCAAACAATGGCATTTGAATTTATAAAAAATATTTGATTACTGGTTTGCATAAAGCAGACGGTTCTGCTCAATGCACCAAATAATGTTCTATTTATGGTACATACAATCAGAATAATCAAATCTGCACACGAAATTACTATATACTACAGCAAATATTGAGTAGGCGAACTACAGTCTGGAAGGGAGCGATATCCAGCATGATTAAAGGAGTGATTTAAGCACAACGCAAGGCAATTTGTTATACCCACACCTGTCACCAGTAACTATTAACCTGAATCCGAAGTAAGCAGGCACTAATTGTTCAAAAGCTTTCGTGTCTTCTATCCATTTTGTCTTCTGTGGAACGAGGACAAAACTGCATGGTGTATGTAGCTCGACTACTCGGCCCATGTAGCGCAGCTTACTATTTCTTTTAAATTGAATGAAGATTAAAAATGTGCCATACGGATATAATATGGTATACATTCAGTGGGTGAGTAGTATTAACAGTGTAAGGTGCGCTACTTGGGCCGACTACTCAAATAAACTTGGAACCAATACACAGTAAAAAAGTAGTACGAACGACCAAATAGAGTCCAGTATCAACATTGTGTCGGGCAAAATCGTGGAAGTTTCATGCAACTTCAGGAACCCCATATATGATCATAACGAGGTGAAGCCCCGAGCTTCTGGGATATACACTGATCCTACTCTATCTACGTTTCCTGATATGACCTATCCTCTGCAGCGTCTCATCCACAGAAACGACCCTCACGAGATAGGAACTTCAGAAAATTATAGGATATTGAAAGGAGTCAGTAGTATTTGTATTTAATGACACTAGACGCCAATATCCCTCCACATCCATAAATTCCACTCAGATGGACTCAAATGCCATGACAGAAATGTCTCCCACTCAAACATGCTTAGCCTCAGACATGACTTTCTGTTCTATACAAAAAATATGATCACATGTAGAACGTCGGTTCACTGACAGTAGTTGTAACTCATAATTGACATCTGTGAAACATTTGGTGGAGAAACTGGGTCCATGTTTGAGTGTGCTGGAGAGTAGGTGAGTAGTTGGGTGTTTGTCGGTTGCGTGAGAGGTGGATCTCCATTATAGAAGCTGCGGATGTTTGTTGAGTAGTTCCGGCCACTCATGCATCAGTGCTGTATCCATTTGTCAATAGACATGGTCGTGACCGAACATGTCAATAACAAGGCAGTTGTCCATGAGCATGGCATGAGTGCATTTTACATGGCTGATACAATGAAGATGTAAAACATTTGGTGGAGAAACTGGGTCCATGTTTGAGTGTGCTGGAGAGTAGGTGAGTAGTTGGGTGTTTGTCGGTTGCGTGAGAGGTGGATCTCCATTATAGAAGCTGCGGATGTTTGTTGAGTAGTTCCGGCCACTCATGCATCAGTGCTGTATCCATTTGTCAATAGATATGGTCGTGACCGAACATGTCAATAACAAGGCAATTGTCCATGAGCATGGCATGAGTGCATTTTACATGGCTGATACAATGAAGATGTAGAAGTCCTTTCCATGCAATACCATGATCTAGATGTAGCCGTTTAAGGTCATAGTTTGGCCCTCATACTTCTCGTTGTGGAACAAATATTTGACTGGATTATGTACACAAAATATCACAGTGCACAAGACTGGTTATTCCTCCGTCTGGAATACTAAGCTGTTTCCTTTTGCATCAATTTATCCCACAGTAACTGGAAACCGGAGTTAGTTGTACCGCTAACCTAAAAGAGCAATATCGTTGACGGCACCGTCCAATATTGCAAATTACGTGTCTTCGTAAACCACGGAAGATGGGCACAAATCAATGACAGGACTACATGTGCAATGTACAAAACACGCAATACATGTATACATGTATTCATGGTCATGTACTAAGGGTTCCCACAGGTATAAATGATAGGACAGTACGGCTTTACGGCATCTCCGTTGCGGGCTACTGTCGTTCACAATAATACATCACACAAGTGTCACGATTCATATATAGGAAACAGCCTTGGGCAGAATTATTATCATCCATATATATACATATCAGTTCAGGACCACATGTGTGTAGGCCACTTTTCGAGTCAGTTTTCGAGATTGTTTGTGACACAATATACATGTTTCCGCAAAGTGTTTTGTCAAAATATCATAATATGCAAAATTTAAACATCAGCAATACTCTTCTAACATTCATATCACATTGAAATCCAATCTCTCAAAATACAGTGTGACCAAGACAAGATTGATGGTGGACAGACACGACCAGGTTCTAGAGATCAACACTCGTGGTATATCATGAGGTGGCAGCGAATTGATCAATATCCACACGATACGCTGCTTCGCTTCCTGCAATCGATCTCTCACTAGGTATATACACATTTCGAATTGTATTGAAATCAGCTGTTCATGAACGTTGGTGAAAACGTTATCAATACTGATGATTATTGATGAGTATATTGTAATTTCCTAGCTTGAGTATATATTTTGCTGTGTCATGCATTGTTTGTAGTTCATGTTTGAGAGCAAAGAAGATAGAAGTTAGATAAAATTCAACGTGTTCCTCCACAAAACAAAATTAATGTCACATCCACTCCGAATTGCAAATCATCACATTCACAATCATTTCACATTCGATCTGCCGATATGGTAAGAAAGTTGAAGGCATAATACTCGGTACACAAAAATTTCACACAGTACATTATTGAAGAATTAACAAAGCAACATCACAAAAATCAAATGTGATAAACGATGAATATAAGAACGATGAATTGCTGAGGGTTTCAAAGAATCGTCTTCATTCATTCCCACTTTTGAGACGTATGGCATGACCAGGTATATTATCAAAATCGTCATTGTCAACAAAAGGGCAACACCATTATCATGACGCATTGCAAGTGGAAATGTTAAGATTTCACGAGGATATGGGACAATGGAATCCAACTGTGGAATAGTCTGCTACCCTTGCTAGTAGCTGTTCCGGAAACATGAGTCTTGACAGATAGTAGAAGGGGTTATATCAGATGTCAAGGATAGCCTACGGATTTCTCAGTCAGTAAATCAGTGTGTTATTTAAGCTAGCTTCATATCAGAAGAAAAACATTCTTAAACGTTTACACTACGACTTGATATTAGATATCTGGAGGAGATTCTACGCTCTTTTCTCGCCCACCTGGAGAATTTAATTGTCAATATATCACAGATTATAACAATGGAAGCCATAGTTGGTAGTGACCGCTAACCCCCAAAGAGCAATAGCTTGGACGGAATTGTCCATTATTGCAAATTGCATGCCTTCCTAAACCACAACAGATGGTCTCAAACTAACGACAGTACGGCATTATGACATTCCTGCTGTAATGTATTATGTTAATTACAGATGTTGGATACTGTCTTCTATAATATACTTCACACTGGCAAAATGATTCATGGAAGGAAACATTTCAGAGCAATAATATTGAAAGTATTATCATTCATACACATGTTTGATCAATCTATTTGATCACGCTAGGGTGTTTTTGACATTGTTTGTGATACACATGCAATGATTATTTCTGCAAGATATACAAATGGTCATAATGATAAATAAACCTGACGACAATAGTTAGATATGTGCAATAAATTCCTAACCTTTATATCACATTCGAATCACATCTACAAAAAATCGACTGACCAATAAACACAAGCGAACACAGTCGAGGACAGACACGACTGTATTCTAGTGATAACAGTCACGTAATAAATCAAAAGTCAAATTGATATTTACAAGATATATCATTTGCCCCATGTAATCATACCATTACTGAGTATTTATAAGTTTCAAGTTGTATTGGAGGCATCTGTTCATGGAGAATGAGTACGATGAGAACGATATAATGCACACATTATGCTAATGGATGATGATATTTCTTCAATGTAGTATCTATTATTATGCAAACCTGTAGAATGCATCAATTGGTTCGGGGAACACATGATTGGTACTGCATTTAGGTGCCTCAATGTGTTCGGACGGAAAAGAGTTTGTTCCTTCACACGACAAATGCTGGGCACACTACTGTATTATGCCCAGTGTTCACTGAATATGATTGATCTAATCGTATCTTACCAGTCTGCCATCATATGGAATGGTGTTTAAATACAGCCCCAAAACAGGAAACATAACTCCACAAATATCCCACAACATTCAATTGCAAGCGGATGGGTAAAAGGAATAGTGAAATGTTGACTTTCTGACTCGTTTTTCCCTGGACAGATTTTCTGAATATTTGAAAAAATGTCACATGTAATGACAGCAACTATGCAATTCCACAAGGGATAATCTACCGTAACGACATTTGGCCTAATCACTTTGTCAAGAACATGCACGGTGCACAATGATGTCAATATGCGCGTATTGCCTCAACCTTTTCCCATGAATATTTGTAGGTGGATGAAACACGGTATTGCAATTAAATTTACACTCCGGGCAGGTCCAATAACGAGCACTAGATTTACTAATACCACACTCCAAATGGAATATTATTCGTTATATATAGGTTACCATAACCTTGGAGAAAAAAAAGATGCCCTGCATGTCCTGATAGGGTTGAGGGTTCAGAGAAACAAGAATCAATGATCAAGATGATTGCCAACAAGAGGTGATCGACGTGTTAGTCCATATCTGCTAGTTGTTGCTAATAAATGTAATTAGGTAACATAGCCTGTTTGATGGGCTTAGTGAGATGTTAAACGTTCAAACGACTTTGGATGAAACAAACATTCCAGAAGATTATTAGACCGTTATAACGCTGTAAATTGGAACGTAATTACGCTGTAAATCAGAGCGTTATAACGCTGTAACTTAGAGCATATGTACGCTGTAAATTAGAGCGTTAAAACGTTGTGAATTAGAGTGTTATTACGCTTTAAATCAGAGCGTTAAAATGCTGTATTAGAGTGTTATAACGCTGTACTAGAGCGCTATAACGCTGTAAAACAAAATTTTCATTCCTTCATCTGACCAGTACCATCCACCGTAGACTCTACACTCTTTTCTCGTCCACCTAGAAAATGTAATAGTTAATGTCTCACAGATTATAAGAATGGAAGCCCTACTTGGTAGTGACTGCTAAACCCCAAAGAGCAATAGCTTGGACGGAATTGTCCATTATTGCAAATTACATGCCTTCCTAAACCACAACAGATGATCACAAACCAACGGCAGTTCTACAGTCTCATCTGAAACAATACACACCATATTTTTTATTCATGGCATGCACATGGGACAGTATGGCGTTATTACATTTCCGCTGTGAGGCACTATGTTAATTACAAATGTTGGCCACTGTCGTCTATAATATACTTCACATTGGCAATGTGGACTAAACATATTGAAATGTTTGTGATTCACATGCAATGGTTATTTCTGCAAGATATATAAAAGATCATAATAATAAATAGACTTATAGATATGGGCAATAATTCTCTAATACTTATATCACATTGGAATCACATCCCAACAAACATTTGAGTGACCAATAAAGACAAGATTTATGTTGAGCATATTATAGACATGACAGTCATGTAGTAAACCATAGTCATATTGAAATATAAACTAGATGTATCACTTGTTCCATGCAATCATATCAGTATGGAGTATCTATAAGTTTCAGACTGTATTAGAGTTCCTGGATAATGAGTACTGATGAAAACGATACAATACACACGTTATGCTAATGGATGATGATAATTCCTTGACGTAGTATATATATTATTATTTAAACATGTAGCATGCATCGATCAAGTACATTTACTTGACCTTTTACGTAGAAAATTTGTGTCAAGAGCTCACATGTTTATCGGTAATGTCACTCTCCATGTTAGTGTCCTTGGGTAAATGTCATGGCGAACTGAATGTCGGTAATCGTCATTTCTAATTGATATTTTATCATCGTAATTTTGTGTGTGTGATATAATATTGTCAGTGCTATTATGTTGGGAATACCCAGTCTATTGAATAAGCACTACATATAATATCTTTACAAAGAAACACAACATTATACCATGTTTTTATCAGCAGGAACAATGGTATCTAACTTATCTGACTGGCCTGACATCCCATTGGGATAGGGTTTGAAAGCATTCTTAAAATTGAAAACATAACGCCACAGATATCATATAACATTCTGTGTTTATTGAAGAGTAAGCTATGTAAGGGATAATCAGTGGAGTGGAGCCCCTCTTCGAAATAATGTACGAGGCCGAAGGTCGAGTACATTATTTCGAAGGGGCGCGACACTGAACCGATTATCCCACTTAGTACACGGTCTCCAGGGAACAATTCAATTTATCCCACAGTGTAACACTGGAAGCCAGAGTTAGTTGTACCACTAAATTAAAAGAGCAATATCGTTGACGGCACCGTCCAATATTGCAAATTACATTTCTTCGTAAACCACGGAAGATGGGCACAAACCAATGACAGGACTACATGTGCAATGTATAAAACACGCAATAAATGTATACATTTATTCATGGTCATGTACTAAGGGTTCCCACAGGTATAAATGATAGGACAGTACGGCTTTACGGCATCTCCGTTGTGGGCTACTGTCGTTCACAATAATACGTCACACAAGTGTCACGATTCATATAGGAAGTAGCCTTGAGCAGAATTATTACCATTCATATATGTACATATCAGTTCAGGACCAGATGTATCAGGACCACTTTTCGAGATCGTTTGTAACACAATATACATGTTTCCGCAAAGTGTTTTTGTCAAAAGATCATAATATGCAAAATTTAAATATCAGCAATACTCTTCTAACATTCATATCATATTGAAATCCCATCCCTCAAAATACTTAGTTTATAGAACAAGGAGGATAGAAGTCAGATGAAATTCAATAGCGAACATTTCAATGACTGAGACAAAGTATTATGGATCGATGTTTGAAAGAGATGGAGTCAACGTGTTCCTCCACCAGACAAATGTCAAATCCACTTCGAATTGCAAATCTTCACTTTCACAATCATTTCACATTCGATCTGCCCATATGATATGAAAGTTGAAGCTCTAATACTGTGGTATGTACACAAAAATATCACACAGTATATTATTGAAGTGATACAAAGCGACAACATACAAATCAAATGTGATAATCTTTAATAACGATGGAATGCTGAGCGTTTCGAAGAATCGTCATTTATTCCCCCTTCCGAGACGTATGGTATGACCCGGTCCATTATCATAATTGTCATTGTCAACAAAAGAGAACACCATTATCATGACGCATTGCAAGTGGAAAGGATTTCACGCAGATAGAGGACCATGGAATTCAAGTGTGGAATAGTCTGCCAACGGTGCAATTTGCTATTACGGAACACGAGTCTTGAAAATGAAGGTTTTGATATATCAAATGTCAAGGATATACGAATTCCTCAACTTCAGTAAATCAGTATGGTATATGCGCCAACTTCATATCAGAAGAATATCAAGGATATTAAGGAGGATCTACAGATTCCTCAACTTCAGTAAATCAGTATGTTATATGCGCCAAAGAAGAATAAATAAAACACATTATACACGACGACTTCATATTCCCTCTCTTGAGGCGAGTCTACGCTCCTTTCTCGTCCACCTGGATAATTTATTTGTCAATATATCACAGATTATAACAATGAAAGCCATAGTTGGTAGTGACCGCTAACCCCCAAAGAGCAATAGCTTGGACGGAATTTGCATTATTGCAAATTACACGCCTTCGTAAACCACAACAGATGGTCACAAACCAACGGCAGTTCTACAGTCTCATCTGAAACAATACACACCATATTTTTTTATTCATGGCATGCACAGTGCCATCGGTTCCTATATGAGTGGACAGTACAGAGTTATGACAATTACGCTGTAAGGTATTATGTTAATTACAGATGTTGGCTATTGTCGTCTATAATATAATCCACACTGGCAATGTGGACCAAACATATTGAAATCATTATCATTCATACACATGTTTGATCATTTTATGTTTTAGGATCACATGGTGATTTTGTCATTGTTTGTGATACACATGCAATGATTATTTCTGCAAGATATATGAAAGAACTGTGTCAAGAGCTCACGTGTGTATCGGTAATGTCGCTCTCCATGTTAGTATCCTTGGGTAAATGTCATGGCAAGCTGAATGTCGGTAATCCTCATTTCTAATTGATAACTTATCATCGTTATTTGGTGTGTATTGTGATATGGTATGGTGTGTGATGTAAGAATCAGTTATGTTGAGAAAACGCAATTTATTGAATGGGCACTAGATCTTTACAAATGAACACAATATTATTACATGTTTTTGAGCAGGAACAATGGTAATATTTTTCCCGGAGATTATTTATCTAACTTATTATATGGGATAGGGTTTGAAAGCATTCTTAAAATTGAAAACATATACATCCACATATAACATTCTGTTTCTATTGAAGAGTAAGGTATTGAAATTTAATATGCCAGTGGTCGGGGGAGAAACATTTGTTTCTCCCCCAAATGTCTCTCTCCCGATAGACTTTCTGAATATTTCGAAACTGTCACATGTAATGGAATCAGCTAGATCTACGCAATTCCACAAGGGATGATCTACCATAACGACATTCGGCCCAGTCACTTTGTCAAGAGCATGCACGGTGCATAATGATGTCAATATGTGTGTATTGCCTCAACGTTTCGCGAAGAATATCCGCATGTGGAAAAAACATGGTATTGCAATTGAATTGACATTTCGGGCAATTCCAATAACGAATACCAGAGTTAGTAATACCACACTCCAAATGAAATCATATTCGTTATGTACTCGTAAATGTTAACATCGCACGGAAGGGAAACTCATCTGGCGGTTCAAGAATCCATATGCTTGCCAGCCAGAGGCGATGCACGTGTCGGTCCAAATATGTTAATTGTTGCTATTACATACACTTGATTTGCAACACAAGCTTTGTTATTGCGCTTAGTGAGAGGTTAAAAAGTCAAACGCTGTTATTAATTGAGATTTTTAGGTCACCGTACCTATGTTCCGATAACCTATTGGCATGGCGTTGCGTCCGGCTTCAGTCCGTCTGTCCATGCGTTCGTCCACATTTTATCTTTAAAGTTTACGGTCGAATCTTTCTGAAATTTTGCACAAAAATAGCTAAAAATATTCCTGGGGAAGTTTTTTTTTCGTTTTTTGATTTTCGCATTTTCCTTGAAGTGGCGGACATTTTCGTTGAAAGATGCCCAATTTTGAAAATGCCAATTTTCTCAAAAACTGTTCAGACAGTTTTGAGATTTTTGATTTAAAAGATTCCCCTTATATACCTCTATGATATGTATAAGTTTGGTTGCCCTTGAATCGCCAGTCTCCGTGTGGCGGCCATTTTGAATTTTTTTAAACACAAGCGAACACAGTCGAGGACAGACACGACTGTATTCTAGTGATAACAGTCACGTAATACATCATAAGTCATATTGATATTTACAAGATATATCATTTGCCCCATGCAATCATATCATTACTGAGTATTGAAGTTGTATTGGAGGCATCTTTTCATGGAGAATGAGTACTGATGAGAACGATATAATGCACACATTATGCTAATGGATGATGATATTTCTTCGATGTAGTATCTATTATTATGCAAACCTGTAGAATGCATCAATTGGTTCGGGGAACACATGATTGGTACTGCATTTAGGTGCCTCAATGTTTTCGGACGGAAAAGAGTTTGTTCCTTCACACGACAAATGCTGGGCACACTACTGTATTATGCCCAGTGTTCACTGAATATGATTGATCTAATCGTATCTTACCAGTCTGCCATCATATGGAATGGTGTTTAAATACAGCCCCAAAACAGGAAACATAACTCCACAAATATCCCACAACATTCAATTGCAAGCGGATGGGTAAAAGGAATAGTGAAATGTTGACTTTCTGACTCGTTTTTCCCTGGACAGATTTTCTGAATATTTGAAAAAATGTCACATGTAATGACAGCAACTATGCAATTCCACAAGGGATAATCTACCGTAACGACATTTGGCCTAATCACTTTGTCAAGAACATGCACGGTGCACAATGATGTCAATATGCGCGTATTGCCTCAACCTTTTCCCATGAATATTTGTAGGTGGATGAAACACGGTATTGCAATTAAATTTACACTCCGGGCAGGTCCAATAACGAGCACTAGATTTACTAATACCACACTCCAAATGGAATATTATTCGTTATATATAGGTTACCATAACCTTGGAGAAAAAAAAGATGCCCTGCATGTCCTGATAGGGTTGAGGGTTCAGAGAAACAAGAATCAATGATCAAGATGATTGCCAACAAGAGGTGATCGACGTGTTAGTCCATATCTGCTAGTTGTTGCTAATACATGTAATTAGGTAACATAGCCTGTTTGATGGGCTTAGTGAGATGTTAAACGTTCAAACGACTTTGGATGAAACAAACATTCCAGAAGATTATTAGACCGTTATAACGCTGTAAATTGGAACGTAATTACGCTGTAAATCAGAGCGTTATAACGCTGTAACTTAGAGCATATGTACGCTGTAAATTAGAGCGTTAAAACGTTGTGAATTAGAGTGTTATTACGCTTTAAATCAGAGCGTTAAAATGCTGTATTAGAGTGTTATAACGCTGTACTAGAGCGCTATAACGCTGTAAAACAAAATTTTCATTCCTTCATCTGACCAGTACCATCCACCGTAGACTCTACACTCTTTTCTCGTCCACCTAGAAAATGTAATAGTTAATGTCTCACAGATTATAAGAATGGAAGCCCTACTTGGTAGTGACTGCTAAACCCCAAAGAGCAATAGCTTGGACGGAATTGTCCATTATTGCAAATTACATGCCTTCCTAAACCACAACAGATGGTCACAAACCAACGGCAGTTCTACAGTCTCATCTGAAACAATACACACCATATTTTTTATTCATGGCATGCACATGGGACAGTATGGCGTTATTACATTTCCGCTGTGAGGCACTATGTTAATTACAAATGTTGGCCACTGTCGTCTATAATATACTTCACATTGGCAATGTGGACTAAACATATTGAAATGTTTGTGATTCACATGCAATGGTTATTTCTGCAAGATATATAAAAGATCATAATAATAAATAGACTTATAGATATGTGCAATAAATCTCTAATACTTATATCACATTGGAATCACATCCCAACAAACATTTGAGTGACCAATAAAGACAAGATTTATGTTGAGCATATTATAGACATGACAGTCATGTAGTAAACCATAGTCATATTGAAATATAAACTAGATGTATCACTTGTTCCATGCAATCATATCAGTATGGAGTATCTATAAGTTTCAGACTGTATTAGAGTTCCTGGATAATGAGTACTGATGAAAACGATACAATACACACGTTATGCTAATGGATGATGATAATTCCTTGACGTAGTATATATATTATTATTTAAACATGTAGCATGCATCGATCAAGTACATTTATTTGACCTTTTACGTAGAAAATTTGTGTCAAGAGCTCACATGTTTATCGGTAATGTCACTCTCCATGTTAGTGTCCTTGGGTAAATGTCATGGCGAACTGAATGTCGGTAATCGTCATTTCTAATTGATATTTTATCATCGTAATTTTGTGTGTGTGATACAATATTGTCAGTGCTATTATGTTGGGAATACCCAGTTTATTGAATAAGCACTACATATAATATCTTTACAAAGAAACACAACATTATACCATGTTTTTATCAGCAGGAACAATGGTATCTAACTTATCTGACTGGCCTGACATCACATTGGGATAGGGTTTGAAAGCATTCTTAAAATTGAAAACATAACGCCACAGATATCATATAACATTCTGTGTTTATTGAAGAGTAAGCTATGTAAGGGATAATCAGTGGAGTGGAGCCCCTCTTCGAAATAATGTACGAGGCCGAAGGTCGAGTACATTATTTCGAAGGGGCGCGACACTGAACCGATTATCCCACTTAGTACACGGTCTCCAGGGAACAATTCAATTTATCCCACAGTGTAACACTGGAAGCCAGAGTTAGTTGTACCACTAAATTAAAAGAGCAATATCGTTGACGGCACCGTCCAATATTGCAAATTACGTGTCTTCGTAAACCACGGAAGATGGGCACAAACCAATGACAGGACTACATGTGCAATGTATAAAACACGCAATAAATGTATACATTTATTCATGGTCATGTACTAAGGGTTCCCACAGGTATAAATGATAGGACAGTACGGCTTTACGGCATCTCCGTTGTGGGCTACTGTCGTTCACAATAATACGTCACACAAGTGTCACGATTCATATAGGAAGTAGCCTTGAGCAGAATTATTACCATTCATATATGTACATATCAGTTCAGGACCAGATGTATCAGGACCACTTTTCGAGATCGTTTGTAACACAATATACATGTTTCCGCAAAGTGTTTTTGTCAAAAGATCATAATATGCAAAATTTAAATATCAGCAATACTCTTCTAACATTCATATCATATTGAAATCCCATCCCTCAAAATACTTAGTTTATAGAACAAGGAGGATAGAAGTCAGATGAAATTCAATAGCGAACATTTCAATGACTGAGACAAAGTATTATGGATCGATGTTTGAAAGAGATGGAGTCAACGTGTTCCTCCACCAGACAAATGTCAAATCCACTTCGAATTGCAAATCTTCACTTTCACAATCATTTCACATTCGATCTGCCCATATGATATGAAAGTTGAAGCTCTAATACTGTGGTATGTACACAAAAATATCACACAGTATATTATTGAAGTGATACAAAGCGACAACATACAAATCAAATGTGATAATCTTTAATAACGATGGAATGCTGAGCGTTTCGAAGAATCGTCATTTATTCCCCCTTCCGAGACGTATGGTATGACCCGGTCCATTATCATAATTGTCATTGTCAACAAAAGGGAACACCATTATCATGACGCATTGCAAGTGGAAAGGATTTCACGCAGATAGAGGACCATGGAATTCAAGTGTGGAATAGTCTGCCAACGGTGCAATTTGCTATTACGGAACACGAGTCTTGAAAATGAAGGTTTTGATATATCAAATGTCAAGGATATACGAATTCCTCAACTTCAGTAAATCAGTATGGTATATGCGCCAACTTCATATCAGAAGAATATCAAGGATATTAAGGAGGATCTACAGATTCCTCAACTTCAGTAAATCAGTATGTTATATGCGCCAAAGAAGAATAAATAAAACACATTATACACGACGACTTCATATTCCCTCTCTTGATGCGAGTCTACGCTCCTTTCTCGTCCACCTGGATAATTTATTTGTCAATATATCACAGATTATAACAATGAAAGCCATAGTTGGTAGTGACCGCTAACCCCCAAAGAGCAATAGCTTGGACGGAGTTGTCCATTATTGCAAATTACATGCCTTCCTAAACCACAACAGATGGTCTCAAACTAACGACAGTGCTACACTCGCATCTGAAACAAAACACACCATATTTTTTTCATTCATGGCATGTATGTGTGCCATATATGATTGGACAGTATGGCGTTATGGTATGTCTGCTGTAATGTATTATGTTACTCACAGATGTTTGATACTGTCTTCTATAATATACTTCACACTGGCAAAATGATTCATGGAAGGAAATATTTCAGAGCAAAAATATTGGAAGTATTTTCACTCATACACGTTTGATCAATCCATGTATTAGGATCACACGCTTGTGTGATTTTGACACTGTTTCTGATACACATGCAATGATTATTTCTGCAAGATATACGAAAGGTCATAATAATAAATAAACCTGACGACAATAGATGGATATGTGCAATAAATTTTTAACACTTGTATCACATTCGAATCACATCTCAACAAAAATGACCAATAAACACAAGAGAACATAGTCGAGAACAGACACGAACATATTCTAGTGATAACAGTCATGTAATAAATCATACGTCATATTGATTGATATTTACAAGATATATCATTTGCCCCATGCAATCATATAATTACTGAGTATTTATAAGTTTCAAGTTGTATTGGAGGCAGCTGTTCATGGAAAATGAGTATTGATGAAAATACATACATTATATAATGCATACATTTTGCATATATAATGCATACATTATGCTCATGGATGATGATATTTCTTCGATGTAGTATCTATTATTACGTCGTTATGACACTTCTGTCATAACATTGATGTTATGCACCCATATATTAGGATAAATAAATTGTGCGTCCAACCTGAAGGGATTGCCCGACACGAGTTTTTTTCTCGTATTATATATTATTCCATCATTCGATATTTCAATGTCACCAGAGCTTTTGTCAGGTGTACACAAAAAACATATCGTATGGATAACTACTGGCTAATCAGAAACTGACATTTCATTGTATACGATAATGTCACAAATCAACAAACTGTTCCTCAAGTACAAGTATTTGACCTTTCACTTACCAGACACTGTGTCAAGAGCTCAAACATTTGTCGGTATTTCCCTTGGGTAAATGTCATGGCGAGCTAACTGTTGGGAATTATCATTTCTATTTGATATTTTATCATCATAATTAATTGCGCATTGTTGCAGTCGTGCTGTAACTGACAGTAAACAACTTCTGAGATTCCCAATATTCTTTCTGAACGTAGTGAAGAAAAAAATCATATACCAATTTCCCAATATTCAATGAGTATGATTGATCTAATCGTAGCTTACCTGTCTGCCATCATATGGAATGGTGTAATACAACCCCAAAAGCGGAAACATAACTCCACATATATTCCACAGCATTCAATTGCAAGCGGAGGGGTAAACAGGAATAGTGAAACGTTGACTTTCTGACTCGTTTCTCCCTGGACAGATTTTCTGAATATCAAAAAAAAAGTCACATGTAATGACAGCAACTATGCGATTCCACATTTGGCCTAATCACTTCGTCAAGAACATGCACGGTGCATAATGATGTCAATATGCGCGTATTGCTGCAAACTTTTCCCATGAATATTTGTAAGTGGATAAAACACGGTATTGCAATTAAATTTACACTCCGGGCAGGTCCAATAACGAGCACTAGAATTACTAATACCACACTCCAAATGAAATAATATTCGTTATATAAAGGTTACCATAGCCTTGGAGAAAAAAAGATGTTCTGCATGTCCTGATAGGGTTGAGGGCTCAGAGAAACAAGAATCAAGATGATTGCCAACAAGAGGTGATCGACGTGTTAGTCCATATCTGCTAGTTGTTGCTAATACATGTAATTAGGTAACATAGCCTGTTTGATGGGCTTAGTGAGAGGTTAAACAGTCAAACGACTTTGGATGAAACATACATTCCAAAAGATGTATTAGACCCATATAACGCTGTAAATTAGAGCTCAAATACGCTGTGAATTAGAGCGCAATTACGCTGTAAATTAGAGCGTTATCACGTTTTAAATCAGAGCGTTGAAATACTGTAACTTAGAGCATATGTATGCTGTAAATTGGAGTGTTATAACGTTGTAAATTAGAGCGTTATCACGCTTTAAATTAGAGCGTTGAAATGCTGTATTAGAGTGTTATAACGCTGTACTAGAGCGCTATAACGCTGTAAAAAAATTTGCATTCCTTCATCTGGCCAAAATCATCCACCGTAAATTCTACTCTTTTTTCGCCCACCTGGAGAATTTAATTGTCAATATATCACAGATTATAACAATGGAAGCCATAGTTGGAAGTGACCGCTAACCCCCAAAGAGTAATAGCTTGGACGGAATTTGCATTATTGCAAATTACACGCCTTCGTAAACCACAACAGATGGTCACAAACCAACGGCAGTTCTACAGTCTCATCTGAAACAATACACACCATATTTTTTTATTCATGGCATGCACAGTGCCATCGGTTCCTATATGAGTGGACAGTACAGAGTTATGACAATTACGCTGTAAGGTATTATGTTAATTACAGATGTTGGCTATTGTCGTCTATAATATAATCCACACTGGCAATGTGGACCAAACATATTGAAATCATTATCATTCATACACATGTTTGATCATTTTATGTTTTAGGATCACATGGTGATTTTGTCATTGTTTGTGATACACATGCAATGATTATTTCTGCAAGATATATGAAAGAACTGTGTCAAGAGCTCACGTGTGTATCGGTAATGTCGCTCTCCATGTTAGTATCCTTGGGTAAATGTCATGGCAAGCTGAATGTCGGTAATCCTCATTTCTAATTGATAACTTATCATCGTTATTTGGTGTGTATTGTGATATGGTATGGTGTGTGATGTAAGAATCAGTTATGTTGAGAAAACGCAATTTATTGAATGGGCACTAGATCTTTACAAATGAACACAATATTATTACATGTTTTTGAGCAGGAACAATGGTAATATTTTTCCCGGAGATTATTTATCTAACTTATTATATGGGATAGGGTTTGAAAGCATTCTTAAAATTGAAAACATATACATCCACATATAACATTCTGTTTCTATTGAAGAGTAAGGTATTGAAATTTAATATGCCAGTGGTCGGGGGAGAAACATTTGTTTCTCCCCCAAATGTCTCTCTCCCGATAGACTTTCTGAATATTTCGAAACTGTCACATGTAATGGAATCAGCTAGATCTACGCAATTCCACAAGGGATGATCTACCATAACGACATTCGGCCCAGTCACTTTGTCAAGAGCATGCACGGTGCATAATGATGTCAATATGTGTGTATTGCCTCAACGTTTCGCGAAGAATATCCGCATGTGGAAAAAACATGGTATTGCAATTGAATTGACATTTCGGGCAATTCCAATAACGAATACCAGAGTTAGTAATACCACACTCCAAATGAAATCATATTCGTTATGTACTCGTAAATGTTAACATCGCACGGAAGGGAAACTCATCTGGCGGTTCAAGAATCCATATGCTTGCCAGCCAGAGGCGATGCACGTGTCGGTCCAAATATGTTAATTGTTGCTATTACATACACTTGATTTGCAACATAAGCTTTGTTATTGCGCTTAGTGAGAGGTTAAAAAGTCAAACGCTGTTATTAATTGAGATTTTTAGGTCACCGTACCTATGTTCCGATAACCTATTGGCATGGCGTTGCGTCCGGCTTCAGTCCGTCTGTCCATGCGTTCGTCCACATTTTATCTTTAAAGTTTACGGTCGAATCTTTCTGAAATTTTGCACAAAAATAGCTAAAAATATTCCTGGGGAAGTTTTTTTTTCGTTTTTTGATTTTCGCATTTTCCTTGAAGTGGCGGACATTTTCGTTGAAAGATGCCCAATTTTGAAAATGCCAATTTTCTCAAAAACTGTTCAGACAGTTTTGAGATTTTTGATTTAAAAGATTCCCCTTATATACCTCTATGATATGTATAAGTTTGGTTGCCCTTGAGCATGCACGGTGCTCAATTTTTTTTCGCCCCAAATCGCATTACTATCCATTTTGGGCGACTTCTAGGCAAAAAATTTTTTTCACCTTTTGGAAAATTTTCGGCACTTTTTTCCTTCATAATGGGAGCTGTCAGGAGTGTACTCATAGAACACTTGAAGATACAGCTTAGAAATTGGCACTTTCAAATGGGAAGTAATATATGGAGATTTGTGTGGTGACCTTGAATTTGACCTTCGATGACCTTGAAAGGTCAAAACAGCCATTATGGGATTAAAAAATGCCCAGATTTGCCTCTATAGATGAAATGCTTGCAGATAGAGCTTATGTTTGCATTATGGACATATAGGAAGACATATATGGCACAACAAATGATGACCTTGAAATTGACGTCAGATGACCTTGAGTGCCAAATGTCTGACTCGGAATGTGTAAATTGACCTGAGCGGCCTAAACGATTCCACCCAGATATATCTTTGCATTATGAACATATAGAATATCAAATGCCGCACACATACATGTAATGGTGACATCGAAGTTCACACGGATGACCTTGATTAGTAAATCTCAAGGTCATATGTTCACATTGTGAACCTTAATTGGTAAATCTCAAGGTCTGTTACCTGCCAATGCTGCCATGGCCAAACCAAAATTGTCCGGTAACCTATCTTAGCCTTTGGGCTAATTTTTTGTATGTATTCATGATTCATGAATCTGTTTGAAACAAATATACGAAGACCTCATGTGTACATTTGGAACTTCAGAGCAAATTTATATATGCTCCTGTGCTGGTATCTTGTCCCAGTTAAATCAATCAATCAATCAATCAATCAATCAATCAATCAATCAATCAATCAATTTATTCACGATTGACATTATAAATGAACGATTACAGACAATATTTACATGTCATATTGGATGGATACACCCGAAGACACAAAACTTATAACGTTATTATTATTCAACATTTCCTGCTATCAAGTATTTCATCTGAAAATCATACATGAATAGCCAATTTTGTCCTCACAAAACTACTGAAACAAATATATACTTGTGCTTTGTGGCCATGGAAGGGTTGCTAATACAAAGGTCAGACTAGGAGGCGTACATTATGAACGCTCTGCCCATCATAACAATGTTCCCTGCAGAGACGACCACCTTCAGTTGAAAGCTTGGCCGAATCCATTGTTGAAGTGACATAATTATGTTTGTGTTTGTTTCACCAAACAGCAACTTGGTAATTTATACAATGTCTTTCTATTATGTAGGCCTACTGTAATCATTATGTACTGTCGAGGCACAATGAAAAATACATAGTCACCATCAACCAACGACCGTCGCAAGGCAAGGGATCTAGGCTGTGAACAGACATTTCGAACAAATCATTGCTAGGCTTCATGAACTGTTCAGGCCCCAGTGTATGATTGATCATCCAGAAATCAAGTATGTCTAATATTTCAGACGATGGGCATGGGTTTGTAATTACACAATAACATTTGAATTGGTAATGTCAAGAGTTCTTTTATTTGAGAGTAATTTGACATATTGAGTGTTCTGCTCAATACAGTTGGTCATCTATTATAACGGTCACGATGTTTGACTTGTCCAATGTAATGCCCGTACATGTATATAGTGGTTCATAACTTCCGATCTCTATCCATGAAATATAGTATCGTATATACTCATGATAGGTACCTGATCTGCCAAAAATAGCTACCTCAAAGAACATGAGTCGACGTTTAAAACTTAAAATGCAAACTAGTGATAATATAAGGTCCCAAAGGAACGCCCGTGGTGTGGTCTGACCATGTGTTATATCGGTCGTGATGTATGGACATGCAGTCAAATTCTGCCATTCTTGACGTGATGTTTTGACATATTTTACATCATCACGTTTTGTGATCGATTAGATTTGTCTGATGGTGTTGAACTTCTAGTATACAATGATATATATTCTCTTGTATGACAGGTTAAACTTTGACCTGAACTGGAATGACGAAATGGCGACCACGTCGACTGGTGATAAAATGCGCCAATCCTAAAAAATACCAGGCTATGAAGCGTAATGTCAATCACATTATTTAATTATATACCAATAAAAAAAACATTGGACAAACATTTTGATCTGGTAATGTTTGTGACCCACATATCGTTGTTTTCTGAGCTGTATTAAGTTGGGTAGTTTAGGTAGTAGATATTTAACACCAATAAAACTTGGTCATGGTCATGGAGAGGATGACTGAAGAATACAAGATGACAGAACTCGAAGAACCTGCTTATGAGATGATGACCAATGAACCTGTGCAAGACGAAGAGTCTCTTTGGGGCAAAAGATACCAGATGAGCTTGATGCTGTGGAGGATACTGTCGATAACAGGAACAATACTGTGAAATTTTACAACTCAATGTTGAACGACAAGGTCAAGGTCACAGGAAAGGTCAAAATCGGAAGGTACAATATTTCTGCCTATATTAATTTTCCCTAGTTATTTTGTATACTTCATTAAAGTGAGAAAAAAAACATTCACTGCATAATACCCATCCATGAAATGCCTGTATATCGCAATATAATATACACTGTCTATGAATGCACAAATCTAATCCAAATAAAGAGTTACCATTTTTTACTGGTTTATAACATCTGATATCGGCATGCTTACCGGACGTCTAAGATTTTCTCTTTTTTCCTCCATCATATCCATTCTAATACCATCTGTGGCGTTTGTTTACTTTTATTGCCCCCCCCCCCCTCCTGTGTATAATGATTTATGAAGGAAATATAGAAAGTGATAAAACGACGGGAATTATAATTTTCGGTATATTCGGCAAACAAGGGTCTCGGGCCTGCCTAGCGCATCAGAAACCAGTAACCTCTGGGTGATCTATGGAGAATTCTGAGACTGAGGCTTGAAACGGTGGAAACAAATATTTCACAAGGGTATTCTGTGGATGCCAGCTGGTGCATCGAATAATGAAAGCAAACATTTAAATAATCCGTAATACCTATAAGTAGATATTTTGATGTGAGTCATATTTCGTAGATTTACGAAACAAGTACCAGTGGGGTCTGGAGCCCGCCCAGGGCCCCAGATGCCAGCGACCTCTGGATGATTTATGGGGATTTCTGGGGCTCTAAGTGCTTGCAAATGTGAAGAAAAAACTCACATGGGAACAAATACCGGATTCGGTACTTGCGAACTTGTGCAACGAGAAAGGAGGTATGGAAATATTCATTTCTAGGTCTCACAAATAATTTACTGTGTTAGCTGTACATATACACGGGAAATAGATTATATAATACATGTATATTTCACATACAAACATGCATGTGACCAAAGAATATATTTAAGGGGAAAACAGGAACAAATGTTCACAAAACGCACATACAAAATTCGACCTGGAAGCAATCATTTTACATTTTTTCGTGAAATATAAGGGGTGGGGGGGGGGGGCGCAAGGGCCTCTAAATCCGCCCATGATCTTCAATGTACTTTGTATGACATATCGCGTGGATTTCATAGTCAGAATTGAACTTGGGGAACATTTTTCATAATTGGATAAATCACACCTTCACAGCATAATGGAACTGCTTCACAAACGATTGATGGATTTCTTCTAAGTGAACGCCACATGGAGCCGTCACATTCAGCACATTCCCAAAACAGCAATGGTAGGGTTGTCGGATTTTTTTGTCATACGTCCTTCAGGTTTTTTTTTTACCAGAAACCAGTGATCGAATAACTTTAATGTTATGCTTTAAAGAACGCATTCACAGCTTTCATTATTATGTATGTCGATCATCGGTTGCAACTGGATAAAAATAATTCACAGCATTTCCACAGACAATTGCCGAGAAGCTTATTGGCGTCCTCGAGGCTCTCCACGTCGGGAAGAATGAGGTTCCTGTTTGCCACCAGGATCGCCACCATGTCATTCGGGTATAGATAAACCATAGAAACAGTCTACTGTGCCATATGCATACAAAAACGTAATAATGTTGCAGTAAAATTTTGTTATGTTTGTTTTTGCATAATGCAGACAATGGATATGACGTTTTTTGTACTTTTTAGGCATAATAGACTGTTCTATAGCCCCAAAAGCACATGGCATCTGCAGGTACCCCATTATCAGATGACATCAATGACCGGGTGTGTGACTGGATATCTTTTAAGCAATTAAGCTTCAGATATTTAAACTTGCTGACATCGTTGTAAATGTTTTTACAGCATAATGTGAATGATTCTCCAACAATTGACAACCTTCTGCCAAGTAATTGTCATGTGGAGACGTCACGTTCACCATATTTCCCGAACAGAGTTGGCAGGGTAAGCCATGCAGACCTATATTGCACGTATATTATTTGGTTCCAGACATCAGTATTTGATAAATCACCATTGAGTGGGTATGATAATATATTTCCTATTTACTTATATATGCCTGGGTTTGTTGCACAGCAATCGGCCATTACCCGAAGACTGAGTCCGATGCGCAAGAAAATGCGACCGAGAAAACTGGACCTGTAAAAAGGAAGCGTAATCATGAAGAGTGAAGATAATTTCACAAAGAAAATATTAAAACAGCTTGGAAGCTGTGAATAAAATGTGCATCATCTGTTTTGTCTGTTAATTGGAATACATTTTTCATTGACGATACATTTTTCATTGACGAAATGTACTGCTGTGATTACCATTGATATCTTTACCCAGGTACGTATTATTGCCAAATACAACATCCTCATTGGAGGATCACGACTGCTGTGTTGTATTAAGTGACAAATTACATATTAGGCCTAAACATTATAACGACATGGCCAAACATCAGGGCCGAATCATCACGATCCTTATGCCTTATGTCAAACGTCACAGGGATGAAGCCCTAGATATGGAAATATGTAATATTTTGCATTTAATAATGTTGATTTTCAAGATCGTGGAATGAATTCAGTTGAAAATGCTGAACTTTGGCATTAGTCCAATCGACGTGTTATAACGCACTCGTTTCGTAGAGAATAACGGTGTCAGATTACACTCTAGATGTATGAAAATCACCAGACGGACTCAAGCTAACTTAATCTCCGACGCTCCTGTGAATATTACACTTGAATGTGCATCATTTAAGTTAATAGCGAATACACATTGATGTCCAAATCACGCCCGTTACTTTCGGAATCTATATTTCAAAGCAAATTCTACGTTCTGTATAATATTCATTATCTTTTCGATGTCATTTTCGGAAAATTATTTCATGAAACCGACATATTCAAACAACCCCAACACCAATACATCCATTCATTTTAGGATTAGCGTGTAACGCTTTTGGTCCCCCTAATGGTATTATGACCCTTTTATTGTGCATCTCTTACAGAAATAATCACTACCAAATATGACCACAACATATCACACAATTTGAAAGGAAACCGAGCAGATACCACTTGTATCCGATTCATAACATCACTTATGGAGTCATTCTTTGTGAGAGAAATGTGGTACACTCAAACATGCTCAGCCACAGTTGTGTCTCTTTCGTTCTCTGCAAAAAATAATGTATACGTATAATGTATTTGCATAATGTCTGTCGTTCACCTAAATTGCATCTATCATAGTCGATGTAAATTTCTGAATGGACATCCGAGAAAAGTATTTGGTGGATGAAGTGGCTTTATGTGGGCGAGTGTTGGACAGGGCTTGAGGCGTTGGTATGTTGCGAAGTGAAAGGCGGAGCACCATTATGAAAGCTGCGGATGAGTCATGCAATGTTTGCTAAAAAGTTGCATCCAACCATGTGTCAGTGCTTTACCCATTTTCTATAGACACGGTGGTGACCGAACATGTAGGCAAAAACGAGCTGTTTGTCAATAAACATCGTGTATTTCAGCCTAAATTGTCGATATGTCAGAGATAGGGGTCATTCATGCAATTTCAAGCTCCAGATGTATCGGAATATATAGTTCTTTTTTATCGCATTCAAACTCCCGATATAGTCCAAAAGTTGAATTATGATGTGTATGCAATGTACAAAATGCCTCATTACATATTGCCTCATTGAAGTGCTACAAATCTACATACACTACATACGTCTAATATGACAAAATATAATGGCAATGAATCGCTGAGGGGTTCAAACAATCACCTCCATTTATTTTCATTAGCATGGTATCGCTAGGTCTATCACCATAATCGTCCTTGTTGCAAAAAAGCACAGCATCATTATTGTGACATATTCAAGCGGAAATGTGGTGATTTCGCACGAAGATGGGACCATACAATACAAGCTTGGAATAGTCTGCCAACTAGTCCGGAACATGGGTATTGGTACATACGTGTTTGAAATATTTGGCTGTCAAAAATAGCCTACGAATTCCACAATATCAGAATACCAGTGTGATACGTTCTAGCTTCATAGAAAAGGACATGAGGATTTGACGTTATGTTCCCCTGTAATTTTAATCTTTTTCCCTTGATCACAAGGTGAAAACCAAAGTAGACACCGTTCTCGTCCACATTATTCGTAAGCGACTCAGGCAATGCAATTCAGAGGGGTGACAACATTCATAACCAAATCAGGCAATGCAATTCAAACGGGGTTATCAATCATGAGCAAACGTATCAAGAGTATTATCAATCACACACATGTATATATTCATGTATAAGAACCATATGCCAATACATACTCGGTACTGTTTATGAGACACCTTCAAATTTCTGCGATGTGTAAACAATATTAGAAGAGTTCATAATGATACATGTACATACAAATCAACTTCTAATATTTATCATGTTTATGTATATGGAATTTCTGCGAGGTGTAGTATGTATTAACAGAGATTATAACTATAGACAAATTGACTTAGTTCATGGATAATGAGTATTGATGAAAGTGATGCAATGCACAAATTATGCTAATGAATGATGACCATGTTTGCCAATGGATAATTCCTGTAATGTATGCAAACTCAAACATGTTAGGAAATATTAGGAAAGCACAAATGGATACCGACAAACAGACAAATTCCAATTCCAAGACCGAATCCATGGACGAAGTTTACAAGTTCAGTGTAAGTGGTCAACTCCGAGGGATACTACCAGTATCATAGTCAGAGCCATGTGAATATCGCAGACACCCAGCCTGCTGAGTGTGAGATCAGGTGCTCCGGAAGAGTGAGCATCTCCTGCCCAAGAGATATCAGGACTGATATTTATTTAGTATCATATATCAACGCCTGAACAAAAATGAGTTAATTTCTTCCTCTGCTATACAAATGTCACATTCAGTCCTGATTACAAATGTTATTTGTCAAATGTCAATTCGCACAGTTTTACAGACCCATGCCACCCATGTGCTAGGTGATTTATTCGACCGACCTCTGTACCAACCCTGGAAGATTTCGGCCCAGGCTTTGGCAAGATTCGCAGGCGACATCATATATCAGGGAAAAGGCAATTGTGCGTCAATTGTGAAAGGACAGTGTTGAATGTCCAGATACATAACATTAGTGCATTCACACCTGTCGTACGGCCTACTTGCATGGGGCAATGCGCCCAGATCATATTTCTCACGTACAGAGATACTTAAAAAACGGGCAACCAGGATCATAACTAAATCAAAATACAACAGTCACACCGATCCACTGTTCAAACGTAATTGTATTCTAAAAGTATCTGATTTATATGAATATCAGATTGTAATATTCGTGTTTGATCAAATATCGGGCCATCTCCCGGAGTCATTTTCTACAATGTTCAACCTTAACCGAAATGTTCAGAACACTTATACTACGAGACAATCCGAATTGATGTATATACCAGTAACAAATAGGCAATTTTCACGCAATCTTCCAGTCTTTCACTTCCCCGTTATATGGAACAAATGGGCAGTCCATTTAAGTAGTAGATCTATAGAACGTAAACCGGCCGTGAAGAAAACATTGAAATCAATAATAATAATAAACACATATCTGGCACAGGTTACGTGTTCAAGATCCGGGTGTCCTGATTGCTCGCGGCGCTGAGCATACAAACTCCACTGCTGGGCATATAGAGTATCTATCCTCTTGATACCGCTCACTCAATGATGAAAGCTATTGCTGCTTATCAACTCACAGCTCTGGTCAGTTTTTGAATAATGCACGGGATATTGGTTTTCCTCCATGTTTCAATGTGGATATGCAGAACTATTCTTTTTTCAAAATCCTTTTCTACACATTGTATATGAGCAACTACATATCAGTATCGAATTCCCTATTACCACTCACTCATGAGTGGAAATATTCACTACAAGAACTCGTTTCGGCGACCTGTCCGTCCGGCCGATCTGTACCCTATAGTATTTTTACGAACATACAATTATTTTGACAATGGCCTCCTCCCATCGTCATCCCGCCGGGCGCACACGCAAACTGCATGATTTATCAAGGCATATTTTCCTTTTTTTCTCAGGGGCCAGTGGGAAGACAGTAATATATTACTACACTGGTCCCACGATTCACATACTAATTCGTAATCTAATCCCTATCTGTAAGGCCATCTGACCTAATGATTTTCGATGTCTATCTATATATCTGATGTCTTTAATTATTGATATGTTTTATAATGTGAATTGTGAATAAACTATCACTATCACTATCACTAATTTCTCATGGGATATCTATCATCACACAATATCAAAATCGCTACAAAAACCAAAGCTTATATCGTGTGAACATGCGCAAGGAAAGCACAATCCTTACTTATTCCTTTATTCGTACTTTTTAGCCAGAACTTGAACGATGTGCTGGTTATTTCATTAAATACGATGCACTACATGTATTTGGATATTTATTGTACGAGAAACCCAGAGCCCATAAATTTGTCGGCAATATTAATTGCCGTATTATTATACATGGGTATATGTCTTGACTGGCTGACCGTGGTAATAGCTATTTTTATTCCAGTTCAATATCTAGCCTTATCATTTACTGGGTATTTGGAAAGTTATGCTGATGAGATAAAACCCATCATTTTCTTACCACAGCCTATAGAACGACCCCTTCATGACCAACATACGAAGCATATATGCTGTAAATATCCAGCTGTGGATTTCAGAAAAAAAAAAAAACTAGAAAAGTTATGACAACCAGGTGTATGTGTGTTCTCAATGGTCAATTAAAAATTGATGAAAAAGTTAGCAAATAAACGTTATTGATTTGAAATGATACGTGATAAATGCATCTATCAATCCATTACCACCAATATAACTAGATTTTGATGATGATAATAATAAACGTAACTAACATTTTAGAATAGAAACAAAGCCCGACCAAACAGTTTATCCAAAGACAAACTGGCGTCATCATGGGCTGAGAGTGTGTGAAATGTAGTTGCTCTACTGTACACCTGATGGAATTAGAATACAACAACCTATGAAAATGATATATGACATAAGTACCTAATCGCAAGCCAAAAAAGCTACTGAGTTTATGGCATTATCGGGGATAGATTTGACGTCCGCCAGCAATGACACCAGCTCAGTGGTATCAATGTAAGTATCAATTTATTACAACCAATACAACTAAATTCTGATGAGGAAAATATCAAACAATAATAAAATGATACTCTCAGCAAAAGACCTATATATTTTTCTTTTTACGCCAATACACATGTGACAATACGAGGGCTTTACCGAAAGGTTTGATGGTTGGGATGTGGGGCGCCATCATGGAAGCTGCAGATGAGTTATGCAGTGTTTGCAGAATATTTCTAGCCACTCATGCTGCAATGTTATACCCATTCTCGGTAGACAAGGTCGTGACCAAACAGAGTGAATAACGAGCCGTTTGTCAATAAACTTGACGTGAGTGATTCGTGTATTTCAACCTACTTGGTCGATAGATAAGAGATATAGGGAGTCGATCCCATGCAAGACAAAGCAATTCAAAGCTTTCCGTATATATTCTCACCCACAAATGTCACTCAGTGCATTGTTGAAGTTCCACAAAACGACATTATACAAGTATGACAAGCTAGAATTCCTACGTCCCAGAAGCATGATATCGTTGAGTCAATTACAATGATCACCAATGTCGCCAAACGGACGGTTCCATTATCATGACGTATGTGAAAGTTACAAGTTGGGATGTCAACTAGATTCTAGAAATCGACAGTCATGTATAAATGGAAACAAAAACCACCGACTTGATTATTATTGATTGGTGATTGACTTTACTTGATTGAGACACATGAAGTTATTTCGTGCAATCGTACCATTACTAGGTATATAATGGATATGAGTATTGATGAAAATGTTATGATGAGCACATTATACTGACAAATATTGGCATATCGTTATTGTAGCATATGCATTAGTTCGAGTTTCTGCTAATAAGTGTTAAATGACATTGACAGCAAATATTAGGACTAGATCTGATATTAATTTATTATTATGCATCGATGTCTGAATAGGAATCAGACAACGCTGTCCTCCACAAAACAAATGTCACACCCACCTCTATTGCGAATGCCACTTGTCAAATGTCAATTGACACAGGTTTGCAGACCAATGCCACCGACGTGATATATATGACAAATCCGACCTCTGCACCTAACAAGAAATGTGTAGGCCCTAGCTATTGTATGGATTTATTGCCATCGTCTGAGTATTGTGTCTCCACATATGGGGAAAACTATTGTGATTCTATTGTGGAGGGATAGCACTAAATGTCTTGATACAGGTAATTTCTCGAGATATCAAATCACTTTATGTTGTTAGTTTTTGCAAAGTCAGTGTGACAACTGAAGCATGCTCAAAAACACCATATTTCGTGTGCATAACTAATGTTAACTAGAACACATTCGTGAGTAATTTTAAATTGAGTAATTTCCCTGTCTATAAATATAATATTGATATTTTGGTCACTTCCTTGTATATGATAAGGTCACAAATTAACACCATAAAATACACGTGTTTGACCTTTTGCAAATGAGAAAACTGTGTCAAGAGCAGAGAAGTTCGTGAATAATGCCCTTTTCCGTATTATTATTATGATTTGGTGAATGTTATAGCTGGTAAACTGTTGGTATTCGGGGTCAGGGTATGTTGCTAAGTGAGAGGTTGATCGCCATTATGGAAGCTGCAGTTGTATTATACAATCTTTGTTAAAAAATTACAGCCAAATTTGCTACATGCTGGACCCATTTTTTATAGACACGGTCGTGACTGAACAATTGTCAATAAACATGAAGAAAGTGCATTGTGTATTTCAACGTTATGGTGGATTCCAAGCTTCAGAAGTTTCCTATCATAGTTCTTTTGCATTCAATCTCCCGATATAGTCCAAAAGTTGAATTATATTATGAACACAATGTGAAAACTATTCCACAGTACATTGCATGGTTGAAATGCCACAATGTTACATTATATTCATTAAATGTGACAAACTATAATAGTGATGAATCGCTGAGGGGTTCAAACAATCACCTCCATTTATTCTCACATCCCACGGCATCGCCGGGTCCATTACCACAATCGCCATTGTTGAAAAAAGGACAGCATCATTGTCACGACGTATTGCCAGTAGAAATGTAGGGATTGCAAAATGTAGGGATTGCAAAAAAAACATGGAATAGTATGCCACCTTGGCTAATTGCTATCCCGGAATATGGGTCTTGGAATATACGTGTTCGATATATCAGCTGTCAATTATAGAGTACGATTTCCACAAGGTGAAAAAAAAACAGTGTGTGATCATATGTGCTACCTTCAAAATGTAAGTATGAATCTATTACCACCATTACAGCTAGATTTTGATGATGCCAATGACAAATGGAATATACAGCATTTTGGAACAGGAACAAATCTTGTCAAAATAGTTTATCCAAGGACACACTGGCGCCACCAGGGGCAGACAGTGTGCGAAACGTAGCTTATAAGAGGACTTACAAGGAGCGGAAAATCCCTCAAATAAATTTAATGATACATCCTCTTTCAAATTTTAATCTCTTTCCTTTATTGCAAGGTGAAACCCAGAGATCATTGCAAGCGTAAACTCTTAAAGTCATCATAGCGCCATAGGAAAAAGTCAATTCATAGGGGGAAGTTTTCCTATAGAGTGGTCTTACCTGAGGTTGATCACTATATATGAATGAATCATCTATGTTCATATGAATTCATATGAATGCACAAAATGTGTATTTATTCATTTATTTTTCTCGACATAGGACAGTACATTGATTCTAAGGTAGGGTGGGCATGAATATATCGATTCTTGCATAAGAACCATATATCAGTACACGACAAACACTATACCCGAGATCTCAATGATACCTAGAACCAAGTTATTTTTTAGAACCAAATTGAAAATATACCCCGACAATGGAAAGAGAGAAAATAATGATTGTTGACAAGCACGACTAAATTCCAAACATCAACGTGCAGACACAGTAGATCAAGATGTTCCACCATCGTGATCGATATTCTACGGATATTCTATACGGTGACTTCATATCCCATGTATTATTTTTCCGATGGGTCGGTCCATTGTTGGCGCGTAGAGAATTATTATTTTTTTTGTAAGAATTATAGCTTTCGGGGCAAACATGTTTTTTCTTTCTGTAGAAAGAATATTGACAATTAATCATTTCGTTTAAACACCTTTACACGCCAACAATTGATAGGTACGTATTCTTTACGCGCCACCAATGGACCTATTGGGGAAATGGATACATGACAAGTAAAAACCACCATCTTCACAAGGTCCTTTGCTCCATGATCTCGTGTCCTCAATGTATTCATATGTTACAAGCTGTATTAGAATCAGCTGTTCATGGCTAATGTGTATAGATGAGAATAATTACTGCAAACATATTGACTTTTCCTTAATGTAGTATACATTAGTATATGCAGCAAACACTACGGTGTACTTATGTATTGGAGAGCATTAAAGGTTCAGCTAAATGGCATTAATAGTAAATATTATGAATAATACTTATTCAGTGTTATGGATCTGAACATGTATATCTACTTAAATAGGTTAACTTGTTCCTCTACAAGATAAATGTCACATTTACTCCAGATTGCAAATGTTTTTTTTTCTCAAATGTCAATTCACAGAGCTGTTCCAGATTTCACGCCCCCATATATCAAGAAAAAGTCGAATCTGGGCTCATCGTGAAAGAATAACCCTGAATGTCCGGATACATAATTTCTCATGGGATATCAAATCACATTCTATC
Source organism: Terebella lapidaria (assembly GCA_949152475.1). NCBI lineage: Eukaryota > Metazoa > Annelida > Polychaeta > Terebellida > Terebellidae > Terebella > Terebella lapidaria. The sequence goes on along the minus strand of OX424558.1, from coordinate 23,881,379 downwards.
ATCAAACAATACCAGAGTCACTATGACAACCAAAGCTTACATCGTGTGAACCATAGAACTAGATCTATAGTGTGAACATGCGCAAGGAAAGCACATTTTGTTCGTATGAATACTTGTTACCCAGTGTACCGGTTTTGTGCCGGTCATTTGTGTACTGGTCATTTCATTTAGTGGGCTACAATGAGGCACCGTTGAAGTACCATGTAGTTGACCTTCATCGGACGGGAAAACTGTGCCAAGAGCTCATAGGTTTGTCGGTGATAGCATTTCGGTTTTATTATCCTTGGGTAAAGGTCATGGCTGGCTGACTGTTGGTAATTGTCATTTTCAGATGTTAATATTCCATCATCGTAATTCATGGCGTAGTGTGACAGCCATGCTGAAACTAACAATTCCAAAACTTCCTTTTGGTGTAATTTTGAAAAAGAGTTGTTATTCCACATTTTTTGGTACTCACTTAAATATGTTTTCCCTCTTGTCTGTCAATATCAAATAGTTTCGCCCTATCAACGGAATAAGGCAAAATAGTGAAAATCTGAACCCTGAAAATGTTGACTTCTGAAGTGTTTGTACCCAGACATAACATCACATCTACATCTGTAATAAAAATGTCACATGTAAATGAGTAATGAAAACAAATAAACAATTGCCACAACGAATGCTCTCTCATAACGAGGTGCTAAATGACATTGTGAAGAACATGCACTAGGCACAATGATGTAAATATATAGGTAATTCCTAACATTTTTTCTCAAGAATATTAGCATGTAGGAAAATTCTATTGGTAGATGCTATTGCAATCGAATTTACACTCTGGGCAGTTCCAATAATGAATATTATATTTAAGTTTCTTGCCCTCTTCGTTCAGTAGAGAGCATAATAGCGCAGAAGGAAAAATGTTCTTCTTCTGCATTACATCAGTTTTCTTCAGCATATAACTGTTTATTATGGTTAACACGTACAACTTATAAATCAGCACTACAAATCTGATAACTGAGCTTAATGAGAGGTTGAACTGTCATCCCCCATCATTTAACAAATCGAACATTCCAGAACAGCAATCTATGAACAGGGCTTGTGATGTACTAATCAAGCCGGAAGTATCATGTTAGAGATGCGTGTCATGTGTATCCAGACTTAAGAGTGTTCAACACGCATTCTAGTATGATGGCTTCCAACTTCTGCAACGTGCATGATACACGCTCGGAGAAGCAATTGCATTTCATGTATGGCCAAAGAAAGAAGAGGTGATGGATCTGGCGATTTCGCTGGCTAAGGAGATAGACCAAATCGAGAAAAGGGATGTGGGTGAAAGCTGATAAAATGACGAATTCCGAATTTCCCAGTATGTGTCGTGGCGCCAGCTTGTTGAAATATATATGCAATCGTTATGTCGTTATTGGCCTTAACAACAATATTGAATAGTTATAACATACATAATGTAATTACACTGACTATTTTGATTCTGATATTTTTCCTGGTCTAGACATATACATCAATAATCACAACGTGAAACATATTTTGGTTCTCCCTTTTTATAAGCATCAAGTACATGTGTATCAACTTGATATATTGTATCGATTAACGATGTCTGAAACCCATACAATTTCTCTCGTATAAGGTCATAATTTCAGTTCGAAAAAAACACTGTTTCAAAATGTTGTTACTCAGCACAAGATATATGTAACACCCACTTCAGATTAAACATGCCATCAGCAAACACAAACCTATATTTGACAAACAGCGAGCAAGTTTTTGTTTAGATAGCAGACAAAACTACATGATGCATGTGGTCCGCCTACTCAAAGTCATCACTGAGACAATTCATATGTACATATCGTGATCAGACGATGTCCCAAAGCACTTCATCAAATTATACATTGTGCCTTTTCAATAAACTACCATACTGTACATTGTACATGGTAGTATATCATGCGCATAAAAGCTCTAGTTTGTTGTATGTACACGTCAGACTGACAGTGCATTATATACGTGAAACGTATAGTTGGTTGTTCTCACGAACAATGATATCAAATTCTAGGATTATGTAATATTCTCCATACGACAAATCTAATTTAACATGTCTCCCCGTATGCGCTTGGCACCCAAACCATGTTTTATGTATCAAGAAATACTTTATTTTGTATCAGTGAATAAACCATCAATAAACTCTTTTATTCATTCCCAAATTCCCGTTTTGGAATGCCCAATGTCATTGATATACATGTATTATGATTGTTGCAAGTATGAGATTGTTCAAGTGTAGCTATCATCATGTATATCGTTCAAATACATACAAACACGTTTGAATATAGATATATTTTAATCATCAATATCACGATACTGGAATCATCAATTACATACTGGACATCATAATCATTATGTACATCATATCACACGTCATATCAAGTAAATCAGATCAGTTGAAAACGAAACAATTAATCGAATCAAGGTGTAGATCAAAAGTGCCAGGGCATTGTACATAACGAAGTAACAAATGTGCAATAGTTTTAATATGACATTTTAACAAGACAATTTCAACAACACTGTAATTAAAAATATGACTATTCACAATGCTCTGGATCTATTCACATATCGCACAACCGTATGAGGTAATAAGTCAGTACATGGCATTTTATCTGAATGTTTAAAATGGTGACAGCTTCTAGCATCATCATTGTAGCCATTTCACTTTCTTCGTCATCATGGCAACATGATATCTAGCTAATTGATATACTGTATGGGTTTGAACCGATTATTGTAAACGACTGACATGTTCTTCAGGAGACACATCGTATATTTTTCAGATTAGACTGGCTCCCCTTTGTGAAGAAAGTGAAATATAGAGCATCATATATATACATACTTTTTGGCGAATAAACAAATTCGTTGTCCCACTATTTTGAGAGAAAAGCTCAACGACATCCATACTTTGCAGAGCACAATGACACAACAATGTAAATCTGCTGGAGCAATTCAGCGAAAATAGAAGAAGGGTTTCATTTCTTTTCAATTCTCATCACGTGTTCTTGCATCAAGAACTCATGATCCAAGACGCATCATGATTCATATCATGTGTTACCATTTCGCATGTGGCTATAAGCAAACATAATGTAATGATGCTCTTGAGTAGCTGACATGTCCGAAATCGGTTCAGGTGGGACCCAGATGTTTGCGGTATCCCATTAGGCAAAATCAACGCGAAATTTCTGAGACAGAACATCGACAACCTTCCCATTTCTTCAATTGCACACGAACTGAGTAGCTCGACACTTTTTTCTGCATTCACGTGGACAAGCAAACCACCTTTTTGCACCACGTGATGCAAATATAGGCCAATCAAAAACCAGGCATCAGGTCCTGTGACCTGAACATTCATTTCACTTTGGAGTCACGCTTTCCGTTGGGTGTATGGTCATGTGACGCCCCAGGGACAGATTCCAGCAGCGTGTACCACTGAGCCACAGGTTTTCGCTGATTTCCCAGCATTTCAAACCAGTGTTCGCGTCCTGTCCCGACATACTGAGGTCCAACCGCACAACAGCCCATCAGCTCGTTACTGCCGACTCTACAGGGGATAGAACCGCTGTAAAAACATTAGTCACGAGATGACACACTCATCCACCGCATGCGTCAGACAAAGAATTTTTCATGTGGTACGCATGTTCTGCAATGGATAACATGTCATAGATGGACGACCATTCTCTCAAAGCTGGAACCACTTTCAAAATTGCCTGAATTTAGTCATTTTGTAGTAATATATTTCTTGTCTCTAGACTGTCAAATCGTCCAGACATTGATTAGGAATGTATCTCATGTTCTTAAAGGGAGTTTCCACAACCTATTTCAAATTCAAGTCAAAGGGTCTCTGATTTCGAAAGAAAAGGTTCACATTGATGGTCAGTTCTACACACAGTCTTATAACGTCATATGCATTTGTTTGGATGCTGTGGCATGACAAGCAACAATGCTAAAGATAGGCTGATTTTAAAATTGGTTGCAACTTCGAATGTGAGTCCATATATTGCATAAACACATGCTACATGTATGAAGTTTTTTAAGTGAATGTTTGTTATACACCGAGCCGCGGCATGCATACCTGTCATAGTCTATGACTTTGATGACGAGGGAAACCTCCTCAATGTTTTCCTGCGGGACGTCAAACACAATGGCCTCGTTGTACACAGGGTTCAACGTTCCTTTCTTCACAGAAGTCTTCTTCTTTTTGATCCGGCGTCCATGACACATCAACGAGATCTTCACGTACGGATCTGTCAGAGACACGGTGAAATAAATAAATACCAGTGATAAACTGCCTTGAAAGTTCTCTCCATTTGGAGCATAAGTCTGGTGCTACTGCCTAGCCTGTGTGAACCGTTGCCATATGTATAAAATAGATATACACGCTGGAAAAAATATCAATCAATAAGCTTCATACTGATTTTATATGACCATGTATCATAAATGTAGTCATCCCATATCATGACATCATGATATTAAATGAGAAATATGAATTCTTCAAACTAATTAGTAGAGAAAAAGAGTTATTTACCAAGGAAGAAAATAACCTACATGTATCCATACACCTACAATGAGTCTTGGATCGAGTTGAGGGTACAACATGGCCTCGGTCGCAATACAAAAGACCAGTATGTTTATACATTGTCGTAGGCATTACTAATAACAGAATCGACAAAATTTGAAAGTAAGTTGGAATCAATGGACCAATTTTGTTTTCATGCCTGAGATACTGTAGTTGGTCTGTGTGTTATTTTTTCAGGTAGTGTAATTTGAATGTCTGGGACAGACGTAATGAGGAGAGTTGATTGCACCATCTATAGAATTCAAAAGAAAAGCAGGTGAAGTGATCTTGTTTTATCTTGTTCCACCGCTCTTATTACACATTTAAGCTCTTTTGCTTGTTGGGAACAAATGTGAATGCAATCGATTTTTTTCGGATATAGGAGAAAGATTAATATCAAATTGTTTCAAAGGTAACAAAAATATATACATATACACATTAATATTGTCTGGGTAATTAGGTTAACTTGTTTATATGTAGACCAAATGACCATTTGTGTATGTTAACCCAGGACTCACCAGAATGAGAGGTATTTAAATCACATACACGATCAAAGCTATATAGTAGACAATCTTCATGCAATACCTCTGTGTTATTGGACACGAAAACCGGAACAATTAATACTATAATGTTTTTTGTCGTTAGCTGACCTGTAACTATAAAGCAAATATGTTTCTTGATAACAAAGAACTAGCTATTGTTAGTTCATTGTCCTGAGAACTTCAAGTGACACGTACCTGAGGTGCCAGTGATGTCCATGGTCTTCAGGTTTCTGCCCTTGATGATGGTGACCGTGAGTCGCCCGGCCGTCGGCAGATAGCACAGAGACAGCATCAACTCCCCGAGGTCAACTTTGTCCTGGAAACAACACACACAAGCAGGCTACTCAGCGGTCGGTAGTCATGGCAACGTAATGGATGTTTCACTGGACGTATGGTATTTGTCAGGCAATAATGTCACAAACCCCTTGGGATAAGGAATCGTATTGGAGAGAGAGAGAGAGAGAGAGAGAGAGAGAGAGAGAGAGAGATCCCTTGTAAAACATGTATGATCTTGCATGTATAAGAATTCAGTTGTTGCTGTCACCAGAACTATCAAGTAGGAAAACATGTATGGCGTAGGCCTACATTTACATACTATAATAGTAATATTGATGAATATCGTGTTTTTCTTTGAGTTATGCATGTCTTCGAGCATGTTCTGTTTCACGAATTTCGCATGTAGCTTCACGTTTTGGCAAAATCATGTCATATTTGTGGTACATTGAAACAGTTCCTCGAATTTACCCTAGAAAGAATTCATTATACCTATTTGAAATGTATTGCATCTTGAAAAATATATCCAATGTAAAATGATCCATTTAAGGCAATCATCGATAAATTACTCCGGGTAAGTTTATTGTTTTTTGTTTGTGCAGTACCAATGTATTTCAGTGCACCCATAAACATTGTTGTGGATACTTGAGTCCACATTAAATCAAGTGCAGGTGGTAATTACTACCATAGACGTGGATAAACACAAGAAGAGTTGTCACATGGTCCAACCGATTCCCGGGGGAAATAATGAAATGCTCAATCAATCAGAAATGGGCTCATAAGATCGATGGTATGGTTCCTCATCAGAGTTGATCTTCGGCAGCTGTTCTTAATTCACTAGACGCATTAGCGGTATTGCCAATGTTACGGATTTACTCCAAATCGACTATGAGTTCGTTGCTGTGGCGCCTATGTTCAGTACAGCTGATGAGAACCCATAATTTATACGGTGATTCAATTTCTGCTAGTCTGAAGAGAGTAATTTCATTATGGTCCCATTGGCCGGTACAAAAAAATAGTACAGAGAAAAAACAGTTAATGGTTCGTTGCTAATTGGTTCCATCAGCTCTTATGCGCAATAGTTACATTGCACTTCATCTTCACGCCATAGCTGATTTTTATTTTACAAATTTACAAGTGGTCATGAAAAATATGTTTCGTAAGAGGTGTGACATGCTTTATGCCTAAATTACGATTAAGTTCGATTATTTACTGTGAATTGAATCTATGTTCACTCCCACACAAATCAAAAGTTGCAACGGTACTCACAACATGCAGGCACAAAAAAAACACAACACATAGAGAAGATAGATCTTTTAATAAGAAGAATCGACGATCGTAGAGAGAACAGACCAACAATACAACGACAGTACAACACCGTGACTACCTGTTGTACTGAGATGATGTTCTGTACATATAGATTCTCCCATGTCACTTCCGCATGCTTAGCCAAGTTCTTGAGCATCACGACCCCAATCAGGTCGTGTCTGGAGAACCTATCGAAGTCATACACACTGAACTGAAGAATTCTGCTATCCAGGTCCCGATACGGTACGCTAAAGTAAAACTTCTCGTTAAAATCCGGATTCAGCGTCTTTCGATGCACTTTTGTTTGGAACTTATTCTTGCGATCCGGTAGAAGGTAAACTTTCACATAGGGATCAGATGTTCCAGAGAAATCCTTAGCAGGGAGGTTTTCTGCTCGTACAATGTGAATCCCAAGGGTTTCACATTCAGGATCATATTTGAGTGAGAACATCAACCGCCCAGACACACGGAGGTCATCATGACTGCTCCCCTGTGACTCAACAGGGTTCTCCTGGGCGTTCTGTCGGTACAGCTCGGGCTTTATTTTGTCACTATCTGGTTGTTCCTTGTACTTGACACTGTGTATCGTGAACTCGACATTGGTTAAGTCCAGTTTATGCGAGAGCTGCCTTTGAAAGGATTGATGCCTCTGAGGCAACGTGGGCAGCGTGCTCTGTTTGATGACAGTCTTAAAGTGTTTCTGGCCAATCTTTTCCTCGGCTCGGAATACCAGCGGGTCTTCGATGAGATCGGGCGTGCTTTGTGAGATCTTCAGGTTGGGCTCGTTCCTCGTCAGGTACGAGATCGGCGACAGTTTCTCGGGGGTGCTGGCCTCCGAATGGTTAGTGTGTTTGACTTGCCAGCACTTGTACGTACAGTAGGCCACCAGACCGACTGCCACAGCGGATGTCAGGCCCAGCAAGGCCACGAACACAGGCATCGAGATAACTGCAACACACATCGTCAAAGCTATTAAATTTCACATACCGTAATCAATGCAGAGTAAATAAATCGTATCTGTATCTTTTATTATCCTAACACATGATTACTGTCAGGTGATACAAGTGTCTACTCGTCTTGTTTTCGCTTCATGCACTAATGTACATAATTTGACTAATCCCCACGTACTCACACTACTATTTGACAGATAGATCTGCATTTTTGTGCTCATGCTATAGAGACCCTAAGCTCCCATACAAGGCAAGTACCCACAGGGGCAAACCGCCCACCACACTTCATGTGTGGGTGTGAATGATCCCACTTGGAAATATAGCTCACTCATCCTTTTCCTCTTCAGCAGCCATGTGTCATACTTCATGTCAACAGTACGACATTTTATCAATTAATCCACACTTCAGCAGGAGCAAATAGAAAGTACACATCCCTACGTATCCCTGACAGACTGTCGATCGCTTGCTGATCCAGACAATTGAAGCCTGGGATAATACGTCGTCATTGTCCTATCATTGCTTACTGCATGACCGTTCCATGACCAAAATATGGAAGATATGCTGTCAAAATCGCGCTATGGATTTCGCACAAAATCAACATAAGAAACCAAATCTAAGAAGGTCCTGCAACTATCGAGCACGCTTATGAAAAATAGCCCAAAGGCTAAGGAAGATTATTGGACAATATATGTTTTATACATTAGCCATTTTGTCCGTGAAAATGAGGTCACTGATCAAATTCCAAGGTCACAAGAATATTCGGCATTTATCACTTATATGTCCACAATTGGTAAGCTGTATATTCAAGAATGAGATATATATTAACATTTTTCCTGTGACCTTGAAAATTAAGTCAAATTAAAGGTTATCAGAATTATCGGCATATATCATTTCCTGTATGTCCACAATTGATTGTCAAGTTGTATTAGTCATTTTGTCCTGTGCCTTGAAATAGAGGTTACACTCAGCATACACAATTTTTTTGTTCACAATTGATTTCTAAGCTGTGAAGTCGATAATACGCGAGATATTAGCCCTTTTGTGCTCTGATCATGAAAATAAGGTCAAAGGTCATGTTCAAGGTCATGAGAATATCCAATGAATTATGAATGTCGGCATTATGTGTATTCAATTACCCTTGACGGCAATGTCCCTCAGCTCCACTCGTTAGAGAAACACCGTACACTCGAACATGAACAGATGATGTGTGTGTGTGTGTGTGTGTGTGTCTGTTTATTTTTATTTTATTTTTTTTTCATAAAATATACCCCTATGTATTATGCATGTCTGCAGTTGGTTAAATATTTGGTGAAAAAACCTGGCTCAAGTGTGTGTTGGAGAGGGGAGGGTGAAAACCCTGGACATAGTTCCAGCCAACGATGCTACAGCGCTATCCTCATGTTCCATACGCATGGTCGTGACCGAACGTAGTCAATAAGAAGCCGTTTGTCAATAAACATAACGTGAGTGCATCCTGTATCTCAACCTGCATGGTCGATATATCAAAGATATAGGGAGTTCATTCCATGCAATTCCGTGTTTCAGAAATATCTGAATATAGGGCCTAAATCTTGTTTTGCATTCAAACTTTCGATATAGTCCAAAAATTGATTCATAATATATTATGTACATTATGTACGACAAATGTATTACACAGTGCGTTATTGAAGTGCCAAAAACTACAATATATACATCAAACATGATGGCGAGGAATTGTTGTGAGGTTCAAACAATCACCATTGCATCATTCCATTTATTACTTCTCAGAAGCATGGTATCGCCGGGTCCATTACCATAATCGTCATTGTTGAAAAAAAGACATCATCCTGGTCATGATGTATTGCAAGTGGAGTGTCGAGATTTCACACAGAGAAGGGACCATAGAATACAAGAGTGGAATGGTCTGCCACCTTTGCTAATAGCTATTCCGTAACATGAGTCTTGGAATATACATGTTTGATATATCAGCTGTCAAAAATAGTCTACGAATTTCACAATGTCCGAAAACTAGTGATATATATGTTCTAGCTAGCCCAAAGGCTAAGAAATGTATTATGCATGTCTGAAGTTGGTTAAATATTTGGTGAAAAAACCTGGCTCAAGTGTGTGTTGGAGAGGGGAGGGTGAAAACCATGTTTTCTTAGCCCCAAAATATTTTCGACGGCGAAGGAAACAATATTATTTTGCTGGTATTGATACCAAACAGACATTGATTTCATTCTCGACACAAGTTGTTTTTTCGCCGATCTGTCCGAAAATCCAAATGGCCGTCATATGTACACCATTGGTTCAAAAACAACGAAACTGGTTATCAGAAATCAACGTTTTTTCGACATAAAAGGCCACCACATTCACACCGGCGATTCAAGGGAAAAATTTCACACGTGCAAAGTTACGAAAGGAGGATCTTTTGAAACAAAAATATCGAAACTGTCACAACAGAATCGACTGCCAAAGTTAGAAATTGGCCGTTTTTCGTAGAATTGGCTGCCAATTTGAAAAAAAAAACTCGAAAAAAACCCCTGAAAATACCTCCTTCTTGAAATTTTAAGCATTTAGTGCAAAGGTTAGACCGCTAATTTGAAGATAAAAATGTAGACGAATGCCGCGTCAGGCAAATCCAAATGGCCGTCATATGTACACCATTGGTTCAAAAACAACGAAACTGGTTATCAGAAATCAACGTTTTTTCGACATAAAAGGCCACCACATTCACACCGGCGATTCAAGGGAAAAATTTCACACGTGCAAAGTTACGAAAGGAGGATCTTTTGAAACAAAAATATCGAAACTGTCACAACAGAATCGACTGCCAAAGTTAGAAATTGGCCGTTTTTCGTAGAATTGGCTGCCAATTTGAAAAAAAAAAACTCGAAAAAAACCCCTGAAAATACCTCCTTCTTGAAATTTTAAGCATTTAGTGCAAAGGTTAGACCGCTAATTTGAAGATAAAAATGTAGACGAATGCCGCGTCAGGCTTGTTGGAATACATGTATATATATATGTGTGTGATACTTATGTCAGCATTCATCTAAACAACCACATTGAGTATTTATCATTTTTTAAAATATAAACATATTAAAAATGTATGTGTTATATGAACATAACTATTTCGATTTTGATACTTACTAGCCCAGAAAAAACACATCACATATTACCATGTGAAACATGTTTTTCTGATCTAGTCTTTTTAAACCACCCAGTGCATGTGTACCCTTTTAGATAGATTGCCTCGATCGATTATGGCTGGAAACCGTACGGATACTCGTATAAGACCATGAATTTCTAAGTTTCCGCATAGATAGCAGACAAAACTAATGATGCATGTAGTTCGCCCACTCAGAGTCATTACAGAGACATTTCATATGTACATATCGTGATTAGACGATAGATTGGATGTTCCAAAGCACTAACTCAAATCGTATGATGTATTTTTTAAACAAACCACTATATATGCTAGTATATCATGCACATAAAAGTTATGGTTTGGTGTTTCGCGCGAGCCAGACTGGCAGTCCGTCATGTACCTTAAACGTCATGTGCCTTGAACATCATTTACCTTGATTTGGTATTTTCACGGACAATGATAGCATTTTCTGAGATAATGCAAGATTCATCACACGTCCCATCCAAGCACACAAACCCAAATCCAATTGCTACTCAAACCATGTTTTGGGTAGCAGGAAATAATGACTGGTTGGTTATCCATCTACCTGCCTATCACATTGCAGCCAGATAATGCAATAAGGCTGGGTGTTTGACCTTTGAGAAGGGACTCCCGCGAGAATTCTGCCAGGTGTCCATAATGCGGCCTAGAAAGCCCTAGTTAGTGGAAGCTTACCTCTGACACTGTCTTTTCATGGAAAATGTCACGAGGTTATGTGTAAAGAAATGTCTTTATTCATGGCTTTTCCATCATCGTAAATTGTTGTGGTTGTTGCCTAAGTTAGATGGATAATTCAATATGTTGTGGTCAAATACTATAACACCATTACTTGAGGGATATATACTTGCGTGAGATGAATTTTGCAAACACACGTGTGAATGGTCATGCAAAGCTTGCGTAATTCTATTATGTCAGGAAAATTATACGAATGATAATATATTCAAGTCGATCACTAACGGGTCTCGTTTCTCTCATTGCGAAAACGTGATAAGCATTGATAATGGATTGAACACATCAAGTAATTACATGATAAATTTACTTCATATGTGCGAATATTTTGACAGATCTACTATACATTTCATATAGACATTTAAGTGACAGATAACTGAGCGCGGAGAGCAACACACAGCTTATAAAACGCGAATATTATTGTAGGTTGGGATTATGTGTGGGTCGTTATGCCACGTTCACTACATTGGAACGTTTTAACAAAGCAATAATTTCATCTGTATGCGTATTCACTGCTAATTTTGAGAGTTTCCACGAAACACCATAAAACGACAGACCCTTGAACGTTCTGATCAACATGTAGGGATGGAATACTCGAAAAGTAAGGTGCCAAACTTGATTGTTATATTGAATTCCAAATTACCTGTCAAATTTAACGTGAACTAATTACAATTCCATATATTATATAAATATAACCTACTCTCATAAATATCACAACCCAGGGCGGTTCGCTGTTACCTCGATCACGATGCCTCTTAACACCGTCACCCAGTTTAATACGAGAAAGTAGGTCGTAGTATCATCTACATTTCCGCGTGTGGCAACCGACTAGACGTATATATTCTCTGTCATTCGAGTCAATGAGGACTGTCTCTTCCATTCCTTATTCTTCATGAATTGAGGTGTTCGCAGACACCCATAATTATGGTTGTCGGCCAGAGGTGACGGATCTGCTAATTATTGCTGATAAGTACAGCTAATCAACACTAGAAACCTGATAAATGGGCTTAGCGTGAGGTTAAACAGTCAATCCTCTCTGCAAGGATGCACGAAATAGTAAACAACTGCCTATATAATATGATACGGCAATGCAATGTTACACAACCATATTATCGCATTTGTGTTGCTGTACGAGGAAATGTACACGTATCATTCGACCTCATACAAACTATCCAAAATACCTATATCCCGACATGAGAATATGTCATATTTGCATGAACAACGACATCTATCCAGAACAGTGTGCCAGTGTTATCAATATTTCATATTCCAAGGTCCCACTTGTTGCTGGCAGACTCCATTCATTCTCGGCAGGTTGTCCCCGGCACCAACCTCATACATAATTTATGGAATTATTAAACATCGGGACCCCACAAAATATTTTGATTGCCCTACCTTGGATGGACCGCCGCCTAGGAAAAATATCGTCAACAAGCCAGGATGCAAACTATTTTTCTTTCTATTTGCCTTTATCCAGCCATGCTACAAGCCACGTGACGCATGCATATATGTATATATACAGTATGTCTCGAACAATGCAATGGACATATATCCCTGGACACACAGTCGGTCCCCATATGTCAGTCGAGCCCTGCTGTCGTATTCTACAGTAATATTGAGTCGCACAGCAGCAGCATCCCGTCACACACAAGGCTGCTGTCATCCAGTCAGTCAGTCGGTCGGTCGGACACTGATCACCTGAGTTAGCAGCCAGGGACAGACTACCTTACAATCTACCCCGCCTCGAGTGTCTCCCAGCGTTTCCCGTTCATGCGAGGGGACGCCGCCGTGATGCATCTCCATGGCAGCGAGGCGGCCACACCTCGGCCCATCTTCACGGGATAACTAACGACATTGTCACATCGGCTAATCGATCACGAAACTTTTTCCCTCGGAGATAATGCTGTTTTCTTTCACTTGGTATTCTGTTTCCTTCCATTGGGAGGACACGTTTTTCTTGTTACGCAACGAGGAAAACAACTAGCGCATAAATTATCGCCAATAGACGGGGCAGCTTTTCCCCGTGATGTATGCATTGTTCCGTTTACAGTATGTTGTTTGTCCGTGTTTTAGTTCTAATCCTGCACAGCCGTTGAAAACACATATATCTAAGTCGATCAGTCTGCGACCCCGGGAGAACATAAAAAAACACTGTACCAATCCAACTCCACATTAGATTATAAGCTCTGACAGAACCCATCCGAAGTTACAAGCTTGTTATCTCCATATCCAGGCAAGTACTAATGCAGTATACAATAACAAAATAGAAATGACCAATATTCAGTGAGTTAGGTGCACTTCCACTACAGCATCACGTCAATAAGTACGAATTTCTGTCATATATTCTTCCTTAGATTCTATTGACCCTTATATAATTAGCAAGCACAATTTATGTCAGACCGAAATCTCAGATATATTAGGTCATAAATTTCAGTAATAGATGGTTTCATTCACACGAGTGGTATAGAATTCTTCTCTCCATTCTGCGAATCCCAACATTCACCCCAGAATGCTACGATTACTTCCAGAACCACAAACGACAAGCTATGTTGTGTCACCCCGCCTGGTAGACTTATACTAGTACCAAAGTCTGGGTAAAACAGCTTTCCCAGAAGGGAAGTACAAGTGTGTCAGCGAGCTACGAAGTTCACCAAAGGGTTTGCCTTTATATGTGTACATTGCTGGTAAAAGGGAATTGAAAAGTATTTTTGTGCCTAGAAGCACGTGATATACGTCGAGTACAGTTTACCATAGTCAAATACATTAGATAGAGTCGAAACATGCACTCGTTGCCAGACTGGACAGAAGAGAACGATGCCAATGGTACTTCATTAGCTTAAGTCGGTCAAACCACTTTGCAAAGCAATCCCTTTACATCCTCACCCAACTCAACTTAGCTGAATCAAAACAAAAGCAGTTGCCTACATTAATAATTGAAAAAGTCACGAATGAATGAGGTCTTTCAGCGAGACAATAAAAGCGATGCATTATCCATTAAATGCCTGGTAATTGCCTCAATAATGCAAATGTTATCTGTTCATATTGCAATATTTACTGCCGTATTGTAAATCAGATGTTGATGAGTCTCAACGTGGGCGGAAATTGCGCCATGTTCTATTCACCGAGAGCAATAACTGATTATATGATCAGCTATTCAATTTTTGCAGTTGTCCAGATTTATTACTGTAACCGTAAATGAATAAAATCTCTGACTCCACGACGACCAGGCATTATTAGATAACACTGTTCACCACTTCAGAAGTTCCTAGAATTACTGCTCAATCAAGAGGAATCCACGTATCATAACCTCTACCTTATACGTCCAAACAAATTCTTATGATTTCACTGCAAAAAACTCAAACGAGGAATCCCTGGAATGGACAGACATCCCCCCCCAATTATTCATACATTTAAAGTTACACTGGCGTCACCAGGGAAGGAATGGTATCTTCAAGGGAGCAGGGCAACGTGGACTCATATTATTGCTGTACCGATTTATGGGATGATATATGTTGCCCGGTTATCTTCAATTGAATTATAAACTGATATGGACCGAGTTCACTGGAATAGTTTTGTTGCCTGATGTGTTATCGCCCTGCCTGTTGGGTTTGGGTTATTGAATTGCGCTTTTACCGCAATATGTCAATAATGTATAGGCCTATGTGAATAAACGTAGTTGACAAAGAACATTGTTGCCAAAGAAAATGTGGGAAAGGAAATTCCAAAATAAATGTTTGAAAATCGCCATGGTATTCACTGTTTTTTCCCCCATATTCATCAGTTCTACAGTGGAACAACATATTGGAACGATATCCTAGCATGTGGCATAATGCAACAGAAATTTAACTGAGTCAGCTCGCTCGATGAACGATATGAAATATGCACTTCATCATGATTACAACTCTAATACCTTATGCAACGAATGCAGCAGCACAGAAATCACGCATATGAAAGCTGCGCATACTAGTATGGTGTGCTATTAGGAGGGATGGTTCATTTTGTTCAAACTACCATTGCGATATAATGTGGCTGGCCTTTGTTCCGTGCTCGATTACTGCACATAGTGATGTTAATAACGTCTCTTTGATGTCCTCTCAGGCAGATCACACTATCAAATGAAACTGGACCTGTTTCGGGATCTCATCAAGCTTAATAATGATTTAACACTTTGTAATAATACTCAACCGTGCCCCTCCCACAAGTTTAATTTTTTAAATACGCATTTGTGATAAGAAACTGCACATGACACTGGGCATGGTGAGTTAATCGTGGGAACTCCATCTCTCTCATGGATCAGGGCATCAGTTACATTTTTCCTCGGAAAGTTTTATCTGCTCCCACGCAACTATTATTGTGCTGGGGCTTTGAATGATTCCCGAATCAAATGACGAACTCAGAGTTGCAGCACATCATAATATAATCAGTCAAACCCTGAGGGAGATATCATGTAGACGGCAATAGGTTCAGAGGTTGCGGCGCAGCATTTAGCTTCAGAGTCAAAATTAGAGCTTTCATTGTCTCACATTGTCGCAGCGAAAATTTGAGGTTGCACAATCACCCATGATTGGTTGTTCATCGAATATTAGCATATTCCAGTAGCTAATAAACACACTATCTTAATATGCGATACAGGTATGTATTGACTTTTTTTTTCCAAATCACCTCGTTGTACTTTCACTCGCATCCAGATTGGGTATCATCAATGTCATATGAGCACAGAAATCAATCATGCCTACTACGTTAATTGATAAAATGATCTTCCTTTTCCATTATTTTTCAAGAGTGTGAAGCAGGTAAACACGAAATTGGAAAAGGAAATCGCCTTGCAACAAGAGATCAAAATGAAAAAAAATATGTATCGTCTTTCAGTTCAATTCTAGCCCAGTTATTTGTTTATGACAAGTACATATGGGGAAAAGGTTCAACTGCTGCGCACTCAGTGCACAACTTGGTTCATTGCTTCTTATGCTACGTTTGAAATAACGTAAGTTAGATATTCAAGACGCACCCACTCAACTCTTTTCATATTTTTTGAGATGGAATATTGAATTTTTTTGAAAAATTGTGACATGATACCTAGTTATGGCACAAAACTTTGATCCGATGATCCAAAACAAAACCACTGCCAAAAAGCGTGTTTAAGTGATACATGAACTTGATTTCAGCATCACACAGAATGTGCAAATCAACGACTACTTTCAGAACCAAAGCGACAAGAAATCGTCTGATGTATCATCCTGTCTACCAAAAAAAAAAGTCCTACCCCTGGGTCAAACAGCTTCGCCACCAGGGAAGTACAAAAGTGATAGCTGCATCGCGCGTGTTGAATATAATGACCAAATGGTTTCCCCTGTATGACAACATCCGAGTACATTATGCTGGTAAAGGGGACATGAATAGTGTATCAGTATCTAAATAGTTAAAATTGTACTAGATATAGTCCACATGTGTACCCATTGTCAGACTGGACACAGGTAAACGCACCAACGATTCTTTATTGGTTGAACAAATATGCAGAGCAATCTCTTGAAGTTTCTCAAACTAATTCCGGAGCTGAACTGAAACCATTGCACGTACCTACATTATTGCATAAAAAAGATGTGAATCAGTGAGATCTCTCAGCGAAACAATAATAGAGTTGCATCATTCATTAAATGCCTGGTAGTTGCCGTACAAACGCAGCTGTTGTCTGTTCATATTGCACATACTTACCGCCGTATTGTTGATGAGTCTACAAAGTGTGCGGCGTATTTTTCTATGTGTGTAATAATGATACCATGAACAAACATTCGATTATTGGACTTGTCTATAATCATTCTCTTAATCGTATCTGAATAAGAACTTGTATACCACAAGGATCATCCTTCGAAGTTTATTATGAAGGTATTTTTTTTGTATTTAATGAGCATTCAAAGCATGTACCCTTATTACAGCCTCAATCATTTACACCTATACACACTTTTTATGATGTCACTGTAAAAAAACTCAAGCAACACGTTCCTGGCATGGAAACACTGCCCGACCAATTATTCATTTTAATACAGTGGTATTTCTGGGATCGCTAGAAGAGTGAAGGTAACTCCAAGAGAGCATGACAACGCGGACTCATCTTCTTGTATCACGGATTTACAAGTTATATATCCAGAGAGTGTAGAAGACATCTAAAAGTGAATTCAATAATGAATCTCTAAATGAATCATATAATGAGTTAATTGGATTTTGATATTACTGAAATGCAAATTTAACAACATATGTCACCAAACCTGTATTGTTGACATCATTGGAACTGAAATGTTTGCTAAAATGTTTGATAATTGCCATGATATTCCTTACATCTTCATATAATTATTAACTCTACCATGGCATGACAACAGCATGTTCTAATACCCTGGCATTTAGCATAATGTAACGGAAATCAGCCCAGCCAGCAATTCATTGCTCTTTTGATGAACGATATGAAGTATGCACTTCATCATGATTATGACTCTGATACATTATGCAAGGGAGATATTAGCACCTGAATCGCACCTATAAGGCTGCATATGCGGTGTTATTATAGGGAATGGTGAGATATTCTACTCCACCAATGCGCTATGGTGTGCTCTGTGCTCTGTTACTGCACATCAAGATGCTAATGATCACCCTTTGATGTCCCAACGTTGTTTCTCCTACCACATCTACATGCGATATCACAAGCATATTTCATGTTAAAGTTATATATGTGGTCGTCACATCATAACAAATCACACGAGCAAATGGTGTAAATAGGTCTTCAATAGGCTCCATGAAGAACTAAAACATTGTTGATCTCATGATCTTCTATCTGCTTGTAGCAATTTCTATCGTACTACTTGAATCGCAAATCAACTACCGGTGACCAATCGAGACGTAAGAGATGCCATCTCCCCCATGGGTCAGGACACCAGATACATTGATTCTTTGGCGATGCTATATGCTCCACATAATGTCAAGTATTAATGTGTTGCATGAGATGTTGCTGTGCAATACCTACCAGGCGTTGGCGTCAGAAGTGTATCTACATAAGATATTGCAGTGTAAAAGTGATGGTGCAAAATCACCAATAATTGGAGGTAATTGAAGCCAATCGAACTCCGAAAGCCAATAACCATGCTCTCCCATTAAAACGATATCCTTTTTTGATGAATCACCTCGTGTTACACTCTAACTCGTACCCAATAATGGTATATTGTTCAAAATGAACCGATCACTGTGTTAATTGATGGAATCAAATCTTGTTTATAATTATCGAACAACGTGGAGCAATGGAGCGGGAAATAGGAACAGGAAATTGTCTTGCACCAAGTGTTTAAGGTGAAGAAAACTATTTATCCTCGTTCAGTTCATCATCGGTTCAGTTGTTTCACCTCATATCATGTGAATTTGCCCATTTCCAAATGACAAAATGGAATGTGTTTCGGAGAGGGCGATGGTCAACGCAACAACAGTACCCATATCTAATCATGCATCACCAAAGAACATGACTATTTTGTTTGCAACGCGTGGGACAGGATACTGAACTATACCGAACAGTTATGGTGGGATATCACCACAAATCCCATGCTATATTTTAAAATATTCTTATCGAGTTGATGTGCCACCTCACTACAACTTCAAAATACACTTATGAACAAGTACAAAATTACGTACATATCTTTACTTGTACTGAAAGGCGTTATACATGTAATGTCATTTATGCTATGAGCTCGTAAGAACTACGTGATGTCAGAAATGGAATCCCAGATATACGCTTCTCTGATATTTATGATCCATTAAAATGAATTCCATTTTAGCCCATATGGACCGATTAGCTATTGTCGTAGTTTTTCGTCAGTCGCCCGTCCGGCAAATAACTTTTTTTAGCCTTGATGAATTTTTCTAAAAATTTACCAAAACATTCCTTGGGCTAATAACCTGAGACTTTTTTTCGATTCAATCGTTTTTGCCGATTTGGCAGCCATCTTCACCTAAAAATGGCCAAATTTGGAATTTGTTGGCGATTTTCTCAAAAACTGTCTGATCAGTTTTGAACCATTCCCCTCGTGTACCTATATGATGTGTTTCATATGATGAAGTTTCGTTGCCCTTGAATTGCTGGTATGCGTGTGGCAGCCATTCTGATATTTTGACGGGTAGGCGAAAAAGATTGGCAATTAAACAATTTTTTGGACTTACAAAAATTTCAACCAATTTTCCTCCATAATGGGAGCTTTGCGGGGTGTACTCCTGCAACACTTCAAGATAGAGCCTAAGTATTGGCACATTCAAATCGGAAATCTATCACACAATTTTCCTCAAAATGCATAAGGTTCTCTCTTTGTACCTTTGTGATATGTATAAGTTTTGTTGCATTTGAATCGACGGTCTGTGAATGTATGTCATTAACGAAAGAAATCTTTCAGAATGTAACTTGAGTTTGTGTTATAGTTCATACAGAAAGTGTGTTTCCGGCAACATTTATGAACATGTTTTGACAATGGAGTTTAAGATCAGTGTACTAATTTATATGTTGGAAAATCAACAGTTGTGTGTAGTTCCCATGATTGCCGGTAAGCTACCACACCCTTGGTGCTATGTTTTAGTCTGAGATTCTCAGTATATGCCTAGAACGTGCAACCACTACTTTCAGAAACACAAACGACACGAAATCTCTGCTGTGTCATCCTGTCTACCAGACATAGGTCAGCGTCTGGGTTATGCGTCTTTCAATTCAGGGAAGTAAAGTGTGACAGCTTCATAGCATGTGCTATAGGAACATAGGATTACATCATGCTGGTATAAAGGAAAATCTTAATCTTTCTGTGTCTGAATAACCTACAACACGTTATATATCACATGAGGTGCTGTTGTCAACTTATAATTATAAGAGGAAAAAAAAACACTGAGTCGTCATTGGCTGAAGTAGTCAAAACACTTTGCATAGCGATCTCCACAACACCCCCTCCCAATCAGGAGCTGAACACAAAAAACCAGGCACCTACATACATTACCAATTAAAAAAGGATACGAATGAATGAGGTCTTTCAGCTCGGCAATTATAGCGATGTTATTCATTACATGCCTATTAATTGCCTCAATGATGCAAATGTTATCTGTTCATGTTGCACACACCGCCTGTCGTATTGGGAATAAGATGTTGATGAGTTTACTCGTGGGCACCAAATGCGATTTTTTATTTCTTGCATGCAATAAGTGGTAATATGATCAGCCACCCAATTATCGGAGTTGTCCAGAATAATTCTCATAGGCATATCTGAGCAGAACCTGTTATACCACAACGATCATCATGGGATATCAATATGGACGAAGTCTGACTGCTTTCGCACCACTGTGTTCTCACGCTAGATATCGAGCTATTATAACCAGTTGATCTTCAATGAAATGTTCTCAACATGATTTCCAAAGGAAATGACAAGAAAGACATCGCTAAAATAAATGTACGATCTACTATATATTCCTATACTGCAATTGACATATATTTCAGGACTTCAATGATTTTACCAATGAAGCGGACCCGATAAAGCAGGCCTAACCTTATCGTCTATTACTTGGAAGGAGGATACATGTGTTGAAGGTCTTTCGGTGTGGTAGTAATAGCGATGGGTGATGCCATAAATTTCTGGAAACATTGCACATATTCTTTGCTGTATTGTAATCAGATGTTGATGTGAATGTGTTAGGATCAGTGGGTGAGTGATCTTTCCTCTGTGCATGATGATTGATTCATTGAACAACCATTAGATATTGAACTTTCCCAGATTTGATTGATTGCAATCTCTCTGATCTTGACGATAGAAAGCTCTGAGGCGGCTGTATTTCATGGCTAACTCTACACATATCCAAAGCAACAACGGCGTCAACGCGAAAGTAAAGAACACTACTGATGAGAGGAGGCCATCGTCACAGCATAGTATGATTATCAAGTTGAGTTTTTCATAGATTTAATAAATTTGGACGACAAAATTAGATGGATCGAGTTATCCGGACATGTATTTACTTTCTGCCTGTTTGATTGATAGTATCATGGAATTGCCGATTTAACGAGATATACGCCGACAGTTTTAAAATGTTCTTAAAATATTGGATAAAGTAACTGGAAGGATGAATTTCTTAAAACGAATGTTTACATACTGCCATGATATTCACTCTGTATTGCCATATTGATCGAATCATGACGCCAGCTTGGAACAATATCGTCACATATAGCATAATGCAACGGAACATTAGCCCAGCCTGCAATCCATTGCTCACATGATGAACGATATGGAGTATGCACTTTATCATGATTATGACTCATTATACATTGTGCAACCAAGACAGCAGCACAGAAATCACGGCTTTAGAGGCTGCGCATATGTTGGGATACTATAAAGGATGGTTAGATATTTCACGCCACCAGGGTGATATAATGTGGCTGGCCTTTGTGGTGTGCTCGATTACTGTACATCGATTCATCCTCTTCATGTCCAAGCATTATCTCATCCACCGTATCTTCATAGTATTACCAACATGGTTAACGATATATATGTCGTGGTTTCATTGTAGCACATCACACTAGCCAATGGCACTGAATTCCTCACGAGTTCAACGAGATCGATAATAAAATGATGCATCCACCCTAAACTTCTACCTCAACAACGTCTTCCTGTAAATGAATATCTGTTTCTAAAGGGCAATTAACATTGTCTTATGATTACAATGAAATGACAAAACAACACATACGAACAATTCTACAATTATAATAGTTTAGTTGGAAGATATGGGTATCATGCACCCCCCGGAAATCAATTTTTAATCAGTGCCACTAGACTTAAAAAAATGTGTAGAAAACGATTAGCTATGTTAACAAGTTGGGAAAATGTCCCACGTACCATTTTTATGCAAATTACTGCCGCCATTACCGAAATATCTAATTTTCTCAATATCTCCGTCAATAGTGCTGATAACTTTACAAATGAGGTGTCTAGACCTAGGTTTTGATGGTCAAAGAACACGATTAGACCATTCCGAAATGCATGTATGTGTTATTAGTATGGCAGACATATATGGTGTCAAATGTAAGTGAAAGTGGGATTTTAGCTGCATTGTCTTGTGATAACATTGATAGGTGACCAGGAAGGTTTCACTGGCAACCTTTCGTTGTATCGTTTCACCAATGTATTGGTTTGAATGTTTCTTCTAAAGTGTCTGTATTCTCTTTCTATATAGAGTGGTTGTGGGCATTTATCATGCCCAGTGCAAACCTGGAGATCTTGGACCCAATAATACATGTATATACACTCTCTACAATCATGATTCTCATTGTATATAATCTTAGTTTCAATAGTGACTTCTCTTTCCACGTAAATGGTGGTGGTAGAATTAGCACTGGCGTAGAATCAATAGTGGTGGTGAGCACCAACAGAGGTGATGGTATAGTCTAATCATGCCCAAGCGCAAACCAGACCGGAGCCAAGGTCGTACTGATTCCAAACTTCCTCCACCTACATGCATCATCCATGTACTTTCCCTGAAGGATCATGGTCACTTTACCCCCTTCAGTGAAATCAAGGGCCCTGTAGATGACAAATTACATCATATCCACCAGATCCGGGACCGACGTTTGCATCTGCCACATGACTCTCCATACCGAATGTAATCCGTTTGCGATCAGATACCAACAATTCTCCCTGATGACCTGAACAGTGTCGGATATCACAGACAGTGCTACCAGAGATTTGTAGCAAACCTGAATCGCCTTCCAGATCTAGAACAAGATGAGGAATTCGAAGCCTCCGGATGGCATCACTCTCCTCGCAAGTCATCTTCAATGCTTTGTTCTCCAGGACCCCTCTTTCCCCCCAGAATGCATTTTCTGTAACAAAGTCGAGGTGAAAGATGCTGACCGTAAAACGAAGCGAGCTGTAGTTTTCCCATCTTGGAAAAATAAAGAAAATGGCTGGGAACAAATAGAACCACGAGCTGAGAAAGTGGGTATAGTTCGACTTCATCGTCAGGTAAAAAACATAGATCTCTTCGCTGTGGAAGCCAAACATCATCGGTCATGTCTTCGATCTTTCCGAACAGCATTTGCGTTTGAGTTCCTCAACGTAGATGTTTCGCAAGGAAGTTAACTTCAGCACTTCGTTTTGTTGGATGATATGAGTCTGGATATGTGCCGACACTGAGACAAGTGCCTTGCCATGGGCAGCTGACATCCGTGCTTGCTCTGTGTCTTCTCCTTCACTTCGTCGAATCCCACGCTCGTAGTTAGCAAATGCTGTTCGGAAAGATCGAAGACATGACCGATGATGTTTGGCTTCCACAGCGAAGAGATCTATGTTTTTTACCTGACGATGAAGTCGAACTATACCCACTTTCTCAGCTCGTGGTTCTATTTGTTCCCAGCCATTTTCTTTATTTTTCCAAGATGGGAAAACTACAGCTCGTTTCGTTTTACGGTCAGCATCTTTCACCTCGACTTTGTTACAGAAAATGCATTCTGGGGGGAAAGAGCGGTCCTGGAGAACAAAGCATTGAAGATGACTTGCGAGAAGAGTGATGCCATCCGGAGGCTTCGAATTCCTCATCTTGTTCTAGATCTGGAAGGCGATTCAGGTTTGCTACAAATCTCTGGTAGCACTGTCTGTGATATCCGACACTGTTCGGGTCATCAGGGAGAATTGTTGGTATCTGATCGCAAACGGATTGCATTCGGTATGGAGAGTCATGTGGCAGATGCAAACGTCGGTCCCGGATCTGGTGGATATGATGTAATTTGTCATCTACGGGACCCTTGATTTCACTGAAGGGGGTAAAGTGACCATGATCCTTCAGGGAAAGTACATGGATGATGCATGTAGGTGGAGGAAGTTTTGAGTCAGTACGACCTTGGCTTCGGTCTGGTTTGCGCTTGGGCATGATTAGTCTATATCATCACCTCTGTTAGTGCTCACCACCAATATTGATTCTATGCCAGTGCTAATTCTACCACCACCATTTACCTGGAAAGAGAAGTCACTATTGAAACTAAGACTATATACAATGAGAATCATGATTGTAGAGAGTGTATATCCATGTATTATTGGGTCCAAGATCTCCAGGTTTGCACTGGGCATGATAAATGCCCACAACCACTCTATATAGAAAGAGAATACAGACACTTTAGAAGAAACTTTCAAACCAATACATTGGTGAAACAATACAACGAAAGGTTGCCAGTGAAACCTTCCTGGTCACCTATCAATGTTATCATAAGACAATGCAGCTAAAATCCCACTTTCACTTACATTTGACACCATATATGTCTGTCATCATACTAATAACACATACATGCATTTCGGGAATGGTCTAATCGTGTTCTTAGACCATCAAAACCTAGGTCTAGACACCTCATTTGTAAAGTTATCAGCATTATTGACGGAGATATTGAGAAAAATAGATATTTCGGTAATGGCGGCACTAATTTGCATAAAAATGGTACGTGGGACATTTTGCCAACTTGTTAACATAGCAAATCGTTTTCTATGCATTTTTTCAAGTCTAGTGGCACTGATTAAAAATTGATTTCCGGGGGGTGCATGATACCCATATCTTCCAACCCAACTATAAGGAGTCATCCAGGTCTCACGAATTTTATAAGTTATGACTTGTTCAAAACCTGCAATTTACATGTGTATTTTTCTCAACAAATGATATCTTCTGTCAAGGGTTCTGTGCACATATTATCTGACATGTCAAGTATTTATGTGATAACTCTTATTTGAAAAAAAGAAACATGATCTGACATATGGTGAATGCGGAATAGCAGATAGTGTCAGGTACCTGCAGTGAAACACGTCTAGTCAGACACTACCTTTGTTCAATGCTGTGTCATCGCCGTTCTATTTGTATGCTATATTTGAGAATTTCAGTGGCTAAATAAAATTAACATTATCACTAATTTGACAGATCAAACAATTATTCGCCATGATAAACATTCATTCCACGTGATTAGCATTATTTTCGTGTAATACATAATAATTGCATGACACGAATATGTGGAATTGTGTGAAACTTTCAAGAGTGAACGTGATTAGCAGGAACAGGCAACCATATAATTCGCATGTATATACGCTACATATAATATAGCTGTGTTTTGATTGTAAGGGGCTGCACATTACAAGTGACATTGCGAGGTCCTCGTGGGAACTTCATCTCCCTCATATATCAGGACATCAGCTACATTAATCCCATGGACAATGCTATGTGCTCCCAAGCAGGTATTATTGTGATGGTGTTTCGCTTAATCTCAGAAGCATAAGACAAATAAATCACACAGACCGAACAGCGACTGTGCTGTCAGTTGAACCCCGAAGGAGATATAAAGTTGCCATAATAGCACGAGTGTCTGCAGAGTAACACTTATAGAGCTTAGAAGTCAAAAGTGTTCATCGTCGAAGATATTATATTATAATGGTGTATAATGCCATCATGATTGGTTGGCAAATGAAATGGAGCGTATTTCAGAAGCTATCAATCACACTGCGAAATGAAACTGTATGTTGTTTCACTCAAAATAACATAATTTATACTCCTTTCGAAAAGAAAAATACCTATGTTGCACTTCATCTTCTACGCTGATTAACTCTCCTTGTTAAATTGGGCAGAAAAAATCGATGACTGTGTTAGTTTATAATAGGCCATATGATATTCCTGTTGTATAATTATCACAGAAAGTGGACCAGTGGAACAAAAAATTGGTACAGAAAATTACCTGTAAACTACCTGGCACTTAGTGTACATGTATAACTTGGCTCAATGTGGTGATAACTGCTGTGCGTAACAACAGAATAAAATAAATTCAGTTCTTTTATAAATATTTCAATATGAAATAACTTTTCCATGCTCACTCACATCTAATTGGTTATTCCAACATGCGTATATCTATCATATGCACCCTGTCTTTCTCGACTTGTTAGTCCGACAGCATTTATGTAGTTAATGGTAAGGGTTTGTTGATGTGCAATTGGCGGAAATGACAAAATGACATGTAATTCCGAGAGAACGATGGTTAAGGCAACAAAAATCCTTTATCTGAACACACATTACCATGGAAGGAACAGGACTATGCACTTTGTAAAGATTGGATCGGAGTACGAAATATATCAACCAGTCCTGATGAAACCTTAGCACGAATTGCACGCTTGCATAGTTTATGTGCAATTAGGGCCACACAATGTTTATCACAGTTAAATAATTACTGCACTCTTGCCTGTTATGAGAGTGATTTCACACAGACGGTTCATTCTACGAGAAACAGGAGTATCTGACTATACATGAAATTTGATTGGATCTATAGATGCATATAGTCTCCAAGAATGAGATTAAAAAAATGGTTGCTATGAGTGACTGATTATACTTTCGAGTAGCAGCAATCTCAGGAAATATGTATATTTGTTTTTATTACACTGAACGAGACAGTTTACGCTGATACATTAAGGACTTTGCTGAAAATTTGAGATACTCTGTCACAACTAGGTCATAAAGGTATCAAGTTAAAGCCGGGAATATAAATCGGGCTACACCCAAATGATCGTGGCTTCATCCAAATATATGGCTGCAATATCCGAGCTTCGAAAGGTTATGCGATCAGGAAGCAAAAACGATTATAGCAATGAAGGGTGGACATTTCTCCAGTGAAAGATTTGTCACCAGAAGCATCACAACAGCAGAATTAAAGGCTAGGTGTGCGGCCATTGGGGACGAATAAGATTAGAACCAATAGTTGAGGATGAGTGAACACTAAAACCACAGTCCGTGATATCAGTACCAAATGAAACCCCCAAGAAGTATGATATGTACCTGACGAATATATGCACAAAATATAATGGTTCACACGATAAGGTTTTTGGATAAATGAACACGCATAGATCTACCAATCCTATTGAACACTAAATATTAATTACAGGAAAAACTCGAATTCGTGAATTTTAGTAAGTTTCATCGGATCTAGCTATTATTCCCTCTATCTGTCTATCGCTCATCTTCACTGTTGAGGAGCTTGCGCATGCGGATGATGATACCCACAATTTTTGTCACTGTAGTTGCAATTTCTACGAAAAAACATTTTCCTTGCTCGATATTTGCTACTTCGTTGTACTGTGTTGTTAGTTTGGGACCAAATATAGGAACAATGTCATCAAGGTTTACCCCGGAACAATCGGTGTACGCATGGGAAAGCTCCTCTCCAGCATTTGGTGGCGTATCAGTAATGATCCACCTACGCAGGTTTAAAATATTTCAACATGTTCAAGTTTAATAGGGGAAAGGAAGTATCTAATACATCTACTTTAAATAATGTTTTGAATAAAAACTAACACTCGAAAGAAGAAACATGTTCACTTCTCCATTATATAGGAACTGTCACATACCCGAGTCATCGTCTGTGGGTGTGATGGCAGGACCAAAGAGACTGCTGCCAGAGTGACCTGGATCTATCGTCTTTATCATGGCTGTATTTCTGTCCATCTCATTCTGAAATCAACAACAAAAAACGTGTAGCATTAACAGATACACCATTTATTCAAATCGCCTTAATTTTTTATGAATCGGTGCAAACAGTCTGTAGCATGTAGATTCAGCAATGCACGTATGATGTCTATTTTTATACTGATATCATCATGTTGAAAAGGCACCAACAAAAAACTGTAATCCAAACTGTATAACAAGAATCACATAACAACAAGTCTCATTTGACAAAACTGTATTTTTCTATATGCCATTGGTTAATGACAGCTGTATTGTCATTGACGTCACAATGTGAATTATTTAGCAGTCTTGCTGATGAACGTGGTATCCTGGTGGTTGTCTCTCTAACATAGTACGTGCGTTCAAGAGCGAGGACAAGGCAGGCAGACCCGAGCTATAAGGATGTGCTGCACACACCTCCAACAGGTGCTTGGTTATGACGGGTGATTTTCCTCCAAGTACAATGTGTTTCAATTGTGAATCGGACTAAACACATGATATGTCAATGATCGTGACTGTTTATACAACAACATGGAACCAATATCCAGGTAAAAACTACTCCGAGCAAACAACACCGATTCCCAATTTCATAGTTTAGGCAAAATCGAAAACCTTATTATGGACATTCATGAACTGGTCATAAGGAGGTGAAGTCAGGTGTTCCGACAGAGTGAGCACTTCCTATCCCATACGTGTACCTTATTAGTCATGCAAAATAAATAAATAGTATGTAAACAAGTCCTTCTGCAAATTTGTCATTGATTTTGGCGTATTTATCAACCAGATCGTGATGACGTTCACATAATTTCTTAAAAGAAGCTAATAGGTTGCAAATTTGTCCCAGTTGTGTCTGTTTACACACCAGTGAGAGAAAATACAGTGCGTCTTATTTCTTTCACAGATGTATATATATATTTTTTAAATTGAATACTCACATGCTTGCAATATACATGCATACAACATATTATACATGTACTTATTTGTTCTGTTTTGTATTGCAATTTATCACATGCTTTTCAATTCAATTCAATTCAAAAATATTTATTCAACATTCAAATTCATGTACATATACAGTTATACACATTGACAATAAAAAGAATGTTGAAGGGGAGAATACTAGAAGCTGTAGCTTATAAATGTATCTCCCCAACAAAAAGAAAACAACAACAAAACTGATAACACAATATACTTGATAATGATAGCAATAAAATAAACAACAATAACAAAAAAACTATGATAGCACCTTTTACTGTAAATATAATACTAATTATCTTTGAACAATATACTGTTTACTGGATTAAGGTATTACCAGTTATGAAAAAACAACAACAACAAATTCTGGATATTCTGCAATAAAACAATTCAATAGCTGCTGAAAAGATATTTTTTTAACTTTGTACGAAATGATGAGAGTAGAAACTTTACGCAAATCCACATTTAACTGATTCCATAACTTAACACCAACTATACTAATGGACATTGATCTTAGCCTAGTTTTGCAAAATTTAACATTGAAATTACCTTTAGAACTTGACCTAGTGTTGTGACTATGTACATCGATGGATTTTTTGAACATGTCTTGGATATTCTGAGGTAAATTTTCATTGTCGGCTTTGTATACAATGACAAGTGTTTTTAATTTGACAATATCAAGGAACTTCAAACATTTAAACTGTGCAAACAAGGGAGATGTGTGATCCAGATAGTCTGCTTTTGCTACATTGCGAATAACTTTTTTTTGTAGAGTAATAATATCATTCAATCTAGTTATATAATTATTTCCCCAAATTTCACAGGCATAGTTGAGGTATGGCAAAATTAATGAACAATAAAGTGTATATAGATATTCACTGCTTAGGATGTGTTTGACTTTGTATATAACACCATTACTTTTTGCGATCTTTTTACATACATCATTAATATGGTCAGTCCAACACAGATTTTCATCTACCAACACACCAAGGAATTTCACTGTTTTTACTCTGGACACCTTCATACCATCAATTGCTATTTCAAAATTGTCATTCCTCAACTTGTTCTTAAAAACCATGTAATTTGTTTTTGTGACATTCAATGATAATTTGTTTACTTTAAACCATGTAGACATTTTACAGAGTTCGGAATCCAATGTTTTGTTGACATCATTAACAGTACTACCAGAATAAAACACATTTGTGTCATCAGCAAAAAGTATAAATTTCAGTTTTTCTGATACATTTGGAAGGTCATTGATATACAATATAAAAAGAATTGGACCCAATATTGAACCTTGAGGAATTCCACAAGTAATAGATTTCTCATCCGATGAAACATCATTATAAACCACATATTGACTTCTATTTGATAAATAACTGTTAATCCAATCCAACGAAGTACCCCTAACACCATAATAGGTCAATTTGTTCAGTAGTATAGAATGATTTATTGTATCAAAGGCCTTTTTTAGGTCAATAAAAACGCCTGTTGTTATCTTGCTATTATCAAAACTATCTGACAGATCTTCAACCAGTTCCATAAGTGCCAAATTTGTAGAATGATTTTCTCTGAAACCGTATTGACTATTATAAATCAGATTATTTTTAGATATAAATTTGACTAATCGGTTGTAGAATATTTTTTCTAAAATTTTAGAAAATTGTGGGAGAATTGAAACGGGTCTATAATTTGATACTTCTTTCTGATCACCACCTTTGAACAGTGGGACGACTTTAGCTTTTTTCATTCCATCTGGAAAAATTCTACTTTGTAAAGATTTATTGCAAATAAATGTAAGAGGAGTTTTTATAGAGTTAATAACTGCTTTGACTAACATCATACTAATGCTGTCATAGCCATAAGATTTTTTACTTTTGAACTTTGAAGTTATTCTCACCAATTCTTCCTCACAAACTGGTTCGAGAAATAGTGTTTTGTTGAAACTATTATTCATGAAATCACGAAATGATGTATCCGAACAAGAATTGATTTTAGCGGCTAATGTTGGTCCGACATTCACAAAGAAATTATTAAAATTATTGGCAATTTCTTTTTTATCTGATGTATAATTCTCACCATTGCGGAATTGTGATTCTGAACCAGTGCCATTTTTCTTCTTTCTGCTTGTGATTTCATTTAATACACTCCAGGTTTTCTTGATATCATTTTTGTACTCATATAGCTTATCAGAATAGTATTTTCTTTCCACAGACCTCAGTATACTAGTCAATTTGTTTTTATATTTTTTATACTTTTGTTGTGACTCAACAGTTTTGAATTTCAAGTAGCTTTTATACAAATTATTCTTTTTCTTACAAGCATTTTTCAAACCAGATGTATACCATGGTTTATAATTACACCTGTTATTGATCTTGACCTTTTTTATAGGAACATACATATTGTATTTTTCCTTGAAAACATCATAAAAATTAGAAAAAGCTTCATTCACATTTTCACACTCCAATATTTCAGACCAGTTTTGCGCTTCTAAAGCATTTGTGAATAGTGATAGATTTTCTTCACTCACATCTCGTATATATTTGTATTTCATTTTTGGGTCAGGAGAAAAACCTGGCGCACAAGGCATTAAAGCAAATATGGGCAAATGGTCAGACAGGTCATCAATCAACAGCCCATTCTTAATATCAATACCAGCTACATTGGTATATATGTTGTCAATGAGAGAGTAACTGTTTTGAATTCTAGTTGGTAAACTTATGAGCGGATAGTAACCATGATTAAACAACTGATTCGCGAAGTCTCTTGTTCCTTGATGTGATTCATACTTTAGGATGTCGATATTATAATCCCCACAGATAAACGATGATTTTAAATTAATAGCTTCCAAAATAGCATACATTTCATCAATATAAAATGGAATATTCGTGTCAGGTGCTCTATACATACAACCCACATTTACCTTTTTCTTACTTACTACAATTTCAACAAACACAGATTCCATACAATTTTCCACAACTTTGGTCAAATTAGTCAAGAGCCTTTGTTCAAATTTATCAGATATATAAAGAGCTACTCCACCACCTTTCTTGTTAGAGCGTGATGATGTGTACAATGTATATCCCTGCATAGAAAAAGTGTCTAAATCATGTTTACCAGGTACAAACCAAGTTTCAGACAATGCAATGACATCAAATTTTACAATTAATTTTGATAGCATATTCAATAAATCATCATAGTGAGACACCAAGCTTCTGCAATTCAGATGAATCATTGATAAACCACATTCAATATTCCAGCCCTTGAATTTATCTTTGCTATGAATTTATCTTAAACTACAAACAGTGAGACCACACAGTGATTTCCGACAGTGTGATAACATCTGTTTGCACTATTTTTTTCTTCACATTTTGCTCACATATTCACATGCACTTGTCTGAATGCGTTTTTCTTTAAAGAACAATTAAGGCACGAGTGTTCTATGACGTCACAATGAAACATCACGCGATTCAGCTTTAGTAACATATAACCATTTAGAAAACGTACAACCACTGTGACGTCATAATACAAAGTATTTGACGACCCGGTGAGCTGCATTGTTTATATTGTTTCCTAGCAACGCACATGTTTATGGGTCTTCTACTCATGGTCCTTGAGTACAAACAAAAGATTGAAAGAAGTTCATGCAATCTTTGGTACAATTTTACTTTAATTTACAGGGGTTGGGTTTCCAAATTTTTCAGAATCATAAATTCATAGCATGTGATAAAAACAAAACCTGTTTCGTGTGTTTTCGAACACACGGGAAAGATCTCGTTTGAACTGGCGGAAGAACACCAGAAAGCACTCGACCTTCGGTCTCGTGCTCTCTGGTATTGTTCCGCCAGTTCAAACTCGATCTTTCCCGCGTGCTGGAAAACACACTTACCTAGTTTTGTCATTGTATTTTGATCCAAACAAATCATAAATATTTGCTACATATACGTGAATGTGAAGAGCATTTTGTGCTGCCAATACAAAACTAATTTTGATAATTTTTTAGGTATCTGTGTAACTTACAAATAAAATAATTTATCCACTGTCAAAGATTTCTCCCGATGCAACATGCTTCAGTAATCCCGAAAGAATTAAATAATTCAGCAAAGCAAGTTCTAGTTTTCACTTGCAGACAGAGTTATCTCTATTACAATACTGTCCTTCCATATACGACTGTCCTCGTAGTGGTGCCATGAAGGCCAACACACGTAATGTCGCCAGGAAACTGTAGAAAAGTAGAAAAAGTCAATAGGAGAGACGACACAATATCCGACGTCACAGTGCACAACAGTTGTCGATATTAGTAAGACTAGCATTTCTCTTTTTAAGTACACGCAGTTCAGGATTCTACCTGTTGCATTAGTGACAAGAAGGCAGACCACAGAGTGGCAATTGGGTAATGCTTCGTGGGCCAATGGCTCAAGAAGGCATTCGTGACATTGCTGCACTTCACGAAGTAACAGACACAACTCGCTTGGCTCCTCCATGTGTATCTAACTATTACCGCCAATAGGCAATACCACTAACAGATATGACGCCAGTGAAAACAGAGAATGAGCGTTTCAGGCGCCCATTTTGAATTCGTTTTATCATTTTTCTAACTGCAAATATATCACGAGCAATATCCGTTGGTCCAACTGGTCCAAATTGTGTGATCTGAAGCCTATGTTTTCCCAGTATTAACCCGTTCCATCTCAGGAATGATAAACAATATATCCGAATGTTATACTGTAGTTCATAAAGCAAGCTTCATGTCTTACACAAATTTACTGAATTAAACATTGTCGTTGTTATACATTGTCATTTTATGGTCAAGGATTGATATCACCAACTACAAGTATAATATAGAGTTGTTCGTATTTGACCCCATGAGATTTCCCGTGGATATCCACCTGTTAATCTGAACTTGAGCATATGACAGTTTGGTCCAAAATAACCTAGCATCGTTATAGTCGTCGCAAATGCACTCCAGTTTTCATTAAAATTAAATTATTGGTTGTGCAGGTCATTTCTAATGGGGCCTAGCTATTGAAAAAAGTCCTAGCAAAATACATCAGCGTTCAACCGTGCCATGTCAAGTAATGAAAAGCCGAACAATCGCCATATAATGAGATTTAGACACGCATCATATTAAGGCATATATTTCTATTTCCGCCCGGTCCCGACAGCCTAGCATCTGCCCTGCTTCACTGTACAGTCCACTGATAATATCACGGCAAATATAATTCTATGGTTGACTACACAAACCTTCCTGCGAATATTTAATCATTATTACGAAAAGCTAGAATGCAAAAATGTGGGTGATAATGGGATGTGACAAAACTCATTAGTATCACTATCTCGTGATACATCCTGGCCCACATCCCAGGAGCCGAATCAATACAAAATGCAGTTCCCTACATTTTTAATTGAGACAGAAGGCAAATGAATAAGCGTTTCAATACGACAATAATATCAATGCATTAAGTGCTTTATTACCCGCATAAAGCAAATGTTAACTGTTATATTGCATCACTGCCGTATTGTGAATCAGATGCTGATGATTTTACTTGTGGACGGCAAGTACACAGCTTTCTATTCTATGTAGTGTAATAAATGATTTCATGATCAGCTAGTTAATTATTGCAGTTGTCCATATTTATTACTATAACCGTTTTTGAACAGACACATCTTGTTACGCCACATTGAGCACAACTTTGCAGATACTGGTATCATTAGTTATTGTAATCGAAATTTTTTTGCACCCAATAGGAAGTCACATAATGAAGCCAACACAATCAGCTGAAAACGGAAAAATCCAGCTGATGAGAAAACATAATACAAAATACATATACATCCTTGGTACGATATTTTTTAGCGTGCTTTTAATGATGAAACCATAAGATATGATTACCCATAATTTAGAGTTCTCTAACTCGGTGCCTGGTGTATTTTCACTCTGCCTGTTAAGGAGGTACGCTCAATTTCAGAGGGGCTAAAATTTGAAATTCATTTGATGCTTTTCAAATTTTCAAACAATCATAATTATGATATTGTGTATTCGAATTTTGAAAATAGACATTTTGGATTGATTATTTTATTAAATGTGGAATTATGGGTAATTTTACACTAAAAAGTCAATTTTTAAATAACAACTGATGCAAAACAAAATCTGGGATTATGCTTATCTATATATATCAACGAACCGATGTGCATGTTTTTGATGCAAAAAAAAAATATGGGGTGACCTTGCTAACTGTTGTAGTATATATTGTCAAAGTAAGTGAATTTATCAAAATCTTTACAAATTTAGGTTCAATTGAAATTATAAAAAATTTAGCCCCTCATAGTTTTTGTACGGAAACATGCACTCCAGCAATCAATTTTTTTTTCGAGAATTACACTTACGAAATTCTTAATATTTAAGATTTCGTGCATAATTTCTGTCGTAAATATGGACTTGCAAAGTTCGTAACTCGTTCGAGAATAGGGACCATTGGACTAGATAAACTAGCTCCAGCATGTGATACATATGGAAGCCCATGGGTGACATGTGCGGGAAAAAAATTTGGTGCTTTTTCTAGTAAAAACCTTGCACTTTCGAACGTAGAAAGTTCAAAGCTACCACGTTCGCACGTGGAAGCATTTAGCGCTATCACGTTCGCACGTGGTAACTTTAAATATTATCACGTTCGCACGTAGAAAGAATTTAGGCTTCCACGTTCACACGTAGAAAGTCCAAAGCTACCACGTTCACACGTGGAAACAATATATGCTTTCACGTTCGCACGTAGAAACTTGGAAACCTATCACGTTCGAACGTAGAAAGATGTAGGTTTCCACGTTCACACGTAGAAAGTTTCAAAGCTATCACGTTCACACGTGGAAACATTATATGCTTTCACGTTTGCACGTAGAAACTTTGAAACCTACCACGTTCGAACGTAGAAAGATGTAGGTTTCCACGTTCACATGTAGAAAGTTTCAAAGCTATCACGTTCACACTTGGAAGCATTTATACATTTCCACGTTCGCACGTAGAAAGATTTAGGTTTCTACGTTCACATGTAGAAAGATTCAAAGCTACCACGTTCACACGTGAAAGCATTTCATGTTACCACACCCAAATCTTTGCACGTGCGAACGCGGTAGCTCCTGAAGTTTGCACGTGCGAACGTGGAAGTGTTAAATGCTTCCACGTGTGAACGTGGTAACCTAGGACTTTCCACGTGTGAACGCAATAGCCTGAACTGTTTCCACGTGCGAACGTGATAGTGTTAAATGCTTCCACGTTCGAACGTGCTAGCTTTTTGCTGGAAAAGACATAGAATTTTTTTACGCGCATGTCATCTATGGGCTTCCGTAGATACACTTTCAGCCATCGGCATAAAAGTCATGGGCATGTTGTCAAGGCATCATTCTTGGTGTAGGCCTTCATATACTGAGATGTCTAGATTGTGACACTGATACATTAGTATATTCAGTGACCACACTAAAACCACACAGACTATCAAAGGAAACAACAATACTAGGACCCAGCCTAATTATTCAGCAGATAATCAAATCTGATGTACCTAATCCACTGCACAAACGACACCAGAATACAACCCCGATGATAGGGCCACGAACGAAGCATCAAGGTAGAATACATATGAATCATTAAGTTACTGCATTAGTGTACCAAGAGTTTCTGTGTAATTATGAGCACAACAACCTCGATGCCAGGTAAACTTTTGATTATTCTGGATGTGTTTTCATAAATTCGATTCGTTCCAAAGGAAACAGAAAAATCTGATTATACTGGAAACTTCATTGGATTTACAAGTGTACAAAATCATGAAGACTGCAATTCAAATGACTGATATGAATGTAAAGAGAAAAAAATCCTGTCTGTTTATATTGTAACGGGATTTCCCCCTCTGTGACGTCCGGATAACACGGTTTCTTGTTGGAAGGTGGTTGGGTTATTGGTTAACCGGAGCTGTGACGGAAAATTCCGGGACACTGCTGCTTGCACGGCTTGATCACGGCTAGTAAGAAGTCTCTAAGGGTTGGTAGCGTGGTTGCGGCTGCACCTGAAATGAGGAATCTAGAACTTATTCCGTCAGGTACTGCCTCTGCATCCGCTCCGCTGCTTTTGTCTCCACTGCAACCGCGACTGCACCTGAAATGTGAAAATTCTTTATTCATTAAAGGCCTCTGGCCCACATGCAACTACAAAAGTTCATACGTATGAGCAAAACACAGTGCTGCAACATTTACAGTGCGCGGTTCTCATTCTGCATAGTAAAAGCGTGATACAAAAATTTACATAGATTGCTGATACATTCCTTATCCTTAGATTTCATTATTTTAACGAAGATGTCTTCTAAATTTCGTTCTTTCCTTATGTACAGACTAAGATATTTGTTTCGAAGCGTGACGTATTGAGGACATACTAGCAAAAAATGTATTTCGTCTTCGATATAATTCACATTATAATTAGTTTGACAAAAATTACAGAAACGCTCACTCCTATCAACAGATACATATCTTTGTTTCACAGTAGCTAGGTGATGATTTAAACATCGGAAACGGGTCAAAGCAATACGATATTTAGGATATAACTTTTCAGATAAATATAATTCAAAATCCAAGCTTGACTTGAAAATACGATACATGTACAATTTTGAACTATTTGATATCTCGGTATGCCAATCCTGCAAACACGTGTCTAATAATCTCTGTCTGAATATACATAAGAACGTATCAATATCGCCGACACTTTGATTCACCCAGACGTCACCAAACCCATATGAATATAGCATAAACCTAATATCTGATGCCCAGTTGTTACCTCCTAATTCATCATAAAGCTTTAGCTTTTTAGGTTACCGGACCTTTGGTCCGATAACCTATTGGCATGGCGTTGCGTCCGTCGTCCGTCCGTCCGTCCGTCCGTCCGTCCGTCTAGCCGTCTAGCCGTCCGTCCGTCCGTCCGGCGTTAACATTTTTATCTTTAAAGTTAACGATCGAATCTTTCTGAAATTTTGCACAAAAATGCCTAAAAATATTTTGAGAAGGAGGTATTTTTTTGTTTTTTGATTTTCGCATTTTTTTCAAAATGGCGGCCGTTTTTGTCGAAAAACGCTCAATTTTGGACTTTGACGGCCATTTTCTCAAAAACTGTCTGATCAGTTTTGAGTTTTTGGTTTCAAAAGATTCCCCTCATATACCTCTGTGATATGTATAAGTTTGGTTGCCCTAAATCTGCCGGTTTTCGTGTGGCGGCCATTTTGAATTTTTGGCGGGTCGGCGAAAAAATTTTTTTTCGCCCCAGATCGCATTACTATCCATTTTGGGCCATTTCTAGAGCAAAAAAAAATTTTCACCCTTTGAAAAAAATTTTGGACTTAGAAAATTTTCGGCACTTTTTCCCTTCATAATGGGAGCTGTCCGGACTGTACTCATAGAACGCTTGAAGATAGAGCTTAGAAATTGGCAC
Organism: Terebella lapidaria; assembly: GCA_949152475.1. Lineage (NCBI taxonomy): Eukaryota > Metazoa > Annelida > Polychaeta > Terebellida > Terebellidae > Terebella > Terebella lapidaria. The sequence continues at coordinate 23,842,891 of OX424558.1, read as the reverse complement.
TTTCAAATGGGAAGTCATATATGGCGACTTGTGTGGTGACCTTGAATTTGACCTTGGATGACCTTGAAAGGTCAAAACAGCCATTTTTGGGTCGAAAAACGCTCAAATTTGCACCTGGTCTGTATTTTCTCAAAAACTCTCTGATCAGTTTTGAGATTTTTGCTTAAAAAGATTCCTCTTATATACCTCGGCGACGTGTATAAGTTTTGTTGCCCTTGAATCGCCGATCTCAGTGTGGCGGCCATTTTGAATTTTTGATGAGTCGGCGAAAAAATTTTTTTTCGCCCCAAATAACATTACTATCCATTTTGGGCCATTTCTAGGCAAAAAAAAATTTTCACCCTTTGAAAAAAATTTTGGACTTGGAAAATTTTCGGCACTTTTTTCCTTCATAATGGGAGCTGTCAGGACTGTACTCATAGAACACTTAAAAATAAAACTTAGAAATTGGCACTTTCAAATCGGAAGTCATATATGGCGACTTGTGTGGTGACCTTGAATTTGACCTTGGATGACCTTGAAAGGTCAAAACAGCCATTTTGGGGTCAAAAAATGCCCAGATTTGTCTTTGTAGATGAAATGCTTGCAGATAGAGCTCCTGTTTGCATTATGAACATATAGGAAGACATATATGGCACAACTAATGATGACCTTGAACTTGACGTCAGATGACCTTGAGTGCCAAATGTCTGACTTGGAATGTGTAAATTGACCTGAGCGGCCTAAACGATTCCACCCAACATATAGAATATCAAATGCCGCACACATACATGTAATGGTTACATCGAAGTTCATACGGATGACCTTGATTGGTAAATCCCAAGGTCATATGTTTACACTGCGAACCTTGATTGGTGAATCTCAAGGTCTGTTACCTGCCAATGCTGCCATGGCCAAACCAAAATTGTCCGGTAACCTATCTTAGCCTTTGGGCTAATTTTATACAACGAGTTTCGCAAAATATTTCTGTTATCATGTACAATATGAAGCCAATATTTTACACACCTCAATTTATACAAAACAGACAATGGATAACGACCCAATTCACCCAATACAACGACGTTACATGTACTATACGACACTGAAAGTAAATATTTACAATACTTTCTTTGAACAACTTCAATTGATGTACGAGTTTCAGTTCCCCAAATTTCTGCCCCATATAGTAATATCGGAACTACCATTTTGTCAAAAAGGTCCAAAGACAATTTAATTGAAATATAGCCATATGCTTTGACAAAGCGTTTGAGTAAAAATACAGCTTTTTCTGCCTGTGACGCCAGAGTGTTTACTGCCGTTGACCAGACCAGTCTGGACGAAAATACAATTCCTAAATATTTATAATAATTTACAGTTTCAACTCGTTGCCCGTCAAAAAAGAAACATTCATTCCTTCGTAAATATCCCCCATTTCTAAAGACTACAACCTTTGTTTTGGACAAATTGACCTTTAACCCATACTCATTACAAAAATCTCGTAATACATTCAGTTGTGTTTGTAATCTCCCAACTGTATCATTTACCATACATATATCGTCAGCATATAATAACATGTGCAATTCTCGAAAATCCTCATCAATTTGTACACTTGGGCATTGTAAATTTTTAAACTTCGTTACCAACTCATTTATGTAAAGAGCAAACAATAGGGGACTCACCATACACCCCTGTCGTGTGCCTACCGAACATGAGAAACATTCGGTTATCCCATCAAAAGTTTTCACACAAGATCTCATTTGTTGATACAAAGATCGCAGAACAGTTATAATTTTACCATGAATACCACGTCTGATTAATGTATACCATAATATAGAGTGTGGCACCGAATCAAAAGCTCGTGAAAAATCAACAAATGCTACGTAAAAACGACCTTTTCTTTTCCGTAAATATTTATGTATTATAGCATAAAGCGAAAATATGTGGTCAACAGTGGATCTTCCTTTCCGATATGCACCCTGCGTGTCATCTAATTTATCGTTATGTTCACACCATAATACCAATCTGTTATTCAAAACTTTTGTGAAAATTTTCCCAACACAACATAGAAGAGATATACCCCGATAATTCTTGACATCATTTTTGGGACCTTTTTTGTGCAAAGGACTTATTATTGCATCTGCCCATTGAACGGGAAAAATTCCAGAAGTTAGTATAACATTGATTAATATACACAAGTCAGCAATAATGATATCGTTTGCATGTGTAAAAAACTCGTAAGAAATACCATCCACCCCAGGCTTTTTGCCTTTTGGTAAACATTTCATAACATCGACAATCTATCATATCAGGTTCATCGTTCGTACATTTCTCACAATAACCATCATGATCAGACATATATTCATTAACAACCTGAGAAAAATTATTTTCAATTATAGGCTCATCGTTCAGTAAAGCCTGAAAATATGACGTCCACGAAGATTGCGATATTGATCTTTCAATACATGCGTTTTTACAAGTAATTTTCTTCATATAGGACCACACATCTTTATTACACTGTATAGTATCACGTAAGTGTCCATATATTTTTCCATCATATTGATATTTTTTTCTTACGACATAAAGCTTTGAAATATTTTTTTGATGACAGATACAATGTAAGGGTAGATTCTGATCTGTTTTGTCTATACATTTTCAACAAAATTTGCTTTTTAAATTTTGCATTAGCACATTCATTATCCCACCAATCTGAATGTTTACGTTTTTTATTACTAGCCCTATTAAATGTGGTCATTGACCTACGTTTCATTGACCCTGCCGCGCGCTGAACCATGCCCACCAAACATGAAAGTGCGGCATTTACATCACACTCATGAATACATGAGTTAAAAGTGTCCCGATAAGTACTGCTCACTTGGTCATTTAACAGGCGGCGGTACTCATCGCGCTTGGCTGGGTCCCAGACAAACTGGACCGGCAGAGGCCGACCTTGACCTTCGACAATACTAGGCGTAGGAGGACATGGTTCAGTGCGTACACAAGTAAATAAACAAGTTACTGGGAAGTGATCTGATTCATCACGGTTAGAGACTGTGAAGTCAATAACATTATCAAAAATATTTGTAGAAACAAGTACATAGTCAACAACACTTTGTCCCGATGAAGAACAAAATGTAAATTCACCGTACTGATCGCTTGCCGACCTTCCATTCAACATATGAATATTATATTTTATACACAAATCTATCAAACTGTACCCAAAATTGTTAACTTCTTTATCTCGTGACTTTCTAGGAACAGAAAAAATATCTGAGTTCCACCAGCTTGGATATGATAAATATTTGGTGTTATCATCAATAAAGTCAGGAATATCTGCTGTGCGAGCATTGAGATCACCCAACAATATAATTTCGCTGTCATTTGTTATATCTAACAATTCATCAGATAACTCTTCTATGCCATTTTTGTTTATACGTTTATCGTAAAATGTTGATTTCTCACAAGGAACATATATATATACACAGCCAATAGTCAGATCCTTTTCAGTGCAAGACAAATGCGGTGCGTTTATTTTCAAATAAATACCATAATCAGTTATTTTGTGAAGTTTTACAATAGCATCTAAAGCACGAACTACAAAAACAGCTATGCCACCAGGGTTTCTACCTCGAAGTGAGCGCCGGCGACTGTGCAAAAAATACGAAACATGAGAATCCTGCAGTACACCTAAAAAGTCTTCATCCTTATCAGCCCATGTTTCTGTTAGACAAACAATATCATATAATTCTAAATACTGTAATGATTCAACAGACCTGATCGATTTTAAACCGTGTATATTCCATGTAACAATTGCAATATCTCGGTCAACACCTAATATACTAAAGGGTAGCTGTTATGTTCATTTCTTACTGTCACGGGTGTCGATGCGGCTGGCTGTCCATTAGGTGTGGTTGGTGGTGCTGACATGTGAGGAAAATCCGGTGGCCTTTGACTCGTGTTGATGAGTGGCGGGGAAGGACCACGAGGCATACTCATTGTCGGCTGTAGAGGAGGATATTCATCCGCCCCCAACAGAGGAGGCATGCCAGGGTTGTTCGTGGCCGGTGTCGACACGCACATCTGTGATAAGTAAGGCGAGGAGGTCGGCAGCTGCTGCTGGAGTAAGGGATGTGGGATTGACGGCGACGTGTGGAGGGAACGGTGGAGTTGGTCGACAGCCGACACTGCAGCGGGGTCTGGTGCTGGGAAGTGTGGGGCATGAGACGGCGAGGCGTTCTGCGGCTGGTACTGTGGTGGTGGTTTGGACATACCAGGACTCACGTGTAAATCCAGGGGGTGATGGTGAGTGTCCATATCAGGTCGACCAGCAGGATACCTCGTGGGGCTTGATCCTTGAGGATCACGGATGTACTCGGGTCTGTGTGATGGACCTGGGTCCGTTCGTATCAGCTTGCCGTGTGCTGCCATCCTGTACTGTTGTTTGAGGTTTGGGATGGATTCAAGTAGCGTCCGGAAGTTATTTTCCGCTACTCTTTCTGTGTGGGGCTTGGAAGAGCGAATGAATGTTTTCCGGTACATAGGTTTGGATGACAAGTTACCTTTGGACCTCAACACCCGGAGTTTGTCAGCTAGTGTGGACAGCTCTATCTTCATAATCCCTGGTTTGTTGTCTCTACCTTTCAGTCGCGTTGTCCGGACACTGGCGACATCTGGCAGGCCCAGACCGTCAATGAGGAGGCGTTCGAAATGGAGATTCTAGAAGCGTCTCCGCCTCTGATACTGCAACTGCTCCTGTCTCCGCAACTGCTCCGTCAGGTACCGCCTCCGCAGTGGGTCCGCTGCTTCCACCTCCGTCTCCGTCTTCTTCTCCGGTGATCTGGGTTCTGGATCACCCTCAGACGTCGTCACAAACTTTGTCTTAACCGACCGTTAACTTGTCTCCCTTCTCCGTATTGCTTTCTTTTTCCGATTACTTTAACTTTATCATAATTTCCAAGTTCCCTAACGAACACGGAAAAACAACCCGGAATAAGTTTTCAGATTTATTTTTCTAAGTGTACAGTCGGAGGACATAAACTGTAATCATCTGCATGACTTAAGCCGGAGCAGGGGAGTACTCTGCTAAGGGAGAAGGGTCTGAACAGGTCGACGTCAGGACACCAACTCCGCCGTTCCCGCCGAAGCGGGGGCTTTTATAGACCTGAGACCCACATCACGTGACCAACCTGTTGTGACGTCATAGTCCGCCAAAACACTGATTTTTCCGGAATTTCCAAAAACATGCTAGAACCAATCAGCGGCTGACACGTCACCTTTTAAACCGAAAACGAGGCTGATCACATGACCTTCCGGAAATAACGTCATTACGTTTTTGTACTCCATTGTTCCGGCTCCGTCTCCGGAGCGTAAGGTCACTGGTCAAATTCAAGGTCACGAGAATTTTCAGCATATGTTATTTCCTATATGTCCAAAATTGCCAAGTTCAAGTACAAGGTCATACGAATATTCAGCATATATATCATCTATTATGTGCACAATTGATTCCTAAGCTGTAAAGTCGATAATAACCGAGATTAGCCATTCTGTGTTCTGACCTTGAAAATGAGGTCAAGATCATCAAATTGTTAGGCATACATCATTTCCTATATGTCCACAATTGATTCCCAAGCTATATAGTCGATAATATGCGAGATTTTAGCCATTTTGTGCTCTGACCTTGAAAATAAGGTCAAAGGTCAAATTCAAGGTCATCAAAATATTCAGTGTGTATCATTTTCTATATGTCCCCAATTGGTTCCCAAGCTATAATGTCAATAGAGGAGCAAGATCAAGGTCATCAGAATATTCAGCACACAACATTTCCTGTATGTCAACAATTGATTCCTAATCTCTAAGCTCCATATTAAGTGAGATATTAGCAATAATGTGCCCATAAAAAAGCAGAGGACAGTTCAACATGGGAAAGTCTGATTCATTCATGGGAAAGAGCAACATTCCCACTTAGTCTCCAGTAAGTGAAAAAAAGTCACATGTACCGGAGTCATCGTCTGTGGGTGTGATGGCAGGACCGTAGATACTGCTGCCAGAGTGACCTTGATCTTTCGTCTTTATCATGGCTGTATTTTTGTAAGTCTCATTCTGAAATCAGAAACCCAAAAATGTGTAGCATTATCTGATATACTATGTATTCAAACTGCTTTAATTTCGATAGCCCGGTGCGAGCAATCTGTAGAAGGCAGATCTAGCAATGCACGTGCGATGTTGTGGGTCTCTTCTGATACTGAAATCATGTTGAAAATCATGGCGCCAATAATCAAAACAATGTAAACCAAGCAAAATAACACGAATCAGATAGGTACATAGCTGCAATTCTCATCTGACAAAACTGTTGTTCTCTATATTGGTTGATGACAGCTGTATTTTTGTCATTGACGTCACAATGTTAATTATTTAGCGGTCTTGGTATTCTGGTGGTCGTCTTTTTTACATTTGTTATCACGGGTTGTCACGGGTTAAATTCCACCAAGTGGTACGTGTTGTAATAAAGTGAATTGTGGCTATTAACACGGAACAAACCTAATTCCGAGAATATTATTGTGGATCTTCATGAACCCCTAAATATGGTTATACGGAGGTGAAATTAAGTGTTCCGGAAATAGTGAGCATTTATTATCCAACAGTTGGCACATGTGGCCATGAATTCCAAAAAAAGGAAATATGAACAAACAAGTGCTGCCGCTTAGTTGTTACTGATTAGGTATATTTATCCACCAGATCGTTTAGAGACTAGCTGGGTACTTCGATGAACGCAGTCGTCATATCTGCAACTCTAAAATAGCGTATGAGTTGTGAAACAAACACAACATCTGGTTCCCAAAATAGGGACATTGACAATGGATAAAATTAGATCATCATGTTTGCCATATTCTCTGGTTGACAAGTTAGTCTCCTCGTCATTCTCCAAGCATGGATCTGAATAGTTAGATCTATCTTGTCTAATAATTAGAGGAGTCGGATGAATTTTATTTTCATGGATTTATGGCATCTAGGTAGCCAGTGACTACACATCATCTGGAGTGTAATTGATATTAAGGTTGTTCGATACACCGAACGCGTCATCAATGTGGCCCGTCTATGGTTGACCAAACGTGTCATAAACAGCGAATGTAACGGCGGGGTGAAATAGGGATCGGCGGGGTATGAATGTTGCCGTGCAATGGGAGTACTGGAAAATCCGGCGGTCTGTAATCAGTACGGCGGAGTCTCGACTTGAACACACAAAGTACTGGAAGCATCACAGCATATGTCTAGTATCTTTCAGTGGGCCAGCCTCGGTTAAGAAGATAATACTACTAGAACATCCATTCGTTACATAGTTTTAATATGTATATGAGTAAACGTTTGCACAACAAAACTAGTAGACCTAACAATTTCCAAATCTTCTGATTAACATAATCAAACAGATCGTAAAATTATTCAAAACACTGTTAAATAAATTGACAACACTTCTGTGGATCATGGCATAATTTTCAATACAACTCAAGCTTAGCGATAATAATATTTTGAAAGACTATTCATGGTATTGCAGATCTCGTAGGGCTAATAAGCATGAATGTACTAGTATGGCATAACACATGGAATTTGTTGCTACTTGACTTGAGTGGACCAAGGACAAAAGATACAACGAATGCAAGAGCAAATTTGAGGGGTGGGGGGGGGGGGGGAGTTGCTGGCGCAAGTGGCGCTCATTACTTTGTATATGATATCTGTGTAAGACCAATAAAACAAGTGTGAGGGTTTATTCCGTTTCTTACCACATCCTCCCATCCGCCGAATCCTGCATTTTGTGCCCCTGTGGAGTGTTTTCTTCACAATTCCAATCTCTTAGAACTTCAAAGTTCACCACAAAATATCCAGAGGTCGTCACACACTCTTTTATAATAGTTTGTCCTATGCGCCCCTAAGTCTGTCCAAACACGCATATGCATTTCCAGTTCCACTAAGCAACATTCCATTGACATACATCAATTCCTCTATAGCCTGTCCATTATATAGCCTGAATATACCAAATGTTCACTCTTTAAGAGGAATACATCATAAGAAGAGCTCAGATTCATTGGGCCGCAACATTTACAGCCCACCAGGCTCGATTTCGCGGGGCTCCGTTTTCGTTACAGTTGTCATTTTTGACACGTTTCGTCTACCATACCCGTTCCGCTATGTAAACCGAATGGGGCTAACTTCTTTGTTTCCGCAGCTTATCTGCCCAGAAATTTACACTATGTTAGGCGATTTTCTGCCAAAATTCATCGAGATGCATGAAATAGACCTATAGACGAAATAATCTCCAAAATTCACCGCGCACAGACCAGCGCTACCCTCTCAGTCAAATCCGTTATCAGCCATTTATATATAATAAGCTATATCCTCACGTTGTCCGTAGGCCTACAAGTTATCGCAAAATCCTGTGCCAAATGTGGCGGTCATCTTGCTCAAGCTAATTGGGTGAAATTTATTCCTAAAGTTCTACTGACTTGTCAAATTTGATGGGGATATTTCAACTATTAGGCCTACTGAGTTGGCGACCGGAGAGAATCTCATCTGAGCCAATTGACCAGTCAACATCTAGTGGTTCATTCTAGCAGCCATACCGTTCATGCTAATGATCACATCTACCATGCCAGCCTTTTATACATTTCTGAGTCAAGTCAGAACATACAATATATGAAATATATGATCTTTTTTCAATTCATACTCACAAAAACTTGAATAATTTGACATAGTATGCACTCTAAAATTCATGAAATTATTGATTTTTTGTTTCCATAAAATTACACTTTTCATGTTTTAACGCTTATATCGCGAAAAGTAACCTGGATAGGTATATTTTTTACATTATTTTTACAAACCCAAAATATCATTGAAGAAATATGTGTAAAAAAATTAGAAAAAAATACTGTATTACTGACCGAGCAGTGATACTCAACGTTGTATGGATTATCAGAAGTTACTCTTTTTCTGTAAAATTTCAGCGCTGAAATATATACACATGTTCTTACTCTTGCCACGAAACATATCAAACTCAGTGCTAGCGAATTTTGTTTCATCAGTTTAATGAACCGTTGCATATACAACAGTTCTGTACTGAAAAATCCTATAAATATATAGTTTTAGGCAAAAATATGCAGTTAGATTGCATGTCATGATGTAATGGATTGTGGCTATTGCTGAGGTACTTTCAAGACTGATAGGAGGTCAACAAAATGCATCATAGCAAAAAATATCATACGGTGACCTACTATTTTTTCGGCTTTTTGTAACCATCACATATCTAGCTATCAAGAAATATAACTTTTTACTCAATAAAAATACCTTTCCGGGTGTTTCGAACAACCTTAAGAACACTTGTTTTTTCTTTTAAAATTAGAACTTTGACTAAACGGTTTGGCAGTTTTATGATCCAACGTTGTCATGTGAATTCAGAGCTATGTCATCGAATGCCAGCAACTATAACAGAAACAGCAACAGCACCAAAAACCTGATCCTAGACTTTGCTATTTGGTTCTTACTCGCTCTATTCAGTTAACTTGGGACTGGTTCGTTTCTCGGAACACCTGGGGCCCGTTTCACTAAGATCATAAAGAGCTCGTTAGCAGCAAAATTCTCGTTAAATTAAAGAATCCTCGTTAATAACGAGGGTTTATCAATCACTAAGATTTCCATCGTTAGAAATGCTCGTTGTATCCATCGTTAACAATATGTTGTCATAGTTATTTTTGTGTTTTTATTTCCATTGGTAAAAACTTCAAGGAGGACTTTATATAACGAGCTCGCTATCTTAGTGAAACGGACCCCAGTTCTAGTGTGGGGAAATCAAGCTCGCCCTACTACCCTAATAGTCTCATCAACCTTGTGTAACAAGAATACCTGTCGACCGAGTCACACATTCGGTTAATATTAGCCTTGTATAACCACCATATATTCAGATTGTATCAAGTTTCTACTACCTTTGGTGTGAACAAACGAATGTCAAGCCTCTACTCGGATAAGGTTGATTATTGATAACATATTCATTATATAATAGTGCTGCCACCTAGGAACAGTTCTGTTCACTCCGTCTTCGAGACAAAGTGTGAAGTGTAACACCGTTGGTGTAGTTTTGCAAAATTGAGTGCACAGTTGACTTTCGTGACCTGTGTGTTAACTTGTGGCAGTTCCTGAACAGAAATCGAGCAACCGATATGCTCTCTGTTGTTCTGAAGTGTGAGGTGCCTCACAGTATCTCACAGTATTGTGGATGATGACTGTGGTTATTTTGTACATGTATGCATAGTCGAGAATCCAAGGACTGGATATGAATGCAATGACAGTATTCTGTGGTGTATATCTAGAACGAACATTACAATATGAAAATCAAATCGCACCACAGGTTGAAAATTTGTCCCAGAAACGTGTTATTATCACCAACAAATCGTGTTCTGTTAACGACAATAAAGTGATCGATTGATTAATTGATGTAACAAGATTTATATAAAAATACACAAGTGATACACATCCATGTGAAAAATTATATCGTGTGTCTTGAACAGATGTCTGAATTTTTATATTATATACAGTACTTATGCTTGCAATAAATATCCATTCAGTATATTTTCCTATTTGTTTTGGTCATTATATTCGTACATATCCATGTAAATTTCTGCGAAGTAGATACAAAGCTGATTCTAATACTTTCTTCAAACCTTTGTGATACTTACATATTGAAGAACTTATCAACTGCCAGCGATTTTTCCTAATACAACATGCTCCATTAATCCAAAAAATAATATAATAAGGCAGTAATGCAATATCTAATATTCACTTGGAGACACAGTTGAGACATTTCTATTACAATCCTGTCCTTCCATTTACTATCCTTGGAGTGATGCCATGTACACATGTAATGTCACGAGGAAGAGAAATACAGGACACTGTAGGCAAAGTCAATATCCGACATCACAGTGCACTGGCAGTTGTCAATACTAGCCAGACTAGGGTTCCCCTTTATATTCACACATAATACACCCCGTTCACCATTCTACCTGTTGCATTAGTAACAAGAAGGCAGGCCACAAAATGGCAATTGGGTAGTGCATCGTGGACTCGGGCATCGAGTGCAATGTCCCGGTCTCGTCAACGATAATCCATTACTAACCCCTCAAGGGGGGAACGATCGTTTATTATTCACGTATGTTTCTCATGACAATCTGAAACAATGACTCAGAGAGATATATCATTGCTGCATTTCATGAAGTGACAGACACACCTCGCTCGGTTCCTCCTTGTGTATCGCCAATAGGCAAAAGATCTACCACTAATTGAAATGACGCCAATGAAAACATAGAATGAGAGTTTCAGGCGCCCATCTTGATTTCTTTGTATCATGTTTCTAATTGCAGATAGAACGAGAGCAATATCATGCGGTCCAAATTGTCTGTTCTAAACCCCCTTTTTCCTAGGACTAACCCGCTCCGTATCAGGAATGTTAAACGCAGCAGCCGAGTGTTAATACTCTGATTCATAGAATATACTTCATTTCTTACACACATTTATTGAAGATAGCATTCTCCTCCAATGAAAAATTCAATGTTGTTAACATTAATGGAATATGTCATACACTGTCATTTTAGGTTCAAGGGGGAGCATCACCAAGTACAGACTTCATGAGGTTTTCATGAGGTTTTCATGAGGTCTACCCCTGGTGGCGCCAGTGTGTCTTTGGATAAACTATTTGGTCGGGCTTTGTTTCTATTGCAAATTGTTGTATTTTACGTTTGTTATTGGCATCATCAAAATCTACTGTATTTGTGGTAATAGATTGATACCTACATTACATCCACCTGTTACCCTGAACTTGAGCTTAATGACAGTCTGGTGCCACTTAACAAAGCATGTAGTTACGGTGGTCACAAATGAACTCCAAGTATCATAAAAAAATGTACCGAGTGCCTAACATCTGCCCTCCTTCACTATGTACAGTCGCACTTATGGTCACTTCCTAAATATGATTCCATGACTGACTACAAGAAACCTTCCTCGGGATATTTGTTCATTATTAGGAAAAGCTAGAATGCAAAACTGTGTGGTAATAATGGGATGGGACACAACTCATTAGTACCACTAAACGTTAAGTCTGGAACAGCAGACTTAACAACCAGATCTCACCAGTGTTTCTTGGATCAAATGGAGTTGACATGGTACCAAAGGATACATGTATATGGCGACCAGGAATTGGACTTTATAAATTAATAATTTATTTTATATAGAGTAAAAAAACCTTATTAAAATCTGTATTTAAAAAACTAAATAAACGTTTAAATATCACTACGATATTAACTGTCCATTCCTAAGTTGATCACATTCACCATGCAAACAGCATCAACCGATATTCTTACCGCAAGCATAATACATGTACAACGGAAGATTAGCCCAGCCAGCATTCCATTGCTCAGTTGATGAACGATATGAAGTATGCACTTCATCGTGATAATGACCCTAATACATTATGCAACGAAGGTTGCACCACAGAAATCACGCATATACGGGCTACATATATGCGGCGTTATTATAAGGGATGATGTGATATTTCACACCACTAGTGCGAAATAATGTGACGGTCCGTTGTCTAGTGCTGGGTTGTTGCACACTAAGACGTTAATGACGTCCGTACCATGTCTTCCATTGTCTCATCCACTGCATCTAGATGCGATATTACTAACATGGTCAACGTTATATAAGTGGTCGTTACATGGTAGCAAATCACACTAATGAGATCAATAATGAATTTATACATTAATTATGTTTTTCTACCCCCCCCCCCCCCCTCCAAAGAAAATACCATCTTGTCAATGAATATTTGTTTGTAAACATGGTAAAGGGCATTTAGCAGTGCATTGCTACGGTGGCTGATTCATGCCATAATGCGCTTTTCCTGAACAGTTTTTGTCGCGAATTTAATTGTGACGACTGAAACTATTTAAAATTGCGACCGCAATCCTTAGATCCGCGAAAACATTCTCGCCGCGAATTAAATACATTTAGCGGGGGCTAAAACATTATCGTCGCGACCAAAATCATTTTCACTGCAGCGAAATTGTTCTCGCCGCGATTTAAATACTTATAGCCGCGACCAAAACATTTTCGCTGCAGCGAAAATGATTATCGCCGCGGCGAGAATGGCCATACTTGTTCTTTCATCACCTCAAAGAGAACAAATTATTTATTATTGTAATTATCGCCACCGCGAATATTCACAGTTGAGTACAATTATCGCCGCGGCGGTAAGTATTCTCGCTGCAGCAGAAATGTATTGGTCGCGGCAACAACGATTTTCGCTGCAGCGAGAATGTTTTGGTCGCGGCAACAATGGTTTTTGCTGCGACCAAAATGTTGTAGATGCGACAACAACTATTTTCGCTGCGACGAGAATATTTCCGGTGCAGCGAAATCGTTTCGGTCGCGATTTCAATCATTTCGGTCGTCAGAATTAAAGTCGCGACGAAAACGCTTCAGGACAAACACATCATGGCATGAATCAGCCACTGTACATTACGATTGAAATGAAATAACCAAATAACACATACAAAGATTACATCAGGGTGTTCATACCTTCCATAATATAACATATGCTACACGTGCTGTGATGGAGCTATCTCATCATAGTTGTGATTGCTTGTTTCCGCAATTTAATTTCACTTATAACAAACGTGAAATCAGTAGCCAAAAGAATAGTATTCCGAACGAACAAAGCCATGTCGGTTATCCAATCTCAAGGTGTGGATAACCGCAAGCAATGAAGAGCACGACGATCCACTTAGGTGCAAGTGGGACAGGGTTCAAGACTAGTAGGGGCCTTAACATGGACCACATGCCAGAAAAAATATGCATGCCATGTTTCTAACTGATATGCTATACTAATCTACTGATGACGTTTAAACCACACGATTCTCTGAATACATCTCAATAAAAACAATTATTCAGTAGTTTGAGTGTATGGTGTTAAAATCTTACAAATGTATATCCTTCTTTTGCAGATCGAGTGGTGTTCATTCATTGTGACCCTTATTGATGGAAAAAGGGTTATTTAAAGTGAAATAATCGGTTTCTGAATTCGTTGTCAATCAATTGGCTAGCATATATTAGATGTTGTTATATACTACTAAGAATCCCTGAGTTGCCATTGGTTAAAAGCTGGTCACGTATCTATGCATAAACATTCATATTCACCATACCAACCGGTCAAGTTCTTTTTGATATTCACCGATCGGTCCATATCACACATATGTAGCTTTCGCCAAAGACCAATTTCAATGCTTTTCCATGTTTTTTGTTGTTACTAGTATCGCGTATCTAATGATATGGTGAATTGAATAGGCTTGTCTCAGAGATCATTCCTTGTTTGTGTTCCTGAAATATTGACATCGAATTGGAATTTAGAGGCATGAATGGCGAAGTATTTATTCGAATCAACACATGATAGTTTTGGGTATATAATGTTAATATCACAACATCCACGTCATACACAAACATTGCTTCAGTATTTGCATGAACTTTTCAACTTTTCACATGTTATATATATTAAAAGAAATATTTAGTTTCAGTGAATACGTGAAAATATGTACCTCTCGAAAAACACATATTCACCTCGCAAGCTCGGTATCTATCACGTATTCATCTCGCTGAAAAGTCAATATTTGTATAATATAGCATCGTTATAACCCCCCAAAACACGTCTGCATGACCCTGCAGTGGAGTTTGAACATACCGCGGAAACGCACGATGTGAACGAATTGTTTACATGTGCGCTAACAAAAAACAAAGACATGAATTTCCACATATAGTCGTTATTTGCAACACAAAAGAATCAAACTGAAAATTTGGGGTTCCATCACTATAATATACCATACATATAAGAGTTTCAAGTTATAGTACTGTGTATTTTCCTATATTTTCAGCTATTATTCTTAAATTTTGCATCATTGCATGGGAACCGTTCCATGCGGAACTATTTTTATAATCCGACTTTCAATGTGAAATTTCGACAAATTCGTGACCGCATTGGAACTTTTGCACTGTACAGCTGTTCTGAGGACAGCTAATGATCACTTGCAGCAGGAAAACCAAAAAACCGATTATTCCACTCTAAATACAAAGTATCCTTTGTATAAAGAACAAATAAAATATATATCATGCTTGTCTGTATTGTTCTCAGAGCAAACATTCTAATAACATGTGTAATGTACGCCATAAACCAGCTCTAGCACGTGATACACATGCAGCTATCGGTATAAAAGTCAATTTTATGTTCATGGCATCATTCTTGGTGTAGGTGAGATGTCTAGATTGTGATACATGAGTATACTTAGTGACCACATTAAAATCACACAAACAGCCACGGGACACAACAATACCAGCTTAAATATTCAGCAGAGAATCACATGGAATCTGATGCACAACAATCCCGAGGATGGAACAAGGAATGAAGCATTTGCGTAGCCATCGATAAAATGTGTATGAATCATTAAGATAATACATTGGTGTATCGGGAGTTTCATTGTAATTATGTACATAACTACTCTGATGCCGGTAGCAATTGAGACTACTTCTCTGAATGTGTGACTTTCATTAATGTGTTTTCATAAATTCGACCTGTTTCAAGAAGACACAGAAATTTGATTATATTTGGAATTTCATTGGATTTGCACGCGTAAGTTTATTTATATTAAAGTGATGGGATCTTTGCTGACAAAGAAAGGCTAGCTATAATGAGATATACCATGACACTACGCCAAAAAGGTATCGAGGTGAAACTAGTAACAGACACCACATATGGCTGTATTAATATATGGCAGCAATAACGGCGCCTCGGAAGGTTGTGTGATCAGGATGCAAAATCAATCACAGAAAACGAAGATGGCATTCCTGCAGTGGAACTGCTGTCATAAATCGATAGTGGTAAATAGCATGTGATCCAAGGATCGGTGTGGCTCTTGTAATACTGGGCAATGACTTTTTGTAATTTGTACTTTATCTTGAAGATTATTGCTGAGATCGTCAATTTTTTTTTTTTTCAAATTCATGAGACATTACCAAACATGTTTGTTCCAACGTTCCAGTGGCACATTTGCTTTGAGTAAAATTTAGTGCACTATTCTAAATTAGCAAGCTACATTCTCACTTACTCTCCAGTGAGTGAAAAAGGTCACATACCCGAGTCATCGTCTGTGGGTGTGATGGCAGGACCAAAGAGACTGCTGCCAGAGTGACCTGGATCTACCGTCTTCATCATGGCTGTATTTCTGTCCATCTCATTCTGAAATCAGAAACAAAAGCAATATAGCACTATCCGATCCGCTATTTTTTTTTAATTTCTTAAATTCCCATGAATCAGTACAAGTAGTCTGTGGATCACAAAGTGATACTAGTATTCATTAAAATAATTTCAATTCATATATATATATATATATTCATTTAGTTACAAATCTGATCTGGCAGTGAATCTGTTGTTCTCTACACATAACATTGTGGCAGCTGCAATGTCATTGACGTCACAGGGTGAATTATTCAGCAGTCTCGCTGATGAACTTGGAATGGTTGTGATGTCCGAGAGCGAGGACAAACGATACTGTATGGAGACTTGCTCCCGAGGTATGTTGATGTTTACATTCTATGCGCCTGTTGCACGTATTTATCCTGGTACCAGGATGCCACTGGTCATTTCATCCGCGTAGATTCCCATCACATATTCTGATATAGCGAATTTCACCACAAAATATTTATACGTCCATCCTTACCATGTTATCCTTGCGCAATGATATGTCCATGATCATCACTGTTTCTGCACGTTAGAATATCTAAATAACGGTTGTGCAGCCTCATATCTTCTAACTTTTTCATGTGCAGTCGGACATTTTTCGACAAAAATACATAATGAGCACCAGCTGTCTATGTTACCTGTTCATTAACTCGGTCCACAATCCTGACCATATGTGATACATCCATGGTGTGGACGACACGCAAACAGTAACACGATTCTTTCGCACTTACTCCCGTAAGTCATGTGATATAAACCTTGCTAAATAAGGTATATCATTTTGGACATAAGTTTACCATCCCATACTTTGTTTTTAACAGCATGATCATACCACAAATTCGATGGATATTCCATCTTGAATGTAGATCAATTCTTGTTGGTGGTGGTTGTGACCCAATCCAGAGCTGTTTGCTTTATTCGTCAATCTTCTGGTTTCATTTAAAAAAACGTAGATGTTTTCCTGGGTTATTAAATGGCGAAATCAGCGTGATACAATAAGAAAGACATGATTCACCACCGAGAGAAATACAGGGCACTGTAGGCAAAGTAGGAGAGGCGACACAATATCCGCCATACAGTACACCAGCAGTTGTCAATAATAGTCAGACTACTAGTATTTTTGTACTATATTCACACATAATTCACTCAGTGCACCATTCTACCTGTTGCACTGTCTGGTGACAAGAATGTAGGCTCCAGAGTAGTACATGTAGTTAGCTAACGTATTGTGGGTACAGAAAATGGCGCAGTAATTGAGAGTGTTGTCCCGGGCACATCGATGATAATCGATTGCTAGTCCCTCAAGGGGAATGATCGTTTATTATTGATGTCTCTGTCCAACGGCAGCCTAAAACAATGGCTCAGAGAGACAGTCGTGCACTGGTGCATTTCATGATGTAACATGGATTGTTCTGCTTATCTCCGCTATGGTGATCTCTTGTGTGTAAATCACAGCTCAAACCCATATTTCCTGGTACTCCATTTCAGGAATAATAGACCGCCGCACGAATTGATTACTGCGATTCACGAAAGATGCGTTTTATGCACGTACATTTCCATGTGGAGTAGGATGCTACACCAAATCAGCATTCCCTCTGTGTTGAGTTTTGTTGTCATGATGGCGACATAACAAATATATGTGTTATAGAGTTGAATAGTACGAAATAGGTTATACGTGCGTGTTGATATGGATGATGGGAACAGGTCCATGATGCAATCTTCGATGCAAATATTACAAATGGATTGTGACATGTTCCGGCATTGCACACGGGTATCACGTGACAACTTTCTGGACAGTTTCATATTTCTTGTCATAAATTTACCATCATTATCCTATGATGTTGATGACATTACTTTTATATGGCCGAATCCTCCAGGTCGTTTATGAATTATTCAAAGATTTATAACATGGTAAGATCAGTTCAGTTATTGCTGCATATTCATTCCTTGCAGACATCAATTTTGATTGGACCTGCTAAGGAAGTATTGATGGATTCTTAAAACTTGAATTCTGAGCACTTAGTGGTGTTTCGTAAGATATGGGTACACATAAGTCTTTCTCTAGAAGGGTTCGTCGTGAATCACACGGTCAAGAACCGGATGGATATTGTTTCCCACTCTGGCGTTTCATTAATAAAATTAAAGTCTAATACATCATCCAGGTGGAATGAATATTCCTCACACACAGAGTGCCCATTTCGTACACCACTACATGTATTTCATTCTGATGGACGATCGCAACGAACGCTCAGTCATTTGTAGAGACAAATTTTGTTGAACATCATGTCATTTATCATTGTTTTTTCCTGGTGTGAAGAAGATTGTCGCTCCCAAGTAAGTGTTTTCAATGATGTGATAGCGTATCCACTGGATCAGTGTCATTTGATTCCTTGCTTTCCTTGAGTTGAATGTTAATGATGATAGTGGAAGTTATGTGATAGGTACTTCAAGTACATGTATTCTATTAAGATTCTATTTTGCGGGAAAAAAAATCCTCATACCCCAATAAAAATCTAAAGATCACACTGTGCAATCTGTGGAAGGCTCAGAAGTTATTCAACTAAATGACTGTGCCTGCCGGATATAGCAAATTTAGATAAAGATTCAGGGGAGTGAGGTTTCTGCAACTTGACAGTTAATCCTGTCGATGGTCCAATTAGTAAATATCAGACACTTCCCGCAGAGATCTTGACAAACATGTTTCCTGAGTTTCGTTCAGCTGAACATAATTATCTATGTCATGTAGCTGTACATATTTATATGTGATAATTTGAACATTGTACTAAACATACAGTCTACCAACATTTGAACAGATATGAAAAATTATTCGTTTTCAGAAAAAAAACACCTATGAAATACACATAGACACAATACTCAAGAAAAAAGTATCTGAGCGAACAGAATCGAGTCCGGTATACAATCTCAAAGTCTGGTGTCAGCCAAAATCGAGAATATTTTATGGAACTTCATGAACCCCCATACATTTATATAGCCATAACGAGGTGAAATCAGGTGTTCCGGAGATAACGAGCATTTTCTGCCCCACATATGGCACCCATCATAAATTCCACATAATAAATAATATACAAACAAGTCTATAAAACTACACGTACCTTCTATGCATGATGTTTTATTCCAACTATGCGAGCCTGGTGAACGATTGTGATACACTCTTAGCCTGGTATAAAAAATATTCATATCTGGAATGGTGTGCAAAATATGTGAAACCCCAAATACCAATGTTTCGTATGCACAAAAGCCGAGCAACACAATATGCAGGTCAACACTGAGCACTACACCAGAAAATCCATTTCCCCCAGCTTCAGCGTGATATCACATCCCCAGCCTTGTGTCACCTCTCAGGCCTGGGAAATATTGCCCGTTACAGGACCGCAGCAACCTCATGCTCCCATAATGCAACGCCTTGATGGTAATACGATTCACATATATGACCCCCCCCCAACTCTGTAGCCTGCTACTGACTCATAAGGGCTGCTTTTGGAATTGAATGAAGAATATATATATGCGTTTGTATAAACCTGTCACCAATAAAGTGTGCTGTAGCTTACAGAGTTCCTATATGACTTATCACACGTTTACAATTTAAGGACCAATTGGCATATCTTCACGTAGACACTCTTTATGTTGAGCACTCAAGTTTAAATTAGTTTCAGTTCGAGGTTTCCACAAAGTGTACCACTTATGACTTCGTATTCCTTCATAATATAAACTTAGATGCATCTCCAGGCATTTAGTGCCCATAGTTCAAATTTCCGAACCGTGAATTATCAAAACATAATTTGAGGTCAAGTTGAAGGTCACCAAAATGCCTCACACATCACTTCCGAAATGTATACCCTGTAAATTTAACCTCTGTCTGTTCAAGCATCCATTGCGCCTATGTCACTCCTTCTATGTCACTTTGTCACTTCCTAAAATAATGTATGTTGTTCATACAAACCTGTGCTCGGATTATTTATTCCTTTTTTCAGTTGATGATTAATTATTACCATCAACTCAGTAGCCTTTTGGCTTGTGATTAGGTACTTATGTACTTGTCATATATCCATTCCATGGTGTTTGTTTCGGATTTCTAAATTATTTTCATAGGTTGTTGGGCAGTTGTATACTAATTCCATCAGGTGTACAGTAGAAACAACTACATTTAACACACTGTCTGATGACACCAGCGTGTCTTTGGATAAACTATTTGGTCGGGCTTTGTTTCTATTGCAAAAAATAGATATAATGTATTCTACGTTTATTGTTGGCATCATCAAAATTTGGTTGTATTGGTGTTAATACATTGACACTTACTTTCATGCCTTTTTACCTTTATATTAGGCATGCCGAGCGATTCATGTCAACGATCTTCAGGCCTGAAATGAATGGCATTATATGCCAACCACGCACAGTTAGGGAAATACGCTAATTACCATCTATATTATGAGGAAAGTGGGAAAATGTACAGAAATCGCTATTCTTGACAACCGAATGGCCGACAGTTTGACAAAATGCTTGAAGTGAGAAACGAGAATAAAAAGATTTAGAAGAGATGGTCGCCAAAGCTCAAAACAAAGTTCATCGAATGTCGAATTCAAAGTCTCCACTCAATCACCATACATGATTTACTATTGGAATATCTATGCGTGCAGATTTAGCATCGGAGTGCAAGGCACACAATGCAATATTTATGCAGCACACTTGACTGAAACACAGTGTTGTGAACCCTGCTATTACACCGCACACAGCAAGCCACTTACTTTTATGTTCACATTACTTGTTTGTTCAATATCCATTATGATGTAGTTAATCGGCAAAGAGCATGTTTACAGATTCTATGTGCAATGGACAGAAAATGACAAAATGGGCTATAATTCCGGAAAGCCGTGGTTGAGGCAACACAAACCCTTTCATCTGAAAATGCATTAACATGAGAGGAACAAGGTTATGCACTTTAAGAATTGGGATAAGAAGTGGGATAGGGTACAGCACATGCAATCAGAGTCGCTATAAAATCATATCCCTATTGACACCATAATGTAGATTCCTGATATAATATCTCCTCTACGATGCATGCCGTTCAAAAGTGCAATTTAACTGAAGTGCTGAAGAGCTTAAACTGTGGTAACCGTCCGTATAAATAGCAGGCATTTATCATTCACTCGCAATAATGTTCAAAGTAATTAATGTTATTGTGAAAGGTCATTATGGGTGTATGTAGTTCTCCAAATGGTAAAATGTCCACTTTGGGATATAGTATACTAAGTGACAGATTGTCACAGGATAATCGTGAAAAGCTATAATTGGCAACACATGGGCAGAATAACAAAAAAAATGGGCAGAATAACAAAAAAAATTTCTATATAAAAAATGTTTGAGTGCACTAAACCCGAAGCGTAATTGGCCAATAGGGATTCAAATGAAACCAAAAGGACCATCGCAGAATTCAACGGCACTGCATCGTAATTGGAGACGTATAACTCGAGCTTATACCCAAAAATAATAGAAAGGGAAGTCGGTCGTGTATCTAGTGAAAGTGAACATTTGCGAATTATTACCGATAAATCGACAATATAAGAAAAGTTTTAGTCATCATTGCTGTGGGAGTAATACATGCATGTGCCATCTCACGATCTTTCAGAGTGTAATGTGGCACATAAATTGTTCTCCTGATTTTAACATCTTTGAAAGAGTAGATAAAGGGATATGTAATATAAAATATGAAACACAGATATAAATAGATGCGATCTGATTAGACAATCGAAGTGTCTTCCTATGTATGCTTAATGTAGTCGGCTACAAACAGGGAGGTAATGAAAAGTCAAAATTTAAAAGTTATATCTTGAATATTATCTCTTCAAAATAACATATGTTATAGAGTAACTGATCATCATTCTAATACTAAAAAGATTTTTACTAAAATGACTTAATTTATGGTATTTTTACACATTTTCCGTCCATATTCACATCTTGCATCTTGTTTTCCAAGAAAACGGACACGGTGACACCCTATTTTCTTTTCAGTTTTAGGATGCTGACCAATTACTCTATAAAATATGTCATTTTGAAGCTCTAGGTTTTGTTAATACAGTCATTTATTTTGAAAAAAACTCTTTGACCCCCTTCCCTCACTGTTTGGAGCGGACTACCTTAATAATGGTTGATGACTGCTGCACTGCCATTGACGCCACAAGGTAAATTATTCAGTGGCCGCACTGACAAGAACACGTTGGTTGTGGGTCCATCTCTTGGTTGCGCCCGACAATAACGATAAACTCATGAGACAGGTGTATGTGTTGCCACTCCGTCGCACGTTCTCAACAGGTGCCAGTGTGGTCCTAGTCATTTCCTCGACTCTGCTTCCGACACTTCCCTCTTCTGAGAGTTATGGCCTTAAGTGGAACGTGTTGAAACATGGCGAATTTGAGAAAGAAAACAAATACAGTTGACTGGTGTGCTATAATTAGTCGTCTTCAAACCAATGTACCTATTTCGGGCAAAACATTGCAAGTACAGTTATATGACTCGGTAATTATGAATTTGTTTAGTTTTGTTTTTGTTTTTGGTGGTTCACTTCATTATCTCACTCGTGCTTACTACATCTGCCAATATTAGCTATTTCACACAACGGGTACTAGCTGTATGGTATCAGTTCCTGATCTCAGCACGCCACTATGACAATATGTAGACGACTTGCAACCAAGCAACAAGATATTTCTGGTGAAGATTTGTTGAGCAACAGGATATCGCCAGTATTGATAGTTTTTAGATGCACAGCTTCCCCATCCCATCTCACTCGTAAACATCGACATATTACCAATATGGACGTAATACCATTCACTCCCTCCACGTGCGAACGTAGTAGCATCAATTGCTTCCATATGTGAATGAGGAAACCTAAATGTGTCTAGGTGCGAACGTGGTCGATTTGCAAACGAGATCGGACTTGTAGATTAGTGATTCCACATGCGAACTTTCAAATTGTTCATATTCACTCATTTACAGCAATTAAAATAGGTCCTGCTTATGTGCGAATGAACCATGAATACGTGAATACGATACGAATATTTCTATATATATTGCATATCCACATACATATATTTTGGTGAAAACAAATCTCCATACTGAGGCATTGTATAACTTACATTAAAGATGCATCCACTGTCAAACGTTTATTCTGGAGCTCATATATCCAGTGATGCAACACCAATTCTAAACAAAACATTTTCTATTTAATGCGTTGTTCTGTCTTTCCTGATATCATGCA
Source organism: Terebella lapidaria (assembly GCA_949152475.1). Classification (NCBI taxonomy): domain Eukaryota; kingdom Metazoa; phylum Annelida; class Polychaeta; order Terebellida; family Terebellidae; genus Terebella; species Terebella lapidaria. Next base: position 23,819,333 of record OX424558.1, on the reverse strand, counting down.
CATAATATGTCGTCTCCAGCAATAGAAGGCAATGTCGATATCCCCAACAAAGCAGTACAACAGCAGGACGCTCATTCTTTGGTGACACACGGTGCACACCCAATATACGGTTCTACCTGTTGTACTGGGAACAAGAAGATTGGCTCCGGCGTGACAATTAAGTATTGCATTGTGGGTACCGAATCTAGTCCAGACATTGGCAGGGACATCCCGGGCTCACAGCGATAATCCATTGTGATCCCCTGCAGGGAAACAACCGTTTATTACTCATGTTTGTGTATGATAACAGCCAGAAACAAAGGCACCTCCTGCGACTATAGTGAGTTCGCTCGATGACGTGACACGATTCGTTGTGTTTCAAAGCTCCCCATGTATTCATGTTCATTGTTATAGGCAACACAACGATTAGACCTACATTTATGGAGTGCGACAAACTGGGCAGATATTACTGCGAACTAGGCAGTACAACATAATCTGATACAAGAGGACGAGTAAGTATGGCGGTGCGAAAACCCCCTCTCTAAAAACCCGTACAAGCCTCGCATTGACATCAGAATAAAAGATACGTTTCAGTATGAATGGTTGGGATGAGAAAATAATATGAATTAGTGGTGATGATAATGCATTCCTATCGCCTATTGACTGGTTCGCCTGTTCTTCTACAAATGTAGATAGAACATACTGCATGGTGGCAGTAAGCTCTCTGCATACAGCTATGAGTTCAGATACACATAACTAGGCCTACCCATAATCCTCTGACCGCGTTCGTCGTAAGGGAGACTACCTCTGTAAATGTACTGCCTGAGGCCATGCAATAACATTTGGATCACCTATTTCTTTAAGTGATATAATCATATCTAATAATTAATGTTTTCAATGTTTATATTGTCGTGAAAGCAAGTGTCGCAAAACCGAGTCATTCATTGAATTACCTTTCACATTGTGTGACCTTTTTCGAGTGAAAATGCGGCATATAAACAATAAACTTCATGATAATAATAATGTTAAGTTTGTGAATAGCGCTTTTCTAGGAATCTGCTCACTGACAATGCGCTTCACAATTACTACCCCGATATATGATCAGGAACTACTTTCCCACTTCCTGGGGTCCATATGCATCCACCTATTTGTCAGAGACTTTGTGCTGCCATTACCTGCGCAAGGTGAACAGGACACGCGTACATTTGCCAACACTGCAAATCGGGTACTCAATTATTCGACTGAAGGAACCGAGACCACACTGTGGTACACACCTTGCCCAAGCGTGTTAGACAGCCAACACAGCAGCGCCAGCGCCGCAGCTCGAACCAACAACCTGCTGGTCACGAGACGAGCGCCTTAACTGACTGCGCTCTCTGCCCCCATGTGGAACCAATACCCAAATAAAGAGTATCCGAGCAAGCAAATTTCCGTTTTCCAGTTTGAAAGTCCGGTGTCAGGCAAAATCGAGTATCATGATTATGGAACTTCATGAACCCCCATATATCAGGGGCGGATCCAGGATTTGACTAAAGAGGGGGTGCAGATTTCTGCAACGCACGAAACAAGTGCGTCCTGGGTGCCGAGAAAATTTTGCAGTTTGTACTCAGTGGTACACTCCCCAGAAGCTACCAAATTGTGAATTTGAGAAGAGTTTAAGAGGGTTTGTTTCTTACACTGAGTATGAAATGACCCTTCAATCATCGTATGATGCTAGCGCCTGACCATCAAATATGACTGAAATGAAAACCTGGTGCCTTTTTATGGCGCCAGGTCCGACAACTTGCGCCCCCCTCCAAATCCCCGCCTTTATATGGCCATAAGGGGGTGAAATCAGGTGTTCCGGAAAGAGCGAGCATTTCCTGCCCAACATGTAACACCTGTCATGAATTCCGAAAAAAATTATATCATGCAAAGAATAATAATAATAATAATAATATTTCTCATGTATTTCTCATAAAGTGCCTTTCCAGCCATTGGCTGCTGAAAGCGCTGATACATGTATACATGAACAAATAAATAGTGATAATGTTAATGAAGAAAAAAAAATAATGACAGAAAAGTTATGAACAATATTGATGAAAGACATGTGATATTTTTCGTGTTCTTGCTGTTAATTAAAATCATCAAAAGCTCGTCTGAAAAGCACAGTTTTAAGTTGACTTTTGACGTGTCTTAAAGAAACGTGTCTGCTGCACACTTCTCACAGATTTGGTGTACTTATCAACTAGATCGTGGTGACGCCCATAGAATTTTTTGAATGCAGCTATATGTTGGCTCACACTGTACGATCCAATTCCCTTATTTCATAGCACTAACCTGCACTAATTCAAGAATAATAGAAATGCTGCAAAACTACAATGCACCCCACTACAATTCACGAAAAAAAACATTTTATTTATATATGCTTTATGCCCCGGTCGTGGCGTGTCATGTCATGATTTTGGGCTGTTTCGACAGTGCACCTCGGAAACCTGCTTTCCTGGAAATATTCATATTCCAGCCCACAGACTTCGTTTAGTCAGCTTTATACGTCAATCTTGAATTAGGTTTTGATAACATATGTGCAAGAATCAGCCTCTTACGATCAATTTCGACACATTTTGGTTATTCTGAAGCAATCCTTAAATACAACATTTGGGGGGAGAAAAACATGCACAATAGATCTACCAGCATTTTAACAACGAAGTTCTTGGGTGACATCAGTGAGTCAGTTATTCAACACACGGCTTCATTACCGAGTACTTCACGGCCTTTCCATCGCCAGTGTTATATAATCTATGTTTGTGTCCTCTCTTCTGGGTTAGTTTTCCTTTCATGTGCCTGACTCCTTCAAGTCGCCAGTGAATTATTCAAGAAATTTACAGGAGACAGGATTCGTTTTCATGTGACTGCATAACATTTTTTTTGTAGAACGTGATATCTACTGCCAATAAAATGTGAAGGATGTTAGTAATCCCTAAATAATGAGGGATTTCGGCAAATTCCGAGTAGATATATTTTTTCCGTGGTGTATAAAATGCATTATCAATTTATTTTTTTTCCTCATGAAGCTTCCATTGTGAAAGTATTGCACACATCAAGTCGTTTTCCGCTAAAATAATTTACCAGTCTGGTGTTTCATTAATCACAATTAGTGCTATGAATAAAGGCTGAATCTCCAATACATCGCCGGCACTCATTTCCAAACCATTATTCATTTAGATGGAGGACTACAACGAGGCCTTTAAATTACTTGGTCAACTGTGATATATGCGATAATGTTAGAGCTTATCAACTGTATCAGTGTCCTGTAACTCCTTGCTTTCTTTGGGCTGAACATTCCTGGTGAGAGTGGGGGAAAAAATCTTGTAGACACGGAATGTTCGATTAAGATGTATTGCGTAAAGCTATACCAGTATTTCTACCACGGACCACTAGATCATGTTGTGCAGTCAGTGGAAGGCCATTCAAGTGTAATAGCAGGGTCGTGTGGCAATGAGATCTGAAGTGTGGACTATGATTTGACAGTTATTCTCCTCGACAGTACATCAATGACCGTTAGGCCTTCCTACAGATCATTTATGGAATATTGACATGTTCCGTTCATGTCGACACTCATTTATGCTAGAATGATGTCGTCATAGGTTTCGAATGTCAGGTCATCGATGTTTAGAAACATCGTGTTTTCAAAAATTTAACATTTTCTTAGATAAATAGTCCCCCCCCCCGCCCGAAAATGTTAAATCCACCCCAGAGGAATAAAATCATGCAATATTGTTTCAATTCATAAGGTGCATGCCTAGTTATCGCATACATATAAACAAAATACTTGTTAACCACTGAGTTCTATGGTATAAATTTTGTTATAAACGTATCATCCCGATGTCCCGTGGTTGATACCAGTGTAGTACACGCACTGAAATGGACAGGTGGCTTGGATATAAATCAATAGAAAAATGCATGTGTTTTTGTTCGTTGTACGTTACCTATTTTGACGAGAAAATATGGCATAATGATGTTTAGGGGCCGGTCATTATTTATCGGGTGGGGGGGTTGGATGGATTTTCCGAGAAATGAGTTTTCGAAGTTTGACCCCCCCCACCGATATCGAAAAACAATGTATGACCCCCCCACCAAGATCAAAAATAAAAGTGTGACCCCCCAATGCCCATGTACATATACAAGGCCATAATACACAAAAGGTAACAATTATAAGGAGCCAGTATATGATACCTAAATGCTGTTTTTACACTTCATTCACATTCTATTCAAACAATTGTGACTTTTGTCGCAATTTTTTTACACTATTAAGTCAGTGGATATTATGAATTTGTGCCATGACAACTGATTCAATTACTATTTATGGGTATATTATATCGGTATGGTATTGACAGCCTCTGATTGGATGTTGGGGGCAAGAAACAAAACACCCCCCAAGACATCTATGTCTAGGATCATGTTCCCCAGAATACTGAAATCTTTTTCTCACTCCAAACCCCACGTTTCCAAACCCCCCTGAAACACTCGAGACCCGGGTTAAAGGTCATTCAGTTCATTCACTGACTGGAAATTTGTTGGAGGAATGAAAAAAAAAACATGAATCTTATTTCTTCCTTTAAATATACGGACTAACTGGACCCCAGAGTGAACTCGGAAAAATTATAACTCTTCCACATATCATTGATGAATCAGGCCATCCAGGACTAGTACTTTCCCGGCTTTGAATCAATTCTGTGTTGCCTCGCTGATGGGTTCATAATGTTCTGTGATGATCCGCGATTGTCTAGCAATGTCCTGGCCACCAAGAAAGTCAGGTAAATCAGATTCACTATGGCATCATCCGGGACGATCCAGGACTACTTTGCAATCCTTGATGGAAAGGTCCATATTTTGTTCATGGCGGTCCAGGACAGTCCTGAGCTCATCGAGGATTATCCTCAGTGGCCGAGGTTCCTGTGTTGGCAACGTGTTGAGTGGAAAATCGGTCTGTAATTTTGACATGCTTGTTCGAGGTCATTGGATGTTATGAGATGTTGGTCAGCATGGTATGGACCGGGTGATCCATTGTTAGTCTGAGACAGTGCCCTGCATGTTGATCATCCTAGCTGGCACTTCATAGTTCATTCTTGGTGACAGTGTTTCAGTCTGGGGTGATGAGCGGTTGTCATTCACGACATCTCCTGATTTTGGGTGTTCCTGGATGGTCCTTTCTAGGATCAAATTTCAGCGAAACTATAGTTTCACTGATAATGTGACAAAGGGATGGATTTCACAGGCTGTATACTCCAGTGAACCATCAGTCCAGGTTGAGTGGATTGTTTTCACCTAATTCACTATTTCAATATACAAATTTTCTCAAATTAACTAAAATTCGAACTCCGATGTTCCATTAAAAATAAAAGTATGACCCCCCAATAACGTTGAAAATGAAAGTGTGACCCCCCCCCCCCCCAGTTTTTACCCAACCCCCCCACCTGATAAATAATGACCGGCCCCTTAATTGCTTTGGATCCTCGCACATGACTGATTTCACAAAAACTCAGACACATGTTTCTACGGTGGCTGATATATGCCATATTTTTATTTTTCAGAATTCATTTATTTATTTTTTCCAGAAGGACATTCTAGAGGAAATTAAATAATAAAATGCACGTACTTAATGTTAAATACGCGTATTTAATATTGAATACACGTACTTACTATTAAATACACGTATATAATATTAAATACGCGTATATAATATTAAATACGTGTATTTAATATTAAATACGCGTACTTAATGTTAAATATTCGTACTTAATATTAAATACGCGTACTTAATGTTAAATTAGCAAAAAATGGATGTCGTTATGCTGCTGTGTATGTCTTGTAAAACATGGCGCTGCAAAAAAAATCCAACTGTCTGGTATTCAATATTAAGTACGTGTATTTAACATAAATACACGTATTCAATATTATGTACACGTATTTAATATTAAGTACGCGTATTTGATATTAAGTATGTGTATTTAATATTAAGTTCACGTATTTAATATTAAGTACACGTATTCAATATTATATACGCGTATTTAATATTATGTACGTGTATTTAATATTAAGTATGCATATTTAATATTAAATACGCGTATTTAATATTAAGTACACGTACTTAATATTAAGTACGCGTATTTAATATTAAGTACATGTATTTAATATTAAGTACGCGTATTTGATATTAAATACGCGTATTTAATATTAAGTACGCGTATTTAAACATTAAGTACGCGTATTTAATATTAAGTACATGTATTACAACCGTCTGGAAAATATCGTAAATAAATGAAAAATGAAAAATAAAACTATGGCATATATCAGCCACTGTATGTTACATATAAAATGTATTAATGAATCTCAAATAATTTGTACATAATGTCCTCGAGAAGTGCAGAGAAAGAAGGTTATCATTCTGTTAGGATAATTGCATAAAGTTAAACTTACCCTTCCATAAAACCATGATGCTCCAGTTACAAGACTGTTATCAAAATAATCCATATATGTGGATCATGTGCAGCATGTCTCCAATTATACTAACACTGCACCAAATATTTGAATACCCAACGTTCCTACGTTTCAGTTATGTCGAGCAATGCAATACGTATGTCAATACTGAACACTACAACGGAACACTCCATATAACTCCATATATCCGGGCTATAACATGACATCACCTCCCCTGCCTGGCTGCCTAGTGTCTCCAGTCAGCCCTGGGAAATATTGCCTGTTACAGGACCGCAGAAAACCCAAACCAATGCTTCCTTATTGCCGCGCCCATGTCTGAAATATGACTCTTCAAAACCGTCTGAAATCTGCTAATGGTTCATTATTGTTGCTTTTGTTCATTTTTAAATTAAAGTAATAAACATCAAACAACACAATCCAGAAGAAATAATGTTGACAGCATAATGGAATTGTGTCCAATGGTGTTCGTGTAAGAACATTCAACAAACTTTATCTGTGATAAATCTACTTATTTTTTAGTTTACCGTACCTTTCGGGATAACCTATTGGCGTGGCGTTGCGTCCGTCGTTCGTCCGGCGTCTGTCCACATTAATAGTTTACGGTCGAACCTTTTTGAAATTTTGCAAAAAAATACCTTAAAATATTTCCAAATATATTTCTATTTTTGACGAAAAATGCATGATTTTGGTCTTTGGCTGCAATTTTCCCCAAATCTGTTCAGTAACCTTTTTTCTAATTAAAGTATAAGACTCCTCATACAGGTATGAGATTTGTTGCCCTTGAATCGCTTGAGGTGGGTCATTTTGGCCCAAATGTGAGTTTTCCATTTCCAATTCTCCTATACTTCATAATGGGTCACATTATTCCTAGTATTACACTCAATATTGAGATTACAAATTAGGAATCAATTATGAACATAGGAAATGATACATGTTGAAAATTATCGTGAATATGACCTTTGACCTCATTTCAAGCTCAGAGAACAAAATGGCTAATACATCTCGCTTAATATCAACTTTACAGCTTAGAAATCAAATGTGGATATAGGAAATGATAGATGCTGAATATTCTCGTGACCTTGAACTTTGACTTATTTTCAAGGTCAGACCACAAATTGGCTACTATATAACGTATTATCGAATTTACAGCCTAGGAATCAATTGTGAAGGCATTGGACGTGATATATGCTGAATGTTCTCATGACCTTGAATTTGACCTTTGACCTCATTCTCAAGGTCAGAGTACAAAATAGCTGATATCACGCTTATTATCAACTTTACAGCTTAGGAATCAATTGTGGACATACAGGAAATCATATATTCTCGTGGCCTGGAACATGATCTTTGACGTGTTTTTTTTTCCAAAATCAGACCACAAAATGGCTGTTATCTCACTTTTTTTTCAGCCTTACAGCTTGGGAATAGATTGTGGACGTATACGAAACGATGTACGTGTACATGCCAAAATTTTTTAGTACCTTGAATTCGAGTTTTGACCTCATTTCCGAGGTCGGAGCACAAACTTGTTAATATCTCGCTTATTATCGACTTTACAGCTGAGAAATCAATTGTGCACATATAGGAAATGGTAGATGCTGAATATTCTCATAGGAAATGGTAGATGCTGAATATTCTCATGACCTCAAACTTGACCATACAAAATGGCTAATATCTCGCTCATTATCGACCTCACAACTTGAAAATCAATTGTGGACATATAGAAGTCTACTACTGGCTCATTATTGTTTCTTCTGCTAATAACTGAGACAATTTTTGTGTTGAAATGATAAACATGAAACGGCTTAATTTATGCTGAATCCTTGTGATCTTGAATTTCTTGAAAAGGGCTAATGTCTAAAATATATATTGTTCGGTAACCTTCCTTAGCCTTTAGGCTATTTTTTCACAGATCTTTATCTCACTGGTGAAATATATCCATTTAAAACGTAGATCTAGCTCCAGTGCATTACGATTTCGAAAATTTAATCATTTTGGATGGAAGACTATTCACCATTGTGTATACAAAAACATGACCAATATGTGGTCCATTCGAGAAATGTATTTATACAATAAAGCCTATTACTTCAGTTTGTTTCAACTTGCAACATACATGTACGTGACACATGACGGTTAGTCTATCATCCTATTTTGTTTTTTAAAATGTTGAATCCCCACAAATGAATGAAATCGTACAATATTGTTTCAATGCATAATATATATGTAATATATATGTAATCACATACAAATAAACAACAGTACTCGTTAACCACAGTTTTGAGTTACACACCTGACCATTCAAGTCAACCATACATATGCTGCCGCGTGTTCTTTTATTCCCGTGGTTCATATCAGTTCAGTAAATGCACTGTGATAGCCAAGTGGCTAGGATATAGACCATCATTGGGCTAGTTTGACGACGAGATAATTATATGGCATCATTATAAAAAATATTCCCACAGCAGATGTACCTAAAACCAAATACAAGTGAATTACAAAATCGAATAATTTGTCCGTATCGTGCTCGATAAATGTAATGAAAGAAAAGCTGATATGACTGTTCGTGTGTAGTGGCAATCTATTACCACTGACACCGACAGATTTTGATGAAGACAAAATGCGTGAGAGTGAACTTACTTTTCCATGAAACCGAATTCATTCGTAGATGTTGTGTTCCAGTTATTATAGCCTATTTAAAAAAAGAAAACAATCCATAATGTGGAGCGTGTACAGAATCTTTCCAATCACATCCACAGTGCATCACATATTCTGAATCCCCAACGTTTCTACGTTTCAGCTATGTCGAGCAACATAATACATATGTCAATACTGAACACTACATCAGAGTACTCCACATCTCCGAGCTACAGCATGATATCACATCCCCAGGCTGAAAGTCCGAAGAAATATTGCCCGTTACAGGACCGCAGCAACCACAAACCCATGTGTCCTCAATGCCGCGCTCATGTCTGATATATGACTCTTCAAAACCGTCTGAAGTCTGCTACTGGCTCATTATTATCGCTTTTGGTAATAACAGAGACAATTTTTGTCTGTGCGTGTAAAATCATCGTTTATGTCTTCTATAACTTTTGTTTCACAATCCTTTGTAGACAGTAGTCCTTGCTATAAAACATATTGATAGTAATTCAACAAACTTATAAATCTGTTATATATCTATTTACTTCACATAGATATGGATCTATATGTATTTGTGATATATCCCTTTGAAAGATGATACAACATTTTCGCATCCAACGTCTCTACATGCGAAACAAACAGTACACTGTATGTTTCACTTGAAGATTTTATAGAGCCGTTTGCTCACATCTTATTGAATTGACAAATGGCACCCCTATTTTGAATGTTTCATGTGACCGGTTCTGAATTGCTTTACCTCACGCGTTTAATCACATAGCATGTCTGTTGGTAAGAGACATTCATATTATGAAAATATGTGTGTGTCATGCAGCAGTTTTATTTCTCGGGTCTAAACAACTCTATCATGTGAAACATTATATGGAATATGATGCTTGCTACTATTAATCACAACCATGGGTACCCAGTCACAAGGTTATTGGACTGGTGTGGTTTGTAAGTTCTCCGTGGCATTGGCTTCACTTGATCCTATACAATTAATAATATATAATGTACACGACATATATACTCCACTATTTTGTTTGCACATAGAATATAACAAAGTTGTTAATCTGATCTAATAAAGCATACAATTATTCAGACAATATTTTGCAAAACAACTGCGTAAACACTCGCTCACTTGGTGTCTCATCGATCATAATTACTGTCACGGACAACGCCATGAATACAGATTAAGTGTCCAATACATCACCAGAGATGGTAAACTGAGAGGTACATTTACAGTCTACATTGATAGGCTCGCAATGAATATACGCCACGCATTAAGCGCCCATTTTGAGAGAAATGAAAACGATTGTGTCAGAGAGGCAACTGCAGTGCAAGCGACGTATAAATCTGCTTTAACAAATATTAATTGAGATATCTTAATGGCATTAGCTAGCTCCAGCTGATATTCAATAATGATTGAGCTTTTGAACTGTATCAGTGTCATTTAATTCCTTGCTTTCTTTGAATTCAATGTTCCTGGCGACAGTGGAGAAAAATATTTTGTGCAGTAATACATTAGCCTATACCTAGCACAAACCTCTAGACCACTTTCTGCAATCTATAAAACGCTCAGAAAAACTTCAAGTGTCTGACAATGTCTGTCATGAGTCAAAGAGTGTGTTGAAGTGTCAGGAGGAGAGACTGGCTGTTGGTTAACAGATATCAATGTCTAGTGTCTGTATCGTGTACGGGTTACATATATCAGGTGATCGATGTTCAGAACATTGTGTTTCGAGACATTTCATAATTTATTCAGAAGAAACTGTTCATCATACATTCATATTATTTTCATATTTTCTTGTGATTTTTCCAAAACTTTGAATCTCTCCAAGATGGATGAACTTATGCAATATAACTTCAATTCAAAATGGCACGTCTAGTAATCGTATGAAATGAACAACTTACAATACCCGGTAACCACACGTTCTATGCTATAAACTTGATCATCTAAATTTAGTCAAAGTTACAACTGGCAATCAATGATACACATGATATCATATCATGCATGTCATTTTATTCCCGTGTTCCATCTACAAGTTTCGTACATGTACTGAAATAGGCACGTGGCTAGGATGAAGGCTATGAATTTTGACGTGGCGAACATACCACTGATCAATTATTCCCAATATATAACCAGGAAAAATTCACAAGGACGCAGCTCAGTGTTTTTCGTTTCCGCAGTTAATAATATTTACCTGTTCATGTTGCGATCATTTCTTTCTTCGGGGCTAAAGAATCAGATAATGGATTTGGTTTTGTTTGCTCGGATACTATAAATTATACTTGGGTATTGTTTCCATGTTTATATATTCGTTGTACACGAAACGGTATGGATAATGGGGGATCCTCCTGAATGAACATTTTAACTATCTGAAATAAAAATGTGGCCAAAATGCTAGAATCTCACGTAACGTTGGGCATACATGAAGCTCGAACAATAACAATATAATAACTGTCAAGCACAAGTACTCCAAATTTTACTTCCTCGATATATCAAACACTTCGTATTCCTAAATTTATGGTAATTAAGTTTCACTCCGACAGTCATTGCCCACATTTGAAAACAACACGTTCATGTACAAGTAAATAAGATGGTTTATTAATAGTTTTAGTAATAATTCGATTTCAAATTGATTCAAATCTCAGTTTGACATTCACCTTATTTGAGCCTGTATCACACTACCATCCAATGTAATATAGTCATCAACATACTTTCATCAGCGTAGAACTAAATTGTTCGAATATATATCAAGACATGGAGCTGAAGTTCAAATGCAATTTGCGTCAGCAAATAAAATGAAATATTATTCTACCCCATATCTGCGTAAACAAATTGTGTGTGTGGGCGTATCATTTCTCAAATATCATGAATGTGTATGTCTGATATGATTGGATTTGACCAATGTCTCTTTGCACCTGACAGTTGATCTAATGACAAAGTGAATTTTCATAGCAACAACAAAGGCCGGCTCGTCAATCCACAGATTAGATTAGAGTTTGTCTTACATTTGGCAAAAGAGCTCTTCTTTGTTGTTCACCCCCACGCTGCTGCTGCACCTAGTGTATTACATAAAATACAATCTTTACGAATTATTTATTCTATTGCAAATAACACGTTGTTACCATTGATAGCTGTATGTTTGTTGCAGGTTTATCAGGAACAATGAAGAGATTTATCAGACAATCATAACAACATTACACATATATTACCATAACAATACAGTCTTTTGTGAGGTCGCGATATAGGTGATAGGTTCGTAATTTTTCCCATTAAGAGTGTGATATTTTGGTAAGATCTAGATGATGAGTGAAGAATGTATGTAGATGTACTTTATATGGCGTGATATTTCGAAGAGAGATGAACAATGTTGCAGGAGTATATAAGGAGTATATATACTCTGACAGGAAAGAAATTATTTGGGACGAATACATCTACATGTAGTGAGATTCTAGTTTGAAAGAAAAACTTTGGCTCTATGGCGAGGTCAAGAGGATGTTCTCGGTTCAAGGAACATTGTTGCACTGGTGCCAGAAATATTCTGATCATGTCATAACACTGATTATATTTGCGTATATGAATACATACAACGCGACAAATTCATGTGAATATTGCGTTGTCTCATGGTAATTTGTGGGAAAAAGTGGAAATTCCGGTGGGACTATATCAATTCCATTGTTGTCCGAAACAAACAGTCACTTTCTCTCCAGTTAACATGCGATGTTTGGCAGCTATACTGATTATATTCTCTCCCATCATGAATTGGTTAGTCTTGACATTGGCTGACATTTTTACTACTCTCAAAAAGAGAAAAAGATAGACAAAAATACATAATTACACAGTCACTGGGATACAATACTTTTTTATTGTGAGTCTTTGTCACAATAAAAATCAGATGCAAAGAAAAACGTGTCGTTGCCCATTGAACCATTTGACCAAAAAGTTAACAAACACATATGCCCTTCAAGGTAGTCCTTTAGGGAAATGATTCAATGTCCTCGAAGGTAATGAATAAAATTTTATCATCAGTGTGTCTCGATACAATTTAAGCTTTTCCATTCAAAACCTGTATTTCATCACATGATAAAGACTTACCCATAATGAAAATTACAATAAATCTGCCGACAGCTATTTAAAAGGTTTCATTCTGCCATATCCACACACTATTCCTCTGAATTAATGTAGATTCTCCATTAAATCGCAAATGTGATATAAATCAAAACCAACATCACAGAATATATCTGTACTTTTGCCCATTACTTTTACCTGTACGTTTACCTATTAGGTGTGCAGTAGAAACAATTCAGACAGCCTCTGACCGCGATGACGATATTGTTACCGCTTACACGGATGTGTTGGGGTTCTGTTTCTATTGAAATGTTTAATATACAATCAGGTAACATATGACAAATTGACGACTTCCTATATGAATAAATAAATTTCTATATGAATATGTAAATATTCTCTTTATGGTGCAAGTTTGGGTGTAGTTCTTTGAACGCTGAAATGTCTAGAACTTGATGTGTGATTGTACTAATATCAGCAGCAACACACATGGAGGGCAATGTACTGGATTGAACCCAGTCTAATTATCAAACAAAGATCCGAAAAGACTTAGAATTGCCATTATAAAATCTAACGGCAGGATTACACCATAAAACGAAGGTTTATACACTCCTTTCCACAGCCCAAAAGAGAAGAGAATATTCATGTAGCCATAAAAGTAGATGATTTACGATTGAATAATGATGGAATACATGCAGTGGCTATATGAACCAGCGTTAGTGTATGGGAAAATCAGTGGAATCAAGGTAATTGCCAGTATGCTAGCGGTACTATTTATTGTACCATCTCGCTTATGATATGAATGTGATTGGCATAATCGGTTTGCACCTTTGAATAGATTTTTCTCAATAACATGAAAAAAGAAGCTCTAAGTGCCATAAATCATATGGTTCGTTTAGTTTGTTGCTACAATTATAGTTAGTATTATTATTTGTTTTCGTTGTGAGGCCGAAGCAGTGCAAGAAATGACAAACCTTGGCTTTGGCTTCACTCAAATATATGGTTGCAATATCCAAGACGGAAGCTTGAGCATTTACGTCGTCAGTAAGCGGAAACAATCACAGAGATGGAATGAGGACATTTTGGCAGTGGAAATGGACGCAAAGCCATGTCATAAATCCACGTAAGGGTATGAATTGTTATAGTATCATATGTTAAAATAAAATATGTCTATATGGTATGGTTGTCTCTTACCAACATACATTGCACATGGAGATTTTAAGGATGAATATAAACTCAATAGTATTGCGCAGTGTACAGTGGCTGATATATGCCATAGTTTTATTCTTTAGTACTTAATGTTTAAATACGCGTATTTAATGTTTAAATACGCGTATTTAATGTTTAAATACGCGTACTTAATATTAAATACATGTACATAATATTAGATACGCGTACTTGATATCAGATACACGTACATAATATTAAATACGCGTATATAATATTGAACACGTGTATTTAATGTTAAATACACGTACTTCATATTAGATACACATACATAATATTAAATACGCGTATATAATATTAAATACGTGAATTTGATGTTAAATACAGGTACTTAATATTAAATACCAGACAGTTGCCATGTCGCTTGATATATACCTTGTTTCACGAGACATACACAGCAACATAACCATATCCATTTTTTGCAAATTTAATATTAAGTACGTGTATTTAACATTAGGTATGCGTATTTAACATTATGTACGCGTATTTAATATTAAGTACACGTATTTAAAATGTTATATGCGTATTTAATATTATATGCGTGTATTTAATATTAAGTACGTGTATTTAATATTAAGTACGCATATTTAACATTAGGTATGCGTATTTAACATTATGTACGCGTATTTAATATTAAGTACACGTATTTAAAATTTTATATGCGTATTTAATATTATATGCGTGTATTTAATATTAAGTACGTGTAATTAATTTTAAGTACGCGTATTTAACATCAAATACGTGCATTTAATTATTTTATTTTCTTCAGAATGTCCTTCTGGAAATAATGAATAAATGAAATCTGAAAAATAAAACTATGGCATATATCAGCCACCGTAGCAGTGCTTTGATATATTTATTGGAAACCTCTGAAGCATGGAGCAGTCTATAATTTGGAGTGTGTCCAGCCAACATGAGCGACACGTCACTCATTGTGATCCCCTCACCATCGTATTTTCTGTAAACATGCATGGAACTGAAGACGACAGATGTCACATACCTCAGTCGCAGTCTATTAGTGTGAAACTTCTGCAGGGTGACTTGGGTATATGAACACATCTTTTATATTGGTACAATCTCCATGTCAATTCCCATGTTCTAACCGCGTAGACTGCAGAGCGAACAATGCGCCACTGTGAACTGTGAATCTCATTTGAGATTGATATCATTATTATTGAAATTGATGTCATCAATATCATATCAAGTTGTTGGGCAAGTTGTACAAGAAAATACTTTAAAATAGACTTATATAAATATCTAGTTGTAAAAGACGTGTGTATGCCGGACTGCTTTCCTCGCCACGCTGATTGGCTGATGACAGCTGTAGTGTCATTGTTGTCACGAGGTGAATTATTCAGTGGTCTCGGTAAGAAAACTGGTTCCGAGTAACTATGTATCATTGAGAGATTCCGAGCTGTGTAGACGTGTTACCACCCTCTACGTGCGTTGCACGTCTCCAGGTGTCAGATTGGCCATTTCCCGAATGTTAGTGCCTCATCGTTAGCGTTTGTGAAACTGATCACACAGCGTATACTACATATGGTCATATATCTGATTGACAGATGCAGTAAAATATCAATATCAAAAATATCAAATCAAAAGTAAGAATATTTACTACATTTGTGAAGTCAGTAATTTAGACCACAAAGGTACTACACATAGTATAAACACATATCATGTGTGTGAGTGCATGAGAGTGTGTGATTTCATGAAAACTGTTGTTCCTAGGGAATCAGTATTCCTGCAGCACTGTGCCAGCATCATCTGCCTGCCACTATGTGCAGTGCTTTGATATATTTATTGGAAACCTCTGAAGCATGGAGCAGTCTATAATTTGGAGTGTGTCCAGCCAACATGAGCGACACGTCACTCATTGTGATCCCCTCACCATCGTATTTTCTGTAAACATGCATGGAACTGAAGACGACAGATGTCACATACCTCAGTCGCAGTCTATTAGTGTGAAACTTCTGCAGGGTGACTTGGGTATATGAACACATCTTTTATATTGGTACAATCTCCATGTCAATTCCCATGTTCTAACCGCGTAGACTGCAGAGCGAACAATGCGCCACTGTGAACTGTGAATCTCATTTGAGATTGATATCATTATTATTGAAATTGATGTCATCAATATCATATCAAGTTGTTGGGCAAGTTGTACAAGAAAATACTTTAAAATAGACTTATATAAATATCTAGTTGTAAAAGACGTGTGTATGCCGGACTGCTTTCCTCGCCACGCTGATTGGCTGATGACAGCTGTAGTGTCATTGTTGTCACGAGGTGAATTATTCAGTGGTCTCGGTAAGAAAACTGGTTCCGAGTAACTATGTATCATTGAGAGATTCCGAGCTGTGTAGACGTGTTACCACCCTCTACGTGCGTTGCACGTCTCCAGGTGTCAGATTGGCCATTTCCCGAATGTTAGTGCCTCATCGTTAGCGTTTGTGAAACTGATCACACAGCGTATACTACATATGGTCATATATCTGATTGACAGATGCAGTAAAATATCAATATCAAAAATATCAAATCAAAAGTAAGAATATTTACTACATTTGTGAAGTCAGTAATTTAGACCACAAAGGTACTACACATAGTATAAACACATATCATGTGTGTGAGTGCATGAGAGTGTGTGATTTCATGAAAACTGTTGTTCCTAGGGAATCAGTATTCCTGCAGCACTGTGCCAGCATCATCTGCCTGCCACTATGTGTATTATTCAAGCGTACTTTCCTGCAAAAAATGACATTGCCCGGAACAATCAATATTTCAATATCAGTGAATTAAAATTTTTGCTAGTAGCCCAATAATTTTCCATATTATTGGTAAATTTCTGTGTAAATCTCACAAAAATTGAAGTGAACAGACATAAAAAAGGCTGGCCTATCCGCATCTTCGGGAATAACAACAGGTGAAAATTATCAGCGATCACACTAACACTGGCTCCATGCGGTTTCTGTACAAAGCTAATTTGTTGGGAAGCCTCAGAAGCCGTGGAGCGGTCGACAGGTATTCTCCATCATTAATTAATGGTGTGCCCTCGGAGTTGAGGGAATACTCGAAGACATAATTCATCCGAACCACAAAATAATATAAAGATAGGAATCATACAACTAAGAAAAGCAATGCAGATTATTATAATGCCTTGCATCATTGTGCCAGTCTCAAGAGCAATCAGACTGTCGTTGTCGTTTATATTAGCACATGATCCATCTAGTAAACGATTCTACGATGAATCGATGATGCAATAGTGACAAACAAAATGCCCCAAGAATAGCTGTTAGGTAATGTATTTCACCTATAGAACTTGCACCGGGCATTGAGGACAATGTCCCAGACCCATCGATGATAATCCATTACTAGCTTCCCAGGGGAGAAAATCATTTATTATTCATGCTAGTGTCCCATGACATCCTGAAACAATAGAAGTGAAGGTCGTACACTGGCTCCAGGGCGTGACACCACTCATTATGATCCTCTCCGCTCTTACAAGTCATGGAACAGTCATATAGCCGAGGTCATCCTGGAGTTGGAGCTAGATTAGGTGTGTTCATGTGTTCTTAGAGTTTGATTTGCATGGTTGGTTTGGTGGACATATTATGGATTTCATATGGTCATCAAATCTGACATGATATTTGATGAGAGATGAATTGTAGAAAATAACATTGTATGCAACACCAATCAGCCCTAGAAAGTTAACGAATATGCCTGTCAATGTAGAAATAACAGAGGAAGTGTTATGCTTTGAGACGGACTGCGGCTTGACAATTATTCCTCTCAATAAGCCATTAGTGAACGTCAGATACTTCCCACAGACAACAAGTGTTTTGTGTACGCAAACACTCATATGCCATCTGCATAGGTCAGGAATGTCAGGTGATCATGTTTTGGACACACCATTGCCAAAGACTGACTGATTTATTTTTGTTTCTTGATATCAAACGGTCCATCGTCCACTTTTACTTCCATTTTTTGACCGGATATTAAGCGGAAATACAGGTAAACATCACTACATATTTGATTGCATCTCTGATGACAGGAAATAATTAGTGTATTACAGTATTAGGAAGACTGATACCTATTAGAAAAGTATATACCAAATACTCATGATACGATACTATACGATAGACTTGAATCGAAAATCACACACATACGATAGACAAAATACAATTTTCAACGAAATACATTATTATGCATGCGTATTTTTGTGTTTATTTGGGTAAGACTGATCAGTTGATATGACCATTCCATGAAAATAAACTCACCCTTCGATCCCATAAATTTTCAACGTTTTCCCTCTGTGCAGTGTTGCAATATGTTTTAGCCTGGTATAAAAATAATCAACATAATTTGGCCATGGGCAAAATTCCCACTAACAACAGCAATGCACCAACTATCCTGACTGGTTTGAGTTTATTATTTCCCCACAATGTTGTTGCGGAATACCCAACCCGTCCATATTTATCGTGCAGCCATGATCAACACGTGACAATCACCATTAGGTATACATGTGCAGTGTGTGTTGAACCATTCAGTCTTTGAAAAATGTTCGCATTTGAAAAAAAAACCCCAAAAACTGTTGTTGGACTTCACTCTATTCTTTCGTTCGTATTGGTAGCTGCACAGAGTGGTCTCTCACACTAATGTTATTCAAATGTTGGATTCTAATAAAATGATTATTCAATTTGTAATACAATCTTTGTAGGTTGAAAAACTATATGATTCAAAGAACCTACTTGTTACTTGGCGAAATCTTCGATTTTCGCCAAGTATGTTGGTCACTCGCGGATGTCTGTTTGTTTGTTACCTCTCTAGAGGCCACAGTTTTAATGCTAACATTCCGAAACTTTTTTGATGGATAGGTATTCGGCCAAGGACGGGACCGCACGTTTTTGAAAAAAATCGGTCCATTGATGACGTCACCAAAAATTCTTAAAATCCCTATCTCTCATCATTGGCGAATTTTCAAAAATTCACACAGCAGTCAAATTTGTAACTATATTTCTGAAATTTAGTACACTGATATATGTTTATATTATCCATCAACCTGCGAAGTTTCACTCGAATCAATTGAACGGGGCTATATATCGGAAACTATTCGTCGTACAGAGAAGCGGATTGCACCACTGGAAAGCTCGTTGAATTCTGGTTCAAGAGGGTACTATCCGATACTTTGCCGCCCTGATAAATTTTCCGCTATGACGTCATAAACGTAAGGCCTGTCATACAAAGTTTTCGACTTTCCAGCAAATATTCAAACATCCATAGGGCACTCAAATTTAAAGGCATTGAACTGTGATTATGAGAACCTATGTGAAATATTAATATACAGCGATATACCAAGATTCAACGCGCTACGTTCAACGTCAATGACGTCATGACGCAAAACGTCAATTTTCAAAATGGAGCTATATATCGAGAGATATTTGTCGTACAGAAAAGCGGATTGCTTCATTGGAAAGCTCGTTGAATTCTGGTTTAGGAGGGTACTGTCCGATACTTTTTCGCCATGATACATTTTCCGCTAGTACGTCATAAACGTAATGCCTGTCATACAAGTTTTTTGACTTTTCAGCAAACTTTCAAATATCCACAGTGCACTCAAATTTAAAGGTATTGAACTGTAATTATGAGAACCTATGTGAAATATTAATATACAGCCATATACCAAGTTTCAACGCGCTACGTTCAACGTCAATGACGTCATGACGTAAAACGTCAATTTTAAAAATGGGGTTATATATCTTAAAGTATTTGTCACACAGAGAAGCGGATTGCACCACTCGAAAGCTCGTTGAATTCTGGTTTAGGAGGATACTGTCCGATACGTTTCCGCCCTGATAGATTTTCCGCTATGACGTCATAAACGTAAGGCCAGTTATAAATGTTTTTTTCGACTTTTCAGCAAACTTTCAAATATCCATAGTGCACTCAAATTTAAAGGTATTGAACTGTAATTATGAGAACCTATGTGAAATATTAATATACAGCGATATACCAAGATTCATTCAATTATGCTTAAAGTAGACCACGTCTGTAGAAAAAGATTTCGACAAGTTTGGCCTTTAGGCCAATGGTATCTCGTATTTTTTTCTATCAGTATTTTCATTCTTCAGATTACAAATCATTAGGTGTCGTATATCCAATGAAATTACTTCTAACGGAGGGTATATTGTTCAATTATATGAGTGGCACAGTTCCTGTCCATATAATCAGGCTATAATTGTCTGTTACATTCGTTCTTGAACAATCTCGTGACATTCAGTGCTGAAATATACTGCGGTGGTTTGTGTTAGCTGAACAAAATGGACGAGGCATGTCAATTACCACACGTATGCAGCTCGATGGCCTCGAATGCATATTATTATGATACTTAATGCGTTTGCCAACAAAGATGTTAACATATATCGGTTTTAATAAGCTGCACAGTGTCAATATTCAAAGCGCCCATATTTCATGTAGAATCGAAATTTGGATGAATGATTTCAGCTTCAGATTAAACTCGTCAGTCTGGCGTGTATGATGTGGCAATAGTATTTCTGGGTAGGTATATGGTACAATTCAAAACACACGATGACTTACATGTTTCAGACTGACTTACATGTAATGCTATACATTGGAGCCCCAGTCATAGGGCCTGTAAGTCACGTGATGTCATGGTGTGATTTCCGGTGGCAAACAAACATACACCTTTTGTTTAGTATGAGTAGAACTCCATTCAAAACTCAAATTACTCAGGTAACACAAAAGGTGTATATTTGTTTGCCACCAGAATCACACCGTAACGGCACGTGACTTACAGGCCCTATTGTCTGGCATCTGATTAGGTCCTCGATCAGGAACACTGAGATAATCAGAACGATAACGGACCCATGTGCAGCAGAAGGTCATTCATTAGCCAGCATATTACATCTGGACGCATCTGCTTCAATGGGTTGGCTATGTAAAGTACAACCACTTCGAACAAAACACACTAATTGGCACGACTAACTTTTATTACTCTAATATTCAGTTCGATGTTGATAATGTACTGTGCCAGTTTAGTCTGTCAAGCGAACTACATATACACAGATGGTTAATTCTATATGAATTAGGCGCCCTCATAGCGGAACGTTGAACACACACGAGAAAACCAGCATTACACGCATGGTATGCATGAATCAACATTGCATAAAGCCGCAAACTCTTTAAATTGGACGGAGAAGGCTAATTTATTTCAAAAGCACCACGAGAATTGAAATTCCCGACATAATCACCACCAATGACAGCGATGCTGAGGGAAGTAGTTTCCCAGATAACAACATTTCTGTGCATTTGTTCGTTTCATCCAAGGTAGGGACATGTTTGACCAATTAAATTTGGAAACTGCCATATTTCCTCATCCATCAAGGCCCATGTCTTCACTTTACTTCGATATTCGATTTGGACACGATAAACTAGTATGTGACATCACACACGACATTTGGGTTTTTCCTGCAGCATTGTGCCTGCATCACCTGCCTGCCACTGTGTAGGTTATTCAAGTATGCTTTCCCTTTAATAAACCTTGCTCTGAGCAATCAATAATTCATACTGGTATATGTATGTATCAACCCATTACCATCAGTGAACTAAAATGTGTACCAGTAGACCAATAACCTTCCATGAACACTTCAGTGTTGAAACCCACGAAAATTGTAGTAATGGCTATTAGCAGGCATGATAAATATTACACAACCCCCATCTTAAAGAATAACATCAGGTGGCAATTACCAACCGCCACACCTACCACTGACTCCATGCGGTTGCTGTGCAAAACTTAATTGTGTCGGGAAGCCACAGAAGTTGTGGAGCGGTCGTCAGGTATCCTCATTCATTGATGTGGAAAGAGTGGTGGTCCCTCGGAGCTGAGGGAATACTCGCACAATTAAGAGACCAAGTAACGCAGATTAGTAAAATGCATTGCTTTTTGTACCAGTCTCAATAGTAGTCAGACTGGCATTCCCGTTTATATTGAAACACGATGCATCCAGTTCACGATTCTACCTGCTGCACTGATAACAAGAAATTTGCCCCGAGATTAGTTATTAGGTAGCGCATCTCTCTTAGTGAGGACAATAATCCGGGGTCTCCAGTGATAATCCATTACTAGCCTCCCAGAGAAGAGGGTCGTTTATTATATATGCATGTGTCCCATGACAGCCTGAAACAATAGCACTTTCAGTGAATGTCGTACACTGGCTCCAGGAGGTGACTAGATTCGGTGTGATCCTCTCTGCTCCCACATGTAATGAAATAGTCATATAACCGAGCTACTCAGTAATCATGGAGTTAGAGCTAGATTATGGGATTGAAATCAGAGGTGGGTGCACTGGGGAGAGAGGCTCTTGAAGAACTTGAGAGAAATACAAATCTTATCTTCATATGAAAAATTATGGCGCCCCGTTCGTGCCACAAAAAAGAGAATATGTACGAGTTACTAAGTCATACGTATGAAATAAAAAGTCATATGTATGAGATAAAAAGTCATACGTTTGAGATACCAAGTCATACATATGAGATGATAAGTCATACGTATGAGATACTATCTCATATGTATGAGATACTAAGTCATACATATGAGATAATAAGTCATATGTATGAGATAGTATCTCATACGTATGAGTATGTCATAGTATCTCCTACGTATGACATAGTATCTCCTACGTATGACTTAGTATCTCATACGTATGTCATAGTATCTCCTACGTATGACTTAGTATTTCATATGTATGTGTGTTAGTATCTTCTACGTATGACTTGTTATCTCATACGTATGTGTTAGTATCTCCTACGTATGACTTTTTATTTCATACGTATGAGATAAATAAAAAAATAACTTCCCTTTTTGGTGGCACGAACGGGGCGCCATAAAAAATACCCTCTAGATTGTTTTTCAGAATATATATTTCAAAAATTCCATTATGTAATTTATTATGTAATTCTAATGAACATTTTATATATTTTGGATATATTGCATATATTGCTGAAATCAGAGATTTTCAATGTACAGCCCCATGTTGAGTGACAAATTTGAAAATTAGATAGCACTACTAAATATGACAAATGGGCTGACCACCGGGGGTGTAGGTGGGGGTGGATGCATGAATATATATATTGAATGAATGCATAATAAGTATTATCAAATATGTTCTATTGAGGTTTTTTTATTTTCCATCGAGCTGTGGGATGCCTCTTTGTATATATGTTCAAATATCAGTTTTGTGCGATCATTAGCTTTTGTGTCAGAGGTTTTTACAGTCTGTTGAGACTTCAATCATACAGCTCAGAACCATATAACTGATATTGGCATTTGTATTCTCACGCATTTTTCTGTGGTTCTGAAATAAAATCTATCTATCTAAAATCTAAATCTATGGTGACAACCTCACTTATCTTATCCGGCTTGAAATCCGGACATTCCGCATTGTGAGCTTCGTTGGCTTCAGAACCACAATTTCTGTCCACTATATAACAGTTTTCATCGTGGTCATAGTCGTACTTGAAACTAAGTAGAACAAGTACTCCACCTCTAATAGAGGATTTTAAATCAGTGCCCATTTGATATCATATTTATTAAACGAGCCAAAGAACTTTTGCGTTTTGCGAGCCTTGAATATAAAATGTATGCAATGGGTTTATACTTCTTTAATAAACATGCATCAGGTCAAGATCACATTGCTGCCCATACGATACATAAAAATATTTTGATCAGAAACCAGGGATGACGCCAAAACAACATTTCATACTCATACTCGAAATACCAGTGAAATTCTATTCACTTGCAGCCATACCGCTTCAATCTGCATGTTTAAACTATACCTGTGACGTCAGTCCTTTGTTTCAACTGTAGATTCCGATCTACGAATCTACACTTCCTAAACTACCTACCAAATGAGAACATGTACAGGCAGAAACACGATTTTGCACAATTTGCTTCGCACCTCATCCATTCGTTTCTACGAATCTATTATTACTCGTACATTATCTCTGACTGAATTGGAGACAGAGGTTAAAATCAACCTCGATCTATCGTTGACAGTACCATTTCTGTGCTCATGGCTGACACTGGATTGTTCTGCGCAATTTTCCATACACATGGGGACGTTTCCGGCCGTACATCGACCACCTTCAAACTTACTGGATGGAATCATGTCTTTCAGTAAAACTGTTACGAACCAGATATTCATTTCATTGAAATATATGATTACCCGTGGTCTCATTGGTACCACATGTGGCATTCATTTTGACGCATATTTGATTAACAGCTAAATAATATTCGATAGTGATTTCAATGTTTTCACACAACGAAAAATGTGATGGTTGTTCTGGATTTGTTTTAGATGAGAATTTTACCTCAAGATCAATTCGGCCATTAACACAACGTACACGTAGTGTCGAATACCTCCTTTTTTCGTATCATGATATTTCAAACTCGAGCATGCCAGCGACAAACAGGGAGATGTCCCAACTGTCCGCTGGTACACATCTCAATGGTGGCGACAAGTGCCATCCTAGTATATGATATATTTCACAGTGCAACACGTTTTGATATACGAAAACACCATGTCTATTCCAGATGTAAGTATACGAATTAATATTCGTTATTGGGTTTGAGGAGCACTTTACTGTGTTGATTTCTCCTGAGCATGTTCCCATTATCATTTTTCTCACGGGAATTTAAACTGTAAATGATTCGCACATATCACAAAAAAAGCTGCGAAATAACTGCATAAGCACCTCACTGGTGTTTCATTGATCACAATTAGTGTCACTGACTACGCCATGAATCAGACTAAATGTCCAATATATCAACATGGTGCTCTGTACTGAGACAGACACATTTACCCATTTAATAGACTTGCAGTAGATATTCAATACACGTAGTGTACAATTTAGACTGTTGTTTCATCAAAGCTGATTTGTCAATTTTAGAGATTCATTGTGTGTTTGTCTGTATCATTATTATCTAGCTGTGAGACAAACAGGCTGAGTCAAGTATTCCACAATGGTACCATTTATTACCTCTGTCCTAATAGTTGGACTTGCATGGGGGTTGATGGAAACGCTGGTGGAACGTTTCATATTGTCATTGAATCTGACATGACTTTGATGAATTGTCAGATGAATTGCTGAAAATAACTTTGTGTTGAACATCAGTCAGCGCCGAATGTGTCTGTCATGTAAAAATTACAGAGGCAGAGACGGAAAGACGGACTGCGACTTGACAATTATTCCAATAAGGCATTGGTGAATAAGGCATTGGTGAACGTCAGACACTTCCCGCAGACAACAAGTGGACAAACATTCACGTGACATCTGCATAGGTCAGAAATGTCAGGTGCTCAGGTTTGGACACATCATTTCCCCAGACAAGCTGACATTTTATTGTTTACTGATATCAATCGGTCTATCGATCATTTTTACTTCGTCCTTTGCTTGAAAACATTGAATTTGCAGTTTATCTATGCAAAAAATTTAACGGAAATAAACAAAACTACAAAAGTGCATCTTTAATGACATAAAGTGTGTTGGTATTCTACAAAACAAAGGACTGTGACCACCCAATCTTTTTATAATTGTTATTAAGACAGGAATTTGAGATTGATTAAATAATATAATAATAATGTTTGGATGTATAGACATATATTTTATAGAATAGCATTGTGCAAATATCTAAGAACGCTAACAACAGCCAGCATTCCATTTGATGTACCACTAGGCTACAGCATCCTTTCCCTGGTTTTCTCTCCGCTAGCTGTATCACCGGGAGTAGGGCTAGATCAAATATAGCTCGATTAATGTCTTTTTCTGGATCATCCGGAACACACAAACAGATACCTCATTTTCGGTATAAATGGTCTGCAATATTTGTTATTTAATGTTGAAATATTAGTCTCATGTTAAACTTCTTACATTCGAAATTGTTATCTTTGTATTTGAAGTTATTCATTGTTATTTGAAAAGTTGTATTTTGTAAACAATTTATCTTGTGACCTAGGAACTACTTTTGTCTCTGCTCTAAGTTATATCTGTTGTGGTAACGGTAATATGGCTAGTTGTTCTCATTGCGACGTATAACTTTTCCCTAAATTGGTTTGGTAGTCCAGCTCATATGTGTAAGAATACTTATTTTCTTAATCCCCAAGTTTATATCGCTCGCTCTCTAGAGTTTCTGGCAGAGGGAGACCAACCTGTGAATGTAACATCGACCATACGTATCACTTGTATTTTCAATATATTCAAACTGGCTTCAACTCCTCGTCTCTCTTTCTTTACAAGGCCACATAACATCACATGTCTCAGAAGAATGGTACATATTTAGTGATTATATACCAATCACTCTATGTACGCAACAAGTAACAAATGCACACCAATATATTGAACACAATTGGGTCTACAATAAAAATGAACCAATCAATTGATCTTCACAATAATCATAATTAGATCTACATTCTTGGAAAAAAACTAATACAAACACACTAATGACAAACAAGACACAATGTTCAAAGGAAATTATATGTATGCATTTGTCCAGATATTCCGGAGAATACCAAACAAAAATAAACTCACCTTCGTTCCAATAAATTTTCTACGTTTCTTCCTTTATAGTGTTGCAAATATTTTCAGTCCGGTATGATAAATATCCGTATAATTATGTGGACCACATGCGAAGTTGTCAGTCACATCAGCAATGCGCCAAATAATCTGAATGATTCGTATTTATCATTTTCCCATAATGCACGAGTGCTAAGGTGCTATACGTATATGTACTGAACACTACACCCGGAAATTCCACATACAGCAGCCATATATATATGCAAGATTCATTTTGTCCTCCCTGGACAATATTGCTCATTACAGGACCGCAGCAACCTCAAAAACCCATGCTCCTTCAAGCCACACCCATCTCTGAAATACGACTCCCCGAACTTTTTCTGTCTGCTAGTGACATAATGTTGTTGTGTAATATGCAACCCATTCATATTTACCGTGTAGCCACGAAACACGAAGAGGATAAATCCACTTTGACATTGGAGATGATAGGGAAATAAATACACTTGGGTGTGTAAAGTGAAGAAAACACTGCCCCGTGGATATCCGGAGCATTCTGGTAGTATTGTGGAGGAGTGGGTTTTCGTGGCCAATAAGTGACATCCACAAATAAATATATGTGGGTGTTGAGCCATTCCCAGCCTGATTTTTCGCGTTGGGAAAGTATGTTGGAATTTCATCCACATTTTCCCCTTCACAATGGGAGCTATATGAAGTAAACTCCTACAAAACTACTAGATAGAGCCTGAATATTGGCACGTTCAGCTGGGAAATCATATATGTCGGTTTCAATGGTGAGCATGAATTTTACCAATAAACTTGGAAATTGTCTTATTTCAACCTTCTATATGAAAAAAAACTTCGACATGATATTCACTGTACCCCCTGAAAGATACATGCAGTGTTGCATGTCCCACATGTCAATCAATGTCACCTAATTTTTTTTTGCAATTCACTGATGATGATATTGGCCTCAGTAAGAACAATTTGCTTGCTGCATATGAAATTAAACCACACATTATTAATACCGTCAGTTATGTGGTCAGGTTTTAAGAGACTTTGCATTAGTAAGAGAAAGACTTGACACAAACGGCGAGTTTGACCAGAGTTAGTTTTCCATAACGGTCAAATATCACCCCCACGACTTGCATATACTTGAATACACCATTTGCATATACTATGGGTGTCAATGACGTGTAATATACAGCTTCAAGTTTGGTAACAATAATGAAATTTGGTATACACGTTCACAAACTCAAACAGTTGGTAATATGTTGCAATTGCAAATCAATTTTTTGTTTTCAATGTATATTATACGACTAGGATGAGGCTAAGGATAGACTTCCCGCCAAACAATGTGAAGGACATATTATTATTACATTATTTATTTCCGCATATATACTTCCACGAAATGGGCCCACAGCACAAATTCATTTGGCGTCAGCAAATGAAATGAACTTGCCTGTCTCATGTCTAAATTAAATATCGTGTGTGGAGGCGTATCATTTCTCGAATATCATGATGTATATGTCTGACATATTAATTGGATTCCATCAACATATTAATTGGATTCCATCAATGTACCAACGGATATGATGACGGGCAACTTCATTAGCATAAACGAACTTCGACTTGCTATTTTAGAGGACGTACATATTATCACTTTATTAGCTGAAATAAGATGGGTCTTTTCCAATTAGGTTAGAAAGTTATGCATCATAACTTATCACTCGCTGCTTCTGATTTCAGTGTGTTAGAAAATTTTTGGACTTCACATAAATACTAGAACAAATTGACTGTTGTTTCCTTTTATAATGGTATATATGTTCTAGGAGTTGATATAACAGCAGTCATATGTGATTTGGAGAAACGAGTAATCTAAGTGTATGCAAATTAAGTGTGCATGATCGACAGTGTAATATTTGTACATAAGTGACGAATGTACTTAGATGTATCTAGCTGGTGAAAAATGGCTTTTAAGAAGAATAAATCTGATTAGGGTTGTAAGTGTTCTGTGTAGATTCTATATGGCTAGAGAAGATAAAATGCAATGTTTATATTGAGAAAAGTGGTGGGAAAGTATCTTCTCAGTGAAAAGAGCTTTACATGCACATGTATTCTCATCATGTCATAACACCGATTATGGCTGAAAATGCTTCGGACTGCTTGCCTCAATATCCTGTTTGGTTGATGATGGCTGGTGTGTCATTGGCTTCACGAAGTTATTGATTCATTGTCTCGCTTAGAAGACAGATTCCGAGTAACTATGGACCATTGAAGATTCGAGAGTCGTGTACTGGTGACAAGAAGGTTACCCGAGAGTAGCTATTAGGTAATGCATTTCGGTTATACAACTTGGCCCAACTGAGGACAATGTCCCGGGCTCTCCGGTGATAATCCATTCCCAGCCTCCCAGAGGGGAGGATCGTTTATTATTTATGCCTGTGTCCCATGACAGCCTAAACAATAGCACTTTCAGTGAAGGCCGTACTTTCATGAGTACTGGCTGTGACCTTCTGCTCCGGCATGCATATAATGACATAGTCATATAGCCGATGTTATCATGAAGTTGGAGCTAGTTTATGGGATTATAGGATTGAAATCCAAAGTGGGGAGAGATGCTTTTTGAAGAACTTGAACCAAGTATAAATGTTATTTTGAAAAATGCAATAGAGTTTTTTTTTCAGAATATATATTTTAAAAACTCCATATATAATTTACTGCAATGTCGAATTTTTACAAAATTTTAATGTACATTTGATATATTTTGGATGTTATAGAAATTAGAGATGCTATTGGCAGATTTGAAAATTGGAAAGTACTGTTTAGAATGACAGATGACAGAAAGAACCATGATTAATAGCAATTCAGAGTGACACCCCACTAATCAAGTGATTGTTATGAGGCTTGAAATCAAACGTCCCATATTGTGAGCTTTTTTGCTTCATGAACCACCACATTTTTCCACTGTAAAATTATTTTCATTATGGTAAAAGTTGTAGTTGAAATTTAGGAGGACAAATACTCATCTCCAAGAAGCAAACATGCATCAGTTCAAGATCACATTGCTGCTAATAATACATAAAACATAAAAAAAAACCATGGATGACGCCATAACAACATTTCATGTTCGCAATCAAACTACCCGTGAAGATCCATTCACTAGCTTCCATACCGCTTCAGACAGCATTTTGAATGGGAACAGAGGGTGGAAAATAACCTCGATCTAACTGTTGTTGTCGGTATCATGTAATGGGTTTTGTTTTTGTTCTTGTTCTCTATTTTTTTCCCCTAGAAAGTGTGAATATTTAAAGAATGACTCTATTGAGTGTGTTCCATTTGTTTTGTTAATTTCAATCGTTTATGTGTAGTTAAGTAATTGTCATTTTTTTCTGTGCTTTTTTTTTCAATTTGTGTTTATGTTATTGTGGATGATTAATCCACAATTACGGAATGGAGTGTATTTGGTCTTGTTTGTGTTTCTATCGATTCTGTGTCATGTTTTAGTTGTATTATAATTGTAAGGCTTAGGTATTAATTAAGTAATTAAGTATTAACAAACTGTTATATATGTAAGTTAAGCGTTTTTAGCCGATTGTATATGTTTCATTTTAATTTAGTAGTTATTGTACATAAGTTTGCATATTGCACCTTCCCTAAGGTATTAGGCACATCTATATTTTCTTTCACTGTAATACTGTATATATGTCATTCTGTTTATAGATGCACCACCATTATGGTTTTTGGATAATACCGCTTCAAATGGCGCTTTTTCGTTATAATTTAGGCTAAATCTCTTTTGTGTAATCTTTGCCTTTTGAAGAAAATAAACACTTCATCTCAGTGCTCATGGCTGACACCGGATCGTTCTGCGCAGAAGAATTGTCTATTGTTCATGCACACGGGGACGTGTATGGTCGCACAGCTTCAAACTCACTCGATGGCAGCATGTCTTCCAGCAAAAACTTAGACGTTATCAACCCGATATTCATTTCATTAAAATATCTCATTACCAATGGTCTCACGGGCGCTACTTTTGCCCATTTTTGCCATTCATTTTGACGAATACTTGATTAGCAGCTTCAATGTTGTAATACAACGATATACATTGTTATACACTGTCACCTGGTATATATTTCACGGATGCTGCCATTTTATTATATGATATCGAGGATGATGTTATGAGAAATACAAATATTGACACATACTCTTGATATCTCTGATCTGAATCATGTATTTACCTATTGTTGTATTATCATTTGCACAATGCAAAAATTGTATATCAATCATACGCAATCTCTATTCCAGATGTAGATATCTGAATTAATATTTGTTGTTTGAGTTGGAGGAGCACGTTACTGTGTTGTTTTCTCCTGAGCACGTTCCAATTACCATATTTATCATGGAAATTATAACTGTGAATGATTCTCAAAAAATCTACGAAATAACTACATATATACCTCACTGGTGTTCCATTGATCAAAATTACTGTCACTGACTACGCCATCAAACCAGACTAAGTGTTCTATACATCACCCTGGGACTGTAAACTGAAACAGGCACATTTAGACTAGTAGACCTGCACTAAGTATACCATACAAAATGCAAAATTCAAGTTGCTATTCCCATCCATGTCCGATTGGTCAATAATAGAGATTTCTTGTGGCATTTCAGTTGATTACTATGTGTAGTAATAAGATAAACAAGTTCATTTAATTATTCCACAATGGTACCATCTATTTCATTTCTGAGAATGGGATTTGCATGGTTGGTCTGGTGGAAACGTTAAGTTAGTCAAAAATCAATCAACCATGACGGTTTAATGAATATGTCTGTCATGTAGCACTTTCGAAGGTAGTGTCATGAAGAGACAGACGGGGTCTTGACAACTATTCCCTCGATAAACCATTAGTGAATTCTAGACACACTACAGGATTATGTTCACGAGTAGGATGTTAGCTTGGAGTGTTTTGTGTCGGTAAACATTTGGACCCTAGCTTGTGCAACATCGTGAAAAAAAATCGGGTCTACGATAATCTTTGACCAATAAAGTGATCTTCACACTTACTCATATTTACATTCCACACAAAACACGATTTTCAATTGGATAAATCACAGGCGTGCGTTTTGGTGTATTTATTTGGGAAGTGATTATTAGATACGATCATTCCATGAAAATAAAGTTAACTCACCCTTCATTCCGAAAACTTTCGATGTAGATCTACTTCCCCAGTGCAATGTTGCCATAATTTTCAGCCTGAAGTCAAAATAATCCATATAATTATGTGGACTATGTGCAGGAGTTACACACGAGAATGCACCAAATAATCTGATTAATTCAAGATGATAATTAAAAAAGCAAGAGATCCAAGCCATATGATGTGTACAGAAACATAATAAACACTACCCCCAGAAAATCTAGCTACAATAGCCAAATGCAATATTCATTTGCCCTCAGCACAAGACCTCAGCACTCCAGAACCCATGCTGCCTGCCTGGAATACGACTCACTGAACTGTTTTCTATCTGTTATTGACATATGTTTTTTTTTGTTTATCAGGCAATCACGAAACACCATGAAGACAAGTCCGTTTCGACATAAGAAAACCCAGAGAAATGATGACACGTGAAGTGTAGTTGTGATACCAAAGCCGGAGTATATGAAGTGTACGCAAGAAGTGTATTGATCGACATAAACCACATGGCTTCACTTAAACATATCGTTGCAATATCCGAGATTCGGAAGGTTGGACAGTTAGTAAGCGGAAACAATCAGAGGGATGGAATAAGGACATTCCGGCAGTGGAAGTGGACGCAGAGCCCTGTTATAAATCCACATAAGGGTACACAGAGTCTGCGAAAATATGATATGGGTGTCTCGCACCAACACCTCGCATGGGGATTGTGGAGAAAAGCTGTTGTCTGGATGAAATATACCGATCTTCAGTAGCATCGAAAAGTGCTCTGGAATATTTATGGTACAATTCTGGTGTGTGAGAAGCCTAATGTTTGGGTATGTCCAGGTCTTAATTTGTCCAGGTGTCATATTGACTGTGTTTCTACTGTCACCTCACTGCTTTAAACTTGCACGTAACTGAGGATGGCAAATGAGACATACTTCAGTCACCGCCCTTCGATGTGATACTGCAGAGTGGTAAGAATCCAAGTTATACAGATTATTACAATGATTGGTTTTATTGTGCCAGTCTGAATATTAGTTACAATGGCATTGCCGTTTTTATTTGACACATGATCCATCTAGTGTACGATTCTGCCTGTTGCACTGGTGACAAGAAGGTTGCCCAGAGAGTAGCTTTTAGGTGATGCATCTTTCCAATAGAACTTGGCCCAAGTGAGGACAATGCTCCGGGGTCTCCGGTGACAATCCACTACTAGCCTCACAGAGGAGAGGATCGTTTATTATTCATGCATGTGTCCCATGACAGCCTGAAACAATAGCATTTTCAGTGTGGTTCTTACATTAGCTTCACGAGGTGACACGATTCGTTGTAACGTTCTCGGCTCCAGCATATTATGAAATAGGCATATAGTGGAGGTCACCATGAAGCTATAGGGTGGTAAGCTAATATCAGCTACAATATCCTTACATACCCGTATAAGATGATTTTTACCCGTATAAGTTTTGTTTTCCTGCCATAATTTCGATAAATATAAGTCTGCCGATACGAGATAATATGACTCTCTATGGCCAGACCGAACAAACCACAAGCAAGCAGATGCACATGTAAAGGCTCATGTACAACTTATAGCAAGCCTGACTCACGTAAACTCATCTTGCGCGAAGCGTGTGAAACTCGACTTCTGATAAATCGGTCACGCTGGAACCAATGTTTAATTCTAGCTTTCACAAGCCAGGCTTGAACCTTGGTTTAAGTCTAGATTTCACAAGCCAGACATACCGATTTTAACCCGAGTCCGAGCCTCAAGTGCGCAACCGGGCAAAACAGTTGAATTTACATGGTTGGGCTGATGGCAACCGTATGGATTCCATATGGTCATTAAACCTGACATTATTTTGACGACAGATGAATTGTAGAAAATATCAGCCCTATAGAAGTAACGAATGTGTCTGTCATGTAGAACTTACTGATGAAGTGTCTAGCGGAGATACGGACTGCGGCTTGACAGTTATTCCTCTCAATACTTCATTAGTGAACTTCAGATATTTTCCCACAGACAACTTTTATATATTCGATGCTGGCTTGTAGTGTTTATTGTAGGCAAACACTCATATGGCATGGCATAGGTCAGGAATGTCAGTTGACCGTGTGTCGTACACACTCTTTCCCAAGACGAACTGACATTTTATTATTTAATGATATTAAAACATGTAAAAGGCCCGTCAATCATTTTTACTTCTTTTTTGCTTGAAAACGTTTAATTTGCAGTTATCTTTACAATACATTTGTCGGATATTACACAGAAACAAACAGCACTACAAAAGTGCATGTCTGATGACAGATCGTGTGTTATTAGGGTCTTTAAAATACAAATAAGAATGATAAACGAATGATAAGAAAATTTAAAATTAATTATTGAGGCTACAAGTGCCCAAGGCACAAAAACATTATGGAGACCATCGGATCTACAATAAACTTAAACAAATAAACAGATTTTCAAACATAATCAGGTTTACATTCTTAGAAAAATCACACAAATGTGCACGTACAAAACAGGATATCCAATGGAATACATAATATGCAAGTGTATTCCCTTAAACGTTTGAGTAAAATTGAAATTAAACTCACCCTTCGTTCCGAAAACTTTCAGCGTTTTTCCTGCAGCATGTGTTGCAATAACTATTAGTCCGGTATCAAAATAATCCATATAATCATGTGGACCATGAGTAAAATTCCCAGTTACATCAAGATTGCACCGAATAATCTGACTAATTCAGGTTATAGTTTTCCTACAGTTCACAAGAGCCGAGCCGTACGGTGTGCGCATGTAAGCACACTACTGGATACTACACCCGGAAATCCAGCAAGATTCATCTGCTCGCCCTGGAAATATTGCCCATAACAGAACAGCAACTAACACACAACCCATGCTCCCTCAAGGCAGCGCCCATGTATGAAATACGACTCCCGAAACTGTTTGCCGTCTGCTTCTGACATATTGTTGTTGTGTAATATGCAATTCTTTCGTATTTACCATACAAGTCGACTTTGACATTAGACAAAATAAATAAAAAAATAAAGTCGTGTATGTATATAAGTCAAGCCAACACTGCCCCCATAGAAACAGTGTTTTCTGCTTCTGGAGGAGTGAGTATTCGTGGAAAATACATGACATTATCCATTAGGTTTCTATCTACACGTATATGAGCTGAACCATTACCAATCTAATTTTTTTCACCTTTAAATTTCATCCACTTTTTCTATTCATAATGGGAGTTGTAATAGAGTAAACAACTAGAATGATTCAAGATACAGCCTGAATACTGGCATGTTCAAATGGAACACCTATATGACAGCTTCAGTGGTGGCCTCGAATTTTACTCTCTAAAAGCGGCCCTTTTTCTTAAAATCACCCATTTCCATGATTTCTGGACTTTGGCAGTCATTTTATCATATCTGTTCAGTAAATTTCTTCGTGAATTATGCATAGGACTTTCCATATGAACTAGTGAGTTTAATATGTACATCCTTTGTTATCACTGAATCACTGGTTTCCATTTACCGGTGATTTCTCGACAGATTGGCAAAAAATAAAAGCAAGTATTTTTATAGTTTCATCGCCATCTCGCGGGGAAATAAACATGACCCAAATATAATACAGAAACGTTTCTTATTTGCAATAATATGTATTATTTTATGTACCAACTGTTAGCGGTAATGAAATTGTGTATGTTTGCCATTGTCTATGAACAAAAATTAAATGTTTAGATATATAGGCCTATAGTAGATAAATACAACAGTACTAGCTAGTCGCCGACACTATTCAGATGCTAAGTTTATTAATGAAACATTTATTTGATTTGTAATTCAATCTTTTTGGAATGAAACCCTATCTCTTATCATTTGAAGACAATTCTTGTATTTTTCTATTAGTCTCTATATTCTTCATATTACAAATCATTTAGTGTCGTGTATCCAATTAAATGACCTTTCAAGGAGGACAGTTCTATATGAAATATGGATATCGTTCATTACCATTAATGCTAAAGTTACTGTCCATGTATTGTCTGTGAATTCGTTCTTGAACATGTGGAAGTTATATGTCTTCCACATGTTCTTGAACATGTGGAAGTCAAATGTCTTGAATCCGAGACTCCTACATGGCAACCCGACTTCCACACAAGCCTTATTTTGTTAGATTCATTGCCTTCCGCCAAAATACAGTACGGAGTTTTGCGGAGAATGACGAAATGGATAAGGCGCACACATTACCTTATGTATGCCGTTCGTTCGACTGAGATGATTCAGTACTGACACTCAATTGGATTGAATAGGTTTCGCGCCAAGAAATCTTCAAACCTCCAACACTGTATATGTTCTGATTTTTAAAATTCATTTACACGGTTTTGTGCTCATAGTAGGCCTATGCATACTTCACGGCAAATGTCCGCTGAATTGTTGAATTTCAGCCCAAACTGAATCTCAGGAGTCAGTTTATATTCGGGGATTTCAATTTTGGTTGTCTTTACATCCATCAGGGATGAGAGTAGGCCCTACTAATGCAACCGTATACCATGTATACCAGAGGACATACTGAGATACAACTTGAAACATAACAACACCCACAACAAAGTGACTCACTTGTTCAGACTGTGACATGTGATGCTCTACATTGGTGCTCCCGGTCCGTCTAGCACCAAGTCGTGTAACATCAGGTAACGTCCTTGAGAGGGCCACGATCAAACTCTAGATAACGAGACATAACCGGACCAATATACAGCAGAAGGTCATTCATTACCCTACATATTAGATCTAAAAGCACCTGCTTCATTTGGGGGTGACTATGTAAAGTACAACCACTTCAGACACACACAGGGCACAGTTGATATCTATTTCGATGTTGCTTGCCAAAAACATAGCTAACTTTTGCTCTAATATTCCGTTAGATGTCGACAATGTACTATGCTTGCTATTTGAATATGTCTATAAACTAATTTACATGTACACATATAGTTAGCCCTGAATAAACGAAACATCCCGCATTGAAGAATGTTGGACATTCCTTTACATTGATTTTGTGTGTGTGTAGATTTACACGTTTGGTTATGAATAAATCGACTTTTTGTACAGTTACATATTCTTTATTTTACTTTCTACAAAAAATGTATAATACGGTTTGCATCTTGGACGGAGTAGGCTATTTCATTTTCATCAGCACCACGAGAGTTGCAAATCTCAACATAATCACCCCCAGTGTCAGCAGTGCTGAGGAAAGCAGATTCCCAATTTCCCGTGTTTGAACAAGATAGCAAAGTGTCTGTGCATTTCATTAATCAAGGAAGGGACAGGTTTGACCAATTCAATTTTGAAACTGCCATAATTTCCCCTACCCGGTAAAGCTGCTGCCTTCGAATGTATGCAATATTTTTTTCAAAACCAATTTTTAGGTTACCGTACCTTTGGTCCGCTAACCTATTGGCATGGCGTTGCGTCCGGCGTCCGGCGTCTACGTCGGCGTCGTCCACATTTTTATCTTTTTAGGTTATCGCACCTTTGGTCCGATAACCTATTGCCGTGGCGTTGCGTCCGTCGTCCGTCGTCCGGCGTCCGTCCGTTCACATTTTTATCATTAAAGTTTACAGGCGAATATTTCTGAAATTTTGCACAAAAATACCTAAAAATATTTCAAGGAAAGGTTTTTTGATTTTCGCAATTTTTTCAAAATGGCGGCCGTTTTCGTCGAAAAATGGCCAATTTTGGACTTTGATGGTCGTTTTCTCAAAATCTGTTCAATAACTTTTTTTCTTATTGATACATGACACTCCTTCTATGTACCCCTGTGACATGTATAAATTTCGTTGCCCTTGAATCGCTCGAAGTGGGCCATTTTGGGCCCAAACTCAGTCCAAATGGGACTTTCCCATGTTAAATTCTCCTATGCTTTATAATGGGACACATTAAGCCTAATATCTCACTTAAAATTGAAATTAGAGACTAAGAATCAATTGTAGACATATAGGAAATGATATATCCTGAATATTCTCGAGACCTTGAATTTGACCTCTGACTTCGGTTTCAAGGTCAGAGCGGCCGTTTTCGTCTAAAAATGGCTAATTTTGGACTTTGATGGTCGTTTTCTCAAAATCTGTTCAGTAACTTTTTTTCTTATTGATGCATAATACTCCTCATATGTACCCCTGTGACATGTATAAATTTCGTTGCGCTTGAATCGCTCGAAGTGGGCCATTTTGGGCCCAAACTCGTCCCAAATGGGACTGTCCCGTGTTAAATTCTCCTATGCTTTATAATGGGACACATTAAGCCTAATATCTCACTTAATATTGAGATTAGAGACTAGGAATCAATTGTGGACATATAGGAAATGATATATGCTGAATATTCTTGTGACCTTGAAGTTGACCTCTGACCTCGGTTTCAAGGTCAGAACACAAAATGGCTAATATCTCGTTCATTATCGACTTTACAGTTTAGGAATCAATTGTGGACATATAGGAAATGATATATGCTGAATATTCTGATAACCTTGAATTTGACCTTTGATCTCATTTTCAAGGTCACAGGACAAAATGGCTAATATCTCACTTATTATCGATTTTACAGCTTAGGGATCAATTGTGGACATATAGGAAATGATATATGCTGAATATTCTCGTGACCTCGAATTTGACCTCCGACCTCAGTTTCAAGGTCAGAGCACAAAATGGCTAATATCTCGCTTATTATCGGCTTTACAGCTTAGGAATCAATTGTGGACATATATGAAACGATATATGCCAAATATTCTGATGATGTTGATTTTGACCTTTGACCTCATTTTCAAGGTCACAGGACAAAATGGCCAATATCGCACTTATTATCGATTTTACAGCTAAGGGATCAATTGTGGACATATAGGAAATGATATATGCTGAATATTATCATGACCTTGAATTTGACCTCTGACCTCATTTTCAGGATCACAGGACAAAATGGCTAATATCTCACTTATTATCGACTTTACAGCTCAGCAATCAATTGTGAACATATAGAAAATGATATATTCTGAACATTGTCATGACCTTGAACTTGACCTGTGACCTCATTTTCAATGTCGCAGGACAAAATGGCTAATATCTCGCTTATTATCAATTTTACAGCTCAGGAATCAATTATGAACATATAGGAAATGATATATGCTGAATATTGCTATGACCTTGAATTTGACCTTTGACCTCATTTTCAAGGTCAGAGAACGAAATGGCTAATATCTCGCTTTTTATCGACTTTACAGCTTAGCAATCAATTGTGGACATATAGAAAATGATATATTCTGAACATTGTAATGACCTTGAACTTCACCTTTGACCTAATTTTCAAGGTCACAGGACAAAATGGCTATCAGCTCGCATATTATCGACTTCAGAGCTTAGGAATCAATTATGACGAATGGGAAATGATATAAGCTGAAATTTGCTATGACCTTGGAATCAACCTTTGACCTCATTTTCAAGGTCGCAGGACATGATGGCTAATATCTCACTTATTATCGATTTTACAGCTTAGGGATCAATTGTGGACATATAGGAAATGATATATGCTGAATATTCTCGTGACCTCGAATTTGACCTCCGACCTCAGTTTCAAGGTCAGAGCACAAAATGGCTAATATCTCGCTTATTATCGGCTTTACAGCTTAGGAATCAATTGTGGACATATAGGAAACGATATATGCCAAATATTCTGATGATGTTGATTTTGACCTTTGACCTCATTTTCAAGGTCACAGGAC
Organism: Terebella lapidaria; assembly: GCA_949152475.1. Taxonomy (NCBI): domain Eukaryota; kingdom Metazoa; phylum Annelida; class Polychaeta; order Terebellida; family Terebellidae; genus Terebella; species Terebella lapidaria. The sequence continues at coordinate 23,779,429 of OX424558.1, read as the reverse complement.
AAAATGACCAATATCGCACTTATTATCGATTTTACAGCTAATGGATCAATTGTGGACATATAGGAAATGATATATGCTGAATATTATCATGACCTTGAATTTGACCTCTGGCCTCATTTTCAGGATCACAGGACAAAATGGCTAATATCTCACTTATTATCGACTTTACAGCTTAGCAATCAATTGTGAACATATAGAAAATGATATATTCTGAACATTGTCATGACCTTGAACTTGACCTTGACCTCATTTTCAATGTCGCAGGACAAAATGGCTAATATCTCGCTTATTATCAATTTTACAGCTTAGGAATCGATTATGAACATATAGGAAATGATATATGCTGAATATTGCTATGACCTTGAATTTGACCTTTGACCTCATTTTCAAGGTCAGAGAACGAAATGGCTAATATCTCGCTTTTTATCGACTTTACAGCTTAGCAATCAATTGTGGACATATAGAAAATGATATGTTCTGAACATTGTAATGACCTTGAACTTCACCTTTGACCCAATTTTCAAGGTCACAGGACAAAATGGCTATCAGCTCCCATATTATCGACTTCAGAGCTCAGGAATCAATTATGAACGTATGGGAAATGATATAAGCTGAAATTTGCTATGACCTTGGAATCAACCTTTGACCTCATTTTCAAGGTCGCAGGACATGATGGCTAATATCTCGCTTATTATTGACTTTACAGCTTAAAAATCAGTTGTGGACATACTAGAAATGACATAAGCCGAATATTATTGTGTCCTTGAATTGACCAATGACCTTATTTTCAAGGTCACGGGACAAGCTACTAATATCTAAAATATGTATTGTCCAGTAACCTTTCTTAGCCCTTGGGCTAATTTTTTGTTTACGGACCAATCTTTCTGAAATTTTGCACAAAAATGCACAAAAATAATTCAAGAAGGAGGTATTTTTTTAGTTTTTTGATTTTCGCATTTTTTTCAAAATGGCGGCCGTTTTCGTCGAAAAATGGTCAATTTTGGACTTTGACGGTCGTTTTCTCAAAATCTGTTCAGTAACTTTTTTTCTTTTTGATACATAACACTCCTCATATGTACTCCTATGATGTCTATAAATTTCGTCGCGCTTGAATCGCTCGAAGTGGGCCATTTTGGCCCATACTCGGCCCAAATGGGACTTTCCCATGTTAAATTCTCCTATGCTTCATAATGGGACACATTAAGCCTAATATCTCACTTAATATTGAGATTAGAGACTAGGAATCAATTGTGGACATATAGGAAATGATATATGCTGAATATTCTCGTGACCTTGAATTTGACCTCTGACCTTGGTTTCAAGGTCATAGCGGCCGTTCTCGTCGAAAATGGCTAATTTTGGACTTTGATGGTCGTTTTCTCAAAATCTGTTCAGTAACTTTTTTTCTTATTGATGCATAACACTCCTCATATGTACTTCTGTGACATGTATAAACTTCGTTGCGCTTGAATTACTCGAAGTGGGCCATTTTGGGCCCAAACTCGGCCCAGATGTGACTTTCCCATGTTAAATTTTCCTATGCTTTATAATTGGACACGTTAAGCCTAATATCTCACTTAATATTGAGATTAGAGACTAGGAATCAATTGTGGACATATAGGAAATGATATATGCTGAATATTCTCGTGACCTTAAATCTGACCTTTGACCTCATTTTCAAGGTCACAGGACAAAATGGCTAATATCTCGCTTATTATCGACTTTACAGCTTAGAAATCAATTGTGAACATATAGGAAATGATATACGCTGAATATTTTCAAGACCTTGAATTTGACCTTTGACCTCATTTTCAAGGTCACAGGACAAATTGGCTAATACCTCGCTTATTATCGACTTTACAGCTTAGGAATCTATTGTGAACATATAGGAAATGATATATGCTGAATATTCTCGTGACCTTGAATTTGACCTTTGGCCTCATTTTCAAGGTCACAGGACAAAATGGCTAATATCTCGCTTATTATCGACTTTACAGCTTAGGAATCAATTGTGAACATACAGGAAATGATATATGCTGAATATTCTCGTGACCTTGAATTTGACCTTTGACCTCATTTCCAAGGTCACAGGACAAAATTGCTAATATCTCGCTTATTATCGACTTGACGGCTTAGGAATCAAATGTGAACATATAGGAAATGATATATGCTGAATATTCTCGTGACCTTGAATTTGACCTTTGACCTCATTTTCAAGGTCACAGGACAAAATGGCCAATATCTTGCTTATTAGCGACTTTGCAGCTTAGGAATCAATTGTGAACATATAGGAAATGATATATGCTGAATATTCTAGTGACCTTGAATTTGACCCTTGACCTAAATTTCAAGGTTAGTCATTTTATTTTCAAGGTCAGAATACGAAATGGCTTAGATCTCGCTTATTATCAAATTTACAGCTTAGGGGTCCATAGTGAACATATGGGAAATGATGTATGCTGAATATTTTGGTGATCTAGAATTTGACCTTTGATCTCATTTTCAAGGTCAGAGAACAAAACGGCTAATATATCGCTTATTATCATCTTTACATCTGCCACTGATGACGCCAGTGTGTCTTTGGATAAACTATTTGGTCGGGCTTTGTTTCTATTGCAAAATGTTGTATTTTACGTTTCTTATTGGCATCATCAAAATTTGATTGTATTGGTGGTAATAGATTGATACTTACATTTATACCACTGAGTCGGTGTCACTGCTGGCGGACGTTAAATCTGTCCCCGAGGATACCATCAACTCAGTAGCCTTCGGGCTTGTGATTGGGTACTTTTGTACTTGTCATGTATCTATTCCATGGGGTTAGATTCGGATTTCTAAATTATTTTCATAGGTTGTTGGGCAGTTGTATACTAATTCCATCTGGTGTACAGTAGAAACAACTACATTTAACACATTGTCTGCCCCTGAAGACGCCAGTGTGTCTTTGGATAAACTGTTTGGTCGGGCTTTGTTTGTTTCTATTGCAAAATGTAGTATTTTACGTTTCTTATTGGCATCATCAAAATCTGATAGTATTGGTGGTAATAGATTGATACTTACATTTACAGCATAGGAATCAATTGCGAATATAGAGGAATGATATATACTGAATATTTTCATGACCTTGAACTTGAACTTTGACATCATTTTCAAGGTCACATCACAGAATGGCTAATGTCTCACTTATTATCGACTTTACAGCTTAGGAATTTATTGTGGACATGCTAGAAGTGATATATTTGTTGAAAATTTCATGGCCTTGAATTTATCAGTGACTTTATTTTCAAGGTCACTGGACAAAAGGCTAATATCTAAAATGTATATTGTCCGGTAACCTTTCTTAGCCCTTGGGCTAATTTTTGTTAACACATCTAATGCAATATAACAAAAGATGTGCTCAATGATGTTGACGATTACAGTCCGTCCGAGTTGTCTTTTCATCCGTTTTAGTGCCCATTTTGTACCGGTTTTGTAAGTGTATCCATCAAACCAGAATGTAAACAATTGCTCAAATCACGCTTAAAAGTCCAAATCGAGTACATTTTCCAGCTCGTTCGACCATATATAGTGTAGTTGTGAGAAAATAATCAGTGATATACCATGATGTGCGTGGAATTGACAGTCTATCTCGCACTTCTATGCTTTGTTTACATCTGCGTGTGATGGATACAGTTCCTGTATTCACGTGAGAACCGCCTGTTCAATTGAGCAAAATATCCCTGAGGACTGGTTATTTTCATTACATTTGATGTGAGTATAGTTTCATTCAGTAAGTTCAGCATGTTTAGTATGAAGTATAGTTTTCAAAAAATATTGACTGGTTTCGAAGGCAGCTGCTTTAAAGCCCGTGATTTCACTTCACTTTCATATTGGATTGGAACACGTTAGAAAAACTGATACTTCACTCACGACATTTTGGACGTGACATCTTTCAGGTGCGTTCTAAAATGGACGGAGAGTTGTACTAATTGTCCGAAAACACTTTTAAAGAATATGACTTACAAACAATTCGAAGATAATTATGGTATTTTGTCTGCTCGAGAAAATTGTTCGAATTGTTTCCATCTAATTAAAGGCCTACAAATAGACCTCATTTGCTTTAAAAAAAAAACAGCAACAGCAAATCGAAACAACGACAACATTTATTATTATTGGCTATTTAGAAAGATCATATTACAAACATGTACAGAAAATTGTTACATTTTCATATGAATCTTTCAAGGAGAACACTCAGAACATAGTCTGTAATCTAACATATCACAATCTGGTACGTGGACTTCAATATAAATTTTACGAGTAAGCAATGTTATTCTTAATAACTAATACTTAGGTCAAACAAGGAACTTGAGAACAGATGATTGGTAATTGGTACTTTTCAGGATCGCATATATTACATTACAACATGCACAGAATAAAACATAAACAGTATATGTACTTATAAATATGACATATAAGTTCATGGGATAGTGGAAGGAAAACATAATTTCATACACATGTAATAAATGAAGAAAAGAAAGTTACGGATAAAGGCAGGGTTTTCTCGAGTGAAGGTTTAATGCTTCCATAGTAGTTGAAGGTACTAATAATTATAAGTATTTCTTCAAAATAATTTTGAATTCTCTCTTGTTTTGTTTCATGTAAGTTGTATGTAGTTTTTTCAGGGTTTTGTTGCAGGAAACACACCAACAAGCACATAAACAAAATTTCGATGGTTTCAATTATTAACCATAATAGGGGGCCTATGAATTTTACCTCTGATGACATCAAGTGTTCTAGTTCAACTATGTGTCTGCTTTAAATGCAAATTGTATTGGTCGTGAGAAGAAACATTTTAGGATGATAATTACTCGAACTCGCTATAGTGGGTCGAACTCGCTAGCACCCACTATTCAAAATATTAAATCAAAACCATTGTTTAACACCTATTGAATCAGTATTAATTATTGTTATTACTATCACCTTTTTTAAAGCTATTATTATCATGTTTGTGTTATTTATTTCTTCATTTTATATACAGGTTTAAACAATCATGTACCTGGTATACCAATTATTTCGTTTTTACCATATATGACATTCCACAGACGGTTATATCCATGTAATTTTTTTGTTAAACATTCTTAACGTCTTTTTGTGATATCATGTTTCTTTTCTAAGCAATTTCGTTTCACCGTATATAATATTTTTGTAATAACAAATGTTATGTTGTACTGTATTGTATTGTATTGTGTTATTGGGGATTTCCATTAAAATGACCAAAATTTTTGAATATAGGCCCCAGTGTGGTGACCAGTGCTCGTACTAGGACCAGTGCTCGTACATTCAATGTGTCATATGACTGCTGATATGGTATGAATTTATTATTTATTTCCATGTAACTTTACTCCCATTCGTCCTTATGTCTGGAGAATCATAACAAATGTGTCTGCCATAATTTGATTGTTTCATTGACTGTACGAGCACTGGTCCCTGTACGACCACTGGTCACTGTATGCTAGCTTGATAGTCTACAAGTCTATTATTTGTTGAGTCTATACTAGATCTATTTACCAGTTGTATTCTCATGGCCATGAAAAAATTAAATAGTAAATTTTAGGCCTATATCCTGTCGGTAGGCCACAGGACCCTTGATCACATTCAACACCAAATAGTAATGGCATATTCATGGACACGTTATGAGTTAGGCCTGCTGGCGTTCAAGTCTGTTTGGACGGTTATGACCAGCCATGTCATTTCGGCGTGTGATGATGTGGCCTAAAAAAGTAAACATCAGCACGTGCTCTTGATCGCTCGCGTGGAATGTTTGGGAAATTGAGAAAGCACATTCAATTTGTCTATTGGGCATTTAGCCAATTATATCATGATAAAAATTTCAAATTATTATTCTAATCTCGTAATTCTAAGAATATGCACACGCTATGCGACCAGTTCGCTCTAAAACATTCTCTAGCTGTTGCCAGGTTGTTGCTATGTTCGAATTCCCCGGACGAGCCTCGTACTACAGATCACATCAGTGTTCTCGGAGCGGGCGAGATCACGCTTTGGACCGTCCATCATGGCGATGCAGTTCGAGTACGATGAGAAAGGAGGAACATTTTACTATTTCCTCCTGTCTTTTATGGCCTTGGTCCTTATACCAGGCACATATTACCTTTGGCCACGTTCCGACAAAAAAGGTACTTCGATTTTCTGAATTTCCATCGGTATTTTTCGTCTGATTACAAGTTCATATGTTTCACCATTGCCTAGCCATAAAATACAGCCGCCTCAGAGCGGCTGTAAACCAACGTGCCTTTTTATTAGAAACGACTTTTTGAAACATCAAAACAAGTATGAAAATCACTGGGGGACATCATCTAACATATGTAGTTTGGATCTAAAATAACTCACCTTACTGCATATAAACACAAAATTTTACATCCTGAGTGCAGAGTCGTTTTATCCAGAGTTTTTGAGACAAATGTCTTCATTTTCAGTCATGATTATCGATCCCCATTTTGAGTTTCCCACCCGACCATCATATTACGTTTATGACGTTTTCTATTGCATTGTCTATGCATACAGCTTGAATGTTTATATTTTTGTGACGTTGGTCTCAATCTCTGTTTATCGTCAAGATCACAGAGATTGCATTCAATCTAACCATTGCCAATCAATGCCAGCATGTCATCAGGTCATGATGAGCTGTTTCATGAACTTTCATTCAATCATTCATTCATAAATCATTGGCATTGGGTTTGATTGACATTGTCACATTTTCAGGCATTTGATTTGATGACTGTTAAACTATTTAGCCAGTATGACCTTAGACAAAGTACGTCTTTCGGGGATACCTGCTGAGGACCGCAGGTCCGAAAGACGAAGGTCCATGCATGATAAAAAGTGTACCTCGATGCGAATGAAATCTATTCGCCGTTTGACACCTCAAAACATGGTGAAAACTAACGAAAATTACAGCTAAACCTACCAAAATGGCTAGGATAATCATTTACAAGTTGTTATCTGCACTAAAATCGCTGATTTATTATGTTTTACAAACATCTTGAATCGTTTGAACCAAAGATGCAAAATCTGGCAAGTTTCTCGCTTCGATTCAATGGCGGTTTTATACGATGTTGAATCAAATCGAAACTGGCTTAGTGTTTTTTTTCCGTTTCGATTTGATTCTACACCATATTTCTGTGTCACGGAGTTTATCGAGGCAATGGTGAAACCGTCATTGAATCGAAGCGAGAAACTTGCCTGATTTTGCCGGTTTAGTTCAAATGATTGAAAATGTTTGTAAAACACAATGAATCAACGATTTTAACACGGATAACAACTTTGAAATGATTATGCTTGCCATTTTGGTAAGTTTAGCTGCAATTTTTGTTAGTTTTCACCAAGTTTTGAACTCTCAAACAGCGAATAGATTTCGTTCGCATCGAAGTACACTTTTCAACACGCATGGCACTTCGTCTTTCGGACCTGCGGTCCTCAGCAGGTTTTCCCGAAAGACGTACTTTGTCTAGTATGACCTGAGAACTGTACAAATGCTGTAGGACATACAATAGGGGGGCCTATCTCTACTAGTTCATATGTTATTATCATTATGTAGATTATTATTATTTTAATACTATCCTCTTTAACTTCATATCACATGTACGGTTTTTTATACCAATCAGTGTGAAATGGTATATGTCAGTAATATGTCAGTAAATCATGTTCCCAAAAGCCTGAATAAATTCAAATCAAATCAAATATCAAAAGCCAAAGTTATTGAATAATCGCATAGAATTATCATAGAGCAATATTTATGTTCTTTATCTGCAATAAGTTATAATAAGTGCAGATTGCATTTACGATTACAAAATTTTAAAATCAATTAACCATGAATTTAATCGAATCGTCATCAGCACTACGACCAAAAAGCTTGTTTCGCTGTCGCTGATTGTATGAACTTGACTTTACACAATGCGTGACAGTTGTGCTGAGCACAGCCCCGGCTATTTCTAATAGCTATCATGTCATGCTTATAAGATAGTCAAATTATAATGTACCCAATAAAACACATTGATGATTGATCATGTTCTGATGTTACACATGTAACACAAATCAACACTTTATCAACATGTATGCAATATTTCTTTCACAGACTCCAACAGAAAGCATGAATATGAATGCAATTGCCGCCCTTGTATATCAAAGAAACAGCGGCTCACAAAATCACTGCCTATCAAACGGTTGAAAAAAATTATCATGTAAGTAACACAGCATTTTTTCCAATGCTAAAGGTCTCTCTGGATTTAGTTTCTGAAATATAAGAAGTCAATCGCCATCAATATTTGAGAATTTACATGTTTTTTGTTGCAGAAAATTAGCTATTCTGGTCGGATGGGTTGTCTTCGCCCTCGTAGCTTATAAGACTTCACAAGTGGAGTTGGACTGGACCGAGTTTGACCCCTACGCTGAATTGGGCCTTGATAGAGTGAGTGCCGTGCTTGGTTTATGCATAATCATTACAACATAATGGTGCAAATGAAAGAAAATGTGTTAAAATATCTCTTGAAAACATATGATTTGCAGGATGCAACAGCGTCGGAAGTGAAAAAGGCATACCGCCGTCTCAGCTTGGTCTACCATCCTGATAAAGAAACCGGAGATTCAAACAAGTTCATGCGGATCTCCAAAGCACACCAAGCGTAAGATGTTTTCTGTGATCGTAACCAAGTTGACAAACAAGTCTCCATGGGCAAAGTAGTTTCATTGTCTTTCCATCATTGCATATTTCCTCAGCGTGTATGCAATATATGAGATGTAGGCTGAACATGTAAATACATCCATGAACATATATGATACTTGTTTGCAGGTTAACCGATGAAGAAGCAATGGAGAATTGGAAGAACTATGGAAATCCTGATGGACCTGGGGGTGAGTGAAACATTGGAGCCAAGTTGACTTCTCCTCCATGTTGAATCTGTTGATTCTGAATATAAAGAGTTAAATCGAAAGGTAATATTTAGCAGATCAGTAAATCATTGTCAATAACAGTTAATTTCATACATTACAGCCACTCACTTTGGAATTGCCTTGCCGAAGTGGATCGTGGAGAAACAGAACTCAGTCTGGGTAAGTGCAAATGGTGTTAGGCTTCATCTTGTTAATATCCACTTGAGAGGAGTAGTATCGATTTATGACCCCACTATTGCAAATTTCATACTCTAGTTATGATGACAATGTCATGATTACCTATTTCTAGTTTTCATACATTTGGAATTTTGGAATTTTGTTTCTGTGTGTGCAGGTTCTTGGAGCCTATGGCCTGGTCTTCATGGTTCTGCTTCCAATTGCTGTGGTAAGTACCTGTAGATAAATGGGAGTGCTGATAATTTTCTGTTTTATAGACATGATGATCTGCAGTTGACATGTCTCATGATATGTATCTTTGCATCATACCTTTGTGACATTGTACCTTGACATGATTGATGACATGTGCAATATTATCCCCAGGGCACGTGGTGGTATCGTTCTATCAAGTTCAGCTCGGAACAGATCCTGATGGACACTGCTCGCCTCTACAACATCTTCATACAGAAAACTCCAAACATGATACTCAAACGTATGTATTTTGTTCATTATAAATGCTGTGATGAATGATATTGATTGTGTGTTTTGTTGTGTCAATAGTCTCAGTTCAACAGTGGGGGATTTCTGGTCCTGTGCATAGATTACTAGTATGCTCCAGGCATACTGATATGTCCAATAAAAATTCGACTGATGAATTTTCCCTCTGTGCTCTTGCAGGTATAGTTATGATCCTTGGGGCATCCTTTGAGTTTGATAAAGGTCACAATAGTGAGATTGTTCAGCGGCCGAGTGATAATGAAGATATACCAAGGGTAAGCTTATATATTTTCTATGCTTGACTGTTTAACATACACTTATGATGTTCTATCACCACTCTCTGTATCTCTGCTGATCACCTGTTTTGTTTGTTAGGTGATGAAATATTTGCCAAACCTTGGAGAGAAGAATAAGGAACGGCCACTTTGTTTCTACTACAGCATCAAAGCTCGTGCTCTGCTTCATTCCCACTTCATGAGGCTGCACAGAACCTTGTCTTCAAACCTCGAGGAAGGTATGTTGTCTCAGTAGCATGTAACTGTGAATCATGTTAAGTAGTTTTGATCTTTGTTTTGCACAATTTCATCCTTGGCTGTATTGTGTTGTTCTCACAGACAAAGACTATGTACTGAAGAAATGTCCGTACCTACTGAATGAGATGATCTCAATAGGCGCTCAACATGTCGCGCTTTCACATGCAGGCAAAGGTATTTAAATATGACCTCGAACACACATCAGTTAAGAAAAAATCAGTGAAAAATTACAGAACTGTTTAATCAATAACATGCAATTAATGGATTGATTGTCAGCCCGCATGCCCCGACTCAGCACCATTGAGTCCATGATGAAGATCAGTCAGATGATTGTGCAAGCTTTATGGGAGAACTCCAACCCTCTTCAACAGCTCCCCCACCTTACCGAAGATATTCTCAAACATTTTGTCACCAAAAAAGTAAGATTTTTCTCTATTACGATCAATATTCTAAATGTTGACTATTTTTTAAACCAATATGTGTATACGCATGAATCAAGAAATTATTCCTGGTTGATTACAGAGGAATATCCGCAGTATAGACCGCTTTGTTAGACTGCCAGATGAGGAGCGTCGGTTACTCCTGCGAACTCTCAATGATGCTGAATACCGAGATGTAATAAATGTGTGTCGCACCATGCCACTTGTTACACTTGTAGCCAAGCCTGAAGGTAACTCATCATACAATGGTACCATTTATGCACATTCACTGCACTGAAATTTCGGGGAATTCTGAAGAGTTCGACTGTTCGAGTCATAGCTGATAACCAGATTTTAAACTGGAAATCAGTGAATGATGTGTTTATATAAGGCATCAAGTTGAAATGACAAGTTTATCATCAACACTTTTGGATGTCAGAAGAAAGCCATTCATAGATTTTGCCACACAGTGATATCATTCGTGTACCTGTCGTTTCTTCCAGTCAAGGATGACGAAGACAACAATGTAATCACGGCGGGCTCCATTGTCACGGTAACCGTGCACCTGACACGCCAGGAGATGGGTGTGATCATGGACGCGGGGGAGGATGACCGGTGTGACCTCCGACGAGAGGATGAAGAGGTCGAGGAGGAGGAGGTTGAGGAGACGCAGGTCTGTGTAGAGTCGAACCGCAGACAGGAATCCTGTTGCTGATGTTTGAATAATGATAGTACTTTCTTTTGTTGTATTTTGGCCTTTGCCAATGCATTCTTCATGTTTCACCTATCTTCAGTTAGTCAATCATAGTCATGTGCAGTGTAACAATAGAAGATGGACACTTAATATAGCATCAGTTCTTTCATGGAATGATCTACAAAGATTTTTTTGAAATTCCAGAATTTGTGATTGATTTGTATTACATTTCTGCTGTTACTCTTCACTTCAGTTGGTAAACTCGGAAAATGCGCAGAGGAAACCCAAAGTTTGGGAGAAACAAAAGAAGAAATCAAAAGGAAAACCACAGAAAAACAAAAAGAAAGGTTCAAAAGCGCCAGTCAAAAAAAATGCTGCTGTCACACAGCCTGCTGCGACAACAACGTCGAAGGATGGAGGCGACGACAGCAGTCAGGGCACACCCAAACGAACGGTAGATTCACAGTGTTTATATCTGAGTGATCAATCATTTATTGTGGTTCTCAAGTCGTGGTAATGAAGCTTTTTGAATATTTACCGAAGTTGATGATTTATCATGTCACAATGTGTCAGAATATAGTCCCAATCCAATATTTAGGTAATATAACCAAATATTACTTCTTATGGCACAACTTATTTGAATGACTGTGACATGCTGTTCCCTGGTAGAAGGGACGGGAGGAGGATGATGATCTCTCGGAGGACGCGGCGAGCGAGGACGAGCGTGAGGACAGCGACGCAGGCGATGAGGACCGCAGTGACGGGGGCTCAGGCGTCGACGGCGAAGTCCAGGATGAGGAGGTGTGGGAGGAGATGCAGCGAGACCTCCGCAAAGAACACAAACTTGAGACTAAGAGCAAGGAGACGCATCTCGTCCACGCCCCGTACTTTCCAGCGGTCAGTCAACTTGTGTGTTACTGTCTGTTTGTGTAATATATTTCATTGAAAGAAACTAAACAAGTTTTGTTTTGTACGTCAATATTCACATATCTTGCAGTCGCTGCAGCCCATTTCCAGAACTAGTCGTGTCTGAAATTCAGTCTCCTTTTGTCAGTCATGTATGGTAATGATGAATGAGTATCATCAGAATACATATAGTGAATGTCTATGCTTTCTGTGGATATGATAACATTAACTTCAAATCTTGACATTGCAGGAAAAGTACGAGTGGTGGTGGTTGTATGTAGCCGACAAGAAGAATGGTGCTTTGATATCGGCACCAATTCACGTATGCAGTCTTAAAGACACAGATGAGGTAGGTTTAGAGCTGATTGATAAATATACCATATTGGTCCTAATAGTAGCACGGCAAGCCAAAGCAGGATCTCCTGCAGCAGCGCGCGCAAAAATGAGGTCAAACTAGAGGTCAAATTTAAGAAAATCACTGAATAATATACCTATAGCCTTCAATATCCTTTATTAGGATTCAAATAAAATAAATATTGGATTGGAACACTCCACGATTTTATTAGAAAGATATGAAGTGAATTACAAGGTTACAAAAATCTAATATTTTGGGGAAAAGAGGGGGGTGCTCTACTATTAGGGTGTGTGCCACTATTAGGACCAATACAGTATGTCTTCTCAGTTAACTGCCTTTGTGGTTATATATATCTCAAGAAACTGAATTATCGTAGTTCATAAAATTTAACAATGTTGATGAGCTCAGTTCTCTTCTAGTTCCAGCTGAAGTTTTCCGCCCCACATAAGACGGGAAACTATACATACGCTGTGATTCTGCGCTCTGACAGTTACCTAGACTTTGATGTCCATGAAAATATTAAGGTATTACATTGGAAATGATGATCTAGAAAATTGTGTAACCCAGAGCTTGTTTGTGGCCCTGTAAACAAAATTTTCACTTGCTGGTCATGATCAACGAGATTTTTTCGGGAGATTCAATGTCATTCATGTAGACAATTCATTTTAATGGAGGTAAATTTGCTATAAAATTCATTTCACAAAGTAAGATTGCTTGCGATCTTCTGTTGCAGTTGGATGTGAGAGAACAGAAGCGGGTAGAGAACGTCAAGCAGTGGGAGTTCACGGATGACGAGGCCGACAAAGATGACTTTTCAGATTCTGATGAAACAACCGACACCGATAGTGACGACGACTGAGGATTTCCAATGTTTTCCGCCGCTGCCATGCAATGAAGAAATGTTCAATTATAGGTTCGGCAGTGCTTAGAATCATGTAGTTTTTGATTGTCAGCACTGCTTTCAGCTATATCTCTTGAAGGGAGGGTTCTAGCTTGGCAGAGCCGAACGCTCGATAAGCCAGCAAAAGTCATTTATGTGGTGTTCATTGACGGATGGATCAACAAGCTTTATTACTCTGTATGTGTGATAGGTGTTTGTCAATTGAAACCACGAATCCTTGATGACCAGCTGATAAATTCCGTGTCATGTTTAGGTAGATCGATGCTATACTGAATGATTTTCCTTGCAGTCGCAGATAACCTGAAGAAATATATATTACAATGTACATGCATCTTATACGTTATTTCACTTTTTGTTCTGAATTGTATGCATAACATGGACAGATGTGACACAAAATGTATTATGACAAGTTCATAACACTTTTGGTTGATGTCGGCCCATGTTGTGTTAGGAAATTCTGCATGTATAGTCATTGTTCGCTATCAGTGTTTCATCATGAAATTGACACACTGTTCTGAAGATATTCAGCTTGGCTTTTTTATTCAGTTTAGAAAGAACTGCTGTTTATTTCATGCCATCCATGCTTGGTTAGATTTAATAGCTCCCCTTAGCTGAGCGAATTACCTGAAATACTAGTAGATGCATTCCAGAAAGGAGTTTGAGCAACAACCATGTCATACTATAGCAATATACCAGGTGGATAACATCCCAAAGCAATCAAGGTGTGTTGTTGATTAACCAGTTCCAAGTTGTGGTGGTAAATATCATGCACCTAACGGACATTGCTGTGATTTAGGGTTTTCTCGCCAAACTGAACATCTACAATATAAATGCTCGTAAAATGAATTACTCCACATCACTATCATAATTTTGTATTCAAGATGGCCTAATATAGGTGGCATTATACTAATACAGGTCTGCAATGTTTGTAAATGGTCATTTCGTTGATCTGGACAATGAAATTGTGTGTCGCTCCACAGGAGTTGATGAAACGCGTCTTGTCAACTACAATTCAATCCTTACAAAGCTATGAATGATATCCACTGTATCGTTCAAGTATATTTTTTGTTGGAAGATGGTTGTAAATGTTTTGTCTGCTAAGAACAAATTACTGTGGCTACTCCAAAGTGCATGCCTGACATGTGGACAGTTGAATGAAAACAAAACGTTTCAGAAGTGTGCAGAGTGAATGAAACATGTACACATGTATTTATTGATAGCCACATTTCGTGTGGCAAGAAATATTTATTTTGTGGATATGATAATAAAATGTTGATAAACCCGAGATGTTGCTGTATCCTCAAATGTGCCTAAACCAACTTGTTGTCCAAAAACACAATTAGCCCAAAAGTTCAGAAAGGCTACAGGAGAAATGTACAATAGGAACTTCATAGGAACTTGCTCTGACCTATGAAGTTCATTGAAAGTCCAATTCAAGGTCACCAAAAGATAAAGGCGCATTCCTAAACACTAATAATCCAGCACCGAGCTTTATGCAGAGGTCAATTCACACATTTAAGTTTTAAAGAATATCAAGATGTAATGCGAGGTTTAAATTTTAGTTTGGATGCGACCTTCCAATTCACAACTCGAGTCGTGAGGTCAAGTTCAAAGATGCTGAAAGGTGTCTGAATGCTTCATGGAAGTCTGAAATTTATTCAAAATAGAAGTAAGATTTTACCTCTGTAATGATGCAAAGAATATGGATGATGGATGCTGATGGACCCAACTTGACGCCAATAGGTCATCGGACCAGCCTGTTTCGAGTGTTTCTTACCTTTTCATGACCATAATGAGAAGTACTCGCACGAATTGATAAAGTGAATATGCCACTTTATAATGGTACCTCAACCATAAATGCATCAAATTGTTGTTTTTCAATACAATAAATTGTATATATTGCAGGAAAAAAGCATACAAATACCATCGATAACCATACAACAGAATGTATCAATGTTTAACTGT
This sequence comes from Terebella lapidaria, assembly GCA_949152475.1. Lineage (NCBI taxonomy): Eukaryota > Metazoa > Annelida > Polychaeta > Terebellida > Terebellidae > Terebella > Terebella lapidaria. The sequence goes on along the minus strand of OX424558.1, from coordinate 23,764,056 downwards.
GAATTGCAGCCGGTTATATTTATAGTGAACTTATTTTAACAGCTTCCTAGCAACTATCTGAACATGAACATGTATCCAGTAAAAACCTAAACCCTCCTGAACAGGTTGATCTCCTTTTGCTACTAATATGGATGTAATCACTGCACGTTCATTTGAAGTTATATAACTAATACGAATTGTAAAATCCATATTTGACAAGATAGCTCTACATACGGAATACAATAAGCATGATAAGTGTAGATGTGAGGCATCAATAATCATAATTTTACACATGATTGAATGGTGTTTCCTGGACAGTACAACAGAATGACACACTTTATTTCTTTTTCTTAAGTTGTTCAAATCGCCTTGTCAGGTCATCGAAGTCAACATCTTCACTACTGGACGACTTGGCGCCGGGATTGACACTGTTCGGGAAGTTGGGTACAGAGGGTAGCTCAGGCAGAAAGTCATCTGGAGCACCCTTGGCTGGTGCACTTGCTGCAGCGGGAGGGGGGACAGGCTTCTCCGGGTAGGGTGCATTGTAGTTTGCAGGGGGAGGAGGGTTGTATGCTGCTGGCATTGTGAATGCAGGAGCATTAGGAGGAGGGCCACTGGCATCCTGTTGCAAAAATGAACAGTTAAGAGAAACACATTAAAGATGAATTTTAGCAACTGTTACCACTAGTAATTAGTTCATTCAGAATACACACTCAGAATATACACTCAGTAAGTCATAGGTGTGATTACTGTAAACCCCTTAATTTTTCGCGGTCATTAATATTCGCGATTTTCGCGTTTTCATTAAAAACGCGAAAATTTCTGGACGCGAGTTTTTTTGGTCAACCGCATTTTGATTCGCGAATATATTTAAATTGAGCTGTACGCTGTAGCTGCTGTTGATTCGGAAATTGACTTTGCAATGTGTGGTATACATGGTATAGAACAGAAGAACATAATGTACATTTAACATAACAAAACCAGTAGCCAATTCCAAGTTTACATGTACATAGTTAATTTTGTATCCATGTTAATTTGTGTCCATGTCAGTATTTTTTACCAATTACATGTTGGGTTGCATAGTGAGTATGTTATTGGTAAATACCTCCGTAATGCATTACCAGTAATATGCATGTTACAGAAAACGCGAAATTAAACGGCCGCGAATATGTCCAAATTATGAAAACGCGAAATAAAACGGCCGGGAAAATAAAGGGGTTTACAGTAGCATGATTTGCTGTTTTCCTTCAATCAAGATTATATCACACCATATAAGTCTCATGGGTTTCTGATATATATCAATACAATTGAATGAACAGATGTATTCAACTGCACAAAACTACTCACTGGTTGGTTGCTGTAGTTGTAACCTGTAGGGGCAGCAGGCATCTGAGCATGGGCAACCATTCCTCCACCGCCACTGCCGCCGCCACCTGCACTGCCACCAGCCCCACCATTCCTCTTGTCCGTGAAATCTATTAACATGCCCTCTGCTGCCAAGGCATCAACTGATTCTGTTCCAATATCTGACGTGTATGGTACATTGAACGACCTGGCAATTTCTTCCAAGTATTTCTCTATCAGTAATTTTGGCGGCGCATGTACACTCAGTTTGTGCATCAGTTTCTCATTGACATTGTTCAGTTGGTTGGACTGGCAGCTCTGTACGAATTCTTTGCCATATTTCAGTCCAAGTTGTTCAGAAACTATCTTGAGTTCCTGACATTCACCCTGTAGACGAGGTGTTGCCCAAATGACGCTCGCAATCGGCTCTTCTAAACCTTCATCCATTTCCCTGCAAGAATACACATACACATGTGGTACAGAATACTAAAGCATCTGTAAGCATGGTAAGCTACGTAAGTATAATGGACAATACTTGGTTTTAATTTTTCAAGACTGATTAATAAGATAAGTGATATAACACATTTCAGTTTTTGAAAACAATGTATAGCGTAGTGATTAATGTCTCAAACTTGTTTGATCCCGCCTCTGCACCGGGGACAGTGAAAGTCTCAAACAGATTTCACTTGCTAGCGTTATAAAACCGATGAAGATAAAATACTAGTAGATAATTACGAGAACACTCTACTTCACAAAGTGTCAGATTTTTTGCATTGTCGGGAATTAGGCTGGATTACTCTATACCCACTTCTGTGTCTGAATCAGTCCCATTCGAGCAAGGAGAAGGTCACAATACATCTCCACAAGTTCCATGGCTTCCACCAGATAATCCTCGCGCACAATTGACTCCACGCGTATCCGGGCACGTTCGACTTTTCCAATCTGTAGATAATCAGCTATCTCTTTCCTGGCCTTGATTGCTAGTTCTGTTTTCTTTTTTTCCAGAAGTTTTAGTCTGTTTATGACTAGCCTGAGGTTGGCTGTCAGTTTCTGATATTTCGGCCCGCTACTGAACATGGTTATCACAGAGTCAAACATGCAAAGTATAGATCTACCGTATGCATTAAATGGAACTTTCGTCAATTCTTCAGTTGCAACGGTATAAGTACATTGCTTTATAATGTAGATTATGACAAATCAAATCACAAGATTGTGACGGATTTCCCAAAATGGTAACAAAATATACTCACGAGATGGCGCTTCTCGCGCCGGTATCAATCGCGAGATGGCGCTCACTGATTTGCAGTCGTTGTAAATCTCTGCTCTGGCACCGGTTTCTGTAAAGAGGTAAAAATACACCTAAACTCATACTAAAAATTATTGTGTCGGCCATATATTTTCTGTATAGCGACATACTTTTTTAAATTAAAAAAAGCCAGGAACAGGATTAGGCCTATGAATGGGAAGCCCAACTAGGGGGGGGGGGGGGGGGGTCCAGTGGCATGCGCCCCGGGAAATATTAATAATTGATGTGTAATTTGATGGCCTCTGGTGCCTTCAAATTGACTTTGGGGGAACAGTCGCTCCCACCGCTACGCCCTCTCCACCCGGATCGGCCAGTGCTGGTTTATTAGCCTGTTGGAATACATGTTTTATTGAATGCCCATCAGGTTTATTGGTCGTCAATATATTGGGTTTATGGTCGAGTAAGCAGTTCTCGTGGTATTGCAGTTCTCGTGGTTTTGGGGTAAAACGTCCCGTTGCATAGCAACATGGGTGGATAATTTCAAAATACAAACAGAAATGTTATTCTAGTTGTCCTCTATATTTCCCATTCATAAGATAACATTATTTAGTTTTCCACGCAAACTGACGCCGATAATAAGGCAAAACATTATTTTAGCCACCAAAATCTAATGTTGCGCCATGAAAATATGTGCACATGGTAAGCATTGGGTATTTATTGTGGGGATAAAAGAAGCGGTTCACATATTTCCCAAATATTTTGCACATTATTACCCACGTAGTATTTTATGAATGAGGCGAGTTATGAAACACACCCTTTCAAGAATATAATGGTATGTCCGAGTTATTTACCACGAGAACTGCTGACATCACCACATAATGTGTGCCTCGAACATAATCTTATATGAAAAGTTCCCTGCTCTGCTTCAAATTCCACAAACATTATTTTCCATTCACATTTAGTTGTGTCAGGTGTTGTAGAAGTTAAACAGAGAAGCCTGTTTGTTTTGTTTCTTTTCTTGCTATTTTATCGTGGAAAATATTTCTACCACGGAAACTGCTTATTCCAGGCTACAGTATAACCATGAACACTTCCGCGCACTTCCATTTCTACGATGGCTTATAAACGCACTAAGTTGCCGAATAGTTCCCACCAGGATCTCCTGTTTTTTTGCCGAGATTTTTGGCTTTCACCCAAAAATTTGTTTTTCCGCCGAGATCAAATTGTCCCGAGAATTTTGGTTTCCGCGAATATTATGATTGTTAGGCTTGCCCCAAGATTTTGGCTTTCCTCCAGGAATTTTAGGTTTCCACAGAAACCTTTGGAAGGTCCTTCGGAAAAGAAAATCTTAAAATATGCTCAAATCAGATATCGGTATGGTGGAGTCAAGAAAGAATGGCATTCCCAGAATGCAAAGCGAACTTAATTGACCATACATAGGCATAATTGCCATATTTATACCTATATAATAAATATTTTGGGTAATCTTAGTCGGAGTTCAATCTTGAAGGAAGATTAGACTGTCATTGTGAATTTCTAAGAAATTTCAATGACATCAATCTCTACCCGATTGGAATATTGTCCATTACAATCTCTTATTCGATTCGATGAATTTTATGAATGAACAGTCATGAAACCTGTTATGTTTTGTACTTGTATTTATACAAGCAAATTGATGACTGTCAACATTCATTTATTTACATGCAGCCATGCTGCCATCATCACGATACTCACTGAAACACCGACCTAGTATTTTAACATTAAAATACTAGGTCGGTATACCAGATCAATCATGCACATAAAACCAAAATACACATATTAACGTAAGTACGGAAAATGTTCAACCGAATGAACTAACAAGTGCTGAGAATGTTCACATGAACAAACTAGCAATGTTCAATAAGTCTTCTTGTTTGATATCGGTTGCGAGCCGACTTTCGTGGCCCGTCAACCGCCTATGCTGTTGGCTCTTCCCTCATATCTGTTTCCTCCTGAACCTCCTGTGTGGCCTGTTGTTGAACAACTTCCTGTTGTTGGGGAATCACATGGATGACGGGATCATCGTTCAACGTAACATTCCTCTGCTTTCGAGAAAACTGTTGTGCTCTTTCTCTCATATCTTCACTGTCCACGGTCGTTTTATTGCCAGAATGGTCATGCTGATTGGAGTGCTGGTCCACTTGTGGGATTTCCTTTAGGTGTCTTCTGTTACCTCGATAAGTGGCCTCGTTTGCTGTTTTGACAATATAGGATCTCGGCTGCTTGTCTTTCGTTACAACTGAGGCTGGCATCCATTTCTTGGATCCTACGAACTGCATCAGTACATTCATGCCAGGTAACAATTCAGGAAGCTCTCTTGATGCGGTCTTGTCATACTGAATGGCCATCGCCTCTCTGCGATGCTGCAGGCGTTCTTCACATCTTTTTTTTCCAAGTGATTTAGCACACTTTACTGGCAAGTTCGACCTGACTTTCCTGCCGTACATTATTTCTGCTGGACTGGGTAAATGTGCATCAAGTGGAGTACTGCGTAGGCACAACAGTGCCATTAGGACGTCAACCCATGATTTCTTCGCTTTCTTCATTGTGGACTTCACTGTGCCCACCATGCGTTCAATGAAACCATTACTCTGCGGGTGATGGGGACTGGTTGTTGTGTGTTCGAACTCCCAGACAAAAGCAAATGTTTCGAATTCTGCAGAACTATATTGTGGTCCATTGTCTGTCACCGACTTCCTGGGTATTCCATGCACTGCAAAAACCTCCTTCAGAAATCTCACAACAAACTCAGATGTTGTGGATGACAGATGCAGCACAAACTGCATTTTGCTGTAATAATCAGCCAACAGAATGTACTTATGTCCATCTAACTCGAATATGTCTGAGGCTACACATTCCCATGGTTCACTTGGTACCAAATGAGGGGGAAGTGGTTCCTTTGCGAAGTTCGGCGAGTTTTCTGTACAAGTGATACATCCCTGCATCGCCTTCTGAATATCGGAGGCAATGTTGAGCCAGAAGACGGATTCCTTTGCCCTGAGGAGACACTTCACAACTCCTTGTTGTCCAGCATATATGAGTCTGATGAATTCTTGTTTCAGAACAGCTGGGATCAGCATTCGGTTCCCTATGTAGATTATGCCGTTTTCAATTCCCAGATGATCCCTCATGCTCCAGTATGACTTCAAAATTTTTGGTACTTCCTTGACTGAGGCCGGCCATCCAATTGTAATCAACTCTTTGAGGGCACTCAGCTCCGCATCTTCTGAGGTTACAGCTTGCATTAGATTCAGTTTCTCTTCACTGATTTGTACCACATGGATTGCATGTTCTAATTCTATGCAATCTCCAGGGGTCGGGTTTATCCGAGACAGGTAATTGGCAAAATCCATTTGCTTTCCTGGCTTGTACTCAATGGAGGCATGATATGGCTGTATCATTACCAGCATCCTTTGTAAGCGAATTGGGGCTTGGCCAATGCTCTTCTGCCGGATTTGTTCCAGGGGTTTATGGTCTGAGTGTACTTTGACTGCCTTACCATATATATATGTGTGAAAGCATGTACCACAGCCAAGAGCTCCCGTTCGATATATCTGCTCTCTGTTGGGGTGAGCGCTTTGGAAGCGAATGCGATGGGGCACACTTCTTGCACCAGTGCTACTCCCAATCCGATTATTGATGCATCCACTTCCAGCGTACATGGCTTACTTGGGTCAAAGTACCGTAGCTGAAGGTCTTCATGTATGAGATCTTTCAGGTCTTGAAACGCAGCTTGGTGCTCAGCTGTCCATTCCCAATCTGCATCCTTCTTCAACAAACTTCTGAGCAGAGAAGTCTTTGTTGACATATTCGACATGAACACAGCCATATACTGAATAAGTCCCAGGAACGATTGCAACTCGGCGACATTTTGTGGTGCAGGTTTTCCTCGGATGCAATCACACTTTTTTGGATCAGGGCACACTCCTTCATTGCTCCATCATAAGCCGAAAAAACTCAATCATCGGCTGCTTGATACTGCACTTCTTGAACCGGAATATCAGCCCAGACTTTTTCGCCACCTCCATCAGCCTGTGTAGAGCCTGATCATGTTCGTCCTCTGTTCGTCCATACACGCAGATGTCATCTGCTATGCCAAGAACCCCAGATCCTACCAGCCTGAGTACTCCATCCACCTTCTGCTGAAAGATGTCCTGGCTTACCCTGAGCCCAAATGGTAGGCGTTTGAACTTGTATTTGCCAGCAGGACTGTGAAACGTGCACAGGTCACTGGATTCTTCAACCAGGTGGATACTCCAGTATCCGTGCTTTGCGTCAAGCTTAGAGAACAGTGTAGCACCACCAAACTTGTGGGATATCTCGTCCAGTGTGGGTGTTTTGTGGTATGTACACTTCATGGCATTGTTCAAATGCTTCGGATCCAAGCATACACGCAGCTCACCAGATGCTTTCCTGGTGAAAGCTAGACTGTTTATCCAGTCAGAAGGCTGTGTGTTATCACACTTTTCTATCACATCAAGTTCCTCCATATGGGCCAGCTTGCTCATTTTCTCACTGCGTAGCTGTGTTGGATATTTTCGTGGTGGTGTAACTATGGCACAGCGCCATCCTTCAGAGTTATGTATAACTGTCCAGGCATACTCCCGATTCCCTTGAAGCACTCAGGATACAGTTGTGCCAGGCTTTTCACATCCGAGATGGCTTGCAGTGGCTTTTACTGGGGCTGATGACAGTATCATCGTTTCTATGTTTGCACTCTCTGTGATACTGATGATCCCAAGCTTTGCTGTTGCATCAAATCTGAGAATTGCTGGACCTTTGGTGTCACAAACATAAAAAGTGTAGGGCAGCCACTCTGAGTCCTCCAACTTCAGTGAGAGTTTGATCGATCTATACTGTGGAATTCCTGTGCCATTCACTGCAATCAAACGGATCACTGATTTCTTCAATAGACCTTCTTCAATTGCCTTTTCTGGATACATCTGTTTCATCTCATTGGAAGAATGTTGTCATTGGCTCCAGTGTCCACCTTAACCTTCAGGGTGACTGGTCAGGTTATTCCAGGTGCTTGAACATTGAGTGTTGCTAAAATTTGCTGACGTTCATTTCCAGTGAGGTTGGCACCATCAACCCTTACAATGATTTCACCACAATGCAGTGGCTTATCCTTATCACTGCTATTTTCTGTGCCATGCTCAACAGTGTGGATTTTTCTTCTGTCAGTTCTCGTTGATGATTTTTGTCTGTAGCGTGACTGAGATTTCCCTTGCTTTTTCCCAGACCAACACATTGTTGCAGTATGATTCAACCTCCCACAGTTGTCACATTTTTTTCCCATAGGCTGGGCAGTTCAATGGTGGGTGTTTTGTGCCACAGAATTTGCATGGACAATTCCGGTTTCTGGCCCTGTCACGGTCGAAAGTGTTTATACTGCTTCCTGCCTGTTCACTTATGGCATTGTACGAGGACACGTTCTGTTTACTTGCTTGAAACCTTCTTGCAGACTTCAGAGCATCCTTGAAAATCATTGCCCTTTGAGATCAGAGTGCACCACGAGGCCTGTTCCTGTGAGGCCAGACTTGAAGGCGTCCAGCGTGGTGGATCGGACAACGGTCTGCGGCAGCTAGTTCCATAGCCGGACAGTCCTGGGGAAAAAGCTTGGAAGATGGCACGGAAAAGCGATAGTCATGTCCTGTGGTTTTGGACGATGGGGGCGGTGTCACGGAAGCGTCTAGCTGGTTATCAACCAAGCAGTATAGGCGACTCGGTAGAACATCACTGCACTGCTTTCGGCTGTCCGTTGCTGTAGTGTGGGCCAGTGGAGGCCCTGCAGCATCCTCGTCACACTGGACGTTCTCCCGTGGTCATTAACTACGTAGCAGGCAGTACGTTGCTGTACCAACTCCAGCTGCTTGATCTGTTTATTTTTTCGTACACAGGTCCCATACCGCCAAGGCATACTCAAGGATTGGTCGCACCAGTGTGGTGTAGTACTCCCCCGAATGAGCTGGGGATACGTGTACATGTTCCTCTGGATGAAGGAAGTTGGCTGTTCTGCACACCAAGTTAACATGGTGGTTCCACTGTACCACTCGATGACAACACCCAAGAAACAGCCTTGTCGATGATATCAATATCAAGTTGAAGCCTTGTCGACTTCTTACAGCTTCTGGTCATGGATCTTGTAGACGCCTCTCTTCGGAGCCCGTTCGTTGGTGATCTGGATCATCACACACTTGGACGGGTTAAACGCCATTAACCAAGTATGTTCCCACTGGAGTTGGTCGAGGTCTGCTTGTAGTAGTTCGATATCCCTTGCGGTATTGATGTTTCTGTATAAAAGGGCATCATCAGCAAACAGTCTAATGGTGGACAAGGAACAGAAGTGGACCCATCACTGTTTCCTGTGGGACCCCGGATGTTACATCACTTGGGGCAGAGTGTTTACCCTCCATGATAACCTGCTGGGTTCTTCCGGACCGGAAACTCTGGATCCACCCAAGGAGAGGTCCACGGATTCCATAGTGATGAAATTTGTAGAGGAGGCGTTCGTGAGGGACTTTGTCGAACGCCTTACTAAAGTCCAGTAGGATGGCATCAGTCTGGCCTTTGTTGGTCGGTGACGTGATGAAGTCGTGCACTGTGGTAATGAGCTGGGCAGTGAGCTTTACTAGCATTACTATTTGTTCCCAGTGAACAAATAATCCAGCCATTGGGCATGTTTTGAGTGCAGATGTCTTCTGAGAAATAAGTCACAAAATGACATTCGAAAATGATAGTTATCATACACTTATTCATGTTTAGCCAGGAACCAAGTCTCGGTTGATGATCCTTGATGGCCATAGATTGCCATAGCAAATTCTGGTGTCGAATGGATGTTTGCAAATTCATGATTTTGTTACCATTATATTTACATTATAAGTGATTGGCAATCTTGCGCATTCCAGATTCGCGATTTCTACATGCATTTCATCTTTAAACTTTTATTACAGAGGTTTAGGAATGATAAATAGGAAGTTCTATTTGAAATCAGTATTCATCAGTTCTTACCTCTATAATTAACACAATGCTTGCTCTCCTACACACATGTTTCTTTGCAATGACATCGACTATCAAAACTGTCAAACATATTTATGCTGGTATGCGTATGTAGTTTGCCCACATATCATGTCATTATTCTTTTTGAAAAAAAATAGAAGAGAAATATGTTTGGCGATAAAAATTATTTTTCTGTTTCCTGCTCTTTTGTCAAAATTGGGTAGGGAGGGATGTTTTATTTTTGATTTTTGGCGGGACGACGATTCATACGTAAATAAAAACACTCGCGCACAAGGGCATTCAAGCACATATAAATCAAGTCTTTAGAATTGAAATCACGTGTAACACATGACTTTAATAATTTGATTTCCAAAGGCTTGATTTATTCAAGCACATTGAAGCCCAAATAAATCAAGCCTTTAGAATCGAAATCATGTATGACACATTAGAATTTCATTTCTAAAGGTTTTTTTTACAGGGACTTGAAAGCCCTTGGGCACCTTGGCACCACTATTGTGCCGTCATCCTAGCAGTCAGCACAGACAGAATGGTTCGTGTATTAGTAGTATTGTCAACTGTCTGTTGATGATATGTTGTTTCAATGAAGAGTTACTGTGGAAAATATATTGTCAGTTGATAATATTTTGTTTTAATGATGAGTTATCGTGGAAAACCGTTCTATCAGTTAATTGAAGTATACATGAGAAAATATAGTAATTTAAATCAATTCGTGATCACTATTTTATACATATTATTGCATATATGTAATCACATGGAATAACTGTTTTTGGAAACTGGTAGCGTCTTTGGTTCATCTAAATATATGCCTAAGTTGCATGCTGTGATTTGATGTTTTGATCATTCACTATTCTCAAAATAGGGGCGGGAACACTTTATTTTTTATTTCAGAATCGCAAATAATTAAATCTGGGAGGCTGCTTTCGAACACAGGCGGGTGGGGAAGAGAAATAGAAAATTAATTTTATTATGCCTTCATGTCGAGAGCATTCTTAAATCATTTAGAATTGTGTGGGTGAGGTAGCAATATAGCTTCAACTATACTAGATATAGCTTTACTAGATATAACTAGATATAACTTTAACCTACTAGATCCACAATCATGATTGACTTTGTTGTGGAGGGGGGAGGGGCGATATCGATATCAAATTAAATATCATATACATACATGTGTATAATTGATAGTGTGTTGGTGACTGATGGATGAGTTAACCGAGTTTTGCTTTGAAGCTGATATCTGTATATTTTTAAACAGCTAATATATCGCAATATAGAGTAGCACAGAGCTGCCCCATTGGATATAGCATATCCACTTGTTGTACGTTATCTTTTATACAATCATTATGTACAGGAATGTCTTGACCGATATACGGTATGCATTTTATTTTGGGTAGCACAATCGTTATACGGTAAAGACTTCATGCATCACCATCAACCATGTGGTGTTACACATTGATAATACTTCTCAATCAAAATATTTTCCACTAGTCGGAGTCCAGTATTTCATGCAAATGTGCGATTCACGTGATTAATAAGGGCGTCTATCTTTGATATTTGGACCTTGTGCCCTACACGTCTTACACGTTCGAATATGCATACGACTTGGACTGAGGATCTTCAAGGCCTGGCGCTTGCTGTGTATCTGGATTTGTCTCAACACAAAAGGAAACAGAGGCACGCTTGTCATGATGGCACAATGTACGAAGGACAATACAAGCTCTCGACCTTGGACTCAGTTGAGCGACAGTCTCAAACAGTTGATCAGAGCGGAATGCCCTGATTTCACAGGTGAAAATCTCGGGCATGTACACGAACCCATCGCTGCACACGTCGACATCATTTCCAGACATTTTGATGCCATACGGGATTCTTTGTCCGAAGAAGAGTGTAATGCACTCCTGTGCTGTGCTGTGAAGGAGAATAGGACTGGTATTGTGGACAGCTTACTGTCAATGGGTACGAAAGTTCACTGGGGCATTCCGCCAGTATCAGAGAAGTTGAGTGGTTTCAACAACCTGGTTGAAGGGGCAATAAAATTGGACGATGTCGACATGCTGCAAAAACTACTTCTCGCTCAACCGGAACCATCTTATCCTTACTTCACGTTTGAAAACAATACTGCCCTGATGTACACGCTGCACTACAAGTCACCAAAATGTCTCGAATACGTTATTTCTTCCTCCCGCGAAATGCAACTCCTCAATGTGAGGAATATGTTTGGAGACACGGCACTGAGTACAGCTGCACGCAGGAACCCGCATCTGATCAAACGCCTGCTTGAATGTGGCGCATTGTGTCCTGGAGATAGCAGACTGGTTGATCAGTGGAAGCCAAAAAGTCGTTTGGTTCCTCCTTCCGGGAGACGATCCACTTCACATAGTGATGAAACAGAGCGGTTCCATTTACTTTCAGCTCTGACAGAACATTTAACTGAAGAAGACGATGGTTGCGAATATAATTATGTTGAACTTGCAGAGTTGCTTCGAACTAACGGGGCTTTACCCTTTTGTATAATTAGCAACAGGTCGATGATCGAATCGATATGTAAACGTATTGGAGAAGGCATTCCTGATAAATCCGACTATATCCGCCGCAAACCCTACCTCTTGACACCTTATGATGAAAATACATTCATGATCAAGAACAATGACATCCGGGCATGTGTAGACTGGGCGGCTTCAGTATCTGAAGAAGAACATCTGCGCTCTGCACTGGGAGCCATGTCAAGTTTATATACTCGAGCACTGCTGATAGATAATTACGACCGAAACCTAGAAGGCATCGTAGAAAACATGACAAAAAATGCCATGTACATCGATGAAATTATTGGCATAATTCGTGGTCACATTCTCGCTCGCTGTGCCATTGAAAAGCGAAATCCTGTGTTAAATTGGTTTCACTCTGTTCTGAGAAAAAGTCACATCAAAAACGCTTCCAATCAACTGTGGAATGGGCTGAAATCTCAGTACCCACGTGTCCTGAGCGTTGCCCGCCACACCCTGCGAACTCTGTGTGGGTATCCCTATTTTCGAGAAGAGGGTGATGCTATAGTTATCCTGATGCTGCTGATGGAGGATTTGGAGTTATACGCCCCATTCCTGGATGACAGCTTGAACAGTCTTTCTCTCTACGAAGGCAAGAGGATTCTTCAGTTTATGCTGGACTTTGACAAGCTGACTCCATCTCTCAAGGATCGGTATCAGACTTCTCTTGAGATATTAATGTACATAGAGCCGATTCTCCATGGCATTTCAATTCTCGAAAAGCCGATTCTCGAAGAGTCGATTCTCGAAGACTTTTTGAGGGTCAGGTTAGAAAATCACACGTCGTTGAAGGAACAGTGCAAAAAGGAGGTACTCAAGAACTTACATCAAAGAAATATCTTCGATGCAGTAACTTCACTACCGATTCCTTCTTCTTTGCAGTCTTATGTTCTGGGTATACCACTATCAAGTATCCAAATGGTGTTCAGTTAGTGACGTGCGATAATAAAATATGCATGTAAACAATGTCATGTCCCATATACCGTAAAACTTCAAATAAACGCAGGGTCTCTAACAAACACAGGTCTCTAATAAATACATGGAGGCCTCTAATAAAGCACAGAAGACATATAAATTTAATTATTGTGGATCAAATGAATAAACGCAGACCTCTAATAGACGAAATGTCTGGAAGACAACTGAAATCAATAAACACCGGTGCGTTTATTATAAGTTTTACCGTACATATAAACATGAAACCAATATTTTCTACAACACATAGTTTTGTACTAATACACATATGAAATTACAATTTGCGGAAAAAATTCAAATTGTGAAAAGTATTTTTTCTATAAATGCATGTTTGAGAATTCGATTTCATTCACGGAATCCAAGTACCATGATCAGCTGACTGAAGCTATTGGTGCCATTTCAGTCTTGTTGAGAACAATTCGACCTCTCCATGATTGTCATGCAAAAGGTTCGTGTTTCTTCAGGAGGTGTTTTTTTTTAATTTTGGAGTGATAATTTTCCCGATGAAGTGATGGGAATATTTTCCTAAAATTTCACTGGGATAAATATTCAGGTGTAATAAGAGCATTGGGTTATCAAAACGAACCCATACAATCATGTATTTTGACCTGTGCAAAATCGAATTCGGCAGTCGTATATATTGACTTGACAATAAAATGTGACTTTTTGTACGGAATGACAAGAAGCAGTCAAATAATCGGATTGCTCAGGTGTGAGGACTTTCACTTATCGAAAAAAACTGGATATGATTCATTATGATTACGGTTTTACCAGCATTTTAACTTAGGGTAGTACTACAAAACTATTACGGTAGACCTCAATCAAGAGATTTTCTCTGAGTCGACCGTCGAGTATTTTATGCAAATATGCGATTACAGCGGATTAATGTGGGCCCTTATCTTTGATATTAGGACCTTGTGACCATATGTTAGACGCACCTGTGTACGTAAGACTTGCCCCAAGAATCTTCAAATAGGAACCGAGGCACACTAGACTGTAGTCATTATGGCACAATATCCGAAATTGAGTAAAAGCTTTCGACCTTGGACAAAATTGAGCGACAGTCTCAGACAGGTGATCAACGCGGAATGCCCTGATTTCACAGGTGATAATTTTGCGCATGTACACGAACCCATCGCTGCACACTTCAACATAACTTTCAGACACTTTGACGTCATACGGGATTCTTTGTCCGAAGAGGAATGTAGTGCACTCCTGTGCCGTGCTGTGAAGGAGAGAAGGACTGGCATTGTTGACAGCTTACTGTCAATGGGCACAAAGGTTCACCGGGGCATTCCGCCAGTATCTAAGACATTGAGTGGTTTCAACAATCTGGTGTTGAAGGGGCAATAAAATTGGACAATGTCGACATGCTGCAAAAACTACTTCTCGCTCAACCGAAAACATCATATCCTTACTTCACTTTTGAAGACAACACTGCCCTGATGTACGCCCTGCGCTACAAATCACCAAAATGTCTCGACTACATTCTTTCTTCTTCCCGCGAAATGCAACTCCTCAATATGAGGAATAAGTTTGGAGACATAGAAATAAGTACAGCTGCACGGTGGAATCCACATCTGATAAAACGGTTACTGGAATGTGGCGCATTGTGTCCTGGAGATAGGAAACTGGTTGATCAGTGGAAACCACAACTTCGTTTTGTTCGTCTCTCCTGGAAACGATTCACTTCACAAGATGATGACAGAGAGCGGTTCCATTTACTGTCAGCTTTGACAAAACACTTAACTGAAGAAGACGATGGTTGCGAATATAATTATGTTGAACTTGCAGAGTTACTTCGAAATAACGGGGCTTTACCCCTTAGTGGCAATGGCAACAGCTCGGTGATTGAAGCGATATTTAAACGTATTGGATGAGGAATCCCTGATGGATCCGATTATATTCCCCGCAAGCCAACCTCTTGACACCTTATGATGAAAATACATTCATGATCAAGAACAATGACATCCGAGCATGTGTAGACTGGGCAGCTTCAGTATCTGAAAAGAAACATCTGCGCTATGCACTGGAAGCCATGTCAAATTTATATACTCGCGCACTGCTGATTGATAATTACGACCGAAATCTACAAGGCATCGTAGAAAACATGACAAAAAATGCAATGTACATCGATGAAATTATTGGCATAATTCGTGGTCACATTCTCGCTCGCTGTGCCATTGAAAAGCGAAATCCTGTGACAGATTGGTTTCACTCTGTTCTGAGAAAAAGTCACATCAAAAACGCTTCCAATCAACTGTGGAATGGGCTGAAATCTCAGTACCCACGTGTCCTGAGCGTTGCCCGCCACACCCTGCGAACTATGTGTGGGTATCCCTATTTTCGTGAAGACGATGATGCAATAATTATACTGTTGCTGCTGATGGAAGATTTAGAGTTATACGCCCCGTTCCTGGATGACAGCTTGTACAGTCTTTCTCTCTCCGGAGGTAAGAGGATTCTCCAGTTTATGCTGGAATTTGACAAGCTGACTCCATCTCTCAAGGATCGGTATCAGACTTCTCGTGAGATATGCATGTACATAGAGTCGATTCTCGATGACATTTCGATTCTCGAAGAGTCGATTCTCGAAGACTTTTTGAAGGCCAGGTTATAAAATCACACGTCGTTGGAGGAACATTGCAAAAAGGAGGTACTCAAGAACTTACATCGAAAAAATATCTTCGAAGCAGTAACTTCGCTGCCGATTCCTTCTTCTTTGCAGTCTTATGTTCTGGGTATATCGCTATCAAGTATCCAAATGGTGTTCAATGAGTGATGTACGATAATAAAATATGCATGCAAACTGTCATGTTCAATATACCGTAAAACTTCTAATAAACGCATGGCGTCTAACATAAACAAGCCTCTAATAAACGCATGGAGTTTGAGTGAATTGAAATCATTAATTGCCTCTAATAAACGGTTAGGGTGCGAGGGGTGGCATGACGACATTCACGTGCTAGGGTGTAGGTCCTAAGGGGAAATAAAGAACACAAGACAGGCCTCTAATAGACGAAAGGTCTGGAAGACAAATAAAATCAACACCCGTAACAAGAACCTAATATTTTCTATAACACATAGCTTTGTGTTATATTAATATACATATATAATTACAATTTGCAAATAAATTCCCAATTGTAAAAAGTATTTTTTTGTATAAATGCACGTTTTCATTCAAGGATTCCAAGAATCATGATCAGTTGACTGAAGCTACATGTATTGTGGCCATGGTGCCATTTCAGCAAAGTTGGTGCAAAACTTGATATTGACTTTATTGGAATATCTTTGTGGCTCCATGCAGAGACGCACTTTGAGGTTTGTATGCATACAGTTATAGGCATATTCATGGCTACCAGGAATTCTAAGTTGCGAAAAATTTAACCTCTTCAAATGATTGTCATGCAGCAGGTGCATGGAGGTTTTTTGTTTTTGTTTTGGAGTGATAATTTTCTGGATGAAGTGATGGGAATAATCTGCTAAAAATGTTACTGGGACGACTATCCAAGTATATCAAGAGCATTCGGTTATAAAATCGAACCCATACAATCATGTATTTTGACCTGTGCAAAATCAAAATCGGCAGTACAATTCATATATATTGATGTGACTTTATGTACGGTATGACAAGACGTGGTCAAATAATCGGATTGCTCAGGTGCGTGGACTTTCACTTATCTAGAACGAATGGACCCGCTGATATCATGATATAAAGTCCGCTATCGCTTGGGAGGTGTTAACATGTGTGCCTCGCGCAGAGATAACACGTATAACACACACAAATAGCAGCCAAACAATCGTTGATTGAAGGGCGGTGTGACGTGGTATATGTGTGTTTGTGCAGAAACAATCAGCTGATTCATTAGTTTCAAAGCATGTTCATTGAAAGGAGGACAACATGAAAAGTGTCACTGAGCGTGAAGTGTCATCTATGCTCAACGTCGCAATCGCCAAAGATGATGTCCGTCTCCTGGAGAGACTACTAGAAGATACACAGCGCACACAGATAGATGCAAGTACACTGCGCAATGCTCTACTGCACAACGCCCTGGCATGTCTGTCATACATCCTAGCCAGACCAGGTGTTCTGCACCACGTGAATTCCCCTGACACCAGTCCTACTGAAACTGCCATAACACTGGCCTGCCAGAGTAACCCGGCCCTTGTCCCTATGATACTGGAGAGTAGAGCTTCCCGGCAGTTGTCCTGGCGTGCTCATCATATGGATCTGTGTATGTTGACCGATCATCTCTTCACAACCACCAGCAGCAGTACGTCTCCCGAGTATGATTACGTAGCGGTCGCCAGACTTCTTGTAAAGTCCGGGGCACAGGTCAGCGGCGATCACGGGCAAGTTCTGCCACTCATAGGTGTGTTCAGGTACGGGATAGAACAACACATGAAGAATATGCTGCACTTCCCGCAGAAGTACCCAGTGGAGACAACACGAGGCAGCGGAAAGGTACCACTCTTGAAGTTGTTCCTGAAGGGGAATGACATTAGGGAATGTTTCAGATATATAGCATCTATGAGTGCTTCTGGGGAACTGGCCACGACAATGAACCTGCTGGTGAAGACGCAATGTCGATTTAGTGGTTTATGTGAATATGCAGAATATGCAATCATGTCCTCGCAAGCCGCTTTAATGCAAGATGCCATGATGCCAATGATGCGATATCTACATGATATGATCTGTATTCTTCTGAAATGCTTGAGAGATGATGACTGCTACCCATCAAAGTTGAGCATCGATAGAAGTCCGCCCAGTCTGATCATCGAGCATCTGCACAGTACCCACTTCAGCAACAGGTGCCATCGACAGTGGGCCTCTCTGAAGGGCGTACACACGGACGCTCTGAGGGAAATCCTGCACACGTTCCGACAGGTGCTTGAATACCCGTGCTTCCAGTCGGAAGCCGACAAAACAAACCTCATTGGCCTGCTGGTGCAGGACGTCGAACTATACGCCCCATTTCTGAACGTTTACATCTGCAGTCAAACCCAGTGCAAAGCTACAGTGATACTTCGCGAATTGCTGCTGCTCTGTCGCTGTCTGCGAACGGTCGGTGATGGAATCATCGTGCATGGGCAATTTGACAACGTGGAATACTATATTCATGACAAAATCAAAGGATACACTAGCTTGAAGAATTTGTCGAAGAAAACAATAATCAACTCAATACGTTCAGACTATTATCTGGATGATATTCACCAACTTCCCATGCCACAAGCCCTCATTGGATACCTTATATTATAATGATAATGTAACTAGATAAATTAACCGGTGCATAGGCTTCAAAGAAGTAGTGCTCGTTATTTTATGCTTATAATGCTCGTATTGTTGAGCACAATGTGTTGACGAGGTTGTTGAAATTAAATTTCTATAAATGAACACATGTGGTATTATCATTTGTTCGCAAGGTCAGTTGAGATCATCAAATTTCATTTGATACATGATAAAGGTGTTTAGTTGTTATAATTAGATGTGCTATATTTGAAAAGTTGCACTGAAGTGAATAGTACATGCAATTTTTCGTTCTATCCAAAATTGGCCCAAATAAAACCGTGAGAAACACGTGTAAAAACGTGTGTACCCAGGTACAAACCATTAAAATATATGCATTCCATTGAAATATACAAAAACTTCATGCTGGCTATTCACAGTAAACCATTACAAACATTATCGTAAACTAATAAAAATATTTGTTTCCGATATTGTTATTTGTCAAGTGTTAGTTTGTATACATGTACATTTTGTCGAGCCATCGATTTTCAGCGCTATTCAGCAGGCCGTGCGAATTGTATTCCATGTACTGATGGAGTAGTGTAGCATATATATTCTATAACCGTACTTGGGGGTAAAAAAGACCCTATAATTCGTATCGATGGATTTGTTTTACGTGTTATACAAAAAATGACATTCATGAATCGCAGCCTTACAATTAGTTCAAAGCGATTCTCCCAAGATTGTTACTGGTGGGAAAAACTACGATCTGATTGATACCTTGTCCTTCATTCTCTAATTATCGATAGGTGCGTGGGATAAGAGATGAATACATATCTTTACAAAATGTAGGAACAAGAACAATTGTATGCACTACTTGGTGGAATATGGGGCAGTGTGGTAGTCTTTGTTCAAACGTTTTCATTATGACAAAGTGTTTTTCCGTGTAATTGACTTTTATGTAGTTGACTATTGCCGGAAATGAATTAGACGCGCAAAAAAAAAATGCATTTATAATAATCACCATCATTGAAGAACACTTTACGTTTTTGTTTTTGGAATTTTACTCCCTTTTGTGTTATTGAATGCTGTCAAAAATATATCAATCACGCAAGAATATGTACTATTACTAACATGAGTGCTGCTAATCACCATTATTATTTGGAATCGGAGACTCAGCAGAGGTAAGTCGATAGGGAGCTATTCACATAGAACTTGCAACGCTATCAATTGTTGATTGGCATAAAATACTTAACAGACAGCGGTTATTGCTGTCAAAGCTTAATGCGACCTGCAGCACTTTGCGACTTTAAAATAGTCTGAACGGCTTCCTGTGCGGAACTATGTTTGGACAACATCGATACACAACAATTAAACAGTGGTGAATCGTCTGGTTTTCTGTAATTAATGTGTGGCGGGCGGGGAGTTAGTACCTAAGTGGCCGGCGGCATTGTTTATCCGCGCTTTAACGGTCTTAGTCCTCATCTCGGTGCGCGGATCGCACGCGCGGCCAGGAAACCGCGCCTCCATTGATGTACGCGTCTTCATCGTGGTCAATAGTCCTGTAGGGTTGATGACTCGATCTCATTGTCCTTTGACATTTGTTTAGGCCGAGTTAGATGTCTTCGTAGATTTTAAAAGCTTTTGCCTACTGCACTTTGTCAAAATGAAACCTATATATTAGGATCCTACACCTCCTACTCTTGAGGGATACGCGCTCCCTGTCAGCGCGTGGGCGGCACGCAGATATATGTTACATATAACTATTTCCAAGGCATGACCAATCGGGTATAAATCACGGAGTTATCGCATTCATAGGGCCTGTACCTGGGCTCACGGTGGGAGAGGTCGTACGTCATGAAACTATAGCAGGAACTTCTCCAGATAAACTGTTATAAAGACGGACAATTGTTCACGCGTAACATTACATGCGACCGAGGAGTCAAGAAGCGATACCACAGAATGCTATTACTCAGGATAGTGCTGCTCTTTGCCGCATGTTTAGTGGCCAATGGCACGCGGAAATACAGTGATCGTCAACAATACGCCAATAAACGGAGCAAACGAAGTCAATGTAAGTTTCTGAATTGAATTGAATTCCTAATGAATGTACAGTAATTTGATACTAACTTCCTGGTTCGATTTGAACTGAATAACTCGGAATAGAGTATTGTTGTGAATTGTAACAACTGAAGTCATATAAATGAATGTAGTCATTCGCCGATCGAAAGCTATCAATTTAATTGTGGAGGTATGCCCCTAGTAGCGATATATGGAAATATTAATTTCAATTCAACCAATTACGATATTTTTGAATGAACACGTGGATCAGTTTTACATATTGGGTTTGATTCTAGTGGGGGCATGTGCAGTGGTAGGGAAGTCCTTTATGAACTCCGGGAAAAGTTGGATTAACAACCCATGCTGTATCATCGTGCGTTTTTTCTATTAAAAAATTAATGGAATCCTATCAGGACATGAACTTTTGACTATTAACAACGGGATATTTGACCTTACATTTGCAGAAAATTGTTTCAAAAACTGTGACGAAGTTCGAAATTATGGCAATATGTTCATTAATCTGGTGTACATGTATAACAACTGCTCACTGTGTCAATCATCCAAGTAATCATCTTTTCAGAAAGAGGTCATAAATTTATTTTAAGGGCCCAGAAAGAAAAGGCATAAAAGTACCCCAAGAAAAACAAGAAAATGCAGCTAACTGCGGGAGACGACATTAGAGCTCGAGCACATCATCAGCACCACGACAGCTCAATGTATCTTACACAATGCCACCCCCCCCCCCCCCAAAAAAAAATGCTACCATATCCTAACCGTAGAAGGGCCACTATGTAGTTTTTTATTTTTTAATTTCCCGAGTTATAACTCGATAATATCGACTTATATCTCGATAATATCGACTTATATCCTACCCACATGATTCCCATTTATTCCCGTATATTATCATTCATTCATATTCCTAATAAGTAAACTTTTTTTTATTTAAATCGTTCAACGAAACAGATACACCTGCTAAAATAATATTGAACCTCAATAAATATCCTTAAAAATATTGGAAACTAAGAGGAGTATCTCCATCTGATATCATGATATAGCCTAACACATGCCCACTAGGCAAATTAAAAGACCAAAATAAAAAGGCTTCGCAACCCAGCATGAAACACTTTGTTATGTGATAAAATACATAAAATTACGGTAAATGTAGCCGTGGCATCGCAGACAAATCGTTTTGTTTACTTTATAACGCCAAAGAAGGCTACACGCAAGGTTACATCTATGCATGCACGAATTGCTGAGCAGAGAATTGTTTGTTCCAAAATACGCATCATTGCGGTAAAATTTGCATTGCATTCTGGGAACGTCAATTTCCATCGGCTCCGCCATTTTGACGTTTTCAAGACGACCTGAGCGTTTTTCGTATTTTTCTCAAAACTAACACATCGATTTATGCTTTATATATCTGTGGAATATTCGAAGATTGCTATCAATCAGAGAGATTTTATGTCAAGGACGAAAAAATACTAATTTGAAGTAGGTGTCTAAACGTTTACATGCCAAAAACGGGCGTTTATAAGTTGGCATGAAACCTCCATGAAAAAGTCAGCACATAGACATGTAGAGAGTTGGGGGCTTCGCCCCCAACGCTCTAATGTCAAAAATTATTGAAGATTGTAAAATATATTCAATACGCGTACAAGATTGGCAGCTGATTTTTTTTGACACTAGAGCGTTGGGGGCGAAGCCCCCAACCCTCTACACGTCTATGTGCTGACTTTCTCATGGAGATTTCATGCCAACCTATCGACGCCCGTTTTGGCATGTAAACGTTTAGAAACCTACTTCAAATGAGAATTTTCTTCGTCCTTGACATGAAATCTCTCGAATTGATGGTAAACTTTGAATATTCCACACATGTATAATGCATAAATCGATGTGTTAGGTTTGAGAAAATTACGCAAAATGCTGAGATTGTTTGGAAAACGTCAAAATGGCGGAGCCGATGGAAATTGACGTTCCCAGAATGCAAAGCAAATTTTACCGCAATGACGCGTATTTTGGAGCACACAATCTCCTGTGCAGCATCCATGTAAGCTTGCGTGTGCCGTGTGGCATTCCTCGGTCTTATGAAGCGAACACAACGATTCGTCTGCGATGCCACGGCTACATTTACCATAATTTGACGTATTTTATATGTCAAGGTGTTGGGTTTGCGAAGCCTTCAGAAAATCCTTTATATTTTAAACTGGTCTTTTCATTAGCCCAGTGGGCATATATGTTAATTATCATGATATCAGATGCAGATATTCCTCATAGTTTGAAATATTTTTAAGGATATTTCATTAAGGTTCAATACCATTTTAGCAGGAGTATCTGTTTCATTGAGTTCAAAATGAATGTTTACTTATTAGAAAAATATGAATGAAGTAGGCCTATGCTTCCATCATAATATACGGGAATGAATTGGAATCATTTATGGGAGGATATCATTATGGTAGCATTTTTATTTGGAGGGGGGGGGGGGGTTACGTTGAGTGGAATACATTCCGCTGTCTAGGGTGCTGATGGTGTGCTCGAGCTCTAATGTCGACTTTCACAGTTAGCTGTATTTTCTTGTTTATTGTCAAACGAGAATGTCTTGAGCAGTCCAGACGCATATCCCGAATTTTCAGGGGTCTTTTTCCTGAACTTCTTCTACTGTCTGGCGTTGAAAGAGTTGAAATATATAGTAAATACACATGAGTGAAGTATGTTCGCGAATCGAGAATTCACACTCACACGCTTACGTAATTTTACCTTATGCAGCCTTCTGTATTTGAGTCAATCACGACGTGGGCGAGACCCTAGTGTCCTGTAAATGTGTCCCATGGTCCTGGATTCAAATAGACGAATATGACTAAACCGAACAGGAGAGTGCAGGAGGGGCGAATTAAAACCGAATAAAATTATTGCCGGTGATATGATGAATAAATCTAATTCAACCACAGGTGGTCGCGTAGGACTACATGGGGAGATAATTTAATTGTTTGGGAGGGTGGGCGTAATTAAGGACAAAACGATATCTTCACTCGTGTATCGCAATTGAAGTGAAATAGGCTTCCATGGCACTAAATAATGAATCCAGGTTAAATTGGATATCAGGAGAACGAGAAAGTTTGTATGTCACTGTGATTCAGTCTTCATGAATGTGGGCTTACATCTGAACCGGAAGACGCATCTTCACGTACTAATATTTCATTCGAATTAATAATGAAATTTATATTCATGGTATGGGTGCGTCACGATGGCGCCACACTGCGCCATGTATGCGACACATACATGTACGATTGCCTACAACCTCCTTTGAGATTAACCTAATAATTTAACACACAAATACCTCAACTTAAGAGTAACACGATCTATTGACTAGCGCCAAGCGACCAGATTACGACTTGTACAATAGATGAGGTGGTCAGGAATCGCCTTGTGCCTGGAAACAGACATGTAATTAGTCTGTCATTTGTATGGAGTTCCAGAAGGGACATTACGACTTACTACTTACCACATACTACTTACCACTTACTACTTTCTCTATCTGGGACATTACGACATACCACTTACTACTTACCACTTACTACTTGGCATATTCGGGACATTACGACTATGACTAATCACTTACAACTTACGACTTACTACTTACGACTTACTGCTTACCACTTATCACTTACTACTTATCCTTACTACATCAATATATAAACCTATGCTAAAACTTAATATATTGGTTGCGTGTTGTTTGTTCCATACATGGTCCACCAGCCAGTGGTCAGTGGTAGGCCTAAATAATCAGGTAAGAAGTGGTCAGTAGTAGGTGGTAAGTAGTAAGTGGTAACTAGTAATTGGAAAGTATTAGTAGGCCTAAGTAGTAAGTAGTAAGTAATAACTAGTAAATGGTAAGAAGTAAGTAGTAAGTGGTAACTAGTAAGTGGTAACTAGTAAGTGGTAAGAAGTAAGTAGTAAGTGGTAACTATAAGGTGTAAGTAGTAATTGGTAAGAAGTAAGTGGTAAGTAGTAATTGGTGAGTGGTATGTAAGTATTAAATGGTATGTAACTAATGTTTGCCTTCTAAAGTAGTAAGTGGTATAGTTCTTAATAGGTAAGTGGTAAATAGTAGGCCTAAGTGGTCGTATGTGGTAGCATATAGTGGTGAGTAGATACAAGTAGTAACTGGTAAGTAGTAAGTGGTAAGTCGTAATGTCCCTTCAGGAACTCCATACAATTGTCCTCGTATTTCTGCTCGAGAACCAATCAGACATATACATGTATAAAAATGGCGAGGTTGTGTGTCGTGTTTGTAATAAACTTATGAAACATCACCAAAATATTTCGTGTATATTATAATTTTCTCTCAATTTTACCTCATGGATATGTATTGGATATGTAATCAAATACGGTGTAGGCCTAATTGGTAAGTGTATCGTATGTTAAAGATGAATAGGGTACTTCCTGAAATTTTTCGAAGCTTATGGTACAAGAAACCCGGTTCAATACCAAGTACTACAGGTGGCAGAATATATTATGGTAGTATAATGTATTTCTAATGAACCTAACCTTGATGATAATATTTGTTCAAACATATTTGTGAAACCTTTTTACATAATTTCAGCACATTGGACTACGGTATTTTAAAGTGCTAAGTCCATCCAATTAGTAATCGCATACACTAACTCATTGAAATACGAATATACGAGAAAACGGAACATGTAAATCTGCAAACTGGACTAGTATATTTCCGCAATAGCTGGAGTGCTATAGTACAGGAATCTATATGTTGTCGTATGGTTTACAAAGCGAAACTAAATTATGATTTTATCCAGACAGTAATATCGGGTCGATTACAAACCTTCAGATTTGATTAACCTGTTTTCAATAACCCGAAGGTAACCAATGGCAACGTGGTGATCATGATCCTGATCTAAACCATTGTCTATATATAGTGAAGGGTCATATATATATTGGTGATCCGGTGTCCAATTTTTGACATTAGAGCGTTGGGGGCGAAGCCCCCAACTCTCTACATGTGTATGTGCTGACTTTTTTTATGGAGGTTTCATGCCAACCTATCGACGCCCGTTTTCGCATGTAAACCTTTGTACACCTACTTCAAATGAGTATTTTCTTCGTCCTTGACATAAAATCTCTCGATTTGATGGCAAGTTTTGAATATTCCACAGATATATAATGCATAAATCGATGTGTTAGGTTCGAGAAAATTACGCAAAATGGTCAGCTCGTCTGGAAAACGTCAAAATGGCGGAGCCGATGGAAATTCACGTTCCCAGAATGCAAAGCAAATTTTACCGCAATGACGCGTACTTTGGAACGTACAATTTTCTGTGCAGCATTTTGTGCATGCATGTACATGTAACCTTGCGTGCGGCCTTCTTTGGCGTAATGAAGTAAACACAACGATTCGTCTACGGTACCACGACTACATTTACCGTAATTGGACATATTTTATCACATGACAAGGTGTTCCATGCTGGGTTGCGAAACCTTTTTATTTTAAACTGGTCTTTTAATTTGCTCAGTATGCATGTGTTATCTATATCATGATATCAGATGCAGATATTCCTGATAGTTTCCAATATTTCAAGGATATTTTATTGAGGTTCAATATCATTTTATCAGGCGTATCTGTTTCATTGAGTTCAAAATAAATGTTTACTCATTAGGAATATGATTGAAGTAGGCCTATGTGTTTCATCATAATATACGGGAATGAATTGGAATCATGTGGGACATGATATGTTTCAATTTTCTTTTTTTGTAAGGGGGGGGGGGGGTGTAAGATATATTCAGGTCTCGTGGTGCTGATGGTGTGCTCGAGCTCTAATGTCGTCTCCCGCAGGTAGCTGCATTTTCTTGTTGATCAGTTTGATCAGTACACCCAGTGTATACAAAAAGGCGTATAAATGAGGATATTTAATAACTATAAATGAGTGCCATTTTTTCGTTACAATCTTTACGATACAAATCTGAAATTTGGCAGAAAATTGCCGTTTGACAACTAGGTGAAGTATGCCAACTTATAATACAATACCATCAAACTTCGCAAAAATATCAGCGGAAAACGGTGTAAACGAGTCCAAAAGTCAGAGTATATAAATTATCTTTATCAACAGCTATTGCACCATGCTGTGTGTGGTGTACTATTAACTAAATTACACCCCACGGTAAGTCTCTGAGGCGGGCAACAAATATATATAATACGGGAAAATTAAGAAAGCTGTATAATTATGCAGAAAATAACGTTGTCGTTCACCAAACTGTATCATAATAGGGTGGGGCATAGCGCCTGTGCCGAGTAAATCGCTCATCGAATTTCCAATTAGCGTTTTGCCCCACCCTATCATATTATGCCACTATATGTTATAAATACCACACAATCATTCACCCCCCCCCCTCTTATACTAGACATGGATATATACCCGCAGGGGTGACTTGTTTTGCGCTATTGAATATATAAAAGCCGTATAGAGTGTCACCCCTAGGCTGTACTTCATCCCTTACCATGTGCTCGTGCTATACACGAGACCCAGGAACGATATGGATTTCTGGTTATATAATACATACCGGTACAGATCTGACGCGGAATATCGATATTAATTGTGCAACCGAGTCATAATATAGCCTTAGAACAGATCCTGTACAATACAATCATGATAAGCACATGAAATTAAGCAGAACTTGATTCAACAATATACGCTATAAATACTCGGATTTTTCTAACTCGTTTACACTGTTTTTCGCTAATATTTTTGTGATGCTAAACGCTATCGTTCAGCGGAACAGTTTGATCATTAGGAATAATCCAATCCAATCCCAACTTGGACAAATAATCCAAGTTATAGCGTTCTATAACTTGGCATACTTCACCTGGGAGTCAAACGGCAATTTTCTATCAATTGAGGTAGATTGCCAACTTTTTCAATTCTCGCGTTAGCTGTCTGAAATTTGGTAGAAAATTGCCGTTTGACTCCCAGGTTAAGTATGTCAAGTTATAGAACGCTAGCGTGTAGCATCACAAAAATATTAGCGAAAAACAGTGTAAACGAGTTAGAAAAATCCGAGTATAGTTGAAGGTTGCCTTCAAATAGGAGTTTGACCATTACCAGTCGTTTCTGTTATGACCGTCATATATGAATACTGAGGCTAGCCTAAAATATTTCCTTGTTTCCCCTAACCCTACCCATCTCATCCAAGGTAGGTAGGTGAAAGATTTTGTTCCCTGAGTATGTCAAGACTGAGCGCAGTGTTATAAAAGTCTGGGCTCACAACATGCATATTTGGTCCATTTCCAATATCCAATGTGACGCACCAATAAAAACATACTAGTAAGCAGTATCAATTTATCAAAAAGACAGAGAATTACAGTGATTTTCTGTTGTCTTTAAATGTTAAGCAAAAAGGGAGAAAAAAATTCCGGTAAAAAACACAATCAAGTTTTTTTTGGGGGGTAGAGAGGATTTTGGAGGATAGGTACTAAGGTAGGGTTGGCCTTAGTAATTAATGTGTCATTTGTCCTCGGTACCTTGTTGCTAGCATGTCCTGAGTCGGAGGATGGCCACAGACGGTTCCTGTGTCCTATGGCGGCGGCCTCTGGACAGAAGATTTGTATCGACTCCAGACAACTCTGTGACGGGTCCTGGGATTGTACACAACGGGAGGACGAAAACCCCGTCATGTGCCTATTCTACAACGTCGTACGTACATTCAAGAGTATCAGCCCATAGCTTCGTACCATATGTGACTTGAATTATAATATAGGTATACATATATTACTATTGTAGGTATCATTGTTATTCTCATTGTTCCTGATTTTTTATTGTTATGTCTTCGTCTTTTTGTTCTTATTACTTTTTGTGACAATATTGTAGGTATACACAGATTAATCAATAGTTTGCTACGCGTAGCAAATGTTTGCTATGTGAAGCGAATCTTTGCCACGCATTGTATGTGTTTTCTAAGTGCTGGGTGCAAAGGTTTCCCTTCGCGGAGCAAAGGTTTTGTACATGGAGCAAATGTTTCCTCTACGGAGCAAACGTTTTCTACATGGGCCAAATTCCAATGTTTTTCCGCGTAGCAAACGTTTTCTACACGGAGCAAATACGCGTAGCAAACTATTTTCTTCATTTAGAAAACGTTTTCTTCGAAGAGGGACCATTTATTTTGTGGCTCGATTTAGGCCTATTTGGCTTAGCTTGGCAAATAATCTGCCATGTATGTAAGCGCAATATTTATTCAAGGAACTTGACAGTGCTACTCATGTGGCACAAACTATTGCAATATTAATTGTTCTTTATTCAGTTACATTACGAGGTCCACCACGTGTTAGCGTTGAGCCACAGTCGAAACAAGGACAAGGACTGTGAGGAGAGAGAGAAGCCGACTGATCCCAAGCGCATGTTGCTGGAGAGACTGGGTATTGGCCGCCGCCGCACCTCTGCGCAGCGCTCCGCTGGACAGTTTTACTATTACTACTACTAGTGCGGCCGAGCTATACGGCACAGCGTATGACCGGTAACCGACTGGGCCACGCAATACGCGGTCTTTTCGGTTACCGACCATACCGTCATCACCTGACCGATATATTAGTGCCAGTCCAGAAAGGAGTGTTAGTCTGGGATTTCAATTAAAGATCGAAATAATTAGCTATGATTAAGAAAAATTGTGCGGGTTTTTTCTCAAACTTCTGGTGTTTTTGATTCTATTGACGAGAATGTGTATTGCGTTAGGCCAAAACGTGAGCAGTAGTCATATTCTGCAACTACATGCAATTTCTTAATGAAATTATGATGGAAACAAAAGTTACGAGACAGCACTGAATCAATCTCAAAAGAGTGTATTCCAAATGTTGAATATGACATTACTCTGTTATAAAATAATATGCATTAGTATAATAAAGTGATTGAAATTACATTTCTTTCGTTCAAATGTTTTTCAACTCGAAACGCAAAAGCACTGACATGTTGTAATCAGAGCAAATGTTGAATACTAGACGGTCTGTTGCATTTCGAGTTGACTGTGGCTTTGTTTTGTTTTTTTTTCAAATTGCGATTTATGACTTCCAAACATGTAAATTCGATTTCTCATTTGACTTATTTCACCCTGGTTTTTATTAAGTAATTTGTATAATATAGGCTCTGAAGTATCTAAAAGAGTCCATTAGTCTACCTATTGCAACTCTTATCAATCAATCTCTCGTTGAAGGTATGGTACCTGACGCTATAAAACTGGCGAAATTCGTATCCATATATAAATCTAAGTGTAAAAATCATTCAATAAGTATACCAACTTCGCTTTTGGAGAACGTCGTTCATTCGAGTTTGTATTCCTTCTTGGCTAAAAGAAACATAATATATGAGCGACAACCATCGATGCAATCACCGAATTTATATCTGACGTGCTGCCTTCTCTGGATACTAGAAAACTGTTTAGCTGTTTACCTTGATTTCTCCAAGGTCTTTGACACTATAAATCTACATATTGTTGTCAAAACTAAATTAATATGAAGTATGTGGGAAGGCTTTGGGGTGGGAAGGCTTTTTTTTGGAGGGGGGGGGGGGGGGTTGTTTTAGAAGTTATCTCGACCAGAGGAGGCATAAGTAAATCATAGCGTTACTGATTCAAGAACTATGAGATGTACATAAGGGGGTACCACAGGGATCGGTGCTGTGGCCATTGTTGTTCATTATATATTCCAATGACATTCCAAATGCTTTGACTCATTGCAAATCATTGATTATGGCTGATGACACCCCTGTCTATACTAACTGTCTTGACAGACAGGCGATATTCAATAAGGTAAACGAGGATCTTTGTGACATTTCTCAGTATTTGGTCACGGGCCAACCAGCAACCAACTAACCCTTCCAAAACCAAATATATCTTGTTCTCCTTCCAAAAACAAAGGGGGGGGGGGGGGGGGGTGGTTATACCTACTGAACAACCAATCGTGGACGACATCAAATTGGAGAATGTCAAGTTCATCAAATTTCTTGGTATAATAATATTTCATCAATATTTAACATGGGAACACCACATTGTAAACTGGAAGAAACGTATTTTATTGTAGGCTCCATGCCATAACATCTCGAAACACATTTTAACAGGGACACATGGTAGGATACTATATTACAGTTTGATACATCCGCACTTGCGCTATGCATGCAATGAATATATACACACATTAGAAATTATTCAGAAAAAAACGATCAGAGCAGTTACGGGGGCTAGATATAATGACACTTCCTCCCTGCTGTTAAAAAAGTAAATATAATAAAATTTGAGGACCTGTGTAACCTTCAAGTTATGCTATTAACTTATGCGTCCTCTGAATGAATGAAGTTGGATGTAGACATCAAAAACTCTAAAAAGAAATTTCAAAATAAAAATGATGCACACATTTATATCAAGTTATTGCTAGTTATAGGAATGAAATTTTTTAATGGCAGTTGGATTATTCTAATAACTATAAATGCATACCAGTATACAATGCCTGCAATGTGGCGGTGTCCCCGAGTTGTCATTTTCAGCATTTTTCGGTGACAATATACCATTTAGACGGTTACAGATTTGTGTCTTTTATTGTCACTATGTCTCTATGAGAATATAATCATTAGTTTTATAGAATATTATGCTAACATTATTAATATGTATGTTCGAGCTGTCAATTATCAGATATATGTTTTCAAAAATAAATAAAAAAATACCTACCTAATCAGACTAAAAACAACGGATTCAGCCGTGAGAATTCCAACTCGTTTTAGACATCCCACACTTAATTTCTTGCCTTTTGCTGAAATCCGAATGGAATATTCAAGTCCACTAAATCAAAACCTACTTTTCTCTTGGAACGAAATAAATGCGATGATGCTGTTTGAAGTAATGGAGTTTAATAACTGGCATTGGAATTCGTGTAAAATGGATGCCACTTCATGTGAAGTTCATATAGGCTATGCTAAAATGCAAGTTAAAGTAGTCATGCAATATGCGTTAACTTTTTATTGTTAATTTTTAAATACAGCTGTCGAAATCCACTGGGAAATTGTGTAAAATGTAAACAAATGTAAACAATATAATAGCGTCTCCAAAATTGTGTCATGTAATTTGGCATTTTATTTATTAACGAATTGAATTCTGTGTCTCCATACCCAACTTTAGAATATCTCAGCTTGGCAAATATGTATGTATCGTATCTATTGTTAATACGTATAAGGACACTATCACGAGACATCAGACACGTAATTATTGACTAAGTCAATTGTAAATTTTGATGTTTCCTTGATCCCATAGTCAAACATAATTTGCGCTGGCCACACTTGTTTCGACCGGTTTCGAAACCGATAGCTTTCTCTAATGACACTGCGTTCTTTTGTTAATATTCAACCAGTTATATTAACGATCATGCTTAGCCTACATGTTTGCAACTGGTTGTACCGGAGCAATAATGAGAAAAAATGTCCTACTTCAGAAATCGAACATTTTGTGTACAATGGGTACCCTATGATTTATGAAATTATCAGTTATCATAATGTATTCCATTGTACATCCACTACCACCATTATCATTGTATGCTTTCTATTCCTATTTTATTTGATTTCGGGCTGCCAGGAAGACATAAAGATATGTAATCATATGGTTCAATGAAGTTGGCCGTTGAAATGCGTCCAATTGACCCAAGCCATGCAATAATAGGTACATACTGGAAAATAAGCACATGCAAAGATGTACCAGTAATGAAGACGGAGTCCCACAAAGCCAGGACTGGAATTCATATCATGTTATAAATATTATGCTGGACGTGCAACGTTACATACCTGTGTACAAAGATCTATACACGATTTCCTCAGTACCATATGGCATACACCGACTCAAAATAGAAACGTTGAAATTACATTCGACCACACTTGTAAGTGGGTGGGCCGAAAGTTCATTCTGACCTCGCCAAAATAAACAATAGCCAAAATAGTGTGCAGGAAAGTTGTGGTTACAGAATCAAAATGAGCAAAGCAATGCATTCTTTCATTACCATCCTATGTAAATGAGGCGCATTGCCTAATGACAAAATATCAATGGCGCCATAAACTAGACGTGCAAAACCAAAGTCGTAGAAAACCCGATCATAAGACTACCATTACCTAATCTAATAATATTTTACTATATGTTTCACTGAATCAGTACCCGTGTATGATTTTACCAATCGTGTGCTAGACCAATAAAACTGTGATGACCTAATAATGAGGTAACACAAGACTATTATTTGAAATCGGAGAAATTGTCCTCGAGGATAAATTTTATTTGGTTTTGACTACCCAATCTTTTTAGCTTGTCCTTGTCTCCTCATTAGTGTGTGTTATTTTGGTGAAGTTGTCTTCCGGAGTCGACTAAGAATGGGAAGATTGCTATGATGACAGGCTAGAATTCTGTTGACTTCAAGGCTTTGTTCATGCCCAGGTCACTCTCACATCTACAGCAAGGCAATTAGAGGACCGGAATATGTAATTACGCACTACGACAAGGTCAGCAGGGGAGGTGAAATCAATTGCAACAAAATTGATAATTCAAAATATGTTTGAAGGGAAAAGCTGGTCGTTTTTGTTTTGTTGCCCTTTTTTTATTCAGGAATGGTGACCTGCTTGATTTGGAACAATAATCGCTGATGGCTGCAATAATCTCCACTTCATTTTTGGAGGTTTTTAGGTTACCGGACCTTTGGTCCGATAACCTATTGCCATGGCGTTGCGTCCGTCGTCGTCGTCCGTCAACATTAATATCTTTAAAGTTTACGATCGAATCTTCCCGAAATTTTGCACAAAAATGCCTAAAAATATTTCGAGAGGGAGATATTTTTTAGTTTTTTTTTTCGCAGTTTTTTCTTAAATGGCGGCCATTTTTGTTGAAAATGGCCATTTTTTAACTTTGGCAGCCATTTTCTCAAAAACTGTCAGATCAGTTTGAAGATTTTTGTTTAAAAAGATTCCACTTATATATCTCTGTGATGTGTATATGTTTTGTTGCCCTTGAATCGCCGATCTCCGTGTGGCGGCCATTTTGAATTTTGACGAGTCAGCGAAAAAAATTTTTTTCGCCCCAAAATGCATTACTAACCATTTTTGGCCATTTCTAGGCAAAAAATTGTTTTCACCTTTTGGAAGAAATTTTGGACTTAGAGAAAATTTTCGGCACTTTCTT
The DNA here is from genome assembly GCA_949152475.1 of Terebella lapidaria. Lineage (NCBI taxonomy): Eukaryota > Metazoa > Annelida > Polychaeta > Terebellida > Terebellidae > Terebella > Terebella lapidaria. The sequence goes on along the minus strand of OX424558.1, from coordinate 23,730,437 downwards.
CCTTCATAATGGGAACTGTCAGGACTGTACTCATGGAACACTTGAAGATACAACTCAGAAATTGGCACTTTCAAATGGGAAGTCATATATGGCGGTTTGTGTGGTGACCTTGAATTTGACTTTCGATGACCTTGAAAGGTCAAAACAGCCATTTTGGGGTAAAAAATGCCCAGATTTGCCTGATAGATGAAGTGCTTGCAGATAGAGCTGATGTTTGCATTATGAACATATAGGAAGACATATATGGCACAACTAATGATGACCTTGAACTTGACGTCAGATGACCATGAGTGCCAAATGTCTGACTCGGAATGTGTAAATTGACATTAGCGGCCTAAACGATTCCACCTAGATATATCTTTGTATTGTGAACATATAGAATATCAAATGCCGCACACATACATGAAATGGTGACATCGAAGTTCACAGGGATGACCTTGACTGGTAAATCTCAAGGTCATATGTTCACACTGCGAACCTTGATTGGTAAATCTCAAGGTCTGTTACCTGCCAATGCTGCCATGGCCTAACCAAAATTGTCCGGTAACCTATCTGAGCCTTTGGGCTATTTTATTTCATGATACATGTATAAATTACACTAATTCATACAAAGATATAAATAATGATATAACAAAGTTGATCGTTAGTGGTTCTCAATAATATTCATTAGCTGAAGATCGTTACGAGACGGCTAGAAAGAAAGGCAATTTCAATGACAAAACAGACTGATCAAACGATAACAACAAGTCCAAATGATATATCATTGCAAGTATTGCGCAACAGAAATTACTAATTGTAGCTTTGCAAGATTCATGCCAGATAAATGAAAAGTACATAGACTGAATTACACTGTTCCAATCAGAAACAAGAAAGATCGATATTATCTCCAAATCGGGTCTGGTCCGATCTGGTACGAAAGAAAAGCATAAAATTAAGGTCGGCTGACATTATATGATATTCTGAGCAATATTTCATATTTTTATATTGAAGGTCACACACAAATAGATGCAAGATCACCCATTGAAAGGCTAAAGGTGTAGTTATGCTATAGTTGTGCTCAGAATCTGTAATGGGTGTAATATAGTACATGAGGTAACATCAATATGGGATCTACATTTGCAAAGCAAAAAAATAACATATCCAGGAACAACAAATGACCGCCTTTCATCTCGTCCAATATAATTTCACACCGCTCTATTCTGGTACTTCCAAAACTATACGAACGGAAAACTCATCCTAAAATCTGCTGCACTATGACACGGATTCGTGCAAATCTTTAGTAATCCGATTCATAATGCATAAAAAATGTACTCTGATAACTTTGAATAGACACATGCCCTGTACCAGTACAGTCGAGGATCCTACATATAACTAGTACATAACCACTGTTAGACGTCTTAGATCTACTTATGAACTGACTGAACAATACCTTTTTTATTTTTTTGCACGTATTCCCTTTTGGATGTGAGTAACCCTTGGACATAGATTTCGAGCGAACGTCGACTAGCTACTCAGTTACCACAATCGGGAAACTATAAACACGACAGTGCGTTCAACAAATCAGTATTAACAACTACCCTGATTTACTACCAGAAGCGACAGGACGGAATCATCACATCCTCTCGGATTGTCATCTCCGACAACTCAATATAATTATCTACATGGATAATATCTGACAACAAAGCTGTCACTGGCATATTACATACATCAAGTTGTCAGGGACGACAGCTATTGTGATCCGTTCGTACTGCCAGCTTCTGGTATACAATCAGTGTAGTCTTCAACAATGATTTGTTGAATGCAATGTGATGTGGTGCTCTCTTGTCTGGAGTTCCTATCAACACAGTTACCAAGAACTCACTTGAGACCGTGATTGAATGTGATTCACTATGGCATTCATAGTGAAAATAATAAACCATCGTTTCCTCAGTCCAGGAAGTTTCGACTGCAGTTTTGTGAGTGTAAAAAGACAAGCATTTGCTTCAAAGATATTTGTTGTCACCATGATAATCCTCATATTATCTCGAATCTCCAGTATTATTTCATAACCATTGGAGCTTATGAGCACCTTCTCGAGATAAGGCAGACCTTTTAGCCTATAGTGGGACATTGAATGAAAACAATATGAAAACAGCTCGTAGTTGTAATAGTAAATAATGGCTAGTGCCCCTCCTTTGGCTTCCTTTCCGTCAGACTGAAGATGAAACAGTGTTTCTCATTGCTAAGTTTTTGCAGAGTAGTAATAGCAAGTAAATAGGAATTGCGGCCAACGTCGGATTTTGTCGATAAATTTGGTCTTCTTTTCGTAAACCTCTTATCAGAGACTGAATTTCATAACCATTGTTTCCTTTAGTTTTTCTTCCATAAATGATAGTTCGAACACAGAAGCCGACATTATTCTGCAGCAATCGATGATTGTCTCCGTCCAAAAAGACAACCTTCAGACAACCTTTCAAAATTATCAATTTGGGTGCAATTGATTTCACCACCGTAGTTTTCCAGTGATCTAATTACTGTGCTGTAGATGTGGGAATGTTCTGCAAAAACAGTGCCTTCAAGTCAATTGCATTCCAGCCCGCCACCATCTGAATCTCCTTACGACCCTCTATCTTAAGGCGCCAAAGCTGTATCTCGTCGAACATCAGATCTATGTAACATCATAGAAAATAAAAAAAATTGAGTATTGAAAAATACAATACATATTCACCGATCGTATTTTCCAGGTTGTGTTTAAATTGTTCAATGCATTTTTTTTTCAGTCTTTCGGATAGATGTATGCCCACACACACAATCATCATTTCAGACAAGAAAGGACACGAAATCGTGTTAAATAGGATTTCCAATCGTTGCCATTTAATATTGGATTCACGAGCCTGTGATTTTTGTATTTTGGTGAGCCTTGGTAATAACTCATTGCAGATCCTCTATATATTTTCTTTAAACTAGCCCTACCTATTGTTCTATTGTTCTGCGTTAGATATCGATGCGCGACGTCATGAAATGGACATTTTCTGGTTGTTTTATATCCTATGGATGCTGCTCTATCCGTTCTGACCATGTAATATCATCTATTACAAGTCATTTCCAACCTGCCCCCCTCCCCCGGCAGACATACCACGATATGCCACATATAGCATTCGAATACAAGAAAAGCGATAATCTTGTGTCTGGCAAAGCAAGCTGTTTTCGTCTTATAAGAAGGTCAGGCGACCTAAGTAATAAATTTATCAAGTTCTGGAATGGAAGTTTGAGAAGAATCAATATTGACACAGCACGAGAAATAGGGCTGGAAAGTCACGTACCGTGATGGTGTGATTTTGGTGACAAACAAACATACACATTTTGTGTTACCTGAATAACGTGACTTCTGAATGGAGTTTACTCAAAATAAATGAAAGTTGAGTGTTTGTTTGTCACCAAATTCACCCCATGACGGTACGTGACTTTCCAGCCCTATGATTTCAGAGCACTGTCAGGCTTTTGGACATGACATGATATTTAGCTTGACACTCTAAACCCGATTCAGACAACCTGAACTATTCCATGTTACTTCACATGACATCATTGCCCAGAATGAAGTTCTGTTCGCCGCTGTTGACGGCATTGCCAGATAATTATTGAGTCTGACAAGGGAAATAAATTTATTTCAACAAAACCGGGTGGTCCATGTGCGACCAGTCGCATTCGACACACTACTAAATATAGTAACGGAACAAGAATCATACCTGGTGCAAAGCACCAGATCTCCCCGGATGAAAGAAGTCAATTGCGCGTTCATTTCTAGCAGTGTTTTCAATTTAACCCCGTGCGCATATTATAAATAGGCCAACATACGATGTTCATGCAGGACGAATACTGATGCGAAAGCAATTGGTACTGTATAGTTCGTACGAACACTGATGAATAGTAGTCCCTGATCGAGTATGCCCATCAAAAAATTGCAAGGTGTTCATAAAATTCAACACCGTTTTCTATTTGGCCCAAAAATTCAATAAAATCGTAAAGTTGTTCTTGGTCAATAGTGTACAAATAGACGACAATATATGCCATATGAGAAGTGTCTACTAAATTTGAGTACCGTCGGAATAGTTATAAGCACCGAAATATCGATGTTGGAGGCGGTGGTGTTGTACTCGGAACCCATTCCAACTTTTACACATTGCCAATGATCAAAAGGCTACCACGGTTCTCAATCTTCCGCACTCGAAAAAATTTAACTCGTTGTGTGACAGCGAAAACTAAATGCGTATGATTATAAAAGTAAAGATGCAGTCAGAAAATAGAACGTAACAAACGTGCTAGTTTTACGGCTCCAAAACAAGGAAAATTAGGCACTGACATAAAGCATAAGCGTGAAAAGTGAGCGATGGCTCGACAGTAGGGACAAAAGTGATACCCGGTTGACTGAATGCACACCGTAGTTATGTATTTATTCTCAAATCCAGCCGACACGCTAATGTTCATGTAAATCGGCGATAGTGACGAAAAAATTGCTCCCTTCGGCGAAAATATTTGTCAGAATATATTAATTAACTGAATTATTTATGTCGAGCTCTGTAGAACACACGTTCAAAGTATTTTCTCTTCGAAACCAGGTTCATCCCCCAGTCGAAGAGTATTTCCCCCATGAGAATCTCAGAGAGCGTTTAAGAAGTCTCCCCTGCGGGGAGACAATAATTGATATGAGACTCCGTGCACAAGTTTACTCCAAACCTCCAATTTGTAGCTGTACCTCACTGAGCATATGTACAACGCTCTAGTAGGTATGTATGATTCAATTCACAGAATGCGTTGGTCTTATGTATTTCTGATTAGATTGACCAATTTGTAGATACGAAGTACTCATTCGTGAATATACATATCACAAATACTTGCATATTATTTATGACAAAAGGTTCTGATCTTCTGTCAGCTTAGATGAAAATAGATATACTTGACATTTTTTTGTCATGGAATGTCCATGGTGAATAATATGACAGGAATAGCGTGTTCGGAAGGACTCAGGAAAAATAGGATGTATAATTGATGGATAAAGTGTGCTATTACCACATTTTCCACATGTACAACATAATTATGGATTCCCTATCCATATTGATTCTACATTTGCCACTTCGATATCAAAACACGCGTCACTGTTGGCTTTGTATCAGGTCATTACTAATACCAATTATTAGACGTGAGGAAGTGCATGCATACATTGTTCTGTTTTGCATGTCCTAAACAATTACTTCTAAACGGAGTACTCGCTTTTGGCTTTTGCTAGATTTCCTACTTGGTTCTGGCCTTTGGGTTCAATATCTGTACTGTATACTGTATGTGTGTATTTTGTTATCACCCAAATGTATATGGAAACATGCCCCAGCCATAAGGCTATGTACCTAGGTTAACAAGATCTCGTCTGGGCATTCCGATGGAATGGACGAACAGGCAATGTATGTCATATATTTTCTCCATGTTGCTGGATTTTCCAGACGGTAATGAGCAAGAGACATCTTATATACCTAAATGGGCAGAAAAAAAATGCACAAGGATAAACGTCATCCTTTTGTAATTCCGGAGAGAGTTTGGCATATTGTTACATTTGACAAATCAGGGATACATTACCACTCAGCTTCTGGAAGTTCGTTCTAGGAAAACACTCGCATGCGGGTTACGGAGGACATTCTAGCAGAGAGGTCCACTTCAGAAAACAACTCAACTACATAATAGGTATTTGTATGCTGATTATTGTAATCCATGTGACTATATACATATTATTCGGCTCTTTACAACATCTTGTAGCTGCACCATTCTATACTTAGGTTCTCAGCAGATGCAGCATAAAGCGGACAGAAAACTAGCCTAATTTTGTTAATGGCAAATTTATGTTGAAACCTACTGTCTGAACTTTGGAATTAATTGGGATAGGCATTATGTTGCCCTAAACATCTTGTAATGGGAATCACGTTTGTCGCACCAGACAACGGATTACCATAGATTTTTCATCAGGTATATTGAGCTCAATTGTCGATGCCGGCTCAAGATTGTGTTTCCCAAAAACGCTTCAAAACATCCACTCGATACTTTGCTGAAAATCCTGTGGAAGAATGACTTACTGAAATCATCGCACGCCTGTCAACGGAGAGTGACACTTTCACAATTGAAGTAATTAATCATGTTCGGGTCTGCCAATTTGTGTTTATTAGACAATTATTCTTATTCTTTGTAACAATCTAAAATACCCCTTATACACCATAGCGCGTTCCCATCGAAACTTTTTGTCGTCCCCATGCTCCTGTGCATTATTTGTCTCCTCATCTGTTTTACGGACATACGTATACGTGGGACATACGTCTAATGCCCACTCTGTTGAAACTGTTACTGTGACCACTCAAGTAGGCATAACTGGGTGGTTCTATCATACGCCATGTATGCCAGTTCGCCACTTTAACATCTGCACTTCAAAGCATTTCATGGATTACAGATCTCTCCACAACCTGGCATGGATATCTATTGGCTTTCGATGACAAAGATGGTGCTACAACGCAAATCATGTCCTACTATTTCATGGTTGTTGAAGATTTCCTGGCTGCAAGACGGATATTTACAATGGCTGATAAAAGACATTGTAAAAAAAACTTATTCACACGCTGGGAAAGGCGATCTCCAGAATCTGAGGTTGAACGCCGGAATTGGAGGTTGAACGCCCGAATCAGAGGAAATCATGAAAAGAAACAAAACATTGTGAGGGAAAAGCCCTCAAAAGGTACGTAAAATCGTCCGTGTCATCGATATAACCGTGTGCATCAGTTATGCGAATGATCATTGTCCCTCGCTAGAAAAAAAACTCCTTAGTATATCACACAGTTATCTGATAAATCGCGGCACGGTTTTAGATACTGAAACAGCATCTAGGCGACAACACGCATCGAATTAATAAACTAGTTTAATTCACTAAATAACCAAATATAGTATTTGAGATTGTGCAGAATGGTTGTTTAGGTGCAAAAGACTTTATATCTGACCAGATTTCCTGAATGTTTGGCGAAAGTATTGAGTATTCAACGTGGAATGAAACTAGGCTGCAACTCCACGAGTATGAGGGCTCATAAAAACGGCAACACTGGAATTTACGGAACAGAGTGACGAGTGCTACCAAGAACACATTGCTCTCAGGGTTTGATGACGTCTCTGCTTAGGTGATTTGAGGTTCATGATATACGAAATGTACAGCCATGTGGTCTTATTCTTCGCAAATAGAGTGTCAGACTTTTTTTTTTACTTTGATGGTATTTTACAATCAGCGGCTACATTTCATTTTGTGTAGGTTAATTAGTGTCCCAAAATGGCTGTATTAGTCACTATGGTCAATGATTGCTTGCAGAAACCGATCAGGCAATGGATTGTAAAAACTACTAAGCAATCAATTAGCAAAAAACCCTCTACAAATTTATTATTTCAAGATTATTGTTCATGATAATACAGTAACACTGGTTGATAACAAGGAGAGTCGTCCAGTACACGATTTTATAACTTCCAACAATGGCTTACCTCTTGCGGCGGAAGAAAGGACACTTGATTTTTCAATGAGTCGGCCTTATTTGATTGATCATCCTCACAGAACCGCATAGTGGAAAACTTGTTTTCTATATATAGTTCAATGCGTGCGATATAGGCCCTCTTGTTTGGAAAAATATGTGTTTATATAGTTGATATATTTGGAAGCTGCCAAAGTGTTTTGTAAAGATTTCTTTTATATTTATTTATTTTTGATTGTTGCAATTGTTTTGGGTTATATTGTTATTTTCATATCATGTGTTTAACTTCTTATTTGATCCAATAATTAGATTTTTTAATATTTTGTATGTTTTCTGTTTCAGATGAAATATATGTCTATGTTACAAACAAACGACTTATGGGAGTGAAACCGAAAAGCCGATACACAAAACAGGTAACGTTACTCCGAAAATAAAATAAAACCAAGCTCCATACAACCAGTTACGAAGCATAACTGGGACGCAAACCGAAACATTTACTTTTTCTACCTAAGTGAATTTCCCACGTCTGCTACAAGTTTTCATGCCTAAATCAAGTATTTATCCCGGCCAATTAGCGCTCAAATTGGACCATAAGAATGGATTCATATACACCTGTATTTTGTCAATCCCCAAGTCTGTCCTCAACCAAGTAAACATGCATGGGGGGGGGAGGTATGCAGGTGTCAAGAAAAGTATACTGGTAGGCAGATACGATTTATCGATGAACATATTTGTCTCACACTCTATCAATACAACCAGCAAAATGATGATGGCATAAAGTAATAGTATTGGTGTCCATGATATGCGCCGTAAATTCTGAATAAACACATGCCTTCAACCAAATAATACAAGAGTAGGTCCCTAGATCTATCAAACTCTTGCGGAAGGCAAACCTAAAATCAACATTCTTTCAACTGTTTTATACAAACTATAATAGCAAACACATTGCTCTTTCATTGCCACCCAATTCTACCTCATTATTGGAAATCATGGAGTTGCCGTCCTCAATACACATGGAGTTGCAGCTGTCAAATCGAAATGTGCTCATAAATCGTGTTTTATCAGATGATGTGTACATACTGATGTCTCTGTTGTAGTAAAAAGTTAACTGGTAACTATTTCTGTGCGTGAAACTTGTGTATTTTGCCACATATCCCTTCGAAATGTCAAATTTGGTTACAACTTCACATTTCGTTCGCATACGGATATTGACCCGCTATTTTGTGTCCCAGTTTATTGCCTGGTCTGTGCATTCTCACACCAATCTTGCTTATTCCTGAAAGCCATATATGTTCGCAAGCTCTATGGACACACTCTTTTATGCCAATAATCGTTATGAAATACTGTATTCGCCCAAAATCATAGGAGCTACTCACAATGTTTTGCTTTCTTTGCGCCATTTCCTCAGATTCGGGCGTTCAACCTCCAATTCCGGCGTTCAACCTCAGATTCTGGAGATCGCCTTTCCCAGCGTGATTCATTTCTCGAAGTAATCCTGACTGATACATAATCAACATAATTTACGCGTGAATAATGTTATTTTTGCGTAAATAATGTTATTTACGTGTTATAAAGTTATTTACATGTAAGTAACGTTTTTTCCGCGTAAATAAAGTTTTTTACGTGGAAATATTTTTATTTCTGCGGAAAGAAAGTTAATTGCGTGGAAATAACGTTATTTACGCAGAAAAAAACATTATTTACTTCTGCCGTTTGGGAGATACTAATCAAATACTGCCGACATTTGCTTTTATCTTTCTCTTGCCCGATGTGGGTAATTAACGTAATTTCCGTGTAAATAACGTTTTTTCCGCATAAATAATGTTATTTGAGCGTAAATGATGTTAAGTTTTTTCCGCGGAAATAACGTTATTCGCGCGAAAATAATATTACTTACTCCTGCCGTGTGTGATATACTAACCAAATACTGCCTGCACGTCCTTCCCTTGGTCGATGGGGGTAAATAACGTTATTTCTGCATAAAAAACGTTATTTATGCGGGAACAACGTTACTTACACGTAAATAACTTTATTTACGCGTAGATAACTTTATTCATGCGGAAATAACATTATTACGCGGAAATTATGTCAATTTTGAACAAGTCAAGATCACTCCGAAAAATAAATAATTTTTTTTCGCAGTGTCACTTATCAGCCGTTGTAGATATTACACTCAGAGGATTCGACCATATTTCTCTGAAATAGGGGGGGGGGGGGGGAAGAGGGGCTGTACATTGGCGTGCTGAATCGCGGGAATAGTCGCATGCACTGTGTCTATTGTAGGGAATTAATATCAGATCTATTACATGAAAGCTATGACTGAAGTCCGGTGGGAATCGAAAAGTCGGTGATGACAATATACATGTATTTCAGTAATATATTCAATGATACCATTCCACTCCTCTTGCAATGAGTATCATGTGCATGTGATGCGCTGGTATTGCACCATTCTCTGAAGCATTACATACCCAGAAGGCTGCTATGGTGAATAAATGACCCTGAAGGCTGTGCTTGTATTTTTTACTTCATTGAAAATCATCAACTCTGCTTATTAAGTCGAGAGCCTCATTGTGTAAACATCAATGCCCTAAACTGTTCGAATACATGAATAGTTCAGTGTGGGAACCTTACATATAAGTTGATGAAGAAACTATAAAAAAATGTCTATTGGTAATCCCCGGTCATGAAGCAAAATGTCGTCATTATGATCTTGTCACCTGAAAGCTTTAGGTAGTTGATTGCTTGTGTAAGAAGGATTGTATAAAAAGTGATTGGTCCTCAACACAGGGATCTTGAATTTCTATAAAACTATACTGACCTTGCCTGCTACTGAACAATGGGCTTGGGATATACTGGGGTTTATGCACGGGTTCTCTTCATGGGCGGAATGTATGTACTGGAAAAGCCCCTTATTGCAAACACTTAAGGAATAGGTAATATTCTAGGCTATTTATTTCGTGGTCACAATGTATACCTATAAGGAATGATTCATGCTACTGACTGTTTAGTCCCTGTTTATAATGTTATCATAAGATGGTATTATATAAGGGTGTAAGACATTGCATGATGGCTTCATATGTTACCGACGTCTCACAGAAATCTGACACTGGATTGTGGTGGATTCAATACTTCATAATACATTATATTATGTTGGTACTATTCATTCACCACAATAAACGTCACATTTGCAATTCTCAACGACACCGTAAGATGACGATTCCACCCGAAACATCGAGAGTCAGTACAGTTAATAACTTTCACATATTTTGTTGATCCGAATATATTGATACTCAACATGCTATAGGCACAGGGGCCTATGAATAAATTTGGTGTCTGATATTAACACAAATGAATATTGGCAACAATATTTCCTCACGTTTACACACATCTTGTCACTTTGTGCTACTTTTCGGAGATGTGTCCATGCTGTCACACAGTTTATGGAATAACCCCTTATGTGGAGATAAATGGTTCCCCGCAGTGAGGGCGATTCCATTTCAGCGTGTTACTACACTTCCAATACTGCTATAACGAGTGACGAGCAAGCCTCAAACAATAATTGCCGCTATTATCTCATGCGCTTTAAACAACAGTTTAAGTCTAATATTTGCGTTAGATGGTGCAAATTAGAGCACATTACATGTAAGAGTATTATTTGGAGATTTGTCTCTGGAAATGACGATACAATTGGTGCGTTACTTTAGACTGTGACGATAATGGGCATTTTGCATAATGATCAGGACAAATAATGTCATCTCACGAAATGCATGGCTGTTAAAAGAATGATGTAACGTCGCTCACGATATTGAAATGAATTGTATCTAGACCACGATACTGAACAATCCAAATAATAACTTGTTTCAATACAAAGTCTTCCTAGAATGAAACTGACAAGCTGCAATGACATTTTGGTATAATGAATCATTTGGAGACAAAAAATGCACAGTAGCATGGAGACGACAGAAAGTCGTTTTTTGTATAAAAAGTGATGGGTCCTCAACACAGGGTTCTTGAATTTCCATAAAACTTTACTGACCTTGCCTGCTACTGAACAATGGGCTTGGGATATACTGTATTTTATGCACGGGTTCTCTTCATGGGCGGAACGTATGTACTGGAAAAGCCCCTTTTTGCAAACACTTGAGGAATAGGTAATATTTTAGGCTATTTATTTCGTGGTCACAATGTATACCTATAAGGAATGATACATGCTACTGACTGTTTAGTCCCTGTTTATAATGTTATCATATGATGGTATTATATAAGGATGCAAGACATTGCATGATGGCTTCATATGTTACCGACGACTCACAGAAATCTGACACTGGATTGTGGTGGATTCAATACTTCATAATACATTATATTATGTTGGTACTATTCATTCACCACAATAAACGTCACATTTGCAATTCTCAACGACACCGAAAGATGACGATTCCACCCGAAACATCTTGAGTCAGCACAGTTAATAACATTCACATATTTTGTTGATCCGAATATATTGACACTCAACATGCTATAGGCACAGGGGCCTATTAATAAATTTGGTGTCTGATATTAACACGAATGAATATTGGCAACAATATTTCCTCACGTTTACACACATATTGTCACTTTGTGCTACTTTTCGGAGATGTGTCCATGTTGTCAAACAGTCTACGGAATAACCCCTTATGTGGAGATAAATGGTTCCCCGCAGTGAGGGCGATTCCATTCCGCGTGTTACTACACTTCACATAAACTGCTATAACGAGTGACGAGCAAGCCTCAAACAATAATTGCTGCTATTATCTCATGCGCTTTAAACAACAGTTTAACTCTAACATTTGCGTTAGATGGTGCAAATTAGAGCACATTACATGTGAGAGTATTAATTGGAGATTTGTCTCTGGAAATGACGATACAATTGGTGCGTTACTTTAGACTGTGACGATAATGGGCATTTTGCATAATGTTCAGGACAAATAATGTCCTCTCACGAAATGCATGGCTGTTAAAGGAATGATGTAACGTCGCTCACGATATTGAAATGAATTGTATCTAGACCACGATACTGAACAATCAAAATAATAACTTGTTTCAATACAAAGTCTTCCTAGAATAAAACTGACAAGCTGCGATGGCATTTTGGTATAATGAATCATTCGGAGACATTGGGACTCGCGCTGTGGTGTATAAGGGGTATTTTAGATTAATACAAAGGATAAGAATAATTGCACAATACACACAATTTGGCAGGCGTGAACATGATCAATTACTTCAATTGTGAACGTGTTACTACTCCCCGCGGACAGACATTCGATGATTTCAGTGAGTCATTCTTCCACAGGATATTCAGCAAAATATCGAGTGGCTGTTCTTGAAACCTTTCGGGAAACACAATCTTGAGCCGGCTTCGACAATTTAACTGAATGTATCTATTATATGATGAAAGTCCATGGTAATCCATTGAAGTCGGGTGCAACAAACGTGAATCCCATGACAAGATATTCAGGGCAATATACAGTAAGGCCTACCCCAATTAATTACGAAATCCAGACAGTGGGTTCAACATAAATTTGTCATCCACGAAATTAGGCTGTTTTTTTCAGGGCAATATACAGTAAGGCCTACCCCAAATAATTACGAAATCCAGACAGTAGGTTCAACATAAATTTGTCATTCACGAAATTAGGCTGGTTTTCTGTCAGCTTGATGCTGCATCTGCTGAGAACCTAAGTATAGAATGGTGCAGCTAAAAGATTTTGCAAAGAGCGAAATAATATAATATATCTAGTGACATGGATTACCATAATCCCCATACAAGTACCTACATTGTAATTGCGTTTTTTTTTCTGAAGTGGACCTCTCTGCTAGAATGTCCTCCCTAACCCGGCATCCGAGTGTTTTCCTGGAACGAACTTCCAGAAGCTGAGTGGTAATTTATCCCTGATTTGGTAAATTTAACAACGCCAAGCTGTCTCCGGACTTAACAAGGATAACGTTTCCATTGGCTCATCTATTGTCATGTTTACAAATACCTTTGTGACAGTTCAGTTACAATAGTGGTGCAATGGTACCTAGGGTGCTGCTGATACGTATTAGTCTTACCACATTGAAATAACATTATCACCAGAATTTCGCAGTTGTTCTCGATGTCACAGTGATTATAATACAAACAACATTTTTTTCTATAATAGGAATACATAGCTCTACTAAACAAACAACGATGAATAATTTGAAACAACATTATGCCGCATACTCATATACTTTCTATGCACTTATATTAATTTCTCTAGCAAGGATATGATAAATACACGCATAATACAAAATACACATATATTGATACCCTTTTTGTCGATATCAATTAGGCCAAATTGTCATTAGTTTGTAGGAAAATTCAATAACAATATAGCGCTACATCATCACTCTACGCAATGCACTCATTATCACACCAATATACATAAGAAACCATAATATCATTGACAGCCATCATACCCTGTCGAGTGGAGTACAAATTTCAAAGCTTGGTGATGGATTATGTAATATGTAACAGTTTAAGTACATTATTTGCGAATTTTATTTGATGTGATCCTGACTAGTTTATCTGGCCGAATTATTTATCATCAACATACGTGCATGTATAACCTCATTTGTATTTCATGCAAAAGTATATGGTCGGGCTTTGTTTCTATTGAAAAAATGTTGTATTTTACGTTTGTTATTGGCACCATCAAAATCTGACTGTATGGGCGGTAATAGATTGATACTTACATTCATACCACTGAGTCGGTATCACTGCTGGCGGACGTTAAATCTGTCCCCGAGGATACCATCAACTCAGTAGCCACCTGGCTTATGATTAGATACTTATGTACTTGTCATTATGGGGTTTGTTTCGGATTTCTAAATTATTTTCATAGGTTGTTTGGCAGTTGTATACTAATTCCATCAGGTGTACAGTGGAAACAACTACATTTAACACACTGTCTGCCCCTGATGACATCAGTGTGTCTTTGGATAAAATATTTGGTCGGGCTTTGTTCCTATTGAAAAATGTATTTTACGTTTGTTATTGGCACCATCAGAATCTGACTGTATTGGTGGTAATAGATTGATACTTACACTCATATCATGTTTTACTTTGGCCGTATAACACATTGAATCATCAACCTGCATTAGTGTTGTTTACCTTTTACAAATGACTTTATAAGAACAAAAAAAACGTTGTCACCTTATTATTTCGCACACAGTATTTGTTGCAGTAGATTTTTATATATTCCACTGAAATTTAGAATATATATGGCGCTTTTTTTGCGATGAATAACCTACGTTCATGACCAGATACAATGTTCCTCCTTGATATCTGTGTGTAAACAAAGTGTAAACAGTATTCCAAGCTGAAGAGGATAATATTCTCTTTTGTATCCCTATCTCAGTACACCATAGAAACCAGGGTTTATTACATATATATATGCATGACTCGAATACTGATTCAGGGCTATCTGACATTCGTATAGACCTCTGTTATAACATTGCGTCAACATTTACCAGAATGAAAGAAATTACCGTCATCACGTAACCTGTGATCAAATTACTACCGTGCCATGGGCTATATGTTTGACTTCCACCCCGAGATAGATATTGATCGTCCATCCAGCGCCAAGGGTTGCTAGTTCCCGGGAATAGGGTTTTCAGCAAACGAACATGTTGTGCACAGTCTCACGTCATGTATTTCTGGTACAGTTCATTCACGGGCCTTGTCAACCTTCTCAGGCATTATTGCAATAGTCCAGCGAAATAAATTGTATCCTTGACACGAGTTCTTGAAGGTAAATAATGAATTTTATGATTTGGACATCAAATCACCAAGTCATTTTTTCAGAAGGAACACAAAATGAATAGTAGACCTTTGTGTATTCTTGTTCTGAAGTCTATTACCAAATTATGGTTGATATATGTACCGAACCTATTTGAGCTGCTTCGTCGTGGAATGTCGTCATAACCTCCTGAAACCCGAAACTGTGGTTTATTTATGATGTCGTAAGAATTTCATATTGCAATAGCTGCAGCGATCGAATGTGAAATTGAACCATGAACCCCACCTCTGTAAATAATGGATTCTGTCTCCTAACATCATACAGTCTTCTATAATTATAAGTTCGACAAGGATCATAGCAGATATAAGTAACACAAATTATGTGGTCTATCCTCACTACACCACACATTTTTGGCTGAAACTTGAAAATATGGGAAAGCAGAGAAGAAGGTTAACTCAAATAGCGAGAGAGGGAATAAATATACTGAGTTAGAATCGAAAATTCAATGTGCACCCAATTCCAAGATATAATACTCCGAACAACATAATATATGATGCATGACACATGAAAATCCTATACGTAGAAACGTTTGTTTTTCAGAAGGACTTCTGAAATAACACACATTTAGTAATATTCTAAGTCGTTTACATTATATGTGGATCCTGTTGACATCGAAATCGTCATTTAATTCTCTTTAACATAATCCCCCCACAAGAAAATCTGTCTGAACCAGACCTTGTTATCCTAATGATGATTATCTGCTGTTCGATAATTGGAACAAGACGACAGACTGTCGCTTCAAATTGTCCTTACATTAGACAACTTCTCACTGAGGGAAAATCTTGTCTGATTTAATCTCTAGATATTCCGATGAGGCATCCTGTTTATTAACCATAAATGAAACGATTTCACCAATGACATAGTTGACCGAACATCAATGCACAACGTAAAACTTCCCAATAAAATCATGATTAAACTACCACGATATTTCTCGTAATTAAATGCGGAGTACATAACACAAATAGAGCCGTACATATCTGACCAAATAAATGAAACACTTGTATAAACACACTGATTATTATACAAATATTGGATGTTGAGGAGTCCAATATACAGTTTACGGGATGAAGAAATGTCATATTGGCCGAGGCGTCAGCCGATGTCACTATGACATTTCTGAATCCCGTAAATGTATATTGGACGACTCTCAACATTCGACATTTGCTATATTATTCACCAATGAATGTAGGAGAAACCCAGAGTGAGAAAAAACCCACATGTAACACGCGCTCTGATTGGCCGACAAGCACTGGATCGTCCAATATACATTTTTACCGTCCAATGTAGACATTCGCCGTCCAACATTGAGAATGTAGGATTGTCACGTGGTGCAAATTGTTTAATCAGGAGTGTCCTTACAATTAGAATACCACCGATTGAATAATATATGTATATATACTTGTTTTGTTCAACAATGCCCCTTTCTCATTGATTTCATAGTAAGTTTCTGGTGGAGACTTACCTTTTGAATTTACCATAAACTCAATAGCCTTTTGGCTTGTGATTAGATACTTTTGTGCTTGCCATGCACCTATTCCATGGTGTTTGTTTCGGATTACTAAATTAGTTTGATAATGCTTGATTCCCGCCTACAGCTTGGCACTAGTCCATGCAAAAACACGGTCACCGAACGCCCTGCAAACCCGAGATTCCCGTGTTGGGCAAATATCTCATGAAATTCAGTTTGTATGTGTCAATAAATGTATCAGAGCCATGAGGGATCTCATAGCCATTCTATGGAAAATATTTTGAGTAGTTTATATTAGATACAGTATATATATATCTCCCAACTTTTACTGTACCTGGGTCAGCAAAACTGCTCTCAGCATGATTTTTTTCAGAATTCTTGTTTTTCTTTGGAACATATTATCCTTGATGATAAAAAAATATACTTCTGACAGTTGATTTGGTCAGCTATTTCAGGTAATATTACCTGCAACAATGTATACCCATTTACTGATGGAAGGATATATCACAGATTTTTGTCATCACTAGTACAGTGCTCTGCACGGGACAGAGAAAACATTATATATCATTCCGATTGACAGCGTAATCATCATTAAATTCTTCTTTAGCATAATCCGTCCACAGTAAAACATTTTTGACCCATCCCTTGTTATTCTAAGGATGGATATTTTTTGTTCAATAATTTGAACAAAACGCCAGTATGTCGCTTCAAATTGTATATTGAACACCATCTTACTGAGAGAAAATCTTTTTCTGATGTAATCTCGGGAAAATCTGATGAGACACTGTGTTTCATCAACCATGAATGAAACGATTTCATCAATGCAATTGACTGAACACAATGCAAATAATCAAAGTAAAACGTCTACCGCGACATTTCCTGGAATTAAATGCGTATTACATGACACATGTGGAGTTTTGGCTTGTAATTACCCACTGATAAACGCTTCAGGTGCATCGTCTTTGTCATGCAGTGTCAAACAATGACAAAGATGGCATCGTTTGTGTTGACTAATCATTATGTTCAGACGCTGAAACATTAGAAAAATGGTCCACATTAGAATAAACGGGGATTTGTAACCTGCTGAGGCAATCCGTTTCCGTGTGCCTGGGTGTCTTTTGGTAAACCCAGGAGTTTGATCGATGTTCCAGCCACAAAATCCTATCGAGTACCTGTACTTGCTAGCATTTCATCTGTCTTGCTTTCGTTATTATAAAAGTTTATGAGTTAGTGATATTTTTTATTTTCCGAGATTATCCATGCATCGAGTTGTCAGAGATGTTGTGGTAATATCAGGATTTCAGATTGTGAATGTCAAAATGACAGCTATGTGCCAGTTCATGAATGACACGTCAATGTATATTCTATACTAATGGATTCTTCTGTGTTATATGGCATCCATTATATTTTTTGAGCACCATCATTATGGATAGCATCATTGGGCCAAATGACTGTGGGCGTCACTGCATCTATCTGTGGCGATATTTAAAATAAAAATGAGAAATAACGCTTGAAGCATCACACGATGTCAACGAACTTTAACTTTATTATTAATATTAACAATGGATATATTATTGTTTTCTTTATTGGAAACGTGTTGTTCAATTTTGTTACCTCATGGGACTCCTAATCCCAGGGTCGTGGGTTCGAGCCCCACCTTTGGCGTCAATATTACAGGCTTCGGATAAATCCACTAGCCGAGCTAGTTTAGCGGTGTTCCAGTTTCAACGTCTAAAGATACGTGTCTCATATGCGATATCGCCTAACCCAAAAGTACGTATATGGCTCGCATATAGCAGGGGTGGTATCAAAATGTCGCAATTGGAATTTGCAACGTGATTTCTTGACAATATGTTCGGAATATTGACTTGATTGCAACCCTCGTTTATCATAATCATTCCGATTGAACTTGCCTATATTTTTGGCGCTATGATGTACACTGACGTGACAGTGACGTCATAAACGTCAAATGACCGAAATTTCAAAAGGCCATAGCATAGTCAATACTGTATAGAATCACTTGAAACTTGATATGTATATTACCAGCATTGACGTCTACGAACTGAAGTACAAAGGGCAAAGGTGAAGGTCAAGGTCATCGAAATCCCGGAAAAACACGTTTTCGGTAATAACATCTGCCTGAATCGCAGTAGGCTCATGAAATTTGAAGCATATCATTCAGAAGAGGTATGGCAATCAGACATATATGTCATTTTCATGACTGACCTTGAGCTTGGTCGGAAAAATGAGGTCACATGAGCAAAACTTCAAGGTCACATTTTCAAACTGACTAAAACCTATCAAGTAGTCTATCAAATAGAAGGTATCCCCTGATACTTACTATTCCATTAGTTTTCAGATGTGACGTTAGCGTCAATTTTTCGTAGAGAGTTCACACTAGGACCATATTGTAGCATATCAAAAGGCCGTTATTAGGTGACATTGAATGTGACCTCTGACCTCCAGTATTACGGCAAGTGCGTCGCCTATGGCGTCTGATTTTGTTGGGTTTTTTTCTCAAAATTTCGTGAAAAGCTAGGCGCGCGGGGACGAGAAACAAAAAATTAAACAGGAATGGCCTAACTCCAACAATTCTACGTATACCGACTCGAGATCTTCACCTTTTAGAACCAATTTACATACAAATATTATATTTCCCGCTTGGAACTGATATACCTTGAGCAATTTCATGCCCATTAATATAGAGTATGAATGAGGTCACGTAATAATTGATGACATAAGGGGTGTATATTATGATTTATCATATTTTTTTTCAAGAAAAACAACATTCATGTACTAACCAGCATCGATATGTGGGGGTGGGACTAGATGTACGATCATAGCAAGAGAGCAACTTGTCACTTCCAACAACAAGACAACATCCGTAACTTGTAATATGGAATTAATTGTTATAATTGACTTGGGCAATAAAATTAGTGATGATTATAACACACTTCACATGCATTCGTTTGAAACTTTCAAATAATTGAGCATCTGAACACTCTCACTTACTCTCTGCATCAGTGCCCATTAGTCCATGCATGTATTGTATTGAAACATATAGAGATATGCTTAAAAAAAATGAACGGGCCGTTTATGGAATTGAAAACATATTTTATTTGCACACGCATTCATTTGTATTCAAACATGCACCATCGATGATACGCCGACAGACGAGACACTGGACCAACAGACTAGGACTCATCGGACCGGTGTGCGTGTTGTACGATATATTTTCTTTTACAGTAATTACATACAGTATAATGCGCGCTTTGGATGCGATATTTTTGATACGGCCCCCTGCCATATGCGAGCCTTATACGTACTTTCCGGTTAGGCGATATCGCATATGATACACGTATCTTTAGACGTTAAAGTGATATTGGCAGAAAGTTATGGATTTTGCCATATCTTTCTGATTGAACGAAGAAGACAGAAAAGTTATATATCTGCACTTGTATGCCCAAACAGATACCCCTTTCTAATTGATTTTGTTGCGAGTATCTGGTGGATATAGTTTGAGTTTGTTTACATTACCGCCATTCTCGGTGCTTTGTATCCCTTGATGCATGCGAGTCCAGCTCACTCGTATATGTTTGAGCCAGTCGAGCGTGAAATAGGTTAAGTCAGAGGTAACTCTGAGTGGCGCACAAAACAAAGAAAAGCGGCTGTACATGTAGTACTGTCAAATGCTTGATTTATCCATCTGATCGATCATAGTGTGTTTTGTAACCTATTTTTCTGATACCACAGGCATATATTTATATAATTGATCCGGAAAAACATAGTTTTTATGCCAATATCACTTTAAAACTGAAACACCGCTAAAAGGAGTGCTGGCTACCAAATTGGGCGAACCCCGAATGGGCCCTGGCACAAAAACATTTCTTATAATTCAATATATATTTTTCTTCAGTCTTCTCTATAGATATGCGCGCTTACGCAAAATCCAATGTAGACACTCTTTGGTCACTATTTCGTTATTTCAGAGCTGTGTGTTGAATATCGATTCGCGATGATTTACTTCTGGTTGTATTAATGTTGAAAATTGCCCTGCCCATTCTGACCATATAACCACAACTATTACATCATACCCAACTCGTTCTCTGGTAGACATCCCATTAGATGTCATATTAATCATTCGGATACAAGAAAAGCGGTGATCTTTTATTTTGAAAACTCAAAATCTTCATTCGTCCTATAAGTCGGCCAGGAGACATACGTCAAAATACTCTTAGACATGTCTGTTATTTTTTGTAGTTATTTGAGTAAGGCACAATATAATTGGCGAAAATTACTGTCAAAGTACTTTAAATTAATTTAATGGACACAAGCGCAAGCGTAGATTACTCAAAAGTCGTTCGAGTCCCAACGACGTGATATTCTGTTTCGCTCTTAATCCAATTCAGACAAGTTTCCCATACCATTAAGGAGTGATTGCACGTAACATACCAGTGACTGCGGTGAGGCACTTTCCCATTGACTTATAATGTAAAAGTAAAGGTAACAAAATCACGAAGACAATACAATCCCCTTACTCAAAACTTGTCTAGCACACACACATATACTCATGGATGATGAACCGAGACATGGTTTCATGAATAATATCGCGGAAGCTTTGCAATTTGATGATTAGATAAATCACTTTATACGTTTCACCAAAAGGAACATTCGTGTGTTTTGCTTGACAAACACTGGTTGCTGCGTATATATCTATACTTGGTTGTGGTCAAAATAAAGAGAATATCCAGGGCTATACTTTCTGTGAGATGAATACAATGAGCGGAACATTCTTAATCCCTAACACCTCGGTGCACCCGAGTGTATATCACCCGTGAGTTTTACTAGCTTTCCTAGCTATTTGCTGTACAACATAATCCTTTCACTCGCCCTGTTGTGAGTGTACTTTGTCTACTGAGAAATAGGTCGGAAAATGACATATGAAAACGATGATTTTAACAAAGTTAACATTGTTTAGTAAGAAACGGAATCTCGGTTGGTAATCCTTGCTGGCTAACAATCAGAAAGGCAAAGTTTCACGTTGATTGGGAGTGTGTAAATGTATGAATTTGTTACTTTTATATTTACATTATAAGTGAATGGACAGCTGGTCAATTCCAGGTTCATGATAATCACATGCGATCAATCCTTAACGCACATTGAACAGTGGGCCTATTGACCTTTATGTGAAACTCGTTTCCCACTAGCTTTGACATCGCCAGATGGTTATTAGGGCTGACAAGGGTGACAAAACTATTATATATTATTAACAAAATCGGTACATTCAACACAACCAGATTTTGATGATGACAATAGTGAACCTAAAATACAACATTTTGAAACAATACCCGACCAAATAGATTATCCACACAATATATTTCAACAAAGTAACAGAATGAGCGGGACAATCACTACTTATTAAGGACACAAATATTATCGATTTAGTTTCAATTCCAATTTGTAACTATAACTCATAGTTGCACTTATGGGAAGAGCGTCTGCACTTTGTTGACGCAGATGTTGGACACTAGCCCCTTCACCTTGATATTACTCCTATTTAATGTTTTGCATGCACAGGATTCGGTGGAATTAGATCTCCCCCGTGCAGTTCGTCCAGTTCGCGTGAACGGGAGCCAGCCTTCGTTGCAATGTTCCACGGCATGTTTGTGTTTAGTCCAGCGGCTTGGCAACATAATCGTTCAAATTGTGATACAAGCATGAAATTTAACACACACGTTGACATTAGGTCACTTTTCAAAATTGAACGTTTAGCCACTCCGAAAAAACAAAATGGCCGCCATTTTCCAAGATGGCCGCCATTTTGTCTAGGTCAAGACTTTTCACACAATAAAAACTACATAAGTTTGCATTTATGGTATATCAGAATATTTTTAAAACGTTTTTGTCATTACTAAATCTTCAAATGTACCTCCGATGGGCGCCACTCTGGATTTTTCCGAAAACGCTGTAAATATGCAAATAAGGAGCCGCCATTACTGAAATATTTGTTTTTGTTGATATCTTGAGAATTAAGCATCCAATCTCATTGAATGAAGTGTCTATACCTATGTTTTCATGGTCAAAGAAGATGATTATATCATTCAAAGGTGCCATTTATGTAAATTTATTCATTAATATGCAAATTAGGAGCCGCCATTACTGAAATATTTGTTTTTGTTGATATATTGAGAACTAAGCATCCAATCTCGATGAATGGAGGGTCTTTACCTATGTTTTTATGGTCAAAGAAGACGACTGTGCCTTTCAAAGGTGCAATTTATGTAAATTCATGTATTAATATGCAAATTAGCAGCCGCCAATACTGAAATATTTGTTTTTGTTGATATTTTGAGAACTAAGCGTCCAAGCACAAGGATTGAAATGTCTATACTTATGTTTTTATGGTAAAAGAAGATGACTAAGCCATTCATTTGATGCAATTTATGTGATTTTTTTCTCATTAATATGCAAATTAGGAGCTGTCCGACTGAAATATTTGTTTTTATTGATACATGTATCTTGAGAACTAAGCGTCCAAACACAAAGATTGAAGTGTTTACACCTATGTTTTGATGGTCAGAGAAGATGATTACGCCATCCAAAGCTGTAATTTATTTAAATTTATTCATTATCATGCAAACAAGGAGCCACCATCACATGTTTTTGTCAATATCTTGAGAACTATAGCATCCAGTCACAATGATTGAAGTGTTTTTTATGGTCAAAGAAGATGACTATGCAATTTAAAGGTGCGGTTTAGCTACAGAAAACGAAATAGTAGAAGAAAATGTTTGTACCACTTTAAGTTATGTAACGTTGTATGTGTGCGACTGGAGGGCTCCGCGTACAATAGTTCCAGCAATTGCCTCAATCTGCCAGGAACTCACTAAATGTGGCTGCAAAAATCCGTGTGGGAGCCAGTGCAAGTGCCAACATGATTGCTTGAATACGATTGCACTACACTATGCAACTGTACTTGTGGCGAGTCATGAATTCCAACACACATCAGCCTAACAAACTAGTGTGGTACCAGTATGGTACTACCGGTAGTAGACATGTATGTCACATTATATGTGTGGACATACACATACACATTGGGGCTCAAATCTGATACCATTTCCATTCACTCCACTCGTAAAACTACAGTCACAAGAAGTTGAATATTGTACAGTCCTTGCACACCCACGACCGTGTGTTTTCTGATGCCCTATCATCACTGCTGCCCAAAATCTGTTACATGTAATTCAGAAAAAATATCATTACCGTCAAAATAGTAATTAACTAAATATTATTTCTTAACGAATACTTCACACAAGATTGGAATATGAAACTTTGCTTAATCCGGAATAGTATGAGTAAATTCAATAATTTGGATTTGCTGATAATGAATATTTTATAATTGTTATAATGATTTAGCAATATTAACAAGTTAATATTATCATTACAGAGATGAACTTTCTACAGGCCAAAACGTTTGCCGTGTTCAGTCTTATACCGGTGATAAATGTTTACTCACCTTAAGTATTTTTATTGTGGTCAATAATAGGCCTTTGATATTAACCAGTGAAAATTATGTTGAATTTTTCAATGATAGTAAACCACATTCAGTGTGATTTGTTTTCAAATTACATTCAAATGGATTGATCACACACCACGAACTGGATATCCCACATTGTTGTAATGAGTTAACTTATTAAGTCTATTGAAAACTTATTCAATATTTCCGAAAAACAATAGGTTTTGTTGCTCAGCACGTCTGTTCAAGAACACAGCATCTCCAGTGAAAATGCCACCCCAAGAGTGCTCACAAGCTATGTATGTCAAAGGGCCTGATTTCATCATAAAATTTGTCGCTGGTTGGCCATTTTGATCGCTATGGCAACCAAAATCGATGAGTTTCGCAGCTTCACCATATCATTTGTTCATACAAAAATTATCAAAATCAGGTGAGAAATGCGAGTGATGAGTGCCCATAATAAAGTTTGCGGCAAATGCAGCAACGGATGCGGCGCAACGCTAGCAAATCCATAGTATCCGCTGATCTTCGTTCGGGATATACAATTATAACTATTTACTGTAGTTCCGTCCACCTTACCTCATTTAATACCTTAGTCACATAATGTGTATATTGCATATAAATTTGGAGCATTTCGACTCACATTTATACACGTATCTCCACCCTCAACATGAATTGTTTGTCAATGCTTATGAGTCGAGTCATTCTACGGCGCACATCTTCCGAGATATTGGCGAAGATGGCGATTCAGCGGAAAACTTTTTGTCCAGGGCGACGAGTCCGAAAAGCATGTCATGTGAAAAATTGTGACGCATCATTTGCACCATATCACAATAAGATTGATGCATAAGATTGCTGCATCAGCACGGAAAATGTTTGATCCGGGGCCAAATTGACTCAGCATACCCCTAAGACATGTTTGTTAAGGGCAAGGAGTCAAGGAGGAAAAAAAATAATGTCCGTTTCACTTCATGATGCACCATTTCCAAGATATCAACAAAAAATAAACATGATGACTCAGGAAAAAAAAGCCCAGGGCCAATTTCACCCAACATACCCCTAAGATATGTTTGTCTAGGATGACGAGTCCGAAAAGAATGGCTGTTTCGCTATAAGATGCACCGTTTCCGAGATATTGCTGACAATGAAAATTGCTGACTCAGCAAAAAAATGGCCCAGAGCCAAGTTCACCCAACATACTCTTAAAACATGCTCGTCTAGAGTGACGAGTATGAAAATAATGTCTGTTTCACTCTACGATGCACTGTTCCCGAGATATGGCTGAAAATGAAAATTGCTGACTCAGCACAAAAAAATTTGGCCGAGGGCCAAGTTCACCCCAAAGACATTTTCGTCCAAGGCCAGAAGTCCGTTTCGCTGCATGACACACGGTTTCCGAGATATCGACGGAAATGAAAAATAAATACTCAGCGGAACAATCTTAGGCCGAGGTCAAACATATCCCTTAGACATGCTAGTCTAGTGTGACGAGTCCGAAAAATTACGTTCGTTTAGCCCTATGACACACCATCTCTGAATTATTGTAACTTATTGGTTAAATTCCATTCATTTTTAGCATTTTGGTCACAATATTATGTTGCATATTGTATACAAAGTTACCTGAATAATACTGTATATAAATAGTTGGTTCCTTTATTTTCACTTGTCTTAAGAAGCTGTATATTGCATGTAAATAGTTGTATATGTAAAGTTCGGCGGGCGCCCGCTACAGGGCGTCCGGCACTACTCTACGGAACACTACAACCAGGTACAGTCAGCCCGGAACGAGTCCGGCCGTCATACACTACGACATAACACATGCATCTCACCAACTCCTTAACTACAACATGCATATTACATAGTTATGGTAATGTAGCCGTATGTAGAGCCAGAGATGCCATGGGAGCGGCACCACGGAACCCGTACACGTGGGCATGTTGCTGGCCGGCCTCGCCGAAGGCACTGTCACAGAGATGGAACTCTGAGCCAGCCCGACGGTCTGCCAGAGCCTGTGTCACACCACCCCAGGTGGTAAGAAACCGGTGATCCACAGGGTGTGAGCCCCCGAGTCAGCAACGGTCTCCCCCACCTGGGCCCCCAATGGAAATCGTCCCCAGGGCCCGCGAGGGCCTTACCCAAGACACAGGGACGTAAAGCTCATGGCGAGCCTCTCGTCCTGCCTCTCGGCTTGCTCTGGGACAATCTCACAGACCAAGCCAACGCTCGCGTATATATCAAACCGAGAGGCGGGAGGAGAAACTAGGTCAAACCATTGTTATAGTTTACTGGGCTCGATTGAGTACAGTGCGTTGCTGGGCAACGCACGCTCCGAACTGGAGTGATCTAAAAATAGGCCGTAAAACTGGTTAGTGTTTTGCAAAGACTCCTGCCGCGATCTTTGGGCAAAATCGCCACATATATAATTATAAATGGTTGACTGGATGGCTGAGTTACTATTTGAATGAATGTAGTGTTTCATCAATTTTTTTTTCACACTAAAAAAAATTGACGAATGATTTCTTCTACTATATATATTAATGAATAAATTTGTATGAATAACTTTTAAAGACATCGCCATATTGACTTTTCTAACACGTTTTTACCGCGATCCCAAATGGTTTCGTATCAGCACTAATTTAACATCGGTGTAGATTGTCAGCTTTTTTAATTTTTGCGATAGAAATGTGAAATTTGGTCAATTTGACTGCCAGGTGAAGTATGCCGAGTTATAATACGATGCCAATCAGGATCGCACAACTATCAGCAACAAAAAGAGTGTAAACACGTTAAAAAGCAGGGTATATATAGACACTTCAATCATTACGATTGGATGCTCGGTTATCGACGTGATATTGCTAAAAACAAATAATGTAAATCATGAATATTTGGCGTGACGCAAATTTCGTGGTTTTGATATCAAAACTACTTCGTGGCTTCTGAACCGCGGGAAATTTTTTATCGTAACGATATCGAGCCAGGAGGCCTCCTGCCCCCCTCCCTCCCCCACCACCATCCAGCGCGCAATTACTTGACGTGCTTGTACAATCACCAGACAATAAACAAATAAACTTTTCACAATGACTAGTTATCAGTGCTCGCCTGCCCCAGGAAATCTACTATTTTAAACTAGCCAGTGTCAATTGCCTCACGCGCGTGCCCAATTCTCTCGATTACTCGATATGTGACTGAAACAAGCGGGCATTCTCGATTTGAACAAGAAAGATAGGGGTATACGTGTTTATCATAACAATCAGTTGTATATTCATGAAGTTTATCATATAAATATAGAATTTTCGATGATGTAAGTGGCTTCTAACTTGCATATTGATGAATGAATATGCATAATTGGCATTTTTGGATGGCATAGTCGTGTTCCTTGACCATAAAAACATAGGTATAGACATTTCAACCATTATGATTGGGTGTTTAGTTATCGAGATATTGCCAAAAATAGATATTTCATTAATGGCGGTTCCTGATTTGCATTTTTATGCCGTTTTGGGAAAAAGAAATCTTCTGCCTAGTGACAAAACGTCCACTAGGGGGCCAACCGTTGGTTTTAAATTGGATATTGTTTGATTATCCAAAAAAAATACATGTCAAGAATTATTGTGCGGACTGTGATGTGCGCTGATGATTTTCGTTGAATGAAAAGCCCTGGTACAGACACTATGGCGGCCATCTTGGAAAATGGCGGCCATTTTGTTTTTTCAGAGTGGCTAAACATTCAATTTTGAAAAGTGGCGTATGGTGAACGTTTGTGTGGAATTTCATGCTTGTATCACAATCTGAACGATTCGACCTAAAAATGGCCCTAAGCTGCCCCACTAGTTGCAAAGTGATAAATGATCTCTGATAAATGCATGTTTGAATTCCCAAATGAATGTAGTTATCTCTCTAGGTCAGTCAGAATTATCTGGCCACATGCATACCTGGAAAAACAGCTTACAGTGGATTAGCTGGTGGCTCTTGAAGCAAGGAACCTCACATTGTGGCAGGTCTGGCGTTCGTGCCCTGGGCCTGCACTTATTAATTTGGTTTTTTTCATCTTGGCTAATAATGATCAGGGTTTTCCTCACTGAACGGTGTTTACCAAATTCAAAATTGGTCACCCAACGTGAAGTTTTAAACGTGAAGCCTTTGGCTTCCCACGATACACACGGATGGTAGTTGCCCACGTTGTAAAAATAAATTCGAATTATGGGTACTATTTGTAGATAGTAAACAACACTAGTGTATGTTCAATTTGTGAATAGTGAACAACACTAATGTAGGTTGATGATTCAATGTGTTATACTGCCAAAGTAAAACGCGATATGAGGTTACAAATGCCCGTATGTTGATGATAAATACTTCGGTCAGGGAAACTAATCAGGATCACATCAAATATTCGCACACACTGTATTTGAACTGTATATTACATCATCCATCACCAAGGTTTACACTCCACTCGACACTATATGGTGGCTGTCAATGATATGTGTGTGTGTATATTGGTGTGATAATGGGTGCGTTGCGTATAATGCTCAATACGTAGCGCAATTTTGTTAATGACTCTTCTTACACACTCATTTGCACAAATTGATGTTGACAAATGTATATTGATATATATTATGTATTAGTGTTGTGTTTGTCATTTCCTCGATGTAGAAATTAATATTGTAAAGTTATGTGCCTAGACAATATACTGGTATGCAACATAATGTTGATTCAAATTATTCAGGGTTTTGTTTTGGTGATCTGTGTCATACGATCTGCATTCACTTGAATCCAAAAGATATAACTGTATAATTTAATGTGCCTATTGCAGAAAAGGTGACGTCAGCAATATAGTCACTTTGGCATCGACAGCAAATCGAAAATTTGGCAACTATGCGAAGGGCATGTCAAAACATCGACACCTGTTTTTTCGATGTCAAAACATCGACACATTTTTTGACAAAAATGTCAAAACATCGACACCTATCAGATTCGAAAATACTCGTATCAGTGCTTGAGTTGATTGCACATCCACTACTTGAACTGGCCAGTCAGAATGGTATCGTAAACAAGGAAAGAGATCAGCTAATGAGAATTGTCCTTGTTAGGCCTGAGCTTGGTGTGTTGCTAGAATTATCCTGATGATCCAATCAGAGATAAATGCCTACTCAACGTTTGGCAGTTTGTTGTAGGAAGCACTTGGATTGAGGTTAAGGAGGACATTATAGCGCAGAGGTCCACCTAAAACTGACGCAATTATATGATAGGTCCGTTTACGCTGATCACGGTAATCCATTTGACTGGTTCCATTATAATTTCACTCCTTACCAAATAATATAACTACTCCATTCTATATTTTAGAAAACCAACCTAATTTGGGTAATGACAGATTTATTTCCAAACCTACTGCCTGAACTTTTAAAATTATTTGGATATATTGCACCGGGTATCTGTCATCGGAAGTCATGTTTGTTTCCCCCAGCTTCAATGGATTGCTGTGGAATTTTCATGATATAATTATTGGGTACATGAACCTTAATTGTCGGAGGCGGCTCGGGATTGTGTTTACTGTTAATAGGTTCAATCCCGGGAATGATATTTGCCCCAGGGCACAGAAATCATAGCTGCAAATTGAACAAGTCACAGTTAGACAATTATGGGTGTCGACTCAAATGAACCAAGTACCATGTTTGAAGTTTTCCGGAAATCAAAACTTAAGCTGTATACGTCCAATCCTCAGTCCAGTGTCAGTCGGGTAATTTTGAGGAACTTCATAAACTGTAACACATCATTTTCATTGTTGATATTTAAGTTTGAATATCTGTTAATGCAAATATATATACATATGGGGGTTTCCCAAAACACTACCACGAACATCCCTTTGATGTTTTGCTGAATATCCTGTGGAAAAAAATTGCTAATGTTAAAACGAAAATAAATGTAATGTGTAAAATCCAAGAAAACTCAATTGCATGATAATTTCGGCCAGAGCAACTGATTATATTTTCAGACATGGTTCAACAACTATGTTCAATTTATCAACATCAATTGAAACAACTCCACATTCAAACAAAATATCAATTCCAGCAACAACTTATATGTTAAGAGCATTCTCCATAATACTCCTTTGGTTTTTCAGTTTTATAGTGTATTTGGCTATATGAAAAGTTATGATGGATTGACACATCGTGTTTCCGCTGCCAATCGTTTATGTTAACGTTTGTGAAGCATACCATCTGTGATTGTGATACAAACGACTCAAAGTCACTCATCTGAAGAATATTTTTAGTATCATATTAAACATTATTAGAACACAAAGACATTTGATAGAAAGCACCAGACAATATTTTATGCAACGGACATCGACGGGGGGAGGGTGTGACAAGGAGTACTATCACACTTTTATAGTACAGAGGACAAAAATAATTGCCGAATAAACACGATTTGGCAGGCCTGACCATGATTGATCACTTCATTTATGAAAGTGTTACTCCCGGGTGGCAGGCGTTATCAGTGAGTCAATTACGTTTCGTCTAGAACAACCTCATACACAAAGGCTCGAGTCCCGAGCAAAACATTTCTGTCGTCTTCATCTCCGGATGCATTATTTGTCTGCACATAGTTTATATCCGCTTTTTTCAACATGCCAGTTTCCTTTCCAGAAGACTTATTACTGAAACAAGTAAATTTGATTGTTCAGTGTCGTTGTCTATATGAAAGTAATTCAGGTCTATGGACATCAATATCGATAACAATGTTATGTATACTACATTGTACATTGTTTCGTGAAAGCATTATTTATCATAGGCATTTAGCAGCATGTTCACTTTCGTCTACCTAAAGTAATGCAGCGATTGTACCGTCATTTCCAGAGATAAAGTTCCAACTGATGCCATAGCAATTAATGTGTTATAATTTGCACAATCTAATGCAAACACTGGAGTCACATCGTTTGAAACAAAACGAGATAATTGCAACAATTACTATTTCAGGATTGGCTATCTATTGTTCGTTATAGCAATTTATGTGAAGTGTGGGAATGCTCCATAAATAGAGATCTCTTCGAGAAAGGGCGTTTTCAAACCACGGTGCTTCATAATTATGTGCACGACAGTATGTGCTTTATGGAGAAATAGAAAGGAGCGATAGAATCACAAATGTTCTTTAGTGTGAATATAAGACACTGAATTTATGTATAAGCCCATGTGCCTGAAGTTTTTTAAATGACACCATATTCTGGCCAAAAGAAAATATATTTTAGGTCGTTTCAGTAAATACGGACACAACTGTACTGATACGATGTTTGGAGATGGAATCACCATCTTGTAGTTTCGTCACCAACTACAGGTAAGATCGACCAAGATCCATTGTCAGATTTCTTCAGTACGTCGATACCATCTGAGGCCTTCTTATATACTATTATATAATAAAATGAGGACCAAACGTAAGTATCATTTGTAAATATTTAGTGAATAGTATGACCAGATAAACAGATATGATAACATACATGTATGGCCACCTCTGCAAGTGTTTGCAGAAAGGGACTGTTTCCATCCGTACGTAAAACCTAATACTGTTATAGTATAAAATCATTATCAAGTATCTGTATTGTATTTCGTATTGTGTTGTCCACTTCACCTCCTGTTTCAATAATTGTATTCTGTGGTTTGTTTTGTACAGCGTGAGGTTACAGGCTAAAACGCCTTTGAGGTGCACCACGGATCAAAGCGTTATTTTTGTACTATCATTTTCCTGTTATCGTTTTGATTCGGGATAAATACAATGCAATACAAATTCTACCCGTACATAAAACCTAATACTGTTATAGTCCGAATTCATTATTAAGTGTCAGGCGAGATCAATGCAATTTCAGTGAAATGACAGAACAAAAGGATCTAATGACTAACACAAACACACAGTCATATATTACGGCATTGATGATCACACAATGAGACACTCGAGTAAATCAGCAGAGTAGATGATTTCCAATGACGTAAAAAAACACAAACACAACCTTTAGGGTCATTTATTCACATTAACAGCCCTCCGGATATATATAGTTTAAATGAATGGAGCAATATCATCTCGTGTATATTATACTCATTCTAGGAATGCTTAAATAATCAAATGACATGTAATTGAATATCTGAGTAAAACATATTGAATACAATAAGGAGATGGACAGAGAATCCGTGACTATTCTGGGCTTGGTACAATTCCAGTGATTGCACATATCGACCAAATACCCATCCCATAGTAATTTAGTTCTTTCAGACAATTTGTTTCTGTCATATCATTCAGCATGGAAATTCCTAGCAAAAATATCATGGGTGTCTTACTTACAATAAAAAGTCCAAGCCATTTGCCAACAATTATAAAAGGAAAAAAAAACATAATGGAGATTGGGTTCTGTTATGCCGTAGTGATGCGCAATGACATGCAATCAGTTGTGATATTCATATTCACGAATTAGGACATGGTTCCTAAATCAAATCTAATGCATCAATGAATCGATTCATGAGTACATGTTGGAATCCTATGTTAGAACTTTGTGAGATATTACAAATCAAAATGTAAAACAACTTTGCACACAAACTCAGTAGCCTTGTGATTAGGTACCTATATACCCATGTCTTTGACTATTCGAGTATTTCCCATGGGGTTTGTTTCGGAGTTCCAAATTAGTTTCATAAGTTGTTGGGTTAATCCAATCAGGTGTTCATTAGAAACGACTACATTCCACACACTGTCTACCCCTGATGACGCCAGTGTCTTTTGGATAAACTAATTGGTTGGATTTTTTTTCTATTGTAAAATGTTATATTTTATGTTTGCTAGTGGTATAATCAAAATTTAGTTTAATCGGTGGCAATAGATTGATGATTGCATCAAGTAATCGGTTACACTATTTATACTTTAGTTTGATAGTGTGAAGAATGCCACTGGTCACACATACAGCCCGATTTTGTCAGGAGAAAGGCATGAATTCCCTTGCCAGACTCAACGATCATCTGTCAATGCTGTCAACAGCGAAAAGCAAGTGTGACCTTTACATATTCTGGTCAGAATGTTCCAAAAGATGTTACGTGGAACAGTTTCAGTGGCCAGTGGCTTCCGAATATCATGCTATGAAGGTAACAGTATTGTTATTTTGTTATATTCCGAACAATGTCCGTGATGTGTCAATACTGAATCTTTGAATTTACACTTCCGCACTTGATAAATTGGGAATGTAATATGATTTCCCACAAATTTTGAATTGAATTGTTTTCTTTTTTAATTGTTTTTCATGCATTAGAATGAAAAATGTGCCATCTCGTGGGATGTCTGTGAGGATACGAGCTGTGTATGACATAGTGTGATTGCACGATCAAATTGGACTGAGCTGCATCGCTAGCATTTAAAATAAGGAAAAATAATTCAAGCTCATTCCATTACGTCCCGAAATGATACCTAACATAGCGCACTAGGATATCAGGTTTATTTAAAGTATTTAAAGCAGTATATATCATGATTATGTGTACTGACATACATCAGCACAGAAGACTGCGAGATGTATTGACTAATTGGACGAAACAATTATATGATGGGAATATGATCAGGGACATTCTTGTTGTCTTTCTCAAAACCCAGTATTTTTTTTATTAAATTTTCCATGACGTTACTTCTGCTGCTGCACTGGGGCGCATCTTCCGTTCTGTTGCTCTGCAAAACAGAGGGTCGTAAGGAGATTGGGTTGGTGGCGGGCTGGAATTCAATTGACTTCAAGGCACTTGTCTTGCAGAACATTCTCACATCTACAGCACAGTAATTAGACCACCGAAAACTACCGAGGTGAAATCAATTGCACCCAAACTGATAATTTTTAGAAGTTACGTGGTAGATTTTTTTTTATTTTGGAACGAGAACATCATCGATTGCTGCAGAATAACGTCGACGTCGGAACTGGTATTTAGTGATGAGATATCATAGTAAATAACTTTCATGGCTTCTCAGTTCCAGATGTATCTGAAAATAAAATCGATGATAAATCCATCAGGGAAGCATGGCGAATTTCATTGACAAAATCATATGGTGGCAGCGTGTCTTGCAATTCCTACTCTGTGAAATAATGATTTTGCAAAAGTTTTTTTTGTGCAAGATAAATGGAAAATATATGAACTTAACAACGAGAAACACTATTTCATCTCCAATCTGACGGAAAGGAAGTCGAAGGATGGGCTCTGACCAATATGAAATGCTACAAGCTATTTAAATGTTTGCATTCAATGTCCCACTGATAGACAAAAGGATCAACCCTGTTTAAGTAAGGTGCCCAAAAGTTCCACTTGCTGTAATATAATAGAGGATATTCAATACATTATGATGAAAATAAATATCTTCTAAGTAATCTCTTGTATTCCAGTCAAGTACATTCACAAAAGGGGGAAAAGCGAGGCCAAACTCCATGGACTGAAGAAGCCAATAATTTATTATTTTCACCAAAAATACCATGAATAAATCAAATTCAAGAGGCAACAGTAGTTTATACACCAGAGACAAAAACCAATATTATGGGAACAGTGAAATCAACAAAAGTAAATATATGTGAAATGTTCTTGTGTCACATTTTATTGGCATTTTATTCATATATGAAACCAGACAAACGGGGTTACATCTCGGTCTCAGACATCTCTCTAAAGGCACTTATCTCGCTTACTTGATTTCCGTAGGACACACTCCGTTCATTACCATCTATTATATGGCGTCCATTTGAGTGTGCTCTGTGCACCAAAGTTGAATACATTCAAAGTTATGGGAGGCAACCACCATTGATGTCGAGGATCCTCGTCTGAGACAAACATTCTCTACCCATCCTCCCAACAACAACAAAACTCAGGAAACATGTTCCCCTCAGAGACGATAATTCCATAATGGGACATTGTAATGCATGAATCGAACTATAAGACCAATACAATAATATTTTTATGATATAAACAGTCAATCTTGATAAAAAAAAATTTATTCGCACATACCACTTGAACTGTTGTACAGTATATACATCATTTCGTGTAGGATGGTGTGATAATCGAAGCTTCACATATGGGGCTCAGGATGTAACACATTGTTGCTCATTTATACTCAGTAAATGCAACTTGCACTAATGACCTAAACAACAAATACTTTATATTGTACAGATAAAGACATATATTTGTATATCGGGTGAATATATATAACATATAGTATCGGCTCAGTGGAGATCTTCCCGAAAGAGGATGCACTTTGACCGTGCTGATGGGGCGATCAGAAAGGTAAGTGTCAAGTGGTAAACTAATGCAAACCATATCCAGGTGCGATACTTGAGACAGCCAGGCGTATTGGTTCAAATATAATAACCGAGATGAATCACCACTCAACTTCTAGTTGCCAGGCATAGCATGGACGGAAGGACATCCCAGCGAACTAAAAATGATCAATTATACGCTATGTCGGATGCAGATTATGGTGATCCGTGTGACCACTCCCTAAACCTCTGTATAAAACCGGGGGCTTATCACTCGTTATTCGATGTTCACAAAGATCAACTTATTACATAGTTTTCAAGCAACACAATAGTTAGATCTACAACTAGGAAGTACGGCAAAATAAACAGGTATAGGAAGTGCAACGAAATCTGATATCAGAGGACAAGCAATTTCGGAAGGCTGTGTGAAAATCCACTCCCTGGACACCCATACTGGCTTCAGAAGGCTCCCTATTGATAGCTGAGGGTGTAGATACACACAGTTACGGTACCCAGAATTCTCTGGCTTCATCCACCACAAAGGAAACCTTTTGAATGCGTGAGAGGCCGTACAGTCAATACATTATCTTTCATTTTCTGATCGTTATTTCTCAAAACTAGACATGGGGACATTCGACACCTAATCTAGAAATAAATCCACATTTTATACACGTGTATATGACTTGCTGAATATGATGGCACCAATGGAAAATCCAACATGAATATTTATAAACGTCACGACAACAAATAATGCATGTGAGAACAATTACAATTCATGCATTCACGAACTTCATCAGGAGGTAGACAAAATGGCAAATTAAATATTATTGGCAGGCCGGAACATGAATAAGATCTTCATTTTATATAGTGGTATTGTCATCATTCAGCGAATGATATCATTCTTCATGACAAAATAGGATCGGATAAACTGTTTTTAAATAATAAATATTAATATTAAATTTTTCTCCCTGTACAATCGTGTTCGGAATAAAGGAATATATTTTTGAGCAAAATTTTAGTACACCATTGATGGACCGATGAAACATCCGCCCTCGTGGCACACTGTTTTCTACTAATACTACTCACCCACTGAATGAATGTCATATTTTATCCGCCTGACACATTTTCAACCTTCATTCAATTTAGGAGAAGGAGTATCCTGCGATACATGGGCCGAAACATTAACATGATATATACACCTTTGAAAATATTGATCTGACTGACGGGGAAAATCAACTGAGTTTATTCAGGAAATATGTATTTATATCTGATGTTGAATGTCAACTTGGCTAAGAAAAGTTTCAGATAATCATAAACTCTAACAACGAATGTGATGATTTGTTTTCGCTAATTCATTGGGAAATAAGTGAGCCAAACTATTTACCGAAGGACTGTAATATAATGAATTATAAATGACAGTAGATTGTAGCCATAAAGTCCAAACAATAATATTGATTCAGCATATCAAACTTTTGAGATATTGATGAGACAGGTCAAATGACAGTCTTTCGTCATTTCATAGAAGTAATGTCATGTCATTGAATTCAGTCATAGGCCAGTCACGATAGTTATAGCTGGAGCGTTCACCTAACTAAAGCTGTTGTAACAGTAGCTGAAAGCCCAATAGCGCATGCCAATAGTGCGTGATTCTTAAATTTGATCATTGTGATCAAATGTTAGCTTATAATCCCTCACAAAAACGTCACTGGGAAGCATGATTGTGTTCTGTAACTCAGCAGTGATCTGGCACTGCTAGATCTGGCACACTAGTTTATCGTGGAAAACTTGCACATGCTTGGCGATTTTTACACGTGACTATTATGCAAATATTACTGTGAATATGAAATGTCCCAAACAAGTATCACGGCCCAACACAACGTGCCTCTGACTAGCAAGCAGTATGACGTTGATGAACGCACTTCCACAAGACATACTTCGCAGTATAGGAATGGAAACCTACAAGGGCGTCCTTTGGCATCTCCTCACCACTTTCCAACTTCTACCCTTCACGATTCCTGCTGGACGCCCTCGAGTTCTTGAGAGCATCGAACTGTATACTATTATTTCTCGCTAGAAGGCCTGTCACTTCAATGACGTCAATGCGAAAATGAAAATTCCTGCAAACGACAGCGTCAGGGATCGAAAAGGCATCGGGAAGCTCATCAACAAAAAAGATACGAAGTGGAAGGAATCGGACACTGGTCAGGGCGCCATGCACAACTGTGTACACCAAGTCCTTCTGTAAAAATAACATCCTTGCCTCTGACTACCTGGTAGAAGGAAACCCTAACAACACCGTCTGGATCTGTGGATTGCCCCCGGATGAAAGGATTTTTAGACCCTTCGAAATGGATAGGAAGATCCAGTGAAGGGTCTTTTCGACCCTTCGTGGTGGACAGGAAGGAACGGCTTGTGAGGAACAAGGCTTCGTTGCCCGTTTAGGAACGAGAAAATCATTGATTGCTGCAGATTATTGTCGGCTTCTGAAGTATTATTTAATGACATGGAATTATAGGAAACACTTGAATTGCAGTAGAATCTGAAATAAGAGGATTAGGGAACTAACGCCAAATTTTATTGACAAATCAGATGTTGGAAGCGCGTCCTAATTATTCGCAAATCCTGCTTGGCAAAATATTGATAATATTGAGTTTTTTTGTGTAAGACAGATGGAACATATGCGAACTGAACAATAAGAAACATTGTTTTATCTCCAATTTGACGGGAAGAAAGCCAAGGGAGGGCGACTGACCGACTAATAATTTTACAAGCTTTTCTTTCATTCAATATCCCACTGATAAGCTTAAAGGTCAACCCTACGTATATAAAGAAAGTGCTCATAAGCGCTATTGTCTTTAATAGCTCTTTAGAAGATCTCTAATCTTTGATTCAAGATAACACGAAGACAGGAAATTACTTCAATGTAAATTATTGTATTCCAGTCAATTACCCGATTTGGAGAAAGTAATTCCAAACTTCCTGGACTGAAGAAATAGTTTACTACTTTCGCCATGAATACAATGACATTCCATCAAGGTCTCAACTGAATTTTGAGTAACTAAGTTGACGCAAACGGCAGGAAGGAGATAACCACGTTGATTTGTATTCAAAAACCATTGTTGTATGGACTG
Source organism: Terebella lapidaria (assembly GCA_949152475.1). Lineage (NCBI taxonomy): Eukaryota > Metazoa > Annelida > Polychaeta > Terebellida > Terebellidae > Terebella > Terebella lapidaria. Next base: position 23,691,704 of record OX424558.1, on the reverse strand, counting down.
ATTGTGTTCCAGAAGCTGACAGTACGGTAATATCAGTTTCTCGAGCTTTGATCCCTGACATCTCCTCGTATGTATAATATCAGTCAATGCAGCTGTGAATGGTTTAAATGTTTCAGTGCATTGAAATCTATGTAAATTTTGCGCTTATTAAGTTTGAGAAATCGAGGCTAATGTGCATGACATGTATATCCTCTTAAGATTGTGATGGAATTAACAATAACCCTCTGAGATATAACTGACCGTCAGAGGCAACAGTTGAGGCGATATTTAGGAATGACAGCGTCTATTTATGTTACTAGAACAACAGTGAAATCAATGTCAGTCAGATGTTCTCGTGTCACATTTTTGGCAGGTCGATTATTATATGGAACAGACAACAAGGGTTACATCTCTCGAATAACACCAGCTGTGCTGATTTCCCTGGGACATACTCCGTGCATCAAAGTTGAATCCATTCAACGTTGTAGGAGATATACTATTGGCCATTGATGCTAGGAATCCTTGTCTGGGACAATCTTTCTCCACCATCCGGATCCCCAACATGAAATACTCAGCAACCAGGTTCCGATCAGAAACGGAAATTACAGAAGGAGAAATGAAATGAGACCAAGATATGAATATGAAATGAGACCAAGATATGAATATATTTTTATGATGTAAATAGAAAATATTGATAATAAAACCAATTTGGCAGTGACAACAGATTCGAAAGTTTGGCGAATATGCAAGCGGGACCTGTCCTGAGATGTGTTGAAGACATCAGCAAAAGTCAGATGTGAAAATACTGGCATGGGAGTTTGATTGCACATCCTCTATTTGAACTGACCAGACGAGTAAACAAGGCAGAAGATAAGCTAATGAAAAATTGTCCTTGTTAAGTCTTGAGCTTGGCGTATTGGTACAATCGTCCTGATGATCCAATCCGAGATAAATCACCACTTAACCTTTGGAAGTTTGTTGTAGGAAACACTTGCATTAAGGTTAAGGAGGACACTCTAGCGAATAGGTCAACTTAAATTTGACGCGATAACAATATAGGTACGTTTATGCTGACCAGGGTAATCCATTTTACTAGATCCATTATCATTTTGCTCCATAAATTGCTATTCTATTCCTTAGGAAACCAACCTAATTTCCATAATGACAAATTTATTTTGAAACCTATTGCCTGAGCTTTTAAAATTAATTAGATATAATGCCCTGAGTATCTGCCATCACACTTGTTGCCCCAACTTCAACGGATTGCCTTGGAATTTTACATCACATAATTATTGGGTGAATGGACCCTTATAGTCGAAGGCGGCTCAGTATTGTTTTTACTGTTATTAGGTTCAATCCCATGAACCCATCGTTGGTGTGAAATATTCAGCCTAAATGTATGGTGTTGAGTTTTGAAGGGAAAGGTAAACTGGAATCGGGACACATACATTGAAAACTACGTGCAACAATCATAGACATGGGAACAGTACCATGTTCAAAGTATTTGGAGGATCACAACTGATTCCGTATCCGATCCCTAGTCCAGTGTCAGGCAACGTTGGAGAATTTTGAGGATGTTCACAAAATGTCAGACATTTTCGTTTCTGTCATACATACCTGCACGCACGCACACATACATATGAGGGTTTCCCAAAACCACTCCCAAGAATATCCATTTGATATGTTCATCCTGTGGAAGAAAATTGCACATGCTAAAACGAAAATAAATGTAATGTGTATAATTCCAAAAGAGTTTAGTCGGATGCTAACTTCGGCCAGCATCACATTATACTATCAGGCGTGGTTCCACGACTATGTCCATCTTATCACCATCAATTGAAACAATGCCATATTCAAACAAAATAGCAATGTCTATAACAACATGTAAATTGCGAGCATTGTCCACCATATAAACACTCCTTTGTTTTTTTTTTCAATTTTATAGCGTATGTGGCTATTTGAAAAATTATGATGGATTGGCATATCCTGTTTGCGTGTGTCAATCGATTATGTTGACCTTTGTGAAGCTTATCATCTGTATTTGTGAAATAAATGACATGAAGTCACACATCTGAAGAATAAGTATCATATTACATATCATTAGAGCACGAGCACATGTGATACAAAGCACCGGACAATATTTTATGCATCAAACATCGACAGAAGGGGATATGACAAAGAGTAATACAGAGGACAAAAATAATGGCCGAATGAACACGATTTGGCAGGCCTGACCGTGATTAATCACTTCATTTTTGAAAGTGTTACTCCCGGGTGGCAGGCGTTATCAGTGAGTCAATTACGTTTCGTCTTCCGGTAGAACACCCTTATACACAGGCTCCAGACCCAAAAAAACATTTTTGTCGTCTTCATGTCCGGGTGCTTGATTTGTCTGCATATACTTTATATCCGTTTCATTCACATGTCATACCAGCATTTCAGTTTCAGTTTCAAATTTTATTGTTCAGTGTCGTCTATATACAAATCATTTAGCTCTATGGACCTCAATTTCATGAAAGAATTGTTTTCTAAGCATTTAGCAGCATGTTCATTGTCGTCCCATCTAATGTAATGCAGCAATTGTATCATAATTCCAGAGATAATTCCCTATTGATGCTATAGCAAGTAATGTGCTATAATTTGCACCATCTAATGCAAACGTTGCAGTCACATCGCCGTTTGAAACAAACGAGATAATTGCAGCAATTACTGTGTCAAGATTGGCTACTTTTTGTTCGTTATAGCAATTTATGTGAAGTGTGGTAACACTCTAGAAATGGAGATGCTCCCGTTGCCGGGCACCAGTATCTTCCCGAGAAAGGGCCTTTTCAAACCACTGTACTTCACATGTGCACGGCAGTATGTGCTTTAATGAGAAATAGAAAGGAGTGATAGTAGTTTATGCATAGGCCTTCTATTAATAGTCCTCTCGTTACTTTGTTGTATTTGGCCTGTATGTTTGCACTCATACCAATTAATTCGTTACACTGTTTATAATTTACTTCAGTAGTGTGAAGAATGCCACTGGTCGCACGTATGTCCCAATTTTGGCAAGAGAAATGTATCCATTTGTCAGGCTCAATAATCATCTAGCAATGTTGTTGACAGCAAAACAATAATGTGACATTTATTCTGGTCAGAATGTCCAAGTGAAGTTACGTTGAATAGTTCAGGTACCGGTCGCCTGAATCTTGGTAAGAGTGGCATTTAAGTATTATTTCATGAGGCTAACATTTTTATTCCGCACTGTGCCCGTCCTGTGTCAATATTCAATCTTTGAATTTCCATTCCAAACTTGATAAAATTGAGATGTAACATGGGTTCCCACATTGAATTGCATCATACAGCTCACCATACATAATAATGTGATGTATGAGGTGTGCTTTGAGTTTTACAAAAGTCTCGTAACCTGAAAATAATCTGAGTTGTCAGAACAAATGATCAACGCTTTTGTCGTATTCGATTGCTATATGCGGCATCTCGTGGGATGTCTGCGAGGGTATGATAATGTGGCGATTTTGCCAAAAGATCAAGACAGGCGTTTTGGCCACTTTCGTGCATCATATTCAGACCGCTTCAGATTCGAAGCTCGAGTCACCAGCATTACGTTTGTTATTTATCTACTGATTTCACTGTTTCTAGTATAATGATCTTTTCCCTCATGCTCGTATGCTGGACAGCGACTGGCAATCTGTGAGTTTGTCTTCCTGATTGCCAGAGAGCATTACGGTGAACGCAACTAGCAGCTCCCGTTCCCGTTCAGGCTAGGGAGGAACATACTCCTAGGGACAACCAATTTGTAGGCAGACTCGAGGGAAAGGTCTGTGTGAACCATGTTTGCATGTTGAGCTGAAGGTCCCACCTCGAGGTAATATGCACAGGCTCTGGCAATCCGTTCGGCTACCCGGGGTACTATCCCCGTAGCAGACTGTCGGCGAGTTCGGCCAGCAAAGCGCCCACGTGCCCTCGTTCGTTGTGCTGCTCCCATGGCCTTCGTTCCCGGGCACATCCGGGCTACATGACGGTGATGAAACTTTTCTGAGTCATGTTGCGTAGTTATGTATCACGTCGGAACTCGTCCAGGGGACTAGTAGTTTTCGAGTCACGGACGCCGGCAAGGACCGTGGCGTTTGGCGGGGTGCATGTACCCTAGAGAGCCGGCGTCAAACTTTATAATTGTCTTCGCGTCGGACTTCTCAAAGACTTGGCCCTCGGGCATAAAACCCCATATTGTGCAATAACCCGTTTATCATATGCCAGTGGGTGTTAGGGACATTTGATTGTGTTTTAGGTGGCCGAATCATCTCCGAATCGAAAGAAATAAGCAAGAAATACAGCTTTATTCACACTTTGATCTGATTCACACGCTATTTCAGAGGTCCAAGACCACCTGCCCGGGCCAAGTGTGGAATTTTCGGCCCGCCGGTCAGAAGTTTGTTATTGGCAGAATGGGCAAAGCTATCGAAAAATAAAATACATAAAAATGGAGTATGCTTAGGTCTAAGTTTGATGACAGTAATTTAGATTACTGTATGATAGCACTAGTTCCGTTATTTGCCTTGGCTATCATTCTGGCATATGGTAAATAATTTTATTGACGTGATTACATGATCAGAATGGGCTGAACAGCATCGATAGCATTTAATATAAACAAGAATAATTCGGGCTCATTCCATGATGTCACGAATCTATATCCAACACAAAGCACTAGGAGAGCAGATATGATTATCTAGAGTAGTATATGTACATGGTTGTGTGTACTGGCATACATCTTCACATAAGACTCGAAAATGTATCGACTAATTGGACGAAACAATAATATGATTCCATTGTCGAACACGAAACGTGGAAAATATGATCAGGGACACTCCTATTGTCTTTTCCAAAACCTAATTTATTAATTTTCCATGACGTTACTTCTGTTGCTCACCATCATGCATCTTCAGTTCTGCTGCTTTGTCGCCTTAAAACAGAGGGTCGTACGGAGATTGGGATTGTGGCTTGCTGGAATGCAATTGACCTCAAAATACAGTGCAGTTATTAGATCACGAGAAAACTACCGAGGTGAAATCAAGTGCACCCAAACTGATAATACTTTTAGTATAGGTAAATTGTGTGAAGATTTTTTTTTCATTGTTGGAATTAGAAAATCATAAGTAGACTGGGATGGTGGCGGGCTGGAATACAATTGACTTCAAAACAGTGTTTTTGCAGACGACTCTCACATCTACAGCACAGTAATGAGATCACCGGAACACTACGGAGGTGAAATCAATTGCACCCATCTTGAAAATTCAGAGATGCTGTATGGAGAAGACGTATTGACACAGTATTTTGGGACAAGAAAATCATTGATTGCTGCAAGGTCGACCTCCGTTACCGTCCAGCTCTAGTCGAAACTATCATTCATTATCTTAGGAATAATTGTTATGGCTTTTTTAGTTCCAGTTGAATCAGAAGATAAAATCGCTGATAAAACATTAGGGAAACTGGCGAATTTCATTGACAAAATCAGATGATGGCAGCGAGTCTAAATTACTTGCAATTCTTACCCTGTAAAATATTGATTTTGCTGCAAGATAAATGGAACATTTATGAACTGAACAATGAGAAACACTCTTTCATCTCCAATCTGACGGAAAGGAAGTCGAAGGATGGGCTCTGACCAATATGAAGTGCTACAAGCTATTTTCATTTTTGCATTCAGTGTCCCACAAATAGACAAAAGTATCAACCCTATATAATGAAGGTGCTCATAAATCCTAATGGCTGTAGTATAATAGATGATATTCAAGATATATGAGGATAATAAATATCTTCAAAGTAAATTTGTGTATACTAGTCAATTACACTCACACATCCCCAAGAGGGAAGAGTCAGTCCAATCTTCCTGGACTGAAGAAGCTAGTAATTTATTATTTTCGCCATAAATACCATAAACAAATCACATTCATTCTAGGAAAACCAGTTGACACAAACGCCACGAAGGCAAAAACCACGTCGAATTGCATTCAACAAATTATTGTTGACGTATGCGCTGATTGTATTCCAGAAGTTGACAGCACGGAAATCAGATTATGGTGATCCGTGCGACCACTCCTTCACCTTCTTTATAAAACCGTGGGCTTATCATTCGTTTTTCGATGTTCACGAACAGTAACTAATTACCTAACTGATTATTACGACTCATACGGGCATTCGACAACTAATCTTGATTATTTACTGAATATGATGACACCAAACCCAACATGAATAATTATGAAAAATCACCACAACATATAATGCTTGTGATTACAACTACCATAATGCATTCACAGACTTATCAGAAATCAGAAAATATAACCTGGCAGCCAAGGACACCAGTAATAACTTCATTTTATAGAGTCGAATTGCTCGTGTCACAGACCCGAACAAATAATAGGTCGAGCGCAAAAGTTTCCATCATGTCATCTGCATACCACTTCTGGATCAAGATCGAGATGTCTGGATCAAGATGGAGATGTCACTTGTATTTACCTAAGCATCCGCATGGAAATAAGTAAACTCGAGCATGAGGATTTCTTATCGATGAGCAGTCTCGTAATGTATGCTATGGAAATTGCCATATATACATCACCATCATCATCCATAGTAATGTGGCAATTGTATCATTGTCTGCAATGATGAAACTCTAATGCACCATAAGTACACTTTATGGAAATGTGCACTTCTACAGTAATTCCAATGTGTTCTGCGACAATGCAAATTGTATTTATAGCCGAGTTCCATCTATTGATGTGTTACAATTTCCACCATGTAATTAGAATGCTAGATTGGCTACTTTGTAGTCGTAATAACACTTTACGAGGCATGTAAAAATCGAGGGATTGAAATGCTTCAACTCCGTGGAAACAAATAATCAACAACAGGAATATTTCAAGAAAATTCTGGCTGTGACGGACAAGTCATCATCCAGTGAATAATATCATTTTACATGCGAATAGAAATAAGATCGATTAAGTTTGTACTTGTACATATTAATTAATTATTTAGTGTTCCTGCCTGCAATAAAGGATTCGTGTTCTGAATAAAGGATTGTATTCGTGAACAAAATTATAGTACTCTATCAATGGACCATTGAAACCCAATGGTCATTATATTTTCACTCATGAGAATCTTCATGATCTGACGGGATATACAACTCATGTCATTCAGAAAATATTCATTTATATCTGATTATGGATGTCAAATTGGCTAAAAGGACCATTAAATAATCGAAACATCGAAAAACAAATTGACTATGCCAACTATGTGTCGTTTTCTGTATATGCTGCTCACGAATTCAATGGACATTAGGTGAATCAAACTGTTTTGATGGAGGATTGTAACTGGAGGACTGAAATCATGATAGTAAATTATATCCATAATTCCAAATAATAGTATGATTCAGCGCATCAAACGTTTAGGTATTGTCTGTGATTTGACAGGTAGAATGTCAGTTTTCCCGATTTTATGAAGGTAATGTCATGCTAATGAATGAAGAGTTATAAGCCAGTCACGATAATAGCTGGAGAGATCACCAAACCAAAGTAGTTGTAACAGTAGCAGAAAGTGCTGTAGCGCATGCCAATATCTGTGCGACTCTTGACTACTTCAAGTAATGTGAGCTTATACTCTCTGTCATTCTCACAAGCCCAGGCGGATGAGACCTGGTCAGACTGATAGCCGAACAAACACTAAGTAATTTGATGCTTCTGACCACATTTAATCATTCCGAATTGACGGAGTGTTATTACCCTCGCCCCGATAGGGGGAGAGGGCATTTTATTTGGGAATGTCTCCCTGTCTGTTTGTCTGTCTGTGCGCGTGCACAACTCGAAAGGGAACGGCCCGATCGACTAAAACACATAGGGATTTAGCGATATGGCAATGGCTCGATCTTCCTTAAATTTCGTCGAAGTTGGATAAAAATGGTTGACATGGCACCCGAAAAAAATGAAAATCACATAATTGTCTATAATTCCGGTTCTGATCATAATTGATTTTTCCAACTATTTTTGTATTTTTCTTTGGCCAATTCCCGATCGTATGATGTAGGACTGCTGGTCTTAAAATCCACACTCCCCATTATCGCCCGAGGTCGAAAATTTGGGAGACACGAATTTTGAATGTTTTGATATTCAAATACATTTTATTTTTTTGTGGTCAATTCCCCATCATTTGCTATATATAATCGATGGTCATATGATCAGAATTCCCTAATTTAAGGGTCATCAGCTTTAGGTTTAGTAAATATCTTTCTGAAGGGGCGAGGGGCTGCAATCTCTGATTGCCTCGTTTTCTCAATGGCAGACATTCGATGATTTGAAGGAACCAATTATGTATATCCAAGCACGCCTTACTACTTGTTTTGAGTATTACAATTTCAGCCCATTGCAACTTTGACGCGTATATGACCAATTATCCGTCCCACATTGTGAAGTGAGTACAATTATTGACATATAGATGTCATATAGCCTGTCATATAGCCTCGCAGCGAAGTGAAATTGTACCTATAGAGGTAATATAATTTGTTGGTGGATAGTATTTTGAACCAATTGGCTGACATATGTGCGATGGTACCGAACCAATACAAAAAGCACGCCCAATGACACTGCAGTGAAATTTGAACATATCACGAAAATGTACGGCGTTAATAAATGGTTCGCACTAACAGAAACGAAGAGAAGAATGGACTTATAATGTTGTTACGTGAGATGTTGTTCCTAATGCTAGTTCAAACAAGGCACACGTTTCAGATTTTTTGCTCATGAAATGAAAGCAATGAGTTGTCAAAACATAGATTCCCGAACGTTTTTATCAACAAATACAAACATAGGCATATTTCATTTGTTTTGATCCTGATACATAAACCAAACATGTACAATGATATCATGTCACAGATAAGCAAACGCTATCTCGTGATCTGTGACCATTCTTCTAATATAATCCTATGGTATTCATACATATGATAATATATTTATGAATCTAAACGCAAAACAAGAACAAAACGTATATTTTGTCTGAACTCTCAGATACTATTATTTATATCAGGCAATTTTGTTCTTCGTTTCCCGTCAGCAGGCGGGTGAAAGAATCATTTTGGGAGAGATGTTATAGCCATATTCAATGTCTGGTTGGTTGGTATTTTTATGAAAAAAAAATCGAAGACGGAAAACGAAGCAACACCATGAACTTGTGCATAATAAATGCAAGCACATGCATTATGTTTCATCATGAACATGGTCATAACATTCGCTTATTCATTTCACTCAGTTTTTATGTGTGGTAGAAATATGATCCCTGGTTACTTGATCTCATCACATCAGCTGGGGAGATATCACAGGAACGACAGGTAAAACATCAGCATTGTGTTATATTTCATAATTATTGCTATCTTTGCCTGTGCTTCACCTGGAGATTCATGTTTCATTGATAAGTGTTTTATATCGACCATACAAATGACAGGTGAAGAGTAGGAGCAGCAAATACCCGAAAAAGGGCTATGAGCTGAACTGTAGAACATTTCCCATGACATTGTAATTTATAGAACATATCGCCTATAACATTATGTGGTTGAATGGCATTGCTGACGGTGACTTATAGTGTACATTCCTATGCATTGTTTTGGCCTGAACTTATACACTGTACGGTGGCCATTATGTGAGAGTGTCGTGATTTGGGGTGAATATCATGAGTTATGTGCGATTGATATTGGATGATTTGAGGTGACACAAGTGGGAGGGACAGAAAATAATATTTTATCATTGAATTGACGTTTGCTGGGCCTTTTTTCCTCTGAACCAAGCACACACCTTATTTGAGTGAGTACATGAAGCATCATTGCGTAATATGCAAACGATTTATGGCTGTTATCAACTCAGGTATCCTTATTTACCCATTATTTGTGTTGAATATCACTCTTTTCACATATTTTGTCTGTTTTATTGATTATCGGGTCATGTGTTATTAGATGGTTCATACAGATTAACAGGTTAAAAATAAGTGGACTATTTGGGCATAGATTGCACATATATATATGTGGGCACAAATATATAACTGTTTCGATGATATGAAATGTTGTGCATGATTTGTGGTTGGATTTGTAGTTAACACACCGCAAATAAATCAGAACATTCACTATTATTTTGTGAGCTCTTAAGTGGGCGAATACCGGGAAATATTGATAGATTCTGTGACAATAAATGATGTTCACTCTGATCAATTTAGCGTGTCACCCATAATTATGCCCCTAAGTATCTATATATGGGTTGTTCATGAAGACTAAATGCTTTTCGACTGTATTAGTCATGATTCTTATGGTTTGCCATGTCATATGAAACATATTTACAAAGTAAATATTTATAACAGTACAAAGTACATATATCCATATATACTAAATCACGTGTCACCTCAATCACCCAACATCAACCCCTCATCACCCAGGATATTCTCCAGAAATCACGGCGCTCTCACATAACGGCTTCCATACAGTGTTATGGAATTGAATCCATGAAACACCAGCTCTCCAGGGCGCCAAGTCTATTCAACCTACATGACCGTTTCTATGCCCTGGGTCAATGAATTTCTGTATATACACCGATACACACTGAAAGTCCTGAACTAGCACAAACACAATTAAGAGCCATTGGCTTGTTACAGAATCATATTTGACTTGCAGACACACAAAAGCGACCAAAACAAGGCTTATTACCCTAATTAGTTTCAGTTTTTACAGTAACCTTCGATATAAAGGAACCATTAACGAAATAAGGCTGGTTATTTCTATACCCTCTTCATAGTATCTGTTCGGAATATGGGTCGAAAAGTAATGCAATATATTGCCTCAAAATGTTGTGGAGAGGAAGAAGACATATTTTGCTAGATATTACCATAATCTGCATGGCAGCGAGCTACCATTTTGAAGTGTTCCCCTTCGCTAGTGTTCTCGGTGAACTCCAACCAAGTGCCTTCCTCCGGCAGGCGACCAGAAGCTAAGGGACGATTTATATCTGATTTGATTAATTGGCCCAACCCAAGAGGCCGCCTGAGGATTCAGCGACATTGGTGGTTTCCATAATATATCTCGCCATGTTTACCAATAGCATGTAACAATCTCCATAGATCATAATGGAGGAAATGTATTTTCCAGTGTAATAGTAAAAAGGGGTGGCCCAGTGCTGCTTCAACTACTATGAAATTGCTAAATCGTTTGACCAATGCGATTTTAATATATATTTAAATAAATAATAATAACAATATAATTGGGTTTGACCAAATTAATAAAATATAGCCACTACCATGCAGATATTGATCGTAGTTGAAATTGTAATGTTGCCCTGTACTATTCTGAAGCTAGTGGCTATGTCCTTGAGAATATTACGAACCTTGGCTTGAGATATTGATTTGGTCTGTCTTGTACTACAATTTAACGGTCCTGTCAATCAAATATGACAGATGCGCCATAACGCAAAGATCACTTGATAGCTATCTGGGAACATCCATAACTGTGCTTTCAACCTTGATCTAAGCATGGAAGCTGTCATACAAATGTACATCAGGATGAAAGGCCCTGATTAATAACACAAGTACAAACCGTCCATATATGTTTAACCGTGGGTATGTGGGAATGTTCTGCTACAAGAGTACTGTTTGTTTTAAATATGGACATACTAGAGGAATTTGATTTTCTTATCATCAGACTCCCTGATGATTATTATCAGACTTTCGTTTTGAGACTCTTGTCACATTACAGCATAACAGGGCTATGGTGTCTACATGGGAATAGTAATATTATTCCGATATGAGAGCGCCTGTTCGCTTTACCAGGATAAAGATATAGGACGTCTCAGTCAGGGCACAATTTTGACCTTCCAAACTGTTTTGGTAATTCGGTTTGAATATACATTAATTTGAAAGCAAACTAGATATCGAAAGAGACAAATTCACATTTTATGACTGAATTCATGAGCCAAGTTTCACAGATTTAAGGTGCCCCAGAGTGTACCTATCTTTATCAATGTCAGAGCATGTGAAGATCGCAAACACTCAGCCAGCTGAGTGGCAGATCAGGTCACCCAGAGGAGTGAGCATCTATTGCACCACATCTGACAACCACTGTTAATATTATCACAAAAACATATGCATTAAATCACCAGATAATGGGATAGAATGTTTCATCACATGCGTGGCAGGCAGTGCATAACCTTCAATCCGATTATAGTACAAAACTTCTCGAGTGTCGATCTCAGTGTGAGCATTACATATTACTATTCAAGACAGGGCAATAAGCCGGGTATTTTAGAAAATTTAACCGTGGTGTGATCACACTTACAGATCCAATAAATTAACGATGCTTGCCCACTTAGCATTCCTTGTATACAATCATGAAGAAATTACCTTGATTCGAAACCAGACTAGGAATGTAGATGTAGTTAACGAAGACAGATAACGGTAGGGCATTAGCGCACATATAATGGGCTTCTCCCTAACATCTACAAAATTTCCGTTCTCTGACAACAAACACAGCCAACAGGTATTTTAGTAAATAAGGCCTTACGGGAATTGTTGGAATTGACAAGTTTCTTCTGTCTAAATGTAGCTGTATCACCCTACATAAGATGTTTCTTAAATACAGATAAAAGGTGTGAAATATTATATTTCACCATATGCCAAAATATAGATTTTCACCTGTTATTCACAAACATAATCAAAACCCTAACCAAATGTGAATGTATTCAATTCCTCCCCCTTAGACTGTACATGCATCATTAGGATGGAATGCTACTGGTGGCACGTATATTGTGCTTTTGCCAGAATGAATCTCGTCCCCCTTGTCAGGCTTGATAATCATCTGGTAGCGTCGTGTCTAGTAGCAAACAAGTGTGACCTTTATTCTGGTCAATAATGTTCAACGTGGAGTAATGTGGCATAGAGCAGCTTGTCTGAATTCGGTACATGGGTGGCATCTAAATATCCACCCATGTGATTGTCATAGACTGACAAGACCTCCAAAGCTGTTCATGGTACTGAGTAATGATCGCTTGAATTTCCGTTACTGAAACTTGTAAATTGGAAGCATTGTATGACATTAGCTGACTTTGGGCCATGCATGACAAAATCTACGCATCATCAAAAACAAAACTAGGTATATATGAGGCATTTTGACATCAAACAGGTATGACCCACTTATGGGACAAAATGATTTCCAAGCTCAGGTCCATTCCATGTTATATCCCAGCTAATGACATCTAATGGGAGGACTACTAGCAGTCAAGTTTGATTGATAAATCAATGAATATGGAAATAAAATGTGTGGTGCTGATCAGTGCAGGATTGTTTATACTGTAGTGATCAATCAAGGTATGTCTGGATTCTAGATATTCTCTTGTGATTACAATATATGATTCTGAAGTCTGCGAGTGATTAATCACTTCAGTTTCTAATTTATTCAGGTCATACTCCTTAACTTGAGGACGTTTGTATGCTGTGTTTCGGTCATGCCATTCGTGGTCGACAAACCAGGGAACCAAATATTCTACAATCATTACAAGTCCAAATTTCTAATTCCACATTCAACTTATTCGTATACTTATTCCTTGATTCTGTGCCAAATTCTAGTTGCCCTGTCATCGTATTTCATTGTGACCTTCTAGACTGACACGTATCAGCGCACTGTACATAATGTTGCGAGTGATCTGCTGCCGATATCTGTAGTTTGAATATCATGCATTGATTTTTTCATCTCACATAGAAGTGCAATTTCATGCATTCATTCATCTCACATAGAAGTGCAATTTCATAGAATTCGAGAGTCAGGCAAAGTACAATCATTGCCGTTCAGAATATTGATGACAGAGGGGATGCTGTCTGTTGAAATCAACGTATCAGCTGTTAGCGTGCTGTCTGATGTTGACTGGATTCAGTAGGGATTTTAAACCAAAATAACACTCTGGTAGAATAAAACATGAATGCCACAAGAATTGTTGACATCACCTTTGCGAATATGTAATAATCTGATAAGAACACCTTGAATAATACCTATTCTGGTTATAGAAAGGTCATATGATGTTTATTATAATCTGCGTACACATAAGCAGACTCACAGTTTCAATTTCAATCTCACAAGTAACAGCTAAGGGAAATTAGCGCACATCTCTTTCTCATTATGCTGTATCATGGTGATGGAAAGACACCGGTCACACATACAACGTGATTTTGCCAGAGTAAATCTCGTTCCTCTTGTCAGGCTTAATATTCATCTTGCAACGTCGTTCTAATTTAGCAAACAGGTGTGACCTTTTATTCTGGTCAATAATGCCCAACTTTTAGTACTGTGGCGCAGATCGGCTTGTCTGAACCGGGTTAGAGGGTGACATCTAAATATCCATGCATGAGGGTCTCATAGACTGGCAAGAGTTCTGAAGGTATTTCTTCTACCGAGTGATGGTTCTGTGAAGTTCAGTTCCTGAACTGACCTTGACCTCTCAGGCACAACATAACGCATTCATCACTAAGTCTGAAACGAGGTATACAGGAGGCACTATGATATAAAACCTATATCCTGCTTATGGGACAAAATGATTTTCAACTATCCTACGAGGAGCTCATGCCCGTTTCATGTTATATCCCAGCTAATGACATCTCATGGGAGGACCACTAGCAGTCAAGTTTGATTGATAAATCAATGTATATGGAAATGAAATGTGTGGTGCTGATCAGTGCAGAACTGTTTATGCCCTTGTGATCAATCAAGGTATGTCTGGATTCTAGACATTTTCTCGTGATTATATGATTCTGAAGAGTGAGAGTGATTAATCACTTCACTTCTTACATCCAATTTATTCTCATTTTAGTTTCCAACTTAGAGAAAAAAATATAAATCAAACAAATTATTTTGATAGATATGCATAAACACCCTGCAACATATCTTAAGGCGGTGACTGACCTATTTCTTTTGTCTAGGGGTCAGGTCATAATATTGTCACCGACTTGAGCTCAGATTTTTTGGACGAAACCTCGACACTCTGTAAAATTCAATTTCAGCATTATGAGGCACACATACAGTAACTGAGGGGGATGATACGATGTCCGAGATACAATTGCCCATTTATGTAATTCACATATGTTAGTAGCAATTGATATTCCCCAGAAATAAGGTTTCTTCCGCCGATATTCATCCCAATTTTGACAAGGTGATCACAATCATCGTCATTTTCAAGAACTGGACATTGTATTTCAATAATCTCCATACGGGAGTCACGATGATCATCTCATGTTTCATATATCCAGTGCATATGCACAAATGTGTTGTAATTTTTCAGTTATTCCTAAATTACTACCCATGCTTGTCGTGACACCGATTTGAGTCAAGCGTTACCGACTTAGGTATACATTTTATATTGTATAACGAGTAAGGTGCGGTATTCGACTTTCACCATGGTGATCTAACCCCCCTCATTGGCTAGATAGGCCCCTAGCACCAACTCAAATATACCATAGCTCACTGATGTGCTCATAGCGCACCTTAAACTGTATAACATACCCCTTCTGTAAGTGAGTGCAAGTGTACAAAGAGTTCTTACGGTAATAGCGATGTCATATTCGTGGTATCGTGGTCCACATGTAGTAATATATTGTGTAGTATACATCCCAACAACAATTCGTAAGACCGGGTTATTGATATAATTATTTTTCGTAGCTGCAGCTTCGACTGGGACCACATTGTGACTGGGGCCACATTATGAATTGCTATTGCGCATTTCCAATTATGCATTCGAGCATAACTATGAAAATCAAATAATATAAACATTTGCTTAATGATGTTGTAATACAGACCGTTGATTGAACATCGGTGGTGGCTACTGCTTTTTACGTTTTCTTTCGTGGAGAGATACCAGTCCTTTTCTGGAAAACTAACATCTTAAGTCGGTGACGCTTGACTCAAATCTGTGACACGACAAACATGTGGAGTAATTTAGGAATAACGGCAAAATTACAATATAATTGTGCAAATGCATCGGATGTGTGAAACCTGAGCTGATTATCGTAACCCCCGTGTAGAGGTTATTGAAATACAATGTCCCGAAGTTTTTGAAAATGACGATGAATGTGATCGCCGTGTCAAAATTGGGGTAAATATCGGCGGAAGAAACCTTATATCTGGGGAATATCAACCGCTACTAACATTTGTAAATTAAATACATGGGCAGTAGTATCTCGGACATCGTATCATCCCCCTCAGTTACTCTATATATGCATCAAATTGCAGAAATTGATTTTTTCTTAGCGTGTGTCGATTTTCTGTCCAAAAATTCTGAGCTCAAGTCGGTGACAATAACATGACCTGACCCCTAGACAAAAGAAATAGGTCAGTCACCGCCTTAAGATATGTTGCAGGGTGTAAAGATCCAGAGTATAAATTATCTTTTTTAATTTTAATATGCAATAGACTCCAAAATAGTATTTGATGCTGTATCATGACAGACGGTGGCTAGCTTATCCTAAAGTTAGTCCACGGTTCTATTGTTCTTTGCAGTGGATTGTTTTTCAGAATCTACTGGAAGACGGATCCCGGTAGAATATTGCAGTAGAATATTCTTTCCAATAATTTACTGCAATATAATCTACTGCGTGTAAAACAACAACCGCCAGTGTACAAACTGCATCTGCTCAAACAAGACGCGTTTGTTTGCGTACTAGCGAGTCGTTTTCATCACTGCCGAAACCTAATTCGTTTGATGCCAAGGAACCTTGGTCGAGGCCAATATAATGTAGATGAGAAGGTGAACAATAAATGTGGTGTTACTGTTGAGTCCCAATTCTAATTCACCAAGACACTGAAAGGTGGTAGCAGAAGCAGTGGGCATGATCGGGAATCAAAAAAAAAATATTTGTATTCATGATTCATTCATAATCCGTGATTGATATATATATTCATCATTATCATGCAAACCATTCATTAGATGTAGGCATCAGTTAGCAACATTTGGTAAATACCTTGTTGTATATCGTTGAAGATTACGAGAACAGCAAGTGGACATGTACTTCTATTCTCATGATATAATAATGGTGACAAAGTTCATCACAAATTCAGACAGTGTCGCCCTCTGTTTCCTAACACTGTTGAAGTGTGACGGTATAGTTGTACACGCAGATTACTACTCGCAGGTGCATATGCCGGCTGAGATTTAGTTGAGTTGAGGGGGAACCGAGAACTAAGTCAGATAATCGGTTCAGTGTCGCGTCTCTGGAAAATAATAGACTCGCCTTCGGCTCGTCGATTATTTTCCAGAGTCGCTCCACTTCACCGATTATCCTATACATAAATGTCCCGTTTTGTGTACTGTGCTTTGGTCATATCGCCCATGGTTGACGAACAAAGGAACCAAATATTTATTGCAAGTCAAAATTTCTTTTTCCACATTCAGCCTATTCGTATACGCATCCCTTGATTCAGTAAATATTTCTAATTGTTCTGTCCTCGTATGTCATTGTGTCCTTCTAGAATGGTACGTTTCATGGGACAGTACACAGTGTATCTGTACGAATATCATACGATTTTTTTGAAATAATCTCACATGTGTAGCCATAGAAGTGCAATTTCCTCATAAATTTCATCGAATTCGTGAGTCAAGCAAAGTATAATCATTTCTATACCCGCACATACATAACCAAAAGTTGCATATCACATGACTAGAGCAGAATGTATAAGATGTGTCATTGGTTGAATACGAAGTAAATGTGAAGCAGGTGTGCTAATAAGGTTAACAAGCCATGTTGGGCCAGCCTTATCTAATTTGAGGTATAAGTGTCTTCCCTCTCAAACAATACGAACATGAACTGCACATTTATGTTTAAGGTGCGGTACGAGCACATTAGTGAGCTATAGTATATTTGAGTTGGTGCTAGGGACCTTTCTAGCCAATGAGGGGGGTTAGATCACCATGGTGAAAGTCAAATACCGCACCTTACTCACATTTATCCACTGCATGAAGAGTACTGAGCAGGATCATGGAAGCACTCAAAAATCATAATCTATTGCGATAGACTTTTGCCCAGTTCACAATGATTGAGCGATGTCAGCTTTCCAGAATATTCTCCAGAGGAGAAGGTGTCTGTTCAAGGCAAGATTATCAGCTATTCAAGTCTGCTCATAAAACTATAACTCTGAAAATTTCCAATATAACAAAAAGGACGATACACATGCACATAGTTGTAATGCAGGTTGGGCAGTTAATTAATTGGAAATTTTTCACCACGTTATACTTTGGTCAAATGTGATTATCTGTTAACGGTGGCGCTTATTCCAAAATCAGATGACATTTTACAATGGTAAATTCGTCGAATATTTTCTGCCTTGTCGCGTAGGTGTTGGGAGTGCAGGCAGTTGGAAGATCATTTGGGTCACTGAAGCGTTCAACCGTGTCATCTTGTGTTTTGATACAATTCCATATTCTATGAAATTCCAGAACTGACCAGATCAGCTAATGCGGGAGACTTGGTCAAGGCCCATGTCTGCTATTGCCTCTATTGACTTGTGTACGTTGTTCAACGCCACGATGACATTGGCAATAACATGTTAAATGCTCATTTAAGTTATGATCTTATCGTTTTGCTGTCATTATACTGAGTTTTCAGCCAACACCACCGACCAATCACAAAAAAGGTTGCATATATCTTTATAATTCAGAATATTCGTTGAAACAGACAGTTATAGTTTTTACGAACAGACTTTAGCATGCACATTGGTGTTTACTGGCCTCCGAGTTTCACGTTGCTGTTATATTCAGTAAGGTTTGTAAACCAAAATAGCACACTTGTTAAACAATACATGAATGCCACAGCCTCAAGAAATTTAACACCATCTTTGCGAATATGTAAAAGCGCGAATAGTGATATAATCGTTGTCACCTATTGCTGACTTCCAGTCACCAGCCGATTTTCCTAGTCACCTTTGGAAGATATTGCAAGATATATCGTGATCATTGGTCTGCCCATGGACCCTGGAGAGTAGAATACTGACCTGAACGATAAAATAGAAAAGCTCTTACAAGATTTGTCAATACAGGGCTCTTGCAAGATCCTTGTATTTCAGCGCATGGGTAGAGGCCCCACTCCATTGGTCAAAGTTGCACTAGACACCCTTCACAGAAAAATTTGATACTCGAGAAGAAAGGATCACTGAAATTCATTCCTGATTACCAGCGAGTTTTCATAAGATCCTCCCAAGCTGCTCTTGAACGCACAAATGGAAGCAACATGCGGCTCATAGCAAAGCTCCTACCTGGAACCACAGTGACTGTCAGGAACGGTCGAATCATGCAGACATACCAGCCAGTGCAGGAATACCCTTACCAGAAGCACCAGTCCATGCAGAATACCGGTACTTATTTCCAGAGACCTCCGGGTGGTAAAGAAAGACAATCTCGACAGCAGACCATGCTTGCAAGCTCCCAGCCTCAACCGCCAGGAATGCTCCAAACAGAAGATTCTTCTTCGTCGTCGTCATCGCAGTCGTTGGATGGGACGTAGGTTGTGTCAGGGTGTGAGAACTCTGATTTTTCTGTACATAGTCCATCTGGTAGTTCATTATTTAAATGTACATATTTTATAAAGCAAACTGAAGATACCAGAATTGTGTGACCTAGTAGCTGAATTTGATGTTTTTTGCATGTGCCGAAAACCAAGGTTACATCCCATGAGGCTATTGATTTGTGCTATTTTACTTACTTTCGGATATTCTCTGATATAACTTCACATAAGTCTGGCGGTGTTGAGATTTTTTATGAAAAATTGTGTACTTGAGAACTCAAAATTTTTTGATTGTTATCAACATTGTTCCGAGTGTTCAGTAATATGTAATGTGAAAAATATATTGTTTCTGCTCATTGATCGCACTTTATTTGGAGTTATTTATGTCCCCCCCTGAAGGTTCAGTGTATGCCAGCAGAGATTCTTTTGACACAAGTAATCATATTATATTGTAGTATTATCTTCACATTTCAATATAAACAAGGTGTGTTTGCTCGTTGATTTTAAAGCTGGTACAGGCACACGATACGACTCAATGGATTAGTTCACAGAAATTCACGCCAAATTAGAGACTGGTCTCACTAACGGCGATAAACAACTTGGCAAACTGCGGTTGTTTTGCATTGTTTGAAGAAATTAATACAAGTTATTGCACGAACGTTCTTACTCCTGCTAATATATTAGTATTAGGGCGTGAAACCTTATTTTCTGACTGTGAATTACATGAAACACTGATATGTCCGTAAAACCACCCTGGGCATGGGAACCCATCTCAAAACCATCCGTGTTTGTTGATGTTGAATGTGGAGGGACCGGCTACTGTTTCAGTGTTCACTGTTGTGATACTGGATGCACTAACGATTGTTAGTGCATCCCGCAATGGTGGACAGTAAACACGGTCAGTTTGGTTTTTGACCGTGTTTTATGAAATGACAGGTCTATTTGTGAAAAATGGATACTCTGAAGGTAGCTTAGTGTTTTGGTCAAAGACATGTGTAGTTATTTCAAGCAGATAACGCTTTTTTGTTTAGATATGTTGAAGAAAAGAATTAGCGATAAGATTCACCAACGACAAAAGTGAGATTCCCTAACGATATAGGCCTGATACGTGTATATTGTAATAGGTCTATATCAAACACCATTGTGAATTTGTTGATTTATGCGACATAAATAAGCGAATGTCACATTAAAAATAGGAAATATGTACTAGAAGATCATCTGTACACATCAATACATGTCATTGGTACTTTATTCCACGTTCAACATTTAAATAACGTAGATTTGAATTAATAAAGAAACGATCGTTAGGGAATCTTCACATGTTCGTTAGGGAATCTTCGATTTTCCAAATAAATCGTTAGGGAATCTTTCGGCTTTTTTTCAGACGAGTTTCTCATGCTCAAACCAACATTAATCGTCATGTATTTGCAACGAACGGTTGCTTCGTGTGCATAAGAATCAGCAGATGTATGTATGTATCGATCACAATCGTAATTATCGGGAAAATGAAGAAAATTCAAACGAACCGCGAGTGGGTTCGCCATTGCGGGATGCACTAACGATCGTTAGTGCGTCCAGTCTCACCACAGTGAGTGTTGCATGGGACCACCACATCGGTCAGATAAATTCGTCAGTGGAGAGTAATGATGAACATGTTCACAGCACATTTTTAGGTATTATTATTCTACCATAGCAATGAGCTTAGTGTTATCAATAACACAATCGTCATATACCTCGTAGACGATGGCTGCAAATGATGTCCAATTTGTATCAGAATACACGTATCTATGTATCTTATTTCCATCTAATTGTAATCTTAGTAAAAGTGTGAATAGGCGCATGCGAACTGGTAGATTGCATATCGCTTTTAATGTGGACTGTAGAATGCTCTTTTTTTACAAACTGTTAAATGGTGAACACAATAAGATTTCCTGCATTCTTCACAAAGCCCTGGTAAACCTAGATACTCAGTTCCAGTTTCAGAATGATTGGCTCATGAAGATTAAAAGTATATTATATATGTGTGGGCTTGATAATTTTTGGAATGACCAGAATAAAGTATGCTCCTTAAGTTACCACAAGTGTTGTATAAAAGATTACTGTATATCACAACAAATGGCAAGAATCTCTTGATCTGTCATCAAAATGTATCCGGTATAAGAGCTACAAAGTGGAGCTGGTCTTAGAAGAATATTCTAAATGAACCGTTCAAATCAGTTTTGTCGAAATTCAGACTAAGTAATCATAGTTTGCCAATTGAAGCTGGTAGACATAATAATGTAGCTAGGATGGATAGAATCGGTAATATATGTTCATCAAACAGTATCGGTGATGAATATGACTATATTGCTGTATGTCCTGCCTTTGCCAACCAGAGAAAAATGTACTTGCCTGGTAGTCTCACAGAAAATCCGAGCGTTCAGAAAGTGTGTGAATTGTTGCAGTGTGCCGAGAAGGTGAACTTATTCAAGCTGACTAAGTTTGTTAGGCTGGTCGGTAAGAGAGTTGCTGAGAATGGCTTGTCATTTCCTTAATTAAGCTGTTTTTAACCTTACATTGTTTAATTACTCTCATACCTTCAGGACTTTGTCCAGGGTCTTATTGAGTGAATAAAATATTCTCAATTCTCATATCACTTTGAGTAATAACCATGGTTCTAGAAGAGGTCACGTGGTGTCTATTATAATCTGCAAAACACATGTAGAACCATAGTTTTGATTACAATCTCAGAAGTTATTGAAAAAGATATATCTGTTTAGGGATTTCGTAGCTCTGCGGCAGATATCTTTCAACTGGGCCCATTATAACACATTTCCGGGGGTCAGATTTTCGTAGACTATTTTCTGTTAATCAATATATTTGGTAGGGGTGAAAACCACTGTAAAATCTGTTGTTGCAATTTGTTGTGGGTCAGGTGATATATTGACCTGTCTAGGAAATACGTACATCTGGCAGGCTTATTGCGAAAATCATCCGTCTGACTGTATAAAGTATAAAGTTAAAAAGGTAAAACGGGCATTATGGGATTGTTATAATTGCAAAGTTGTTGTACCTATTTGAATGTGGGTGTGTCACTACACATTAGTCAAAACTAGTCTTCCATCCATGGTGATATTTTTCAAATACAGACGAGAAGTGAAAAATAATATCTTCCAATACATCCTATAAACAATCAACTGCTAATCAAGTGTCAAAGTATGCCAACCATTTCTTTCCTCATATGCTGTATCATGGTTATGGAATGCCACCAGTCACACATGCAGCATGACTGGGCCAGGATAAATCTCGTTCCTCTTGTCAGGCTTAATAATCATCTGGCAGCGTCGTCCCTAGTAGCAAACAAGTGTGACCTTTATTCTGGTCAATAATGCCCATCGTGAAGTACTGTGGCGCAGATCAGCTTGTCTGAACCGGGTTAGAGGGTGACATCTAAATATCCATTCATGTGGGTCTCATAGACTGGCAAGAGCTCTAAAGCTATTTCTGCTACTGGGCAATGGTTCTTTGAATTTCCGTTCCTGAACTGACTTCGACCTCTCATGTACAACATATATAAATGCATTGATCACTAAGAATGAAAAGAGGTGGTCCATCTATATAGAAGGTACTATGATATATAGTCTGTATGACCTGCTTGTGGGACAAAATGATTTCCAACTTTACAAAAACCCTGTACTCATGTCATGTTATGTACCACCTAATGACATCTCATGGGAGAACTTCTTGCAGTCGAGTTTGATTGATAAATCAATGCATATGGATACGAAATGTTTGCTGGAGAATGTAGAAACGTTTATGCTTTTGTGATCAATAAGAGTTTGAATGGACACAAGACACTCTTGTAAATTACGAGTCTAAATATTGTGATAAATCACTTTTCTTAAAAAATCATTGACGGACATCTTACGTTTAAGCCAAAGGGAAATCTTATGAATCAGACAAATATAGATAATATATATGTATTATTTCCATGCAGTGTATTGCTTATAAAAGTATGGATGAGTGAACCTGCACAGAGATCATCTATTTTATTTCAGACGTAACCGAATGCAGATAATCAAGGCAGAGTATTAAGAAAAGAACGCATATATTCTGGGGTCTTGGTAAACTTTGTCTGCAGTATTGAATATTTGATTATTGATGTATATCATATTTGTACTTGTGAATCATAATGGACAATGGCTAAATTACCGAAAGATAATATATGACATTTGTTGAGTTAAGGTCATCTCTCACATTGTTAAGAAAACACAAAACCAAATATTTCATATTTATTGCAAGTCGGAATCCCCAACTCCACCCTAAATTATGGGTACACTTATTCCTTGGTTCAGTTCATGTTTCTATCTTTTTTATGTCCTTGTATTCCATTGTAACCTAGAAGCACGTTTCATCGGACAGTCTAGAGTGAGGCGAGTGATCCGGTGTCGCTATCTGTATGCAATACGTGGGCACTGCAAGGAAAAACGAAAGCAATATGGTTATCATTTCAAATTTGTACATAAACTGTCCTGCAACTTCTGTCCGTAATGTTCACAAGATACAAGACTCAACCGAAGTGAAATCACAAAATTACTTAACCTACAATTTGCAATGATCGTCGTTTGCACATCACACGACTTAACAGGATAATGTGAAGGTGTGCCTATGGTTATATACAAAGCAGATGTCAAGCATGTGTGGCAATTATGTTAGCTAGCCATGGAAGGTCAAACTTATCAAATTTGAAGTAGAGCTGTTTTTTCTCAGAAACAATACGAACATAAACCGCACAAATATTCCCTGCCTGTTAGGTTCCAAGCAGGATCATGGTTGCTCACAATAATACTATACAACATAAAACATCAGTAACGACTTAAACGTCAGAAGTCAAGAGAATTTACTACAATGGATTTTTGACCGGTTCACAACGATTAAGCCATGACATAGCCTTCAAGAATATGGGTGACAGCGGGACGATGTATGTTGGAGGCAAGCTTATCAGCTATTTGCATGCACACTGATGATGACTGGTCATGGAATTTTACGTTCGCTCTTAGATTCAGTAAGATTTGCACACGAAAATAGCACACTAGTTGAACATAGCATCATTGCGACAGCCTCAAGAATTGTTCACATCACCTTTGTGAGAACGAAACAACAAACGTACAATCGAATTACATCACCTTGTATAATACCTGTCCTGGTTCTAGAAAGGTCACGTGATGTCGATTAAAATCTGCAATCACATTAGCAGAGCTATAGGGTACTTTCAATTCCATAGATCAGATCCTAATGTAGGACAAGTCAAATTGTCTGCATAATCAATGATAACTTGAATTTTAAGAATATTGCATAAGTCATAATAACAATATATCCTGTACAATGTATTTGATAAAGAATTTGTAAACGGAAGCAGGGCCCATACTGGCAGATAATGAGCAATACATTATTAAGTTACCACACAGTGAAGCACCTTTGACTGACAGAAGGCAAATATGAAAGTACTCTCCCTTTGCCTGTGTGCAATTTGATATTGTGATGTACTTTGTCCTGAATATTGCTATTCGTGAATATCAAGATTTTTATTGAGCACCGAGAAATGCACCATACAATGGCAGCACCATTGTTGGGATTTGGATGTAGTCAATATCGTGAAATTGATTTGGAAAATCATAAAAACAGACTCAGACGTTTAACCGACTTGTGCATGTTACAATATTCTGATAATTGAGAGACATCGTTCCACATGAAACTAACATCAAGATTAATAGCTGATTTCTCAGCAATATGTTCACCTAGTCCACAGTTACGTTGGGAATATGAAAAACATTACTCATCGTTTTTTCATGCGCACAAAAGTCACATCTTTGTTCTACTATACATAATGCAATATTATTTACAGGAAATCGTTATTCTTAAATTGTTCGTACTAGTGCACTCCAATAAACAGGATGATCAAAATCGAACAAAATACATATACATAGGGACCAATGCATCCAGATAGAAAAACAAATCACAAGAAGACTATAAAAGATATACCTTGGGCCCTTGATCCCTCGCTGCTCGCTGCGCTCCCTGGTGGAGATGTGGTGCGTAATATCCCATTCAGACTCCCGTCCACATCGTTGCCATGGTAATGGTGGTTAATATTTTCCCGTAGCTGAACTAATGAATTCCTGTTGGCTAAAATCCTAATGTACTGTGGATGTGAAAGCAGCATTTCTTGAACTTGGTACAGCTTGTGGGTGATGTCTTTACCCAGCAAAGTAGAAATCACGCACGTGAAGTAAGGCTTGTCCTGGATGATGTTTTGCAGATGTTCTGTCTCAAACACACACAATCTGCTATCGTCTATTGCATGAATACTGACCTGGAAAATACACAACTATGAAAACTCTTTCTCAATCTTGATACAACAAAAAAGGGCATTGTATTGGTAGCATTCATGTCCATCAAGATAGCATCCTATCATTTTCATTCACGAATGTAGTATTTCTTAGGTTTCCTCTTTTCGTCATCACAACCCTATGCTTCAGTAATTTGTCGAGATATATAAAAATTTCGCTTGAGTTCACCTGGAATTTATCCTGACACCCCTCCTCTGGCCGCTCTATTCTACTATCGTATTCAACAGAGTCCACAAATTGAAGCGGTTCCACCATGTGGAGAAACAAATTATCACATGTCACCTTTAACCTGTAGAAAAACAAAGCGACGATGTACATGAATCAAATATACAAAATATCTTTTATATTCCTCATGATGTACCGGAGTCAAAATGAAACATGTATAGCTGCTGAGATGAAGGAAGACATTTGACCCAGGACATCAACAAGTTTTCATATTTACATCGGTATCCAATGGTACTATGCCATTATCACTATACAGCAGGCAGTCTACGGCGCACTACATAACTGCAATATTCTCGCGATACTGTCATATTCAGTAATTTTGATTCATCTAACCTCTCCTAGCCTAGCCTACCTTCCAGAGAGAAGAATGGACACTTTCTGTCCTAACACCGTGCTGTCTTCTACCGCATACATAGCACCAGAAGGTAAGTCTCTTATTGACGCCACTGAGACGAGTTCACTGAACTGAGTGCGAGTCATCCTCAGAGGCTTGAACATCTTTGCGTATAGTTCTTCCAGCTCACTGTGTATGGTCTCGGGCCAATTACAGACCACCCAGAAGCCGCAGTGTGTCAAGTTGACGATGCAAAATACAACGTACCACGTCAAGGCGTCCTTGTGACAGACAACGACTCCGCTCCATAACACGACGAGCAGCGAACCGAGCACCATGCCGCCACGTGACGTCAGCACGTGGTGACAAAAAGTGTGTGGCGTTATGAAGCTCAGGGCCATGGCGAGACAGCCGAGTTGATAGACAACATGCTGCGGTTCGATCCAGGAACTGCACGAATCGGTGAGATTCGTCACGGCGTTCGTGACATCCTCCTGGACCTCGAGCCATGTGTGAGTAATGGTCACGTGGTCCACACTCGTGTTTCCCTTGGTCTCCCACGTGGTCACCAGGGACTCCGTTAGTGACCATGACGTGAATACCTCGAATATATCAGTGGCATTCACATCCATAGCTCAGCATGGTATGAGCTCGTGTAGAACCACGGAATGCTGCCTTGTGACCTTTCTGATCATTATGTATTCATTTAAATTGAAGCACTGCCAAATCGATGGTCCAGATATTGCCCTCTGTCTCCAACTAAATTAGGCATCCTGGTCTTCGTCAAAAAGAGAAGGATAAAAATTCCATTACTACAATCCATGTCTGGATTTCAAAACTTCTATGTATATGTCAACATTAGATTGGGTTGTATATATTCAAGCGTTCTCATATCATATGTGCTTCATGATTGCACTCGAAGAGAATCAACTATTCGAGACTATTGGCTATGTTATATATTGCTACTTTATCTCTGTATTTTCTGGAATACAACAGCCCAACCATGATCATGACTTACCTGACAAAAATCTATGTATCTTGTTCTTTAGAAAGCGTCGTAAGTTGAGAAGAGCAAGCAATCCATCTAATGAGAATTCATATGCACACCTCCAGCGACACAATCACATCAATGCCAACACTGGTCTCAGGCCGAAATGTAACCCTGTTATCATCATGGACTTGACGACTCCGGCATACAGATTAGTATTACACGGCAATTGCACGCGGCGAAGCAGAAGTGTTGCGCAGAGTCCCTCGGTGGAAGGAGGTGGTCTGGGAACGGGGAGAGGCGGGAATCCTCCGAGGGTAGATTCTAGAATTATCGGGTGTTGACCAGAAATCACGTCCGTTTGCCGACGCCACGAATATCAACATGGCTCAGTAAGCAACTGATGTTGCTTGCACTTGGCATTTTGTGCAGCAGCAACCACGGTAAATGTCGCGTCGGTTTGCAGCATGGAGACAGCGCCATTGGCTTTTTCTCCCTTGCCTGGCAGAGCAGGGAGCGGTGATGGAGCTTCAGGGGAGAGTTCTGTAGGAAGGAGCCCACACACCCACTCGATCTATTCATACCGTGGCTCTCCCACCGGCCAAGCAACTCCAATTACCCCTCGGAGTGGTCGATGCTAGACTTAATTGTCTATTCCATCTCTGCGGGCACTATGCAGTAGCTGCCACAACTGTTGACTGCAATCATGACTCATTGAACTTGCAACTGTTAGAAGGATTAGCACATTCGATTAATTCAGAATCAATCAATCAGCGTGTGGTTGGATGCAACTGTGACTTCCCTCTTTTGTTTTTATTTTGCACTTGGGCTGTAATTAAGGATTAATTGCATGTGATCGTCATGAACCTGGCATTGACCAGCTGTCCATTCACTTACAATGTAAATATAAAGGTAACAAATTCATGAATTTACACACTTCCAATCAACGTGAAACTTTGCCTTTCTGATTGTTAGCCATCAAAGATTACTAACCGAGATTCTGTTTCTTACTAAGCAATGTTAAATTTGTTAAATTCATCGTTTTCATATGTCATTTTCCGACCTATTTCTCAGTCTACAAAAATACACTCACAACAGGGCGAGCGAAAAGATTATGATTTGCAACAAATAGGTAGTGAGGTCAGTAAAACTCACAGTTGATATGCACTCGGGTGCACCGAGGTGTTTGGGATTATGAATGTTCAGCTCATTGTATTCATCTCACAGAAAGTATAGCCCTAGATATTCTCATTATTTTGACGACAACAAGGAATAAATATATGCAACAGCCGGTGTTTGTCAAGCAGAACACTCGAATCTTCGTTTTGGTGAAACGTATAAAATGATTTATCTAATCATCATATTGCACAGCTTTCGTGGCCCAAGTACCGTACACTGCTTCTTAATACTACTCGTTCACTGAAAGCATACCATTTAATCCGTCTCACACCTTTTTAATCCTTATTGAAAATAGAGTACGGCGCAGGATATGATACTTGGGCCGCTTTCGTGATATCATTTATGAAACCATGTCTCGGTTCATCAACCATGAGTATATGTGTGTGTGCTAGCCAAGTTTTAGGTCAGGGGTTTGTATTGTTTTGGTGATTTTGTTACCTTTACTTTCACATTATAAGTCAATGGAAAAGTGCCTCAGTGCAGTCATCGGTAAGTTACGTGCAATCACACCTTAAGTGCGATTTATATGACGATTATAATGCTGCCCAGGGCAAATCAAAGTAATATGTACATAGAGTTTTCCCGAGGGTTTTCGTTTCTTTTTTTCATTTGTGGTGAATTACAATTGTTCTGAGGAATAGCTCCAATGTCGTCTGCTCATGCGAATACATCATATTCATTTCACAAATGAGGTTGTGTTCCATGGAAAAGTGGAGATGATATTTTTCACATCAGACATGAGTTCAAAACATCAGGTATGGCTTCTAAATTAGAGTCGTGCCTTCGTGGAAACAGATAATATGATACTTGTAGAAGGAGTGCAAGTAGAGTAACAGATTCAAGGCATATTTATAGCACCTGTAAACTGAAGAGGTTGTGTTACATTGTAAAGAAATCTGTGTTCGTGTGCAACAAATCCACCATAATGTACACAGCCACTACATGGCAACAATCATTTAACACAAAACCAAATTATATATTAAATATTGTTGAGGTCAGTAATTTCATGTCAAGTAATTTTACTTAACTTGATGTCTCTGTCAGTAAACCAGAATTAAACTGCATGTTTTCGATGCAGAACGGGTTATAAATACACCACAGCACCACGGAAGCAAAAACAGAATTCCAGTTCGCTCGATGACTAAGATATGTTCATTATGCTTGTTACATTGCCCTTAACTGTTCTACTGATCTCAGTGCAGGTTTATCGAAACACCTTTAGCCTTCCAGTATTGCGCAGAATACATATACACTAGCCTAACGCAAGCCAAGGCATCATGATCATGATGACAAGATCCATGTTATTTGGGAGTGTCTGAGCATAACTGCACATTTTCTTTAGCCAAATTTTCACCGACCTATCGAGGTTATCTGCATGTAATGGCCAGGTTACCTAGTCTTTCTTACGTATCCGACAAGACACCCTGTAATGTATATATATACTCGTGTTCTCATTTGCTGGCTCACAGACATGATGCAATGTGCTTAAATAGCCTGTCATTGTGCTTAAATAGCCTGTCACATAATACTGTCATTGACCTGTACGATGTACGATGGTAAGTCCAGAAGAACAAGATTGTCTGGTCTGATGTGATAGTACTGTCTGATCATGGTACTGTCTTGTCATATTGAATTTTTTATTCCCCCAGAGGTTTTAGTCAATTCGCTTTTGGTATAAAAGGTGATATGATATGACATAATCAATAAACGAATTGGGATGGTATGTGCCATGCAATGATGCTTCACTATTATTACCAGATCGAAACATCCCCCAGTGATATTTGAAACAATAACAACGCACCCGAAGTTGGTTCCGATGGGCATTGTGGAAGGTCCTCAAGAGTGAATATCGATTGTGCAAATCGTATGAAATTACTCACAGAGGACTGAAGACAGCTAAAAATAACAGGATAAAATGAATGATTCATCTTTGTGCGAACGAGAGAAACAACGAAACCAAATAATATATTGTTGATATCATGTCTGGTTCCCAAAGAAAACGAAAGGATAAAAAGGTCTAGGACCAAAGGCACTGTAGTGTACCTGCAATTTGTTCAAATTGTCATTGTATCTCTAAGTAAGAATTGTCGAAGTGAAGCTGTATTTCCCAAGTACTTTATATTCAGCTGCCAATTCACAAATACAAAGGTATACGTGAGCTAGACCCACGCCTCGATCACGGTTTACTCGAGGAGTTTGAACACAAGTTGAATGTCACAAAAGATGACCAGCTAGGCCTTTCTATACATGTATGTTCATGCTAGGATCTACTAGTATTCAGTGTCCAAATGCCGATTTGTGATTTTGAGTGAAAAAAATCCCGACATCCCGTTCAACCATCTCACATTATATCCATGAGTAATGAAAGATTTGCATCATCCGTACATCCATGATTCGGATTTCTGAAATGGTTGTTGTCGGTGTTTACAGCTGGAGCACGTGACGTATAAATTTGCCTGTACATGAACTTGCTCGTATCACGTACATTCAATACCCGTGCCTCACTTCAAACGTTGTGTATTCGATGTGTGTTTTGAGAAGAGCTAGTGGACCTCAAAAGGTGAGCTCCACAGGTTATCTTTTGATGTCAGGTTCACATGATGAAAGGTAATTTGGAGCCAAGAAACACAAACACCACTGTATCAAACAGAGCTACAAATACTTCATGTACTTGCACAAACTATCATCCAATGATGATAGTGTTCACTGTAGCACGTGAAAAAAAATGCCCACATTGGAGGTGAATGTCCCCTTACTGTAACCCAATCCCCGTTTTCCATCGGCAAGACCATGTCGCTTGCTAGAGGAACACTTTTCTTCACTACAAATTGTTTTGTTTTACATCTCCGGTTGTGTCCTCTACTAATCAGAAGAGCGCCCACGTGTGTGACAGTTCAATTGATGGAGCTCATATAGTCTGAAAAATTGAGCCGCATCTATGCAGACCATTTAATATTGCCCTACATATATTTATCAGTGTACTAGGAAATATATGGCATTGAACTAATCTATCGATTTGATTACAAGCACACGTCGGTTTCCCTTTCGTAACTTTCCTTCATGTGAATCATTATTCACATATGAACCGTGAGGACAAGTGTTATTCAGCGACAAGGCTTTACTTGGTCTCTTTAGATCCATAGCGCATTATTTCCAAGTTATTTTTGTTCATTCCTTTACACTAGTTACAGCCACCTTTTGTACAAGCTTACATATGAACTCCGCGTATATGTTATGTGATCTAATAAAAAAAAAATATGTCTGTATGCTTATCATCCACTATCATATTTGGATCATAACATACATGGAATCGTTATACATGTGATTGGGATATTTTTTATAGTATGGTGCAACGTGTTGGTGTGCACCCGGTCATCAACTTGTTCGCCAATATTAGTAGATATGTACTGTCCATCGATAGCCCAGAGGTGTTCTAGAATTTGTTTCGATATGACTTCTGAATTCATTGAATTTATATTTATGAATGGTTTTGTTATCACATCAGTCGATCTTATGTAGGTCCTGAGGAACGAGAACAAAATAATAACAAGAATTCCTCATCCACTGGTTCAGTAGCCATTGAAGTTTTCTACATAAAAATGTGTGTGATAGATGTGTGTGATAGGAAATCTTATGAATCAAATATAGATAATATATATGTATTATTTCCATGCGGTGTATTGCTCATAAAAGTATGGATGAGTGAACCTGCACAGAGATCATCTATTTA
Source organism: Terebella lapidaria (assembly GCA_949152475.1). Taxonomy (NCBI): domain Eukaryota; kingdom Metazoa; phylum Annelida; class Polychaeta; order Terebellida; family Terebellidae; genus Terebella; species Terebella lapidaria. The sequence continues at coordinate 23,659,329 of OX424558.1, read as the reverse complement.
ATTTCAGACGTAACCGAATGCAGATAATCAAGGCAGAGTATTATGAAAAGAACGCATATATTCTGGGGTCTTGGTAAACTTTGTCTGCAGTATTGAATATTTGATTATTGATGTATATCATATTTGTACTTGTGAATCATAACAGACAATGGCTAAAATACCGAAAGATAATATGTGACATTTGTTGAGTTAAGGTCATCTCTCACATTGTTAAGAAAACACAAAACCAAATATTTCATATTTATGCAAGTCGGAATCCCCAACTCCACCCTAAATGATGGGTACACTTATTCCTTGGTTCAGTTCATGTTTCTATCTTTTTTATGTCCTTGTATTCCATTGTAACCTAGAAGCACGTTTCATCGGACAGTCTAGAGTGAGGTGAGTGATCCGGTGTCGCTATCTGTATGCAATACGTGGGCACTGCAAGGAAAAACGAAAGTAATAGGGTTATCATTTCAAATTTGTACATAAATTGTCCTGCAACTTCTGTCCGTAATGTTCACAAGATACAAGACTCAACCGAAGTGAAATCACAAAATTACTTAACCTACAATTTGCAAAGATCGTCGTTTGCACATCACACGACTTAACAGGATAATGTGAAGGTGTGCCGTTGGTTATATACAAAGCAGATGTCAAGCATGTGTGGCAATTATGTTAGCTAGCCATGGAAGGTCAAACTTATCAAATTTGAAGTAGAGCTGTTTTTTCTCAGAAACAATACGAACATAAACCGCACAAATATTCCCTGCCTGTTAAGTTCCAAGCAGGATCATGGTTGCTCACAATAATACTATACAACATAAAACATCAGTAACGACTTAAACGTCAGAAGTCAAGAGAATTTACTACAATGGATTTTTGCCCGGTTCACAACGATTAAGCCATGACATAGCCTTCAAGAATATGGGTGACAGCGGGACGATGTATGTTGGAGGCAAGCTTATCAGCTATTTGCATGCACACAGATGATGACTGGTCATGGAATTTTACGTTCGCTCTTAGATTCAGTAAGGTTTGCACACGAAAATAGCACACTAGTTGAACATAGCATCATTGCGACAGCCTCAAGAATTGTTCACATCACCTTTGTGAGAACGAAACAACAAACGTACAATCGAATTACATCACCTTGTATAATACCTGTCCTGGTTCTAGAAAGGTCACGTGATGTCGATTAAAATCTGCAATCACATTAGCAGAGCTATAGGGTACTTTCAATTCCATAGATCAGATCCTAATGTAGGACAAGTCAAATTGTCTGCATAATCAATGATAACTTGAATTTTAAGAATATTGCATAAGTCATAATAACAATATATCCTGTACAATGTATTTGATAAAGAATTTGTAAACGGAAGCAGGGCCCATACTGGCAGATAATGAGCAATACATTATTAAGTTACCACACAGTGAAGCACCTTTGACTGACAGAAGGCAAATATGAAAGTACTCTCCCTTTGCCTGTGTGCAATTTGATATTGTGATGTACTTTGTCCTGAATATTGCTATTCGTGAATATCAAGATTTTTATTGAGCACCGAGAAATGCACCATACAATGGCAGCACCATTGTTGGGATTTGGATGTAGTCAATATCGTGAAATTGATTTGGAAAATCATAAAAACAGACTCAGACGTTTAACCGACTTGTGCATGTTACAATATTCTGATAATTGAGAGACATCGTTCCACATGAAACTAACATCAAGATTAATAGCTGATTTCTCAGCAATATGTTCACCTAGTCCACAGTTACCTTGGGAATATGAAAAACATTACTCATCGTTTTTTCATGCGCACAAAAGTCACATCTTTGTTCTACTATACATAATGCAATATTATTTACAGGAAATCGTTATTCTTAAATTGTTCGTACTAGTGCACTCCAATAAACAGGATGATCAAAATCGAACAAAATACATATACATAGGGACCAATGCATCCAGATAGAAAAACAAATCACAAGAAGACTATAAAAGATATACCTTGGGCCCTTGATCCCTCGCTGCTCGCTGCGCTCCCTGGTGGAGATGTGGTGCGTAATATCCCATTCAGACTCCCGTCTACATCGTTGCCATGGTAATGGTGGTTAATATTTTCCCGTAGCTGAACTAATGAATTCCTGTTGGCTAAAATCCTAATGTACTGTGGATGTGAAAGCAGCATTTCTTGAACTTGGTACAGCTTGTGGGTGATGTCTTTACCCAGCAAAGTAGAAATCACGCACGTGAAGTAAGGCTTGTCCTGGATGATGTTTTGCAGATGTTCTGTCTCAAACACACACAATCTGCTATCGTCTATTGCACGAATACTGACCTGGAAAATAAACAACTATGAAAACTCTTTCTCAATCTTGATACAACAAAAAAGGGCATTGTATTGGTAGCATTCATGTCCATCAAGATAGCATCCTATCATTTTCATTCACGAATGTAGTATTTCTTAGGTTTCCTCTTTTCGTCATCACAACCCTATGCTTCAGTAATTTGTCGAGATATATAAAAATTTCGCTTGAGTTCACCTGGAATTTATCCTGACGCCCCTCCTCTGGCCGCTCTATTCTACTATCGTATTCAACAGAGTCCACAAATTGAAGCGGTTCCACCATGTGGAGAAACAAATTATCACATGTCACCTTTAACCTGTAGAAAAACAAAGCGACGATGTACATGAATCAAATATACAAAATATCTTTTATTTTCCTCATGATGTACCGGAGTCAAAATGAAACATGTATAGCTGCTGAGATGAAGGAAGACATTTGACCCAGGACATCAACAAGTTTTCATATTTACATCGGTATCCAATGGTACTATGCCATTATCACTATACAGCAGGCAGTCTACGGCGCACTACATAACTGCAATATTCTCGCGATACTGTCATATTCAGTAATTTTGATTCATCTAACCTCTCCTAGCCTAGCCTACCTTCCAGAGAGAAGAATGGACACTTTCTGTCCTAACACCGTGCTGTCTTCTACCGCATACATAGCACCAGAAGGTAAGTCTCTTATTGACGCCACTGAGACGAGTTCACTGAACTGAGTGCGAGTCATCCTCAGAGGCTTGAACATCTTTGCGTATAGTTCTTCCAGCTCACTGTGTATGGTCTCGGGCCAATTACAGACCACCCAGAAGCCGCAGTGTGTCAAGTTGACGATGCAAAATACAACGTACCACGTCAAGGCGTCCTTGTGACAGACAACGACTCCGCTCCATAACACGACGAGCAGCGAACCGAGCACCATGCCGCCACGTGACGTCAGCACGTGGTGACAAAAAGTGTGTGGCGTTATGAAGCTCAGGGCCATGGCGAGACAGCCGAGTTGATAGACAACATGCTGCGGTTCGATCCAGGAACTGCACGAATCGGTGAGATTCGTCACGGCGTTCGTGACATCCTCCTGGACCTCGAGCCATGTGTGAGTAATGGTCACGTGGTCCACACTCGTGTTTCCCTTGGTCTCCCACGTGGTCACCGGGGACTCCGTTAGTGACCATGACGTGAATACCTCGAATATATCAGTGGCATTCACATCCATAGCTCAGCATGGTATGAGCTCGTGTAGAACCACGGAATGCTGCCTTGTGACCTTTCTGATCATTATGTATTCATTTAAATTGAAGCACTGCCAAATCGATGGTCCAGATATTGCCCTCTGTCTCCAACTAAATTAGGCATCCTGGTCTTCGTCAAAAAGAGAAGGATAAAAATTCCATTACTACAATCCATGTCTGGATTTCAAAACTTCTATGTATATATCAACATTAGATTGGGTTGTATATATTCAAGCGTTCTCATATCATATGTGCTTCATGATTGCACTCGAAGAGAATCAACTATTCGAGACTATTGGCTATGTTATATATTGCTACTTTATCTCTGTATTTTCTGGAATACAACAGCCCAACCATGATCATGACTTACCTGACAAAAATCTATGTATCTTGTTCTTTAGAAAGCGTCGTAAGTTGAGAAGAGCAAGCAATCCATCTAATGAGAATTCATATGCACACCTCCAGCGATACAATCACATCAATGCCAACACTGGTCTCAGGCCGAAATGTAACCCTGTTATCATCATGGACTTGACGACTCCGGCATACAGATTAGTATTACACGGCAATTGCACGCGGCGAAGCAGAAGTGTTGCGCAGAGTCCCTCGGTGGAAGGGGGTGGTCTGGGAACGGGGAGAGGCGGGAATCCTCCGAGGGTAGATTCTAGAATTATCGGGTGTTGACCAGAAATCACGTCCGTTTGCCGACGCCACGAATATCAACATGGCTCAGTAAGCAACTGATGTTGCTTGCACTTGGCATTTTGTGCAGCAGCAACCACGGTAAATGTCGCGTCGGTTTGCAGCATGGAGACAGCGCCATTGGCTTTTTCTCCCTTGCCTGGCAGAGCAGGGAGCGGTGATGGAGCTTCAGGGGAGAGTTCTGTAGGAAGGAGCCCACACACCCACTCGATCTATTCATACCGTGGCTCTCCCACCGGCCAAGCAACTCCAATTACCCCTCGGAGTGGTCGATGCTAGACTTAATTGTCTATTCCATCTCTGCGTGCACTATGCAGTAGCTGCCACAACTGTTGACTGCAATCATGACTCATTGAACTTGCAACTGTTAGAAGGATTAGCACATTCGATTAATTCAGAATCAATCAATCAGCGTGTGGTTGGATGCAACTGTGACTTCCCTCTTTTGTTTTTATTTTGCACTTGGGCTGTAATTAAGTGCGATTTATATGACGATTATAATGCTGCCCAGGGCAAATCAAAGTAATATGTACATAGAGTTTTCCCGAGGGTTTTCGTTTCTTTTTTTCATTTGTGGTGAATTACAATTGTTCTGAGGAATAGCTCCAATGTCGTCTGCTCATGCGAATACATCATATTCATTTCACAAATGAGGTTGTGTTCCATGGAAAAGTGGAGATGATATTTTTCACATCAGACATGAGTTCAAAACATCAGGTATGGCTTCTAAATTAGAGTCGTGCCTTCGTGGAAACAGATAATATGATACTTGTAGAAGGAGTGCAAGTAGAGTAACAGATTCAAGGCATATTTATCGCACCTGTAAACTGAAGAGGTTGTGTTACATTGTAAAGAAATCTGTGTTCGTGTGCAACAAATCCACCATAATGTACACAGCCACTACATGGCAACAATCATTTAACACAAAACCAAATTATATATTAAATATTGTTGAGGTCAGTAATTTCATGTCAAGTAATTTTACTTAACTTGATGCCTCCGTCAGAAAACCAGAATTAAACTGCATGTTTTCGATGCAGAACGGGTTATAAATACACCACAGCACCACGGAAGCAAAAACAGAATTCCAGTTCGCTCGATGACTAAGATATGTTCATTATGCTTGTTACATTGCCCTTAACTGTTCTACTGATCTCAGTGCAGGTTTATCGAAACACCTTTAGCCTTCCAGTATTGCGCAGAATACATATACACTAGCCTAACGCAAGCCAAGGCATCATGATCATGATGACAAGATCCATGTTATTTGGGAGTGTCTGAGCATAACTGCACATTTTCTTTAGCCAAATTTTCACCGACCTATCGAGGTTATCTGCATGTAATGGCCAGGTTACCTAGTCTTTCTTACGTATCCGACAAGACACCCTGTAATGTATATATATACTCGTGTTCTCATTTGCTGGCTCACAGACATGATGCAATGTGCTTAAATAGCCTGTCATTGTGCTTAAATAGCCTGTCACATAATACTGTCATTGACCTGTACGATGTACGATGGTAAGTCCAGAAGAACATGATTGTCTGGTCTGATGTGATAGTACTGTCTGATCATGGTACTGTCTTGTCATATTGAATTTTTTATTCCCCCAGAGGTTTTAGTCAATTCGCTTTTGGTATAAAAGGTGATATGATATGACATAATCAATAAACGAATTGGGATGGTATGTGCCATGCAATGATGCTTCACTATTATTACCAGATCGAAACATCCCCCAGTGATATTTGAAACAATAACAACGCACCCGAAGTTGGTTCCGATGGGCATTGTGGAAGGTCCTCAAGAGTGAATATCGATTGTGCAAATCGTATGAAATTACTCACAGAGGACTGAAGACAGCTAAAAATAACAGGATAAAATGAATGATTCATCTTTGTGCGAACGAGAGAAACAACGAAACCAAATAATATATTGTTGATATCATGTCTGGTTCCCAAAGAAAACGAAAGGATAAAAAGGTCTAGGACCAAAGGCACTGTAGTGTACCTGCAATTTGTTCAAATTGTCATTGTATCTCTAAGTAAGAATTGTCGAAGTGAAGCTGTATTTCCCAAGTACTTTATATTCAGCTGCCAATTCACAAATACAAAGGTATACGTGAGCTAGACCCACGCCTCGATCACGGTTTACTCGAGGAGTTTGAACACAAGTTGAATGTCACAAAAGATGACCAGCTAGGCCTTTCTATACATGTATGTTCATGCTAGGATCTACTAGTATTCAGTGTCCAAATGCCGATTTGTGATTTTGAGTGAAAAAAATCCCGACATCCCGTTCAACCATCTCACATTATATCCATGAGTAATGAAAGATTTGCATCATCCGTACATCCATGATTCGGATTTCTGAAATGGTTGTTGTCGGTGTTTACAGCTGGAGCACGTGACGTATAAATTTGCCTGTACATGAACTTGCTTGTATCACGTACATTCAATACCCGTGCCTCACTTCAAACGTTGTGTATTCGATGTGTGTTTTGAGAAGAGCTAGTGGACCTCAAAAGGTGAGCTCGACAGGTTATCTTTTGATGTCAGGTTCACATGATGAAAGGTAATTTGGAGCCAAGAAACACAAACACCACTGTATCAAACAGAGCTACAAATACTTCATGTACTTGCACAAACTATCATCCAATGATGATAGTGTTCACTGTAGCACGTGAAAAAAAATGCCCACATTGGAGGTGAATGTCCCCTTACTGTAACCCAATCCCCGTTTTCCATCGGCAAGACCATGTCACTTGCTAGAGGAACACTTTTCTTCACTACAAATTGTTTTGTTTTACATCTCCGGTTGTGTCCTCTACTAATCAGAAGAGCGCCCACGTGTGTGACAGTTCAATTGATGGGGCTCATATAGTCTGAAAAATTGAGCCGCATCTATGCAGACCATTTAATATTGCCCTACATATATTTATCAGTGTACTAGGAAATATATGGCATTGAACTAATCTATCGATTTGATTACAAGCACACGTCGGTTTCCCTTTCGTAACTTTCCTTCATGTGAATCATTATTCACATATGAACCGTGAGGACAAGTGTTATTCAGCCACAAGGCTTTACTTGGTCTCTTTAGATCCATAGCGCATTATTTCCAAGTTATTTTTGTTCATTCCTTTACACTAGTTACAGCCACCTTTTGTACAAGCTTACATATGAACTCCGCGTATATGTTATGTGATCTAATAAAAAAAAATATGTCTGTATGCTTATCATCCACTATCATATTTGGATCATAACATACGTGGAATCGTTATACATGTGATTGGGATATTTTTTATAGTATGGTGCAACGTGTCGGTGTGCACCCGGTCATCAACTTGTTCGCCAATATTAGTAGATATGTACTGTCCATCGATAGCCCAGAGGTGTTCTAGAATTTGTTTTGATATGACTTCTGAATTCATTGAATTTATATTTATGAATGGTTTTGTTATCACATCAGTCGATCTTATGTAGGTCCTGAGGAACGAGAACAAAATAATAACAAGAATTCCTCATCCACTGGTTCAGTAGCCATTGAAGTTTTCTACATAAAAATGTGTGTGATAGATGTGTGTGATAGGAAATCTTATGAATCAAATATAGATAATATATATGTATTATTTCCATGCGGTGTATTGCTCATAAAAGTATGGATGAGTGAACCTGCACAGAGATCATCTATTTTATTTCAGACGTAACCGAATGCAGATAATCAAGGCAGAGTATTATGAAAAGAACGCATATATTCTGGGGTCTTGGTAAACTTTGTCTGCAGTATTGAATATTTGATTATTGATGTATATCATATTTGTACTTGTGAATCATAACAGACAATGGCTAAAATACCGAAAGATAATATGTGACATTTGTTGAGTTAAGGTCATCTCTCACATTGTTAAGAAAACACAAAACCAAATATTTCATATTTATTGCAAGTCGGAATCCCCAACTCCACCCTAAATGATGGGTACACTTATTCCTTGGTTCAGTTCATGTTTCTATCTTTTTTATGTCCTTGTATTCCATTGTAACCTAGAAGCACGTTTCATCGGACAGTCTAGAGTGAGGTGAGTGATCCGGTGTCGCTATCTGTATGCAATACGTGGGCACTGCAAGGAAAAACGAAAGTAATAGGGTTATCATTTCAAATTTGTACATAAATTGTCCTGCAACTTCTGTCCGTAATGTTCACAAGATACAAGACTCAACCGAAGTGAAATCACGAAATTACTTAACCTACAATTTGCAAAGATCGTCGTTTGCACATCACTTAACAGGATAATGTGAAGGTGTGCCGTTGGTTATATACAAAGCAGATGTCAAGCATGTGTGGCAATTATGTTAGCTAGCCATGGAAGGTCAAACTTATCAAATTTGAAGTAGAGCTGTTTTTTCTCAGAAACAATACGAACATAAACCGCACAAATATTCCCTGCCTGTTAAGTTCCAAGCAGGATCATGGTTGCTCACAATAATACTATACAACATAAAACATCAGTAACGACTTAAACGTCAGAAGTCAAGAGAATTTACTACAATGGATTTTTGCCCGGTTCACAACGATTAAGCCATGACATAGCCTTCAAGAATATGGGTGACAGCGGGACGATGTATGTTGGAGGCAAGCTTATCAGCTATTTGCATGCACACAGATGATGACTGGTCATGGAATTTTACGTTCGCTCTTAGATTCAGTAAGGTTTGCACACGAAAATAGCACACTAGTTGAACATAGCATCATTGCGACAGCCTCAAGAATTGTTCACATCACCTTTGTGAGAACGAAACAACAAACGTACAATCGAATTACATCACCTTGTATAATACCTGTCCTGGTTCTAGAAAGGTCACGTGATGTCGATTAAAATCTGCAATCACATTAGCAGAGCTATAGGGTACTTTCAATTCCATAGATCAGATCCTAATGTAGGACAAGTCAAATTGTCTGCATAATCAATGATAACTTGAATTTTAAGAATATTGCATAAGTCATAATAACAATATATCCTGTACAATGTATTTGATAAAGAATTTGTAAACGGAAGCAGGGCCCATACTGGCAGATAATGAGCAATACATTATTAAGTTACCACACAGTGAAGCACCTTTGACTGACAGAAGGCAAATATGAAAGTACTCTCCCTTTGCCTGTGTGCAATTTGATATTGTGATGTACTTTGTCCTGAATATTGCTATTCGTGAATATCAAGATTTTTATTGAGCACCGAGAAATGCACCATACAATGGCAGCACCATTGTTGGGATTTGGATGTAGTCAATATCGTGAAATTGATTTGGAAAATCATAAAAACAGACTCAGACGTTTAACCGACTTGTGCATGTTACAATATTCTGATAATTGAGAGACATCGTTCCACATGAAACTAACATCAAGATTAATAGCTGATTTCTCAGCAATATGTTCACCTAGTCCACAGTTACCTTGGGAATATGAAAAACATTACTCATCGTTTTTTCATGCGCACAAAAGTCACATCTTTGTTCTACTATACATAATGCAATATTATTTACAGGAAATCGTTATTCTTAAATTGTTCGTACTAGTGCACTCCAATAAACAGGATGATCAAAATCGAACAAAATACATATACATAGGGACCAATGCATCCAGATAGAAAAACAAATCACAAGAAGACTATAAAAGATATACCTTGGGCCCTTGATCCCTCGCTGCTCGCTGCGCTCCCTGGTGGAGATGTGGTGCGTAATATCCCATTCAGACTCCCGTCCACATCGTTGCCATGGTAATGGTGGTTAATATTTTCCCGTAGCTGAACTAATGAATTCCTGTTGGCTAAAATCCTAATGTACTGTGGATGTGAAAGCAGCATTTCTTGAACTTGGTACAGCTTGTGGGTGATGTCTTTACCCAGCAAAGTAGAAATCACGCACGTGAAGTAAGGCTTGTCCTGGATGATGTTTTGCAGATGTTCTGTCTCAAACACACAAAGTCTGCTATCGTCTATTGCACGAATACTGACCTGGAAAATACACAACTATGAAAACTCTTTCTCAATCTTGATACAACAAAAAAAAGCATTGTATTGGTAGCATTCATATCCATCAAGATAGCATCCTATCATTTTCATTCACGAATGTAGTATTTCTTAGGTTTCCACTTTTCGTCATCACAATCCTATGCTTTAGTAATTTGTCGAGATATATAAAAATTTCGCTTGAGTTCACCTGGAATTTATCCTGACACCCCTCCTCTGGCCGCTCTATTCTACTATCGTATTCAACAGAGTCCACAAATTGAAGCGGTTCCACCATGTGGAGAAACAAATTATCACAGGTCACCTTTAACCTGTAGAAAAACAAAGCGACGATGTACATAAATCAAATATACAAAATATCTTTTATATTCCTCATGATGTACCGGGGTCATAATGAAACATGTATAGCTGCTGAGATGAAGGAAGAAATTTGACCCAGGACATCAACATGTATCGTTGAAACAAGTTTCATTATTTACATCGGTATCCAATGCTACTATGCCATTATCACTATACAGCAGGCAGTCTACGGCGCACTACATAACTGCAATATTCTCGCGATACTGTCATATTCAGTAATTTTGATTCATCTAACCTCTCCTAGCCTAGCCTACCTTCCAGAGAGAAGAATGGACACTTTCTGTCCTGACACCGTGCTGTCTTCTACCGCATACATAGCACCAGAAGGTAAGTCTCTTATTGACGCCACTGAGACGAGTTCACTGAACTGAGTGCGAGTCATCCTCAGAGGCTTGAACATCTTTGCGTATAGTTCTTCCAGCTCACCGTGTATGGTCTCGGGCCAATTACAGACCACCCAGAAGCCGCAGTGTGTCAAGTTGACGATGCAAAATACAACGTACCACGTCAAGACGTCCTTGTGACAGACAACGACTCCGCTCCATAACACGACGAGCAGCGAACCGAGCACCATGCCGCCACGTGACGTCAGCACGTGGTGACAAAAAGTGTGTGGCGTTATGAAGCTCAGGGCCATGGCGAGACAGCCGAGTTGATAGACAACATGCTGCGGTTCGATCCAGGAACTGCACGAATCGGTGAGATTCGTCACGGCGTTCGTGACATCCTCCTGGACCTCGAGCCATGTGTGAGTAATGGTCACGTGGTCCACACTCGTGTTTCCCTTGGTCTCCCACGTGGTCACCGGGGACTCCGTTAGTGACCATGACGTGAATACCTCGAATATATCAGTGGCATTCACATCCATAGCTCAGCATGGTATGAGCTCGTGTAGAACCACGGAATGCTGCCTTGTGAACTTTCTGATCATTATGTATTCATTTAAATTGAAGCACTGCCAAATCGATGGTCCAGATATTGCCCTCTGTCTCCGACTAAATTAGGCATCCTGGTCTTCGTCAAAAAGAGAAGGATAAAAATTCCATTACTACAATCCATGTCTGGATTTCAAAACTTCTATGTATATATCAACATTAGATTGGGTTGTATATATTCAAGCGTTCTCATATCATATGTGCTTCATGATTGCACTCGAAGAGAATCAACTATTCGAGACTATTGGCTATGTTATATATTGCTACTTTATCTCTGTATTTTCTGGAATACAACAGCCCAACCATGATCATGACTTACCTGACAAAAATCTATGTATCTTGTTCTTTAGAAAGCGTCGTAAGTTGAGAAGAGCAAGCAATCCATCTAATGAGAATTCATATGCACACCTCCAGCGACACAATCACATCAATGCCAACACTGGTCTCAGTCCGAAATGTAACCCTGTTATCATCATGGACTTGACGACTCCGGCATACAGATTAGTATTACACGGCAATTGCACGCGGCGAAGCAGAAGTGTTGCGCAGAGTCCCTCGGTGGAAGGGGGTGGTCTGGGAACGGGGAGAGGCGGGAATCCTCCGAGGGTAGATTCTAGAATTATCGGGTGTTGACCAGAAATCACGTCCGTTTGCCGACGCCACGAATATCAACATGGCTCAGTAAGCAACTGATGTTGCTTGCACTTGGCATTTTGTGCAGCAGCAACCACGGTAAATGTCGCGTCGGTTTGCAGCATGGAGACAGCGCCATTGGCTTTTTCTCCCTTGCCTGGCAGAGCAGGGAGCGGTGATGGAGCTTCAGGGGAGAGTTCTGTAGGAAGGAGCCCACACACCCACTCGATCTATTCATACCGTGGCTCTCCCACCGGCCAAGCAACTCCAATTACCCCTCGGAGTGGTCGATACTAGACGTAATTGTCTATTCCATCTCTGCGGGCACTATGCAGTAGCTGCCACAACTGTTGACTGCAATCATGACTCATTGAACTTGCAACTGTTAGAAGGATTAGCACATTCGATTAATTCAGAATCAATCAATCAGCGTGTGGTTGGATGCAACTGTGACTTCCCTCTTTTGTTTTTATTTTGCACTTGGGCTGTAATTAAGTGCGATTTATATGACGATTATAATGCTGCCCAGGGCAAATCAAAGTAATATGTACATAGAGTTTTCCCGAGGGTTTTCGTTTCTTTTTTTCATTTGTGGTGAATTACAATTGTTCTGAGGAATAGCTCCAATGTCGTCTGCTCATGCGAATACATCATATTCATTTCACAAATGAGGTTGTGTTCCATGGAAAAGTGGAGATGATATTTTTCACATCAGACATGAGTTCAAAACATCAGGTATGGCTTCTAAATTAGAGTCGTGCCTTCGTGGAAACAGATAATATGATACTTGTAGAAGGAGTGCAAGTAGAGTAACAGATTCAAGGCATATTTATCGCACCTGTAAACTGAAGAGGTCGTGTTACATTGTAAAGAAATCTGTGTTCGTGTGCAACAAATCCACCATAATGTACACAGCCACTACATGGCAACAATCATTTAACACAAAACCAAATTATATATTAAATATTGTTGAGGTCAGTAATTTCATGTCAAGTAATTTTACTTAACTTGATGCCTCCGTCAGAAAACCAGAATTAAACTGCATGTTTTCGATGCAGAACGGGTTAGAAATACACCACAGCACCACGGAAGCAAAAACAGAATTCCAGTTCGCTCGATATGTTCATTATGCTTGTTACATTGCCCTTAACTGTTCTACTGATCTCAGTGTAGGTTTATCGAAACACCTTTAGCCTTCCAGTATTGCGCAGAATACATATACACTAGCCTAACGCAAGCCAAGGCATCATGATCATGATGACAAGATCCATGTTATTTGGGAGTGTCTGAGCATAACTGCACATTTTCTTTAGCCAACTTTTCACCGACCTATCGAGGTTATCTGCATGTAATGGCCAGGTTACCTAGTCTTTCTTATGTATCCGACAAGACACCCTGTGATGTATATATATACTCGTGTTCTCATTTGCTGGCTCACAGACATGATGCAATGTGCTTAAATAGCCTGTCATTGTGCTTAAATAGCCTGTCACATAATACTGTCATTGACCTGTACGATGTACGATGGTAAGTCCAGAAGAACAAGATTGTCTGGTCTGATGTGATAGTACTGTCTGATCATGGTACTGTCTTGTCATATTGAATTTTTTATTCCCCCAGAGGTTTTAGTCAATTCGCTTTTGGTATAAAAGGTGATATGATATGACATAATCAATAAACGAATTGGGATGGTATGTGCCATGCAATGATGCTTCACTATTATTACCAGATCGAAACATCCCCCAGTGATATTTGAAACAATAACAACGCACCCGAAGTTGGTTCCGATGGGCATTGTGGAAGGTCCTCAAGAGTGAATATCGATTGTGCAAATCGTATGAAATTACTCACAGAGGACTGAAGACAGCTAAAAATAACAGGATAAAATGAATGATTCATCTTTGTGCGAACGAGAGAAACAAAGAAACCAAATAATATATTGTTGATATCATGTCTGGTTCCCAAAGAAAACGAAAGGATAAAAAGGTCTAGGACCAAAGGCACTGTAGTGTACCTGCAATTTGTTCAAATTGTCATTGTATCTCTAAGTAAGAATTGTCGAAGTGAAGCTGTATTTCCCAAGTACTTTATATTCAGCTGCCAATTCACAAATACAAAGGTATACGTGAGCTAGGCCCACGCCTCGATCACGGTTTACTCGAGGAGTTTGAACACAAGTTGAATGTCACAAAAGATGACCAGCTAGGCCTTTCTATACATGTATGTTCATGCTAGGATCTACTAGTATTCAGTGTCCAAATGCCGATTTGTGATTTTGAGTGAAAAAAATCCCGACATCCCGTTCAACCATCTCACATTATATCCATGAGTAATGAAAGATTTGCATCATCCGTACATCCATGATTCGGATTTCTGAAATGGTTGTTGTCGGTGTTTACAGCTGGAGCACGTGACGTATAAATTTGCCTGTACATGAACTTGCTCGTATCACGTACATTCAATACCTGTGCCTCACTTCAAACGTTGTGTTTTCGATGTGTGTTTTGAGAGGAGCTAGTGGACCTCAAAAGGTGAGCTCGACAGGTTATCTTTTGATGTCAGGTTCACATGATGAAAGGTAATTTGGAGCCAAGAAACACAAACACCACTGTATCAAACAGAGCTACAAATACTTCATGTACTTGCACAAACTATCATCCAATGATGATAGTGTTCACTGTAGCACGTGAAAAAAAATGCCCACATTGGAGGTGAATGTCCCCTTACTGTAACCCAATCCCCGTTTTCCATCGGCAAGACCATGTCGCTTGCTAGAGGAACACTTTTCTTCACTACAAATTGTTTTGTTTTACATCTCCGGTTGTGTCCTCTACTAATCAGAAGAGCGCCCACGTGTGTGACAGTTCAATTGATGGGGCTCATATAGTCTGAAGAATTGAGCCGCATCTATGCAGACCATTTAATATTGCCCTACATATATTTATCAGTGTACTAGGAAATATATGGCATTGAACTAATCTATCGATTTGATTACAAGCACACGTCGGTTTCCCTTTCGTAACTTTCCTTCATGTGAATCATTATTCACATATGAACCGTGAGGACAAGTGTTATTCAGCCACAAGGCTTTACTTGGTCTCTTTAGATCCATAGCGCATTATTTCCAAGTTATTTTTGTTCATTCCTTTACACTAGTTACAGCCACCTTTTGTACAAGCTTACATATGAACTCCGCGTATATGTTATGTGATCTAATAAAAAAAAAAGGTCTGTATGCTTATCATCCACTATCATATTTGGATCATAACATACATGGAATCGTTATACATGTGATTGGGATATTTTTTATAGTATGGTGCAACGTGTCGGTGTGCACCCGGTCATCAACTTGTTCGCCAATATTAGTAGATATGTACTGTCCATCGATAGCCCAGAGGTGTTCTAGAATTTGTTTTGATATGACTTCTGAATTCATTGAATTTATATTTATGAATGGTTTTGTTATCACATCAGTCGATCTTATGTAGGTCATGAGGAACGAGAACAAAATAATAACAAGAATTCCTCATCCACTGGTTCAGTAGCCATTGAAGTTTTCTACATAAAAATGTGTGTGATAGATGTGTGTGATAGGAAATCTTATGAATCAGACAAATATAGATAATATATATGTATTATTTCCATGCGGTGTATTGCTCATAAAAGTATGGATGAGTGAACCTGCACAGAGATCATCTATTTTATTTCAGACGTAACCGAATGCAGATAATCAAGGCAGAGTATTATGAAAAGAACGCATATATTCTGGGGTCTTGGTAAACTTTGTCTGCAGTATTGAATATTTGATTATTGATGTATATCATATTTGTACTTGTGAATCATAACAGACAATGGCTAAAATACCGAAAGATAATATGTGACATTTGTTGAGTTAAGGTCATCTCTCACATTGTTAAGAAAACACAAAACCAAATATTTCATATTTATTGCAAGTCGGAATCCCCAACTCCACCCTAAATGATGGGTACACTTATTCCTTGGTTCAGTTCATGTTTCTATCTTTTTTATGTCCTTGTATTCCATTGTAACCTAGAAGCACGTTTCATCGGACAGTCTAGAGTGAGGTGAGTGATCCGGTGTCGCTATCTGTATGCAATACGTGGGCACTGCAAGGAAAAACGAAAGTAATAGGGTTATCATTTCAAATTTGTACATAAATTGTCCTGCAACTTCTGTCCGTAATGTTCACAAGATACAAGACTCAACCGAAGTGAAATCACAAAATTACTTAACCTACAATTTGCAAAGATCGTCGTTTGCACATCACACGACTTAACAGGATAATGTGAAGGTGTGCCGTTGGTTATATACAAAGCAGATGTCAAGCATGTGTGGCAATTATGTTAGCTAGCCATGGAAGGTCAAACTTATCAAATTTGAAGTAGAGCTGTTTTTTCTCAGAAACAATACGAACATAAACCGCACAAATATTCCCTGCCTGATAAGTTCCAAGCAGGATCATGGTTGCTCACAATAATACTATACAACATAAAACATCAGTAACGACTTAAACGTCAGAAGTCAAGAGAATTTACTACAATGGATTTTTGCCCGGTTCACAACGATTAACATGACATAGCCTTCAAGAATATGGGTGACAGCGGGACGATGTATGTTGGAGGCAAGCTTATCAGCTATTTGCATGCACACTGATGATGACTGGTCATGGAATTTTACGTTCGCTCTTAGATTCAGTAAGGTTGCAGACGAAAATAGCACACTAGTTGAACATATATAGCATCACTGCGACAGCCTCAAGAATTGTTCACATCACCTTTGTGAGAACGAAACAACAAACGTACAAACAAACGTACAATCGAATTACATCACCTTGTATAATACCTGTCCTGGTTCTAGAAAGGTCACGTGATGTCGATTAAAATCTGCAACCACATTAGCAGAGCTATAGGGTACTTTCAATTCCATAGATCAGATCCTAATGTAGGACAAGTCGAATTGTCTGCATAATGAATGATAACTTGGATTTTAAGAATATTGCATAAGTCATAATAACAATATATCCTGTACAATGTATTTGATAAAGAATTTGTAAACGGAAGCAGGGCCCATACTGGCACATAATCGGAAAAAAACATTATTAAGTTACCACACAGTGAAGCACCTTTGACTGACAGAAGGCAAATATGAAAGTACTCTCCCTTTGCCTGTGTGCAATTTGATATTGTGATGTACTTTGTCCCGAATATTGCTATTCGTGAATATCAAGATTTTTATTGAGCACCGAGAAGTGCACCATACAATGGCAGCACCATTGTTGGGATTTGGATGTAGTCAATATCGTGAAATTGATTTGGAAAATCATAAAAACAGCATCAGACGTTTAACCGACTTGTGCATGTTACAATATTATGATAATTGATAGACATCGTTCCACATGAAACTAACATCACGATTAATAGCTGATTTCTCAGCAATATGTTCACCTAGTCCACAGTTACGTTGGGAATATGAAAAACATTATTCATCGTTTTTTCATGCGCACAAAAGTCACATCTTTGTTCTACTATACATAATGCAATATTATTTACAGGAAATCGTTATTCTTCAATTGTTCGTACTAGTGCACTCCAATAAACAGGATGATCAAAATCGAACAAAATACAAATACATGGACCAATGCATCCAGATAGAAAAACAAATCACAAGAAGACTATAAAAGATATACCTTGGGCCCTTGATCCCTCGCTGCTCGCTGCGCTCCCTGGTGGAGATGTGGTGCGTAATATCCCATTCCACATCGTTGCCATGGTAATGGTGGTTAATATTTTCTCGTAGCTGAACTAATGAATTCCTGTTGGCTAAAATCCTAATGTACTGTGGATGTGAAAGCAGCATTTCTTGAACTTGGTACAGCTTGTGGGTGATGTCTTTACCCAGCAAAGTAGAAATCACGCACGTGAAGTAAGGCTTGTCCTGGATGATGTTTTGCAGATGTTCTGTCTCAAACACACACAGTCTGCTATCGTCTATTGCACGAATACTGACCTGGAAAATACACAACTATGAAAACTCTTTCTCAATCTTGATACAACAAAAAAAAGCATTGTATTGGTAGCATTCATATCCATCAAGATAGCATCCTATCATTTTCATTCACGAATGTAGTATTTCTTAGGTTTCCTCTTTTCGTCATCACAATCCTATGCTTTAGTAATTTGTCGAGATATATAAAAATTTCGCTTGAGTTCACCTGGAATTTATCCTGACACCCCTCCTCTGGCCGCTCTATTCTACTATCGTATTCAACAGAGTCCACAAATTGAAGCGGTTCCACCATGTGGAGAAACAAATTATCACATGTCACCTTTAACCTGTAGAAAAACAAAGCGACGATGTACATGAATCAAATATACAAAATATATTTTATATTCCTCATGATGTACCGGAGTCAAAATGAAACATGTATAGCTGCTGAGATGAAGGAAGACATTTGACCCAGGACATCAACAAGTTTTCATATTTACATCGGTATCCAATGGTACTATGCCATTATCACTATACAGCAGGCAGTCTACGGCGCACTACATAACTGCAATATTCTCGCGATACTGTCATATTCAGTAATTTTGATTCATCTAACCTCTCCTAGCCTAGCCTACCTTCCAGAGAGAAGAATGGACACTTTCTGTCCTAACACCGTGCTGTCTTCTACCGCATACATAGCACCAGAAGGTAAGTCTCTTATTGACGCCACTGAGACGAGTTCACTGAACTGAGTGCGAGTCATCCTCAGAGGCTTGAACATCTTTGCGTATAGTTCTTCCAGCTCACTGTGTATGGTCTCGGGCCAATTACAGACCACCCAGAAGCCGCAGTGTGTCAAGTTGACGATGCAAAATACAACGTACCACGTCAAGGCGTCCTTGTGACAGACAACGACTCCGCTCCATAACACGACGAGCAGCGAACCGAGCACCATGCTGCCACGTGACGTCAGCACGTGGTGACAAAAAGTGTGTGGCGTTATGAAGCTCAGGGCCATGGCGAGACAGCCGAGTTGATAGACAACATGCTGCGGTTCGATCCAGGAACTGCACGAATCGGTGAGATTCGTCACGGCGTTCGTGACATCCTCCTGGACCTCGAGCCATGTGTGAGTAATGGTCACGTGGTCCACACTCGTGTTTCCCTTGGTCTCCCACGTGGTCACCGGGGACTCCGTTAGTGACCATGACGTGAATACCTCGAATATATCAGTGGCATTCACATCCATAGCTCAGCATGGTATGAGCTCGTGTAGAACCACAGAATGCTGCCTTGTGACCTTTCTGATCATTATGTATTCATTTAAATTGAAGCACTGCCAAATCGATGGTCCAGATATTGCCCTCTGTCTCCAACTAAATTAGGCATCCTGGTCTTCGTCAAAAAGAGAAGGATAAAAATTCCATTACTACAATCCATGTCTGGATTTCAAAACTTCTATGTATATATCAACATTAGATTGGGTTGTATATATTCAAGCGTTCTCATATCATATGTGCTTCATGATTGCACTCGAAGAGAATCAACTATTCGAGACTATTGGCTATGTTATATATTGCTACTTTATCTCTGTATTTTCTGGAATACAACAGCCCAACCATGATCATGACTTACCTGACAAAAATCTATGTATCTTGTTCTTTAGAAAGCGTCGTAAGTTGAGAAGAGCAAGCAATCCATCTAATGAGAATTCATATGCACACCTCCAGCGACACAATCACATCAATGCCAACACTGGTCTCAGGCCGAAATGTAACCCTGTTATCATCATGGACTTGACGACTCCGGCATACAGATTAGTATTACACGGCAATTGCACGCGGCGAAGCAGAAGTGTTGCGCAGAGTCCCTCGGTGGAAGGGGGTGGTCTGGGAACGGGGAGAGGCGGGAATCCTCCGAGGGTAGAATCTAGAATTATCGGGTGTTGACCAGAAATCACGTCCGTTTGCCGACGCCACGAATATCAACATGGCTCAGTAAGCAACTGATGTTGCTTGCACTTGGCATTTTGTGCAGCAGCAACCACGGTAAATGTCGCGTCGGTTTGCAGCATGGAGACAGCGCCATTGGCTTTTTCTCCCTTGCCTGGCAGAGCAGGGAGCGGTGATGGAGCTTCAGGGGAGAGTTCTGTAGGAAGGAGCCCACACACCCACTCGATCTATTCATACCGTGGCTCTCCCACCGGCCAAGCAACTCCAATTACCCCTCGGAGTGGTCGATGCTAGACTTAATTGTCTATTCCATCTCTGCGGGCACTATGCAGTAGCTGCCACAACTGTTGACTGCAATCATGACTCATTGAACTTGCAACTGTTAGAAGGATTAGCACATTCGATTAATTCAGAATCAATCAATCAGCGTGTGGTTGGATGCAACTGTGACTTCCCTCTTTTGTTTTTATTTTGCACTTGGGCTGTAATTAAGTGCGATTTATATGACGATTATAATGCTGCCCAGGGCAAATCAAAGTAATATGTACATAGAGTTTTCCCGAGGGTTTTCGTTTCTTTTTTTCATTTGTGGTGAATTACAATTGTTCTGAGGAATAGCTCCAATGTCGTCTGCTCATGCGAATACATCATATTCATTTCACAAATGAGGTTGTGTTCCATGGAAAAGTGGAGATGATATTTTTCACATCAGACATGAGTTCAAAACATCAGGTATGGCTTCTAAATTAGAGTCGTGCCTTCGTGGAAACAGATAATATGATACTTGTAGAAGGAGTGCAAGTAGAGTAACAGATTCAAGGCATATTTATCGCACCTGTAAACTGAAGAGGTTGTGTTACATTGTAAAGAAATCTGTGTTCGTGTGCAACAAATCCACCATAATGTACACAGCCACTACATGGCAACAATCATTTAACACAAAACCAAATTATATATTAAATATTGTTGAGGTCAGTAATTTCATGTCAGGTAATTTTACTTAACTTGATGCCTCCGTCAGAAAACCAGAATTAAACTGCATGTTTTCGATGCAGAACGGGTTATAAATACACCACAGCACCACGGAAGCAAAAACAGAATTCCAGTTCGCTCGATGACTAAGATATGTTCATTATGCTTGTTACATTGCCCTTAACTGTTCTACTGATCTCAGTGCAGGTTTATAGAAACACCTTTAGCCTTCCAGTATTGCGCAGAATACATATACACTAGCCTAACGCAAGCCAAGGCATCATGATCATGATGACAAGATCCATGTTATTTGGGAGTGTCTGAGCATAACTGCACATTTTCTTTAGCCAAATTTTCACCGACCTATCGAGGTTATCTGCATGTAATGGCCAGGTTACCTAGTCTTTCCTAACTATCCGACAAGACACCCTGTAATGTATATATATACTCGTGTTCTCATTTGCTGGCTCACAGACATGATGCAATGTGCTTAAATAGCCTGTCATTGTGCTTAAATAGCCTGTCACATAATACTGTCATTGACCTGTACGATGTACGATGGTAAGTCCAGAAGAACAAGATTGTCTGGTCTGATGTGATAGTACTGTCTGATCATGGTACTGTCTTGTCATATTGAATTTTTTATTCCCCCAGAGGTTTTAGTCAATTCGCTTTTGGTATAAAAGGTGATATGATATGACATAATCAATAAACGAATTAGGATGGTATGTGCCATGCAATGATGCTTCACTATTATTACCAGATCGAAACATCCCCCAGTGATATTTGAAACAATAACAACGCACCCGAAGTTGGTTCCGATGGGCATTGTGGAAGGTCCTCAAGAGTGAATATCGATTGTGCAAATCGTATGAAATTACTCACAGAGGACTGAAGACAGCTAAAAATAACAGGATAAAATGAATGATTCATCTTTGTGCGAACGAGAGAAACAACGAAACCAAATAATATATTGTTGATATCATGTCTGGTTCCCAAAGAAAACGAAAGGATAAAAAGGTCTAGGACCAAAGGCACTGTAGTGTACCTGCAATTTGTTCAAATTGTCATTGTATCTCTAAGTAAGAATTGTCGAAGTGAAGCTGTATTTCCCAAGTACTTTATATTCAGCTGCCAATTCACAAATACAAAGGTATACGTGAGCTAGACCCACGCCTCGATCACGGTTTACTCGAGGAGTTTGAACACAACTTGAATGTCACAAAAGATGACCAGCTTGGCCTTTCTATACATGTATGTTCATGCTAGGATCTACTAGTATTCAGTGTCCAAATGCCGATTTGTGATTTTGAGTGAAAAAAATCCCGACATCCCGTTCAACCATCTCACATTATATCCATGAGTAATGAAAGATTTGCATCATCCGTACATCCATGATTCGGATTTCTGAAATGGTTGTTGTCGGTGTTTACAGCTGGAGCACGTGACGTATAAATTTGCCTGTACATGAACTTGCTCGTATCACGTACATTCAATACCCGTGCCTCACTTCAAACGTTGTGTATTCGATGTGTGTTTTGAGAAGAGCTAGTGGACCTCAAAAGGTGAGCTCGACAGGTTATCTTTTGATGTCAGGTTCACATGATGAAAGGTAATTTGGAGCCAAGAAACACAAACACCACTGTATCAAACAGAGCTACAAATACTTCATGTACTTGCACAAACTATCATCCAATGATGATAGTGTTCACTGTAGCACGTGAAAAAAAATGCCCACATTGGAGGTGAATGTCCCCTTACTGTAACCCAATCCCCGTTTTCCATCGGCAAGACCATGTCGCTTGCTAGAGGAACACTTTTCTTCACTACAAATTGTTTTGTTTTACATCTCCGGTTGTGTCCTCTACTAATCAGAAGAGCGCCCACGTGTGTGACAGTTCAATTGATGGGGCTCATATAGTCTGAAAAATTGAGCCGCATCTATGCAGACCATTTAATATTGCCCTACATATATTTATCAGTGTACTAGGAAATATATGGCATTGAACTAATCTATCGATTTGATTACAAGCACACGTCGGTTTCCCTTTCGTAACTTTCCTTCATGTGAATCATTATTCACATATGAACCGTGAGGACAAGTGTTATTCAGCCACAAGGCTTTACTTGGTCTCTTTAGATCCATAGCGCATTATTTCCAAGTTATTTTTGTTCATTCCTTTACACTAGTTACAGCCACCTTTTGTACAAGCTTACATATGAACTCCGCGTATATGTTATGTGATCTAATAAAAAAAAAATATGTCTGTATGCTTATCATCCACTATCATATTTGGATCATAACATACATGGAATCGTTATACATGTGATTGGGATATTTTTTATAGTATGGTGCAACGTGTCGGTGTGCACCCGGTCATCAACTTGTTCGCCAATATTAGTAGATATGTACTGTCCATCGATAGCCCAGAGGTGTTCTAGAATTTGTTTTGATATGACTTCTGAATTCATTGAATTTATATTTATGAATGGTTTTGTATCACATCAGTCGATCTTATGTAGGTCCTGAGGAACGAGAACAAAATAATAACAAGAATTCCTCATCCACTGGTTCAGTAGCCATTGAAGTTTTCTACATAAAAATGTGTGTGATAGATGTGTGTGATAGGAAATCTTATGAATCAAATATAGATAATATATATGTATTATTTCCATGCGGTGTATTGCTCATAAAAGTATGGATGAGTGAACCTGCACAGAGATCATCTATTTTATTTCAGACGTAACCGAATGCAGATAATCAAGGCAGAGTATTATGAAAAGAACGCATATATTCTGGGGTCTTGGTAAACTTTGTCTGCAGTATTGAATATTTGATTATTGATGTATATCATATTTGTACTTGTGAATCATAACAGACAATGGCTAAAATACCGAAAGATAATATGTGACATTTGTTGAGTTAAGGTCATCTCTCACATTGTTAAGAAAACACAAAACCAAATATTTCATATTTATTGCAAGTCGGAATCCCCAACTCCACCCTAAATGATGGGTACACTTATTCCTTGGTTCAGTTCATGTTTCTATCTTTTTTATGTCCTTGTATTCCATTGTAACCTAGAAGCACGTTTCATCGGACAGTCTAGAGTGAGGTGAGTGATCCGGTGTCGCTATCTGTATGCAATACGTGGGCACTGCAAGGAAAAACGAAAGTAATAGGGTTATCATTTCAAATTTGTACATAAATTGTCCTGCAACTTCTGTCCGTAATGTTCACAAGATACAAGACTCAACCGAAGTGAAATCACAAAATTACTTAACCTACAATTTGCAAAGATCGTCGTTTGCACATCACACGACTTAACAGGATAATGTGAAGGTGTGCCGTTGGTTATATACAAAGCAGATGTCAAGCATGTGTGGCAATTATGTTAGCTAGCCATGGAAGGTCAAACTTATCAAATTTGAAGTAGAGCTGTTTTTTCTCAGAAACAATACGAACATAAACCGCACAAATATTCCCTGCCTGTTAAGTTCCAAGCAGGATCATGGTTGCTCACAATAATACTATACAACATAAAACATCAGTAACGACTTAAACGTCAGAAGTCAAGAGAATTTACTACAATGGATTTTTGCCCGGTTCACAACGATTAAGCCATGACATAGCCTTCAAGAATATGGGTGACAGCGGGACGATGTATGTTGGAGGCAAGCTTATCAGCTATTTGCATGCACACAGATGATGACTGGTCATGGAATTTTACGTTCGCTCTTAGATTCAGTAAGGTTTGCACACGAAAATAGCACACTAGTTGAACATAGCATCATTGCGACAGCCTCAAGAATTGTTCACATCACCTTTGTGAGAACGAAACAACAAACGTACAATCGAATTACATCACCTTGTATAATACCTGTCCTGGTTCTAGAAAGGTCACGTGATGTCGATTAAAATCTGCAATCACATTAGCAGAGCTATAGGGTACTTTCAATTCCATAGATCAGATCCTAATGTAGGACAAGTCAAATTGTCTGCATAATCAATGATAACTTGAATTTTAAGAATATTGCATAAGTCATAATAACAATATATCCTGTACAATGTATTTGATAAAGAATTTGTAAACGGAAGCAGGGCCCATACTGGCAGATAATGAGCAATACATTATTAAGTTACCACACAGTGAAGCACCTTTGACTGACAGAAGGCAAATATGAAAGTACTCTCCCTTTGCCTGTGTGCAATTTGATATTGTGATGTACTTTGTCCTGAATATTGCTATTCGTGAATATCAAGATTTTTATTGAGCACCGAGAAATGCACCATACAATGGCAGCACCATTGTTGGGATTTGGATGTAGTCAATATCGTGAAATTGATTTGGAAAATCATAAAAACAGACTCAGACGTTTAACCGACTTGTGCATGTTACAATATTCTGATAATTGAGAGACATCGTTCCACATGAAACTAACATCAAGATTAATAGCTGATTTCTCAGCAATATGTTCACCTAGTCCACAGTTACCTTGGGAATATGAAAAACATTACTCATCGTTTTTTCATGCGCACAAAAGTCACATCTTTGTTCTACTATACATAATGCAATATTATTTACAGGAAATCGTTATTCTTAAATTGTTCGTACTAGTGCACTCCAATAAACAGGATGATCAAAATCGAACAAAATACATATACATAGGGACCAATGCATCCAGATAGAAAAACAAATCACAAGAAGACTATAAAAGATATACCTTGGGCCCTTGATCCCTCGCTGCTCGCTGCGCTCCCTGGTGGAGATGTGGTGCGTAATATCCCATTCAGACTCCTGTCCACATCGTTGCCATGGTAATGGTGGTTAATATTTTCCCGTAGCTGAACTAATGAATTCCTGTTGGCTAAAATCCTAATGTACTGTGGATGTGAAAGCAGCATTTCTTGAACTTGGTACAGCTTGTGGGTGATGTCTTTACCCAGCAAAGTAGAAATCACGCACGTGAAGTAAGGCTTGTCCTGGATGATGTTTTGCAGATGTTCTGTCTCAAACACACACAATCTGCTATCGTCTATTGCACGAATACTGACCTGGAAAATACACAACTATGAAAACTCTTTCTCAATCTTGATACAACAAAAAAGGGCATTGTATTGGTAGCATTCATGTCCATCAAGATAGCATCCTATCATTTTCATTCACGAATGTAGTATTTCTTAGGTTTCCTGTTTTCGTCATCACAATCCTATGCTTTAGTAATTTGTCGAGATATATAAAAATTTCGCTTGAGTTCACCTGGAATTTATCCTGACACCCCTCCTCTGGCCGCTCTATTCTACTATCGTATTCAACAGAGTCCACAAATTGAAGCGGTTCCACCATGTGGAGAAACAAATTATCACAGGTCACCTTTAACCTGTAGAAAAACAAAGCGACGATGTACATAAATCAAATATTCAAAATATCTTTTATATTCCTCATGATGTACCGGAGTCATAATGAAACATGTATAACTGCTGAGATGAAGGAAAAAATTTGACCCAGGACATCAACATGTATCGTTGAAACAAGTTTCATTATTTACATCGGTACCCAATGCTACTGTGCAATTATCACTATACAGCAGGCAGTCTACGGCGCACTATATAACTGCAATATTCACGCGATACTGTCATATTCAGTAATTTTGATTCATCTAACCTCTCTTAGCCTAGCCTACCTTCCAGAGAGAAGAATGGACACTTTCTGTCCTAACACCGTGCTGTCTTCTACCGCATACATAGCACCAGAAGGTAAGTCTCTTATTGACGCCACTGAGACGAGTTCACTGAACTGAGTGCGAGTCATCCTCAGAGGCTTGAACATCTTTGCGTATAGTTCTTCCAGCTCACCGTGTATGGTCTCGGGCCAGTTACAGACCACCCAGAAGCCGCAGTGTGTCAAGTTGACGATGCAAAATACAACGTACCACGTCAAGGCGTCCTTGTGACAGACAACGACTCCGCTCCATAACACGACGAGCAACGAACCGAGCACCATGCCGCCACGTGACGTCAGCACGTGGTGACAAAAAGTGTGTGGCGTTATGAAGCTCAGGGCCATGGCGAGACAGCCGAGTTGATAGACAACATGCTGCGGTTCGATCCAGGAACTGCACGAATCGGTGAGATTCGTCACGGCGTTCGTGACATCCTCCTGGACCTCGAGCCATGTGTGAGTAATGGTCACTTGGTCCACATTCGTGTTTTCCTTGGTCTCCCACGTGGTCACCGGGGACTCCGTTAGTGACCATGACGTGAATACCTCGAATATATCAGTGGCATTCACATCCATAGCTCAGCATGGTATGAGCTCGTGTGGAACCACGGAATGCTGCCTTGTGACCTTTCTGATCATTATGTATTCATTCAAATTGAAGCACTGCCAAATCGATGGTCCAGATATTGCCCTCTGTCTCCGACTAAATTAGGCATCCTGGTCTTCGTCAAAAAGAGAAGGATAAAAATTCCATTACTACAATCCATGTCTGGATTTCAAAACTTCTATGTATATATCAACATTAGATTGGGACGTATATATTCAAGCGGTCTCATATCATATGTGCTTCATGATTGCACTCGAAGAGAATCAACTATTCGAGACTATTGGCTATGTTATATACTGCTACTTTATCTCTGTATTTTCTGGAATACAACAGCCCAACCATGATCATGACTTACCTGACAAAAATATATGTATCTTGTTCTTTAGAAAGCGTCGTAAGTTGAGAAGAGCAATCAATCCATCTAATGAGGATTCATATGCACACCTCCAGCGACACAATCACATCAATGCCAACACTGGTCTCAGGCCGAAATGTAACCCTGTTATCATCATGGACTTGACGACTCCGGCATACAGATTAGTATTACACGGCAATTGCACGCGGCGAAGCAGAAGTGTTGCGCAGAGTCCCTCGGTGGAAGGGGGTGGTCTGGGAACGAGGAGAGGCGGGAATCCTCCGAGGGTAGATTCTAGAATTATCGGGTGTTGACCAGAAATCACGTCCGTTTGCCGACGCCACGAATATCAACATGGCTCAGTAAGCAACTGATGTTGCTTGCACTTGGCATTTTGTGCAGCAGCAACCACGGTAAATGTCGCGTCGGTTTGCAGCGTGGAGACAGCGCCATTGGCTTTTTCTCCCTTGCCTGGCAGAGCAGGGAGCGGTGATGGAGCTTGAGGGGAGAGTTCTGTAGGAAGGAGCCCACACACCCACTCGATCTATTCATACCGTGGCTCTTCCACCGGCCAAGCAACTCCAATTACCCCTCGGAGTGGTCGATGCTAGACGTAATTGTCTATTCCATCTCTGCGGGCACTATGCAGTAGCTGCCACAACTGTTGACTGCAATCATGACTCATTGAACTTGCAACTGTTAGAAGGATTAGCACATTCGATTGATTCAGAATCAATCAATCAGCGTGTGGTTGGATGCAACTGTGACTTCCCTCTTTTGTTTTTATTTTGCACTTGGGCTGTAATTAAGTGCGATTTATATGACGATTATAATGCTGCCCAGGGCAAATCAAAGTAATATGTAGATAGAGTTTTCCCGAGGGTTTTCGTTTCTTTTTTTCATTTGTGGTGAATTACAATTGTTCTGACGAATAGCTCCAATGTCGTCTGCTCATGCGAATACATCATATTCATTTCACAAATGAGGTTGTGTTCCATGGAAAAGTGGAGATGATATTTTTCACATCAGACATGAGTTCAAAACATCAGGTATGGCTTCTAAATTAGAGTCGTGCCTTCGTGGAAACAGATAATATGATACTTGTAGAAGAAGTGCAAGTAGAGTAACAGATTCAAGGCATATTTATCGCACCTGTAAACTGGAGAGGTCGTGTTACATTGTAAAGAAATCTGTGTTCGTGTGCAACAAATCCTACATAATCTACACAGCCACTACATGACAACAATCATATAACACGGAACCAAATTAGACCACTCCTGTTCAATTTTTTGTTTCTCGTCCTTTGGAAAATCAAAAGCTAGGAGGGAGGGCGGAAAAAACAAACAGACCCTCAAATAAAAAACGATATACCGTGCAATGATTCTCTGAATACAAACGATGCTTGGGTGGGGGACCTATGTCATTGAGCATCTGAAAATATATCATATTTCATATTGAATCTTAGAAACTTATTTGTGTAAGAATTGTCAATTTGAAATGTCAGTCTGTTCAAAACTCTGGATACATCTTGTATACAAAATGTAGACACAAGCCAGTCGGATAAGTTTTGCTGCGAGACCATTATGGGTAAGCTTTACAGAGATTGGCGGAATTTTGTGTGTCAAAATCTCTTTTATTTTCATAATATTACATATTTATCTTGTTTGCTTTTTTTCTCTAAATTTCACAAAAAGCTAGGCGCGCGGGGACGAGAAACAGAAAATTAAACAGGAATGGCCTTATATATTATATATTGTTGAGGTCAGAAACTTCATGTCAAGTAATTTTACTTAACTCGATACATCCGTCAGAAAACCAGACTTAGAGTGCATGTTTTCGATGCAAAACGGGTTATAAATACAACACAGCACCACGGAAGCAAAAACATAATTCCAATTCGCACGATGACCAAGATATGTTAGTCAGTATGCTTGTTACATTGCCCTTAACTGTTCTACTGTTCTCAGTGTAGGTTTTCGAAACACCTTTAGCCTTCCAGTATTGTGCAGGATACATATACACTAGCCTAATGCAAGCCAAGACATCATGATCATGACGACAAGATTCTTGTTATTTGGGAATTATTTGGGAGTGTCTGAGCATAATTGCACATTTTCTTTAGCCAAATTTTCTCCGACCTATCGCGGTTATGTGTATGTGATGGCCAGGTTACCTAGCTTTTTTTACGTTTCCGACAAGACACCCTGTGATGTATATATATATACTCGTGTTCTCATTTGCTGGCTCACAGACTTGATGCAATGTGCTTAAATACTGTCATTGACCTGTACGATGTACGATGGTAAATCCAGAAGAACACAATTGTCTGGTCTGATGTGATAGTACTGTCTGATCATAGTACTGTCTTGTCATATTGAAATTTTTATTCCCCCAGAGGTTTTAGTCAATTCGCATTTGGTATAAAGGATGATATGATATGACATAATCAATAAACGAATTGGGATGGTATATGCCATGCAATGATGCTCCATTATTATTATCAGATCAAAATATCCCCCAGTGATATTTGAAACAATAACAACGCACCGAAGTTGGTTCCTATGGGCATGGTGGAAGGTCCTCAGGGTGAATATCGATTGTGCAAATCGTATAAAATTACTCACAGAGGACTGAAGACAGCTAAAAATAACAGGCTAATATGAATGATTCATCTTTGTGTGAACGATAGAACCAACGAGACCAAATAATATATTGTTGATATCATGTCTGGTTCCAAAAGGATAAAAAGGGCTAGGACCAAAGGCACTGTAGGGTACCAGCAATTTGGTCAAATTGTCATTGTACCTCTAAGTAACAATTGTCGAAGTGAAACTGTGTTTCCCAAAAATTTTATATTCAGCTGCCAATTCACAAATACAAGGGTATACGTGAGCTAGTTTAGGCCCACGCCTCGATCACGGTTTACTCGTGGAGTTTGAACACAACTTGAATGTCACAAAAGGTGACCAGCTAGGCCTTTCTATACATGTATGTCTATGATAGAAGTTAGGATCTACGAGCATTCAGTGTGCAAATGCCGATTTGTCATTCTGAGTGAACAAAATCTCGACATCCCGTTCAACCATCTCACATTATATCCATGAATAATGAAAGATTTGCATCATCCGTACATCCATGATTCGGATTTCTGAAATAGTTGTTGTCGGTGTTTACAACTGGAGCACGTGACGTATAAATTTGCCTCACTTCAGACGTCCTCACTTCAAACGTTGTGTATTCGATGTGTGTTTTGAGAAGAGCTAGTGGACCTCAAAAGGTGAGCGCGACAGGTTCTCTTTTGATGTCAGGTCCACATGATGAAAGGTAATTTGGGGCCAAGAAACACAAACACCACTGTATCACACAGAGCTACGAATACTTCATGTACTTGCACAAACTATCATCCAATGATGATAGTGTTCACTGTAGCACGTGACAAAAAAACTGCCCACATTGGAGGTGAATGTCCTCTTACTGTAATCCAATCCCCGTTTTCCATCGGTAAGACCATGTCGCTTGCTAGAGGAACACTTTTCTTTACTACAAATTGTTTTCTTTTACACAACATCTCCGGTTGTGTCCTCTACTAATCAGAGGAACCCCCACGTGTGTGACAATTCTGTTTTGTGCAGTTCTACAATTGACGGGGCTCATATAGTCTGAAAAATGAGCCGCATCTAAGCAGACAATATAATATTGCCCTGCACATTTTTATCAGTATTCCAGGAAATATTTGGTATTGAACTAATAGATCGACCTAACCAATATCCACCAATAATCCAGTATCATATTCGGATCACAACATAAATGTTACACATGTAATTGGGATAATATAGTATATTGCAAAGTGTTGTTAAACACAATGTCATCAACTTGTTCTCCAGTATTAGTAGATATGTCCAAGAGATTTTTCCATCGATAGCCCGGAGAACTTTGCTTTGAACGGACTTCAATTATAGAGGTGATGTTTCTCACGGTTCATTTACTCCAAACATGGGGGCTGAATTATTCGGCCAGTTTGTGAATTGGGTTCTGAACTAGCTCCCAGCACACACATGAGGCCTACGCCATATAAGACCGATAGTGAAATAATAACAAGAACTGAAATCAACCACCGTATTGCTCTTACTTTTTGATATTTCCATGATGGTGTTTATATGATGCAACTTAATGAGAAAAGTTCCATCACTGATACGGTTGATTTACCTTCATTGGTTGCATCATAATCTGATGGTGTTAGTATAAGCTCGACTAATACGTTACTAGTGAAAACATACAAGTAATTGGGTTCTATGTAAAACAGATAGCTTTTAACATTGACTAATGTATGTCTTCACTGGCGATTGAACCATAACAAAATATTTCCATTCTTGCTATCCAAATGCACTAGCGACGCTTACAGTGAATCGATGGTGGTCCCTTGTGTTTGTATTTTTGAATGCGATAGAACACGACTGGGTAATGCAACAATTGTGTTCTTGTCATCAGTGACTAGTCCCAATATTTTTGTCATGCTTGTAGCTACATTAATCTGGCGGAAATTGGTTCACTGTCAATAGATTCATCCGAAGCATTGTAATGTTTGCTCGAAAACAATATATTGCACAACACTTTCAGTGAAACCAGCATTTTGTTCTTAACAAGATTATAATTCTTATCGGAACATAAACCCTGTCTTATATATATAAAATTATGTATTGAAACGTTGATGTTTGAATTGATACTGAGGATAAGGTTTTCTCGAAGGGCTAATAGGTTCAGTCTTTCGAAAGTGTTTTAGAGAATATATCAGTGGTCACATGTCGTCTTTTCACTAGGATACGTTCTAATCATGACGCAAATGATTATCAGTGTCTCGGGGGAAAGATGGTGATAACATATGTTGCACATGTTAATTGCAATCGTGACATCGTTGAACGAGACGCTACTGTTTACAAACGAGGTTATGTCATGTGGCATGGTGGCGTTCCTGAAGTCATGCAATAGAAAGCTCACTTGCATTTCATGGCCTTCTTTGGGGAAATTACTCCATATGTGCTGTGAAAATAAATTAGTAGAATTTCATGATAGAAGACCGAATTTCCAGTTTCTGGAAGGGGTGTGTCCAACCCAGAGCCTGAAACATTGTTGTTCAATCTGATTCGGTATTCAGGTCAATATCCCTCTTGACACGAGTTTCCACGTTTGATCGATAAAGCTACTGCAAATAAAAGCCCCACGAGCTCTCAGCAAATGTGAGGTATTATAAACACAAAACATGTTACGACCACAGACAAGAACCATAAACATATGATAGGTATGTCCCGAGGTGCGTTCATGTAATGTGCTTATTCGTTTATGCTCGTACTGTGTAAAGATACAATTATCATTCGTTTATTCAGACTCAAATTCCGGACGTACATGAAACAAGTATCAAACGATCATGTAAAAAAGATCATGTAATGATGAAAACCAGAGTGGTAGATGTTATGCAGTGGTTCCTCATTCTGAGCCAAACATCAAATTTATCATCAGGGTTGTAACGCCTCAGACCTTGTTCACTGACTGAAAACACAACGGTAGATTGACTTTCAATTGTACAAAATCGGTTAATTTAACCAGAGGTGAATTAGGAAGCCTTCTCATAACAATATGACATGTCAATAATTCTTCTTTGTAGGAACGACAGATGCATCGTAACAATTGGTTGCAGCTTTGGATGACAAATGAAACTTTATTCGACTATAGGTAATCAATAAATTGAAACAAATAAAAGGACAAAATGTCCGTGAAATCTTGGATAGCTTGTTGGATACTTGTATGTAGCTTGATCATGAGAAATCGATACGTCGATTAGAGGTAAATCTACATTTTGTTTATGTAAATCCACAACTGACGTGGATGAGATCTCAATACTATGTGGAAATGTACAGCGTGGAATAGATGAATGAATGAATCAAGCCCCTAAATCAACTGTGTTGTTTACAAATCTGAAACAAATAGAAATTGCATCTATTCACTGCATTTCATGTTCCATTTCTGCCCCAGCGAGATTTCACCACACCATGTATGATCACAAATGTCCAATCTCTTCCAAGCCCTATTCCACATGGAATATCAAGTCGTTTGATGGAAAGAACTTCAGTGAGATTACAGATACATCCCTGGGCCTTCTGTGGTTCTCTGTCGTCCTACTTTGATCGTGGGAAATACCCACATGTGTCACCTCAATTATCTCAAGTCACAATCTTTGACCAAACACGGCGTTGCTATGGATTCGCTTCTGGACGAAGTAATAGTTCACTATAATTTCTAAGTAATATTATATAAGCGTTCGTTTATGGCAGCGGCTGCGCTTCTCGTCGAATATAGCAGTTTCGGGATGTTGTGTTCACACAGCAAGGATAAAGGAATCGCGGTCTGGCTATGGTCATTACAAAGGAATCAAAAAAATTGTCATGCCTATGTTAGCCGACATACACGATGCGATTTTATCGAATTCGATTTTCTAGTACGACAAAATCGTGTGGTGTGTGTCGGGAGATCGCACCAATTTTGTCGCATTCGATTTGTCGGATCCGATTTTCAGAATGTCGGGCCGTCCCAACTTTGGCCCGACAATCGTATGAAATCAACCAATGACCATGCAAGTTCACGTCACGTGGCACTTGTTCACAAACTAGATTTTAGCGCCATGGCCTCTACCGATACGGGTAGCGCGGGTCCCACTGTGGCGGAGCTTGCCCACGCGTAAGGTGATTTTTACCGGAAATTGCCCTTGATTTTCCCCGGGATGCCCGCGATTCTTTCCGGTAGTACACAGCACGCTGATTTATAGGCATGGTAAATATGTAATTCTCATTCAATATGTCTATTTGATAGATGCATTGAAACAAACATTCACCTGTGAACATTGACAAATTTATCATGATGTAGATACACTGTACAGTGCCTGTTTTCCATTTTTATCAAAAGCCCATGATTTTTACCTGGGTGTCCAGGATTTTTCCCGGCGTTTTAAACAGGGCCCATGATTCTTTCCGGTAGTCCATGTGTATAAAAACACGTGTAAAAATGTAAAAACTTCATGGATGACCTCACATGTGTGTAATTGAATAATATTATGTATTGTATTAGACGTGGAATCAATACCCAGTATTAAGTATTCCGAGCAAACAAAACAGGGTCCGTTATCCAATCTCATAGTCCGGGGACAGAAAGTCATATCAGGCATACGAAGTGAGAGAAAACAAAAATAACAGGGAAACTCACGAACCCCCCAAAATGGCCATTAGGAGGTGAAATCAGGTGTTCCGGAAAGATGTCCACGATCATTATCGCTGTTACCACTACAAAGCAAAATATGAAGATCGAAAGCCACAAGGATGAACCAAGTACAGGTGTACCAAGTACAGGTATTTACATTTTGACATTGACGGGGATGATGATGTGAAGTGCAATCCTTCCAAAGTCACATTATAATGTTGGATCTGGCGCGATTACTGTGCCCGGCGATATGTTCCTCCACAGCCCAGCAATGAAAGTTGGAGGAGCTAACGCCAAGCCTCTTTAAAAAAAATTAAGATATGTTCGCAGTGAGATTTGTTGAGCCTATTAAACAATCGTTAGTGGAACATTTCAACCCGAGATATACCTTTATTCCTCCCAATTTAGTCTGTGTTACTTTTTTTACCTTCAATCGTTTTGGGTTTGCGATTATTAAGTCCTGAATGCCCGAATGGATTTGGATAAAATTTTCCCCATTTGTCCAGTATATAAAGCACATGACCCATTCGTGTTTGTACCTACTGGGGTTCATGAGGACGGATTCAAGGTTGATCTTTGGACTTTGTTTCAAAATCATAATTCGAGAAACCTTCAGGCAATGGATATGTAAGTTTACATTAGGTTCATACTTGGGAAGAATCCTATTGATTTTGGGATTGATGCATCACATTACCAGCATTTCTGCTGAATCATCATTGAGGCTCCCTGTATATCTCGAGAAATGTGCATCGGACCGCGGCCCCAGGCAAACATGTCTTACTCTGGTGAACTTGAGCGGTGGTCATCGCACCACCAGCTTGAGCGGTGGTCATCTGGGAGCCGAAAAAAAACCGCGTGTTTGCCAAAATTAGTAACGTAATCTACATACATACGCTGCAATCGTTACAAAACTTGGACGAACCAAAAAACACGTAACATTCGCATTTTTTTTCCATCCGTCAAAATATCATGAAAAAAAAAATTAAAAAACTGGTGTTCGCATCGAGTACTTCACAATGGTGCCAATATTTTTCGTGTTGTCCCTACGATATTGAAGCAGAACCTATTCTTTATAATATAATATTATATTACTTTTTGGGGGAGCATGTTGTCCGCTTAGGATGGACAAGAGATAATCTAGTGTGCACTTTTAAATTGATAGTAAAAAAGTTACTCTTGTCTACGAAACATGTACTTCAGTTTATTTAATAGAGATCATATCCATTAATTTTCTCCACATACACACTCCCCACAACATTCCGACTGAGCCACTTTGTCGTTCTGGGTTGAAATGACCAATTATTGGCTGCATTTAAATCAATGTTAAATTGGGCAATTTCGGGTGTGCGTTTCACCTTTCCAAAAAAAAATTAGGGCTTAACGGTTGACAGGGTGTGATAGTATAATCATAGTACTTCAATAAAATCTAGGTCACTATAGAGCATGATAGTACCAATTTTTCATAAAATGACGTTGAACAGGACCCCTGTCAATTTAGCTCGTTTTCAGATCGCAATTGCCGACATAGCATACATTCAGCAAAACCTTTCTCTACTCCAAATCCCGGGGAATACCATCGGAATTTTTGCTTTTCCCAAAACCAGACTTCCACACGCGCAAAATAAACCAGCACGTGGATCTATATCGCTTCGCGTTGTCTCCCTAGGCAACCATACATCTGGCGAAATGACGTCACTTAAAACGGAATCCTCAATGTGTCAGGCATCCCCAAGTCTATTTCTGGCTTATACCCTTCTGTTCGCTATATCACGCATATATACATATGGGGAATTTTGTCCGTCCTAAATCCGTTACTTTCTGACGATTTATGAGCAAAACAATGAATAATTTTTTACCGGTTACAAACAGACTGTTTCTCGTATATTCGATCGATCACGGGGCAACAAGATATAGAAACTGTGAACAATATTTTTTTTTAAAGTACAGACCATCTTTAAAACTCGCAACAAAATTTCCTGAGCGTGAAATCCGCCATATATAATGTAAAGTAAATGTGCTACTCGTACGTAACCATTCTCTGCCATATTACAGTAGCGTTTACGTTTGATTTTACAGGTTAACATGTTTGAAACGGCAGCATCTTATAAACAGTAATGGAAAAATGTTTGATATTCACCGGTGAAAATCCTGGGCGCTTCGGTGAAAATCCCGGGCATGCCTAAACGAGCCGGAAAAAATCAGGGGCTTCTGGTATTACTTCACTAGCTTGAACGCTGCAAGAAATACCCTCCAGTTTGTTTTCTTGTGATGCAATTATTATATACATGCTGACGAAGGGTTGTGCACATCGGTGAGCGAAAATATGCAGTAATCATTCAACAATTTGTAATATTTCCAGCCTGCCCCGAATTTGCCGTTCAAATAACAGTTGTATCATTGAGAATTACTGCTCAACTCAAGTTCTCTTCGCAATACCACCAACAGCCATTTATCTAACTATTTCGGCCACATTTATCATTGAAACATCGGTAATCACTGCTTTTTCTCCACATTCAAAACATACCTGCTTATTAAATTTACCTCCCGGAAAGGATCAAGGGCTTCCCGGTGAGAATCGTGGGCTTCCCGGGTAAAATCAAGGGCATTTTCCGGTAAAAATCTCCTCACGTATGGGCAAGCTCCGCCACAGTGGGTCCGTAGAGGACTTCATCGAATTTGCAGGGAGGAGAGGGTGCTGTGGGACACCACAGACAGCAGCTATCACGACCGTGACAAGCGACAGGCGGCTATGAACCGCATTTCTGCCCAAACGAAATGGAAAGGTAGACATAAAAAGACAAATAAATATACTAGATTATATTTCTGGACGCACATAGGGTACAAGCTCTCTCTCTCTCTCTCTCTCTCTCTCTCAAAAAAAAAAAAAAAAAAATCTTCCTTTAAACCATTACAAAACCTGGGGGTCTAGGCTTACCTTTAAAACATTATCAATGAATATTGATATTATCACTCACCTCAGCTATTATTATTATTATTATTATTATTATTATTATTATTATTATTATTATAACTATTATTATAACTATTATTATTATAACTACTACCATTTTATGGGCCTGGGTGTCTTAGTAGGGCTGGTGGTCGGGGTTTCGGACGGCGTGAAGCTGAAATGGGATTCTGGCTTTTCCTTATTAAACTATAGTTTAACTATAACAGCTAAAATGGAATACTGGCTTTTCCGTTATTAATATTATTCTTCTTTTATTATTAAATAGTTCAACCCTAGCACAATGTTTCACTGTCTTCGGCTGTCTTTGTACCTGCAGTCGATAAAATAAAGAAGAAAATTAGTAACTTGACAACATACTATGTGTGTGTGGGTGGGGGGAAGTACAGGGGCGGATCCAGGATTTGTTGAAGGGGGGGGGGGGCGCAAACCATAGCGACGTGGGACACAGCCATACCGGCGTGGGGTCTGGGGCCCGCTCTAATGCCCCAGATACTAAATACCTCTAGAAGGTTTTAATTGCATTCTGAGGCAATCCTGTGTCCAAAAGAGCGTTGCTATGTTGTGCAATTTTAAACTAGAATAAAGTCGTTTTGGCTTCAAACAACTAAAAATATGATGAAAAAAAGTGTGAGACATGCGCTAACATCATGTGAAATCTCAAATGGCGTATTTGCATACATATTTCAAGTTCTTTGTAGATTCCCCACTAAATGCGTGGGGTCTGGGGCCCGCTGAAGGGCCCAGAAGCTGAATACATCTAGATGGCCGTAGGCAATCATGTATCAAAAAGAGCGTTGCTATGCTGTTTCAATTTCAACTACAACAGAGTTGTTATGTCTTCAAACAACTAAAAATATGCGTGGGTTCTGGGGGCCTTGAGCGGGCCCCAGAGGCTGAATACATCTAGATGGCCGTAGGCGCATTCTGAAGGCAGTCATGTATCAAAAAGAGCGTTGCTGCGCTGTGCAATTTTAACTACAACAGAGTTGTTATGTCTTCAAACAACTAAAAATATGCGTGGGGTCTGGGGCCTTCGAGCGGGCCCCAGAAGCTGAATACATCTAGAGTATCTGGCACATTCTGGGGGCAATTCTGGGGGAAAATCCTGTGTCCAAAGGCGCGTTGATATGTTGGGCAATTTTAAGTTAGGACAGAGTTATTTCTTCTTTAAACAACTTTAATATGATCAAAAGTGAGACAGGCACTAAAATCATGTGAATTTCAAATGTCTGAGGTCTAAATGATTTTTTCGCAATTCATATGATGAATTAGAGGATGTTAATAACTATCCATATCAAAATATGGATTTAGACAGTCAAAGTAACATTGTTATCTGATCTGAGATTATAAATTCAAGTGTTTTCGTCGATATTTTTTGAGGGTTCTATAGTGCGTATGATATTTCAAAGGGAACTAAATCAATAACATAAAGAACCCAAATCCGACATTCTTTGCAATAGCTCTTTATCGATATTGTTGATCTAAACGTCAATAAATCTAAATTCGACAGTGAGATTACCACTCAATTCGCAAGGCAGAGTTCGGGTTTTATGCAGTGTGAAAAGGGACAAAACCGAGCTCGTGCATGTGTTGTGTTGTTATGGTCAGGTGGCGCTGTACTGGGCCTATACATCATGATCAATACCATATTTTGGATATTGTTGACGCTTGAGGAAATCAGATAGTCTGAGGACTTATTTATATATGGCAGTGATTTTTCTTGCGATTTATCATTCAGAAATAGAAGATTTTTTTTGTCTGGGAGCGTAAAGGGGGGGGGGGTGAGGGGCCTCTAAATCCGCCTATGAAGGAGGGGGGGGGGGGGGCGGGATGGAATGCCAGTTGACGGCCTAGGTGGTAGGGGCCCATTAACTTCTCAGCGTAAGTATCTATCTACCTG
The DNA here is from genome assembly GCA_949152475.1 of Terebella lapidaria. NCBI lineage: Eukaryota > Metazoa > Annelida > Polychaeta > Terebellida > Terebellidae > Terebella > Terebella lapidaria. The sequence continues at coordinate 23,619,380 of OX424558.1, read as the reverse complement.
TCGCTAAAAATCTCAAGGTCACCGCCAGTCGCTGTTCGGGTGGTATTGCTTGATGCATTATGGTGTATTGTTTCTGGATTTCTGACCGGATGAGTTCTAGCAGTTTGTAGAAAGTACTTTCGTCCATACGCAGGTAGTTTTTGAAATTTGCTGTGTCTTCCATACGAAGTTCCTGCAACAAGTTATTGTAGATACACCTCTCGTCTCTTTTACGAAGCCATTCTATGGTCCATATTTTTATACTTCGCCGCCGACGTTTGAGTTTTCTGTACACAAGAATGCCGAGACCAATATCGCAAAAGCATCTTCTTCGTCCATTCTCAATGTGATTAGACGACAGAAATCATGAAGTACCGCCGCGTGTTCGCAAAAATCGACGTGAAAATCGCGCCGTGTGTGCCACGATATCGAGAACGACAAAATCGTATCCGACAGGTCGAATGCGACAAAATCGTAACGTGTATGGCGCGCTTAATGCCAGTAGCTCTGCGGATGTTCGGGGGGTATGAGCTTGTAACACGTCCGGTGCGGTGCGGCTGTACACTTTGAAATTTCCGAGTGACACATTCACAACTCATGGGGGAACCAAGGATGGTACGATCCTTGGGGGAACTATCTATAATGGTAGCTCTACCTTGTATCAGTCAATGCATGGTCACAGATCTACGGAGAAGAAATACACCGAGCTGGTTGAGGATGTGTGTAAACAGAAAATAGCCAAGGTTGGAATGTCGCCAGTTGCAAACAGATGACAATGTTTTGTTATTCTGTGATACATATTCAACTTGATGCTCATGTATCTATACCGTATCATATTTTGCTTAGACATAGTACAGCGAAACACATAATTTATGATTGGCTAACTCACATTCCTATGGTTTCTATATTACATTCGTTCTGAGCTCTGTTTGGTGGTAGCAAAGTTCTGCTCTGTCTCATGTATTTTCAGTGTTGTGTTTCAGTATTGTTGTGGGATAAATCCATAGAATGAATGTCCTAGAATTTGACTGATCATCGATGCCATAGCAGTTTAGCTGCATTTTTATTTCAAAACATTGTTGTAAATATTCAGTGACATGGTATATTCAGTGCGAAAACAACGCGCGAGTGCACCACTAAAATACACAACGTTATGATGTCGTGGACATGGGTGGATATGAACATGTTTTAGTACTATATTTTTTTATCTATGCGACATTTTTTATTTGAACTGACCTTTTGCACGTAGTAACAAATCCATCCGGTAGAAAGTATTCATTGCACAAGGTTATTCGAACTGGAATTGGAAACAAGTGAAGTGTATGAATGTGATGGAGATATCTCTTTGACGTGGGTACTATGCCTGAAATAATATTTGACGTTGGGGAAACAAGAGCGTCTGTGTTGTGAATAAATGTGACCCTTGCGTGACAACATGAAGCTTATCGCTTGCAATAAACGACACATAAGCATTCATTGCTGCTTTTTGGGGGCGCGTCAATAATGAAGGCAGTCAAATCGATCAGACTGTAATACGCTGAACCCCAAAAATTAAGTACAGTAGCACACACGCTTTTATGACATCTGAAAGGTGTGAAAAGATTAACAACAAAAGTAATCTTGTGCACAATGCACGAAGTCAATATTAAGTGAAGTATTTCACAGCGAAACTTTCACTATAAAACCATATATATATATGTGAATATTAGAATATTAGATGTTTATTTTTTTCTTATTTAGACAAAATTGTCTCTAAATAAGAAGAAATATTCTGAAGGTGAATTCACAATGGACTACATTCATTGCTATCGCAATAGCTCACATGATACCATCCCAGTTATCTAACACTTCAATCAAAATATTAGTATAGCTGCTGAACGCCAAACTGGTGTTCATCCGTTTGACGAGTGTCTAAAATCTTAATAACAGAAATTACTTGTTATTAATATAAAAACGGTCGGTTTTAATTGGTCTGCATCAAATTTAGACCTGAATGAAGGTGGATATCATATATGTTATGTTAATAGTGTCGCCCTGTCAGGCTGACAGAGAGAACTGTATTTTTTCCAATCCAAGCACTATTATTTCGCGTCGTTTGGTAAAGGGAACATATGTGACATTATGGAGACCTCTCTGACCTTTTCCCCTATACAGAACTTTGGTCGTGTGACGTGGATCGGGGTGAACACCCACGTGTGTATTCTCTCACACGTCACATGCTTTGATCAAGTAAATGGTCAACTGATTGTTATAAAGTAAATGAGCAGAAGGATAATAATAATGCATTACTTCAATTGCCATCTATATCGTGAACTGTAAGTCACTTATTACGACCAAATCAAATTATTGCAACAAAACATACACAAAATCATAAAAATTTAAGACACACCGCAGCAAATGTTAGTGCTACAAATTTATTGAACAGAAAAAGATATTGTTTGAAGTTTTCTGCAGCCTGACATAATTTTTCATTCTGGCGTTAACCAAATGTCTGTGAATTATGAAGAATGTTGCATTGACTTGCAATTCAGGAACGTGTATGCCTCATATCATCTTGAAGAAGCAAATTGTTCTTTATAGCAATTTCTGTTAGCGGTGCATACATCTCTGAACAAATACTGAAAGTATGTCCTTATTTCAGTTCCTAGGCTTGCATCAGTAGTGAAAAAACATCCAACAGTCATATATCCTGTTTTGTGTCTAGCAATACATCGAAGACTTCTACAGCAATTTGAGTGCTCAATGGCAATGATAGTGTTTCTCTTGGTTCATTTAACTTCCACCGGGACCAATATATTAACCCATGTTGTAAATTCAGATCAAATGCTTGAAAGTAGATGATGTGTCCGAGAACACACCTGAATATTTTTACACATAAATAAACTTGCTTTGATGAGTATTAGAAGATTGTATGTGGGGATAAATATATACATATACAAATATAGCATCTCACGTTTGCTCAATAGGCCTTGTTTTTTTTTTCTTTGTTTCCCGTCAACTGTGTTTCACAAAGTACCAGCCAGCCAGAAAAAAACAGAGAAAAACACAGACGTTTATTTTCACACTAACGTCTTTTTTTCACAAAGTAGCTCATTCCAAAAATGTAAAATAAATGGTACATGATCATTTGTTAAGCTATCAAGTACTTCATTGATACATAACTAAGGGGGGAAACAGAAACCATTCGCGATCATTATCGCTGTTCAGTGTCTTGGGGGATAAATAAACACTGTTTTTTGTGGGAAAGGGGACCGAGCATTTTGTGTTGTTTTCTCAAAATAATTGCTGTTCAGCCTTATATTTTTCAACAGCAAAAAATTAGCCCAAGGGCTAAGAAAGGTTACCGGACAATGAATATTTTAGATATTAGCCTTTTGTCCCATGACCTTGAAAGTAAGGTAGTTGGTCAATTCTAGGTCACGAGAATATTCTGCCCATATCATTTCTAGCATGTCCACAATTGATTCCTAAGCTGTAAAGTCGATATTAAGTGAGATATTATCCATTTTGTGATCTGACCTTGAAAATGAGGTCAAAGGTCAAATTCTAGGTCATGACAATAATCTGCATATATCATTTCCTATAAGTTCATAATTGACTCCTACACTGTAAAGTCAATAATAAGCGAGATATCACCCATTTTGTGCTCTGACCTTGAAACTGAGGTCAGAAGTCAAATTCAAGGTCACGAGAATATTCAGCATATATCATTTCCTATATGTCCACAATTGATCCCTAAGCTGTAAAATCGATAATAAGTGAGATATTAATCATTTTGTGGTGTGACCTTGAAAATGAAGTCAAAGGTCAAATTCAAGGTCATCAGAATATTCGGCATATATCATTTCCTATATGTCCACAATTGATTCCTAAGCTGTAAAGTCGATAATAAGCAAGATATTAGACATTTTATGCTCTGACCTTGAAACCGAGGTCAGAGGTCAAATTCAAGACCCTGAGAATATTCAGCATATATCATATCCTATATGTCCACAATTGATTCCTAGTCTCTAATCTCAAGATTAAGTGAGATATTAGGCTTAATGTGCCCCATTATAAACCATAGGAGAATTTAACATGGGAAAGTCCCATTTGGGCCGAGTTTGGGCCCAAAATGGCCCACTTCGAGCGATTCAAGGGCAACGAAATTTATACGTGTCACAGGGGTACATATCAGGAGTGTTATGCATTGATAAGAAAAAAAGTTACTGAACAGATTCTGAGAAAACGACCGTCAAAGTCCAAAATTGGCCATTTTTCGACGAAAATGGCCCTCTGACCTTGAAACCGAGGTCAGAGGTCAAATTCAAGGTCACCAGAATATTCAGGATATATCATTTCCTATATCTCCACAATTGATCCCTAGTCTCTAATCTCAATATTAAGTGAGATATTAGGCTTAATGTGTCCCATTATAAAGCATAGGAGAATTCAACATGGGAAAGTCCCATCTGGGCCGAGTTTGGGCCCAAAATGGCCCACTTCGAGCGATTCAGGGGCAACGAAATTTATACATGTCACAGGGGTACCTATGAGGAGTGTTATGCATCGATAAGAAAAAAAGTTACTGAACAGATTTTGAGAAAACGACCGTCAAAGTCCAAAATTGGCCATTTTTTGACGAAAGCGGCCGCCATTTTGAAAAAAATTCGAAAATCAGAAAACTAAAAAAAAACCTTTCCTGGAAATATTTTTAGGTATTTTTGTGCAAAATTTCAGAAATATTCCATCATAAACTTTAAAGATAAAAATGTGAACGGACGGACGGACGGACGGACGGACGACGGACGACGGACGCCGGACGCAACGCCATGGCAATAGGTTATCGGACCAAAGGTCCGGTAACCTAAAAAACAAAAAATATGGCCTAATGAATTTATTCATTACTCAAATATTAGACGCGAGTTATACTTGGTGAGATGATTACCATTCCTTTGTTTTGCTGTTTTGGGGTTCATCAATTTCTTTATACCAATCGTGAATGTATAGTTTTCTATCCTGTTGTGATTCTTGTTCATTAGAATTTGTCCGATGGATCTCTCAAGGATTACTCTAGGCCTAAGGTCATTTGTAATGTTTTCCTAACACTTGCTGATTCAACATTTTCCAAATGATATGAATTCGAAATTACTATTGAAGTACATTGTAAGTGCCACTCTCATGAAACCGAGTAATATAATTTACGTAGCACTCGTTTGGTACCCTTCGTACCATACAGTCATCTCCAAAAGTTTGGGCCCACCCACAGGATTTCAATTTTACGCCATTCGCATTTCCAAGTGAGCCCAAACTTTTGGAGGTGACTGTATGCATATCTGACATCCGCGTATCAACACGAGGCTTTTCACATTCAATAAAGGAAACAATCACTCTTGAAGGATCCCATCTCACCAACTGATTTTCTTGGTGTAGAACATAACTCATGTTGTTGTCTGTAGAATCACTGGAGTCATGATGTCACATACATGTTGTCTGACAGTCACTCAAACAGTCACTCAAACATTGAATTGCAGATTTGAATAGCATACGTAGAACCAATGACCCGTTTTGGACTCGTTTTATTGGGGAAATATGTGGCGAAACTGTTGATAGAATTGATGACACGTTTTATTACAGACGAATTTGCATGTCGACCACCTTCTATATGAACTGTCTACTACCTAAAAAAATAGTCAATCCTTTTCATCGACAGTATTTTCGCGCATTTAAGGGCTTGCTGTTATATTCGAATATGAGGATGTAAGTATACATGGTATTTTCCGCTTATGAGGCCATGTCCTTTTATTCCAATATAAGCCCGACAACTTGCAAAACTCATTATCCATACGATAAGTATGCTATAAGATAATGAACGTTCCTCCATACAGGATCAGTATGGATACACCTTTGCAAGGATATGGAATTGTCATTTTCCGCAGTATTTTGCATGAATATTTTACATAAGCGTGGTGGTTTCTGAAAACGGCACTATGTTGGGAATACAGTTTTATACCAAATATGGTAGCATGTGGAGCTATGTCTCCTTTAAGCATGTTAAGTGGAGTAAGTGTTGGAATGGGCATGTCTGCCAGGGATAATAATCGGAAAGTCAGAGAACCCGGCTGAGTTGGTGATCTTGAACTTTAAAATGCTCATTATTTTATGAAATGATGAATGCATTATTGTATGCATCGTGATCCCACTAGTGTTCTACTTGATTCATATATTTCACTATATTGCCCTCGTCAATTCTTTTAGCATGTATCGTATTTGGCTCAAGATTCAATCTGTGAGTTGAGAAAATTCGCAAATATCAAGTCTATAAACCAGGTATTGGACGTGGATTTGAAATCCACAAGCCTGGTCATATATGCCATTTCATTTGGAAATGTATACTAATTCAGACTGGCGATGTTCAGTCCCATAAAAAACAGAAACCTCTTGAATATAGATTGAGCTGAATCCTTTGTCTTCATTTTGCTAAAATGTTATCCTGATTTTAAAATACCCTGGACGAATATGATGGATCACCAAGATTTGAGTCATAAATTCGGATCACGGAACTAGAGTATAGAGTACCCTGAATATTGCATTGTCAAGGTAGAATTTGACAGTGCTGTAGAAATATATTTGACAGTCATGCAGGCAGCTATATTATCATGTTATAGTTTAGATCTAGGGATTATGCACTAAATATGAGTTTGTCCAAAATCAAATCATTATGTGTTTCGATTTGTTGGGGGTCGGTATATGTGTTTCCATTGGTACTTTTTGAATGCCTTTTGTTAAAACGTAGATGTTGGAACATTCAAATGGGAAGTTCTACATCAGTGGTGACCTCGCGTTCGTCCACCCATGACCTTTGAAGTCCAAAACGGCCATTCCAATAAACAAATACTAGATTTTGGCTTTAGTGGCCATTTTATGTTAATCTGCAAATCTGATCAGTAGCAATATGGTCCATTATTTTATTGTAATAAATAATTGCAAGTAGTGTATCACATTTTTTAAAACACCAAAATGGGACATTTCATACAAGTAATCAATCATTCCTTATGTAAGTGTGGCGTTGCTCATATCTCTGATAATAATTCCTGCTATTTTGTTCCACTCAACTTTTCTCACGAAGTTGTCTGAACACTGTTTAAATTTAACTTTTCCTTAATGTCAGGGGTTGTTTTTCCCTGGCATCATTGTTGATGTTCAGTGGATCAGGATAGGTTTTCATACATGAAAATTCAAATATCACACTCATAAAATGGTCTGGCGATTTACCTACGTCTGAAGAAAAATTCTTACAATCAGATTTACCAATCAAACCATTCGTCAGCTAAGCTTCACACAATTTACAATTTCGCACATTGTTATGTGATGTCAGATCATAGTCCACAGACTTGCCATCCGTAGATACAAAACTGTAATCATTTATATTTGCACATACATGCTCAACTAACTTGATGCTCGGGTATTTACACCCGATCATCTTTTGCTTTGACAAATAGCCGACCACATCAGATTCATGATTGGTTGTATCATATTTCTTTGATGGTTATGTTACTTTTGTTTTAAACTCTGGTTGATGGTATCAAAGTTCCGCTCTGTCTCAGGTATTTTCAGTGTTGTATGTTGGGATACAGTAGTTCCACAGAATGAATGTCCTAGATGCTTGATGCCAATCAATATCAGGAGGAGTATCAAACCATAGCTGCTCTTTACCAGTTTATTTTCGTCAAAAGATCTCAATAAATTGGTGTCTTGTATAGAGCCATATTTTAAATTCAGATTGAAAATTAAACCAATAAAAAATATTCAAATTCTTGCTACCTGAATGCACTAGCGACACTTCGAGTAAATCGATGGTGGTTCCTCGTATTTGTATTTTTGCATGCGATAGAACACGCCCGGGTAATGCAACAACTGTGTTCTTGTCGTCAGTGTCTAGTCCCAATACTTTTATAATGCTCGTAAGCTACATTAATCTGACGGAAATTGGTTCACTGTCAATAGATTATTCCCATTGTAATGTTTGCTCTATAGCAATATTTGCACAGCACGTTCAGTGAAACCAACATTTTGTTCTACATATATGTAAATTCTTGTTGTAACATAAATCCTGTATTCTGTCTTATATATGTATTTGTGTTGAAACGTAGATGTTTGAATTTATGCTGATGATAAGGTTTTCTGCAAGGGCTAATAAGTTTAGTATTTAGAAGTGTTTTAGAGAATGTATCACATGGCGTCTTCTCACTAGGATATGTTCTAATCATGACGCAAATTATTGTCAGTGTCTCGGGGAGAAAGATGATGATAACATGTTGCACATGCTGCATGCAATCGTGACATCGTTGAACGAGACACCACTGTTTACAAACGAGGTTATGTCATATGGCATGACGGCGTTCATGAAGTCATGCAGTGAAGAGCTCGCATGTATTTCGTGGCCCTTTCGGGAAAAATACTCACTATGTCTGGGGAAATAATTGCGTAGAATTTCAGGACAGAAGACCGAATTTCCAGTTTCTGGAACTGGTGTGTCCAAATTTGGTATTCAGGTCAATATTGTTTTTGCCATTGGGTTTTGACGTGTTTATGGTGGTTCGATCGTTAAAGCTACTGCAAATGAAGGCCCATAAGCACTCAACTAAGATGAGATAACACAAAACATGGATGTTTCTATGACCGAAAACAAGAACCGTAGACATGTAAAAGGTTTGTCAAGAGGTGAGTTTATTCATTTATACTCATACTGTATATAGACACAATTATCAATCGCTTGCTTCAGACTTAAATTCCAGATGTTCATAAATCATATAAGAAAACATAATAAATTATGAAATGATAAAAACCGGAGTGGTAAATCTCATGCAGTGATTCCGCATTCTCAACCGAATATCAAATTTATCCTCAGGGTTGTAACGTTCAGACCTTGTTCTCTGACTGAAAAAAACAACAGTAGATTGACTATCGATTGTACACAATCTGTAGAATTAATCTGTGAAGTCTGTGAGATAAATTGAAAACCGTCCAAACAATAAGACATGTCAACCATTCATCTTTGTAGGAACGACAGAGGCATTGTGACAATTGGTTGCATCATTGGATGTCAAATGAACATTTATTCGACAATAGGTGATAAATAAAGTGACAGAAACAAAAGGACGCACTTTCTATGAAATCTTGGATAGCTTATCTGATACTGTGGCTAGATCATGAGCAATGGATACGTCGATAAGAGGTAAAGCTACAGTTTCGTTGATGTAAATCCATAACTGGTGTCGATGAGATCTCAATACTGTCTGAAATCCTGATTTTATAACCGGTATATGTGCAGTATCAGCTATTTTGTTTACAAATCTGAAACAAAATTAAATTGCATCTATTCACTGCATTTTGTGTTCCTTTTCCGTCCCAGCCAGATTTCACCGCACCATGTCCAATCTCGTCCAAGCCCTATTCCACCTGGAATATCAAGTGGTTTGGTGGAAGGAACTTCAGTGAGATTACAGACACATCCCTGGCCTTTGCCTTCTGTGGTTCTCTGTCGTCCTACTTTGATCGTGGGGAATACCCACATGTGTCACCTCAATTATCTCAAGTCCCACTCTCTGATCAAACACGCCATTGCTATATTTATGGATTCGCTTCTGAGCGAAGTAATAGTTTACTACATATTTCTACGTAATAACTTAGCAGTGTTCGTTTATGGCAGTGGCTGCGTTTTCCTGAAAATTAAACAGTTCCCAATGGGATGTGGAAAACAGTTTCCAATGGTGGATATGAACATGTTTTGGTACTATAATTCCTTGTCTATCAGAAATTATTTGATTGAATTGAACTTAGCGCATGTATTGACAATTTCACCCGGTAGAAAAATTATTCAAACTGGAATTTGGAACAAGTGAAGTGTATGACTGTGATGGACGTATTTCTTTAACTTGAGTATTTGGCCTGAAAGAATCATTGATGCTGAGGACACATGGGCGTCTCTGTTGTGAATAAATGAGACCCTCGCGTGACAACATGAAGCTTATCACTTGCAATAAACGAAGCAATCATTAAGCATTCATTGCTTCAATAAAGACGGCATTCAAATCAATCGGACTGTGATACACTGAACCCCGAACATTAAGTACAAAATCACACAAGATTTCGGAAGGTGTGAGAAAAGTAACAACAAGAGTAACATGAGTATACAATGAGTCAAAAGTCAGCATGATCAAAAGTGAAGTATTCTGAAGCATTTCCCATCGAAACAAATACTATGCAATCAAATGATCAAAATATTCGATGTGCATATTATTCTCATTCGTATAAAAGTTACCTGGTGTCTAGAAAAAAAAATCATCCGAAGATGAATTCAGATTCATGACTATACCATTGTTATCACGATTCTTCATGTGATTTGATCTGGATTATTTATCACTTATATTCGGATATAATTGGTGAAGAGCACTTTGATGTTCATCTGCCTGACGAGTGTTGATAGCTTTGATAGCAGAAATTGTCTGGCTTGTTTCATTATATACTTGATCTGACTCAATTGATTGGCACCAAATATAGCCATGAATGAAGTGAACCTGCAAATCAATTATCCGAAATTGTCTCTCGTTACCCAGCTCGTTACCAGCGAGATGAGATGTTGACTTTGTTTTCTTTGATTGTTTTCCTGGCGATAGCAGAAGATCACAAGATTGATTGTTTTAGATACTGACGATATGATGATCGCCGTATCATTGTTGTAATAATGGCCATTTGTGCAAACGAGATCACCAACTAGAGTTTACACGAAATAATTGTTTGGATACATAAAATAATTGATCGAATATGTCACGTCAACAGTGCCTTGTAAGGCTGACGGAGAGAACTCTCTTTATTCCAATCCAAGCACTATATTTTTCTCGCCGTTTGGGAACATGTGTAATGAAGACCTCTGATATTTTCCCCTATAGGGTACTTTGGTCGTGTGATGTGTACCAGGGAGAACACCCACGTGTGTATCCTCACATGTCACAGCCTTTGATCAAGTAAAATTGGTTTTTAAGTAAACTGAACGAGTGGGGCCGGAGGGAGGGGAGGGATAACCAGCTGATTGTCATCTATCGCCATTGTGAATTGTATGTAAACTGCACAACAAAGAACATGCACGATTATGAGCATATAAGACAATTATAAACATATAAGACAGACATGTGGTATTTGCATAATCTTGTAATGCACCAAAATTCCCTTTACTCAAGGGTGGAGTAGGGCTGGGCATGATGTGAAAAACTCATCGTATTGGTGAATATTGTGTACCTTTGATGAAACAATGAGATATTGTAGGATCGCTGCAGACATATTCTCTTATTCTGGCATTTACCAAATGTCTGCAAAATACCTCGGCTGGCAATTCAGAAATGTGTATCTATATTAGTTTTAATCAACAGAATGTTCTGTAGACTTTTATGTTCTCATTTCATAATCGCAAACAATATTCCCGGTGAATTTTCTTCATTCAGTATCGAGTTGTTTATCAGTCATGCTAACAGACTGAAAATTCCACAGTCTTATACCCTGTCTTGTGCCTTGCAATACAATGATTACTCCAACCGCCATTTGAGTGCTCAATGACTGAACTAATGTATCTCTCGGTTCATTAAACTTCAACCAGGACTGATATATTCACCCGTGTTGTATTCAGACCAGCTGTTTGAAAGTAGCTGCTATAAGTTGACGTTTGAATAATATGTTGGAAAATATATAAAGCTAGGAAGAGAGCATCTCACAGTCGTTGTAATTACTACATTGGATTCAATAATATTTCAATCAAAAATATTAGACACAGCTACACTCGACGAGGTTATTGCCATCCCATGGGAATTCCTGTTTTGTTTTTATTTGATAATGTAACATCTGTGTACTCGTACCCGATGCAATATCTATGTATAATTTTAACATCATGTTGTAATTCTTGTAGCCTATCCAGTGGAACTTCTCCAATGGTGACTCTAGGGTTGTTGAGCATTTGTAGTGTTTGCCTATAACATGATAATTGAGATTTTCAACATGAAAAATTGCTCTTGAATACATACGCTTTAAATAGCTGCCCAGGTTCTTCAACGTGCTATATTAAGTTTATAATATAATAATATAACACTTTATCGATGTCATATTCATTGACTTCATGTATATTTGACGTAGCATACATATAAGGCATTCGCGTGCCAACGCGAGGTTTTTCACATCCAATAAAGGAAACAATCAGTCTTGAATTTCCTTGGTGCATGTCAACAACGGAGTCATGGTGCAAGATATTTTTTTTTTGTAAATAGTCACTCAGATAGTGCAGTGCCAAAAATAACCCAAACCCCATCTGCACATTGCCAGTCCATCATGATCTGGTACATTGTACACAGTATGACCTTAAGTCACAGGCTTGAGTCTGACGATAAAAAATATATGCCAGGTAGGCTTAGCTATAATCTTTTTAAAACGTACCAGAAGCCAGCATTGTCTGGTTCATCGGATCAGCACCTTATAAAAAGGAGTTATGAATGAAAGGTATCTGAGCATCAATTGTCTGAAATTGGCCCCCTTTGAATAGGCTTCACAGGTCGTCGCCCCCAGCCAGACGTTAAATTCCATTTGCTTTTTTGATGTGGTTCCATAGTTCTCCCATTGCAATAAAACTTCAACGCATAATATGGTTCGGAACAAAATAAAATTGGTATACCCACCTCCTCGACATCTGATGACGGAAGATATTTTGAAATGCAATGAATTTGAAATGATCAAACCATTCTTGGAGTGGATGTCTTAGAAGCATTGGTGTCCCCAACCTCCTCGACATCTGATGAGAGGTGATATTTTCAAGTGCAATGAATTTGAAATGATCAAAGCCTACATGCATAATAAATATCCTAGAAACACAGCATTTAATATCAACGTTTCTGTCAATGAGATAAAGTGGTTAATAACTGAGGATACACGGTGGATGATTACAAACTTAATTGGTCAAGTTTTTCAGATGGGCAACTTCGGTTTTTACGTAGCTTCATATGTTTTAGTATATTGCTATCGTCACTTCTCCATCCATGTATGACCCAGAGCTTTACATTCGTGAATTGAGATATTATAAACCAGACATTAGACATATATTCATAATTCTCGATTCTCAATCATAGCGTAATTCATGTAAACCACCTAGTAATAAAACAGTAAGGACGTATACTGGTATGTTATCTTTGAATATGTATATTCATTCTGCCCGTTTAGAAAAACATGACGAAACTGACAATGCACAGTTGCATGAACAACCAGAAACCTCATACATATATAGATTTGGCTGATTCCATTGTCTTTATTTTGCTACAAATGTTCTCCAGATCTGAATAATACTCTGGACGATTATGATGGATCACTCTGTTTTGAGTCGTAATTTTGGATAACGGAAAGAGTATTGAATTTCAAAGTACCCTCAATATTGCAAATGCAGGGTGACATTTGGCAGAACTGTAGAGATCTATAGGAGCTACTATACTGTAGAAACTATATAATTGTATTATAATCCAAATTTGGAAGAACGTGACAAAAATTGAAATGTTTGCACTAAATCAAATATGTTTCTGTCCCATATCCCAAATACGATGTGTTTTGATTGGTTGAAACTTGCTTTCATCATAGGAGTTTCCTGTATTGGTACTCTTAGAATGCTTCAAGATAGAGCGTATTTTCGACACAATAAAATGGGGGAGTCATATATGGTGATTTCAGTGGTGACCTTGCATTCGACCGACCAACTGACCTCGGAAAGGTCAACAAAGCTATTTCAACAAACCAAATACTACTTTTGGGCTTTAGTGAACATTTCATGTAAATCTGGTAAGTAGTTTCATACGTTGTCAGTTTTATAGCTTGCATGTGGTAAGTTTTTATTGGTTATATGTAGTCATGACATTGTGTGTTCATCTGTAGACAATAAAATGGGGGAGTCTGGTGATTTCAGTGGTGACCTTGCATTCGACCGACCAACTGACCTCGGAAAGGTCAACAGAGCTATTTCAACAAACCAAATACTACTTTTGGGCTTTAGTGAACATTTCATGTAAATCTGGTGGGTAGTTTCATAGGTTGTCAGTTTTATAGCTTGCATGTGGTAAGTTTTTATTGGTTATATGTAGTCATGGCATTGTGTGTTCATATGTATGTCCATCACTACTTTTATCTATGAGATTGACTCAATTTTTCTTATAGTATTTTTCTAACATATATTGTGCTGCAGCTTGCTATCAGTATCCATTTACAAGCATGTAAAATTCCGTAGCAGTGATCTGTCCACTTCATCGCATTTGTCATGATTGGTGAATCCAGGTATCTTTACAGATTCAGTAGGTTAGTTCCCACTGTATCAACTAATTTTGCGATGTTGGGCATCTAATCATTGTCTTGCGTTGCTACATTGGGAGGTCAAGAATCATGAGTGTGTACATTAACTTAATGCTAGGATTCTTAATAGGAAACAAGAATGATCTGTGATCTAGTACTGATATACCTACATGAGAGCTTAACAATGTGGCTTCTACGTACTATGAATTCTTTTCCCGAGGGGTCAATAGCGGATTTCCCATATTGAATCCCTTCTGTTTCCGCGTAGAGAACATTTGTTTGCATGCAGAAACAATATCACTCTATTCTTCACTCGCAAACAATATGTATTCTTCACGCAAAAACAATCATTATTTCCGTGTAGACATTAGCCCCCTCGGGAAAAGAATACGTGGCAGATAGAAACCGCCGGAACTTATTAAGGATATTTCATCACTTTTTTCCTTACTGGAACAAAACTCGCCTAGAAAGACCCACACTACTCTGCTGACTTTGCTAAATATTTCATCGGGTTTTTTTTTATTTCATCCCTTTGCTGGGCATCTGGTTGATTTAGTTTTCCTGCACCCGATATGATATTGAGGACCACTAGAGGAATATTGAAATGATAACTGTCTGAACAACCCACGGCATGTTCATATGTATGTGCCTGTAGTAATCAGATGGTTCTGACTTCGATACCAACAATATTACTCAGATTTTGAACCTCTCGGCTGTGTAAATGCTTTTCATTCAGTTTCGGAATGAGCTTGTGTCGCGTTTTGTGTATCCGTTCTGACGTGATTATACCCTGACGTGCTGGTATGATCTTTGCATTTTATTTCCAAATTTATTTACACATATAGGATAATGTAAACAAATGTACGTTTGTTATTTCACATTTTTTATGTTTGGCTCCTCCTTATGTGTAAGGTGTTAACTGATTTATTGCAATTTCACAATTACTACGAGCAGACTCATCAGTATTCATTCGAAGACGGGTGACCTTCTACGTAGAGCAGTGATGTTGAACTCATTCGTCATTTATGTGCAAATCCCATAATAATGTGTGCATGTAGCCTAATCCACCATTAACCTTTTTAGGTTGTGTCCTTCCAATTTATCGCGGACGACGTATCGGGTTAGTTGTCTGTCCTGCAGAGGGCAAACTGTATCTAATTTCAACGACATGCCGTCAGTGGGTGGAAAGAAAAACTAATCCCCCCCCATGGAATATTAAAGAAAGTAGCCTCGATACAAGAAGGTGATAATTGTCATTACTAACAAAAGTTTCAACCATCAATATATAACCATACACCAGAACTTAGAACATCCATGGATTTTGGCACTGATATTTGCTCTGTTCTCTCATATAACCAATGTTTTATTATTGTCAGCATGTGTATTATTTTCGCCGCAGACAGCATCCACTGCTATAGCATTATGTCCAAACTGAATGTCGCCCAAGGCTTAGTCCACCTGGTAGATCATGTCGTTTGATGAAGGAACTTCAGCGAGATTACAGAGCTATCCTTACCTTTTCCCTTTTTCAGTTCTCATTCATTCGAATTTGATGATCTCAATAGCAGAAATTTTTGAATTGATATAAATCAATCATTGTCCAGTCTCATTTGATCTGCCATTACCCATCATCAGCCAGATGTAGTGTTCCTGGCCAAAGCAAAGATCATCATTCAATTGTGCAAACGAGGTCGTCATCTAGAATTTACATGTATATGAAATAATTTTTGGATACCAGATTTGTCATGTCTAGCTGACAGAGAGAACTGTCCATCTTACAACCCAAGCACTATTCTTCCTCGTCATTTGGCAGAGGGACTATCTGTGACATTATAGAGACCTCTCTGACCTTTTCCCCTATGGGGTACTTTGATCATTTGACGTGGATCAGGGAGAACATCCACATTTTGACATCCTTTGATCAAGCAAATGGGTATTTTTGTTGCTGAGTAAGTAAATGGACAGAAGGAAAACAGTAATGCACTACTTCAATTGTCATACGTACCGAGAATTGCATGTTACTTAGTACGACCAAACCGGTCTTCGGTCTTGGAATATGAATTTGTCTCTTTGTCGGTATCCATTTCTACTTTTTTAACAGCTCGCCGTGTTGGTAAGCAT
The DNA here is from genome assembly GCA_949152475.1 of Terebella lapidaria. NCBI lineage: Eukaryota > Metazoa > Annelida > Polychaeta > Terebellida > Terebellidae > Terebella > Terebella lapidaria. The sequence continues at coordinate 23,602,934 of OX424558.1, read as the reverse complement.
TCTGCAAATTTATTGAAGAGAAAGTTATTTTCAGGGATTCCTGCAGACAAAGTTTTTCATCCTGGCGTTTACCAAATGTCAAAGAATTACAACGAAGGGCCTTGGCTGGCAGTTCAGAAACGTGTATGCCTCATATCATTTTGAAGCAACAAATTGTTATAGATTCCTGTTTTAGCAATGCATACATCTCTGAACAAATACTGAAAGTGTGCTTATTTCATTGCCTAGGTTTGCACCATATATCCTGTTTTGTGTCTAGCAATACAATGAGGATTCCAGCAGCAGTTTGAGTGCTCAATGGCTGAGGTAATGCCTCTTGGGTTTCATATAACTTCTACTGGGACTAATATTAACACCCTGCAACATATCTTAAGGCGGTGACTGACCTAGTTCTTTTGTCTAGGGGTCAGGTCATGTTATTGTCACCGACTTGTGCTCAGATTTTTTGGAAGGAAGATCAACACACGGTAAGAAAAATGCAATTTCTGCAACATAAGGCATATATATTATAACTGAGGGGGATGATACGATGTCCGAGATACTACTACAAATTTATGTATTACACAAATATTTGTAGGGGCTGAAATTCCCCAGAAATAAGGTTTCTTCCATCAATATTTACCCCAATTTTGACACAGTGATTACGTTCATGGTCATTTTCAATAAATTCTGCACATTGTACTTCGATAATCTGTACACGGGAGTTAAGTTAATCATCTCATCTTTCATATATCCTGCGCATACGCACCAATATATTGTAATTTTTCAATTTTTCCTAAATTACTACACACGCTTGTCGTGTCACCGATTTGAGTCAAGCGTCACCGACTTAAGATGTTAGTTGCCCAGAAAAGGACTGGTATCTCTCCACACAAAAAACGCATAAAGTATTAGCCACCGCCGATGTTCAATCAACAGTATGCATTGCAACATCATAATGCAAATGTCTGTATTATTTTCTTGCCATATTCTTGTCTTCATATTTGGAAAATGAGCAAAATTAACATGTACACTATACACACTCATAATTATTACGTGGACATGTCAATAACGCGGTCTTACGAAATGTTGTTGGGATATATACTGCACAATGAATTGCTGCGTACGGTCCACGATACCACGAATATGATATCGCTATAACCGTACACAAGAGCACCTTTCCTGAGAACTCATTGTACAGTTCAACTCATTCAACCAGTGGGTATGTCATACCCAAAATGTAAACCTAAGTCGGTGACGCTTGACTCAAATCGGTGACACGACGAGCATGTGGAATAATTTAGGAATAACTGAAAAATTAAAAGATATTATTGCATATGCGCAGGATGTATGAAACATGAGATGATTATCTTAACTCCCGTGTATAGATTATCTAAATACAGTGTGCAGAATTTATTGAAAATGACCATGAACGTGATCACCGTGTCAAAATTGGGGTAAACATTGATGGAAGAAACCTTATTTCTGGGGAATTTCAGCCCCTACAAATATTTGTGAAGTAAATACAGTTGTAGTAGTATCTCGGACATCGTATCATCTACCTCAGTTATTATATATATATATGCGTTATGTTGCAGAAATTGCATTTTTCTTACCTTGTGTTTATCTTCCTTCCAAAAATTCTGAGCACAAGTCGGTGACAATAACATGACCTGACCCCTAGACAAAAGAACTAGGTCAGTCACCGTCTTAAGATATGTTGCAGGGTGTTAATCCGTGTCGTAAATTCAGATCAAGTGTTTGAAAGTAAAACACACCTAATAATTTTTACAAATAATTTTGCTTTGGTAAGTATAAGAAGCATGTTTGTGTTAATAAATATATACGTCTACGAATACAGCATCTAACGTTTGCTTTCATTATGAAATTATTGATTACTCAAATATTAGACACGAGTTACACTCAGAGAGCTGACTAACATTCCATCTGATTTGCTGTTTTGAGGTTCGGAAGAGCACGATTCGATAATGCAACATTTTTGCTTTTGGTAAGTATTAGAAGCATGTTTGTGCGAATAAATATACGTCTACGAATTCAGCATCTAATGTTTGTTTTCCATATATTATGGCTCTAATATTTGCTCTGTTCTTCCATGTTACCAACTGGAGCGATATTAATATTTTCAGCGTGTGTGTTCTTTCCGCCGCAGACAGTATCCACTGCACGATGTATAACATTATGTCCAAAATGAATGTTTTTCAAACCTCAGCCCACCTGGGAGATCATGTCGTTTGATGAAGGAAATTGTGCGGTTGTCTGTCTTTGTCTTGTACGGTTGTCTGTCTTTGACTTTGATCATGGATAATACACACATGTGTATCACTTCAATTTTGTTCTCCAAAAGCCCAACCCCCAACCCGATCTAAACACGCCCATGGTAAGGGAGACTACATATGGATTATGTAATATTCCACCGCATATTTTTACCGAAGTTAAGGTTTGGACACACCTGTGTCCGTTCTGAGTCTCAGGAATCAGCAGCAGAATAGTGTCTAGAGTGCGTTCAAAAACAAAATAAGGGCGAGTTCAGAAGTTTGATGCTCTGGTTTTTGCACTGGATACCCTGGATACCCGTTATGTTTGGCAAATAGCTACTGACGTTGCAGAGATAACATCTCATGATTGGTTGGTACCTATTGCTTTGACGTTCATATTACAATCATTGTTCCAAGGCATATTTGATGGTAACAAATGTATGTTTTGCCTGTGGATTTTCTCACGTTGTTATGCTTGTATAAGTTTATAATATTTTTCCTTTATACCCACTACATTAGATGCTGGTTGTCTGTCAGTACCATAGACATAGAAGAGATGTCTATGGTCAATACCGCCTGCTGAAATATAGCTGCTTTTTGCCTGACTAAAAATGCTCATTTTTGTCTCTGATCTCAGGAACGATGGTGTTATATTCAGAAATAGCAGAAATTAAAGCAGCTGCCTTCAAATGTATGCAATATTTTTTCAAAAATAAATTTCAGTTCAAATCATCTAATACGATATAACAAAACATATGCACATTGATTTTGACGATAACAGCCTGTCCGAGTCGTTTTCCATCCGTTTTAACACATTTTATGCCAGATTTGTATACAAACAAACAAGATGTATCATCAAGCCCGAATGTAAACAAATATCCAAATTGCCTTCGAAAGTCCAAATCGAACACATTTTCTAGTTTGTATCTACACATATAGTGTAGTTACGAGAAAATAATCAATGATATACGATGGTGTGCGTGGAATTGTCAGTCCATTTGCACTTTTATGTTTTGTTTACATCTGCGTGTGATGGATACAGTTCCTGCATTGATGCGCAGCTGCTTTAATTTAGTGAATTCGCTTGCTCACAAGAACACTGCTGAGAAGCACACTGTTGTACTTTTGTGGACAAAGACATGTAGATACGAACTTTGTATGTTGTCTTTGAACTGTTGTCTGTGAGAAGTTACTATATATTAGAACTTCGTACATGTTGTATTATTTTCCCCGGAACAGCTAGTATTCACCAGCATTCACGACAACATACTCTTCAAACTGGGATTAGAAACAAGTGAGCTGTAGTGACTAAGTAAAAATAGATCATTTCACAGGAAGTGTGATTTCCAGCAGATCAATTTGACCTGAATATTTTGTGTGAAGGAATTATTCATGTTGCAGGAAAACAAGTACGTTTGTGACATGAATAAATGTAACCCTCGCGTGACAACACGAAACTTATCACTTGCAATAAACGAGCCAATCATTTACCATTCGTCTTTGCCTTTTATAAGGGCGCTTCAACAATGGATACAGTCAAATCAGTCAGACTGTAATATAGCAAACATCGAGTACAGCAGCACAAACTTTGTAGCTCATCATAAAATGTTCCCAACAACGCAAGTCAAATTAAGCACATAAAAATACAGTAAGCATATATATTATTCAGTAAACATAAATATTCATAATCATGACAAACATAATTGACATTGAAACATTTTCTCAAGCCATACTTACATATCCGAAGTCAGTCATGTTTTGTTGGTTTATTGTTCCGAAAGAATGCAGTCAATACCTGTAAAAACAACTGTAGAATCGGAATGAGACTTCCCTGTCTGTAAAGACTTTTTCGTATTCCTCAAAGATTAATTTAACATGTAAATGAACCTGTGAAATAAGACTTCCTGTAAGATAAGACCTCATTTTTCCTGCAAAAGGTGAGGTCTTATCTTACAGGGATCACTGTAGATGTAAATGTAGAATTGTAGATACTATATTGTTTTCCACATTGTTTGATAATTGCCAATAGTCCTAAACGTATGAATTATGTGACTTGTTATAAACATTTTCTGTAATTGTTCTCATCCCATCTGCAAATGAAAGGAACACGCAAATGAAACGATTCTGCACACCCATGCTAGTACATATTTGGCTTTCCTTACTCTGGTTCATTATATCACCAGCCAGACGTGAAGTTGATCCTGTGCCCTCCGATGGTTTCCCTGTATTAGCTGAAAGCCAGCTAGGGTGTTCTGTGACAATGGCAATATGTGGCAATGCTTTCTGTACCATAATTGAAATAATACATATTCGTGCAGACGGTGTCGTTTGTGATAGTTTACCCTAAATGATTGGTTGGTTTTCTTCGAAAACAGAGAGCTCATGTAAGAAATGTCGTTTCTTTGACACGAATACAGACGTTGAGATCGTAAATATCACAGGTGGTAAATGATAAACTTCATAACAAAATCAGGAAGGGTCGACATGATTTTTTTGCATCCTCTGTTCAAAACAGAACACAGGGAACACAAGAACAATATTGATCTAGTAAATCGTGAAACATTAAAACGTAAAATTTCAGATCTTAGGCACTCAATCTGATTTGCATGTAAACCATACAGTAAAACCACACCATACCATGAACAGTAGCTGCCATCATCACACCCAGGAGCTGTATTTTTTGTCGTTTGATAAAAGGAACATCAGTGAGATTACCTCTCTGACCTTTTCCCCTATAGGGTACTTTGGTCGTCTGCCGTTGATCAGGGAGAACACCCACGTGTGTATTCTCACATGTCACATCCTTTGATCAAGCAAATGGGTATTTATTTAGGCAAACTAAACGAGCGGGGGAAAAGAGTAATACACTACATAATTCCCATCCATAACGTGAATTGCACTTCACTGAGTCCAAGTCATAGTACCAACAAAACTCTACAATAAAACAAATTACCGATCATCTTACAACTGCACCACAATGACTCTCACTTGTGGGTGAAAAAGCTCTTAACAAAGGTAAACATCGTACGACCTTTTATTGGAAACAGAAAAATATGTTGTTGTTTTTTCAGTCTGGTGTCCATCCAATGTCTTCAAAATAACGAATTATGGATAGCAATTCAAAGCAACAAATTGTTCAATATTCATAGAAGCAACGCAAAATCTCCGAAGAATATGGTCATATCTACCTTATGTCAGTTGAATATCAATCAATCGTATGAACAAATTGAAAATTCTACAGTCGTATAAACTGTTTTATATATGTCCATCAATACATTGAAGACTCCTATTGCGGTTTAGTGCTCTGTGGCTGAGTCAATGTCTCTCTCGGTTCATTAACTTCATCTAGGACCAATATATTCGCCACCTATAGGCTCATAGCAATGAAATGGCGTACAAAATCACTCCCACGCTCTTGAAAATATGGCCCTATTAAGTTGAATATTGAGTTGAATCGTGTCTCTCACGAATATCTTATTAATAACTATCTAAATAAATATCTTATTATATTGCCCTTTTGATGATATCCTGCAAATTTTGGTTATGAATTTTTGGAAATGGTTATCAGGCTATTGTGATTAATTGCCATGGTTGTCAACCATTGCAACTAATTACAATAGCCTCATAAACTACTTGTATTTGAGTAAACTGCTAAATAATTACTAGTTTTATGCTGAAGAAAAAACACATGGAATAGCATTTGAATGTTTGTTTGTTTTTCGACCGTGACGGTACTCATATCGAGAATATCACCAAATTTTTCTGCGTAATAGTCACGAGGCCCACACCGTCAATGGATAGCAAAGTGTAGAACCAGTATAAGCCAAACCCCTACTACATATTGGCATTACACCTGTTCTGGTATATTGAAGTTATGACATTAATAGTATATTACTCACATTTAATCTCATTGTTGGTACTCTTATTAAGACACAATCAGTATTTTTTATTATAGACACAATCATGATTCAATCATAATTCCTGTTGTTAAGACACAATCATGATTCAATCATGATTCCTGTTGTTAGACAACTTTCGGATGAAAACCTGAAGCCAGATGTCTTCAAGTGTTCCTATATACATATATTCTCATTTCAGAGAATGCCAACTGCCTGATATTACCAGGCGTATCGTGTCACTTTAATGGGTTACATGTATGTTCAACCGAGAACTGTTTCCTTTCCAAAATTATGTGAGAAACCATTATTGTCTGCTTTCGATTGGTATCAAATATAGTCATTATAAATTAATGGTTTCTGAGCATCAATTATCTGAAATTGGCTCTCTTTGTATAGTCTTAACAGGTCGTCGCCACCAGTCAGACGTTAAATTTCATCTGTTTTCTTCGGTGTGGCTCCATAATACGCCAATCACAATAGAAATTCACCGGATAATATGGTTCGGGAGAGAGTATAATTGTTTTCCCCAACTCCTTGTCATCTAGTGACGGGTGCTGTTTTGAAATGAAATGAAACTGGAATGATCAAAGAATATATGCATCGTAAATATCATAGTTTAGATCTCCACGTATACTCTGTGAATGTGAATAGTAAGAAAAAGGTTATATGGTAAGTTATAGTCTCATCTGATGAACCCATGTTCGTGTGTTCTGTTCTGAATTTGGAACAAAGCGAATCTCGGATAAAACTCCTATTTTCTCCAGACATGTAGTATTTTAAAATATCAACGATTCAACATTCCTGTCAATGATATGAATTAGGATCAAACTAACTACATCAGTTAGTTGAGATGATATAAATCAGCAATCAGACATCATACATAAAATTGGAACTCAATCATATCTCATGTGAATCAGCTAACAATATACATGTATAATGCTATCTTTGGATACATGTATATTCATTCAGCCGGTTTTGAGAAACGTGACACTATTGACAATGTACAGTCGCATAAACATCCAGAAACCTTTTGAATATACATTGGATTTGGCTGATCCCATTGTCTTTATTTTGCTACAAATGTTCTCCAGATCTGAATAAAACCCTGGACGATTATGATGGATAACTATGTTTTGTGTCGTAACTTTGGATCACGGAACTATTGTATTGAATTTTAAACTACCCTGAATATTGCATCAGCAAGAAGACATTTGGCGGTATTGTCGAGATATGGTCTTGCTTATAGTTTATTATGGTATTATAGAATAGATTTGAAGGAACCAAAAATGTCAGGATTTGAAAATATCTGCACTAGATCAAACACGTTCTCCAGTCAAGAATAAAAATATTATGTGTTTGGATTTGTTGAGAGTTTGGAGTTCTCTGTATTGGTACTCTTAAAAGGCTTCAAAGTCCATATCAATCGATTACCACCAATACAACTAGATTTTGATGATACCAATTGCAAACGTAAAATATTATATTGTGCGATAGAAACAAAGCCCGGCCAATTAGTTTATCCAGAGACACACTGGCTTACTCAAATGTGAGTTGTATGTGGCGATTTCAGTGGTGACCGTGCATTCGATCATCAATTGACCTCAAAGGCAAATGGGTCATTTTTATGGAAAATATACTACATTGGGGTTTTGGTGGCTATTTCATGCAAATCTGGCCAACAGCTTCACTAGACCTATGATCTGATAATATATTTTAATGACATTGTGTCTGACATCCGACATCTATTTGTATGTCCAGCAATAGGTTAAGCTGTGAAATTAACTTTTCTTAAAATGTTGAGCCTGAAAATGTTTAAATAAAACAGGCAAGTATATTTTAAGAGACAGGGGAGGGGGAGACAATTTCGGACTTGTGCTCGGGCTGCTTATCACACGATAGACACCAACCATCCGTCTCTCTTACATGCACGTATACTGTGTTGAATTTGCTTAGTCAAGAACGAGGGGGGGGGGGGGTCGTGTAAATTTCGGACTTGTGCTCGGTCTGCTTATCAGACACCAACCATTTGTCTCTCTTACATGCATGTATACTGTTTTGAGGGAATGAATGTGAGATTAGTGTGTTTTGTAATTTTGCTTCGTATGTCGAATATAAAGTTCGTGATTGTTGAATGACAATCTACTGTGTTACAACTCGTCATCTTTGTTTGTCCAATCGCCACCATTTCAGGCAAATTCCATCCCGTCATCAGTATTCATTAAAAAAATACGTGACATTCCGTAGCAGGGTTCTGTCAAGTGCAGCACATCCGTCATCCATGTACACATCCAACAACTTGATATGCCATTGACCTTTACAGATTCAGTGTGATGGTACCCACCCCATCAATTAATTATGGAATATTGGATCATCTTATCGATGTGTGCATTGCTACATTGGGGTCAAGGAATCTTGAGGTGTGTACATAAACTCAGTACCAGAATGCTTATTAGAAAATTGGCTTCTAGGTCTGCGATGTAGTTTATGACAGCTTATCAAAGACACCAAGGTGATCATCAGATATAAAAAATATACACTCTATTATTGGTCTTCCATTATTTTCATTCTCTCTTTCATTCGTCTCATTATTTTACCCGTTTCACTTTGCTATGGATCTATTTCCTCCGTTTTCTCCGTTGAAGTCATCGGATAACATATGATAACGTGGACCTCTGGCAAAACATGATTGGTATCTTGCACCATATTAGAAATAATAACTGTCCGGGCAAGCAAAAAACAGTGTCAAAGCACACAACAGGGGATTTAGCATAAAGGGTATAAATATAGCCAGATAATTTACATGCCAATATCACGACATATCGTGATGACATTTGTTCAGAATATATTTAGTATCATGATGAATATGTAGTATTTCAGAGCAGCATCCAATGATTTCAGGGTCCACTCGATAAACGGTCTCCACATCAACAGTCATCTTTTGGAATATCCAATCTCATGTGTTGATGAATATATCATATATTATGCTTCTATACCAAATGGTTGCATGGAGAGTTCGATGTTTGATTTTGCTTGATTATACTCTCGATGAGCACGAGTGATATTTTTTGCATTTTATTTCCACATTGTGGTGGTTTTATTGGCGTTGTTTCCCTGTATATTGGTTATACCAATACAATAACGTGATAAATTTGCCTTGTAGCTCACCTACAATATATTCCCATTCTCGTCAATGAAATATTGAACATTTAATTGCTAAATAATGGAAATGATCTATAATTGTCGCAAGGAAATCTTACAAATGATTGCTAAATCAGCATTCTTCATACTTGATCATAAGCTATTACCCGTGTGTACATTGTCAACTGATTCAGAATAACTACGAAAAGACTCATCAGTATTCATTCCGTGACGTGTGACCTTCTACAGCAGTGATCTGTCTAGTTACACACATGCGTCATTTATGTGCAAATCCTGTTGCTCGATCCACCATTAACATTTATAGAAACAATATGTAGGACCCAGTCCTATTAAATCATCGTTGCCGATACGTCGTGCCAGGTTTCTGCCTTGCACTAGTTACAGTTCTTAAAACAGTCGACTTGACCATTTGCCCTCAACAAATTTGCGATTTTTTGTCAAAATTACGAAAAACTGCCGTCAATTGCATAACAGGAAAAACCTAATTGTTTTGTGTAGTATATCTCTACCAGTCAGACGTGAGCATCTCCATGTTTCTTTAATTATAACTTCATGATTTCCCCCAGGAAATTACAGGATATCATGTAATTCGAATGATTCGAATGATCATGGAAGACATGGCGAAAAATACTCGTTTTCCTCGCCATGCTATTGGCGATATATTGATATGATGGGTAACGGTATTTATATATGGAGCCTTGTAAGAGAATATACTCTAGCGCAAGTGGCACAGAAAATGCTGCTAAAACATGTGAGGAGATAAGCTTTCATCTCAGGGCTAACATCCTTCGAATAATGATACACTTTGCGTTTGGAGTGGCATGTGTGACCTTTACCGCCAAGAATTCCGAGCACTCTTTTCAAAAAATCAATATTCGTATATGGTGGATTTTACCAGCAGGCACATAGTGTAATGTACAGATAAATGAATGCTCCAAAAATAGCCACACGCGCTTGGTTTTATTATGAAGAATTTTATTATGAAGATTCTATGGAAATCTCCAAAAAGTTTTGCGAATTTTTTCTAAATTACGAAAAGCTGTCTTTCATTCTTAATCGAGATAATGTATGACATAAATTTGATTTATGCAGAAATATTATATTAATGTGTATAATTGTATACGCTTTTCATATTTTACCTCCACATATGTTGGCTGTGTTAAGTGGTCAGTAGCAATATATGTATCAGGCTATTGCCACCAACACCAAAAAAAATTGATGGTGTGAATACGAAACACTGATAAATGTTGAACCACTTTCGGAATATAAATGAAGCCCAAGCATTTCAATCCAAAGACACTAGCGCTCTCAGTGACAGACAGTGTATAAAATGTAACTGTTTCCATTGTAGACTAAACAGCCATAAAACCAAGACTAAAGTACCTTCCACAATATACTGGGTCTTATATTGGATTGAAAGTGGAGCAATGAAACCGTTACTTATGTTTCATGCAGATATGAGACAAATCACTAGTAAATGTTAGTGCGTTGAACAAAAATATGATGATTGAATTTATTTTTCTTCAACAACAAAATGCTAAAATCTAAAAAATATAGCAAACATGTAAAATTTTTAAAAAAAACCCGCAAAATTCAATAGCAGCAATTATTATCGTATACTGTATATACATGTTGGCTCGTCTAATACCGATCAACACAATCACTATTTTCATAGAGAATATTTGAGATAATTAGGACGATGGTTTCAATTTATTTGACTAATTAATTATGCATATCATAAGTGTGAAAAGTTGTTGTTATATTTTGTGCTACCTTCGCTGTACCTTGTTTGGGTCCCTTCATGGTAAAATGTCGCATCACAGACAGAGGGAGAGAATCTGCATATTCATTCATGTAATAAGCAGACGAACGTGAGCTGAATGCTCAAAGGTATTGTTCGATTTTCAGTGGGAATTATATTTTGGAACATGTCACACGAAGGTGATGAAAAACGATTACCAATGATTAAGAAAAATTGATCGAGGAACGTTGATATTATTTTTAGAAACGCGTATGATTTTATTCAAGGTCAGATAGATAGTGAGTGCTTTGGAAAAGTTGATCGAGGAACGGTAATATTATTTTTAGAAATGCGTATGATTTTAAGGTCAGATGGATAGTGAGTGCTTTGGAATGCCTATGTACTATGTTGAACGTTTGGAGTTTTAAATGTATTCACTTATAAATGCAGATAATATTCACACATGCAAGTAAAAACAATTGTGTTCGGTTGTGATCGAATATAAAAAATTATGCTAAGTTTGTCAATAATATGTATATCCCACATCACACATATCTCACATATCAATATTATGTATTAAAGAAAAGGTAGGGCTTTAGTTTCATCCTTTGAAGAGTCATTCATTCCTTCCGGTTCATTTTTGATTCCAAAATGGTGTTATGCAATACTCTGTACCCGACTATGTAGCCAATTATTTCCTATGGCCACATCTTGTGTCGATGGCGACAAATGGTGTCGATGGCGACAACTTGTTACCCAGTCAGTTGCAATTACTGTATGGTGGATGAAACCAATTATATCGGCAGGTTTTCCAGGACTTGATACCATGTAATTTCCTGAGGCGACGGTAAATTACGAGGTTCTCAGAGAAAACATAATCATTTTCATGTCTCACTGATAGTGGTGGATAAGACTAGGTATTGAATTTCATCTAATTGGAGATCAGTTACCAGTGATGAGCACATACGCATGAGATAGTTATCATGGGAACTGGAATATTGGAGGAAACTGAATAGAGGCGCTCACATATAATAAATGGAAGAGGGATATACAAGACAGATGCGGTTCTAGTGCTAAATAGTAAGGGGGTTCTACTATCCAGTATAGTATGACGCTAAATGTGTATGGCTTCTATACCATTGTAGCTGCTAGTGCTCGTTTTAAAGCCCATTATGTGTGTGAGATAATGGGGCTATTTTCTTCAGTATTTCGTGAGGTGTCTTCACCAAGATTGTCGACTGCAATGATGCACACTGTAACATGTGCTAGGTGGACAAATTAGACACACTAGGCGATACAACGAAGTTGTTAGTAGAGGGTCCAATGTGTTGAATCTGTAAAGGTTGTGGTGGATCGAGCTACACATTAATACGGGATTTACACATAAATGACGAAAATTGACAGATCGCTGCCGCAGAAGGTCACAGGTCATGTAATGAATATAGATGAATCTGCTTGTAATAATTCTGAAATTGCGATCAATAAGTTGACAGCTCACACACAGGGAATCAATAATCATTTAATCTAATTCTGTACGTTATACAATGAATCCAAAATTAAACAACGTTGTTAAATTGTTTTCAACAAAAGTGTGAAGAATATGTGGACCAGAAAGTCTATGTTGCTTTTGAACCATTTCGGCAGTAATATATACGCATATACGAATTTGTAGAGACATACCACCAGCAACAGAACCACATTTGACAAATATCATTGATGGCCTAAAATCCTCCAGTAAAGCGAACATAGTCACCGACGTGCGCATATCACAAAAGTACGGAAGACCGTTAGTGCCAGGTGTGAAAATATATTTAAGTGGCGGCTGCCACTTAATTATCTGGCGGCCGCCACTTAATTATCTAGCGCCGCCACATAATTATCTGGCGGCCGCCACTTAATTATCTGGCGGCCGCCACTTAATTATCTGGCGGCCGCCACTTAATTATCTGGCGGCCGCCACATAATTATCTGGCGGCCGCCACTTATTTAGTGCTTTAACACAGCATTTTGGTCTATCCATAGAAATTCATTTTAAAATAAAATAAAATTTACATTTTATTTGAGATACATTATCGATATACTAAGTCGATATTATCAAGTTACTGACTCGGGATTTTAAAAAAAAATCTTCTCCCCCCCCCCCTCTTCGAATACCAGCATCCCATAGGAGTGGTGCGCGTTAGTCACGTGCAAAGTGACTCTGATCGGTCAATGCCGATTTATATTGTAAAATATATGGCCCAAGAATGCCTCAATAAAATTAACGAATATTTGTTTGGGGGATGAAATGGTCATATTTTCATGTCATTGATTGGTATTATGGACCATAGGGCAACTTTCAATACATAATCCATAGGGGAAAAAAACTAAGAAAAAAAGGAACACACAATATTAATCAGATAATTTGACGAATATTTGTCACCACCATCGAATATGCACTGTTTTTATTTGTTTCCTTTAACCTATATATCGATGGTAGCAACCATAATTGCAAAGGGCCCAGTTGCCATGGCCACAACAAATAACATGAATTCATTGATGATCCCTATATAAGGCTAAGTGTGAAAGTTAAGTTTTGTTGAGCAATTTGCATGTCAACAACCCCCCCCCCCTCCCCACAATACCCAATATATCATTGCCTCATTAAAAACAGTATTGTCATTAATACAGTATGTCACGACTTTTATTTCGATACTAGGGCCTAATTAGCTATATGTATATTGCTTTACAAGAATCTCCTCATATTTCAAGCCACGTCCTACAGATAATTATGTGGCGGCCGCCAGATAATTATGTGGCGGCCGCCAGATAATTAAGTGGCGGCCGCCAGATAATTATGTGGCGGCCGCCAGATAATTATGTGGCGGCCGCCAGATAATTAAGTGGCGGCCGCCAGATAATTATGTGGCGGCCGCCAGATAATTAAGTGGCGACCGCCAGATAATTAAGTGGCGGCCGCCAGATAATTATGTGGCGGCCTTAATCTGTCCGTCTGTCACACGTGTATCGTTTCTTAAGTGGCCCGTAGAGGCCAGAAAATGAAAGGTGTGAAAATATATTTATCTGGCGGCCGCCACTTAATTATCTGGCGGCCGCCACATAATTATCTGGCGGCCGCCACATAATTATCTGGCGGCCGCCACTTAATTATCTGGCGGCCGCCACTTATTTATCTGGCGGCCGCCACTTAATTATCTGGCGGCCGCCACTTAATTATCTGGCGGCCGCCACTTAATTATCTGGCGGCCGCCACATAATTATCTGGCGGCCGCCACTTATATGTACTATGCACACTACGCCTTAATCTGTCCGTCTGTCACACGTGTATCGTTTCTTTGAATGTTCAATCATGGATTTAGACCGTGCGATTTCTGTATATTTCAATATCGGGTTGAAATATGAGGAAAATTTTTGTTGCCCTGGCTATAAATCACCAAAAAATAATCAGCCTGAGAACTCTGAAACGTATATTGAGAAGGAACGGTCTCTTCCGAAGGAAGCAATTTTGTGACTTGTTCGAGCTGGCGGATTTTATTGAAGAATAGGTAACAGCTTCTGGCAATCAACATGGTTACAGATGGATGCATTTGAAGTGTCTGCAAGCCGGGAAAATTGCATCAAGGAAAGACGTCTATACCATTATGAAAATCATAGATCCAGAAGGTATGAAGCTACATTAGGGACATTCGCCTTCGTGTATTTTCGCCTTCGCCTTCGTGGTGTTATCGCCCTCGCCTTCGCGTAATTTCGCCTTCGCCTTCTCATAATTTCGCCTTCGCCCTCGCCTTCGCCCACTTTCGTCTTCGACTTCTCGTAATTTCGCCTTCGTCTTCGCGTATTTTCGCCTTCGTCTTTGTGGCGTTTTCGACTTCGCCTTCGCGTAATTTCGCCCTCGCCTTCTCGTAATATTGCCTTCGTCATCGCCTTCGTCCACTCTCGCCTTCGCCTTCTTGTAATTTCGCCTTCGTCTTCGTGGTGTCTTCACCCTCGCCTTCGTCCACTCGCCTTCGCCTTCTTGTACTTTCGCCTTCTTCTTCGCGTATTCTCGCCTTCGTCTTCTCTTTCGCCCAGTTTCGCCTTCGCCTTCGCCCACGCTCGGCTTAGCTTTCTCGTAATTTCGCCTTCGCCTTCACACACTAATGTATACGCATGCAATACAAAGTCACACATATGGAATAAAAACTCATATGTGTGAGATACTAACCAATACGTATGAGACACTAACTCACACGCAGGAGATACTTCATATCGCTACCGTATATTTCGTATTGCCCGATACACTGCGTACAGAAACCCATAAGAGAGAGAAACATGCAACTATTTTCCACTGAAATGGGCTGTTTTCAAACCCAGCTAACTCTGGCTCAAAACATCACATCAAAACATTTCTTATGTGTACTTGAAGCTAAAAGCTATCTCTAGAATGATAGCTATTCAAAATAGTTCAATATAATCTTGTTCTTGCATAATAGGCCTCCAATGAAGCAGCCCTCAACACAATTTCAGCTCTCTTTCCAGTCATGTCGGGCATGTGTGTGTATGGGTATGAGGTCCTGAAGAGCCCCGATCAATACTCATGAATAATAATGACATCCAGAAAGCAGTCTCATTGGTTGAAGTATATTTCCCATAAGTCTGTGCAGTATTTTCGTATGTTAATTTTGTTTTCACTTGGGAAGATATTGTAAAGCCATTAAACCGAAGATTTATGACAGCCCCCTCCACCCCACTAGTCAGTGGATTTACATGACATAGAACTTCCAGAACAGCCACACTGTATGAAGTTTAGCTGTGCATGTTTATAGAATGAAGTTGAACAGGCTAAACACAGGGTCTGTTCTGAAGAAGGAGATTGACTGAGTCTGGAAGAACTATAAATTACCGATTGATGGAAGTGCATAGATGTATGATATATGGACAAATACCAGTCCGTACCCCAAACATCCATAGGGTATTTTCTTTCTGAGTAAAAAGCAGTATAATGTACATGGCTTGTGGAAGTGAAAATATGCAGCTCTCATATGTATTTGAATAGTTTTTCACATGGATATCAAATTTGCCTGGTAAACGAGGGCATGTCCTTCCTTTTCTGGACGCGGCCCTGCATATAAAAAAAAAAAACTGATTCCGTGAATATTATTGTATACTCCGATTTTTCTACCTCGTTTACACTGTTTTTCGATAATATTTTTGTGATGCTGAACGCTATCGTGCTATAACTTGGCATACTTCACCTGGGAGTCAAACGGCAATTTTCTACCAAATTTCAGACAGCTATCGCGCAAATCGAAAGAGTTGGCAATCTACCCCAATGTTAAATTTAGCCCTATTATTTATTTTCTGGGCCCGCACACAATTTTGTGCATTTGCTCGGTTTTGTAGCGGAGCAATGTTTCAAAATCAACATTTTTGTGTAGAATACACCCCAATGTACCTTCTGATTGAAAGTTACAAGAATATTTCCAATCCTGATGGATGTAAACAGGACCAATTCCTCAAATATGCTTAGATTATCTCTCTTATGGGTTTCTGCTGCGTCTCTCTTATGGGTTTCTGCTGCGTAGCATGTAAATGCGTTGTATCTACCGGCTACCGTCGAATGCACAATATCGTATTGCCTGCTAATATCGATTGCGAAACATCATATTGCTCGCTTGAATTATTCGTTATTTTTTATAATTGATATTCAGGCCCATGCTAATATTATTTAATATACAGTATACTCCCTCGTAATAAATTATATCTGCATGCTAAAAGGTGTGGTTTGTGGTTTGTCACTCCGCCAATCATAGGTATCGCCTCACCTAACCTGCCCCCCCCCCCCCCACACACACACACACCTACAACCCATACTCTCTTATTTCCCCGCAGCGAATCGACTGATTGGTCAAACCATTGTCAAGTGTTATCTGCATTGCAGTCGACTTCAACGAGAATTCTGGTTGTTTAGTTCATCTTAAATAAACCTTTGAACGAAAACTAACCATATAAAATATATACAGATATTACAAGTATATACCATAATGCGAAGAAAAATCATAGTGTCCATACTTGATAAGAAAAAAAATGGTGGAATCCTTATAACAATAAAATATTCGTTGAAATAGCTTACTGAATAAATAATCCGCCGTAATAAAATATATATACAAACCGACCGATTGTAGAATAAAAGGAATGTCAGTCTAAGTATTTCTGAGGAGTAATACAGAATATATCAGCGTTCCATTATATATTTGAACGTGCATATGTTTACAATATTATAAAACTCACTGGATATCACGATATGCATAACAATGAAATCTACTCATGCTACATAGCCGTCATATTTATTTCAAAGAACGCCTTAGCCGAACGGAAATATAAGAACAAGAATATTTCAAAAATGAAAAAAAAAACTTTTTGGATGCTGAGATGAGACCGGATAAATTGTATTTATGTACAGTGTAAAACTTATTCTAGAAATTAATATTAATTGCCGATAAAGATCAGTATCGGTTATGGTGGACACATGTGATATATCGTGAAGATATGGGGAATATCAAAATGCTTCAGTTTAATAATAAAACAAAAACACCTGACCAATCGCAGTCTTTAGTCGCTTTAATTTCACGGAGTTTCTATGGCAACATCATGGTCGTTATCGTATACGTATGACATATTATCTCATACGTATGAGATATACTATCTTACGTATGCCCTATTATTTCATACGACCTAATATTTCATACGTATGACTTATTATTCCATACATATCACTTTGTATCACATACGTATGAGAAGGCGTACCTCATACTTTGTATCTCATACACATGAGAAGGCGAGATTACGAGAGGGCGAAGCCGAAAGTGGCCGAAGGCGAGGGCGAAATTGGGCGAATGCGATACTACAAGAAGGTGAAGGCGAAATTACAAAATTACGAGGTCTAAAACACCACGAAGATGAAGGCGAAAATACGCGAAGGCGAAGACGAAATTACGAGAAGGCGAAAGCGAAATTACGTGAAGGCGAAGGCGAAATTAAGCGAAGGCGAGGTCGAAAACACCACGAAGGTGAAGGCGAAAACACGCGAAGGCGAAGGCGATATTACAAGAAGGCGAAGCCGAAAGTGGCCGAAGGCGAGGGCGAAATTGGGCGAAGGTGAAACTACGAGAAGGCGAAGGTGAAAATAGGCGAAGGTGAAGGCGAAATTACGAAATTCCGAGGTCTAAAACACCACGAAGGTGAAGGCGAAAATACGCGAAGATGAAGGCGAAATTACGAGAAGTCGAAGACGAAAGTGGGCGAAGGCAAGGGCGAAGGCGATATTACGCGAAGGCGAGGGCGAGAACACCACGAAGGCGAAGGCGAAAATACACGAAGGCGAATGTCCCTAATGTAGCTTCATAAGAAGGTGTCGAACAGCGCAAGAAGGGTCGGTTGAGAAGACGACGGTATTTTAGCAAAGGCCCAAATTACCTGTGGCACGTTGACTCTTATGATAAGCTCAAGCGATATGGGATCTGCATCAATGGGTGCATTGATGGGTTTTCGCGCTATTTAATTTGGCTGAATGCATATGTCACCAGCAGTAATCCACGTGTCATTGGAGGCTACTATATGGAGGCCATCGACGAATTTTCTGGTTGTCCTCTCCGAATGCGAGCTGATATGGGAACTGAAAACGGACTCATAGAGAGAATGCAGACGTTCCTGGTGGGACCTAGTTCGTTTCTGTATGGCAAAAGTACGCACAATCAACGTATCGAAAGCTTTTGGAACATTTTACGGAAACAGTTCGCTCAGTTTTGGATAGATCTTTTCAATGGAATCAAGGACCAAGGAGACTTCACTGGAGATTATGTGGATATCAATTTGGTACAATTCTGCTTCTCCAACCTGATCCAGGTATGACAATAAAGTATTTGCTGAATATAATAACAACAATATCGATCGGGATATGTCCACATTTAATCGTATCTACCCCATGGGGTAAGTGTGACTCGCTTTTTCTTGTTAAACTATAGTTTAATACGGAAAAGCCAGTAATCCTCTTCAGCTTCACGCTGTCCCAAACAAGGACATTCAGGCCCATAGAAACGAATCCAGACACTTCTATAGTGTCACTAAGTTGGCATCAATGGGTTATGTGTCCCCATCTATATTGTAACAACAACAACAACAACAATAATAATAATAATAATAATAAATTATTATAAATATAATTATTATAATAATAAAATTATTATAAATAATTATAATTATTATAATCATAAAAACAATTAAATTATTATTATTATAATGCGATGTGTATTTTAATTTCTAGAAGGAACTGGATGCTGTAAAATCAGTGTGGAATTGCCATAGCATTCGTCCCAGCAAGAACGAAAATGTCCCACATGGCAAACCAGTCGCTTTGTTTAGTCTACCTGAAGTCTACTCAACCAAGAGTTATTTAACCAATGTCGACCAAGAACATGTAGAGACCTGCCGGACTGAAACTTCTCACTCTGTACATGGTGGAACACGGACTGGATCCTCCCACGAATGCCAGCGAAGGACTTGATTTGTACATGATACTACGGGGCTTGATCCAGAATGATGTCTATGCCAATTAAGACTATATCGATATGTGATTGTGAAGCCATTACTAGTCGTTTTTGTCGATAAATAAAATCACAAAAAAAATTGTTTGTTTTCTTCAGAAAAGAATAGATTCGAAATTTACTACAAAAATATATGTATATAGAAAAGCACTGTGGCGTTTAAAGAGCACGTGTCACAAGAATACGGTTCCAGTGCATGAAAGCATTTTTATTTCCAGTTGAACAGTGTAGTCTCTTGCAGTATGTTGAATCATATTCCGTCCAACAGTTACATATGGTGGCTGATGGCGTCCATTCGTCAATCTCGCTCCCTCGCGGCGAGAGAGCGAAGCGAGGCAGCGAAAGAGCGATGCGAGGGAACGAGGAAGCGATGCGAGGGAACGAGAGAGCGATGCGAGGTAGCGAGAGAACGAGTGAGCGATACGATATTCACATAGATCAACCTCGCTTCCTCGCATCGCTCTCTCGCTCTCTCGTTCTCTCGTTCTCTCGCTCTCTCGTTCTCTCGCTCTCTCGCTTTCTCGCTCTCTCGTTCTCTCGCTCTCTCACTTTCTCGTTCTCTCGCTCCCTCGTTCTCTCACTCTCTCGCTCTCTCGTTCTCTCGCTCTCGCTCTCTCGCTCTCTCGTTCTCTCGCTCCCTCGCTGTCTAGTATGCAGAAACTAATTTTCATGTACCAGGTATGCAGTATCAGAAACTAACTGAGAACTCGCACGATGATTTTTTTTGTTCTAATATAATCATACATACGACCATGTATGTACATGTACATTCATCTACGAAGCTAACTTTTATATGTATATTTTAATGATATTGATAAAAAATTTCGACATGGTCAGTGCTATTACAATGCTCATGGGCAAGTACAGAAATAATGGAATGGAAGGAGCACGTACTGACTGTACCCGCCCTTCCCTGGACACGCCCCTGTCATACCAGTTTCCTTGTAGGACATATAAAAATAGGACATATAAAATAGATGATATTGATCTGAAATTTACATCATAGTTCCTACTTAACAGTGTATTCTTTGAAAACCCCTGTATGCATAGGCGATTAAGTTGTAAAATTATGCAATATGAGTCCCATATTGTTTAAGTGCAAAAAGAAACAATTAATAAATCAGGAATACTTTTTTTGTAAAGCAATATACATGCAGCTAATCAGTATCCGAAAGAGACATCATCTACATACTGTTTTTAACGAGAGAATTTAATTCGGGGTAATGTGGGGGCGGGGGTGATATGCAAATTATTCAACAGAACTCAACTTTTACACTTAGCATTATATAAGGATCATCAATGAATTCATGTTATTTGTTGTGGCCATGGCAACTGGGCCCTCAGCAACCGTGGTTGTTACCATCGATATTTGGCAGGGGCGGATCTTAGGCGCATTATCTGGCAATCCTGTTTCCAAAAGACCGTTGCTATGTTGTGCAATTTTAAATTAGAACAGAGTTGTTTCGTCTTCAAACAACTGCAACTATGATGAAAAAGGTGTAAGACATGCGATAATGTCATGTGACTTCAAACGCTGGGGGCTGAATGATTTTTTTTTCACCCTATATTCATCATAATATAAAGCATGGCGCATTCGTAGACATATATTACAAGTTCTTTGGAGATTCCCGACTAAATGTGTGGGGTCTGAGGCCCGCTCAAGGGCCCCAGAAGCTGAATAGTTACTAGTAGTCTGGCGCATTCTGGGGGAATCCCAGGGCATGATTCTGGGGGAAATCATTTGTCCAAAGAAGCGTTGCAATATTGTGCAATTTTAAATGTGGACAGAGTTGTTTCGTCTTTTTTTTCGCAATTCATATGATAAAGTTTGCCCTATCGGCGCTAGAGGGTATTAATACCTATCCAATTCAAATTCCATGATTATCGATTATAAAGGGAAGTACTGAGACAAAGTAACATTGTTGTCACTTTTGAGTTTATAAATTCAAGTGTTTTGGTCGATATCGATAACTTCTTCACTAAATAATTTTAAAACATTCATTTAGTGAAGAAGTTATCTATAGGCCTATGACATTGTTACTTTTTTAATTCAGTAATAGTTGAAAGTGAGACTACCACCGCTCAATTCGCACGGCAGACTTCAGGCTTTATGCAGCGTGAAAACGGACAAAAACGAGCTCGTGCATGCGTTGTGTTGCTATGGTCAGGGCGCACTGTACACGTTGGTTATTATTGACGCTTGAGGAAGTCAGGTAGTCTGATGACTTCTTTAAATTTGGCAACTTCCATTTTTCTTTTGATTTTATCTTTCAGAAAAAAACTGTTTTTTTCGGGAGCGCAAAAGGGAGGGCGCAATCCCCCCCCCCCCCACCCCTCTAAGTCCGTGTATCATATCATAGGTATAAAGCATATATGAACAGAAAAAAACAGTGCATATTCGATGGTGTTGACAAATATTCGCCAAATTATCTGACTAATATTGTGTCTTCCTATCTTTTTGGGGGGGTTTTCCAGCCATGGAATATGCTCTGAAATTGCCCTAAGGTCCATACTACCAATCTTCGACATGAAAATATGTACATTTCATCGCGCAAATAAGTATTCGTTAAGATTCATCGAGGCATTCTTTGACGGCATTGAAAATGACCAAAGAAAATGACAACCCTCCCCCCTCCCCCGAAATATCAATAGGGCTATATTTTGAAACCGGATTACAAATTTGGAGTTGATCCCGCTAATGTGTAAAGAGCATGTGCGGTCCGTAGATTTGAGCAAAAAAAAAAATTCCACGGTATCTCATGTTAGAGACTTACTAACATGAAAGTAATTGAAAGTTTCTTCTCAATTTATATACCAGGAATTATTTGCCAAAGCCCTCCATTAACTAGACACTAAGGCCTACAGAGGCATTTCTATAGTGTTTCTTCATCATGAATTTGTCACAAAGCAATTGGTGAGCATATTTAGGAAATATTTAAGACATTAAAAAGGAGGTGCCAAAAATTGCATGTTTGTTTTTCAAAATTTTTGATATCCCCAATTTTTTTTTTGTAATATTTCGGCCAGTGTGGCTTGATGTTCATAAAAAATAAAAATTGTTGATCATAAGTCGAGCGTTATTGTTTTCGATTAACTCATGATTTTTATATGATGGAGACAATACTATCCTCCAATAGTCACTAAAATTTTGTCTCTTAACTTACATTAATTATCAAGAGAGAGTCATGAAATGTAACATTTTGACCACATAAAAATTCGGGAATTTGATTTTCTCTGAAAATTCACACAGACAGACGTAAATTCAATACCAGGGGCAAGGTTATAAAAAGTAAATGTCCTCTGTTGAAATGCTGGCACTGATGTATCATTACGAGTGGTTTCTGTTTACATGCCATTGGCATTTATTCCTTTGGTGTTTTCTATTACTATGTTGAAGATACACATGTGTTCAAAGTATTCCGATATCTCTATGCCTTTATCTACGGTCTTGGTGGCAAAATTTGTCCAACGAATTTTTCCTTCGAAAAGTACATCATTTTTGGTAACTTTCCATTCAAACCCGTACAGCAAAATATCCGACCATAGCCATGCTCATTTTCGGATTCTACACAGGATAAGCTATACCAGGTGCATCTTGGTTATTTAAAGTCCAACTAAAGTCAGGATACTTATTCTTGACAAATGATAGAGTGAATCTCATGATTATTACAGTTTATGTCAATATTATGTGGCAAGATCGCGGCAGGAGATTTGTTATTAATACTGTGACGTTTAGTAAGGACTTGTTTTCGGTGTGGCCCAAAAAACCTGGTTTCTCTGATCGTATAGACTTTTGTAACTCCCGCTCGTTGTGATTCGAGAGCCGTCACTAATCTGGCGTTCCCCAACGCTGGTGTATCATCACTCAGTAGCTCACCGGCTTCACTTAGGCAAGAAGCAACTCAGATGCAAATAAATTGAAGATTTATATACATCAAATCAACTTACAATTGTATGGCTGGTCACCCACGTGACGTACAGATATGAAGTACAGACATGGAGCACTGTATGATCACATTTCAAAAATAAATAGTGCACGAGGGCACAACTAAAAAGAGTTCTTAGCCGGCGGCGTCTCTCTGTCCCTTCCCGTTGAAGTTTCCCGTCCCGTTTAGTCGAATGGTTTCTCCAGGTAGTCGGTCTAATCCCGGTTGACTCTAAGGCCCTGAAGAAGGAGTCGTCCGCACGGAGTTCGTCGAGTCCCTTGGCTGTGGCGGTGACGATCTCCCCACGGTCGATGTCGCTGTTGCAGTGCTCTCAGAGCGGCCGTCCGCTCTCCCTTATATAGCCAGGGTGGCTGCGCGCGCATCTTCTTCCGCGAACGTATCTTCCGCACTCTTCTCCACGTGGTGAAGACTGCGTCCGCGAACGGTTCTTCCGCGAAGGCTCCTCTTCCGCGAACGGTGCTTCCGCGAATGATGCTTCCGCTAATGATGCTTCCGCGAACGGTTCTTCCGCGAACGGTGTCTCCCGCCAGTGGACTTTGTAGATCACGTGACCGTTCCTAACGAACGTTTCAGCGCGGCAGTTGCATGGTTTTGTTACAATACTATTCTTGTTTTGGCCGGTTCTGCTCGAAGTTCGTGAGTTGCCGTCCTTCTCTATAT
Organism: Terebella lapidaria; assembly: GCA_949152475.1. Classification (NCBI taxonomy): domain Eukaryota; kingdom Metazoa; phylum Annelida; class Polychaeta; order Terebellida; family Terebellidae; genus Terebella; species Terebella lapidaria. The sequence continues at coordinate 23,578,691 of OX424558.1, read as the reverse complement.
GCACTATATGGAACAATGGTCTTATGTCATTCCCTCGTCTCTCGTGCGCTGGGGTTTTAAATACTTCCAGCCCGTTTTGCTCGAAGTTGTCTCATAGCTGGCAAAACGAGAGGACGACGGTTGAGCTCGGCCATGGTCTCCTCGTCCGTTTCCGAGTAGTGGGCCAGTAAGGCCCCGGAACGATTTCCAATTGGGGGTCTAGAAGGGGGACCGTGCTGATTGACCTCGCCCTGGGATGGTGTGACACAGGCTCTGGCAGACCGTTGAGCTGCCCAGGGTTCTATCCCAGCGGCAGCATACCGTCGGCGAGACCGGCCAGCAACATACCAACGTACGCGAGTTGTGGTGCCGCACCCATGGCATCTCATGCATGCTTCGCATAAGGCTACATTACCATAACTGATGTATAATGTATTTTGTATGTCTATGATGTGTTATGATGTGATGTAGATCTATGATCGGCCGGATTCGTCCGGACGGACTGTTACCTGGTTATAGTTCTAGTAATTACGACGCCAGCCGTGTTTGTGCCTGACCGCGGGGCGCTTGCGCCCTAGGTAGCGGGCGTCGAACGTTACAATTATTATGACATTGCAGTATGGGGTTTTATGCCCGAGGGCCAAGTCTTTGAGAAGCCCGACGCGAAGCGGAGGTCTTCCTGAAGACTTGGCCCGAGGGCATGAATTTTCTTTTGTGCGATAAAAAATTGATTTTTAACTTGAGATAGACTTTTAGCATGGACGTGAATGGGGCTTTAAATCGCTTTAAATCGCCGTCTCTCCCCATATCGCCCGGTATCATCAGTGTTAGATCTTCCGCTTCCGGCTAAGATCGAGTTGAGGGCGTCGGCTTCCATCTGAAGTTGACCTGCCTTCTCCGTCTCTTCTTTCGGATGACAGCCACAGTTCGTCCACAGGTGCTCTTGGCTTTGCTTCTTCCGACTGATTCTTAACTGCTTTCTACCGCAGGTTCGCTTTCGGCATTTCTTTTGGCCTAGTATTCTTCTTGGAGTCGGTTGCACCGGCGCTAGAAGCACATATTGATGCTATTTTCAAATATGTATTCAAAGAATTATATAAAGATCTATCTGTTGAAGGTTTTGATGGTTCATCATATCCATCTAGATGGAAATGACATCTGTTCTAACCGCTCTGGAATTACGTGAACAAATATTTCAGCAACACGTATTTATTTCTATTATTGTTCACGAAGGATCATTTTGCTGCTGTATTCTATGTTTCTCCGTGTTTTCGGGTAAAGTGTATATGAATGTGCGAAACAAAGACAGTCTATACTAGTACACTGGAGTTCCAATTATTTTTTGTGGACACCCTGATCATGTCAATATTCTATCCAAGATACAGCCCCTCACCAGCAGTGCGATATCTCACATGTACATGAAGATGACCTGATGATCCGGTGCATTGAAACACAGGGTGTTTGATAACCCCACGATCCATTTACACCGGCCCTTCCCAATTTCTACATTTCCATATAATATCACACTGTTCGTTACTGTTGACCAATTTTGGCACAAAAGAGCGACGTTGCTCAGTATTTTCCCCACATGTTAGTTCGCAAACGTAATAAAAAAGTAATATATCAAACATATATTCAACGTGAAATCCATCCTTGTTTTTATTTCGCGAAAACAAATTGTTAAAAACATCATACATCACACTCAACACCATGAGCAACGTAAAATGTACAAACACATTCCAAACCAAAATCACACATGGCTGCATCAGAGACAACTTGTGCTTGCTGCATATGGAGTCAACCTTAGTACAAGCGGAACAAAATATAAGATGAACAAGCTTTTAAGCATGAATACAGAGTGAAAATCCCGCCTGTATGGATAACAATGATAAACTGATTTTATGTGGATACGACCTAAACAGTCCCTGTCACGTACAAACAATTACATCGTAGACGTGAATAATGTAAAAGAATATGTACAAGTAAAATCAGCTGCCCTTTTTATTATCTCATGATAACAAATTGTTACATAAAAACTCCGAATCAAACATGAACAACGTGCAAGGCATGCGTCATTAATTAATCATTAAGCATCACGTACAACGAAAATACCATGACAGAAAACAAATTCCATCACTTTGTTCGAAAACAACATAGAGTACATAGAGTACATGCAGTAAATCGGAAATCATGTGCATGCAAATTGAGGAACAGGCAAATTACAACTGGTTGAAGAACACGTTGTGCTCGGAACGAAATTGCTGGTGTTCAATATATATGTACAAACACATTCTGAACGAAAATGAATAAAAAATGGTGCAATAGAAAAAACCTCAATACCAACCTCACAAAAGTTAAATGCATATGCCTTTATACATTCTGGGATTGATGGATATGCACGCGTTACGGTATAATATCATTTATAAGGCCACGACCTGAACTCTCTCATACAAAGTAAAATTACAACATACATGTCATTACTGTGAATACTGTACAGAAATATCTTGATGATAGAACTAGATGTTCACATCTAATCAAACAATGTCCATCTGATAATACCTATTTTTCAGCAATGCCATGAAATCGCCCTTGAAGTTGACGTAAGGGTCTCGTGCATAGGACTTGGGGATTTCTAAGACGCATCCACAGGTATGAGAGGTGGGACAACGAACGTTGGCAGAGGCCTCCGTCGCCGTGAATCGCACGTGTATCGCATTCTTCGTTAGGATATCAGATCCAGTGCAAAAGCGGAGGAAAAGACCCAAGTACTCGGGATCATCTAGTTCTCTAACAAATCTCTTCACTCTGGGCTCCATAACTCTTTCGTCCTCGATTTCTGGTGTAGGGAACACCAATTGTTGCAGGACCCTTTTCGGGGTCGGTTGGAGTTCACGATATATATGTGCGACATCTTCCTTGGCCAAGGCGCTCTCTGACAGAACCTTGTGGATACAATCGGCGACAAACATGGGTGTCTGCACGAGTTCTTTGTGCGCGATTTCCTCGATGGTCCTGTGTATGTTGCTGGCAGTAACATGCGTCTTCACTTCGTGTCTTTCGAGTGTATCAAAGAGCTCATCATCTTCAACTGACGAGAAGTCCTTCAAAGCTGAGTCGAACACGAATCTGTCCATTCCAGGGACATACTTCAGGAAAGAGGAGATCATTTGTGATTGATCCACGACACCTGAGATGGCTTGCTGCATAAAAGGAAGCGCTAGTTTGATAGGAAGTATCCCTTGCTGGTCAAATCCCAGTTTGATGACGCAAGCGACAGCTCTCCACCGAGCTTCTGTCATATCATGTCGTATCACTGGGACTTTGTAATTGTTACCTTCTGTATACATAAGGTAGAAAGTTTCCCAGAACTCCGACAGAATGTCTCGTAGGACGCCTCCGTTGTCTTCTGCTACTTCTGGTGTACCATCTTGTTTCAGGACTTTTACTTCCACTTTCTCACTGATGGACATGTCTTGCGATAACATTTCTATGAGTTCTTGGCACACAAGTCCACGGTGCACAGAGATTTCGCGCACAGGAGCATCCGTATCAGGAGCATGTGTGTTTTCAATTGAGTTCTCGTCTGCATCTCCGACATCATGCACCTCTGTTGTAGACCTACTCTGTAATTCTCGAATAAGTTTGTCGATATCGCTTGAAGTGTCTTGTGTGTCTCCCATCTCATTGATCCCAGACACTAGAGTTGCCCTCGCGAGAATATCTTCCTCTGCGTGCTCCGCTGATACCATGAGTGGGATAGTATCGTCAAGCATCACGATTCCATCAGATGACACACCGCCGATCTGTATTGTAACGGGACTTTGTTCACCTACACCAGGTTGACAATTCTCGATGAAGTTAGCGGCAGAGGACATCATGACACTGGTTTCACCATGATGTTTTGGATCCGCGGTAGGCCTACTGCTACACGCCACTCCCAGAGTGTCGGGAGTAGACCTCTCCGGGTTTCCATTCACTGGAAATGACAGGTCTTGTGTCAAGTCAGGCAGGGTGACACTCGATGTACTATTTTTCTTCCCAATAAGATAGCACCTCAGGTGTTTCATTTTCAAACGTTCCGTCAACTCAGTGACAGTTTCATCCGCATTCATCAGTTGGGTTCCATTGACATCCGTGGAAACATCGAATAAGAACTGTTGCTTTTCGCCATATGAATTTCGGCCGTCTGGGAAGAAGATGTCACAGCACATTTGCATCAAGTGCTCTTTGTTCGTGTCCTTTGTTAACCTGAAGTGCCTGATTCCCCCTCCAAGAGGGGCTCTGACTTGTTTGTACCTTCCGGAACTTGCTTCGAAAATGCACAGGCCAGTGGTGGCAGCTCTGTCCTCTTTGGTGGCAGCCTGTGCCTGTTTTAATTTCCTGGTTTTTCCTCTACCTGAAGATGGTCCTCTCCTCAAAGAACTACGTAACATGTAGTTACATTCAGCGCCTTCAGCTTCATCGTCGTCGTCTTTATCATCATATTCTGTCTTTTGCAATGTCTTTCGAGCCCCCCACATTCGCTTCTGGAGGTTTTGAATCAGGGAGAATTTCCGTTTCGATTCAGACGATGTGGATTTGTTGACAAACGCCTTAACTGCAATTCGGTCGCCTTTTTGGGGCAAGTATGTGACGAGGTCATCTTCAGTCATGTTGCGTATGACATCGTCGTCAATCTATCAATTAAAAGAAAATTGTTAGACAACCAGATATCAAGGGCGTTAGATGCCTTGGGGGTATTCCGTTTCAACCTGTTGTCAGCGCTAAAATATGACCAGAAAAATATTAGCCCAAAGGCTATGATAGGTAACCGGACAATTTTGGTTCGGATAATGGCAGGTAGCACACCTTGAGATTCACCAATCAAGGTTACCAGTGTGAACATATTACCTTGCGATTTGCCAATCAAGGTCATCCATGTAAACTTCAATGTCACCATTACATGTACGTGTGCGGCATTTGATTTTCTATATGTTCATAATACAAAGATATATCTGGTGCAAGCATATAGGCCGCTCAGGCCAATTTACACATTCCGATTCAGACATTTGGCACTCAAGGTCATCTGAGGTAAAGTTCAAGGTCATCATTAGTTGTGCCATATATGTCCTATGTGTTCATAATGCAAACATAAGCATTATCTGCAAGCATTTCATCCATAGAGGCAAATCTGGACAAATTTGACCAAAAAATGGCTGTTCTGACCTTTCAAGGTCATCGAAGGTCAAATTCAAGGTCACCACATAAGTCGCCATATATGACTTCCTATTTGAAAGTGCCAATTTCTAAGCTCTATCTTCAGGCGTTCTATGAGTACACCTCTGGCAGCTCCCATTATGAAGGAAAAATGGGTCTAAAACTTTTATCAAAGGGTGAAACTAATTTTTTGCCTAGAAATGGCGCAAAATGGATAGTAACACGATTTGGGCCGAAAAAATGTTTTTTCGCCGACCCATCATAAATTCAAAATGACAGCCACACGCAGACCGACGATTCAAGGGCGACCAAACTTAGGCCATGTTGTGTTTTCTCTTTGTTTCCCGTCAACTTTTTTTTCGAAAAGTACCCGCCAGCCAGGAAAAAAAACAAACACAGAAAAAAACACACAGACGTTCATCATCACGATACCATCTTTTTTTCACAAAGTAACTCATGCCAAAAGTGTAAAATAAATGGCATTTGACCATTTGCTAAGCTATTAAATACTTTATTGATAATAACAGAGAGAGAAACAACAAAATGGAAACCAATTACTATCCTTCACGAAGTTCTGTGTTTTGAGGGCTAGAAAAACATCATTTTTGAGGGGGGGGGAAGACAAAAAGGTTTGTGTTTTTTCTCTCAGAATAATTGTTATTTTCACCCACCTGCTGACGGGAAACAAAGATAGAAAACAGCACGGCCTTATACATATAACAGAGGTACATAAGTGAATCTTTTGAAACAAATATCTCAAAACTGTCGGAACAGTTTTTGAGAAAATGGCCGTCAAATTTCTAAATTGGCCATGTTTCAACGAGAATGGTTGCCATTTCGAGGAAAACGCGAAAATCAAAAAACGGAAAAAAAGCTTTCTTGGGAATATTTTTTATCTATTTTTGTGCAAAATTTCAGAAAGATTCGACCTAAACTTTAAAGATAAAAATGTGGACGGACGACGGACAAGGCCGGACGCAACGCCATGCCAATAGGTTATCGGACCAAAGCTGGGAAGAGACTATGCTGACTCATTGAAAGAAAACAAACTTGACCCACAGCCAGGTTTGTGCAAAGTACTAAGTACCCACAAGACATACCTGTGTGGTCCACGGGGTTAAAAAAAGCAAAGTACATTTTGTGACATGTGATATGTACATTTGTATGACACACCGATATGCCAGGAAAATATAAAATAACGATTCGGTTAAAATGAATGGCCCGGAGCCGAGTTCATGCTTTAGACACGTTTGTCCAGGCTGCCGAGCCCGAAAATGGTGTCTTTTTGGCTTTCTGAGATACAGCAACTCAGTTATTCCCATTGACAACTTTGGCCGGAGTACAACACAAATGACACATGTCGGTTTATTTGTCTGTGTAAATAACGTCCGTGTCCTAGATACGGCCAGAAAAACGAAATGGAAAGGAAATTCAACAGTACTTTTGTCGAGCCCGATCAGACCAAAAATAACACCTAAGTTACTAGTATACATGTACATGTACTCTGGATAAAAAATCACTGACAGATTTGTCTCAGGATGAATAAGGTTCTTCTCAAACACTATAAGGAATGTATGTGCAAAGCTTTACGACATGTGTCAATATCTAAGCTTTATCACAAAGCAATACAGATCGCGCAAATCATGATTTGGAAATACATGTACCACTCAAGGTCATCTGAGGTCAAGTTCAATGTCACCAAAATATCTGTCATATGTGACTTTCTATATTCAAAACACAAAGTTAAGCCTGTAGCTCCAAGCACCTCCAGGGGCCAATTTGGGCATTTAATGTCACGTTTGACCCTTTTGGGAGCTGGAAATTTAGGCCTTTCGGGCGAATATTCAGGTCAAGTGTCTTCATACAGGGGCTAAACAGTCATGAATGTCATCAACATTTGGAATTACAAATGTAGAGAGAAAACACTGAATAGATTTCGAGGAAAGTACCAAACATTGAAAATATGGACATTCAAGGCAACGACTGTTTGAACAGATATTGAGGAAATGGCCGCCAAAGTATAAACATGCTATGGACATTTTTCATCTAATACGGCCGCCAGTTAAAGAAAAAAAAACTGATATAAATGATTTAGCCAAAGGGTCAGATAGGTTACCGGAAAATTTAACATGGTTGACCTGACGAAGTCCAAAAATAGCCTTTCTCAGCTAGAAAGATCGTGTTGACCTTTTATTTTAGGGTCATTGCATGTCATATTCAAAGTGACCATTGAAATCACAATAATACCAGTAGGACTTCCAATTCCAAGATAAAGACGATATTCCAAGATGTAGACGATGGGCTATGGAGCACGGACCCCAACCCATACCAATAGGTTATCCGACCAATTACGAACTGATTTTCTTGGTGCGTGTCAACAATGGGGTGTTGATGCCAGACAAATATTTTGCAAATGGTCATTCAAATACAAATTGCAAAGTCGAATAGCAAAGTGCAAAACCAAAAGTAACCCAGACCCCATCTACATATTGATCAACACTATTTCATGTTTTGGTATATTGTTTACTCTGGGTAGAATAGTATATTTAGTTTAATGTTACATTTCATCTCATGGGTGGTACTCCTAATAAAATGACACAATCATGATTTTAGGACATGAACACTTAAAGCCCTATGTCTTCAAGTGTTGAAATGTCTTCTAATTGCCAACTACCTAAAACTAAACGTACCATTTCCATTTAAAGAGCTATATATGTTCAAACGAGAACTGTTTTTCCAAAATAATGTGTAAATCTACTTCAAGTCTCAGAATTCAGTCTGACGATAAAAATGTTGTTTATTAAGGCTTAATCAAATCGTTCAATAAACAACACGAATGAGAAGCCAGAATTGTCTGGTTTGATTCGATTGCCAATTGGCTATTTCATCACTTTTCTCCTCTGAAGAAAAACTCCCCTAGAAAACCCACTTTACTGTTCCCACTTCGATATATATTTCATTCTCGTTTTCATTCGTCTCATTAGATCCGTTCCTATTTCCTAGGGATCTGGATAATTTCTTCGTTACACCCGATATGATATTGATGACCACTGGAGGAATATTGAAATGATAACTATCTGGACAAATTGAAGCCCAATACATGTGCATATGCATGTGACTTTGGTGATCAGATGGTTTTGACTTTGATACAGGCAGTATCACTCAGATTCTGACTGCTCCTGATGGGTAAATGTTTTTCATTCAAACTCGGAAAGAGTTTTTTTCTCGCATTTTTTGGTATTTATTCTTGCGTGATTAAGCCCTAATATGGATTATGATTTATGCATTTTAGTTCCAAATTTGAGGTCCAACTGATATATATGTTCACTCTGATCCATGAAAAACATGAAACACACAGTTAGTTATGATTATAGGCTTCTATTAACTAATGGAAGTTAGTTACTTTACATATTTGATGTTTAGCTTCTCCACATTATGTGTACAACGTTACGTTTAATTGGGCTAAGCAGATTCATCACTATTCACCCCAGGATGTGTGACCTTTTACAGCAGTGATCTTCTATGTTCAACTCATTCGTCATTTATGCCCAAATCCAATATGAATGTGTACATATAGCTCGATCCACCATTAACCTTAATAGGTATGTCTAACCTATTCCTTGCAGACGATGTATCGAGTTAGCTTTCTGCCTTCCGTGGCCGGAAACAAAAACAAGAAAATACAGCTAACTGTGAGAGTCGACATTAGAGCTCGAGCACACCATCAGCACCCTAGACAGCGAAATGTATTCTACTCGACGTACCCCCCCCCCCCCCTCCAAATAAAAATGCTACCATAATGATATCCTCCCTTAAATGATTCCAATTCATTCCCGTATATTATGATGAAAGCATAGGCCTACTTCATACATATTTTTCTAATAAGTAAACATTCATTTTGAACTCAATGAAACAGATACTCCTGCTAAAATGGTATTGAACCTTAATGAAATATCCTTAAAAATATTTTAAACTATGAGGAATATCTGCATCTGATATCATGATAATTAACATATATGCCCACTGGGTTAACGAAAAGACCAGTTTAAAATATAAAGGATTTTCTGAAGGCTTCGCAAACCCAACACCTTGACATATAAAATACGTCAAATTATGGTAAATGTAGCTGTGGCATCGCAGACGAATCGTTGTGTTCGCTTCATAAGACCGAGGAATGCCACACGGCACACGCAAGCTTACATGGATGCTGCACAGGAGATTGTGTGCTCCAAAATACGCGTCATTGCGGTAAAATTTGCTTTGCATTCTGGGAACGTCAATTTCCATCGGCTCCGCCATTTTGACGTTTTCCAAACAATCTCAGCATTTTGCGTAATTTTCTCAAACCTAACACATCGATTTATGCATTATGCATGTGTGGAATATTCAAAGTTTACCATCAATTCGAGAGATTTCATGTCAAGGACGAAGAAAATTCTCATTCGAAGTAGGTTTCTAAACGTTTACATGCCAAAACGGGCGTCGATAGGTTGGCATGAAACCTCCATGAAAAAGTCAGCACATAGACATGTAGAGGGTTGGGGGCTTCACAGTGATAATTATTATTTGCTGAAACATCCACGGATCTTGGCACTTATATTTGTTATGTTCTTCCATGTTCTCACCCTCTGTAAAAAAAACGTCATGTATATGGGATAGTGAAAATGTGTCTGGTGTGACCCGACCTGGGAAAACTCTATCCCAGGTCTGTTGTGTCACGTGGTATGACGTAATAATACAAATGACGTGCTCGGTTGGTTATAACAATGGATGATCAAGCACCGATTTTGTTCCACAAAAGGTGACAAAAACATGGGGAAAACTGAGGAAATGATATGAAAAACTGTCAAAACAGGACTGGACGGGCGGGAAAAAGAATCTCGACTCGTCCTCAGTGCATCCCAGGCTCGCCTTGGATTCGCACTGACGACTCGTCGGGAAATCTCTATCCCACACAAAAACGACATAGGATTCTCTTATTACCAACGTGAGCGATATTAGTATTTTCAGCATGCGTGTTATTTCCGCCGCAGACAGTATCCACTGCACGATGTATAACATTATGTCTAAAATGAATGACTTTCAAACCTCGGCCCACCTGGGAGATCATTAACTGAGTCCAGACTGCATGAGGAGATGCAGAGTGCCTATCGACGCTTTCACTCCACTGAAACAGCTCTCATCAAAGTTCAGAGTGACATTCTGGAGTCGCGAGACCGAGGCATGGTTTCTGTACTGGTGTTACTGGATTTATCAGCGGCTTTCGATACCGTCGATCACATCACCTTACTGAGAAGACTGGAATCGTGCTTTGGTATCAAAGATTCTGCACTGAACTGGATCCAGTCCTATCTGACAAACAGGACACAAGAGGTGGTCATCGGAGATCAAAGTTCAGGTGCAATCACTTTGAGATATGGGGTGCCACAAGGCTCAGTCCTAGGGCCAAATTATTCACAATGTACACTATGCCTCTTGGTGAAATCGCCAGGAAGCATAACCTTCACCATCACTTTTATGCAGACGACAGTCAGCTCTACTTGGCTTTCAAGCCAGGTTCAGAAGACCAAACAGCGGCTTTAAACACCATCGAAAAGTGCATTACAGAGATCCGCCTCTGGATGAAATATAACTTCCTTAAACTATATGACGATAAAACCGAGGTCATGGTTTTTGGGACGGCTCGACGTCTGTCTCACCCTGGAGCAATCTCACTGAAAATCGGGAATTCAGAAATCAGACAGTCGTCATCCATACGTAATCTTGGCGTTGTGTATGATCCAGCCATGAGCATGGACAAACACGTCACTGCTGTTAGTCGGACTTGCTATATGCACCTTCGACGTATCCGTCGGATTCGGCGATACCTGTCAACTGATGCTACGAGATCCATAGTAGCCGCCACGGTGACATCACGACTAGAATATACGAATGGCCTCCTCTATGGCATCAGCAAAAAGCTTGTCTCCAGGTCAGATACAGATATCATATATCTCCCACTTTGAGGAAACTCCATTGGCTTTCGATTGAGAAACGTATTGTCTTCAATGTGCTTCTCCTGACATACAAAGCACTCGCCGGTCAATCTCCACTGTACATCCGCAATTTGCTCCAAATCCACCGACCAACACGCACACTTAGATCAGATTCCAGCTTGGTCCTCAACGCAGCAAGAGTTAGGACAGCAAGATACGGCGATCGGTGTTTCACAAATGCCTGTGCAAAACTCTGGAACACCCTCCCCACAACTATTCGATCAGCAAAAACTGTTCCTCAGTTTTAAACCATGTTAAAAACCCATCTTTTCCCTAACTAAACTGTTATCAAAAGCGCTTTGAGCCTTTGGGAAAAAGCGCTAAATAAGAACTTAATATGTATGTATGTATGTATGTATGTATGTATGTCGTTTGATGAAGGAACTTCAGCGAGATCACAGAGACATCTTTGACATTAAATGCTTGCAGATAGAGCTCATGTTTGCATTATGAACATATAGGAAGACATAATATATATGGCACAACTAATGATGACCTTGAACTTGACGTCAGATGACCTTGAGTGCCAAATGTCTGACTTGGAATGTGTAAATTGACCTGAGCGGCCTGAACGATTCCACCCAACATATAGAATATCAAATGTAATGGTAACATCGAAGTTCATATGGATGACCTTGATTGGTAAATCCCAAGGTCATATGTTTACACTGCGAACCTTGATTGGTAAAGGTCTGTTACCTGCCAATGCTGCCATGGCCATGGCCAAACCAAAATTGTCCGGTAACCTATCTTAGCCTTTGGGCTAATTTTTTTTACTCAGATAAGTAACTGAATAACAGGTTGGGTTTGCGATGGAAATCCGTTGAACGATCGACTCGGAATATGCCTCTTTGTAAACTTAGTAAGTGCAGGGAAGTGAGTGCAGACTTACGGAACCCTTAATAGGGCATGACATCGGCAAAATAAACCGTTCTCTCAACTCTAACACACTCCCTCAGTCTGTGAAAGCGTACGTTCAATATATATTACGGTGTTCTCTGTTCACTCAAAAACGAATTGTTCGTTCAAAATATTATTCGTTAACTCAGTTTAATGAACTGTTCTCAGTTTGTATAAAAAATTTAATGCTGAAATCGATAAGCCAACAACTAAGATTGTGATTGCCTCAACTTAATTATGAATGATAGCGGTATATACAGTATTTAACATTTTCAAAATGAATAAAATATATTAAAATCACTGCTTTTTACAAACTATTCAATACGTAAGCATTGGATTTTTGATATAGATTCATGAATAATGCATTATTATTGTATCGGTACTGGGGTCCTTTTCCTACATCAAGATCAAGTGGTAGCGTGGTCTGGTGTCGTGACCGTCAACTTTTTGATCAGATGTTCTTTCGCCTGTCGGGGTGGTGTCCTCTCTGGGTGTTACCAGACCCCCTCTCTGTCCTCGGCTGGTCTGCTGATTTGGGGTGGACCTCCCGCCGCGGGGGGAACCTCCGGAATTTGGATTTTTTCCTTTATTAATTGTTTATGATTTTTTTTAACATTTGGAAAAAAACCCTGGCCAATTACTTAATGGAAATTTTTTTATCTGTAAAGTTTATGGTTGAATATTTCTGGATTTCGCATAGGAATGCAGAAAATAATCAAAATATAGTAATTTTTCTTTAGCTTTTGAATTATCGCATTGTTTTCAATGCCATTTAGCCTACTTATAACGGAAAAGTCTGTGACGTTTATGGTCGAATCTTTCTGAAATTTTGCACAGAAATGCTGAATAGGCCCTCGAACTGGAGGTTGAATGTAATGCACCGTTTTCCACTGTCCGGTAACCTGACTAGCCCTTAAACTAAATTTTACATTTGGTACATTTTTGGGGGATTTTTTTGTGCATAGGCTTCGTACAGACATTCCCTTTGTCTTTCAATCTCTATGCCAGATTGTATATCTGTATATATATGTAAGTCACATTGTGAGAACTGAATACATTGACTTGTCGTTACTCAACCACGGGGATCAAGGCCTTCAATAAGTATAGATAGAACCCATTTTTTACCCACAAAATTGAAGATTCAATAGCGATAGGTACACCATAGTATTTCGTGGACGAATAAACAGCATTCTAATGTGACATTAAATCATGACACTTTTTTTTGCAGGATGGCTTCCACACTCAGATCATTTTTGTTGAGCCGAGATGTGGCGGAAGAAATCGTGGATAAACTGGAGAATGACAAGGTAAGACAAAACAGTGTTGCATAAATCTCAGTCATTTTCAGTTTCTGTCTGGTATGCGGTACGGATTTATTAGGCTCATTCTAAAATAATTCGTTGGTAATCAAAACTATTTTCATTCACTCATGATAAACTTGTGATAGTTCAACGATTTTATGGTTTTGTAAGAATCCTCTCATTAGATCATCGGACCAATTGGTCGGATAACCTATTGGTATGGGTTGGGGTCCGTGCTCCATAGCCCATCGTCTACATCTTGGAATATCGTCTTTATCTTGGAATTGGAAGTCCTACTGGTATTATTGTGATTTCAATGGTCACTTTGAATATGACATGCAATGACCCTAAAATAAAAGGTCAACACGATCTTTCTAGCTGAGAAAGGCTATTTTTGGACTTCGTCAGTTCAACCATGTTAAATTTTCCGGTAACCTATCTGACCCTTTGGCTAAATCATTTATATCAGTTTTTTTTCTTTAACTGGCGGCCGTATTAGATGAAAAATGTCCATAGCATGTTTATACTTTGGCGGCCATTTCCTCAATATCTGTTCAAACAGTCGTTGCCTTGAATGTCCATATTTTCAATGTTTGGTACTTTCCTCGAAATCTATTCAGTGTTTTCTCTCTACATTTGTAATTCCAAATGTTGATGACATTCATGACTGTTTAGCCCCTGTATGAAGACACTTGACCTGAATATTCGCCCGAAAGGCCTAAATTTCCAGCTCCCAAAAGGGTCAAACGTGACATTAAATGCCCAAATTGGCCCCTGGAGGTGCTTGGAGCTACAGGCTTAACTTTGTGTTTTGAATATAGAAAGTCACATATGACAGATATTTTGGTGACATTGAACTTGACCTCAGATGACCTTGAGTGGTACATGTATTTCCAAATCATGATTTGCGCGATCTGTATTGCTTTGTGATAAAGCTTAGATATTGACACATGTTGTAAAGCTTTGCACATACATTCCTTATAGTGTTTGAGAAGAACCTTATTCATCCTGAGACAAATCTGTCAGTGATTTTTGATCCAGAGTACATGTACATGTATACTAGTAACTTAGGTGTTATTTTTGGTCTGATCGGGCTCGACAAAAGTACTGTTGAATTTCCTTTCCATTTCGTTTTTCTGGCCGTATCTAGGACACGGACGTTATTTACACAGACAAATAAACCGACATGTGTCATTTGTGTTGTACTCCGGCCAAAGTTGTCAATGGGAATAACTGAGTTGCTGTATCTCAGAAAGCCAAAAAGACACCATTTTCGGGCTCGGCAGCCTGGACAAACGTGTCTAAAGCATGAACTCGGCTCCGGGCCATTCATTTTAACCGAATCGTTATTTTATATTTTCCTGGCATATCGGTGTGTCATACAAATGTACATATCACATGTCACAAAATGTACTTTGCTTTTTTTAACCCCGTGGACCACACAGGTATGTCTTGTGGGTACTTAGTACTTTGCACAAACCTGGCTGTGGGTCAAGTTTGTTTTCTTTCAATGAGTCAGCATAGTCTCTTCCCAGCTTTGGTCCGATAACCTATTGGCATGGCGTTGCGTCCGGCCTTGTCCGTCGTCCGTCCACATTTTTATCTTTAAAGTTTAGGTCGAATCTTTCTGAAATTTTGCACAAAAATAGATAAAAAATATTCCCAAGAAAGCTTTTTTTCCGTTTTTTGATTTTCGCGTTTTCCTCGAAATGGCAACCATTCTCGTTGAAACATGGCCAATTTAGAAATTTGACGGCCATTTTCTCAAAAACTGTTCCGACAGTTTTGAGATATTTGTTTCAAAAGATTCACTTATGTACCTCTGTTATATGTATAAGGCCGTGCTGTTTTCTATCTTTGTTTCCCGTCAGCAGGTGGGTGAAAATAACAATTATTCTGAGAGAAAAAACACAAACCTTTTTGTCTTTCCCCCCCTCAAAAATGATGTTTTTCTAGCCCTCAAAACACAGAACTTCGTGAAGGATAGTAATTGGTTTCCATTTTGCTGTTTCTCTCTCTGTTATTATCAATAAAGTATTTAATAGCTTAGCAAATGGTCAAATGCCATTTATTTTACACTTTTGGCATGAGTTACTTTGTGAAAAAAAGATGGTATCGTGATGATGAACGTCTGTGTGTTTTTTTCTGTGTTTGTTTTTTTTCCTGGCTGGCGGGTACTTTTCGAAAAAAAAGTTGACGGGAAACAAAGAGAAAACACAACATGGCCTAAGTTTGGTCGCCCTTGAATCGTCGGTCTGCGTGTGGCTGTCATTTTGAATTTATGATGGGTCGGCGAAAAAACATTTTTTCGGCCCAAATCGTGTTACTATCCATTTTGCGCCATTTCTAGGCAAAAAATTAGTTTCACCCTTTGATAAAAGTTTTAGACCCATTTTTCCTTCATAATGGGAGCTGCCAGAGGTGTACTCATAGAACGCCTGAAGATAGAGCTTAGAAATTGGCACTTTCAAATAGGAAGTCATATATGGCGACTTATGTGGTGACCTTGAATTTGACCTTCGATGACCTTGAAAGGTCAGAACAGCCATTTTTTGGTCAAATTTGTCCAGATTTGCCTCTAAGGATGAAATGCTTGCAGATAATGCTTATGTTTGCATTATGAACACATAGGACATATATGGCACAACTAATGATGACCTTGAACTTTACCTCAGATGACCTTGAGTGCCAAATGTCTGAATCGGAATGTGTAAATTGGCCTGAGCGGCCTATATGCTTGCACCAGATATATCTTTGTATTATGAACATATAGAAAATCAAATGCCGCACACGTACATGTAATGGTGACATTGAAGTTTACATGGATGACCTTGATTGGCAAATCGCAAGGTAATATGTTCACACTGGTAACCTTGATTGGTGAATCTCAAGGTGTGCTACCTGCCATTATCCGAACCAAAATTGTCCGGTTACCTATCATAGCCTTTGGGCTAATATTTTTCTGGTCATATTTTAGCGCTGACAACAGGTTGAAACGGAATACCCCCAAGGCATCTAACGCCCTTGATATCTGGTTGTCTAACAATTTTCTTTTAATTGATAGATTGACGACGATGTCATACGCAACATGACTGAAGATGACCTCGTCACATACTTGCCCCAAAAAGGCGACCGAATTGCAGTTAAGGCGTTTGTCAACAAATCCACATCGTCTGAATCGAAACGGAAATTCTCCCTGATTCAAAACCTCCAGAAGCGAATGTGGGGGGCTCGAAAGACATTGCAAAAGACAGAATATGATGATAAAGACGACGACGATGAAGCTGAAGGCGCTGAATGTAACTACATGTTACGTAGTTCTTTGAGGAGAGGACCATCTTCAGGTAGAGGAAAAACCAGGAAATTAAAACAGGCACAGGCTGCCACCAAAGAGGACAGAGCTGCCACCACTGGCCTGTGCATTTTCGAAGCAAGTTCCGGAAGGTACAAACAAGTCAGAGCCCCTCTTGGAGGGGGAATCAGGCACTTCAGGTTAACAAAGGACACGAACAAAGAGCACTTGATGCAAATGTGCTGTGACATCTTCTTCCCAGACGGCCGAAATTCATATGGCGAAAAGCAACAGTTCTTATTCGATGTTTCCACGGATGTCAATGGAACCCAACTGATGAATGCGGATGAAACTGTCACTGAGTTGACGGAACGTTTGAAAATGAAACACCTGAGGTGCTATCTTATTGGGAAGAAAAATAGTACATCGAGTGTCACCCTGCCTGACTTGACACAAGACCTGTCATTTCCAGTGAATGGAAACCCGGAGAGGTCTACTCCCGACACTCTGGGAGTGGCGTGTAGCAGTAGGCCTACCGCGGATCCAAAACATCATGGTGAAACCAGTGTCATGATGTCCTCTGCCGCTAACTTCATCGAAAATTGTCAACCTGGTGTAGGTGAACAAAGTCCCGTTACAATACAGATCGGCGGTGTGTCATCTGATGGAATCGTGATGCTTGACGATACTATCCCACTCATGGTATCAGCGGAGCACGCAGAGGAAGATATTCTCGCGAGGGCAACTCTAGTGTCTGGGATCAATGAGATGGGAGACACACAAGACACTTCAAGCGATATCGACAAACTTATTCGAGAATTACAGAGTAGGTCTACAACAGAGGTGCATGATGTCGGAGATGCAGACGAGAACTCAATTGAAAACACACATGCTCCTGATACGGATGCTCCTGTGCGCGAAATCTCTGTGCACCGTGGACTTGTGTGCCAAGAACTCATAGAAATGTTATCGCAAGACATGTCCATCAGTGAGAAAGTGGAAGTAAAAGTCCTGAAACAAGATGGTACACCAGAAGTAGCAGAAGACAACGGAGGCGTCCTACGAGACATTCTGTCGGAGTTCTGGGAAACTTTCTACCTTATGTATACAGAAGGTAACAATTACAAAGTCCCAGTGATACGACATGATATGACAGAAGCTCGGTGGAGAGCTGTCGCTTGCGTCATCAAACTGGGATTTGACCAGCAAGGGATACTTCCTATCAAACTAGCGCTTCCTTTTATGCAGCAAGCCATCTCAGGTGTCGTGGATCAATCACAAATGATCTCCTCTTTCCTGAAGTATGTCCCTGGAATGGACAGATTCGTGTTCGACTCAGCTTTGAAGGACTTCTCGTCAGTTGAAGATGATGAGCTCTTTGATACACTCGAAAGACACGAAGTGAAGACGCATGTTACTGCCAGCAACATACACAGGACCATCGAGGAAATCGCGCACAAAGAACTCGTGCAGACACCCATGTTTGTCGCCGATTGTATCCACAAGGTTCTGTCAGAGAGCGCCTTGGCCAAGGAAGATGTCGCACATATATATCGTGAACTCCAACCGACCCCGAAAAGGGTCCTGCAACAATTGGTGTTCCCTACACCAGAAATCGAGGACGAAAGAGTTATGGAGCCCAGAGTGAAGAGATTTGTTAGAGAACTAGATGATCCCGAGTACTTGGGTCTTTTCCTCCGCTTTTGCACTGGATCTGATATCCTAACGAAGAATGCGATACACGTGCGATTCACGGCGACGGAGGCCTCTGCCAACGTTCGTTGTCCCACCTCTCATACCTGTGGATGCGTCTTAGAAATCCCCAAGTCCTATGCACGAGACCCTTACGTCAACTTCAAGGGCGATTTCATGGCATTGCTGAAAAATAGGTATTATCAGATGGACATTGTTTGATTAGATGTGAACATCTAGTTCTATCATCAAGATATTTCTGTACAGTATTCACAGTAATGACATGTATGTTGTAATTTTACTTTGTATGAGAGAGTTCAGGTCGTGGCCTTATAAATGATATTATACCGTAACGCGTGCATATCCATCAATCCCAGAATGTATAAAGGCATATGCATTTAACTTTTGTGAGGTTGGTATTGAGGTTTTTTCTATTGCACCATTTTTTATTCATTTTCGTTCAGAATGTGTTTGTACATATATATTGAACACCAGCAATTTCGTTCCGAGCACAACGTGTTCTTCAACCAGTTGTAATTTGCCTGTTCCTCAATTTGCATGCACATGATTTCCGATTTACTGCATGTACTCTATGTACTCTATGTTGTTTTCGAACAAAGTGATGGAATTTGTTTTCTGTCATGGTATTTTCGTTGTACGTGATGCTTAATGATTAATTAATGACGCATGCCTTGCACGTTGTTCATGTTTGATTCGGAGTTTTTATGTAACAATTTGTTATCATGAGATAATAAAAAGGGCAGCTGATTTTACTTGTACATATTCTTTTACATTATTCACGTCTACGATGTAATTGTTTGTACGTGACAGGGACTGTTTAGGTCGTATCCACATAAAATCAGTTTATCATTGTTATCCATACAGGCGGGATTTTCACTCTGTATTCATGCTTAAAAGCTTGTTCATCTTATATTTTGTTCCGCTTGTACTAAGGTTGACTCCATATGCAGCAAGCACAAGTTGTCTCTGATGCAGCCATGTGTGATTTTGGTTTGGAATGTGTTCGTACATTTTACGTTGCTCATGGTGTTGAGTGTGATGTATGATGTTTTTAACAATTTGTTTTCGCGAAATAAAAACAAGGATGGATTTCACGTTGAATATATGTTTGATATATTACTTTTTTATTACGTTTGCGAACTAACATGTGGGGAAAATACTGAGCAACGTCGCTCTTTTGTGCCAAAATTGGTCAACAGTAACGAACAGTGTGATATTATATGGAAATGTAGAAATTGGGAAGGGCCGGTGTAAATGGATCGTGGGGTTATCAAACACCCTGTGTTTCAATGCACCGGATCATCAGGTCATCTTCATGTACATGTGAGATATCGCACTGCTGGTGAGGGGCTGTATCTTGGATAGAATATTGACATGATCAGGGTGTCCACAAAAAATAATTGGAACTCCAGTGTACTAGTATAGACTGTCTTTGTTTCGCACATTCATATACACTTTACCCGAAAACACAGAGAAACATAGAATACAGCAGCAAAATGATCCTTCGTGAACAATAATAGAAATAAATACGTGTTGCTGAAATATTTGTTCACGTAATTCCAGAGCGGTTAGAACAGATGTCATTTCCATCTAGATGGATATGATGAACCATCAAAACCTTCAACAGATAGATCTTTATATAATTCTTTGAATACATATTTGAAAATAGCATCAATATGTGCTTCTAGCGCCGGTGCAACCGACTCCAAGAAGAATACTAGGCCAAAAGAAATGCCGAAAGCGAACCTGCGGTAGAAAGCAGTTAAGAATCAGTCGGAAGAAGCAAAGCCAAGAGCACCTGTGGACGAACTGTGGCTGTCATCCGAAAGAAGAGACGGAGAAGGCAGGTCAACTTCAGATGGAAGCCGACGCCCTCAACTCGATCTTAGCCGGAAGCGGAAGATCTAACACTGATGATACCGGGCGATATGGGGAGAGACGGCGATTTAAAGCGATTTAAAGCCCCATTCACGTCCATGCTAAAAGTCTATCTCAAGTTAAAAATCAATTTTTTATCGCACAAAAGAAAATTCATGCCCTCGGGCCAAGTCTTCAGGAAGACCTCCGCTTCGCGTCGGGCTTCTCAAAGACTTGGCCCTCGGGCATAAAACCCCATACTGCAATGTCATAATAATTGTAACGTTCGACGCCCGCTACCTAGGGCGCAAGCGCCCCGCGGTCAGGCACAAACACGGCTGGCGTCGTAATTACTAGAACTATAACCAGGTAACAGTCCGTCCGGACGAATCCGGCCGATCATAGATCTACATCACATCATAACACATCATAGACATACAAAATACATTATACATCAGTTATGGTAATGTAGCCTTATGCGAAGCATGCATGAGATGCCATGGGTGCGGCACCACAACTCGCGTACGTTGGTATGTTGCTGGCCGGTCTCGCCGACGGTATGCTGCCGCTGGGATAGAACCCTGGGCAGCTCAACGGTCTGCCAGAGCCTGTGTCACACCATCCCAGGGCGAGGTCAATCAGCACGGTCCCCCTTCTAGACCCCCAATTGGAAATCGTTCCGGGGCCTTACTGGCCCACTACCCGGAAACGGACGAGGAGACCATGGCCGAGCTCAACCGTCGTCCTTTTATGCAGCAAGCCATCTCAGGTGTCGTGGATCAATCACAAATGATCTCCTCTTTCCTGAAGTATGTCCCTGGAATGGACAGATTCGTGTTCGACTCAGCTTTGAAGGACTTCTCGTCAGTTGAAGATGATGAGCTCTTTGATACACTCGAAAGACACGAAGTGAAGACGCATGTTACTGCCAGCAACATACACAGGACCATCGAGGAAATCGCGCACAAAGAACTCGTGCAGACACCCATGTTTGTCGCCGATTGTATCCACAAGGTTCTGTCAGAGAGCGCCTTGGCCAAGGAAGATGTCGCACATATATATCGTGAACTCCAACCGACCCCGAAAAGGGTCCTGCAACAATTGGTGTTCCCTACACCAGAAATCGAGGACGAAAGAGTTATGGAGCCCAGAGTGAAGAGATTTGTTAGAGAACTAGATGATCCCGAGTACTTGGGTCTTTTCCTCCGCTTTTGCACTGGATCTGATATCCTAACGAAGAATGCGATACACGTGCGATTCACGGCGACGGAGGCCTCTGCCAACGTTCGTTGTCCCACCTCTCATACCTGTGGATGCGTCTTAGAAATCCCCAAGTCCTATGCACGAGACCCTTACGTCAACTTCAAGGGCGATTTCATGGCATTGCTGAAAAATAGGTATTATCAGATGGACATTGTTTGATTAGATGTGAACATCTAGTTCTATCATCAAGATATTTCTGTACAGTATTCACAGTAATGACATGTATGTTGTAATTTTACTTTGTATGAGAGAGTTCAGGTCGTGGCCTTATAAATGATATTATACCGTAACGCGTGCATATCCATCAATCCCAGAATGTATAAAGGCATATGCATTTAACTTTTGTGAGGTTGGTATTGAGGTTTTTTCTATTGCACCATTTTTTATTCATTTTCGTTCAGAATGTGTTTGTACATATATATTGAACACCAGCAATTTCGTTCCGAGCACAACGTGTTCTTCAACCAGTTGTAATTTGCCTGTTCCTCAATTTGCATGCACATGATTTCCGATTTACTGCATGTACTCTATGTACTCTATGTTGTTTTCGAACAAAGTGATGGAATTTGTTTTCTGTCATGGTATTTTCGTTGTACGTGATGCTTAATGATTAATTAATGACGCATGCCTTGCACGTTGTTCATGTTTGATTCGGAGTTTTTATGTAACAATTTGTTATCATGAGATAATAAAAAGGGCAGCTGATTTTACTTGTACATATTCTTTTACATTATTCACGTCTACGATGTAATTGTTTGTACGTGACAGGGACTGTTTAGGTCGTATCCACATAAAATCAGTTTATCATTGTTATCCATACAGGCGGGATTTTCACTCTGTATTCATGCTTAAAAGCTTGTTCATCTTATATTTTGTTCCGCTTGTACTAAGGTTGACTCCATATGCAGCAAGCACAAGTTGTCTCTGATGCAGCCATGTGTGATTTTGGTTTGGAATGTGTTTGTACATTTTACGTTGCTCATGGTGTTGAGTGTGATGTATGATGTTTTTAACAATTTGTTTTCGCGAAATAAAAACAAGGATGGATTTCACGTTGAATATATGTTTGATATATTACTTTTTTATTACGTTTGCGAACTAACATGTGGGGAAAATACTGAGCAACGTCGCTCTTTTGTGCCAAAATTGGTCAACAGTAACGAACAGTGTGATATTATATGGAAATGTAGAAATTGGGAAGGGCCGGTGTAAATGGATCGTGGGGTTATCAAACACCCTGTGTTTCAATGCACCGGATCATCAGGTCATCTTCATGTACATGTGAGATATCGCACTGCTGGTGAGGGGCTGTATCTTGGATAGAATATTGACATGATCAGGGTGTCCACAAAAAATAATTGGAACTCCAGTGTACTAGTATAGACTGTCTTTGTTTCGCACATTCATATACACTTTACCCGAAAACACAGAGAAACATAGAATACAGCAGCAAAATGATCCTTCGTGAACAATAATAGAAATAAATACGTGTTGCTGAAATATTTGTTCACGTAATTCCAGAGCGGTTAGAACAGATGTCATTTCCATCTAGATGGATATGATGAACCATCAAAACCTTCAACAGATAGATCTTTATATAATTCTTTGAATACATATTTGAAAATAGCATCAATATGTGCTTCTAGCGCCGGTGCAACCGACTCCAAGAAGAATACTAGGCCAAAAGAAATGCCGAAAGCGAACCTGCGGTAGAAAGCAGTTAAGAATCAGTCGGAAGAAGCAAAGCCAAGAGCACCTGTGGACGAACTGTGGCTGTCATCCGAAAGAAGAGACGGAGAAGGCAGGTCAACTTCAGATGGAAGCCGACGCCCTCAACTCGATCTTAGCCGGAAGCGGAAGATCTAACACTGATGATACCGGGCGATATGGGGAGAGACGGCGATTTAAAGCGATTTAAAGCCCCATTCACGTCCATGCTAAAAGTCTATCTCAAGTTAAAAATCAATTTTTTATCGCACAAAAGAAAATTCATGCCCTCGGGCCAAGTCTTCAGGAAGACCTCCGCTTCGCGTCGGGCTTCTCAAAGACTTGGCCCTCGGGCATAAAACCCCATACTGCAATGTCATAATAATTGTAACGTTCGACGCCCGCTACCTAGGGCGCAAGCGCCCCGCGGTCAGGCACAAACACGGCTGGCGTCGTAATTACTAGAACTATAACCAGGTAACAGTCCGTCCGGACGAATCCGGCCGATCATAGATCTACATCACATCATAACACATCATAGACATACAAAATACATTATACATCAGTTATGGTAATGTAGCCTTATGCGAAGCATGCATGAGATGCCATGGGTGCGGCACCACAACTCGCGTACGTTGGTATGTTGCTGGCCGGTCTCGCCGACGGTATGCTGCCGCTGGGATAGAACCCTGGGCAGCTCAACGGTCTGCCAGAGCCTGTGTCACACCATCCCAGGGCGAGGTCAATCAGCACGGTCCCCCTTCTAGACCCCCAATTGGAAATCGTTCCGGGGCCTTACTGGCCCACTACCCGGAAACGGACGAGGAGACCATGGCCGAGCTCAACCGTCGTCCTCTCGCTTTGCCAGCTATGAGACAACTTCGAGCAAAACGGGCTGGAAGTATTTAAAACCCCAGCGCACGAGAGACGAGGGAATGACATAAGACCATTGTTCCATATAGTGCATATAGAGAAGGACGGCAACTCACGAACTTCGAGCAGAACCGGCCAAAACAAGAATAGTATTGTAACAAAACCATGCAACTGCCGCGCTGAAACGTTCGTTAGGAACGGTCACGTGATCTACAAAGTCCACTGGCGGGAGACACCGTTCGCGGAAGAACCGTTCGCGGAAGCATCATTAGCGGAAGCATCATTCGCGGAAGCACCGTTCGCGGAAGAGGAGCCTTCGCGGAAGAACCGTTCGCGGACGCAGTCTTCACCACGTGGAGAAGAGTGCGGAAGATACGTTCGCGGAAGAAGATGCGCGCGCAGCCACCCTGGCTATATAAGGGAGAGCGGACGGCCGCTCTGAGAGCACTGCAACAGCGACATCGACCGTGGGGAGATCGTCACCGCCACAGCCAAGGGACTCGACGAACTCCGTGCGGACGACTCCTTCTTCAGGGCCTTAGAGTCAACCGGGATTAGACCGACTACCTGGAGAAACCATTCGACTAAACGGGACGGGAAACTTCAACGGGAAGGGACAGAGAGACGCCGCCGGCTAAGAACTCTTTTTAGTTGTGCCCTCGTGCACTATTTATTTTTGAAATGTGATCATACAGTGCTCCATGTCTGTACTTCATATCTGTACGTCACGTGGGTGACCAGCCATACAATTGTAAGTTGATTTGATGTATATAAATCTTCAATTTATTTGCATCTGAGTTGCTTCTTGCCTAAGTGAAGCCGGTGAGCTACTGAGTGATGATACACCAGCGTTAGGGAACGCCAGATTAGTGACGGCTCTCGAATCACAACGAGCGGGAGTTACAAAAGTCTATACGATCAGAGAAACCAGGTTTTTTGGGCCACACCGAAAACAAGTCCTTACTAAACGTCACAGTATTAATAACAAATCTCCTGCCGCGATCTTGCCACATAATATTGACATAAACTGTAATAATCATGAGATTCACTCTATCATTTGTCAAGAATAAGTATCCTGACTTTAGTTGGACTTTAAATAACCAAGATGCACCTGGTATAGCTTATCCTGTGTAGAATCCGAAAATGAGCATGGCTATGGTCGGATATTTTGCTGTACGGGTTTGAATGGAAAGTTACCAAAAATGATGTACTTTTCGAAGGAAAAATTCGTTGGACAAATTTTGCCACGAAGACCGTAGATAAAGGCATAGAGATATCGGAATACTTTGAACACATGTGTATCTTCAACATAGTAATAGAAAACACCAAAGGAATAAATGCCAATGGCATGTAAACAGAAACCACTCGTAATGATACATCAGTGCCAGCATTTCAACAGAGGACATTTACTTTTTATAACCTTGCCCCTGGTATTGAATTTACGTCTGTCTGTGTGAATTTTCAGAGAAAATCAAATTCCCGAATTTTTATGTGGTCAAAATGTTACATTTCATGACTCTCTCTTGATAATTAATGTAAGTTAAGAGACAAAATTTTAGTGACTATTGGAGGATAGTATTGTCTCCATCATATAAAAATCATGAGTTAATCGAAAACAATAACGCTCGACTTATGATCAACAATTTTTATTTTTTATGAACATCAAGCCACACTGGCCGAAATATTACAAAGAAAAAATTGGGGATATCAAAAATTTTGAAAAACAAACATGCAATTTTTGGCACCTCCTTTTTAATGTCTTAAATATTTCCTAAATATGCTCACCAATTGCTTTGTGACAAATTCATGATGAAGAAACACTATAGAAATGCATCTGTAGGCCTTAGTGTCTAGTTAATGGAGGGCTTTGGCAAATAATTCCTGGTATATAAATTGAGAAGAAACTTTCAATTACTTTCATGTTAGTAAGTCTCTAACATGAGATACCGTGGAATTTTTTTTTTTGCTCAAATCTACGGACCGCACATGCTCTTTACACATTAGCGGGATCAACTCCAAATTTGTAATCCGGTTTCAAAATATAGCCCTATTGATATTTCGGGGGAGGGGGGAGGGTTGTCATTTTCTTTGGTCATTTTCAATGCCGTCAAAGAATGCCTCGATGAATCTTAACGAATACTTATTTGCGCGATGAAATGTACATATTTTCATGTCGAAGATTGGTAGTATGGACCTTAGGGCAATTTCAGAGCATATTCCATGGCTGGAAAACCCCCCCAAAAAGATAGGAAGACACAATATTAGTCAGATAATTTGGCGAATATTTGTCAACACCATCGAATATGCACTGTTTTTTCTGTTCATATATGCTTTATACCTATGATAGGCGGACTTAGAGGGGTGGGGGGGGGGATTGCGCCCTCCCTTTTGCGCTCCCGAAAAAAACAGTTTTTTTCTGAAAGATAAAATCAAAAGAAAAATGGAAGTTGCCAAATTTAAAGAAGTCATCAGACTACCTGACTTCCTCAAGCGTCAATAATAACCAACGTGTACAGTGCGCCCTGACCATAGCAACACAACGCATGCACGAGCTCGTTTTTGCCTGAAGTCTGCCGTGCGAATTGAGCGGTGGTAGTCTCACTTTCAACTATTACTGAATTAAAAAAGTAACAATGTCATAGGCCTATAGATAACTTCTTCACTAAATGAATGTTTTAAAATTATTTAGTGAAGAAGTTATCGATATCGACCAAAACACTTGAATTTATAAACTCAAAAGTGACAACAATGTTACTTTGTCTCAGTACTTCCCTTTATAATCGATAATCATGGAATTTGAATTGGATAGGTATTAATACCCTCTAGCGCCGATAGGGCAAACTTTATCATATGAATTGCGAAAAAAAAGACGAAACAACTCTGTCCACATTTAAAATTGCACAATATTGCAACGCTTCTTTGGACAAATGATTTCCCCCAGAATCATGCCCTGGGATTCCCCCAGAATGCGCCAGACTACTAGTAACTAGAGGTATTCAGCTTCTGGGGCCCTTGAGCGGGCCTCAGACCCCACACATTTAGTCGGGAATCTCCAAAGAACTTGTAATATATGTCTACGAATGCGCCATGCTTTATATTATGATGAATATAGGGTGAAAAAAAAATCATTCAGCCCCCAGCGTTTGAAGTCACATGACATTATCGCATGTCTTACACCTTTTTCATCATAGTTGCAGTTGTTTGAAGACGAAACAACTCTGTTCTAATTTAAAATTGCACAACATAGCAACGGTCTTTTGGAAACAGGATTGCCAGATAATGCGCCTAAGATCCGCCCCTGCCAAATATCGATGGTAACAACCACGGTTGCTGAGGGCCCAGTTGCCATGGCCACAACAAATAACATGAATTCATTGATGATCCTTATATAATGCTAAGTGTAAAAGTTGAGTTCTGTTGAATAATTTGCATATCACCCCCGCCCCCACATTACCCCGAATTAAATTCTCTCGTTAAAAACAGTATGTAGATGATGTCTCTTTCGGATACTGATTAGCTGCATGTATATTGCTTTACAAAAAAAGTATTCCTGATTTATTAATTGTTTCTTTTTGCACTTAAACAATATGGGACTCATATTGCATAATTTTACAACTTAATCGCCTATGCATACAGGGGTTTTCAAAGAATACACTGTTAAGTAGGAATTATGATGTAAATTTCAGATCAATATCATCTATTTTATATGTCCTATTTTTATATGTCCTACAAGGAAACTGGTATGACAGGGGCGTGTCCAGGGAAGGGTGGGTACAGTCAGTACGTGCTCCTTCCATTCCATTATTTCTGTACTTGCCCATGAGCATTGTAATAGCACTGACCATGTCGAAATTTTTTATCAATATCATTAAAATATACATATAAAAGTTAGCTTCGTAGATGAATGTACATGTACATACATGGTCGTATGTATGATTATATTAGAACAAAAAAAATCATCGTGCGAGTTCTCAGTTAGTTTCTGATACTGCATACCTGGTACATGAAAATTAGTTTCTGCATACTAGACAGCGAGGGAGCGAGAGAACGAGAGAGCGAGAGAGCGAGAGCGAGAGAACGAGAGAGCGAGAGAGTGAGAGAACGAGAGAGCGAGAGAACGAGAAAGTGAGAGAGCGAGAGAACGAGAGAGCGAGAAAGCGAGAGAGCGAGAGAACGAGAGAGCGAGAGAACGAGAGAACGAGAGAGCGAGAGAGCGATGCGAGGAAGCGAGGTTGATCTATGTGAATATCGTATCGCTCACTCGTTCTCTCGCTACCTCGCATCGCTCTCTCGTTCCCTCGCATCGCTTCCTCGTTCCCTCGCATCGCTCTTTCGCTGCCTCGCTTCGCTCTCTCGCCGCGAGGGAGCGAGATTGACGAATGGACGCCATCAGCCACCATATGTAACTGTTGGACGGAATATGATTCAACATACTGCAAGAGACTACACTGTTCAACTGGAAATAAAAATGCTTTCATGCACTGGAACCGTATTCTTGTGACACGTGCTCTTTAAACGCCACAGTGCTTTTCTATATACATATATTTTTGTAGTAAATTTCGAATCTATTCTTTTCTGAAGAAAACAAACAATTTTTTTTGTGATTTTATTTATCGACAAAAACGACTAGTAATGGCTTCACAATCACATATCGATATAGTCTTAATTGGCATAGACATCATTCTGGATCAAGCCCCGTAGTATCATGTACAAATCAAGTCCTTCGCTGGCATTCGTGGGAGGATCCAGTCCGTGTTCCACCATGTACAGAGTGAGAAGTTCGAAGACTTTAGGGTCACACGTCAATCCGTCCCTCATGATGCATTCAGTCCGGCAGGTCTCTACATGTTCTTGGTCGACATTGGTTAAATAACTCTTGGTTGAGTATACTTCAGGTAGACTAAACAAAGCGACTGGTTTGCCATGTGGGACATTTTCGTTCTTGCTGGGACGAATGCTATGGCAATTCCACACTGATTTTACAGCATCCAGTTCCTTCTAGAAATTAAAATACACATCGCATTATAATAATAATAATTTAATTGTTTTTATGATTATAATAATTATAATTATTTATAATAATTTTATTATTATAATAATTATATTTATAATAATTTATTATTATTATTATTATTATTGTTGTTGTTGTTGTTGTTACAATATAGATGGGGACACATAACCCATTGATGCCAACTTAGTGACACTATAGAAGTGTCTGGATTCGTTTCTATGGGCCTGAATGTCCTTGTTTGGGACAGCGTGAAGCTGAAGAGGATTACTGGCTTTTCCGTATTAAACTATAGTTTAACAAGAAAAAGCGAGTCACACTTACCCCATGGGGTAGATACGATTAAATGTGGACATATCCCGATCGATATTGTTGTTATTATATTCAGCAAATACTTTATTGTCATACCTGGATCAGGTTGGAGAAGCAGAATTGTACCAAATTGATATCCACATAATCTCCAGTGAAGTCTCCTTGGTCCTTGATTCCATTGAAAAGATCTATCCAAAACTGAGCGAACTGTTTCCGTAAAATGTTCCAAAAGCTTTCGATACGTTGATTGTGCGTACTTTTGCCGTACAGAAACGAACTAGGACCCACCAGGAACGTCTGCATTCTCTCTATGAGTCCGTTTTCAGTTCCCATATCAGCTCGCATTCGGAGAGGACAACCAGAAAATTCGTCGATGGCCTCCATATAGTAGCCTCCAATGACACGTGGATTACTGCTGGTGACATATGCATTCAGCCAAATTAAATAGCGCGAAAACCCATCAATGCACCCATTGATGCAGATCCCATATCGCTTGAGCTTATCATAAGAGTCAACGTGCCACAGGTAATTTGGGCCTTTGCTAAAATACCGTCGTCTTCTCAACCGACCCTTCTTGCGCTGTTCGACACCTTCTTATGAAGCTACATTAGGGACATTCGCCTTCGTGTATTTTCGCCTTCGCCTTCGTGGTGTTCTCGCCCTCGCCTTCGCGTAATATCGCCTTCGCCCTTGCCTTCGCCCACTTTCGTCTTCGACTTCTCGTAATTTCGCCTTCACCTTCGCCTATTTTCACCTTCGCCTTCTCGTAGTTTCACCTTCGCCCAATTTCGCCCTCGCCTTCGGCCACTTTCGGCTTCGCCTTCTTGTAATATCGCCTTCGCCTTCGCGTGTTTTCGCCTTCACCTTCGTGGTGTTTTCGACCTCGCCTTCGCTTAATTTCGCCTTCGCCTTCACGTAATTTCGCTTTCGCCTTCTCGTAATTTCGTCTTCGCCTTCGCGTATTTTCGCCTTCATCTTCGTGGTGTTTTAGACCTCGTAATTTTGTAATTTCGCCTTCACCTTCTTGTAGTATCGCATTCGCCCAATTTCGCCCTCGCCTTCGGCCACTTTCGGCTTCGCCCTCTCGTAATCTCGCCTTCTCATGTGTATGAGATACAAAGTATGAGGTACGCCTTCTCATACGTATGTGATACAAAGTGATATGTATGGAATAATAAGTCATACGTATGAAATATTAGGTCGTATGAAATAATAGGGCATACGTAAGATAGTATATCTCATACGAATGAGATAATATGTCATACGTATACGATAACGACCATGATGTTGCCATAGAAACTCCGTGAAATTAAAGCGACTAAAGACTGCGATTGGTCAGGTGTTTTTGTTTTATTATTAAACTGAAGCATTTTGATATTCCCCATATCTTCACGATATATCACATGTGTCCACCATAACCGATACTGATCTTTATCGGCAATTAATATTAATTTCTAGAATAAGTTTTACACTGTACATAAATACAATTTATCCGGTCTCATCTCAGCATCCAAAAAGTTTTTTTTTTTCATTTTTGAAATATTCTTGTTCTTATATTTCCGTTCGGCTAAGGCGTTCTTTGAAATAAATATGACGGCTATGTAGCATGAGTAGATTTCATTGTTATGCATATCGTGATATCCAGTGAGTTTTATAATATTGTAAACATATGCACGTTCAAATATATAATGGAACGCTGATATATTCTGTATTACTCCTCAGAAATACTTAGACTGACATTCCTTTTATTCTACAATCGGTCGGTTTGTATATATATTTTATTACGGCGGATTATTTATTCAGTAAGCTATTTCAACGAATATTTTATTGTTATAAGGATTCCACCATTTTTTTTCTTATCAAGTATGGACACTATGATTTTTCTTCGCATTATGGTATATACTTGTAATATCTGTATATATTTTATATGGTTAGTTTTCGTTCAAAGGTTTATTTAAGATGAACTAAACAACCAGAATTCTCGTTGAAGTCGACTGCAATGCAGATAACACTTGACAATGGTTTGACCAATCAGTCGATTCGCTGCGGGGAAATAAGAGAGTATGGGTTGTAGGTGTGTGTGTGTGTGGGGGGGGGGGCAGGTTAGGTGAGGCGATACCTATGATTGGCGGAGTGACAAACCACAAACCACACCTTTTAGCATGCAGATATAATTTATTACGAGGGAGTATACTGTATATTAAATAATATTAGCATGGGCCTGAATATCAATTATAAAAAATAACGAATAATTCAAGCGAGCAATATGATGTTTCGCAATCGATATTAGCAGGCAATACGATATTGTGCATTCGACGGTAGCCGGTAGATACAACGCATTTACATGCTACGCAGCAGAAACCCATAAGAGAGACGCAGCAGAAACCCATAAGAGAGATAATCTAAGCATATTTGAGGAATTGGTCCTGTTTACATCCATCAGGATTGGAAATATTCTTGTAACTTTCAATCAGAAGGTACATTGGGGTGTATTCTACACAAAAATGTTGATTTTGAAACATTGCTCCGCTACAAAACCGAGCAAATGCACAAAATTGTGTGCGGGCCCAGAAAATAAATAATAGGGCTAAATTTAACATTGGGGTAGATTGCCAACTCTTTCGATTTGCGCGATAGCTGTCTGAAATTTGGTAGAAAATTGCCGTTTGACTCCCAGGTGAAGTATGCCAAGTTATAGCACGATAGCGTTCAGCATCACAAAAATATTATCGAAAAACAGTGTAAACGAGGTAGAAAAATCGGAGTATACAATAATATTCACGGAATCAGTTTTTTTTTTATATGCAGGGCCGCGTCCAGAAAAGGAAGGACATGCCCTCGTTTACCAGGCAAATTTGATATCCATGTGAAAAACTATTCAAATACATATGAGAGCTGCATATTTTCACTTCCACAAGCCATGTACATTATACTGCTTTTTACTCAGAAAGAAAATACCCTATGGATGTTTGGGGTACGGACTGGTATTTGTCCATATATCATACATCTATGCACTTCCATCAATCGGTAATTTATAGTTCTTCCAGACTCAGTCAATCTCCTTCTTCAGAACAGACCCTGTGTTTAGCCTGTTCAACTTCATTCTATAAACATGCACAGCTAAACTTCATACAGTGTGGCTGTTCTGGAAGTTCTATGTCATGTAAATCCACTGACTAGTGGGGTGGAGGGGGCTGTCATAAATCTTCGGTTTAATGGCTTTACAATATCTTCCCAAGTGAAAACAAAATTAACATACGAAAATACTGCACAGACTTATGGGAAATATACTTCAACCAATGAGACTGCTTTCTGGATGTCATTATTATTCATGAGTATTGATCGGGGCTCTTCAGGACCTCATACCCATACACACACATGCCCGACATGACTGGAAAGAGAGCTGAAATTGTGTTGAGGGCTGCTTCATTGGAGGCCTATTATGCAAGAACAAGATTATATTGAACTATTTTGAATAGCTATC
The DNA here is from genome assembly GCA_949152475.1 of Terebella lapidaria. Lineage (NCBI taxonomy): Eukaryota > Metazoa > Annelida > Polychaeta > Terebellida > Terebellidae > Terebella > Terebella lapidaria. Next base: position 23,545,771 of record OX424558.1, on the reverse strand, counting down.
ATTCTAGAGATAGCTTTTAGCTTCAAGTACACATAAGAAATGTTTTGATGTGATGTTTTGAGCCAGAGTTAGCTGGGTTTGAAAACAGCCCATTTCAGTGGAAAATAGTTGCATGTTTCTCTCTCTTATGGGTTTCTGTACGCAGTGTATCGGGCAATACGAAATATACGGTAGCGATATGAAGTATCTCCTGCGTGTGAGTTAGTGTCTCATACGTATTGGTTAGTATCTCACACATATGAGTTTTTATTCCATATGTGTGACTTTGTATTGCATGCGTATACATTAGTGTGTGAAGGCGAAGGCGAAATTACGAGAAAGCTAAGCCGAGCGTGGGCGAAGGCGAAGGCGAAACTGGGCGAAAGAGAAGACGAAGGCGAGAATACGCGAAGAAGAAGGCGAAAGTACAAGAAGGCGAAGGCGAGTGGACGAAGGCGAGGGTGAAGACACCACGAAGACGAAGGCGAAATTACAAGAAGGCGAAGGCGAGAGTGGACGAAGGCGATGACGAAGGCAATATTACGAGAAGGCGAGGGCGAAATTACGCGAAGGCGAAGTCGAAAACGCCACAAAGACGAAGGCGAAAATACGCGAAGACGAAGGCGAAATTACGAGAAGTCGAAGACGAAAGTGGGCGAAGGCGAGGGCGAAGGCGAAATTATGAGAAGGCGAAGGCGAAATTACGCGAAGGCGAGGGCGATAACACCACGAAGGCGAAGGCGAAAATACACGAAGGCGAATGTCCCTAATGTAGCTTCATACCTTCTGGATCTATGATTTTCATAATGGTATAGACGTCTTTCCTTGATGCAATTTTCCCGGCTTGCAGACACTTCAAATGCATCCATCTGTAACCATGTTGATTGCCAGAAGCTGTTACCTGTTCTTCAATAAAATCCGCCAGCTCGAACAAGTCACAAAATTGCTTCCTTCGGAAGAGACCGTTCCTTCTCAATATACGTTTCAGAGTTCTCAGGCTGATTATTTTTTGGTGATTTATAGCCAGGGCAACAAAAATTTTCCTCATATTTCAACCCGATATTGAAATATACAGAAATCGCACGGTCTAAATCCATGATTGAACATTCAAAGAAACGATACACGTGTGACAGACGGACAGATTAAGGCGTAGTGTGCATAGTACATATAAGTGGCGGCCGCCAGATAATTATGTGGCGGCCGCCAGATAATTAAGTGGCGGCCGCCAGATAATTATGTGGCGGCCGCCAGATAATTAAGTGGCGGCCGCCAGATAATTAAGTGGCGGCCGCCAGATAATTAAGTGGCGGCCGCCAGATAAATAAGTGGCGGCCGCCAGATAATTAAGTGGCGGCCGCCAGATAATTATGTGGCGGCCGCCAGATAATTAAGTGGCGGCCGCCAGATAAATATATTTTCACACCTTTCATTTTCTGGCCTCTACGGGCCACTTAAGAAACGATACACGTGTGACAGACGGACAGATTAAGGCGTAGTGTGCATAGTACATATAAGTGGCGGCCGCCAGATAATTATGTGGCGGCCGCCAGATAATTAAGTGGCGGCCGCCAGATAAATATATTTTCACACCTTTCATTTTCTGGCCTCTACGGGCTTCCGTACAAAAGCAAATGCTGTGCCAATACTAAAATATAAAAAATATATAATGAGAGGTTTGCAATAGGCAACGTAGTTTTCTTGACTTGCTGTTCTCGTTTCGGAATGAGGCGAGGCACAGGCTGGTTGTGTAGTGTTTGTGTTGTACTTGAATTCACATATTCAGCTGAGGACCAGTCATTTGTGAGTCGCTATGATGAAGGGAATATTCCCCTTTGAGTAGAAAACAGAACCGACATTTGCATAAAGGTTGTAATCAGGTGCACATTGTCTTTTTCTGTTATATTTTAGTTGTATCTCGTCCAAGAATGTTTTTGCAGGTGGTTCTGTTTGGCCAATATTGTATTCCAAAGCGAGATGATTTCGAGCTGCTATTTCATATACCTCGTCAATGACACCATATGTACGCAATCATACAAGGTTTGATATCATAAGATCATGAATAGCCACTAGGTGCCCACATCGACAATAAGAAAACTTTGATCTTATTTCGAATCATGACAGATCGCATGAACTCACGGACATCCGTCTGCCAAGCGTGTCGTCTGCGGTACTGAGTGGAAGAGCTCGGTGCAGTCAGCTGCCATTGACATTCGATTGGAATGAATTACGGATTGTAAGTCACACGCCGTGGACCAGTCATAAGTAAGTCTCCATGACGACGGGAATATTCCACTTTGAGTAGAAAATATAACCGACATTTGCATAAAGGTTGTAAGCAGGTGCACATTCCTTTTTGACATTAGAGCGTTGGGGTGAAGCCCCCAACCCTCTACATGTCTATGTGCTGACTTTTTTATGGAGGTTTCATGCCAACCTATCGACGCACGTTTTTGGCATGTAAACGTTTAGATGCCTACTTCAAATGAGGATTTTCTTTGTCCTTGACATAAAATCTCTCGAATTGATGGGAAACTTTGACTATTCCACAGATATATGAGGCATGAATCGATGTGCTAGGTTTGAGAAAATTACATAGATGTTCAAATTATCTAAAAACGTTCCAAAATGGCGGAGCCGATGGAAATTGACGTTCCCAGAATGCAAAGCAAATTTTACCACAATCACGCGTATTTTGGAACACAATTTCTGTTCAGCAATTCGTGTATGCATACATGCATGTGGGCATCTGCGTGTGGACTTTTTTGGCGTTATGAAGTAAACACAGCGATTCGTCTGCGATGCCACGGCTACATTTACCGTAATTTGACGTATTTTATAACATGACAAATAAGCTGGTGTTCTGTGCTGGATTACGAAGTCTTTTTATTCTTAACTGGTATTTTAATTTGCCCTGTAAAGGCATGTGTTAGGCTATATCTGATGATATCAGATGCAGATATTCCTCATAGTTTCCAATGTTTTACGGATATTTTAATGAGGTTCCATATCATGTTAGCAGGCGTATCTGTTCCATTGATCGATGTTTACTTATTAGTAATTTGAATGAAGTAGGCCATGTTTTTCATCCTAGTATACGGAAATGAATTGGAATCACATAGGGGATGAAATTATGGCTTCTTCTTTTTTTTTTGGGGGGGGGGGGGGGGGTAACGTTGTGTAAGATATATTCAGCTGTCGTGGTGCTGATGATGTGCTCAAGCTCTAATGTCGTCTTCCGCAGTTTGCTGCATTTTCTTGTTCTGTTATATTCTAGTTGTATCTTGTCCAAGAATGTTTTTGCAGTTGGTTCTGTTCAGCCAATATTGTATTCCAAAGCGAGCTGATTTCGAGCTGCTATTTCATTATACCTCGTCAAAGACACCATATGTACGCAATCATACAAGTTTTGATATCATAAGATCATGAATAGCCACTAGGTGCTCATATCGACAATAAGACAGCTCTGATCTGATTTCGAATCATGTCAGATCCGTTAACTTACATTTCATAAGGCAGACATATTGGAGTCAACTTGTCTAGTGAGTGAAGAATTCGCATGGACACACGGACACCCGTCTGCCAAGCGTGTCGTCTGCGGTACTGAGCGGAAGAGCTCAGTGCAGTCAGCGGCCATTGACATTCGATCGGAATGTCAGTCATACCAAGATGAAGACGGTCAGTCCACTGCTAGGTACACAAGTACTAAGGTATGATCATGAGCACGGTATACTAGTAAACCCTTACAATACCACACGCTTTTTTGCAGTTACAACTTTCGGCATTTGGTGGTTTGTGTTTGCCAATATGACATGAACCCGTCTCTTCTCTCAAGAATGATCAGCAATGACATTTCCATTTGAAAAATGACAAGCCTGAAATATATCTGAATGACAAAATGTTTTGTTTAGTGATGCAAACTTGCATTAGTTATGGATGTTCATGTTCTGAACTGACACATAATAACACTATGTTATCACGTAATAACGTGATGATATCACGTTACTACTCATAAAGTACACATCAAAAACCATTCGCCATTTTGTTTCAGCATTTATAAAGTAGTCATGAAAAACAAAAGTTTTCTTCGGTGTGCCTGGAATTGACAATCCGCCTTGCACTTCTATGATTTTTTTACATCTGCGTGTGGTTGATGCAGTTCCTTATTTACTTTCAAATCCCGCACGAAACGCCTGTTCAAATGAGTTCCAAAGGACTGGATGTAGTCATGATATTTGATGTGAGCACGTCCCACTTAATATCAAATCAATATGAAATACATGTCGAAAAAAATATTGCCCTTTTTCATAGTTGGTCCATCTAAATAATATGTGTTTTAGACGGAAACATTTTCAAGTATTAAAATGGAATAGAGTTCACTATATTTGTTGTCAAAAGATGCATCAGAAGGAATGATTGACACAAAAACACAACCATGGCCCTACATTGGTTTATAATATTGATATGTTTGATATGCTGAGAGATATACACTATTTTCGCAAAAAAAAGAATTATAGCCACATCCATCAGTTATATAGTGATGGAGCGTTATGATCGAGATTGAAACAAGGCAGAGAGTTATATCTGATTTGATAATGTGGGGCTCGTATGTTAAACGAATATTTATGTTGACTGAGCATAATTTGTGATATACGGTCAGAAATGCTTGCAATTGTTTTATAGAGATGCATCTATTGAAAAAAAAAACACATTTATATATAATAAATACAACCACAATAATAATGGTGAATAGAAGTGGTTTGGACTAAGGGGACAAAAGTGATTATTACACTACATGATTGGAATGCAGTTTGATATTGGTGCAATCAGCCCCACCAATGCTAATGAAATTTCTTAGGCAGTTGAAGAATGCAACGATGAAAAGTAAAAAGTGACTACCAATTTTCCATACTTGCTCTTGACGAGACCCGATTGATGTGGTTCAATTGCTCTTGACGAGACCCGAATGACGAGTCCCGAATGAAAACGTTCATAATTAGATCTTAGAACGTTTTCGAACTGTGAATTAGGTCGTTGTGCTGAAATGCTGATTAATTATGATTAAAACCTGGAAAGTAAAAAAAGATGATTAAAATTGAAAGTTAAAAGGAGACAGCTTGTTGTCATGGCTTATCGTGATGTGACACCAATTATTATGATGCTACTGGACAAAAAACATCTAGATCACATGTAATATCAGCACATCAGAAATAATCAATGAGAGAGTCCAGAATAAAAGCAAAGGACCAGTATGTAATTTTGGTATAGCTATTTTGGCCTAAGTATCATATCCTGCGCTTTTCTTTATATTCAATAAGGATTAAAAAAGGTGACAGACCTTTTTTATGATACTAGGGCGGCCCAAGTATCATACACTGCGCCTTTCTCTATATTCAATAAAGATAAAAAAGGTGACAGACGGATTAAATGGCATTCATTTAGTGGACGAGTAGTATTGTATTGTATTGTATTCGTTTATTATAGTGACTAGTGTATTTAAACACATTCGTACAACAAAAACATCATAATACACCCAGCCTCATAAGGCTTATTAGTCACTTTCATAATGTGAACAAACAAACAAACACAGGCAAGACATGTACAATAAAACCAAACAAACACAGGCAAGACATGTACAATAAAACCAAACAAACACAGGCAGGACATGTACAAAAAAAAAAAAAACGATTAAAGTATTAAGGCGCAGTGTATGATACTTGGGCCACCTGTGCCGTTATTTTGTGCTTACCATGTATTTGCCACCTTCTATAAAGGTAGATCGCGGCCGACCATGTGGAACCTATGCTGCTGCCACTTAGTGAATATAAGTGGGTCTGTGTGTGGCAGTGTTAAAGTGTCCTTTTGTTGTCTCGAATGATGAAAGAACATTCACCATGTTCAAAATTTAACACTCCAATGCAATTATGATATTTTGTGATCCCATAAGTGTAAATAATAATTTTGTCTATGTACCACCATGGGATTATCAGACTAGGTCATTAACCATTCAAGGTAAAAGTTTTTCTTATATTTATGCAGAGTTTTGCATATTTATATTTGTGCTAACCAGCTGAATCCTGAACTAAATCCTCGAGTGTTCTTTCGATGCACAACACTCCGGAAATTTGTTGCCTCATTGCTGAAAAACTAATCCTCTAGAGACACATAGACTATCCATTATAGTATTATTGCTTCATCCCGTTCATATTGACCAATCCTCTGGTGGGATTTAATTTCTCGCATGGAATCGCATGGATTTTTGTCTTCAAATATTATTCAATGCTGTGAATTTGGTTGCTTGCGTGACAAGCAGAACAAGTAAATATTTCTTCGATAGGCATAATCCACCAACAACAAAACCAATCAGAGGAACATTGACATATTTTTTATAAGATACCATCGCCATCCTTTAGGAAGTCAGGAGGGATGCTGCGGGAATCGGATGAGAACTAGAACACAACGTCTTTGGTCACACCGATAATAGGTAATGTGCTGAATTTAATCAGCCACTGGCGTTCGGGGAATGATGCTTTCATCTCTCCGCCTCCCTAGTTACTATGAACAAAACTATACATGCTTATATTAATCAAATGTCTAAAACGTTTGGACAAAAGATGTTGGGGGACTTAACCAATATCAAATTGGATTCCTATCATGCATTATGATCACTTGCATCTACCATTGTGGTTGTAGTTATTGTATTCGTGTTGTTGTTTTTATTCATGTTTGCAATCCCACCATGAATATATTCATTGGCATAATGAATTAGCTCCAACACTTGAAATTATCCATTGAAAGAAATATTTTTGTAGCAATCGTCAACAAATCGGAAATGTCATTATACAGTGCCAACTGACATCAAATATGTGTATCAAATAGTATTTTGTGTTTTGAATAATCCAGGCAGATAATATTTTTAGATATTTTTTCTGATAAATCAGTTTTCACCGACTGCTAAACTTATGCTCAGGCATACATTTCCTACCAGACAGCGCATTGTATTATTACATCATAGCTAGTCCTTTGCCTTTCCTATGTAATAAACACCAGTGATTAATAACCATTCATCACTGTAACTTAATGAATCCTGGTTTTGGTGTGCTGAAGCGACGGACTATTTTGTGGAAATTGTTGCTATACTTCGTTTGTGAACCATCATTCATATCCCACACTATATCACAAGTATCAAAGCTTTGGTTGAATCTTCTGAAGTCAATCATTCCTCCCTATCGCGCTTTTTCACAAGCAAGAACTATTATTAACTATTACATTTTAACATTGTGTTTCCGACTACCATGGATACTCATTTATAATGATTTTTTTCATATATTCATACTTGACAGTTATTTTGTGGATGAAGACAATTGTGTAATTTTCGGCTTCACTGGTGTGCGATCAATAGCAATTACTTCAAGACATTGAGTGGTAAATTTATGCTGTTGCGTCTCTCACATTGGTACATAAATAGCCATTTAGTCCGGTCAGCTTTGTGTTTTTTAGGAACCATGTTACAGTAATTCAACTGTATAACGAGCCTTTCAATTTTTGTTTGGCAGAAAAATGTGCCCTAGGTCAGTTTAGTTTCTTGAAATCTCGAACGTGTTCTTTAGAACCCACTACTAAGTCATGAAAATCCCTATAAAACACATCTTGATATAAGTGGTTGTTATTGGAGTCCATAACGTCACATGTAAAATATTACCAAATATTTGGCGTCTGAGTTACCTGACGATTTCTACATTTGAATTATTAACTTATCCACTCACAAGTTTGGATCTGTTTGTCTGTTTGTTTTAATCTTAACCATTAACCATTCCTATTTTTTCAGTGTGCTGCCAAAGCATGTCATAAATGGGTCGGACAACCGCTATGAAATGAATGAAAAACATTCACGAATCAACCATTCAACCTAAAGCAAATAACTAATTTCAAAAAGGAGAATGTTATCAAGATGTATATTTTGTGCATGAAATTGAAATGTACTGAGTATCATAATTTAACAATAAAGTACATGTATGATATATAACACACGGATTACTACACAGTCAGACCTCTCGTGCTAAGCATGTATTACTGCGATTGCTGAATTTCATCTGCATTAACAGCAGAATACTTATTTTAGGACTTTTTGGGTCCAAATCAGACGAGTCTAAAAACACTGCAGTTTGTGTCATTACACAGCCACAGGGGCTGATAATTCTCATGTCTGGTGTGTGTCGTATGTGTACGACACACCGTTTCTGAGATATGCAGGAATCCTAAAGACGACGCATCAAAATGCTTCCGAGCCCTGGTCGAAGTATGGTAGTTTCACTCCAAAATCAATAAGGAGATCCCTGGTGGAATATGAAACTCCCACGATAATTTGACAGTCATTGCCCGAATAGTGCCTGTGTTACCCTCTGAAATCAGAACAATTGATTTTATCCTTACAAATATCACGGACTTCGGAGTCGGCTCAAAAACAATGATCGTTTTCCACCTAACGGGTGAAGCTAACCTTGATTTTCATGAAGAAACATCAAGGTAAATTGAAATTATCGTGGAAAGTGGGAAAAAAGTTCACAGAATCATAAGCATATTTTGTGCCGAAATGCCCCTGTTGTGTACAATTTTGGCCAAATCGGGTCATAAAGCTAAACTATTGGATTAGGAACAAGCTAAGAACAGCTGAAGAATCTGCAAAGACTATGAGAAGACTGCTTATTACCCTTATGCAAATTTACATTTTGCTTTCCACTTAACGGAACATACCTCTCCTTCACAAACTGCATAACTAGGTGCACCTCAATGGTACAGCTTCCAAATACCCCTCCACCAGAAAGCTGATCAACTAGGTGAACCTCAATAAAACACTTATATTGGTACATCTTCCAAATACCCCTCCATCAGAAAGCTACAGAACTAAGTGGACTTCAATGGTACAGCTTCCAAATACCCCTCCATCAGAAAGCTACACAACTAGGTGGACCCCAATAGAATACTTACTTTGGTACAGCTTCAAAATACCCCTCCATCAGAAAGCGGCACATCCAGGTAGACCCCAATAAAATACTCACATTGGTACAACTTCCATACCCCTCCATCAGAAAGCTTCGCAACTAAGTGGACCCCAATAAAACACTTATATTGGCAGAGCTTCCAATTACCCCTCCATCAGAAAGCAGCACATCTAGGTGGACCCCAATAAAACACTTACATTGGTACAGCTTCCAAATACCCCTCCATCAGAAAGCTGCACAAATAGGTGGACCCCAATAGAATACTTACTTTGGTACAGCTTCCAAATACCCCTCCATCAGAAAGCGGCACATCCAGGTAGACCCCAATAAAATACTCACATTGGTACAACTTCCATACCCCTCCATCAGAAAGCTTCGCAACTAAGTGGACCCCAATAAAACACTTATATTGGCAGAGCTTCCAATTACCCCTCCATCAGAAAGCAGCACAACTAGGTGGACCCCAATAAAACACTTATATTGGTACAGCTTCCAAATACCCCTGCATCAGAAAGCTGCACAACTAGGTGGACCCCAATAAAACACTTATATTGGTAGGGCTTCCAAATACCCCTCCATCAGAAAGCTGCACAACTAGGTGGACCCCAATAAAACACTTATATTGGTAGGGCTTCGAAATACCCCTCCATCAGAAAGCTGCACAACTAGGAGGACCTCAACAAAACACTAATATTGGTACAGCTTCCAAATACCCCTCCATCAGAAAGCTACACAACTAGATGGACCCCAATAAGACACTGACATTGGTAGAGCTTCCAAATACCCCTCCATCAGAAAGCTGCACAACTAGGTGGACCCCAATAAAACACTAATATTGGTACAGCTTCCAAATACCCCTCCATCAGAAAGCTACACAACTAGATGGACCCCAATAAGACACTGACATTGGTAGAGCTTCCAAATACCCCTCCATCAGAAAGCTGCACAACTAGGTGGACCCCAATAAAACACTAATATTGGTACAGCTTCCAAATACCCCTCCATCAGAAAGCTACACAACTAGATGGACCCCAATAAGACACTGACATTGGTAGAGCTTCCAAATACCCCTCCATCAGAAAGCTACACAACTAGGTGGACCCCAATGAAACACTGACATTGGTAGAGCTTCCAAATACCCCTCCATCAGAAAGCTGCACAACTAGGTGGACCCCAATAAAACACTAATTTTGGTACAGCTTCCAAATACCCTTCCATCAGGAAGCTGCACAACTAGGAGGACCCCAATAAATCACTTATATTGGTAGGGCTTCCAAATACCCCTCCATCAGAAAGCTGCACAACTAGGAGGACCCCAATAAAACACTTACATTGGTAAAGCTTCCAAATACCCCTCCATCAGAAAGCTGCACAACTAAGAGGACCCCGATAAAACACTTACATTGGTACAGCTTCCAAATACCCCTCCATCAGAAAGCTGCACAACTAGGAGGACCCCAATAAAACACTTAAATTGGTAAAGCTTCCAAATACCCTTCCATCAGGAAGCTGCACAACTAGGAGGACCCCAATAAATCACTTATATTGGTAGGGCTTCCAAATACCCTTCCATCAGAAAGCTGCACAACTAGGTGGACCCCAATAAAACACTAATTTTGGTACAGCTTCCAAATACCGTTCCATCAGGAAGCTGCACAACTAGGAGGACCCCAATAAATCACTTATATTGGTAGGGCTTCCAAATACCCCTCCATCAGAAAGCTGCACAACTAGGAGGACCCCAATAAAACACTTACATTGGTAAAGCTTCCAAATACCCTTCCATCAGGAAACTGCACAACTAGGTGGGCCCCAATAAATCACTTATATTGGTAGGGCTTCCAAATACCCCTCCATCAGAAAGCTGCACAACTAGGAGGACCCCGATAAAACACTTACATTGGTACAGCTTCCAAATACCCTTCCATCAGGAAGCTGCACAACTAGGTGGACCCCAATAAAACACTAATATTGGTACAACTTCCAAATACCCCTCCATCAGGAAGCTGCCCAAGTAGGTGGACCCCAATAAAACACCTATATTGGTACCGCGTCCAAATACCCCGCCATTAGAAAGCTGCACAACTAGGTGGACACACTTATATTGGTACAGCTTCCAATTACCCCTCCATAAGAAAGCTGCACGACTTGGTGTATCCTAATATAACCCCTATATATATCAAACCCGATTGTAAACAAATGCTCAAATCACGCCTAAAAGTCCACATCGAGTACATTTTCCAGTCTGTATGTGCATATATAGTGTAGTTGTGAGAAAATAATCAGTGATATACCATGATGTGAGTGGAATTGTCAGTCTATCTCGCACTTCTATGCTTTGAGCACATCTGCGTGTGATGGATACAGTTCCTCTATTTACACGAAAACTGCCTGTTCAAATGAGCAAAATTTCCCTGAGGACTGGTTATTTTAATTACATTTGATGTGAGTATGTTCATTCAGTTTAGCATGTTTAGTAAGAAATATATATTTTTTTAAATTATGACTGGTTTCGAAGGCAGCTGCTTTAAACATGTTTGCTAAGATTGGGTGAGTCACCGGCCGTGGCATGTTGGGAGTGGATAAATTATATTAAGTACTTTTCTCCTACCTCGTGGCAACGCCTCTTAGCTCATGATAAAATGTGCATTGTTTACTTCTCCAATGGCATTCCATATAATATCATGGACACATAGATTTTAAATGATCATTATGGATAAGTACCTTCCACTACTTATGTAGCTCCAATCTTCGATAGTGGTTTTTTTTATAGATGGCAGACCATATAAATGACACTAACATGGAATTTATCCTCTCCATGAGTGGACGACTCGAACTCGGGAGAGTCAAGGAACTGTCGCTCTTGTATCTGTTGAAGGAAATGTCCACGGGTCACCACATTAGCTCTGCAATGTAAAAGTGTTATTCTAGTTAAATCGTGTCACTGAGTAGATGCAGGCTATACAAGTGTGTTACTTTTCGAGCACAGAACTGGGAGCTTTTAAGAAAATTGCTTTCTTATGAACAAGTAATTTTGAGATTACATACAAGTGTGTAACAATATACTATGTTTTATGAAGTCCATCAAGGTTCTCATTATTTCCTGTGCGGGTTATGACTCCCCCTGGTGTTCATTTAGCACAGTACTGTGCTCAGAGACCGACAGCCTTTTTTAATTTGGTCCTGAGAGATTTTGCCATAGGCAGTTAAGAAAAAATGTTCTAGAACTTTCGGCAGATAAATTTAATTATAAATTCCTCGTTTCGTAATTTGAACAAAAAAAAAATTTCGTGCTCTTCTGTAGAGGAGCATGGAGAGCTATCTTTCAATCAAGCATCTTTTCTAAGTTTTCTCCAACGTTCCGGTGTATATGATAGCCGCCAATTATATAGGTGATTTTTCAGTCAAATGAATTTCAATACCTCGTCTAATTGATCACTACCAGCGAGACATGAAGAAGATCTTCTTTGAGTGAGACCCCATAATTTTCCCGTCGCAACAGGAAATTACAGGATATCATGTCACGAATGATGCTGGAAAACATGATTGGTCTCTTCCACCATACATTATTTGTAATATCAACTGGCTGTATAAACACACTCATCATTGATAATTCATAGAAAATAATCGGGTGGGTAGTTAGGTACAAGGTATTGTATGTCTTGTTGGATTCCAAACTGTATGCCACTCACCAAATTGGAAGGGCATCTGATTGAGAATTTCTACTTTCCGATCGAGGATGTTCGTAGTTCAATGAAGTGTTGACGTGTGTTACCGGATATGACCATATGACAAATTATATCTTTCAGCAATCAGATAATAAAACATTCCCAGCATAGGATATACTTACAGGGAGCAGGATAATCAGCAATGTTTTAATCAGTGTAATGTCCTGATCTTGGCGATTTGGGATTGGTGTTGGATTTTGGGAAGTTATCTAGCCAAACTTTCAATAACAACGTTAATATTTATCAATTCCCCAACAGAAATGTACAACATTTGGCAAATTTTCTGATAGAACAACATCTCTTTGTTGTTTGCAGTGTCCTGTTGATGTAAACGATTGCTGAGAATTATGCTGAGCATTTTATTGCAACCAGTCTGACATGAGGATCAGCATGTTTTCTTTGACTTTGACCTCCTATTATCCTCATAGTAATTGGAAAATCAAGGATATTATCCACTGATTGATCATGAAAGACCTGGAGAAGTATAATTGTTACAAAAAGTTATCCCTTACAATTCTGAAATAGCAAAATTAATTAGGGGAACATTAACATGTTTTTATTAGATACAATGACAATTTTATAGGAAGTTGGGGGGGGGGGGGGGGGGTTGAGAGCATTGGTTGATATCTAGAAATCAATGCAGTGTACTGCATTTAGCCACTTCCATGTACCATCCTATCATTCATCAACATCAATAAAAAATTAGCCTCAACACTCGTGCAAGAACTTATCATTTTTGAGAAGTGACATTCGTCACTTATATACAAGGAATATGTGGACAATATTGATTAGCAGATTTCGCATTTTTGTGACATTCGTCACTTACAGGGAATTTGTTGACTGTAATTGATTAGCAAATTTGGGAATATCATCATACAATCTCAATTTGCACCACATCTATACCTCCAAAACTTCATCGATGTCAGACGCATTGCAAAATATGCCCAGGTTTGCTTTATTATTGAATAATGTGTCATTGCATCAGACCCAATTCTCTGCCTTCCTTGTGTGATAAAAAAACAGTGCCCAATTATATTCCGTGACTATAATGATAGATCTTGGTTTTGGTGTACTGAACATAATGTCCTGTCGGAATTGTTGTTGCGACGTCTTTGTGAAGATTTTGTGTATTCCACAACATATCACAAATACCAATATAGTCCTGGTTGAAGGATCAATCGTTTGAATTGATACATTTTTCACATCCATGAATCATTGTGAAGAATTCATACAAACAGAGTTTTCGCGTGAATTCATGCTTGTTAGGTTACCAGACCTATGGTCCGATAACCTATTGGCATGGCGTTGCGTCCGTCGTCCGTCGTCGTCCGTCGTCGTCGTCCACATTTTTATCTTTTTTGTTTACGGGCGAATTCTTCTGAAATTTTGCACAAAACTACTTAAAAATAATTCAAGAAGGAGGTATTTTTTAGTTTTTTGATTTTCGCATTTTTTTCAAAATGGCGGCCGTTTTTGACGAAAAATGCCTGATTTTGGACTTTGGTGGCCATTTTCTCAAAATCTGTTCAGTAACTTTTTTTTCTTTTTGATACATAACACTCCTGATATGTACTCCTATGATGACTATAAATTTCGTTGTGCTTGAATCGCTCGAAGTGGACCATTTTGGCCCAAACTCGGCCCAAATGGGACTTTCCCATGTTAAATTCTCCTATGCTTCATAATGGGACACATTATGCCTAATATCTCACTTAATATTGAAATTAGAGATTAGGAATCAATTGTGGACATATAGGAAATGATATATGCTGAATATTCTCGTGACCTTGAATTTGACCTCTGACCTCAATTTCAAGGTCAGAGCACAAAATGGCTGATATCTCGCTTATTATCGACTCTACAGTTTAGGAATCAATTGTGGACATATAGGAAATGATATATACTGAATATTCTGATGACCTTGAATTTGACCTTTGACCCCATTTTCAAGGTCATAGGACAAAATGACTAATATCTCGCTTGTTATCGACTTTACAGCTTAGGAATCAGTTATCAACATATAGGAAATGATATATGCAGATTATTGTCATGACCTTGAATTTGACCTTTGACCTCATTTTCAAGGTCACAGGACAAAATGGCTAATATCTCACTTATTATCGACTCTACAGCTTAGGAATCAATTGTGGACATATAGGAAATGATATATGCTGAATATTCTGATGACCTTGAATTTGACCTTTGACCCCATTTTCAAGGTCATAGGACAAGATGACTAATACCTCGCTTGTTATCGACTTTACAGCTTAGGAATCAGTTATCAACATATAGGAAATGATATATGCAGATTATTGTCATGACCTTGAATTTGACCTTTGACCTCATTTTCAAGGTCACAGGACAAAATGGCTAATATCTCACTTATTATCGACTCTACAGCTTAGGAATCAATTGTGGACATATAGGAAATGATATAGGCTGAATATTCTGATGACCTTGAATTTGACCTTTGACCCCATTTTCAAGGTCATAGGACAAAATGGCTAATATCTCGCTTGTTATCGACTTCACAGCTTAGGAATCAGTTATGAACATATAGGAAATGATATATGCAGATTATTGTCATGACCTTGAATTTGACCTTTCACCTCATTTTCAAGGTCACAGGACAAAATGGCTAATATCTCACGTATTATCGATTTTACAGCTTAGGAATCAATTGTGGACATGTAGGAAATGATATATGCTGAATATTCTCGGACCTTGAATTTGACCTCTGACCTCATTCTCAAGGTCCAAGGACAAACTGGCTCATATCTTGCTCCTCTATTAACTGTATGGCTTGGGAATCAATTGTGGACATGATATAGAAAATGATATACACTGAATATTTTGATGACCTTGAATTTGACCTTTGCCCCTTCATTTTCAAGGCCACAGCACAAAATTGCTAATATCTCGCTGATTATTGAATTTACTGCTTAGCAATCAACTGTCGACATGATATATGCTTAATGTTATATATGCTGAATATTCTCTTGACCTTGAATTAAACCAGTGACCTGGCTAACATCTGAAATATTAAACATTGTCCGGTAACCTATCTTTGGCCCTTGGCCTAATTTTCAAAATTGTCTCTAAATTTATTCACACTTGACAGTTTACTGAAGAAAAGGAATGTCCCGTGTGAAATAGCGTTTGGTGTGCACATGAGGCGAGTATATTTTCGTTCAGTGTATTTGGTGCAGGAAAAGAACAATCGTAAAAAGTACGGCTCCACATGTGTGGGATCAATAGTAGTTACACCAAGACGTATCATGGATTGAGTTGGAAAGTTTATTCTGTTATATGGCTCACATCGGTACATAAATAACCATATGGCCCGGTCAACCGTGTGGTTTTCTTGAAGATATTACTGTAATTCAACTGAATAACGAGGGTTTTACGTTCTAGATGCCAGAAGAATGTGAGCTAGGTCAGTTTAATCTTGATAAGCGAATATATTTTTAACATTATAATAAATCCATACAACATATGCATACTGATATAAGTGTCTGTTCTTGGGGTCTGACATCACATAAGAAATATTTCTAAAATATTGACATTTCGTGCCTTAAGGCTCAGTCACACTGAATCATACGATTTATGGTCGCACGATTTGTTTAAATTTTGCTGAGTTACGATTGATCACCAGTGATCACCACTTCAATCATAAGTGGTAACTGTTGATACGATTGGTGGTTCGCTTGGTTGATCGCAGGCAGTCGTATCACCAGTAACAGTGACCATCAACCAGTCGTACCTTCACTCGTAGCAACCACTAAGCTGTATCTTCATTCATAGTGATCACTGACCTGTTGTACGATCAGTCATTGCGACCAATGACTGCTGACTAGTCTTTAATTCGCGGCCGGACGCACGACCGTCCGTGTGATTAGATACAAGGGTGCAAACTTGAACAGGAAACATATTTTGCAGTTTGATAGTTTAGAAAAAATGCTGAAACATACTGGTGTGTCATGTAAAGTCTTTATTTCATAGCATGCTTCATCCTCACTCTGGGAAGTTCCAAATGGGTGGTACCAACAATCGCACGGTTGTACCACCAGTCGGTACTGGTCGTGAATAATTGCACCACTGATGGTAACGTTGTACGACTGATTGCACCAGGATGTACGACTAGTAGTATGACCATTTTGGCTAGTCAATAACGTGCAATAATGTCCAATCACTGGTGCCACCTTTCCCAACTGGTGGCACGATTGTGCAAGACCAACGTGCGACCAGAGATCGTAAGTTGGAAGTTTTGAACATGTCCATCGACCTTGCTGCGACTACTTTGTTGTTTACGACCATTCACGACCTGTACGACCAGTCGTATTTCGTGCCACGATGTGTCCACGATTACATCGTCGCAGCAAGGTCGTATCGTCAGTGAGACTGGCCCTTAAATTTACTGATCATTTCTGTATTTAAATTACTAATTTCTCCACTTAAAAGTTCGGTTATGTTTGTTTGAATGAATCTTAATCATAAACCTATCACTATTTGTGCAGTATCTCGCCATAGTCAAGCACATGCCAGAAATGGGTCAGGAAGATTTTTACCGAACCACTGAACAACCTTCAAGAATCAATTAACCTTTGGCAAAAATGGCCAGTTGTTCTGACACATGTTTTTTGTCTTTAAAACAGTCATGTGTATTTGCAAAGCAAATGCCCGATTTCTGAGTGGAACATGCTATCAAGATGTTTATTTTGTGCATGAATTCACAATGCTCGCAGTATCATGTTGTACAATAAAGTAATATAACAGAATGCCATGTGACTTACTACACAGACAGGTAATAGAACTGTCAAAAACAGAAATGCCAGATTATAGAGATTTTACATTTGGATTGACAACAACTATGAAGATTCAAAATAAGTTGGAATTATTCTGGCCTTGTGTTAAACAAAATCCTCAAACTTTATTTTTGGTAAGCGCGGATTCATGCAACGTGCATATAAGTACATAACATTTCTCCCAATTTTCATTTCTCTCAGACTCAACTCTACTCGTACAGAAACTGTTTCTACAAACTTAAAGTACTAGGAACATGAAAATATGATGTGAGCTCAGATTAAAGCACCATGTGAGCTGAGCCGAACGGTTTTTACAGCATGTGAATATCTCCATTCCTTCAAAAGTTACAGTTCTTCAAAGTTCAAATTGACCAAAGGTCAATTTGAAAAATCATATAGCTTATTAATATGCAAATTTGTATGCATGACGTCACAGGGGGAACATTTTTTAATTAGATGGTTTTATTGGCATATTAAAGTCTTAAGAAATTGCAATTATTCAACAAAGCTTATTCCACATGCTCTACGTAATTGATAGTTAATGAATTTCACATCCGCATAGTTGCCTAGGTCACAAGTATTGATATGAGGCCCCTATCAATCAGGGTTGCTATGGCCCAAATCCACAGTCATATCAAAAACAAAGGTGAAAATGGATTGGCTCCACATGCATCATTAATATACAATAATCAAATTCTGTCAAAACCCCTATTTCTGGCAGTTAGGACCCATAGCAACCAATGGTTGCTAGGGACTCCAGCAGGTGAATAGTAACCATGGCAACAGTAACACTTTGAACAATACTGATTATTGATCATGCCTATCAATGTTTGAAGATTAGGTTTGCAATAATTCTGACCAGATCAATTATATTAAGACTCAAACTTGCCTAATTAAATATATTCCCCCTTCTACGTCACGAATACCTCATTTGCATACTAATTAGCTTCTCGTAAAATGCAGAAGTTTTCAATCCAGCATATGTCATAACCTGCCAAAATGTGACATTCAAATGGCCATAACTTTTTAACCAATAGAGATATTGGCATGCAGTAATCTGCATTTTACTCAGCAAAACCAGGTCTCTCATTTGGGTTCACATTATATTTTCATGTTCCTAGTACTTTAAAGCAGTCGCATACGATGTTGTTGTAGGTTGGTTATGACCACTGTCATATCTCTAGAGACTGTTATAAGAATCCAGGAGAAATAAAAATATAGTTTGGTATGAGAGGGGCCGGCACCATTCGGAAACATTGTCATCTTTTCGTTCAACCAATCCAGTAAATCCGCCAAAACAACAGATGTTACAAATACAATCTAATATCTGATTGGGTACATGTATCCAAAGACAATGAGAAAAAAATCTAAAAGTCTCATATATGTGAAGACACCTTATCTGGGAAAAGCAAAATAATATTCTTGCTTAATCATGTAGCCAAAATAATAGTGGACAAATGTTCAAACGTCAGTGAGAGACACGTATGTTATAGGGCAACACAATAGGGCAATACTAAAAAATGATAGGATAATACTGAATTTACAATGTCTTATTAGAACACAAACAATCAGAAACTAGTGCAAGTCAGCACCACCGAACAAGATAATTTGACATTTTGATGTTTTAGGCTATTCGTTCCGAAACAATAAAGTTCATTGTCAGCCATTGTCAATAACAGAGATCGATTCATAATATACTTGCAAGCACAAGCAGTCAGATGCTGAGAGCCATAAATTATAAAGAACTTATTAGTATATCAAGTGTTTATACCTGCCCATGCTCATACTTCAGCCTTTGTGTACCTAACAG
The DNA here is from genome assembly GCA_949152475.1 of Terebella lapidaria. Classification (NCBI taxonomy): domain Eukaryota; kingdom Metazoa; phylum Annelida; class Polychaeta; order Terebellida; family Terebellidae; genus Terebella; species Terebella lapidaria. The sequence continues at coordinate 23,526,450 of OX424558.1, read as the reverse complement.
TGTGAACTGACCGTCTTCATCTAGACCTCCACTCCCAACCGGATGTCAATGGCAGCCGGCTGCTGGGAACTCTCCGGTCTGAGGTCGATTCCACTCGGTGCCGCAGACGACACGTTTGGCAGACGGATGTCCACGCGATATCCCTTCTTGGGTTTCAACTATCCGGGTGAATTTCAATGGATTATATTCAGTAGACTCACTCATGCAATAGAGAAGTTGGCATATAGACTTCAATATGTCTGCTCAACAGATCTGTCATGATTTGACATTTAAATAATATCAAGAGATGCCTATCCATGATCTTGCGTCAAAACATATATAGTTGTAAACATGTGGTATCATTGCCAAGGCAAATGTGAAAAATCCGCCTTTTTGAGTAAACTATTGGACGAGCTAAGAATACTTGAGATATCTGCATAGATTATGAAAATAACATTTACCCCTGATTAATACCCCTATGCAAATCCACATCATACCAGATATTAATATGGGAAATATCCCCTCCGTCATAAAGCTGCACAACTTGGTGGACCCCCCCCCCCCCCCCATGTACTGGCACAGCTTCCGAATACAGCACAAACACCACACAGACACCAGCCTCTCCTTATTTAACAACAACAAGAGCGAGTCAAGGAAACTAGTTTTCCCGGAACTAATTACATCAATACCCTTACATGGCCAAGCTGTCGTTTCGCATTATATACTCGAGTCGGTTGTCATAGTTACCTTATCGTTAAGTGGGTATAGCTTGTTGGTTATGTCCCTTCCCAGGATGTGACCCAGCACCAAGCCCAAGTGAGGTTCCTTGGTGAAGAGGTACTCGAGGGTCTGGCATTGCCAGCAGATGTAAAGACAAGGAGCGGCAGCATTTATCGACACGTACATAACAACGATTTCGAAAATTGGGTAAGTCACCGATCGTGGCATTTTATGAGTGGATGAACTAGATGCGCCTTCCGCTTTCTCCTCCCTCGTGGAAATGTGTCTTATGTCAGGATAAAAAATTGCATTGCTTTCTTTTCCCATGGCATTTCATATAATATCATGGCCACATACATCTTCTGTGATCGTTACAGATTAAAATTTCCACTGCTAATGTAGCTCCAATCATTGACAGTGCTTTCTCAAGATGATAGACCATATCAATGACACTAACATGGAATTTTTTCACTTCGTGAGTGGACTCTCAAACTCGGGAGAGTCAAAGAACTGTTGCTCCTGTCCCCACTTTAGCTCTGCAACGTGAAGATGTTATCCGATTCAAACCGTGTCACTCAGTAGACGTAAACTACAAGCTTAGTTACTCGTAAAGAACGTAGCTGAGAGCTTTTTATAAGATGAATTTGTGGTTAACATGTAATTTTCAGGTTAAATGCATGTGATGTGTAACAGTACATTATATTATATAAAGGTCCTCATGGTTTCATCACTTTTTATGCGACATATGACTCCCCCTGGTGTAGACTGAGTACAGTTCTTTGCTCAGTGGCCAACAGCTTTTTGAATTGGGTTCTGAGCGATTTTGCCATTGGCAGTTCAGAAAAATATATGACTTTCGGCAGATAAATTTCATTATAAACTCTTCGTTTTGTAATTTGAACAAACAAAAATGACTTTCCCTTCTGTAGAGGAGCATGGAGAACTATTTTTTATGCAAGTATATTTTCTAATTTTTCTCCAGCTTTGTGGTGCATGTGGTAGCTGCCAATTATACAGATGTTCAAAAAAATAGGTGATTTTTCATTTAAACGAATTTCAATACCTCATCTATTTTATCACTACCAGCGGGACATGAAGAAGATCTTGTTATTCCTTGAGTTTGACCCTGTAATGTCCCGACGCTACAGGAAATTACAAGATATCATGTTTTGAATGATGCTGGAAAACATGGTGACATGATTGGTCTCTTCCACCATACATTAGTTGTAATATTGACTGACTGTATAAACAAATCAAAGTAATTTATGGCAGCCAGTCTGACATGAGGGCCATCATGTTATCTTTGACTCTTCCTCATCGCAACTTAAAAGTGCAGGATCTCATCCACTGATTGATCATGAAGGACCTGGCAAGGTATAATTGTTACAAAAAGTTATCCATTACAATTCTGAAGTAGCAAAATTAATTAGGGAACATAAACATGTTTTTCTTATATACAGTGACAATCCTATAGGAAGTCATGGGGGATTCTGAGGGCATCGGATGAGATCTAGAAAATCAATGCCGTACACTGCCTTCAGCCACTTCCATATACATGGGAATTACGTGCGGTATTTGATAAGCCACTGGCGTTTGGTGAATGCTGTTTTCATCTTTACATCTCCTTATTTACTATGGAATATTGATAGTAACAATTTTTTTCCAGGGGATGAGTGATCGCACCAATATCTAATTGCATTCCTTTCCTGCATTGTAAGAATCACCTTCGCCTCCTTAATCGATAGCCATCTTTTTATTTACTAATAACCGTCGTGGTTGTAGTTATTGTATTCGTATTGTTGTTGTTTGTCTAAGTTGGCAATCCCATCATTTATTGGCAACAAGAATTAGCCTCAACACTCGTGCAAGAGCAGTTTTGTGACATTCGTCACTTACAGGGATTTTGTTGACAGTGATTGATTAACAGATTTGGTAATATCATTATACAATCTCACTTTGCACCACATCTATATCTCCAATACTTCGTCCATGCCAGAAGCATTGCCAATATGCTGAGGTAGCTCCTCTATTGAGTAATGTGTCATTACATCAGAACCAAGTCTCGGCCTTTCTCGTGTGATGATATACCAGCGTCCAATAATATATTCCATGACTATAATAATGGATCTCGGTTTGGTGTGTTAAACCAACATAATATCCTATCGAAATTGTTGTTGTGACGTTAGATGAAGATATTTATGTCTCACTAATAAATGTAGAGAAGGGCCAGAAAGAACAGAAATTCAAAATACATTGTTTTCACATGAAAAGAACAATACTAGTGTGTTAGTATTGTACGGTGGCTGATTCAAGCCATAATGCGTTTCTCCCGAATAGTTTTGGTCGCGAATTTAATTGTGAGGACTGAAATAATTTAAGTCGCGACCAAAATCATTAAATCCACGACCAAAACGTTTTCGCTGCAGCGAAATAGTTCTCGCCGCGATTTAAATACTTATAGCCGCGACCAAAACATTCTCGCTGCAGCAAAAATGATTATCGCCGCGTCGAGAATGGCCATACTTTTTAGAACGTTTTTCTTTCATCACCTCAAAGAGAACAAATCATTTATTATTGCAATTATCGCCGCGGCGAATATTCAGAGTTAAGTGCAATTCATAGTTCCGACGACATCCCAACAGGCCACGCCCCCTTGGCAACCGCAGGAAAAGTCCCACAAACATACCATGTGCTTTCGCTTGAGCAAGTCGGGAATAATGTAACTTTTGCTTGCTTCTGTTTACACATTCGTTTTGTAAAATAATACACCATATTTCACATGTCTATACTCATAAGGGGATGGAGAATATATTGTAAGCTTAAATATTTAACTTATTTGGCTTTACTTGGCCGTGAGTGCGTCAGAAGTGCACTATCATTCCACTTCATTCAACAGATTGGGCTGTTGAACACGCCGGTTTTGTTTGTGGGACTTTTACGTTTTGGCGCCTTTTTTGACGTCTTTTGATTGGGTAGTAAATATGGAAGTGGGCGGGGCTTATGTATCATCGGAACTATGAATTATCGCCGCGGTGGTAATCATTCTCGCTGCAGCAGTAATGTATTGGCCGCGGCAACAATAGTTTTCACTGCGGCGAGAATGTTTTGGTCGCGGCAACAATGGTTTTCGTTGCGACCAAAATGTTTCAGTTGCGACAACAACTATTTTCGCTGCGACGAGAATGTTTTGGTCGCGGCGAGAATATTTCCGCTGCAGCGAAAACGTTTCGGTCGCGATTTCAATCATTTCTGTCGTCAAAATTAAAGTCGCGACGAAAACTCTTCAGTACAAACACATTATGGCATGAATCAGCCACTGTAGTATTGCATCGATAGTAGTTACATCAAGAAGTGTTGCGTATTGAGTGGGAAGTTTATGCTGTTGTATGGCTCACATAGGTACATAAATAGCCAATTGGCCCAGTCAGCCGTGTGGTTCCCACTATATTCAATTTCTGTAATTAAACTGGATAACGAGCGTTTTACGTTCTTGCTGCCAGAAAAATGTGATCCTAGGTCAGTTTAATATCTTGACGTAGAACTTTATTCAAGGATTATAAATCTTAATACTACGTAATGAAAATCCATACAATATAGACATAGTGATGTAAGGGTTTGTCCATTTGGCCCAGTCAGCCGTGTGGTTCCCGCTGTACTCAATTACTGTAATTAAACTGAATAACGAACGTTTTACCTTCTAGCTGCCAGAAAAATGTGATCCTAGGTCTGTTTATTATCTTGACTTAGAACTTTATTTAATGATTATAAATCTTAATACTACGAAATGAAAATCCATACAATATACACATACTGTAAGGGTCATTTTTAGCGTCTTAGTTCACTCATATTAAATTACTCATTTTTCCCCTTAAAAATTGTGGTTATGTTTGATTGGATTATTCAAAACCATAAACATATCACTGTGTTGTGCAGTGTGTTGCCATATGTCAAGCAGATGCCAGAATTGGGTCAGACATTGAGTCATTACCCAATCACTGAACAGGAATCAATTCACCTTGGGAATTGTCTTTGAAAATGACCATTTGTTGTTGTCCGTGTATATTTGTCTATAGTCATGTGTTATTTGTAAAGCGAATGTCCAAGTGGACAATATTATATCAAAAATGTTTATTTTGTGCATGAATTCACAATGCACAAAATACCATGCTTTAACTATAAAGTACACGTGAACATATACAAGGTTGCTTGCTACACAGTCAGATTTCCCAGATTATATAACTGTCAGAAATAGAAATGTTCGATATTAGTAGATATTTTACAGTTGGATTGACAACAACTAGGAAAATTCACAATAATTGGAAGAGCTGTCGCATGTGGAGATGCTGTTGTATCTTGGTTTACTGCAGTTGACCACTGTCATATCTGGAGATGTTGTTGTAGCTTGGTTCACTACAACTGACCACTGTCATATCTGGAGAGACTGCTATAAGAACTCCCGGATAGTTGTAGGTGTAGCTTGGTATGAGAGGGACTGGCACCATTCGGAAACATTGGCATCTTTTCGTTCAACTCATCCAGTAAATCTGCCAAAACAACACATACAATCTAACATTTGGTACATGTAGCTAAAGCCACAAATAGAGAGAAAAATTATAACACTCTGAATGTCTAATATATGTCAAGACACCTTATCCGAGAAAGTAAATAATATTTTGCTAATCATCTAGCCAAAACAAATGGTGGAGAAATATTCCAAACTTCAATGAAGGAAATATATGTTGTGATAGGGTAACACAATACAAGGAACAAATAACCATATGAGATCCATATTAGAGAGTCTTTTGTCACAAGTACGTTAATACACCAAGCAAACTACTAAATCTACGAACGATTTCTTATCATAACATAAATAATAAAAAACCAGTGCAAATCAGCATCACCGAACAACAAATTTTAACATTATGATGTTCCAGGTCTCTCATTCCCAAACGAGAAAATTCATTGTCAATCATTGTCAGTGGGAGTTTATTATATTGTAACAAAACCATGCAACTGCCGCGCTGAAACGTTCGTTAGGAACGGTCACGTGATCTACAAAGTCCACTTGCGAAGGCACCGTTCGCGGAAGAACCGTTCGCGGAAGCACGATTGCGGAAGCATCATCAGCGGAAGCATCGTTCGCGGAAGAACCGTTCGCGGAAGCACGATTGCGGAAGCATCATCAGCGGAAGCATCAGTCACGGAAGCACCGTTCACGGAAGAGGAGCCTTCGCGGAAGAACCGTTCGCGGACGCAGTCTTCACCACGTGGAGAAGAGTGCGGAAGATACGTTCGCGGACGAAGATGCGCGCGCAGCCACCCTGGCTATATAAGGGAGAGCGGACGGCCGCTCTGAGAGCACTGCAACAGCGACATCGACCGTGGGGAGATCGTCACCGCCACAGCCAAGGGACTCGACGAACTCCGTGCGGACGACTCCTTCTTCAGGGCCTTAGAGTCAACCGGGATTAGACCGACTACCTGGAGAAACCATTCGACTAAACGGGACGGGAAACTTAAACGGGAAGGGACAGAGAGACGCCGCCGGCTAAGAACTCTTTTTAGTTGTGCCCTCGCGCACTATTTATTTTTGAAATGTGATCATACAGTGCTCCATGTCTGAACTTCATATCTGTACGTCACGTGGGTGACCAGCCATACAATTGTAAGTTGATTTGATGTATATAAATCTTCAATTTATTTGCATCTGAGTTGCTTCTTGCCTAAGTGAAGCCGGTGAGCTACTGAGTGATGATACACCAGCGTTGGGGAACGCCAGATTAGTGACGGCTCTCGAATCACAACGAGCGGGAGTTACAAAAGTCTATACGATCAGAGAAACCAGGTTTTTTGGGCCACACCGAAAACAAGTCCTTACTAAACGTCACAACTTGGCGCCCGTGACCAGGATCCCCGAGGGTCTACTGCCAGGGAACGAACCTCAGCATCACTCATGTCCGGAGAGAACGACGAAACTGCCCCAGGGAAGACAGGAGGTGAAGAGGAAGACTCTTCGCGGACGGCCTCCCTCGCGGACGAGGAAGACAGCGATTCGCGGAAGCCGACCTTTGTGGAAGAGGGAGACGACCGTTCGCGGAAGACGACCGTTCGCGGAAGACGACCGTTCGCGGACGACAACCGTTCGCGGAAGACAACCGTTCGCGGAAGACGACCTTGGCGCAAGAGGCCGACGACTGTTCGCGGAAGACGACCGTTCGCGGAAGAGCAGCTTCACAGCCAGGGGTAGACGGGACGTTTCGACGAGTGAGGAGCAACCAGGGAGGTCGAGACCTTCCATGGGCCAGTCGGCTAGTCAACAGAGACCCCGGAGCCAGACACCCGACAACCGTTTTCTTTTCAGACACGACTCTGGGTGGCAGCACGATCGAGACAGGGAGAGGTCAACCTACCTTGAGAGCGTTAGGAGGGGCCCCGAGTTCCGACGAGTGCTGGGACCGGAGTACGTCAATCTGGACGGGGAGGACGGCGAAATCTGGGCGAGGAGGGATCGGCTACAGCTACCGGAGCAGAGTCCAAGTGTGGTACCTCCAGAGAATGCAGCATTGAGACGGCTTTGGGACCAGTCCCAGCAGCAGTCTGGTGCAACAGAGCAGCAGTCTGGTGCAACAGGGCAGCGGTCTGGTGTGACGAGTCGACACACGGGAGTGACTGGAGGACGGGTTACTTGGGCTCCAACCCAAGAGAGCAGCTCGAGAGGGAGAGGACTTTTCGCGGAAGAGAACATTCGCGGACGAGAGGCATTCTTCGGCGACAGGGACGCTTGCAGCCGGGGATCCTTCGTGGATGAACGGGCTCGTGGGCGAGGGGGAGTCTTTGGTGACGAGGACGCTTGTGACCGGGGAGGGCCCTTCGCGGACGACCGCGTTCGCGGACGAGGACGACTCGCGGAAGAGAGTGTTCGCGGAAGAGAGGAGTCTTCACCCAGACGGCGGCTCGACGAAAGGAGTGATCCAGGCGACCAATCTTCCTTTCCAGTTTTTCAGAGTAGACGGGGAAGACCATTCGCGGATGAGCCGGTTCGTGGAGGACTCGCGGAAGATGGCATTCGCGGACGTGCATCTTTTGTGGAGAGACGTCTCCGAGACATCTTGGCGGACGAGCCCGTTCGCGGAAGACTCGCGGAAGATGGCGTTCGCGGAAGAGGCCTGTTCGCAGAAGAACTTCTTCGGGAGCTGTTGGCAGAAGGGTCCATCCGTGGAAGGTTCGCGGAAGACAGTGTTCGCGGAAGGTTCGCGGAAGACAGCGTTCGCGGAAGAGAGAGGTCTTCACCCAGTCGACTACCGAGACAGCCAGCCTCCTGGAGAAATCCAGCTTCTATTTCAGTCACCCAGGGAGGCCGGAGACAGCACCCTTTCTCATCATCGGGCGATGAGGGGCCTTCATCTGATGGAGGGACCGACAGCAGCCATGGTTACCCAGGACGGGGGAGGAGACCACCGAGGCGGGGACCGCCGCTGCACCGACGAAGCCCTAGGCCGAGACGGAGGCAGGAAGACTCGTCGTCCGAGGACAGCACAGCCTGGAATCAGAACGGCAGAAGGAACCGGAAGATGCTGACCCCTGACAAGTTCGATGGGACTTCCATAGAGTGGCCGGTGTACCGGGCCCACTTTGACGTCATCGCAGAGGTCAACGGATGGAGCAAGCGGGAACAGGGCGTCTACTTAGCCGGGAGCTTGACAGGAGAGGTGTGACGAATGCTGACCAGCCTGAGTCCTGCAGACCGGAGGGACATCGACGTTCTGACCGACAAGCTGACCCTACGATTCGACCCTGACTGTCAGGAGGAGTCCTACAAGGCGACCTTGGGACAGAGAACCCGCAGGAAGGCAGAGACACCCCAGCAGTACGGCTATGAGTTGCAGCGACTGGCCGGCCGTGGTTATCCGGATCTGAACTCAGGAGGCTATCGCCTTAGACCACTTCTGGAAGGGCCATCCAGATGGGGACATGAAGGTGATGGCGCTCATGAGGAAGATGAAGACCATGGAGGAGGCCATAGCGTTCGTGACCCAGTACGAATGTGTCAAACCCAAACCTGGGAAGCCGGTGATGTCCATAGAGTCAGAGGACTCCGAGCCAGCTCTAGGACGGGTCCTACAGCTATTAAAGAACCAGCAGGGAGGCGAGATTACCACCAGTGGGCAGCAGAGCAACCAGCCGAACGTAGCGGGTCTACCCAGACTTCCCTACTTCAAGGGGCTCTTTGAGAGCCAAGACAGGAAGCTGGATCGACTAATCGAGCTGTGTGAGCAGGTGCTATCCATCAAGCCGAGGGCCGCCACTGCTGAGAACAAGGGACCAAGCGCTAGGCCGGGACCAGATGACTGTTGGTACTGTGGGAAGCCGGGTCATCGGAAGTACCAGTGTCCAGATCGGCCGCCACCTCGGACCAAGGAGGAGCGCTTGAGTCGACTAATCGAGGAGATTGGTGAGCGGAACAGTTTGACAGACGAGGAGTCGGAAAACCAGTAGGGCTCATACCAGCCCCCAACCGTATGGGCCATTGGCAGGTGTGTGCGCAGCTTCACAGGCGAGAGGCACGACGAAGACGCGAAGAACACATTGCCAGGGGGGTATTTTTAGTTTCACAGATTTTTAATAGGTTTTTCCGGTGTGCATCTGAAGTGACTGGATGGGCGCAGGAGGAGCTCGAGGATCGAATTCTCGACTATTTGGAGGGCAAGCCTGTCAACACAGACGGGAGTGCCAATGGACAGCAGACCGATGGAGCCGTGGAGCGTCTAAGGACCCGCGGAGACATCAACGAGGTTTCTGCTAGCAGCAAGGAAGACCAGCAAGTCACAACCTTGAGGCTAGAGGCTGCGAAACAGCAGGGACCCCCCCATTCAACTGAACCACAACTGAACCATTGGCGTGGTATGCGGCGTGCCACGTTATGGGGAAGGCGACTCGTATGTTGGTGGACACGGGTACCTCTTCCACCGTTCTGGACGAGTGTCTCTTCGACCGAATGGATAACGAACATAAAGCAATGATAAGGCAGACGAGAATAAGGTTACGGGCAGCAACCGGAGACTACTTACAGGTTCAAGGAGAGAAGACAGTTCAACTTCTACTGCGCACACGACTCGTGTCGGCAGACGTACTGGTAGCCAAACTAGGGATCCTGGGAGTGTTGGGGCTCGATGTACTTCAACAGATTGGGGGACAGCTGGATCTGCGTAAGGGCGAGTGGCAGGTGGGCGACACTACCATAGTGATGAGCTCAGGCCACGAGGACGCCGTCTACACACTGGTGACGGAGGAGACGGTCGTCTTGCCACCCTTTTCAGAGATGATGGTGGACCTCAAGCTGACAGGAAGTGAGGGAGGAGTTCCGAAGGCCGGCCTCGTGCAATCCGCAAGAGAGCCATTGGAGGACGACCCCCTCGTAGTGGGACGAGCCCTTGTACGACCCCGAGGACGCCTGGTACCGGTGGTACTTCTGAACGCCGGCGCTGGAGTTTGCACTGTGCTGATGGGGACCATCCTAGCCGAGCTTCACGGAATAGAGGCCGTGATCGACCAAGGATTTCGTCCCGATGGCGGGAAAACAACCCAGAACGAACCTAAAAGGGAACAGTGGTACCGGGAGGAGAGCGGGAGGGAGCATGAGCCCCTTACACCAAACTCCACCAAGTGGCGGAACCGGACGCCTGAGCAGCCCGAAACCAGAGTGCACGCCATGCACGGAGCATTTAGAGTGCCCGGAGCATTTAGAACCGCTCCTGGAGGGAATGCATCCGGACTTGACGGAAAAGGAGGTGGAGGTCGTCAGCGATCTCCTTCGACGCCACCAGCAGGTCTTCATGGGACCAGATGGGAGGTTGGGCCGGACGTCCCTGGCGAAACACGTCATCGACACGGGAGATCACCCCCCGATCAAGCAGCCTCTGAGGAGAGCCCCGTACTACCAACAGGAGCTGATCGAGGACGAGGTCGACAAGATGTTGAAAGCTGACGTTGTGGAGCCAAGCGACAGTCCATGGTCGTCCCCCATCGTGCTAGTGAAAAAGAAGGATGGTGCACTGAGATTTTGCGTCGACTACCACCGTCTAAATGATGTCACCCGGAAGGATGCGTACCCCCTGCCTCGAGTCGACGAGAGTTTTGATACCTTGTCAGGAGGACGATATTTTTCGACGCTAGACTTGGCTAGTGGTTACTGGCAGGTCGAGATGGACAACAGGGACAAGGAGAAGACGGCGTTGACTACCCGTAGTGGACTCTATCAATTTAAAGTGATGCCGTTTGGATTGGCGACGGCCCCGGCTACTTTTGAACGTCTAATGGAGCTGGCACTGAGGGGACTCCAATGGAAGCATTGTCTAATTTATTTGGACGATGTCGTCTGTCTTGGAAAGACTTTCCAAGAAGCCGTGGACAACCTCGAGGACGTGTTCCGGAGACTGCAGGCTGCCGGGCTGAAGCTGAAACCCGCCAAGTGTGAGCTGTTTCAACAACAGGTCAACTTCCTGGGCCATGTCGTGTCCGACCAAGGCATCCAGTGTGACCCTGCCAAAGTCGAAGCTGTGACGAAGATGGTTCCTCCAACCACCTTGACAGAACTAAGGAGCTTCCTTGGGTTCGTGGGGTACTACCGCAGATTCATCCCTGACTTTGCCACCCGAGCGGGACCCCTCAACCACCTGTTAAAGAAGGAAGTCAACTACCATTGGAGCGAGGCTCATCAACAGGCGTTCGAGGCGCTGCGTCAACCCCTGACCGAGCACCCCCTGCTGGTGTACCCTGACATGGACCAAGAATTTATTTTAGATACTGATGCTAGCGGATACGGAGTGGGAGGCATCTTATCCCAAGTGCAGGACGGACGAGAGCGGGTGATCGCCTATGCTTCCAGAACCCTGAGGGACACCCAGCGGAATTACTGCACCACCAAGCGGGAGCTCCTGGCCGTCGTCAGTATGATACACCATTTCAGACATTTCTTGTGGGGGAGAGCGTTCTTACTACGAACCGACCACGCCTCTCTCAAGTGGCTACTGAACTTCCGGGATGCGGAGGGAATGATCGCTAGATGGGCAGCTCGCATCGCCAGCTACGCCTTCAGGTGTGAGGTCCGACCGGGAGTACAACACGGGAATGCAGACGGGATGTCCAGATGCCGACAGTGCCGGAGACCGGATTGTCCCGCCCCTCGCCACACCACAAGACCCGAAGGAAAAGAGGAGGCCTGTCCGACTCGGGAGGAGTGTCCCCTACCCCTGGAGGACCTCTCTGATGAGGATCTGCTTCCATCGATCAGCGGAGAAGGATGGAGCCCCGGAGGACCTCAAGTTAACATCTTGCGGGAGGTCCCTGTGGAGCCCTGGACGGAGGACTACTATTGCGGAGATGGAGTCGGGATATTCCAGATCTGGGAGGTGCGCTGCCAGGAGGACCCGAGGACGACTACCCAGCCGACCGAGGAGTGCCTGCCTGACCGGAGCCCCCCACAGACGGAGGAGGGAGCCAGGAGCATCTGCAGAATCCTGCATCAGCTCCGCCCCTCTGCCTGGGTTTGGTTTCTCCTGATGATGCTCCTCGCACTGCATGGTTTGGGACCAGAGGTTGTGGCCGGAGCAGCGATCGGCACGACGGCCGACGTGTGGATGCGCTGCCGAGAGGAGCCCTTCCTGGACCCATGCCCCAACCCTGTGGTCCGAGATCCAGACAAACAAATGCTAGCTGTCACGCGGGCTATGGCTACGAGAGGACGCCGGAATCCGATGGAGGGAGCCCCGGAGGCCCAGGTCCTGAATGGTTATTCCCAGGAGGACCTAGTGACCCTTCACCGAGCCGACCCTGAAGTTGGAGGCATCCTCGGGTGGAAGAATATTTTCACTGAGAGACCTGCATGGCCCGAAGTCAGAACAAAAAGTCAGCAAATGAAGACTCTGTGGCAACAGTGGGACCAGCTGGAGCTACGTGATGGGCTTCTGTACCGACGGTACCAAGCGGCTTGCCAGAACGCGCCAATCCATCAACTGGTCGTTCCGCAGGTCCTGAGACGCGCTGTCATGAAGGAGGTCCACACCGGCAAGCTGATGAGCCACCAGGGAGTCACCAAAACAGTCCACCGACTAAAAGCGAGAATGTACTGGCCGGGTATGACGAAGGACGTGGAGCGTTGGTGCCGGGAGTGCCTGAAGTGTAGTGGGAGAAAGCCGCGACCGGGGCCCAAGTACCACCCCATGGGAAATCTACCGGTAGGCGATCGGCTAGAAAGGGTGGCCATGGACATTTTGGAGCCTGGAACGATCACCAATTCTGGGAACCGGTATATACTGGTCGTGGGTGATTATTTCACCAAGTGGACTGAGGCCTACGCTCTACCCAACCATGAGGCTCAGACGGTGGCGGACGTCTTTGTGACTGAGTTCGTGTGCCGCCTGGGAATGCCAGCCAAGATACATACCGACCAGGGACGAGAGTTCGAGAGTAAGCTTTTCCTTGAGATGATCAAGATCCTAGGAGGGGAGAAGACTCGGACGACCCCTTATCACGCCAAATCAGACGGGATGGTCGAGCGATTCAACCGGACCCTGCTGAACCTTCTGGCCGTGGTCGTGGACGAGAACCATGACGACTGGGACGACCATCTGCCTTACGTGATGGCGACTTATAGAACATCAGTACACGAAAGCACCGGGTGTACACCATTCCGAATGATGATGGGACGGGAAGCAACCACCCCATTGGACCTGAGGTACCGACGAAACCGGACGATTTGGGAGGACCAGTTCCCGAATGTGCATCCGCATACGTCGAATGGGTGAAAGAAGCCACCATACAAGCTCATGAGACTGCCCGAGAGTGCCTGAAGACGGCTACGGTGCGACAAAAGTGCCATCATGACGTAAAATCAGCCGCTCGACATTTTCCGGTGGGCACCTGGGTGATGTATTGGTACCCTCCAAAGGCTAGACCAAAACTAGGACTAGGGTGGACGGGACCTTATCTCGTTGTGAAGTCTCATCTCGGATGGATGGTGTCCATACAAGATCGACCCGGTGGCAAGATTAAAGATGTCCACATTGACAACATAAAAAGGTGCTGGTTTATCCCTGAAACCGACGCCTGGATACCCAATCCGGACAATGTGATCCCAGTCCGGACCCCCAGTGATGGCGAGGAACGAGTGGGAAACAGCGAGAAAGCAGTCCAGACGATGTAAACGGCGATGGGAACGTTCGCGGAAGAACCGTTCGCGGAAGCACGTTCGCGGAGGCAGCGTTCGCGGAAGAACCGTTCGCGGAAGCACGTTCGCGGAAGCATCATCAGCGGAAGCATCAGTCGCGGAAGCACCGTTCGCGGAAGAGGAGCCTTCGCGGAAGAACCGCTCGCGGACGCAGTCTTCACCACGTGGAGAAGAGTGCGGAAGATACGTTCGCGGACGAAGATGCGCGCGCAGCCACCCTGGCTATATAAGGGAGAGCGGACGGCCGCTCTGAGAGCACTGCAACAGCGACATCGACCGTGGGGAGATCGTCACCGCCACAGCCAAGGGACTCGACGAACTCCGTGCGGACGACTCCTTCTTCAGGGCCTTAGAGTCAACCGGGATTAGACCGACTACCTGGAGAAACCATTCGACTAAAAGGGACGGGAAACTTCAACGGGAAGGGACAGAGAGACGCCGCCGGCTAAGAACTCTTTTTAGTTGTGCCCTCGCGCACTATTTTTGAAATGTGATCATACGGTGCTCCATGTCTGAACTTCATATCTGTACGTCACGTGGGTGACCAGCCATACAATTGTAAGTTGATTTGATGTATATAAATCTTCAATTTATTTGCATCTGAGTTGCTTCTTGCCTAAGTGAAGCCGGTGAGCTACTGAGTGATGATACACCAGCGTTCGGGAATGCCAGATTAGTGACGGCTCTCGAATCACAACGAGCGGGAGTTACAAAAGTCTATACGATCAGAGAAACCAGTTTTTTTGGGCCACACCGAAAACAAGTCCTTACTAAACGTCACAATATACTTGTGTGATAAATATCGTTCGATGGCCGATATTAGGCCGAATGTCTGTGATCGCTGTGCTAAATCACAAGGCCGGCAGTAGCAGTTCAATAGTTTATTTGGGATGATAGCCGACAATGTCTCAATCACTCCACAGGGCCGCAAACACACCTATGTCCGGTGATTTCCCCAGTCGACAACACTATATCCTAGATATTTAGTCCTTTGAACAATCCAACATATGAATATCACAGTTCAGTTATTTAGTAGTCCTCGTGTTAGGCCTTCGCTTTACAATCACGGCCACAATTTATAACACGTCTGCTCATGAGGACATCCACTTCTCAACTCCCAGCAAAAACTGTGGGGCCGGCAACATGTGGTGTAGACTTTCCCGCCAAATGCATGCGGTGTTGTGATTGGGTAGATGTGTGGTGGTATGAGCTGATGTCACCGGGAAAGTGGGTTTCCCCGGCGCGTGTCTTGACTACTATGGTCTGTATGTGTGCACGTGATGTGGGTGTTATGCTTGTCATGTTCTATGTTTAGAAGTAGGTGCTTGTGAAGGTCAAGGCCGAAACTAACTGGGTCGATGTACCGAATGAATGGGGCCGCAAGTGCATGTGGATTGACCTGTGTATGTAACCATGACTACATGGAGTTTATGCTTGTGATCGTATAGTCTGTACCTGTCCTGTATGTAAGTCATGTAGAATGAATGTTTGTTGTGAAATATGTATGCGCGGGAGGGACGGGGGTTACAGTCGCTAAAATTACTACATTACACCCCTTCATTAATTCTACGCCCTCGGAATTACCCTACCCGGACCCTACCGTCGCCAAAAACTAACAATAAAAAGCTAAGAAGTCCTACAAGGTCAAACCCCAACACTCACACACACACACCGCGCGACAATGGGAAAACACTTCATACAATAAAAATTCCTAACCGTCAAAATAAACGTCGTCAGTCAGTCCGTCAATAGTCGCTACGATGATACATTTACACATACATGCACAACAATGAATGATAATGAATGGAATGTATGAACAAAACTCCTCGACGTTTCAAAGTGAAACGGAAACTAATTTAGAGTCTATAAACTGAAAAAGAATTGTCTGGATTAACCTTAACTAAATTACATGAATAAAATGCCGTGACTAGGATAACTATTATTATTTACAACTATTTACATATATATACTATTCATGGCCGACACAATGAAAGGCCGATACATCACTAGTCCAGCGTGACCAGGATTTTCAGAGGCCGACACAATCGAGGCCGGCAATTGTCCGTTTATCACCACTGAGCCGAAATGTTCACTCCTTCTGGCCTCGCTTGCCAGCAGGAGGTGGTGGTGGTGCCGGCGACGCCTGCCGCATCAGTTGTTGTTGCTCCTCTGGTGGCAAACGGGGCAAAATCGACACAATAGTGGCGAGCAGGTCGCCCGGGATAGTGGTACCCGAGTCGCTCTGTGTCGCGGCCGTATCCGTCGAGGTCGAAACTGGGGCCGACTGTTCCAGGTGTGTCACCCGGGCACGTAACCGTTCATTTTCCTGCCGCAAATCCTCATTTTCGTCCTCAAGCCGATGTAACTGCCGACGTAAGTGGTCGGTCTCTTCCTCGAGCCGATCAGGGAAGGTCGGGAGATGCCGTTCGTGGAGGACTCCCATCCCGAATCCCACAGAGAGGCCGTTATATTCGGCCTGCCGAATGTGTTGGTCCATGGCTTCTAGATAGAAGCGCCGGATCTCCCGAAAATGTTGATTCGCCATGTCGTCGGCGCGTGCCAGGTATAGGGTCGGAAGATGCTCGCTCTTCCGGGCCGGCAAGATCAACGGGTCAGCGTTGTGGGCCGCCTGGGCGATATGGGACTCCCAGTGTTCCTCGTGGACACGGGGAAGATTCGGAAGCTGGTTCGCTTCCCGACTCCTGAGTGGGTTGGCCAGATCCGGGTTCTGCCCTGGCAGGGCCTGTAGGCCGGGAATCATCCGAGTCGATAACCGAGTCCCGTGCTGCTGCACGAATTGGATATCAGCCGAAAACTCTCCTGAGCCGTGAAACGGCAGCCGTTCATCCAAGTCTCTGTGGAGAGGTTCCAAAGACTCAGGCTCGTCGTATTGGCCGGTAGTTTGGACTGGGCTGCATATCTACGCGGCAGCGTAGCGCGAATCGTTGCAGCATAGGGCCGGAAGCGTTGAGCTGTCCCTGCTCAAACAGCGGGAGAAGGCCGACGTGAGTCTGAGTTGCCTCACTCAGGTGCCGAATCATGTCTTCCGACGTGAGCGTGACGTAATTATCTTTGGCCGGACAGACGAAAAATCGCAGAAGCGGAAAATGGTACGCCAGGACGTGGGCGTCCAAATCCGAGGCCGAACGGAAAGGTCCACGTCGAGGTACCGTTGGCCATATCCTCCCTTCCTCTCCATCTTCCTCTCCGATACAGAAAGGACATAGATAACGGCCGTCTTCCCTCCTTAGTGGCTCCAAGGTCGCCAAATTTCCCTCCGTCAGCCGTGAGGGTGCGCCGAAATTATGTTCATGGCCGTAACCATCATGCCGATTCCGAAGATGGAATGGAACGTCATTCCAATCAATCGGCCGAGCTCCGTACGGGGTGATTGGGGCCGGAACTAGAGCCATGAGCTCCGATATCTGACGACGATAAGCCGAAGCACGCGTCACAGGGCCGGAACTAGCGCGTCGTGAATTTCGCGCCGACGAGTGGAGATTTCTGCCGGACGATGAACTCGCTGACGAAGCCGAAGACTGTGCCGGTGACGTGACGGCACGGGGCCGAACTACCGGCGTTGATGAGGCCGAAGATACTGGGGCAGGCTCGATTGGTGTTATCGCCTGCTGAGCGGGAGCCGATTTTGCCGAGCTGGCGGCTTCCGCCGCGCGTTGAGCCTCCAAGGCTCGACGGACAATTTCCCCACCTTCCTCTAACTGCCGAAAACGATCCGGGTCGTCCTCTGAGGTCGGACTCGGGGTGTGCCGGGAGCCGCGTTGCGCCAGCCTTGCCATGATTTGGTATCGTGGCTGTTTATTCGGGCCGGAAGCCGTAACTGTTTGTTCCGAACTGGGTTCGGGGCCGATAGCGGACATTTCATCGTCCGTCAACACGATGGGGTTGTCTTGCTCGTCTCCTCGTTCAACAACCTCGACCGTTAATTTAGTGCCGTCAAATTTAATAGATCGGGGCCGACTATCAGCGGAGCCGTCACTGTCTTTTCCATCGCTTGGCTTATCCGCCATGGCGGAAGCCGCAAACAAATGTCACTTCAAACAGCTAGGCCGACTGTAATTTGTATCCCAAATATCCGACAACTCCTCACAAACTTTATCAGTTCAATGTCATTGAATGCCACATAATTATCCGATAAATGTTCCGAACCAGTACAAAGTTTTTCTCCGTATTAATCGAGCTCCTGCTGCTTCAGAAGCTCAGACGCAAATGACCTACTTGCCGCTAAATTTCCACTGCCGTACACCGAGATGCTTATCAGTATCCCAATTCCACGAATCGGGCCGGGGGGCGCTCTCTGCCGATATACAAAAACGTCTTTACGCTGTATCCCATTGTTCCAAGTGTATCTGCAACAAGGCGGGCCGTCGTCAGGGAAACGCTGGTACGATCTCTCTCTGACTGATCTGGGTCAGTCCATTACGACAGTAGGGGGATCCTCACACTGCCCATTTTTCCGAATGTCCGTCTGCCGTCCCCTGGATTACACGTTCCGATGCATAGTCTATCTGTGCTAATCGACTGTTCAAATTACTGGGCTCTTTTTGCCCGACGACTCACTATTGTCTTTATCAGGGGAGATTTCATGAGGGTGCTGTAAACAGCTTAAATGTTTATTTGCGCTCGTGCGTTCCTTGTGACCTGTTACTTTGATCGTTCCTTTTCTCCATAAGTTAGCGCACAATAAACTAACGGCCGAATTGCTGTCTAGCAGACGACACACAGTTATTAAAGGCTGAGACATTAATGTCAATCACTCACAGGGGCGGACTTCGTTCCATTCATTTTCAGCCAGTTCACACGACAACGGGGCCGCTAATATTGTCGAGGTCGAAATTGCAATGATCAGGGTCGGTCACACCGTGGCGCTTTGAATATTTTTGGGTGATGAATTTGATGACAGGCCGCATCTTGGTATGATAGCTATTTAGTGACTGGTTCCCGTACCACTGGGCCGTTCCTCCGAATACTACATGGAGTGGGTAGAGGCTCGGTCGACGCATACCCCGGAACGAATCACACTACCACCTCTTCGACAACTAAGTGGCCTTACTCACGGTGTGACATGAATTATTATCCTCTTCGGCTGGCACATGGATTGAATCTGACATGATAATCTTAGTTAGTGCGTAACACACGCGGAACAATAGCATACGTTATACGGGGTCGAAACACATATCATAATGCAATCAATTTTTCACCAGCATCGTAATTATGAAATCATATCAAGTGTATATATATCGAATTCGCCTCACTGACATCTTGTACATATTAAATGCATATATATATTGTTATTGTAATATATTATAATATTATGGGAAATACATGATATCATAGTCCATTAGACATGCATAATTCATCATCAATGGCATCAATCAGATAACAAGGCCAGGGTTATCTGTAGCGGGCCGGTCTGCGTGCGTTGCGTTTGGGTCGACTTGGTCGTGCAGGCGGGGGCGTAGCCTCGCTTGTCTCGGGGTCGGATGATATCACAGGCTTTTGCCTGCGTGTCTTGCGTGCCGGTTTTGGTGTGTCGGAACTTGATCTGCGTGATCTTTTCCGTTGCCGATGACGACTTGAGCCGGATGAAGTTGGAGATCGCGATTTACGATCTTGGGCCGCTGACGAGTCAGACTCAGCTGTTTGGTCTGTATCTGTCTGCCGATCTTGTACTGTGACCTCCCAGGGGTAGTAGAACTCCTTGAGGAGCCCCAGGGGGTCGGCCGATTGCTCTGAGCCGGATTTGCTTGACGACGTCGAAGGTCGTACAGGGTCGGAATAGATGTGAGCCGCTTGGTTGTCACCTTCGTACGGTTTGAGTACGTCCAGATGAACAACACGAGTGTTCCGAGGGTTGGAAACCAAGGCGATCCGGTAATCTACCTCAGTCACACGGTCGACGATCCTCCAGGGACCAGTCCAAGGCCGAGCGAACTTATTATTCTGCGTGAGGGGCAGATAATAATATCAGACCAGTTCTCCTGGTTGGAACTGGGGTCGAGGCTTGGCGTGGGCGTTATAACCCATCTTCTGCTGAATTGCCGCTTTCTCAAGATGGTCTCGAGCGAAACCGTGGGCCGTCCTGATCGCTTGCCGCAAGTACTCCACATACTCTGGGCCGCACGGGGGTAGAGGTTCGGGGTCGTAAGTCGGGAACATGAGGTCGACTGGCAAGTTACACTCGTGTCCATACACCATCAGATGCGGGGTGCATCCCGTGGACGAGTGTACTGAGGTTCGATAGGCCATTAACACATATGGCAGGTGCACGTCCCAGTCGTTCACACGATCGCTGACGAATGCACTCAGCATGTTGAGCAATGTCCTGTTGAATCGCTCAACCTGGCCGTCGCTCTGAGGTCGATATGGGGCCGTGCGAATCTTCTTAGCGCCCAGAAGACGCACGACATGCCGAAATAGAGCCGACTCGAACTCGGTGCCCTGGTCGCTATGGATTGCCTTGGGGACGCCATGATAAACTATCCATCTGTTTACCAGGATGTCGGCAACATTTTTGGCGGTATGCCGCCGCAGCGGGAAGGCGTCCGTATATTTCGTGAAATAGTCCGACACAACAAGGATGTACCGATAGCCTCTTCCCGTGACTTTGTGAGTGTCGAGAATGTCCATCGCGATCCGGTCGAAAGGCGCTCCTGTCGGCAACTGTGTCAGAGGCGATCGTTTTGGGGCCGGTTTTCCTTTGCGGGTGACACATTGCGAACAGCGGGCACACCAGCGGGCGACATCCAGTGCCAGGCCGGGCCAGTAGAATCGGCGCCTGACTCTCTCGATGGTTCGCTGAATGCCGAGATGTCCGACAATCTTCAGGTCGTGAAGTTGGTGCAGAACCTGCGTTCTGAGTGCTACGGGGAGCACGGTTTGCACCACAGGCCGTCCAGCGGGGTCGGGTTTTACGTGCCGAACTAGTACCCCGTCTTGTAGCGCCAGGAGGCTCCATCTGGAAACAAGTGTTTTTACCTCCTCCCCATGGCGCGCTACCTCCTTAGAGTCTGGTTTGGTGCCGATCAACATCCACTGTCGCACTTTTCCGACGCTCGGGTCGGCTTGCTGTGCCGCGACAATGTCCTGAGTCGAATAGTCCGAAAGCCACTTTTGCCCATCAAGTGTGGCGTCCAAAGCACGGACTCGAACAACTTGGCGTGCCGAAACTAGTTGGGGCAAGACCGGTGATGTTATGGAATCACTGTCCAGGAGGTCTGCCCTTGTCTTAGCCGAAACAACAGTGATCCGACGAACTGGAAGTTCTCCGGAACTTGTCTCTGGGTCGGTTGGAGGTGTAACGAGTCGTCCGGGACAGTCTTGGTGTTTGCAACTGTGACACCGTGACAAGCCGTCTGCGTTGCCGTGAAGTTTGCCGGGCCGATGCTCTATCTTGAAGTCGTATTGCTGCAACTTAGCGAGCCACCTGGCAAGCATGCCGTCCGCGTCGCTGTAGTTCTTGAGCCACCTCAAGGAGCTGTGGTCGGTCCGGAGGAGGAACTTCCTACCCCAAAGATAATGCCGATAATGTTGAACCATTTCTACCACTGCCAGCAGTTCTCGGTACGTGGTACAATAGTTCCGTTGGGTCCGGGATAGGGTTTTGCTGGCAAACCCGATGGGGATTTCTTTCCCGTTAACCCTCTGTGAGAGTGCGCCTCCCACAGCGTAGCCGCTAGCGTCCGTGTTGAGGATGAAGTAATCATCCGGACTCTGGGTCGGATGCGCGAGCTTAGGCGCCTGGATGAGAGCGTCGCGGAGCCGCCGAAAAGCGCGTCGCTGAGCCGGTCCCCAAGTGAAATGACATTCACCTCGGGTGAGTGCTACGAGAGGTTCGGCGATCTCAGCATAGTCCTTCATGAATCGCCTGTGGTAATTGGCGAAACCAAGGAAAGATCTGACATCGGAGATCTCGCACGGGGTCGGCCATTCTCTGATGGCTTTAACCTTGTTGGGGTCGACACGAATTCCTTGGCCGCTCACTATAAACCCCAAGTACAAAATTTCCCTCTGGAACAGTTCGCACTTCTTGGGTTGAAGCTTCAAGCCTGCTGATCTAATCCGATCCAGGACCGCCTCCAGGTTTGCGAGTGCCTGATCGAATGTTCTGCCGTAAGCGATGACGTCATCCAGGTAACACATACACCGTGTCCACAAGTATCCACGGAGTATGGTTTCCATTAGCCGTTCAAATGTTGCCGGTGCATTGCTGAGGCCGAATGGCATAACCTTAAACTGGTATAGTCCTTTCCTTGTCGCAAAGGCAGTTTTCGGTCTGTCTGTAGGGTCGACTTCGACTTGCCAGTAGCCGGAAGCCAAGTCCAAGGCCGAAAAGTATGTAGCGCCCGCCAGGGCGTCATGAGTGTCCTGAATGTTGGGCAACGGATATGAATACTTGCGGGTGACGTCATTCAGGAGCCGATAATCGACGCAAAATCTCACTTGGCCGTTCTTTTTACGCACGAGCACCACCTGTGCGCTCCAGGGCGAATCTGACGGCTCAATGCACCCCAAGCGAAGCATCTTGTCGACCTCCTCATCTATGATGCTCTGTTGCGCCTGAGGGACGCGTCGTTGACGTTGCCGAATCGGGGCCGAATTGCCGGTGTCGATCTTGTGTTGGACGACTTGGGTCCGTCCCAACTGTCCATCCGGGTGCATGAAGGTGTCCTGATATTGATGGATCAGGTTAGCGCAACGCCGGTGTTGTTCTGGCGCTAGTCCGGCGCGGTCCACCATCTCTTGTAGATGTGGCGGCAGGTCGCGGTAGTGACTGGCGTCGGCTGTGGACAGGTCGGGCTCCTCTCCGGGTCTTGGTAGAGCTCCGACAACACTCTCGATCGGACTGGCTATGGCGACAGGGTCGGATCGAGTAAGTGTAATACCGGTATCTGCCGTGTTGACTACAGACACCTTTACACATTGTCGGTCCAAGGTCGTTAATGTTCTTCCCATGATGAGGTCAGTGTCCTCGGGAAAAGCCGTCAGTGGTTGAATCATCCGTGGATGCTGCCGAACTCGAACTCTGGAGGTCGGGATTAGCTCTACGATCGCCTCGCTACGTGCGGGGACGGTGACGGCTCGGCGCACAGCCATTCTAACAACATTGGCTTCAATGTCCTTGTGCGCAAACAGGATTTCTTTGTGCACCTGTATTGTTCCTTCGCCGTAGTTCACCACAGCGTGAGCTTGCCGGGAAAAGTTCATGCCGAGTATCATGGCGTCGTGGATGTCAGCTACACAAAATGTCACAATCATATGGTTGGTCCCGACCTGAATTGGGAGGTCGATTAGTCCATCGATTGGGCTTGACTGTCCGTTGACGTCACGAATCGTGGCCGAAGTAGGCTGTAACTGTCGTTGATCGGCGGGGACGTGTCGAAGCTGATCGCGTCGGAGCAAAGAGATTTGCGCTCCGGAGTCGAGCACAGCTTGCATTGTCTTATCCCCGACGCGTACCGATAACTTCCAGCACTCATGTGCCGCTCTCGAATTGTCTATGACGGCCGGAACTGCGGGGTCGTCCGGCGGTGGCTTGAAGAGTGTGTGCAGCGGCGGCAATCTGGATTCCGGTCCGAATGGGAACGCGTAGAACCCTCCGTCATCGGAGATCCACTCCACCTCAGACATACTATCTGTTCCGGTGCCATTGGCGGTCGGGGGCGACACCCCTTCAGGACGACGATTTTCCCGTGGAGGCCGTTGTGGAAGTGGCGCGGACACCCCTTCATGAGGGAGAGCCGGCTTTGGGGTCGGAGCTCGACACTTGGTACACACCCCTTCAAGGAGCTGAGGTGTGGGCTGGGCCGGCTGTGGGGTCGTAACTGTTGGTACTGTTGGTTTGGTAGTTACGACAACCGCAGGTGTGGAGCATGTAACATTGTTCTGTTGCCCGGAAGGTCCTTGCTCCGCAGCACCTTCCACTACTGGTTTAACGACTGAGCCGTTGGCTCTGTCGGGGCCGACTTGGTTTGGTTGCCGATTTGGTTAGGTACTGACAATACTTGATCTGTCCTTCGGTCAGTACCAGCACCTTTAGGTCGAAAAGTTAGTGGCTTCATGCCATTGCGCACTAAGACGTCTTTAAGCCGGAAACACCGCATCCAGCGATGGCCGGGCTTCTTGCAGAAGAAGCATACGGCTGGTCGTCCGTGCTGTGGAGGCCGATCACCTTTAGTCGGGGCCGTAGTTCGTAAGACGGAATAGATGGCTGTCTCCTCACAGAGTCCATTCTCGTCGCTAAGGACGCTCTGGAAAGCTTCCGCCACCCATTCGCGTGAACAGGCTGGCACAGAATGTTCTTCACATCCTTGAAGGCCGGTCGTGTCACTGTCGGCAGGGTCGTAATAAGCCGCAACTTGTTCAGGGGTCGGCGCTCCTCCCTGATTGATCTGTCCCATAGCACAAGACAGTTCTTGGTCGACACAAACATCATCCGGGTATCCGCTCACGGAGATGTCGGCACGTCGTGTGCCCCTCTGACGATCTCTGTTTGTCCGTTGCTGACGACTTTCAGCTTTGAGGACGGCCGTCAGCGCTTCACCGTAACTATGGAAAGTGAACACGCACAGTTTGTCGGCAATGTGGTCGGGTTGGCCGTTGACGAACTGGGAGATTACTGTTCGTTGCCGGGACTCTGGCGTGACATCGTCAAACACTTGCTCAGCCAGAGCTTGAAGCCGCTCCAAGTAATGTTCCGCATTCTCCTTCCGTTCTCTTTTTAGAAACGGAAAATCGTCCCGTTTGGACTGCCGACGAGGTGCGGGTTCCCAGCCCTCCAAGAGCTGACAACGAAACTCCTCCCAGGGAGTCTCGACCGGAATGTTCAGAGCTAACGCTTCGGCGCGGCCGCGCAGCGTACTCCGGAAGGTCGTTGTTTTATTGAGGTCGGAATATGTGAAGGCCGCAGTGAATTGCTCGAAGCTCCGTATGTACTGTGTGAGATTGCCCTCTTTGAAGGTCGCACGCCATTGAGCCGTTTTAGCCATTGCTAACGGTTGGGGCTCAGACGTGAGTCTCTGGGGCGTGGGCGTGTCGACGCTCACCACAGTCGGCGTTGTTGTGACGGGAGCCGTCGTTGGCGTGACAGCCGGAGCAGTTGAGGTCGTAAAAATCGGAGCTGCCGAGGTCGTGTTAGCGGGTGCGGTCGGTGCCGTTGTCGCGGAGACGGCGGGCGAAGTAGCAGGTGGTGCCGGAATGCTGTTGGGGTCGTACGCTATTGGTGCGACAGGGGCCGTTTGACTGTATTGTGGCGTCACCCATGGTATCCCGACTGAGGGTGGGATTACAGCCGGCGGTGGATATCGGTATGTCGATCCGTCTGGGCCTATACCATGGTACACTAATCCGGTTTGTGCACCATGATGGCCGGTGTCAGCTATCACACTCGGAACGCCACCGTATCCGGGTGGTGGGTTCATATAGCCGACAGGTGGTTGGTAGTATCCGACAGCTACTCCATTTGGAACACCGCTTGTTGCGCCAGGGTATCCGACTGGCGGTACACCATATCCGTTGGTGTTTCCGATTGAGTGGGAGATCGGAGGTCCGATCATCGGCACAACACTTTCTGCCGGAGCAGACACAACTTGATCTTGCGAAGGATCGAAGCGCGGTTGTTCTCCGGTAGTCGACGACGGTCGGTACATGGTCGGCGCGGGAGCGCGCGTGTCGGAAGTCGACGTGTCACGGTCGCAGGGTCGGCGATTTGACGTCGACGGTACTTGGCGAAGTCGCGCTTGCCGTGTGGTGGCGCGAAATTCCGTCGTCGGGTCGCTGGGTCGTTGCGGTCGTAGAGGTGTCACGATCGGGGCATCGGTCGTCGCCGGGATGTTCTCTGTCGTTACTCTCGCCTGGCCGGGTTGTGTGTACTGTACCACCGTTGGCTCGGTCGGTATGCGCGAGTACGTCTCAGTCGCGGGATCGTGTCGTCTCGGCGTCGTTGACGGTGCCAGTGGTCGATCTACCGAATAAGCGCTCGGCGGGACCGGTTCCGGAACATTGTCAGACTGACAAACCCACTGTCGTATCCGAGAGTCACTCGGTGGGTGTGTAACCATTGATGTGTCTATGGTTACCGGCCGAACGTTCACTGATAACTGTTCTGGGTCGGTAGCACGATATACGCTCGCTCTTTGACGTGAGCGCGTATAGTTTCTGTCGGCAGAGTTCAATAGTCTCTGGATTGTTCTGGCCGACGTTGCCGAATACGCCCTAGCGTGTGCACTCAAAATGTCACTTACTGTGTGTTGAGGTGCGAGCGGGTCTTCGTCGAGGAACTCCCGTACCAGGTCGACGGGTGGCGAAGACGATCTCAGGGTCGAATGTTCGTCCATGGAGTCGAACAGGCCGGTCGGTTGTTGTTCCTGTGACAACGGAACTGTGTCGCTCATAACAACTGAGCGGGGGCCGGAAGGTCGAAAGATCGGGTTGAACGTAACTTCTTCATCTGTCTGGTCGGCCGACTCACCTCGGAACGCTCCCGGGGCCAATGCCATCACTGCCGGTAAGTCTGGGTTAGTAATCCGAGACTAGCTCAGATCCTGGTCGAACGGCGCCAATGTGATAAATATCGTTCGATGGCCGATATTAGGCCGAATGTCTGTGATCGCTGTGCTAAATCACAAGGCCGGCAGTAGCAGTTCAATAGTTTATTTGGGATGATAGCCGACAATGTCTCAATCACTCCACAGGGCCGCAAACACACCTATGTCCGGTGGTTTCCCCAGTCGACAACACTATATCCTAGATATTTAGTCCTTTGAACAATCCAACATATGAATATCACAGTTCAGTTATTTAGTAGTCCTCGTGTTAGGCCTTCGCTTTACAATCACAGCCACAATTTATAACACGTCTGCTCATGAGGACATCCACTTCTCAACTCCCAGCAAAAACTGTGGGGCCGGCAACATGTGGTGTAGACTTTCCCGCCAAATGCATGCGGTGTTGTGATTGGGTAGATGTGTGGTGGTATGAGCTGATGTCACCGGGAAAGTGGGTTTCCCCGGCGCGTGTCTTGACTACTATGGTCTGTATGTGTGCACGTGATGTGGGTGTTATGCTTGTCATGTTCTATGTTTAGAAGTAGGTGCTTGTGAAGGTCAAGGCCGAAACTAACTGGGTCGATGTACCGAATGAATGGGGCCGCAAGTGCATGTGGATTGACCTGTGTATGTAACCATGACTACATGGAGTTTATGCTTGTGATCGTATAGTCTGTACCTGTCCTGTATGTAAGTCATGTAGAATGAATGTTTGTTGTGAAATATGTATGCGCGGGAGGGACGGGGGTTACAGTCGCTAAAATTACTACACTTGCAAGCACAAACAATCAAATGCTGAGAACCATAAATTATAAAGAACCTTTTGGTATTTCAAGTATTTATACCTTGACCATGCTCATACTTTAGCCTTTGTGTACCTACCATCTAGATCGTCCACTTCCGAGCGGAATGGCAGCCGGCTGTTGGGAACTCTCCGGTCTGAGGTCGATTCCACTCAGTGCTGCAGACGACACGTTTGGCAGGCGGATGTCCACGCGACATCCCTTCTTGGTTTTCAACTGTCCGGGTGAATTTCAATGGATTATATTCAGTAGGCTCACTCGTTCAATAGAGAATTTGCCAAGGCAAATGTGAAAATCCGCCTTTTTTTTTTTAGTAAACTATTGGACAAGCTGAGAACACTTAAGATATCTGCAGAGATTATGAAAATACCATGTACCCCTGATTAATACCCATATGCAAATCCACATCATACCAGATATTCCTACTTAATATGGGAAATATCCCCTTAATCATAAAGCTACCAAACTTGATAGACCCCCTCCCCCCCCTTAAAAAGCACGCATGTACTGGCACAGCTTCCGAATACAGCACAAACACCACACAGACACCAGCCTCTCCTTATTTAACAACAACAAGAGCGAGTCAAGGAAACTAGTTTTCCCGGAGCAAATTACATCAATATCCTTACATGGCTAAGCTGTCGTCTCGCATTATATACTCAAGTCGGTTGTCATAGTTACCTTATCGTCAAGTAGGTATAGCTTGTTGGCTATGCCCCTTCCCAAGATGTGACCCAGCACCAAGCCCACGTAAGGTTCCTTGGTGAAGAGGTACTCGAGGGTCTGGCATTGCCAGCAGATGTAAAGACAAGGAGCGGCAGCATTGATCGTCACCTACGTAGCGACGATTTCGAAGATTCGGTGAGTCACCGATCGTGGCATTTTATGCACGGATGAACTAGATGTACCTTCCTCTTTCTCCACCCTCGTGAAAATGTATCCACGAGGGAGGAGAATGTCGGGATAAAAATTGCATTGCTTCCTGTCCCCATGACATTTCATGAAATATCATGGCCACATACATCTTAAGAGATCGTTACAGATTAACACTTTCCACTACTATTGTATCAATGACACTAAATGGAATTTTTTCACTTCATGAGTGAACTCTCAAACTCGGAAGAGTCCAAGAACTGTTGCTCCTGTCCCCACTTTTTCTCTGCAACGTGAAGATGTTATCCCAGTTAAACCGCGTCACTCAGTAGATGTAAACTACAAGCTTAGTTACTTCTAAAGAACATAACTGAGAGCTTTTTAGAAAATGAATTTTGGGTTAACATGTAATTTTCACGTTACATACATGTGATGTGTAACAGTACATTATATTATATAAAGTCCCTCATGGTTTTCATCACTTTTTATGCGACATATGACTCCCCCTGGTGTAGACTGAGTAAAGTCCTTTGCTCAGAGGCCAACAGCTTTTTGAATTGGGTCCTGAGCGATTTTGCCATTGGCATTCCGGAAAAATATATGCTAGAGCTTTCAGCAGATAAATTTCATTATAAATTCATTGTTTTGTAATTTGAACAAACAAAAATGACCTGCCGTTCTGTGGAGGAGCATGCAGAACTATTTTTCATGCAAGCATCTTTATTTTTCTCCAACTTTCTGGTGCATGTGGTAGCTGTCAATTATATAGATGTTCAAGAAAATAGGTGATTTTTCAGTCAAATGAATTTCAATACCTCGTCTAATTTATCACTATCAGCGAGACATGAAAAAAATATTGTTATTCTTTGAATGTGACCCGGTAACTGTCCCGTCGTAACAGGAAATTACAGGGTATCATGTCATGAAAGATGCTGGAAAACATGGCGACATGATCGGTGTTTTCCACCATACATTAGTTGTAATATTAATTGCCTGTATAAACAAATTCAAAGTGATTTATCGAAGGCCAGTCTGACATGAGGATCAGCATGTCCTCTTTGACTTTGACCTCCTGATGTCCTCATTGCAACTTGAAAGTACAGGATATCATCCGCTGATTGATCATGAAAGACCTGGCGAAGTATAATTGTTACAAAAAAGTTATCCAATACAACTCTAAAGAAACAAAATTAATTAGGGGAATATTAACATATTTTTATTAGATACAATGACAATCCTTTAGTAGGTAAGGGGGTTCTGAGGGCATATCTAGATATCTAGAAATCAATGAGCCTTCAGGCACTTCCATATACTCCGGGCGTTTCAAAGAAATTATGTGTAGTATTTGATAAGCCACTGGCGTTTGGGGCATGCTGCTTTCATCTTTAAATCTCTTTAGTTACTACGAAATATTGGTAGTAACATCACCCAGGGGATGAGTGATCGCACCAATATCTAATTGCATTCCTTTCCTGCATTGTAAGAATCACCTTCGCCTCCTTAATCGATAGCCATCTTTTTATTAACTGATAACCATCGTGGTTGTAGTTATTGTATTCGTATTGTTTTCATTTGTCTAAGTTGGCAATCCCATCATTAGCCTCAAGCATTAGCCTCAACACTCGTGCAAAAGCTTTGCAGTTTTGTGACATTCGTCACCTACAGGGATTTTGTCAACTGTAATTGATTAGCAGATTTGGAAATGTTATTATACAATCGAAATTTGCAACAAATCTATACCTCAAATACTTCATCCATACCAGGAGCATTGCCAATATGCTGAGGTAGCTTACATTATACCATATATAACAGCGTCCAATTATATATTCCATGACTATAACAATGGATCTCGGTTTGGTGTGCTTAACCAACATAATATCCTGTCGTGATATTATGTTGAGATATTTATATCTCACAAATAAATGTACAGAAGTGTCAACCATTTGAATTGATGCATTTCACATTTTCATGACGCACTATGAATAATCCATGAGAATAGACATTAAAATACATTGCTTTCATATGAAAAGAGAAGCACATTAATAGTATGTGGTCAATAATAGTTACATCAAGACGTGTTACGTATTGAGTGGGAAGTTTATGCTGTGGCTCACATAGGTACATAAGTAGCCATTTGGTCCAGTCAGCCGTGTGGTTCCCATTTTATTTAATTACTGTAAACTGGATAACGAGCGTTCTACGTTCTAGCTGCCAGAACAATGTTTTCCTAGGTCAGCTTAATATCTTGACGTAGAACTTTATTTAAGGATTATAAATCCTAATACTACGTAATGAAAATCCATACAGTATACATATACTGTATGGATAATAGTTCTTGCAGTGGAATCCTTGACGTTTACAAATCTAGTTGTATACCTAACGATGGTAAATTGACTGTGTCCTCGGCTGAGGTCAGTGGCATTATCTGTAAAATGTCTAATGGTAAGGCATGTGGCCTAGATGGTATTTCTGCTGAACACTTGAAATATGCTGGTGATAACCTTGCCGTTTTTTTATCAATCCTGGCCATATCTGTTTTCAATCATGGTTTTTTGCATAGTGATATCATGAGTTCTGTTATTGTCCCAATATTGAAAAACAAAAACAAGCGTACTTGTGATAAAGACAACTATAGACCTATATGTATATCCACAATGATTGCTAAACTTATGGAATCACTGATGTTATCCAGGATTGAACCATATCTGGTGTCTTGTGCCAATCAGTTTGGCTTTAAAAAAGGACATTGAACTGACACGTGTGTGTGTTCGCACTCAATGAGCTTATTATCCGGTTTTATTGTGCTCATAGCTCTATCATGTACGTTGCTTTTTTGGATGCGTCAAAAGCATTCGATCGTGTTAATCATAGTACTCTGCTGCTTAAGTTAGAGAAAATTGGTACTCCTGTATATTTACTTCGACTTATCGCTTATTGGTACTGTAATCAGTTATATTTTGTTAGATGGGGCAATGTATTATCCTCCAGTTTCTCGGTGACTAATGGGGTGAGACAGGGTGGTGTTATTTCTCCAGTTTTGTTTAATTTCTACATGAACGAGCTCAGCTTAAAACTTAATCGGCTACCCATTGGTTGTTGTTGTTCTAGTGTGACTATCAATCATTTGCTGTATGCTGATGATATTATTGTTTTTGCTCCATCTGCCAAAGGTTTACAAAAATTACTTGATACCTGTGACATTTATGGTAAAAGTAACGACATGATCTATAACCCATTGAAGTCTCAGCATATAAATAAACAAAATAAAATAAAATGTTATTTGGTAATGAATGTTTGATTAATACCGAGGATATATGTCTGAGTGATGTCAAATTAAATCAAGTCAACAATGTGAAATATCTTGGTCATATTATTGCTCATATAAAACTTGACGATGAACTCGACATGAAGGATACAGTTCGATCTTTATACGCTAGAAGCAATGTACTTGGTCGTAAATTTTATTTTTGTTCGCCAGAAGTTAAAAAGACTTTGTTTAGAGCATATTGTGGTAATGTTTACTTATGTTTTCTTTGGTCTAGATATAGGAAATCCGCTGTCAATTCTGTCAGAGTAGTAAATAATATTGCTTTTCACATTTTATTCGGTTTAGACCGCAGATGCAGTGTCAGATGTTTGTCTCCAATAATGTAACAGGTTTTACTGCCATGATACGTAAACAAGTTTTTGGTTTTATATAAGCATAGAAACAGCGTGCAACGGTATCATTGCCTGTATTGTAGAGTCAGAATTCTATGTTCAGTCTAAGACGGTTTTTCTGTGGAATCAGACACTTTATACAGTTCACGGACAGGGTGCTAACAATGTCTAATATCATGAATATGTCCAAGTTGTTTTACATACTTGTGGTACATTTGTACGTTTTTAATACCTTTTTTATATGTTTTATATGGACTTTTGTCTGAAATAAAGAGAATTTGAATTGAAAAAAAAATTGAACTGATATAAGGGTCTGTCCTTGAGGTCTGACATCACATAGGAAATATTGATAAAATATTGGTATTTGGCGTCTTAGTTTACTGATCATTTTTAAATTTAAATCACTCATTTTCCCCTTGAAAATTTTGGTTATGTTTGATTGGATTAATCTTAACCATAAACATATCACTATGTTGTGTAGTGTGTTGTCATATGTCAAGCAGATGCCAGAATTGGGTCAGACATTGAGTTTTTACCCAATCACTGAACAGAAATCAATTCACCTTGGGAATTGTCTTTGAAAATGACCATTTGTTGTTGGTCATGTGCTATTTGTAAAGCAAATGTCTAATGGGAACTCTCCGGTCTGAGGTCAATTCCACTCAATGCCACAGACGACACTTTGGCAGGCGGATGTCCACGCAACATCGCTTCTTGGTTTTTAACTGCCCAGGGGAAATTGCAATGAAGGAACACCATACAAGAAAGCAAATTTCACATCCCTAAACCTAGAAGCAGACATTGACATGAACTTCTACGAGATGATGAAAAATCTTGCACATGACATCAAAGAAATAAAAGATGACCAGAAAGCAATGTCACAAGCACTGAGAGAGGAACTTCATGACATGAGAACACAACTGGCAGATATACGCAAGGACGCTCAATTAACGAAACAAACACTCCATTCTAACGTCGAACAACTTGAAGACAGAATAAGCACAGTAGAGACAACCTTGGGTTCAAGAACCGAATCACAGCGTGGCGTGGCAAATACAGAACTAACTATTGTGGCATCAGGTGTTGAGCACTTCGCTGATGAGTCTCCGCTACAAAGTGCAACATCCCTGATACATGCTCTAGGTTGTGATGTCGAAGACAGTGTAAAGATTGTGGATGCTTTTCGCTTTGCGTCGAGAACAAAAAAGCCTGGCCTGTTGAAAATAGCATTTGAAAACTTGGACCAGAAGAAGACTGTGCTTAGAGCCAAACCAAACCTTAAACATACTGTTCGTTACTCGCGCGTATATCTAAAATCAAGCAAGACCCACCAAGAACGTGTGATGGAACAGAATGTCAAAACTCTGCTGAACCTAATTCCAAATGGAAAGGACTTTAGAGTCACTGCCCACGGCCTACTCGTTAGCAAGGAACAGTCTGGTGAGAAAACCCCGAGGTACTCACAGCCGAACACAGACAGAAAAAATTCATCACAACAGGACTACTCGCAGGAAGCCAAGGCCCTTTGTCATACCTTCCTCCTATGACACAACATGGAGCCCCAGTATACAGCAACGCAGGTGTCCCACCCACCGCATCAGCCATCAACCCGTCAAGAGAACCAAGCATCAACATCTCTTCCGTGCTTCATCAAAACCCATACCAGATTCATGCATCATCGCAACAATATGCTCAACACTATTCACCTCGTCACACGAGCGCTCCGCCTCAGCCCATGGAGTCACCGTCCATCACTCAGCATGAGCAGCGAACGCCATAGGACAGTTCCCCAGCCAGTATCTGCTCCCCACAAACACTGTCAGTAGCATGCTGGAATGTCAATGGGTGGACAAATAACAACAAAAACCTTAGAACAGAATGTATTAAGAATATGAATGTAGAGGTTATATGTGTAGTTGAAACACATCTCTCTGCAAGGGATGAAATAAGTGTTGAGGATTACAGCTGGTATGGAAATAACAGGAACTTAACACATATTCGTGCCAAGAAATCAAGTGGTGGTGTTGGATGGCTAGTGAAAGATTCACTTTTTAAGTTTTTCTCGATATCCGTTGTAGATAAGTCATATGAAGGAATAATCTGTATTTCGTTTGAATATGTACCAACTAATTTTGTAATGATTTGTATCGGGTGTTATTTGCCTCCTGAAAACTCTACATGGGGACGGGACTCGGCAAACTTTTTTGCACATTTATTGGCATTGGTATATAAATTTCAAGAAGCAGATTTTGTGTTAGTGTGCGGAGACTTGAATGCCAGACTTGGTAATGCACAGGATTTTATAGGTGATGTAGATGACATTGTGAAACGTGTACCCATTGATGACGTGTCAAACAAACACGGTGAAATGTTACTGGACTTTCTGAAAGATGGTAGAATGTGTGTTTTGAATGGCAGATTTCAGAAATGCGAAGATAGTTTCACTTGTGTCTCCACCAGAGGGCGCTCTGTAGTGGATTATATGATTGTTCCACATGAGTGTTTACATATGTGTGAGTCTTTTCGTGTTGTGCACAGTACAGATGTAGTTGATAAATATAGTTTACAAGGTTTGATTAACAGCAGATCACGCATGCCCGATCATTCGATGCTCGTAACAGACATAGTGCTGTCGACCCTGCCCCATGTGACATCTCTGACCAGTGAAGACAAAACATTATGTGATGTCCCTATACGTGTACATAAAAAACGATACTGTTTTGATAATATGCCGATAGACTTTATGAACACTGAAACATGGCACAACGCTTCAGACAAACTGATGAACATGGAAGATAACACTCTTAGTTCACAAATACATGTAGATAATACATATACCTTTTTGTGTGATATTTTAACTCATGAAATGGACCGTTGTTCTGTATCTGTACCTGACCGAAAACGAAATGGTAAAACATGGAAACACAATAAACCGTATTGGAACAATCATTTAACTCAATTATGGAAAGTATTGAAACAAAAAAAGAAAAAATATTTAAAATGTATAGGGTCCAGGATGTCAAGGAACATATTTTTGAATGATTTTAAAATTGCCCGCAAAGCATTTGACAGAGAACTCAGACGAGCCGAACGTCTCTACTTTCAACAAAAGGCACTAGACCTAGAAAATAGTCATGCAAAAGACCCCAAGGAATTCTGGAAATTTATCAAAACTTTAGGTCCCCAGAAGCGAGTTAACATACCGATGAAAGTCTATGATAGTGAGGGGTTTAACACGGACCCACTATTTGTTTTAAATAAGTGGAAAAATGATTTCGCTAATCTATATAATGCTCCAATACTAAATTATGATAAAGAATTCTACGAAAACAAAAAGACATACATACAAGAATATGAAAAAAACCCTACCGAAACAAACAACATGGTTAATACTGATGTTTCATACGATGAAGTTGAAAAAGTTGTGATGAAGTTAAAAAATAAGAAAGCAGTGGGACTTGATAATATTCCTAATGAAATCCTAAAAAGTAAATATGTTATTATAATTCTGTGGAAATTATTTAGAGGTTATTTCATGCATGGGATCTCTCCTTCATTATGGATGAAAGCTGTTATAAATCCAATCCCTAAGTCATCTATGATTGATCCATACTCACCACTTGAATACAGAGGCATAAGTTTGTTAAGCACCATGGCAAAGGTATATTCAAGTATTCTCAACAAGCGCATTGTGTCATATTGTGAGTTTATTGATATATATGCTGAGGAACAGAATGGATTTCGACGAAAACGGTCATGTGAGGATCATATATATGTATTAAGTAGTGTTATTAATAGTCAACTTGTGATGAAAAAAAGTATATTTGTAGCCTTTGTGGACTTAGAAAAGGCGTTTGATTGGGTTGATAGAAAACTATTACTGTACCGATTACTAGAATACAATATTGATGGAAAAATGTATAATGCAATTAAAAACTATTATAGACTCACTGAATCGTGTGTGAAATTAAATGGTATGTTTTCTGATATGTTTGTTACACACAGCGGAGTCCGTCAGGGTGACCCTTTGTCACCAACTCTGTTTTCATTATATGTAAATAAATTAGCAGGGGAAATAAATAACTTAAAGTTAGGGGTAAAAATTGGTGATAATATAGTGAGCATTCTCTTGTACGCAGATGATATGGTGTTGTTAGCTCCCACCGAGCATGAGTTACAATTAATGTTAAACAAGCTGAACGACTGGTGTAATGAATGGCGGCTGAAAGTAAACATAAAGAAAACAAATGTGGTACATTTCAGAGGGAATAGGAAATCATGTACAAAATTCAAATTTGTGTATGGCCAAAATGTAATCAGCATTGTACAACAATACAAATATTTAGGTGTGGTTTTTGATGCATTTATGAGTTTTAACATTTGTTCGAAAACTCTAGCTGATGCAGGAAGTAGAGCACTTGGTGCATTATGGTCAAAATGTAAAAATATGAAAGAAATTGGGTTTAAAGCTTATACAAAAATGTACGAATCTGGTGTTATTTCTGTTCTAGACTATGGTAGTGGGGTATGGGGCTATAACAAGTTGAATCATTCTGAATTAATTCAAAACAAAGCTATACGGTATTTTTTAGGGGTACATAATTTTACAGCTGTTTGCGCGCTACAGGGAGAAAGTGGATGGTTACAGTGTAAATATAGAAAGTACCTGAACATGTTGCGATATTGGAATCGGTTGATAAAAATGCCACATGAACGGCTCACAAAACAGATATTTGTAGCACAGTATAATATGGATGTGAATAGCTGGTGTACAAATGTAAAACAAATATTCAGTTTGATAAATATGGAGGAGACTTATAAATATAAAAAGCTGTGTAACCTTGATTTATGTGAAAAGAAATTGTACCACCTATCTGAAATTGAATGGAAAAAATCAGTGTTGTCTAAACCTAAATTACGCTCTTATGTTAAGTTTAAAAGTGAGTATAAAACAGAGTCTTATATTGTCAATATTCGTAACCGATGCCAAAGATCTATTATTGCAAAATTAAGGTGTGGTATTTTACAGTTGCATATCGAAACAGGAAGATTTGATCGAACTTTGTTACAAGATAGGACATGTGAAATATGTAAAAACGGTGATATTGAGGATGAAGTACACTTTATTTGTACTTGTTTAGAATATTCAAAAGAAAGATTCATATTGTATAGCCAAATGGAACGATTAGACCCCAAATTTAAGGAAAAAACAGCTTCTGAAAAGTTCATATTCATTGTAAACAGTGGTTCTAAATGTTTTGCAAAATACCTACTAGATGCATGGAAAATAAGACTAGATGTTATGTACCAATCCAAATAACTTTGACGTCCATTTGACACATTTTAATGTATGCTGACATATAAGCCAGAATGGCTGGGTGATTTGTTTTTACATATTATGAATGTTTAAATGTATATCACATGTCAGAATAATAAATAAATAAATGAAATGAATGAAATGATCTGTTGACTAACTCGTTCAATAGAGAAGTTGACATATAGACTCCAATATGTCTGCTTTATAAATTGCATATGTCTGCTTTATAAATTGCAATTCAATGGATCTGTCATGATTTGACGTCAGAAAAATATCAAGAGATGCCTATTCGTGATCTTGCGATTTCAAAACAGATATAGTTGCATAGATGTGGTATAATGAAAAATCCGCATTGTGTAAACTATTGGACGAGCTAAGAACACTCAACATAGCCCGCTACAGACAGTGAGGTAACGAAGAGCCAGATTTATTTCTTGAATATTATCTCTTCAAAATGACCTATTTTATAGGGTAACTGATGAGCATCCTAGCACTGAAAAGTAAATATGGGGTCACCATGCTGGTTTCTTCGACATATTCGATCAAAATCACAAACATTTACCTAAAATGAAAATTCTGGCATTTTTGCACATTTTTTGGTCCATATACACATCTAGCATCGTGTTTGCCATGCGAACGGATATGGTGACCCCCTATTTTCTTCAATTTTAGGGCAATGATCAGTTACACTATAAAATATGCTTTTAGAAGCTCTATATTATGTTGATACAGTTATTTATTTTAAAAAAGTCTTTGACCCCTCCCCTCACTGTTTGGACCTTAATATATCTGCAAAAATTATGAAAATACCGTGTGCCCCTGATTGCTATATTTATAAATATTTATATTTTAATATTTCTATTTATTCTGCTACACAGCTAGTCGAACCCCCCCCCCCCCCACCACCACCACCACCAATAAAAACACATATAATATTGGCACAGCTTCCACACACAACATAAAACACTACACAGATGCAACGACAAGAGCAAATCAAGGAAAGTAGTTTTCCCGGAGCAAATTACATCAATGGCCTTACATGGCCAAGCTCTCATTTTGCATTATATACTCGAGTCGGTTGTTACCATATCGTTAAGTAGCTATAGCTTGTTGGTTATGTCCCTCCCCAGGATGTGTCCCAGCATCAAGCCCACATAAGGTTCCTTGGCGAAGAGATACTCGAGGGCCTGGCGCTGCCAGCAGATGTAGAGACAAGGAGTGGCGGCGGTGATCGACACCTACGTAACGACATTAAACACGGTTGCTGAGATTGGGTGAGTCAGTGATCTTTGCATTTTATGAGTGGATAAATTAGATGTACCTTTTTTCCCCTTCCTCGTGGAAATGCCTCGTATCTCATGGCCAAAATTGTATTGCTTTTCTTTCATGGACACAATATAGATATTCTGTGATCATTATGGGTAAGAAACTTCCTTTTCTAATGTAGTCCCAATCAGACAAAATAACTTCCACGACAATGCTTTTTATAGATGATAGACCATCTCAATGATACTTACATGGACTTTATCTTCTCCATGAGTGGATGACTCAACCTCGGGAGAGTCCATGAACTGTCGCTCTTGTATCTGTTGAAGGAAATGTCCAAGGCCCACCACATTAGCTCTGCAATGTAAACCTGTTGTTCTGGTTGAGTCGTGTCACTTCGTAGATGTAGGTTATACAAATGTAGTTACTTTTAAGGAACATAACTAAGAGCATTCAAAAGAAGCTTTTTCATGAGCATGTAATTTTGAGACTAAATGCATGCGACATGTGACAATAATCTATTGTTATTAACATATAGAGACCCTCACGTCACCCTTTCATCACTTCTTGTGTTGCATGGCTCCCCCTGGGGAAGGGTAAGCACAGGGTCCTGGGAGATTTTGCCATTGACAGTTCAAGAACGGTGTGTCAAAATTTCCCACAGATAAATCCACAAATTGCAATATAATTTGTGTACCCCCACACCACCCCCCAAAAAACTTACCTGATTATTTGTAAAGGAGCAAAGAGGGTTTCATAGACGACTTCCAGTTCGCGAGAGAAACGAACAGGCCTCATTCGGAAGAGGATAAAGAACACAAAACTTTGATCATACACAAGGCAAAGGAGAATATGTCAGGGGCACAGAGCATTGCCCAGGACCACGAGGCCAACAAGAGAAAACCTGGGGGGTTTAAATCCAAATAAAGTATATTCAAAGTAGACATTAAAATGACTTATTTTGTTACAGACTGTAAGATTCACCAGGCAAAGGATCATGATGGTAAACTGAGGATGGAAGTGCATATTATTTTATCTTCCACCATTACATCCACTATGTAATATTACCTGACTGTACAAACGAGTTCATCATCTACAGTGCATAGAAAATAATTGTGTGGATATTTGAGTACAAGGTATTTTATGCCTCGTTGAAGCCCAAACTGTATGTCAATCTCCACCATGACAGGGCATCTGATCGACGATTTCTACTTTTGTTTGAGAATGTTCGTAGTCCAATGTTATCGACAACAGAATCCTGATTTTGACGAGTTTGATTAGTGGTGGATGTTGGGAGGTTCTCTAGCCAAACTGTCAATAACACAATTATTATTTATCCATTCCCGAACAGAAAGGTACAACATTTGTGGAATTTCCACATAAAACAACTACACTTTTCATTGTTTTCAGTGTCGTGTTGATGTTGAGGGTTGTAAGCTGAGTATTGTATCGCAACCAGTGATATAATCAACATGTTTTCTTCTATTGTGACATCGTAATGGTTACATCACAGACAAAAAATTATAGGATATCATCTACTGAATGGTCATGAAAAATCTGGCGAAGTATAATTGGTTTTTCGCCATAATTCAACTGAAAACATTGTTTGTGCAAACAAGGTTGTCATCCAAAACTGATGTCATACAATTAGCAGAAGAGTTGGAATATGGTTAGTTATGGATTTTATGCAATTAATTCCTGTAACGACAAAGATACACCTTTTGAGGGATTATTTTGATTTATGGCGTTTTGAAATAGGTTTTTTTTCCCAATCATTTTGGTCTGTGATGCATTGGCCAACATCGTTGTTATAGTCTAGTAGTCCTAATTGTCCTGAGTGACGATAAATTGTCCACTTCATCCTTCATGAACAAGAATAGTATCTGATTGTGTTGTACCAGTGACATACAAGTGACATAAATTCATGACGGGTGAAACATGTGGGGCAGGAAATGCTCACTCTTTCCGGAACACCTGATTTCACCCCTTTATGGCCATATATGGGGGTTCATGAAATTCCATTTAAATTTTCTCGATTTTGCCTGACATTGGACTTTGAGATTGGATAATGGACTCGGTTTTGTTTTCTCGGATACTATATACTTGGGTATTGTTTCCATGTTTATTACAGTGTAAATGGCCATGCCTATCGAATTAATCCCCCTCCCCCACCACCACCACCCAGGGGCCGGTCATTATTTATCAGGTGGGGCGGTTTGGTAAAAACTGGCGGGGGGGGGGGGGGGGTCACACCTTCATTTTCAATATTATTGGGGGGGGGGGGGGTTATAGTTTTATTCTCAATGAACTGGGGAGGGGGGCGGGGGTCGGAGTTTGAATTTTAGTTAAAGCTGTAAGTATGTTATAAATAGATAAACGACCATGTAAAAAAAATATTATGATAACGACCACGATCTTCCCCGACGGATAAACCGAACGTAAAACCACAGAACCACGCGTTGTTTGTTTTGCTTCGAATGTGGGCGGGTCTATGCACTGGCGCGAGTCAGGCCGCCCACGACAGAGGCCAGAGGCAGTCGGCTGTAACGGCGAAGTGGTATAAAGCCATTCTTGCAGCGTGTGTCGATGATCATTTGACATGTTCCCCACAGCACAGATGTCAGAGAACACACAAACTGCAAAGTATAATTGCATAATATCCATACGTGCACACAATTACTCATATAATTAGGGCTACATATTTCCCTCCTAGCCGTAATGGACGTATTATCCATTGGTGTGACGAATTTGTATGGTTCCCAGTAATTCACGTGCATAGATATATCCCCGTAATGTAGCCACATCAACAGTAAAGTTATCATACATATTTGTACACAACATACAAACAGGCTTTGTGACCTGGTAAATTTTGTACTCATATGTTGTTGAGCAGTGCTCAGTCATTGTATGCTATATTACTAACCTAGACTACATGCCAATAGGTGCATACCTGTAACATAGCATGTACATGTACAATTGGACATACTATCAAGGGTGACGCTATCAATGTTATATGATTACAAAATATTCCGTCAGAGATGTCACCCATATTGTCACACCCTACATTCAACCAATATGCTATAAACACTGAAATATAGATATACACAATGAAATGCATTACATACGGACATTGAGGACGATGTGTATGCCTCCTTGGTCTATTGAGTATGCCACATTGTAGGCCAGTCGCTCCCTCCTTTTATACGGCCGAAAATCCCCCTGGTCGGCCTAGGCCAAAGGCACCTACTTACGTCACCAGTCAGCACGAAAGGTTCAGGGGATGTCTCAAAAGGTCGAAGGGATTGTACAGTATCTCTTTATATAGCATACTTACAGCTTTAATTTGGGAAAATCTGTATGTTGAAATAGTGAATTAGGTGAAAACAATCCACTCAACATGGACTGGTGTTCATTGGAGTATACAACATGTGGAATCCATCATTTCGTCACATTATCATTGACACTATAGCTCCGCCAAATTTATTCCTAGAAAGGACCATCATGGAACACCCAAAATCAGGAGATGTCGTGATACATGTGAATCGACAACTGCTCATCACCCTCAGACTGAAACATTGTCACCAAGGATCAGCTATGGACCTTCAGTAAAACACAGCAGCACTGCAACTGAATACGGTGCCAGCTAGGATGATCAACATGCAGGGCACTGTCACAGACTAACAATGGAGACCCGGCCCATACCATGCTGACCAACATGTCATAACATCCAATGACCTCGAAACAGCATGTGAAAAACACAGACCGATTTTCCACTCAACACGCTGCCAACACAGGAACCCAGGCCACTGATGATAATCCTCGATGAGCTCAGGACTGTCTTGGACTGTCATGAACAAAACATGGACCTTTCCACCCAGGATTGTAAAATAGTCCTGGATCGTCCCGGATGACGCTATAGTGAATTGGATGTATCTGACTTCCTTGGTAGCCAGGACGTTGCTAGACAATCGCGGATCATCACAGAACATTATGAACCCATCATGGAGCCAACACAGATTTGATTCAAGGCCGGAAAAGTACCAGTCCAGGATGGCCTGATTCATCAATGATAAGTAGAAGAGTCATAATTTTCCGAGTTCGCTCCGGGGTCCAGTTAGTCCGTAAGGAAGATAAAAGATTTAAAGATTTTTTCATTCCTCCAACAAATTTTGAGAGTCAATGAATGAACTGAATGACCTTCAACCCAGGTCTCGAGCGTTTCAAGAGTGCTTGGAAACGTGGTGTTTGGAGTGAAAAAAAATTCCAGTATACTGGGGAACATGATGCTAGACATAGGTGTCTTGCGGGGGGGGGGGGCGGTTGTCAATACCATACCAATATAATATGCCCATAAATAATAATTGAATCAGTTGTAATGGCATTCACACTTGAAGCAATGCACATGGTGGACACGCGACCACCACAAATTCATAATATCCACTGACGTAGTATACAAATTTGCAACAAATGTCACAATTGTTTTAATAGAAATGTGAATGAAGTGTTAAAACAGCATTTAAGTATCATATATATTTTGATACTGGCTCCTTATAATTGTCATCATTTGTGCATTATGGCCTTGCATATGTACATGTGGATTGGGGGGGGGGGGGGGTCACACTTTCATTTTTGATCTTGGTGGGGGGGGGGGGGGGTCATACATTGTTTTTCGATATCGGTGGGGAGGGGGTCAACTTTGAAAACACATTTCTCGGAAAATAGAATTGTTTCCATATGAAATTACCCATGGACATCACATGTGCAAGTATATAAATATTGTCTCGTCTACTAACGATGCAACGATGTTACCTCCGATAGAAAGCCCTTGAGATATAGTCAAGCTGATGAGTCCGATCACTTTGTCATCTTGAAAAGAACATGCCATAATTGCAAGTAATCATTTTATTTTTGTACTATCATATTATTGCCCAGCTATGTCGTAAACCATTCATGATAAATTGTCTCATCCCAGACAGACGAAGAGAATGTGCATATTTATTTGTGTGATAATCACCTGAATCGCAAGCGAAATACTCAAGTTTTGATTTGCTTTCGATGCACAACACCCTCAGCAATTTGTTGCCGCATTGCTGAAACAAACCATTAATTCTCTAGAAGTACAAAGACAATTTTATGATAGTACTTTTGCCTCATCCCATTAATATTGACCATCCTCTGGCGGGAATTGATTTTTTGCATGGAGTGTTCTTCAAATATTCCTCCATGATGAAATCACCTAAGAAATCACCCCGGGTATGTGTGACATTTAATCAGCCACTGGCGCTCGGTTAGTACCGCTTTCATCTATCCATTCTCCTAGTTACTATGGACAATTGTTAGTAACGAAACAATTCAGCGTTAAATTTATCAAATTCCTAAGAAATTTGAACCCAAGACGGCTTGAGGTGATTGCACCAAAATCAACTTGCATTCCTGTCCTTTGTTGTATAATCACTTTCATCTGCTCATTTGATAACCTTCTTATATTGATAATTGACCATTGTGGATGTAGTTATTGTTTTCGTGTGTTGTTGTTTTTATGGTTTTTCTAAGTTGGCAATCCCATCATGAATAGAATTATAGGCACCAGGAATTAGCCTCAACACTCATGCAAGAACTTCACATTTTGGTGAAATTCGTCACTTACAGGGGATCTGTTGACTGTAGTTGATTAGCAGATTTGGAAATGTAAATATACTATCCAAATTTGCACCAAATATATATCTTCAATATTTCATCCATGCCGGAGTCATCGCAATTGCGCTCAGGTAGCTTCTTTACTGAGTAAAGTGTCATACAGTTGTACTAAAAAAACAAATAGTTAAACAAACCAATGTAAAATTCCTTTTGGTATGCACATGAGGCGTTTATATGTTCGTTGGTTCATGCTAGTTTCCATTCATACTTGACAGCACCTTTTGATGAACACATGTGGCGATTGTATTTTCGTTCTTTGTATTTTGTGGAGGAGGAGAACAATCGTTCTATGTTCGGAATTTTTTTTCATCAGTCATGTGTTTTTTGTGAAACAAATGTCCCATTTCCAAGTGGAAGATGTTATTGGGTGTTTAATTTGTGCGTGAATTCACAATGTACACAGTGTCATGTTTTAATAATGAAGTACATGTAACATATACCGTGTGGCTTATGACACAGTCAGAATTCCCAGGTAGTAGTATTGTAATAACCAGAAATGTCAGGTTTTAATAAAGATTTTATCGTTGAATTGACAATAACTATAAATATCACAATAATCTGGAATTGTACCA
This sequence comes from Terebella lapidaria, assembly GCA_949152475.1. NCBI lineage: Eukaryota > Metazoa > Annelida > Polychaeta > Terebellida > Terebellidae > Terebella > Terebella lapidaria. Next base: position 23,481,775 of record OX424558.1, on the reverse strand, counting down.
AACAAAATTTTTGAAACTTTTTTGTGATGAGCACGGATTCATGCAAGGTGTATCAGCGCATAACATTTCTCACAATTTTCATTTCTTCTAGACTCAACTGTACTCCTACAAAAACTGTTTCTAGTTAGACTTTGGTGTACAAAAGCTGTCGCATGTGGAGATGCTGTTGTATCTTGGTTTACTACAGTTGGCCGTTGTCATATCTGGAGATGTTGTTGTAGCTGGGTTCACTACAACTGACCACTGTCATATCTGGAGAGACTGCTATAAGAACTCCCGGATAGTTGTAGGTGTAGCTTGGTATGAGAGGGACTGGCACCATTCGGAAACATTGGCATCTTTTCGTTCAACTCATCCAGTAAATCTGCCAAAATAACACATACAATCTAACATTAATTTGGAACATGTAACTAAAGCCACAAATAGAGAGGAAAAATATAACACTCTGAAAGCCTAATATATATGTGAAGACACCTTATCCGGGAAAGTAAATGATATTTTGCTAATCATCTAGCCAAAACAAATGGTGGAGAAATATTCCAAACTTCAATGAAGGAAATGTGTGTTGTGATAGGGTAAGGCCTAAAAAAAAATGTTCTGTTTCTCGTCCTCTTATTTTCTCGAAACTGGGTAGGGAGGGACTTTTATTTCTTATTTTTCATTTTTTATTTTGCAAAAAATACCATCCTCAGCTCAAGAGAAAATTGGGTAGGGAGGCACTTTTTATTTTTTATTTTTGGTGAGACGACATTTCATACGTATGAAATGGAAATAAATATGATTTATTGAAAAAAAAAACACTTGCACACAGACGCATTCAAGCTCAAATAAATCAAGCCTTTTAGAATTGAAATAATGTGTAACACATGACTTTATTGATTTCATTTCTAGAGGTTTGATTTATTTGGGCTTGAAACCTCTTGGCCGGGCACCTTGCCACTACTGCCTGGTGTGACATCATCCTAGCAGTCAGCACAGAGAGGATGATTCTGTGTACATGTACTAGTATTATTATTATCAAAAACAGTCAGTTGATAATATATTTCAATGATGAGTAATTGTGGAGAACCATTCTAGCAGTTGATATGTCCATTGAAGTATACATAAGGAATATAGTAATCAATTCATGATCACAATTTTATATACATGTATTATTACATACACGTATAACCACATCGAATAACTGTTTTTGAAAACTGGTAGCGTCTTTATCTCATTCGGAGGAGAGTGAAAATAAGGAGGTAAGTTAAATATATGCCTAGTGTGGCATGCTGAAATTCGGTGTCTCGATCATTCACTCTCCTCAAAATAGGGGCGGGAACACTTTTTATTTCTTATTTGAGAATCGCAAATAAAAAAAAACCCGTGAGGCTACTTATGAACACAGGCGGTCGGGGACGAGGAACAGAAAATTTCTTTTGTTAGACCTAACACAATACAAGGAACGAATAACCATATAAGATCCATATTAGAAAGTCCTTTGTCACGAGTACATTAATACACCAAGCAATCTACTGAATCTACGAATGATTTCTTATCATAACACAAATAATAAAAGAACTAGTGCAAATCAGCATCACCGAACAACAAATTTAAACATTTTGATGTTCCAGGTACATTTATATTTCATTCCCAAACGAGAAATTAGCTCAAGGGCTAAGATAGGTTACCGGACAATATATAATAGCTAGTTTGTCCCGCGGCCTTGAAAATAAGGTCACTGGTCAAATCCAAAGTCACGAGAGTATTCAGCATATATGATTTCCTATACGCTCACAATTGATTACTAACCTGTAAATTCAATAATAAGAGAGATATTAGTCACTATGTCTAGTGACATTGAAAATGAAAGCAAAAATCAAATTAAAGGTCATCAGAATATTCGGCATATATCATTCGCTGCATGTCCACAATTGAATCCTAAGTTGTAAAATTGATAATGAACAAGATATTAGTCATTTTATTCTATGAGACCTTGAAAATGTGCCCAAAAGTCAAATTCAAAGTCACAACAATATTCAACATATATCATTTCCTATATGTCCACAATTGATTCCTAATCTTTAAAGTTGATAATAAGCGAGATATTCGCCAATCTGTGCTCTGACCTTGAATATGAGGTCAAAGGTCAAATTCAGGGTCATGACGATATTCAGCTTATATCATTTGATATACATGTATGTCCACAATTGATTCTCAAGTTGTAAAGTCGAGAATAAGCCAGATATTAGCCATTTTGTTCTCTGATCTTGAAAATGAGGTCAAAGCTCAAACCCAAGGTCATCAGAATATTCGGACTATATCTTTTCATATCATGTCCACAATCAATTCCTAAGCTGTGAAGTTGATAATAAGCGAGATATTAACCATTTTGTTCTTGGACCTTGAAAATGAGGTCAAAGGTAAAATTCAAGGTCACCAGAATATTCAGCATATATCATTCCCTATATGTCCACAATTTATTCCTAGTCTCTAATCTCAATATTAAGTGAGATATTAGGCATAATGTGTCCCATTATAAAGCATAGGAGAATTTCACATGGGAAAGTCCCATTTGGGCCGAGTTTGAGCCAAAATGGCTCACTTCGAGCGATTCAAGCACAACGAAATTTACAGACATCATAGGAGTAGATATGAGGAGTGTTATGTATCAGAAAAAAAAAAGTCATGAACAGATTTGGAGAAAATGGCCGCCAAAGCCCAAAATCAGGCATTTTTCGTCAAAAACGGCCGCCATTTTGAAAAAAAATGCGAAAATCCAAAAGCTGCACTTTGCGCTTGAGATCAAGCTCACAACGAGAACGTTCACGTGGAGGAGCTGACATTTTGAGACACTTCTAGTGAAACAAGATTGTATAATGTCATAGAATTGTTGCCGGTATTTATGGCATGCGCTGACTGAAAATTACTTTGAACAATGCGTGTCACCTCAGTGATGAACTTGCAGTGATTTACTCGTGAAATCGTGTCACGTAAGTCATGCATTCACAGTCTTCAAACAACCCCTAACTGACGAAGTTTGGTCGGTGTTAATTACACTTTGTGAGCGCCATGTTCCTAATGCTGTTGTGTTTACAAAGACGTGTGATCAGAGCGCGGCCTTTGACATCTGTCTGTGATCTGATGAAGCATGTTTGATTGCAATTTAGACGCCGCGGTTTTGAAATATTGGGGTAACGCCGGTTTGGACAATACGATATGGCCGGTTGGGACTGAGGAATAGGGCCGGTATTCAGAATGGACAACATCCGGTATATCGAGAGTTGCTTACTGTAGAAACAAAGGGGAGGAAATCGGGACCTAAGAGGAAAGCCGGTATGGACAAAATTCCGGTATATACAAGAGCCGGTTTCGGCAGAGTACACTGTATATCATTTCCTATATGTTCACTATTGATTCCTAGGATGTAAAGTCGTTGATACGCGAGATATTAACCATTTTGTTCTCTGTCCTTGAAAAATGAGGTCAAAGGTCGAATTGAAGGTCACCAGAATATTCAGCATATATCATTTCTTATATGTTCACCATGGATTCCTAGGCTCTAAAGTCGATAATAAGCGAGATATTAGCCATTTTGTCATGTGACCTTGAAAATTAGGTCAAAGGTCAAATTCAAAGTTACGAGAATATTCAGCATATATCATATCCTATATGATCACAATTGATTCCTAAGCTGTAAAGTTGATAATAAGCGAGATATTACCAATTTTGTGTCCTGACCTTGAAAATTAGGTCAAAGGTCAACTTCAAGATCATCAAAATATTCGGCATACATCATTTCCTATGTGTCCATAATTCATTCCCAAGCTGTAAAGTCAATAATAAGCGAGATATTGACCATTTTGTGCTCTGTCATTGAAAATCAGGTCAGAGATCAAATTCAAGTTCATGAGAATACTAGGTATATATCATTTCCTATATGTCCACAATTGATTCTTAATCTCTAATCTCAATATTAAGTGAGATATTATACATAATCTGTCCCACTATAAAGCATAGGAGAATTTAACATAGGAAACTCCCATTTGGCACCCATCATCAAAACCGAATTGGCCGCCACACGCAGACCGTCGATTCAAGGGCAACGAAACTTATACACATCACAGAGGTATATGAGGGGAATTTTCTGAAACAAGAAACTCTAAACTGTCTGAACAGTTTTTGAGAAAATGGCCGCCAATGTCCAAAATTGGACGTTTCTCTTCGAAAATGGCCGCAATTTTGAAAAAAAAAATGCGAAAATCAAAATACTAAAAAATACCTCCCTCTTGAAATATTTTTAGGCATTTTTGTGCGAAATTTCAGAAAAATATGATTGTAAACTTTAAAGATAAAAATGTGGACGACGGACGACGACGACGAAGGACGACGAAGGACGACGGACGCAACGCCACGGCAATAGGTTATCGGACCAAAGGTCCGGTAACTTAAAAATTCATTGTCAGTCATTGTCAGTGGGAGAAATTGGTTCATTATACACTTGCAAGCTCAAACAATCAAATGCCGAGAGCCGTAAATTATAAAGAATATATTAGTATATCAAGTGTTTATACCGTGCTCATGCTCATACTTTAGCCTGTGTGTACCTAACAGTGGACTGACCGTCTTCATCTAGATCTTCCACTTCCGACCGGATGTCAATGGCAGCCGGCTGCTGGGAACTCTCCGGTCGGAGGTCGATTCCACTCAGTGCTGCAGACGACACGTTTGGCAGGCGGATGTCCACGCGACATCCCTTCTTGGTTTTCAACTGTCCATGGGGAATTTCAGCGCATTATATTTTGTGGACTCACTCGTTCAATAGAGAAGTTGACATATAGACAGCTTTATAAATTGCAACTCAATGGATCTGTCATAATTTGACATCAGAAAAATTTCAAAAGATGCCTATTCGTGATCTTGCGATTTCAAAAAAAGATATAGTTGCATACATGTGGTATTATGGCGAAGGTGAACGCATTGTGTAAACTATTGGACGAGCTAAGACCACCTAATAGATCTGCAAAGATTATGAAAATACCGTGTGCCCCTGATTACTACCCGTGTGCAAATCCACACCGTACTAAATATTTTTATTTCAATATTTATATTCAATCTGCTACACAGCAAGGTGGACCCTCCCCCTCCCCCCAAACAAAAAAAATGAAAATTAGGCCAAGGGCCAAAGATAGGTTACCGGACAATATATGTTCCATATTTAAGATGTTAGCCAGGTCACTGGTTGAATCCAAGGTCAAGAGAATATTCAGCATATATAATATCAAGCATATATCATGTCCACTGTTGATTGCTAAGCTGTAAATTCAATAATCAGAGAGATATTAGTAATTTTGTCCTGTGGTCTTGAAAATGAAGGCAAACGTCAAATTCAAGTTCATCAGAATATTTGGCGTATAACATTTCCTATATGTCCTTCATTGATTCCCACACTATGAAGTCAATAAGTGAGATATCAGCCATTTTGTCTTATCACCGTGAAGATCAGGTCAAAGGAAACTTGAAAATAAGGTCATTGGTCAAGTCGAGTTCACGAGAATATTCAGCATATCATTTGGAGTTTGACCGCAATTGATTCCTAAGCTGTAAAGTTGATAATAGGTGAGATATTAGCCATTTGTGATCTGACCTTGGAAATCAGGTCAAAATCCTGGTCAAATTCAAGGTCACCAAAATATTCAGCATATATCATTTCCTATATGTTTACTATCGAATTCTAAGCTGTAAAGTCGATAATAAGCGAGATATTAGCCATTTTGTGCTCTGACCTTGAAAATAAGTTCGAGGTCAAATTCAAGGTCATCAAAATATTCAGTGTATATCATTTTCTATATGTCCTTTGCTTTTGAAAATGAGGTCAAAGGTCGAATTCAAAGTCATGGCAATATTCAGCATATATCATTTTCTATATGTTCACAATCGATTCCTAAGCTGTGAAATCGATGATAAGGGAGATATTAGTCATTTTGTCATGTGCCCTTGAAACTTAGGTCAAAGGTCAAATTGAAGGTCATGAGAAAAATCTGTATATATAACTTCCTATATGTTCATAATTGATTCCTGAGTTGTAAAGTCACCAAAATATTCAGCATATATCATTCCCTATATGTATACTATCGAATCCTAAGCTGTAAAGTCGATAATAAGGGAGATATTAGCCATTTTGTAATCTGACCTTGAAAATAAGTTCAAGGTCAAATTCAAGGTCATCAAAATATTCAGTGTATATCATTTTCTATATGTCCTTTGCCTTTGAAAATGAGGTCAAATGTCGAATTCAAAGTCATGGCAATATTCAGCATATATCATTTTCTATATGTTCACAATTGATTCCTAAGCTGTGAAATCGATAATAAGGGAGATATTAGTCATTTTGTCATGTGCCCTTGAAACTTAGGTCAAAGGTCAAATTGAAGGTCATGAGAATAATCTGTATTTATAACTTCCTATATGTTCATAATTGATTCCTGAGTTGTAAAGTCACCAAAATATTCATCATATATCATTCCCTATATGTTCACTATCAAATCCTAAGCTGTAAAGTCGATAATAAGCGAGATATTAGTCATTTTGTGCTCTAACCTTGAAAATAAGTTCAAGGTCAAATTCAAGGTCATCAAAATATTCAGTGTATATAATTTTCTATATGTCCTTTGCCTTTGAAAATGAGGTCAAAGGTCGAATTCAAAATCATGGCAATATTCAGCATATATCATTTTCTATATGTTCACAATTGATTCCTGAGCTGTGAAATCGATAATAAGGGAGATATTAGTCATTTTGTCATGTGCCCTTGAAACTTAGGTCAAAGGACATATTGAAGGCCATGAGAATAATCTGTATATATAACTTCCTGTATGTTCATAATTGATTCCTGAGTTGTAAAGTCGATTAGAAACGAGATATTGGTAATTTTGTCCTGTGACCTTGAAAATTAGGTCAACGGTCAAATTCAAGGTCATGACAATATTCAGCATATAACATTTCCTATATGTTCACAATTGATTCCTAAGCTGTTAAGTCGATAAGAAGCGAGGTATTAGCCATTTTTCCTGTGACCTCGAAAATTAGGTCAAAAGTCAAATTCAAGGTCACGACAATATTCAGCATATAACATTTCCTATATGTTCACAATTGATTCCTAAGATGTAAAGTCGATAATAAGCGAGATATTAACCATTTTGTGCTCTTGACCTTGAAAATGAGGTCAGAGATCAAATTCAAGGTCACAGGAATATTCAGCATATATCATTCCCTATATGTCCACAATTTATTCCTAGTCTCTAATCTCAATATTAAGTGAGATATTAGGCATAATGTGTCCCATTATAAAGCATAGGAGAATTTAACATGGGAAAGTCCCATTTGGGCCGAGTTTGAGCCAAAATGGCTCACTTCGAGCGATTCAAGCACAACGAAATTTACAGACATCATAGGAGTAGATATGAGGAGTGTTATGTATCAGAAAAAAAAAGTCATGAACAGATTTGGAGAAAATGGCCGCCAAAGCCCAAAATCAGGCATTTTTCGTCAAAAACGGCCGCCATTTTGAAAAAAAATGCGAAAATCCAAAAACTAAAAAATACCTCCTTTTTGAATTACTTCTAAGTATTTTTGTGCAAAATTCAGAAAATTTCGCACGTAAACAAAAAAGATAAAAATGTGGACGACGACGACGACGACGACGGACGACAGACGCAACGCCACGGCAATAGGTTATCGGACCAAAGGTCCGGTAACCTAAAAACAAAAAAACAACGTATAATATTGGCACAGCTTCCAAATACAGCATGAAACATTTATTCAGCAACGAAAAGAGCGAGGAAACTAGTCAAGGAAACTAGTTTTCCCGGAGCAAATTACATCGATACCCTTACATGGCCAAGCTGTCGTCTCGCATTATATACTCGAGTCGGTTGTCATAGTTACCTTATCGTTAAGTAGGTATAGCTTGTTGGTTATGTCCCTTCCCAGGATGTGTCCCAGCACCAAGCCCACATAAGGTTCCTTGGCGAAGAGATACTCGAGGGCCTGGCGCTGCCAGCAGATGTAGAGACAAGGAGTGGCGGCGATGATCGACACCTACGTAACGACATTAAACACGGTTGCTAAGATTGGGTGAGTCACATATCGTGGCATTTTATGAGTGGATAAATTAGATGAACCTTCTTTTCTTCCCTCAGTCATGGAAGCGTCTCGTATCTCCTGGCAAAAATTGTATTGCTTTCCTTTCTTTTCCCATATTAATACAACATCATGGACATATATATATAGATCTTCTATGATCACTATGGGTAAGAAGCTTCCCTTTCTAATGTAGTCCCAATCAGACAAAATAACTTCCACGTAAATGCTTTTTATCGATAATTGACCATCTAAATGACAATTACATGGAATTTATCCTCTCCATGAGTGGACGACTCGAACTCGGGTGAGTCAAGGAACTGTCGCTCTTGTATCTGGTGAAGGAACTGTCCGCGGCTCACCACATTAGCCCTGTGATGTAAACGTACATTGTGTTATTCTAGTTAAATCGTGTCACTCAGTAGATGCAGGCTATACTGAGAGCATTTAAAAGATATCTTTTGTGAACATGTAATTTTGAGCCTAAAGGCATGCGACACGTGAGAGTAATCTATGTCATTAGCATATTAGGCCCTCACGTGCCCCGGATGAGCAGCCCAAGTCTGTCGGTTTTCGTCACTTCCTGTGTGGCGTATGGCTCCCCCTGGTGAAGGGTAAGCACGGTACTCCGCTCAGGAGCCACCAGCTTCTTGAATTGGGTTCTGGGAGATTTTGCCATTGACGGTTCAAGAACAGTGTGTCAAAATTTCCCACAGATAAATCCACAAATTGCATAATAAGTTTTTTTTTTCGTAATTTGAACAAACCTGACCTCCCAAACCACCCCCGAACCCCCAATATGAGAACAACTCACCTGGTGATCTGTAGAGGAGCAAAGAGGGTTTCATAGACGACTTCCAGTTCGCGAGAGAAACGAACGGGTCTCATTCGGTAGAGGATAAAGAACACTTGCAGAACGTTGATCATACACAAGGCAAAGTTCCAGGAGAAAATGTCAGGGGCACAGAGCATTGCCCAGGACCACGAGGCCAGCAGGAGGAAACCTGGGGGTTTAAATTCAAATACAGTATATTCAAAGTAGGCATTTAAATGCTAGAATTATTTTGTTTCAGACGGTAAGATACACCAGACTAAGGATCTCGATGGTTAACTGGAATGGAAGTTCATATTTTTTTTCAACGATTTCACATATTTGAAAGTCTAATGTATGATGTAAGTCTAGTATACGGTGAGAAACCGTTATTTTTTCGCCGAGGCACTAAGGTAGGTAGCCTACGGGAAGATCTAGGGGCCTACATGTACACGAAATTACAAAAAGCTACAGAAGATTTCTTATTTTCTTTCACCATTCTTCTTCTGTACACTAAGCTGTAACAAGTCCAGAATTACGCAAACGAGCTCCAAATTCGTCCCCAATACCCTCCCATCCATTCTCTCACCAAAAATACATCCACAGTGCATGAAGAGAAGTCCGTGCTCTGTTGTAGGAGCAAGGAATGCGATCAGAATTGCTGTGTGTGCCATTTGATAGAGGTAATGATGGGACTCCAACCAGTTGTCATGGCAACCGCCTGAATCCTCAGTGACGTGACTGGTGTGTATTGACAGGGTCAGGTTGGTCAGGGACCCTCCCGAGGGGTCGTAGCTCACGTTCCCGACGTACGGAATGATCATGGTGCATGTATTTATATTAACGTGCCCTCGATCTCTGCAAAACAAACGTACATACTGCCAAACATAAACTGTCTTTTTAAGTGCGAACACTGTTGTTCCGTGTAAATAAATATTTCCTTTGATGGAGAATCAATAACTCTAGATTAATGCGCATTTACCTCAGTATTATTCTCGTGAAAATAGACGTTACAAAGAATCCAAATTACGTCTCTGTAATTTCCACGGTGATGAATCACAAAATGAATTTTTAACTGGAGACTGTTAAATCCAGTAAATCCTAGATGCATCAATGTCACCCGCACTAGATTTCTGCTGCACCCAACAACCTACCAATCTTGAGCGAGCTATTTGCTATGGGTTCTAAGGTTTGTGTGCCTAGCCCCTTTAAACAGAATCAACGACCAAATTAGGGTTCATATGCAGCCTGGGCCAATAAATCATGAGCTGGGGCTGCTAAAGCCGTCGTTTGTGTCACCACCTACCTGTTGATTTATAGCAGACGTAGATCTATACAAGGCGTTATCCCGATGTTGATTTGTTCAGTGATGGGGCATTGCACAAAATTGCACGGTTTGTATCCATGGTGACGGGGCTCTGCCGCTGCAGCCAGAGCCGCCGTTCGAGGGTGGACACGTGACGCTCGCCGCTGACTTGGTGACACGCTCACTGGTCGCTCCCTCGGTGCCAAAGAATGATGTCACTTTAGCCATCCTGCGACCTGCGTACGTGTGGCACCAATGATGTTTCACCAAAGGGAAACCTGTTCTTGGCAGATTCTATTAGTCTGTGTTACACATGCTACATGTGCACGTCATAGCGTTGACGTGTTACCGGCAGTTTTACCATCTAGCACCTCACTAAGACCGGCATTGCCGTTCGATATCATAACGATTTCGAAGCACTAGGCCAAAGAATTTCTGTCACCAGCAAGACATTCTGGAAAATATTATGATAAATTCGACCAACAATATATGAAACCGACATATCAAATTTAACTGAGCATATTCCTCAACGAAGTTGAGTTCAAGAGAATTCATGACATCCGACTGACTTTGAGTTCAAGAATGGAACGTGGGGTCCTATTGCAATGCTTTGGTGCTGAGTAGTGTAAAAACAAACATGTATTTAGCTCTACTCTTCTAAGTATAACTGTTTCTGTTAAAATTTGATGTATCAGTTCCATATATTGAGTAGCATTTACCATCGAATTTTCATAATGTATTGTAGGTGATTTAACTTTTTTGGCCCAGTGTAGACTGTATAATCAAAACTCAATATTGGTGGTTTCAATTTTTGTTGGGCTGTTCATTCATGAAACTGATTATCTAAATGAAAATCAGTAAATTTTGCTCATCTTGAGATTCACTCTATGAAGGTTGAGATGTTTGCTCCAAACAATGTTATTTCTTATAATAATGTTTTCGTAGCTGACCTGTTAAACGAAGACGAATTATATACAGTCGATAATTCCGTCTATTGTCTATGTTTGTAAATTCAAGCATAGTTTAGGCTACTTCAATAACTTTACCATGAACGCTATCATCGCCGCTGGGAGATAGGTAATATAATGTGGACCCAATAAAATTAATTAGCTCAAGGGCCATTCAGGATACCGGGGAAACGTACAGTCGTAAGCCATACAGTCCAGATATGACCGCAATCCCCCCCCCCCCCCCCCACACACACACACACTATATTGGTGATTTTAACTTTTTGAGGTTATCGTAGGTTACCGCGTGACTTCCGATATGCTTAGAATGCATATTCTGATCTCTATCTACTTTCTCTAGGGGCCAATTCGTTGATTTCAAACAAGAGTAGACCTTCATGTTCAGCACTAAATTAAGTCGGTCAACTGAGGTCAAGTCCAAATCACAAGATACCAGTATACTCTCTACTCATAATACGAGCATGTGTTCTAGTTACAACTGGTTTGGTTGTATGGGCAAATACTCATTCCAAGTCAGATATGACAGGTCAGATATGAAATAATAGTAATAATAATAAATAGTAATGATAATAAATAGTAATAATAATAATAACAATAATAACAATAATAATAATAATAATAATAATAATAATAACTAGACGTCGAGGCCTAAAGATGCCTTGGAGGCATTTCGGTGTTAGGACTAATTCGTAATATTCAATTTGTGTTCGCCACGGGCTCTACGACACACCGCTTCCTAGATATCGTCGAAAATGAATAATGTTGACTCAGCAAAAAAAATTTCAGATCAAGGTCAAAGTTCATCTGTAATACCCCTTGGTCATGTTTGTCTAGAGCCACGAGTCCGAAAATGACGTCCATTTCGCTCTACGACACGTTTCCGAGATATCGACGAAAACGAAAAATGCCGACTCGGCAATAATATTTCGAGTCAAGGTCAAAGTTCATCCATAATACCCCTGAGACATGTTTGTCTAGGTCGACGAGTCTGAAAATAACGTCCGTTTCGCTCTACGATGCACCGTTTCCAAGATATCGAAGGAAAACGAAAAATGCCAACTCGGCAAAAAAATTTCCGGTCAAGGTCAAAGTTCATCCATAATACCCCATAGGCATGTTTGTCTAAGTCGACGAGTCCGAAAATAACGTCCGTTTCGCTCTGCGACACACCGTTTCCGAGATATCAAAGAAAACGAAAAATGCCGACTCGGCAAAAAAATTTGGGGTCAATGTGACGGAATAGCGTGTCTCCCGGCGGCTATTACGCCGACAGGATCGTATAGTACGATGTATGTCGTGCGTTAACACAAGACAGAAGTCCGACGTATCTTTCAACAATAATCCGAGTTTATTTGGATGATTAAGCCCGATGAAGATCACGGCCACTCACTCATTCGTAATCCCACAAGATCCGAAGTATAGTATAGTCCGATATAGTTCGATTTCTTCTAAATTCACAATATTCTTCTTATTAATCCTTGTACCTCTCTATTATATTTCTTCCTTCTCTCTTCTTCAAGCTCTCAAACCAGAATTCTATGGGGAAAGCGCGGGCCAAGTGCTGAATGTCTGTATTTTCCGCGTCGAGGGACAGGAGTTCATGTGATTCGTCAAATGTGATGTAATGTCTGGGTGGGCGTGGTTAAGTGTCTGGAAATGTGGTGATTGGAGGGAATGAGGGGTGTGTCATCGTGAGGAGAGTTGTTTACATGAGGTGCGGTGCTAGGACGGTGTGTGCTGGTGACGTCAGGTAAGTATGAAGTCATGTGATAAGTCTGTGTCATGTATGTCGAGTGGGAGAATGTGTAAGGGAGGGGTTTCGGGCCGATAACACCTGATTTCACCTCCTAATGGCCATTTACGGGGGTTCATGAGTTTCCCTGTCATTTTTGACATTAGAGCGTTGGGGGCGAAGCCCCCAACCCTCTACATGTCTATGTGCTGACTTTTTCATGGAGGTTTCATGCCAACCTATCGACGCCCGTTTTGGCATGTAAACGTTTAGAAACCTACTGCAAATGAGAATTTTCTTCGTCCTTGACATAAAATCTCTCGAATTGATGGCAAACTTTGAATATTCCACAGATGTATAATGCATAAATCGATGTGTTAGGTTTGAGAAAATTACGCAAAATGCTGAGATTGTTTTGGAAACGTCAAAATGGCGGAGCCGATGGAAATTGACGTTCCCAGAATGCAAAGCAAATTTTACCGCAATGACGCGTATTTTGGAGCACACAATTTTCTGTGCAGCAATTCGTGCATGCATGTAAGCTTGCGTGTGCCGTGTGGCATTCTTCGGTGTTATGAAGTGAACACAACGATACGTCTGCGATGCCACGGCTACATTTACCTTAATTTGACGTACCTTATATGTCAAGGTGTTGGCTTTGCGAAGCCTTCGAACAATCATTTATATTTTAAACTGGTCTTTTCATTAGCCCAGTGTAAATATGTTATTTATTATTGAGTATGATTTCAGATGCAGATATTCCTTATAGTTTCCAATATTTTTAAGGATATTATTAAGGTTCAAAATCATTTTAGCAGGCGTACAAATGTATCTGTTTCATTGAGTTCAAAATGAATGTTTACTTATGAGGCCTATGCTTTCATCATAATATACGGGAATGAATTGGAATCGTGGGGGGAGGATATATGGTAGCGTTTGTTGTGGGGGGGGGGGGGGGGGGGGGAGGGGGGAGGGGGAGTAACGTTGAGTAGTATACATTCAGCTGTCAGGGTGCTGGTGATGTGCTCGAGCTCTAATGTCGACTCTCGCAGTTAGCTGCATTTTCTTGTTGTTTTCTCTCACTTCGTATGCCTGATATGACTTTCTGTCCCCGGACTATGAGATTGGATAACGGACCCTATTTTGTTTGCTCGGAATACTTAATACTGGGTATTGATTCCACGTCTATATTCTACATCAAGGTCAAAGTTCATCCATAATACCCCTAAGACATGTTTATCTAGTGGGACGAGTCCGAAAATAACGTCCGTTTCGTTCTACAACGCACCGTTTCCGAGATATCGAAGAAAACGAAAAATGCCGACTCGGCAAGAAAATTTCGGGTCAAGGTCAAAGTTCATCCGTAATACCCCTTAGACATGTTTGCCGAGGGCGACGAGTCCGAAAATCACGTCCGTTTCGCTCTACGACGCACCGTTTCCAAGATATGCAGGATGCCTCAAGGATGACTCGGCAAAAAATTATTTCGACCTCTAGGTCAAAGGTCGTTTGACGTATCGATCCCAAAATCTATAGGGTTCTTCCCTGGTGATATATAAACTTCCGTGCAAAATTCTGCAACTATTGCTTGAATATTTTTCGAGTTATCGTCCGGAAACCAAGTTTCAAGGTCAGCCTCGATTTCATCCTCACGGACCTCACGGACCTCGGAGCCGGATCAAAAAAAATAATACACCTTAGACATGTTTGTCTATGGCGACGAGTCCGAAAATAACGTCCGTTTCGCTCTACGACGCACGGTTTCTGAGATATGCAGGAAGCCTCAAGGATGAATCAGCAAAAAATTATTTTGACCTCTAGGTCAAAGGTCGTTTGACGGATCGATCCCAAAATCAATAGGGTTCTTCCCTGGTGGTATATGAACCTCCATGCAGAGTTCTGCAACTATTGCATAAATATTTTTCCAGTTATCGTCCGGAAACCAAGTCTCAAAATTAGCCCTGATTTCATCCTCACGGACCTCACGGATCTCGGAGCCGGCTAAAAAAAATAGGGTTCTTCCACATACCATTTCTGACTACTGGTGAAAATTTGACAAGGATCCATCAAGGCAATCCAAAGTTATCGTCCGGAAACCAAAACGGCGGAAGAAAAAAAAAATTCTGCTAAAACCATATAATAATAATAATAATAATAATAATAATAATAATGATAATAAGAATAATAATAATAATAATAATAGTAATGATAATAATGATAGCAATAATAGCATATGCTCAAAGGGCCACAGTGGGGTCTTCCTACATTATACAAACTCTTTTTATGAACAAAAAGTATTTGAACAGATTTTGTGAGAATGACCACCAAAGTAAAAAAATCACTAGGCCTCTTTCGACGATAATAGCGCTCATTCTAAGGGGGAAAACCCCCTAGAAAATCAAAAATATTTTTAAAAATACCTGAATGTTGATTATTTAGGTATTTTTGGCTTTAGAACATCACGTATTCACTACAATTTTAACAATGAAATGAAAACAACTTTCGAGGTCTCTTATATATTACCTTAACACAGAGCCTACACCGCGTTGGAAGCAACTGCGTACGTTACGGTGTATCTAAAATATTGCCGACAACCGCACTTCAACTTGGAATCGGAAATGATCACAGTGAATTTCACCGTTGGTCGCTTAACACATTGACCACTATTCTACACACTAAAACGTTTATCCAAGTGATAAAATAAGTTAGGGAAATTTTTTGAACTGGTTATTGAATATTGTTATATTTGCAATAGCTCAGTAATGTCGTTGTACTTATTTATTCACAAACAAGATTTGTTTTATAATATATTATTACTGTTATAAGCGGCATAAATGAATTTCCGCGGACCGTTCAAAATCAAAACAAAAAAGTGCGGTAAACTTTTTTATTTTCTACATGAATAGGCCCTATAATTCAATAATGTGAAACCAGCTTTTGTCAGTGTGTTTGTAAACTACGCTTGTAGACAAACAACATCGCTTCTTTAACAATAATAAGTTATTATTGTCCCATACAATACATGCTCATACTCGATAATCATAGTCATACGAGTCTCATCATGATCATAGACTTGTCTAGTTGATGCTCCGAACGCGAACGTGGGACAATAGTACTAGTCAATACCACGGTTACCACCCCCCCCCCCCCCACACACACACGTTCGGCGCATGAACTAAGACTTGTCATACTCATAATCATAAGACAGACATGGGGTATTCGTATTCAGTATTCGTATTCATCTGTAATCGAATACAGATTTTTTAGTATTCACAATGTATTCAGTATGATTACTTGAGATGAAAGTATTCAGTATTGTATTCAATACATTTCAAAAGTATTCAGTAATCAATGGATACTTTCGAATACATTTCGATTTTATTATCTGTCTGACTCTGAGAGGGCAACAGGTGGCGAATCTGGGTATACATGTCATGATGTAATTTCAAAATCATCCACTTCAAACAGACATTACACCCCTTTCATGAATAGTCTGATTATTTGATCTGCATGAGACCAGCCCTGACAAACAGGGATGTGCAAATTATTTGGTAAAAGTATTCAGTATTGTATTCGAATACATTGAGATGTATTCAGTAATGTATTTGATTACATCAATAAAAAATGTATTCAGTATTCAGTATTGTATTCATGTTTTTCCAAAGTATTCAGTAATGTATTGAATACATTTACATGTATTCGACCCCATGTCTGATCATAGAGTGATAGACCAGCCTGGCTCTAGCACTAAAGTACTATGCGTGGACTTATCTGATAGATGTCCACACTGCATAGTACTAAATGCAGCCATGCCTTCCTTGTTTGGATGCAGATACTCCATACTTGCACAGTAATGGCTGATTTTCAGTTTGTTGCAACTTTGTGAGAAACTTTGCCCAAGATACTTGAAATAAAATCTTGTTGTTCGAAAGAACATCGCCCAACACCAGAAATTGATGTGAAGGATCAAACTGTGTGTATCTCGATGTCCTCCATGCACAATTGTATCTGTTTTTTGCCTCGATCTTGCGGAGTATCTGCATCCAAACGAGGAAGGCATGGCTGCATTTAGTACTATGCAGTGTGGACATCTATCCGATCAGTCCACGCATGGTACTTTAGTGCTACCTGACTCTGAGCGAGTGCTCCGCTTCGCTCAGGCTGGTCATAGAAAATAAGAAAAACAAGGAGCACATGTTCAATTTAGTGGACCATTCTGTTTCTCCATGATCATGATGATAATCAATGATAATGATGAGTTTATCAGTGGCACAAAATGACAGATAAAAAGAACTAATGATGTGTCATAGTATACAATTTTCTATCATTACCAACTCTCATTCCGGATCTTCACTATAGGAAATCAGCTGGGAATTGAATTGCCCACTAAATTGTACATGTAACCCGATATGTATGACTATCCTTTATTTGACCATGTAAACTAGCGGTGCGCCTTCAAGTTGACATGATCCCAAACGATATTGTCTTCTCTGAGGAAAAGTCAGTGGCTAAAATGTGTAAAATCATAATCATGATAATGTACATAATTGACTGGGTTCTGATTTAGTGCTTTCCTACGTTCGTTCGCACCAAAAACGCCCATAATTCCCAAAACCTAATTCCTAATACCCAATTCTCATGTCCACACCCGATTTTTGTCTCGCCCCCAGAGGGTTGGGAGAGACTAAGGGATCCAAATGTCCTGCGGCGGCGGTAGCGGTGGCGTCTCAATTTGGTTAAAGGTTTTGGTTGAGGTTTTTCCTGGGTTTCTTCTGTAAATTTAATAATGACCAGGCATTCTTCATGAAGTAAACAATCATGACAATGATCTGAGGATTGATGTAGGGGAAAATTTAATTCATTTTTTTTTTTCAATTTTAATGTGTTGGACTTGGAAAGTTTCACGACTTTTGACCAATGATAAATGAATGGGGATTCAGTTAAAGTTTTTATTTGAGATTTTTCATGTATTTCTTTTGTGAATTTGGTACTACTGACCAAACATTGTTTATGAATAAATGATAATAAATGATATCGGGTGAAATTCAATTTTTTGGTGTATTATGACGAATTTTGGGTGGCTCTGGACTTTCACGTTTTTAGCTCATTCAGCCAAGGTTAATGGAATGGTTTAATGGAGTTTTTCGTTAAGTTTTTGGGTGAATCTCTCACATTTTTCTTTCAAGAGTTCATGCAATTTGAGACAGAAGTTGTATGATTTGGTGGTGTAGGGTATTACGTGATGAGCGCGAACCACAGAAAGCAGTTTCAGTGATTTATATACCATAGTAGGGTGATGATATTAGTGTGATTGGGTGGTGTGAGGTAAGAAGAGTTTTAAATTGACAAATGTGAACCACGGAAAACAGTTTCTGTTAATTATATACCATAGCAGGATGATGATAATGTGATCACATGTTTTGTGCTTTCAGATAAAACACATTCAATTACAAAGCAATTTTGTTAGAACATATTTTTTTTTCATCGACTATTTTTTTCGGGGGCAAGACATTTTTATGATTTTGAGCCAGGTCTATCTGTAAACTTTTGTGTTTGTGATTCATTTCCTCGCTTGATTTTTCATTGATTTTCTGTCTAACTCAGATGACGTATGCATAGTCTGGCTGAGCCTCAGCCCAAGGGGATCTGTTTCCCATTCCCCGAGGGGAATCCGAATACCTCTTGCCTTGTTTTCAGGGCTACACCATGTACACCTGACAATGCTATTCTAAGGCCAAAAAAGTATTATTATTATATGATTCTGGTTAGGCGTGCGTAAATCACAGTGTACCCCACACAAAAGTTTGGTTTTTTTTTAACAAAGAGAGAAATTTTGTGCATTGGTTCCTGAGAGCCAATTTCATCTTATGCCTCATACATTGACACTCGAACAGCTAGAAATAGGGCACCTGGGTCTGTCGTACACCGATGTCAGTGTGATAATGATCGAGTCAATGGTCCAGAGTGTTTTCTACAATTCATAAGTTGGTGTTGGCTTATTGGCCTTTGACTAGCCGAAAGGGCCATATTCATCAGTCATCAGCAGCCAATTCTATGGGAAAATGGTAGACCAAATAGGCTGTATTCAACTGGGTGAGTCATCATGGTCATCAGCAGCCAATTTTAAGGGGAAAAAGAAAAAAAATAAACGCCACCCTCAGCAAGTGTTGATCCAACAATTAGCACCATGCTAGTCTTGCTACATTCTATCTGAACCATGTGACCAAACATTTCAATTCTAACCAATCACAGCCATGTCATTCAGATTGCTCTTGTTATCTTACATGCAACTCAGACAGACTATTACAGGTAAACCAAGACAGTTCGTTCAGTCGATCGGACTTTCTGAAATGTTTATACCTTTTTTTACGAATTTTACTCTGCCAACACTATAAATACATAAAATTAGCATATTAGCAATAAGATGTCAAAGATCATATTTAGGGAAATTTTCAGGTAGCGTTTTTATATTGATTACATGTCCCCACGGCATATGAGAACAGAGTCCAAGTGATGCATGTTGCAGCTCGCATGTCATGACTGGGATTCCATACCTTTATATCCTTGGCCTTTTACTTACAGATATCTCCAGCATGTCCAATGACACAACGTTGCCGGGTGATACAACCGGAAATGTATCGATTGAGAGTGAACTTGAAGCTGGGGATGTGTCTTCATCTACTTGTGCAACACTCAGTGATCTTGGTATGCTACCTCTAGGCTGTAGTTTAGTTTTGGTGGCATATGCAGTCATATATTGCAATCATATATATATGTAGATCTATACTGGTATGCAATACCATTTAATTTGACATACTTGTGTCATATTTTGTTTAACTGGATATGTTCTATTCATCAAAAGTAACTCATGTTCATCAAAAGTAACTCAGTAAGATATACTCATTGATATTAGCATGATTATATTGTGATACTATTTTCAAGGTGAAACAAGTATTTTGTCGGGAAAACAGAAACAAGCTGCTTTGAGATGGTCCAAGATGGAGAAGAAGAAAGCGAAGGAAAAAGAGAAAAATAAACAAAAAAGTAAATGTTTCCATGTGAATGTGTTCATCAAAATTATTTGACTTATTCTGAAATATACTTCATAACTCATCATATCTTTCCTTCATGTGTTTATTGTTAGTACATGACTGTATTTGTTTTGCAGATAAAATAACAAAAAGTGATTTTTATACAAAAAGCATGGAATTCAAAGCCTGGCTGCAAGACAGTGTATGTATCAAATGTTATATATTTATACATACTATTTTTGTCAATCTTCTCTAGTATTCATGTTTTGTAAACATCAAGGTGATTAGTTATGCAGTAATATATTTCATTACCTGTCATATTGTGATTAGGTGACGTACTTTTTGCTCTGCTTTCAGAAAGGAATGAACTTCGAGGACATGGATCCTAAGAAGCAGAAGGAATATTTCAAAAAATTTGTCAGGAAATGGAATAGCCGAAAACTAGAGAAGGTACAACAATTCATCATTCATGTACTGCTTTTTCACATAATGTTAATATATGTGCACAAATACGAGTTCAGATACACCATACAAATTCATTCACAGCAACATGTTTCCAATTATTTGATATTTCCATCAATAACAACTCCATTTCCAACTCAGCATTTATCCATCCCTAGAAATATTACCGTGGGGTGGACACGTTGTGGGCTGCGCTGGGCACGCCGACCACGCAGGTGAACTGGGCGATGCAGGGCCTTCAAGACCTGACGCCCGGCTCCGTCACAGAGGAAAACCTGGAGGAGAAATACTCCCGGCTGCGAGGCTCTTGTGGCGAGCTCGGCACCTTCGGCAAGAAGGCTGGTGTGGCGATGCTCCAACAGCTTCGGGATGCTGCCAAGGAGAATGCCTCGGATGGGTATGTTTGTATGCTGCATGGGCCATGGTGAACGATAGCTTGGCGACCAAATATTTTGAAAAAGAGCACTGAATTGCTAATTCCTGCAATGTTTCGAAAAAAATGTGTATGTACCTGTCTATTTTATTTTCATGTTGTTGACATAAATTGGTCCTGTCTGATGGTACTATGGAAACACCAGTAATTTTCATAAAAAATATTGCAATAATTGACAACTTTCAAGAAGGTGTTTTTCCTATGGACATTTTTTGTTTGTCTTTGCAGCGGAATAACAGAAAAAGTAATGGCCAAAGAGATTCAGGTAAGTACATCTGTACATGGAGAGCAATCAAATTTTCTGAAGAAGATACATATTGAGTTTGTTGTAAACAAATAAAAAGTTTCCTGCTCATGACGTCATGTCTTGTTAATATTTCAGAATCCAAGTAAAGTCAGTTTGATTCAGTCAGATTGGCCAGCACCACCATCTCCCTTGAAAGATATAAATTCTGCCTTTATTCCACCAAGTGATGTGAGTTTGTAAATCCTAACCCAATCATTCACATCCGTTTTCTGTGTTCATTCCATATAGACTATGTGCTTGAACTTGTGGTTTTACATTCAATTTATTCTAGATAATATCTCAGTGATCTGAAAACATGTGCATTGATTCACATTAACCTACAGTATTTTATTGATCAGGATGTGACATATTTGATGAATCCAGGTCCTAGCTGCTCTATCACCGCTTCCACCACAACCTGAGTGTAGGAACATCTGCAGCAGCACATTTCTGCCTCCCTCAGACAAGGACAAACCATCCACATCGTCCTCAGCATCAGAGACAGTTGCCATGGAGTCCTGCCTCAGTCCTCTAAGTGTGCCCATCCCACCACCAATGTCCCCTGATGAAGTGTTCACTGACAGCATGAAAAACAAAGACGGAAGTCATTCGGAGACTGCTCCTGCAAGCCATCCAGGAGTTCAACTGCGAAAGAGGCCGATTTCGATGAAAGAGGAGCTTTTCCATCCTCCAGCTGCTTCGGAGAAACCAACAGCTTCACGGCCACAGTCAGGCAGGTCGGCTTCAGCGAACGTCGCGGAGATCCAGAGGAAGCTCCACGCTGCCAAGTCTGTGAGTCATGAGACGCTGTCGACGGGTGGTTGTAAGAGTGCACCGCCTCCGCCACCACCTGACCGGTCCATCAGCCTGGACCACCTGCCGCAGAAGGGACCAGCTACACGGCAGATCGCCCCTGAACCGCCTGCACCCAAGCTGGCCCGCATCTCCAAGGTGCGCAGGAACACATTAACAGTCGCACCTGGTTGCCATGGAGACAGTGCCGAGCAACAGGCGTCAGACAGCTCAGAAGTCAAAAACAAAGAGTGAGTGAAAGATCATGATAAGTCACTTTATGTTTTTGACAAAGGCTATTTCGATAATAACTTCTGGAACAAAGTAATTATGACCTGCTTGAATATTGTATGCATTATGATTGCAATGAAATGTGGTGTGTATATTAGCAAGTAATTATGACCTGCATGAATATTGTATGTATGCATTATGATTTACAATGAAATGTTATGTGTATATCAGATACCATAGTATTGTACTTTCAGTCAGCCAAAAGGTAGTGGGGACTTGAAGAGACGGCATCCGGAGGAGGATCCGTACATCACACAACTGTCCAGGTTTGTTTACATTTATAGTTATTAAAATGGTTCAAGCTTCACATTGTGATTTTGTTCACATTTTGTACACCTTCATACCCGCAAAATATAATACTAGTAGTATGTGACGTATCTGATTCAATAATGTAACCTGTTTTATGGGACATTATGACAACCATGAATCATAATGCACCCGTACACTGACCTCATCAATCAATGATTTTCTGTTTTATCAGTGTGAGCCATGCTGTTTTCCAAACTCTGACCACTGCAAGGGGCAAGAAGAAAGCAGGAGAACTGACACCAGTTCACACCAAGTCTTGTACAGGCAGACAGAAACATCCATGAACTGCTTCTTTACAATTGTATATAAGGGCCACTACACATAATTTCTGTTGTCTGAGATACATGTACATTTCAGATGGAATGTGCATTAAACATGTTAAAAGAACAGAAACTGCAGTAGGGCAGTCACTTCCCAACTGCCTTATTATGTAAATGTATCAAATTTACCGAGATTTCGCAACTATACACAAAGATAATAAACCCGGACATGGTCTCAGAAATAATGTCAAAGGAATGTGATACATGTACATGTACTTACATGTACATCAAAAGAAAAAGACAAGCTGGCGCATTTTAGTGTGTGCATTTTAACATGCAGTCCATCCTTAATTAACCTCACCTCCACAAATATTCCATATACTTAATTACTTATGCTTCTGGATACATTTTCACATAGTAAGAGTACATGTTTTACTCTTACTGAGAAGTGGTTAAAATCAGCTTCATATCATGTCAGGCCAAAAAAAATTGAACTTCCAAACAAAATATGTCAAAACAAGGCATGGTTATGTGATAGTGTTTATGTACACTATATTGTTGTTAAAGATTGTAAACTGCGATGTTTTTGGTGTTTGTGACGCTCTGAATGTATTCTTCCTATTGGCTCTATACTCATGTATACATATATTGAACTGTGATTTATTACTTTTTTTGGCTGACATTCCTTTTGCAACCAGTAATTCAACAAAAATTGTGTGTGTTGTGTATTTTAGGTTACCGGACCTTTGGTCCGATAACCTCTTGGCATGGCGTTGCGTCCGTCCGTCCGTCCGTCCGGCGTTAACATTTTTATCTTTAAAGTTAACGATCGAATCTTTCTGAAATTTTGCACAAAAATGCCTAAAAATATTTTGAGAAGGAGGTATTTTTTTGTTTTTTGATTTTCGCATTTTTTTCAAAATGGCGGTCGTTTTTGTCGAAAAACGCTAAATTTTGGACTTTGACGGCCATTTTCTCAAAAACTGTCTGATCAGTTTTGAGTTTTTGGTTTCAAAAGATTCCCCTCATATACCTCTGTGATATGTAAAAGTTTGGTTGCCCTAAATCTGCCGGTTTCCGTGTGGCGGCCATTTTGAATTTTTGGCGGGTCGGCGAAAAAATTTTTTTTCGCCCCAAATCGCATTACTATCCATTTTGGGCAATTTCTAGGGCAAAAAAAAATTTTCACCCTTTGAACAAAATTTTGGACTTAGAAAATTTTCGGTACTTTTTCCCTTCATAATGGGAGCTGTCCGGACTGTACTCATAGAACGCTTGAAGATAGAGCTTAGAAATTGGCACTTTCAAATGGGAAGTCATATATGGCGACTTGTGTGGTGACCTTGAATTTGACCTTGGATGACCTTGAAAGGTCAAAACAGCCATTTTGGGGTCGAAAAACGCTCAAATTTGCACCTGGTCTGTATTTTCTCAAAAACTGTCTGATCAGTTTTGAGATTTTTGCTTAAAAAGATTCCTCTTATATACCTCTGTGACGTGTATAAGTTTTGTTGCCCTTGAATCGCCGATCTCAGTGTGGCGGCCATTTTGAATTTTTGACGAGTTGGCGAAAAAAAAATTTTTCGCCCCAAATAACATTACTATCCATTTTGGGCCATTTCTAGGCAAAAAAAAATTTTCACCCTTTGAAAAAAATTTTGGACTTAGAAAATTTTCGGCACTTTTTTCCTTCATAATGGGAGCTGTCAGGACTGTACTCATAGAACGCTTGAAGATAGAGCTTAGAAATTGGCACTTTCAAATGGGAAGTCATATATGGCGACTTGTGTGGTGACCTTGAATTTGACCTTCGATGACCTTGAAAGGTCAAAACAGCCATTTTGGGGTCAAAAAATGCCCAGATTTGCCTTTGTAGATGAAATGCTTGCAGATAAAGCTCATGTTTGCATTATGAACATATAGGAAGACATATATGGCACAACTAATGATGACCTTGAACTTGACGTCAGATGACCTTGAGTGCCAAATGTCTGACTTGGAATGTGTAAATTGACCTGAGCGGCCTAAACGATTCCACCCAACATATAGAATATCAAATGCCGCACACATACATGTAATGGTTACATCGAAGTTCATACGGATGACCTTGATTGGTAAATCCCAAGGTCATATGTTTACACTCCGAACCTTGATTGGTAAATCTCAAGGTCTGTTACCTGCCAATGCTGCCATGGCCAAACCAAAATTGTCCGGTAACCTATCTTAGCCTTTGGGCTAATTTTTTAAACCCAGATAGTGTCATATATATATTGTATGAATCATTTTCCATGCATTTGTCCCTTCTTTATGTACAATCTGATTAATCCATTGACGTTAATCATTATCACTGAGATTATCAGAGGTATTCCATTCTGAATGAATAATTTTCAAAAGATTGAAAAGCAATTGTTTGAGAACTATCTATAATTCAAATCCTAACTTGTCATTTATCAACTTGGTAACTATAAAATTTGAAGAAAAAAAATTAGATTGGTTCCACAATTTCCGATTCGATGCATGTGAACATGAATTAGGTGGAATCTATTCGTTTTTTTGTAACTGGTGCTGGGTGATACTCTGCCTGATGGTGCTAGCCTGATAACGTAATATGACAGCAAACATGTAGTGTTCTGGGTATAATTAATATACTAAACCCTCAAATGTATCCCCTTTGATGACTGTGCATTTCTGGTGACTATTTTACATGCTTCTGCTATCTATGGCTTTTGTGATGTACCATACATATATGCTGCAGACTGTAATGGTTTATAGTATCTGATGTGTTGAACAGATGGTGCACAGTACGGAACATACAGTGTATTGTATTATTTTGTTACAAAATGGTCGCCTCACTGCTTGAAGGTGCTCGAGAGTGTAGTTGAATCAGACACATCTGTCGATAATTGTTTATCTTTATTTTTCATGAAATCATTCGTTTTGGTAAATAAACATGTAGTCAGCTATGCGTTACTGTCGTTCCAGGCCTAAAGTCCTCCTCTATATCATATACACATGCAATCAAGGGGTAACAATTATGTTTCTTATATACACCACCAATCTAGACTACTACATGGTGCTTGGTGATCCAGGCACCACCATCTGCCTGTATGACTCGGCGCTCCTTTTCCCGCCAAACTCGCCTGCCATGTGCATGCTCAGTTTTGCAGTACCTTCATATGTCTGTCTACTGCCGCTACTGTAAACATACGGAACCACTGATAGGACATGAGAAAAAATAAGCCACTCAATTCACCAGAAATCATTCGCTCAATATAATAAACTGTCCTCTCAATTTATTATATTGTTCGCTCAATATAGTGATTTGTTCGTTCAATTGTTCTCATCAATTGACAGACTACCTGTCATCTAAATTACTTTGTTATATTGATAGTGTTCGTAGTTGGCTTATTATTTGTTTGCTATATCCGAATCCCTGTAATGTCTTTTAGTGCAGTACAGGCAGTTAATACCCATCAGAATCCTCCCTGTGGCCATTATTTTAGTTCAACCCTTTGTGTGAATCATATTATATCGGTATATCTTTGCTAAGGGTTTCTATGAAGAGCTTACTAGTATGTGTTCCCAGTGACGGGTTTCTATGAAGGGCTTACTAGTATGTGTTCCCAGTGACGGGTTTCCATGAAGAGCTTATTAGTATGTGTTCCCAGTGACGGGTTTCCATGAAGAGCTTATTAGTATGTGTTCCCAGTGACGGGTTTCCATGAAGAGATTACTAGTATGTCTTCCCAGTGACGGGTTTCCATGAAGAGCTTATTAGTATGTGTTCCCAGTGACGGGTTTCCATGAAGAGCTTATTAGTATGTGTTCCCAGTGACGGGTTTCCATGAAGAGCTTACTAGTATGTGTTCCCAGTGACGGGTTTCCATGAAGAGCATATTAGTATGTGTTCCCAGTGACGGGTTTCCATGAAGAGCTTATTAGTATGTGTTCCCAGTGACGAGTTTCCATGAAGAGCTTATTAGTATGTGTTCCCAGTGATAAATACCCTTCATAAATGGGAGAAACATTGTTAGCTGCATCGATCGTTTAAATCATGGGCTGGTGTCCATGAAAGACTAGGTGCACCCTTTTGCCTCATTCATGGTGCCCTTTTACCTCCGTGCTTGTGATGGAGTAGTCTCCTGAGGGCTTGTATAGATGCCCAGCTGGCAAGCTACATTGGAGCAATGTCAGACCGCCCGCACAGCATGGTGGTGAATCCCTACAGCATCACAGGCTGTGTGTTGTGTCAATCATCCTGAGTTTGACGCAGGAATGGTTAGCTAGGTTGTACGAAGTTTCTGTGCATGGTTCCTCCAGGATCTTGTGTTGCTGGAACCTTCTCCTTCTGGGACAGGAACTTTTTTTACATTTGTTTTGCAGGAAGATATCGCTCCAAGCATAAGCGAGAAGTCAAAGACTTCACTTCTTGCTCATACAGTTCAGGAATCTGGCTACATTCTCCAGACCCTCGTTGACTCCAGAGGAGGCCGTAGATACAATCTCCCCGGCCTCAGGTGTGTCCTTAAATGAACATGGATTCTATTCTATTCTCTCCAAGGAGAGGAATCGTAATAATTTAAGGGACTGGCAACCGATTATTTATCACTCTTTTTTGATAGATTGATAGCCATATGTTGGGTTGCAGGAGCATCCTCCGTTTCAAGTGACAGAGGTCCTCAGGTTGGCAAAGCAGGTCCCTTGATCGCTCGCGTGATTGAGTCCCTATGCTTTTATCATACTCGCTCGAGGTTCAATTGTACAAGTGGTGCTGGTGTCAGGCCACAGTATGACAAGTCTTGTACTCTATACCAGGGACCAGGCTGTCACAAGTCATTCTTAAGGTGGACCCAAGTCACGACCCTTCCTCATTGGAGGACGAGATGCAAGATGGTAGCAAAGGTTCTAAATTTCGCTGGGTTCTTGAGTTGATCGTAAGGCATATGGACTTGCCTGTTGTCAAAACTTCAGAAGCCAGTACGTAATGGAACCAGAGAGTTCATGTCGATGTCAGAGCATCAACTGGTCTGCCTACGTGTCGCCATTCCCAAGTGACGAAGGAGGTTATGGCCAAAATCAACTTGGGGGGGGGGGGGGGGAGGGGTCTGGCGAAGAAGGACATGACTCGTATGTCAGCATTTTCAATGACACCTGACTGTTGGTCATTATCAACCAACCTGGTCCAGCGTTCTCCGCCACCAATGTCATTGAATGAGTGATGGAGGGTCTCACTTCGGTGAGGCTACAAAACCACCAATGAATTTGAAATTATGATTCTTCCCAGTGCCCATCAGTCAGAAAATGTATGTTCTCTCGAAGCAAGAAGGAGATAAATTGTTGGCCATGAAAGTGATAGAGGTGGTCGAAGACATGCAATAATTTTGTTCTCTGATTTTCCTGGTATCAAAATGACAGGTACGTAGCATCTCGGTTCCGATCTGTTAAACCTCAACAACTCCGTGATAGTACTTTGATCATCATCATTTTCTATACAAAAAGCCATGTAGAGGAAAAGTGACCATTCAGTATCAAGGACGCTTACCTGTGTCCATTCATTACGCCCATCACCGCTATCTAAAATTTGCGTATCAGGGTGTATTTTACCAGTTCAGGGTATGTCCCTTTGAGGTTGCCACAACTCTGTACGTATTCACACGCATTGCACGGGCAGTGGCAGCCAGTGTTAGATAGCTGGGATTCTGTTCCATCATAACATCACCGACTGACTGAAAATAGCCAACACTCATTTGCTGCAGATCGAGCAATCTTAGTTTGTTCTTATTTTGGCCACTAATCTAAGGGCGGGGGTGGGGATCCAAATTGGGAGAAGTCATAGCTCATTCCAACACAAATGTCTAAGAACGTCAGAGTAGAGTGTGAATTGAGGCGCTGAGTAGCTCTATCAGACAAGTAGTTCTCGAATTGAAAGTGGCAATCGAGGAGCTTCGGAACTACCCTCGATCATAATACCGATATCCCACAATGATATTCGTGCTGTCATCATTGGAGAAACAACTTGACAGATGTTTTTCATAGAATCTGCCATTGATGTCTAATCTTACATGGGTGGTTCTGATTGGTTGGACCAGTTTGTTGTTTTGAACGATAATGCCAGGGAGGGCATAGAGATTGTGGTTAAAACTCGCCTATTTGGACTGGGGAATGACAATATTGGCGTATATGACATATTGGACTTTCTTGTGGATGCCTCAAAGGTACATGTAGTTTGGGGGATCACATGGACGAGCAGAAACTGTGAAGCATGTGGAACGTGCAGAATTATGAATGCATACCGATTTATATAACGATTCATAGCGATTTATATAATACTGTATAGCGCCAGTGGCAGAATTTTGTAACAAGCTCTTCAAAAAGTTTTTGCTGTTTTCCCAGAGACAATATTCATTTGGATAGCATCAGTGTCACTCTGATCGAGCCAGGATTCATTTCAACAAGTGTATTTGGATTACCTACATGGATTGTTGGAATATCACCTGAAACATGATTTTTCATTGAACTATTTGGCAACATCCCATGGACCACCAGCCATCAGTGCTCAGTCAACCATGAATGCTGTGGATATTGTAGTGAGAGTGTTCTGTTGTGCTCTTCTACTGAACTTGTGTGCTGTGGTTATTTCACCCTTCACTGGTCACCCCAAAACAATGGCACGCTTGGTTTTAGGCTGTGTTGACAAACATGTACCAAGCATGGCGGATTCTTGGTATCAATTGAGGGTTGCTGAGACTTTCAATTATGTAATAGAGAAAGTACGAGTAACTGTCCATTCGTAGATCTGAAAGGGCGAGGCCCGTGCTTTCTCGGACTTAAAATACACCCCATACTGTCCATTCTTACTCAATAAGAATGGACTACATTCTTTTATTTCTGTCCATTCCTGAAAAGAATGGAGCGTCACAGGTGTATTTTAACACCCAGAGCCAGCCCACTTCTTCGGCGCCCGACGCGGTAACGCAGGAGGTAGAAAGTGTCACATTCCTGTAAGGATTACAAGACGGAATCCATCACTACAAGTAAGGCAGACACGAACTGACACTTCCAATCTCGTGAATGTGCAGTTATCCTCAAAAGTGGTTGCCACGAATTTTCAAATGTCATTGATAAATGCCAGATCAGTTGTCAACAAATCTGGTCTACTACGGGAATACATGATTGACAATAACATTGACATCCTGGCCATAGCTGAAACTTGGTTGAAGGATGGAGATGAATCAGTTGTTGATAACCTCTGCCCCCCTGGCTTCACATTCCTTGGTGTTCCACGTCCAGCAATCAAAGGTTGCAGAGGGGGTGGCGTTGGATTTGTGATTCGTCAGGACATCAATACTGTCATTCCAGTTGACCGCGAATCCTATACGAAGAATCCTCAGCATGTCGTGCTGATATATAATAATAATAATAATAGTTTTATTTATAGGGCGCCAATCATGAAAAATACATATCTGAGCGCCTGACAACAATAAGAACATTAGAGTAAACCGTAAAAAATAAAGAAAAATAAGAGTGAAAATACGAGAACATAGTGTGTAAGACATGAATAAAAGAACATGTATAATGTTAATGAAAATTATATTAATATGTATATGATTTTTTAAAAAGGAATGTTTTAAGAAGACCTTTGAATGTGACTAGACTAGAGCAATTGCGAATGGTAATAGGGAGTTTATTCCACAATCGCGGCCCTGAGATGCTGAAGGCTCGCATTCCATAGCGCTGAGTGGAGAAACTTGGTTCGGCCAGAAGGGTTGTGTCTGATGAGGATCGAAGGGTTCTGCGGTGCTCACGAACATTGATCATGTCTGTGATAAAGGACGGAGCCATTCCATGTAGAGCCTTGAATATGGTCAGGAGCACCTTGTACTCGATGCGTGCAGAGACAGGGAGCCAGTGTAGCGAGTAGAGGTGAGGGGTGATGTGTTCACGAACCCGGCATTTGGTCAGGATTCGGGCTGCGGAGTTTTGAACACGCTGGAGCTTCTGAAGCTGGCAGCTCGGAAGCCCGAGGAGCAAACTGTTGTTGCAGTCCAGGTGTGATGAAACAAATGCGTGAACCAGAATTTCTGTGGATGCAGTATCGAGGTACTGCCTGAGCCGACTAATATATCGAAGGCCGATTGATGCCTTACGGACAATTGTGTTAACATGGTCTGTCATTGAGAGATGTTGGTCGAAATAGGCACCGAGATCTCTAACACATGCTGATGGGGAAATGTCGGCATCACAGACAGTCAAAGTGGTGCCGCTGAGAACGGATGTCCTTCTCTTTGAAGAAAGGTACAGAACTTCAGTTTTAGAATCATTGAGCTGAAGTTTATTCGACACCATCCACTGTTTGACGTCACGAAGACAACTCTCCAACTGGGTGATTGTAGATGATGCGTCACTATTAGCGGATACGTAGATTTGGGTATCATCTGCATATAACATAAAGTTCAAGCCGTGAGTACGTATGATGTCACCGAGTGGGGAGGTGTATAGGGTGAAGAGAAGGGGACCTAACACGGAGCCCTGTGGTACCCCATAGCGGAGTGGTCGGCTTTGAGAAGATGAACCATTGATCATGACTGACTGATGTCTGTTGTCGAGGTATGATGAGAACCAGTCAAGTGCTGTGCCTGATATGCCGAAACGAGTCTGAAGACGTTGAATAAGGAGGTGGTGGTCAATGGTGTCAAAGGCCGCACTGAGATCCAACAGAATCAGTGCGACCTCGTGCCCTTGATCGATGGCAACCAGGCAGTCATTGTAGACCCGAAGTAGTGCGGTCTCAACACTATGACCTGGGCGGTAGGCTGACTGCAAGGGCTCGTGAAGGAGGTGACGCTGCAAGTAGTCATGGAGTTGAGCTGAAACCACCCTTTCCAGTAGTTTCGACATGAAACTCAGATTGGAGACAGGCCTGTAATTGGAGAGGGTTTCCTTATCTAGTGTAGGTTTTTTGAGGAGTGGTGAGATGGATGCGGACTTGAATACATCGGGAAACAACCCAGCTGAAAGCGACTCGTTCACCACAGAGGTGAGAAACGGTGCAAGAGTAGTGGTACACAGTTTGAACACTGAAGCTGGTATTGGGTCCATATGGGAAGACTTAACTGGAGATGCACGTAGGAACTCCATGATGGTACCGATTGATACTGGAGTGAAGTCAGTCATTTGCGCAGTAAGGGCTTCTGGAATGGCAGATGATGAGTCAGACACATGGAGGTCGAGCTCTGAGCGAATGGTGGAAATCTTGTCATCGAAAAAGTGGCTGAAAGCATCTGCCAGCGCAGCAGAGTCCGAATGAGTTGGAAGATTGCATTTGGGTGGTCCAGATACCAACCGTTGAACTTCACGAAAGAGTTGCTTGGGATTGCTGTCCAAAATTCTGTTTTGGAAGTAGGCTGTTTTAGCTTTCCGGATATCAGTGTAGTATGCTTTGCATTCAGATCGGAGAATTTGGAAGTGGATTTCCGATTTGGTCTTTCTCCAACACCGTTCACATTGACGAACTTGTTGCTTCTTGGATCTGAGTGTTTCATTATACCATGGGGCAAAAGGTCTCTGCATGATAGTCCGGCACCTAACAGGTGCATGGTCGTCTAGTATACTGGATAGAATGTTGTTATACTGAGAGCACAACTCGTTCAAGTCAGCAACCTTTTCTTCGAAGAGTTCAGAAGAAGCAATGTCATGAATGAAGGATTGGACATTGATCGACTTCAGTGCACGAGAACAAACAGTCACTTTGTGCTTTGGAGGCTTTGCAGTATGCACCTGACAAGACAGTGCAAAATGATCAGAAGGCATACTCGGATGAACTTTGATGTCACTGATCGGAGGAGGATCAGTATTTCCCTCAGTGTTCACTATGATGAGGTCGAGCGTGTATCGACCTCCAACGTCGGCAAAAAACAAACTGACTGTGCAACAGTTTTTTGATGAATTTGTGGTTTTTCTGTCACACATCTGTGTCTCAGTGCCAGGTGCTATTTGTGTGTTAGGGGGCCTTTAATGTGCATTGTGATATTTCTGATGATCGATATGCTAAACTGTTTGCTGCTATCTTGGACTCCCTCGACTTCCACCAACATATCAGTCAACCCACACACAGAAATGGTCATACCCTCGACCTGGTGATTACAAGGAAGGATGTTTCCCATCCTAGAGTGATTGTGGATGGTGTAGAAGATATTGGATTTTCTGATCACCATGTGCTATCTTGTCGAATCAGCAATGTTCATTGTCCTCAAACCAAAGAGAGTCTCATTCATGCCAGATCTATACGGAAGATAAACCGTGAGAGGTTTGCTAGTGATATTCATGAGCAATTACATGATCCTGCTCTGTGTAATACATTGGATCAGATCATATCACAGTATAACCAAACCATTGCAGATGCAATGGACAAACATGCCCCTCTGTGATCTCTCAGATTGAAAGGCGACAATGCAAAACCATGGTATACTGATGAAATTCACAGGGAAAAAAGAAAACGCCGACAACTCGGGAGAAAGGCCAAGAAAACAAATCTGGCAATTCATAAACAGATTTTCAAGGACCAATCACGAAGAGTTGTCGCTATGATTGACGCCAGTAAAGCGACTTTCTACCGGTGTAAATTTCAAGCTGCCAACACCAAAAAGACTTTCAAGTTGGTTTCTTCTACGCTCCAGACATAACAACAATTTCCCTTCTTCAGATGACCAACAAAGTCTTGTGGAATCATTTGCGAACTATTTCAAAGAGAAAGTTTCTAAAATCAAACATGTGTTGGATTCAATGGTGGACACCAAGTCACTTCCCTCACAGTCACCAGAGATTTCCTCCTCGCTTCTCAGCTTCCGTACTCAAACTTAAGGACAGATTCTCAAACTGATCGGATCCAGCCCAGTTAAGTCGTGCTCTCTTGACATGCTCCCTGCTGTTCTGCTTCACGACGACCACGTGTGCAGAGCTGTACTTCCAACAGTCACTGCAATTATCAACCAATCACTGACAGATTGCGAAGTCCCAGCTGAGTTCAAACTGGCAGAAGTAACTCCACTTCTAAAAAAGACACCAACGAATTAAAAAATTACAGACCTGTCTCTGATTTGCCTCACATCAGCAAGCTGCTGGGACGAGTAGTTGCAAAACAGCTCACAGAATACCTGTCACAGAATGGACTCAATGATCCACTTCAGTCGGCCTATAAGCGAGGTCATAGCACTGAAACTGCTATTCTCAAGATAAAGTCCGACATGGATGTTATTCTTGATCAGGGTGATGGAATCCTTCTGGTTTTGCTCGATTTGAGTGCTGCTTTTGACACTCTTGACCATGGACAACTGTTTCACAGATTGCAGCACTCAGTCCGAATCAAAGGTCCAGCGCTAGAATGGATCCAGTCTTTAAATATCTGACCGGACGACAGCAATTCATCCGTATCGGCGACGTCACATCCCATAAAGTTCTGCTACAAGTCGGAGTCCCTCCAGGTTCGGTCCTTGAGCCGCTTCGATTCTTTATTTATATTCTCCCACTCAAGGATGTCATTGAGAAGTACGGGATTGGACGACATGGTTACGCCAACGATCCACAGTAATATTGTCGGCTCCCCTTGAAACAGTCTGAGGACTATTCCCACAGTGTCAATAATATGAACTGTTGCGTGAGGGATGTGTGTAAATGGATGTTGGAAAATATGCTTATGCTAAACGATGCAAAGACAGAATGTGTCATCATCACTCCCACTCGTTCTCCCATTCTCTCGGCAAATATGAATGTATCAGTGGTAATGGGGGAGGTGAAAATCAAGCCCTCTCGCATTGTATCTAACCTGGGTGCGACACTGGACGATCACTTGCAAATGAATGAGCAGGTCTCCAAGGTCACTCGAGCCGCATATTTCCATCTTCGTGGTATTGGCAGTATTAGGTGCCATCTCGACACAGCCACGTGTAAGAAAGTAGTAAACGCCACTGTTACATCACGCTTGGATTACCGTAATGGACTTCTTTCCGGTGTGTCTTCTCGTGCACTCAATCGTCTCCAGGTAGTCCAGAATAATACGGCATGCCTGGTCTCTGGTACGCGGAAACTCGACCACATTACTCCAGTACTGATGGACCTCCATTGGTTGCCAGTCAGCCAGGGTGTCAAGTTTAAGCTACTTTCTCTTGTTCAGAGTAGCCTTCACAGTTCTGACTCTCCACAGTACCTGAAAGAGATGTTTCAGATTTACCGTCCTGGGGGGAGCCTTTGATCAGCAGATGACCAGTGGACTCTTAGGGTCCAGCGAGTGGCTTGACAGTACGGATCCAGTACTTAGAACAGACAGAAAAGACAGTGTTTCCGAAAAGAACTAAAAACTGTTCTTTAACCGAAACATTTGGACACTAGATTTTTAACTTATTATCGTATCTTATAGTAGCTGATAGTCATCTAGTCCTACTAATTTTTTACCTATTTTTTACCTATATATCATACTTTTTGTGTGTGTGTATGTGTGTGTGTGTGTGTGTGTGTGTGTGTGTGTGTGTTTTCTTGTTTATACTCTTCTGTACAGCGCATAGAAACGTGTGTAATTTTGCGCTTTTACAAATGAATAAATTATTATTATTATTATTACTCTTGGCCAGATCTGGTAATTCGTCAGATGTTCGGAACTCCAAACATACCGGTCTACCTGTTCGAGATCTCTCATCACAAACGCCCGGATTTCTCACCACTCCCAGAGAGTGGAGCACTAGCTATGGACTTGATGTCTCAGCCCTGAGACGGGATATACGGGTATGTGTACTTGCTAACTTGGTTTGTCATGGTGGTGCTGCACAAAGTAGCCAGGATTCAGTGCGAGATCTGTTGTCTCTGGTGATCAATGTACCTGGAATACCACTGGTCACCAATAGGTTGCTCAAGCAGCTGGGATTGGACATATTTCACAATTCTGCCCACGTCCTCAAATTACATGTGTGGATGTCATCAAATGATTCTTCTAGGGTGCAGTTTTTTAGGTTACCGGACCTATGGTCCGATAACCTATTGCCGTCGCGTTGCGTCCGTCGTCTGTCCGTCGTCCGTCATCCGTCCACATTTTTATCTTTAAAGTTTACAGGCGGATTTTCCTGAAATTTTGCACAAAGTTGCCTAAAAATATTTCAAGAGGGGGTTATTTTTTAGTTTTTTGATTTTCGCATTTTTCTCAAAATGGCGGCCATTTTTGACGAAAAACGACCAATTTTGGACTTTGGCGGCCATTTTCTCAAAAACTGTCTGATCAGATTTGAGATTTTTGTTTCAAAAGATTCCCCTTATGTACCTTCATGATGTGTATAAGTTTTGTTGCCCTTGAATCGCCGGTCTTCGTGTGGCGGCCATTTTGAATTTTTGACGGGTCGGCGAAAAAAATTTTGTTTGCCCCAAATCGCGTTACTATTCATTTTGGGTCAATTTTAAACAACAACAAAATTTTCACCCTTTGAAAAAAATTTTGGACTTTTTTCCTTCATAATGGGAGCTTTTTGGACTTTTTTCCTTCATAATGGGAGCTGCCAGGACTGTACTCATACTACGCTTGAAGATAGAGCTTAGATATTGGCACTTTCAAATAGGAAGTCATATATAGCGAGTTGGGAGGTGACCTTGAATTTGACCTTTGATGACCTTGAAAGGTCAAAACAGCCATTTTTTGGGTGAAAAAAATGCCCAAATTTGCCTCTACAGATGAAATGCATGTAGATAGAGCTTCAATTTGCATTATGAACATATAGGAAGTCATATATGGAACAACTAATGATGACCTTGATTTTGACCTTGGATGACCTTAAGTGCTAAATGTCTGACTTGAAATCTTGAAAGTTGCATCTGAAGCATAAACTTTTGCACATACAGGTTAGGATTGTGTATAAGCCTGTAAAAAGGTCATGTATAAATGGCACATTTTTTGGTGACCTTGAACTTGACCTTAAAGACCTTGAAGGGCGAATCTCAAAATCTGAAATTGGCTTCTACACACGAAATACTTGTTGATAAAACTTATATGTTTGTATTATGAACATACGAAGTCATATGTGCAGCATACCTGATGGTGACATTGAGATTCACAAAGATGACCTTGACTGGTAAATCTCAAAATCATATGTCACCTACAATGCTTGAAACCAACATTGTCCGGTAACCTATCTTAGCCCTTGGGCTAATTTTTCACAAGGAAGAACCGGAAGTTGCATGTGTCCACTATGTGTCCTTAATGACTCAAAACATAGTTTGACCAGCAGTACTAAGAAGTCAGGGTTCTAATTGGACATGTGAAGAAACACAGTTTTTCTCTCAGTTTACTAGTTTCTTGAGCTGAAAGTAGAGTATTAATTTCCACGCTTGGTTGAAAAGAAGCAAGTGCATTTTCGTTGAGTGAACTATATTATTCTGGTATGTATACTTCTCAACATGTAGGGGCCTACCAGTAGTTATTTCACATGAAACCTTTGAACGTTCTTCTCTTTCATGACTCCCTAGCACAAACTGTTTCACAATATCTCCTTGGATATTAAGGAGAATGTAGTAGTTTAGATTGATAATGTACTGTACAGTCTAAACTCTGCTGGTGGCTACTTTTTGTATGAGACAGACAAGTGAAACTGCTGCGTGTGCATATGCACGGCAGACAGACAACGATGGCCAGCAACAACAAGCGAATCGAAAAGGAACATTATGGTACTTTTAGTAGTTTAGGAGCGAGTATAGCATTAAACGGGAAATTGAACTAATTTCTAAATTGAATTTATTGTTTTGAAAATTTCAGCCTTTCATGTTGCAGGCCATAAACGTCACTAATTAGTACCAGCTTTCTCTTTGAAAACATTCTCTAAACTTAAGCTAAGTTTAGCACGTGTACATCTTCCCGAGGTCAAAATCCTTAATACTATACGTATCACTCGCTGTTATAATCAGTAGATGGAAAGTTGGGTAGTCTTCATTCAAATGAAATTGGGGAAAATTTGGCGGGAATTAGAATCGTCGCACTGCCAATCTGTTCAGCCAAATTTATTTGTACCGTGAAATGGAAGATTTCATATATGACTTCATATATACTAATACAACTCCAGCTCTATTGTCGACATGTATTCGGGTGTTTGGTTTCCAGTGACCAATGTCCACAACCAACCATTTACAGTAATCTGAAATCGAATTAGGTGTCACTAAAAGATCAGTCATGATTGAATTCTCATGTGCGGATAAAACAGTTCGTCCCCATGACAATTTCATGTATGCTGATGAAACAATTTTTCCTCAATGAAATTTTTTCCTCTCTCATCTGCAAATGATGGCAGAGATAGCAGAGATGGCGGGAATGAAGCAAAAACCCACCGAAGTGAATTTGGCTATTCAGTTTCGAAAGAAAACCCAGATATTTGGCAGTGATTGAACTGAGAATCGTGTGCGTATGTGTTTCGTCAATTTGTGAATAGCACAATGAACTCACAAATACTCTCAAAGTGATCATTGTGCGTCACAATATGGCAGCGTGTAACCAGCACACTGAGAATGACGTGCGTTATCAATAACGCAAGAGAGCTGTGTGAAAGAAGTAAAGGATGGAACAGGTTTTCCTGACATCGAGCTCTTTTTGTTGAAGATAAACGTTTATTATACCTATATGTATTGACAAAAAGGAATACTATATGCAGAATACAGGAAAGCCGTTTTAGAGACATTTTTACAAACGTAACGATCGATATTTTCATTATATATATTTTCTCGATATCACATGTATCATCGGCATCCTTAGCAGTCGGCAAACAACAAATTTCATAGGTCGGAGAAACTGAACGATGAAAAGATGAACGATATAAACTTGGTACTTAATAATCTGCCTGAACCATGGCCGTTGAGAATCGTTCAGCCTTCGCTGGTGGCCTATTCTCGAGTACACGTAACTGAATCAATCAATTACGAAGAACAAAGAAAAATCTTGAGAGCTTGGAAAAATATCATTCTCAATGCAAACAGAGTTATTCTAATCGTTCATGGATTCCGAAGCACCAGTGAAACACGATGGGTGCAAGACCTGAAAGAGGCCCTTCTGAAGAAAGCGGATGATTTAGTTGTCCTCGTGGACTGGGCAGGTGGAGCAAACGTGCGCTTCTTTCAGTACATGGAGGCTGCTTCCAATACCCAAACCGTCAGTGCCTGGCTCGCGGGTATACTATCCATCATTCGGGACATCAAACCATCCCTCTATGTGTGGGGCATTGGTCATAGTCTTGGTGCGCACGTGCTTGGACAAACAGGCCAACGTAATCAGCTCATCAACCGTATCACAGGCTTGGACCCAGCAGGTCCTGCCTTCGAACTGGCCAACTGTCGCATCAGGCTCAGTCCCTGCAGTGCTACAGATCTCGTAGATGTGATTCATACTGACGGCTTCAACTGTGAGCGCTTTGGTAAGGGAAACCTGAAGATACCGATCAACCACTTCGGGTCTCTAACTCAACTTGGCACCTACGATTTCTACCCAAACTATGGGACATCCAATCAACCTGGGGCACGTCGTATAACCAGCAGTCATAACAGGGCCGTCGAGTTGTTCCTGTGGAGCATAGACAACCCAGGCAAATTCACGACCAGATCAATTTTGGCAGGAGAGGAAAAATTCAACAGGCCTGTGACTTGTGTACGGCAGCTTGACATCGAGGTGGAGATGGGTTACTATGCCGACAAAAACCCTCCCAATCCTTCCAATTTCCCTTTTTACTTGCCCACCAATGCTGCTCCACCCTATGTGCCAGTTGTTGGATCACCACCACCTCCATTCCGGAACAGAAGGCTACTTCACAAGAAATGTGAATGATCAGACACGTTAAAGTTGGAATAAAGTTTTAAAATTCTTGTTTTTCATGCAAACTTGAAAGTATATCTCGAGATAGTCGTGAATATATGGGAAATATGCACAGTTTGACAAAAGATACTTAGAAAATTGCCATTAATCCTGCATGAAAACAGTGGACAGAGAATGGTAGGCCTGCATTCATTGCCGGTTGCCACTTCATCTAGACAAATACCAATGACGTCATGAGACTGTGTGTAGAACTCGCCCACAAGGCGGGCCGCTTTGAGGACAAAAAATATGCAAGATTGACTGGCCCAAATTTGAACCTTGATTTGGAAACTCAATTTAGGCACGTAGTACACATATTCAGACCCAAATTTGTACGATTTCTCATTCTATAGACAAAATAAAGCTACAGCAGAATGAACAAAATTTGTCAATTCTAAAAGTGAATATAGCTTTAAAAGTATGGGTAGACCACTTCCCATTCATAGTTGTTTTCTATTGGAAGATAATGTGTGTGTCCTATATCAATGGTATGCAAATATTTGAAATAAAAACTCCAGAAGCCAGAAAACTACAAAATTTAAGAAGCTATATAATACATATGATGTGATGTATAATGTAAAATTGTCCGTTTCATATTCTGGTACTACATGAGAAATGAGCCCACCTTGTGCAAATGCAAGGTGGCTCTTGTGCGGTTTTATTTTTTACCAGTAAAAAGTGGTGAGATAACCCAACAATTTTTCAAGTTGGAATTCAAATTTTCACCCCTTACGAGTTGGGAGTTTAAACATTCTAATAAATTGTGTAGTTGAGAATGTGTTGATGACAGGGTTGAGGATAGAACTGGCGGGCAGGATGAGACTTCCTGCTATGTTGATCCAGTGCTTGTCTACAGCAGCACGTGTCTGTTTCAGCAAAAGTAGCACAGTCACAGTGGCACACACTGCTATGCTCAGACACGTCATGATCAGCAAGCGGATCACCAACAGTTTTTCCTGTCTCCTCAGGTCGTGAGCAGAAGACTTTATGCGTTTTCTGGACCATATGAATATGCCAACCCATGCATTCGTTATACACAGTGGGATGAGGCAAACTATGTTGTATGTTACAGAGCTCCACTGTAAGTAGCTATTCGTCTTTGATCCCAGAAACGTACAAATCGACAATATACCAGTGTTGTCTTGCATGGCAGTTATTGAATTATTCATGCAGAGCAACAGGTTGACAACCAGTCCTATCAAGACAAACCAAACACTGTTCGTGATCTTCATCGTAACTTGTCTGGTAGCAAACACCGTCACAATGAGACGAATGATGCTGCCACATAGTAAGGTATACAAAGAATATTGGAAACAAAACTGAGATAGAAAGAACCCCAAGGCACACAACCAACTGTTCTTCCAATATTCTTCATTCCAAATGTAACTATTTCTATAAAAGGTATCAGCTGATGCTATCATTGAGAGATACACGCCCATGAGTCCATCAGACACATTCAGGTTTATTATGACTACCTTGAACATATTCTTCGGCATTTTCATCCAATATGTCAAAGACAACAAGTTACCAAAGACAGATAGCCCAGCAAATACCCATATCGATATTCGGAGGAAATACTGGGCAATCAGATCCGTACACGAAGCTATACTGTCCAAGAAATCCCTCTTGCATTCCACATGACCTGGGATAAAACAGCAAAGCTTTGCCTCATCAGTATCCAAATCACGGAGACCTGTCAAACCTCGAAACGTATCTTTTGCCACAAATTTAAAATTATTATGTAAAATGGCCAGTCTCTTCAAAGATGGCAGATAACAGAACGTCACTGAGGTGAGTTCAGTTATCTTTGAGTTGACAATTTCGAGTTTGTTGAGAGAATATAACGATGATAAAATGCACTCATCGATTCTGGTTAAATCATTCCCAATCAAAATAAGATACTGGAGTGAAATGAGGGTATCAAACGTGCCACTGAAGATGGTGGCCAAAGGGTTGTGAGAAAGGTCCAAATGCAAAAGACGATCAAGCCCTTTGAAGGAGTGTCTTTGAAGATATATTATATTGTTACTGGATAAATTGAGAAACATTAAGCTGGCCGCATTTCCGAATGGTTCCCCAATAGTAAACAGCCTATTTGATGATAGGTCCATCTTCAGCAAACTTGGAAAATACATAATGCCAAGAGTGGACACAAAGTTACCGTTCAACAACATAACAATACAATCGGGAGGTGTTGTCGGGATATTGGACTTGTCTTGATCCGAACAGTCAACCCTCCGTCCATGACATGTACAGTGGTCAGGGCAGCTTAAAGGTGAACAAAGTCGCTCATCCTCTCCAAGTATTGGGCAATGCTTCTCACCATCACACAGCTGATTTACATGAAGACATATATTGCCATATTTACACCTAAAGAAGCCAGGACAACTATCACGGTGGCAGTTCATTTCATCCTCGCCAGATGGGCATTGCATGATTCCATCACACACCCGGTGATATGGCAAACAAAATGCATTGTGACACTTGAACATGGTTGGGCATTCATGCACTTTACACTGCTCAAGGTGATGTCCGTTTCGACATGGAGCTAAATTTCCAAGTTCGTCTGTACGGTAAATACACATATCTCTTTCTGTGAAGCATACATCTCCGTAGCCAGTATGGCAAGGTATCTCCTGTGGATTCGAGCAATTGGATGTCCTCAAACTTCTAAGATATTCCAGAAACTTTCTCTCGTCTGAGGCATCACTGCAGTCAGGAATAAGGTCGTTCTCAAGGAATGGATACTG
This sequence comes from Terebella lapidaria, assembly GCA_949152475.1. NCBI lineage: Eukaryota > Metazoa > Annelida > Polychaeta > Terebellida > Terebellidae > Terebella > Terebella lapidaria. The sequence continues at coordinate 23,439,362 of OX424558.1, read as the reverse complement.
GCGAATTAACCCTCCACATGATTCAGTATAATCTCCAACCGTTTCAAGTGTTTTTTCCTCCATTTGGCATAGTGCTTCATCAGACCCAGCAGCACAGTCGTCATGTCCATTGCATACCTATAATGGGTGAATCGTATGGAAATGGTAAGAATAAGACATACAATTTCATGACTATTCTTGTGTAGAATGTGCGGTCACTTCATTACACTCTCTATCACATACCGACGAGAATGGAATGCATCCGCCTTCTCTGCATTGATAAAACATTGGCATACATGTGCAGGATGGTGGATTACAGAACTTAGTGCAATAGTCTACTGTAAGTGTGTTCCACGAGTTCTCCAAGATGCATACTGGTGGGCAGCCCAATTCATCATCATTGTCTATGCAATCACGTTGCCCATCACAGATACGATCTGGGTTCAAACATGTTCCATCTAGACACTGATGTGTGCTCTTTGGGCAAGATATGCCAGCTATACTTGCAGGGCTGTAGCAAAACACAAATTGTCCTTGCAGCTCGGGACAGTGTGTTTCCTCAGACACCAAACCTAAGGAGATATTTCTCATGTTTTTCTTGTAAAGTAGAGATTGACACCATGTACTGCCATGGCGTTGCTTCAAGATATACAGCGTGTGATTCTGGGATGAAATCATCTGTTCCAGTCGCAGTGCTGTCGGGAAAGACACATCCTTTGCGATGTCATCCCATCTTAGATCAGTTCTTGAAGGATAGCAGTTCTCAAATATATCAATGGCTGTTACATGAGAAGTAAGTGTTTCTCTCGTTGTGTACTTCATTCGGATCAGTTTTGTGCAGTACCTAGCAGAATATGTCCAGCCTTTGGTGCACTCCAACCAATGTCTATTGACATGTGATGTTACATAAACGCCAGTTTGAAGGTCTGGTGCGAATCCATTTAGTGTGACATTCAAGCCTGACAAGCTAATCTCGCAGACTGTAGTTGTTCTCTCTATTTGGTGTGTACATGGTACTTTCACCCATCTAAAATCTGATCCCTGGTACACGATGACAGTACAAACAAACCTCCAATCATTGACTGGTTGTAATGTGGATGTGGCACTTTTCAGCAGACTGTCTATCGTGTAATTCCTGCAGACGGCATTGTCACAAATGTCCATTCTTGCATGAGGTAAATAAACAGCACCAGGATATGACCACTGTCTGTAAATGTATGATGTCCCATCGCTCCACTGGTGGTGTATGTCCTGGATTAGTACAACTTATCATAAGTGATCATAACTAGAGACAATAATTCAGGGTCGTTTCGAGGGCAAAACCTAACACAGTAAAAAGAAGTCTTTGGGCAAAGATTGGAGGTAGTCCTTAGGCCATTTTGCAGGAGACCTCTAAAATAGGTTTTCGTCGCCAAATCGGGCATATAGGTTTCTTGGTGTCATTATGTAGGTTTCCATGTCGGGAAAAATATTAGACCGGGTAACCTTCTCAAAAAGTGTCCAAACAATGGAAAAAATGACTTTTTCCAAGATGGCCGCCGTGTCCGATCAAAAAGTTTGTTTTTGTTTTTTCTCTGCTTCTAGACAAGCTTGAAGTGTAATCTTGGTGTCCTTTCTTAGGTTTTGAACGTTGAGGAATCCAATGAAATACATTTCAAGAACATTTATGCGTTATTTCAATTGAAAAACTACACTTTGACTGGTATTTGAACGTCAGAAATAGCGATTTGCGGAGGAAGTCTGTTTAAATGTAACTGCGTTATTCATTACCAGGTATTACCATTTTGAACAAAACAATTCCATGAATAAATCATCAACATATCAGTTTATGCACATCCAAATTATATGAAGAAAAGTGGAACAATCGCCATATAGATTATATGCTATCTACTTGCTGAACATTCGTTTCTAAGGTTGTCTTGTTTTTTCCTACTTCATATTTAATACTACGGAAGCGTATTGCTATCAAGTGTGTAAAATTTCTTATCTCGTACGTATGAGTTATATCTCATACATACAACTTATTAAGTCGTATGTACAACTTATTAACTCGTATGTACGACTTACTAACTCGTACGTATGAGTTAATAAGTCGTACGTATTGGTTAATAAGTCATACGCAGGAGTTAATAAGTCGTATGTACGAGTTACTATGTCATACGTACGAAATACTAAGTTATACGTACGGGTTAACAAGTGGTACGTACAAGTTATTAAGTCATACGTATGGGTTATTAAGTCGTACGAACGAGATATAAGTCGTACATACGAGATAATATTTTTTACACCCTTGATAGCAATATGCTTCCGTATAATACTATATATGTGAAACAAATAAATTTGGCAATTGTTGTACAACATATATAACACATGTGGTTGAGTTCAATCATAGTCAACTTCCTCTCTAGATGTATCTGCAACAATTTCATCCGAATGTGTGATTCGTCAAGAAACCTTGAAATCAAGCCGAGAGTTGATCTTTGAGTTGGCCCAGCCGACTCCGTGTTCGGGTAAACAGATGGAATGAAACCGAACTTAACAGATTTTCAAGAAGTAAAGTCAACCAAAGTTGAACGTAGAATTGATTGGAAGACCAGTTGGGTAAAATAAAGCTAATAACGACAGGGATAGCTCAGAACCCAAGCTATCAACTGAACAACCAGACAAAGAGGAAGAGTTCGATGAGGAAAGCGGACTAAAACCCGAATGACTGACGATCCTTACTTGGCGCAGGCGAGGAGTGACTGCAGACCAAACCCGCTACCACCCGAGACGGCGTGCAGCCAGGGAACCGACGTCACCCGAAACAACCCAAAGCCAGAGTGCTGAAGTCATTCGAGACAAACTGCAGCCGGACTACAGCGGGAGAACAAGAGTCTGCCGAGTGAGCATTCCAGCTGGAGAATCAGAGTCAGACGAGTGAGCATTCCAGCTGGAGAACCAGAGTCAGCCAAACGACCCCTACAGCCAGAGAACCAGAGTCGGCCAAGTGACTATTCCAGATCTGATAGAGAACCAGAGTCAGCCGAGTGACCCCTGCACCCGGAGAACCAGAATCAGCCAAGCCACCCCTGCATCTGGAGAACTATAGTCAGCCGAGCAACCATTCCAGCCGGAAAACCACAGTAAGCTGAACGACCCCTGCAGCCAGAGAACCAGAGTCAGCCGAGTGACCATTCCAGATGGAGAAACAGAGTCAGTCGAGCGGCCGAATGACCCTTGCACCCGGAGAACCAGAGTCAGCCGAGTGGCCATTCCAGAAGGAGAACCAGAGTCAGCCAAGCGGCCATTCCAGCCTGAGAACCAGAGTCAACCGAGCGCCCCCTGCAGTCTGAGATGAGGCAAAGAGCCGAACTCATAGGCATCCGATACAAGGTTGGGGAGCGAACCTCAACCCAACGAACATATGCTACTACTATATCAACCCTAGAACCGTTACAATATATGTATTTGATGTTCGTAAAACTGGACGCTTTCCAGTCGCCTACGACCACATGGGTGTATCCCCGTGATGCCCTGTCATTCCTGTTGCCCAAAATATATAATGTTGATTCAGACAAAATATCTTTTATCAAAATAGCACTGCTGCCCCAGTGTCTTTCATCAATGTCAGCAATAAAAGTTCCAAGCCTTAACTAATTTTATGCCATGCAGTAATACTTTCAACTACTGAAATATTCACCAAATTATTTCTTACCAGATAATTTAGCATATCTGATTCCCAACAATACAAGTGATTTCTTTATCTACATTCACTGAAAATGAATATGATTCAACTATTGTAATAAGTTAGTGATATTAACTAATTAATATTATTACTGCAGATATAAAATATATACTGGAAAAAAGACTTACTACATTTAGTCATGTAATAAAATGTTCTCATCTTCACTATTTTTATTGTGGGCAATAATAGACTGAACTGATGAAAGTCAAGTTAATGTATTCGATAATAGTATATATTTTGAACAAATCCATCAGCTCTATACTTGTACACACATTCAGTGTGATATGTTTCCTAACTGCAACCAAAAGGAATGATCGCTGTCTTCGAGCTGGATATTAACTTTGTTTTAATAAGTCTTTTCATTAACTATAATTATAATCATTTGATATTTCTGTGTCTGGTCACTGTTCAATATGCCTTTTCAATATTTTAGTGATACCTGTAAAAGTACCACCCCTGGAGCCTTCACAAGCCATGTTTGTTTGGAAAAATCAAATTTGTCACAAAATGTGTCGCCAATCGGCCATCTTGGTCGCCATGGCAACCAAATCGATAGGTTTTAGGATGTTACTTTAAGCAGAAACCCATAAGAGGATCTCTTATGGGTTTCCGCTATAAGGCATATACATATGGAATATTGTCAGAAACAGTTCAAATTTGCACCTTGTGGAGCGTTCACAAGGAAGTCGGCACTTGTAGCGGCGTGATGATCGCAAATCCATAGTATCTTCTTGACTTTGTTCAGGAGATACAATAAACTCTTAATGTTGTATTCATGGGATTGTTTTTTTCCAAATTGGTAATACGTGGTAATGAATGGCGCAAGTACTTTTGAAAGCAGATTTCCTTCGCAAATAGCTATTTCTGACGTTCAAATACCAGGCGAAGTGCATTTTTTGCAATTGAAATAATGCATAATTGTTATTGGAATGTGTTTGATTGGATTCCTCAACCCTCAAAACCCCAAAAAGGACACTAAGATTACACTTCTAGCACGTCTAGAAGCAGAGAAAAAAACAAACAAAAACTTTTTGATCGGACACGGCGGCCATCTTGGAAAAGTTATTTTTTCCATTGTTTGGACACTTTTAGAGAAGGTTACCCGGTCTAATATTTTTCCTGATATAAAAGCCTACAGAATGACACCAAGAAACCTAATATGCCTGATTTGGCGAAGAAAATTTTTTTTTTCAGAATGGCCCACAGACTAAGGTGTGAAAAACCATCATGGACATCAAACATGAAGTGATTCGAGCTACAGAAATTATGCTGAGCAACAAAGTGAATAATGGTGATCAGAAAAAGCAAGTAGTTATATACGTTAATTAGGCATCGCTTCTTTCTTCATCCTACCATGTTCGATCCTCTAAGACCTGCGAATAACACCCAGTGCCAGTGGAAAAAGTCATTTTCCCTCTTCTTGTTATTGTCGACGATCCACCTGTTGATCAACCATTGAGTGACTGCTTTCCATTCCACATCACTGTTAATGCTTAGCAGGTGCCCTCCCTGCAGCTGGCACCAGAAGTCAGCATCCTGCCAGGAGAAGTCAAGCCCGCCTTCATAGGCCAGGTAACAACGGTCTCCTGTACACATCTCCCACGGGTTCTCCAGAGACTTCGCTACAATATAAGTCATGTTGTATAAAGGCTTCCCAAAGTACGCATCCATAGGTTTTCCTGTATAGTGAAACAGTACTCTATCCAGTTGCCCATCACCTCGGAACATCAGGTCCACGCCCCACGCATGTCCAGCACGTGATGGGAATGTATTCAAGACCCGAGAATCTGCATACAAAAAGTAATCCTCTCGTGTATAATATGATATTCTTGGTACATAATGTTCCCAGAAATCTCTGGCTGGGTGCTGTTTTACATGATAGTGAGCGAATATGCCTATTGCTATAATATCACAAGGAGCTACACAACCCAAGGCTTCGAACATATACTCTAAATAATGTCTTGTTATTGTCTCAGTTGTGAATATTCTGTCAAACGTTATACGAAGTCTGATAGGATCCGAAACTCTTACGAAAGGACCAATGTTCAGACTTCCACACTCAAGATTCCTTAGTGAGAAATCAGTATTTTCCATCAATAAACTCAGTGTTAGGCATTGGCGAGGTGCCGGGATAGATGAAATAGAAGTGACTATCCCTGTCCATCTGTAAAGCGGGTCTGGAAAATTAATTATGGAAACCTCTCCAGTTTGCACAGTTTCTATTCTACCACTTGTTGTATTAGCAATCGTTTCAACACGTGAATAATAGTCCCAAAGCTTCAGTGAGTCATCCTTCTGTTTAGTAATATTTGATGGATTGATCACGCTCAGCTGGATCAAAGAAGCTTCATAAAACTCTGCTCCGTGTTCGCCTTCATACTGTGCGACGGTTGTAATGTGAAACTCAAATCTTCTATTGATCTGACTCACAACATCAAGCAATCGATTTTCAGGGAACAATTCAGTCGGTAGAATTTGGATCTTATGTTTGTCCCCAGCTAACCAAATAATTTTGGTACCAAGGCTGGGCAACATGTCCATAAGTGGTAACCCAGAGTATTGGGTTTTGTGTATTTGCCATTCAACTGACAGTCGTATGACATAATTGTATGATTTGATAACCACCATCAGGACCCCTGCACTCAAGGTAATAGGATTGTCTGGATCCATATATCGGAGACCGCTAATTGTAGACTGAGAACAGTAAACTCCTAATAAATAAGTGTCATTGTCATCGTCCTTTCGTGGTGAATAGAATAGAAAAATTGCCCCATAGACACAGAAAGCAGGAGCGAATCCCGAAAGGTCTATGGATTTGAAAGATAGTGCTCCATGACCAGTCAACTCCTCATGATCGAAGATGTATGTATAGTTCGCAAGCTGTGTTTTGTTCGTTACTACCTTCTGGTTAATGGGAATATTCTGATCCGAGACGATTGTTGAACGCTGCAGGCAGCTGTCTGTTACACAGGGGTCCCGCTCCAGGGTGTAGTATATTGCCAAGTTCGATGTGTGCGCATGCGACCGAACAACAACCAGCGTGGCGTCATTCAATGTAGAAGTCCACAAGGATTGTTCACATGGGGTCACTTCAAGTTTAGTCCTGGGGAATGCAATCCAGGCATCATTCAGGTGGAAAGGACCATCGATGGCATGTATGGTAGGAACATCTCCTTCTGACCGACATGTTCTGTTGACTGAAATTTGCCATCGCCATGCTAGATAAGACGTGCACTTCCATATAATTATTGAACCACCAGTATGCTCTAAATTTATTTTATTCCTGATTGGAAAAATAGTTCCTAATATATCGTGCTGTGGTATCAAGGGTATCTCATCATCAAGTTCTGGTGTGGAGGAGAATTTCCTCAACTTGATGATTTGATGAGAAAATGTAAAAATTGCAATGTTTTCATGATAAATGGATGATGATATATCTACAATGTAGCCTGAGAACAGGAAAACGGAAGGCATCTGGGAGTCACAGAAAGTATGCCAACTATAGATGCTGATAGGTTCCCTCTGTGCCATAAACAGCTTACCAGCATGACAGGCGCTGTCAAAAATAGTCTTGAATTTATGAATGGTCAGGTTCAAAGAAAACACAGGAAACGTCCTGATTTCCCACTTGCGATTGCATACATATTCAGTATATACATATCCAAAGCTCTGACTTGTCCAAATGTTATATGTTTGTGAACATTGGGCCGCCCGGTCCCATATCTCAGGTGTATACACATTGGGTCTGTGGATCTGTAACTTGGTATCTACTAGCGAAACCAAACGTGAAGTGTTCAGTGTTTTGACAAGAACTGCGCTGATATAACCTGTCCAGTTCACGGCATTTGGCTTTATCTCAATGTCCAAGAAGAAGTTCCTTTCTACAGATGCTATGGGTGTCTGCACTGCGCCTGCAGCTAGCCAAGTCAACAGAAATGTGGATGATAACATTTTGATAATAGTGCTTCACCGTATGTGTCTGATGTGTTCCTGGCCGGCTTTACTTAAATAGGTAAGCCCTGATGTAATGTAATATAATGGGAACAGATCTTGTGGGCTATGCCTTTTTCATCGGTATTTTTTTAGAATCAGTATAACTATTCAGACGAGCTTAATTGTTACCGAATACCCACAAACAGACATACAACTCTGTCAATTGTTTTCTTGCTAATCCGAAATCGATCCAACATCACGATAGACATGAAAATTATTCGTATCTGATTTGATCAAAAACAAAACTGACCTTGATGTCTATATGTGAACAATACGTTCTCAATGTCTTCTGTTAGAGCACAATGGAGTATCAGTCGTGTGTCTGTTGAGTGTCATAAAATATGAAATCAAATCGAATGACTTCAAATTGAATGACTCCAATAAAGGTTTCCATGAATGGTGTTGCTTTCATAACACAAAAATAGTCATCACAAAACACATTGTATTCATGTCTCTTGACGAAAAGGTTCTCATGTATCATGTTTGACAGGAGAATTCGTGTCTTCTTCTTGGTTCTAACTGAATAAGTCTTTCCATTTGAAAATATTGTGCGTGTTCAAAATCTTAATGAAAAAGTCACAAGGTTCGGTACCCTGCTTATCTGTGGGTTGCTTTTCAGAAAAAAAACGAGGCTTTTCCCTATGCTTTCAGAAACACAGAGAAATAATGTTAATCGATCGTCAATCAGCTGTACTATTTTGTCACTGATTGACTAGTTTACGAAATGACAGAATACTTGGAAGGCCCAGCATCTTCAATGTGCGACAAGTCTGTGAGAATTTTGGAGAGAAATGTATGCAAGGATCAGTTTCAGCTTGGATTGTTTAGTGTACAAGTAGAAATTAATTTATGTGATGATAAAAAAGGTTTGATGCATGTTACAAATTTGACGACCCATCACCAATCAGTAAATAATTGTGTAAGATATAGATACGCCTATGGCTATCTGTTGATAACATCTGCATCTGGATAAAGATCTTGTAACAGTATGGATTTGTGTTTCCATCGTCAGCACACATGTTCATATATTTTGTGGAGCCCATGATTTGGATTATTCCATGAATATGAATGCATTGCACAGCGAGCATAACATCAGTTTATTCGGAGCAAAAATTAGAATCAGAATGGTGAATTATAAAAAAAATTGGAATATATTCGTTCATTTGATCAATTGTTTGTATCATGATGCCAACAGTAATGCGAGTGAAAACTTCCCTGATTTTTCTTCCACTACCTATTGGAGAAAACTGTTTCTTAACACACTGAAATATGAAATCTGTGGTAAACCTAAATTGTGTAGATGCTATTCATATGTTACCCGCCATATTGATACAGATTTCATGCCAGTTCACCATTTAGGCGTTACTTCAATAACAAGATATGACGGTGTGCCACCTTTTCATTCGTGTTCCAATATATTACTATACTTGACTTGATCCCTGTCAGAGTTTATTTTGGATTATGTATAATGCTTTCATACAGTTTTCGAGTGTGACAAACCAGCCTCTTATCTAACAAGCATTGTTTGCAATATATAGGGATGGAATATTAATGTTCCCTACATCACTTGTTCCCAATGGCTGTCAACACACACGACACATCTCACATAATATTGCAAGGGATTCAAACAGTGTCAACAACCTTCATCATAGGATAATTTGGGTGTAATATATGCATGATATGCATTATCACAGAATGATTGCTTCAATACTGCTTCAGGTTGAAATCTGTACATAATTGGATGGCTTTTATTATGAAAATGTTTAATTTTTCGCTTTGCTTGATGAATATGTGGTCAGCAATCCACATCATTTGTGGATATACTATAACAACTGTCCTTGAGCATCATTATCCAGTGTGTCAAATTAAGCATGTGTACATTATCAAGATATCATTGTACATCGTTTGATATGCGTATCACATCACAATTATCAAGATATCATTGTACATCGTTTGATATGCGTATCACATCACAATGTGAATGATGTGCTCTTTCCATTACAGCGTGTGTTCGTAAAAAAAAATATATAGATGACGTGAGTGAAGCTGGGTTTTTTTTTGTTACCTCAAGCTCATTAGAAACACAGTTGTGCGGACTTTGTCACTGGTGGAACGATTGATAATTTCTTCAAAATCATTTTCGAAACAACATCTATAAGATAGTTATGATACATAATGTGTTATATTGTTGTCGGTCATCCACAGCAGTTAACACAACAAGACTTCCACAACACGTTATTTAGGATTTCAAGATGAACGATGTTTACTTGGTGCTCAATAACCTGCTTGAACCATGGTTGTTGAAAATCTTCGCTGGTGGCCTATTCGCGAGTACATGTGATCACCAAACTACGGAGAACAAAGAAGGATCTTGACAGCATTAAAAATTAGCCCAAGGGCTAAGAAAGGTTACCGGACAATATACATTTTAGATATTAGCCTTTTGTCCAGTGACCTTGAAAATAATTTTTCACCAAATATATCACTTCTAGTATGTCCACAATAAATTCCTAAGCTGTAAAGTCGATAATAAGTGAGATATTAGCCATTCTGTGATCAGTGATGTGACCTAGAAAATGAGGTCAAAGTTCAAGTTCATGAAAAGATTCAGTATATCATTCCTCTATATTCGCAATTGATTCCTAAGCTGTAAAGATGATAATAAGCGACATATTAGCCATTTTGTTCTCTGACCTTGAAAATTGGATCAAAGGTCAAATTCTAGATCACCAAAATATTCAGCATACATCATTTCCTATATGTTCACAATTGATTCATAAGGCGTAAAGTCACTAATAAGCAAGATATTGGCCATTTTGTCCTGTGACCTTGAAAATGAGGTCAAAAGTCAAATTCAAGGTCACTAGAATATTCAGCATATATCATTTCCTATATGTTTATAATTGATTCATAAGGCGTAAAGTCACTAATAAGCAAGATATTGGCCATTTTGTCCTGTTGACCTTGAAAATGAGGTCAAAAGTCAAATTCAAGGTCACTAGAATATTCAGCATATATCATTTCCTATATGTTCACAATTGATTCATAAGGCGTAAAGTCACTAATAAGCAAGATATTGGCCATTTTGTCCTGTGACCTTGAAAATGAGGTCAAAGGTCAAATTCAAGGTCACAAAAATATTCAGCATATATCATTTCCTATATGTTCACAATTGATTCCTAAGCTGTAAAGTCGGTAATAAGCGAGATATTAGCAATTTTGTCCTGTGACCTTGGAAATGAGGTCAAGGTCAAATTCGAGGTCACGAGAAAATTCAGCATATATCATTTCCTATATGTTCACAATGTATTCCTAAGCTGTAAAGTCGATAATAAGCGAGATATTAGCCATTTTGTCATGTGACCTTGAAAATGAGGTCAAAGGTCAAATTCCAGGTCACGACAATATTCAGCATATATCATTTCCTATATGTCCACAATTGATTCCTAGTCTCTAATCTCAATATTAAGTGAGATATTAGGCTTAATGGGTCTCATTATAAAGCATAGGAGAATTTAACATGGGAAAGTCCCATTTGGGCCGAGTTTGGGCCCAAAATGCCCCACTTCGAGCGAATCAAGGGCAACGAAATTTATACATGTCACAGAGGTACATATGAGGAGTGTTATGCATGAATAAGAAAAAAAGTTACTGAACAGATTTTGAGAAAACGACAGCCAAAGTCCAAAATTGGCCATTTTTCGACGAAAACGGCCGCCATTTTGAAATAATTGCGAAAATCGAAAAACTAAAAAATACCTCCCTCTCGAAATATTTTTAGGCATTTTTGTGCAAAATTTCAGAAAGATTCGATCGTAAACTTTAAAGATAAAAATGTAGACGGACGACGACGGACGACGACGGACGACGACGGACGACGACGGACGCAACGCCACGGCAATAGGTTATCGGACCAAAGGTCCGGTAACCTAAAAATATGATGCTCAATGCAAACACAGTTTTTCTAATCGTTCATGGATTCCAAAGGACCAGTGAAACACGATGGGTGCAAGCCCTGAAGAAGGCCCTTCTGAAGAAAGCAGATGATTTAGTTGTCCTCGTGGACTAGGCAGGGGGAGTGAATGTGTGCTTCTTTCAGTACATGGGGGCTGCTTCCCCTACTCAAACTGTCAGTGCCTGGCTCTCGGGTATCCATCCATCGTTTGGGACATCAGACCATCTCTCTATGTTGGTGGCATTGGTCATAGTCCTGGTGCGCACGTGCTTGGACAAACAGGCCAACTTCAACAGCTCATCAACAGTACGCCAGGCTACAACCCAGCAGGTCCTTCGAACTTTGCCAACTGTCACATCAAGCTCAGTCCCTGTAGTAAACATGGAAACAATACCCAAGTATATAGTATCCGAGCAAACAAAACCGAGTCCATTATCCAATCTCAAAGTCCAGTGTCAGGCAAAATCGAGAAAATTTAAATGGAATTTCATGAACCCCCATATATGGCCATAAAGGGGTGAAATCAGGTGTTCCGGAAAGAGTGAGCATTTCCTGCCTCACATGTGGCACCCGTCATGAATTCCAAAACGTTAACATGCAAAAATGTCTTGTTGCATACTTGTAATAGATTTTGTGTACTTATCAACGAGATTCTGATGACGTCCATAGAATTTTTTGAAAGCAGCTATTAGTCTTGGTAAAACATATCCCTGTCGCAGCAGTTTAGAGGCTAGCTGGGAACTTCTGTGAACAAAGTCCTCATACTTGCAATAGCTCTGGAATAGCGTATGAGTTGTGAGACATACACGCCATATGCTGGCGACATAGGAATGTTGCTGCTTAGAAAAGGGAAATTGACTATGGAAAAATTGAAATCATCACGTTTGTCATACAACCTAGTTGACAGGTTAGAATCTTCATCAATCTCCAACCGTAGGTCTAAATAGTTGGAAAAATTAGAGGAGTCTGTAGTATCTTTAATTTCAAGTTCCTTAGGATATATATCATCCAAATAATCACCAAACTTGGGATTATTTATTGACAATACATCATCTATATATCGGTAGGTGATGTTAAAGCTACTAGTTTGAAACTTGAATACTCCTCTTTGTAGATGTTGGATGAAATCTGATTCATATGAGTATAAAAACAGGTCTGCCAATAATGGTGCACAGTGCTACAGATCTCGTAGATGTGATTCATACTGATGGCTTCAATTGTGAATGCTTCGGTACGGGAAACCTGAAGATACCGATCAACCATTTCGTGTCTAACTCAACTGGACACCCACAATTTCTACCCAAACAATGGGACATCCAATCAACCTGGGCAAGTCGTATGACCAGCAGTCATAGCAGGGCTGTGGAGTTGTTCCTCTGGAGCATGGAAAATCCAGGCAAGTTTACGAGCAGATCAATTTGGGCAGAAGAGGAAAAATTCAGCAGGCCTGTGACTTCTGTACGGCAAGTTGACATGGTGGTGGAGATGGGTTACTATTAGTGCATGGACGATTCGACGATTAATCGGTAGTCGATGTCAATCGATTATAATAATCGATTCCAAAATGTGAACATCGATCTTTTCTCGTGCAAATATGTTATCATCTCTGTGTCAATTTATTTGTCTTTTCATGAAGTCTTCCAGTTTGTCTTCGAATTGTTGTTGTCAAATTTCGAACCATTCGCCAGGCAGAGCTACTGCCATGGTGAGGGATTATTAAAATCTTCAATTTCTACTTGAAATGGCAGCACCAGCAGACGACAGAAAAATTATTAACTTTTGGCGCAAAGCTTCGTTCCCAGCTTGCAACCACTTTGTTTCCTATGAAAGTAGTGACAATGTCAAAGACAAAAGCAAGGTGGTATGCAGACTGTGTCGAAGGACATACGCATTCAATGGTAAATAACAGTTTGACTGCATCATTGGCAAACTGGGTCTGGGTGCTCTTAAATCGAGATAAACAAATTAAAATTACGTTCTTTTTGACATAGATCTAGTCAGTTACCGACATGTTGAGAACAATTAAAGTGTACATAGTTCGTTATTAATACTTATGACTTACTGTTAGGCCTATGGCGTATTCTGATACAATATTTTTGCTAATATTGTTCTAGATCTACTTTGATAAAGTTTGATATACACTAAGTATAGTGATTGAGAATAAATATTGATACATACACTTGTAAGTTATAGCCCATATCTATGGTACATGAATTCAGAATAAAATTGATAAAAAAAAATGTGAACTGTAAAAAATCCTTTCAATATATGTTTAAATATATATTAAAGAGATACGGTCATTTGATACCTACCTACTTCACTATATGACCATAATATGGGACACGAATTAATGACTGATTTAGGGAGGATAACATGAAGCTATATTCGCCAATAAAAATTGACATTTTAGTGCAGAGAACACTACTTATTTGGCGAACAATCTGAACACAGGACATCCAATGCATGCAACGGATCAAGAAAAGAAAGTAGCAGCCCACTATAATTCAGAGTATCAGTCAATCATGCTAGACTCTATCGAAGCCAAAAAAGTCAGAAAAAGACACAGCGGTAACATATTTCATTGTGCAGAGTTTGTCTCCACTTACTTTGGTTAAGAAGCCAAGTTTTAAGAACTTGTTGCAGGCCCTGGAACCACGTTATATGCCACCATCAACCAAGACGCTGACAGTCAGAATCAAAGAGGAACATAAGGAAGAGCAGGATAGAATTGAAAGAGTTTGAGAAAGTTGACTATGTCGGGATTACTCACGATTCCTGGACATCACTTGCAGTTGTTAACTACGAAACAGTCACCTGCCACTACATTATGGATGGCACTGATGATTGGGAACTGAAATCCAAGGTATTGAAGAGGACAAAAAATTGTGGTCCCCACAATGCAACTATGAGGAGCAGCAACAAGTCGAAGGTCTGATTGAAAAACTCAACCCATTCAAGCTTGCCACTGAGGTGTTTTCTGCAGAAAAGATCCCCACCTGATCATTGGTGATACCCACACTGACCAAACTGTTCAGGGCTTGGCCACGGAAGAGACTGATGCCCACTCAGACACTGACACTCCGAGTGAAGGGCAGCTGATACACATAAAACAGGCAATGGAAGCTGATCTAAAAGAGCGCTTTGGTGGATGTTTGCCATCATATCAACTTGTCAGCATCCTGGACCCCAGAACAAAGGCAACAATAACTAGACGTCGAGGCCTAAAGGCCTTGGAGGCATTTCAGGGTAAAGCATGAAAGAAAATATATATATTGACTCAGCAAAAACATGATGAAGCTCCCAATGAGACCTATAAGACATTTGTGCAATTACATGTATGTGAAGGATAAACCTGATACCACTAAGATTATTTGTCTAATGTCTGTTTTGCTCTAGGTTGTATATATATCTGAAAAATGAAAAATGCCGACTAGGCCAAAAAATTCAGGTCAAGGTCAAAGTTTATCTCTACTACCCCTTAGATATGTTTGTCTAGGGCCACGAGTCCGAAATTAACGCCTGTTTTGCTCTACAATGCACCGTTTCTGAGATATCGATGAAAACGAAAAGTGCCGACTCTACGAAATAATTTAAGGTCAAGGTCAAAGTTCATCCCTAGTACCCCTTACATATGTTTGTCTAGGGCCACGATTCCGAAAATAAAATAAAATCCGTTTCGCTCTACCACGCACCGTTTCTGAGATATCGATGAAAACAAAAAAATGCCAACTCAACGAAAAAATTCAAGGTCAAAGGTCATCCTTAATACCCTTAAGACATGTTTGTCTAGAGCAACAAGTCCGAAAATAGAGTCCGTTTCGCTCTACGAAGCACATTTCCGGGTATCAACGAAAATGTAAATGCCGACTGCAAAAAAATTCCAGGTCAAGGTCGAAGGTCATCCCTAGTACCCCTTAGATAAGTTTGTCTAGGGCCACGAGTCCAAATACAACGTCCATTTCGCTCTACGACACACCGTTTCCGAGATATCGATGAATACGAAAGATGCTGACTCAGCGAAAAAATTTTAGGTCAAGGTCAAAGGTCATCCCTAATACCCTTAAGACATGTTTGTCTAGGGTGGCAAGTAAAAAAATAATGTCCGTTTCGCTCTACGACACACCGTTTTCGAGATATCGACGAAAACGAAGAATGTCAACTCAGGGAAAAAAAAGGTCAAGGTCAAGGGCAAAGGTCATCTCTAATCCCGTAAGACATGTTTGTCTAGGGCCATGAGTCCAAAAATAACATCCGTTTCGCTCTATGACGCACTGTTTCAGAGATATCGACGAAGACGAGAAAGGACAACTCAGCGAAAAAAATTAAGGTCAAAGGTCAACCCTAATACCCTAGGGTGACGTGTCAGAAAATAAAGTCCGTTTCGCTCTACGATGCACCGTTTCTGAGATATCGTCGAAAACGAAAAATGCCGACTCAGCGAAAACATTTAAGGTCAAGGTCAAAAGTCATCCCTAACACCTGTAAGAATGTTTGTCTAGGGCCACAAGTAAAGAAAATAACGTCCGTTTCGCTCTATTATGCACCGTTTCCAAGATATCGACGAAAGCGAAAAATGCCGACTCAAGGTCAAGATCACAGGTCATCCCTAAAACCCTTAAGACATGTTAGTCTAGGGCAACGAGTCCGAAAAAATCGTCCATTTCACTCCACGATGCACCGTTTCCGAGATATCGACGAAAACGAAAAATGTCGACTCAGCGAAAAAATTTAAGGTCAAGGTCAAAGGTCATCCATAATACCCCTTAGACATGTTTGTCTAGGATAACGAGTCCGAGAATAGTGTCCGTTTCGCTCTACGACGCACCGTTTTCGAGATATCGACGAAAGCGAAAAGTGCCGACTCAGCAAAAAAAATGAGGTCAAGGTCAAAGGTCATCCCTAATACCCTTATAACATGTTTGTCTAGGTCGATGAGTCCGAACATAATGTCCGTTTCACTATACGATGCACCACTTCCGAGATATCAACAAAGTAAAAAATTAGCCCAAGGGCTAAGGAAGGTTACCGGACAATGTATGTTTTAGATATTAGCCTTTTGTTCCATGACCTTGAAATTAAGGTAGTTGGTCAATTCTAGGTCACGAGAATATTCTGCCCATATCATTTCTAGCATGTCCACAATTGATTCCTAAGCTGTAAAGTCGATATTAAGTGAGATATTAGCCATTTTGTGATCTGACCTTGAAAATGAGGTCAAAGGTCAAATTCAAGGTCATGACAATAATCTGCATATATCATTTCCTATAAGTTCATAATTGATTCCTATACTGTAAAGTCAATAATAAGCGAGATATTAGCCATTTTGTGCTCTGACCTTGAAACTGAGGTCAGAAGTCAAGTCAAGTCAAGTCAAATTTATTTCGACAGTGCATAAAGTCAATATATAATACATCAATGTGGTGTGAATAAGAGAAACAAAACTAAACCACTGTCGGGTCACCACATAGCCAACGGCTGTCTTCCTGTCAAATTCAAGGTCACGAGAATATTCAGCATATATCATTTCCTATATGTCCACAATTGATCCCTAATCTGTAAAATCGATAATAAGTGAGATATTAGCCATTTTGTGGTGTGACCTTCAAAATGAGGTCAAAGGTCAAATTCAAGGTCATCAGAATATTCGGCATATATCATTTCCTATATGTCCACAATTGATTCCTAAGCTGTAAAGTCGATAATAAGCAAGATATTAGACATTTTGTGCTCTGACCTTGAAACCGAGGTCAGAGGTCAAATTCAAGACCCTGAGAGAATATTCAGCATATATCATTTCCTACATGTCCACAATTGATTCCTAGTCTCTAATCTCAATATTAAGTTAGATGTTAGGCTTAATATGTCCCATTATAAACCATAGGAGAATTTAACATGGGAAAGTCCCATTTGGGCCGAGTTTGGGCCCAAAATGGTCCACTTCGAGTGATTCAAGGACAACGAAATTTATACGTGTCACAGAGGTACATATGAAGAGTGTTATGCATTGATAAGAAAAAAAGTTACTGAACAGATTCTGAGAAAACGACCGTCAAAGTCCAAAATTGGCCATTTTTCGACGAAAATGGCCCCATGACCTTGAAACCGAGGTCAGAGGTCAAATTCAAGGTCACCAGAATATTCAGGATATATCATTTCCTATATCTCCACAATTGATCCCTAGTCTCTAATCTCAATATTAAGTGAGATATTAGGCTTAATGTGTCCCATTATAAAGCATAGAAGAATTTAACATGGGAAAGTCCCATTTGGGCCGAGTTTGGGCCCAAAATGGCCCACTTCGAGCGATTCAAGGGCAACGAAATTTATACGTGTCACAGGGGTACATATGAGGAGTGTTATGCATTGATAAGAAAAAAGGTTACTGAACAGATTATGAGAAAACGACCGTCAAAGTCCAAAATTGGCCATTTTTCGACAAAAGTGGCCGCCATTTTGAAAAAAATTCGAGAATCAGAAAATTAAAAAAAACTTTCCTGGAAATATTTTTAGGTATTTTTGTGCAAAATTTCAGAAATATTCCATCATAAACTTTAAAGATAAAAATGTGAACGGACGGACGGGCAGACGGAACGGACTTACGGGCCTTTCCCATGTTAAATTTCCTATCTCGACTGGCTCCTAAAATTGCAAAACTGGCCCCTAAAATCTAACTTTTGGCCTAAACCATGGTTAGGGGCCGTTTTCAGCTTTTCCCAGGCCCCCAACTCCGTTCCGTTAGCCCGGACGGACGGACGGATGGACGCCGGACGACGGACGCCGGACGCAACGCCATGGCAATAGGTTATCGGACCAAAGGTCGGGTAACCTAAAAATGCTGACTCAGCGAAAAAATTTTAGGTCAAGGTCAAAGGTCATCCATAATATCTTAGACATGTTTGTCTAGGATGACGAGTCCGAAAATAACGTCCGTTTCGATCTACAATGCACCGTTTTCGAGATATCGACGAAATCGAAAAATGCCGACACAACAAAAAAAATTGAGGTCAAAGGTCATCCATCATACACCGAGTCCGAAAATAACGTCCCTTTCGCTATACGACGCACCGCTTCCGAGATATGCATGAGAGCCTCAAGGATGACTCAACTAAAATTAATTCGAGCCCTAGGTCAAAGGTCGTTTGACAGATCGGCCTCAAAATCGATAGGCTTCTTCCCTGGTGATATATGAACCTCCATGCAAAGTTCCATTGCCATAATAGTCATTGCCAGTCATTGCCATAATAATTTTTGAGTTATCGTGCGGAAACCAGAAACATTGATTTCATCCTCACGGACCTCACGGACCCCGGAGCCGGCTCAAAAACAATAGGCTTCTTCTATACAACATTTCTGACCAGCGGTGAACATTTGGCAAAGATACATCGAGGCAAACTGAAGTTATCATGCAGAAACCACAAGGTGAAAAAAAAGAAAACAATTTTTTGACAAAACCGTAAACATGATAAAGGCATTTCTGCTGGCATTTCTGTCGATATTTCTGCTGAAATGCCTTAATGAAATATAAGGGAAAAGAACAGGTGATAGCACAGTACTTTGACAGCTGCAGCTGAGTCAGTGGAAGAAGTCAATGAAACTGATACTCCTGTTGCTGCTATTGCAGAGAGTGGAGTCGACAGCTGGTTGGCAGACGTGCTGGAGGAAAGTACAAGCAGCACCCGTATGCTGTCTGTTGCTCACGAGGTGGAAAGATGATTGTTTCCAAGACAAGAGCTTGCCTAAAGCCAGACACGGTTTTTGACAACAAGAAAATGTGATTCTCACAGACTTTTGGAGTTGATTTTGTTCCTTGGTGTGCTGTTCTAGTTGTCAGAACTGGGCAACATTGTTTCCAAGACAAGAGCTTGCCTAAAGCCAGACACGGTTTTTGACAACAAGAAAATGTGATTCTGACAGACTTTTGGAGTTGATTTTGTTCCTTGGTGTGTTGTTCTAGTTGTCAATTATTGATTTCATATTCAAGACTGAGATTAATCGTAACTTAGGGCAGCCAGTGGGGGCGATGCGCCTCACAATGCTAGATCAATCATAGCATAATTGGATATTTTGATCATTATTACAAAATATCTAGTGATTAAAAATCGAAAAAAAATCATTATCTGTATTTTTGTATGGCTGTGTGAAATACTTTCAGTCCACACTTGTTTCACTTATTCCCCAGAGGATTCACACTGTATGTATAAATTAATGATCCCCCATGGATGCAGATGAACACAAATCAGACAACGAACAACAGTTTCAATTCGTTTACTAACGTGTGTGATGTACAGTTTCTGTTTAGCAACAAGAAAACTTGAATTTATACAGAATAATCACGCTATTTTCCAAACATGCAGTCAAATTTCAGAAAGAAGGTTCATGACTCCCGACTCGATATGGGCGATAAAAAAGGAAAGCAGTGTACGATTTCGTGATCACTACACAAATTTTTTGGTGTTTTTTGGAGACGGGTGGGCATCCAAGCTTCGATTATAATCGATTTACCGATCGTCAGTGGGTCGGATTAATTGATTAGTTACTATGCCCATCAAAATCCCCTAATACATGTAACTACCCGGTTTACTTGCCCATCAATGCTGCTCCGCCCTATATGCCAGTTGTTGGATCGCAACCACCTCCATTACTGAATAGAAGGGTACTTCACAAAAAATGTGAAGGATCGAATACCTTAAAACAAGTTTGGTATGACATCATTGGTATGTAAATATTTCAAATAGAAACGCCAGAAGCCAGAACATTCCAGAATTTAAGAAGGCAATCTCATCAGATTATATTGAATCATTTTACTCCACAGTATGTATACATGTAATAAATATGATGTGATGTATATTGTGAAATTGTCAGTTTCATATACTACTACATGAAGACTAAGCCCACTTTGTACAATGATAATGTGGCTTGTGTGAGGTATTACATTGCAACAGTAAAAGTTGTGTAGACAACCCAACAGATTTTCAAGTTGGAATTCAAATTTTCACCCCTTACGAGTTGGGAGTTTAAACATTCTAATAAATTGTGTAGTTGAGAATGTGTTGATGACAGGGTTGAGGATAGAACTGGCGGGCAGGATGAGACTTCCTGCTATGTTGATCCAGTGCTTGTCTACAGCAGCACGTGTCTGTTTCAGCAAAAGTAGCACAGTCACAGTGGCACACACTGCTATGCTCAGACACGTCATGATCAGCAAGCGGATCACCAGCAGCTTTTCCTGTCTCCTCAGACAGGAAGAAGACTTGATACGTTTTCTGGACCATATGAATATGCCAACCCATGCATTCGTTATACACAGTGGGATGAGGCAAACTATGTTGTATGTTACAGAGCTCCACTGTAAGTAGCTATTCGTCTTTGATCCCAGAAACGTACAAATCGACAATATACCAGTGTTGTCTTTCATGGCAGTTATTGAATTATTCATGCAGAGCAACAGGTTGACAACCAGTCCTATCAAGACAAACCAAACACTGTTCGTGATCTTCATCGTAACTTGTCTGGTAGCAAACACCGTCACAATGAGGCGAATGATGCTGCCACATAGTAAGGTATACAAAGAATATTGGAAACAAAACTGAGATAGAAAGAACCCCAAGGCACACAACCAACTGTTCTTCCAATATTCTTCATTCCAAATGTAACTATTTCTATAAAAGGTATCAGCTGATGCTATCATTGAGAGATACACGCCCATGAGTCCATCAGACACATTCAGGTTTATTATGACTACCTTGAACATATTCTTCGGCATTTTCATCCAATATGTCAAAGACAACAAGTTACCAAAGACAGATAGCCCAGCAATTACCCATATCGATATTCGGAGGAAATACTGGGCAATCAGATCCGTACACGAAGCTATACTGTCCAAGAAATCCCTCTTGCATTCCACATGACCTGGGATAAAACAGCAAAGCTTTGCCTCATCTGTATCCAAATCACAGAGACCTGTCAGACCTCGAAACGTATCTTTTGCAACTAATTTAAAATTATTCTGTAAAATGGTCAGTTTCTTCACAGAAGGCAAAGAACAGAACGTCATCGAGGTGACTTCAGTTATCTTTGAGTTGACAATTTCGAGTTCACTGAGAGAATATAACGACGATAAAAAGCACTCATCAAGTCTGGTTAGATCGTTCCCAATCAAAATAAGATGCTTGAGTGAAATGAGGCTATCAAACGTGCCACTGAAGATGGTGGCCAAAGGGTTGTGAGAAAGGTCCAAATGCAAAAGACGATCAAGCCCTTTGAAGGAGTGTCTTTGAAGATATATTATATCGTTACTGGATAAATTGAGATACAATAAGCTTGCCGCATTTTCGAATGGTTCCCCAATAGTAGACAGCCTATTTGAGGATAGGTCCATCTTCAACAAACTGGGGAAATGGATAACACCAAGCCTGGATATAAAATTACCACTCAACAACATAACAATACAATTGGGAGGTGTTGTCGGGATATTGGACTTGTCTTGATTCGAACAGTCAACCCTCCGTCCATGACATGTACAATGGTCAGGACAGCTTAAAGGAGAACAAAGTCGCTCATCCTCCCCAAGTATTGGGCAATGCTTCTCACCATCACACAGCTGATTTACATGAAGACATATATTGCCATATTTACATCTAAAGAAGCCAGGACAACTGTCACGGTGGCAGTTCATTTCATCCTCGCCAGAGGGGCATTGCATGATTCCATCACACACCCGGTGATATGGCAAACAAAATGTATTGTGACACTTGAACATCGTTGGGCATTCATGCACTTTGCACTGCTCAAGGTGATGCCCATTTCGACATGGAGCTAAATTTCCAAGTTCGTCTGTACGGTAAATACACATATCTCTTTCTGTGAAGCATACATCTCCGTAGCCAGTATGGCAAGGTATCTCCTGTGGATTCGAGCAATTGGATGTCCTCAAACTTCTAAGATATTCCAGAAACTTCCTCTCGTCTGAGGCATCACTACAGTCAGGAATAAGGTCGTTCTCAAGGAATGGATACTGGCGAATTAGCCCTCTACATGACTCAGTATAATCCCCAACCGTGTCAAGTGTTTTTTCCTCCATTTGGCATAGTGCTTCATCAGACCCAGCAGCACAGTCGTCATGTCCATTGCATACCTATAATGGGTGAATCGTAATGGTAAGAATAAGACATACAATTTCATGACTATTCTTGTGTAGAATGTGCGGTCACTTCATTACACTCTCTATCACATACCGACGAGAATGGAATGCATCCGCCTTCTCTGCATTGATAAAACATTGGCTTACAGGTGCAGGATGGTGGATTACAGAACTTAGTGCAGTAGTCTACTGTAAGTGTGTTCCACGAGTTCTCCAAGATGCATACTGGTGGGCAGCCCAATTCATCATCATTGTCTATGCAATCACGTTGGCCATCACAGATACGATCTGGGTCCAAACATGTTCCATCTAGACACTGATGTGTGCTCTTTGGGCAAAATATGCCAGCTATACTTGCGGGACTGTAGCAAAGCACAAATTGTCCTTGCAGCTCGGGACAGTGTGTTTCCTCAGACACCAAACTTAAGGAGATATTTCTCATATTTTTCTTGTGAAGTAGAGATTGACACCATGTACTGCCATAGCGTTGCTTCAAGATATACAGCGTGTGATTCTGGGATGGAGTCATCTGTTCGAGTCGCAGTGCTGTCGGGTAAGACACATCCTTTGCGATGTCATCCCATCTTAGCTCAATTGTAGAAGGATAGCAGTTCTCAAATATATCACTGGCTGTTACATGAGAAGTAAGTATTTCTCTCGTTGTGTACTTCATTCGGATCAGTTTTGTGCAGTACCTAGCAGAATATGTCCAGCCTTTGGTGCACTCCAACCAATGTCTATTGACAGGTGATGTTACATGCACGCCAGTCTGAATGTCTTCTGGTAGAAATCCCTCTAGTGTGATATTTAACCCTGACAAGCTAATCTCGCAGATTGTAGTTGTTCTCTCTATTTGGTGTGTACATGGTACTTTCACCCATCTGAAAACTGATCCCTGGTACACGATGATAGTGCAAACAAACCTCCAATCATTGACTGGTTGTAATGTGGATGTGGCACTTTTCAACAGAATGTCTATTGTGTAATTCCTGCAGACGGCGTTCTCACAAATGTCCATTCTTGCTTGAGGTAAATAAACAGCACCCGGATATGACCAATGTCTGTAAATATACGCTGTCCCATCGCTCCACTGGTGGTGTTTGTCCTGGATGAGTACAACTTATCATGTGTAATCATAACTAGAAACAATAATTTAGGGTCGTTTCGAGGGCAAAACCTAACGCAGTAATAAAAAGTCTTTCGACTAAGATTGGAAGTGTAAAAATACCATCATGGACATGAAACATGAAGTGAATCGAACTACGGAAATTATGTTGAGAAACAAAGTGAATTATGGTGATCAGAAAACGCAGGTAGTGATATACGTTAATAAGGAATCGCTTCTTTATTCAACCTACCATGTTCGATCCTCTAAGACCTGCGAAAATCACCCAGTGCCAGTGGAAGAAGTCATTTTCCCTCTTCTCGTTATTGACGAAGATCCACCTGTTGATCAGCCATTGGGTGACTGCCTTCCATTCCACATCACTGTTAATGCTTAGCAGGTGCCCTCCCTGCAGCTGGCACCAGAAGTCAGCATCCTGCCAGGAGTAGTCCAGCCCGCCTTCGTAAGCCAGGTAACAACGGTCTCCTGTACACATTTCCCATGGGTTCTCCAGAGACTTCGCTACAATATAAGTCATGTTGTATAAGGGTTTCCCAAAGTACGCATCCATAGGTTTTCCTGTATAGTGAAACAGTACTCTATCCAGTTGCCCATCACCTCGAAACATAAGGTCTACGCCCCACGCGTGTCCAGCACGCGATGGGAATGTATTCAAGACCTGAGAGTCTGCATACAAAAAGTAATCTTCGCGTGTATAATATGATATTCTTGGTAAATACTGTTCCCAGAATTCTCTGGCTGGGTGCTGTTTTACATGATAGTGAGCGAATATGCCTATTGCTATAGTGTCACAAGGAGCTTCACAACCTATCGCTTCAAACATATACTCTAAATAATGTCTTGTTATTGTCTCAGTTGTCAATATTCTGTCAAACGTTATACGAAGTCTTATAGGATGCGGAACTTTCACGAAGGGACTTATGTTCAGAATTCCACATTCGAGGTTTCTCAGTGTGAACTCAGTGTCTTCCATCGACGCAGTCAATGCTGCGCATTGGTGAGGTGCCGGGACAGATGAAATAGAAGTGACTATCCCTGTCCATCTGTATCTGGGTTTCGGGAAATTAAAAATGGCAACCTCTCCAGTTTGCACAGTTTCTACTTTGCCACTTGTTGCATTGGCGTTCGTTTCAACACGCGAGTAATAGTCCCAAAGCCTCAGTGAGTGACCATACTGATTGGAAACATTTGATGGAGCTAACACGTTCAGTTGGATCAAAGAAGCTTCATAAAACTCTGCTCTGAGTTCGCTCTCATATCGAGCAACGGTTGTAATATGAAACTCAAATTGTGTATCGATTTGATTCACAACATCAAGCAATTGACTTCCAGGAAACCTTTCAGTCGGTAGAATTTGGATCTTGTGTTGGTCCCCAGCTAACCATATAATTTTGGCACCAAGACTTGGCAACATATCTATAAGCGGTAATCCAGAGTATTGGGTTTTGTGTATTTGCCATTCCACTGACAGTCGTATGACATGATTGTATGATTTGATAACCACCATCAGGACCCCTGCACTCAAGGTAATGGGATTGTCTAGATCCATGTATCGAAGACCGCTAATTGTAGATTGAGAACAATAAACTCCCAATAAAAAAGTGGAATTGTCGCCATGTATTCGTGGTGAATACAATAAAAACATTGCCCCATAGACGCACTTGGCAGGAGCATATCCCGAAAGGTCTATGGATTTATAAGATAGTGCTCCATGACCAGTCAACTCATCGTGATCGAAGATGTATGTATAGTTCGCAAGCTGTGTTTTGTTCGTTACTACCTTCTGGTTAATGGGAATATTCTGATCCGAGACGATTGTTGAATGCTGTACACAGCTGTCTGTTACACAGGGGTCCCGCTCCAGGGTGTAGTATATTGCCAAGTTCGATGTGTGCGCATGCGACCGAACAACAACCAGCGTGGCGTCATTCAAGGTAGAAGTCCACAAGGATTGTCCACATGGGGTCACTTCAAGTTTAGTCCTGGGGAATGCAATCCAGGCATCATTCAGGTGGAAAGGGCCATCGATGGCATGTATGTCTTGAACATCTCCTTCTGACCGACATGTTCTGTTAACTGATATTTGCCATCGCCACGCTAGATAAGACGTGCACTTCCATATAATTATTGAACCACCGGTATTCTCTAAATTTATTTTGTTTCTAGTTGGATAAACATTTCTAGATACATCGTGCTGTGGTATCATATATATTTCATCGTCAAGTTCTGGTGTGAGGGAGAATTCTCTCAACTTGATGATTTGATAAGAAAATGAGGAAATTGCGATGTTCCCATAATGAATGTGTGTTGATATATCTACAATGTAACCTGAGAATAGGAACACGGAAGGCATCTGGGAGTCACAGAAAGTATGAGCGCTATATATGCTGATAGGTTTCCTCTGTGCCATAAACAACATACCAGCAAGGCAGGCGCTGTCAAAAAGAGTCTTGAACTTATGAATGGTCACGTTCAAAGAAAACACTGGAAACGTCTTGATTTCCCACTTCCTATTGCATACATATTCAGTATGTACATATCCAAAGCTCTGACTTGTCCAAATGTTATACGTTTGTGAACATTGGGCCGCCCGGTCCCATATCTCAGGTGTATACACATTGGGTCTGTGGATCTGTAACTTGGTCTCTACTAGCGAAACCAAACGTGAAGTGTTCAGTGTTTTGACAAGAACTGCGCTGATATAACCTGTCCAGTTCACGGCATGCGGTGCTGCCTCAATGTCCAAGAAAAAGTTCCTTTCTACAGATGCTGTGGAAGCCTGCACCGCGAAGCCTACAGCTAGCAACGCCAACACAAGTGCTGTTGATAACATTTTGACAATAGTTTTTCGCCATGTGCGTGTGATGTGTTGCTGGATGACTTTACTTTAACTGATGTCCCCTGAAGTTTGTTAAGAACAGAGCTTGTGAGCGATGCCTTGTAACTATTCAGAAGAGTTTAATTGTTACCAAATACTCACAAGCTGACATAAAACTCTGTCAATTGTTTTTTGCCAATCAGAAATCGATCCAGGATCACGACAGACATGAAAATTATTTGTATCTGCCTAGATTTGAAACAGTACTGACCTTGATATCTACTCACGAACAATACGTTCTCAATATCTTTTGTTAGAGCACAATGGAAGTATCAGTTGGATGACTGGATGACCAAAACTGTTTCTAAGAAGGGTGTTGCTTTCATAAAACAAAAATCACTATGCATCAAGAAACACATGTGTACCATTTATCATTTGTAACAATAGAAATCATGTATTCTTCCACGTTCTAATTAAATAAATCATTTATTTCAAAATTGCTGTGTCACATTGGAAACGTAACACAATTCGTCATCTTGTTCATCTGTGGGTTACTTTTCTGAAAAACAAAACCCCACGAATTCAAGCGCATTGCATATGCTCTACCAAGCACAGAGATAGTATTATGTCATAGATAAAGCACGAGAAACAGCGAATTCGTGCTTACGAATTCACGAGCGCAACGCGCGAGTGAATTCGTGAACGAATTCATTGTTTCGAGTGTTTTATCCGACTTAAGATGGTGAAACCCTGCCGATTGTTGGCAGTAAATTTCACGACTTTAGTACCGCATACAAAATATGAGCATTTGTCACAAAACTTCTGGTAGTCCGAAGTGACTTTTTGCAGTTGGAGTGAATAGAGGAGTCATTTTCTTGTTTTAGAAAAATACAATCTTCGACCTGAAACGTCTGGGTCATTCCGGATCATAACGATAAAGTTGGTACATCCGTTCTCAATATCAACCACGTAATCTTTAGAATACATCGACTTTTTACATAGTGGAGCAGTCAGTGTCTATGAGCCGAGAATTACTTTTTGAATTTACCGCCTACATTTGTCACAAAATGCCCGACTGTCTTTGACACATTTACGAAATGCGCCATTTTCAAAATATCACGTGGATTTGGACAACACACAGACTTGAAATATCATCTATTATTTTGATGATTTTCAAAGGATAGCTGACTTACTTGGGATTGGTACATCGTAGACTCCATAACGAGCTATCCACAGCCATGTGACATTGCGTTTTCCCCCGTAAAATTGAGTCCGAACATCGGCTACTTTCAACGTCAGGTGCCACGAAATCGTGTTTACATATTTCCCAGGTCAAAGTTTAATGTATCCTTACGCGAGACTTATCTTTGGTCATGTCGATTCTGGTAATCTGTCTAATCCATTGATCACACCAAATAATCCACTTTCTGAATACTGAACGGGACTACGGCAGGAAATGTTCGCAGTACGACACATTACATGTGTTTTGTAATATCAATACGTGAGTTCGGAAATGTTTTCAGGTCAGGTCAGTGGAATTGGTTCAGGGTCAAGTGGTATAAACATAGCCAGTTCATGCTGTCACGCTACCATTGTCGAGTCACTGTCACCAACACATTACTCGATTTCGCGGGTACAATACTATATACTTTGTTTACTTCGAGTTCACCTCGTCACTCGCGTTTGAGCATGGTGTGCACGAAAGTTTTGTTTATACCACTTGACCCGACCTAGAAACATTTCCGAACTGGCTTATTGGTAGCGGTCATCCTCGGAATATTTCCTTCGGTTGTGAAGACCATATTTTGCGACTATGAGATTCGGTAGCTTCGTCTCCAAATGTTTTCCCGCGAGGCACCAACAGTCCCATGTGTTATGCATGTATATCGGCATATGACGGAGGTAATCCCAGAATTATGTACATAATCGAAGACATATTAGTTCATAGACAAAGAATTGTTGTAGATCGGGGAATGACAAACACTGAAAACCATGTTTCCAGACGATAACTGACATATCGCTCACCACGTGAGTTTGTATTCGCTCCGGTGAGAAAGCCGTTGAAATCCGTGCACGGAGTTTTGAGTTCAATGTGAAGAGCAATACTCACTAGCTGCTCAAGTCCAGTCTCGGTCAGTGATCGCATGCAACCACACGGAAAATCGTCGAGCACATGTCCTGGGGCGGATTATTAACCCTCTTTCGACCCTTCTTGCACATTGGGAGTTCATTTTCACAAATAGGTAATATAATATTATATTTGTTTAGGTACGTACATGTAATTTAAGCATTCTGTATATTGGAGCCCCGTCTCTATCAACACTGATCAAGTATCTATGAGTACCTATTCCATAAGTTCGTGGTTAAATACATTTCGATAACAAAATGAAACTGTTTGTAGATGTATATCTATATGTATGTCAAGAAATTTAAATCAGGTGCCCTGATTGGCACAAGTATACAAGGTTATTATCAATAAGCAGCTATATGAGTTATTCAAATCACCAACATATATATATTTCTCTAAATCAAGAAGTTTACTTGATTGTAATATTCCAATGATCAATTCAAGGCAATGTGATTGGTATCAGCAACAGAATAGAGTGCCATGTGACAAATCCATCATCTCATATTTTTCTGACTCCAGATGTTGCTGACAACTCCACACCACTTTCCTGACAGCTCAGCCAGAAGACAACACAACCAGAAGCTCCATAAACCCTGGTTCAAGTCTCAATCAGAAGACAGGCAATAGCAGCTCCACACCACTTGACTGATCCCCCAATGACAGGCACCCAGGAGCAATCATTCAGTTGGCCAACAATATGGATGTCAAAGCATAACAACAACTTGTGTTTTGAAGTTTGCACCAATATATACATGTATATTAAAACAATATATATATATAAATTCAAATTAAGTGCATGTTGGATCTGTAATTCTGAAACACCTGTAGAGAATTGCACACCACCATTTTGGGTATTGTAATGTCACTATAAGGCAATTGGATATCTTATACAACAGCAATTTGGGGATTCAATGGCCAATTAATAATATTTTCATATTTTATATTTTAATGGATAAAGTGGCCAACACATTGTATCAAAAATTTGTTATTGATACACATGTGTAGGTCAGAAATACATTATGAAGGTTTGAATGGCAGTGTATCAAGTGGCCATGTGCAATATTGTTTGCCAATTATGATAAATTCATAATCTTTTTGATTGGTATTATATTTGATTTATTTTGTTCTTGTTTACCTTCCATGTACAAACTTTGTAAGATAAACATATGGATAAGGAGTATACTACCAAATACACTATTTATTCATGACATTTCTTGTCTGGTATGTTTGATATCATACCTGTGATCCATGTATGTCAAAAGATGAATTGTACTAATAAAATGCTACCACTGTGTGAATTTCACATCAACTATGTTGACACAACCCATGTGCAATAATGATACTTTAATGTCACATGTAATCATGATGACAATGAATCAAAAGCCTGGTGGTATCTACATTTACATGTTATTGGGATCAGGATGTATCCTGTATCTAGCTTGGGGTTTGTGTTCTTTGTATGCATAGACCGAGCATTATGCACAATAGGGTCAGTGAAGACATACATGTACTGTTAGTTATTCGATGAACAGAGAGTGTTATGAATTATGCCAAATGCAAGAAGATGTTACTTCCCCAGAAGTTTTAAACTTATAACTGTCACTTTGGAAATACGGGTTATTGTTTGCATTGATCAAGTGAATAGAGTAGTGTCATGGCCCAATGCACACAGAAGCCCTAGCATGTAGCAGTCTACATGTAAAGGCCAGTGGGAATTGTGCACAGTGGAGCATATGATATTGAAGTCTCCCTCTCACTGTGGCAGTGTCTTGAAGGGTTAAAAAATAGTGCCTGTGCTGGCCACTTGGGAAAATTTTTTAGTTGTCCATAAATGTCTGAACTTCAAAAATCATTTGTGATGCAATGGATTTGAATTTCAAAAAAAACATTTCTCGGCTCGTAAACTAGCATATGTAGTAATGCTCAGAAAAATACTAGGAACATTCGTAATCGACTTTTTCCACAAGAACGGAATTCCCGAAATTTTGGTAGTCAATTTCACCAATTTTAACATAAGATGCATAATAACTGCGCGTAAAATGCTTTAAATTAGTTATTAACATGATAATATAACATTTATGTGAAATATGTGTTCATTTCTTCAAGAAAAACCATTTTCAAAAATATTCAGTGCGCATCACTGACTAAAATATGGCGAGGGTAACAACCCCTTAAAATATTGCTCTTACAATCACAATGCGACCAGCAGATTACTCGTACATATGTATATTGTTTCTGCTAGATCTATTGCGAGTCAAGCATGACAAAGATGTATTCATAAATAGCCGGCAACCGAGTGAATTTAGATTGCTCAACTCAACACGGTTTTCGGTCCAAGTACTATATCTCGCGTGTTCCTCTATATATTCAATAAGGAGTAAAAAGGTGGCACACGGGTTAAATGCATTCATTTAGTGAGCGAGTAGTATTAGGGAGCAGGGTTTGATGCGTGGAACGTGTTTCAATGGACATCTCCATTGGATGATGGTGAGTTTTAATATATTGTACTCAAAACACACCGAAACAGTGACCTATACCACACACATTCTCGCATTTCTGTTACTGGACATCGACTGGTTGACATTAAATTTCAACATGGCATATAATTGGGACACATTTTTAAATGAAATCGTGGATAGTATGGTCGCATTTAATGCTGCAAACATTCTGAACGATGTTGGAAATTCAACATTAGATGATCTTGAGATTACTGATTATGAACTTGTGCAACATGACATTACATACATCAGTGATCCAATGAATTCGTATGGGGCAAACGGTGGATTCGTGCGGACGAATCCACTGTGCAGACAATGGTGTGACGTCACAACAATATTTTAAGTTAGTCGATTGACTAGTTTTCGAAATGAAAGGAAATTAGTAAGGTCCAGCAAATTCAATGTGCAACAAGTCTTTGAGAACTTCAGAGATGAAAGCGTGAAGGGATCTGTTTTTTTTTTCATGCATTGTTTAGTGCTCATGTAGAAATAAATGTGTGCGATATATTGTGACAAATATGACGACTCACCACCAATCAGTATATACCTGTCCGTTATAGGTACGCCTACGGTTACCTAACTGTTATATGTATGTCTGCAACTATACAATGAACGAGATTTTGGAGCAGTATAGATTTTTGTTCTCATCGTCAGCACACACAAGTTTTCAATATACATGGAAATGGTTTTGGGTTATTGCATTCGTATGGATGCATTGCACAACGAGCATAACATTGGTTTTTGGAGCATAAATTACAATTAGAATCTAGGGGAAGGGTGGGGGGGGTACTTTATGTGAATTCATGTAAAATACAATCGGTGATATACGTCAATGGTGTAGCAGTTGTATATGTTTCCTGTCATCTTGATACCGGTTTCATGCCAGTTCACCATATGGACTTCTCTTGAATAACGACATTTTGCAGTGGGCCACATTGCCATTCATATTTTCATACGGTAGGTCAGTGTGTCTCTGTATAAACTTTTGGCCGGGCTTTGTTTCTATTCCAAAATGTTGTATTTTACGTTTGCTATTGGCATCATCAAAATCTAATCGTATTCGTGGTATTAGATTGATACTTGCATGTACTTGACTTGAGTGTGTCGGAGTTTATTATGTAAAAACTGCTGTGGTGCTTTCATACAGTTTCCGAGCTTGACAACGCAGCCTCTTCACCAACAAACATTTTTGGACACAATATTTAGGCATGGAATGTCAATGTATCCCACATCGTTGTTCTTTATGGCTATCAACATCACAAACCACACAATATCAGATGAAATTGCAAAAAAATTCAAACGGTGCCAAAGCAACTTTTATCACCTGATACTTTAAGTGTACCATATTGTTTTATTACAAATTATTGCCTCATAACCGTATATTCATCAGGTTACATCACATTCATGTAGCCAGGATCAGACACATCTGTTTATGTTGGATGATCTTGATTATTAATATTCTGCTTTGCTTAATGATTATGTGGCCATCTATCCCATCATTTGTGGATAGACTCCTATTGGGCTTGGGTACACTTTCAAGAGGTCATTGTATATTAGTATGCTGTCGCAGCATGTCACATCACAATGTAAAGGATGTACGCTTTAAATTACAGGGCATGTGTTTACACATGAAATATTGTTAAAGAAATATGTGGGTGACGTGAGTCCAGCTGTGTGAAAGAATTGATCAATATTTTTTTTTTTTCAATTTTTTTTTCAAATTCAAAACACGGTTGTGCACACATTGTCAAAGGTGTAACAATTGATAATTTCTTCACATACATTTTCAATACTACATTGGCAGTATGTATACCAGCAACCATACGGTGTTGCATCGTCGTCGGTCATCCACAGCAATAAACACAGCAAGACTTCCACGTTACGTTATTTAGGATTTCAAGATGGACGATGTTAACTTGGTTCTCAATAACCTGCCTGAACCATGGCCATTGAGAATTGTTCAGCCTTCCGTAGTGGCCTATTCTCGAGTACACGTGACCGAACCAATCAACTACGAAGAACAAACAAAGATCTTAACAGCATGGAAAAATCTCATTCTGAATGCAAACAGAGTGATTCTAATCGTCCATGGTTTCGAAAGCAGCATCAAAACTCGATGGGTGCAAGAAATGAAAGATGCCCTCCTGAGGAGAGCTGATGTTGTCGTAGTCCTCGTAGACTGGGCGGGTGGAGCTAAGCTGCGCTTCTTCCAGTACATGCAGGCAGTTTCCAACACTCAGACTGTCAGTGCCTGGCTCGCAGGTACCCTATCCATCATTCGGAACATCCGGCCATCCCTCTATGTTTGGGGCATCGGGCACAGTCTGGGTGCGCACCTGATTGGGCAGACAGGCCAACATAATCAGCTCATAAACCGTATCACAGGCTTGGATCCAGCAGGGCCAGCGTTCGAACTGGCCAACTGTCCCATTCGGCTCAATCCTCACAGTGCTACGGATCTCGTGGACGTGATTCATACTGACGGCTTCAACTTCGAACGCTTCGGTAGGGAAAACCTGAGGATACCGGTCAACCACTTTGGTTCTTTGGCTCAACTTGGCACATATGATTTCTACCCAAACTATGGGACTTCTAATCAGCCTGGGGCCTGTAGTATAAGCAGCAGTCATCATAGGGCCGTCGAGTTATTCATCTGGAGCATAGATAACCCAGGCAGATTCACGACCCGATCAATTTTGGCAGGAGAGGAAAAATTCGACCGACCTGTGACTTCTGTACGGCAGGTTGACATGGAGGTGGAGATGGGTTACTATGCCGACCAAAACCCTCCCAATCCTGATAACTACCCTTTTTACCTGCCCACCAATGCTGCTCCACCCTATGCACCACTTGTTGGATCGCCCCCACCTGCATTCAGGAACAGAAGTGTACTTCACAAAAGATGTGAATGAGTATTGTATACGTTGATACATGTAGTGGTTGAATTCCCAGACATATTTTTGTTTTACCGGATAGCACAATGTTAGCATCATATATTCAGTGGGATGCATATGTAATATTCTAATGAAATCTCCTCCAATGCCTATCCAGAAGCCATTACATCAGACCATTTTGAAGCATTTTACTGCGCAGTATGTATGTATGTTACATAATGAGATACATCTTGTGTGAGTGTGAGTGTCAGTTTCAAGGGTACTTCTCAATAAAAGAAACTTCCATGTATCCAATGAGTACGACAGGACTGAGACCGCTCAGTGCAAATGTATTGAGGCTTATGTGTGATATAGCACTCTTAGTCGCAATCTGGTGAAGGTCATACATGTATGGTATGAAATCAACTTGAATGACTCCAAATGATGAATGTTTCCCAGATGTGTGTCACTTTCATGTAAAGAAAGTATGCATACTGAAACACATTGCATATCCTTCGATAAACATGCATATCATGTATCATCTGAAACCATGGAGATCAAGTATTCATACACGTTCTAATAAGATAAGTCTTTTGATTCAAAAGTACTGTATCTTGTTCAAATTCTTGAGGAAAATGTCGTCCAGTTCAGCAGCCTGTTTAGCTGCATCTTTTCTGTTGCTTGCTATAGATCGGATCCCTCTGACCTTCAGAAAAACAACCGATTATATCCATTTGAGTTCTGGACTGGCAAGGTATTGCCAAATGCAAGTTGCAAACGACTGCGGCACAGTGCACAGACAGAATTAAGTCATATGGTTCTTTTTCCAACACACCCAACGAGAAGATGCTCAGTCACATGAATATGTGCATGCGAAAGTCAGATGTGCAAAGTCACCTCAAATTTGTACTGTTGCTGAACAGGCCCAGTATCTTCAAGGTGCCGCAAGTCTGTCAGAACTTCGGAGATGAATGTGTACACGGATCTGTCCTAGCATGGGTTGTGAAGTGTGCATGTAAAGATACTTTCTTCCACAATAAAGTAGCTGTTATATCATGTTTGTGAAGGTTGTTTGTGTTAAAAAAGACTCGACGACAAACTCAGTACGTATACAATGGGGCATGTTTAGTACATTTCTGCAATCGCCAGCTGGCAGCACTGTTTTTGAGGGTAAACATGACGTCACTATTCTTCTTTTTTTTCTGGCGTTATCAATATAAACGGAATTAAACCGCCACCATTTAAGCATAGACCTCACGCATGAGGTCTATGATTTAAGTCATTATTGAGAACAGACGATTTTCGTTAGTGATTTGGCGCCAAATATTTACCCCAATTACAATGCACCTGTTGAATGGGTATATGACATGCCCCATTATGTATGTTATATGTAGGCCTGATACTTCCTGATATGTAGACCTGATACTTCCTGCCTATTGTCACCGAATGCATCTGAATGACGTAAACTAGATATCATTACAGTAAAGATGTAGGTTCAACCTGTTGCACTGGTAGTATTTTCCTAGGATCCCTGGTGTGGATGCGTTTGTGCGATCGCCAGGACACAGGGCAGCTATTGGCATTTTCAATGTACAATGTTCGTTCATTTGGTCCACATGGATATATAGCATTACAAGTGGACATCATTTGTTTGAGAATAAATTCGAATTATGATTAAAGAAACACGGTATATATTAGGGTATATACTTGTTAAGATCAGTTGCTGATATTATAAATGCAATTATTTCAATTGCATTTAAAATCAATTTGACATGGAATATGCAAGATATTTCGATCAATACAACTCCGGATGCTGCATGATATCGACTCGTTATGAGCTTATAATTTTATGTTCCACGTGTTCTCATTCGGCCTATGTTTATTGGTAATCTATAGTTGTAAGCATTTGTCTAAACAATAGGAACCCTAAACATCACAGACTACGTGTGTTGTTCATACCCGAATGGCTACGTGCAAATATTACAACAATCTCATCTGGGATGAAACGATTTTCAGTATTACATTCCTGCATCTCCAGTGGAACGGTGAAGGTACAGTCTGAATTCCATAT
Source organism: Terebella lapidaria (assembly GCA_949152475.1). Classification (NCBI taxonomy): domain Eukaryota; kingdom Metazoa; phylum Annelida; class Polychaeta; order Terebellida; family Terebellidae; genus Terebella; species Terebella lapidaria. The sequence goes on along the minus strand of OX424558.1, from coordinate 23,403,054 downwards.
GTCAACTACACACTAGTCGCTATTCAATTTGATGCTTGAAATGGATCAGCATGGCAGTTAATCATACGGCAAGTACTTTATTATGATATATATTTGGAGTTTAATGTATTAATTCGCACCTAATTATATTAATTGATCCAACATACATGTATGTATCCATATTACCCTCAATACAACCTGGCTTTATCGATGTCAATAGCAAACCTAAAATACAATATTTTTGGAATAAAAACGGAGCCCAACCGAATGTTTCAAGCCAAATCCACATTGGCGTCTTCAGGGGCAGACCGTGTGTAAAATATCTGTTCCTATACTGTACACTTGATGAAATTAACATACAGCTGCCCAGCAATCTGTTTTAAAATAGTTTAGAAACAAGAAAACACATGCAACGGATATAACAAGTACATAAGAACCGAATCATATTGTTGTTCTACTCCCAGGACATGCCAGGGACGAGCGGAAGTCGCTGTCCGCTGGTGTATCACGAGACGCTGGTGGATGTACGCGATGAGCTGCGGCGGACGGGACACGTGGCCAGGTTGTTGTGTGTGCCTAGCGACTATAGGAGCACCAGTTCGTACAGACCCGAGCTCGACAACGTCTTCGTCCAGCCTCTCCCGTCCCTCACCGTCCAGCCACACTCTGATGAGTGTGTATACTTGTTGGATGAGAGGAAGGTGCAAGTGGAACCAAAAGCCGCCTTGGATACTTTCAGACAGCGATTTATAGAAGCGCTAAATGTAATCGGCGTCGGGCCCCAGATTAAAGTAAAAGTAGCTGGTACAATACTGCAGTTGACGCATTTCGCCAAAAGATGGCGCAGCACGCCTTGTTACGTGGCAAACATTGCGTATTGTGTTGAAGTTCACGGTGACAATAATTCAGTGGAATACTACTCTCCAGGTGCTATTGATGATTCTACGGGAATGGGAGAAAACTTATGGACTCGTGCAAGGCTAGAGGTACTCCACGTAAGTGTAGATCAACATTTCATCAACCGATTGTCCGTACGCATATTGAGAGCGGTGACGTCAGTCGACGTATCTCTGAAGGTGCTGACACCTAACGTGATAGAGCAGGCTATAACCTACATCAAGACTGAAACACATAGTGACTTCTGGCAAGAAGACAATCTCAAGAAGGCGGTCGAACTTGTCTTGAAATTTGTGGCAACTGCAGTACAGAACAAGCTTCTGAAGAAACATTCCATGCTAAGTATCGGGGAAAATGTGCTTCCGCCAATGAGCGCTGTCGTACGGGATCACGTGGTCAAAAGTCTTCACCGCATGGCTTCAGATCCGGCTCTTCAACGTGTGCTCACTGCGTTGTAGACCAATCTAGCGTGAAGCATTGTCATAAATGTTCAAGGTGTTCTGTCTGGTACGAATAAAAATCAGTACTCACAATGTTTGTTGTTGTGTAATGTAATTATGCAATTTTAACAATTGTGAATTCTTCTTTTCCCGCATGATGTTTTCACTTGCCAAAATTGTATTTTTGTGGTCATTTCATTATTATCGACATTGTACGTCTGTGGTTTCGTTGTACTTTTTTATTCCTGTGGCTATAAAAGTTACCTTAGTACGTACACACGATCATATTACAACAGTCACCGAGTCAAAAGGTTCGTGTGAATCAATGAACGTATGCCCGTGGTATGCTATCATCAGGGGAATAAATCCGCGCTTGGCTGTTCAAAGCTCTATGTACACTCAGGTTGATGTAATAATTCATGCAAACATAACAAAGAATGTTAAATTTCGCATTTTACACGCCGGTCGTATTCTGAAATTTAAAGTTTCACGATAAGATAACCCATTATAGATGTTGAAAAATGACAACTTTGCGGATTATTTGCACATATTTATCTTTGTCGTGCATCCCATGTGAGGATGATAAGATCATAATATATGTATTGTCTACTTTTCTTGATTAGATTCTCATCAGTTTCTTTTCAAAGTTTTTTCAAAGTTCCCAAAGATGATAATATTGCAGCAGAGAACACCAGCATTTTATAGCAGGTTATGTCCATATGCTCGGAAAAAACGGAGTCAAGGAAATGGAATATATTCCGGCCCACCTGACAGCGCCCTGCTTTAACGAGTTTTTAATGCGCACAATTGTAATTTGTCACTTTCATTACACGATCGCGTCAGTTTGAATTGCTTTAAATGCGCGTTGCGGCCTTTTGTAGCCTTTTGCCCTCTAGCGCCACGGGAGGTTGCTGTTGGCTTAGCAAATTACCCAGAATTCTCATTAATTACCGTTTCTGTGATATATGTCCATTTTAACACCAGAAAGAACGGATATTACATGAGATGGGTGGACATATTTCTGATGTATTTTCACTTTCGAACGTGCCCAACAGGAAACAGCCACGTCTTGTCTGTACTAGATCTTGTATCGCAGCTATTACATGTAATATCTACGTTTAATTTTACTATTTGAAGTTTAGAATTAGATAATGTATGATTTTTTTTATTGTTATTCCACTACAGGTAGTTTGGTCATTCCTCATTACAGCTCGGATATCAATATATTTGCCATGTTCAGCACCTTAAACGTATTCGATCTCGAATCCAAGCTGAAATACCCTCAAATGTTTGCCTTTTTTATTTTCATCTTGTATACATTGCGGTAATGTGTAACGACCCATTGACATTAGTCCCCCGCAGAACTGTATGTATACCTGACCTACGTAGATAAGCATCAATGTACAAGTGTCACCATGGTCCATTTGTGTGACATTAATTGGTCGGTGATTAGAGTATCATCACGGGGAAGTGTAAGAGTCGATTCTCCTGCGCTTGCGGCTGTTTGCTTGGCTTCAAAAACGACCAAAAGGTATCGAAATAAGATCTCACGTCAAAGTATTAAGACAACACAGCATCAAACATTATCTTCTGCCGTATATCAATGAACATTTTAATTCGAGACATGGGGTACTTGGGGAAGTCATATAGGAGTTACATGCTTTCAGTCTATGTATTACTAATATTATTAGGCTGTCGACCTATAAACCATGGATTTCATAATTTAGCGAGGTGTTCGATCTCCTATAGTTTCATGCCCAACATATATTTATCTCGTACAAAAGAAAGAATACTTGATAAATAAATTAGACACATAGACATTATTATGTATACCTATTAATTTGAATACTTTTACGAACCAAATTGTAATTCACTCAAAATGTCATGTGATTTCGAGGTATATACAAGAAATCTCGGTATTAGGTATACTCAGTTGATATATCACTGGTCACAGTTTGAAATGGATGTCCAACATTCTCCTATTAGTTCGGTGACCATATGGACAATCATTCAAAGTCAGACATTGATATATTAATCGCAATAGGGCACTTGAAGTCACGTGAAATATGTCTGACGATAATTGGGAACAAACCTCTGGGACAATGGGAGGCCTGGAGTCATACATCACGCTCATGTTGTTAGAGTAACCGCAGAGATTGCTTGCAAACACGGTGGAAACACTGAACACAGAAAAATCAAGCATTCCTCGTGAATAGCCTATAAGACTGAAAATGTACATCTATTTGATGTTTTAACTTACTTATGTATATCATGAATCAGTACCGACTATTAAAATATCACCAATGAATTGCCAATTAGATTCAAAGTACTCACAGTTCTGTATGTGATACCAGAAACAACGATTGATGACGATTCTTTCTTGTGGCCTCAATGTTCCGCATATTGGGCGTTATGTGTGCCCACCGTGCTCTCCGGTTTACCCGAGTGTGGTCCACAGACTCCAGGCACGTGTCAGACTATATCCATGACAGACAGGCGACTTCAATACATACTAAATGTTCAGTCACTGACACTGGCCAGGGCGACAGATGATACATACAAGTAACAGAGTGTTTTGTTTAGGGCTTTGAACGATAAATCAAGGTTGCCCGACCCCTCCTGCGAATATAATTGCTAGGCAGTGTGGGTCCGGGCTGACTTGAGGAATTGGTTTACACTTTTAGACCTTTCACCGGACGCTACGTCTGCCCTCCCAGGCCTTAAACTGCCCGAAGACATCCTGAAATGCCATAACATCGTGATAAATAAGCCATACACAAAGACTAACTGTACAAAAATTGCGAACAGCCCAATAACCCTGATTTTCTTCATGGTGTTTTATATTCGATAAATTCATTTGTACGTATTGTTCCACCATAAAAGGACAATTATATGGAAATGAAATTGTCTGTCATATAATATAGATGTCCTAACAAAACATCTGTGTATACTGAAAGTATATTAATGGACCCAACTCCAACATATGGTCTCCAAGTACAGCAGACTTAATATGAATGCTGAAAATGGTTCATACTGAAAATATCAAGAAGTTGGATAGAATGATACCAAAAAATTTATATTCACTCAGTCCAAAATGTGATCTTGTGAATCTATCATATTCGGGGATGTAATTTTCAACCACAAGACACATTCGGGTGTTATATTCTACCCAAACTCGCTGATATCCACAGATTGCACCGCTGAAAAACGCTGACAAGAACACAAAATTGTATGCAGTAACTTGCTTACTTTTCTAGCCAAAAGTATGAAACTTGGTAGGGAATTGTCTTTTGACACCCAGATAGACTATGTCAAGTTACATGATGATAGCTTTTAGTATCGCTGATCTACGGACAGGAACCTGTAGAACTGTAAGCAATTTAGAGAAACATCACAGTACAGTCACAACTACCTAAATATGTAACAATATACAATTATCTCGTTCAGATAGCGATGTTTACTCGGTTTGACTAGGTTTAACTTGGCATTGTCAACCTAAGATATAACATATATGAGAGATTTCAATTCGCATAAGATTTGTCTAGGAATACATGCCATATATAGTACATGTGTATCAGGAATGCTCTTACCAAAAATTCAATAAAGATAAATATTATGCGGAAAAAAATCATTCACGTGTGCAGTAGTTATTTATCTTTCAATACATTCCGTCACTATAGTAGAAATCCCGCCCACTCTAGGCGTGTGACCCTGCAGCCAATCAGTGGCGAGTATCGGTTGTCACGGTAATATGTGACCGCTGGGTTGTCTGTGTACCCCGAGGGTGGGGCGGGGTGAGGGTGCTCGTCTGTTACCAGGCGCCATAGCATGGTCGGTGTCACCAGACCCCAAAATCACATCAACTTTAATTTGACTCACGTATAAAATCTGGCTGAAATACGAAGAGGTCACTCCAAGACAAACAAATTAAACTGCGCATCTGCACAGGAAGCGTTTATGTGATTCGTAAGAATCTTTTCTCTTCAACTTGCGATTTAATGCGAGCTGGACTACATAAGAACTGGCCAGAGTTCGCCGACTGATAACGTATACAAAAAGACGCATCACCTTATCCAGAAAAGCGATCTGTGTAAGTTGCCCGGTGAAGACGAGACATGGGTACGGAAATGCTGCACAGTCGGGGGATGGACTGCGAGCTGCTGGTGGACGTAGAGAGCTTGGACGTGACTCCGGAGATGACGGTCTCCTTGCTACGCGGGGACCATGACGACAACAGCAGTACCCGCTCCCTCAGCCCGAACTCGCGCTGTCTGAGTCCCGCATCGAAGGAGCAGCTCCGACTTCGCGTCAACGCGCGCGAGCGAGAGCGCATGCACGACCTGAACGGCGCGATGGACGCGCTCCGCCAGGTGATGCCGTACGCACAAGGCCCGTCCGTCAAGAAAATATCAAAGATGAACACTCTTCTCCTGGCGCGCAACTACATCGTTCTTCTAAAACGTTCGATCGACGAGATGAAGCGCCTCCTCGCGGAAGTCTGCACGACTGGAACGTCACTTCCGCCACCGATGACGTCACAAGCTGCCGCGATCCACGCGACACAACGAAGCGCGAAAGGCGGACATCGCTCCATCGCGCCGTATCCCGTCGTCTCGGAAAAGATCCCGACTCATCCGTCGACTACTCTGACATTGCCGAAAGCTCCGGAGCTAGGCCCAGTGTTTCCTAGCGTACCGTACCTGCCAGTGACACTGGGGGTGAGTTCCTCCCCGATAGCAGCACACCAGCACGCGATCGGGCACCTGCCCTGTCCCTGTACTCAGTGCATCACCGCCAAACTTCCCGCCTCGTTCTCTGGACTCCACTCTCATCTAGGCCTACTATCGACGACAGGCAGTGGAGCGGCATTACAGGAACTGAGTAAATCATGAGTACGTTTTTGTCAATGGACTATTTTCGATGTGTGTAAATACAAAATGTACCATTACATGTTCCCCACCATTCCGAGTGAGTATTGTTGTACAGTATGTGTTGATCAGTGTAGATGCTTCATGTTTACATTTTTTATTGAAAATAAAATGTTCTCTACTTTCAACTCTATGTTTGTGATTGATATCAAGAAACTCTTGAAACAATCAATCAAAACAAACAACCATCTCGAATATATTCGCAGAATAATAAATTTTATGAATGTGGGATATATGATATTGATATTCCATCGCCATTGAAATTTTTCGAAGGATGAAAAAAATAAATTGTACACATGTACGATTTCGGAGCATACTGAATTTTTTTAACATGCACCCCGATGTGATTGCGTGTTTCGATAGCGAAATTCAATTCCAGGCTCTGTAATTTGACGTGTAAACATGAGCCCATTTGTGCAAAAACAACCTGCAATTACATGGCACTTGCTCGCTGTAGATGTCTTTGAGATATTTAATTATGTCGGTTCAGTTTACATTCTCCCGCTGTGAAAATCAGCTGCAACTCGAGTTGAACACATGTATTCATTAAATTATTCTTACATTCCCTGACACTTTCCAATATTTCTTCCACGTAAAAGCTTGATTAAGATATTCTTACGAGTGATATCTCTACTCTATCAGTATCAAGTTTATGTGGATGTGTGAATATATTTTTTCTGGAATTTCATTTTCTCAAAGAGAATTTATTGTCAGTAGATGGGTGTCAGTTGATGAAGACTACAGCCTAAAATCTACACACTATTCAGTTCATGGGGGTAAAAACTAAAATATACGTTAAAAGCATTAACACAATGAAAGGTGAATGATAACAAGTTTCATTCACGATCTGGTCATAATTTCAAATAGAACAACACAAAAATACTACAGTGCTGTCAATTTAAACACTGGTTTGCACGTTAGCTTACGTACACAATTGTTTATAGACATATTTTCTTGAGGAAATTTCTTGAGTGTTTGGACATAAAAAATAGTGTTTATGTTTTACATTTTCACGTGTATTTTGTGTTCAGTTTTTAGTTTCAACAACTACGTGTTCAAACAAAAACAACTCATATTAACATTTCAAAATCTTTGGAAAGAAAACTACCTGCATGAAATCTACCAAATGCTCTGTTGATGTTAGCCAACTTATCTGTTGAAGTCGCCCGCAATGATTGAGGATCGAGGCCCTAGCGTGCTCTCCCCATGCACTCCTGCTAATTGTCCACCCTATGTCCCAGCGATTATTCCCGCCCGGGGATCAACTGACGGTTGATTGTTCACATCCCGGCTACAGTGTCACGATGATTCAAATCCCGCTTGTAAAACACAGTTGTTGTCGGATAAACTCGCCGAAATGCGAGAAGACGTCATGTGACGTTTGTTCTCCCATCATCCGCCGGAAAGGATTCCCGATATTTAACGCTATCGAATGCTTTAAAGAGATATTTCGGTAAATTCTAATCACATTTGACGGTGTCGGTGGTGTAATGGTGGATGGATTCTAACCTTACTTCGCAGACAGATGGCACCAGCAACCAAAACCACAACGGTAGCTCCAGGCCTGGGCAATACGATAGGGCAATATCACGGTATTACCCCCTACCGGGTGTTTACGTTATCCCAATTTAATGTCTTCGAAACACTAGTCCTAGGGGGTGAATCTTGATCTTACGAAAATGCATTCATTGTTGTCGAAATTCTAGTAGTTCAGTTTAAATATATTTACTCAGGCTAATCAAGAGTCTCAGGCTAATCAAGGGTACTCCACAACAGCTCAATATGCAGATACAATTACATAATTTATTACATCTATATTTGACTGTAATGGTAATCGTAATTTAATCGTGAAATTTTGAATAATCGTACCGGTAATCGTCATTGATTACATTGCCCATGTATTCACCCCAGGTCTAGTATAGATGTATTTGATTCACTAATGAAGTAGGTGTGGATATGGAAACAAACATGTGATATCTATTCCGATAGGTTGGTCGGTATGGTTTAACTGAATGATTCGGAAGAATCGTCCAGTTCTGACCACATTGTCCTGAACACAGGCAATAATTCTAGTATTTTCATTTAGAGATTAAAATATAATATTTCTTATCTGAGCAAGGTAAGAAATAAATGTTTTTTTTTTCGGCCCTTTATGAATGGGAAAATTAATTCATTGCTGATTATATTATGAATTTAGGTTATAGGCATATCAATATTCCTATTTTTCGTTTATCAGTGTTGAATGAAATGTTATTACTTTGAAAAAAAGAAACCTTTTTCCCTAAAAAAAGTCTGAGAAGATCATCATGAGCTCATGCAGGGATAACATTATTTGTCATATCACCATAACGCAGTCTCAGATGAAGCAGTGATGTCCGCTCCCTGTCTTGCCCCACCTCTGACCCTCCGTGACTTATGTACACTTAGCTCTGTAATTATCCTGGTCAGTGGTCGAGCCAGGGGGCGGTGTGAAAGTTCCTGGACACAATCACATCAAACAACCGCCTGTATCGGCAATATGTTTACAGGTGGGTTGTCGTTTTCTACCTGTCCCCTGTAATTTTACACCATTCATTTGCGTATTTCATTTCTCCCGGGTGTGACATAGGCGTCCTCCCATTACCAGGAATGGTTTGTACCTTTGTAGATCCATAATGGAATTGAACGCATCGTATTAGTTTTTTTTTACAATACATCCAGGAAAGTTTCCTTTGAAAAAAAAATGTTACCTTTAAACAGAAATATTTCAAATGAAATATATAAATAAGTATGTCACTGTTGTTTGTTCAGCGGAATAAATATACAAATGGATTCTAGACACTCGTTTCCAGGCATTATTCGATTTTCAACGCCTTCTATCCAGTTTGACGTCAAACGTTGGATCATGGAAACGTCAATCGTTTGACGTCGGATCATGCAATGTGTTTTTAAATGCAGACATATCAAAAATATCGAGTTCATCCGACGACCGAATGAATCCACATTATTCATCGGAAATTTTATTTGAACTCGACTTCCTATGTCCGGCTTGACATTCAATAATGGCGTATGAGTAGAGAGAGATTGAATTTCATTCAGAACTACATCCTAAAAAAAACATAGATAAAACAATTTTTGGTAGTAATTCATGTCGCGAACTCGGAACCAAATATTATTTAAACCAAAATCAATGAAATTAATTGACAAGGCTTACCAAACAAGTACAAGAGGTACAATACAAGACAAATCCGACTCTCAAACAAATATGACTCGAGAATCTAACTTGAAACAAGTTAATATGTTCAAAAAATAAAAACAACTCTACAAACTGAAACAGCTCTACAAATAACCTGTGATGTATACAAGCGGGTGACAACTATATATATATGAGTGATATTGTTTCACTACTGTACTACAGCATCCTTTCTCGACTTCATACACTAATACGTGTATAGTTGCGTTTGAAACTCATTGTGTAAACATTGTGTAACTTCCAATCACTATCGATCAATATGTTGTTTCAAATACACGCCGTTCAATAGCATTTTGTACACCAACACAATAGGTATTTGAAAACTGTTTCGGGTGGGGGGTTTTTTCACCACAGAAAATGGCAGTGTCATTGGTATTTTTTTATCTACGATTTTACGATTATCTTAGCAACTGAACTGTTTGTTGTAAACAGATAGTCAGTGCACGGGACACGAGATACGACTTCAAACCTCGAGCTATATTCAGGACAGGCGGACGGGTGTCAAAACGCATCAGTCAGCCAAGAACAAAACACACGGTTGCCCGCACCTCCCATCATTTTGTGACATCATTTCCCGTGGAGGCCAGGGAAGTGCTGAAACAGGGTATCTAATTCGTCTAATTGTTGAAGGTGATAGGTCATTGAAGGTCCTTAAAGGTCTCCCTTGATGTCTGCTGTAAATGGGCGGAATAGTTGAGTTGTAATTACAGGTTCACTGCAATGTAAGGTGCATGTCCTATGCATGTATAAATATTTGTAAATGGAATCTATAGCTTTTTATTTCAGTGACCAAAGTTTCCTCGCATGAGTTTTATTTACCCATGAGTGTTGTTCAGTGTTGGGGAATTATACTTGTCAAACAACATATGTAAGTATATTGGATACATAAGTATATGTTGGGTATAGCCTATATACTTGAATATGTCACATAATTTGCGTTTTCGTTCTGTACAATCACAGTTCGTATTTGCACCTGAATCTGATAATAAACTATAGAAGCATTTTCGGTACTTTGGAATATCATTTTAATTCAAAGTTACTTTTGAGAAGAAATCAGAGAAAACCTAGAAATTGTATCCAGTTGGTTCTCGCAAATTGGAAATACATACCTCAGATCACAACCTGTTCACATTACCGTAATTTACCGAAGCAAAATACCACCGGTGTCCGTTTGATGTTGAGCCATTTTCCTGCCGAGATAATTAAGGGTCTCTCCAAAATACCAAAGTCCAACCGTATGTTGAATTTTAACCCTGGACGCAAAAAGCAAGTTAAATGCTTGTCGCGAATCTATTAATGATTTCAGACTGGGCTGTAATTGAATACTTGCTCGTGGAAAGTCTTTAATCATTGGAGAAGACAGGTGGAAAATCAGGGCGATATGAGGCGGCTCCAGTTTCTGGGTGTTCGGCCCGCCCTATTGGAAAGCCTCTGGTCGCCCAGATACGACATCTAAGAACGGTGCGCTGACCCGGTGGGTATCGTATGTACGACTGCAATAATACAAGAAGTAGGCACGGAAGTGTACTTCGCTACATATTTATTCGTATCCGTTAATTAATTTGTAAGTCTTCCTCTATCCCTACAGCGCCCCCCTCTCCCTCTCTCTCTCTCTCTCTTCTTTATTCTCTTTTTCTATCTGTTTCTGTCTAGCAAACGAGAGAGAGAGAGAGAAAATAATAACATCTACGACTTTTGCGAAATAATTCGATCGGAAATATATTTCTTACAAAATATTTTTTTTTTACCAGTTAGTATATGGTAAGCCTATCACATTAACATTCCGTCAAAGAAATGCACAATTTTACAAAACATTTACTGAAACAATCTACATATATTCTAACTCAGGATTCTTCGCTAATTGAGTTACTTAGAACCAGTCTCCACGTCGGCTCAGACGTAATTAGTCTAATGAACTTGTGCAATACATTCCTGGAATTCCGAGCCGTAATGAACTGATCTCCGGCACGTGAGCTGCGACCCGCACGTGTGCGTGACACGTCCCGGGGGTAAGGAAGTCACTATGACAACAGTTATCTGACAACAATCTCAAATCGTATCTACATATATCTAAACGGTGATGTGAAGATAGACATCATTAAAAGAATAGTGCATCTGGGAATTTCGCCGGAAATGCGTCGTATTATTTCAAATTTCTGCTGAAAAAAAAAATTATCAAATAAAAATATCCATATGTGTAATCGCGTATTTGTGTGCGTACACTGGATTCCCTAGGATAATTCATTTCATATGGTGTTCTTCAGATATTGCCTATAAAGACTACTAGTATTAAAAAAAACTAAATGTGGAAGATATAAGCTGGACCTGATGTGGCAGATGCAAGAAATTATTTAAATACCCAAGAATAAAATATAAGATGTTTCAACTTGTCACCTGTGATTTCATTTTGATGTATTACTTTGATTACTGTACAAGTATATTCCTTACGTAGGCCTGCTAATGTATTCGGTTGTAATTGATAGCCCACATCTCAGTCAAGGGTTACCTATGTGCGTCTCTAAATGCATGTTGTAATATGTTCATTTTTTCTCCAATCAAAGTATCGCTTTGATGTGAAAGTACAGCATAACGCCTTTGCTGTTGAAATAATTCCCCTTGTTGTGGTCCCGCCACGCCTGAACATAGGCCTCTAACACCATAAGTGTTACATCTTCAGAAAGCGTTGGAATCAGTTGACGTTTGGTAGCTGAGATCTCGATATTGCCTTTGACACCGTTGAAGTGGCGGGGTGGATATCACTTTACTGAATGCAAGGCTCGCAACAATGACAAATGACGAACCGCTCTGTAATTATCGCTGTAAGAACATCTTGCGTTCAATTGAAGCACTCCAAATTCTGTCCTCAGATGGACAATATTCCTTTATTTCTATAATATGTTTAGACAACTTGGACTAATGTTTGGCGCACGAGGTAACGTGGGAGTTATGTGTGTGTTCCAACTCTTGGGTGGGCAAAAGTGCTTCTCGCTCTCACCCCGTGCGATACAGAGATTGACTGTGTTGTGTTTTGTTTACGACAAGAAAAGAAAGTCTATATAAATTCATCATTGTTTGGTGGAATTATTCCGGCTGCTGAACGTCCACAATATCTCACCCATACGCGCACTGTGGTCTACACTGGTTCATTGTCACATGCAGTCATCTATCATAGGCTAGCGCGATATATCATCGACGTAATATTCGTTCATGAGTGAACATTAACCGTCAGGAATTCGGGTTTTTTGCAACGGGAACTATCCTATTATGAATATGACTTATATACTATATGCCTACATGTATATTGACTACAAACAAAATTGTGTTGTATGGGGCTGATCAAAGACCACCATGTTAAACATTAATGTTATGACCATTATATCGAATTTATAAGAGATTCACACATGTATCACCCGAACGTGAATGGATGTCATGACCTTGGCGTCTCAAGGTCGCTATCGATTTTGACCTGTCAGAAAGTACCGACAGTTTTATTAGTTGAAAATTCCGGGCGCAGAGCGTCACACCTCGACTTTTGACAGTGAATCACATACATCATGGTGATGTTACCAATTCCACCAGATATTAAAGGGGCATATGAGAGACATGGCCATTTGTATTACGCATGATAAGTTCATGTCGCTAGGCGTCAAAAGCAGAGATCGAGTTTCTCTTTCGGTCCTATCCTGAGGCTGCCGAAGTCTTTAGACACGTGTTTATAACAGATAGTAGACGGCAAAATCACAACGTGGATGCTGTGAGTTACTAGCTAAATCACGAAAACTTGTGAACACAGATGTTCCGTCATTCGAGCAAGGCTTTTGACACAGTATGAATACATTTAATACCCATACCGCGCGGTTTCGATATCAGTATCGATAAACGACATCACCTAACATCGGTGACGCTTATTGTCAATTTGGGCGTATCGAATTTCTCTTGCGTATTATTCTTCGGCAATACTCCGTTATGAGTAGCGATTAAAGCATTGTGAATCAATGCGAAACAACAACTTGATGCAATTAGTCATTTCCTGAATTTGTCGCTCATTCGTTTGGTATTTAATTACAGGACATCTGTAACATCACAAATGCCAGTGGATAGAATATTACTTGCAAGTATATCACGCTCAGTTAAATACTGGTGTGTTGACTAGTTGACACGAGTCCAATATAGCGCCCAATCAACGGTGTTAAATCGGGGATGAAAACTCCTCTGGTATGTTGCCTGCATGGCATTGAGTGACAGGCAGTGACGATACCAAGATATATATGGATGGATGCACAAAATGGACTGGACACTAACTTCTACAGATCTGTCATGTATGTTCATATTCATTCGAGATGCCCGCATCATTACGAACGTATAAAGAACGAACATGTAAATGGCGTGCAGTTAATTAAATTCAAGCGCTTGCAAATCTGTTCAATATTCACAGAAGACTGGGCTCATTCGCTAGGTCAAATCTGATATATTCACGTGCGGAAAGTGTTGCAATAACTTGATACGTTCTAATTTGTACAAATTCTTATTTTTACAACATCAAGATACGACCAGTATTATAAGCCTACATACATTCATTTAGCTGGATGTGTTCCCGTTTCAAAGGAGACCTCCAGCTTTCGCTCTATATTTTACGCCTGCTCTCAAATGGACGTCATGCAACGAATTTAATTACGTTGGTCATTTGTCAAAAACTTGGACTGTGAAAAGCAATCAATAATCAGCTGTACAAGAAGTCCAAAGTAATCTTATGCAATATGAAAGTCTAGAAAGTCAGCAGATCGTTCATTCATCCAACTGTCCAGAAGCACAGCGGGATGAGCCAAGAGAATCCTGACCGAGTCGCCACTCTGTCTGTCTGACCTTCAAAGTACGGGAGAAATTAAGGGACATTTGTTTTCAAGGAAGATTGTACTTGTCTATATTAGCACGCGACAGATGCTGAACATTTATCCTCGAAGTCTACATGTGAAATAGGAATTGAAAACTTTGGTTGAGCGATGAAATAAAAAAGAATGAAAAAAACTTGATAAAAAATCTTATACCCCAAGGCAAATCTTATATACCCTCAGGCATGATTATTTCGCGGAGGATATTTACATGTAATGTATTAATAACTGCATAGGCATATTTTTTTTACCGATCATTAATTTTGACTGATGTGCTTTGAAAGTAATTGAATTTACATTGAATTAATAAATAGCGTGTATAAGAATGCCTTCATACATCCTGTAGTGTAAATATTTGCGAAATAGGCAGGAGTATATTGATGCCAAAAGATCGAACACAAAAAAATTAAATATAAGTATAAATGGATCACTTAAATAAATTTGTCAAAATGCATTTTGTTTACAGAAATTTTGGGCTATTCTTGTTACGTAATCTAATGCTAAAACAAAAAAAAACTTTGATCCAACTCATATTATTTCAGCGAAACGAATGTACATCAAGATAAAATGTATGAATTTCATAATTTTATTTGAAAAAATAAATACGAAACAAACAATGCGGAAATCTAACCGAATATGTTTCACTATTTCCAAATCCAGTGAATCTGGTTAGGAATTTGAAATGATTGGCCGAGGGGCCAACAACATTCTGGCCATGTTCTACTGGGCAGACATTGAGGCATCGTTAGGGGGCCTAATACTGGAGCCTTATTGGCAACAGATGGACCGACTGTGGCCTTACCCCTGGCTGGATGGCCAGACATCTGTCACAGGTCCACTGTACCGGCAGCCCGCCTGTCACTGCGATATCCGCGACCCACTGACCGTCAGGCGCAATGTGACAGGGAGCAGAACAAAACCAGAAGTGCCACAGCTCCCGACGGGCCGCGCGGTCCTCATCAGGTCACCGCCGTCCGAGCCAGTCAGCTTTGTCACGGCCTGGGCGGGTCATTTGATGTAACACCGAACACGTGTCACGCATTATTCCTTACACACACTACTTGATTTACAGCTAATAAACCACCAATTAAAAGCTAAAATAACAAAATGAAAGAGTTCGCAAAAGGAAGGCGATTTTTTTCCAGAGAGAATTTCTTTTTTTTTTTTTAAATCATAGAGCCGGTAGGTCTATCTGGGTTGGCTTAAATGCTATCCTAATTTAACTAACTCCCATTTTCCCCAAAAATCACAAAGAAGAAAGTCAGTCGAAGCCAGTTTCACCTGTCAGAGCCATTTCGTGTCCCGATAGTGAACACTCGGGTTGTGATTGTGAAGAGCGTGGGACGTACTTTGGAATCACTGGTAGCATGCGCCAGGAAGCTGCGCCATTTGTCAGTCACCCTCCCCCAATTTAATATTTCTATTATGTTTTGAATAGAAATGTGATATTCTGTGGCTGGGCTTTGATAGAGGGCCCCTGGGGCTCAGTTCGTCACCTCACACTAATTAAGGTCGCGTGTTGTATGGCAAGTACATTTTGAAGTGACGTCGGTGTTTGTGGTTCAATCACAGTCGATCGACGTTCGCGCGTCAAGTCTCGTCTCGTCACGCGTAACCGAGATCTCTCGTTACTGCAGATATTAGGATCAGACAACGTGAAAATGTTAAATTCATGAAATGACTTCAAGTATTTTGTTTCCTCAAATGTCTCATATTTTCACATAAATCCTTTTCCTCGTCCCAAGCATTCCTTGCAGTGTATTTCACTGTGGCTAGGTGTGTTAAAAAAATATGTAGAATTCGTGACATCAATTGGCCTAGGCCTAATATGTAAAATTAAGTGAATAATTGGTCTTCAAGATTCATTTCTGCCGATCATGTGACTATGCCATTTTCATTTCTTTTGAATTGAAGTCACTGCTCAAAGCTGAAAATGTACATGTTATATAGAGTAGGCTGCTAAAAACTCCCAAAAATAATAATGACATACAACTAAACGATCAGAACGGACTAGGAATGCACGCATTGCATATTTTTATCGATTATCCTATCGAAAATATAGGCCTTCCACTGCTCATTTCCGATTTGTTTCGGATATTTAGCCATCACATTCAGACGAATGCATCAAACCTACAAAATGTATGGAAACTGAAAAAAAATGTTACAAAATAAAATATGTACCAAAATTGCCACAAATTGGCATGGATACAATCTGCATAAGTGCACCAAAACAAAACTTTTATTTTTCTACTCTCGTTTATTACAAATATTAAAAACATGGTAGCATCTTTGATACAATGATAAACATAAATTGAACAAATCAGTCTACAGACAAATCTCAATTATATGAGTTTGTGTTATTTCATTTTCTTGTGATACATTCCACACAAAAACACATCCGCGACGACCCCGATGTGCACTTGGTTCTGGATACAGTTTTTGTCGGCTCTGAGGCAACATTAGATTTTGATGTCCGGACACTTGCACCAATGTTAGAACTCACTTTGTCCCTTTTCTCCAATAGCATGTCACCATGGTAATGTTGTAGGTGCGGAGCCGCACTTTCCGGAGACAACTGACGTTTCTTTGCGGCGTATCCTGCGTGGCCATCGCTCGCTGGTGCTGCACAGGGTCGTTTCATTGGAGGATGGTTCCTGTACAGAGAGGCTCTTTCCGCCGCCGAGCTTAGGACGTTCATTGGAGCCAGGGAGGGATGTTCACATAGTTTGTGCGGTGGCGGCGGTGGGTTGCATGCAGTGTGTGGTGGCAGGAGCGGGGTAGGTATCGCTCCAGGAGGCGCCGCCCCACCGCCGAGGACTCCCAATCCACACGGCGGCACCGGTTTGTTCTGCTCGAGACATACCTTGGTGACGCAGAAGCGGAGTTCCTCCAGCGACTTGGTCAGCGTGAGGATGTAGTTCCTGGCTAAGAGGAGCGTGGACATCTTGGAGAGTTTCTTCACGGAGGCGCCGTGTCCGTAGGGCATCACTTGACGGAGCGCGTCCATCGCACCGTTGATGTCGTGCATGCGCTCGCGCTCACGTGCGTTGACCTGGAGACGGAGCTGCTCCTTGGACCTGGGGCTCAAGTCGCCCGGGTAGCGAGACTTGCGGTCCTTGTGGGCGCTCCGACGGCCATCTCCTTGGGAGTCCGGGCTGTCGGGACCGGATGAATGAAGGTACATCGAGCTCTCGAGAGTCGTCACGTCGGACATCCTTCAACTTGCGTGAGATGTTGATAGGTCTCTTCTAATAAATCAGTGTTTTATACCACTCTGTCTTTTAACGTGATGTATGAAAGTCCAACTGACTTCTGATTTCCAAGACAATTCACTGATTTTATCGCGCCCGTGTGACTTGCCAAAGCATTTGATAGCTTTGACTTCTCACGCGCACGGGTTTTATTCTTTCGGAGCCCGTCACACTTCCACCCTCTGAGGTTCTATCGGCGTATCATCATTCAGCATCAGAGAGGGCCTACAGGAAACCGATACAGACCAATTACCGGCCACTGTGCACGCCCCCATCAAAGCTGCAAGCACCGGCTACAAATTGGCCGTGACGTTTGTTCGTCGGACTGGAAGACGCCAGTGGCCAAGCTTGGGCCGGGCTTGGAGATGCCTTGGTCGGGGCTTGGACCGTCCGAGGCCCACCTTGTGACAAGCCTTGTAGTCGGCTTGGGCCCGGCTTGTACCAGTTGTTATCCGCCTTGAGACAGGCCTGGTGACTGGTGTCCACCGACTGCCTGGTCTCTCTGGGAGTGTCACCGTCCGGGCTTGCATTGATACGGCGCGCAAACCTCCTCGGTGTAATCGAAGTCGAACAATATTGTGATATTTCAAATCGTTGTTGATCATAATGTCTTGTGAAGCGGTGCCAAAAATGAATTACATAAATTTATACACTTTAGTATTACTAGTACACAGTAAAAACATATTTGAGTGTTACCCAGTGGTAAATGTGAGTAAATTTGTTCAGGATTTATAGATGGATGTTGGGTTATTGTTTTCTATTCGAATCTGTGGTAGGCCTACTCTAGGCATATAACCAGTTGTTATGATGTTTGTCTTATACAATCTTCACCTCACAACCGCATTATCGAAACCAAGGGTGTTACCATTGAGTGGAACAAATGAATTTATGAAAATGTGAAAAAAAAATCGTAACGTGCAAAAATCATCCTGTGCGGTACAGAATTAT
This sequence comes from Terebella lapidaria, assembly GCA_949152475.1. Lineage (NCBI taxonomy): Eukaryota > Metazoa > Annelida > Polychaeta > Terebellida > Terebellidae > Terebella > Terebella lapidaria. The sequence continues at coordinate 23,384,490 of OX424558.1, read as the reverse complement.
GAATAATTTCATGTTCAGTTCTAAATTATCAGATTCCATCAGCGCAATATGTTTGGCGACACAGTGTAGAACTTCAAACCTTAACTAACTGAGAATATTCACGTAGGCGATGTTGAAAGGCTTTTTTCAATTGTTCAATTGTAGGCCTACCTAGTATCGTTTCCCCGACTCTATTTATCATAACACATTGAAACTACTGGATGGTATTATTGACATAACTGTGAGGCCACAGTATTTCGCGATGTAGTCTTTTAAATATATCTAAACTACTGGATGATATTGAAATTTTATAGACAGAACTGTGGTGCCCCAATATTCTGCGATATACTATTTTAAATACTTTGGACATCTGCAAGTCAGTGCTCATTAGGTGATATATATTCTCCGAGTTGACTATATTTTTGGTTGACCAGAAATACCGATCCCAGCATGGAGGAGACCTCTGGTATGGTGCTGACAAAAAGGAGGTGGTCGTTGCCATTGTTAGAGTTCACCATCTATTAAAGGAGCACCCGTTCCCGCTGGGATCCCGCCTGATATACCAGTGTCCAAACAGGAGCCTCCCGCCAGCAGCTCCATAGTCCGGCCCCAAACCCTCGGTAAATGTCCCACGTCAACAGCCTTCTGTCGCCCAGGCCCTGGATTAATCAATCGGTCAGGTACTGGTCGAGGAGTGCCCGAGGCAGAAGCAGGGGGCCCGCCACTGGCCACTAGACATTAACCCGGGACCCGTCGCTTATCGTCCCCGGTCACTGGAGCCCCCAGCGAGAGCAATCACGGGACCATTGTTCTCGGCGAGGAGACACTTGACTCCAACTCGTCAACCAACAACACATTAACAGTAGACAACAGTAAATGATGAAATGAACAAATGAGAAGCGATCAAAAAGACATTCCCTGTATGGCGGAGCGTTGAGGTGCTAGTATCGAGTGGAGGGTCGCTATAGCCACGGGGGGCTCTCCAGCCACTTGTAGGGGCCTGTCACGGCCCGTGATTTACGACCGTGCGAGCTCCGAGTAGTGTCATCCTATTGTTCCTGGCCAAATTGCCACAATGTGTTCTCCGGCGAGCGAGCATGTGTCCACGTGATGGTGGTCCTAAGAGCGGCCGTGTCCACTCACTACGGGGGCTCCGCGGGGAGATCATTGCCACTGATGGCACTCGATCGGCGCTATCACCGGCTCGTCATGACTTTCTCCACCTGCAGTTTAGTAGCCCCGTAATTAAAATGGCATCGATGAGCAGCCCTGAACAAATATTACTGTAAAAGTGCCAGAGAAACTGCCTTTTCTCGGCACTCACTCGACGGGAATGCCTCGCTGTGAATCGAACTCTGCGGGTGTTTTGGAGAAAATGACTGACGTGTCCTGTCATTTCGCAACAGAGATAGACTGTGTGTAGCAAGTGGAAGTTATTAATGGGAGGTCTGAATCAATGACAAGGTAACCTTTCTTCAGATAGCGAAAATATGCCCACAATGATTTATTGTAAGCTCACTCTGTACTTCACTCCATCACAAGGAATCTCCATAATACTGTTGTCTGCTGGGTGTGAAAAATATCATGTCAGCGAGAGTTAGACCTACTTTTCCCATACTCGCAGAGCGACACTGAGATTCTTGGGTACTTGTGACGATGTGCTTAAAAGCCAAAACTTCATTAACACATGTATACCTTATTGAGGTAGCTGTAACCATCTCCAAATATTGCTACGGGTTATTTTTGAAGACTGTATTTCAAAGGAGCACATTAGCTTCAAAACACTGCCATGCTGTCAATGCAAAGAATAATTACCCGCCAAAGATTCCTACATGTACAACGATTCTAATAGAGAGAGATCAATGCTATTGTATAGATATCACAGCAGATGGCTGTCTGTGTCGGTCGTCTGTCCTAAATAGAACAGCTTTTGCCCCACTTTGATACAATGTGATGGACCTGTTACGGTTCCATGAAGTGATACTATTGAGCAGACGACTGGACATCACGGCGGGGACTCGGAAATCTTTGTGACGATTGTAACTGATACACCGCGTCTTGTCATGTGACAAGCTCGTAACGAGGCTGATTGCGCACGGTAATAACACGTATGCGGTGTGCGGAGTGACCAGCGCGCGGTGTTACTACGGACGTACATCACACGCTGATTAAGTCCGTTTCTATGGCTGGATGTCACTTGTCATTTTCATAATCGCTCGTGCTGTCTTTAAAGTCACCTCTTTGATTATTTAGGGGGTGTAAACACACATGCCCCCTTATTGTTGCGCGGTCAATCTGACCAGTGCACGGAGTCAAAATCTCTCTGCAAGTCTAGGATGTGTACTTGATCTCCCCAGCCATATAGGGGTTAAATAGCAGTGACCTCTGCATATGTCCACTCGGAATGACTTGACAGCCCTGTTATCATTGTGTTATTTACTCCGTCTCTGACCTAAACATCTATTTTCCTTTCCCTGACGCGTCACAATTTGTCCTGAAACGATAGGAGGGCTACATTTGCCTGTCACTATGAACTGAGATTTGCACTATTTGTGATTTTTATATAGTGGCTCAAAAATTCGAAATAGTTTGAAGACTTTGTTGTAAAAAAAAACTGAAAGGATATTCAGGCGTGAAACCAACATTGAAGTTTTAATCCTCGTTTTAAAAACTTTCGAAAACATTTTCTGGATAACTTGAAGAACGTTATTTGTTCAATGATTCTGATAGAAGTTTAATTGTATTTCCTACATGTATTTTTATTCAAAAATACGAATTTATCGAAGAAGGAAAATTATTTATTTTCTTCAAGATACAAAGAGATACGTCATCCGTAAAACATACATAGCATTCGTAAGTTATCCATTCTGTTTCAAATTTCTATGTCTACGGCCTGCACCTTGGCCGATCGAGTTTATTTCTTCCCTTTTATGGCATATGAGATCGAAAATGGCCATACGCCGAGTGAATTAAACTATATGAACTTATTGTTCCATGTATCATGTATTTGACAGCTAACGTGACTCGGCATTTTACTGTGATAAAGACACCCATGTCAGCTTGCTAAAGTAATTTGCGTGACATGTCAGTAATAAAGACTCCATATTGTACACGAAGATGTACCAGATAACGCCGTGCCCAGTCGAACAAATGATTTAATTTGTGTTCAAAGCTCATCCAATTTACGTTAACAAAAACCATGTCGCAATAACAAACTGGCAGAGTATGGGAAATTTCACCCAACGGAGTCAAAGGCTTCATAAATGTCCGTAAACAGACCAACCGCAAGGCAAAATTGAAATCTTGCAAGTGAACATCCTCTAGTTGCATTGCGAAGAATCCGACCTTCTTCAGAGATAACCCATCATAATATTGCTTGAATTTCCTGTTGCTAATTATTTTGTCTAGTCACATTAATTCCGGACATTTTAGTTCACTGACGTTTCTCTTGTGTGGGTATTTACAACTTGCTAAAAGTTATTCTAACCAAGATGAACCTGTCATTTACCGTAACTTGTTGGCCTCAAAACGTGGCTGTAGAAACACGGCGTTTTCAATGGATATTTTGGGGAGGTGCCAAACAAGTCGGTAAAATATGTTATTTCTTAAATTTTATAAGGTATACTGGTTATCAATTCATTCATAAAATTAGCGATTCATTTATACGGTTAAGACATGTTACGACTGCTGGGAAGGTGAATTTCTCATAGTCTAGATCATTTCTCATAGTCATAGTCTAGAACAACACGCCGTTTTCTCCGAATCATCATTCATACAAGTTTCCCATCATTTTGAATTTCATGAATACCAACAAAGTAGCTGACAGACTTCAAAGTCTGATCAAGCCTAAAGGGTTTAATTTTCCGTGGAATTTCTTGCCTTATTAGGGTCTTAAAGTTAGCTTATTAGCAGAAGGTATTTTCCAATTTCGGACAATGCTTAGATTATGAATGTAGGGGAATGCCTGGTCAGTGTTAGGGTTGTTAAGCTGTCGGCGGTCTCAGGTCGTCAGAATGACTCCGGAGCGGTGTCCTGCTGTTGCTATGGTGGTCACCCCGTGTCGTGGCGGACTAACATCCCGCAGGGGTCTCACAAAGGCAAGACACACAGACTCTGAATGGGAGACTTTAACTCCCAACCTCTCGGCGCCCTTCCTTTCTTCCCGCGAGTGGCCGGGCTCTGTTGGACGGTGTTCGCTCGTTACGACAAGGTCTCAGAGGCTAATTGGTATGTCTAGGGGCTAACATTGAAAGCGCTCGTACTCGTCGAAAGCCTATCTAGCCTGGAGATACAGCCACGTAATCAGCAACGCTGGAGGCATAATGGGACACTGTCGGAATTCCGGGCGGCGGCGACCTTAAAGGCAACAGTGTCAGCCGACGGAATCCGGAGTGGTTAGTGGCGGTCGGCATGACAACAGGTTCTATTGTGGGATGTGAGTGGGGAGTCTCGGGTAAGGGGTTGACCTACCGAGTCTATGAGCACTTTGATACCATTGACCTCGAGGGTCACTTTGCTAGAGACGATACCCCTGCGCAGAAATGTAGATTGGCTTCAACGAGTAGCTAGCTCTGGTAATGGTTGGTCCGATAACTCGTAAATTGGCCATAAGCGGGACAGATGTATTTGGAAACAATTTCTGAGAGTTTATAATTGTTTAGATGACCCTCAGTCCATTATAATAACGATTGTAGCAGGATGTTTTGGCGGCCGAATACGTCTTCCAAATGTCTTTAGACATCACCTGGAGTGTCATAATGTTTCGATGACTTTTCTGTTCGGTGTCAAATGCTATGTAACACAATAACGTTGTTGCGTCATGATGAAACACCAACAAGAATATTATATTATGCATCTTTTAATTAAAGTCACAATGAACATGTTATTTTGTGAAGTATCCATATGAACACTGTTCGTAAGTTCAAAACATATAAAATCATTAAATAGCATATATGTCATGGGAACAGGCCCCGTGTCACAAATGCAATAGTAAGATGGAAACATGTAGTACAACTATATTGCACATGAACCAATTACTACACCGCATATACCAGTGTTTATGCCAAACTCAACTGTACGTTTTGGTATTTGGTACACACACATATATAGAAAAACACGGATGAGATGAGAACACGATGTGGTATTTACATATGATGAATTATGCTCAAATGTTATGGGTCATTGTAAGTATATACATCGGTCACATGATGTGACAGAAATAAGAACAATCAGAAGATCTATACATATACATCATCATACTCGTACGAATCAGGAGTCACCCGAAACGACTATATATGAAACGACATTTATAGGCCAGTTTGTTTTGCAAGACGATAAGAATGCACTCACCAAATAGTTGAGAACTTAAGATGAAAGTTCTATACAGTCATGAAATACGACATATTTGGCGTGGCTGTGTGGGAAGCTACGTTTGACACGAGCAATGACCTCACAAATGTGACGTCACTCGATTATACCCGCTACCGGATGTTTGTGGATCGTGGCACTCGGTGCGCGTGACGTCATCGACAAACTGAACGCTGATTGGTCAGTGTCCGGATGGCTGTTGTCATGATCGTGCCCTCGCTCCTGTAAGTTTGTTTGGCTGTCGTTGACCCGCTTCTTCGACTGGGATTTCCACCATACGACCTGGACGATATCTATGACCAGCTCCACCACCTCGAAGAGGGCGATGATAGAGAGACCAAGCCACAGTCCGGCTTGGCCTCCAAGGTCCGAGAGTAAACTCAGGCTCTGTAAATACGAGGATCGAGGGAGACTTCTTTAAAGAGATTATCAGTGCGCTAGCTGTGCATTCGAACATGGGCCTTTAAATTACTCGTCCACTGAAAACATGGATTGTTCCCATCCGTCTCGCACTTTTCAAAGCAGCATCAAATACCAGGGCCCGAAAATGTATGAATATTTAATTTAATGGAAGTGTTATCTCGGATATATTGTGTGAATGTTTTACCAAATATGAGGGTGAAGTCTCTACATGTTCGTAATTGAGATCTTCGAAATAAATTTCTAATCCGGCAACATTGTCTCTGAAATATATAGAATATAAATAGGTGATTTATTTGAATGAAGATTCTGAACTTTATCTATATTCGTTCATAACTTGAACTCAATGTGCTGTGCATAACCTGGTACATGCTACCAAGCTGTTTTACATATTTAGATCTACCACTGACAGACATATCTAACTGAGGCAAATATTTGTAACAGATACGCTAAATGAAAATATAATTTATATAGCTGAAAACCTCAATGCCAAATCTACCTGACATAACCTTCCCGAAGTTCTTCTGTGAAACCCTCCATCTTTTCGTAGAGAGCTTCGGAATGGTGAGCTAGTCTGTTCAGAACTATAACCTGTCATAACGCAATCATCAAGGTCTATCAATCAAATTTTGCGTCACTTCGCGTATTCTATATCATAGAGTTTCAATCTGAAGCATAACTTGCCTCGTTCTTGTTAGAAGGGTACATGGCAGTGGACGTAAATCTCTTGTAACTCGAAGACCTGTAGAAATATTTGTGAAAATACGGTTAGAACTGTCAATGTACATAAAGTTCTATGTACTATTTTGTTGTTAAAAAAACAGTCAAGAGGTGAAGCGATGCAGTCACTCACTCGCACTCGATAGGACAGCTTTTGGAGCAGTCGAGTTGGTCAGTCCTATATTTGGCCTCCACGTTTTCTATACAACTCACTGTAAGACAGAGAAACAATAGAAATATATCTATATATAGATACATCTGGACACAATATTATATCATGTGTGTATATATATCCGGATATAGCATATACTAAAATGTTTGCGCGAAATATTGAGTCATTTGCACGAAGTACTGAGTAGTTTGTATGAAGTAGGCCTAGTAGGTTGTTCGGACGAAGTAGTAAGTCGACTAACTACTACGTGCGAACGAAGTAAAAAAAATTTCATCATGTCCTATCGAGAGCACAGTAGTATTTGATGCCATCACACATAAAGTAGGAACAACTGTCATTGAGGCCTAACGATGTTTTCCAGGCGTTTCTGTGTTTTAGGTGGAGAACCCGCAAAATAGGACGTGGACTAAAACAGTATAAAATATGCCGAATTACTTTTTTTTCATGTGAAATAGATTGTTTATTCCTAATAACCTTAAAATATATCCCTGAAACATAAATTCTGTTTCACCCAACGGCACACCATTCCCGAAATATAGACGCCCGGCATTGAGACGTATTTGCCTAAGGCGACGAGTCCGAAGATAACGTCCGTTTCACTCTACGACGCACGAAGAGCTTTGGGTCAAAAGTCGTTTCATGAATTTAACCCTTTCAAGAATGCGGGAACGACATTTCCCCCGAAATGTGCATAGGCTTCTCACTAGTACCATCCAGTAGCTTGTGTAATATTACACATAAACTGTTAGGAAAGTGTGTCTACCATCCGGAGTAACTCACCGATTGTGGCGTTGTTTGAGTCATCACAAGGCTTGCGTCTATAGTCCGAGAAATCGCTGTAAGCAGTGATGTTTTGATGGTATGGGAGCCGAGAATCAAAACAGTTACAGTTCTGGAGCAGACTCTTCTGAAGACATGTCTTCTTACAAGCCTGTAAAACAAATACACACTCAATCTACAACATCTATCTACAATTTGACACAGGGCGTGGTTTGCACTGACATCATCCATTCCGTGCCGGTGTATTTCTGATATAAACACAGTCACGTGTATGTAGTGAATTGTGGGGATGAATGTGTACTTAGTGACACCTGTCAGTGGCTAATATCGAGAATGAAGAAGAAATTCTGTAAATCTAAAAATCAAAGTAACAAGAGGCAGTCTCGAGAAATTATTGATTTCGCAAACTATAGGCCTACTAGCGGATTTTTTCTTGAATTTCTTCAAACGGATGATTACGGAGCCGCTGAAATGACATGGAAGAAATATTTTTTGACATATGGTTATTGCGTTCCCTCGCAATATTATTGCGTTCCCTCGCGATCTTATTGCGTTCCCTCGCGATCTTGTCGAATAACCTTCTCAGAAGTAATTGGCGTCAGCTCAATGCGAGGGAACGCGATCCGGAATGCGAGGGAACGCAATAAGATCGCGAGGGAACGCGATCCGGATTGCGAGGGAACGCGATAATATTGTGAGGGAACGCAATAATATTGCGAGGGAACGCAATAATATTGCGAGGGAACGCAATAATCATATGTCAAAAAATATTTCTTCCATGTCCTTTCAGCGGCTCCGTAGATGTTCGATATACAACAAACAAAACACACTTGAAGCAGTCATATTTCTGATATTTAGAGACAAATGTGTGCAGATAATCTGCGAAACTGTGTCAGATGCATAAATATTGAATCACTCGCATATTGAACGAACGAAAACATTCCCCCTAGAAATCAGAGGAGGTGAGCTAGTTACGGGACTGCTTCAAGTGTGTTTTGTTTGTTGTATATCTGCACACATTTGTCTCTAAATATCAGAAATATGATTTTTATGTGGAAATGAAATATCTACATATTATGGTGTCCCATTTGAAGCATATAATGCATGAAAAAGTGGATTTTTGCACCGCCATCCAAACTTACTTGTCATATGATGTCAAATGTTTGGACGCCTCAAATCTGCTTATTTTGCCCTACTCGTTGATTATATGATATCTCTAACAATTACCTCTCTATGGTTACATACTGTAAACCCTTTAATCGTTCATTCATACTCTAGATTTTCGCGTTTTCATTTGGAACGCGAATTTTGTGGACGAATTTTTTTATCTTGTTTGGCCTCTACATCGACTACACGTGGATTATGCCCCGAAAACCCTAAAATTGTATGTATTGCTCTAAGTCTTAACGCATAAACTAGAGAACCTCAACCCCATGAATGTTGCTTTCGTATGGCGAAAGGAGGAATCCATGATTACCTTTCAAGCATCAACAGAACGTTGATCCGAGCCTCAGAACGTTATCATGTCACGGATAAATTAAGCACAAAAAATATCGGACAGATACGACAATGTGTTGTACATAAACTTCAAACTGATCAACTTTTGTACCTATATATGCTAAATTTCTCTCGAAAATGCTAGCATTTCATGCTCCGAATTGACCGAAGTTTATATCCATCCCTGACTTTAGTATGACATCGTCGCACTGCAAGACACTTTTCCTCCAAACTCTTAGTCTCAGTGTAGCAATCTCAATGCACAACTTTCAATAACATCTTCGGACATGGAATCGGATAGATAATAAATATGTGCTTACTTGGAAATTGTTATTTTTCACCTGTTTACACCATGTGTCGGACTTTTGGAGGCATTAGAACGTTATTATAAACATGACCTGACCCCCAACACAAAAGAATTGGGTCAGATAACGTTCGACGGCTAGCTTCAGGGTGTATTGTTCATATGAAACAAATGGGGTTTACATGATCACCATAAAAGCTTAAAATGAGTGTTTTCACGTAGGCCTATTATATACATGTACTACAAAATCGATGATTGTGTATTTTGTGATTTTGAGTGGAGGTATTTTCTAAATTTTTTCAATGAAATTTCATACGGGCGTCCTATTAGACCCGTATGTTGAATCCCGTTTGTGCACTAACTATTAACTATCAGTTTCATGTTCCCTTCTATCCAAACTTGCTTCACGAAAAAAAAATTTCGTGTAATTTTTAATCGAATATAAAATATGTCCAGATATAGGCCTACTCACCGAGGAACTGTAGCCTATGGATGAAATCTGATAGAGGAAGCCGTTGAACTTAGCATTTTGCTTGTCAGTGAAGTAGCCACACGTGCCGTATGGTGGTTCTGAGCGTTTGAATATAACCTGAAATAGGGAATGGAGTAGGAAATGATTTAGGTATATCAATGAACGAGCCTCGATTTTATAGTGGTTTTTTTTTTCAAACTTTAGAGATGGCAAATGTAACTTTGATCTTCAATGTTCACTTCACGTACGATTAAAAATATCACGCTTGCATAAATTACACGTATAAATGATCCTGGGAGAACACGACCCCCAGGAAAAAAGAATCAGCAAAGTGTCGCGAATACCTGGAACTCTATTAGACTGGAGGCCAAACCTGCAAAAGGCCGTTATTTTGATACTTACTATGCACGGAGACACCCATTGGCGAATGTGGTATCGTTGGAAAGCTTAAGACCTATGGGTCACATTTTGATATATCCCGTCTTTTGGGACAGGGGCGGTCACCATGGAAACGGACTCGGAAAGTCATTGACCTCAAATTTAATCAAGCGCCCTGCTAAGCACCCGGAATGGCGTAACATATAACTGAAAGTGCTCCTTCGAAAGAATGGTTCCACCGATTCAGTTTAATTTTGGAACATAGACAGATGCTGGTACTAAGTATGTGTCGACAGAGTGACCCCAATGAGGTGTCAAGAATGGAGGTCCCGGGGGTCGAGATCACCACCCCCTGGAGTTCGCCCCTTCTCCAAATAATGACAGAAGTGTGATTTGGGGTTCAAAAGTTTGTTTGTTGAAGAGACCAAGCAATATGAGAGTTATTAAATGGCACCATTCAAGGATAAGACCAGTTGTGGTTGCAATGATACCAGCATCGCTTGTAGATGGGGCCGGTTGCCATGGCAACAGACGTTACAAATGGTAGGCGTCAGGTCTATTTTTCACCCAAACATGACAAGAATATCGGGGTTCAGGCTGTATAAAAGTGTTAATGATCGAAACATGGCTATATGAGGCTACCATTATTGTCATAATATGGGACACGGACATGCTGATAGCACCGTGGCCTCAGGTTGGGGCTCGTTTCCATGACAACAGGTTTGTTTCCCATAAAAAAGGGAAAAAATAATGAAGATTTGGTTGATTTAAAGTGTTGATATTTAAAGACAGATCTTGTCTCAGATGAAACACACGTGGGACAGAGATGGAATGCTACCACTGCACCTGAGTGAAGCTCGTTGCCATGGCAATAGAGGTTCCTATTGGTAGGCGTCGGGTCTATTTTTCACCCGAAAATGGCAAGAATTACGGGGTTCAGGCTGTTCAAAAGTGTTAATGGTCGAAGACATGGCTATCTTTGTCATAGATGAACAAAATATGGGACACGGACATGCTGATAGCACCGTGGTCTCAGGTGGGGCTTGTTTCCATGGCAACAGGTCTATTTTTTTCCATAAAAATGTCAAAAATATTGAAGATTGGGCTGCTTTAAAGTGCCACAGAGGTAGCATTCCGTCTCTGTCCCACGTGTGTTTTATCTGAGGCAAGATCGTTGATCTATCTTTAAATATCAACACTTTAAAGCAACCAAATCGTCATTATTTTTGCCATGTTTTATGGGAAAATAGACCTGTTGCCATGGAAACGAGCCCCACCCTGGGGCCACGGTGCTATCAGCATGTCCGTGTCCCATTTTATGTTCATCTATGACAATGACGGTAGCCTCATATAACCATGTCTTCGATCATTAACACTTTTATTCAGCCTAAAGTCCGATATTCTTGCCATTTTTGGGTGGAAATGGTCCCCACGCCTACCGTTTGTAACGTCTGTTGCAATGGCAATCGACCCCGCCCACAAGTGATGCTGATATCATTGCAATCCTAACTGGTCTTACCCTTGAATGGTGCTATTTAATAACTCTTATATTGCTTGGTCTCTTGAACAAACAAACTTTTGAACCTCAAATCACACTTTTGTCATTATTTGGAGAAGGGGCGAACTCCAGGGGATGGTGATCCCGACCCCCGGGACCTCCATTCTTGACACCTCATTGGGGTCACTCTGCCAACATATACCTAGTATCAGCATCTGTCTATGTTCCAAAATTGAACCCAATCAGTTGAACCATTCTTGCGGAGGAGTACTTTCAGTGGCATGTTATGCCGTTCCGGGTGCCTAGCAGGACACTTGATTAAATTTGAGGTCATTGACCTTCCGAGCCCGTTTCCATGGTGACCGCCCCTGTCCCAAAAGACAGGATAGGTCAAAATGTGACCCTTAGGTCTTAAGCTTTCCAACGATACCACATTCGCCAATGGGTGTCCCCGTGCAAACCAAATTCCCAAAAACCGGATTTGGCCCCCAGTTTATATAACAATAAACGGTAATGGAAGACTCGTCCCCGTCTACGTACCTTCTTGATGCCGACGGAGGTGACAGTGCCGGGCCTGATGCTGAAGCCCTCGTCCTCCATGAATGGCATGGCGCTCTGGTTGTGGATGTTGACTCTGAAGCCCGCCGAAGGCGCCAGGAGCGGCACGTACTCGCCTTGTTCAACGTACAGCTCCAACGCCAGACCTGTCATTGGGAGTCGCGTCTTTGTGAAACATCGATGTGCACAGTTCTCTTATCACATCGGAACTGTGAATAACTAACTATGAGCACGATACCTTCGCTTTGAAAAGTTTTCCCCAACTTACCGTAGAAGGAACCGACTTTGGTGGTTTCATGTTTACCCTCGATGTTAAACGTGTAACAGTTCCCGTACTGGTAGGTGTTGAATTTTGTGAAATTTCTGGGGGAAAAAAGTAGTAAAAAAAATCTGATATATATTATCAAAAATTTCAAGTAGTAGTACCAGAAAATCAATACATGATGTTTTCCTATTTTATTTCATCAACTCATATAGGATTACATGTAGATGTGATCGAGGTGGCAGTTCGAAAGTCGTGATCCTCTTTGGTCTACCTATGGTATCATTCTATAACTGATCAACGGCCAATCCCTGTCACGCACTCACTCATTCACTCACCGGGGTCCACACTGCTTGCCCCGGTAGGCGCACTCGATCAACATGTCCTTGAGTTTGTGTCCGAGGTGGAAGCGATCGTCGTAATCTAGCTGGGAGTAGTAGCGGAGGTACAGGTCTAGAGCGTCCGCCATGTCCGTGTCGTCGTCATAGTCGTGCCACTCGCTGTCCCAGTCTCGCACCGTTCGGTTCGTACTGTTGGCGGAGAACGGGTCCTGCTGCATGCTATTGTTCTGCAAGAGGAGATTATGTAAATATTGGGTGTTTGCCTCGGATCTATCCGCTTGTCATTTGCATTTACCCCACCCCGCCCCCCCCCCCCCACCCAGCAATTCATCACAATATTGTGGTGTCATCAAATAAATCCACGATCGACTCACATCTGAACCGTTTATTGAAACTACATCTTCAAATTCACTGTGCGTTTCTAGTCGCAGGTACTTCATTTCAATATTTATGTGGTACAAAAAACACGTAAGACCTACTTCTGGAAAGACCAATTGGTCTTATATAGGCCTATTTTCTGGACTTTATTCTGGTGGTATGCATATGTAGGGTTCGGCGACCCCACGATAAAGAGGTATACCCCATTACTGGAGTGTCGCCGAATGTCTTATAAACCTGTCCGCACGTTCACGCTATAACCGTGGTGTCACTACTAGGTAGCCACCACGTCATAACGCTACAGATATATCTCAATAAGTCACTCCAAAAATAGTGAGACAGCCGAGAATTCAACACTTTGCCACACGTCAGCAAAATTTGTCCCTTCTCGTGTTTTCTATGCTGAACTTCTTATGTTTGGCCCTCGGCGAAAACTACAATACCATACTTTATGTGACACCGAACGATTACGACATTCTCTGCCATAATTGATAAAGGCCTATGATGCTAGTAAAGAGCTGTCATTAGTTGAATAGCAAGCGGGTCTAGGCCTACTTTACCGCGATTATATTGCCGAGCTGCTCTCCAATCTCCCCGTACAATTCATTAGCTAGCTCAGTGAGGGCCGAGCTCTTGACCGGGTTCAGGTTACAGACGGTGACGGCGGGGAAGTCCAGGCGAGGGCTGTAGTAGAAGCCCACCTTCGTCTCAACAGGGTGGGAGTAGTACTTGATGAAAGCTTCGGTCACCTTCCAAGACATCATACCTACAAGCGACGAATATAGGAAATGTTTTAAGAGGCCAGTACGAAAGGACGGCAAAAGATAGAGACTGTCCTCGTTGGTCTGCCGATGGACTGCATGCCCAGGACTATCACGGGTCTTGAAATAAGATTCTGAGGGTAGTTCTAACTTCTCACCTGGTTTCAGGTGGAGAGGGCTTCTTCCCTACATACCTACATGCACTGTTTCATCCTCGGGAGGCAGACACATATTCATATTATATAGGTATATATAGACCTATTTATGAGAATAAATGTACATTTCGAAATGTTAGTCGCATTGTGTTCCTTTTGTACCTATTGCATTACATATATATGTAGACGTAGTTTAACTTTTTAATGTATTTAGCTAAACTGTTCGATTTGTTGATTGTCACAAAAAATGCACTCTGTAATATGTACATTTTGATTCTTTACATTCAAAAACAGTCTACACACTACTATAATATATTACAGACTACAGCAATGCGGGTTTGAGCGGGTTTGTGAGAGCTGTCACTGACCGACTCCAGTGAGGACGACGACGAGCCAGATCACTTTCCTGTACAGGCTTGGGGAGCGTTGGATGTTTGGCACGCCGTGCATCCCCGTGTTCTGCGCTAGCTGGGACATGAGCACGCGGAGACTGGCCGCCTCTCCGTGAGGACCGCCTGCGTGGTGCTGACCGCCGCCGCCGCCGCCGCCGTCAGGGGCCGTCTTCACGTAGTGGTCAGCGCCCGTGTGCTTGTCGCTCGCGTCCATCTCGGGTACAGTGTACGCGAGCTGCCTGGGTCTACACGTCACGGTAAGTTATGTACATCCAAAGTTGTTCGTGTGTTTGTGAGGATGCAACACTTGATAACTCTGTTTGATATTATGATTAATAATATGTAAATTATCCGTTCAGTATAAGCCTCGTTTCGTGCTGAAGTATAATTAAAGTTCATATCACCTACTGTAATGCGGGTGCATTATACACCGTACAGTTCCAGATAACATGTGAATCCATCGACGATCTACGAGCAATTGCGCGGGGAATAAAGCAAAAATTCACCCTAGTAACTGATATGCCAAGTTTGTTTGTAGCCTCAACTGGCCCAAGTGACGCATTAATTTTGGCGCGTTCTTTGTGATGGGGTTGAGACCAGTCATTGAACCCATTGGACCAGTGATAACAATAGGTCACTGTTGATTTCCAGCGTGGACTGTCCTATTCGCCATCATCAAGGATCGATCCATCAAACTCTACCATTTGTGATGACTAACAATGCCATGCATATGTTATCAATAAGTAACGCCCCTTTGTGATGGCACTACAAGTTCCTAAGCCGACTGTGCAATATCAATGCCTGATGGGCCGTGTCTGCACCAGAAGTCAAACAATCACACCGCGTGACTGAGCGTGCAATGACGCTCTATAGCCAGGGTGAATGTTTACGAACAGAGGGAGTTCGGCCCGGGAAATATGGCCACAATATCCATTTATCCCAGCAACACAATGAGGTCCAATTTTCGTTTTATTTACCGAGGTAGACTCAAGCATACTGCGTCACAGGAAGCCATTGCACAGAAGTTTCATCGTAAACAATTCCCGTCGGATATTGCATGTATATCGAAATATATGTCCTGGATTTTAGGTATTGCATGACGATGCCCGGTGACGAAGAAAAAAGAATACACTTTTTGTTCACATTGAGTATTTCCACAGTACTAGTATGCCACGCAACATGAATGGGTATACGGAACACTTATAGGTGCAGTATACCTACTATATATATTTGTTTGTCACCAGAATAAAGCCGCATCGTCATTTCACTTCTGACGTCATCTGACGTCATTTCACTTCTGACGATTATTGTTCCACTCAAAAACATCCTCAATAATATGCCTTTGAAGATACTGCAACATGTTTAAAACATACACAATGCACTGCCAGTGATCTGTGACGGATACTGGCAGCCTCCGGCAATATTCCGTTCAACATCCATGCATTGTGCACCCCGAAATCGCTTATTGAATTATTTAACCATTAAGTAAAATAGAGACCTACCAAAACAAATAATACGTACATGAAATCCTACATGGAAATCACACTGGTCTCAATAACCTCTTTTTTTTTAAAGAAAAGGCCATCTGATCTCTTCCTTAAAATATTTACTTGTATATAGTTTATAACCACTCCAACCAATGTAATTATATCAAGGAACAAGTGTAACCATAAAAAGGCAGTCGGACGTGAGGAAATCGAATATCCCAGGAATATGAATGTTCTCAATTTGTCTGACGATGAAGAGTCAAGTTGGTGATATCGGCAGTATACCGCAATATCCATCACAAATGATCCATATGGTGCCAAGGTCAGGATTGAGCATATAATGGAAATGAAACCCTGCCATTGATCCACCGTGACGTATGTTTAGCGGTTTTGTCATATTTTATTAATGTGCGGAAGACAAGGAAATGATATGACATGTGCGCCTGTTTATGTTAATGGACAAGTCTGGAGCGGAGCTTTGCAAATTACTTCTGTTGCACCGAATTCATATTTTACGTGTTTGTTCGCTTACCGGGCTTTTGCAAACACGTCACGCGCTTTTTTTGTGTGGAATCATCCAGTGTGGGAATTCCAAAGTCATTAAGTTACCACGTAGAACAAAACAAGTTTCACCCAGAGAAAGTCCAGACACCAGACCAATCAGACAGGGAAGTTTGAATTCTATCATGATGATGTTTTCATCTCGCGACTTCGTGCGATAAAAGTTCATGTCTCATGACGAGAAGTGAAAAAAATATTCGTAATTTATTTGTTTTAAGTATTGTTGCGATTCCACAAACGACAATAATATCTGGATGTCTGTGATACGTCAGATATCAGCGATCGTATAATCCTGAAAGTGAACAGAACACCATGGGTTTGGTGGTAATTTGTTTAGATTGTAAATAAATAGATTCTGAGCTGTACTAAGATACTGAGCTATATCTTGTCTTATGTATCCAATCGCCATTTCACATATTTTGGAGTGAACACAAACTTCAATTAGCGCATGAGGACATCTGGCGTCAAATTGAATGTAGCGAAAGGTACAAAATACATGATTTGTTTACATGTTCATAATATGCAGTCAAGTTCTATCTTTGAGTGGTCACTCACAATGTCCTAACCTTAAGGACCAATCAATCCTAATTTTCAACCAATCAAGGTAGTCATAAGTCAAGTTCACGGTCAACATGCATCACATTTTGATTTTATATGGTCATGCTACAAACATCTCCTAGCAATTATAGTGTCTATAGGCAATTCATATAGACATGCAATTGATTTTGAGCACTCAAGGTCAAATCAGGTCAAGTTCAAAATGTGACGCACCATATAGGACATATATATAACGTAAACTCGAAAAAAATCATTGTCCATAGATAGATATATGTAGACACGACACTGAATTAAAGAACTTTATGTCAGAACGGGTCAAGTTCAAGGTCACCACACGAGACGCTAAAGCATTTAATGTCCATGATGAATTTTGTGGTGGGCATAACCGTGAGTGTATGTATCAACTCATCGGATTTCAAGTTCAAAATTATCCAAACCAATTGTCCAAAAGGCGTGCGTTTTGGGGGCTTTCAGGTCGCCTATTCGGACCTTTCGAGTGTTCAAAACCAAACCATCTGAATGAATGGAATACTATGGTATCGTTATACGGTGGCTGATTGTTGCCATACTTAAGTTTTCCAAATTAGCAATGTAATTTTGTGAATTATCCAGTAATTCTTCGAATCATCCATTCAAGTTTTGGAATTATCAATTTGGTTGCTGGAATTATCAATCTATATTCTAGAGTTATATAATATTTTTTTTACTCATCCATTTAATTTCAGGAAATATCAATTTATTCGTTTAAATTAACCATTTATTTTTTGGAATTACCTAATTACCGGGGCTTTTCTTATTATCTATTTAATTTCAGGAATTATCAATTTAGTTTGTTCGAATTAGGCATTTATATGTTTGAAATACTAAATTTATCTTCTGAATTATCCATTTAATTTCAGGAATTGTCAATTTCGTTTCGGGAATTAATAATTTATATTTTGGAATTACCTAATTTAATTTAATTTTTTTTCCTGAATTACCAAATCGTATTTTGGAATTAATAATGTATTTTTTCAAATATATATTTGATTTCAAGAGTTATCAATTTCGTTTTCCCGAATTAACAATTTATATTTTGAAATTACCTAATTTATTTTCTGAATTATATATTTATTATAAAAATTATCAATTTCGTTTTCCCGAATTAACAATTTGTGCGCAAGAAGTCACTAAACCATTGACAACATACCATACTTCCGTGCATACAAGCACATGCCAGGGGTGGATCCAGGATTTTACTGATGGTTGGGGTGGGGGGGAAGGACGGGTTGTCGCAGACTTCTGGAGCGAAACCTGGGGGGGTTGACTCCCCCCCCCCACCCCCCCCCGAGAAAACTTTGCAGCTCGAACTCTGTGCTACGCTCTCTAGCAGCTACCAAATTGTGGATTTGAGAACATTTTAAGGCGGTCTTTTTTCCTTACACTAGGATAAACTTTCGTAAGATGCTTGGCCCTGGCTATTAACTTGGACTTGACTTGAAATCGTGTGCATTTTCATGGCGACGGGACCGGCGGACGGGGCAGGGGGGGGGGGGCGGGGGGGGGGGCGCCTGTGAAGACGGCTTGGCGGCACCTTCGCGCAGAAGAATCTCTTCATAAGACGAGCTGTTGCAGATGATGAGGACCGCCTCCGCAAAGAACTACCTCACATAGACCCTACTTCCGCGAGGATAGACCTTTGCAGACGATTACTTCTGCATGAGACGTGCATGCAGACTCGAAGGCTCTGCAGCTGGTACTGGCAGCTACCACCTCTGCACGCTGACGACTTACGGAGCCTGGACACGTGGACAAAATGGAGGGAGCAGGACGATAGAATTAACAGACATTGGACGTTTCAGGGTCTTAGTCTAAACCTGGACCCAGTGGATCGATAATTCTATTGTATACATGAGTCCGGTAACCTTGGACTAAGTGGATTATTACCCTCGCCCCGATATATATAGGGGCCGGTCATTATTTATCAGGTTGGGGTTGAGTAAGAAAACTCGGGGTCACACCTTCATTTTCAACATTATTGGGGGGTCATACTTTTATTTTCAATGGAACTCTGTCGGAGTTTGAAGTTTAGTTAATTTGGGAAAATCTGTATGTTGAAATAGTGAATTAATAGGTGAAAACAATCCACTCAAGTTGCACTGATGGTTCTTTGGAGTATACAACATGTGGAATCCATCATTTTGTCACATTATCAGGGGAACTATAGCTCCGCTAAATTTGATCCTAGAAAGGACCATCCAGGAATACCCAAAATCAGGAGATGTCGTGATACACGTGAATCGACAACCGCTCAACACCCCCAGGCTGAAACATTGTCACCAAGGATCAACTAAGGACCTTTAGTAAAACACAGCAGCACTGCAGCTGAATATGGTGCCAGCTAGGATGATCAACATGCAGGGCACTATCACAGACTAACATTGGATCACCCGGCCCATACCATGCTGACCAACATGTCATAACATCCAATGACCCCGAACCAACATGTCAAAACCGGTTTTGGACCGCCATGAACAAAACCTGGACCTTTCCACCAAGGATTGCAAAATAGTCCTGGATCGTCAAGAGGGCTTGGAAACGTGGGGTTTGGAGTGAAAAAAAAAAAGATTCAAGTATTCTGGGGAACATGATGCCAGACATAGGTGTCTGGGGAGGGGGGGTCATTCTTGCCCTCAACATCCAATCAGAGGCTGTCAATACAATACCGATATAATATGGCCACAAATAATAATTGAATCAGTTGTAACAAAGATTTTCTATACCAAGATAGTCCACTCAGGCCAAAACGGAAGCGAACATTTGAACAGTGTCGATCCTGGCGGTGAGACTGAAAGTTGGACGTTCATGTATTTCCAATAGTGACGGCGGTTTTCATTCATAAAATGACGTTTTGGTCACAGATAATAAGACAGGGACCCCTAGCAATCCATACGGGTACGGGAACGTGTACGTAAACGTCATGGACACTGTCAGTATAACATCTGCGATTGCGTCATTTACGCGAAAAGACCCCTAAATATCTAATAAAAGCTGATGCCACCATGACGTTTACGTACACGTTCCCGTACACGTATGGATTGCTAGGGGTCCCTATTCATTCATAAAAACGCAAATGTAGTAATTCCTCAATCTGACCGCCAGGGGGATTGTTCGCTTCCGTTTTGGCCTGAGTGGGCTATCAACGAAAATCATTTTAAACGTGACAGAAATGTTTTAAACACAACGAAAATGTTTTAAACGCGTTGAAAATCATTTTAAACGCAACGAAAATGTTTTAAACGCGTTGAAAATAGTTTTAAACGCAACGAAAATGTTTTAAATGTGACTGCAACAGTGCCACAAAATGCATTACTCTTTATCGTAGTGAGTCACGTGATGAGTAGAGCAGCCATTTTGGAAGACGCACCTTACACAATCATGCATTCCTGTCATGTGACCAGTTTAGACGATCACGTGACATAACAGGCTACGGAAACAACAATAAGCAACGAAAATTGTTTTGGTCACGACGATAATATTTTCGTCACGTTTAAAACTATTTTCAACGCGTTTGAAACGTTTTCGTTGCGTTTAAAATGATTTTGGTCGCGTTTGAAACATTTTCGTTGCGTTTATTTTCGCTGCGTTTAAACATTTTCGTCAAGTTTAAAATGATTTTCAACGCGTTTAAAACATTTTCGTCACGATGAAATTGATTTTCGTCACGTCTAAAATGATTTTCGTCGCCAACATAAATTTTACATAAGTTCTTGAAAATAAAAAAAAAATTATGGCCGAAAGAAGCCACCGTAGTGAGCCATTGTGATCGCCCGATTAAAATTACACAAAGGGCCGGCAAAACAACAATATATTATTATGTAGACCGCCAAATATCGCTGCTCTACGGACATCTGCCACGGGTTTGTGCTTAATACATGTACATCCAAACTAGGGAAAAACGTTATTGCATTTGTATATGTTGGAATAATTATTGTGAACAGTGCATTCGAACATTCATGCAGTCACGTACAATATATTTATGCTGCAGATCTCCCCAGTGCGATAACTAATTTTCCATCGAAATATGCTGATAAATGTACATATATTTACGAGTAGCTTTGACTGAAATTAGAGGAAGCATCTATAGTATGCATGAACAGCTTTGAAATTCATTTTCACAGAAAATTCACGTGTATTTTTCATTTTCTACTCAATCTGTGCTTAATTGAGGAGTCAAAACAGGGGCGGATCCAGGAATTTCAAAAGAGGGGATCCAACATTATACGGCATGGGGTCTGGGGCCCGCACAAGGGCCCCAGAAGCCAGAGCCTTTGTTCTGTCCTGTGGTAGCTTCCTGGTATCTCCTGGGTGTAAACCCCACTTCTTGTCCCTGGTATATTTGTAAAAAAAAAGTTGTGAAGCGAGCCTGTCCAAGTATGGGTCTGGGGCCCGCCAGAGTCTTTTTTATGACTTGAGGTAAGTTGATGGCATCTCCTGGGTATAAATTTCATTTGAATACCCATTTATCGCCATACTTTCCTAATAAACGCAAAAACTAGAAACGAAGCGAACCTGTCTCAGCTTGGGGGGGGGGGGGGAATCAGAGCATCTTTATGTTCTGAATTAGCTTTATGGCCTTTCCTGGGAATAAATCGCACTTAAAAATTCATCGATGACCATGTTCTGGAAAGTTTGACAGAAAGTAGAAAGGAAGCAACCCATTTTGGCCGGGGGTCTGGGGCCCACTTAAGGGCCCCAGAAGTCATAGTCCTTTTTATGTTTTGAATTAGTTTTGTGGCCTTTCCTGGGAATAAATTGCACTTAAAAATTCATCGATGACCATGTTCTGGAGTCTTTGATGGAAAGTAGAAGGGAAGCAACCCATTTTGGCCGGGGGTCTGGGGCCCGCTTAAGGGCCCCAGAAGTCATAGCCCTTTTTATGTTCTGAACTTATTTTGTGGCCTTCTCCTGGAAAAAAAATTGCACTTAAAAATTCATCGATGACCATGTTCTGGAAAGTTTGTGAAAAATGTACATGTAGAAGGGAAGCTACACATTTGGGCCGGGGGTCCTGGGGCCCGCCCAAAGGCACCAGAAGTCATAGCCTTCCTTATATTCCGAACTAATTTTGTGGCCTTTCCTGGGAATGGTTGCACTTAAGAATTCATTCATGACCATGTTCTGGAAAGTTTGTAAGGTAGAAGAGAAGCTGGACATTTGGGCCGGGGGTCTGGAGCCCACTGAAGGGCCCCAGAAATCATAGCCTTTTTATGTCCTGAATTAATTTAATGGCTCCCTTGGGTATATATTGCACTTAAAAATTCATTGATGACTATGTCCTGAAAAGTTTGTGGAAAAATGTAGAAGGGAATCTGCACATTTGGGTGGAGGGTCCGGGGTCCCCAGAAGCGAGACCCCTTTTTATGTCCTATGGTAGCTTCCCGGTCTCTCCTGAGTATACTTTTCGAACAAACTCCCCATGATCAATTTGTTGTTTGGGGGGGGGGGGGGGTACACACATGAAGCTCCAATGAAGTCCAATGAACTCCGGTTCTACTTAATATTACTTTTTCCAATTATTTTGGTATTTTTCTGTGGCCAATTTCGGATCGTATGGTGTACAGCGGATGGTCGTACGACGAAAATTCTCCATTATCGCCCGATGCCGAAAAGTTGGAGGGTCACGATTTCGGTTATTTTTTGCCAGCGACTTTTTCAGTGCAAATGTCTGCGCTTATAACTCAAAGACAAACAGACCTATCAATCTGGAATTTATAGAACTGAAGCGCTATGGTAGTGGCTCGGTCTCCTTCAAATTTTGGCAAAATCGAATAAAAACGGTTGCCATGGTAACGCAAGAAATGAATATCACATAATTGGCCATTTATAATTCCGGTTCTATTTGATATTAATTTTTCCAACTATTTTTGTATTTTTCTTTGGCCAATTCCGGATCGTATGGTGTACAGCCGTTGGTTGTAAGACGAGTATTCTCTATTACCGCCCGATGTCGAAAAGCTGGGGGGAGGGGTGGGTAATGATTTCGGTTATTGTTTGCCAGCGACTTTTCAGTGCAAATGTCTGCGCTTATAACTCAAAGACAAACAGACCTATTAATCTGAAATTTATAGAACTGAAACGCTATCTTAGTGGCTCGGTCTCCTTTTGTCAAATTTGAATAAAAACGGTTACCATAGCAACGGGAAAAAACGAAAATCACATAATTGGCCCTAACTCCGGTTCTATTCGATATTAATTTTTCCAACTATTTTCGTATTTTTCTTTGGCCAATTCCGGATCGTATGGTGTACGGCCGATGGTTGTAAGACGAAAATTCTCTATTATTGTCCGATGTCGAAAAATTGGGGGTTCACGATTTTGATTCACGATTTCTCGATCGTATGGTATACGACCGATGGTCATAAGACGAAAACTCTCCATTATCGCCAGATGTCGAAAAATCAGGGGTCACGATTTTACGACTTTCGAGTGCTCTGATACTCAAGGCCATTTATTGTGAAGCTAGTTTTCAATCGTTTTGACCCATTTCCGTTCAAGAGATGTGCCTGGATGGTGGAGACAATACTGTGAAATTTTACAGCTCAACATTGAACGACAAGGTCAAGGTCAGATAAAGGATCAAAATCGAAAAGTTGCAATAACTCTGCTTATATTTATGATTAAATTCTCTTATTAATTTTGTATTTTTCAGTGCTCAATTCATTTGCTGTATGACCGATGGTCGTATGATCAAAATCCCCCGCTATCTCCCAAGGTAGAAGGTGTAAGGGTTATCAGTTGAAATAACTAATTCGTAGTCATTCAAGGTGTTGTAATTCCCAAACCACTGACGATATTCGATAGAATGTTGTATTCCTTATGGTCAATTTCCGACCATTTGATATATGAGCAATGATAGTACGACCACAACCCCCGATTATCTTCCAGGTAGAAAATGTAAGGGTCATCAACTCTATTTTTAGTAAAACTAAATCTGGAAGGGCGAGAGTCTGAAATCTCTCGTATTGTCTTTATTTTGTATGTTTATTACTCGTCTTTGCTGGTTAAAAAATCCGTGAACTGTGAATAGATTTTCGGCAGTTTTGGATGTCTCCAAACTAAATTGTCTCTGGGGTTTGGACACGAGTACGAGAGGTACAACCGAGAAAAAGCAGACAGGAAGATAAAGAAAAAATAACCACAACAAACAAAATTCGCTACACTATGTAACGAAAAGCATGGGACGTATAAGTCTACATGGAAGCCAGCACGCGCCAGACCTCGTATGAAGGCGCATGCGCTTATTATGTGAGGTAGGATTGTAATTTTGCCTGCGCCGAAAAAAACCCATGCGCTAATATGCAGAGGAGCACGGTATGTTGCCAGTATTCACGTGACATCTTGCGCACAAATTGTTAATTCCAAAAAAGCTAAATTGATAATACCAAAACTTAAATGGATAATTTTAAAACTTAAATGAATAATTCCAAAACTTAAATGGATAATTTCCAAAAATATATATCGTTAATTCCAACAATTAAATTGATAC
Organism: Terebella lapidaria; assembly: GCA_949152475.1. Taxonomy (NCBI): domain Eukaryota; kingdom Metazoa; phylum Annelida; class Polychaeta; order Terebellida; family Terebellidae; genus Terebella; species Terebella lapidaria. Next base: position 23,359,922 of record OX424558.1, on the reverse strand, counting down.
TTTCTGAAAGTAAATGGATAATTCAGAAGATAAATTAGGTAAATCCAAAAAAAAAATTGTTAATTCGAAAAGTTCAATTTATAGTTCATAAAATTAAATGGATAATTAAAAAAATAATCAGGTAAATCCAAAAAATAAATTGTAAATTCCAAAAAACTAAATTGATAATTCCTGAAATGAAATGGATAATTCAGAAATTTAATTGGGTAAATTTATAAAATAAATTGTTAATTCCGAAAAACTAATTGATAATTCATCAAGCTAAATGGATAATTAAAAAATTAGCCCAAGGGCATTGAAAATAAGGTCATTTGTCAATTCGAGATCACGAGAATATTCACATTTATCATTTGTAGTTTGACCACAAATGATTCCTTAGCTGAAAAAGTCGATGATAAGTGAGATATTAGCCACTTCGTGAGCTAACCTTGAAAATGAGTTCAACATTCAAGTTCAAGGTCATGAGAATATTCAGCATATGTCATATCCTCTATGTTCGCAATTGATTCCTAAGCTGTAAAGTCGATAATAAGCGAGATATTAGCCGTTTTGTTCTCTGAAATTGAAAATGAGGTCAAAGGTCAAACTCAAGGTCCCCAAAATATATAATATATCAGCATATATCATTTCCTATATGTTCACTTTGGATTCCTAAGCTGTAAAGTTGATAATAAGTGAGATATTAGCCATTTTGTACTCTGACCTTGAAAATAAAGTCAAGGTCAAATTCAAGGTCTTCGCAATATTCAGTGTATATCATTTTCTATATGTCCACAATTGGTTCCCAAGCTATAAAGTCAATAGAGAAGCAAGATACTAGAAATTTTGTCTTTTGATCTTGTATATGAGGTCAAAGGTCGAATTCAAGGTCATGGTAATATTCAGCATATATCATTTTCTATATGTTCACAGTTGATTCCTAAGCTGTACAGTTGCTAAATTAAGTCAAAGGTCAAATTCAAGATCACGATAATATTAAGAATATATCATTTCCTATGTGTTGACAATTGATTCCTAAGCCCCAAAGTCGATAATAAGCGAGATATTAGCCATTTTGTCTTGTGACCTTGAAAAAGAGGTCAATGGTCAAATTCAATGTCATGAGAATATTCAGCATATCTCATTTCCTATATGTCCACAATTGATTCCTAATCTCTAATCTCAATATTAGGTGAGATATTTGGAAAAATGTGCCCCATTATAAAGCATAGGAGAATTTAATATGCGAAAGTCCCATTTGGGCCGAATTAGGGCCCAAAATGGTCAACTTCGAGCAATTCAAGGGTAACGAAACTTATACATGTCACAGGGGTACATATGAGGAGTGTTACGCATCAATAAGAAAGAACGTTACTGAACAGATTTTGAGAAATTAGCCCCAGGGCTAAGAAAGGTTACCGGACAATTTATGTTTTATATATTTAATTTAGCTGTTTTGTCCCGTGGGTCACTGGTCAAACTCAAGGTAACAAGGATGTTCAGCATATATCAATTCCTATATGTCCAGAATTGATTGCTCAGCTGTCAAGAGATTAGCAATTTTGTGCTCTGACCTTGAAAATCAGGTCAAATATCAAATTAAAGGTCATGAGAATATTCAGCATGCATCATTTCTTATATGTGCACAATTAGTTCCTAAGCTGTGAAGTTGATAATGAGTGAGATTATTTTGTAGCCATTCTGTGATCTGACTTTGAAAATTGGGTCCAAGGTCAAATTCAAGGTCATCAAAATATTTGGCATACATCATTTCCTATATATGTCCACAATTTATTCTCAAGCCGTGAATCAATTGTGTATAGGATTGTGTATATCAATTCAATTCAAAGGGTGAAAAAAAATATTTTTTTTGCCTAGAAATGGTCCAAAATGGATAGTAATGAGATTTGAGGCAAAAAAAAAAATTTCCGCCGACCCGTCAAAATTTCAAAATGGCTGCCACACGGAGACCGGTGATTCAAGGGCAACCAAACTTATACACATCACAGAGGTACATAAGGAGAATCTTTTGAAACAAAAATCTCAAATCTGATCAGACAGTTTTTGAGAAAATGGCCGCCAAAGTTCAAATTTGACCATTTTTCGACGAAAACGGAAGCTATTTTGAAAAAAAATAAAAAATTAAAAAAATTAAAAATACATCCTTCTCAAATTATTTGAAGGTACCTTTTTCCAAATTTTCAGAAAGATTGGACCGTAAACTTTAAAGATAAAATTGTGGACGGACGACGACGGACGGACGGACGGACGACGGACGCAACGCCACGGCAATAGGTTATCGGACCATAGATCCAGTAACCTGAAAAATAAATAGGTAAACAAAAAACATAATTGTTAATTCCGAAAAAAAAAAAAATTGATCATTCCTGAAATTTAATAGATAAACCAGAAAAATAATTATGTAATTCCAAAATAAAAATTGCTGATTCCAAGAACTAAATTGATAATTCTTGAGAATAAATAGATAACTCAGAAAAGGAATCAGTTAATTCCAAAAAATATATATATTGTTAATTCAAACGAATGAATTGATAAGTCTTTAGATTAAATGGATGAATAAAAGTAATAATTAGATAAGTCCAAACATATATTGTTAATTCCAGCCAGTAAGTTGATAATTGCTGAAGTTGAATGGATAATTCGAAAATTTCATAGATCATTCAGAAAAATAAATTGCTAATATGGAAAACTTAAACATGGCAACAATCAGCCACCGTATCGTTACACAAAATTGAAGGAGACACAATTTGAGAAATTCGGGAAATGTGGAAATTCGCCACTTTTTGGGCTCGTAAAAAACAGCTATATATGTACATGTATTTGCAAAAAGAAGGTTCAGGTAAATTTGTGAGAAACTCATCAATCAACGAGGTTATTAGTCATCATTACACAAGAAAAAGTTTACAGTAGGGGGTCTATAAAGGGGGGCTTCGTGTAACGATTTTGCCGATGAACACGAGAAGTGACAGGCTATACATATTCGACAGTAGAAAATGTCCCATGAAAGATAGAGATTTACATATAATAAGCAATCCATCATGTGTGTATCATGTGTGTATCGTGTGTAAATATCATATGGGGACGGTGTTGATGCAATTACAATTATATAAAACGCAAAATGCAACGATTGTTCCCCTACAATGCTTTCTGTCTGAACATACACATTGGATTCACAACATCTATTCATTACATAATGGTAGCACATCACCCTTGAATTATTAATGAAAACGTCTATTAGTCTGTTTTGTCAACGGTACATTGTTACATATACATGTATATGCGCATAAAGTAACATAATAACTATTGCTCTGTTTTGTTAACCTTACAACAAACACATGACGTACAGTGCGTTGTGTATTCTGGTATTGTTCATGTGGTGATGTGCAATTACTCATTCTGACAAATGAATGGTAACGTTTGAAAGGAAATCACGCTGCCACAAATCGCATGGATGTAAATGAAATTCACAATACCCCCGTGCGCAATTTATGTGATAATCAATGACTGTGCAGCTCACTGGTAGGCATACATTACTTGAATAGTTTGTCATTTGAACATGTAATATTCTGTCTTCACTAAAGTTACTGCCTGACGTGACCTCAATATTCACCACTAGAGGTCATATTAAAGTTCAAAGCATATAATGATAAATATCCTTGCTTCACTTGTCCAAAATTTGCTTCTGAATGACTAACGGCATTTGTGCAGTGAGCTGAAAGTTTGAGCTTTGCTGCATATTCCTGTTGAATCGTTTGATGAGAATTCGTGGACTATAATATTCAATTCATGAGCAGTCTTCCAACAACAAAAATTAGCCCAAGGCTAAGAAAGGTTACCGGACAATATATATTTTAAGTATAAGTCTTTTGCCCATGACGTAGAAAATAAGGTCATTGGTCAATTCAAGGTCACGAGAATATTCAGCATATATCATTTCTAGTATGTTCACAATTGATTTCTAAGCTGTAAAGTCGATAATAAGCGAGATATTAGCCATTTTGTGCTCTGACCTTGAAAATATGGTCAAAGGTCGAGTTCAAGGTTATGAGAATATCTAGCATACATCATTTCCAATATGTCCACAATTGAATCCTAGGCTGTAAAGTTGATAATAAGCGAGATATTAGCGAGATATTTTGTTCTTTGACCTTGAAAATGAGGTCAAAGGTCAAATTCAAGGTCAGAATAATCGGACTATATCCTTTTCTATATGTGCACAATTGATTCCTAAGCTGTAAAGTCAATAATAAGCGAGATATCAGCCATTTTGTGCTCTGACCTTTGAAATCAGGTCCAAGGTCAAATTCAAGGTCATGACAATAATCAGCATAAATAATTTCCTATGTGTCCACAATTGATTCGTAATCTCTAATGTCAAATATATTGAGTGAGATATCAGGCATAATGTGTCCCATTATAAAGCATAGGAGAATTTAACATGGGAAAGTCCCATTTTTGACCTGTCGAGAAAATGAAAATGGCCTCCACACGCAGACCGGCGATTCAGGGGCAACGGAACTTATACACATCACAGAGTTATGTGGGGCAAATCTTTTGAAATAAAATCTCAATACTGCCTGAACAGTTTTTGAGAAAATGGCCACCAAAGTCGAAAAATGGCCGTTTTTCGTCGAAAATGGCCGCCACTTTCGAAAATTAAAAAACTGAAAAATTAGCCCAAAGGCTAGGATAGGTTACCGGACAATTTTGGTTTGGCCATGGCAGCATAGGCAGGTAACAGACCTTGAGATTTACCAATCAAGGTTCGCAGTGTGAACATATGACCTTAAGATTTACCAATCAAGGTCATCCGTGTGAACTTCGATGTCACCATTACATGTATGAGTGCGGCATTTGATATTCTATATGTTCTGAATACAAAGATATATCTGGGTGGAATCGTTTAGGCCGCTCAGGTCAATTTACACATTCCGAGTCAGACATTTGGCACTCAAGGTCATCTGACGTCAAGTTCAAGGTCATCATTAGTTGTGCCATATATGTCTTCCTATATGTTCATAATGCAAACATGAGCTCTATCTGCAAGCATTTCATCTATAGAAGCAAATCGGGGCAATTTTTGACCTCAAAATGGCTGTTTTGACCTTTCAAGGTCATCGAAGGTCAAATTCAAGGTCACCACACAAGTCGCCATATATGACTTCCCATTTGAAAGTGCTAATTTCTAAGCTGTATCTTCAAGTGTTCTATAAGTACAGTTCTGACAGCTCCCATTATGAGGGACAAAAGTCCAATTTTTCTTTCAAAGGGTGAAAAAAAAATTTTGCCTAGAAATGGCTCAAAATGGATAGCAATGTGATTTGGGGCGAAAAAAATTTTTTCGCCGACTCGCCAAAAATTCAAAATGGCCGCAACACGGAGACCGGCGATTCAAGGGCAACAAAACTTATACACATCATGAAGATACATTAGGGGAATCTTTTGAAACAAAAATCTCAAAACTGATCAGACAGCTTTTGAGAAAATGGCTGCCAAAGTTCAAAATTGGCCATTTTTCGACAAAAATGGCCGCCATTTTGGAAAAAATGCGAAAATCAAATCATTTCAAGGTATCTTTTCCCAAATTTTCAGAAAGATTGTACCGTAAACTTTTAAGATAAAAATGTGGATGGACAACGCCACGGCAATAGGTTATCGGATCACAGGTTCGGTAACCTAAAAATAGCCTCTTTTTAAAATATTTTTAGGCATTTTTGTGCGAAATTTCAGAAAGATTCACCCGTAAACTTTAAAGATAAAAATCTGGACGGACGACGCCGACGACGCCCACGGACGAAGGACGCAACACCATGCCAATAGGTTATCAGACCATAGGGCCGGTAACCTAAAATGTAGACGACGGACGACGACGACGTATGCAACATCATGGCAATAGGTAGCAAGAACAGCGTTTCTGGAAGATGGCTTCTCCCATCTGTCACCATGTTAAATGGCTAGTGTTCATCACCTCCTGGAATGCTCAAATTCCTTTCTAAAATAAAGCAGGTATATTTTTCTGGAAGAAAAATACAACCTCTTCCCTATGTATATTTTAAAATATTTTTTTTAAATCAACAACACATGTAAATAATTATTTGAAGTGGGGTGGGGTAAGCGAATCGAACGGAAAAAATGCACGTTTTTTTTGGGGCACTCTCAGTGGGGTTATATTTGTTGGTGGGTGTTTAGAGGGATGCTACTTACGTCGCGGTTTCGTTTTCGATGTCATATCAAAGACGGAGGTTTCAGCTCTCTACAGATGTGAAAATTTATTAGATTTGATATGTTTTTCTGGTGTTGGTGCTGAGCAACTGAAGTTCGTCAAAGTTCAAGTGATGATTTCTATACCTATTTATGAACGGATAAGCTCGAATAAGCTTCTGAATGTGCAGTATTGTATGGGCTTCAAGATACATGTATCAGTTTTACTAGGGCTATCAGCGCATCCCAGCGCATGACCCATATATGACTGCACCCCCTGCTGGCAATCGTAATTTTTGGCCGTTTTGAGCGTGCACGATTGACTGTACGCCTTACTGCTCGGTTTCAATAAATTTCTTTCAGGTTTGTTGTATTCCCTGGTGTTTGCTGATTGATTACTTTTGTAATATGATGTAATTGGTATTTTAATATTGTTTGCTTGATTGTTTTCAACTACCAAAAACACCCAGTTTTGGACCTTGAAAGTCATTCTTTCACATTATTCTCATATGTTCCTTTGTGATGTATATGTTTCATTGAACTTGATTCCATTGCTTTTGATTTTTTGAGAAATTCCATCTGACATCACGTCAGTATCCGTTCCGGGCCATTTTGTGCATGTTAACACCCAAGGGCATATAAATATCCAGGACATTTAGGCAATGAATACACTTTGTTGAGTGATAGTATTTGTGAAGTTGTGAAGAATCTCCGTTACTGTAGTGTTCAAGCATTCCCTGGTGCTACCATTGGGAAACTTCTGTGGATAGTTGAAATGTATCATGCTATTGTGCAAAACTGCAAACTAATTATTCTACATGTCGGCACAAATGACTTGCAATCGAAGACCTCCGACGAAGTCATCGCTCAATACAAACAACTCATTCAGATGATTCATGCTCGGAATAAATCATGTAAAATTGGAATATCAGCGATAATCCCAAGGCCAATCGATACATCTGCACAAGATGAACTTCGCCGTGATGTCAACCTGAAGTTGAAAAAAATCTGCAAAGAACAACACTTTTTCATCCCCACCTGGAGGCCTTTCGTTCAGGGCAAGGATGTAGACCGTACAATGTTTGCTATAGATGGACTTCACCTTAATTACAAGGGAACCGATATGTTAAAAAATACTTTGATGGAACAATCACAAGACTGTGTGGAAAAATATAATTTGATTATTGGTACACACTCACTCCTTACGTCAAGTACAGCTGAATACAGAACCTGCACCTCGCAGTACATTGTCATCAACACAGTGAACTTAGAGTAAGAGAGTCAAAGATGTATGTTTTTTACGATAAGAATTTATTTCATCAATCAAAAGTACATGCCTATACAATAATGAATCTTTAACATAGAGCCATGTGGTCTCCTTTATTTCATCCATGTATCCTTACTGATTACCATGCTTTTTACAGCTTGTCATTATGATGAAAATTGGTGCATATACATGATATATAGTAGATTATACGAGTACACCCTTGGCAAAACCAAAACGCACCAATTTTGACAGAAAGATATTTCATCATAAATTTCTTTGAAAATTCATAATTTCGTCAATTTTCACGATAGAAACATGTTTGAGGTGTTTTTGTGATTCTAATTTTGAGTTCTAAATGGGAAAAATATGTAAAAATTAATTTTCCCAAAAAATCCAAAAATTAGCCCAATGGGCTAGGAAGGTTACAGGAGAAATATACAGATTTAAGCCGAGAAAGTTGAAGGTCAAATTCAAGGTGACCACTGAAATCGCCATATCTCTAACCTTGAAAATGGGATCAAAGGTTAAATTCTAGATCACCAAACTATTCAGCATACATCATTTCCTATATGTTCAATATGGACCCCTAAGCTGTAAATTTGATAATAAGCGAGACATAAGCCATTTTGTAATCTGACTTTTTGAAAATAAAATGACTGACCTTGAAATTTAGGTCAAAGGTCAAACTCAATATCATTAAAAGATTCAGAATATTTCATTTCCTATATGTTCACAATTGATTCCTAAGCTGTAAAGTCGATAATAAGCAAGATATTAGCCATTTTGTCCTGTTGAGCTTGAAAATGAGGTCAAAAGTCAAATTCAAGGTCACTAGAATATTCAGCATATATCATTTCCTATATGTTCACAATTGATTCCTAAGCTGTAAAGTCCCTAAGAAGCAAGATATTGGCCATTTTGTCCTGTGACCTTGAAAATGAGGTCAAAGGTCAAATTCAAGGTCATGACAATAATTTGCATATATCATTTCCTATATGTTCACAATTGATTCCTAAGCTGTAAAGTCGATAATAAGCGAGATATTAGAAATTTTGTCCTGTGACCTTGGAAATGAGGTCAAAGGTCAAATTCAAGGTCACGAGAATATTCAGCATATATCATTTCCTATATGTTCACAATTGATTCCTAAGCTGTAAAGTCGATAATAAGCGAGATATTAGCAATTTTGTCCTGTGACCTTGGAAATGAGGTCAAAGGTCAAATTCAAGGTCATGAGAATATTCAGCATATATCATTTCCTATATGTTCACAATTGATTCCTAAGCTGTAAAGTCGATAATAAGCGAGATATTAGCCATTTTGTCATGTGACCTTGAAAATGAGGTCAAAGGTCAAATTCAAGGTCATGAGAATTTTCAGCATATATCATTTGCTATATGTTCACAATTGATTCCTAAGCTGTAAAGTCGCTAATAAGCAAGATATTGGCCATTTTGTCCTGTTGACCTTGAAAATGAGGTCAAAAGTCAAATTCAAGGTCACTAGAATATTCAGCATATATCATTTCCTATATGTTCACAATTGATTCCTAAGCTGTAAAGTCGCTAATAAGCAAGATATTGGCCATTTTGTCCTGTGACCTTGAAAATGAGGTCAAAGGTCAAATTCAAGGTCACGAGAATATTCAGCATATATCATTTCCTATATGTTCACAATTGATTCCTAAGCTGTAAATTCGATAATAAGCGGGATATTAGCAATTTTGTCCTGCGACCTTGAAAACGAGGTCAAAGGTCAAATTCAAGGTCACGAAAATATTCAGCATATATCATTTCCTATATGTTCACAATTGATCCCTAAACTGTAAAGTCGATAATAAGCGAGATATTAGCCATTTTGTCATGTGACCTTGAAAATGAGGTCAAAGGTCAAATTCAAGGTCACAAGAATATTCAGCATATATCATTTCCTATATGTTCACAACTGATTCCTAAGCTGTAAAGTCGATAATAAGCGAGATATTAGCCATTTTGTCCTGTGACCTTGAAAATGAGGTCAAAAGTCAAATTCAAGGTCCCGAGAATATTCAGCATATATCATTTCCTATATGTCCACAATTGATTCCTAGTCTCTAATCTCAATATTAAGTGAGATATTGGGCTTTAATGTGTCCCATTATAAAGCATAGGAGAATTTAACATGGGAAAGTCCCATTTGGGCCGAGTTTGGGCCCAAAATGGCCCACTTCGAGCGATTCAAGCGCAACGAAATTTATACATGTCACAGGGGTACATATGAGGAGTGTTATGCATGAATAAAAAAAAAAGTTACTGAACAGATTTTGAGAAAATGGCCGCCAAAGTCCAAAATCAGGCATTTTTCGTCGAAAACGGCCGCCATTTTGAAAAAAATGCGAAAATCAAAAAACTAAAAAATTAGCCCAAAGGCTAAGATAGGTTACCGGACAATTTTGGTTTGGCCATGGCAGCATTGGCAGGTAACAGACCTTGAGATTTACCAATCAAGGTTCGCAGTGTAAACATATGACCTTGGGATTTACCAATCAAGATCATCCGTATGAACTTCGATGTAACCATTACATGTATGTGTGCGGCATTTGATATTCTATATGTTGGGTGGAATTGTTTAGGCCGCTCAGGTCAATTTACACATTCCAAGTCAGACATTTGGCACTCAAGGTCATCTGACGTCAAGTTCAAGGTCATCATTAGTTGTGCCATATATCTCTTCCTATATGTTCCTAATGCAAACATGAGCTCTATCTGCAAGCATTTCATCTACAAAGGCAAATCTGGGCATTTTTTGACCCCAAAATGGCTGTTTTGACCTTTCAAGGTCATCGAAGGTCAAATTCAAGGTCACCACACAAGTCGCCATATATGACTTCCCATTTGAAAGTGCCAATTTCTAAGCTCTATCTTCAAGCGTTCTATGAGTACAGTCCTGACAGCTCCTATTATGAAGGAAAAAAGTGCCGAAAATTTTCTAAGTCCAAAATTTTTTTCAAAGGGTGAAAATTTTTTTTTGCTTAGAAATGGCCCAAAATGGATAGTAATGCGATTTGGGGCGAAAAAAAAATTTTTCACCGACCCGCCAAAAATTCAAAATGGCCGCCACACAGAAACCGGCAGATTTAGGGCAACCAAACTTATACATATCACAGAGGTATATGAGGGGAATCTTTTGAAACCAAAAACTCAAAACTGATCAGACAGTTTTTGAGAAAATGGCCGTCAAAGTCCAAAATTGAGCGTTTTTCGACAAAAACGGCCGCCATTTTGAAAAAAATGCGAAAATCAAAAAACAAAAAAATACCTCCTTCTCAAAATATTTTTAGGCATTTTTGTGCAAAATTTCAGAAAGATTCGATCGTTAACTTTAAAGATAAAAATGTTAACGCCGGACGGACGGACGGACGGACGGACGGACGGACGGACGGACGGACGGACGACGGACGCAACGCCATGCCAATAGGTTATCGGACCAAAGGTCCGGTAACCTAAAAATACCTCCCTCTCGAAATATTTTTAGGCATTTTTGTGCAAAATTTCAGATAAATTGGATCGTAAACTTTAAAGATAAAATTGTTGACGGACGACGACGACGACGACGACGACGGACGACGGACGACGACGACGACGACGCCGGACGCATCGCCATGCCAATAGGTTACGGACCATAGGTCCGGTAACCTAAAAACCACTGTTCTTGCTACAATAGGTTATCGGACCGAAAGTCCGGTAACATTAAAATCACTAAATAGCATACTGCTAATGACGATGACATATTTCTGAAATATCTTCAATGTTGTAATAAAAATCAATGTCGTACAAATTATATTGAGGAAGTCCACTTTTCAAATCACATTTCATATCGCCCCATTCCATGCGAGTTCATGGTATAATCATAATGCGCCCATGCAAAAATACGCTAGTCACACAAACATCATAACGCAAACAATAGCACTAGTTATAACTTTATTTCTCCAATACATTATGATCACAAGTATAACGCCATGTTTTTAGAAAAACATGGCAGAAAACCCGGCCCTTTTATGTGTGCATGTTTTCCATGGACTCACAATGCTGATTGTCGAGTTCACATTGTAAGAAGTTATCCCATAAAACCTGGTTGAACAGCTTATTTCCATATGAATAAGTCGCACCAATATTTATGCCCAGTTGATATAGAAAGTCAGACAATCAGTCACATCAAAGTAACTGATGCGGGAAATTGTGTACGTCCTCAGCCAAGTTATCTCCCCAAGTCTGTTTAGATGTACCGTATCCTTGTCAGATCGCCAGTTTCCAGTTCCATAAGTCGCCCCAGAATCTACCTTCTAGTTTAACATGCCGCATTACCAATATCCTGTAAACATCACTATAGGTACACACAAAGCGCCTTTATTTAACACTTTCCACAATCAGGTCTAACCCCTTCCCGAAGATATGCAAGAAAATATCGATAGGACATAACAGCCTATCATGAATGATAAAACAATTTTAACTCCCTTTAAATATTCATAAACAGGTGGCAGGATTTGATATACGTGCAGGCCTATTACAATGAATAAATATGTAGTTCCTGCACACTAGGCCCCTAGCTGGGCATATATACAAAATTGAGACTGAAATTTAACATTAGGGTAGATTGGCAGCTTTTTCAATTCTCGAGTAGAGTTCTGAAATTCTGCAAGAATTTGCCGTTTGACACCCAGATGAAGTATGCCACGTTACCATTTAACATCGCAATAATATCAGTGAAAACGGTGTAATTGAGTCAGTAAAATCCAATTGTACATATACAGTACAATTCACAGAATACAGCGAAGCCCGCAAAATAGCGCGCAACGTATGTCCAAGGTGGAATCGCTCGCTATCCGTTCAACTTACCACGAATATAGTAGTCGGGCTAACAGGCGTCAGGCCGGACAAATAGCCGTAGATGTATAGGCCGTGTATTCCCCTCCCTGTATGATGTTTCGAGCGGTAGGGGGGAGGTGAGGGGGGGGGGGGTTCATTCAGGAGTTGCATATATGCGGGCAGTCGAGCCATTGAAGCCAGAGTGTACACTCTCTGGAAGTCCAAACGATGCGGAGCTCCGCTCTGAATGTTAGGGACCTACTCTGCCTACCACTCTGCCTAGATTCATAGATCACATACACATGCACATGCGCTGCGACAAATAGTCCCTGGTCCTCTCGAGAGAAATAGCTTGATAAGCTCAGCATAATCGAAATAATTCGGAATGAGTATTTTAAACTATTGTCTAAAATGCTCAAAAGTAATTCGTCCTTGTCAACCCCTGCAATACAACATATTTCTGGTGGTTACTTCTTGGCGTAGTATTATAAGTAATTACAGTAATTATAACCACACAATTAGAGCGGTCATACTTTGTGAGTTCTAAGATAACTGGCAGGATAATCGGAAAATGCACTTGCGCATTCGACATGCAATCTAATTTAAAACATTAGTTTCCATTGCCATATGATGATTGTTGTTTCAACATTATTATTAGCAGTGTTTTTGTATCAGCTTAACAGAATATATCGGCTTCTATTTCAAATTCGCGAAACCAACACCAGTGTATGCTGAATGTGAGAGAGTCGTATGGAGAAGTCGGAAGAAGGAAATACATAGGGTGAGGTCAACGACAATCACATATACCCGGCCCTGAGGGGCCGGGAATAATGGCAAAGACACCTGGTAATTAGATACAAGCAGAAATACATAACGAGAGTGTTTGTATTTCTGATAGCAATAGCCTGATGTTAATGACTGATTATCTATATCTCTAATGTACGATCATATCATAATGGTACCAATTCGAGCAGTTTTACATGTGCGTGTGAATTGTGGCACATGATTTTTAAAACTATACAAAAACGACAGTAAATAGTTGCTGCCATTTGAACAAATTACGACGAATGCCTAAAAAAAAAATTTTATATCGATGCAGTGAGATTCCAAATCAGATCTAACTCAGGAAATGATATGCCTCCACAGTCCTATAATCTCATACAGTGAACCCTGTAAGATAAGACTTCACTTTTTGCAGAGAAAATGAGGTCTTATCTGACAGGAAGTCTTATTTCACAGGTTCATTTACATGCTAAATACAAAAATTAGCCCAAGGGCTAAGAAAGGTTACCGGACAATATACATTTTAGATATTAGCCTTTTGTCCAGTGATCTTGAAAATAAAGTCACTGATAAATTCAAGGCCATGAAATTTTCAACAAATATATCACTTCTAGTATGTCCACAATAAATTCCTAAGCTGTAAAGTCAATAATAAATGAGACATTAGCCATTCTGTGATGTGACCTTGAAAATGAGGTCAAAGTTCAAGTTCAAGGTCATGAAAATATTCAGTATATATCATTCCTCTATATTCGCAATTGATTCCTATGCTGTAAATGTAAGTATCAATGTATTACCACCAATACAATCAGATTTTGATGATGCCAATAAGAAACCTAAAATACTACATTTTGCAATAGAAACAAACAAAGCCCGACCAAATAGTTTATCCAAAGACACACTGGCGTCTTGTGTTAAATGTAGTTGTTTCTACTGTACACCAGATGGAATTAGTATACAACTGCCCAACAACCTATGAAAATAATTTAGAAATCCGAATCTAACCCCATGGAATAGATACATGACAAGTACAAAAGTACCCAATCACAAGCCCGAAGGCTACTGAGTTGATGGTATCCTCGGGGACAGATTTAACGTCCGCCAGCAGTGACACCGACTCAGTGGTATAAATGTAAGTATCAATCTATTACCACCAATACAATCAAATTTTGATGATGCCAATAAGAAACGTAAAATACAACATTTTGCAATAGAAACAAAGCCCGACCAAATAGTTTATCCAAAGACACACTGGCGTCATCAGGGGCAAATGTAAAGATGATAATAAGCGACATATTAGCCATTTTGTTCTCTGACCTTGAAAATGAGATCAAAGGTCAAATTCTAGATCACCAAAATATTCAGCATACATGTACATCATTTCCTATATGTTCACTATGGACCCACCCCTAAGCTGTAAATTTGATAATAAGCGAGATATAAGCCATTTTGTAGTCTGACCTTGAAAATAAAATGACTAACCTTGAAATTTAGGTCAAGGGTCAAATTCAAGGTCACTAGAATATTCAGCATATATCATTTCCTATAAGTTCACAATTGATTCCTAAGCTGCAAAGTCGCTAATAAGCAAGATATTGGCCATTATGTCCTGTGACCTTGAAAATGAGGTCAAAGGTCAAATTCAAAGTCACGAGAATATTCAGCATATATCATTTCCTATATGTTCACAATTGATTCCTAAGCCGTAAAGTTGATAATAAGCGAGATATTAGCAATTTTGTCCTGTGACCTTAGAAATGAGGTCAAAGGTCAAATTCAAGGTCATGAGAATATTCAGCATATATCATTTCCTATATGTTCAAAATGGATTCCTAAGCTGTAAAGTCGATAATAAGCGAGATATTAGCCATTTTGTGCTCTGACCTTGAAACTGAGGTCAGAGGTCAAATTCAAGGTCACGAGAATATTCAGCTTATATTATTTCCTATATGTCCACAATTGATTCCTAAGCTGTAGAGTCGATAATAAGCGAGATAAAAGCCATTTTGTGCTCTGACCTTGAAAATGAGGTCAGAGGTCAAATTCAAGGTCACGAGAATATTCAGCATATATCATTTCCTATATGTCCACAATTGATTCCTAGTATCTAATCTCAATATCAAGTGAGATATTAGGCATAATGTGTCCCATTATAAAGCATAGGAGAAATTAACATGGGAAAGTCCTATTTGGGCCGAGTTTGGGCCAAAATGGCCCACTTCGAGTGATTCAAGCGCAACGAAATTTATAGACATCATAGGAGTACATATGAGGAGTCTTATGTATCAAAAAGAAAAAAAGTTACTGAACAGATTTTGAGAAAATGGCCGCCAAAGTCCAAAATCAGGCATTTTTCGTCGAAAATCGAGAAAATAAAAAATACCTCCTTCTTGAATTATTTTAAAGTATTTTTGTGCAAAATTTCAGAAAAATTCGCCCGTAAACAAAAAAGATAAAAATGTGGACGACGACGGACAACGGACAACGGACGCAACGCCATGCCAATAGGTTATCGGACCATAGGTCCGGTAACCTAAAAACTAAAAAATACCTCCCTCTGGAAATATTTTTAGGCATTTTTGTGCAAAATTTCAGAAAAATCCGATCGTAAACTTTAAAGATAAAATTGTTTACGGACGACGGACGACGGACGGACGGACGACGGACGCAACGCCATGGCAATAGGTTATCGGACCATAGGTACGGTAACCTAAAAATGGAATACAAAAGTCTTTATAGACAGGGAAGTCTTATTTCGAAGGGGTCTTATCTTACAGGGACCACTGTACACTAATAATTATGGTAATTTTGTGTCATGTGTGCGTTCTCACCAGCCTACACAAACATTGTATCTATAACCAAGTACATTCATATAAATGTATATAAAGTCCAAACAGGTAACATGATGGTCATATACACATTTCAAGAGACATCACACATTTTTGGAAGTCATTCACACATGTCTGGTTCAGCGGTATCTAAGGAAGGCTGGCCGAGGGATCACGTGACGGTGGTCAGTCAGAAGGTGCAACATCACCGACTGCAATAAATCATTGATTCAAACATACACAATTAGCTTGATTCCACATCGCTGAATTTGATGCTCAATAATGTAATCAATTATGTACAGGGATGTTTCAAAGAGTCTGGGACATACCATGACAGTCCACTTGCGGTTTTCCGCCTCTTGCCAGACCAGCGACCTCTCTTGGTCGTAGAAGACGTCATCGTTGACCTCCTCAGGTTTTCGCGGCAGACAGTGAAGGAAAACCCAGTCAGGATACGCCTTCTCCATCATCTGGAAAACAGCAACATGGCAATGGAATAACATAGTAGTCACAATTCTTCATGTACTAAGTCACAATTCTTCATAACTCTCAAACATGAAAGAACATAATGTGTGAAACACTGAGAGACAGGTTCGAATTGTGGAGAAATATGAAAGTAAGTAATGTAAAGTGAAGTAATGTATGGTCTAATGAGTTGAAGCATTTCATATATTGTTCATACATGGGTATCAAATCCATTAAAACCCATTCACCTTTCTGTTGACTTGAAAGCCTGCGAAGTCTTCAAGTCGTTTTGATTTCTCCTCTTCCTGTCCCATACTGACCCAGGTATCCGTGACAACCACGTGGGCGTTACGCACAGCTTCCAGAGGGTCATTAGTGAACTGTACTGTTGTGCCATACTGTAAAACACAACACATAATGTACGGATGGACGTTCCAGGTTGCTCATTGATTCTACAATTAAACAAAATGAGAAGGTATTTGCATTAATTTTTTTTGTACCAACAGTGGGACAGATAAATAGTAGAAATCATTCCCACAATCAGAGCTAGTGTGAATTGTTCTCACCTTGTTCGCAAAATTTATCGTGTCTTTCACCACCGCAGGAAAGCACTCATACCCCTGGAACACAAGGAACCATTTTATTTAAAACAAACTTTTAAATCTTGAAGCACTTTCCATCAATTGTCATATCAACTCAGGTCAAAGCTAACACTATATATTGTCTTAATTGAAGTGAATAGAAAATATATGTACATTGAAATTTTGATATTATTATAACTGTAATAAATGTGTGTTTGCTTGTTGCCGTAGTAACAGACCTCAGGGGTAGCGATACTGAGATCGATGCCGAGACGAGTACATCCCATCATTAGCGAGTGGATGATGTTGTTACCATCGCCAACCCAGGCAAGCTTCAGTCCCGACACGTAACCAAAGTGCTCCTGCATAAAACGAAAGCCGAACTGGCAACTGATTATTCTGACTTGTCTAATGAAAATTATCTCAAAAGCATTTTGAAGACTTAAGTCGATCATTTAATGTATTCGTAATCCACATTTACGTAACTAAATACATAAATACCAGCATCATTGATCAATGATTAGAATTATTAACTTTGTGTATCAGTAATAAGTACATTGCCAGATAAGTTTAATAACTATTGTTCCATACCTGTAATGTCATGAGATCTGCTAGTGTTTGTAGAGGGTGATAGATCTCTGACAAACCATTGATGACTGGCACACTGGCAGCCGCGGCCAAGTCATCAATTGTAGTGTGGTCATAGACCCGAGCTAGTATCAAATCACAGAAACCAGAAAGGACCCTGCAAACAACAAGCTTAGATCGAGGTAATCAGCAAACAGATACTATCCCAAATACTGTATCGGGGTACTGAACTTTTTTCTATGATATCTGATGTGTACTATTCCTGTACAAGTTCAACACCAGTGAATGAAGAGCTGATTACCTCCCAGAGTCTTTGATGCTTTCATTGACACCGAGGTGAATGTCTTCATTGCTCAGAAAGAACGGTGACCCACCGAGAAGTGAAAAACCTGGAAGATCAACATTGAGCATACAAATACATATCATTTGACCAGTGTATTAAATTTTCCTCTTGAAATATCAACCTAATATAAATTTAAATTAATACATAGTCCAACATGAAAACCAGCTCAATTTATTCATATGGTATCAATATGGTATCAATAATGTATCAATAATGATATGTGTATACATGTAGTGGGACTGTTGGCAGTGAATTCTTCTATCTACATACCAGTCTCTGATGACATGCGAGTTCTTGTGCTCCTCTTCTGAAAGATGAGAGCTGCACTCTTTCCCGCTAAGGGCCTGTACGTCTGTAAATCACAATATAATTTCTTATTATTGTCTGAATTACAATATATTTTCTTGCATGTGAGTGTGTTTAGCCAACGGCATTAAATGTTTGAGGTATTAGGTGGGAAAAGTTAACTATATTGTAGACATAGATGCTGCCAATCTAAGGCATGAATATGGCCAGTAACTGGGTCTATAGATCTAAATCGGTACCTGTTTATCTTCCTTGATCCTCTGTTTGAGGTCCAGTGCTGTCCACAGAAGTGTCTCTATCTCTTTCTTGGTGAAATGTTTCAGAGTCAGGAAATCTCGGCCCACCAGGGAAACTGGCTGTTCCTTGGAACTGAAACCATTCACCAGCAAATATCAGTAAATATCTAGGTTTGCTGCAACTATATGCAGATTATTATGACGTTAAGGGGCTGTTCACAAAATATAGTCTGATCACATGTAGGATACAGTGGGCAATTTTTTATTACCATGTTATAACATGACTAAACTATAAAGTAGTAAGGGGCCGGTCATTATTTATCAGGTGGGGGGGTTGGGTAAAAACTGGGGGGGTCACACTTTCATTTTCAACATTATTGGGGGGGTCATACTTTTATTTTCGATGGGACTGGGGGGGTCGGAGTTTGAAATTGAGTTATTTTGAGAAAATCTGAATAGTAAAATAGTTAAATAATTAGGTGGAAACAATTCACTCAATATCAGTACATGGACTGATTGGAGTACGCGATGGAATTTCATAACATTTTCAGTAAAACCATAATCTCACTGAAACCGGATCCCGCAGAGGACCATCCAGGAACACCCAACATCTAGAGATGCCGCAATCCGTGTCCATCAGGGCTCAAAATTTATAATTTTATCCGGGAGCCAAAGGCTCTATTTCCCTCCTATTCAACAATTTTTAGGAGCCAATTGGCTCCTAGAAGCATATTTCAATATTACCTTAATCCGATTTTCATCAGCCAATTGGCTCGAGAGCTCTATTGCCTGGGAGCAAATCTGAAATGTTATGGGCCTATGGCTACCCATAAGTGGCAATTCTGAGCCCTGATGTGCATTGATCAACGCTCATCACTCAGATTGAAACATTGTCACCAAGAATCAACTTTGGACCTAACGGAGCAGCACTATGTAGCTTATCACGGTGCCAGCAAGGATGAACCCAGATCAGCAGGGTCCTGTCACAAACCAACCACGGATCAAACAGTCCATACCACCTTGAGCAACATATCATCCCTTACGATGAACCCGAACCAGCATGCCAAAACCACAGACCGGTTCTCCACTCAAAATTTTGTCAACACATGACCCCACTGAGGATATTCCCCGAAGACCTCAGGACTATCACAAACCACCATGTAAAAGACATGGACCTTTTCACACAGAATGGCAAGATAGTCCTGGATTGCCCCGGATGACCCGGGTAGTGAATCTGACTCACATGATTTGGATGGTGGCAGAACATTATGAGCCCATAATAGAGCCAACCCAGACCTGATTCAAGACTAGAAAAAAAAACAGTTCTGAATGGCCTGATTCACCAATTTTTCCCTGCTCATCAATGATATGTGGAAGAGCCCTGTATTTTTCGCGAGTTCGCTATGGTGTCCAGTCAGTCCGTGAGGGTTTTCATACATTTTTTCCATTCCATCAACATGATCAAAATTTCGGAGTCAAGGAATCAACTGAATCATCTTTGACCTAGGTCTCGAGTGTTTCAAGTGGGCTCCGAAACGATGGCTTGTGTAGTGAAAAAGAATATGCTAGTATCATACGAGTAATAATTGTTGTAATGGCATTCACACTTGAAGCGAAGGAATGGTGGATACACGGAGAGTACAAATCATAATATTCCCTGACCTTATTATAGTATCATATATTTGCAACAAAAGTCACAATTGTTTCAATAGAAATGTAAATAAAGCGTAAAAAAGCATTCAAGTATCATATATATTATGATACTGGTGCGTTGTAATTGTCATCAATTGTGGAGCATAGCCTTATATTCATACATGGGGATTGGGGGGGTCATACTTTTATTTTGGATCTTGGTGGGGGGGTCATAGATTGGTTTTCGATATCGGTGGGGGGGTCAAACTTTCAAAACTCATTTCTCGGAAAAACCATCCAACCCCCCCACCCAGTAAATAATGACCGGCCCCTAAAGCACAAAGACAGTTCTTACAGGTTATGGACCTGTATTGATTTCCTTATCTGGTCAAAATGAGGCATCAAAGTACTATATTATTTAAAAACTCCCAGTTTCTCCTCCAAATGCACATGTATCACTTTAAAATGTCTCTGTTTTGGTTTGTATAGTGGTATTATGGGTATTCCTCTATGTACATGTGAATTTTCATGTTGATTGGAGCTGTTACTGTGCGCATGAATACATACAGTACTGATTTCGCAAAACCTCACTAGCCATGCGAATGCTACATGCTAAATGCTAGGCCATGCGATTACGTGCGACTTGATGCTAGCATCAAATCGCATGGTGCGACCAGTGGGCGCGATGCCATCGCATCAGGCGGCCGTCTTAGTTGAACAGGCGAGCATTGTCTGGCACAGATGCGCGCATCCTTTATTTCGGATGCAAATACTGACTTTAATATGAACTGAAATGAAACACTGCATTTTCCCATACGATCTACATGATACAGACTGTTTATAAACCACTCGACCATGTGTTTGCGAGCATATGCGAGCATATAATGGCCTTCACAAAAAATGCGAAATGCGAAATGCTTTTAGTGCACCACAGTGCCAAGAAGCAATGCTAGCATCGAGGGATGCTCGCATACACAATGCTAGCATCAAATCGCATGATGCTACGTCAGGCGAAGTTGGGCGAACACGTGCTAAATGCCAGGTGTCCCATGCTGGCATTTTGGTGAGGTTTTGCGAAATCAGTACTGTATAAACAAACCGGCCCTTTCTGGGAGTTTGCTTTCTGAGGAATTCGCCAGGTGTCAGCAGCTAACAGTCAAATGCTTGTAGCGTTTGATCTATTCCAACAACATGTGCTGATTTTTTAATATTTTGTAAGTTATATATATTGCTTCAACATACTGAAATTTTATGAAAATTGAAACATTTTGAAAGTGATTTCTCTCATAAAACGTTATAATGGAGTTAAATGGCAATCCTATATGTGTTCGTATACCTACAACATGATGTGCTTTATTGGGTACATTATGATATTGGTTTTACATGCATGGTGATAAGAAATTGTCCACTTTAATTTACATGCATGTTCTCTGTTATTTTCTCAAGCATATTTTCGTGTTTGTGTAATTATACGACAGCACTGCAAATGATCCTACGTATGGTGTTATATATGTGTGTATAACACCATATATAACACCATACGACAACATATAACACCATATAACACCATATAACATATAACACCATATATAACACCATACGACAACATATAACACGACAACATATAACACCATAACACCATAACACCATATCCACTCTCTAATTTCTACGCCTGCAAATTAGAAAGAACTGTCAATGGAAAAACTTACCACTATCAATCATTGGAGCAGGCGTTTCAGCATGCTAAAGCACGCTTCTTGGTGACCGACAGACCACATGGACATTCACAGTCAGTTTCAACTTTAATCATGGAAACGGCCAATCCACTCCGAGCTAAACAACTTGGCGAGTCTCTAAACGATCACCCAAGGATTGCGGAATGGCACAAGGTTGAGTACCAAACAATGAAGGATCTGATGATGGAAAAAGCAAAAATGTCCAAAGCATTCCGGGATAAACTTACCATCACTGGCAACAGTACCATCTATCACACTGTTGAAGACAAGAAGTGGGGCATAGGAGTTGCAACCTGCAACATTCGTCATCCTATCGAGCAAACTGCTATCAAGGGATTCAACATCACAGGCGTACTTCTTATGGAGGTCCGCGACATACTGCAACAGCAGGATTTCCCTTCAACTCGTCAGTATGTACCAGAAGTCACACCACAACCCAAGCACTCGACAAAAAAAGGAACGTCTGTACGGTTAATTGGCAGTAGTATCATCCAAGGTGTTGACGAAAACAGACTATCACACGTAGCAACAGTCGCAAAAAACACAGCCTACACCATCGCTGATGCAATGAAACTGAACTTTGCAGATATGTATGCAAACTTGTTCATCCTTCAGCTCACAACCAACGACCTGAAAGTGAACAGTCCAATGACAGTTCTTAGAGACATGAAAGAGCTGGTGTCAAAAATCTTGGCCAGCCAGCCAGACTGTAAGGTCGCAATCTCATTGGCTCCATATCAACGGAATAGAGCTATGAACGCACGGATTCAAGACGTAAATGCAGCTCTTGAACTACATTACCAGAACTCTCGAAATGTATTAGTGTACCCTAACCACAACATCCGACCGGAAGGTGACCATCACACTGAAGATGGTGTTCATCTCAATCGTAAAGGCAGCAGTCTGTTGGCTGCCAACATTCGTTGGATAATCCGTGAAAATCTCGACAATAGAAAACCAAATGCATGGAATAAAATCCCGAGCGGACCTTATCGTTATTAAGTTCTGCTATCGGACTAAACGAATTATTGTTAGTGATCCATTGGTACATGTACTTTGTATGTACACGCAATTGTTTGAACGTATTGTAAAGTTATTGACTATCGTCCGCTCTTCGGGATCCTCGAGGATAGTCCTCTCTCATCCGAGTCCTTGCGGACGCGCATCCGCTATTCCGGATCCTCGCGGCAGGG
This sequence comes from Terebella lapidaria, assembly GCA_949152475.1. Classification (NCBI taxonomy): domain Eukaryota; kingdom Metazoa; phylum Annelida; class Polychaeta; order Terebellida; family Terebellidae; genus Terebella; species Terebella lapidaria. The sequence goes on along the minus strand of OX424558.1, from coordinate 23,336,919 downwards.
CCGCTCACCGGAGGTCGCGGCGGACACGGTAACTACTTCATCATTAACGGTAACCAGGCAACAGCCCACCCGACACTCCCAGGCCTACGGACACCGTTCAGAAACTAGTTCATCCCTACGGTGTTAACTGGCGGGGCCTGGCGAGCCGCGGTCTGCCTCGGGGACGGAACCCCGTACAGTCCGACATGCTGGCCAGAGCCTCTGTCACATGTCCCGGGAAGGGAGAGAGCTGGCGATCCACAGGGCCGAAGGCCCCCGAGTCAGCAACTCGTCTCTCCCAGCCCGGGCCTCCCCACGGAAATCGTCCCCAGGGCTCTAGGAGCCCACTACTCGCAAACAGGGAACACAAAGCTCATGGCCGAGCCTCGTGTGCGTCCTGTCTCTCGATCTTGGACAATCTCCTCGAACGAGTCGCTTCCAGTGTATATATAATACACCAGAAACTGTAGGGCGCACGCGAGGTTAAATCGATCCATTGTTATAGTTTTCTGGAACGTAAATTACAATACGTCGCCGTGGCAACGCACGCTCGAACGGAGCATGTCAAAACAAGGCCAAGTACGAAAAGGCCACATAAATGGCATTTATGTTTACAATCACCTGCCGCGTGCTTAGGGCAAAATCGCCACATTACCCCCTTCTTACAATGTTGGTCCCCAACATGTTCCGCCTGCGCCCAAAACTGCAAAACACGACGAAGGCATCGCATGGCGGACCGAAGGAAGCAAGGTGAACGGTACCCAGAAGTCACGGCGCAACACACTAGGACTTTAAGAGTCCCTTTTGGAAGAATGGGGAACTACCCCCGGACTTACGGAGTAAACTATAACGCGCTTTGCAATTTTGAATAAATCCTCATAAACAAGCTAAAATTTTGACCGAGGTGGTCCAAAACCGTGTGATGACCTTGAAAGGTCATCCATTATAAAAGGACGGTGTGTCGAGTCTTTGGAATATCTTTAAGGTTAGACTTTAAATTTAGAAATTTTGTAAAACGACACACCGAGTGATCAAAAGTGATAGTACCTCTAAAAATGTTGCCGACCGCCCTGCCGGCCGGCTCCTCAGATCCGCAGAGCGGGTCTGAGGCAGGGCGGAGCCACGGGAGCGACTCCGGCACGCCGCCGCACACGTGCAGCGACGAGGCTAGTACCCTAGCCTTCCTCCGTGGTCATCGGCTCCTCATCCGTGCCGCCTGTCTTGGGGTCTGGCGGCGGTGACGGGTCCCTACGCCGCGGACGCAGCGGAGCCGGCATAGTGAAAGCCGGCTGCACGGGCGGATGAGGCAGGCCCGGTGGAGCTTGCATGGGCTTTTGTGGTGAGCCCTGCAATCCGGGTCCTGACGGAGCCATCACGACGGAGGCCGGTAGAGAGGTCGCGCCGAGATCGGCAATGGCGCGGAACATCTCCACCGTATCGCGGGTGCGCTGTGGACCAGCCGTCCGTTCTCCCCACACCTGGACTAGGTATGGGTAGATGGCCAGCTCCAAAGCGGCATCCGCGCGCCGGAGAGCCGCCTGGTTCAGGGCGGACGACTCGGGGTCATCGACGCCCTGGAGTAGGCGAGTCCGAGCGGCCTCGGCTTTGTCAAGACGACGCCGTAGCTGCTCATTCTCAGCCTCCAGGTGCTCCATCCGTGCGGCTACCTCTGGGGCGGGGGCGGACGCCCCGGACTGCTCGGCAAGAGCGGCGGTCCGACCCTGGTCGAACGCGCGCCGCTCAATGACGGCCGACAAAGTCCGGTAGCTCTCTAGGCTCCGCCGGGTGCCTTCCATGAGGCCCTGGTCGTATGCGAGATCGCATGCGACACGGGAGGCCTCGGCGCGGCACCGGCTGAACCGATCCAGAGAGCTGTCCATCTCCGCCACAAGGTACTCCGCCGCTCGGGTGAGTCGACCACGCTGGGGGTGATCCCAGGGGTGCTCCTCCCGAGCGCGGACCAACGCGGCTACACCTGCGGACCCCAAGTCACGAATGGCTCGGGGCACCGGCAGGTTCACCAACGCCGGATCACCGGGGATCCGGTCCATACCATCGCGACGATGGCCGACCGCCTGGCCTACAGACTCGCGGAAAGTCTCGTAGACGCTGGCGGTCGTGGGACCGAGCCTCCGGCGTACGTCCGCCGTGGCATCGAGGGGGTCCAAGTCCAGGGAGGCGGTGCTTTGCCACCCTGCGGACATCCCCTCAACTACCAACGAGGACGCGGACGCCGACCTCGAGAGAGGTACCGCACGTCCGCTACTGCTCGCCACCGAGGGAGTCACGCGTGGGGTCCTTGGCGGGACCACCGACGCGGTACTCGAGGAGGCGGAGGTGTCTGCCACCACCCGTCCCTCAGACGGACCCGCGGGTACCGTCACCTCGAGCAAGCCCGGGTAGTCCTCCTGAGTCAGCGCACCCGGAGACTGCAGGGGCGTCGTCCCGGCCGGAGCCTTTCCGGCGGACGAGCTCTTCCCCTGAGTCTTCGGCTGGGGGCGCGGCTTAGGAGTAGCCACTCGTGTCTTGGCCGCGATCTGCGGCATCTCCGACACGATCATGGTCACCCGGTGCCGTTCTTCACCGGCCTGGATCACCGGCGGTTCACGGACAGCCTCTGCTGCTGTCCGGGCGGCTTCTGCCGCCTGGAACTCCGCCGGGGTCTGGCCCATTGTCGCCGTCAGGCGAGCGGTGTAGCTCGAGCCCGCGGACACAACGCCAGACTCCTTCCAGGCATCGTCCATGATGCGCTGTGCAAAGCGCCATGGACCCCAGTGAAAGAATCGGTGATTCGCCGTCCCTGACGTAGTCATGAACGACGCCACCCTCGGTGGTATGTATCCATAATTGAATACAGGCCCCACTTCATTTCCAACGATATGAAGTCCCTCACCGCGGTGTGCACCCGAGCGGTGATCATTCAGGGCCTCTAAACTGGCGAAATATCGTTGCTGAGGGGTGCCGGAGTAGCACCTCTTGCAAACGAACATTTGCATCCAGGGGTAGTGGTACCCCGCAATATGTCGACTCAAGTGGTCGTAGGTAGGATACCTACGATCCCGATTGAGCGCACGGTGCGGGTCCTCATACCCGTCCAGGGATTCCGGACAGAGTTGGCATATTACACCCTCCTCTGTCTCGGGCGGCAACCCGACACGCTCCTCGTCCGTGAGTGGACGAGGCCGTGTGAAAGGCGTGTCGGCCGCCGCGCCGGCCGCCGCTGTGCGGCGTCCCTGCGGATCCCTGCCATAGCGCGGGAGGAACATGTGTCCCTGACGGACTCCAGGGAGTTCGGGGCCCATTTCGGCCCGCAGCCTCTGGATAGAGGGCTGCTCCGAGGACGACCGTTTCTTCTTTTTGGCCGCCCCCGAACGATTCTCCGACCTGGTTTGTCGGGGCACACTCTTCCCGCGTGGGGGCGCGGCCCTCTGTTGCTGCGCAACGAAGGCCCGCGCTCCCGCTTCCAGTGCGGCGTCAGACAGGTGGACCCCGTCTTGCTCCGCGCGCTTCCGGAGGAGTTCTAAACGAAGATCTCCCTCCTTCGGCACGGGACGCCCTCTGTCCACTGGACTTGACCCCACCTCCGCAGCTCCGGTAGTTTTCTTAGTACCGGAGGAAGAGGAAGAGGAGGTTCCTTTCGGTGCCTGGATAGGCACCCGCTTACAGGAACCTCCCGCGCCTGGGCCGGATCCCGCGGAGGCGCCGCCCGCACCAGATCCCGAGGGATTAGGCGTCTTGGCGACTCCGGGTTTGGCGGAGGACCCTTTCTGGCCGCCCGGCTTAGGCGCCAGTGGCTTAGGTCCTCCGGACTTCGATCCGGCTTGAGGCGAGGGGCCGCCGGACTTCTTTTTCCGGTGCGGCCGCTTCTTCTTCTTCTTCTTCGGAGGCGAGGAGGCCGGGTCCGGGTCGGATCCGGCCTCAGATTGCCCGCGGTCAGCGGCTTCCAGCTCTTGCTGGGCTCTCCACTGCTTTTGGGCAATCTCCCGGGCTCGACGGCGAGTACGCCTAGAGACGGGCGATGTAAACCCGTCATCTCGGTTCTCGGTCTCCTTCGAGCCAGACTCCTGTCCCTGAGGCGGCGCTTGGGATGCGGCTTCCTCAGCCGCGTCAACCTGCTCCGCCCAAGTCCCAGGGGCCTTCTGGTCGTGCGGACCAGACTCCGCAGGTGCGGACACCGAGGAGTTCTCGGCAGAACCGGTGTCCGGACGGCTACGGCCATCCGGACGGGTTTCCGCACGAGTACTCTCATCCGGAACCAAAGACGCAAGCATCTCCGGGTGCGGATGCAACTCAATGTCCACATCCACGAGTCCTGCACCGCCGCAGTCCATCACCTCTTCCATACGAGAAAAAGGCGACGGATCTAAGAGTTGCTCGGCGCCTAGCGTGGCCGAGTCACTCTCTGCGGGGCGGTCCTCCGCGACCTCGCTCTCAGACTCGGTTCCTGTGTAAGAACCGGAGCTGGAGCTGGATTCCTCAGAACCCACATAGGCTCCCCGAGGGATGTCCTCGCGGTCATCCTCCTCGGGCCTAGACTGGGGTCTCGAGTACGAATTACCGCGCTCAAGAGACCCCTCTTCCCTCCCTTCATCACCTCCCCAGCCGTCACTTGACTCTGACATCAAGCGCTCTAATCGCTCTAAACACTGGGAGTCAGATCCGCAGATCCGTCTCCACCAGTGCCGAGCGCTTGAATGACGAGAAGGTGTCGAGTTACATCGATTATAGGCATCAAGTGTTGGCAGTTATACTGCACACGCATCGTATGACGCGTTCCCGTGGAAACGTCTATTCACTGCATCTACCCGATCGACAGACAAAAGGACGTTTTACATTCCCGCATTCCCATACACGCATCTCCCCCCGGTGACTCCTATCGTGCCATGTATACGGGTGGCTTGTGTACACAAGCCATCCCGGGGGAACCCGCTAACACACTACAGTAATTAACAGCAGTCATTAGCAATAGCTTTCGCACTGGCGATCAATGACGTGAAGTTAATCACCCTCGCAGGTTAAAGATTGTATACAATGTATCAAAAAGCCAAACTACTTGTGGGTGTTACGATTATGTCACCCTGTCAGCAGCGATAAATAAAAATTTAACACCGCTCAAGCAGCAATGAAAATAAATCCACCACCGCTTGCATGCTTTTCATAGATCACGGCATACAGCCTTCGATACAATGTACACAATCTCCTACACCCCTCTTGCGAAAGCAGAAATCTCCCGATTTCTTACTCTCTATTGCACCAGGGAAAAGATATATCACTAAACTTTCTCATATATGGGATAAATGAGTAAGAATAGCATTTCCACGGGAAACACGCACACTCTTGTGGCTTATAATCCTCCCATAAATAATAAATGAGATGGAAAATAAACAAAATCACTCCCCATAGCCGCTGGCACGCTTACAGGGCGATCGGACATACCCATGACGTCCGGACAGACAATCGGGCGCCCTATGGGCGTTTGCAAAGCGCCCACTAGCATCCCCGACGTACTGCCCGGCCGCGGAGCGGTGCCCGGTCCAGCCCAGAGCCTCCTCAAACGACTACCGGAGCGCGGAGCCAATAGATTTAGACGCGGAGCCGGCATGGTCCATAACCGCACTGGTTAGGGGGCGAACCCTTCATACCGGCGCCCAATCTAGAGGCGCCCAAAGATGGTGAGAGCAATAGCCGGCGGACGTCCGGAGCTGCCCGCGGACGGAGTCCAGGCCGGACGTCTACCATTGTACGGCGTATTGCCCTTATCCAATGAAGATGAAATTGGAATTAGAAGCCACCACAAGTGTTGCGCATGTAATATACGACCCCCTTCTTAGAAGGAGGCCGGGGTTCCGGTCATTCCGGCCGGACCGCATATTGTAAGGTACGATCCGGACGAGAACGAGCGTCACCCGCTGCCGCGGCTGGTCCGCACGCGCGGACTTAACAACCGCTCCATTATCATAATGGATAGTCGGTTTCCTGCCGTAAGAAACCTTAATTACTATAACCGTAATTATAGTAATGGCTCACGGGGGATAACTACACCGAAGTGCGTCATCTTAAAGCGCCGCGGACGCCGGACGAGTCACGCGGACGAACCGCGGACATCAGTCCTCATCTGCGGACACTATCCCCGCGTCCAGAGCCAGTTCCCCAAATCCGTGGGAAGACGCTTCTCCCGTAGCGGACGTAAATCCCAACCTCAGTCTGGCCATATAAGAGGTTGTCCCGGGACCAGGGGCGTCCGGCCGAATCAGTAAATTCGTCCGGCCAGCGTAACCGTTGTGCGGATTACGCCGGACAGCCGTCCACAAGGTGCGGACAGGCCATCCGCACGTCCCTGGCGCTAGAAACTACAGGAGGGCGGATGCGGAGCGGCGGCGTTACGACATGAAAGTCTCCGCGGACCTCAACTCCGAAGATGGCCACAAAGTAGCCACCCGCGGAGGTAAGTCGTGCGGACTCTCACGGAACGACCTAAAACCCATCCATAGTATGACAGACGGGTACCGCAGACGCATCCGCATGGGCGGAAGGTTATTCCCACCCATACCGGGCTGGCGCACGTGGTTTCCGGCGTGGCCGCCCGTCATCCGCAGGTACTGGAGGGAGTGGGGGTACCTGCGGATCGCCGTCATCTGGCTGATAGCCACCCAGTCCATCATCTGACGGGTCAGAGAGGTCCGGGAGGCCCACCATACGGCGCACACGCTCGTCCGGAGTCCGCGGATGCTGACCGGACGGATCCCATACGGGAGCATCATCCGGTTCCGCATCTTGAATTAGCGGATCCATGACAAGCGGGCCCTCGTACTTCTTCAGATTAGCAAATTTATTGCCTTGCTTAAGCGGCGGATAATAGTAGCGCACCTTGTCGCCTTCCGCAAAAGCTGGCCTACCCTTAGCATGAGCGTCATAGCCTCGCTTCTGCCGGAGGGCAGACTTGTCCAGGCGCGCGCGCGCGAAATCATGGGCGTTCGCCAGGGCGCGGCGAATCCACTCCACGTATTCCGGACCGCACTGGGGTACCGCGCCGGTCTCTGCCGCAGTTGGATACATAATATCCACGGGCAAATTTAGCTCCCGGCCGTACAACATCGCGTGCGGAGTAACTCCGGTCGAAGAGTGGACCGACGACCTGTACGCCATTAAGACATACGGGAGGTGGTCATCCCAATCATTCGCACGATCATTCACAAAGGCCGCCAGCATGTTGAGGACCGATCGATTAAAGCGTTCGACCTGGCCATCAGACTGGGGCCTGTAGGGGGTGGTCCGCACCTTGGTACTCCCTAGCATCTGTGCTAGGTTTCGGAACAGGTTGCTCTCAAATTGCGTGCCCTGATCCGAATGTACCTGTTTAGGTACCCCATGGTACACCACCCATCTATTCACCAATAACCGAGCTACCTCGTCCGCAGTCTGGCGGCGCAGTGGGTAGGCGTCGGTATACTTGGTAAAATAGTCGGAAATCACTAGGATGTACCGGAAACCACGCGGGGTAACCCGGTGGGTATCCAGTATATCCAAAGCTATCCGATCAAACGGCGCGCCCGCCTTAACCGTGGTTAAGGGGTGGCGGCCAGGAGTCGGAACTCCTTTGCGAGCTTGACACCGAGGGCAGGCTGCGCACCACCGTTGCACGTCCAGGCTGCTACCAGGCCAATGAAAGCGCTGTTGTAGCCTATGGACGGTCCTCCGGATTCCCAAGTGACCGGTCACCCGGAGGTCATGCAACTGGTGGAGTACTTCTTTCCGCAGCTCCGCCGGAAGCACCAACTGCCATATTGGAGGCAGTGGGGTCGGTGGCTCATAGCGCCGGTACAGGAGGCCATCCCTCAAGGAGAGTCGTTCCCACTGAGATACTAGAGACAAGGTCTCCTCCCTGTAGGTCTTTCGCTCCGCCTTCGAGGGCTTCTGGCTGGCCTCAAGGGCTGTAATTACCGGTGCCAGAGCTCTGTCAGCTCTCTACGCCGCAGCTATCTGCGCCGGAGAGTAGCCACCCAAGTAATTAGGCTCCTCATCCGTCGCGTCCGGCTGCGCCGCAGCGGCCATCACCACAGGGGGCAAGGACCGCTCATACTCAGACTCTCCAGAGGACGAGGGTACCCACGAGGAGTACACCGCCGGACTCGAGGAGGACTCACTGGAGCTGAGCCGCACCTCCGCTTCGTATGCGGGACGCCCTCGCCGATAACGGCGGGTCCGCGCGCGGAGATTAGCCCTAGACGCTCCGGCCGCCGTGTTGTTAGAGGGGGCGGCGGCCTGCGGTCTCCCCGGAACGTCCAATTCCGAGTCTGAGGAAGAATCCGCGGCTTGCTGGAATGGCGCCATTCCTGCACAACCCGGATTCTTGCACTTATGACAACGGGACAGGCCGTCCGCGTTGCCGTGCAACTTACCAGCGCGATGCTCTATCTGCATGTCATACTCTTGGAGTTTGACGAGCCACCGCGCCACCAAGCCATCGGCCTCACTATAGTTGAGGAGCCATCTCAGCGAACTATGATCAGTCCGCAAGCGGAAATGGCGCCCCAACAAATAGTGCCGGAAGCGCTTGGTCATCGTAACCACCGCGAGCAACTCGCGATGAGTGGTACAGTAGTTCATTTGAGAGCGGCTCAAGGCCACACTCGCATAAGCTACTACCCGCTCTTGCCCATCCACGATCTGCGAGAGGACACCGCCGAGCGCGAAGTTACTCGCGTCGGTGTCCAGGATGAACTCGCAGTCCGGACGAGGGTGCCGCAGCACCGGGGCCGCTACCAAGGCCTGCCGGAGTCCCGAGAAGGCGTTAGCCTGCTCGGCGGACCAAACAAAATCGGCGCCCTTTTCCGTGAGGATAGTAAGGGGACGCGCGATCTCTGCAAAGCCGCGAATAAACCTGCGGTGGTAGCTCGCGAAGCCCAAGAAGGACCTCACGTCCGCCACGTTACATGGCGGAGGCCATTTCTGCACGGCCGCCACCTTTGCGGGGTCTGGTCTCACTCCGGTGCCCGTTACCATGAAGCCCAAGTACAGGATTTCCTGCGCGAATAGCTCGCACTTACTTGGCTTCAATTTAAGCCCTGCTCCGCGGATGCGATGGAGCACCATCTGGAGGTTGGTGAGGGTTTCCTCGAACGACCGGCCATACACGACGACATCGTCGATGTAGACCATACATCGCTTCCAGAGGAACCCTTTAAGTACCATCTCCATGAGGCGCTCGAACGTCGCTGGTGCGTTACAGAGCCCGAACGGCATTACCTTGAATTGGTAGAGCCCGTTCTTGGTAACGAAGGCAGTCTTCGCCCGATCACTCTCCTCCATCTCCACCTGCCAATACCCGGAGGCCAGATCCAGAGCACAGAAATAGTGCGACCCGGCCAGGGCATCGAAGGTATCCTCAATGTGCGGGAGAGGATATGAGTCCTTCCGCGTGGCATCGTTGAGTTTCCGATAGTCCACGCAGAACCTCCACGAGCCGTCCTTCTTCTTCACCATAACCACCGGACTGGCCCAAGGGCGGTCACTGGGTTCGATGATGTCCAAGTCGAGCATCTTTTGCACCTCCTGGTCTATGACCTCTTGGTGCACTATTGCTGCCCGACGAAGACGCTGCTTGAGAGGACGCTCGTCCACGAGGTCGATGCGGTGCTTGGCGACGTCAGTCTTGCCAACCGCACCATCAGGACCCATGAACACATCCGCATACTGCCGCAGCAGTCTGCGGAGCGCTTGGCGCTGCTCTTCATCCAACCGGTCCTTCGGAACCCGAGATTCCAAATGGTCCGGCAGGGTGAACGGGTCATCTCCGGCGGCCGCCGCCGCGCACGCAGCGCGGCAGACAGGATCGTCGGGGAGGACACGACTCGAAGCCGCGGGAATAGCAGTAGCTGCTATGCATCCGCGCTTCAGTACAATCGGAGCATCCGTAGGATTCACCACGAGGATGGGCATCGCGCGGGGGTTGGACATGACCAGGGCCCCACCCAGCACGAGCCCAGTTCCTGCGGCGAAACTGCTCACGGGTTGCACTATACACGGTCGACCATCGAGGGGCATGCGGGGACGACGCGGCCTCGTCTCGATGATCATCTCACTCATCGGCGGCACTACTACAGTGCGCGATGTCCGCATCTGGAATGAATGCATCGGGCCCGAGCGGAAGAGGAAGTGTGTGTCCTCTCCCATCCGGAACTCGCCAGCGCTAAAGTTGGCAATCACCCGGTGGACCCGTAGGAAATTCATCCCAATTATCCCGGCCGCTCCGATATCCGCCACGATCGCCTCTGTCAGATACACCTTGTCCCCAAGGGTAATAGGCAGATCGATGATGCCATGGATACGGATGCGGTTGTCTCCCGCTCCGTAGAGCTTGTACGGTCCAGGATCTCGCAACTCGAGGTTGCGGAGCGCGGGCTCCTTCCTAAACGTTCCGGCGGCCACGAGGGTCACCTCCGAGCCTGAGTCTATGAGGAACCGGACCGGCTCCCGTCCGAAGGACAGGGGCAGGTACCATCAGGGGTCCCTCACCAGCGCGCAGGTCGGGCGATACCTTTCGCACGCGCTGGGCTCATCTACGGAGTCCTCGCCATCCGCCTCAGCCGCGGAGGAGCCAGACTGGTCTCCAAGGACTACTTCCGGAGAAGTCATATCTACTTGGGGTCCGTCCTGCTCATCAGCGGGTGGGGCGGCATCGTTTGCCACCGAACAACTATCCCCGGACGCAGTGTTGGTCGCCACCACGTCCGGATCTAGTTTCCCTGTCGCGGGTTCCGATTCTGCTGTCCCGGAGGACCAGACCGGAAGGAATTCCTCCGTTGCGGGCCAGGGAGAGCTCCCTGGTATCCGCGCGACCGCAGGCGTTCCAACAACTCCGGACACTTCAGCCAAAAGTGTCCCTGCTTTCCGCAGAAGTAGCAGGGACGGTTTTGAGCTGGTCCGGAAGTGAACGCGCAACATTCTGCGGGTCCCGGAGCTTCGAGCCCGGCGCAGTGCGCAATCATCTGCGCGGCGCCGAGGTCGTATTCCTCCATGTCGCACTCGTCCGAAGGCGAGCGCGGCGCGGCGACCGGTGCCGCATGTGCGGGCGCCCCTGTAGAGGGTGCCGGCGCACTAACCCACTGCTGGGTAGGTTCCCTGGCGGGTTCCCGGACGACCGGGTCCTGCCACGGGGTTACTTGCGATGCCTTGACCGGAGGAGGAATCGCCGCCTGCGCGGGTACAGCCGAGGCCGGAGCCGGGGCTGGAGGCAACTGTCTAGGACGGACAGCCATCTCAAGCGCAAGCGCGGAGTCTATTGCCTCCTCCATCGATCGCTTTTCATGGGTGGCCAGCCCGTACGCTAGGTGGTAAGGCTGGCCATCGATGAACTGATCGATCAGCATCGTCTCAAACCGTCTGGAGTCCATGTCCGGAAAAGCTCTCCGGCCGAGTATGCGTAAGCTGTACGCATAGTCTGTCACGGACTCAGTCGGCTGGCGGATACGCGCCTTGAACTCTCGTTCAGACTGCCGCCGATTGGTCGTCGGCGGGAACAGCAGGCGAAGTTGACGAGCAACCTCGCCGAACGTCACTGTTCCCACCGGCAGACACGGCATCACGCGGAGAGCTTTCCCTTCCAGGCTCCCCGCGAGGACGTGTCCAGCTTCATGCTGGGACCATCCTTCGTACACGGCGGTACGCCATACCTGGAGCAAGTAGTCCTCCAAGTCGGCGTTATCCCCGTTGAACCGTTTCCGCCACGAAGAGTGGTCGGGCCCGTCATCGCGTTTGCTACGCGCCCGACGTGCGGTCCCGGCTCCGGGGTCGTCCGTGTACTGCGGCAAGTTCCGTGCGCCTCCTGCGCCTGCGGCGGAGTCTGCCGGAGCAAACATCGACGCCGCGGACGGAGGAGCAGGTAAGCTCACGTTTGCCGCCGGGGTCATTCCCGCTAAAAACCCACTCTGGCTAGGTGCGGGCGGGGCTCCCATCGAACCTACTGGACATGACCAGGCTCCAGAAGGGGCGGCAAAGCTTGGGGCCGAAGCCACCTGTTGCCACTGCCCGTCCGACACACTATACGTGCCAGGGTAAGTCGACCACGCGGCTTGCGCTCCAACCGTCGGGACGGTCGACGCGGTCGCCAACGTGGTGCCTCCGAGCCGCGGGGCAGGCGCGGGTCCCATTGCGGGGGCCACTGGCGCCTGCGGACTCGGCAGGACTTGGGGAGGGGCTACTGGCCCAGACATCCCCGGACTTAGGGTGGCCGACGGGTCAACGCTCGAATGCAGCTGATTCCGCTTGAACAGTACAAGCGCCTCGGATATCAGCCACCTCTCCCTCTCCGTCAAAGGCCCCGAGTTGCCTTGTGACAGCGGAGAAGGGGAGCGGTTCCGCCGGTCTGATCGTCCCTGATGGGGCGACCGGGCGCGGTCATAGCGCCCGAGGGGGGCCAGCTCGCCAAGTGCGTCGGTGAGCTGATCCACCACACTGCCCGGTGCGGACCGACCAGAACCCATGCCGGAGGCTCGCGAGGGAGTCCACCCGGCCGGGTGCGGCATCTGGTACGACTGGTCCGCTCGTCCAGAAGGACCCGCATGCATTGGCGCTCGATTCCGGACGCTCGAAGGCGTCTTATGGAAGGGTGCCATTTGCCACGGATCTGTTCTGGGCACGGGCGGGCGCGGCGTAGAGCCGTTGCCAGCTCCACCCACCGCGCCTAACACGTCAAGGTCCGGCCTTGACGGCAACTCCTGCTGCGGCCCCGCGGGGCTCGACTCTACGTCCGAAGACGGAGCCAGGGACGCCGGAGTCGTCTCCGCGGACGGGGTCTTGTCCACGGAGGTTTCCGCGCGTTCCTTCCGGCCGCCGGAGTCACCCGAAGATGTCTCACGGCGGCTGTCGCGCGACCGGGTGTGGTCCGCGACATTACCTCCCGTTTCCCCCCCCTTGGGTTCATTAGCCTTATCTTTGGCTTTGTCTCTTTCCTTTGTCATCCTTTGAGATGTCCTTGAGGAGCGGGCGATCCCCAGGGACTAAGGAGGCTACAACACTGTGACGGTAGGCTGCGATGGAACACTGTCGGACTGATCCTGGTCACGGCACCAATGTAAAGTTATTGACTATCGTCCGTTCTTCGGGATCCTCGAGGATAGTCCTCTCTCATCCGAGTCCTTGCGGACGCGCATCCGCTATTCCGGATCCTCGCGGCAGGGCCGCTCACCGGAGGTCGCGGTAACTACTTCATCATTAACGGTAACCAGGCAACAGCCCACCCGACACTCCCAGGCCTACGGACACCGTTCAGAAACTAGTTCATCCCTACGGTGTTAACTGGCGGGGCCTGGCGAGCCGCGGTCTGCCTCGGGGACGGAACCCCGTACAGTCCGACATGCTGGCCAGAGCCTCTGTCACATGTCCCGGGAAGGGAGAGAGCTGGCGATCCACAGGGCCGAAGGCCCCCGAGTCAGCAACTCGTCTCTCCCAGCCCGGGCCTCCCCACGGAAATCGTCCCCAGGGCTCTAGGAGCCCACTACTCGCAAACAGGGAACACAAAGCTCATGGCCGAGCCTCGTGTGCGTCCTGTCTCTCGATCTTGGACAATCTCCTCGAACGAGTCGCTTCCAGTGTATATATAATACACCAGAAACTGTAGGGCGCACGCGAGGTTAAATCGATCCATTGTTATAGTTTACTGGAACGTAAATTACAATACGTCGCCGTGGCAACGCACGCTCGAACGGAGCATGTCAAAACAAGGCCAAGTACGAAAAGGCCACATAAATGGCATTTATGTTTACAATCACCTGCCGCGTGCTTAGGGCAAAATCGCCACAGTATAAAGTATTGTGAATATTACAATGAATAATGCATGCCACATCTACTGAATTTCATTCTTTGTAATATTGTGATGTACAAAAAAAAAAAAAAAAAAAAAAAACACTAATATGTTCCATATGTACCGGGTATTTAGTGCTACGTACACGCAATTGTTGAATCTGTAATGTCATGTAAATATTTCACTGATAATGCATGCCACATCTGAATTCCATGCCTTACAATTATGATGTACATGTATATGATTACATGCAATTGTTGAAGTTATAGTGTCATGTATATTTCGCTGTATAATGCATGCCACATCTAAAGAATTCCATGCTCTTCAATATTATGATGTATAATCAAAGTCATCAATATTTTCCAAATGTGATAATGTTGTGACAACCACCAACGCATTCCATAATTGGTAATTTTGTTGGAACTGTTATGAGAATCACCAGTATATACTATATAAGATATCACCAATGTATTATATAAATAGTAACTTCAACAGTATGAAAATAAGTATGAATATAAAAATCACCAGTATATTTATATCATGATGTATCAGGGTGTTTGCTCACCAGTGCATTTTGTACAGATTCCTCTTGGGTGGAGAAACCTGCTGATTTACTTCAAATAATTCACGAAAACTATATCCCTGTGCTACAATTATGACCTTCCCATGTGAAATTTGTTCTTGTTATATCAAATTAGAATCGGTTTATAAAATTTGTTGTAGTCTCTGTGAGAGCATGTATCATCCATCATGTGCTGGCATGTCTAACAATCTATTCAAATGCATGCGATATCAAGACAAGCTTAATTGGCTATGTACCGGTTGTGCTAATTCATTCCCTTTCAATCACATTGTAGACGACACATTATATCTCGAAGCTTTGCCCGGGTGTGACACCAACACACACATTTTTTATAGTGATCAGTATCTGTTCAATCCGTTTGACGCCGATATGGATAAATGTTTACCCACTGATGAGTACAATCCCGATCTCAATTATTTTCGAGATCCAGGCAATTATTCCAAATATTACACATTTGAAGAATTTAACTCACTACCGGTTCATAATAACAGACTCTCCCTGCTGCACTGCAACATACGGAGTGCTAACAAAAATAGTAATAATCTAAGTCATAGCTTAGCTGCATTAAATAGTAATTTTGATATTATTGCATTATCAGAAACTTGGTTGAATGAAAACAACACCGGCATTGTCGGTTTTCCAAACTACGATCACGTATATAAATATCGAGAACATAAAACTGGCGGGGGGGTTTCTATTCTAATTAAAACCGGACTTGACTATCAAGAGTTGACGGACATACCGTTGCTTGATTCTATAGAATGTGTTTTTATTGAACTCAGTATACCAAACCCTGTCATCGTTGGTTGCATATATAGACCGCCTGGCTCTGACATAAGAGAGTTTATAAATGACTTTGAAAAGCTTGCTTCATATTTTGCAAAATGTAACCGACCCATTTATTTATTAGGTGACCTTAATATTGATCTCCTAAAATATCAGTCTCACAGCCTGACTTCAGAATTTATTGATTGTATGTTTTCATCATCGTTTATACCACTCATCAATCGACCAACCAGGGTCACGGATATGACTGCAACTATAATTGATAACTGTTATTCGAATGATCTTCATGCAGATCTTGTTTCCGGTATTCTACCAATGGATGTCACTGATCATTTTCCATTTTTTATAATGCTGAAAAATTCCTTCTATTCCGAAATGAAACGCGACACTATAACATACAGAGTTGTCAACGACAGTACAATTGAACAATGTTTATATCATCTTCAAACAACAGGATGGGACGATATTTACAGTATAAATAATGTGAATGACGCTTATAATAAATTTATTAAACACTATACCAAAATCGTGGATGAAAATATTCCATTGAAATGCGTTAAGAAGAGAAAGGAAGTTCCATCTAAACCCTGGGTAAATGATGAATTATTATTTTTGATTAACGAGAAAAATAACTTGTATAAAAAGCTCAAAATGTCAGGTAATAAAGAACTTGAAAAGGAGTATAAAAGAAAGAAAAATAATTTAACTAATATGTTAAGATTGGCCGAGAAAAATTATTATAAAAAAACACTTGATCAGAACAAAAATAATATCTCGCAACTTTGGAAAACACTGAATCATGTCATTTCTCGAAAAAAACAATGCAAGAGGAAAATTGTGTTTATGCATAACAATAATGAAGTTATAAATGACAAAGAAATAGCCAATCATTTCAACAAATATTTCTTGAATGTTGCTAAAAATGTGCAAGCCAGTTTGTCCAGTAGTTCACTTGATCCTATTGCAAATGTAAAATATGTGCCTACTTCTTTTTATATGCAACCAACCAATGAAGAGGAGATATCAAATATTATATCCAGTTTAAAAAACTCGCTGCTGGTTATGACGGTACAAGTACAAAGTTTATTAAACAGATTAAGCAGGGTATCATTTCTCCATTAGCATATATAACTAGACGTCAAGGCCTAAAGATGCCTTGGAGGCATTTCGGTGTGATGAATAATTTATAATACTAGATATCGACGAAAATGAAAAATGTCGAAAAATTTCGGGTCAAGGTCAAAGTTAATCCATAATACCCCTTAGACATGTTTGTCTAGTGCGACGAGTCCGAAAATAACGTCCGTTTCGCTCTACGACGTACCGTTTCCGAGATATCGACGAAAACGAAAAATGCCGACTCGGCAAAAAAATTTCGGGTCAAGGTCAAAGTTCATCCATAATACCCCTTAGACATGTTTGTCTAGTGCGACGAGTCCGAAAATAACGTCCGTTTCGCCGCACCGTTTCCGAGATAACGACGAAAACGAAAAATGCCGACTCGGCAAAAAAATTTCGGGTCAAGGTCAAAGTTCATCAATAATACCCCTTAGACATGTTTGTCTAGTGCGACGAGTCCGAAAATAACGTCCGTTTCGCTCTACGACGCACCGTTTCCGAGATATCGACGAAAACGAAAAATGCCGACTCGGCAAAAAAATTTCGGGTCAAGGTCAAAGTTCATCCATAATACCCCTTAGACATGTTTGTCTAGTGCGACGAGTCCGAAAATAACGTCCGTTTCGCTCTACGACGCACCGTTTCCGAGATATCGACGAAAACGAAAAATGCCGACTCGGCAAAAAAATTTCGGGTCAAGGTCAAAGTTCATCCATAATACCCCTTAGACATGTTTGTCTAGTGCGACGAGTCCGAAAATAACATCCGTTTCGCTCTACGACGCACCGTTTCCGAGATAACGACGAAAACGAAAAATGCCGACTCGGCAAAAAAATTTCGGGTCAAGGTCAAAGATCATCAATAATACCCCTTAGACATGTTTGTCTAGTGCGACGAGTCCGAAAATAACGTCCGTTTCGCTCTACGACGCACCGTTTCCGACATATCGACGAAAACGAAAAATGCCGACTCGGCAAAAAAATTTCGGGTCAAGGTCAAAGTTCATCCATAATTCCCCTTAGACATGTTTGTCTAGTGCGACGAGTCCGAAAATAACGTCCGTTTCGCTCTACGACGCACCGTTTCCGAGATATCGACGAAAACGAAAAATGCCGACTCGGCAAAAAAATTTCGGGTCAAGGTCAAAGTTCATCAATAATTCCCCGTAGACATGTTTGTCTAGTGCGACGAGTCCGAAAATAACGTCCGTTTCGCTCTACGACGCACCGTTTCCGAGATATCGACGAAAACGAAAAATGCCGACTCGGCAAAAAAATTTCGGGTCAAGGTCAAAGTTCATCCATAATACCCCTTAGACATGTTTGTCTAGTGCGACGAGTCCGAAAATAACGTCCGTTTCGCTCTACGACGCACCGTTTCCGAGATATCGACGAAAACGAAAAATGCCGACTCGGCAAAAAAATTTCGGGTCAAGGTCAAAGTTCATCCATAATACCCCTTAGACATGTTTGTCTAGTGGGACGAGTCCGAAAATAACGTCCGTTTCGCTCTACGACGCACCGTTTCCGAGATATGCAGGATGAATCAAGGATGACTCAGCAAAAAATTATTTCGACCTCTAGGTCAAAGGTCGTTTGAGGTATCGATCCCAAAATCAATAGGGTTCTTCCCTGGTGATATATAAACCTCCGTGCAAAATTCTGCAACTATTGCCTGAATATTTTTTGAGTTATCGTCCGGAAACCAAGTTCCTCGATTTCATCCTCACGGACCTCACGGACCTCGGAGCCGGATCAAAAAAAAAAGTACACCCTAGAGATGTTTGTCTAGGGCGACGAGTCCGAAAATAACGTCCGTTTCGCTCTACGACGCACGGTTTCCGAGATATGCAGGAAGCCTCAAGGATGAATCAGCAAAAAATTATTTTGACCTCTAGGTCAAAGGTCGTTTGACGGATCGATCCCAAAATCAATAGGGTTCTTCCCTGGTGGCATATGAACCTCCATGCAGAGTTCTGCAACTATTGCATAAATATTTTTCCAGTTATCGTCCGGAAACCAAGTCTTAAAATTAGCCTTGATTTCATCCTCACGGACCTCACGGACCTCCGATCCGGCTCAAAAAGAATAGGGTTCTTCCTCATATCATTTCTGACTTGTGGTGAAAATTTGACAAGGATCCGTCAAGGCAATCTAAAGTTATCGTCCGGAAACCAAAAGTGGCGGAAGAAGAAAAAAAAAAAAAAAAAAAAAAAAAATTCTGCTAAAACCATAAAGGCATTTCTGCCGAAATGCCTTAATTAACCTATCATTCAATCAAGGAATGGTACCTGATAATTTAAAGATTGCTAAAATTATTCCCATTCATAAAAATGGCGAAAAGTCTAAATTCTCTAACTATCGTCCTATATCTATTTTGCCTGTCTTCTCAAAAATTGTGGAGCGTTTAGTTTACAATCGCTTAATAGAATTCCTTCAGAAAAATGATGTTTTATCTGATAATCAATTTGGCTTCAGGAAAGAACGATCGACAGATATGGCTGTTCATAAATTTGTAGAAAAGTACTATGATTGCATTGAAAATAATGAAATTATGATAGGTTTATTTCTTGACCTTAGCAAAGCTTTCGATACTATTTCTCATCAAATACTTATTCGTAAATTACATGTGTATGGCATTCGTGGAATACCCAATAATTGGTTCCGCGATTACTTGAATAATCGCAAGCAGTATGTTTCATATAACGGCTCATCATCAGAACTCGGTGACATCAAATTTGGTGTGCCACAGGGTTCTATATTGGGACCGCTTTTGTTCTTAATATATATTAATGATTTGTGTAACACATCGAAAATTTTATCTTTTATATTATTTGCTGATGATACAAGCATACATATCACCGGTAATGATTTGGCTGACATGGCTGAATCACTAAATAATGAACTAGTAATTGTTAATGAATGGCTTCAGTGCAATAGACTTTGTCTGAACATAGAAAAAACCAACTATATTGTATTATCGCATCCTAGAAAAAAGTTAGACCGTGACGCATGTAACATAATAATGAATCACTGTTCTATTACTCGTATACAAAATATCAAATTTCTTGGTCTGAGGATAGACGAATGCATGTCTTGGCATCATCATATCAATTATGTGTGTAAACGGGTTTCTAAAACCATTGGCATATTATTAAGAGCACGTCATATGCTATATGGACATACTTTATCCATGTTGTATAATGCACTTGTTAAACCACACTTTATATATGGTATAACCTTATGGGGTAACACTCATAAAAAAAGTCTCCACAGGTTAACTATCCTACAGAAACGTTTGATTCGTATCATCAGCTTCTCCGAGTATAATGCACATACTGAACCTTTGTTTAATCGATATAAGATACTGTCAATATTTGATTTACACGCTTTATTCGTTGGAATATTTATTCACAAGAGTCTTTATCAACCAGTGCCAATATTTTTCAGATGTCTTTTCCACAGGAATATTAATCACAGAACTAATTACAATCTTAGATCCGTTTTCCAAAGAAAAAAGTTTGCTCAATTTTCCATAAAAACTGTTGGCCCCAGAATATGGAATTCCCTCCCACAACAATGCAAGATGGCCAAATCATTATTTACATTCAAAAGGTTATTGAAAAAATATCTCAGTGAGCGCTGATTCAGACTTCACGCAAAATCTCGTAATAATATAATGCAACAATATTGGAAAACATGTCTACCTATTTAGAATTCCAATAGATATACATGTAATATGATTACGTGTTCTCACAGGGATTACATTGTACATTTGTGCCGTTTAAATATGTCTTTGTAGTAACAATTTAAGTGATGTCTTGTAAATATGTTGCAGTGACATACAAGTTTCACTGTAAACTTTTGTCATTATGCTGAAATAAATTGAAATTGAAATTGAAATTGAAATGTGTAATTACATCATCATTTCTCGTGGACAGTGAAACCACAGTATCCCCGGGACTGGGTGCGGGGATAAAAATTGGCGACACGACAGGCTCAACATACCTGCTGCTGTAGCGACGTTTCTGGGCGATGTCTCCGCATAAATCTCTGTTCATGCAACTGCATAGTGTTTTACGGAAGTAACCACCATGCAGGCTCATTGCAGTCTTCCTTGCTAGTGCCATTGTGGAGCAGATTTTGTGCACGACTGTCAGCTTTTGTCGGCCTTCTGTCAGTCGGCGCAGCGATGATGCAACCCTGGTGTTCGTGTCATTCACAAGGTGGCAGCACTGACCCACCCCATGCAAGCAGCACCGCTGGAAAAGTGTTTCAACCGACCAAGTAGTTCTTTAACGTAATCAATCTGCTAAAACCAGAATTGTAGCCAGGTTTATTTTAGATTTTTGAACGAACAAGTGTATATAAGCCTATCTAAATCTGCCTATGCAGATATCACATTCTCCATTTCTGTAATTGGTTCCATGATGTCATGGAGACACTTTAGCTGAGAAACAGCTTAGGCCTAGGCATATTGCATGCTAATATGTTAATTAAATCTACATGTATATGCATTAAATTTTATAACGAACAAAAGAAGAAAATTGAGACCCAATAATATAAGTTATTGCTTCTTTGGGGATCTTCATTAAAGTTTATATAAAAAAATCATAATGCAGTCATTGAGCATTTCGAATTTAAGTGTTCTCCAATCAGGAAACCCTAGCTAGACCTAGTTCAGCCCAATAACAGAGTTAAGTGCTAGTCCCTTCCTGAGCCGACAACGGTATTCACCTGACACCCTGTCACAGTGGGTCAGGATTTATTAACTTATTTCAGAACAAAATATGGTTTTAATGCATGAAATACACAATGTGTATCATTTTCTTCCCATCTCAGTTGTTTCCAACGATTTATGTCTCTCAATTTTGAGTTAATTCCATACTTTGTCACTTGACAGCTGTTTGTTTACATTGTCATCATGGTGCAGTTTTGTCATGCTACAAAGCTGCCACTCAAATTAGCCAATCAGGGAGCATCATGCAATCAGCTGATGATGGGTGTGATGTCATAATCCGGGAAATATCCCCTTTTGGGACTTTTGGCGCCAAATCTTAGATTGAAACATTTTAGCCTGTGGTGCAATAGGGCTCTGCCCGTGAATAGTGCTAAGCTAGACCTATAGATAAGTATCTGGCTATTGGCTTTCAATGTGATAGTGTTTTCTCTCATTATGATTGTGACCGCCATTATGGTCATTTCCATAGTTGAATTTCATCATGGATTCCACTCTTTCTGGGCAATGGAACTTTTATTTACCCTATGTTATATTTTTAAATGAGCACAATCATACCTATGTACAGTTCTATTTGACATGTTTCCAGTTCTATTGGACATATTTCCTGAACATTAGGCCTACAATGCGGTGTAGCCTACCATTGGCCTACATGATAAGCAATATGTCCAAACGAGTATTCTACACGGGAAGCCTTACTTCTACACAAATATCGTTTAATTAGTATCGGGTAGGCAGTGGCTTATTCCCGAGGGACATCGGTACCGGTACCACGCCACTTATCCGTGATTTCCGTATCATCATAACGTACCCTTTTGCATACCATACTGCAAGTCAACCGCGGCCCATGCGCGGCATGAGCGACACGCAATCAAACCCAAAATCTCTTCAGGCTTGCTTATTTTGACACAATATCAACTATTTCACAGTATCGGTACAATACTTTAAATGATAAAGTAGACTACTTGATATCTCAGCAAGTTTCTCGATATATTGCAATTTTTAAAGAAATCTCCAGACACTAGATCTAGAGAAACAGATCTAATTGATTCAATTTGATTGATAGGCATGTGTAATGCTCACTTATACGAACTATGATAATGATAATGATAGGCTTTTGCCTACATATGTTTCTGAAATAGGCTAATTTTCTTCTGCAATAATTGTAGTTCACACAACGCTTGATCCCGAAATGCCGATTGTTTCATTTGATAAGTCCCACTTCACATTTAGAACTTACAATCGTGCTATAATTCGCACGATTGGGCTGGGCGTTGATATATTGAGCAGGGTATAAGGCTAATCCTTCGTAATATGAATACCGGTAGCTCACCTCGATTTCTGTCGTGAAATCACTCTTTATTGGGGCGTTATGATTTTGCAATCTCACAAATCAACATAAATTGTCTTAGCAAAGAGCAAATTATGAGTCTTAACCAGGAGCATTTTAGGTTACCGGACCTTTGGTCCGATAACCTATTGGCATGGCGTTGCGTCCGTCGTCCGTCCGTCCGTCCGTCCGTCCGTCCGGCGTTAACATTTTTATCTTTAAAGTTAACGATCGAATCTTTCTGAAATTTTGCACAAAAATGCCTAAAAATATTTTGAGAAGGAGGTATTTTTTTGTTTTTTGATTTTCGCATTTTTTTTCAAAATGGCGGCCGTTTTTGTCGAAAAACGCTCAATTTTGGACTTTGACGGCCATTTTCTCAAAAACTGTCTGATCAGTTTTGAGTTTTTGGTTTCAAAAGATTCCCCTCATATACCTCTGTGATATGTATAAGTTTGGTTGCCCTAAATCTGCCGGTTTCCGTGTGGCGACCATTTTGAATTTTTGGCGGGTCGGCGAAAAAAAAATTTTTCGCCCCAGATCGCATTACTATCCATTTTGGGCCATTTCTAGAGCAAAAAAACCCTTTGAAAAAAATTTTGGACTTAGAAAATTTTCGGCACTTTTTCCGTTCATAATGGGGGCTGTCCGGACTGTACTCATAGAATGCTTGAAGATAGAGCTTAGAAATTGGCACTTTCAAATGGGAAGTCATATATGGCGACTTGTGTGGTGACCTTGAATTTGACCTTGGATGACCTTGAAAGGTCAAAACAGCCATTTTTGGGTCGAAAAACGCTCAAATTTGCACCTGGTCTGTATTTTCTCAAAAACTCTCTGATCAGTTTTGAGATTTTTGCTTAAAAAGATTCCTCTTATATACCTCTGTGACGTGTATAAGTTTTGTTGCCCTTGAATCGCCGATCTCAGTGTGGCGGCCATTTTGAATTTTTGACGAGTCGGCGAAAAAAAAGTTTTTCGCCCCAAATAACATTACTATCCATTTTGGGCCATTTCTAGGCAAAAAAAAATTTTCACCCTTTGAAAAAAATTTTGGACTTGGAAAATTTTCGGCACTTTTTTCCTTCATAATGGGAGCTGTCAGGACTGCACTCATAGAACGCTTGAAGATAGAGCTTAGAAATTGGCACTTTCAAATGGGAAGTCATATATGGCGACTTGTGTGGTGACCTTGAATTTGACCTTGGATGACCTTGAAAGGTCAAAACAGCCATTTTGGGGTCAAAAAATGCCCAGATTTGCCTTTGTAGATGAAATGCTTGCAGATAGAGCTCATGTTTGCATTATGAACATATAGGAAGACATATATGGCACAACTAATGATGACCTTGAACTTGACGTCAGATGACCTTGAGTGCCAAATGTCTGACTTGGGATGTGTAAATTGACCTGAGCGGCCTAAACGATTCCACCCAACATATAGAATATCAAATGCCGCACACATACATGTAATGGTTACATCGAAGTTCATACGGATGACCTTGATTGGTAAATCCCAAGGTCATATGTTTACACTGCGAACCTTGATTGGTAAATCTCAAGGTCTGTTACCTGCGAATGCTGCCATGGCCAAACCAAAATTGTCCGGTAACCTATCTTAGCCTTTGGGCTAATTTTTTAATTTTCCATACTTTGCTCCAAAGCTATGACATTTTGGATTGTTTGAATCCAAAAAAAAAGCAATGAAAAATGACTAAAAGTCTTGTTATGGTTTATCTTTTGGTGTCATTGGAACTGCATGACCTTGTGAGTTATGAGTGTATCTAGAAAACTGATAGGTGTGCTATGATGTTTCATGAGACTTATTTCATCTGCTGGTGGATCCCGTGATCAGTCAACCGAAGAATGGTGGTAATTGTTTCGGTGTCTTTTCAAAATAATATGCTTTTTCAAATCTCATCAGGTCTTCCAATCTCAAATGTTGTAAGAGTGTTGTGATTTATGATAATGACTCGTCTTAACTTTCCAGCTATGCACGGAGTCCAGGGTATCTCAGCTCCCCACTTGGTCCAAATGCTTTGCTACACCAGCTCTCTTACGCCAGATACATGGCGTAAAAGAAGTCTGCCGGTTTGGGGAAGTCCTCTGTGATGTCCATGATGTCCATGACATCACCGCTCTTGTATGAGATCCCCACTTACATCTTTTTCCCTCTCCATGCTCTCATTTGTTTGAGAACCACCTGTCGGAGTAGCTAAAGATGATTTTTATGTAGTAATGGGTCAGATTTCGACGATGTTCACACTCCGAGCTCAATTTCTGTCCCCATCCAGCATGTACAGGACCCGCCGTCTTTCTCGGAGAAAAATTTGGACCATCTGAACAATCTAGAGCATGAATATCCGTCCTCCCCATGGCCTACCATCCATTACAAAGGTAAATACCCATGGAGAAAGCCGAACAGTCTTTGACACCACACGTCGCTGATGAAAAGTGGCTGACGACTCTTTTGGAGTGAAACGATGGACTTTGATCGCCGAGATGTGGCTTGAGACTCATGTTCTTAATCTAGAAGCTGTGAGTGAGGAATCGCGACCCATGTCCGCTGACAAGTGGGAAAGTCTGATTTCGACCAGGGTCTCGACCAGAAAAACAAGGTGAACCAGATATGCTCGGGTCAATCACTGTACCCTCTGTGTCCCTCAGGCTCAGAGGATGACGGCTCTTGTACGAGCTTGAAAGTAAGCCATCAGTTCTCTGGATGCAGCACTCCCCGTTTATCACCAAAGCCTTCTTACCATTGGGAATCTCTCGCATACGGCAGTCGCTGTGTTTGAGGCTGGCAACGAACACATCATGCAGTGTTACACCTAAGACTGCAATGATATTTCTCGTCCTTTGGTGTCTTTCGATACACTTTCAACTTTCAACCAAACACTCTTGAGTCACACCGTGGATCGCAGACTCTCCCCTCATTCCTCCGAGGTATTCCGCCCTCTGTCGATTATTTGGGGGTCTACAATGATCGATCCCTCGCCACAACCAGTGGAAACATGATCTTCCATCTTCAGTGTCACCACTACCGGACCCATTGGTGTCCACTGCTTCTCATAGCACTCACAATACCACATAATCTGTGGTTCTCGGGATCTCCTGGAACGATCAGCCGATCTTCATCGTCAGCTTCTGGGTCGTTTGCATCGCCCCAAATAGCTCTGATCTTGCGTATTGCATAGGCTTCCTGAAACTTCATGCTTGGAATTGTTGAGCTCTGTTGCAGAAAAAGGAATTTTTCAGAGGGACTGTCGCCCGATTAAATCGAAGAAAAACTCCCAGTCAAAATTGACAGAAGATTAGTTCATTCAAAACCACTGCTCCCTGAATTTCCCAGGTTCTCCTGGAGGAATGCAATCAGAATCGAGAGCCTTCGACGCTAGTGGTTATTCGCATATATATACATACGCCCACATACAGTTAGTATTAACTATGCTGCCCCCACGTTACGCTAATAACATCTCGGTACTTTGTTAGGTGGAATGAATCACTTTCTTAATTGTTTTTCGTATCAAAAACATCTACAGCGGTTCTTTAAAAAATAAACAAATTTCCAGAGAAATTTATTGACAAGTTTCCATCAAATATTGATTTTAGTGGAAATGGCCATGAGTGACTCATGAGTGGGGTAAAATTACCCATAATTCCACAGTAAAGAGAATATTTGATCCTAATTTTTTGTTTTCGAATGCACAATTACGGTGGCCCAATGCTGCCATTATTCATGCCTGAGTTAAGAGTAGTTTTGAAATCAGTTTCATTGTTAGTAAACAGTTATTTTCAGTTATGAAACTAGTTTCTAGCAAGGCACAAATCCTTTACACCCAGCACAAACCTTTCTAGCAGGGCACAAACGTTTTTAGCAAGGTGCAAACCTTTCTAGCATGGCGCAAACCTTTCTAGCACGGCACAAACCTTTATAACAGGGCATAAACCTTTATAACACGGCACAAACCTTTTTAACATGGCGCAAACCTTTAAAACAGGGCACAAACCTTTTTAACACGGCACAAAAACCTTTACAGGGAGGCACAAACCTTTATAACACGGCACAAACCTTTATAGCAGGGCACAAACCTTTATAACACGGCACAAACCTTTATTTCAGGGCATAAAGCTTTATAACACGGCACAAACCTTTTTAGCATGGCACCTACCTTTCTAGCATGGCTTAAAACCTTTATAACACGGCACAAACATATATAGCAGGGCATAAACCTTTATAGCAGGGCGCAAACCTTTATAGCAGGGCACAAACCTTTATAGCAGGGTGCAAACCTTTATAACACGGCACAAACCTATATAGCAGGGCATAAACCTTTATAACAAGGCACAAACCTTTTTAACAGGGCGCAAACCTCTTTAACAAGGCGCAAACATTTATAGCACGGCACAAACCTTTATAGCAGGGCACAAACCTTTATAACAGGGCACAAACCTTTTTAACACGGCACAAACCTTTATAGCAGGGCATAAACCTTTATAACAGGGCACAAACCTTAATAGCAGGGCGAAAACCTTTTTAGCACGGCGCAAACATTTATAGCACGGCACAAACCTTTATAGCAGGGCGCAAACCTTTATAACAGGGCACAAACTTTTTTAACACGGCACAAACCTTTATAGCAGGGCATAAACCTTTATAGCAGGGCGCAAACCTTTTTAGCAGGCCGCAAACCTTTATAGCACGGCACAACCTTTTATAGCAGGGTGCAAACGTTTATAACAGCGCACAAACCTTTTTAACACGGCACAAACCTTTATAGCAGGGCACATACATTTTTAACATGGCACAAACCTTTATAGCAGGGCACAAACCTTTTTAACACGACACAAACCTTTATAACAGGGCATAAACCTTTATATCACGGCACAAAGCTTTATAGCAGGGCAGAAACCTTTATAACGTTGCACAAACCTTTTTAACATGGCACAAACCTTTGTACCATGGCGCAAACCCCATGTTGTGAACGTTTGTGCTATGATAGATAGGTTTGTGTCATGCTAGAAACTAGTTTCATAGCTGAAAATTTCTGTTTACTAACTAGGAAACAGATTTCAAAACTACTCTGTTATAACGTTTGCGCCCTGCTATAAAGGTTTGCGCCGTGCTGAAAAGGTTTGTGCCCCGTTATAAAGGTTTGTGCCCTGCTATAAAGGTTTGTGCCGTGTTAAAAAGGTTTGTGCCCTGTTATAAAGGTTTGCGCCATGTTAAAAACGTTTGTGCCGTGCTATAAAGGTTTGTGCCATGCTAAAAAGGTTTGTGCCGTGCTACAGTGGCGTAGACACCAATCCGGCCACTCCGGCCATGGCCGGACAAATAATTTGGAGATTGTTTTTACATATTTCAATTATTCATGAGAAATAAACTAGTAATCGCTATTGACAATATTGAAGTAGCATTACTTATTTCTTGTGGGTATAAGCTAAGTGTAGCAATGTGGATTTTGAGGGGGACGGATGAAAGAGGTGCGCGCCCCTTTAATTTCAGGACCCTGAAGACAGTATCTAGGTCGATTTTTATATGTGTTCTTTGTTTTTGTTTCCCCCTGAAATATATTCATTTGCAAATTTCCATACGGAATATATTATATAGACTAATTATTTTCTTATGTACATGTGCATGTGACAAAATCATCTATTTGTAGGACATAAATAATGTAGTTTTGCCCCTCTTCTACGTTACACAAGCTGTATTTTGTTGGATCTTTATTTAGCACCCTCGTGGAATTGCTTCACATTTCTTCACATTTCCAGTTCTGAGAGCCTAAAAAATCGATACCAAGCATCGAGATGTAGTTGGTTTCTGGGGCCCTAGGCGAGCCCAGAGCCCACGCCTGCTTGTTGTATTAATCTAACACAAACTTAATTCTTCTGTTAATTGAATCACAAAGTGTGAAATCAAATTTGAAAATAAAACAAGCTGGGACATATCGAATGAACGGGTGAAGTAACTTATAAATATTTTTTGTTGTTCTTTATGCCACTTATGATGACAGAATGGGCATTAGCCTATGATTGACATGCCTGTATATTCACTTGGAGAAATACATGCCAATTATTATCAACCTGGAAATAATTTTGTATATTTTTAATTAGAGAAAGGCTATTGAATTCATAGTTATAACATGGCATCAGTAGTTATTTTCCACGTTAATGAATATAAAAATAATGTTGATTTGAACGTATGATAATAATAAAAAAAGTGTCTGCTTGAAAGCAGTACATTTTCGAGCTCTGAGAGCTTCATATTTCACCACAGAGCATCTAGAAGTCGTTGGTTTCTGGGGCCCAGACCCCACGCCTGTTGCATTCGTTAGTCTACCCAACTTTTTTTATGCATAAATACTATTTATATTCAAAGTGATTTTTCCTCGAAAATGCAAAAAAGATACTAGCTGTGAAAGTGTCTAGAAATCAGCAGTTACTCTCCCAGACATACACCAGAGAGCACCGTACAGAGAGTAGATTTCATTTTTTTCTCGGGGGCTTACGGCGCTCCCCCGAACCCCCAGACCGCTATGTGCTGTGTCACTAGGGCCGGACCAATAATTATATGGTGTCTACGCCTCTGCCGTGCTAAAAAGGTGCGCGCTATGTCAAAAAAGTTTGTGCCGTGCTGAAAAGGTTTGCGCCATGTTAAAAAAGGTTTGTGCCGTGTTATAAAGGTTTATGCCCTGCTATAAAGGTTTGTGCCGTGTTAAAAAGGTTTGTGCCCTGTTACAAAGGTTTGCGCCATGTTAGAAAGGTTTGTGCCGTGTTATGAAAGTTTGCGCCATGTTGAAAAGGTTTGTGCCATGTTATAAAGGTTTGTGCCGTGTTATACAGGTTTGTGCCGTGCTAGAAAGGTTTGCGCCATGCTAGAAAGGTTTGCACCCTGCTAAAAACGTTTGTGCCATGCTAGAAAGGTTTGTGCCGGGTGTAAAGGGTTTGCGCCTTGCTAGAAACTAGTTTCGTAACTGGAAATAACTGTTTACTAACTATGAAACTGATTTCAAAACTACTTTTAACTCAGGCATGAATAATGGCAGCATTGGGCCGCGGTAAATAATGCTATATTGACGATTCTTTAAAAGTCTGAACATCATCATCCTTAAATGGGTGGTGAATGTATCACTCCTGTATTGGTTAATTACTCCATTTAAAAAACGAAATGTGTTTATTATAGAAGTTTTTATTACCCACAACATCCTCCCCGGACGTGTGATGTCACATCTCCTGGTTTGAGGATATCAAATTCTTATGAAACAGCAATGACAATTAAATAATCCCCTTTTCCTTGAATGTTGTGGTCAGATTACCCAATTTCAGATAAGTGTTTATTATAAAGGTAGGTTTGTTAAGAGTTTATGTTCATTATGAGCATAAGAATGTGGTTATTCTTTTGCTGACCATGAATTGAAGATGAACTTGAATGCTCCAACACAAGTTTAAATGTATATCCACCACAAATTGTGCGAAATGGTTTGTACTTGAATGTGAAAATGTGTTCTACGGTGTGAATATAATCATTTATGTTCAGTTCAGCCAGAGCTCTCTGGCGTAATACTGAATAATAAAACTTCCATTGTTCATTATTATCCCAAACTCAAGTGATGAGATTATTGGGACTATAATGATTGATGAAATATTACAATAACTCCAAACTGCCGGTGAGTCATAAGGCCGTTGTTCGTATGTTTAAAGGTACTGCCGTCAAGAGCATGATGTTTGATGAGTTAGTTATCTTCATAAATTATTGCTTACATGCACTGGGGTGTAGTGACCCCTTCGGAATCTTACAGGTTCTGTCAACGTTTCCAACAGATCGGGGATAGCAGATCTGATATTAAAGACTCGCTGAAACCTGAGAACGTTAGTCAAAGGGAAGACTGACCCCGATCGCATGACAATCGTGGCTGGGAAATTAAAAACTCCAGTATGTCTTCTGTGGTGTCCACCATTAAGAAGCTTAAATTGAATGGTGCCTCGACTATCTGTCGCAATGACCAGTGGCAATATTATCATTGGAGATGATACCTTTAAAGTCCTTTGACTGGTTTAATTGAATAACTGTGAATGTAATACCGAACACAACCACTCTCCTTTTCTTTGATACACCCAAAGTAGTTGTTATGGGATACGTTTAATAACAGAACAATAAATCCCCGTTGGGACGCCAAGTGTTTTGAACGATACCCGCTCACTTTCCCCTTTTTCCTTTGTCCTGTCTAGGCATCCGTCCTTAAGGTGGCGCGACTCGCGATGGAATGTGGCGCATTGAAGTCTCCCCTTTGTAGCCACTGGCCAGTCACGGTGAACCCCATCCAATTTATCTATATCCCATTATCTGGGCCCGAGACTGCCTTTGATCTCCGTCCCATGACGAGGGCACCTGTCTCTGTGTGGCCAACACAGACTGATCAACACGACTCATTTATGCTTGGACTGACCACTCCTAGATCAAACCCTCCAAGGAATGACCTCTAGTTATATGGTTTTCTGAACACCACGCTTTATTGCACTCAACCCTTGCAGTGGCTATCTTGACTTTGCTTCTGTAAAACACACACAATATAGGTAAACCTCCTCCATTGTATAAAGAACAGAGGAAAGAACAGAGACCTCATCTTATAATTGCTTTATGGGCGGGCAACAAAGGCAGACAATTTATCGGGTTTATTGTCCTGTGTATATTGGTTTGTTCGTCTCAACGGGTGAGTAAAATTGAGCACGGTAAATTACCATAGGAACAAAGGCTACACTTGCCACAACCCACGAGCCAATGAAACTTGGAAAACGAATATTTATAAGTAGTCCGAAAACTCGTTAGGTTTATTGTTTGTCAACAATGCTTCCAAATCGTGTGTAGGTAGCGACCGATACTTCACTCCCCGTGAAACTTTACGAAAAGTAATCATCTCGCCCTATAATACAATCAATTGAATTATCCGCTGTCTCGAGTGCCAATTTGTCGAACGTCAAATTTGTAAGAAAATGGGAATATTTTATTGGTGAATGTTCTGGCTGTTTTGAACTTTTTTATGGGCCTATAGAATGTGAACTTAACGTTGAATCGCTGATTATCAGTTCTCATGGACATGAAAGATATATAGTTATTTTAGATATTAATGTAGTGTTTATATAACCAAATATTCTAACTCTCTCCGTGAACAAAAAAAACAATTAATTTCTTATTCCAGCAGGCAAGTGACAATTTTACAACCCAATGTCCCCTAAAATATCAGCGCTTTATCGAGGACTTTTTGTGTTCAATGTATTGTGATTGTTGTAGGTCGGTGTTGCGAGAAGGTACACGGTCTTCCTTGGCTGACTGTGAGTGAACAGATGGGGTGGGAGGGTCTGACGGGCGGACTGTTGCGTCGGACACTCCATTATCGCCCGCCCAGGTCCAAACCCTTCGTGTCGCCAGTCAAACCGCTCAATGACAGGGCCAAGAAATTTGAGGTTTCGAACAGAGAAACCGGCTATTTACCTTTGTAATGGACGATGTGTGGACATAATAAATTGCCTGGTTAGCTTCCTCGACACTGAAAAGACCATTGTAGGCTACTTCACTACACTACAGATAGGTCGAAGGCAAAAGCGAAATCTTTCACATTTGAATATCATGCTATCAACCTATACCAAACGAATTTTCAAAAAAAAAAGAAAAAAAGCGGGAATTATGCACGTGTTCACAAACAAGTTGCTCACTTTTACTCTCGTGTGGGATCACTATTTATTTCCTCACAAACAAATGAAATGTCAATATTGTACCTCCCGTGTTGACCTATGTGAATAATGATTTGATTTGGTGTTGTGTTGTGTTGTTTTGTGTTGAGGGTATAGTGTGTTCACTTCAAGTGAGAGTACAACTAGGCCTATTTTCAATAAAATGCACGACAGCTAGTCTATCAAGTTATGACAGGATAACCCATTTATGGGTCCATTGTGAGCAATTAACAGGATGTTTCCATGGAAACGAACACGCCTGGGTGGACAGCAACACGTTTGGAAAACAATTGACACAATCTACTTTTAGGATTCCCAGAAATTGACCATCTGTTACATGGAGACCATGCTACATCTCTCAAAATGTTAGATTGAGCTGTTCATTTATTGTCCATCGGTGTAGTATTTCAAATAAGTTGTGTGAATTGGTTAATTGGGAAAAAATAGTATGATGTTGAAAGACAAGTAATACGTCCATAAATAAGGATAAACTGCATGGGGGAAACTTGCGAATAACAAACACATTCTTGTTGTGATCATAGATGGGTGGGGGGGGGGGCTTTATATGGACTGCTTTCAATGAAATTGATTATGAGAAGAACTACATGTACATGCATTCTGATACCTCATCGAGGTTGTAAATATTAAAGTTAAACAAAGATACAATGCATCTGTAATTACAATTCATTGAAAGCCAGCAACATGAAAGATTGCTGGAGCTGTTGAATAAATATGGCGCCATAGCCGAGATATTGTCAGCATCCGCCGCAAAATGGAACGCTGTTTTCACTTAGAGCAACATGACGCCTTTCACATTAAGAACAGCATTAAACTTGGCCATGGAATCGTAATTCTATTCTAAATTAAGCAGAAACTCATACAGTGATCGAAACTTTCACCGGTCTTTGAACACTGAGACTCTTGTCAACAGTAATGTGACGATTATTGCACAGTTGATGGAGGTTTTTGCCGATTTGTTATTGCAGGGCTACAAATCAGAGAAAGTCATGGAGGAGTTTATATGGAAAGAAAATAGTGCCGCGTGTGTCAGTCCGGTGTTAGTTGTCTACGTTCTGCTCGACATCCAACAACACAGCTACCTCGGGCGATGAAAACACTCTATTTTCCTCTCTATTCTTCTCATCTCGAGTGGAAAATTTCAATGCAGTCTCAAACGCCTTCTTAAAGTCAATGAATTCAAACCCGATTAAGTTTTGGGTGTACAGTGTAGTGAATTGGTCACAGAAGTTTTGGCCCATCTCTAGGATTTTATAACTACACAGCTGTCGATGGCGGAATGAAATGGACTTTTTAAGATCGTAAGCAACTTTGCGAGGTGGTTGAAGATCAAATTTTTATATCCGACCTGCCGTAATACTCACAAAGCCTATATGACCTGATGGTATTACGAGCTTGTATGAGAGCGACAGATTGAGAAAAGGAGTTGTGTTAGAATAAGCTACTTGTGTAAAGACGTCCCGGTGATTTCATTGATACAACACGAGCATTTGACTAAACCTTCATGGCTGCGGGCCTAGTGATGTGTGTGGTTTCGCAGCATATCGGTTTTGGTGACGAGTTTTGATTTACTTGGGGGTTATATTCCCCCAACATATGTCCATAAAATCTGTTCATGTTTAGACTAAGATGAAGTTAGCGAGTTACTGGGTGCAAATTCAATTTGGGGACGATCCAAGCTGATTACATTACCAGCGGAAGTAAAGATCATCCCGGCTCTCAAGTAGACCATATTGCACATGTGCACGTAAATCTGTTCATTATTATTATTATTATTATTATTATTATTATTATTATTATTATTCGCGTCATCTTAATGCCTAGTTGGAAGTCCACTTTTTTCACCATTCTTTTGGACTTCGAGAGGGTGTGGCAACAACTCATCCTAACTTCAAGTATTTCTTCCAGGACAATGAAATAGCGTCTCCCATCACACCAAGAATGTTTGCAAAACACTGACTAATCGAGTCCCAATTGTTGAATATTTGCCCTGATGTCATCGCCACTTAGAGATAAGGTTAAAATATCGATTCTAACGGTTTTGACGTCGAGTGCTCCAGGTCCCACCGTGATGGAAGTCGCCTTTGTCTCTGGGTAACGAAGCTCGGACTGCGGGCGACCCTCATACTCCCGGAACTGTCAGTGTAGGCACGTGTCCGACCCCAGCCCCCCGGGAACCCGTGTTATCCGCCGGCAGCCCGGAGACCAGACCCAGGGGCCACAGGAATGGGAGCCAGGGAGCTAGTCACCATGGCCACCGGGCCCGAGTGGGAGTGGAACTTCATGGCACGCGGAGAATGGGAGAGGACATAGAGCAATTAGGGAGGTTTGTCTCGCGGTTGGAGTTTCGAGTTCTGGGGCGTAATTCTAGAAGTGTCCTCGGTATGTGCAGTTTTCACGATTCCCTGTCCAATTGTGAGAGTGACACTCGCAAAAGAGACATTGATAAATCTTCAGAAATCATTAGCCGAGCACGGTTTCGTGGCTTTGTCTTGACACCCATTCTCTGCCTCAATCGCATGTCACATTCGATAAGCGCGGTGCGTTTGAATTAATTAGTCATTCGAGCTAATGTTCACCCGGGGGTTTGCAAATGTTACATTTGGTAATATCTAGAAAATCTAACCCCAAAATTATTTTCCATCAGAAACGTCACACCTTATCCTATTACAAACACTGATAACAATGATTCACAGACAAAAGTGACGTGCAGCCGCTTTGTTTCCCCAAAATTGTTAATGCTGCAATCTGACATTGCGGACCGTCCACGTCCGATAACCTGTTATTGGAGCCCATCTTCCCAATTAGTGCAGCAGATCCATCTCTGTCAGAGTATTCATTAGCGGTGGCTGAACAATACCCCGGCAGTTACGTGATTCCCCCAGGCCGGGTATTGTTCCCCTGTCTGTGGACAACAGGTCTTGTCCGCTCGAGGGTACATCTTTAACTAGGGGTCATCATAAATCTTGGCCCCCTCAGGGGGATTCTAGCGGTGTAACACGAGCCTTGTATTTATACGAGCGATCGTCCCAGCCATTGATGAATTGCCCGCGCTGGGAAATAATGTAAGCGAGAATACCAGATCGTTTTACACGTAAAGAGATAATGGGCCACACTGGACTGCCAGTCTCTATCTAGAGTGTTTGTCCCTAGTATATCGAGAGCTCTCTGCGAGTCGACCTACTCGTCGCCAGGCGAAGCGTGTGGACACTTTGCTTTGTGTGTCGAAGGCTTCATGAAAATCCAAACGCAAACGATTTTTAAGTCTTCCAGCGAAGCTTCAGCACACTCTGCAGATTTCAAATCTTACTTTTCGCATCGCTAAAGTCATTTGCGATCCACAAAAGGCCTTCGACTGCACTTATAGGCGTGTTTGAAGTGTTTAAAGAGATAATCTTATCAAACCCAGCTGCCTGTCCATCTGAGAATTAACCAATGTGTACGTATTAGAACAATGCCCTCCCTGTCAACATCCGCTTCTACTGCAGATTTGCATATTTTCATTGTCCAAATCTCTGGTATTAAAGTCGAATAACCGTACGTGCCACCTTGTTTATAGCCTACTCCACGTACATATTTTTCATATATAATAATATCAATTTGCATGATGTCACTTTTAAGTAGTTATTAAAGTGTTCGGAATATGGATTTATGATTTATTTACACAGGAAATATCTCCTCCTTATACTTGCATGTGCAACCGAATGTGATCATTATGGGGCTTCTTTGGTGAAAATATACCGTGAAACATTCAAACCATGACTCTAAATAGAATGATACCAGTTTTTAATATCAAACAGGAAGACTGAAGACGCATGTGATTTCGTTCTTTTTATTGAATAATTATATATGTGTAATATTTACAGAATGATTCATGATGTACAAAATACACATAACAGCAACAACCTACAATAATATACACTTTTGTGTGCTGAACATGTTGTGATATTCATATTTTCCTAAATGAACACAATGGGAGATTGTGTCTAGCACGGTCAATTTAGCACGATCGATTTATAAATATGATCACATCGCGTGAATTGGTTTAGATCGTTGGAACCTCTTTTTACTTTCCAACAATGCATGGTAACATTGAGCAAAAGTGATAAAATTGACATACTTAAGCAGATTTCACCATTCAACAAACATTCAATATACAACAGAACTGTATGCAGTTTCGATTTAATAAACACAAATATTTCAACTAATATTATTCTGTCAACAACCAAACATCAGTGAAAATGTAACGATAATATGGAGTGAAAGTTTTCGGCACTGAACAAAGTCCAGGAACATAGATTAACAAACATTTAATACTCTTGGAACAACACTTCAAGATATTGTTTGTCAACTTTGTCTGAAATAACAAATATCAACTTGAAAGGAGCATTTAATGTATATACACACTTACAAGAAGCACCTTGATAAGTAATGAGACTGTCCAAACATGAGAATGGACACTTATTTTCACATTGACAAAGTCAAGACGAGGCCTGTTTGCCTGTAAGTTAACAAGGGCAAGCTAGCACACGGTGTCGAATGACCCACTCCACCCCTCAAGCCAGTCAAACGCCTTTGTCGGATACAACTCCACCTTGAGTTATTATTTTCGGCTTTGAGTAGCAATAAATACGAATAAATAGCGAACACGTACGGGGATGAGATCACGAAGACAACGTTGCAATAAATATAGTTATAATTAACTAATGAATAAATATACAAAAGAATGAATAAACGCTGCCAATATTGTACTTGAAGAAATAATCCACCTTCAAGCTGAATTTCCCCCTCAAGTCACTATATCTATAGTCTATTTGAGCAAAAGGTAGAAATACGGTGTACCGTACAACTGTTTCTGAAGATTTCTTCTCTAATGTATTTGACTTCTGGAAATGGCATCATTCTAAGAACACCAGGTGACTTCTTAACAATCTCGACAACATCATTATTTCAAATAAATTACCAGTAAATGGAAGCACCAGGCCACCCATGAAAAAGTTTGATAATTACACTGTAGGGCCTCATAGTTGGAAAACAGTGGGCGTTTTAATATTAATCTAGAGATTGGTATACCTGAACATCAGGCGTTCACTTAAGACCATATATCTGGTGAAGGCAAACATGGCATGTCAAGTATGTTGATAGTGTCCTGGCTCGAGCCGTGCACGAGAGGGGCAGGTGCGTGCTACTGACGTTCGGCCCCGCCAAACATCGCTCACTTGACACCCAGCCGCCATCTTGGATTTCCTCGGTGTGACGTTCCGTCGCCATGGTGCACCACACGTCACGTGCGAGCGAGTCTCGTGTCAGTGCGAGCGTCTGCAAAAAAACAGGGCACAGAAAAATGTATGTATGCTCAACGAGGGTTGCTTGCTTGAAGCCAGAGGGAATTCGAGCCCAGAGAAAACTTGAATGAATGAACTATTCAGTGCGTTGATAAGAGCTTGTGTAGGGTCTGCACGCGACTACGTCATGCATGAAGGGGTAATTTCAAAGTGCGGATACTTTGTGTACACAGGAGACAGGGCTACAAACACAGCTCACGGGGTGTGCAATATATTCCACCGTTTGGGAAAGGGCCTTTGTCGGTTTTTTTTTCTCTCTCTCTCGCTCTCTCTCTCTCTCTCTCCAGAATAATTGTCGCACAGAATATCAACAACGGTTTCTTGATGTTTGCACTATATTTTAAAGCAAAATAAGAGCGTGGTGTGTTCAGTACTCAGCCTTATAGCCTTTGGTGGCACCCCATTCACGTTCCCACGGATTTCCCATAAATTTCTGAGACAGGGTCGACCCAGGTTACACCATGTATAGCCCGACGGGCGTGGAGAATACATGGGGCTATGTACCTCCGGGGTGGTGTTATATCCCCTCCAATGGTAATTACAAGTCTGGCAAAGACGCTGAGCAGCCAAGCGAGTGCTGGGAAACCATATCACAGACTGGCTTCTTTCTTGTTGCTTCTAGGGGGTCCCATTTGAATTTCTTTTATTCCTCCCAGGCCATGTACAAATTGACTCCCTCCCTGTGGTAATTGAAATATTGAGAAAGCGAATAAAAAATACCCCTATCTGTTGATATATTTTACTGACAGGTTTGTGTGCAATCAAGTTGTGATGCACACCACAATAACACACTAATCAGCATTTGAAAATGAGTTCTGAGTTTGACCAAATGTTTGGGTATATTTTTCCCCCAACACTCTGGATGTAATTCGCCCACGACAATTTGACGGTCTACCAACCCTTAATGACCCACGCGCGATCTGAATAAAATTAATTTCATATCTGCATCATCTACCAGGGGTTGTCCGACGCACCGAGAAGTACCCGGTGAGGTTGCCGCTACTTATCAATTAGTTATAGCATGTTGCCATTCTCATTCGGGGTGATACACGAGGGGTTCTCGAGGATGTCGAAGTCCTCTTGAAGATCAATGAATGCAATACTTCTTCCTGACCGAGCAAATACCATCTACCTTGCTTACTTTTTCATGTACATATTACATCTCGGGGCCGTGAGGATGCTCGTTTGATCCCTCGGCGGCGTGAACGGAAATCTTGACAATTGCGGATGATGAGTTAGCTAGCTGTCAGGTTGAGGACAGATCGCGAGGAAGTCTTCGTGACACTGCGAGGTAACGGAGATATTTACTTGTATGAGAAACCTTGGCCTGCAAGGTTTCTAGGGGACAGATGTGAAAGACCCAGAGACTCAGTGAATATCCCACTGCGGACGAGGCAATTACCTTCCAATGTCAATGGCTGGGCATCTTAAAGTTTGTTTTGGCAAACATACGACCTGGCATGGTATTGTATAGAAAGGGAGTTATAAAAGATATATTCAGACATCGTAAATGATGAAGAATGTATCGCCTTTGATAGGATCTAGACAGCTGCTCATACCCAGTGCAAGTAAACTAATGGCACTGAGAGGTGTGCAGGCATGCATTCAAGTTTTCTCTCCTAGGCAATTAATCTTCCCTCTGACTCAATGTTTGCAAACATCGTATTTGAATATGTTTGGCAGCATATGGCTGCGTATTATAAATGGTCAAAAACAGCGACAATATACAACTTCAAGATGTCGATATTGTTAAAGTTCACAATATTTATAACAAAAAATATAGTGAAATTGTACTTTTAAAAATTGTGATATTTCACTTACCAATTAAGCATCTATGGTACTTGGCACTTGCGGTATATCAGCCGGTATGGTTCAAAACCAAGACTGGGCAAATTCTAGGAGGTCCTCCTCTTTAATGTCCATGGGCGGGTGGCTATCCGGAACATGCTGCTGATACAGCATTTCCTGGGGGTTCGACTGGTACAGCATCGAAAGAAAGTCTGTGGAGTTGGCGTTTCCGTTTCCGGACGTGCATGTGGCGCCACTGGACGAACTGCAGACACTGGAACACGTGGATCCAGTCGGTGACGTCATCGCCAGTGTATGTGAGGCGCTCGAGGCAGCCTGGACAGAAAGCATTTGATTGACGCTGTTCAGGATGTCAGCGGTGCACATGTCCGTTTTAGGATAGAGTTCGTGCTGCTGTTGTGGCTCCTGTTGTGGGTGTTGTTGGGTATGCTGGTGCGGCTGCTGTTCTTGTTGTTGTGGCTGCTGGTGTTGCTCTGAGCTGGGAGACTCCGTGTAACTCCCCGAAGAGAGAGCCGAGTGCATCGAGTCGTAGTTGTCGACGAGGTGCTGCAGAGAGTTGATGTAGTCGATGGCACCGCGGAGAGTCTCGACTTTGCTCATCTTGTTGGGGTTCTTGTGTGGACAGTACGACGATGGAAGGTGGTCTCTGAGCGAGAGGAACGTGCTGTTGAT
This sequence comes from Terebella lapidaria, assembly GCA_949152475.1. Lineage (NCBI taxonomy): Eukaryota > Metazoa > Annelida > Polychaeta > Terebellida > Terebellidae > Terebella > Terebella lapidaria. The sequence goes on along the minus strand of OX424558.1, from coordinate 23,297,011 downwards.
CTGCTTAACTCTCTTCCTTTCTCGCTCGTTCCGTCGAGCAACAGCCACTGGGTTTGCTCTGTTGAATGGTAGTCCCAGCTTGGCAAAATCCAGGCGACGCTTACACCGGAGAATCTCATTGTCTTCATCTCTGAGTTTCTTGGGAGGCTTCAATGGAGGAGTCGTGCCAGTGGAGGACTTCTTCGAGGCTTTCTTGGAAGCTCCCTTGGCTGGGGCAGGCTTGATGGGCTTCTGGTACTTCTGGCTTGTCTCTTTGATGGCGTTGTTGTTCTTCGTCAGCGTGTTGTTGTTGTTGTTGTTGTTGTTGTTGTTGTTGTTGTTGTTGTTGTTGTTGTTGATGGTTGATGTGGGTTTGGTTGCCATGGTAGAAACAGCGCTGACAGCTGGAACTAGTCCACTGTTGATCTGAGGTTTCCCCGATGCATCAAATTGATTTGCACCTTGTAAAATTATCAATCCCACTGTGCCACTTTGTGACCACTGGAACGGTACTGGAACTGCAACATCCGCCATTATGTAATCTTCTACAAATAGTCAATTTATATTTTCCTCAAAAAAAATCCGTCACTGAACGTCTTTATAAAATATATAACATCATCTGTATTGCCGTGAAGCTATTCGCTCGCTTGTTCGCTTAGCATCTGATCAGCGCAGCTCAACTTCTGAAATAACCCCGAATGCTGAAGGGAGACTTCATTTAAAGCAGCCGGTTGAAGACGCTGAGGCAGTTGACGAAAACCACCAACCCTCCTTGCCCCCCCCCCCCCCCCCCCAACCCACCCTCCCTGCGGTCCCCATGCCCCCACGTGACCGCCTGTCACACGACGACGCGTGCGGTGGGGCGGTCACAATCCGCCATTGTCTCTCCATCCGCCCTGCTTGGCCCGGGCCATTCTTCCACAGGGTGGCTTACTGCAGCTCGACCGTGATTGGCATTCCATCAGACCTACGACTGCCTCGTCCGTGCTGTACCAATGGTCCGAGTCATCACGCAATAATAATAGACTGTGTTTGCCAATGCCTTGACCCTATGTATGTCCTCTACGAACAAGTCTTGATAATTGAAGAACCATGTGTACATTGTGCCTCACCCTTCAGGGCCTGTCGGCCCGCTCGGGTATGAAATTGCACCTTTTGATTTTTCTCTCCAATACAACATTAATGGACAAATAGTTTACAGACTTCGCTCCATTTAACTGTATGTCGTGATTGTTCGTTGAAAGTGGGGAAATTTTTAGTTGTTGGCTGCCATTGGGGGAAAAGTGTGCAATGAATGGGGACCATAATAACAGACTTGTGTAAAAAGTAGATTAACAGTTGACAACCTAAGTGGATCTCATCAATTCGGGCCATATTTACAGTCACGCACCTTCTTATAAGTTTGAACTGAGCTTTTTCTAGGCGCCTGTCGATTATAGCCAATGAAGATCTACTGGCGCTTCGTCATAAAACAAGCAAGCAAAAAATACCTCCCTTGTTGCCGGTTTTTGTTGGTGTGTGTCATTCGAGGGTCCTTGCAGTGGTCCACGAGATCGACCAGTCGGCTTTATCGGCGTTCAATCGACATCTCGATAAGTACCTCGATTCGCCAAGCTGTCAACGGCTCACTCAGCCACTCTTGACTCGCTTAGAGCGTCCGACCGATTTGACGTGCGACTGTGTTTGTCCAAAGCCTTGTCATTCTCGGTCTGTGTCAAATATTTTGATATATTAGTCCGAGGCCTGGCTTTCCTCTCGATCCCTGTCGAGAATTTCCCTCTCCACGGCTCCAATAGCTCTCGGAGCTCACTCCGCAGTCTGTGGCCCGCAAAATCTTCAACCTCTCGCCATTTATTTGTCATGTCCCCGGCAAAAAATGGCGCGCAATGTTTAACTGTCTGCGGAAGAGTAAATTGTGGCCACGCGAAAACCGGATAAGCCAATTCATATTAACATTTTGGAGTGCTTATGTCCACTGAGTATTAGTGTTTCGGGGGTTTTTTCATGTTATTATGGTGTAATTTCCTTCCTTTAATTAACACATTTATTATCACATGGAGATGTTAAGAATGTTATCAGATATTGATATTCAGAGGGACTTCACTTCTAAGAACCGAGTTTTCAGTTGGGAATCATGCGTATCTCACTATCGCCCCATTTCATAAAACTTCATTTGCAAAGAAGAGTTCATTCCTGTTTAGTATTGGTGATTCAATGGCATGTGTGTGAGTGTGTGTTGCTATGGGAGAATCCACAGGTACCTGTCGTGTCACGGGGTCGGTTGCCAGGGTGACAGGCTCGATTTGGGGTGTCAAGCGACCTGTAGGCTCCAGGCATCAGGCCATCTGTCCCAAAAGTCGGGCTATCCCACGGGAAACAAACCCTCTCGACTCATCCAAATAGTGAATATTTCAAGGCAAAGTCATTTTATATTCCATTGCCTCCTAGGTTCCGAGGTAAGCGTACACTGTGATAAATGCATTCATAAAAATTTTAACGATCTTATTCTTCAAAAAGCAATTCCGAGACGAAATTGTATAACTTATGTAGAATGTTTACATGTAATTTTATCCAAGGAACATTCGGCGCAGTTTCCCCAAATTACACACCAGATATAATAAACATCACCACAGCAGACCGTAAACTATCGACTTGATTCATTCACTTGCGTGTCTGTGTATATGATTTATGCTCTTGGAATTAGCGAGTAGCTGACAATAGGTGCCACCAGAAATTGTCCCTGGGTCCGTTCTAGTGACAATGGCGGGCACGAGATGGTATTCCGCGGTGGCAGTTACTGTTTCTCTGACCACTACCCACTTTATTCAAGCACTGACCCCGGAGTCACAAATGGAAGCCTGCCGTCTCTCACCCCTGAACCCTTTTAGAGCATTTGACAATGACTGCTAACGCACGAAATGTCTTTTCTCTGTATGCCTTCGGACAACTCGCCAAAAGTACCAGTTTACTTTTTGAATTTAACCGTTTTTTCTCAGGGATATGCTAAATTGCTACTTTGACATAAACCGTAAGACTACACCAGTGCCCTACAATGGACAGCGTATAATTTGTGAAGAAAAGATGCATTAAGTGCGCCATCTCGGGAATGTGGCATTATAACCTTTTGTGAGCATCGGAAAACCGTGAATTTCGAAATTCATATTTATATCACAATATTTTGATTGTATGAGCTTATAACTCGTGTTTTGACGTGTTTTTTGCAGCGCGCTCATTCAAATGAAAGTTTCAAGGAGAAATGTAAAAAAGCACCGTCTCCAATGATACATACATAAAACAGCGTTTTATCGTCAAAACAGGTAACAAACACATGCAGTGTTTTTTGTTCGCCTGTCCAATGATTTCCTGGGCCCTTTTCTTTGCACGAAACGGTAAAGGTCTGGACATTTATCAAAAAGCGACAGGGACAAAGGCTTAAGGAGAAGTGTTCGTCATGGTTCTCCATCCGTATATCCGTGTCTTAGCGTCAAGATCAATACTGTTTGGGTCGTTCATTCAGCCCCTCCACCCTCCCCCCGGATTCAACACACCAATTTGTGCGTAAAACTCTCCAAAACTCGAGGAGAGAATTTTGAGACTCCTCGAGCACGGCAGGTGGTGGGGCCCTGGAGACTTGCTGGCTCACTTGCTCGCGTAATAATATTTCACATCTTAGCCCCAGCCTACACCCCCCCCCCCCCCCCCGCGCCGCACATACACATACGCACACACACACCAACCCCTCCATGGCACAGGAGGGAAAACAATCACAATATTCTCCCCTGGGTTCCACACTATAGGAATTTTATGTGTGCATGTATTGTGTCCTCCACTTGGAATATTAACGCTTTGCATCATGAACGCAAACATTGACAATCCGGGGGTTTATATTTGTTTGGGTCGTTGTAAGTTTCAGGGCGGTATTGAGTTGAAAGAGAGGGGGTACCTTTGTGCTCAACATAAAAGCAAGAGAAAAAAGAGACATTTCAAAGAAAAAAAACTATGCACGAAAAAAGACTCGAGATTCATAAATTCAAAATTGGCGTATCCTAAGCTACTCTATCTTACATAGGCCTACATGTACTTGGTCAGATCATCTGGCCTTTTTACACGATTTTTCACGATATATATATATATGTTTTCACCCAAAACGCAATATTTTCGTGCAATTGCCAGATCAGGTTTCTGTCCATTACTGTGTTACGTTCTGCTTTCAGCGAATGAGATAAATTTATGCGCATACCTGCACGTGTAAAGTATATGTAACACGCAGGTGAACATAGGCAATTGCTTCTTTCATCTTTGTTTCACCTTTGCAACATTCTTCAAATTTATGATAACAAATTCCATCTGCTTATATCATTGTATACAGCTGATAGAACACGCCGTTATTATGTACGCACCTATGACTTGTGTGTGAGTGTGTGTGTGTGTGTCTGTTCCAGTGTTTACATCACAAAAACTCATTTCATACGAAAGTTCTATAGCTTATCAATCATTTGCGCTGCACAATATAATAATATTTTACTGTATATATGCGATTAGAACGTGGGGTTGATATGGCACAAGCTGCTGTAATTTCCCTCACTATGTCTTCTGTCATCGTCACCAAAGTGTCAATTTGCATAGAGCTTTCGATTCGCTTTGAATGTTTACGGCTGGCGCGACAAAGTGTAAGTCGTTTTTGTGCGAAGGAGCTAACTGGGGTGCTCAGCAGTGACGAGTGTTCGCGGCTAGACGCTGATATCTAACGACAACACGAGACCGCTTGGACCGCTGTCTCCAAGGCGATAGCCAAGTACGCGAGGCCCTAGCTGTGACCGACCGAAGAGTACAGAGCCCGTGACCGCCGAGTACCCCGCGGACGGTGTTTGATGACAGGAAGCGCTCACTTTGGGCTCGTGGTCCGCACACTTACCACACGCACACTGCTGCAAATTTATTGGCCCACTGATATCTCCTGCTGTACTGGAGATGCCACATCGAATATTGCTCTGTCTCGAGTCTCCTGTCCTCAACCGTTGGTCTGTCGCTGGGGACTTTACAAGAGGCTTTGTGAATTCGTTTGCATGTGTTAGAATTGCAAAAAAGCGAGAGAGAAAAAGTTCACGTTTCCTTTGAGATCTCCAGCTGTTTAGTATTTTTCGTTTGCGCATAGTGACAAGTATAAAGGAGTGCAGATCTGAAATCTAAGATGTAATAATTGGAGTAATGAATTTTGAAGAAATGGTGTTGTATTAGTAGATAAAACATTCGCGTGTAATAGAACGCCCTAGAGCCGAGTTCGGTAACTTTACTCAGTGTATCTGATTCTTTGTATGCGCATATGGTATTCAACTCTTGTGGGCGTTCGCTCCTAATTGATCATATCTATATCGGGTAAAAAAAATTAGTCTGATAAGATCGAGATGGTTATGCATGGAATGGTTGCAAAAGGGTCTGTTGGACCACAAGAGAGCGTTTGATTTCAAGATTGACGGTTTATCTGGCAGCTGTGACAGGACCTGGTACTGGATACAGCACTCACACTGTCACCGAGCCTCGGTCTTCAATCATCGGCCGCCGATGTGATGATAATGTGGCCGAGATGAGCTGTCGCTGAAGTAGCCGCCTGTTTGCTAAAAAGTCTAAGATGTGACTTGGAGAGAGAGTATCTTAATCACCGACGTCCCACTTAAATACGGGGTCCTTTTCCCGGTCTGTCCCAGCGAGCACCTGCTCTCCCTGTGAGATGTTATACTGTTGTGGCTGCGTCGATCATGTTTATTGCTGTCCCCAGCTGAGTGTCCTGTCCAGACAATGTCCAGCGCAGGCAAAACCCTTCATGTCAACTGCATGGGACATTAACATAACCGTAAAGCTCGCTCTCTTAGCCTGTCCGGCAAATAACAGGGGACTTGTGCTTGTCTTGACATACGTAATATTTAGGTAGATTTTATCTAAGATAAAACACGTTAAAAGCCTGTCGAGATTTAATGTAGCGTGACATCGTATCTTTGTGGCGGACTGCAGGAGACAACTCCATCAAAAGCTTGGCCTTGATACACCACGGCTTGTAATGTATACCTGCTGCAAAACGTTAGGTGCACGTCGGAACTCATTATTGGAAGTTGTGCAAACCCACCATTAAACGTAAGAAAGAGTAAACTGTTTGCAAGAATGTCCTTAAAATTGAATACCAAGCCGACAAAAGGGGATGAAGATGGAGTTAATGATGCTTACAGAAGTCCCAGCGAACTTCGACAATTTGACTCTCCAAGCTTTTTAAGATGCCGATGCGGGTGATTACGGTCGCGGGGAATCGCGTGTCACGTGCGATGTCGTGGGAAAATGCAATAGCGAGTCGCGCCTTCCCCATGGAAAATGTACGATGAACCGTCTTCCCACGATCGAGGGCTCTAGGCGAATCATTCCCGCACGTGTCTGCTTTCTATTCTCAGGCAGAACCAACTATTAAATGAACCATTAAAATCTACCTAAAGTGGCATTCCTTTTGTGCGCAATAAACTTCAGTATATAGTGCAACGAAGCGGAACTGTAAATTATGTACAAATGTAGATGGCTTCCCTTGCTCCAGAGGGAGAAAGGTGGGAAAGTACGCATTAAGGCAGCATAGTCAGTCAGACACCAACACCAAGAACATCTCGAAATTGTTGTAGAAAACTTAAGCATTGATTACAACCAATGAATGTGATATATTCTCTTAATTATATTCAAATGTTTTCCGATATTCCGATCATCTTTTTTAATGGATGAAAGTATTTCTTTCTTGTCGTTGGTGATAAACTCCCATAAACATGTTTTAAATGTATAATCATGAGTTATGAAGCAGCTACTAGTATTTTGAACGTGTTCATGTCGACAATATTCAGTGTTTCACGTGATTCCATCATTTATTGTCGGTTCAGATTGCGCGCGCTTAATCTTGTGGGAAGTGTTTCATGATGTGGCTTTTGTTCGATGGTTCAGTTTTAGTTATTAAGGTTTTATCCAAATTCATTTAAAATGACTCCACCTAGGGGCGGGTTAGCTTTCCTGACACTAATCCAAAGTGTGGACGGGACAATTCGTGACAGACTCGAGGGAATACGGGACTAGACCACCTCCCAAAAATCTTACTGAATTAATAAACCCAACGTTCCTAGAACACATGTGACACGTTTGCTGCATGTCACTCGTCAACTTCCCTGGCTTCAGTTGCTTTTTTCAACATGCGTTTGGAAGCGTGGGTTATGGACGGTTTTATACCCTGTGACCCTCACTTTTGGACGTAACTGCCGAAGTTCATTGACAAGGGTACGGTGGTGTTTGCTGACGATAACAGCTGTGAGGGTTGAATGTCACAAACTCGCACCTCATATTTGAACAACTGGCATTTGTGGTCGGTCGAATATTGCTTCCGAACCTTGGGGTTTCGCTATTGTAGAAGTGGAATCGCGTCGCCCCGTCCGTCCGTGTACCCACACAAGAAGTGGGCCCCGAGAGGGACTGAGTGAGCGCCGTCGATCAGAGCTCACGCTGACATCGACTGGACAACAGCGTCCCCTTCCTCTGAGGACTTGTCACTGAGCCCGATCACTGTATGACATATGTGACTCGGGGTGAGGTGTCAGCTTCATTATCAAGCCAACTGTGCGGCTAAAGGGACCACTGGGGTCGAACCCCGGGGAAACACAAACTCGGGCTCATTACCCCGCCCGGGGGTACGCCCCTACCCCTAGATATTCCCTAGGGACTCCCTCCCTCTCAAACCGTCGACAGACGCCGATGGACAAAGGCCCATCAGCCACAAAACCCCATTCTTGTAATTATATTCTAATGGTTAACACCATTATTCGACAAGGGGTTGTGCTCTGGCGGTTAAATCAGGCGTGTATGTAACACAATTTACTCTAATTTTACATTGATGTACTTATATCAATTAGAGAGTTGAAGGTGGGAACTACTCATCGAATCTTCTGAACCAAGAAGTTCTGGACAATTTTCTTACATCACTGGGTGAGATATGCGCCCGGGGTGTTTTTTGCCGCGGCTATAAATGATCATCACAATTATTTCATATTTAAATATGGGCCGCGAGCGAAATAATCAGTGACACTTCCCAGGAATTGTTCCCGTCAATTGGAATTCTTGTCACCTATACTCCCTTTCATAATTTGAAATACGTTTACATAAAGGAAGCATGATCCAAAAAAACGTTCATACAATAAACTAATAGTACTTCTACCTACGAATCATACATCATATTTGTGATCTACACTGCTTACTACGTTGTTTATCACGAATCTGTTGTCACTATAGGTGCCAGTATGACTCAGCATACACAGATAAGAATACAGCATACTCCTGCAGTGACACAGAAAACGCATAAAGACGAGAAATCCAACAAAAAAGGCAGCAATTTCTCGACATGGACAAAGGCTTGCTATTGTTTAACATAGAAACTTGTCAATTTGTGGAAGTCATCTGTCGCACAATCAGTTCTGATTTGGAGGGTTTGATAACAAAGTGACAAATATCTCACAGCACACGTCACGCCAGCCTTGTCACGTACTGCTGCTATCTCGGCACACTTTGTCAAACGCCTCACTGAAATCCATCATCGCCTTCATCAGAAAAAAAGTACTCGCTTTATCCACTGCACACTCGGCTAGTGTCACATCGAAGATAAACGTGACATAACATCTTCTAATATTGCACTGCATTCAACAAAGGGAGAGCAGACTAATTTTTTAAAATAGATTTTCGCGACTACATGTGTGACAGAATTGGTGTGACACATATATTTCAGCCATTCAAAAAAAAATACCTTAATACTTTATTTCATGCGCCGAAGTTCACAATGGATTCGCTTGTAAACTTTACATTTTGCTCAGTACACAGTATGTTTCGCGTCAACGCTTTTTTTTGCCTATAATGTCGTAGCATATGTCGTGTTTTCAAACCTGAATACTAGTAATTGACACCAGTGGACAATGTACGATTGAAGTGCGGGTGTTTATAGACCCCTAATTAATGCGGTATTCGCGTGCCGCGGTACGGTATCAAGATTTCTAAACTCTCTCGTGAAATGAAGCTTTCCATTGTTACTAAAGGTTGTTTCTGGCAGGCTTGACATGTGTAGGTGCGGTTTCTCTATATTCTTCCACATTCAAGTACAATTGATTGCTTTGAATTGTTGTTGTTCACCAACTGAAACTTTTTCTTTCTTTCGATATCCAAATAAAAGGCCTCATTGATAATGCTTGTCGTACACAGCATAGAAATCTTGGATTTGGCGCCAAATTTCCGGCAACACATAACCTCAAGTGTTTCGAGTTGTTGTTTGAATTATTTCACCTAATTATTCGTTTGCATTGAACACACGGCTGATGCCGCAGGTTACTAACAAATAGCACGCGAACACCAGCACGATGTATGGACTGAAATTACGACTTTGTGTTGCAAAGTTTGTTTGAATGACAAAATTTGGTATAATGCATCAAAGGGATTTTCAACAGTAGCTAATTTACAACTTCGACAAAAACACGTAATGCTGACAAAGCACGCAGCACGCGCGCTTCACGCGACATTAGAATCCCAAGTCATACACTCACACATGATCGCATGCAATGTCTCAACAACATGCAAATTACCTCCTCTGATCGGGGCTTTATCGGCGATGCCTCTGCTGTAATTGCAAACAGGTGAATGAAGACCTAGAGAATTTAGGGCGATTTGTCGAGCCCCGGAGAGGGAAGAGGTGCGATACCGTATGTAAATGACCCATCGAAAGAACAATACCGTTGTTCTTTGAAGTGTCATTCGACAAATTCCTTCATGTGTCATCACGAACTCCACCATAGTGACCACCAGCTGAACACAATAGGATCACGTGCTCTCTAAATTAAAATAAACGGCAAATTAATCAGAGATGGTTGATGCTTCGCCAGCAAATGTCCGATATTGAAGTAGCCTAGGTGGAAGATTTAGCGCATTAGGCCTGAGGTCCGGGGATTTTGTTCTCTTGATGTGGCCTGTTAGAGAATGCTTTGATCTGCGGAGTGGTGTAAAACCAAGCCACCTGTACCGTTATGTGCAATGTCCCGCGCCTGAACTAAGATGCGGATGGCCTGTGCATTCGTGATGGTCTGTTGGACAGTTACTCCTTGCCTGCCATGATCCTTAGCACGAACAGGTGGCCTGATACCGAACTCGACCCCCTCTCGTCATTACACTCAGTCTGCCACTACATGAGATCAGTCCACGGCCCAAACAGAGTTTGCTGCCGAGTTCTAGGCATCTCGGAGTATATAAAGAGAAGATTGGGGGCAAAAAAACTTCCAGGTTCATTTAAAGTAAGTTTTTTTTGTCGTTGGGACTGGGATTTGGGCCGTGTTCAAGGACTGTCCACCCGTGTTTACCTAAGCACTTGAGAAGCCCCCGCTGCGATTCATGGACTTCTAGGCAGCATCTGCCCGACGTATACTTTACGAGGCCTTCGAGTGTCTATTGGCCAGTTCTGGTCGAAATGGGAACAGATGTCCCATAGAAGAGGGGTTTCTTCCCAATAGAAACATGCTCTCTCTCTCTCTCTCTCTCTCTCTCTCTCTCTCTCTCTCTCTCTCTCTTACAGTATTATACCCGGTACTAGTATTTGATTGATCAAATCTAGTAATTCCAATTTGACTTCATTTACTTATACTAGTTTTTGATTGATCAAACTAGTTATTCCAATTTGACTTCATTTACTTAGTTTTATGTAGATTCAATACTTGTTTTCATTACAAATTATTCGAGTTTGCAATTATGGACAGGTCTTGTGTAGTCACCACAATCCACATGGGAAACACCGTGAACATGCATGGTACTCGTCAGTCATTGTTCAGTTACTAATCATTCTTGGCAATGTTTGGTTTTACATATCCCCTTGATTTCAAGTCATGAATTGGTGTTCGATAGCAACGACCTTGAATCCTATTTCAACGTTTGAAGCATTTTACTGTCTAAAACGTCAACAAAGAGACATGAAATGCACAATGTTCACTCTTGATGCTAACGTTGTTCTAAGTATGCCACTCGCCTGCTCCTTTTGTTTGTGTTTGATACTTAGTTGTGAAATATTCGACATATTTATTTTAATAATCCTTTCTTGTATTGATGTTTCTGTTCGTGCTATTACGATGTATTTAACAACCATGCCCATGACTCGTAAATTAATATCAGATAGCCACGAACAATACTTTATTTACACGTCACATCATTACACATTAGAAAACTGGAGATTGCAAAAAAATACTACATTTTCAAACTTTCTGCTGTCACATTGCAACTGCTTACCGCACAGCACAAATGTCAGTCGTGAATGCATACAAGGTACAAGGTATGCAAAGAAGACTTAGGTCGTAGCCTTCATGTTCAAATACAAAAGTTGTTGGCTAATTAAGTACGAGGTGTGTCCCAGGTTTATCTATGTCGTTATTTGTTTGTCTAGATCAAGGAAGACTGAAGCAATATGTACACGGATAACCTTGACCTGTTGTACTTACACAAGCATCACACACCTTCAGTAGATCAAAATTAAACTGAAACTATTTTGAACGACGTGATTTGCAGAAACCGACAAAACCAGATGTCGTAAAGGTGTTGACAATAGGGTTGATAACTGCACGCATTGGCAAGATAAAAGTGCCAGAAATGATCACCATTTGCTGGTCGATCACGGGCTCAGTGTACTTGAATATCAAGAAAACTGTTGCTGTTGCACACACAGTGACATTAATCACTGTTGTCATCATCAGGCGAAATACCAGGAAAAATTCCTTTCTGCGACGAACGCTGGCCAAGTTACTGGACTTGGGACCTTTTCTTTTCAACATAAATATGCTCACCCAGAAGTTGATGAAGCAAGCCGGGAATATACAGAGCAAGTTGTAGACAATTATCAACCAGTCAGTGTAAATATTGGACGAGGTCACGCCCAAATATGTACACACCGACGTTGCTACGGCTTTCTGTCCCATGGTTACCCATGTATTTGCCAAGCATACGCCTAAATTGAGTGCAAATCCAGAAGAAATAACAATAGTAGCATTCTTTGATTTCAGGCGGAACCTGTTGGCAGCGAAAACAGTCAGAAGTAGGCGCAGAAGATTACCATATAAAACAATAAACGAGGAAAGTTGGAAAGACAATTGAGACAAGAAAATTGCGAAACCACACAACCAGCTTTCCTTCCAGTCTCGTTCATTCCAAATATAACGGTCCCTGTAGAACATATCAGCAGAAGCCACTGTTATCAGATATAATCCCATTAACGTATCTGAAATGTTGGAGTAAATGACTACAGTTCGAAATGTATTTTGACCCTGTCTCGCCCAGAAAACTAGTGACAGCAGATTGAAGGAAAGGGCCAAGACACCACACACCCAGATTGATCAAACTAGTTATTCCAATTTGACTTCATTTACTTAGTTTTATGTAGATTCAATACTTGTTTTCATTACAAATTATTCGAGTTTGCAATTATGGACAGGTCTTGTGTAGTCACCACAATCCACATGGGAAACACCGTGAACATGCATGGTACTCGTCAGTCATTGTTCAGTTACTAATCATTCTTGGCAATGTTTGGTTTTACATATCCCCTTGATTTCAAGTCATGAATTGGTGTTCGATAGCAACGACCTTGAATCCTATTTCAACGTTTGAAGCATTTTACTGTCTAAAACGTCAACAAAGAGACATGAAATGCACAATGTTCACTCTTGATGCTAACGTTGTTCTAAGTATGCCACTCGCCTGCTCCTTTCGTTTGTGTTTGATACTTAGTTGTGAAATATTCGACATATTTATTTTAATAATCCTTTCTTGTATTGATGTTTCTGTTCGTGCTATTACGATGTATTTAACAACCATGCCCATGACTCGTAAATTAATATCAGATAGCCACGAACAATACTTTATTTACACGTCACATCATTACACATTAGAAAACTGGAGATTGCAAAAAAATACTACATTTTCAAACTTTCTGCTGTCACATTGCAACTGCTTACCGCACAGCACAAATGTCAGTCGTGAATGCATACAAGGTACAAGGTATGCAAAGAAGACTTAGGTCGTAGCCTTCATGTTCAAATACAAAAGTTGTTGGCTAATTAAGTACGAGGTGTGTCCCAGGTTTATCTATGTCGTTATTTGTTTGTCTAGATCAAGGAAGACTGAAGCAATATGTACACGGATAACCTTGACCTGTTGTACTTACACAAGCATCACACACCTTCAGTAGATCAAAATTAAACTGAAACTATTTTGAACGACGTGATTTGCAGAAACCGACAAAACCAGATGTCGTAAAGGTGTTGACAATAGGGTTGATAACTGCACGCATTGGCAAGATAAAAGTGCCAGAAATGATCACCATTTGCTGGTCGATCACGGGCTCAGTGTACTTGAATATCAAGAAAACTGTTGCTGTTGCACACACAGTGACATTAATCACTGTTGTCATCATCAGGCGAAATACCAGGAAAAATTCCTTTCTGCGACGAACGCTGGCCAAGTTACTGGACTTGGGACCTTTTCTTTTCAACATAAATATGCTCACCCAGAAGTTGATGAAGCAAGCCGGGAATATACAGAGCAAGTTGTAGACAATTATCAACCAGTCAGTGTAAATATTGGACGAGGTCACGCCCAAATATGTACACACCGACGTTGCTACGGCTTTCTGTCCCATGGTTACCCATGTATTTGCCAAGCATACGCCTAAATTGAGTGCAAATCCAGAAGAAATAACAATAGTAGCATTCTTTGATTTCAGGCGGAACCTGTTGGCAGCGAAAACAGTCAGAAGTAGGCGCAGAAGATTACCATATAAAACAATAAACGAGGAAAGTTGGAAAGACAATTGAGACAAGAAAATTGCGAAACCACACAACCAGCTTTCCTTCCAGTCTCGTTCATTCCAAATATAACGGTCCCTGTAGAACATATCAGCAGAAGCCACTGTTATCAGATATAATCCCATTAACGTATCTGAAATGTTGGAGTAAATGACTACAGTTCGAAATGTATTTTGACCCTGTCTCGCCCAGAAAACTAGTGACAGCAGATTGAAGGAAAGGGCCAAGACACCACACACCCAGATGATCGACTTGAAAGTGAGTTTTCCAATAAGATCCGTGCATGATGCTATGCTGTCCAAAATAGTGTTTTCACACTTAACATAGGATGGGACAACACAGCAAAGGCGTGGGTCATCAGTAGCCAATTCCCGAAGGTTAACCAGCCCTTGGAATGTCGAACTGTCCACTTCGCTCAACTGATTGCCATATATAAATAATTGTTCAAGGAGAGGCAGAGAACAGAAGGTCAAGGACGTCAATTGGGATATGTTTGTGTTGATGACGTGAAGTTCAGTTAAAGATTCCATTATCACCCATGAGCAATCTGCCATATTCATTAGGACATTGTTCTTCAATATCAACACTGACAGGGAAGAAAGTCCAAGGAATGCATCCGCATAAATTGTCAAGATGGGATTGCTGGAAATATCAAGGTCTTCTAAGTTATCAAGGTGCAAAAAGGACTCCTCGTTCAAAAACATGATATCATTCTGTGAAATATTCAAATATTTCAGAAGAGGTGTCTCTGAAAATACGTTGCCCAGATATTGCAGAATATTAATAGACAAATCCAGCTTCAAAAGATCAGGAAACTGCAGCAAGCTGATATCTTTTATATAATTACTACGCAAAATTATAACCTTGCTTCTCTTCGATAGGGTGGGTACGTTGCCAAGCAACAGTGCAGAGCAGTCAACCCTCACCCCATGGCAGATACAATAGTCAGGACAGCTGAAAGGAGTACATAATCGCTCATCCTCCCCAAGTATGGGGCATTCCTTCTCACCATCACACAGCTGATTTGGATGAAGACATATATTGCCATATTTACACCTGAAGAAGCCAGGACAACTATCACGGTTGCAATTCATTTCATCCTCGCCAGATGGGCATTGCATGATTCCATCACACACCCTGTGATATGGCAAACAAAATGCATTGTGACACTTGAACATGGTGGGACATTCGCGTTCTTTGCATTCTCGAAGATGACCACCATTCCTGCAAGGAGACAAGTTTCCCAGTGGATCTGTACTGTAAATACAAGAATCTATATTATCATAGCACACTTTGCCATACCCAGGATGGCATGGCAGTTGCAGTGGATCTTCGCAGAACGTTTCGTTCCTGTCTTCTCCAAGGAATTCCAGAAAAGCTGCTTCGTCCGATGCATCCTTGCAGTCAGGAATCAAGTCATTCCGGAGAAAACCAAACTGACTGAGTAAGTCTGCACATGGAGTAGCTGGATCTGGAGGAGGAATCACAATCGGTGGTGGAGGGCATTGGGTTTCATCAGATCCATCCGAACAGTCTTCGATGAAATCGCACACCTAGTAAGAAAAGAGAAGTTCCATTTAATCAGTTTTTTGTTATATAACTATTTTACTCATCATTAGACTTTTGTCGGTCATAAATGACAGAATTACTACGAGTGACGTGCATTCGGGAGCAATCGTCATCCTGAAGGAATATATCTTCCAATACATTCGAAAGCTCACATGTCAACTATTATTGTAATGTACAACTTCGAACTATTCATGAGATTTCCAAGCTCGAGATTGTGGTCATAAGTGATCAGCAAAAATCAGTAAGTCACCATTCATGATGTTGTTTACATACCAATGAGAATGGCAGACATCCCCCAGCATGGCATTGAAAATACAGTGGAGAGCAAGTGCAATCCGGTTGTCTACAAAGGTTGTGTTCTAAACACTGTTCAGGTGCTAAAGCTTCCCAGGGTTGATGGCGGTAGCACATCGGCGCACATTCGGTTTCATCCTCTCCCGAGCTGCAGTCCCGACGTCCATCACATACACTGTCCGGATCTATGCATGTTCCATCGAGACACTGGTATGTACTCTTTGGACACTGGACATCGACCTCGTGTGCAGAGGTGAAGCAGAGTATATTTTTGCCTCGGAGATTAGGACATTCAGTCTTATGTGAAGTTAGTTGAATAGATATCGGCTTAAAGATATTCCTTTCATATAGTAAAGCGTCGCAATAAAGTTCATTTTGGTCCATAAGCAATGCATACATTGTGTAAGTGGGCGAGGTTGACATTTGCTTAACTAGCAATGCCATTCGGTAAGATATAGCGTCCAGTATGTCAGCGGCAGAAGTGTCATTGTTCTGTGGATAACAAGCTTCAAACAGCGAATGGATTCCGCCTTTCAGGAATAGGTCTTGTGTAGTATTTTCCTTGAAATGGAGAAGTCTGATGCACTTGGTATTGATGTAATGCCACGAGTCAGGACACTCCAGTTTACTTCGTTGAGGAACAGAATACAGGACTTCATTCACCACTCCTTCGCTAGGGAAAGTCCGAGATACCCGTCTGTTCACTCGGGATACGTGTGCTTCACATACAACCAGAGATCTTGTAATCTGTCGATGGCATGGTATTTTTACCCATTTGAACGATGCTCCTTGGCAGACAATTACAGTGCATTGCAAATTTTCATTGGCCGTTGGTTGCAGTCGAGATATCAGTTCCGAAAAATAAAAAGGAATGGTGATATTATTGCAGATGTGATGTCCGCAGGTATCGGTTCGTGAGTCAGGTAGCACCATGCTCCCTGGATATACCCACTGCCGATATACGTAAGCAGTGCCATCGCTCCACTGATAGCCCTGGTCCTGTCAAATAGCAATAACAATAATGCATGGTATCGTAATCGTTTGGAATCCTCGAAAAAGTATTATATCATCTCCAGCTATGTTGTAATGAAACTCACCAATACAGGACCCTTCAAGCCAATGAAGAGTGCCCACAACCATTCAATAAGCCTGATAGAACTGGTGCCTGAACTGGTGTCAACGGATGCTCTTAGCCAACTGAATACTGCTTTCCATTCCATGTCACTGTTAATACTGAGCAGGTGCCCGCCCTGTATTTGACACCAGGATTCAGCATCCGTCCACGACAGCTCTAGACCTTCCGTATACAACATGTAACACCTGTCCTCTGTGCACATTTCCCACTGATTTGTTTCAGATCCAGTGTTGATCTTATTGATCACAGGTTCATCTGCATAAGAGTTAAATGGTTCTGATTTGAAGGACATCTCTAATTCCGAAGCTGAATCCATTGGAACTCCACTGAAACTAATATCAATACCTCTACCTGCGCCAAAGGGGGAAGACAGTGCAGTCAGCACCAGCTTCTTCCTGTATATATAATGATCCTTCAGTGCATAGAATGTGTATGAATAGTGTCGAAGCATATGTCGATATGGCCGGTCTTCAATTCTGTATGTTGACACTCGGGATATAACGATTTTGCCACACGGAGGCGTTACACAGTCTTTGGCTTTGATTGTGTACTCGAAGTAAAATCTGGATTCTGAAAATCCTGGCACCTTTTCCTCCATTCGAATTTCAAGGAATCTACCATATATCAGATGTGTATCAAATTCAAATGGAGTAATGTTCAATATTCCACATTCCCCGTTGAACATTTCAAAATGTCTGTGATACCCAGGAACGTTTACTTCTGAGCACGAAACTACGGACGGAAAAGACGAGATAGATGTTGCTATGCCGGTCCATCTGAACAAATATGACATGTGTTGCGTTATCGTGCTCAGTCCTGAACCATGGAAACTGACCTCTTCATCAGTATAATCAGCAGTAATTAATGCATTGGATTGCTTATTTAGGATTTTGATTTCTGATTCTAGGAACTCACTGGAGTAGTTGTTAGCATTGGTTACTCTAAGAATCATTTTGGTGCCCACGTAGAAAGGGGTATGTTGGCTAGTTGAATCGTAAGACACTATGAAAATATTTATCATCTTTGTATCACGTTTCAATAATGTCATGTCCACCAGAAGATTGATATCAAAGATAACGTCAGACGGGAGGATTTGAATGTGGTTACGATGATCACTATTTAAAAAGATTGAATCCTCTGTCAGCATGTAAGGCACGATATCGAACACATTAGGCATACCCTGGGAGCTGTACGAGTGTACACTCCAGGACATCGCTACCTGGAACAATCTCTGATAGGTTTTTATGAAAACAGTTAGAACTCCTCCATCTAGGTTGATCGGGTTGCCTCTGTTGTATTGACGCAGTCCGTTAACAGCGCCATCGGAGCAGTATACTCCTAGGAGTTGTTTGGACACCGCGGGAAACGAATGTGGTGAATAAATCAAATACAAGCCCCCATAATAACAATTGGGTATGACATACCCGGACACATCTATAGAGTGGATTGACAGTGCCGGATAATCTACAATTTGCGATGCATTAAATACATAGGTGAAATTGAGGAGTTTTGTTTCATTGGCGACCACTCTTTCTTCTATCGGTAAGTTGTGATCGTCAGCATACATCACTGTCTGTGAGCAGTGCTTCTGAGTACACTGGCCGGAAAAGTTGTGGAAATGCACTACTAAATGCCACGAGAGTTCCTCGAGTTCTATCAATAGCGCGGCGTCATTCAAAGTCGACTGCCACGTGCTTTCAGTACGGCAATCGCTGGCATCCACGTCTGTAACATTGAAAGGAATCCATGCACTGTGTGGCCAGTACGGTCCATCAATAGCCCGGAGTCTGGGCGGAGCACCGCTCTGTCCGCAAGCAGCCGTAACAGTCATTCGCCAGCGCCAATCGAGGTATGTCAGGTAGCGGTAAGACAATATCCGTGTTTGATGATTCATCACAAAGTGCTGAGCTATCAACATTGATAAGCTATAGGTCCCACTCAAAACCATGTCTACTTCTCCAGCGTAGTAGCCTGATGGCCAGGTGAATCTATCAAGTTTGTGAATAACTTGGAAGGAAATGTCAATCTTGTATGTACCATTTATAAATTTGCGATCACTTGGCTTTACTTGTGCGCCATATCCTGGGATTAAAAATGTTGACGGAAGTTCCGAGCCACACATATTATTTATAGTGATTTTCGGTGCAGGCAAAATTTTATATACATAAGTTGGAACACACGTACGAGTGAAGAAGTACATTTTCTGTCTATGTACTGTGACGTTCAAAGAAAATATTGGTTTCGTTATGATCACCCACATAGCATCGCATCTTGTGTTTTGGTTATATTCTATCGAAATTCTCCCAGCAACTTGGAGAAATAGTTTTTCCGGACTGCAAGTAGAAGGAACAGATTCTTCGCGGTAGGGTACGAAAAATTCAGGTTTCTGAATGAGAAGCTGACCAGCGATCAGTGACGTCAGATATCTTGTCGATGATTCAACCCGTTTCTGAACAAGAGCATCTATGTATATGTTCCATTTCGTTGCATTGTGAAATGAAACACTTTTGAGAGAAGGATTAAGTGTATCTCCGGCTTTGGTTTCCATTCCCATGACATGTGACATGCAGACAGCAAACACACAATAAAGAAATACACAACTTGTGCAACCAACAGGCTTCTTGTTGTGCTCCATGTCGATGTTTACACACCATTTTCAACCAACTAATGCAGTCATGGATGCATTGTATCGGACCTTAAATTGAAATCATTTAATGCAGTAGCAAACGTTTTCCAATGCCATTGGACACCACTAATTATCCACCTGCCAATAACGACTGGTTGTTTCAATTTAATACTCCAATTTGAAATGCGGTCCCATCGGCTGACAGCCTTGATTTTATGAGAACAAAAACCTATAAGCATCGTATGTCAAAGTTAATTGTCTTGAAAGATTTCGAAGTCGAATTTGTGATTGTTAATTCAAATACTTTCACAAACTTTCCAAACTGTGTCTAGTAGATTTCCAGCTCCTTAAAGAACTTCAAACTCTCCACCAAACTTTCGAGTGTATACTACAGTTAGGTTCAACACTGAACCTCGAATTACACTTGCCCATGGCTTTGTTTTCATATGTATATGTTTGTGATATCAATTCTGAAATATGGTGTATTACTGTTTGAAAATTTAGCCCAAGGACTAAGAAAGATTACCAGACATTATATGTTTATACTCAAATTCGAGGTCACGAGAATATTCAGCATTTACCACTTTCTATGTACACAAATGATTGCTAAGCTTTGATTTCACTAATGAGAGAAATATCAGCAATTTTCATCCTGTGGCCTTGAAAATGAATTCAAAGGTCAACTTAAAGGTGATCAGAATATTCGGCATATATTATTTCCTGTATGTCCACAATTGATTGTCGAGTTATAAAGTAGGTCATAAACGAGGTATTAGCCATTTTTCCTGTGACCTTGAACATGAAGGCATAGGTCAATATCAAAATTGTAACAATATTCAGCATACACAATTTCCTACATGTTTACAATTGATTCCTAAGCTCAAAAGTCGATAATAAGGGAGATATGAGCCATTTTGTGCTATGATCGTAAATGAGATTAATGCCCCTGAGCCAATTCAAGGTCATCAAAATATTTGGCATACATCATTTCCTATATTTCCACAATTTATTTCTAAGCTGTTGAGTCGATAGTAAGCGAGATATTAGCCACTCTGTGCTTTGACCTCGAAAATTAGGTCAAAGGCCAAATTCAAGGTCATGACAATATTCAGCATGTGACATTTCCATGTTATACAATCCTATTGTATTGAGTAAATGTGAGTGTTTTGATCGCCACTGTAAACAACATACATTCCCCGTAGCTGTTGTGAATAACCAATTCATGTAATTCTTTGTTCCGGGCCAGTAACTTGTCACTTATGTCCTCAGTCGGTTACTCCTGTTGTTAACTCATTCAAACAAACAAATCGTGTATTTCATTGTTCCGGGCCAGTAACTTGGCGCTTAGCTCAGTCGCACAGTTTATGTACATGTTTACTAAATGTTTGTTTGTTCTCTGCCTTATAAATTCGGCCCTAGATCTCGGGAATTTATTCAGCCACTCGGACGCCACGCTATTCGCATCAAATTACGTCGTATATTTTCATTTTACTTGCCTCGTATTTTTACTGTGTTTTTCAACTGCCTTTATATATTGTAGCTGACATCGGGAGCATGGCAACTGCAGAGACCGATGATGTGGCTGGAACAACCGAACAGTCGAACGGCTCGACTGCCGACACGGACTCCTTTGTGTTCGACACTTGGTCCAAAGAAACGGGACTGACCAGAAAAACGGAGAAAATTCTGCGGAGTGAGGAGCTTACCACAGAAAGGACACTGACTCTGCTCAACCCCAGTGATATTGCCGGACTCGCCTTGTCGTTAGGCCAACGGAAACTCCTGGAAGCTGCTGTCGCTGATCTACGACGGACGTCGCCTGCTGAAACCCCGCCTTCCGACACTGGATCCCTTCCTGCTACAGAGAACCACTCCACTGACACGAGCTCGCGTGCACCGCTGTCTCAACCAAGCCCTCGTAGACGAACCCCCACCGACAACTTCAGTCTCGACGATGTATCCCGCGTCGTGTCGACTCTGCTGGGTGATGGTCCGAATGCAGTTGCAAGTACCGAGCCCGTCGCTATGCCTGCCACAGGTATATGTAGTAACCGTGAACTTTCTCATACACCCAGTGGACCAGACAGAGACATTAACGCAAATGGTAATTTGGATTTTTTGAATGTTCACACATATGTTAACTCACTTAAAGGGTTGGAATCGCCTAGTGACATGGTACTGTCTACATGTAAATCATCAGGTGACCAGTTGGTGCTAAAAACTAAAACCAATGTTAAATTTGACTCTCTTTCACCGGCACAATGGTGTGCAGCCAACTGTGCTATAGTTCAAGAATTGTTCACAAAAGCAGGCTCCCCTAATCTGGTTCACCAGTACTTAGAGTATATGAGACGTGTTTGTGAGCTTGCTGAGTACTATGAGTGGCAATCGGTTTTGCGCTACGACAAAGCTTTCAGAACAATGCAATTGAAAACGTCGTGTAGGTGGGATTCTGACCACCCTCATCTTGATCGATTGTATTTGCGTGCCAAAACTCAAACTGTCAGAAACAGATTTGACCGTAGACCTAGATCCTATTCTGAACCTTGCAAGTTGTATAACATTGGCAAATGTAACTTCAACCCATGCAAATATCAACATGTTTGTAGTGTAAGTGGTTGTAACATGGCTCACTCTCAACTCGAACACTCTAACTCCCGACCACAGTTCACGTCAAAAAACTAGGCGGCGTGGCGTCCAAGTATTCTGAGTGGGATAATCTCTTACAAGATGACCCCGATCGTTTGTACTTGTTGGCTGGTTTAAGTGAAGGGTTCCGAATTGTAGATAGTGAAACTGTCTTAGATTCGGTTGAAGTCGATAATTACAAATCCGCAATAGACAATTCAGAATTAGTGGAAGATCAGATTAAATTTGAGCTAGCTGAGGGTCGCTATGCTTTAGTCTCTCAAAAACCTGCTATTGTTAGTGCTTTGGGTGCTATTAAAAAAGCTGACGGTCGTGTTCGTCTTATCCATGACTGTAGTAGGCCCTTCTCTATGTCTCTAAATGATCACGTGTCATTCTCGGAAAAAATGACTTATCAGTCCATCAATGATGCATGTGCCCTCGTTAACCAAGGCTATTATATGTGCAAGGTTGACCTTAAATCGGCATATAGGTCGGTGCCCATACACCCTTCTAATTATAAGTTCTCTGGTATAAAGTGGAAGTTTCCAGGCGAAATGTTTCCCGTTATATCATTGATAAACGTCTAATGTTCGGAAGTAAACTAGCACCTAGTATTTTTCACAGGCTTTCCCAGGCTATTAGACGCATCATGTATAATTTGTATAATGTCACCATTGTTTCGTATCTGGACGATTTTTTCTTGTGTGCCCCATCGTACGAAGAATGTAATAATAACTTGTTTCTGCTTCTCCATCTTTTGCGCAGATTAGGTTTTGATATTGCATGGGATAAAGTAGTATCTCCAACTCAGAATATCGTGTTTTTGGGTCTCCATCTTGACTCTAAAGCTATGCTGGTTACGTTGCCTGAAGATAAGTTGGTATCGTTGCAGAATCTCATTGACGCATTTCTTTCTATAAAGCGCGCAAGTAAACGGGAGTTAGAAAGCTTGGCTGGTAAGCTCAATTATGCTGCGCAAGTCGTGCGTGGAGGTAGGACTTACCTCAGGCGCTTACTTGATTTCATGCAAAAACTCAAACTCCCCCACCATAAGGCTAAACTCTCGCGCGAGTTCTATTTGGACCTTCAGTGGTGGGCAGCGTGTATTCGAGAGTGTAATGGCAGGGAGATTGTCTCCGCACCTCGTGATATTTATGTGGTTAGGATTGACGCATGCTCTAGGGGTTGTGGTTTTGCTTGTGGGCCGGATTGGGGTTACATTAACTGGGATATCGACTTCCCTCTGGCCAAAGACCTTCACATTAATGACAAAGAGGTTATGTCGGTTCTGTTTGCTGTTCGTAGATGGGCCACGGTGTTTAAGGGTGCTCGCTTATTAGTTGGTACAGACAGTACTACGGCTCGTTGCATTTTAAATAAGCGCACTTCAAAGAACGTCGTTGTTATGCAGGCACTACGTGAAATTTGGTATTGGTCGGTAAAATTTGACATTGAACTGGTCGCCTTCCATATTCCCGGTCATCATAATGGAATTGCAGATTCCATCTCCCGTATCCACTCACTCGGGGAAGCTATGAGACTTCGGTCTTACCTTTACATATATTTTATGCCAGAATTCCCTCTACCGTTCCACATGTCTTACGAATCTTTCCTGTTTATTTCGCAGAGCTGGAACAATCACTGGACCAGGATATTGCATTCTACCGCTCTCGAGCGTTCGCGGAAAGCACTAAGAAGTCGTACAGGTCCTTTGTTCACTCTTACCTAACGTTTTGCATATCTATGGGTTATAGACCAGTTCCTGTCTCTCGGACACATTTAGCTAGGTATGTGGTTCATTTGTCTAAGCGGTTGTCTCCTAAGTCCATAACCCGTTACTTGTCATCTGTCCGGTTACTGCACATAGAATCTAGTCATCCCAACCCTATGTCTGACAACTGGTTCTTAAAGTCTCTCATTCGTGGTATTAACAGAGAGATTCCTTCCCACGTCAATAGGAAGTTGCCTATAACCCCTGGTATCCTTCGCCAAATTCACTCGGTTCTAGACCTGCACTCCCCTAAGGATCGTATCTTTTGGGCCGTATGTTTAACCATGTTTTTTGGCTTTTTCCGTAAATCCAGTGTTTTGCAACCAGTATCATCGTTCGACCCGTCTAAACACTTGCGTCGGTGTGATTTTACACCAGCCTCTTGGGGTGTTGTCATAAAAATCAGACATTCTAAGACCATTCAGTTACATCAACGCTGCATCGAGGTTCCACTGGTTACCATACCTGGGTCAGTTTTATGTCCAGTTACGGCAGTACTTACAGCCTTTGTCATTACTCAAGGGTCTGATCTCCAAGGTCCTCCGTTTGTGGTACCATCCCCTGCAGGATATGTCCCACTCCCCCCTCAAACATTTGTCCGCAACTTAAAAAGTTACCTTTCCATGTTAGGTTATGATGACCGTCTGTTCTCTGGACACAGTTTCCGTCGTGGTGCGGCCTCATGGGCTCTCAGCGTGGGCATTCCATCCGACGTCATTCAAATGTTAGGAGATTGGAAATCTCAGGCCTATCAGTCTTATTTATCTTTGGGTACGGGTAAAAAAGCCTCATTTGTAAAACAGTATGTTCAAGGTATGTAGGTTACTCTACTCTTATTTTCCTACCTGGGGATTCTTGGAATGTTTTTTCATCATACATATGTTTTTGTTTTATCATACATAGTTTTAGTGTACCTCAATAAAGCATCAATCTCCAAATGTGTTATTTCATTGAGTCTGTCATGTATTTACTTGCACAGTCATCATTTAATGTTATACAATCCTATTGTATTGAGTAAATGTGAGTGTTTTGATCGCCACTGTAAACAACATACATTCCCCGTAGCTGTTGTGAATAACCAATTCATGTAATTCTTTGTTCCGGGCCAGTAACTTGTCACTTATGTCCTCAGTCGGTTACTCCTGTTGTTAACTCATTCAAACAAACAAATCGTGTATTTCATTGTTCCGGGCCAGTAACTTGGCGCTTAGCTCAGTCGCACAGTTTATGTACATGTTTACTAAATGTTTGTTTGTTCTCTGCCTTATAAATTCGGCCCTAGATCTCGGGAATTTATTCAGCCACTCGGACGCCACGCTATTCGCATCAAATTACCCACCCACCCACCCTTGTGGTCTCAGTATATTTCTCTTATTGTATACATGTATCTTTTATACATACATAGAATGTTTTTTCATCATACATATGTTTTTGTTTTATCATACATAGTTTTAGTGTAGCTCAATAAAGCATCAATCTCCAAATGTGTTATTTCATTGAGTCTGTCATGTATTTACTTGCACAGTCATCATTTATATATGTCCACAATTGATTCCTAAACTGTAAAGTCGATAATAGCGAAATATTAGCCATTTTGTGCCCTGACTTCGAAAATGAGGTCAAAGGTCAAACTCAAGGTCACGAGAATATTCAGCATATATAATTTCCTATATGTCCACAACTGATTCCTAAGCTGTAAAGTCGATAATAGCGAGATATTAGCCATTTTGTGCCCTGACTTTGAAAATGAGGTCAAAGCTCAAATTCAAGGTCACGAGAATATTCAGCATATATAATTTCCTATATGTCCACAATTGATTCCTAAGCTGTAAAGTCGATAATAAGCGAAATATTAGCCATTTTGTGTTCCGACCTTGAAACTGAGGTCAAAGGTCAAATTCAAGATCATTAAAATATTCGGCACACATAATGTCCTATATGTCCATAATTCATCCCCAACCTATAAAGTCAATAATGAGCGAGATATTGACCATTTTGTGCTCTGACCTTGAAAATTAGGTCAAATGTTAAATTCAAGGTCATGTCCACAATTGATTCCTAATCTCTAATCTCAATATTAAGTGAGATATTAGACATAATCTGTCCCATTATAAAGCATAGGAGAATTTAACATAGGAAACTCCCATTTGGCACCCATCAAAATGAACAAAATGGCCAACGAAAGTTATACACATCACAGAGGTATACGAGAGAAATCTTTTGAAACAAAAATCTCAAAACTGTCTGAACAGTTTTTGAGAAGACGGCCGCCAAAGTCCAAAATTGGACGTTTTTCGGCGAAAATGGCCGCCATATTGAAAAAAATACGAAAATATAAATATAAAAAATACCTCCCTCTTGAAATATTTTTAGGCATTTTTGTGCAAAACCTCAGAAAAATCCGATTGTAAACTTTAAAGATAAACATGCGGACGACGACGGACGCAACGCCACGGCAATAGGTTATCGGACCAAAGGTCCGGTAACCTAAGAAAATTGTTTCGATTTTTCATCGAGTTCTAGACCTACCCCCCCCCCCTCCCCGGCCCACCGAAACTGGAAAAGTTGACAATGTACGCCTTGATACGTTCATCCCATTCATGAATAACTCCAATATCACGAACGGTAGGCAATAAAGGCATCCCCGTCTTGAATAATTCCAATATCACAAGTAGTAAGCAATACGCTCATCCCATTAGATCCAGAGAGTGCTCTAATTTTGAGAGGGGAGGAGAAAAGGCAAAACAGATAGAGAAAAAAGGGAAAGCGAAAGAAAACTATGCTAAGGCTTCCATTTCAAGAAAATATACACTTTGGCCGCACACACTTTCCTTCCCATGTCCTTCGTCTGATGATTTGGTCTGCCTGATCACAAACTGTCAGGGAGCTACAGTAGTTGTACATGTATCTCCGCACGCCCTCGCAATTGTCGAAATAACGTCGTGCACAGGGTGGAACTGTCGACATTTAACCATTCTCAAATCATGCTAATCCACTTCGATTTCAATGCCACGTGTCACCAGATACTAATAAATATCAACCCAATTTATATCGTTAATTGATATCATCTTTGATCTTATATTTAAAAAAAGGACGACACTGACGAGATAAGAAACGTCTATGAACGTGAAACAAGTTCCCTTCCTTTCTAGTACACATGGTGTTTTTTTATGATAGAAAAGTCCATAGTATCAAATAGCAGAAATCGTGACCTCGTTCTTCGTGTTATAATGCCGAGTCTTTTCTTCTCGAAAATGAGAACGAAGGCATATGGATTTTTGATCTCAAAATTCTAATTCAAGCCTTTCATGGCTACAAGCCTTACATTTGTCATTGTGTTGGTAGTCCTAGATATACCCAGTTCTGTGTTCATGTTTTAACTGGAATTTTAATGAAAATACAAAAAGTTCAACAGTGGTGCACTCTCATATGTGGTGAAAATACATAAACGACGAAAATACGCACACCCTTTGGTGGAATAACACATTACAATAGGAAAGAGCAAACAACTTATGAACATTAGCTCACGCTTCTGTTTCAGAATCAACTGGACTTTCAATTAGAATCATTTGCTGGGAGTCTTGTTTTCGCACTTTGGTCAAAGACTTGGGCTTTGAAAATATCGTTGATATCCTTATACCCGAGTCGTCAATGGCACTTGGTGGTTGTTGCGTTGGATCTTGTTCCTCTCGCTGTGGACGACTTCCTGGCGAAGTGAAACTCATTCCAGAAACGATAGAGCTGACTTTTTTCTTCAATGTCTGTTTGGAGGAATGTGGTCGTACGGCCGTCTCAGGTGGAGGCGGCTGGAAAGGGGCGGACATCGGTCTGGGAGACTGCAGTGTGGTATGTCTTCTGTGACCACGCCGACCATGGGCACTGTCAGGTCGTGGTGTGCCTCGCTCACTGTCTACAACCGAGGGCTGGCCTACTCTCAACTCCCGAGACATCGCCTGCAGACGTAGCAACTGCTCTATCTGGTCCAGTTTCCGATGCAATCCCAATATTTGATCCCGATTGGCTCCGATATGATGAGATAATCTAGATTCCAAACGGTTCATTTGTTCCTGAGCTTCTTCCTCATTTGACTCGGTCTGAAATATAACCGTACACATTGGATACAAGCATTTCGCCAACTGTTCTCTGAAGGTGACAACCCATATGAACTGCACATTACTTCCCAACAGGATCATCTCGATGTTCGAATAGATTAGAAGTAAAATCGCTGACAAGTAGACCCACAGGGAAATTATAGTTGGTAAATGTAACGATCACAAGAACTGCCGAATCTATCATGAATAGCATCACATACCATGTCGTTGACGGCTTCGATGACGGCAGACCTCGAGAGGAGAGGTCCCTCCACAGCTACCTGGATGTTCTCCATCATCCGCATGAAGGCGTTACTAGTGCCCCGCCTGTAGAGGCGCTCCCGGCGTACTGTAGATCTAGTCGAGCGCCGCCACATCTCGGGCATGGCCAGCTCTATAGCTAGGGCCAACTCGACCTGCCAGGATGAGAAGCTTGTGATCAGGTTTTACATGCTCTTGAAAACCAGGTTTTACCGATTTACATTGAGTTGTTGTTGTTGTTGTTGTTGTTGTTGTTGTTGTTGTTGTTGATGATGATTTTTTTGTGTAGGGAGAGGGCTCTGACTGCAAAGGAGGTGCCTCTGAAGACTACCTGAAGACGGAGTTTGACGATCTTTGCTTTCTGTTGGAGGAGGTTCACATCATCGACTGCAAGACCCGTCTACAAACAAACCAAAACAACTGACCCCAACTTCCTTGTGATATAACGCACACAATATTGCATTGTATGCTCTTAAAAGGTATTGTTTATGGTTATCCCATAACAATTCGTATATGTATGTTGACGAGAACTGACCAGGAGGTTCATGACGATGATGGCCATGAAGGACATGAAGAGCCAGAAAAGAGCGAAGGTCGCGGCCTCGTAGGGCAAGCCCTCGCCGTGGAAGATGTCCGCGTAGTCCATCTCCCCTATCATCATCACCCAGGTCTTCGTGATGGAGTAGAACGGCGTGCTGAACGGGGGCTAGGTCAGATGGAAGAAATGTACAGTAGCAACAGATATATTTCACAGCCACACTGTCTGCCCCTGATAAAGGATTTTCCTGACTGGTCTATTGCAGAAGTATCTTTTTTTCAGGTTTAATTGGTATTACCTCAAACTGGCCATTTCTCATGAGTAGCCTACTCGAGAATCGTTGTACGAATGCTGATAGTGTGTATTAACCAGCTACTAAGACGCCGGGGTGAGTAACACTCGATGTTATATCATATATAATGTAACTGCACATGGGTCTACCTGGTTCTGCAGCAATATGTAGTAGCTCATGGCGAATGCGATGATGAAGAGGAAGAACACGAAGAAGAACTTGAGGAAGGTTTTCATGATCTCGACGATCATAACGACGTATATTCCCAGTCCCGGGAGCCGGCGGAGGAACAACAGCATGGCCAGCCAGGAGAAGAGGACAGTGAACGAGCCCATCTGCCACTGCCAGTCCTGATCAGCCATACAAAAGTAATACACTAAATGGTATTGAATATGGTTCGGATATTCGCACAGCGTATGAAATCCTGAGAATAAAAATGTGTGTACTCTATTGTGGCTCACAGAGTAGGCAGAGGAAGACACGGGTGTACTGTACACTGACCGTCTTGAGGCCGCAGTCGCCGTCTAAGTCGGCCACGACCACGCTGGCCGAGATGTAAGTGTACCAATCCACTAGATTGGTGAACTCGAAGTACAGCCAGCCTTGTGATATCGCCTGGATCATCTGCCAAAGGAAACACTCCACGTCATGATACTTGGCTTCATACTGTCTTTATTTACAATCCACCAATAACATTCCTTTAATCAGGGGACCCCTGTATGTCAGATGATAACTAGTTTCGACTTCATCTCCGACTTTACAATGACCAAGTTTTGCCGACTTTACATTGACCATTCAGCGATGTAATATTGATGGAAGTCGTTACTTTGGTCTATGCGTAACCACCAGTGTCTGCAGACGAAGTACATAATTAGGCAACCGAACTAAGAACCCAAGTCAATACCCAATTGTCTAGATACGAGTGTGCATGTCTATTTATACCTCAAGTAGTATACCAAATGCGGACATTATCCAGATGATGTACATGGCTGCGAGCTGGAAGCGTGACTGGTAGTCAAACCCTGTAGCCTGACACTGGGTTATGTTCCTGGGCGAAAATTTGAGAAGTAATGATTGGAAGATAGGAAAACTAAACTAAAGTTAGTGAGGACAATTTGGGTCTATAACGAAAATTGATTCCGATCCTTTTTACGAACTCCAGATGTTCCTACTCTACTGCGAGGCACCGACTATACTCACACGTTGAGGTAGGGAGCGTCAGCACTGACCATGTAGGCAGTCAGCATACCCACGTACACGGCGTAGAACGCCATAAAGAGGAAGTAGAACACTCGGATGGTCATCCACTTGTGACGTATGAGCGCCAGTACGACCGGGTGACTGATGACGTCAGCGTGCTCCCTCGTGTCGCCCGAACACTGACGGAGTCAGGACGGTTGGAGTTTTCTTTTATCAATGGTGACTTTTATGCACAATTTAACGGTTTCTAGGCAGCTGGATAGTCAGACAATCGTTACAGCTTGTGTGGACACAACATGGATGACATACCAGACAGGAGAGTGGATGGTTCTCTTTCATCCAGTTCTTATCCCGAGAATACAACTTCCTTGTGTCGGGAAGGGCGAGATCTACAGAAAAATGATTTGATCAATCATTGACTTGAAAACTGCCTTAATTGGTATTTGTTTAAAGCTGTTGTCCACGCCAGTTCTTTCCAAGTTTTTATATCCATCATTTCTAGAAAATTCAGTACTTGATCCGTACAGTTCATGGTGACATAAACAGGTAGACTTAGGTGTTTTCTACAATCGAAATATTTTAATGCTAGTATACATGTATACTGGTACTGGGCGTACTTTTGAGCTGTTGAACGTTCCCTTCAGATCGCAGGGCTTTGTAATTAGTGTAGCTGTCGTCTATGTAGTCATAGTTGAACTCGAGATAATCTCCGCCATTAGAGTCAGCTCCCTCGCTGATACACTGGGTCAGAGCCAGAGCGGCCAGGGCTGTATAGAACAAATATCTGTGCGTCAACCACAAGAATTCACAGATATTCCATTCATCTCTCTGGGAGTTTCGGCGAGTTTGCATGTGATATGATAGATACATATACACGACTTGTGTACCTGGCATTCTCTTGAAGAGTTTCCGCAGAGGTGTTATCCTGGGTTTGCCCTTTTCTGCTTCTGTTTCGTTAGCAAGAGCTATAGCCCATGCCCTCGACTTCAGAATTACGATGACAACACTCCTGTTTGGAAAAAGATCGTCACCTTGCAAACTCGCAAGCTGTTTTATTCCAATAATCATAATCTTATCTTCTTTATTCCAACAACATTCTTCGTATATATCTGGTATCTAGTGTTCAACAGATAGTTGATATCCACCTAAATGCTGTACCAGGACATCACAAGGACACTTAGGAATATCGTCTGATCGGTAGGCCCCTACAAAGAGCTATACAGCTGATGCCATGTGACGCCCCATTCAAGGATTGGTCATATATATACCTCTGGTTGTTGGCTATGGCGATGTCCAGGCAGTTCTCCCCGTCCACGTTGACCGCCGCCACGTCCGCCCCTCCCGCGATCAGAGACCGGACCGTGTCCACGTGGCCGTACATACAGGCAAGGTGCAGCGGGGTCGTCTGGCCAGTTCGGGAATCATCATAAATTGCATATATGCGTCTATTCTCTAATCCATAACCAGGTATACTTTATTGTTCTGGAAACGCTGACATGCTTTTGTCCGATCTTTTGTCGGAATAAACTTGTTATTGAAATTGTAACCTTGATGATGAATGGGATTTTTTTTACCAAATCAGATCAATTTAATGTCTATACGTGTATATAGTGTACAATGTACCTTGTTTTTATCTTGAGGATTGGGAGATACATCTTCATTGAGCAAGAACTTAACAATGTTGGCGTGTCCGACAGAGGCCGCTATATCCAAAGGAGTCCACGAGCGGTTATTTCTGAAGGTGGAGAGGTGAAGTAGGCTATATATCAAACTGACTGAATTTAGCAGTTCCAGACAATATTTAAGGAACTTCTTTTATATAATTTAAAATTTTTAGGTTACCGGACCTATGGTCCGATAACCTATTGGCATGGCCTTGCGTCCGTCGTCCGTCGTCCGTCGTCGTCGTCGTCGTCGTCGTCGTCGTCGTCCGTCGTCGTCCACATTTTTATCTTTTTCGTTTATGGGCGAATTTTTCTGAAATTTTGTACAAAAATACTTTAAAATAATTCAAGAAGGAGGTATTTTTTAGTTTTTTGATTTCCACATTTTTTTTCAAAATGGCGGCCGTTTTCGACGAAAAATGCCTGATTTTGGACTTTGGCGGCCATTTTCTCAAAATCTGTTCAGTAACTTTTTTTCTTTTTGATACATAACACTCCTCATATGTACTCCTATGATGTCTATAAATTTCGTTGCGGTTGAATCGCTCAAAGTGGGCCATTTTGGCCTAAACTCGGCCCAAATGGGACTTTCCCAGGTTAAATTCTCCTATGCTCTATAATGGGACACATTATGCCTAATATCTCACTTAATATTGAGATTACAGACTAGGAATCAATTGTGGACATATAGGAAATGATATATGCTGAATATTCTCGTGACCTTGAATTTGACCTCTGACATCAGTTTCAAGGTCAGAGCACAAAATGGCTTATATCTCACTTATTATCGACTCTACAGCTTAGGAATCAATTGTGGAAACATAGGAAATGATATATGCTGAATATTCTGATAACCTTGAATTTGACCTTTGACCCCTTTCTCAAGGTCATAGGACAAAATGGCTTATATCTCGCTTATTATCGACTCTACAGCTTAGGAATCAACTGTGGACATATAGGAAATGATATATGCTGAATATTCTGATGACCTTGAATTTGACCTTCGACCCCATTTTCAAGGTCATAGGACAAAATGGCCAATATCTCGCTTGTTATCCACTTTACAGCTTAGGAATCAGTTATGAACGTATAGAAAATGATGCAGATAATTGTCATGACCTTGAATTTGATCTTCGACCTCATTTTGAAGGTCGCAGGACAAAATGGCTAATATCTCACTTATTATCGATTTTACAGCTTAGGAATCAATTGTGGACATATAGGAAATGATGTAAGCTGAATATTCTCGTGAACTTGAATTTGACCTCTGCCCTCATTTTCAAGGTCACAGGACAAAATGGCTCATATCTTGCTCCTCTATTGACTGTATGGCTTGGGAATCAATTGTGGACATATAGAAAATGATAAACACTGAATATTTTGATTACCTTGAATTTGACCTTTGTCTTCATTTTCAAGGCCACAGGACAAAATTGCTAATATCTCTCTGATTATTGAATTTACAGCTTAGCAATCAACTGTGGACATGATATATGCTTAATATTATATTACTGAATATTGTCTTGACCTTGAATTTAACCAGTGACCTGGCTAACATCTAAACAATTAAACATTGTCCGGTAACCTATCTTTGGCCCTTGGCCTAATTTTTCAGAATGTAAACCAAAAAGAAATGGAAGGGTCAGATTTTGAAACATGAGTGTTAATAGGTCAGTCCTCATTAAATATTGAAAGTAAGTTATGATGTGGATAATGGGGGGATTTCAATGTGAACCTGACTTAAACACTGGAAGGACAAAAGAGATATACCTCAGGACTCGAGAAGAGAGATGATTTATTCTGCATACATTAATGGGATAGTTGCCTGTGTAGTACCTGGCCTCCCGGACAGCCCCCCACTCCACCAGCGTCCTGGCGACCTCCTCGTGTCCGTTCTCGGCCGCCTTGTGCAGGGCGGTGTTCGAGAACTCGTCCTCGTCCGTAATCACCTTCTCGTTCCGTATCAGCATCTCCTTTATCACCCTGTCATGGAGGAAGTCAAACCGCAATTTATGGTGGGTCAAGATGAACGAATTACGGATATATACGGTATTGTTGCATTTTATCGTGTCGTGCGCATGCGAGGTTTGAAAAGAAGACAACGTCGAGCATTTGAAGATAACGTTATGAAAATGCCATAAAGATGAAAGTGAAAAGTGCATTCGAGGTTTGGACACAAAGCGACTTCCCGGAAGCTCATTGCATGCATCATTGCGTGACCATAGAGTACAAGATTGGAACAGTCTCTACTGGTTTTAATTTCAGATAAATTTGACGCGCAGCAGAACCTAGATGTAATGGACATGTCGGCCCGATATGACATAAACAGGAAACGGTTTTGAGTGATACGGCATCAAGATTTATCACAGTGATAGCAGGGACGTGTAATTCTTTTATCAAAAAACGAAATTGCTTCCCATTCGTTTCATTGAAAATTTTTGAAAACGGATTTTACTCTTGTGCTGTTTTGCCCGTGAGACAGGAAAATGTTACAGGAAACTGCATCAGGTATCAAAGACTTCTGCATGTTTTGTGACATCAATCAGTGCTGAATGACCGGTGTACTTTTTGTGGACTAGATTGGTCAACGCCTTTAGTTGGTGATTTCACGTTGACAATGCAATAATCCAGATGGTCAGAGTCCGAAATTTTCCATTCAAAATGTGTTACTCCTTCGCATAGTGACATAACATTTTCATAAAAAAAATATATTAGATTGTGGACCCGACGGGTATTTCTAAGTTTAGGAACATTTAACCAATGTTAGGGATATAAGTCAATTGAATATTTTATTTATGTTCCAATTAAATACCTAATTCGATAGTCGTATGATCATTTCTGTGTTTACTGACTATGTGCTTTCCATTGTTTATTGAGTATTCGATGAGAACATACTGGTCCTTGCCGGTCTCGGCGGCCTGGAGGAAAGGAGTCTCTTCCGTCTCGTCCTTGAGGCTCAGGTCCCCGCCGGCATCCAGCAGCATCTACATCAGCAAGCGGGGGACATGCCATATATGGGGGAGATACATAGATGAATCACTTTGGTGTTATCCATAGTGGAGCTGTGTGATAGTGAAACAGGTGAGGTACCTCAACGATTTTGAGATTGCCGCTTTGCGCCGCCAGATGCAGAGGAGTCTGTCCGTTTCGATCTTGCTCATTGATCAACGCCTCGTGTGACGAGTCCCTGATGTGTGACAGCAGAATCTGTAGGAATCAGAATTATTTTTTATTATAAATACTCGAATAAAATCGCAGATTTCGTTGCTCATGTCTGCATGGAAATTCCATTTATATTCAATCTTGAATTCTACTGAAGGGACTGGTTGTATGATTACTCCTTTGTTTCATCAATTATCATAATGTTTTGTTCGACCCAAGCAAAGCATTCGATTACTGAAACGATATCATAACGCACTAAAATCATAACGCGTTTGAACTGAATGAGTTTTACCAAGAGCGCATCATCCTGGTGGTTCTCCACTGCCAAATGTAATGCATTTTTGTCGTATTTGTCTGATACATCAATTTCCGCGCCCACATCTAATAAAGCTTGCAATATCTCCTCGCTTCCATATTTGACAGCAATCAGCAGGGGTGTGTGCCCGTCCACGTCCATCTGGTTCACGTTGGATTTTCTGAGAAAAAAATACGCATCTTCATTTGCAAAAAAAAATTGGATATGCAATACTCCTTTCATTTCTACCCATCATAATTTTAGTTATGATTCTTTCACTGCAATATTCAAACAATACCAACAATGCACAAACATACATTATAGGTCAATTATCATCATAAAATGTTATTAAATTAACTTTTGGAATTTACCATGTTGGCCTACATACAGGTAACGGAGCAGAGTGTCGGCGACCAGTCGGTTGTCGTACTGAGCGGCGGCGTGCAGGGGCGTGCAGTTCCGGTTGTCGGTCGCCTCTATTTTTGCCCCCTTCTGGATCAGGAATTCCGTGATGGCTTGGTCTCCCGTCACCGCCGCCAGGTGGAGTGCGGTACATCCGCTCGTTTTCCAACGACAGTGGCCGTTCACCTGAGCACCTGTGGTCACCATGTAGGATTACATCAGTTAAAATAGATACTTTTATTGAGTATATATGTCTATGATAAAAAAAAATTGTAAATTTTTATGCCTTTGCCTGTGTACTTGTCACTTAATTAATGACTTTTATATTTTATTAGTTCTTACATTATCAATATTAGGATTTGAAAACATAAAAAAAATTAGCAATTTGTCACCTTTCGAGGTTAATACTTCGATGATATCCATGTTTCGAGATTCGACCGCATAATGTAGAGCTGAAGTGTCATCTTTGTCTTTAGCTTCTATCAACTGGAAAGTTTTGTGATGAGGAAAGTAATGAATTTTATCAAAATTTAGCTAATTTACAAAAGAATTCTGAACACCCATGATGATTTGTCCAGCCTATCAGAAAATCGTGGCTATACCAACTATGAAATGTCACAATTCATAGGGCCCACGGTATTTGTCTCATATGTAAGCTGCACAGCAGATGGGGTGTTTGCTAAAATATCCGTATTGATCCAACGACATTATAACAGTTACGACAGTTCATCTCTAAATACCTGGCTGAGAAAGGCTTGGTCGCTGTGTTGGACGAGCAGCTTGACCATATCCAGACAGCCGTCCACACAGGCAAGGTGCAGGGGCGTACACCGATCGAAATCCACAGCCTGGATGCTACTGCCGTATTTAATCAACAGCTCCGCCACAGCCACCTGGCTGTACGTGGCGGCCTCGTGCAGTGGGGTGCAACCGTGCTGGTCCGTAACCTGGCAGAATCACCAATCCAAGGTCTTTGACCGATAATTCGTATTTTGTCACGGAAAACGCAATAGCCTATACATGTATCATAATGGTATGTATGTTTTCATAGAGGCAAGCATTTTTTATAGCCTACCTGTACAGTTTTTGCTGCTGAATAATCTTTTTTACACGTTCACTTAATGAAATAAACGAATCGATTGTCAATGTGTATTTTCTCAAAAATTATATATGTTTGCATACGTCGACGAGTGTCTTGTTGTATTTGAGGAGCGTCTCGGCCGCAACTAAGTTGCCCCTCATGGCGGCGACGTGAAGGGCCGTTGAGCCGTATCTGTCCTTGGCACTGTAGTCATAGTCACAGCTACGCACCAGCAACCGGATCACATCGGCAGTCTCCTGTAGTTTAACAGGGTTTTCTTTTCGTGGAACAAGGTTTAGTTAATAGCGCCATAGAGTATTTGCTTTATTTTGTTGGGAATCTCTATAATCATGCTTTTATACACTTGTGCAAAAAAATGCTGTTCTTCTCTGTCAAACATATGAATATGTACACCTATTAATGTTGGGTTTTGTTCTCTAGAGCAATTTACCGAGTGGAAAAGGATTGATCATGCAATTAACCTGCGTACATTGTCATGGGTGAGCACTTTCCGTCTGCAGGCGTAGTGGAGCGGTGTTGCACCTTCGTCATCGGTTTGTGAGGCACCTTCAGTTAAAATATCAAGTCGCCCATTAAAAGCATACAATCATTATTGAAACATCAATTGGTACCTTAACTAGAGCCAGATGCACTGTACACATGTACTATGTTCACGTGCCTAATTGAATATATACTCTCCTAGAAATGCTATTTTCTCGACGAAAATTAGAGCCTCTGACTCACTAGCTCCAGATCTGACGAGGAGTTCACAGAGTGCCAGGTTATTGGCTTTTGCCGCGTAGTGTAGCGGAGTTTGGCTCGAGTCGTCTGCTTCGTTCACGAGGCGTTCAACATCCGGGGACTTCAGGAGTCGCTTCACCAGCGTGATGTCGTTGTTACGGACACACTAAATGGTTTAATATTAAGCATGTTCGTTGAAAACATTGTCAAATAATAATTTTTCATTCAAAAAAGGTAAACTCGGGACATTGCTCATCGTATTTCTTTAATATATATCAGATATATTCAGATATGAAATAAAATAGATTGAAAGATGAAAGAGATATGAAATAAAATAGATTGAAAGATGAAAGACGGTGTGCAGGAGATTTACTTGATGATTTCGTAGACTTTCTACATTTTATAATTTGAGAGTCACCTACTACTATTCATATATAAACATTATATCCAAAACCCATTTGAAGTGTTCGCCTGTCGATATTTGCCTTTAAATAGATTTTACATTTCACAAGGATTCCAGTTAGGCCTACATACTCAAAAGCAAAGTTAATATTTAAAGCTTTGTCGTACTTCATGGAGTGAGAAGTTTTCTTGTTTTCTCTTCACAAATCGCCCAAAACCACCAGCCAGTAAGTCGTCATCGAAGTCGTCGCCATGGTTAATGCTGGGGGTGCTAGGTTCATTGAGGGACATGTCATACACCTTCATCCCGAAGTCACCGACCCGGGTGCCCTGTAATCACGACTCTCGTGTCATTAAAGTTCGTGGCGTTAAAGGTCTGCAGATTATCTTTTTAACATCTTTAAATGTCTTTTTGTTCTTGTGTTAATTTTGTACATACCCTTCGTTTGACTGGCGGCATTTTGTATCCAGTCAGCAATCACACATATATATCCAGCATCATGCCTCCTGTGACATCGTACTCCTTTGACAAACTACATTCACGTATACACATTCTGTCTTGATATTGGTTATAAACAATACTACATATATGTGCAGTATAATACTGGGGTCAAATATTGATTTTCGACAATATCTTGCCAAGGAACCCCGCTACATGTCCAGCATTATAACACGCGGTTTCTTATATTGTTTGTATTAGTTACCAAAAACATGGCCACCAACACAAGCCAAAGTCGACAGGAAAGTCATGTGAGAAGAGAGCGACCGTTTTATTACCTGATTACCTGATAAGGGCTTCTGTCAGGTAGAGAAGATTGATATAAGGTCGTGGGCCTATCGCTCAGGCGTAGTAAAGCTCAGCGAATGTTCTATTACAGGTTTGACAATCAAAATCCACCGAAGAGTTATGACTGAAGTGATTGTTAATTGGTGTATATGTCAACACGCAAAACGCAACTGTCCAAGCTGTCGACATATATATTGAGTGCCGTTAGCATAGATGTAATGGTCCAATAGTCATGATATTTGCTTGACAGAGAAAGTCCAGTTAAGCTTTGGATTGACTTTCTGTTCGTTTTTGTGGTGATTACGTTAGGCCTGGTACATATTACAATTTACAATGTAATATTGATAATTAAGGAAATGTAACGAATCCCAGTAAAAATAGGCCTATCGAAATATTCATCGAATTAAGTTAGTTCATAAACAGCTCGTGTATAAGCAATATGACATATTATCGTTACGCGGTCTTTTGTTCTCCAGTACAGATCCACAAAGGGTATTTAGTATATCTAGGCCTAGGATGTGCATTTGTATTTGTCTCAGCATTCGAATCACTGTCAAATCGAAGTGGATCCAATTCAACCAATTTTGGCGCCTCATGATTTTGGCGCCATTTGACGCAATGACATCTGGCGAATGCTAACTTAGCTAGGTGTCATTTGCGCCACCTTCCGAGTGTGGATCATTCACTCAAGGAAATCATGCCTGAATCCATTCTTTTTTAGGTTACCAAAACTTCGGTCCGATAACCTATTTGTATGGCGTTGCGACTGTCGTCCGTCCGTCTGTCGCCCGTACGTCCGTCCAAGTTTTATCTCTAATGTTTAAGGTCGAATCTTCCTGAAAATTTGGGGGGAAATACCTGAGAATAATTCAAGAGGGAGAGGTTTTATTTTTGCGGGTTTTTTTTTTTAAACGGCGGTCATTTTCATCGAATAAATCACTTTCCTAAAATCTGTTCATATTTTTTCTAAATCATGCATATATTAGACTTTCATCTGTTTTTCCTTTATGTACCTTTCTGGCGTGTATAAGTTTCATTGCGGCAGAATCGCCGGTCTATACGTGGTGGCCATTTGGATGGCCAGGTTGGTGGGTAAAAAAAAATCCGAAATCTGGCACTATCTGGTTATAGCATAGACGTAGAGTATGGTGTTTAGCCCTTTGCAGCCACCATTGAACATTTTTTAGACTTGTTCGGTCCGGAATTTTGTTTTGAGCCAATTCCAGCACAAAGAAGATTTTTTCGCCATTAACAATATTTTGGAATTTAGGAAATTTCATCTACTTTTCTCGTCATAATGGGAGCTGTGAGGACCGAACTGCTAGAATACTCCAATGTACACCTTAAATATTGGCACATTCAAATGGGAAGTCACATAAAGAGTTTTCAGTGGTGACCTTGAATTTGGCCTTCTGTTACCTTGAAATGTCTGAACGGCACTTTTGGTAAAAAGAAAAAAAAAACCAGTTGTGGTGCAACACTATACATTTCTCTGGTAACCTTTTTGGGGGTTAATTTTATAAATTTATACATTATCATCAACTCATCGATTATCACACGCCTCTATCATGATAACTCATCATAATAGCCTAAGCCAACTTAATTATAAGTTGGAAATAGTCATTCAATCTTCCAAAAAAATACCAGGTTTCGAGTATATGCCCGTTCAATACCACGATGATAATTATAAAATTACCAACACTACATCACTTACAGACCATAGAAAATGTGTTGCCAATTAACCATTTTGTTTGTTATGGCTACACAATCCATAATATCCACCAATGTCGGCAAGCCATACACTTTTGGTAAAGTTAAGGTGCAGGGAAGGTTTTCAGCCAGCCGGGAATGTTTTCGCCCAGGCGGAAGATCAGAGGCGTGAATGATTCCGACGTGGTGGGAAGGTTACCGCCCAGGCAGAAAGGCTATCATCGAGGCGGGAAGGCTTTCGACCAAGTGTGAAAATTTTCGTCAAGGCGGGAAGGTCCAGCCGTGAAGCAAAAAGGTTATTTCCAGGCGCCAAGATATTCACCCAGACGGAAGATTATCACAGAGGCGAGAAGGTTTTCGCCCAGACGTGAAGGTTTGTGCCATAGAGTGGAAGGTAACCGCCGCGGCGAGAAGGTTATCACGGAGGTGGGAAGGTTATCGCTGAGACGGGAAAATTATTGCTGAGGAAGGAAGGTAACCGCCCAGACGAGAAAGTCATCATCGAAATGGGAAAGTCATCGCCACGGCAGGAAGGTTATCGCCCTGGCGGAAAGGCTATCGCCCGGACGGGAAGGTTTTCGTCCAAGCGGGAAGGTTATTGCCGAGGTGCGGAGGTCATTGCTGAGGCAGGAAGGTTTTCACACAGGCGGGAAGGTTATCGCCCAGGTGGGAAGGTTATCGCCCAGGCAGGAAGGTTTTCGCTGAAGCAGGAAGGTTTTCACGGAGGCACAAAAAAAGTTTTCGCACAGGCGGGAAGGTTATCGCCCAGGTGGGAAGGTTATCACCCAGGCAGGAAGGTGTTGGCTGGAGCAGAAAGGTTTTCGCCCAGGTGGGAAGGTTATCACCTAGGCGGAAAGGTTGTCACCCAGGTGGAAATTGAATGTGGTGGGAAGTGAATGTAGCGGTAATTTTCTTTGTTTGGCAGTAATGAGCCACAGTAGCTACACATGTGCACATGTACTCAGATTTTACAGATCAAGCGATGTATCGATGTGTATAGGAGGGATAAAACCTCCCAGAAAGTACTCGGCTAGGTACCAAATGACTGATTCTCTCCAACGAACGTGGATGGAAAGATGGTACAAAACCCAGTGAAGAGCTTACTCCATTTGGAAACTAGCAATATAATGCTGCATTCAAAACAAGTTGTTAAGGATTGACTGCGGGTAACAATCCAAACACTGCAGTGAGCCGCTGTCCCATTCATTTATAATGTAAACATAAAGGTAACTACCTAACCTTTCTTCCCGAAACTTCATTAACAGAGATATGTATACCCATGGATGATGAACCGAGACATGGTTCTATAAAGAGTATCACAGGAATTGTACAATCGATGATTACAGATATCACTTTTACACGCGTCAACAAACAAGGCGTCGTATCTTCAGCGTTACAAACAAGCTGTTTTTGGTATGTACATTTTTGTGAAGAATATCGTTCACGGCCGATATCAAGCCGACTTAAACTGGGTCGTTGTGCTAATAACAAGCCGGCAGTTATATTTCAACTGTTTATTGTGATGATAAATATCCAATGTTCAATCACACACAATCAGGGCCGACAATCACTCCTAAAGTCCAGTGATATTCCCGGTCGAATTATATCCTTATATATGCTATATTATAGTCCTTCTTATATGTCTCACAGTTTATATTCCAGTTTATACAGTTCACAAATATATCCACTTCTGTATTGTCTTTATATATCTTCTTTATAACACTATTGCAGCCATTGCAAGAATACGTCCGTTCACTTGGGCTGCCTCTTCTCAACTGCGCAGATTTGCGGGGCCGTGGGACAGAGTACATGTATTTTCCCGCCAAGTGTGAGCGGAGTTGTGTCATTGGCTATGTATGTGCTGATGTGTGCTGATCTCACCGGGAAAGTGGGTTTCCCCGGTATGTGGCGAGACATGTTTGGGTCTGAATGCTGTGCATGTGATGTCTATGTAAATGAGTATGTGCATGTGAAGGTCAAGGCCGGTGTACTGGGGTCGAATTATTTGATTGGACGGGGCCGAAGGTGTGAGCTGTTTGACCTGTGTTTGCCTTGTTTGGGGGCCGCGTGGTTATTCGTGGTTTTGTATGTTTTGTCCAGGCAGTGATCGTGTAGTGGTTATATTTAGCGTGGTGTGTAGAATATGCATGGGCGAGTTGTCATGGAGATGTGTGCGGGAGGGGACGGGCGTTTACTGTCACTAAAAATGCTACATTACACCCCTTCATTAATCTACGCCCTCGGAGATTACCCTTCCCGGACCCTACCGTCACAAAAACTAAACATAAAAAAGCTAAAGAAGTCCTAAAAGGTCAAACCCCAACACTCACACACACTCGCCGCGCGACAATGTGAAAACACTTCATACAATAAAAATTCCTAACCGTCAAAATAAACGTCAGCAGTCAGTCCGTCAGCAGTCACTACGATGATACATTCACAAATACATGCACAACAACGAGTATGAGATGATATGATATGATTAAACAAAACTCCTCGACATTCTCTAGTAGAATGGACAAATTACGCGACCAAGATGATTACTGTGACCAGGATTACTTCTCCCGTGTCACTATAGGGCCGACATGATGCTGGGCCGACAGTTCAGGGTCGAGC
Organism: Terebella lapidaria; assembly: GCA_949152475.1. NCBI lineage: Eukaryota > Metazoa > Annelida > Polychaeta > Terebellida > Terebellidae > Terebella > Terebella lapidaria. The sequence continues at coordinate 23,253,881 of OX424558.1, read as the reverse complement.
AGATCAGCGTGACCAGGATTTCCAAGTCACTATCCTGTGGGGCCGACACAACAGGGCCGGCAGTTCAAGGCCGAAGTTCGTTACTACTCCCGACCACGTTTGCTGGCGGGAGATGGCGGGGCCGCTGTGATGTGAGGCCGACAAGTTCACTGGGTCGATTGTAGTTCGGGTTTGTTCAGGGTCGAATTCTGCCATGTTTTCTGAAGTATGGCCTTATATTTGTTCGAATCCGATCCTCATGCAGCGTGTTGTTGTTCCGGGTGTGTGCCGCGAGGCGGGGCCGTCGTCAGGGAAACGCGGGTACGATCCTTCTCCGACCTACCAGGCCGGTCCGTTACGACAGCAGGGGGGTCCACACACTGTCCAGTTTTCCGAATGTTCATCTGCCGTCCCCCGGATTACACGTTCCAAAACATATCCTAAATGTACTTATCGACTGTTCAAATTGCTGGGCTCTTTTTGCCCGACGACTCACTATTGTCTTTAACAGGGGAGATGATGTAGGTGCTGTAAACAGCTACAGGGTCTACCTGCGCTCGTGCGAACCTTGTGACCTATACAGTCTATCGTTCCTTTTCTTTCAGAGTTAGCGCACAGTAGACTAGCGGGGTCGAATTGCGGTTTAGCAGACGACACACAGTGATTAAAGGCTGAGATATTAATATCAATCACTCACAGGGCGGACATCGTTCCGTTCATTATCAGCCAGTTCACAGGACGACGGGGCCGCTATATTGTTGGGGTCGAAGTTGCAATGATCTGGGTCGGTCACACCGCGGCGCTTTGAATATTTTGGGTGATGAATTTGGTGACAGGCCGCATCTTGGCATGATAGCTTTTCCGTGACTGGTTCCCGTACCACTGGGCCGTTCCTCTGAATGTTACATAGAGTGGGTAGAGGCTCTGTCGACGCATACCCCAGAACGAATCACACTATCACCTCTTCGACAACTAAGTGGCCTTACTCACGGTGTGACTGGTTATTATCCTCTTCGGCTGACACATGGATAGAAACTTTGCATGATATTTTAGTTAGTGCGTAACACACGCGGAACAATGGTACATGCTATACGGGGACGAAACCAATTATTCACCAGCATCATAATTATGAAATCATATCAAGTGTATATATATCGAATTTGCCTCACTGACATCTTGTACATATTAAATGCATATATTGTTATTGTAATATAATATATTATTATGAGGAATGACATGATATCATAGTCCATTAGACATGCATAATTCATCATCAATGATATCAATCAGATAACCAGGCCGGGGTTATCTATATCGGGCCGGTCTGCGTGCGTTGCGTTTGGGTCGACTTGGTCGTGCAGGCGGGGGCGTAGCCTCGCTTGTCTCAGGGTCGGAAGATACCACAGGCTTTTGCCTGCGTGTCTTGCGTGCCGGTTTTGGAGTGTCGGAACTTGATCTACGTGATCTTTTCCGTTGCCGATGTCGACTTGAGCCGGATGAGGTCGGAGATCGCGGTTGGCGATTCTGGGTCGTGGGCGAATCAGACTCAGCTGTTTGGTCTGAATCGGTATGCCGATCTTGGACTGTTACCTCCCAAGGGTAATAGAACTCCTTGAGAAGTCCCATGGGGTCGGGTGTCTGTTCTGGGTCGGACTTGCTTGACGACGACGTGGGTCGTACAGGGTCGGAGTAGATGTGGGCCGCTTGGTTGTCACCTTCGTATGGCTTGAGCACATCCAGATGAACAACACGAGTGTTCCGAGGGTTGGAAACCAGGGCGATTCGGTAATCCACCTCGGTTACACGGTCGATGATCCTCCAGGGACCAGTCCAGGGCCGAGCGAACTTATTATTCTGCGTGAGTGGCAGATAATAATACCGGACCAGTTCGCCTGGTTGAAACTGGGGTCGTGGTTTTGCGTGGGCGTCATAACCCATCTTTTGCCGAATTGCCGCTTTTTCGAGATGGTCTTGGGCGAAACCGTGGGCCGTCCTGATGGCTTGCCGCAAATACTCCACATACTCCGGACCACACGGAGGTAGAGGCTCAGGGTCGTAGGTCGGAAACATGAGGTCGACTGGCAAGTTACACTCATGTCCATACACCATCAGATGCGGGGTGCATCCCGTGGACGAGTGTACTGAGGTTCGATAGGCCATTAACACATATGGCAGGTGCAAGTCCCAATCGTTTGCACGATCGCTGACGAACGCACTCAGCATGTTGAGCAATGTCCTGTTGAATCGCTCAACTTGGCCGTCGCTCTGGGGTCGGTATGGGGTCGTACGAATCTTCTTAGCGCCCAGTAGACGCACAACATGCCGGAACAGGGACGACTCAAACTCAGTACCTTGATCGCTATGGATCGCCTTGGGGACACCGTGGTAGACTATCCACCGATTTACCAGGGTGTCGGCAACATTTTTGGCCGTATGTCGCCGTAGCGGAAAAGCGTCAGTGTACTTCGTAAAGTAGTCCGACACGACTAGTACATACCGATAGCCTCTTCCCGTGATCTTGTGGGTGTCGAGGATGTCCATCGCTATTCTGTCGAACGGCGCTCCTGTCGGTAGCTGTGTCAGGGGCGATCTTTTTGGGGCCGGTTTACCCTTGCGGGTCACACATTGCGGGCAGCGGGCACACCAGCGGGCGACGTCCAGCGCCAAGCCGGGCCAGTAGAATCGGCGCCTGACTCTTTCGATGGTACGCTGTATGCCGAGATGTCCGACAATCTTGAGGTCGTGTAGCTGGTGCAGAACTTGTGTCCTGAGTGCTACGGGGAGCACGGTTTGCACCACGGGCCGTCCAGCAGGGTCAGGTTTTATATGTCGAACCAGCACTCCGTCTTGTAACGCCAGGAGGTTCCAGCGAGAAACAAGTGTCTTTACCTCCTCTCCTTGGCGGGCGACTTCTCGCGAGTCAGGCTTGGTGCCGGCTAGTATCCATTGCCGCACTTTTCCGACGCTGGGGTCGGCTTGCTGTGCCGCGACAATGTCCTGGGTCGAATAGTCCGAAAGCCATTTTTGTCCATCAAGTGTGGCGTCCAAAGCACGGACTCGAACAACTTGGCGTGCCGAAACTAGCTGGGGCAAGACCGGTGATGTTATCGAATCACTGTCCAGGAGGTCTGCCCTTATCTGGGTCGGAACAACAGTTATCCGACGAACTGGAAGTTCTCCGGAACTTGTTTCTGGGTCGGTCGGAGGTGTGACGAGTCGTCCGGGACAGTCTTGGTGTTTGCAACTGTGGCACCGTGACAAGCCGTCGGCGTTACCGTGTAGTTTTCCGGGTCGATGCTCTATCCGAAAGTCATACTGCTGTAGCTTGGCGAGCCACCTAGCGAGCATGCCGTCGGCGTCGCTGTAGTTTTTCAGCCACCTTAGCGAGCTATGGTCGGTCCGGAGGAGGAATTTCCTACCCCAGAGGTAGTGCCGATAGTGTTGCACCATCTCAACTACTGCCAGTAGTTCCCGATAGGTGGTGCAATAGTTCCGCTGGGTCCGGGAAAGGGTCTTGCTGGCGAACCCGATGGGGATCTCCTTCCCGTTAACCCTTTGCGAGAGGGCTCCTCCCACAGCAAAGCCGCTTGCATCCGTATCGAGGATGAAGTAGTCCTCCGGATTCTGGGTCGGATGAGCGAGCTTGGGCGCCTTGATGAGGGCGTCGCGGAGTCGCTGGAAAGCTCGTCGCTGGGCCGGTCCCCAAGTGAAGTGACATTCACCTCGGGTAAGCGCTACGAGAGGTTCAGCGATCTCAGCGTAGTCCTTGATGAATCGCCTGTGGTAGTTGGCGAAACCAAGGAAAGCCCTGACGTCGGTGATCTCGCACGGGGTCGGCCATTCTCTGATGGCTTTGACTTTGTTGGGGTCGACTCGGATTCCTTGGCCGCTCACTATGAACCCTAAGTACAAGATTTCCCGTTGGAACAACTCACACTTCTTGGGCTGTAGTTTCAGGCCTGCCGATCTGATCCGATCCAGGACCGCTTCCAGGTTTGCGAGTGCCTGATCGAATGTTCTGCCGTAAGCTATCACGTCGTCGAGATAGCACATACACCGGGTCCACAAGTAACCACGGAGTATGGTCTCCATAAGCCGTTCGAAGGTTGCCGGGGCGTTGCTAAGGCCGAATGGCATGACCTTAAACTGATAGAGTCCCTTCCTTGTGGCGAAGGCAGTCTTGGGTCTATCGCTGGGGTCGACTTCGACCTGCCAGTAGCCGGAGGCCAGGTCTAGGGCCGAGAAGTAGTTGGCGCCTGCCAGGGCGTCATGAGTGTCCTGAATGTTGGGCAAGGGATACGAGTCCTTGCGGGTGACGTCATTCAGGAGCCGATAGTCGACACAGAAGCGTACTTGTCCGTTCTTCTTCCGCACGAGCACTACCTGTGCGCTCCAGGGCGAATCTGACGGCTCAATACACCCCAAGCGGAGCATCTTGTCGATCTCCTCGTCGATGATGCTTTGCTGCGCCTGAGGGACGCGTCGCTGTCGTTGTCGAATCGGGGCCGAGTTGCCGGTGTCGATTCTATGCTGGACGACTTGGGTCCGTCCCAGTTGGCCGTCTGGGTGCATGAATGTGTCCTGGTATTGGTGAACCAGGTTGGCGCAACGCCGATGTTGTTCCGGCGCTAGTCCGGCGCGATCCACCATTTCTTGTAGATGTGGCGGTAGGTCGCGGTAATGACTGGCGTCTACCGTGGCCGGGTCGGGCTCCTCTCCGGGTCGTGGCAGAGCTCCGACGACACTTTCGACAGGGCTTGCTATGGCGACAGGGTCGGAACGGGTGAGCGTAATGCCGGTATCTGCTGGATTGACTACCGACACCTTTACGCACTGCCGATTCAGGGTCGTAAGTGTTCTCCCCATGATGAGGTCGGTTTCCTCGGGAAAGGTCGTAAGTGGCTGGACTATCCTCGGGTGTTGTCGAACTCGAACTCGGGAAGTCGGGACCAGCTCCACTATTGCTTCGCTGCGTGCGGGGACGGTGACAGCTCGTCGCACGGCCATTCTGACAACATTGGCCTCAATGTCTTTATGTGCGAACAGGATTTCTTTGTGTACCTGTATCGTCCCTTCACCGTAATTCACTACAGCGTGAGCTTGCCGAAAAAAGTTCATGCCGAGAATCATGTCGTCATGTATGTCAGCCACACAAAAGGTTACGACCATATGGTTGGTTCCGACCTGTATTGAAAAGTCGATCAGTCCATCGATCGGGTTTGACTGTCCGGTGACGTCACGAATAATAGCCGAAGTAGACCGCAAATGTCGCTGGTCAGCGGGGACGTGACGTAGCTGATCGCGTCGGAGCAGGGAGATCTGCGCTCCGGAGTCGAGTACAGCCTTTATCGTCTTGTTTCCGACGTGTACCGGCAACTTCCAGCATTTGTGATTGGTGGCGCTGGAGTTGTTGATGACAGCCGGAATTTCGGGGTCGTCTAGCGGTGGCCGGAAGAGTGTGTGCAGAGGCGGCAGTTTGGATTCCGGTCCACTCGGAAAAGCGTAGAATCCTCCGTCGTCGGAGATCCACTCAATCTCGGACATGCTGTCCGTTCCGGTGCCGTTGGCGGTCGGGGGTGACACCCCTTCAGGACGACGGTTTCCACATGGTGGTCGCTGTGGCCGCGGTGCGGACACCCCTTCATGAAAAGAGGCCGATTTCGGGGTCGGAGCTTGACATTTTGTACACACCCCTTCAAGAAGCTGAGGTGTGGGCTGGGCCGGCTGCGGGGTCGTTATTGGTGTCGTTACCGGTACAGTAGTCATGACAGCCGCAGATGTGGAGCGGGGAACGTTGTCCTGTTGTCTGGAAGGTCCTTGCTCCTCAGCACCTTCCCCTACTGGTTTGACGACGGGGTCGGAGGTGTTGGTGGGGCCGGTTTAGTTTGGTTACCGGTTTGGTTAGGTACTGACAACACTTGAGCTGTCCTTCTGTCAGTACCGGAACCATTAGGCCGAAATGCTAGCGGTTTCATGCCGTTGCGTACTAGCACATCCTTAAGCCGAAAGCACCGCATCCAGCGATGGCCGGGCTTCTTGCAAAAGAAGCACACCATGGGTCGTCCGGGTTGCGGGGGTCGATCACCTTTCATCGGGGCCGTTGTTCGTAGGACAGAGAAGATAGCCGTTTCCTCGCATAGTCCATTCTCGTCACTAAGGACACACTGGAAGGCTTCGGCCACCCACTCGCGTGAGCTGGTTGGCACTGAGTGTTCGTCGCAACCTTGTAGGCCGGTAGTGTCACTGTCCGCGGGGTCGTAGTAGGCCGCAATTTGCTCTGGGGTTAGTGTTTCCCCCTGAGTGACTTGTCCCATGGCACAGGACAGTTCCTCATTGACAGGGTCGTCTTCCGCGTATCCGCTTGCGGAAATGTCAGCACGTCGTGTGCCTCGATGTCGATCTCTGGCTGTCCTCTGTTGACGACTCTCTACCTTGAGAACGGCCGTAAGTGCCTCACTGTAACTGTTAAAAGTGAGGGCACACAGTTTATCGGCAATGGGGTCGGGTTGGCCGTTCACGAATTGTGCAATTACAGTTCGTTGCCGTGACGTTGGCGTAACGTCATCGAACACTTGCTCCGCCAGGGCTTGGAGTCGCTCCATGTAGTGTTCCGCGTCCTCTTTTCGTTCCCGCTTGAGGAACGGGAAATCGTCCCGTTTGGACTGTCGACGGGGCTCGGGTTCCCAGCCCTCTAGGAGTTGGCGACGGAACTCTCCCCAGGGAGTCGCGACCGGGATATTTAGAGCTAGCGCTTCAGCGCGGCCGCGTAGCGTGCTCCGGAAGGTCGTCGTCTTGTTGAGGTCGGAGTAAGTGAAAGCCGCAGTGAACTGTTCAAAACTTCGAATGTACTGAGTGAGATTGCCCCCCTTAAAGGTCGCACGCCATTGAGCCATTTTAGCCGTAGCCAACGTTTGGGGCTCAGACGTGAGTCTCTGTGGCGTGGGCGTGTCAACACTCACCGCAACTGGTGTAGTCGCTGCAGTGGCCGTCGGAGTCGGAACAGCCGAAGTCGCCGGAGCCGTCGTATCTGGGCCGATCGGGGTCGCGTTAGTGGGGGCGGTCGGTGCTGTCGTCGCGGAGACGGCGAGCGATGCGGCGGGTGGTGCCGTCGTGTGACTGGGGTCGTGTGGTGCTTGTGCAGCGGGGGCCGGTTGACTGTATGGAGGCGTCACCCATGGTATCCCGACCGAGGGTGGGAATACAGCCGGTGGTGGATATCGGTATACCGATCCATCTGGGCATACACCATGGTACACTAATCCAGGCTGTGTACCATGATAGCCGGTGTCAGCTATCACGCTGGGAACGCCACCATATCCGGGCGGTGGGTTCGCGTAGCCGACATGCGGTGAATGGTATCCGACAGCTACTCCATTTGGAACACCGCTTGTTGCGCCAGGGTATCCGACTGGCGGTACACCATATCCGTTGGTGTTTCCGACTGATTGTGAGATCGGAGGTCCGATCATTGGCACAACACTCTCTGCCGGAGCAGACACAACTTGATCTTGTGACGGATCGAAGCGCGGTTGTTCTCCGGTAGTCGGCGATGGTCGGTGCGTGGTCGGCGCGGGAGCGCGTGTGTCGGAAGTCGGCGTGTCGGGGTCGCAGGGTCGGCGACTTGACGTAGATGGTGGTTGCCGAGGTCGCGCTGGTCGTGTGGAGGCGCGATATTCTGTTGTCGCGTCGCTGGGTCGTTGCGGACTTGGAGATGTCGCGATCTGGACAGTAGTCGTCACTGGAATGCTCCCTGTAGTCGCTCTCTCCTGGCTGGGTCGAATGTACTCTACCACGGTCGGCTCGGTCGGTAGACGAGAGTACACCGCTGGTACTGGGTCGTACTGCATTGGCGTCATTGATGGCGCCCGGGGTCGGGTTGCCGAATAAGCACTCGGCGGTACCAGTTCCGTAACATTATCATTGTCACAGACCCACTGCCGTATCCGAGGGTCGCTTGGCGGGTGTGTAACCATTGATGTATCCATGGTTACAGGCCGAATGTTCATTGTAGAATGTACGATACGATCACATACACTCGCTCTTTGACGTGAGCGTGTATAGTCTCTGCCGGTAAAGTTACTTCGTAATTTCTGGGTCGTTCTGGCCGGCGTGGCCGAGTACGCCCTAGCGTGTGCACTTATAATGTCACTCACTGTGTGTAAGGGCGCGAGCGGGTCTTCGTCGAGGTACGCTCCGATGCGGTCTTCAGGTGGTGAGGACGAAGTCAGGGACGATTGGTCACCGAAAGAGTCGAACAGGCCGGTCGGTTGTCGCTCCTGTGACAACGGGACTGTGTCGCTCATGGCAACTGAGCGGGGGCCGGAAGGTCGGAAGGCCGGGTTCGGATTGAACGTTACCTCGTCATCCGTAGGGTCGAGCGGCGGAGCCATCGCCATTTCTGCCGGTCGAATCGGGGTCGATAATCCGAGACTAGCTCAGATCCTGGTCGAACGGCGCCAATGTGAAGAATATCGTTCACGGCCGATATCAAGCCGACTTAAACTGGGTCGTTGTGCTAATAACAAGCCGGCAGTTATATTTCAACTGTTTATTGTGATGATAAATATCCAATGTTCAATCACACACAATCAGGGCCGACAATCACTCCTAAAGTCCAGTGATATTCCCGGTCGAATTATATCCTTATATATGCTATATTATAGTCCTTCTTATATGTCTCACAGTTTATATTCCAGTTTATACAGTTCACAAATATATCCACTTCTGTATTGTCTTTATATATCTTCTTTATAACACTATTGCAGCCATTGCAAGAATACGTCCGTTCACTTGGGCTGCCTCTTCTCAACTGCGCAGATTTGCGGGGCCGTGGGACAGAGTACATGTATTTTCCCGCCAAGTGTGAGCGGAGTTGTGTCATTGGCTATGTATGTGCTGATGTGTGCTGATCTCACCGGGAAAGTGGGTTTCCCCGGTATGTGGCGAGACATGTTTGGGTCTGAATGCTGTGCATGTGATGTCTATGTAAATGAGTATGTGCATGTGAAGGTCAAGGCCGGTGTACTGGGGTCGAATTATTTGATTGGACGGGGCCGAAGGTGTGAGCTGTTTGACCTGTGTTTGCCTTGTTTGGGGGCCGCGTGGTTATTCGTGGTTTTGTATGTTTTGTCCAGGCAGTGATCGTGTAGTGGTTATATTTAGCGTGGTGTGTAGAATATGCATGGGCGAGTTGTCATGGAGATGTGTGCGGGAGGGGACGGGCGTTTACTGTCACTAAAAATGCTACATTTTGTTGTGTGACCATCGAATGATAGATGCATATACGACTTGAATTTCTGCGAGAGGAATACAATAGGCGGATTTGTTGCACCCGTGCGCAACTCACCAGTGAGCATTACTAGTTGTCCGCAGTAAGAAATAATCCTGCCGTTGGGCATGTTTTGAGTGTACCTTCACTGTAGACAAGCGGTGGCGCGGTAAAATAATTTTGAATGGGCTTGGTGATCAATTTCGAACGGTTGGTGATCAATTTCGAACGGTTAGTGATCAATTTCGAACGGTCCGCATAGTGAAACGGGGTGAAAAGTGAGTATATTGTGAAGTAATTTCAGATTCATAGACATAACCTTTCAATTTGGGCACAAAGAAATGATCGGATGTCATTTGTAAGCAGTTGAGGGTTTCCAGGTAGACGTGGAAACACAAGTCATCTTGTATTTCCTGATGATTCCAGTTTGTTGACAATTTGCGTAATATTTAGACCAATTTTATCATCGTATATTGATTATTTTCAAAGCACATATGGCCCACAACCTATATCTAAAAATTGAAGTATGGAGATCAAAGGATAAAGATGCTAACACCGTGATAAGAATAATATTGATAAGCGATCAATTTCGAACGGGCGGTGTTGATTTCGAACGGTTATTTTTCATAGGCGATCAATTTCGAACGTTCAAAAAAATATTTTATTCATGATGTATAATGGTTTCTATGGGTTTCTATCGGCGTCATCGTGACCAATTTTTGGTGCTACCACTGTAAGATTCCTTATGATGACATAGAACGCGCGGAAATGAGAATTAGCATAATTGTGCAAAGATAATAAAGGCTATAAGACTTGCACTACAAATGTATGGCAAAGGATATGCCAAGCGATGTTTTCACGGTTGAAGAAGGTTGGCTGATATTCAAGCCCCTTGAAAAAAATACCTGAGCAAAGGTATTTGTCAACCCCCAGAAAAGTCAGATGTGTCTAAGAGACTGGTGGTTGAAGATGTACCACTGCCAATGGATGAAGATGGTGATGACTACGACTTTGTGGGATCAGATGTGACATCAGCGTCTATTCAAAGATATTTTATGCTGGTTGAAGGCGGAATTTTTTAACAGTTCGATGTCCATTAGATATATTGTCACATTCATCGATAGAGCCTTCATATATATATATTATCAGTGTTTATTAAGGACTGAACTGAGCTGGCCCGCCACGCCGGGATGGGCCTACCATAAACCCTAGCCTATGTAATTTTTCGGCATGTTGACCTGTATGTGTACATATATTATTCATGCATATACAGCTACATTTCACTACTACGGGATAGTGATTCAATGCTTGTTGATACCGATTATGATAATGCTATATTCACAAAGGCCAACGGGCCCATATGCGTAGAAACATACAATATATCGTGGTTTGAGACAAATAAAATACAGCATACATCACAAGTAATGGTATTTATCACAAGTAATTTCAGCGTTATATATAAAGGCAGCTAAACTTCTGATACATTCATCTTTCTTGTGTGACATAATAAATTGAAAGCTTGCTACTGTGCTACAGTTTGGTACAATGAATTTGTTTAAGTATTTCTGACTTGAATTATTATATTGTGGGCAAATTAGGACAAAATGACATTCATCTTCTAATAAATTGATATTATTTACTGATTTACAATACTAGCAAAAGCGTGCATCTTGTTTTGTTTTGTTGTGCCTGTTCTTCTCTATACCAAGTTTATGATTTGAATATCGAAATCTGGCCACAGATATTATGTGTTTCCAATATACAAATTAATGAACAAATAATTTTCTAGAGTCAGTTCTGTTTTGTAATTTCGGTAGTAGTTTAACTTTGAATTTACAGACAATTTTGAATACCAATTTTGTTGTGCAAAATCTGTTACCCTCTGCCGAAATGTATTCACAAATAGTTCTGTATTCATTACCCCCTGAAAATACCACACATCCCCAAACCCGTGAGAACACAACATCATGCGAACATCAGTTACCCAGTTTTTACATCCGTTTTCGTCGCAAACTTTCAATATATAATACATTGCATTTTTTATCCTTTTCACATCTCCATTTTGGACACTACTGAGCCAGAATTTGATACATTTCACATTGTATATGTATACCGATTATGCGTTTTCCAGACATATTTTATACCCACCCATACTATTAGACTAATCACCTCATGTACATGGACAGGAGAAAGGGAAGGGGAGGTGGCTAGATGCTCAACATATATGCATTTAATCAATTTTACAGTGTCATGTACAGTGTATGTATATAATCCTTTCAATGCTAAACACCAAATAGAATTTTGGCTTGTCATAGGCTTATCCGAGAGATAAAAAGTAGTGAAATGTAATAATGACTAACCTACTAATATTTGTAACCCCCAACCCCCCACCCAAGAAACATAAATCAAAAGAAATCACGACACATACACAATTTTCACGGTGAAATAGTTCAGCAGAGCTATCAACAAACCGTTCGAAATTACTCACATGACCGTTCGAAATTACCCGCCTGTCATTTATGAGCGTTCGAAATTGACCACATTAAAATTTTATATTCTACTTGATTCGGGCTCGTTTTGAGGAATATGCATCAATAAAACAGCATAACGTGATTCACTTTAGCTATGTCGAGGTACACGTTCAATTTAACTGACTCATCAAACGTTTGCACACACTAATAACGATATTACATATTAATGACATGTATACTGCTTCTCGCCATTCAAAAATAAATAATAAATAATCATAAAAACTCCCGATGTGCTTCAAAAGCATTCCACAGGTCAGTAAAGTTTCACCGAGGTTGTAAATTAAATATTTTAAATATATTACTTTTCACCTACCTTAATGTGTGGACCGTTCAAAATAGATCGCCAACCGTTCGAAATTGACCATCAACCATTCGAAATTGATCACCAAGCCCGTTCGAAATTATTTTACCGCGCCACCGCTTATCTACAGTGACCTTGCCTTTTGAGAAATAAGTCACAAAATAACATTTGAAAATGACAATTATCAGACAATTAATCATATTTAGTCAAGAACCAAGTCTCGGTTGGTGATCCTTGATGGCTATAGGTTGCCAAAGTAAATTCTGGTGCCAAATGGATGTTTGCAAGTTCATGATTTTGTTACCTTTATATTTACATTATAAGTGAATGGAGAACTGGCGCATTCCAGATTCGGGATCTTACATGCAGTTCGTCCTTGAGACCGTGTTTCCCAGTTCACCACCACTGATTTGCGTTCAAGACATGTTACCATTGGTGTTTACTGACGGTGAAGTGGAGATTTTGTAGCGCCTCCATTTTCACCGCCAGTGAATTAGCTTAACTACTAAAAGGGTGCACTTCCATTTTACCCCCATGGTGATAGATAAATACAAAAGACAAATATATATTAAAAGGAATGAACAGTTCACCATTGTACATGTATAATGCATATGTATAATTATTGAGTTGCATGTTGCCTTTGTTTATGCTGTCTGATGTTGTTGCGATATTACATAAAGATCAACCTCTGAATTGTTCTGACTACTGTGGGATTGCTGCCTCAACATCTTAGTTGTATTTGGATGATGTGATGATTCACTTTGCATCCAATCGAGACGAAATGAGACACCAAGTTTCAGACCGTGTGACTTCCTAACCTTTCGAAGGCGAGAATGTTCCACAAGGATCTTACAGCCTACTCTTCAATGAGGCATTCCAAATGAGGAATTCTTGACATTTTGGATGTCTCAACTTAGTTCATGAGATCATACTTGGAGATATGCTATCCAATCAAGACTGATCCCCTGCAAGACCCAGCCTATCAAACCAAGAATGTGTGTGTGACTGTGACGACCTGGCAATTGTGTGGTTCAGAGCCGTCTGGAAAATGACTGCAAAGTGCATGATTTCACGACTATATTGTATACCTTCATACGATTGAGCAGTGACCCCCTACCTGGACGAAGTGCATCACAATTCGTCGATCTCAAACGTAGTTCAGTGTCGAAATTTAACACTGCTAAATTCAATACAGTTAAGTCATGCAAATGCACCAGACTTATTTACGACAATGATTATTTTCGCTAGAACATGCTACAACAACATGCTCAGTACAGCAACAGCAGCACACAGTACAATGATGAATACTATCCGTCAACATAAATATGTGCAGATGTCTCATAATATTATATAGATGAGATCCTTCACTCATGAGCAAGAAACTGTTATGTACTGTTATACTTATATTTCAAGACAGAGTGTTGCTCGAATGACATATGCTCATTATGCTGACAATGCCTACATGCATGCACGAACAAATTAATAATGATCCGATGATTGTTTGTGTGCCTTCATTTCATATTGACCCAGACGCCAGTTCACAGCATGTGCGGACTGTGCTCTTCTGGCCTGGGATGACTGCGGATGTGGGGATGTATCTCAATGTGTTCTCAGTACTGAGTTTCAAACAAAACAGCAAATCGAGCCACTCATGACACCAAACCTTCCAATCACACATTTGGATTGGCAGATTAGAAAAAAAAAACACTGCAGCTCTTATTGTGCATGTCACAAAACAATGTCGTGGGATTGCAAACATGAACACCAAAAATGGTCTTGGATACACAAGTGAGGTGTTCAACTTTAAACGCTATTTATTTCACTACAATTTATGAACAAGCATTATGGTCATATTAGCATTCCTTGTTGGCTTGAATCTAGGTGTACAGGTGGTCACTGATGTGGGAGGAAACTGTAGAACCTGGCGGCAAAACACTTGCCCTATACAGCGACCACAACGTTAACCATGACATTAAATCGAAATATTAAGGGTCAGATTAATGGAAAGGCAGTCTGCTGAAATTCCCCGGAGTCTGCTGGAATGAAGAAACATTCCACACTTATGATGAGTATAACCACATCCTTGAGGTTTTTCCAGGAGAATCAACTTATGTACATAGTGTGATATCAGAAGATTTGTCAGAAGACTGAGTTCGATTACAATCAGAAGACAAGGCCACGGCCAGAGTTACAAATTGGTGAATCTATTCCCCTTTCAGAACCGTGGTTAGAAGAATCGTAATTGGTTACGTACTAGGACGTATTCAAGAGGGATATTTAATGTACAAAGGTACAAGTGGATATGATCAGATTACAGAATTAGTGACCATAATGAATTCTAACATATCAATGTGCCTAATCCACGAGACAAAATCACAATTCAAGTCACTGAGGAACCGCCTGCAAATCACAAATACTTTGATTATGATATTGTAATCCAAAAATAAATCAATTTTTCTTGTGTGTTTGGGGGTTCCAACCATATGGCTGCATATGCCAGACAAAATACCTGAGTATGTGCAGGACCTCCTCACTAGGCTTCGAACAGCACATACCACAGCCAGGCAAACCTTGAGGACAAAACAACAACGGGCCAAGAAATACTATGATCTAAAGCTGAAGGAGCACAGCTTCAAGCTGGGGGATTAAGTATACAAAGAGAATACGTCCTCAAAGATATGCCAGAGTAGGAAGCTACAACTGATCTACCCCAGACTATTTCTGGTGGTGAGTGTCCTATTTCCTGTGTTGTACAGGACAGAAGGTAGGAGAAGAGTGTCTGTGGTCCATCATGACCGTCTGCGGCTCTGTCATGACAGAGCAGTGCCAATGTGGATCCGACGACGATGCCATGACGTACTCAAGACAGTAGAGGAGGATATGGAGGAACAGGAAGAGTGCCCTGTCACTCGTTCTGATCTGGAGCCTCTGGAGTCTGTGTCCTGTCGTCGCAACCCTGATCCAGATCCTCAGGAGTCAGTGTCCTGTCGCTGAGGACAGTTTGGATGATGACCTTCTACCTTATGAAGACGCCTTCCAGGAGGGAGAATTGACGACACTTTTCCAAGAGCCAGAATGCAGCCGCCTAGGATGCCACATAAGGCGCCCAGTGTACCTACAGGACTATGTCCTACATGTATAGTTAAATCCTACAAACTCTTGGAGGGCTTAGCGTAAGATCAGCACAAAACTGGTGATAATCTGGCAAGTTGTTTTTCAGATGGAGGAAGAGTGGCCCTGATTACGAGGAAGAGCCGGAGCCAGAACCAGCTGCATGATCCAGCGCCACCGCGGACCTCACACCTGTTTACCCTGATAAAAAGCACAAGAAACAGAAAAAGAGAAGCCCCCCACTGAAAGTACTCCCTATAGAGTAGTCCAGCATTCTCCAGGTCCATATGATGGTGTCGTTCACTGACTGTTGGGCATCGGCGGGGAAGTGCTGTACTCACTCAAGGACGTCGTCCAGACGGGGGCCATATTCGAGGTGCAAGGAGATGAATAGGCCTTTCATCAGACCAGCCCACCACTGCAGGTTGACGTACGTCAGCAGCGAGTTATTGGAATGCCGATCATCGATTTCCGGTTGGTGATGGTGGAGGATGTGGCCTACTCCAGTGCCAGAGGTGTCGCATGTCAAGAATGCCTGTTGGGCATTATAATACCAAGGGAGGTTGGCACGTTCGACGTGCCTCCTGACACATATATACACCACGCCGGGCAGGTCACTGGATCACCCCCCCCCCCCCCAACCGCATGTCTGCCTTGTTCCATTAGAGGGTCATGGCGGAGCTGGTGGCTCCCCTCACACTTGACCTCCGGGATGAGCCTGCTGAGTTGGACGCCATGCCTCGCTGGAAAACTGTGGATAGCCATTGCCTCCTGGACAAGTTACATCTCTCCTGCCCCTAAGCCACCTACCTGACACAAGTGAAAGCCACGATCAGGCAACTGAACATCGACTTCCAGGTTTCGCCAATTGACAAGCTTGTGGTGATCCACGCCGACAGGGATCAGGATCAGAGCACCGTCTACACGGATACCATCCGGATCCTGTGACAACACTTGCCATCCAATCATCCCATATACATGCATTGTTTCAGCGGGACCCTGGACTAGGTCAACCAGTGGAGGTCAGCCTACACCAACATGCTGTTCATCCCGGACTACTCGTTGACCATGATGGACCACGGGGATACTACGAACAAGTGACTGATGCTACAGGAGATTCCTCTCGACCAGATCTTGCTCGGGATGGACGCCCCTTACTGCCTCCCTCGTCCCTGGGATCTGATGCCTCTGATATGGGCGGTGGCACGCTTCAGGAATTTGTTGCCCATGATAGTTGTAGTGTTAGTGTTTATAACAACGCCACATAGATGGCTCCACTGTAGTCTAGATAAATATAATCTACCAGTCACTGTCATAAGGGGAGTCTGGCTAATAAACGTGTAACAGCTCCGTACTGTGTCTCATTCAGTCACATACCACACACGTATATAACACCACATGATGTCAGAAGTTTTGGATACTGAATGCAGACAATCAAGGAATAAGTACAACATACGTTTGTCGGATTGGTGATAATATCAATTAATTAATTATTGGTGATAATATCAATTATTAATCAATGTTGGCTAATTAATACAGCTCTATAAGACAAAGCTCTATAGAAGCACAGCCAGACACACACAGAAAGTAACCAGCCGATCCAGACTTGAGTCCAAAGTCCAACTCGTCAGCTTCAAGCCAGAAGAATGGCCGAAGTGGCTACGTCGGTTTGAACGGTTTAGTCTAGCATCTGGATTAAATACAAAGGCAGAAGAAGAACAAGTTAACGCTCTTGTGTACGCTATGGGTGATAAAGCATATGACATCCTGCGGTCCCTAACTCTCACAGACCAGCAAAAGAAGCAGTACAAACCAGTGAAAGAAAAATTGTGTGCATACTTCATGCCCCAACGTAACCTGATATTTGAATGTTCAAAGTTCAATTGAAGGAAGCAAGAAGAGGGGGAAGCAGTGGACGACTTCATAACGGATCTCTATGCACTCGCTGAATATGCCGAGTTTGGTGCGTTTCATGATGAAATGATTCGTGACAGGATCGCCATGGGGGTGAGAGATCACAAGCTAGCTGAGAAACTCCAGCTGGATAAAGATCTGACGCTGAAAAAAGCAGTGGAGCAGGCACTGCAGGAGAAGCCGTGAAAATACAACAAAAATTCCTGAGGAATGATGACCAGGAAGCCGGTAATATTGACGCTACAGCAGCAGTCAGGAGAAAGAGGGGTCAGATTACAAAACAAAAGAAAGCCAGTCGACCACAGCAACAGCAAAAAGAGCACACCAAAGGCTGCATTAGATGTGGAAACAAAAAGTCACACAAAAGAGAGATATGTCCTGCCAAAGGTGAAAAATGCTTTCATTGTTCAAGAACAGGACATTACTCAAGCATGTGCTCGTTCAAGCATAACATCGCTGAAGTGTGCCAGGACGAGTCGAGCGACACAGATGAACAGGGATTACCAGCAATTTTACTTGGTGTCGTGGCCGACCAAAACAAAGATGGCTGGAAGGCGGAGATCACAATTGGTGAGACAATTGGTGAAACTACAAGATGACAGCAAGCCATTTGCCTTGACGACTCCAAGAAGAATTGCTATTCCACTACTTCCGAAAGTCAAGGAAGAACTCGGGAAAATGGAGAGAACTGGCGTCATCACCCATGTAGAAGAACCAACAGAATGATGTGCAAGTATGGTAGTAGTCCCAAAAGCCAACGGGGAAGTCAGAATTTGTGTTGACCTCAGCAAATTGAACGATAGTGTACAGAGAGAGAAACACCAACTTCCAGCTGTAGACCACTCCCTAGGCCAACTTAGCGGAGCCAAGGTTTTCTCCATACTGGATGCAAATTCGGGCTTCTGGCAAGTGCCACTAGATGAGAAATCATCACTGATGACAACCTTCATCACACCCTTTAGACGTTATCGTTTCAACCGTCTATTCTTCGGGATTTCATCGAGTACAACGCTTCCGACTCAGATTGATGAGATTTGCATACACTATCCCACACGTGCAAGGCAAAGATCTGCACACTGCAGATGCCCTCTCTCAGGCACCTGTGAAACATCGTGAAACATCTGATGTGTGTGACTTCCAAGAAGAAGTGAAGGCGTATGTAGATGCAGTGATGATGAGTCTACCTGCTACAGAGATGCGACTGCAGGAGATCAAACACAATTTAGAAGTAGACAAGGTGTGTCGCGAGGTGATGTACTACTGCATTGAAAGATGGCCTGCAAAGGATCATCTAGGCGGATTGGTGCGACAATTCTACCCCTTCGCATCAGAGCTAACGGTAGAGCAAGGCCTGCTATTGAAAGGTAACCGTCTCGTCATTCCATCCAACATGAGACTAGATATCCTGGACAAAATCCATGATGGTCACCAGGGCATAGTCAAATGCCGGGAAATAGCGAAACCATCAGTTTGGTGGCCAGGGATTAGCAAGCAACTGGGAGATTTGGTCGAAAACTGTGCAAGCTGCAGAAGAGAGAGACACGTGCCATCACAGCCTCTCATGCCAACGCCACTGCCAACCAGACCATGGCAGAAAGTAGCTTCGGACCTGTTCGAGTGGAAGCAAAACAGATACTTGCTCATGGTGGACTACTACTCAAGATTCATAGAAATCGCTAAATTGGGAAAATCAACAACATCAACCGTCATCATACAACATATCAAGTCCATATTTGCGAGACACGGCATTCCCGAAACTGTGATCACAGACAACGGACCACAGTACATCTCCAATGAATTTGCAAGATTCGCAGAGAACTATGGCTTCACCCACACAACAAGCAGTCCACGATATCCACAGAGCAATGGAGAAGCAGAGAGAGCCGTACAAACCATCAAGCATCCGTTGAAAAAGGCTGAAGATCCCTACAAGGCATTGCTCGCCTACAGATCAACTCCCCTAAAAAATGGATACAGCCCAACAGAACTGCTCATGGGACGCAAACTCAGATCCTCTGTTCCCATGCATCTGCGCCAATTGACACCCAGATGGCCAGAATCACTAAGCGTGGCTCTCAAAGAACAACAACTGAAAAAGCGCCAAAAAAAAATTTCGACCATCGCCACAGACTTCAGGACAGAGAAAACCTGAAGGAGGGGGACGAGGTGTGGATAACAGATCAAAAGACCAAGGGCACAGTGATGAAAACACCAAGTGACAAGCCAAGGTCGTATGAAGTGGAGACACACACTGGCACACTGAGACGGAACCAGAGACACATCATCAAACAGCCACAGCGTGCGGAACAATCAATGATAATGAGCGCACAATCTGAGCATGATGACACACGTGCAACAGTCACAAGATCTGGACGAGCCTCCAGGCCACCGGAAAGGCTGGATTTGTGACTTCTAGAGTCAGAATAACCCCCTGTGTGTTTAAGGCAAGGTAGTCCACCCTTGGCCTTTTTATGTATATGTTACATGTATTCAAATATATAATCAAGCATATAATATGCATGCACATGATGTCTATTGGCCTAAGAATTTAAAAGAGGAGATGTAGTGTTAGTGTTTATAACAACGCCACATAGATGGCTCCACTGTAGTCTAGATAAATATAATCTACCAGTCACGGTCATAAGGGGAGTCTGGCTAATAAAGGTGTAACAGCTCCGTACTGTGTCTCATTCAGTCACATACCACGCACGTATATAACACCACAATAGTGTGTGAACTGGCTCAAGCGAACACTGCTTGCTTTTTCCGCTTCCCGAACCCGTAAGTGATTCCGATATTCATTGCTCATTGTTCATCCATGGGATGATCACTGTCCTGTTACAGTCGTCGCTTATGGCGATCACTGTCTTTGTTATAGTAGTCGCGTAGGACCCCATGTTATTCGCCTTCACCCGTGGGTGAACCCGTTTTCAAGTTTGGCTTTTGCAGAACTGAATTTTTTCGATTTGCTATTTAGGCCTAGGTATGTGTAGATATCCTTAGCATGTACCGTGAATGTTTCAATGTTTGAGTTCGTGTGAAAAATACCCTTCACCAAACGTTAGGCCTATATGGTGATTAGGAGAATGTCATTGATCTAATTTGTTTTGTAATTCCCCGTGTGGATAGGAATATGCTGAGTTAGGCAAATAGAGTAACTTCAATAAAAATGACAAAATTATCAGTGATTATGTTGCGATTTCATGCGGTGAGTTTCATGATCGAAAACGAGGCGGAAGTTGGGGGTCAACGGGTCAAAGGTCACACTGCTGAATAACAGATGTTCTCGGCGAATGTGTGGAATTTTAGATATTTTGTCAGTTTATGGACTTGTCTTCATGTTGAAGGCTAAAAATCTCACTTGCTATTCGCCATTATAATGTAAGTAGTGTTGTAAATAAGCCGAAATGACTTTCGGGTCATGACAGTGCTTACAATAACAAATCGTGAAACGTGACAAAGCCTAAGTTCAAAGGCTGAAGGCAAAGCGATGTTCAGCAGACAGTTCAGCACTCACTCAGCCTCAGGCTCCTGTCAGGCTCCGTCAGGCTCGAACGAGTTCGGGGAATGTGTCGGATCGAGTTGACAGATCGAGATGACAATTCGAGTTGCCCCATCACATATTCCTATGCCAATCTGTCTGCCAGTATGTATGTAACTGGGGTCCTTATGAATCACCCGATCGCTAGATCGACTCGTGTTTAATTGGACAATAACAACAGTTTCTCGTAAACCCCTTGTCGTTGTGCTACCAATTCACCTACGAAGGAAACCTTGCGTTTCGGCGCCAAGTCCTCCAAATAAACCGGAAGTGATCTCACTGAGACTGTCACATTTCACGAAATGAAATAGTTCCGGTTTTGTTTCTGTTTTAGTTCACTGTCTGCGGTTGAATCAGATTCTAAAGTCGAGGAAGATGTTGTGAATCATGAATCCACGATTGGCATGATGAATATATCAAAGTAAAGCTGTAACAGGGACTTAACAACCTACGCTGTTTCTCCTTCCAATTCGAAATATGGACAATTGACACTGATTGATCTGACCGACGATCACATGACCGTGTGAACCCCTGGCGACCGGGCGCATTCAAGAAATCTCCAAAAGCAGGTTCAAAATTAGGACCAATGGCCGCCGAGATAATGCGGTCACGTGGTCGACGGTCATGTGATCAATCAGTGTCAATCATCCATATTTGGAATTGAAAGGAGAAACAACGTGGGTTGTCAATAAAATGTGTTTGTCAATTAAATGTTTTTCGCTGAGTCGGCATTTTTCGCTTTCGTCCATATCTCGGAAACGGTGCGCCATAGAGCGAAACGGACGATATTTTCGGACCCGTCAGCCTAGACAAACATGTCTAAAGGGTACCATAACATTTTTTGTTGAGTCGGCATTTTTCGTTTTCGTCCATATCTCCGAAACGGTGCGTAGAGCGAAACGGACGTTATTTTAGGACTCGTCGTCTTAGGCAAACATGTCTAAGGGGTATTAGGCACGACCTTTGACCCTGACCATAATTTTTTTTGCTAAGTCGGCATTCTTTGTTTTCGTCCATATCTCGGAAACGGTGCGTCGTAGAGTGAAACGCACATATTTTCGAACTAGTCGCCCTAGACGAAAATGTCTGAAGGGTATTAGGGACGAGCTTTGACCTTGACCTTGAATTTTTTCACTGATTCGGCATTTTTCGTTCTTCATCGATATCTTGGAAATGGTGCGTTGTAGAAACGGACGTTATTTCGGACTCATCACCCTACTAACATGTCTGATGGGAATTATGGATGACCTTTGACCTTGACCATAAATTTTTTTGCTGAGTGGGAATTTTTGTTTTTGTCCATATCTCGGAAAAGGTGCGTCGTAGGACAAAATGGACGTTATTTTCGGACTCCTTGCCGTAGACTAACATCTGTGAGGGGTATTAGGGATGACCTTTGACCTCGACCTTAAATTTTTTTGCTGAGTCGGCATTTTTCGTTTTTGTCGATATCTCTGAAACGGTGTGTCGTAGAGCAAAACCGATATTTTGGACTCGTTGCCCAAGACAAATATATGTCTAAGGGGGTATTATGAATGACCTTCGACCTTGACCTTAATTTTTTTCGCTGAGTCTTCATTTTTCGTTTTCGTTGATATTTCGGAAATGGTGCATAATAGTAGAGTGAAACAGACCCTGACCCGAATGGTTTTCGTGAGTTGCCATTTCATTTTGGATCTCAGTATTGTGTGTCATAGAGCAAAACAGATGCCATTCCTGGCAAGCATATCATAACTGTTATAGGTTAGTCTCTACACCGAAATGCCTCCAAGGCATCTTTAGGTCTTGACTCCTAGTTGATTTTGATTTAAATCTGAGTACTATTTTGAATATCTCAGACTCATCAAGGAAAAACTTCTCTACTGTATGAACATGATTAGGCGATTCGTTTTTTATTTCATGGTTTACGAACGACGGATGAAAAAATGTTGGGTCGGAGGAAGGAATAAAAATTAAAATAAAACTCAAATTGACTCAGATGTAGTGTCGGGGAAAATAATATCTTCAAAAAGTATAAATTATGCCTAAAAGCATAAATCAGGAACAATAAACAGTTTTTTTCTTACACATGCACAAAAACAACAAATGCTCACTCGTTTCAAAACAAAAGCAACATGTCGTGAATGCAATAGACGCAAGATTGAGGGAATTAACCTTATTTTAACATTTATCCACATGGGAAAATTGCTGTCGGCGGAAATAAAAAAGATGAACTCAATTTTATTTTTATTCTCAAAACAGAAAATCTAGGGTCGGCGGGTTTATAAACCAAGAAATAAAAAATAAATTGCCTTACTTGTAGGCTGTTGATTTAAAAAGTAAATTTAGTTCATTTGAGATGTAGAGTAATATTGTTGACTTACAACAGTTGTTGGAAATTCCCCGTTTCAACACTACATGTTTAAAAACTATCAGTAACATTGGTAAATAGGGAAGAATATGAGGATTTTGCGACACTGTAACAGGAGATGCATGTCTCATACCTACATGTATGTGTAGTTCTACTAGTATTGTTGTAATTATAAAGTCATGGCCATACTTGGAATAATTTTATGGTGACAGTGAGGTCTATTTCTGCACATAACATGCATAATAAAAACATTATTTGGAGTCTAGAGGCCTGGCCCAAGACTGTATATACATGATATGTCTGTTCTTGAAGAACACATTGATTTTTGTTGGAATGCATTGTGCATGGCGATTGCATTAGTACTTGAACATGTAGTTTACTTGCATGCATTACTAAAACCTGCATACATGTATTGATATCATCATACACACATATAACAACTGCAAAAAATGTATTTATTGTCTTTGAAGAAAAATGTGAAATGACAGAACAGAATATAGAAGCAATGAAATCCTAGGAAATAACTACAATTTACTAAATTTAATCAAGTTTGACGAGAACAACTCAAACAGTATGTATATCATATGTACACTCAATTTATTTGCTACATGTATATCATTTATACCAAGAAATCTGTCTATGTCAGCGAGCAAAACACTTTTTACACTATGTACAGACTTGAAAACTTTGGGACATATTTTGTGGCATATGTCGTGACTTCTGACTTTTTCATGTCCTTGAATGACATGTACATTTTTGTTAGTCACCCATACATATCTCGGATGTAGATCTACAGTAGTTTTAGACCAAAGATCTATTATGTTTTATGCTACAGTACGCCCTGTAATAGAGTGTGGCCCACACACTGGTCTGCTCCAACTGGTATTTGACATCAAAGGGATGTACAGTAGTTATAAGGTGACATACAGTACAATGTAGACTAGGTTTTATTGTTTCCGAGAATGGCTCTGACGTAAGCTGTGAGAGTGCTGTATCACGTTTTATTCCATACAGTTACAGTGGTGGACGGGTGGTTAGTACTGATAGAGTTGTTTTGTTTCGTGAGTGAGTTGCTAGACTTCTTCATGTTCTGTGAATGTGATGATGATATCTGATGTGTGTTTGATGGAGAATGCTCGGTGCAAACCCACATCCACACACATGTATATATGTACAACTAGACATGTACGTATACATGTTCTTTTTAGCATGATCGTGGTCATGGAGGTAATACATCACAATGCAAAACATGTAAAATGTTAAGTCGTACAACAAAAAACATATCCCGCACATATGGTACATTCCCACATATACAACATGATATACCATGTATACTAGTACCTGTTTGCTCTATTTATTTGAATCTCAGGAACATGTGGACTCATTGTTGAATTTGACCTAACTTTTAAAACTGTTCCCTTCATTTCAACATGACAGTAAGTTTTGAATCCATAAATATTTTTGTAATCTTCAGGTAATACTATACCTGTCTTGTATGTATTTTTGTCATATTTCAATCCTGAGGCAGGTGTAAATTTTTTTGACAGCACACTTATCATCAACCTTAAATATCTGATAGCTGGGCAGCGTGCATCAAAAGGGGAAAATGTGCGCTTCTACGTTTGGAGAGGCCCTGGAGAGGGCTTCACTGATTAAATAAACTTTTGAGGACGTTGCGGGTATCACACTAATATATGTAAGTGCAGGGGACTTGAATGTGTGGAGTTATAGACTAAGGACTTAGAACAAGTTCAAGGGAATCTGTTTAAGCAGCTGTATGTATACATGATGTATGAAATACATGTATGTATATATGCATATTATATAGCCAACTCCCCTTAAATGTGATAGATTCAAATTTGAAATTTTCTGTTAGTGCATAATGTCAAGACTTTGTGTTTAAAATAAAACTGGTACATACTCAGTTCAAATGTGTATTCACATATATTCATGGATCCCTTCTTGTTGAAAAAAGGGTTTTATCTCCCCTATTTTCAGGGATGAGCTTTTTATCATTCAAAATATGTACATGTTTCCTCTTGTTCATGTACAGTTAGATAATGTAACCCTGGATTTTATCAAGCACTTGTGCTATTAATAATACCAATTATAGTTTACATAATATTCTTGTATAAATGTTGTATTTAGCAAAGACCAACTTTAATAATATATCATATAATAAATTATTCAACAATGAACTGTAATCATGGTAATTATTGCCTAGTGGGAATTCCCCCTTTTGACAGTTGCAGTTTCTTGTTTCACTTTTACGTTGAAGTGTTCACGTGATCACGTGATCTGCGAGCAGTGAGTGAATACAACCATGTGATGAACAGGAACATCTTGGCCATCAGTTCCACCACAAGGGTATTACATATATAGTATTGTTTGATACATTTGAAAGCTACAACTTGTGTGTGCTGTTTCTACATGCTCAAAATTGATTGCATGTATAAAGAAAAAAAATTTTTCGAGTCACAAAATTACCATGGGTGACGCACGAGCACATGTAACACAGTTTTGAATGCATTGAATAAAGAATATATTAATACAAGCCTATCAAGTGAGCATATCACTTTCGAGAGGGAAAAAACATCATTAGCCACATGTATGTATATGTATTCCATCCAGTTGTCATATGATACCATGAGCTAGTGTATGGTGGTGTGTGTTTACATTGTGTTCATGTACAATGTATGGTATATGCAGGACCCGTCACTTGCTATCTATTGTTGTGATCTCCACTCTACGCAAGTGTTGTACATTTGCTATATGTGTTTATAGTTTGTTGTATATCTTATCGTGCAGATTGTGTCGTTGACGCAAAGACAGCGATGTGAGTCGAGCGCCGCTCTGGGAAATGGAAAGCTGCACAATCACAAGGCACACTTGTCATCCTTGAGGTAACTGTTATTGTTCTGATTAACAATATATATCTAACAATATATTAAACATGCATGGTGATAATAAAAGTAAATTGTATTGTGTATTATATGTTTAATTTTGCTTTTCCCGAGCGTGATACATGTATTTTAAAATATTACTTACATGTATTACGAACAGTAACAAAGATTTTCAGATTTACGTTTAGTGTACCTAAAACTTTAACATGTTTAACTACAGTTACATTTCAATTGTTCTTGAAATTCATTCTCTAGAGCTTATACTACATAAGCATACAAATGAATGAAAATAACACTACATTATACAACATGTGCCTGTAAGTACCATGCTGTATTGAAGTATCTCACATAGTCTGATACAGTTCCCACATGTTCAGGATGCATATTGTAAATGTTCCTTTCATATCAGGTAAATAGGTAATCCAACAATACACGTACACAAATTAATATGTCAACTGTGCAATTTCAGTTGTGCTCGACTCCAAGATGGCTGGTGCCCTCTTTCATATATATGTGCATGATGTATGTAATCTCGATTATTGGTACATTTTATACTACCCTGTATAAACACATTTTTAGGACAGTGCTTGATCATTTCGATAACTTCAAACTTTTAAATACTGGTAATGCTAACAGTTTGAAACCAGGCCATTGGAATTTAGTATGTGCAATGAACCTAATCATGCATAATAATTGGGGGGGAAATAAATGTGAATTTTTAAAACCTGACAGATTTTTTCCATACACTGGAGTATGACCAGGCACCAGGTATACATGTTCAGCATGTTTTTGTTTGGGTATCTCTGATGATCTGAGACGATAGAAGCCTGTGCTGACTGTTGGTACTACTGCTCGTCCATCCCTCCGTCAGTCTGCCTGTTCAGTTTGTCTGTGTGTGTGTTTGTCTGTCTCCCCACTGGTGCCTGGTTCACAGCAGATCCAGGGCCCTGCCCGAGCACCATTGTCTTGTATCAGCTGGTAAATGAATATGAACCTGCGGCATTGCCAGCCCATGTTGTTGTAAACAATTGGAATCTGCTCGCTTAGTACCAACCCAGCCAGCAGCCGCAGCAACAACAATGTTTACCTTTCCACATTCATCATAAAATTTCAGCCGACACAGTGGGAAAAATCGCGGCCACGCCACACATGCCTAGCCATTGTGTAATGCTATTCTTTCATGTCATGTCTGCTTACATGGCTACCTGCCCTGGTTATAACATGCTGTTGCTAGTGCAGTGGGTAAGAGGAGAACCAGACAGAAGGCGGTGTAGCCGGGTGCATCTTTTACCGGCGATTCATGCAAGATTGATGGCCCGTCCAGCCCTAGGATTCCTCGGCAATGAAGATAAATCGATCTGCCGTAGACGCTAAACGACGTCCTGTAACTTCTTTATGACGAATGTTTGCACAAAAATGTAATTAGCTTCAAGGAAAAGTCTGTGTTCATCATGCGCATATAGATAAGGTATCAGATACTTTGGATAGATTAATGAAATTTTATTACGTAGGTTGATTTTTGGAGTCGGATGCGTTTAGATTACTCAGTTATGTAATCATCTGAATATTATTGGGACTTGTTTGTGTTTGTGAAATCTGTATTTTCAAACTGAACTTGGTCACTCATAAGCCATCCAATATTGATATTTGTCACGGTCTCAGAAGTTCTGTATTTACATGATTTAGTCATGACTCAATGATGCTACATTTTATCATGATATAACTGCACTTTCCACTGTTCTCACCTGGGAATTAAAATGGGAATCAAAACTATTGGACAGAAAATTATTCTATGTTACAGTTTGCTAATGTAGAAAACAATGATGCTATATGTAAATTGTTGTATACTTTGAAGACTGTATGAGTCGACATAGGTGTGCATGGTAGACATGGGATAACGGTATCACGATCAATATTCATGATATTGTTTGGCTGAAGTTATTTGACTGTACGACAGGCAATAAATTTGGTCCATACTTATACTTTGACTTCTAAAAACTCGAAGTATCAAGTTATCAGCTATAAATGGTTAGTACATAAAATAAGATTGAACTCGCTGTTATTTGATCTCGATAGGGACATATTCATTCACTTTGCACCTGAAGCGGCTGTGTTTAGCCATACTTCCCGAGAGTAACTGGTACGACTTTAATGATTTGACTGGGAGACAAAGACGTTACATGGATATGAAGTCCTCGTGTCGCTATCAACTGGAGGTTAGCCAGTGCAGGGATAACCACTGATGTGGTATACCTCGACTGCTTGCATGATGACATGGACAGGTACATCAATAAACGTCAGATCCACATAAAATCCTGGTCTCCTTTGGACCATGCAGACAGTTGTTAGGTACATCGCTATAGCAACTGTAGCAGGCAGCAGAAACTGGATATAAAAGACGGCTATAAGGGGTTGCACATACAATGAATATTTTGCATCATTGCTTGACTCAGGTGGGATATTTGTGATATATTGAAAAGGTTATCTCTCTACTGATAATGGCACATGTTTACCATGTTTACTAAGGCCTTTGTGATTTTGAGTCATGCAACAGTACAAAACTTTGGGCCATTATCATCTTTAGCTGGGTTTCTGTGAGTATTATGCTGCACATGTGAGGAATACCAGCAGTCATCAGGTCATGGTATTTGGTTCTGTGAAATGTCAAACAGGATAAATGGTTAACGTAATTCATTTTTTCGGGAAAATGTTCTTCCTTTCAGATGCCATGAAGTCATTACACTAATTTAATATATGATTGATGTTACTGAAATTGCCATATTTTATGCTGTGAAAATTTTGGCTATACATGCATGTAGTTGGGTGGCATGTGCTAAATATTTATTGTATCCCCCGAACAAAGTTCGGCGGATACTATGGATTTACGATCGTCGCGCCGCCGCCGCCGCCGCCGCCGCCGCGTCCGCAGACACTTTCTTGTGAACGCGCTGCAGGTTGCAAATATGAACCGATTTTGATAATATTTTATATGGACATGTCTTATGGTGAGATCTGGACACCTATCGATTTTGGTTGCCATAGCAACCAAAATAGCCGATTGGCGTAACATTTTGTGCTCAAATGAGCCTGTTTAACACACATGGGTTGTGAACGCTCTACGGGTGGGAGTTTTCAATGAATGATGATGAAATCGCACAGGCTCAATGAGAAAGACCATCACACGAAACCTATTGTTTTTCAGAATGATCAAATAAATATTAATAAGTTTGAGAGGTTAACTTATTACGACAATTAAAATACCTACTTTGACATGTGTGATCACTCCAATAACCTGTACTATGAAAGCAAATTGCACTGGATTCTTGTTCAGAATACAGAACTGATGTTTTTGGTGAAAAAAGAACAATATTACTGAATAAGTTAACATTGGTTTTACTAGTTAAGTCTATTATTGACCACAATAAAAATAGTTAAGACGAGAAACATTTATTATTGAGCTCAACAAGGTAAAGGTTTTGTCCAGTAGAGACTTCACAGGTGTAACCGAATAAGTTAACATTATTTTTACTAGTTAAGTCTATTATTGGCCACAATAAAAATAGTTAAGACAAGAAACATTTATTATTGGGCTCAACAAGGTAAAGCTTCTGTGCAGTAGAGATTTCATGGCTGTAGCCGAATAAGTTAACATCAGTTTTACTAGTTAAGTCTATTATTGACCTCAAGAAAAAATTTATTATTGAACTCAACAATTTAAAAGTTTTGTCCAGTAGAGATTTCATTGGTGTAACCGGATAAGTTAACATTATTTTTACCAGTAAAGTCAATTTTTACTTCGAATTTCAACTTGGAACCAAGTTTGGCACATATTATGAATTAAAATATAATTTATGGTGAAAAGATCGATCTGGCTCCAATTTCATCATCTTGAATTGCAGTTTTGGTAAACTTTTACTTGAATTTCAGCTTGAAACCAAGTTTGGCACATATTATGAATTAAAATTTAAATTATGGTGAAAAGTTGATCTGGCTCCAATTGCGTCATCTTGAAATGTAGTTTTGGTCAACTTTTACTTTGAATTTCAACTTGGAACATAGTATGAGTTGTTTGGCGCATAGTATGAATTGAAATATAACTTACAGTGAAAAGTTCGATCTGGCTCCAATTTAGTCATCTCGCAACTTAGTTGCGAACCAAGTTGCGAATGCAGTGATTTTAGTGGTGATCTTGAATTTGACCTTCAAAAGTGTCTGAAAGGTTTCACACTCACAATGTACATCAGCGATATATTTGGGGCAACAGGGATGATAGGGCTACGGGGGATACACCCAAGCGGTCGTAGGCGACCGGAAGCGTCTAGTCTTTCTATTGATTTTGTTCCTTATATTTGAGAGCTCTTGGCTGTGTTTTCAGATGGCATGAGTGAGTAGCTGCACACAGGACGCTAGTTGAAAGGAGTCAGCCGACAGAGACACGATGGGATGTTTGTGTTCACGGGGAGCTCTCGAGGAGAACAGCCCACGAACCTTCAACGTGGTCAACGTGGACGACCTCGGGCAGGAGCGCAACCCCGGCAGCATCGAGATCACAGAGTCTGAGCTCGTCTGGTACCAACGAGGCAAGGACCCAATTCGCTGGCCGCTCAAGAGTTTACGGCGGTACGGCTTTGACGCAGAGCTTTTCTCATTCGAGAGCGGTCGTCGGTGTCCCACAGGTGAGGGGATCTACGCTTTCAAGTGCCGGCGCGCAGAGGCGCTGTTCAACTTGCTGCAGGACAGCATACAGCGACAGCGGACAGGGCAGGATGATGGTAGTCTGCCCACCGCTTCTTTAGTTCCAGTCAGTCAGCACACACACACGTTACCTAGAATCCATGTGCCCGTCACAGAAAGTGCAGTGACTCGAGCCAGTCGGCCCAACTCGGCCGAGTTAGAGGTCCTGGCTTCGATGCCCATCAGTCCGTCACCTCCCCTGTATGTCAACGGTGTCGATCCCGGCCACCGACACGAGTACATCAACACCGACCTGAACCCGTCCTCTACACGTCAGAACTCCGTCATCGACGCCGCCAACGTGGGCGTCATCGTGCCCCCTGCTGCTGCGGCAGGGATCGAGCCCATCCAGTATGCAGAGCTGGACTTGCCCAAGCCGGACGAAGCCGTGGCCAGCGAGGCTGCTGCTGGCCAGCTACCTAACGGACATGGACCCAATCGTAGCGATGCCGTCAAGGTGCTTCCGTCTAGTCAGCAAGTCATGTATGTAAACGTTCCTGCCAGTGAGATTAAGAAATCGGCTGGCCTCGGTACCAGCAATAGTTCGAGTAAGGGTGCCACTGGTAATGCTGTGGGCAATGGGATGTCACAGTCATATACTGGCAGCCAGCGAGCAGCCAGTCAAGCCAACAGCTCCAAGGTGAACTACATCCAGATCGACCATGGCGAATCAGAGAACGGTGCTTCAGGTCTCAACCAATCACCACATCTTTCTGCAGCGATCCTCTCCACCCCGGAGTCTCCGACCCGTGGCGTCAAGACGGAGACCTACGCAAGCATCGACCTGGAACGGACGCTTGCACTGCACAAAAACCGACGACACAGCACCGACGACGAGGGCTCGCGGAAAACCAGACACAACAGCAACATTGAGGAGTTGTATGGGGGAGAATCGTAGCCATGGCTACCCTGAGGGGCATGTATTGTGAATATAGACTGGCCGATGGTCAGCCATCAATCTGGCATTTATCATTTCTGGCAAAGCATTTATATCACTATATCTATAGATATATCATTGTGGCCTAAAGACATGTAAAAAGTATCTCATGGTTTGATGAATATTGAAGCATTTAGTACGAGATAGGGTTCAATGCAGTTGTGTGCAGCTGTTTGTATGCAAACACGGCAAAATAGTAATTTGTTCCCAGATGTCGTTTCAGCATACAGTTTAAACATCATGATAAATGTGTGTAACATTTACTGATCCTCCAGGCATATACGATATTTACTAAGTACTCATGAAGAACTTTATCCATATTTGTGCCTGGAGTAAAATTCACTTCGTGGCATCAGCTGTGTCAGATATCTGTCAGCAGATGTGAAACTGGGGCACGGTATTCACCATTACACTTGTGTGTATTCATTGAATACCTTACTCAAATAATGTATTGCATTTCACTTTTGCACACAGAAGATAAATCGTATACATGTACTGGTGTGTCAAATTGTTTGGAATTAATTCATCTCAATGCAAGTGAAATTAACTGTTAACTACATTTAACATTTTGTAACCGTTAACTGAAAAGGTGGTGATTTTGCTAGTAAAGTTTCGCTGTAAAGTAAATGCAATATGATGCAAAAGACCCAGTAGTTTCAGTGTTTGCAGATATTTAGAACAACACTGCATTTGTCAAAAAAAAATTCTTGCCAGTATTTAAAAGGATACATTGTTACTTATTTTCCTGTCAATTTATAAGATTAAGATCCACTTGTTATTTCATAGGGAAAAAAACTCTTGATTTGAAGGGAGTTGCACTTCAAATTTAACTTTGGTGAGGTCTTGTAACTAATTGGTGATTCAATCATGTATATGATCCTAATATATCAATAATATCGTGTATAGAGAATACAGCAGAACGTGGCTTGTGTTGTCCAGTGCATAGGACCTTTGTGAACATGGTTTATTCTGCTGAAGGTCTATACCGCAGTACAATTTGCATATGTATGTATCATGTATTGAAAACTTGTCTCAAGCCTAAAAAAAAAAGGCAACGAAAAAAACGCATTTCATGATGTTGTATATTTTTATCATGCTATCATATCAAGTTGTACAAAAGTGGAAGTCTGTCCGTTGTTGAGTGTCAGTTATGTCTGTTGTATGATAGTGTATCCACAAAATATATATATGCTAGCGAAAAAAAGCAGCATACATGTGCTGAATTTCTCCCATAGTTGAGAATTTATCAGTAAAACTTTGCTACAATATCTTAGAATAGTCCCAGATAGATGATTGATATGCGACTGAATAAAATTTGACTAAATGAAACTAATAATTTGCAAAGATTGCACCAGCATTTACATTTTGTGAATGTATGTGCCGGTAAAAGGTATCAACATTGCTGTGGCAAATTCTGTATGTACCGGTAAAAGGTATCATCATTGCTGTGGCAAATTCTGTATGTACCGGTAAAAGGTATCATCATTGCATTGGCAAATTCTGTATGTACCTGTAAAAGGAATCATCATTGCATTGGCAAATTCTGTATGTACCGGTAAAAGGTATCATCATTGCATTGGCAAATTCTGTATGTACTGGTAAAAGGTATCATCATTGCATTGGCAAATTCTGTATGTACCGGTAAAAGGTATCATCATTGCATTGGCAAATTCTGTATGTACCGGTAGAAGGTATCATCATTGCATTGGCAAATTCTGTATGTACCGGTAAAAGGTATCATCATTGCATTGGCAAATTCTGTATGTACCGGTAAAAGGTATCATCATTGCTTTGGCAAATTCTGTGCTCGTGTACATGAATAGTCTGTTGTATTTTGTTCAGTCCTTTCATGTCCTTGTAAATAACATTACTACTAAACTCATGTTCATCCACCAGTGAAACACGCTTCTTGGCCGTAGTTTTATTTTAAATAATCTGATCAACTAGAAAGTTTGTATGTATTAATTGGGCATCATGGTGTAATTTTTCACCAAATTTCAGAATTCTTTCTCGAAAATTGAGAAAGTTGGCAATCTAACCCAATGTTAAATTTTGCCCCCAACATGGAATTTCTGAGTCTGCACAAAAAACAACAACTTTTATTCGATTTACGAGTCATATATTGCTTCAGAATAAATATATTTACTTGATATACACCGACTATGCCTTCCGACTCTAGATCAACACAATAGGTTGATTCTGTATGGGCATAAACATGATAGAAGACATGAATTTGTTGAAATTCACTTGATCACATTTCTGACTGAAAGTTAACATTGGGTTAGATTGCCAACTTTTTTAATTTTTGAGATAGAATTCTGAAATTTCGTGAAAAATTACGGCATGATACCCAATTGAGAAACACAAAATTTCAAGTTGATCCGATTATCCAAAACAAAACTACCGCCAAAAAGCGTGTTTCACTGATGGATGAACTTTACTTTAACAGTAGAGTTTTAGATTTCAGGCATTTACTATTCACAGGAGTGATTGAACTAAAGTCGCTCATATATAAATATTGAGTTCCAGATGTTAAGTTCTCACTATAATTACATTATTAACACTTTTTCCAAGACTGGTATTATTGACTGTGAAATACTTGAGATTTTTACATTCGCTGCCAACTGTCACCATGGTAACCCAATAATCAAGATAATATTGTCCATGTTGTGATATGAATACTTACGGTATGTAACATCTTGAATTGAAAGAAAACTCTTGATAGCTAATTTGTTGCATCCCCCACGTGTTGATGTATTAGTGTTGTCCAAACTTATACACAGGCTATGATAATAGATGTACATTCATGTATGCAGTTCTAAAGCATTTCTTGGCAATATCTATAGCCATAAAGTCATGAAAAAAGTGTTCAGAAATATATGATATACATTTTATATATATGCTGTATTATGGTGTTTGTCTATTATTAATGTGTTCATTGATTTGAGAGGCAACCACATGTAGCTGAATTGTTCTTGTATACCCTGAATTTTACCGTTCATATATATACCTTTACACATGTTACAAGTGTACTGTTCATGTCTATGTCAGAATGTAAAATGAGACATATTTATATATTGCATTTATTAGTTTTTGAAGCCATCTTGCTGTCAAATTTCGTTCATCACAGAAATCTCATTTTGTCAACATGACAGTTGTGTAACAGCCTAAGTTCCTCGGAAGGTTGTACATGTATACTACAGTTATGGCATAGTTTGCTTGATGTAAATTTTCTCTCTGTGTAAATTATTTACATCCCTTCATCAATGTTATTGCTTGTGGACAATTGTTCCATACTTTGCATGATCAAGTAATGAATGAGTGAAAGAGTATTCTCTCAGCATACAATAGTTAGGAAAAAATGAAATAATTTTTTTTTGGAGTTCTTGCATGGCAAGATGAAATCCTGTGTTGAAAACAAACCAACTATTGAAAAGAATTATTGCCATGATGAACTGGTATTGTTTTGAATGCATTCATTGTGTCATGTTAATATCTTTCGGCTATGTAAAAATTTATCAATATGATCAAACCAGATTGCATCTTATCATGCTTCCACCAAATTGCGTTTTGGTGATGAAGAAACAAAGTGTACTTGTAGTAAACTCAATGATCTGCCAAGCATAGTGAAAAATATCTGAAGAATACACCCATGATATATGTGACCATGCCATTCAGTAGAATGGTATCCTCAGTAATAGATCATAATAGGGTTGTGAATAATGATTAAAAATGATCTTGTGCCAAAATTGTTTGAATAGAATGAAGACCAGTCTTGTATCGGGTTTTGTTTTATCGCACGAAACAAAACCTTTGGAGCAAAGGTGTATGATGCAGTTTATATTTCCGTACTTTCCTGAAGTGTCCTTAGCGTTGTACAAGTATGCCACAGTTAGGTATTATAGTCGGCACTGAAATTCTGGTGTCATATTCATAGAATTCGCCAGAATGCGAGAAAGTTATAATGGCTTCTTTTCGCATTTGCAAGAGTCATTTGTGTCCATGTTCTGTCCATCAATATAATCCATATAAATATTTACTAGTACAAATGTACCTGTAACACGTACAATAGTCAGTGTTTGTTGTGTATTGTGGTGCTTATGTATAAACTATATTTGTATGATATGATATAAAATGTTGTATTTTGTTTTATGTGAAGCTACCAGATTCAACATACATGTATTAATAACATTTCAGACAAAAGGTGATGTTATGCACCTTATATGCATAAAAATGTATGTACAGATTAACAGTTTCCAGCCATTATCTTTCTTGATATTGACTACGTATATGATTTAATTTTTGTTTTTTGGATTTTTTTTAATGACATTAGCCACAGAAGTCTAATTAAAAAGTCTGTAATATTAAAAGAGCAAAGTAAAGTAAACTTGCTAATTGGAACCAGTAATTACCTATTTGGGTAATGTACATGTATACATCTGCACTTTTTGTATCAGTCAGAGTCAGAAAAAGAAAACAATTGCAACACTCGCACTTAACATATATATGACAATACATTGTCGACGATGTAGATGCATTGCTCACAGGTTTGTTTTTGTACAAATGTACATTTCTATTGTACAGAGATCACACGTTGTACAGAGACATCACATTGTTTATACTTTTTTTTCCGTTTTGTGTGTGAAACCGATAAAAAACACAGAGGGTTTTCACACTATTCATCAAGCGACCCCAAATTTGTTTGTATGTTGTCACTATCATGGAGACTAATTGAGGTGGAGTCCCTGTGGATACTGTATAATGTACTTGTAGAAGGTAGGAGACTGTACATAGTTGCGCATCCCTGTAAGTATGGAGGAGTCCCGGTCCATTGTACATGTTTACTGTAATATACCGAGTGTATTGATGCTTGTATCCAGGGTCAGATCCAATCAGCCCCCCAAGATGTAAATTTCTGATCAATATAAATTAAAATGTCACATGGTATTGATATTTAACAGTGACTGCATTGCAATGATATATTAACTGATGTAGCTGATTTTGCTCAGTTTAAGACAAAACAAATATTGTTGCATTACTTTCGTCCATCTGTTCAGTTTTGTGTATACAGAGACGCAGGCATCACTTGAATTTTGTATTGCCTACCAAACTATCACTTCGAATGGGTTGGAGTGACTAAACATTGTGTGCCTGCTGCCCACAGTTTGTGACAAGATTGCCAAAGGAAAAATGTGAAATAAAAATATGTAAATGACCAAGTGTTTGTATTTTCTAGTTTTGAGTTGTGTGCATGAACATGTGAAATATGAACCGTTGTGTAAATTGCAAAACCTGTTTAATAACACACAAATATGTGAAAACCAACGAAAATTATGTGACCTACATGCAAATGTTATTCACAATCACATTGCTCTAATTTATGACTAGCAAATAATTGGGAGTTTCATCTAGTACACTGCCGACACGTATGAGCAGCCTTTGGGTAGATCCAGAATTGGAAACTAATCTGTGCCCGCTTCTTCCATTTGCTCTATCATCACACAGAGCTGTTTGCGAGCATACTTCCTCAGGGGGCCTATCAGGAGATTGCAAATACATATAAACAAACTGGATATTAATCTAACAATCAAAGTTATAACTCAAGTATACATGAAAATGTCTTCTCACAATACATGTACAGTACTGGTCCTAATAATAGCACATCGGGTCAAAGTAAGCCCCCCTGCAGTAGCGAGCAAAAATGAGTTCAAATTCAAGAAAATCACTGAATAATATTGAATCCCATTCGATACTATTGAACCCCATTGATCACTGAATAATGGCCTCGAATCACATTGATTATGATTCAGATAACAAATATGTGGATTGGAACTCTCGAAGGGTTTATTAGAAAGATGTGAAGTGAATTACAAGGTTACGAATATTAAACATTTGGGGCGAAAAGATGTGCTACTATATGGGCATGTGCCATTTTCAGGACCAATACGGTATGTGGTTCATACCTGAAGGAACATGTTAGGTTAGAATTTATTCACTATGTCATTGTCAATCATTTGTGGGCAATATAGTACTTAGATTGCTATGTATGAGATGTTACCTCCTCTTGAGAGCAAGTGTCGGTAGACTTGTTTCATGCGTTCAAGGTTGGTGCTGCGGGCCTGTCTGTGTGCCACCATAGGCCGTGGGTAGTCCTTTCCCACCACACACTTAGCAGCAACCTGTACCTCCTTCGGAGCCGTCCACGGCTTGAAAATGTACGAGTTCGGGTATCCGTCCAGTATAGGGACATACTTTCTGAAAGAAAACGTGAAAAACTTACCAGTTTTGATTTCAAATGATGGTACATTGTATGAGGGGTCGTTTAAACTTCTTTAAGATCTAACATGAACAGGTCGAATGCAGTATGTAGATCAGTTTGATCTGGGTTATTTGCAAAATAGACCTCTGACCTGATGTAGTCTCCGTTTGGGTCGATTCGCTGACCGAATGTCGCTGGACAGTAGCTCCGGTAGAACTTCTGGAAGAATGAGCTGAAGGAAAGCCACTGCCACATCCCAGCATTGAAACTCCAGTCAGCATCCAGACACAACTCATCAAACACCTGCACCAATAGATGTATTCATTCTCTCCAACCTAGCGTGTGAGGCTAACGTTGTTATTGTACACACACAGAATGTACACACAGAAGGTAAGAGCAAATACCTTCATGCCCTCTTCCCAAGAAGCCCAGAGACAGCCGTGAGTTAAGAAACATGCCACAGAGTGCCACGCAATGTGGTGTATCCATCCCTCCTGGCGTAACTGTGCCATCACGGCATCGATCCAAGGGAAACCTGTCTGGCCCTGAACATTGGGATTGATGTGAACCATTCAGTCACTGAATTTTGATTGCTGGAGAATACAACATCATCAATATATATCGAGTGTCAATTCCCTTGCCAGGAGAAACTTCAACATCGTTAAGATTCCCGTGCTATGCGATATGGAAGATCCAGGCAAATGGCCCTTACTAACCTCCCTCCATTTGGCTAGAGCCTCTGGGTTATTGTCCCAAGGGACCTGCACACACACAGGATTGCCTTTCATGCAGTCAAACTTTGGGTTGTTCGTCGCTTGCAGGTAGAAAAATTCTCGCCACAATAGCTGTCCATGGAGCGACATCGGGCAATCCACTCTTTTGTTGAGCTGTTGTTATGATTACATAGAAGAGAACGTTGACTTGATACGAAACACCATCATACACCCCAGGATCATCGAAAAGGAATCAGGTTAATTGAAGTGGTATAATCATATGTATGGCTGCAGTACAAGGATGCATATGAACAGTTTTTATATTGGTATAAGATCGAAGTGATGATTTTAATTTGCTTACAGATCGGTAGAGCTCAGTCACTCTCCAAAAGAACAGCCGTGGTGAGAGGCAACCAAACCTCAGATATGGGGAGATACTTGTTGAGTTGGCCATCAGACAGTTCACTGTCATTGTCGGCTTTTCAAAGCTGGCCACCCATGCCTGAATGCAACAGACGACATATCAAAATGTATTTGAAACCTTGAGGCAATGCTGACTGTATTTATTCGAATGTTCAGACCTTCCGCTCAAGGTGACGATCAAATCGAAGTAAAGCCTCAGTTTCTCCACCCTGCCAAACCAATTTCTCAGTAGTATCCCTCGCAAAACCTGAGACAGAAGAAATGCATCATCACCACGCACAGCTGTGGAATGTATGATTTGTTTCTCGATGGCTCAACAATATGTTTCACATAGTTCATGAAACTTACCAAGTTCTTGTAAAGTTGGTATCTGGTAGACCTCGTCGTGGTCTGCTGACACTGAGCTGGTAACACCTCGGATATCCTCCTCACTGATCGGGTCAACAGGGCGGTTTGGCAGGTTCAGCTTCTGCAGGTAAATCTGGAACTTCTTGTAGGTCAGAGGAGCTACTCCATAATTCCTCTGCAAGAACCTGTGGCAAACACAAAAAACTTTCATCCAATATACACGATGTCTCATGCTGCCTGTTGGATTTTAAAAAAAAATGCAACGGTATTGCATTTAAGACAATAATTCACTCACTCCTTCAAGTCATATAGCGTATGGGAACTTTTAGTTATGACTTCAACTCCATGCCTCTCTGCCAAGGTGCAGATGACGGCGTCTCTCTGTTTGGCGTATGGCTCTGGATCAACTTCAAATGACAGTCTGTTCACTTTCCATTGCTAAAAATTTGAAAATTACGTCAACAATCATCTAAAGTAAATATGTACACATCTATATCTTCATGATTGGCTGCCTTGCTGTTGCTTGCTGGTTGTTACCTGGAATATTTTTGGGAAGACAGAGGCTGGTTGTCCTCTGATGACAAACAGTCTGGAGTTGAGCCGACGTAGCCGGGTATCCAGATCATGCAGACACTGCAGCAAGAACCTGGGAGGAAATCGTTCTCACCATGTTAAGTTGAATCAGTTCAATATTCGTTATGTTTCACTCCTCATGGTCACACGCAACCCAAGCGTGCATGTTGGCAAATTTTGCCTTAATCAATCTTTCAAGTTTAGTCTTTTAATATTGGATTGTAATGAAAAATCACATCATTGTGTTAAACCAAGTAGCCCATCACAGTACATGTAATACAGTGGAACTGATATGAAGTATAAAGCGTTCCTCGCATAATTAGATGTTAATAATTATCGTCACCATCTGCAATAAATATATATATTTGGAGGATCCTAGCTCACAACTGAGGTGGGTCTAATTTTCTTTGGAGCTCCAGGTGACAGTCTCACCTCCATTTGACTATACCCTCCCTGTTTGACGACGCAAACCACGTATCTATGATGTAGACGCATCGCCA
The DNA here is from genome assembly GCA_949152475.1 of Terebella lapidaria. Taxonomy (NCBI): domain Eukaryota; kingdom Metazoa; phylum Annelida; class Polychaeta; order Terebellida; family Terebellidae; genus Terebella; species Terebella lapidaria. The sequence continues at coordinate 23,213,496 of OX424558.1, read as the reverse complement.
GGTGCTAGCTCCAGCTAGGGCCGACTTGAGGGCCGGATTGTCATGGAGACGGAGACCCTTCCGGAACCAGTGCACGAGGTGAATCTCCTTATGGCGTGTGCCCTGAACGTACTCCGTCAATGGTGGGAACTCAGAGCCTCCTTGCATCATCAGTTCAATGCCCACAGACAGATAGCTATCACTTTGTTACTTGTTGGCTCATTGTAGTTCTCATTCGCAGTAATTTATTGTGAATTAGTTATAATCTTCCATCAATATTATCAACGAAATTGCTCCTATTCTCCATTCAAAATTTTCCTGAATGCTTCTAATTTACAATTTAACAGGCATTATCCTTCAGAATATTGTCTGTCAGCCTACAAAAATTAATATCGTCAGGCCAGATTGTTGCGCGTGTGAAGACGTGACAATGGATTTCCATGTAAAAAGCCTGCTCGGGTGTCGGATTCCACTCAGCGCCGGACCGAGTATGTTTCCCTGCAGAATCTACAGAGGAATATCATTACCTGGCTGATGCAGCCTCCCCTTACCACGAGTCTTCCAACAATATCACACCTTCCCACGTGAATCACATGGCAGGGAGCGTGACACATTCGCGTGTACATGGAAAGGGTGCATGACTGAGTGGTAGGTTGAGAGGAACCAATTCAAAAGCTACGAAAAGTTATCAGACTGATATATACGTCAGATAAAATTCGCATAATCTGATAATTCGGGCGCTAGTATTTCCATTGGAATGCATGAATGTAAAAATATCACAAAGTTCCATTTCCTCGGTGAGGTTTAATTATCAATTTTATAATTATCATTGATCTGACCGACCAGATTGCGAAAGTAAAAAAACCCATTAATTTTGTCTTTTGCATTATACTCTTGTTTTTCTAACTCGTTTACACTGTATCTCGCATATACTTTTGCGATGCTCAACGGTATCGTTCTATAACTTGGCATACTTCATCTGAGAGTCAAACTGCAATTTTCTATCGAATTTTGCAGTTTGATCCGCGAAAATTGAGACAGTTGGTAATCTACCTCAATGTTAAATTCAGCCTTTGTAATTTTTGGGTCCACACACAATTTTTTTGCATTTCCTCGGTTTTGCAGCGGAGCAATCTTCCGAAATGAACATGTTTGTGGAAAATACGCCCCCAATGTTTCTTCTGGTCCAAAATCACAATAATACTTCGAATCCTGATGGATGTAAACAGGACCAAATCCTCGAATAATCCCAGATTCTCGAGATCTCGTTTTGGGCTACAATTTAACATTGGGGTAGACTACCAGCAAACCAGTGGGATAGTGGACAGCGTTTGTGCATTATTATATATTTATTTCCAACCATCATATCTAGCTATATCCTTTTGGGCTTTTTCGGAGCTGTTACACTGTAATGAATATGCAAACACATAGGCCTACATAGTGTATATTTGTGTTGTCTCATCATCACAGCGTCATGAGAGAATTCCCGGCACAGCTGGACTTTTCGTTATTCAACAGGTTTCAATATTCGAATATCTTTGGTAAATTTAGCACCACATCCAGTAGAGATGTTTGCCTATGTGGATGGTGCATATACGGGTTATTGATCTGAATTTATCATCATACGATCATACGATATTTTTTTATTCGTTAATATAAGTTTTTAACCTTTCATAGCCTCATGCTCCTCTCAAAACACACTTGTTTACACATCAGGCGGAGTCCCTTAAGACAAAAAAATTAATTGTAGCCACGTATTTAGTGAAGCATTGTGATCAACAAACTGAAATTGATAGGCCGATATATTTGGATTAATTAATTAGGTTAATTATAACTTGGCATGGAATTAATTAAGGTATTGCAACAAACGGAACATAGAGGAAAATGATTAATCGAAGTCTATGAAATTGAGGCAACATTCTTTCTATATTTATATAGGCCTACTATAAAAATAAATCCTGAATCTCATGGAGTTCAGTAAATTGGTTCAGTTTCTTATACATACCAAATTTGGAAGCCAAAAAATGTTCGCCTTGGAATTCAGCTCATTATGTAACTAGAAATTTTTATCTGCTGATATTTACAGAACAAAATAAGAAGGTGCGCACGGTGTAAGTTTAGCAAATGTGTGAATGTATACAACATACAGATTCTGCCTAGAATTGCTCATATTCTGTTTTGTTCGCTAGAAAATAATTTCACCAAAATTCGTGATGGTCTCATGCGGCGTGCATCAGTTCTGGTGGTGCGGCCATCTTGTTTGGATTCTTGAAAAATGTGGAGCGATAAAAGTTTAGCATTTATCTCGTGAATAAATTGATTCATGTCTTGAGTTGTGGTCAGAAATAGCGTCTAACTTCAAAACCCCGATAACGAGTGTCGTTATTGCGTGATTTGACGTCATGTCGCAGCAAAACGCCGATTTGCCACCCGAGGTAGGATTTTGACTTTTGTCAACAACAGTTGAGCAGCTGTTGAGCTGGTTGAAACATGGACTTTTTTACGTCCACACTGGTCCATGGTTGAAGAACGCGTTGTGAATAGTGTGGTGCGCGATACAACTCCATGCGTATCATGGGGTGTGTGCGTTTCGGAAGTTTTGTGTAAAATCGTAAGCTTGACAATTGATCAATCCGCCATCTAGATTTTCCATAACTGCGTCTGCGTTATCAGGTTATACCGTACATATTTTTCAACAAGCTTGCATCGCAGATTCATTGCACACTCACTGGTTGCAGAAGATCTATTATCTTCTGAAAAAAAATTATCGTATCGTATCTAATTTGTAAATTACGAAAGTCCTTTCGCATTAAAAACACCTATTTATTAGTGTTACTTTAGGTGCTCCCCATCGAGCGTGTTTTTAATCAATATTAATTAAGTCTACTTCTGTCTTAGAGTCTAGCAAAGCACAGTACAATAAAATCTCACAGGGACGTTTACTCATTGATTTCTAGTACGAGCCATCCGTCCTAAATTCGCCGCATCCCAAAATTCGCCAACTCGATAATATCAGAACTTAGAAGCTCGTTTTGTGGAAAATAAATTGCTCAAACAAAGATTGGATATCAAAGTCTCGATTGAATATCGAACTTGCTAGTGTCATTTACATTACAAGGCCTGGAATCCATGGCGAATTTTGGAATGCAGCGAATTTAGGACGGATGGCTCGTATGTACTTAGATCTAACTTCTTATATTCTGAAATCATCGAAATGATCAGTTGATTCATGTTACACAGTAATTTGTACAACAGTGAATTTAACAACTGTACAATAGGCGCCAAATTTTATATGAATTTCATTGAAACAACATGGAAAAATCCTCAATTTTGTTACATCTGACACCTGTATTTTGATATGTGTATTCAAGCCACACGATCATACATGTACAAGAATCATGAGTATTGCCCTCCAAACATTTCCAAAATAATGTAGCCTGCATGCTTCACAGTGCAAACGTATGCATAACTTTATAATATTGAGGTACCGTAGTGAATTTACATGCGTAAAACATGTAGCTTATACTTGTACTCGATTTCTTGAATAGCTCCATGTTTATTTCATTGCTGGTATGTCACAACAAGATGGTACAGGAACATGGCTTGACGGCTCTAATATCAATTTTGAAACACAGATACGGTATTTGTCCTAATAGTAGCACGGCATGCCAAAGCAAGACCTCCTGGATTAAACTCAAGTTCATCCATCAGTGAAAAACGCATTTTGGCCGTAGTTTTGTATTGAATAATCGGATAAACTTTACCGGTACATTTTGTGAGTTCTATCTAAAAAATTGAGGAAGTTGGCAGTCTAACCCAATGTTATATTTCGGCCCCAACATGGAATTTCAGAGTCTGTACAAAAAACAACAACTTTTATGTGATGTACGAGTTATATATTGCTTCAAAATAAACATATTTACTTAATATAATGTACACCGACTATGCCTTCCGACTCCAAATCAATGCAATAGGTTCATTCTGTATGGGCATAAACACGATAAAAGCCCTGAATTTGTTGAAATTTACTTGATCCTATTTCCGACTGAAATTTAACGTTGGGTTAGATTTCCAACTTTTTCAATTTTCGAGACAGAATTCTGAAATTTGGTGGAAAATTACGGCATGATACCCAATTGACACACACAATTTCAAGTTGATACGATGATCCCAAACAAAACTACGACCAAAAAGCGTGTTTCACTGATGGATGAACGCGTGCTAGAATGAGGTGAAATTAGAGGTCAGATTCAAGAAAGTCACTGAATAATTAATATAGCCTTCAATCTCCTCCAGTATGATTCAAATAACATGAATATGTGGATTGGAACACTCCAAGAGTTTATTAGAAAGATATGAAGTGAAATACAAAGTTACAAAAATCGAACATTTTTGGAGAAAAGAGGGGGAGGGGGTGGGGAGGCCAGCTACTATTTGGGCACATGCCACTTTTAGGATCAATACGATACATGTAACAACTTGAAGTACCTTATTGATCCTAATAGAAGAGCGGCGCTCTAATGGCATTCAAGATTTTCAACATTAGCGTGTATAAAAATATGCGAAATTTAAGAGACAGTTTTTGGGAAATCATTGATATGTATACATGTACAGTGTTTATTATGTGTTAATTCAATCAAAATGAGCTAAATATGATAAATGTTCTAAACAATATCAGTCAGGCACATTACAAATTTGTTAATTGCAAATTACTAAAATAGGAAATTATGAATTACACAAAAATTGAATTGCAAGAATCAATCATCATTTGTGATATTCAAGATAATTTAGCAATTATCTACTGGTATTTTGATAAGTTCAGTCCATCATTCTTGTTCAGATGCCACCTGTAAATTCCGTGCTTCGTACGGTTGCTACAAATTTATGAGAAGTATAACGCATGGTGTAACCTCTCCAGGATTGTACATAAAATTGGCTTCACATCTGACATCTGAACAAGAAAGTTAAACCGAAGTTACCAAAATAGGTAATCGCTCAAATATCTTTGAATATCACAAAATTGTGATTCATTGTTGCAATATCGTATTTGTGAAGTTCAGAAAAGAAATTCCTATTTTGGTAATTCATAGGAATTACCAAATTTGTAAGGTGCCTGACTAAATATAAGACCTTGCTATAAAAAAACGAAGACCGTTATGAAGTGAAGAACATTGCAATTTTTTTCTGCAAAAGAGGGGGTGCCCCTCTTATTTGTGCATGTGCTTGTACCCTATTTTCCATTTCAGCTTTTGAAAATGTATTAATGTTACCGAGTTGACATTATCCAATGTCCATTAATATTTGTGATTCCAATGCAGATGATGAATTCCTCAGAAGGAAATCAGATTGATGAAGATGTGTATTATGTTATTGACATTCAATTATGTAATTGGCACTCATAGGTATTCATTACCAGTTACAGATATTGAAGATCAACATTGATCAGTAGCAACAACATCCCTCATAATATACATGTGTCTGTGTTGCATCTTGTATAGTAATACCCTATCATTTCTGAAATATTAATATTCTAAATACTTTTGTTTCTAGATGGGAGCAAAAGATCAATATTTTGTCCATGTGTCCCAAGTTTTAAAATTTGTTTTGTTTTTCAGCGATGCAGAATGACAGTTCTTCAGTATTTATGCATGGCTGTTCCATGTGCATATCATCGTAACTGGTGCAATGTAGAATGCAGAAGTGTTTCCATTGTTTCTTAATAGTTTAAAAACATTTTTGTCATTACTAGTACCAGAAATCAATGGGAATGAGTACTGTTAAATTACCAAATGTAAATGTGTATAAGTACATGTGATTGGAGCTGTCCAAATTTTTAAATGTCCAAAATTAAATGACCAAATGATACTTCCTGTAGTGAGTGAAGTAGTGGATAATTAAGGCATTATGGTTTTGTCAAAATTTTTTTTTTTCTTTTTTTTTCTTTTTTTTTCACTTTTTGGTTTCCGCACGATAACTTCAGTTTGCCTCGATGTATCTTCGCCAAATTTTCACTGCTGGTCAGAAATGTTGTGTGGAAGAAGCCTATTGTTTTTGAGCCGGGTCCGTGAGGATGAAATCAATGTTTCTGGTTTCCGCACGATAACTCAAAAAGTGTTATGGCAATGACTGTGGAACTTTGCATGGAGGTTCATATATCACCAGGGAAGAAGCCTATTGATTTTGAGGCCGATTCGTCAAACGACCTTTGACCTAGGGCTCGAAATAATTTTAGCTGAGTCATCCTTGAGGCTCTCATGCATATCTCGGAAACGGTGCGTCGTAGAGCGAAACAGACGTTATTTTCAGACTCGTCATCCTAGACAAACATGTCTAAAGGGTATTATGGATGACCTTGACCTTAAATTTTTTCGCTGAGTCGGCATTTTTCGTTTATGTCGATATCTCGGAAACGGTACGTCGTAGAGCGAAACGGACATTATTTTCGGACTCGTCGCCCTAGACAAACATATGTCTTACGGGTATTATGGATGACCTTTGACCTTGACCTTAATTTTTTTGGCTGAGTCGGCATTTTTCGTATTCGTCGATATCTCGGAAACGGTGCGTCGTAGAGCGAAACGGACGTTATTTTCGGACTCGTCGCCCTAGACAAACATGTCTTAAGGGTATTATTGATAACCATTGACCTTGACCTTAAATTTTTTCGCTGAGTCGGCATTTTTCGTTTTCGTCGATATCTCGGAAACGGTGCGTCATAGAGCGAAACGGACGTTATTTTCGGACTCGTCGCCCTAGACAAACATGTCTTAAGGGTATTATGGATGACCTTTGACCTTGACCTTAAATTTTTTCCCTGAGTCGGCATTTTTCGTTTTCGTCGATATCTCGGAAATGGTACGTCGTACAGCGAAACGGATGTTATTTTTGGACTCGTCGCCCCAGACAAACATGTATATAGGGTATTATGGATGACCTTTGACCTTCAATTTTTTTCGCTGAGTCGGCATTTTTCGTTTTCGTCGATATCTCGGAAACGGTGCGTCGTAGAGCGAAACGGACGTTATTTTCAGACTCGTCGCCCTAGACAAACATGTCTTAGGGGTATTATGGATGACCTTTGACCTTGACCTTAAATTTTTTCGCTGAGTCGGCATTTTTCGTTTTCGTCGATATCTCGGAAACGGTGCGTCGTAGAGCAAAACAGACGTTATTTTCGGACTCGTCGCCCTAGACAAACATGTCTTAGGGGTATTATGGATGACCTTTGGCCTTGACTTTAAATTTTTTCGCTGAGTCGGCATTTTTCGTTTTCGTCGATATCTCGGAAATGGTGCGTCGTAGAGCGAAACGGATGTTATTTTCGGACTCGTCGCCCTAGACAAACATGTACATAGGGTATGATAGATGACCTTTGACCTTGACCTTAAATTTTTTCGCTGAGTCGGCATTTTTCGTTTCTGTCGATATCTCGGAAACGGTCTCATTGGGAACTTGTATCATGTCAGCATTTTGTTTTTTTCATGCTTCACCCTGAAATGCCTCCAAGGCCTTTAGGCCTTGACGTCTAGTTTACTTTGTTATTTTACAAAGTAAAGTTTATGTCACTCTCCTTATTGTACACTAATAAGTCATAATATTATTGGGTGTTTCCAATGTATAGTTCACTGGTAATATCCTCTGCAAAGTAGGAAGTATGGCCATATCAGATGATCCTCACCTTTTTAAATTGGGGACAAATCCTTTGGGGATCTGGCATCAACATACAATCTACTGTAAATATTTTAATAGTGGGAGGGATAAGGTAAAAGGTGTGAAAAATAAAGTGAAGTTCACATGTATACTTTGACTTTTTAGGAGGCCGGCTATGTCCCAGATAAGCTATTTAAAGCACACAAGCGGATCGGTGTGCAGCCGTATGACACCGAAGCATGGAGTGTCCTTATCAGGGATGGGCAGGTAGGTCTTGTGTCATACTATTAGTTCACTTACATTTAGTAATGCGAAATTATGAATTACTCAAGTTTACCTTTTTCACATCTCGACATTTTCAGATGAAACACATTGATGATGCAAGGAAAATATACGAGAGATTGGTCACACAGTTTCCGAATGCTGGCCGTTACTGGAAGATCTACATAGAACATGAGGTTTTTACATGTTTTGCATTTATAAGTAATGTTCCAACATCGAAGGTATTTATACACATTTCATACCTGTTCAGAACATACAGAGATAAAAGTCAGCTGTTCACCTGTAATGATATACTTGTGGTAACATCAAGAACGGTATGTATTATGTGAATATTTCCAATATTTTTACTGGTCCCAGGCTGAGTTTCCTCCCTATGTTCTGAGTTGGTTTGATGATAAAAAGGATCACATAAAAATTGAAGTGTGCAAATGACAGGTGGCATGCGAAATATTGGATGCAAAATAAACCAAAACCAAAGAAATTATCTGCCTTAATTTTGATTCGTTGCCTCAATTACTTCACCTTTTCAGTGAAAATGATAAAAAAAATCATTAAAGGTTAAATATTGGCTTTTAAAAATATACCACTAGTACTGTCTAGAAATGTTTTAATACTGTGATGAACTGATGTCATTAATGTACCCTTGTGTATGATGTACATGTGTGGTATATATTTCCATTGTATGACCATATGTACAGGCATATTTTTCTTCAGAATATGTTTTGCAAACAGGTGACGGTTGTGTTGTGATGATATAAAACACCTGTTTTGAATAATGTTTGGAACTTTTTTGCTTCTACTTCTGTGTTCTCATGACTTTGATTTATGCTCATACAGTAGATGAATATATAAATATTACATGTAGCTTTTAAACAAGGGGATAACCAGGCACTGGTCAGTGTCTGACTACTGAATACATTTTGTCAGAAATATGTTTATGCATTTCTGATATGAGTTATGTACAGTATTTCAGATTTCGTACATGATTAGCTTCATACACATGAACAAACACTTGATGTATTTTTGCAAAAATACAGTTCTGTGTTTAAAAGTTAAAATTTCGAAATATCAATTTTAAGCTTCTCGCATTAACCAGACCATGATGAAGCCATTAAGGTTGAAGATTCTTGGAATGTTTCTAAAAGCTTAGAGCATCAGCCCCAAGCTGCATGAATATGAATTCAAAATAATTTTTAGTGTTATAGACAGGCACCGTTCTGTGCCTTGGACAATGCATGATGAACGATTCCGTTGAATTAACCAATTCTCAAGTCTTCATGCATTTAATCATGGTAATTGTATGTCCGGAACAAAGTTGGACAGTTACTATGGATTTGAGATCATAGTCGTGTCTGCCGCCGTAGAGATTTTCTTGTGTTGAAAAATTTGCATGCAAATCTGAAACGATTCTAAATCTAATAATATTTTAATAGACATGTCTTATGGTAAGATCATGACACCTATTTATGTTAGTTGCTATATCAACCAAGATGGCCGATTGTCGACACATTTTGTAACAAAATCAGCTGTTTCGACGCACATGTCATCCAGTTTGCAGTCCGTGATCATTCCTTACAGTTGCAATTTGAAAACAAATCACACTGAACGTGTGTAAGTATAGAGCTGATACGTTTGTACAAAATACTGGTAGATATACCGTATTGGTCCTAATAGTAGCACGCGCTTTAATAGTAGAGCGCCCCCCTCTTTTCCTTAAAAATGTCCGTTTTTTGTAACCTTGTAATTTACTCCATATCTTTCTAATAAGATCTTGGAGTGTTCCAATCCACACATTTATGTTATTTGAATTATAATTCGGCGCATAGAAATGCATCATAATGTTGCGCGTTGGGGTCAGGACCCCCCCTTTTCGGAAAAAAATAGAGTTTCCATAGGAGGATTCAGGTCTCCTGCCCGAAAAAATTATGTCGAAACATCATGTTTGAGAGCAGGTTGATCATAGTGAGTTTGTTTGAAATGTATATTCAGGAGAGTCCAGCAAGCTACCACAGAACATAAAAAGGGTTCTGGCTTCTGGGGCCCTTCAGCGGGCCCCAGACCCCTGGCCCAGATGTGCACTTTCCCTAGCTTCCACATTTGTTTTACAAACTTTTCAGAACATAGTCATCAATGAATTTTTTCAAAGTGCAATTTATATCTAGAAAAGGCCACTAAATTAATGCAGAGTATAAAAAAGGCTTTGACTTCCGGGGCCCTCCAGCCTGCTCCAGAACACCGGCCCAAATGTGCAGCTTCTCTTCTACATTTTTTACAAACTTTTCAGAACATGGTAATCAATAATTTTTAAGTGCAATTTATTACCAGGAAAGGCTACAAAATTAATTCAGAACATATTAGGCCTTTCAGTGGGCCCCAGACCCCCGGCCCAAATGTGCAGCTTCCCTACCTTCAACATTTTTTTTACAAACATTCCAGAACATAGTCATCAATGAATTGCAATTAATGAAGTGCAATTGATATTGAGGAAAGGCCACTAAATTAGTTCTGAACATAAAAATGCCTCTGACTTCTTGGGCCCTTCAGCGGGCCCCAGACCCCCGGCCCAAATGTGCAGCTTCCCTACCTTCAACAATTTTTTTACAAACTTTTCAGAACATAGTCATCGATGAATTGCAATTGATGAAGTGCAATTTATATTGAGGAAAGGCCACTAAATTAGTTCTGAACATAAAAATGGCTCTGACTTCTTGGGCCTTTCAGCGGGCCCCAGACCCCCGGCCCAAATGTGCAGCTTTCCTTTTACATTTTTACGAACTTTTCAGAACATGGTCATCGATGAGTTTTCAAGTACAATTTATTCCCAGGAAAGGCCACAAAATTAATTAAGAACATAAAAAAAGTTCTGACTTCTGGGCCCTTCAGCAGGCCCCAGACCCTCAGCTGAGACGAGCTCGATTCGTTTCTATTTTTGACATTAAATATGAAAGTATGGCGATCATTTTGTATTCAAGTGGAATTCATACCCAGGAGATGCCATCAACTTACCACAGAACATGGAAAAGACTCTTGCTTCTAGGTTGCTTCTTCTCTTGAACGGCCCCAGACCCCCACCGCGACAGATTTTTTTTTTTTATATATATATACCAGGATACCAGGAGCATGAAGTGGGATTTATACCCAGGAGATGCCAGGAACCTACCACAGGACATAAAGAAGGATTTGGTTTCTGGGGCCCTTCAGCGGGCCCCAGACCCCACGCCGTATAATGTTGGACCCCCTCTTTTCAAATTCCTGGATCCGCCCCTGAATTAATGACATTATTATTATTATTATTATTATTATTATTATTATTATTATAATAAAGGGGATTGAAGGCTATAGATATATTATTCAGTGATTTTCTTAAATTTGACCTCAAGTTTGACCTCATTTTTGCGCGCGCTGCTGCGGGAGGTCTTGCTTTGGCTCACCGCGCTACTATTAGGACCAGTACGGTAGTATTACTGAATAAATTAAAATGAATTTCACAAGTTAAGTCTAGTATTGGCCACAATACAAACATTCTAAGGTTTGAAATATTGGACTAAACAAAGCAAACGTTTTGTCTGGTTCTTATTGCCGTAATATTAGGTATAAGTAGTTGATATCTGTAACTTATTACAACAATTAAAACATTCATATAACGGATCTAGATATTGAAGTCTACCATAATGTTAGGGATTGAGCAAGGTTTCATGGTCTAATCCAGTGACCAACTTGTGAAAAAAGTATGCAGTAAGAAATAATAAGGACATGACTATTGAGTTGTTAGGAATATTACTGCATGGGATATAAACTTTATTGCTGTAACTTTTATTGCTGATATTGATGGGAGACACTGGCCTGGCAGTAATGAGATTTTGTCTGAAATTAGCATAGTTTATTCTCTACATCACCAATGTAAACTACTACATATTCCTTTACGATCCTGAGGATCGTTCTGGATAGAAAATTTGCGTGATTGACACTAGGCCTCATGACCCGCGCTCCTTTCCCGCCAAAATGCCGTTCACGTGCGCATGCGCAGCAACTTTTCTCGGCAGCTTTGGATTTGTTCTCCCGGTGTATTCGTGGAATTTCATCTGCAAACTAATCTGTTGCGTTATATTCTAACGGAATATCATCAGGGTTTCAGTACACATCAATTTGTGTCTATCGTGGATGAGTATCGTGATGTTATTCTGAAACTGCTAGATATGGTCAATGTTCGTATACAGTAAAACCTGCAATGTAAGGACAACCTGCAATGTAAGGACACCCACATGTAGCTAGTTCGCCTATTATCGTCTACCGATCGTCAGATATTGTTAACATTTATCTGTCGTTTATTACTTGGGTATATTTATAGTTGGTAGCTTGGTCTACTTGTTCATACAGCTATTTACGTATCCCTGTGAGAGTTTTCTTCCAGCGTATGCAGGTTTTTCAGTGCCTGTCACCTGTACACTGTTATTGATAGTTAGTGCTTACCATTTGTGATTGTAATCAACCATGTCGTCTCAGTCTACCCTGGGCACCGCTTATGATTCGTGAGTGTTCCCAGTCCGGGATTAAAACCCTTCGTCAAGGGGAGAAGCGTGGTTTATGCTTCGACTGCTTGGATCATGGTCTGGTGTCCATTAAAAATCTGTGTCATTCGTGGCGCCCATCTGAGCGTTATCCCCAGAGCTCTCAGGCTCGGAGGGATGCCTTCAGGCTGGCAGGCTCTTCGGGAGCGGTGCCAGACTGTCCATCCTCCATGGAGACAGTCACTCTGCCCCAACTACACAGGCCGCGTCCTGTGTCAACCCCTGGTGGTGACTCAGGACGTAGTTAACTTGGCTGTGCAAAGCTTCTTCCTCCTTGAGGTCCCCTACAGGCTCCCATGCTTCCGGAACTCTGCCCTGTGGGGACAGGGCGTTCCAGCCGGTTCTTCGACCGTTGCATTGTCAGGGGAGCTTGCTCCACTTGTTGGCAAGAAGGCAGAACTTCTAAGAAGGCAATGCGTTCTGGCCGGTTCGTTGACCGCTTCTTCGTCAGGGAAGCTTGCTCCACCTGTTGGCATGAAGGCGAAGCTTTCTCTGAGTAGAAGTCTTCTCGTCTTGTCTAGGCGAAAGCAGTCGAGGAACCTAAGGCGCCTTCCCCCACCCTCGTTAGGTCAGGGATAGTCGTCCTGGCATCTCGTTCTCTCTGCCTCTGTCAAGTCGAAAGCTTTGAAGGTTGATCGTTCATCTCTTTTTGACAGCAATCAGGGCTTCTCGGCCAGACCTTCATCGGCCGCTGGCTATGCTTCAATCATACACAACGGAACTTTGCTCGATGTATTATTTGAGTCTTCGGTTTTGAGGCTCGAGGGGGCAGGGATTCCCAGGTTTCATGAGCAGGCTCACGATCGTACTCGGGGAACGATCGGTTGAGTGGTGTTGGGGTCATTCCCCATCACGGCCCAAGTTCTGTATTCCCTTGTGCTAGTTGTTAGATGGGCGCGACCGGGGACCAGGCAGCCTCACGTCCCTCTCAGGACAGACCCTCTGGGTTGTCCGCGAGAACCTCAATCGGGTCTTTCAGACCGCGGAGGGGGCGGAGTTGGGAGCATGGTGATGACGATCGGGACTATTCCACATTTGAGGATGAGGATACTGATCATGGCGAAGGTTCTAACTTTCGCTTGGCTCTGGAGTCGATAGCAAGGCATATGGACTTCGGTTTTGAGGCTTCGGGGTCATCCAAGGGAACCGGCGCCAGTTCGTCGACCACCCCGGCTACCTGTGCCTCATGCATTCACGAAGGCATAACCAAAATATGGGGTTGACGACGAAGAAGGGCATGGCTCGATCAGAGTCATTGTTTCCTACACGCCACGTACAGAGTTTTGTCCGAGTGCTCCAGGCTGGTGACTCGGTGGTAAGCGCAATAGTGTGCACCTTGGCGCACACTTGGACCTCACCTTACGCGATGCCAACATGTGCACTCTTGTTGTTGCTCCTGATGATGAATCAGATTTGTATGGGAGGCCGTTGTTCACTGGTCATGTCTTTGGCGGACTCTCTCAGGCGGGTGTCACAGTTTTTCGTGAGCATCTCTGGGATGAGCTTCTGGCCAAGGCGATCGTGGGCAAGAGGGGGCAGTCATCTGGCAAGAAGGCTAAGAGCCAAAAGCTAGCGCAGCCTCAGGCACCGCGTATACATTGTGTACATGTACCTTCCACTTCGCAAGCACCTTTTCCAGGGGGGGGGGGGGGGGGGGGGGTGCGAATTTCCAACCTCCTCTAGGAAGTGACATGTTGCCAGGAAGCATAGGCTCTGTGGGCTCTCTAATTCTGAGGAACGAAAAGATCTCACAAACTGGACCAGTCGGGGGCTGACTAGTGCAGTTCTCCGGGAACTGGCGCGACATCGCGGCCTCCAACACCTGTGTCGTGGCATGGGTGACGAAGGGTCTCACCTTTCGATGGGAGACTCTAAAACCACCGTTAAGGCCAAAATGTGTGAATCTTTTTCTCGAATTTTCCTCGTGTCTTGCGCCGACAGGCAGGTGGCATCCCTTATTCAATCTGTCAAACCTCAACAAGTTCCTGATCATACCCAGGTTTCATATGGAATTGGCACTTTCCATTCAGAAGGCCCTAGTGAAGGGGAAATGGGCAGTGAGTATCGATGTCACGGACGCTTACTTACATTTTCCAATCCATCAAGCTTATCGACGCTATCTGAAGTTTGCGTTCGATAGCACAGTGTACCAATTCAGGGTACTTCCATTTCGGGGTTGCCACAGCCCATTATGTATTCACTCGGATCCTAAGGGCTATGGCAGCCAGGTGTCGGATGGCAAGAATTCAGTTCCACCATTACATGTATATTGACGATTGGCTGATAGTAGTCGACTCCCCGTTGCAGGCGATCAAGCTGTCCGAATTCGTCCTCCATTCGGCCACGAGTCTAGGGTGGGTTCCAAACTTGGAAAAGCCTCAGCTCACTGACTCAATCGATCGAGACGAGTTTGATTTGATAAGAGGAGTACATGTAGCTCTTTCTCCCAGGAAGAGTGTTCTCAAGGCGAGAGTGGCGATCGAGGAGGCCTTGGGCCTACCGTCGATGACAGCATGCCAGTATCTGTTGGATCATAGGTCTGCTGGCGTCTATGGAGAAACAAATTCCGTTTGGCAGATGCTTTCTCAGGCCCATACAGTGGTGTCTGGCCTTGCAGTGGCAGATTCTCACCGATCGATTAGACCAAGTCGAGGTGTTGGACAATCACGCCAGGGGGGCTATGTTATGGTGGCTCAATCGTGTCAATTCGGAAAGGGGAATGCCACTGTCGGAATATCTTCCCATTCTGACGTTCTTCACGGATACATCCAACGTTGCTTGGGAGGCTGACATGATCGAGCGGGAAGACAGGCATGTGGTACGTGCAAGAACAGGGACTGCATATCAAGGTCCTGGAGCTTTTAGTGTACAGGTGGAGGCGTGCATTCGAGCGTTGGGGACCTCTTAGTCCGCCAGGAACGAGGTGGCTATGTTCACGGACAACAGTGCAGTCATAGCGAAGAGATCGAGGGAACTCTGTTTGGAGGACCTCTGAGACGTGTATAAGTTTGGTTACTCTTGAATCGCCAGTCTGCGTGTGGCAGCCATTTTGATTTTTTCGAAGGGTCCCAAATGGGACTTTGCATGTTAAATTCTCCTATGCTTTATAATGGGAAACATTTTTCCTGATATCTCACTTAATATTGAGATCAGAGATTAAGAATCAATTGTGGACATATAGGAAATGATATATGCCAAAGATTCTCGTGACCTTGAATTTGACCTTTGACCTAATTTTCAAGGTCATAGCACAAAATGGCTAATATTTCGCTTATTATCGACTTTACAGCTTAGGAATCAATTGTGGACCTATAGGAAATGATACATGCTGAATATTGTCATGACCTTGAATTTGAATTCAATTTGACCTTTGACCTATTTTCAAGGTCAAAGCACAGAATGGCTAATATCTGGCTTTTTATCGACTTCACAGCTTAGGAATCAATTTTGAACATATAGGAGATGATGTATGCCGAATATTTTGATGACCTTGAATTCGACCTCTGACCTCATTTTCAAGGGCAAAATGGCTAATAGCTCGCTTATTATGGACTCTACAGCTTAGGATGTATTGTGGACCTATAGGAAAGGATACATGCAGAATATTTTCATGACCTTGAATTTGACATTTGACCTCATTTTCAAGATGAGAGCACAAAATGGCTAATATCTCGCTTATTATTGACTTTACAGATCAGGAATCAATTGTGCACATATAGGAAATGAGATACACTGAATATTCTCATGAGCTTGACCTTGCACCTCATTTCCAAGGTCAATGCACAAAATGGGTAATATCTCGCTTATCATCAACTTTACGGATTAGGAATCAATTGTGCTGAATATTCTCATGACCTTTAACTTGACCTTGAACCTCATTTTCAAGGTCAAAGCACAAAGTGGGTAATACATCGCTTATTATCAACTTCACAGATTAGGAATAAATTGTGCACATATAGGAAATGATATATGCTGAATATTCTGATGACCTCGAACTTGATCTTCGACCTCATTTTCAAGGTCAGAGTACAAAATGGCTAATATCTTGCTTATTATCCACTTTAGGGTATGGGACTGGATTGTGGACATATAGGAAATGGTGTATGCCAAATATTCTGATGACCTCGAACTTGATCTTCGACCTCATTTTCAAGGTCAGAGTACAAAATGGCTAATATCTTGCTTATTATCCACTTTAGGGTATGGGACTGAATTGTGGACATATAGGAAATGGTGTATGCCGAATTTTTTGATGACCTTGAATTTAACCTTTGATCTCATTTTAAAGGTCAGGCACAAAATGGCTAACATCTCGTTAATTATCGACCTCAGCTTAGGAATCAATTGTGGACATATAGGAAATGATATACATGTATGCCAAATATTCTTGAATTCGATCTTTGACCTCATTTTCAAGGTCAGAGCACAAAATGGCTAATATCTCGCTTATTATAAACTTTACAACTTGAAAATCAATTGTGGACATATAGGAAATGATATATGCTGAAAATTGTCAAAACCTTGAATTTGACCTTTGACATCATTTTCAATGTCAGAGCATAAAATGGCCAATATCTCGCTTATAATCGACTTTAGAGCTTAGGAATCAATTGTTGACATATAGGAAATGATATATGCTGAAAATTGTCAAGACCTTGAATTTGACATTTGACTTCATTTTCAATGTCAGAGCATAAAATGGCCAATATCTCGCTTATAATCGACTTTAGAGCTTAGGAATCAATTGTTGACATATAGGAAATGATATATGCTGAAAATTGTCGAGACCTTGAATTTGACCTTTGACCTCATTTTCAATGTCAGAGCATAAAATGGCCAATATCTCGCTTATAATAGACTTACAGCATAGGAATCACTGTGGGCATATAGGACATGATATATGCTGAATATTGTCGTGACCTTGAATTTGACCTTTGACTTCATTTTCAAGGTCTCACAGGACAAAATGGCTGCTATCTTGTTCATCTTGCTATCTTGTTCATCTCTTATTATTGAATTTATAGATCAGTAATCAATTGTGACCATATAGGAATGCTGAATACTCTCGTGATTTTGACCAGTGATTATGTATTGTCTTACCTCAGCCCTTGGGCTAATTGCTAGCGGCTTCCTTTTGTTTGAAACAGAAGTGTAGTTGCTGCGATGCGTTTTGGCGGGAAAAGGAGCGTAGGCCATGAGGCAAACGACCATGCCTAGTTTGAATCACGCGAATTTTTGGTAGCTTGGTGTACATATTGAGTTCTCAGTAGCTTGGGACTCACTGTAGACGAGTACTGCTGATCTAGAACTTGACATCTGAGCGTTGAACCATATATGTGTAGTGTTGTGACGACGTGGTGGCTACTGACACCACAGTTATATAGCGCACTGATGTTGGGGCATATATAATACATCCTGTGACACTCCAGTAATACATGTACCCCTTTATCGTGGGTAGCCGAATTTTACATTGTTGCCATTGTTGAAAGACTGCGGGTTGTCTCGGTGTCTGTCCTTGGCCGGCCCCTCACTGTTTACTCGCATCACATGTGAATATTAGGTTCTGCTTCCTGACAGCAGACGGGTTTAGTACCTGATTGGGGCACCCATATGGGTGATTTAGTTGCCACCAGCTTAAAACCTCTACAGTACCCTGTGTGAAACCTTCACACCCAGGTGAAAACCTATACAGCTGGGTTAACACCTCTACACTCAGATGAGACTACTCAACCTGTTCACTGAGTCATTATCGTAACATGTGTAAAAACAAGTTTTGCAAAATTCGTCTCAAATGTGTTGAAATTGGGGAGGAGAATTGATCAATCTCAAAGACATTCCGTACACTCGAATTGTTCGCTTGCGCTTGTCATACATGTAAGTTCTCTCTCTCTCTAAAGTAGGTCGACAAAATGAACCCAGAAAACTGCAGATAGCAAATAAAACCTATTAATTCGACATGAAAAATGGGATTTAAATAGTCTAGGAGATTCGACGGAGCAAAAGTGACCCTCTCCCCCCCCCCCCCCCCCCCCCCTCACAAAAAAAATTTGACTTTGACAAAGTCTTAGCATTGATATCTGACAATTATTATTTGATTTTACTAATCTTGCGAATATATGTCCACATAATACAATTCAAGCCCATACATGTAGGCCTGTTCCACAACATATGACCTACCGGTACATGTATATATACCGTTTTATACGATGGTGGTGTTTACCACAAGCTGATTGTTCGAGACATTGTCATGTGAGCAGGTGACCTGCGCAATCTTATATATTGGTCCCTCGAGCAGCCCAACTATCTTTCCACGGGTCCACTGCGACAGCGCCATATTAGGAATATTACCGATGGTTAATTCAGATGTGATTTAATAATGACATTTTATATTTAAAGTATCATATATCGTGTAAACGTGGGGGCTAGGTATCGTGCAATATCACTTTCAATGGCACCTTTGAAAAAAATATACCCCATATTTGTATATTATTTCCTCTGGGTGGAGGTTTTCAGTTTTCACCGGCGAAATTGTTTTCACCTGGGTCTGGAAGTTTTCACTTGGGTATGGAGTTTTATACTGGGTGAGATGTAATTGGTACTTGTGTGTAAACATTTTCACACAGTTGGTTTTCACCTCTGTTTGAGATTTTCACCCTCACAAAAAAAATTTGACTTTGACAAAGTCTTAGCATTGATATCTGACAATTATTATTTGATTTTACTAATCTTGCGAATATATGTCCACATAATACAATTCAAGCCCATACATGTAGGCCTGTTCCACAACATATGACCTACCGGTACATGTATATATACCGTTTTATACGATGGTGGTGTTTACCACAAGCTGATTGTTCGAGACATTGTCATGTGAGCAGGTGACCTGCGGAATCTTATATATTGGTCCCTCGAGCAGCCCAACTATCTTTCCACGGGTCCACTGCGACAGCGCCATATTAGGAATATTACCGATGGTTAATTCAGATGTGATTTAATAATGACATTTTATATTTAAAGTATCATACATATATCGTGTAAACGTGGGGGCTAGGTATCGTGCAATATCACTTTCAATGGCACCTTTGAAAAAAATATACCCCATATTTGTATATTATTTCCTCTGGGTGGAGGTTTTCAGTTTTCACCGGCGAAATTGTTTTCACCTGGGTCTGGAAGTTTTCACTTGGGTATGGAGTTTTATACTGGGTGAGATGTAATTGGTACTTGTGTGTAAACATTTTCACACAGTTGGTTTTCACCTCTGTTTGAGATTTTCACCCTGGTGTAAAGGTTTTCACACAGTCGTTAATGTTTTCACTCGGGTCAAGAAGTGTTCACCTGGGTTTGGAGTTTTTCAACCATGTGTGAAGATCTTTACCCGAGTGTAGGTTTACAGTTGGGTGTACCGGTAAATGTTTTCACCAAGCTGCAGTTTCTCACTGGGCTGTTAATGTTTTCACTCGGGTCAAGAAGTGTTCACCTGGGTTTGGAGTTTTTCACCCATGTGTGAAGATCTTTACCCGAGTGTAGGTTTACAATTGGGTGTAGATGTTTTCACCAAGCTGCAGTTTTTCACTTGGCTGTTAAAGCGTTAGGTGTAAGGTTCTCACCGAGTGTGAGGATTTTCAACCTGGGGGTAAAGCTGTTTTAACTGGGTGGATATTAGGTTACCGGACCTATGGTCCGATAATCTATTGGCATGGCGTTGCGTCCGTCGTCCGTCGTCGTCGTCGTCGTCGTCCACATTTTTATCTTTTTTGTTTACGGGCGAATTTTTCTGAAATTTTGCAGAAAAATACTTAAATATAATTCAAGAAGGAGGTATTTTTTAGTTTTTTGATTTTCGCTTTTTCTTCAAAATGGCGGTCGTTTTCGACGAAAAATGCCTGATTTTGGACTTTGGCGGCTATTTTCTCAAAATCTGTTCAGTAACTTTTTTTCTTTTTGATACATAACACTCCTCATATGTACTTCTATGATGTCTATAAATTTCGTTGCGCTTGAATCGCTCGAAGTGGGCCATTTTGGCCCAAACTCGGCCCAAATGGGACTTTCCCATGTTAAATTATCCTATGCTTTATAATGGGACACATTATGCCTAATATCTCACTTGATATTGAGATTAGAGACTAGGAATCAATTGTGAACATATAGGAAATGATATATGCTGAATATTCTCGTGACCTTGAATTTGACCTCTGACCTCAGTTTCAAGGTCACATGACAAAATGGCTAATATTTTGCTTATTATCGACTTTACAGCTTAGGAATCAATTGTGAACATATAGGAAATGATATATGCTGAATATTCTCATGACCTTGAATTTGACCTTTGACCTCATTTCCAAGGTCACAGGACAAAATTGCTAATATCTCGCTTATTATCAACTTTACAGCTTAGGAATCAATTGTGAACATATAGGAAATGATATATGCTGAATATTCTCGTGATCTTGAATTTGACCTTTGACCTCATTTTCAAGGTCACAGGACAAAATGGCCAATATCTTGCTTCTTAGCGAATTTACAGCTTAGGAATCAATTGTGAACATATAGGAAATGATATATGCTGAATATTCTCGTGACCTTGAATTTGACCTTTGATCTCATTTTCAAGGTCACAGGACAAAATGGCCAATATCTTGCTTATTATCGACTTTACAGCTTAGGAATCAATTGCGAACATATAGGAAATGAGATATTCTGAATATTTTAATGATGTTGAGTTTGACCTTTGACCTAAATTTCAAGGTCAGTCATTTTATTTTCAAAGTCAGATTACAAAATGGCTTATATCTCGCTTATTATCAAATTTACAGCTATGGGGTGCATAGTGAACATATAGGAAATGATGTATGCTGAATAGTTTGGTGATCTAGAATTTAACCTTTGATCCCATTTTCAAGGTTAGAGATATGGCGATTTCAGTGGTGACCTTGAATTTGACCTTCAACTTTCTCGGCTTAACTCTGTATATTTCTCCGGTAACCTTTCTAGCCCATTGGGCTAATTTTTTTTTTGATGTGGTAACTGAACGTGGATGACAGATTTAAGTCAGCGAAAACCTGAAAACACATTTGATTGCAGTATCGGGCTCTTCAGTAACCATGCAATGCTAGAAAATAATAACCCCCAATATAACTTCTAATACTCTAGAAAAGATATATGTAAAAATTCGTAATCACCGGATATTAGTTTCTCTATATAAGACGCGTATTTATCGTATAGTTATCAAATACTACATTTTACCTGCTACTATTGTAAATACAAGGATGAACAATTAGTCGTTATGATTACGAACACGTTCAAAATACCACCAATGTGTTCAAAACCCCAAATGACATAGACATAAGATATGCAGCTAAATCTATAACAGAATTTTAGTTATGGCTCAATAAACCTTCGAAAATCAACATATTCTTTTCAAATTATGAAATACGTTGAAAATAATGCAAATTTGTTCGCAATAAATACAAAATAATACAAACGCGTTGAAAATATTAGCATTGTCATTGTCGATCATGTTCAAGGGATGTGTTCAAAACTGCATAATGAAAACATTTTGAATATGTAAACAATGTACGTCATCATGGTATTGTTATAACTTGTAACGTGGTCGTGTTCAGAAGCTATTTGTTCATATATTAAAACCAAGCACCATATACCAATTGACACATTATGTGGTAAGAAAAGCCTCTAGTTTAAGCACTTAATACCACCTTGATATTTATGACAAGGTCACCAAAAGATACACCATACACGATTTTCTATATCCAAAACACGAACTAGAATTGTCAATTTCGGGCCTGGCGTGACCTTTCATATTGACCACTGAAGGTCCTGCAAGGTCGGAGTTACTGATGTGAAGTTTACATCATTTTCCTATCTCTTGATCTTTCATACAACAGACTTCACTGGTATATGCAGTCAACATACTTTTCCCATATATATGAATGACAAACTTAAACAAATTTCATGAGGGCTATGCTATAGTATCAACATGCATGTACATTTTTAAGAAAATATATTTCGTGGAATGGTCTCAGGCGAGGTTTTTGCTAACGGACGAGGATGGACCACAAGGACGACGACAGGCAGTTGTAATGAGAGTGCACTAAATTGTACTTACAAGATTACTTTTGGTAGCAAAATTAACCCCTCTGTTAGTAGTTTTGAACAGGAGGCTTCAGAAATTACTTTTTAAGCAAAATGAAGCTTCTGAAAATGATCATGGTTTCATTGAATATGATGTAAGATGACACTGAGCGCTCAAATTTATTCACACGTTTGTCCACCAAATGTGTAGAGATGACATTGCGTACTCAAACCCGGGGTTATGTGTAAATTGATCTTTGAAGACAAAAACACTGAAGACATATCCATGGACGCCATATTTTTTATGCATCTTCTGGTGACCTTGAACTTGATTTAGGGTGACATCGGATTCTCAGACTCGGAAGCTTTGTCCAACAAATTGATTACTAGTACTGGTTACAAAGCTCTTGGAACTTGAGCTTAGATTTATATTAAGACGTGTGCCCCGATATGGAGAAATAATATACTTATGTTCAGATATCTGAACTTTACCTTCGATGACATAAAAAGTTAGAATGCTACCAGTTAATAGTATGTCCATGACAATATGTATACGAGTGTTTTGGCGGCAAATATATATACAGCTAGAATTTGCGTTATGATCATCTAAGAAGTCATATGATACATCTCTTGGTTACCTTGAACTGTAGGAAGTTCTATACGGTTAAATTATCTAGTACTAGTAACCTTGAATTAACCTTGAGTTGACAGCTCGAGCTGAAAAAGGTGTGGCGAATAACCCTTATACCGGGATAGGCATCTCTGAATTCTGCCCCATACTTTGAAAGCTTCACATTTCCACGGATACGTTTTCATCGACCAGTTATCCTGTAAACATGTTTGTGACATTTTCCATCGTGGCCGGCGAAGTTGCTGGCACCAAGATCAAGTCAGTATGTCTGATGTTGGTCTGGGGCAATTGTACACGGGATCGTGCGATCCCATCCCCATGAGGGATTCGTACGATAAGGATTGGGCGGAGGCTGTAAGTGTGCCAACCGTGTGTTGGCCGTGTCGGTTTTTGCATTGACCACACTGAGGCAGTGCAAACAGGCTCTGGCAGTCCATCGGGCTATCCAGAATTCTATCCCCATGTGGATCGTCGGCGAGTTTCAACGATCAGCATGTGCTGGGAGCCTCAACTATGGCTTCTGGCCTTGGGTACAACGGCAACATATGTGTGCAATGTGCAGTACTAACCACTCCTGTATCTTGTCGGCCCGTCCAATTGTCGGCCCGTCCAACATAAACATACTGACTCCTTTGTCAGGTGCTGGTAAGGACCGTGCCGCATGACGGGACACTTGCGCCTTTGAGAGCCGGCACCAAATGTTACTTTGGTGCTTTGGTTTTTGAGCCAATGACTCTGCGTCGGTCCTCGTTCGGCCCCCACTGTTGACCCACATCACATGTAAATATCGGCTTCCTTCTCTCTGACCGCAGACAGATGAAGCACTTGTCTAAGGCACCCAAATGGGTGACTAACTTGACCAGGCTGATGTGGCTGAACAGTGGGATTAGAGCCGACCTCCGAGAAAAGATACACCAGTAATGAACTTTACTTCGTCATCGTGTTGTCCCGAATGCAAAATGGTTGTCATTGGGAGGTCAACCCTTCAATATATAGGAGGTTAGGTTTGTGTTGTGAGCATACATGTATCAAGTCATGCATTCTACATCTTTTGGCACGATTGAACTTTGAAATTTAAACTCAAGGTTGTTTGTCTCGAAAAAAATCCATCATATACATACACATTTTACCGAACTATGGCATGTCATTTCGACAGTATATATTTTGAAGGAACGACAACCTGAACAAATTGCCGATGGGCCTAAGCCACAACACTCTTGGTGCTATGTGAAGTAAAACCATTTGCAATAGAAGTATCGTATCTGTTTCACAAAATATGAAATCAACTTGTAAACTAGGTCACTTGGCAAACTTACTACAAAATATCAAAAACTTACTAAATACAAGGTAGTTCTTCTCATGGGCATATATCGTGAAACATACTGATATGTGAAACACAAATCTTCTCATGTCTGCTACTTATGATTGCTTTACTCGGTATTACGTTGTACATTTATTTATAATGTATACTACCGGAGCCAATATGAGGTCCTTTCATCTTCTCTGCTTCACATCAAGAGAAACAAGCCAATATGAGTTACTCTTGTCTCCTGTGTTTCACATCAACAGAAACATTGCAAGCCAATATGAGTTTCTTCTATGTTTCACATCAAGTGAAACAGCCCGGGCCAATATGATTTTCTCTCATCTCTTGTGTTTTACATCAATAGAAACAACCAGAGCCAATACGTGTTTACAATATCTTCTGTTTCACATCAAGAAAAACAACCCCAGCCAATAGGAGTTTATCATAACTGCTGTTTCACATCAAGAGTGACAATCAGAGCCAATACATGCATGAGTTCTTCACATCTTCTATGTTTCACATCAAGAGAAACAATCTGAGTCATCTGTGTTTCACATCAGAATGAACAACTCGAGCAAATAAGATTTTCTCCTATGTTCTGTGTTTCACATCAAGAGAATCAGCCCGAGCCAATAGTTCTTCTTATCTTCTTTGTTTTACATCGAGAGAAACAACCCAAGCCAATAGGAGTTACTTCTATCTTCTTTGTTTCACATCGAACAAAACAAACGGAGCTAACATGAAATCATCCCTCTCTTCTGTGTTTCATATCAAGAGAAACAACACGGGCCAATATGAATTTATGAAATCTTCTGTGTTTCCCATCAAGAGAAACAACCAAAGTTACCAAACCAATAGAAGTTTCTCTCGCCTTCTGTGTTTCACGTCGAGAGAAACAACCAGAGCTAATATGAGTTCCTATCTTCTGTGCTTCACATCAAACAATTCCAGCCATTATGAGTTCTTGCTATTGTTTGTGTTTCACATCAAGAGAAACAACTCGAGCCAATATAAGTTCCACCTATCTTCTGTGTTTCACATCAAGAGAAGCCAGTGGGAGTTTTTCTTCTGTGTTTTACTTCAAAAGAAACAACCCAAGCCAATAGGCGAGTCGCAATAGGGACTAGTTTCACCTATCTTTGTTTTACATCAAGAGAAACAATCCAAGCCAATAGGAGTTCCTCCTATTTTGCATTTCACATGAAGAGAAACAACCAGAGCCAATAGCAGTTTATCCTATCTTCTGTGTTTCACATCGAGAAACAATCGGAGCTAATACGAGTTCCTGCTATCGTTTTTGTTTCACATCAAGAGAAGCCAGTGAGAGTTTCTCCTATCTTCTGTGTTTTACTTCCGAATGCCTCTAGTATACTAGTACATGTATACTATTCATGTGGTCGTCTGAATGGTCAAATTTGTTGGATAACTCGTGATAAATTTCTAAACGAAATACTAAAATCCCTTGCTATGGTAGTAATGTCATACTAATCTGCACCTCGAGGCATCATGATGCATAGATTTAGTTGTTATCCAGATACTTGGGTCAGTTAATATCCTCAGCCTGTTTGGGTCGTTTCTGTAGCGTCGTGCATGTTCCTTTGCTGAGTTGATTCTGCCGTTGAGGAGACTTTGGCTGTGTCCACTTCCATTACACTCTCTGATGTGATTTTTTTTGCTCTTCTGGCACGTCTCCATATTGAACTTGCTGCACATGAATCCTGTTTCTTCGATAATGTGCATCTCCTGCATTAATCACATGATATAACCTGTCATGACCCGAAACTGTCAACCACTGGACCTGGCGATCAGCAAATCTCATTTTCAGGATACCCCCGCACTGTCCCAGGCTGTTTTATTTCCAGACTTGTTGATTATTCGCTGTGTGGTTATTGTAATAGGTTGCCACTGTGTATCTTTTTTTATGATCTGTTGCGTCACTACTTGAATCAAAACTTTTACATTGGTCTCGAATTCACCCTCTGAAATGAACTTGAGTCCTGTGTCTCTGCCGGTGTTTTTTCCACTCTAAGATGACATGCCAGATATCCTATTATAATGGGTGTGTTGTGCCTTTGTAAATCATCCATTTCGCTGTTTTCACTATTGTTGCAAGTGGCCATTTCCCTTTGGATGAGGAGTGAGAAGGTCTGGTGCTCAAAATCACCATGTTCTAACAAAATCCTGGCACCCAGAGGCCATCATGGGTTATGACTTGATTGTGAATTCTATATCGGCTGGATTGAGTTCTGCTCTGTTCAAATACGGCCACCAAGATCAAACTGTTGAATTAGATTACTTCTCAAAATCATGAGAAACAGTTCTCTGTGATCGAATAGTTGACTCTATTCAGCGCTGCCCAGGTATTTGCTGCGACGTCATTGGTTCTTTCTGCAGCAAATCCTGTACTTGTTGTCATGTGGGACATGAAGTCATAACATTTCCGATGTCATTTGTCATATTGGGCCAGTAAAATGTGTCTCGATGAACTCGTGCAAGCTTTTATCCCTTGCTGATGCATAAGTGTGAGCATTGCCTTTTTTAGTGATAATGGGATGATCACTCTAGTTCTTCTGTACAAAAATATTGTTCTGAGCTGGGATTCCCTCTCGATATAGTCAGTATTCCTTCCTGTCATAGGAAGTGCACCTTTATTATTGGACCAAGATTTGATCAACAGTCGGTGAACGTCCTGGTATAACTCAGACACTCTAGTGTCCTTGACCACCTGAAATATGTAGTCCTTAAATGGATTCCTCTGATCTTGCCCAGGATCCATCGTTCTGGATATTGCATCTGATTATGTGCATATCCTTGCATTTCGGTAGGTTACATGAAGACTACTATTTTGAAGTTTAGGTCTCATTCACACTGTTTTGCAGCTGCACGGATTAGCTTTTGAATGACTCCGAGATTCTGGTGATCTGTCATGGCTGAAATAGATCAAGATTTACACATGCAAATATCTTTTTCCATCAGAGAGTATTGTTACTATGTGACTGGCAGCACCCTGGAGATATACACATACTATTACGCTCGAATATCCATGAAGTGTGACAGGCCATAGCTCATATTCGCCTCAATTGTAACTTATACATCATACGTCTGCAAACTACTCTGTGATAAATTTATAATACTCCAGAATGACTGCTCATGATGCGGCAGCCAGCATCATTCTGACTCCTGGTCTGCTTACCATCCCAGTGGCTCACTGACTATTGATAGGTGTGGAAAAAGCTTTGCCAGATAATTTGCAGCACTCAACAATCTCTTGACCGCTGTCTTGTTGACTCTCATCCCACTGTCATCTGTCTTGGACAGATCTACCTGTACTTCAAAAGAATATATTACATGTACAAAACCGCTGTCAGTCTGTATCGCAACCGATCTCTGTTCAGCTTCAGATACTTCTCTTAACATCTCTGTATAACTATCCTGAACTTTTTGCCACGGTCTTGGTTGGATTTTTCTATATCATCACCACATCCATATACATTAGAATGTTGTTGGCATGATACAGTTGTGTTGCCCTCCAGACCGATGATGATGTGGACGTTTACTATAGTATTCCTTGTAACTTCAGGGCATATTCTCAGCAACTTGCGTCTTCAAAATGGTCTCCAAGTATAGCTTGCTTAATATTTATCGATCTTCCCTGCAGGATTATAGTCTTCGGCATCGCCCACTGTGTAGAACTTGGGCTGATAACTCTATTTAGAATCAATTCTTCCATTGTTGTCCCATATGTCGGGACCATTTGATCTATTCATTTCTCTTGGATCAAAGCAAACTATTGCTTGCTGGGTTATAGCCATCATGCTGTGCGTGTCCGTGGTTCCTGTCTTCCTGATGATAATTCTAGCTGTTTCATGAAACTCGCCTTTCATGGCCACAGGAACTCGTCTGCATAGGACAGACATTTAGTTCTGTTTCTATGACGTATTTTCCGATGCTCCCCAGTCCTTCAAACATATCCTTGTTTGAGTAACATAATAGTAGCCAATCTTCAGCTCTTCTTCAACATCCTGGTTCACTAGGCACTGATATTTAACCTTCAGTATTTCTAGATTTTCAAGAAACAGGGTCTATTTTAAAACTCCCACTGTACGACTGGCCTTTTGTACGACTATTCAAGCTTGGATACCGCTCCTGTGTCAATGTCTGATGGTACATGTAGTTCTTCTATGCCATGGGTCATGGAGTTAACACTTGCACCACTGTCCATCTTTGACGCTGTTACCGATCTCAGTTGCCTTCTTCGTAGTTTGAATTTGTTGCACTCTTGGCGGACTTCGTGCTGCTGGTGTCTTTATTTTCTTGACATACGTGTAGTGAGTTGAATGGACTTCAGCCACAGCTGCTGATACCATTCTCCATTTGCTATGTTGTGATTTCAAGTTCAACAAGCCTCACACGGGTTCTTGAAGTCCTTGAAAAGTTCATGTAACCAGACATTTCCCAGGTCCTTGAATTTCTTGAAAATCAATGGTTTTTGGTTTGGGTTCTTGAAAAGTCTTTGAAAACACACAATGAGGAGAGAATATCACATTCATGGCTAAAATAATGACATCGTTCAGCTTTCGATATGTCAGTATCTAAGATTCCCCCACGTGCCGACAAAATGTTGGCTGCGTTTTGGGTTCTCATGGTTCTTGAATTTATAAGGTTGGGTCCCTGAACGTCCTTGAAAAGTCCTTGAATTTCAAATCACTCCAGTTGTGTGAACCGTGTTCTTGCATATGTCCAGAGTCCAGTAATGATTTTTTTACGATGTGTACACCATCCACATAAATAAATTAACATGTACACGATGTAGACTACACCCGTATATAACACTTCCTCCTCCGGTAAGATGTAATGCCGTCATCAGTATCACCTCAATTGCCATCTTGTGGTTCAAATCTTGCATGGGGAATTTAGGAATTGTATACCGGTATTTAGGTATTGTATCGAACTCCACAAACTGAGGGTAGTGACTCCTAACATTGAGGGCATCACATGAACAAGTTTTTTTTTGCCAAGTTCAAATCACTGCAGTTTCATCAAAGAGTTTGGGTCAACTGAGGAACAAGCATGTTCATATGTTATTGAGCCATACAATGTAAGTAATTACATATTCAAAGGTGCCTATCTGACCAACATTTGGACAGAATGGAAGTAACTTGATACACCGGTGGGCGTAGACATGTTGATGGACATAACAATATGACATTTAATAGCATCTGGTGATTTCTCGTACATGTACAAGGTATGCATCCAAATGGGAACTTGCCTGCTTCCAAATAGAAGCAACTCTATACATGATAATACTCTCAATTGTCAGATCTAGCAGACCTTGCCAACTATGAATTTATTACAATGTTCGTCCTGCACTTCAGAATATACATGTGGTCGCCATATGCCATAAACATCAGGCTTGTGCTGGCTGGATAGGTTGAACGTACATGTACATGTAGCAGGCTTAATTTACCGCAACGAGATACGGTTATAAATAGCATCAGGAACAATCTTGAAGATTATGAAAGCAAAAAGAGGAATCTGGAAGGTATTTTCTGTTGAATTCGAAGGGAACCATCTGAAGATTCCCAAGATCTTGGCCATTATCCGAATAGCACCGGGAAGATTTTGGATGGGATTGACCATTACATCCACATTGTTAGGGGATTCATGGGATTCCTGGAATCTTATACCATTAGATTAAATATGTCTGGAGGATTTTTGAAGATATTAACCGTTTGCTGGGTATTGCGTATATCGAGAAGCTCCTTGCAGATGTTGACCATCAGAGCCCAAGGGCATCAGGGCAAGCCATTATATTTGAGAGATTCTTGAGGATCCTTTAATCAACTTTATGAGAAAGATTCTCCAATATCTGGATCATTACACTTTACATGTACATGTAGGAGCGTCAGGATTAGGACATTACATTAAACGGGAACTTCAGGCCAAATCAGAGCAATGACGATATTTCAACCGTCATGTGGACGGCATCAGGAAGGTTCTTTGAAGATCGCAAACACTCAGTTTGAAGGGCATCAGGGTATACGGTACATGAAGATCTGTAAGTTTCAGACCTGAAGGGCTAGAGAAGGGTTCTCGAGGGCATCAGCGGGAGTCTTGAAGATCTTGATGTCAGGACTTGGGGAAAGTTATTGAAAATATTGACCATCACATTTGAAAATGGGGATTAGAATTAGGGGATACATGTACGTCGGATTATGTAGATCTAGACTGTGAGATATTGAAGATGTTAAATGTCATCCTAATGGCAATAGAAAGATTCTTTAATATCTTCATCACCAGATTTGGGGAACATCAGCAATACTTGTAAATATCTTGACCATTAGAATTGGAGGACATCGGGAATATACCTGAAGATCTGAACTATTGTAATCAAAGGGCATCAGGAGGATTCTAAAGATTTGATGATCAAATCTCAAGACCATCTGGGGGAGGGGCGTGAACATCTTCAACCGTCATCTCCGGGGCACCAGGAAGATTCTTGGCGATCTCGACCATAATACCATATAATATTGAAGGACATTTAAAGATATTTCTTGAAAATCTAGACTTAATTTTGAAGGCATCACGAAAACTCTTGATCCTGAACTTATTTCAGAATAGATTTGAGAAGAGTGCTGAAGGTCTTACCATTACATGTAAAGGGCGTGATAGGATACTTGAAGATCTTGGTTAT
The DNA here is from genome assembly GCA_949152475.1 of Terebella lapidaria. Taxonomy (NCBI): domain Eukaryota; kingdom Metazoa; phylum Annelida; class Polychaeta; order Terebellida; family Terebellidae; genus Terebella; species Terebella lapidaria. The sequence continues at coordinate 23,182,291 of OX424558.1, read as the reverse complement.
TAGATAAGCGCATGAGGAGGATCTCGACCAATGTCAGAGGAGCATCAAGAAGATTGTTGACGATCGACCAATACCTGACCAAACCAGAGAGGTCCTCGAATATCTTGACAATTACGTGTACATCTGAAAAGCCGTTATGGGAATCCTGGAAGTGTTCGATCGCGACGTGGTTCGACGAGTATCAGCTGGATTCCTGTAGATATGACCATTGTAATTGAAAAACATTAGGATTCTTGAAAACAATGAACATTGCCGGTACGTTCGTAACATTTCAATGTTATTACACGTTAGCGTTTCAAAGTCATGACTTGGGTACATGTACGTTAGGGCTTGAGATTGATCACGATGAATTGGATTTTGGTGGATATTTTTGATAAGCCTGGTTCGAAATACATAATGACATTGCAACATACGCAATGTGCCTTGAATGATAAACTATTACTTTGAATAAAGACTGAAGGAGGAAAGGTTTTACAGGACATCATACTTACGCAGTACGTGTCCGTCGAGTTTGGATACCTTGAATTTGACCTCGTTTACTCTTTTCATAGCGAACGATCATTTCTGGACTGCATTTTGTAGATTGACTTTTTCCAAAATATGACATTTGATTGCAAAAATAAGTAGACGTCAAGGCCTAAAGATGCCTTGGAGGCATTTCGGTGTGATGATTAATTTATAATATCTACTAGATATCGACGAAAATGAAAAAAATGTCGACTCAGCCAAAAAAATTTCAGGTCAAGTTCAAAGTTCATCCATAATACCCCTCAGACATGTTTGTCTAGGGCTAAGAGTCCGAAAATAACGTCCGTTTCGCACTACGATGCACCGTTTCCGAGATATCAACAAAAACGAAAAATGCCGAATCGGCAAAAAAATCTCGGGTCAAGGTCAAAGTTCATCCATAATACCTTTTAGACAATTTTGTCTAGGGCGACGAGTCCGAAAATAACGTCCGTTTCGCTCTACGACGCACCGTTTCCGAGATATTGACGAAAACGAAAAATGCCGACTCAGCAAAAAAATTTCTGGTCAAGGTCAAAGTTCATCCATAATACCCTCAAGACATGTTTGTCTAGGGCGACGAGTCCGAAAAAACGTCCGTTTTGCTCTATGACACACCGTTTCCGAGATATCGACGAAAACGAAAAATGCCGACTCCGCAAAAAAAAATTCGGGTCAAGGTCAAAGTTCATCCATAATACCCTCTAGACATGTTTTTTCTAGGCCGACGAGTCCGAAAATAACGTCCGTTTCGCACTATGACGCACCGTTTCCGAGATATCGTCGAAAACAAAAAATGCCGACTCGGCAAAAAAATTTCGGGTCAAGGTCAAAGTTCATCCATAATACCCCCTTAGACATGTTTGTCTATGGCGACGAGTCCGAAAATAACGTCCGTTTCGCTCTACGATGTACCGTTTCCGAGATATGCAGGATGCCTCAAGGATGACTCAGCAAAAAATTATTTTGACCTCTAGGTCAAAGGTCGTTTGAGGTATCGATCCCAAAATCAATAGGGTTCTTCCCTGGTGGTATATAAACCTCCATGCAGAGTTCTGCAACTATTGCCTGAATATTTTTTGAGTTATCGTCCGGAAACCAAGTCTCAAAATTAGCCTTGATTTCATCCTCACGGACCTCGGATCCGGCTCAAAAAGAATAGGGTTCTTCCACATATCATTTCTGACTTGTGGTGAAAATTTGACAAGAATCCGTCAAGGCAATCTAAAGTTATCGTCCGGAAACCAAAACGGCGGAAGAAGAAAAAAAACAAAAAACAAAAATTCTGCTAAAACCATAAAGGCATTTCTGCCGAAATGCCTTAATAATATTGAAGATGTTTTATGACATAAAACATTCATAACGTCAGTTGAACTTAGAAGCTCACAACGAGGACATCGCACAAATTTGCACACACTGTAGTTGTCATTTTCTCTCAATCATATTGTCCCTGTTATGGCCACATGGGAAGCATGATGGTTATGAAACAGCTATGGTGTATATCATGAAGGGATTGGCAAGACAAACTAGTAATTCAGTGTCATTCAAGGTCGCATCTGAGTTGATCACATCAACATTTTCTGGAGACAAAACACTTCAAAATAGGACTCAAATTTGCATTTTGAATTAATATGACACATATTTTGGTCGTCTTGCAATTGATCTCAGATGACGTTGATATGACGAGGTTAAACTTAAATATGTGTAGTATTCATAGATTGAGCTTACGTTTGTTGTAAAATGCTGTGACGAAATAGTATCCTAATGGATGAAACTCAGGAAAAAACATGTACATGTATTGCATGCGTTTATGACTGAATTCTACCGTACTAGATGACCTTGACTCATCAAATTCGAGATCATGGCACATGCGTGTTCTGATTGTACAGTTGTATAACCTGGTATCTGGTAGTGAAATACTAGTGATTGCACGCTTGTACATGTGGTTCAAAATATTTAATGAGCCAATCTTCTATGTAGCTTAATTAGTGATTATGAACAATGTGTTCTATCCATTGATGATTTTACCAAAACTCTGATCACTGATCAGACTCATCGGCTGTATTTTGTACGTTTCATTCTACTGTCAAACTACGATATGAAGTGTTATTGGTGCAAAGGATACATCTTTCAATGACCTTGATTTGACTCATATGACCTCCAGTACTGAAATACAAGATAAGGTCCGTATCAAAATATATACATTCAGTCTTTGGACACAAAACCTCTAAAATATGACTCAGATATGTATTTTGAGCATACATGGAATCGTGCATGATACTTTTGATGACCTTGAAGTCGACCTTAGCTGACCTAAATTGTACTCAAACCTGAGGTGATGACTGCCCTGGTTGAATTATCTTTGTGAATTATGAAACAAAAATGACAAATGAACTGAAAACGCCAAGAAGCTATATACAGAAAATGAATTTTGCTCAGGATATGAATGTTTTCTCTTTTCTGAATTTCAGATGAAAGCGAAGAATTTTGAAAAAGTTGAGAAGGTATGTTTACAGACATTAATATAATATTTAAGTATGAAAATACACGTAGTAATTAGTGTATAAGATGCGAGTAGTAGTAAAAATGATTTTAGTGGTGATTTTTTTCAGAAAATTCATATATAGTTAATGATGATTCACTAAACATGTTAATCATCATCATGACAATAAATTCATTGTAATATTATATTAATCAGGGACATTTAAGGTAGTACAAAATGACAGTAATAACTTTGATGTGAATTATATCACCAAAACAGCTCTTCCAAAGATGTCTAATGAAAGTTTTGAATATTGACCTGTGGAAAACATATCTACACTACATCAAAGAAACAAAGGGGTCCTTAGCAACATACAGGTATACAAATTATGTAATTTGTTCTGCTGCTACATATAGAGGCATATATGAAACAAAAATAATTCAATATATTCATTTGATATTATATATATTAATGTACCACATTCTTGACTGCTGTTAAATTTGACTGCTAGAAAAATCAATGATTTCATTAATGTTCTCTGATATTATGATTTAGATGTACCGTATGTCTCTTTTCCAGAGAAAAAATGGCCCAAGCCTATGATTTCGCACTTGACAAGATCGGCATGGACATCATGTCCTACCAGATCTGGGTCGATTACATCGGCTTTCTCAAATCTGTGTAAGTTTTGTTTTCTTCCTGTTCAAATGTGAAAATTGTAGCATATATAATTATGAAACCTAGAGAAACCTAAGACCTTTGAATCCTTCTTGATTATAACTTGATTGAAACTTATAACTCCAATATACATCAATGCTCTGATGTTCTCTTCTACATGTATTTATCAGTGAGGCAGTGGGGTCATATGCTGAAAATCAAAGAATCACAGCAGTGAGGAAGGTATACCAAAGAGGTGTGGTCAACCCAATGATCAACATTGAGATTTTATGGAAAGAGTACTGTCAATTTGAACAGGTATGCAAATCTTATATCTATATTGTTAAAAAATAATATTTATCAACTCCACATTTTCATATTATTATGTCGATATTTGTAAAATCATGAACCTAGTGATATTTGTTCATTGTTCATGACCTTATACAAATGAACTGTATGATCAAGTAGCAGTCACTTTAAATTATGAATTCAACTTTTCAGTACAGTGTATATTGAATTTGTTTTTCAGGGCATTAACCCCCTAATAGCCAAGAAGATGCAGGACGACAAGGGTCGAGACTACATGAATGCTAGGAGAGTCGCCAAGGAGTATGAAGTGGTGACTAAAGGGTTAAACAGAAACTCCCCATCGGTACCACCACAAAACACTCCAGATGAAATCAAACAAGTGAGACCCTTAAGATATAACTTGTGCTTATTTATTGTCATGTTTTGAGATACAAATTTAATTCTATGGAATGCAAATTTTACACTCGGAACATTCTGTAATGTAGGAGAAAAAAAGTTGGTTTTATAATTATTCATAATTAAATGATTAGCGCAATACAACTAGGAACCATTTAATAAATAATTGAATGAAGGTATAAAAGAGGAGGTTATTTCATGACAGGTCGACCTCTGGAAGAAATACATCACCTGGGAGAAGAGCAACCCGCTGAGGTCTGAGGACCCGACTCTTATTGCCAAGCGAGGTCAGCATCATCATGTGTTCAAAAGTTCTTGAGATATATGTATATGCTACTCTTTCATAAAGATATCATCTGAAACATTGATTTGTTAGGAAATTGATAGTAAAGAGTATATAAAATGCATAATCCAATGTTTTCTTTTTTTCATGGCAGTAATGTTCGCTTATGAGCAGTGTCTGTTGTGTCTGGGACATCACCCTGACATCTGGATCGAAGCCGCATCATATCTGGAACAGAGCAGCAAAATTCTGACAGAGAAGGGGGTATGCAATTAGTTTACAACATTGCTACATAAATATTTAAAATATTATCATGCTTTATACTCAAAAGTACCAATCAGATAGTCAAACAATAAAGCATCACAAAATACAACTACATTGTATATTCGGATTTTTCTAACTCGTTTACACTGTTTTTCGCTAATATTTTTGTGATGCTAAACGCTATCGTTCTATAACTTAGCATACTTCATCTGGGAGTCAAACGGCAATTTTCTACAAAATTTCAGACAGCTATCACGAAAATTGAAAAAGTTGGCAATCTACCCAAATGTTAAATTTAGCCCTATTATTTAATTTCTGGGCCCGCACACAATTTTGTGCATTTGCTCGGTTTTGTAGCGGAGCAATGTTTCAAAATCAACATGTTTGTGTAGAATACACCCCAGTGTATCTTCTGGTTCAAAGTTACAAGAATATCTCGAATCCTGATGGATGTAAACAGGACCAATTCCTCGAATTTGCTCAGATTCTCGAGATCCCGTTTTGGGCTGAAATTTAACATTGAGGTAGATTGCCAACTTTTTCAATTTTCACGATAGCTATCTGAAATTTGGTAGGAAATTGCCTCCCAGGTGAAGTATGCCAAGTTATGGAACGATAACATTTAGCATCACAAAAATATCAGCGAAAAACAGTGTAAACGAGTTAGAGAAATCCGAGTATACTAACAATCAATCTTAAAACTTGTACACAGCAACAAAATTTCACTTACATTGTTCCCCCTCAGATAAGACCCCCCTCAATAAAGACTTACCCTCTGTAAAGACTTTTTCTCGTGGCGCTAGGATGACTTTAACATTTGAATACACCCGTCTCATAAGTCATCCCCTTAGATAAGACCCTAATTTTGTGGCATAAGTGTAGGTCTTATCTGAGGGGGACCACTGTAGCAGTAAAATTCTATACCAAACTTAACTCACCTAGTTTTTGCTGTTTTCTGTTGACTTCTAGGACCAAAACGCTGGTAAGATGTTCGCGGATGAGGCCGCAGCAATGTATGAAAGAGCCATCACCACCATCCTCAAAACTAACATGCTCATCTACTTCGCGTATGCAGACTTCGAAGAGGTATGTAGTAAAATTCATTCTTTTATTTTGTACCAATCAAGGCAGAAAACGTGGAAATTTTCAGCGGTTAATGGCTTGACAATTCTCATTGTTTATGACCATATTAACAGTATACTAGACAGATTACTAGTAGGTACATTATATTCTTATATCAACTAAAGGTGTATGAATCGACTCCTTCTGATTCATGATCCGACTTTGTAATTTTCCAGAGTCGGATGAAACATGAAAAAGTACATTCAATCTACAGACGACTTGTACAGATGACAGATATTGATCCCACATTGGTAAAATAGAAACCTGTCACATGAGAGACTTCAATGCTATTACCAATAACATATTCCACCCATACATACCACAGTCTAACATCGTTGTATATATTTCCCCGCCAGTGTTACATCCAGTACATGAAATTCGCGCGACGAGCCGAGGGAATCAAAGCGGCGAGGATCGTTTTCAAGATGGCCCGCGAAGATTCCCGCTCTAAGTGGCATGTATTTGTGGCGGCCGCTCTGATGGAGTACTACTGTAGCAAGGTCAGTGTCACTTATATTGTACAACTTGTACATGTATCTACTGGTATCTGGTATCTTCCACAATTCTGCACAAATTGTATTGCAATATAAATTTTATGGGGTTAATTCTAGAGGAATTGAGCTTGAGCTCTAGAATGAGCTCTAGAAGTAACGCTATGACTATTGAAAGGATTTCAATCGAATATTCTAGAGTGAAACTACTGTAAAACGACTAATTTTGGCAGACGATTTATTTGGCGGATATGGCGGTAGGGGAAAAACCGCCAAATTAAATCGTCCGCCAAATAACGTGGGGCTCAAAACCGCCAAATTTAATAGCCGCCAAAATCAGTCTTTTTACAGTAGTTTATTCTAGAATTTCATGACAAGGGATCAGTGATAAGGTGTATGATAAGGAGATACAACCTTGTCAAACATAATTTTATCAAGATTATAATTCTTAGTTTAGAAAACTGTGTTGTTTTTTGCAAACATCCGTATTCCACTTGAAATAAATGTTTGTTCAAAGTGATATTATGTTCACTGTTTTGGTGATCAAAGGAATTGTTAAATAATGATGAAAATTGTTAAGTATTTGAGAAATTTGTATTTGGTAGGATTCTAGTAAACTTTTTAAGGTATGATTTGTAAATTGTTGAGACTTATTAAGTTGCTGTTTCAGTTTTGTTAAGGAGTTCAATAACACATTTGCAATGAATAAGTTATTGTTGCTATTCCTTTATTTACAGTAGACACTTTTTTCACTCCCCACAAAAACTTGTTATTCCAATCAGCAGTTTTATTTATGGAATTTTTGAAGAGCATTTTTCATTGGAAAATTATCAGTTATATTTTGTGTGGTATATGTTGAACCTCATGTTGTGTTCTCTGTTGACAGGATAAGAATGTAGCCTTCAAGATCTTCGAGCTGGGCTTGAAGAAGTACGGAGACGTTCCTGAGTATGTTCTGGCATACGTAGACTTCATGTCCCACATCAACGGTATGGTTCTAAAGCCTGCTCACTCTCCATAATGTATTGCAATGCATAGCCTATACACCAGTCGTCTGAACAGAGCCTAATCCATCGAATCTCAAACAGTAATCTTGTAATCTGTTCCAGAGGACAACAACACGAGAGTATTGTTCGAGCGAGTTTTGTCATCTGGACAGCTACCTCCAGAAAAACAACTGTAAGAGATACAGAAATGCAACTCCATTCCAACAGTTAATGATGTCACACATTTCTGTTCATCAGATTTATTGTAGAGACATCCCAAAAGAGATTCTGCAATCACATGCAAATGAGTGAAACAAAGATCACTTTACACTGTATATTCTGAAGGTTTTGTCTATATGTATTTGCAGGGAGGTGTGGAACCGTTTCCTGGACTTTGAGTCCGAGGTTGGGGACTTGGTCAGCATCATCAAAGTGGAGAAACGGCGAGGACAGGTCCTTGGCAAGGTAAGTCGAGATACACAAGTTTGGTCAATTTCGCTTAACAAATACAGTCGTGATAGTTTATGATTATTCTTCCTTATACATTGACTATTCCCAGGAGTATGAGGGCAAGGAGACAGCACTGCTGATAGACCGATACAAGTACTACGAACTGCTGCCGTGTACAAACATCGAGCTCAGGGCACTCGGATATTCTGTGTGTACCTTTGGAATCATTGTTTGTCCTCCTCACCATTATTGACGATTTAGATATTTGATCCGCACTACAAATACAAGAGTTTCACATGTGCAGCATGCTCATGATCGTGTATATATCCGACAGGAAATCGCCAGGCAACACAACGTGACGACGCCGTCCATATTCTCATCAGACATCGTCAAGAGTAAGCTGAACGCTGATGACGACGAGGACCTCAGACCCAAGTATCCCATGCCCGATGTCGCTCAGATGCTGCCCTTCAAACCAAAGGCCAACTGTCGTAAGGAATTCTGATTTGTCAACTTCTTTCCAAATTTTGATATAATTTCAAAATATTCTTTGAGGTACACTGTCAATTTAAGTTCATCAGATTCAATACTTCGAGTTATGAAAATATCACCAGATATCCAGGCAGCAATTATCTTTCTGTCTAGCTTTTCGACTGACTATTTTCGGCTTGTCACCTACTCAAAAAGTGGTGCTATCATTATGATCATGGAGGTCTAGATAAACAGATATTAATTCCTGATACTTGTCACAGCACCAGGCAGTCACCCAGTGGATGGTGGAGTGTTCCCGCCCCCGCCCGCTGCAGCAGAGCTCCTGACCAGACTGCCACCACCCAGCTCATTCTCAGTCAGTACTTCACAAATATAACAGTGAATGGCGAATATTCATGTATTATGTTGAATATATGTATTTAGGATATGAATGCATGGGGTGTACTCATGAGTAAGCACCACTGAATATTCATTTGTGAATTCGCAGGGGCCCTTCGTTATCATTGATCACTTCCTCCAGCACATGGCAAATCTCAAAATCATGGACGACAAGGACCAGTTTGAACCGGTGAAAGGTAACTATGGTAACCAGAGTACCAACCAAATTGTGTAGATATCCTATATATATACTATACTTCCATATATCGTATACATGTACTTTTTGGCCTAACAGTATTTCTCTGCATGTGAGGTATTTTCTTGTTAGTGCTAGCATCTTCTTTCCATAAATATATTTTTTGAGAAGACCATGTATCTAAAATATTTTTTATCTGAACAGCAGACATGCCAAAGCTTGAGAACGGTATGAAAGTGGATGAAGGCACCAAATTTTCCATGGATATCGCTTCTGGACGAAAGCGTAAAATCTCGCTGACAAACGAGGACAGTGACGATGAAGACGGCAGTTCAAAAGCGCCCCCTACACACGACATCTACCGCAGTCGGCAGCAGAAAAAGGTCAAGTGAGAATGGAGCGCGTCATCGATCACACATTTCATCATTTTCATTGTCCAAGTTGCCGATGGCAACCATTGAGTGTGTTTATGTGTCAGAGGAAATTTTTATTCACTTGGAATGAGTGCATTTTAGTCAGATATTTTGCATTTAGTTGCCTTGTTGGATAGAGTGGCATGTAATTCAACAGTGGAGTTTGATCACTAGTATAAATGTCACATGCCAAGTGCAAAAGATTATGTTTTATATTGTTGACAGTTGTGGTACCGAGTGAATGATGGAAACTGTAAACACTCCTGTAAGTTCTCAATAAATATATAAAAATAGTGTTGTTTACTTTTAAATTTGTGCCTCCACAGCAATGGAGTACCTGCACCAATTGCAAATTCATTGAAGTCATTCAGTGAAGACCCACCTTGCATTTCATGCCCTCTTCTGGGAAAACCTTTCATGCATAGCGAAGTCAGTATTGTTGACAAATTTCAGTCGCCTTACTGGTCAGCACCGACCACATCCTATGAATTTTGATTACTTTTAGTCATGCATGATTAACCTGGAATATTTTCACAGGTATATAACAAGGTGGGCCAAAATATAGAAAGACACAAACAACTAGACGTCAAGGCCTAAAGATGCCTTGGAGGCATTTCGGTGTTAAGACTAATTTATAACATGTTTACCATGGGCTCTACGACACACTGTTTCAAAGATATCGACGAAAACGAAAAAAACAGACTCGGCAGAAAAATTCAAGGTCAAGGTCAAAGGTCATTCTTAATACCCTTTAGACATGTTTGTCTAGGACGACGAGTCCGAAAATAACGTCCGTTTCGCTCTACGACGCAACGTTTCCGAGATATGGACGAAAGCGAAAAATGCTGACTCGGGAGAAAAATTTCAGGTCAAGGTCAAAATTCATCCATAATACCCCTTAGACATGTTTGTCTAGTGCCACGAGTATGAAAATAACGTCCGTTTCGCTCTACGACGCACCGTTTCCGAGATATCGACGAAAACAAAATATGCCGACTCGGCGAAAAAATTCTAGGTCAAGGTCAAAGTTCATCCATAATACCCCTTAGACATGTTTGTCTAGTGCCACGAGTCCGAAAATAACGTCCGTTTCGCTCTACTACGCACCGTTTCCGAGATATGGACGAAAACGAAAAATGCCGACTCGGCGAAAAAAATTTAGGTCAAGGTCAAAATTCATCCATAATACCCCTTAGACATGTTTGTCTAGTGCCACGAGTCCGAAAATAACGTCCGTTTCGCTCTACGACGCACCGTTTCCGAGATGTGGACGAAAACGAAAAATGCGGACTCGGCGAAAAAAATTTAGGTCAAGGTCAAAGGTCATCCATAATACCCCTTAGACATGTTTGTCTAGTGCCACAAGTCCGAAAATAACGTCCGTTTCGCTCTACTACGCACCGTTTCCGAGATATGGACGAAAGCGAAAAATGCCGACTCGGCGAAAAAAATTTAGGTCAAGGTCAAAATTCATCCATAATACCCCTTAGACATGTTTGTCTAGTGCCACGAGTATGAAAATAACGTCCGTTTCGCTCTACGACGCACCGTTTCCGAGATATCGACGAAAACAAAATATGCCGACTCGGCGAAAAAATTCTAGGTCAAGGTCAAAGTTCATCCATAATACCCCTTAGACATGTTTGTCTAGTGCCACGAGTCCGAAAATAACGTCCATTTCGCTCTACTACGCACCGTTTCCGAGATATGGACGAAAACGAAAAATGCCGACTCGGCGAAAAAAATTTAGGTCAAGGTCAAAATTCATCCATAATACCCCTTAGACATGTTTGTCTAGTGCCACGAGTCCGAAAATAACGTCCGTTTCGCTCTACGACGCACCGTTTCCGAGATATGCAGGAAACCTCAAGGATGACTGGGCGAAAACTCTTCCGACCTCTAGGTCAAAGGTCGTTTGACAGATTGATCCCAAAATCAATACGGTTCTTCCCTGTTGATATATGAACCTCCATGCAAAGTTCTGCAGCCATTGCCTACATACTTTTTGAGTTATCGTGCGGAAACAAAGTCCAAAAAACGACATTGATTTCATCCTCACGTACCTCACGGACCTCGGATCCGGCTGAAAAACAATAGGGTTCTTCCACATAATATGTCTGACCAATGCTGAAAATTTGGCAAGATACATCGAGGCAAACTAAAGTTAGCAGAAAAAAAAAAAAAAAAAAAAATTCTGCTAAAACCATAAAGGCATTTCTTCCGAAATGCCTTAATTCGCACCTTTCGATAATGTTAGTTACTCAATATGTAAATACTGAATTGTGTGTATATCAAGGGTAAAGCAGATTAATTCCACTCCCCCCCCCCCCCCACCCCCGAGGGAGAGATTGCAGCCCCAGGTGAGGGTAGTAATGCATCAAGAGGGGAATCACACACAGTTCATATTTATTTTACTATACCGAATGTCTGTTTCGATAAAACTTTATTGACGGTAAATCGATTGTTCCTCGCCCTAACAACACATCAACAATAATACCGACTGGTCAGTATTTTTCACTATGGACTGGCCGGAAGTGCATGGCGAAATACTTCCCAGCTCTTAACCAAGAGAGAGCAGCACTTCTATTTCTATGAGATATAGTAATATAATTTTCTGCAAACATAAGCCCAATTTCTAGTACAGTTTCCAGATAGTTGACTGAATTTGGCCCAGTCAAATTTCATTAACATAAAATGCGAACATCGGTGAAATATTGTTTTATTATGATGAAAAAAAAACATATAGGAATTAATGTAATGTCAAATGATCAGTTATATTTAGTAGGTCAAATGTATATACTGATGAGTATATGTACATGTATAATATATATATTGATATATTTACAAATAAACAAAATGTGAACATAACATCCCTTAATAAAAGAATAACAAGGACTACATTGTGTGCCAATGGAAATGAAGAAATTCCCTCAATGGTCGCCGCATCAGCGTCTGCCTTAATCAAACAAATAGTTACTTCAACTTCCGGTGCCGCTTAGCACTGTGCATATTTTATCGCTAACTTCATCTAGCACAAACTTCATCCAATTTCAACTGACTGACATCTGACAGCAAGAATTTTGGCCTACACATTTGTTCCATATGGCGACCAATTTTGATACTCTAGGTTCCTGATGTTTATTCATTGCAATTAATGATAGAATTACTTTTCTGAATGCATTATATGAATATACCTATACTGAAAGCATTATGATGTGCATGTACTTATTCTAAACACTATGATATGTATATGTACCTATTCTGAATGCATTATGATAACAGTGTACTTCTACTGAATACGTTATGATGTTAATGCAAATATTTTGAATGCATTATGACGTGACTGTTACTATTCTGAATGCATTATGACAATAATGTTCCCGTTCTCGTTGCAAGTAACATACACAAAGCAAAACGAACACAGCGCGTGTACACTGTACTAACAAGATCATTCATGGCAATGTAACATGTGTAACACACAAGTGGAATATATGATTTGTATAATACATGAATGACTGTGAATAAATGCTGGCGAGAGGATACAGTCGTCAGTCGCTGAATTCCACACTGCTCCCCTCACTGCTAGATTTCTCGCCCTCCTCGTCACTGAAGTCAGACTCGCTGTCTGCAGGCTTTGCTGGCTGTGTCGCCGGTCCGTCCGTTAGCGGTGCGTCCGGCGTACTAGGCAGTGCGGTACATAAATATTGATATACATACATTTGGCAAAACTTTTCTACTGCACAACATCATTCAAACGACAATAAGTTCATATCCTACTCCAAAAACGTACTAGTATACTTAAGTACAATGTGTTTATATTGTCGATTATATCGAGCACTTCAGAATGATAATAGGTTATGTCACACTCTGAGCAGTACTCACTCTAATAAATCTGGGTTCAATCCTTCAACTGACATCTTCTGTTTTATGGCCATAGCTGGGACTCCCTGTCATGACGAAACCAGCAGTTTACAAATAAATACATACGATGTTATTCCATGTTATCTTCAGTTTTTCACCAAATAATTATCACTCGAGTATAAGGTACATGTACATTTGTACATTAATATTAGAATATGTATACATACAAGTCATACGTACAACCAGGAGCATTTTGAAATATTTTGCATATCGTGGGTCCTGTTTCACAGTATTTTTAGTCTCTGTGACTTGAACGCTGTCATCCTGAAGAATAAAAGATAAAAAGTAATGTTAGTAAGAAAACTTGAAGCAGGTACCCCATGAACATGATTCATACATGTACCACAATATTGAAACAAGCTCATGTAATAATAAATCAATATAAATGTTCTGGAATGGACAACGGAACAAAAAACAAATTGCACACTTTCAGTTTTGATCATAAGTACCTCTGGTAACTAGCTAAATGCTATGAGTACCTGTTTTTCCTCAGGTGTGGGTGTTGGCTGCGATGGTGCTGGCACCTGCTGGGTGGTCTGGGGAGGTCTGTTTGTCATCGGCAGTAGGGGGCGCTGATACAGGTGCTGCCATCTGTTCTAAGCCTGGGATTGATGACAGCTGTGAAATTAATCATTACTAGTATTAACATGTAGCAAAATTATACGGAATATTTATAAATGAGTAGACGTCTAATTGCCATAAGATATCTGGAAATTTATTGCGATGCTATAACATCCTGATCACAGTTGATCACGCTGATTGTTAAGCTTATAGTCTGTTATTTTACCTTGCCTTCCAGTAAAGTCATTTGAGTCTCGATTCGCTGGAGTCTCAGTGACAAGTCAGACAATTTGTCCTCACAAACATTGGAGAAGCGATTCAAGAAACCAGCTGTATGCATCACAAAGTGGTTGATGAAGGAGACCATTTGTTTCTGGTTGATAGGTCTGACCTGTAATAGAGTTTAGAAAATGACTCTACAGTACAACTTGTATGTAATACTCATGTTGGTAGAATGGTTTTGTTTTGAACCCAAACTGAAGAAAAATGTCACACACAAGCTGAACTCATTGGAAGTCAACCTGATCCGATATTTAGTTTATTACATTATCAGTTCCTACCAGGCTGGTAATTGGTGGATCAGATGGTGTTGATGTTACTCATTGAAGCCAATAATACCAAATCTAGTCAGACCGACTAAATCTATGCAACGGTCACCTACAGTGTATAGCCACAGGCCCTATCAACTGACAAAACAAACTAAATTTCGTAGGAATGACTGACAACACAGGCTGAATTCAAAATTCAGTGTGTTTCGTCAGTCAATCATGAAGATACAGCTGAGATGGACGATAACAATTAGTTTTGCTAATTAGTTTTGCTCTATGAATAGAACAGTCCTGAAAAGTCGGCCAACAAATCTTAGAAATCCCCTGAAAACAGAATCCCATATAGTGCCCCTTCAGATGACAAAGATTAGAAGCACAGACAGTCACAGAACTGAAGGAGATAATTATATGTTCACTCATACTAGCCAAGAAAAGTGAAACAAGATACATTTCTCTCAGTCATATATCTAAAGATAAATGAATAACTTATCTCAACATGTTATGAGTATAAACTGACAAACAAGTCATATGAGAAAGTAGCATAACAATTAAGGTGGTTCGCTCCCTTTGGACCCAAGCAGAAGAGCTAAAATTTGGAATTCATCTGATGATTTTCAGACTTTCAAACAATCATCAATAGGATATTGTGCATTCCAAAACAGAAAATTCGGATGAAATGTTTTGTTCAGTGTGGAATTATGGGTAATTTTACGCCCAAAATGCTAGGAAAACAGGTCATTTTGGGCCATTTTCACTATAATCAATATATAATGAAATCCTGTGAATAGATATCTCTGAAACTTTGTTTGTTTATCAACGAATCACTGTGCATGTTTTTGGTAGAAAAAAATATGTGGGTCACAAATCACAATGCTAATTTTTCCGCTACAGGCATCCATATGAATCCAAAATCATATTGCTGATTGAGTGATTGTTTAAATATCTGAGAATCATCAAACGAATTTCAAATTTTGGCCCCTCTGCTTGGGTCTAAAGGGAGCGAACTACCTTAAACCAATTATAATCGATTACATGTAGTTGGTTCAGCTAACCGATTACGCACCGATGATCGATCATGAAATTCAAACCTATTCTCATCACTACTGTAAACCCCTTTTCATGTCCATTCAAGTTCATGTTTTCACGAAATGGACATGTTTGCAACCATTTAATTTTGCATTTGCAAAGGGTTGTGGGGAAAAAAAATTTCGACCAGACATTTTGCGTTTCTAATAAAAATGTGAAAATCTCGAATATTAATGGATGCGAATTTGTTTGATCCCGCCCCACTCTGCACCGGGGACAGTGAAAGATGCGAATAATTAAGGGATTTAATACAGCCATTGGGTACAGCCATATAAGGCCTAATCTAATTTTTCTAATTCGTTTATACCGTTTTGTGTTGATATTTTGGCGATACTATGTTTAATATAACTTGGTATACTGGTCTTCGCAGCTCGCCAACAGTGTCCAACTTTTTTGTGAGTAGGCCTACACATTACTTTTTTTTTATATTTCTGGCTACGCCCCTGTTTGGCTAGGCCTACCACAGCCCAAGCGACGCGTCGCTTGGGCTGGGCCTACCACAGACTGTACCTACTCAGGGATCAAAATTCCCTTTCCTACATCATACATGTGCTCCTACCTTTGCATAGTCCACACTTGGGCCAATCAATGGCAAGCCGTCAGCGTCCATCACTGTCGAATTTAAATAAAATAGGACCAAGTTTTAACCAACAACTCACGTACACTACGGACCAAAATCAAGATCATGTGACCAAATATGCCAACAACCAAGGTCAAGGTCAAGTGAGAAAGTGTAACATCAGGGCTGGAAAGAAACATACCAAATGGGATAGTGTGGTAGGGGCCATTTGTTATCTGATTATTGTGTCGCTTTAGCGGGACACCATAGGCGGATCTTTTCAGAGCCGAGGTATCAGAGGAACATAAAAAAGGTTCTAGTTTCTGGGGCCCTTGAGCAGTGTTGAATGGAGACCAAACCTTGCTCGCTTCAGCCGCCCTCCCCGTCCTGGAACCGCCCTGGAGAAACTTACTGGTATAGGCCTACGCCACAACCAGCGGTATGACTGGTAGTAGGCCTACTGGTTTAATCCACAGTAAAAAAAACTAAAACACTCACAGCCTCTGGCTTAAACGCAGACAAATACCCAGAAACTGGGAATTAGTCTAGGGCCTACCACCATATGCGGATCCAGTGGGGCGCACCTGGCGCACGACCCCCTAAAATTAGCGAGAGAGACAGAGGGGCGTCATGGCTTGACGCTGAATTGTACACCTCAAATGTGATCTGAAAGACGTCCCCAGTAAAGCATGCTCATTTTGCAATTTCAATAATGTAATTTTTCTACACGAATATTTTCATAAAGTATTGTATATTGCTGCTTTGGTCTAAATTATGAGATGAGATAACAAAGTTATCCCACGAAATATACAAAAGTGTATGGAAAAGTATCTTCTGGTATACCTCAGAAGGGATCTGGGAGACATCAATTTTCAAAATTTTTGGGGAGGATTACGGCACAAAGCTCATGTCTGAGTCTGGAATGGCAGCGGATGAGCGTGCACTTGTCTCAGAGAACTAAATGGCCACATTCAGAGGGAACTATATGGTCCTTAAAAACCGCTCCCCCCCCCCCCCCACACACACACACACCCACACACTGCATGTCTCTCTCGCCCTTCCTTGGATGGGGTAGCGTACCAACCTGCAGCTGCTTTGGAATCTCCACAGTCAATACGATCTGGAGAGGAGGGGATACTTTCTGCTCTGAGCACCCAATACACATATATAAATTCTAAACCCCCTTCATGAAAAGCCTCAGCGCAGCCCAAGTATATTTGTAATTAAGCATTACGGTAATTGTTTTTAAACGAGGGAGGCTACAGGCTGGTCAGATGCTGGCTGCTGCAGGTGACCCCTCTCCAGGGGTCAGGGTCGTAAATGTACAGGGGAGCCCCAGATGCCTGGGATCCGGACCACGCGATCAGTCTCCCTGCAGCAGCCGCCGCTTCAACAGCTTTTGCCAGATTCTGCTTGCTTTTGCTTTGCTTGCTGATTTCTTTGCTGAGTTATGACTGACGAATAAATGAATGAGCCCAGGGAGTCGAAGAAGAAGAAATCATTCGAGGAGGTGGCAGCGTCCAATGGCCTGAAATCAGACAGTATTATAAAGCTGATGGCGGATGATTTTGACTCGGCTGAGGCCATCAAAGCAATGGATATGCAAGACATCGAGACGTTGGGACTTTCCCCAGGCCAGCGGGGCCTGCTGAAGAGGTGGCCAGAATCTTTACTGCAACCCCGTGCCAAGGCCAGCGTCCCCAAACCAGACCTGTCACTCCCAGACCCACTGACGGACCGGCAGACAAGCAAAGATGACATCCCTGTTGAGCAGGACAAGCTCACGCTCTCAGCGTTAGCCAGAAACAAGGATATAACGGAGCACCGGAAGACACTTAAGGACATCCCGGGGGATGACCTGTGGCTACAACCGAACGCGGAGATGCCAGCATCAGCGGACACTCGAACCACCTGGTGAGCCACTCCTAATTCCGGAGTATGTGACCAGATCAGGCCAGGGATCCGTAGACACAAACGAGCATCAAGTTAGCCGCCAAGGTGATACCCAACTTATGCTGAGCTCGGCACGCCAGAAACCTCTCCCCGAACAGGTTACCCTGGCACAATGGATATCAGCCAATGCACGCATCATGCAACACCTGATTCGCAGCGGGAAGCTCCAGGACCAATAGAGCCTACTGGATTACCTGGAATACACCGCAGATTTTGGAGACTATGCACAAGTGTGTGAAATAGAAAGCCTTGTGATATACGACAATGAATATCGTGGTAAACAAGCAAGGCGTGGTACAACGTGGGGAACAGAGGATGTGCACCTCAGTAATTTCTACCTACAACGCAAGCCCCAAACACAGACAGGGAGAGGCAGATCAGACAGAATCCACCACAAAATGGATACAGCACCGACGTTAACCACTGGGGACGGCATTGAAATCTTCCACAATTTCAATGTCTGCTTCAGGAACTATTTGCCCATGTGTGCTCTGTGTGCAAGGAAAAAGGGCACACTAGAGGTGTACACCAATCGCCGGATATAAAGGCACGGGTCCCAACTTGCAACTTTTACTGCAGGATTCAATCTGGAGAGGAGAGGAGACTTTCTGCTCTGAGCACCCAATTCACATATATAAACTCTAAGCCCCTTCATGAAAGCTTCAGCACAGCCCTGGTATATAGCATTTATAAAACAAAAAACGCCATTATAAAACAATAACCTGTTATTGTACACATAATGTCTAACGGTTAGTGAATATAAATGAGACTGTTCTTGGGTTGCAGAAAGGACAAGCATTTATTGTGAACAAATTGAACAATAAAGGCCGCCAAACAACCCAAGAACATAGAAGAAAGGAAAAGAAAAATATATATATATATATATATATATATATATATATTGATATATATTACATGTCGAATGAAATCCACTTACATGTAAACGGCATAAGTCATATGTAGAGTAATGTCATTATTCAAGAACATTCGCTGACATAAGTTCTGCAATTTTCAAACGCTGTGAAAAAGGTCAGGCCAGTTATTTCATAACAGCAAGAGATGCCCAGTCTCCCATCGCTTGGATCTTTTCGACACTAGCACCATAGGCTTGAGCATGGGAAACCCCTCCGCGGCGGAGAGAATGAGCAGAGTAGCGTACTGTGTCATATCCTAGGGTGTTCAGTTTCTGTTTCAGTTTATCGTGGAAGTAGGAGTGAGTCAAAGTCACTGCAGAATTGCCTCTTGTGTGCAGGAAAGCCAGGCTCTGACATTGGTTGTTGGGGAACAACTCGAAGTGGTTCCTTAAGGCCTGCACTGGACAGAGCGGGGATCGTCTGCATGTCACAAGGAGGGTGAATACTGATCTTTTGTTTCAGTTAGTTTAATTACAGCTCCCGTATCCGTGAAGGCAATGGAGTCCCGGGACAGATGAGGCTGGATTTTCTCAGCGAGGCAAAGAAACCAACCAGAAGCGCGACAATAAATCCGGACTCGGAAGAGTCACAAATGCTAACGATTTTTGAGAGAATGTTGACGGTGATTGGCAATTTCTGTTGTGATTGCTTCCCTAGCAGCCGGCCATAGCCACTGAGGTGGCGCGCCGTGATGTCAAAATTGTGGGAGATGGCCAAGTAACATAGTTCACGCAACCACTGCATGGTATGTTTGTTGTTGAAAGTTCCCTTATTCATGTATGCAACCGTGCTCATATAAGATGAGATGTGAGTCTGAATTGTACACACCATTTCCTTGCTGCCGCGAGTACTGGGTAGAGTTCCAGGTAATTGATGTTCTTTGCGATATCGTCTGGGATGGCGGATACCTCGCGCACAGAGTCAATGTCAATACCAGGTGGAACAATTGGCGTTGTAACTTCGGACCAAGTTCCATAAATCCAATGTCCCATGAAGTAAGCGCCGTAGCCTGTCAAGCAAGCATCAGTCTGGCAGGAAGTGATGGGGACTGGCTTGCCTTGAATAATTTTAGCACGGCCGTTGCAGGAATCTGTGAACTTAGTCCACCACGCAATATCCTTGTGAAACTCACTGTTCAAATTTATGTGATGATGCAGACATTCCACTGAGTTCATTAGATCCAGTATGCACCGACTGAAACAGTGGACACCTTTTACAACGCTGCTGCAGAATGATAGTATTCCAGCTAAAGAACATAACTGGCGTTTTGTGACGTGTTTCTTGCAGCTGAAATCTTTGAGTATTGAGGACAGTTCGTCAAGCTTTTCCTGAGGGAGACGTGCTTCCATGAGTGTTCTGTCTAGTGTTATTCCAAGGAAAACTGTAACCTGGTTGGGACTTGCAGTTTTACCCCAACTGATGCTGAAGCCTACGGAAATCAGTAATTGGATGAGTGTCAATTGTGCGTGCTGACACTCAGCGAAAGACTCACCAAACACCAGAAAATCATCAAGGTAGTTTATAACTGTGTAGCCACGGCAGTTCATCATACGCATTACTGCATTGCTGATTCTGTTGAATATCACAGCTGCACAGGCAAGTCCAAAACATAGAAAATTATCCACATAGTATGAATATTGTGTTTCGTCCAGCGGGCCGAACATCCATTTGAAGCCTAGAAAGGTATGGTGCTGTGGGAGAACCGGGACAGAGCGATAGGCCTTCGAGATATCAATTGTTGCCATATAACAATTTGTTGTCATCACACGTGTTGCATCGTCAATAGAACTGAATGATTGCTTGGGATAGTCCATAAACGAGTTGATACATATATGTATGTCATGCGGACGGCTACAGTCAGTGATAGGACGTAACTCCTGACTGTTCTTCTTGGCTACTGCACCCAATGAGTGGACACATTTGGGTTTAGTATGGTTTTGCGTAATTTTACCTTTCGAGAGTTCAGCTTTGAAAAGCTCATCAAGCAGCGGCTTGGCATCTGCGACCTCAGTGGAGGAATAATTGTCACATTCGTATCCATTGGCAGGAACATTGTCATTGTCAAATAGTGGGAAACCACGCGTTATACCAGAGAGTAGATAATCTCGGTCTGGATCAGGGGACACGGAACTCCATCTATGAAATGGTAGTTTAGTCACTTGGGGTCTTGCTTCCGTTGTTTTGGACAAGACTGGAATGGGTGTGGGTCGCCGCAAACGAGACACAGGTGCTCGTAGCGGCAGGATTTAGCTGTGCACTCGAGGTGATTGTATCGGAGACACTTCTGGTGTCCTGACGGCGTGTTCATTGGAGTCGGACGACTGGTTCCATATTCCCGCTTGTCATGTGTCTTCATGATTAGGAGCCTATTGCACAGGTCCATATCCGACATAGCAGGCCATTTTCCACCGGTCATGGCAACCTTGTCCTGAACCGAGTCATCATAGGAGACGATTGACTCAGTTGTGTAGCGCTGGCTCGATTTTTGTGACAAGAACGAGATGTGTTGCACGACGTGCAAGATGTGCTCCCTGGATACACCTTGCATGATTTCCCTTCCAGAATGAGGGATGTGCCAAGCATGAGGTCTGCAAACGTTTTGATGTCACTGGCCTTGCACATCTCCCTGTTTACGATTTCGTGAGGGCGCGCCACCTTGGCCACAGCTAGGGTTTGGGACGTACCTGCAGGGTACAGCAGGGCTTAAAAAAGAGATGTGTGCAGTGCGCTGCCAAAGTCAGAAATGAGGCAAGTGATACATGTACAGCAAACAGTGACCGGGATCTGACCCGGGTCATAAAAAACAGATGGCCACTGACTCCGGAACTGGAACCTCAGTGGGTCTCACAGGATAACACATTAAAAACATATAAAGAAGGTCATGAACTCAGCAAAAGGAAAGCCCCCTACCGCCATTATAAAACAATAACCTGTTATTGTACACATAATATAATCATGAACTTGGATAATATAATTCTGTTGTTTATTTATTTTATTTTTATTTTTATTTTATTTATATGTTCTTTAGCCAGGGTGGCCTGGTCAGTGTGCAAAGAAAAAACACTGGTCTCCCCCAGGGCCCTGGATTTACAGAGACAATATTACATGAACATGAATTTACAGACACAGGTACATACATACATAGGCATACATACAAACATACATACATACATACATACATACATACATACATACATACATACATACATACATACATAATACATTGGTACACAAGACTAGGACAACAATTTGGACACGAGACGTGACGGACACAGGTACAAACATACATAGGGAAAGATACAAACGTATATGCAAACATACATAATACATAGATACAAGACTAGGACAACAATTTGGGAATAAGAAGTGACGGATGTCTGAATATGGGTATATCGATATTATAGGCTGAGCTGATATTGGCGATATAACTGTTTGAACAATGCCACTGTCCCCGCCTCTCGGACACGTGAGGGCAGGCTATTATATAACTTGGTACCTCGAAATGCGAATGCATTTTTACCTGTTTCAGTTTTAACCCTGGGCAATAGTAGTTTGTTACCATCTGCGAACCTAGTGTTGCGATTGTGCCGTGGTTCACTGAGCAGATTGGCTAGATAAGTGGGCGTAAGACCTTTTAAGGTTTTGAACATAGTTGTGGCGAAGTGGGATGTTCTGCGCTGCTGCAGTGTAAGGAGTTTGCACTGACTGTGTAACTGAGTTATGTGGGTCCGGACTGGTGCTTGTAGTATTATGCGTAGTGTTGTTAGTGGTATGGCTGCTTCTCTGCGCTTGCTTGTGGTGGTTTAAAATGCATACTCATCAAGTTCTGTTCAGACAGTCTAGCTGCTCTTGTCAATAATTTTACATTGTGTATGCTAAGTCTTCGTAAGTGAATAAATGCCATTCACTAAGGAAATAGCAATATGCAATGATAAAAAGTCATTAATGACACTGAAAAGAGGCCTGATAAGTTTTAATCACAACGTGCATCTATAGAAACACTCTCGCAGACTCCATTTTTCATTTATTTCGGGGGGGGGGGGGGGGGGTTACAGCACCCCGACGCCCCAGACCACAAGGTGCTTTGCTTCCCTAATGGATAAATGCAGAGCCTAGACGGCTCTGGATAAATGCATCCCTAATGGTCTGTACTAGGGCACTCCTTGTTTCCTTGGATTTTCATGGCCCTGAAGAGTTTAGGGGCCGGTCATTATTTATCAGGTGGGGGGGTTGGGTAAAAACTGGGGGGGTCACACTTTCATTTTCAACATTATTGGGGGGGTCATACTTTTATTTTCGATGGGACTGGGGGGGTCGGAGTTTGAAATTGAGTTATTTTGAGAAAATCTGAATAGTAAAATAGTTAAATAATTAGGTGGAAACAATTCACTCAATATCAGTACATGGACTGATTGGAGTACGCGATGGAATTTCAGAACATTTTCAGTAAAACCATAATCTCACTGAAACCGGATCCCGCAGAGGACCATCCAGGAACACCCAACATCTAGAGATGCCGCAATCCGTGTCCATCAGGGCTCAAAATTTATAATTTTATCCGGGAGCCAAAGGCTCTATTTCCCTCCTATTCAACAATTTTTAGGAGCCAATTGGCTCCTAGAAGCATATTTCAATATTACCTTAATCCGATTTTCATCAGCCAATTGGCTCGAGAGCTCTATTGCCTGGGAGCAAATCTGAAATGTTATGGGCCTATGGCTACCCATAAGTGGCAATTCTGAGCCCTGATGTGCATTGATCAACGCTCATCACTCAGATTGAAACATTGTCACCAAGAATCAACTTTGGACCTAACGGAGCAGCACTATGTAGCTGAACACGGTGCCAGCAAGGATGAACCCAGATCAGCAGGGTCCTGTCACAAACCAACCACGGATCAAACAGTCCATACCACCTTGAGCAACATATCATCCCTTACGATGAACCCGAACCAGCATGCCAAAACCACAGACCGGTTCTCCACTCAAAATTTTGTCAACACATGACCCCACTGAGGATATTCCCCGAAGACCTCAGGACTATCACAAACCACCATGTAAAAGACATGGACCTTTTCACACAGAATGGCAAGATAGTCCTGGATTGCCCCGGATGACCCGGGTAGTGAATCTGACTCACATGATTTGGATGGTGGCAGAACATTATGAGCCCATAATAGAGCCAACCCAGACCTGATTCAAGACTAGAAAAAAAAACAGTTCTGAATGGCCTGATTCACCAATTTTTCCCTGCTCATCAATGATATGTGGAAGAGCCCTGTATTTTTCGCGAGTTCGCTATGGTGTCCAGTCAGTCCGTGAGGGTTTTCATACATTTTTTCCATTCCATCAAAATTTCGGAGTCAAGGAATCAACTGAATCATCTTTGACCTAGGTCTCGAGTGTTTCAAGTGGGCTCCGAAACGATGGCTTGTGTAGTGAAAAAGAATATGCTAGTATCATACGAGTAATAATTGTTGTAATGGCATTCACACTTGAAGCGAAGGAATGGTGGATACACGGAGAGTACAAATCATAATATTCCCTGACCTTATTATAGTATCATATATTTGCAACAAAAGTCACAATTGTTTCAATAGAAATGTAAATAAAGCGTAAAAAAGCATTCAAGTATCATATATATTATGATACTGGTGCGTTGTAATTGTCATCAATTGTGGAGCATAGCCTTATATTCATACATGGGGATTGGGGGGGTCATACTTTTATTTTGGATCTTGGTGGGGGGGTCATAGATTGGTTTTCGATATCGGTGGGGGGGTCAAACTTTCAAAACTCATTTCTCGGAAAAACCATCCAACCCCCCCACCCAGTAAATAATGACCGGCCCCTTATGAATGCCTGATGTGGGGAAGGCTGGGAATCTGGGACCCGCTTAAGGGTCCCATAAGCTGAAGAGATATGCGTGCTCAGTTTTTGCATGGCTGACCAGGGGCGGATCTAGGATTTTGAGGGAACCGAGTTGGTGATGAAGCCAGCCCTTATCAAAAGTCCAAAAAATAAAAATACACCCACAAATTTTTTTCTGCTGGAAAAATCAAATTACATGTGTATGACATTGACAGATTTCTCCCGATTTTTTTTAATTGCCGCTGGCGGCCATCTTGGATCCCGCAACTCGATGAAAAATAGTTAGGGGCTGTAGCAATGTATTTCGGATGAGCTCTGAAAGTTTCGGAAAGACTGTGTTCGGGAACTAGCCTACGATCCATTGAAACGGCAGAAGAAATAAAAGAAGAAGAAGAAAGCAGACAAAAACATAAGGCCTCCCGATTTTCAATCAGAAAGCCTAATAACTGGTACGTACACATCCCTCGATTTCCTTCTTGGTCAGTACGATATCGGTACTCCGGGCTAATGTGAACCAGGTATGATTTACGCCACGTGGACACCTTGTATATAACA
This sequence comes from Terebella lapidaria, assembly GCA_949152475.1. Classification (NCBI taxonomy): domain Eukaryota; kingdom Metazoa; phylum Annelida; class Polychaeta; order Terebellida; family Terebellidae; genus Terebella; species Terebella lapidaria. The sequence goes on along the minus strand of OX424558.1, from coordinate 23,156,898 downwards.
AATAACAGCTGCTCCCTACATTGCCTTCTGGGTCCAACTCTCTCGGCGCTGACACACCCTCGCTTCAGAGTAGAGAAAGTCGCCGAGTACAAAAAGTTGTGTGATGTCGTCACAGCCCAGATTTCAGCAACAAACTGTTGCTTCACCAACGATTGCACTCATAACAGTGACTGGATATCAGATTGTATGAAGGATAAAGATGTGATTTGTACAGGAATTGTGTGGTATCAATGTTTTGAACAATTCGGTTTTGGATTAGCAGCCTTGGCTGTTTGGCCTGGCTTTATACTCTGACTTTGTTGATTGTGAGCAGGTGAGACATTCCGTCAGGTACTGTACACTGTAATTGTTTATCACCACACACCACCCTAGATATGCAATGTCATTCTCGTCATTCACTGCCAGTGCAGCCTAGAGTATACTTTTTAAACAGTATTAGACTATAGACTTCTCTTCTTTTTTCTGCAATATAATCAAAGCCTGATGTTACTTTCTCATATTTTTTTTTGCCTTGGATATAATTTTTCCCCTGGAAATATCAATTTATCAAAATTCGTCTTACGATAGTACAGGCGATTTTTTATTTCTAAAGCAATTTTCCAATCTAATTTTGTTAGAATTAGATCTAGAAGTTATTCTTGGTGTCGAAAGAAGTTCAGTTGTTTTGTCGACCAGCTTTAAAATTATACTTTTTTATATCTTTTTTGCTAGGTGTGCATTCTTTTTCCCATCAAAATGTTTTTTTTTTCATAAAACTGCGCTGGCAGCACTGTACATACTGCTCTTTTCACCGCTGGGCATCAAGAGTGGGCAAAATCCATCTCACACACTTAAGTTTGGTTGTCAAGCAAATTACATAGATCTAAATATTAAGGCCTTTATTTTTTAATACTTGTTTAACGAAAAAAACAGTTCGAAAAAAATGAGATCAGTCAGGCAGAATGAAAATAAAATGTGTTTTGAAATCTGGGTCGGTTGATTGCTAAGCAAAAAAAACCCCAAAACATATGATTCAACTTTCAAGTTGATTATTTTTCTTCATCTGAACAGGAATTCCAATATTCAGATTATAAACTATAAAACTATCCTGAAATGTCAATATTCAGCCTTGGTCCTTGGAATGTTATGTTTTTAACATCTACTTTTTTAAGCTTTACATCATGTACATCCCAAGATTTGTTTTCCATCAAACATGTATAACTGAATATTTAAAAAAAATATATCCAAATAGAATTACCGGTATGGTGAATTTCAGTTAATGAAGTCCAATAATGAATGATTGGGATCTCTTATACTGACACCACATAATGTTCTATGGAATAACAACATGGAGCTTTGTGCTATAAAATGCTATATGGTGCTTCTTGTTCGGTGTCTGCAAGTCAACTGATCGGTGGTACTGTGGTACATGTCATCTGGATCAGCCTATAGTTTGATAAATGGGTTAGGCATGAACATGGCAGCAGATGGACTCTTTACCTGTTGGATGCTGACGAACTGTAGCTTTATCATGTACTATATATGCCAGGTTACCAGGTATACTGTCGTTTGGTCAGTCAAATATAAAAAAAAGATAAAAATGCTAATTTTATTTCCTGTCAGCGATTTTACAGTGTAGTCGGCGGCTTTGTTAAACAAGACAAGTATTAAAAAAATAGAGGCCTAAAACAAAAAATAACTTTATCATAGGGCTGCACAGTGAGATTTAACATCACGTGTTTTTAAGACTAAATTTACGTGTTTTTGTCTCTCTGGTGACGAACAACTTTCCTGCCCAAATTTTCGGCCAAATTCCAAAGATTCTACATATTCGATTCCAAATAGATCTATAAAAAATAGTACTGTAAATTGTTGGAAAACCATCCGTAACTCACATTACAATTATTGACATCTTTCTTTTGGTATTGACTATTGAGACAATAAATCAAAATCGTACATGTATCAATATGTTCCATTTACCATGTTCATTACACGGTCTGAATGTATGTTTTGAGGGAATGTCGCCATGACCTTGGCCACAAGAAAAGTCCAGTTGATCAGATATTGTGCTTCCAGTTTAATCTTCTTCCATGATTTGGGGAACTATCGATGGTGTAACATATATTTAATATATCATTAAACAGTACATAAAAAACTTATAATCCCACCTGTTGATCAAAAACGACCCCTAAAGCAAAACCTGGATTGGCGGCATTTCAAATATGTCACTTTGAGCTTGCATGGGAACAATTCCTTTGATTAAAAGAAAGAATCAGATGAATATGTGGAATAATATTTTTGTGGGCTGCCGAGAAATCACCTAAATTTTAGAAAATAATGACCACGTGGCATTGTTAACCCCCAGAGGACTGTATAACTTCATGAAAATGTCACACCTTAGTTGGGTAGCAACCCAACTAAGGTCATGTGAACACTGGTATTATACCATGTATACCTTAATTAACATTTAACAATCATTATATTAATACAATAATAAGGATGTTTTTAATCTGTCATCACACGTGACATGTTTTTTTTGGCTGTACCCCAAATATACTTGGAACACATGGGGACAATCCTTTTCCTAAGTCCATTCCCCCCAGCGACACCTGACATCGACTATGATGTGGACACCCATCTACAAAATGTGTATCCCATCTACAAAATCTCCCCCCCCCCACCCCTCTTCCTTAAAAACAATACAGGTTAGGGTGGTCCTTATTTGTCAACTTTTTATTTTCCACACTCTCACCCTACCAATGTGTTGGAATAGTTAATAAAACATGCTAGACAAAATTACAGGAAAATACTTGGATATTTAGAGGTAGCTCAAGGGCTTTCAAATTTGGCCTGTTTAATCATATTTCGCTGATTTTTGGGCATTACGAGATCACACTATTATTGGTGTGATTGTCACTCCTGACTCTATTTCGGGACTACCATTGAACCATTCATTTCATATTAGACTGTAATACAAAAATATGGATATATTACTGCAGTGTTGTTGTTTTTATCTGACTTGTTTTCCTCTGCGCTGACCTTGTAATGAGAAGTTCTATGTAGGATACTACCTGGTTGATAAACGGGGACCTACAAAAGACAACTATGAGGTAATGTGAATAGTAAATAGATGCTGAATTTGTTTTTATGGAGGTTTTTTGTATTTTGATATTGATAAGTTGGTAATTTGGTTGTCTGTCTGTGACATGTAGTACATACGAATAGTCTGACCAATGGCACATCTGAATTAATATACATTTACTAGTATTTACATTTGTTCTTGTTCAAGATATGGTTTTTCTCCATACATTGCTTAGTTTACCAGTAGTCTGTTTTTCCTTGGTGATTTCTTTGGTGGAGAATCTAATATATACCATTCAACAGTGCACAATTATGTCAGGAGTGGACATCTACCAGCTGTTGGGAAGGTGGCTACCTGTGGAGCTCGGGCTACCGCTGTCTTGAACCCGTTAGAAATTTGGCAGGAAGGTGGTCACGTCAAAGCAATGTGCTCCGACAGCACGTCCACAAACTCAGTTCAAATAAGCGGTTCTTGTATTTTGTTTAAGGGAAAGCTCAGTCGCAATTTTCTGTATTTGGTATACCATCAACAACTGCTGAAGCTGTTTCTAGCAAGTGCATTTGACACTTGCATGAACCCAACTTCAGGACCAGATGTGCTGATATTCAAAAGATTTCCGCGGCGCTGGGGATTCATCGCTCCTTCAAATTTCCAAACTGCTGCTGATGAAGACAAAAATGAAAAGGTCCCTAGCTGATGTCAAACAATGCTCTGGTTTTGACCTGACCCAGCTCCAAGAGTCCCAACCCAGGAATGACGACAGGGAGAATGATGCTGGAGCTCATTATAATACTTGTTGGTGAAAATCCTGCCTGTGGTGTGCAATTACTGGAACCAGGTGTCATACACCATAGCCGATGGAAGGCAAAAGCTATCTATGCACTCCAGAAATACATGTTCAGAGACCAGTTCAAGCTCACATCACGTGAGGCGGGAGGCATCCTCTATGTTTCTGTGTTCATAACAAAAATCTATGTTCAGGCGTGGTTTTCTGCTCCTGATGCCAATTCCGCATCCCAAAGTCACCTCAGTCTCCTCCAACATGTAAGGGGTTTTGGAAAAGATCAACCAATCCATATCCAAGACAGCTTTGAGCAAATTTGCTAGACACTTGTGGTATGTCAATAAAGAGCTGCTTGGCTTGACTTTCTTCGACCCCGTTGTTCCAATTGTTACAAAATGTGATATGGGGAAAGTCAAAAGAAGACACAGAAAGCCTGGAGGCAATACCAGAGATGCTGACAGACTTTGTTTACCCAAACTCAAGAAATCTGTTCAAGTAGTTAAACTCATGAAACTCAAGAAATCTGTTCAAATCATGGCACAAGAGAGGATTTCAAGACGCACTCAATGTGGTGAAAGGACTGAATGTCAATAACGACACAGCATAACTAATTCGTGCTCTCAATGAAGAACAATACTTATATCACAAAAGATTAGGAGTAGAAGTAATTCCTGCTTCAAGTTGTTCAGAATCATCGGCGTCGGTTCCCAAACAGCAAATAGTCCACTCTGTTGAAAGGATTCGAATGTTGAACAGTGATAGACATATGTCAGAGTTTAAGACTACTAGTATAGTAGCATCTCCCCAGTTTTTGTCTGTCACTGAGTAGATAAGTTAGTTTTCTTGTTGCATGAATATCTCCTTGATGCCAGAAGTAATCAAGTCTTGTTCCACTATATTACGAAGACAGCATGCCATGATAGTCTTGTACTTCATACATGTATGTATCTCTACCATGGTCGCTGCTGGTCCTCTAAATCTGATGCTGCAATGCTACTAGTAGTTATATTGCTATTTAGATAATTTCTTGGATGTATGTGTATCTCCTTGAAAATCACACTGCCATAAAGAAATCTTCATCCTCCACATATTTATGATGATATTGATATTACATCATCGTCCTGTATGTTCGCCGTGCATGGCTGCGCGGCGAGTCCTCAAATGGTCATTGACCAATATTTCAAATGTGTTGAGCTACCTCTAAAAGTCGAAATAAAACACTCATATTTCATCAAATGAGTTGTTAATGATAGTCAAACAACTTTGAGGGGTGAGAGCTTTGAAAATCACACTTTGAAAAAATACCCTATTATAAGGACCACCCTAATACAGGTGCCTGAGACCCATGCATTAACATTATTAATGGGGTCTTTAATTGTTTGTCTCAATACACTGATGCAGGTAATATAATTCTTAGAATTTAACTGAATCATATATTCAGTTGATTTACTTGAACCATAATGACAGAAAATGTAAGAACTTTGCAAAAATATTGGTGGAACTTTCCAGAATGAGCGTTGAACTTGCTCGTGCAGGATGTCAATGTTATACCGAGTTGTTCTGATAAACCTTTGGATATTCAAATCATCATGATTATAGTAATGCAAATTAATTGCACTCAAAATTCAAAACAGGGGATAACACAAGAACTTGCGATGTGCAATAGTCATCGCACATGATAAAATGGAATCTTAGATGTTTGCATGATTGTGATTGTTCTCATCGAATTGGGCTACTTGTAGATGCTTGTGTGGTAGCTTCATATGTCTGAATGCTTCCAAATACACTGCACCTGATGCTACAGAACACAAAATGCAATCTCATAGGTTGGCGAAAGATCCAGAAAGTGCAATCTTATTTCATGCATGTAACCATGGCTGTTCTTATTTAATCAACATTCAGTACGATTGCATTCAGATGGACTTACATGTAGTCTGCGATGAAGTGTTTTCCCCCTCTCCTTCTTGTGTGAGGAAGCTAACCAGTTGAAAAACAGGAAGAAATCATTTATAATAAGCTATCTTAAGCTTAAGCTTCGAAGAACCAATATTACGAAGCCCCTCATCATGTGCATATTCATATTGAGGCATATTAACATGATTGAGGGAAGAACAACATTCACTTCTAATATTTATATAAATTTTATAGCTCATCAATGAAAAGAAAGTTATCAAGGAATAGCTAAGATGATGGAGAATGAAACAAGATATAAATTTGAATGAAACTATATCATGTATTGGCAAAGGAGCATCAATAATGATATTATCATTTTCATCTAAAACCTTTACAGAAAACTTTACAGGAATTGTGACAAAACATTACCAGTTTTACAAACAGCAGACCTTACCAATTACAGAATTACTATCCGTAGGGTTTAGGTCGGGAGCGTTATCACAAGTTAGTGTAAGAGATGTTTTGTATTCTGACATTGCAGTGAATTCGTTGGGTCGACAAATTTGTCTGGAAGCAATTTATCGTTGGGATAATGGCAAATTTGTGGAAGGAGCAGAACTTCTGCCTGCTAGGCTAGAAGTAGATAAACAGGCTATATAAACATAGCTTGGTGTCTGCAGCATGGAATACCAGGTACCAGGTTGGAAGTTGGAATATAGTTTGGTATCACATTGTGTAAGTCGTAAGCCGCGCGTACACCTATTACAAAGCTTTCTGTCTGTTACTTAGTGTCCCACACATTTAGCGGCTTGGCTGGGGCAGCATGAGTTACAAATGCTTTGAAAAAAAATTCGAGACAATAAAACATCTCGCTAATAAAGACTTCCCAAGTTGTTACAAGTTGATTAGTGTTAATTCACTGCTAACGAAGGCAAATTTGATCTACGAGAAGTAAATTCTGTTATCAGACATCAGTTAGGAATGCAAATATGGGTGGAACAGAACTGTAAATGGTGTGTATTGTGTGTAAAAAAAAATGACAGTCGCTGTCCTAACTAACAAAATGCTTACTATTAAACGGAATCTTATACATGTATATATCGGTTATCTTGATGAACATGACACTAAAATTCCTGGACTTAGAATACATATATAAAACTCCCGACTTCACAGATGTCAATATTATACATATGTAAACATATGTAATTGACATGTAATTAATGAATTGCCACAGTCAGAGCAGATGTACATACCCGGTTATATTGGAAAAAAGGCGGCACAGTTGGGTAGACTGATGCTATTACTGATTTTTAGGTTACCGGACCTATGGTCCGATAACCTATTGGCATGGCGTTGCGTCCGTCGTCCGTCGTCCGTCGTCGTCCGTCGTCGTCCGTCGTCGTCCGTCGTCGTCCACATTTTTATCTTTTTTGTTTACATGCGAATTTTTCTGAAATTTTGCACAAAAATACTTAAAAATAATTCAAGAAGGAGGTATTTTTTAGTTTTTTGATTTTCGCATTTTTTTCAAAATGGCGGCCGTTTTCGACGAAAAATGCCTGATTTTGGACTTTGGCAGCCATTTTCTCAAAATCTGTTCAGTAACTTTTTTTCCTTTTGATAAATAACACTCCTCATATGTACTCCTATGATATCTATAAATTTCGTTGCGCTTGAATCGCTCGAAGTGGGCCATTTTGGCCCAAACTCAGCTCAAAAGGGACTTTCCCATGTTAAATTCTCCTATGCTTTATAATGGGACACATTATGCCTAATATCTCACTTGATATTGAGATTAGAGACTAGGAATCAATTGTGGACCTATAGGAAATGATATATGCTGAATATTCTCGTGACCTTGAATTTGACCTCTGACCTCACTTTCAAGGTCAGAGCACAAAATGGCTTATATCTCGCTTATTATCGACTCTACAGCTAAGGAATCAATTGTGGACATATAGGAAATGATATATTCTGAATATTCTCGTGACCTTGAATTTGACCTCTGACCTCAGTTTCAAGGTCAGAGCACAAAATGGCTTATATCTCGCTTATTATCGACTCTACAGCTTAGGAATCAATTGTGGACATATAGGAAATGATATATGCTGAATATTCTGATGACCTTGATTTGACCTTCGACCTCATTTTCAAGGTCACAGGACAAAATGGCTAATATCTCGCTTGTTATCGACTTTACAGCTTAGCAATCAATTATGAACATAAATGATATATGCAGATTATTGTCATGACCTTGAATTTGACCTTTGACCTCATTTTCAAGGTCACAGGACAAAATGGCTAATATCTCACTTATTATCGATTTTACAGCTTAGGAATCAATTGTGGACATATAGGAAATGATATATGCTGAATATTCTCGTGACCTTGAATTTGACCTCTGACCTCATTTCCAAGGTCCAAGGACAAGCTGGCTCATATGTTGCTCCTCTATTGACTGTATGGCTTGGGAATCAATTGTGGACATGATATACATGATATAGAAAATGATATACACTGAATATTTTGATGACCTTGAATTTGACCTTTGCCCCTTCATTTTCAAGGCTACAGCATAAAATTGCTAATATCTCTCTGATTATTGAACTTACAGCTTAGCAATCAACTGTGGACATGATATATGCTTAATGTTATATATGCTGAATATTCTCTTGACCTTGAATTCAACCAGTGACCTGGCTAACACCTAAAATATTAAACTTTGTCCGGTAACCTATCTTTGGCCCTTGGCCTAATTTTTTTTTTTTTGCAAGGGCCGCTGAATTCGCTTTCAACAGTGACTTGCATTGAGTATAAGCATGATAATTATGAACAGTGCCAGACACATTTTCTCACATTTCCTCATCAGTCAGTCTACATTCAGACGGAATATAACTGTGTTGTAGGTGTAGCGAGCGAGGATGTCGGACAGTCTGGAAGTGTCGGCGGCGGACTCCGACTATGCCCTTGAGGAGGATGACGAGTATGAATACCTCCCCATCCCCGAGGTGGACGAAGATTACCTTGACGACCATCAGGCCGACACAGCGCAAGGTACGCGCCGCCTCTTGACGGCCTAATCTTATGATCTCGGTCAGGTTCATAATGGTTTTTGGGGGCGGTTGTTATCGTTGAGTGCTGAGCGTGATTTAAGACTACAATGTGATATTGTACACATACTGTGATATGATAATGTACGTGAATACCTATCCTCCAATACAGCACTGTGATTAATGGTCTTAGATTATTCATAAATATTGATCAGTTGTGTTTTATACAGATTTGTAGTATGTCTATGAGTGCACGGTGCAGAGCTATGGAATCTGTCAAGATATTGATAACATGGTAGCAAACAATCAATATTTATGATGCAGTCTGAGTGTATACATTAAGTTGTGCATACATGTTTGTATTTGATATTTTTTCGTTTGATAAGTTATTGCCTTGCCAGTAAAAGACTGTAGTCTTGACATACAAACCTTGAAAGTTCATTCATATTTTGTGTTGTAGAGTTCACATTTGAAAGGAATACAAACAACACTAAATAGTATCTGACAAACATCAGTTCCTATATTGATTATTGGAAATGTTTAATAAGTTCATTACCATATTGTAACAAAATATATGTAGCCATGGGAATTGAAGCGTATGATCATGTTTGATGATTGGAATATTCTTTCAATCAATCATCAATTAATATTTGAAGCCTCATGTATTGATCTAGGTACATACATGTATGGGAGTGGGATACAGCTACATGTAACACCATGTTACATACATACCGTAACGCCATGTTACATACATACCGTAACGCCATGTTACATACATACCGTAATGCCATGCTACATACATAACGTAACGCCATGTTACATACATACCGTAACGCCATGCTACATACATAACGTAACGCCATGTTACATACATACCGTAACGCCATGCTACATACATAACGTAACGCCATGTTACATACATATCGTAACGCCATGCTACATACATAATGTAACGCCATGTTACATACATACCGTAACGCCATGCTACATACATAACGTAACGCCATGTTACATACATATCGTATTGGTCCTAATAGCAGCATGGTGTGCCAAAGCAAGACCTCCTGCAGCAGCGCGCGCTGAGGTCAAACTTGAGGTCGAATTTCAGAAAATCACTGAAAAATATACCTACATGTATAGATAGCCTTTATTGAAGGGCCACTGTATGGGATTCGGCATTTAGGGGATTTCCAAGATTTTTCTCCCGACGCTTTTATTTATAGAACAAAACGTCAAATGACGTTTTTGGCCTAGGATCTCTGCCGAGCCGACCTGGGCTGATCTGAGCATTGGGTCGGCAGAGATTCTGGGTCAAAAACGTAATCTGACCTTTTGTTCTATAAATAGAAGCGTCGGGAGAAAAAACTTGGAAATCTCCTAAAAGCCGAATCCCATACAGTGGCCCTTTAAGATTCAGTTGTCATAAATGTGTGGATTGGAACACTCCAAGATCTTATTAGAAAGATATAAAGTGAATTACAGTGTTACAAAAAACAGAACACTTAGTGGCACGTGCCACTATTAGGACCAATACGGTATTCATGTATATTCTGGTATATGGATGTGCTAGGCTAACTTCACGCCACTGGTTTAATGTCGCCATACATATACCTGTGTATTTGCCACAGTTTTGAAACACATACCTGTATATATAAGCTGATTGAATTTATTGGCTTATTCTATATCACAAATGTAAACTACTACATGCTCCTAAGTTGCGATCCATTTGATCGTTCTGTATAGAAAATTAGCAAATATGAACATGTTGAGACTAGACACAAAAATAATGTTTCTGTATCATCTTATATCAAGATCATTCAAAGGAAGACAAGTTGGATTGCAAAACGGGTATTTACACTTGGTAAAATTCTCACTGGAACTACGTACTTGTAGAGTCAGTACTTTCGCTCACTAATTTTCCAATTTTCACTGGAAACACGTAGAGTCCGTACTTTTGTTTGAACAGTAAGTATAGTGTAACACTATTCTTCGATCACCAATTATATTCATAGATTATAATCAATTGATTGTTTGATTGTAGATGATTCCAATCAATCATTGATACAGTCGATGATTGATCTCACACGGCTAAAACTCACAAGTAGATAGTGTTAGAAACTAGTGCTGGTAAACTATGCGATAATCCTTTCATTTTGGCACTGCACTGGGGTATATTAATTTTTCTGAATAGACAGAACTTGTTATCGACGGCAAAAATAATGAATTGATTTAAATATATTTATAGAAATGTTGATAATATCTTATTGTATCCCCCGAACAAAGTTCGGAGGATACTATGGATTTACGATCGTCGCGCCGCCGCCGCATCCGCGTCCGCGTCTGCAGACACTTTCTTTTGAACGCGCTACAGCTTGCAAATCTGAACCGATTTTGATAATATTTTATATGGACATGTCTTATGGTGAGATCACGACACCTATCGATTTTGGTTGCCATAGCAACCAAATTGGCCGATTGGCGACACATTTTGTGACAAAATCAGCAATTTCAACACCCATGGCTTGTGAACGCTCTGGAAGTTGTAATTTTACAGGAATCACTACAATATTGAATAGGCTCGTTGAGCAATGCTCAGGCACGAAACCTATTGTTTTTCGGAAAGATTGAATAAATATTAATAAGTTCATGAGATAACTTATTGCAACAATGTGAAATATCCAGTTTGAGATCTCTTATCGTTCCAGTTGATTGATATCTGCAAACAAATCACATTGGACATGTGTACAAATTTACAGTTGATGGTTTTGTGTGAAGAGATTACTTTTACTGAATAAGTTAACATAAATTTGAATAGTTTAACATTAGTTTTACTAGTTAAGTTTATTACTGGCCACAATAAGAATAGTTAGGCAAAGAAACATTTATTATTGGGCTCAACAAGGTAGAGGTTGTGTCCAGTACTGACTTTATGGCTGCAGTACCATTGATATTCGTGAATAAGTTAACATTAGTATTGCTAGTTAATATGGTCAGGTCTATTATTGAGCACAATAAAAATAGTTAAGGTAGGGACATTTATTATTGGGATCAATGAAGAAAAGGTTGTGTCCAGTAGTGATTTTATGGTGTAGTATCATTGATATTAATGAATAATTGTATCCCCCGAACAAAGTTCGGCGGATACTATGGATTTACGATCGTCGCGCCGCCGCCGCCGCCGCCGCCGCCGCGTCCGCGTCCGCGTCCGCGTCCGCAGACACTTTCTTGTGAACGCGCTACAGCTTACAAATCTGAACAGATTTTGATAATATTTTATATGGACATGACTTATGGTGAGATCTCAACACCTATCGATTTTGGTTGCCATAGCAACCAAAATAGCCGATTGGCGTAACATTTTGTGCTCAAATTAGCCTGTTTAACACACATGGGTTGTGAACGCTCTACGGGTGGGAGTTTTCGATGAATGATGATGAAATCGCACAGGCTCAATGAGAAAGACCATCACACGAAACCTATTGTTTTTCAGAATGATCGAATAAATATTAATAAGTTTGAGAGGTTAACTTATTACAACAATTAAAATGCCTACTTTGACATGTGTGATCACTCCAATAACCTGTACTATGAAAGCAAATTGCACTGGATTCTTGTTCAGAATACAGAACTGATGTTTTTGGTGAAAACAGAACAATATTACTGAATAAGTTAACATTGGTTTTACTAGTTAAGTCTATTATTGACCACAATAAAAAAAGTTAAGATGAGAAACATTTATTATTGAGCTCAACAAGGTAAAGGTTTTGTCCAGTAGAGATTTCACAGGTGTAACCAAATAAGTTAACATTATTTTCACTAGTTAAGTCTATTATTGACCACAATAAAAATAGTTAAGACAAGAAACATTTATTATTGGGCTCAACAAGGTAAAGCTTCTGTGCAGTAGAGATTTCATGGCTGTAGCCGAATAAGTTAACATCATTTTCACTAGTTAAGTCTATTAATGACCTCAAGAAAAATAGTTAAGACAAGAAACATTTATTATTGGGCTCAACAATTTAAAAGTTTTGTCCAGTAGAGATTTCATGGGTGTAACCGGATAAGTTAACATTATTTTTACCATTAAAGTCAATTTTTACTTTGAATTTCAACTTGAAACCAAGTTTGGCACATATTATGAATTAAAATATAATTTATGGTGAAAAAATCGATCTGGCTCCAATTTCGTCATCGTGAAATGCAGTTTTGGTAAACTTTTACTTGAATTTCAGCTCGAAACCAAGTTTGGCACATAATTATTATGAATTAAAATTTAAATTATGGTGAAAAGTTTGATCTGGCTCCTATTTCGTCATCTTGGAATGTAGTTTTGGTCAACTTTTACTTTGAATTTCAACTTGGAACCAAGTTTGGCATATAGTATGAGTTGAAATATCACTTATGGTGAAAAGTTCGATCTGGCTCCAATTTAGTCATCTTGAAATGCAGTTTTTGTCAACTTTTGCTTGAATTTCAACTTGGAACCAAGTTTGTCAAATATTCTGAGTTGAAGTATAACTTTGGGTGAAAACTTTTATCTGGCTGTAATTTCGTTATTTTATCGAACATGTCGAAATGGAAATTCGTATGCAGTGATTTTAGTGGTGATCTTGAATTCGACCTTCAATAAGCTTGAAAGGTTTCACACTCACAATGTACATCAGTGATATATTTGGGGCAACAGGGATGATAGGGCTACGGGGGATACACCCAAGCGGTCGTAGGCGACCGGAAGCGTCTAGTTTAACATTAATTGGCTAGTTAAGTCTATTATTGAGCACATTAAAAATAGTTAAGGTGAGGAACATTTATTACTGGACACATATTATGAGTTAAATTATAACTTGTGGTGAAAGTTCGATCTGGCTCCAATTTCGTCATCTTGAAATACAGTTTTGGTCAAATTTTACTTTGAATTCACCAAGTTTGACACAAATTATGAGTTAAAATATAACTTATGTTGAAAACTTCGATCTGGCTCCAATTTCGTCATCTTGAAATTCATTTTTGGTCAACTTTTACTTTGAATTTCAGTTTGAAATCAAGTTTGGCCCATAACATGAGATAAAATCCAACTTATGGTGAAAAGTTCAATCTGGTTCCAATTTCGTCATCAGGAAATTAATGCAGTTTTGGTCAACTTTTACTTTGAATTTCAGCTTGAAATCAAGTTTGGCACATATTATGAGTTGAAATATAACTTATGGTGAAAAGTTCGATCTGGCTCCAATTTCGTCATCTTGAAATGCAGTTTTGGTCAACTTTTACTTTGAATTTCAACTCGAAACCAAGTTTGGCACATATTATGAGTTAAAATATAACTCATGGTGAAAAGTTTGATCTGGCTTCAATTTCGTTATCTTGAAATGCAGTTTTGGTCAACTTTTACTTTGAATTTCAACTTGATACAAAGTTTTGCACATATTATGAGTTAAAATATAACTTACGGTGAAAAGTTTGATTTGGCTCCAATTTTGTCATCTTGAAATGCAGTTTTGATCAACGTTTGCTTTGATTTTCAGCTTGAAACCAAGTTTGTCAAATATTCTGAGTTGAAATATAACTTTTTATGAAAACTTTGATCTGGCTGTAATTTCGTTATCTTATCGAACATGTTGAAATGGAAATTCATATGCACTGATTTCAGTGGTGACCTTGAATTTGACGTTCAATGACTTTGAACGGTCAATGCAGCAATTTTTGTGGGGAAAATTAGTTTTGGCTTGAGCATGTTAGGATTTTACATTTCTCTGGTAGTCATTTTAGCCCTTGCTCTAGTTTTTCACGCTTATCAGTAGTATTTGGGGCGACAGGGATGATGGGGCCACGGGGGATACACCCAAGCGGTCGTAGGCGACCGGAAGCGTCTAGTTATCTATGCCTATATGCACAGTTCAACCGGTTCACTTTTGCTTCCTGTCTGTAAATTTCAGTTCTCAGCAAAGTCCCCTTCACCAAAATCCATGACATTCCCGTGCCGTTTGATTCGACGAAACGGCGATGCTTCATGCCGGGACAGAAAGTGCACGTAAAAATCCTGGACGTGGAGCATACAGACACCGGACTCTTCAACCCAAACTTGTGAGTCATCGCATGCGAAGCAGAGTGATAAAATATGCAAGCCAATATCCTGTTCTGAAAAATATGATTTGAGTTTATCAAGTTCCACATTTCAGATTCATGAGGTTGCTTCCTACTAGGTAGAAAAAAAATAGTGTCGTTTTTTTTAGAAATGTTCATAATTTAAAAATTTGTAATGAAGACCATCATCAATTTATGTGAGATTTTACGATGTTCATCAACATAACCCCAGAATCATGACAATAATCACGTGTTACTTCTTGAACCATGCATGTAAGTGTTTATCTGTGAAAATTTGGCATGTGTGCGTGTGTTAAACGACACGTCTCTCGTTCAATTGAAGTCATGCTTGGCTGAACATGGTCAAAACAAATATATCCAAGTTCTATTGATAGTAACCAACAGTATCAAATTACGCAAGATTTAGTCTCATGTCGTAATCTTCACCAGAAAACATGATAATTATCAATTTGTGAATTTTTTCATGAATGAATTAGAAAATGCATGCCTACATTTAAATATTAAATAATCCTGATTTTAATTGGTAATTGGTAACATTGCGTGACATTAATCATCTCTGTCATAAATTCAATGATCCTGAGTCAGTGATCTTTATGTCCTTTGTCCTAGTCCAGTTTTATATAGAAGGTTTGTAAAATAACATTTTGGGTAAATGCGGATCTATTATCAACTACTAACGTAACATTGTGTAAATCTACTAACACTACATATTACTTACTTTATTACTTCTATTGTATGTGTAGCATGTTTACTGATTTATCATCAGCACCATTTATATTCTACTAATAAATGTGTACTGGTACTTTCTAAAACACTTTTATGTTTTCCACTGTCCTTTATAACCTCGTTGCTGATATAAATGGTGTTTAGGCCTGACGGAGTTGCATGTAACATTACATTTGACATCCTTTTTGATAATTATATGACTATAATATCTTTTTGGCCAGGCTTTTTAGTCTGCTGCTGTGGAACTAGGTCCTAATAGGTTCTTTGACCTGTGATGTCTGATGAATACCAGTAAAAAGTCAGGATCTGAACATAAATGCTGAACAGTTTTCACAAAGAGGACAGCTCTTACAATAATGAAAATGGACAATCCCAAAAGTGTACGAATATTCCATCACAACATGAAAATGGAATAATTGTCATCATAAATCATACCAATAATACATTTAGGGTGATGAGTGAAAATGATCAATATATACTAGAGTTGAACAATACTTTATGAACAAAAAGTAAATACTGTGCTTCACAGCAGGTCGAATCTTATGTTCAAACTTTATGTATGAATTAACATGGTACATGTATGTGTATGTGATTGACTAATCATTAGACTGTTCAAACTGTTTTCACCATGAAGTATTTTGTTGTGTATGTTCAAGTGTTGAGAATGTTATGAACCCTGGAGAAGGGTAAGTTTGGTCAGTGTGTAACCATGGTAACTGTATAAGGAATGGATTGTATAGGGATCTGATCTGGTTACCATGGTAACACACGACTGACAGGTAGCATAAGTCACTCAATGATTGCGCAAGTCATATCACTAATGTGTGTGTTAATATTTGAATTCGCATTATGTACAAAGGCTTTTATATTGATTACAAATTCCAGCAAATGCAGATGGATGTGTGCACCTACTTAAGCAATATATTAGTAGCAGCTTATGAATTTGATATCTTCACAATAGGGACATTCGTTAAAGCACCAATTAAAACATGCAACAGTGAAAAAAGAATTTGACGTGTATACTGTACAGTACTTCACCATAATACCTCATAAGGAAGACAGATCAGATTTCATTACCATGATTGCAGTTAAGGTGAACTATATCGTTAAGATTAAGGAAAAGACAATTGAAAATATGTATCATCATTCTAGACTCTCCAAGCCACAGCCATTTAATTCAATTTGAATACATGTAGTTTTTTTCTCTCACTTTAACAGTGTTTGTCGCAACATTTACTTGTATACTTCAAGGTTACCTCAGTCTGAGCTGAAAAATATACCCCCCCCCCCCCCCGCCCCCAACTATACATGCTATAAGGCTAAAAAATGATTGCCTTGGAATTAAATATAATGTATAAAATTCCAAAGCACGAATTAATCTTCCACCTGATCACTGTATTGGATTTCTAGCGTGGCATGGCATTGAATCAATTTGTACTTCTACCAAGCTGCTAGTCAAGTTTCCAAATGTCAAGTTGGTGCATTCAGTGCATAGTGGCAACATTTTTTGTGACACATAATGAACTTGTGTTTAATTCTGTATTTCCACTATACACAGAGTTACTGTACAGTTGAGAAACTGGTTCATGTATAAATAATTATTGGCAGTGCAATCTGCAATATCAGCGTACATGTATACGTTTATTTTATACATCACCAATCTAAACTACTACATGCTCCTTTTCGATCCTTTGGATCGTTCTGGATAGAAATTCGCGTACTGAAAGCAAGGCACGATCGTCTGCCTGCATGACTCGAGCGCTCCTTTTGCCGCCAAAACCGCCGCGCATATGCGCGCGCAGCTGCGCAGAAGCTTCACTTTTCTGTCCACCGCCATTTTTGCTTGGCAGCTTTGGATTTTGGTTCCCGGTGAATTCGTAGAATTTAGTCTGCAAACTAGACTTTTGCGATATATTCTTACGGAATTTCACCTGCCACGTTCATAGACATCGTTTTGTGTCTATTTGGATAAGTATCGGTCGATAGTTTGTTACTTGCTAGATCGTCAGCGATTTGTATAGCCAGTTCACCCTATTATCGTCCATCCGTCGTACTTGATAGTGTACTTGTTGTTTACATCTATCAATAGTTCTACGTTAATTTTCTACTGTATATATTGTGTAACGTATACTGTAGTTTATATATTCGTAGTCCTCTTAGGGTTCTTTTTTCAGCGCGGTCTCAGGTTTGCATATTTTGCCCGCCCTGTTACTGTGTGTGGTTAGTTCCCTTGTGTGATCATGACTTCACAATCCTCCCTTGGTACCGGTGCCATGGACGAACGTCCATGCCCGAAGTGTCTGGTCAATACCCTCCGAGGAGGGGAGAAACACAGTGTGTGTTTCGACTGTTTAGACCATGGCCCGGTATCTATGGAGGATTTGAGGTGTGATCTGTGTCGTTTCTGGCGTCCCTCTTCCTTCGTGCAGGCGACTGCAAAGTATTCCGAAGCCTCGTTGGCTCGTCGGGATGCTTTGAGGCTTGCGGAAGCTTCGGCTCCGCAAGTCCGCCAGTCGCCCATGGAGGTGGAGACTCCGCCTGTGACGGCACAGATTGCGTCCGGTGTTAGCCAGCCCCTGGGGCTAACACAGGACATGGTCAACGCGGCTGTGCAATCTTTCTTTGCACAGTCGTTATCGTCCCTTCAGGGTCCCCTCCTGCCGGGTCTCTCTTCCCTGCTTGGACAGGGAGTCCCGGCCGGTTCTTCGGCTGCCCCTTCGTCGCAGGGAGAGCTTGCTCCCCCTGCTGGCAAGAAGTCGAAATCTTCTAAGAAGAAGGTTTCAGTTCTTGCCAAGGCGAAAGCAGCCAAGGAACCGCACTCCACCTTCGTCGTCCCTCAGTCGGGGCCGATCGAGGTGGAGGGGTCCGTAGTCTCTTCCCCGGGGCCTTCCAAGAAGAGGAAGCGTGCTTCCTCTAAGCGCCGTGGTGCTGAGTCCACATCGATTTTCGATGTGGCTCAGGCTTCGTCCGACCTCTCGGTGGGCGACGATCAGGCTTCGGGCTTCGATCGGCGGGGCAGCTTGGATGGCTCATTCGGGTCCTCGGTCTCGAGGTTCGAGGGGGGAGAGTTCCCCTTGTTTGGGGGTGAGGCTCTCGATCGTTCGTGCGATCGGGAGTCTTCACTTGGCGGTCGTGCTCCTGGTCCTCGATCAGGGCACGATCGGGCGGGTGGTGCTGGGGTCGTTCCTCAGGGCCACTCAAGTCCTGTGTACGCGGATGTAAGTCGCCGGACGGGCGCGATCGCTGAGCAGGCATTCCCTCGCCCATCCTTTGATGTACCCTTGGGGTCATCGAGGTCTTCGATCGGACCTGTGAGGTCCAACGATCGGGGGGGTCGAGTGGAAGCTGATCAGGAGTCGTCCTCCTCGGAGGATGAGACTTCCGATCAGGCCGGGGGTTCTAACTTCCGGTGGGCTTTGGAGTCGGTCGCAAGGCGAATGGACTTGCCGATCGATGCTCCAGGGCCCTCACGGGGAACCGGTAGGTTCGCGTCGGCGCCAGTTCGTCGGCCGATCCGGCTCCCTGTGGCTCCCGCGTTGGTCAAGTCCTTCGACAAGATCAACAAGGGAGTTATGGCTAAGAAGGATGTGGCTCGTACGGAGTCGACATTCCCGACCAGCCGTGTTCGACCTGAGTCGATCGACACCTATCGGACTGTAGAGTCCGAGGGTGGACATCAGACTTCCGTCCCGGTCGAAGACCCTAACCTTCACCTGCTTTCCCGGAAGCAGGGTACGGTCTGGTCAGCTTATGTGAAAAAGGCTCGCCTTTCTCACTGGCAGACGCTGTCTCATCAATTGATGGGGCAGCTCTCGTTGACAGATCACCTGACCACTTTGGTTCAGGAGTTTGTGGACGAGGCGGATCTGGAGGAGGGGAGTCGCGCCAACATTCATGCAGCACTCGGCGTCTTGGCCGGAGTGGTCCATGCTGCTGAGCGTGACAGTGCGCACCTGGGCGCACAATTGGATCTCACCATGCGTGATGCCGATCTCCGTCTGCTTGACGTGTCCGCTACGGACGTCGCTGAGCTACGTGGGAGGCCGCTGTTCTCAGGCTATACCTACGCCAACCTCTCTCGATCGGATATTTCCGTCATGCGGGAACATCTCCGGGATGAGGCTATGGCCAAGGCTTTGCTTGGGAAGTCGGCGGGGTCTGGGACAGGCAAGAAGACCAAGGGTCAGAAGCCTGCCCAACCTCAGGCACCACATGCACCCGCTTCTACGCAGCCGCCTTTTCGTGGGGCGCAGCCTCCCCCTCCCCAGGGGGATGGCAAGCGCGGAGGCAAAGGGGGTGGACGCTTCAAGGGCAAAGGGAAAGCTTCTGGTAAGAAGTGACTCGTTGCGGGAAAGCGTAGGCTCTGTGGAAGGTTCAGTTCTATCGGAATTCGATCTTCCACAACCTGGTCCAGTCGGGGGACGCCTGGCTCAGTTCGTCCAGAACTGGAGCGATCTGGCGTCGTCAGACAATTCAGTCGTGGCATGGGTGAAGTTCGGTCTCACCTTCAGATGGGAGGCTGGAAAACCACCGATCAGACCCAAAGCGTGGTTCTTCCCTGTGCCCGGCGATCGGGAAAAGTTTCAGCTTCTGCAGCACGAGGTGCAGCAGTTGCTAGAGAAACGTGCGATCGAGGTGGTCAAGGACGAGAGAGGATTCTATTCTCTCATCTTCCTGGTGCCGAAAAAGACAGGCGGGTGGCGTCCCGTTTTCGATCTGTCAAACCTCAACAAATTCCTGATCATACCCAGGTTCAAGATGGAGTCGGCGCTTTCCGTCCAGAAAGCTCTGTCCAAGGGGAAGTGGGCAGTCAGTATCGACGTCAAGGACGCGTACTTACATGTGCCAATACACCCAGCCGATCGGCGATACCTCAAAAAAAAAAAAAAAAAAAGTTCGCCTTCGAAGGTTCGGTGTATCAGTTCAGGGTACTTCCTTTTGGAGTAGCCACCGCCCCTTACGTGTTCACCCGTATCGTAAGGACGATGGCAGCCAGGTTTCGATCGGTTGGAATTCAATTCCACCATTATATCGACGATTGGTTAATCATAGCCGACTCCTCGTCTCAGGCTATAGAGCAATCCGGGTTCGTCCTCAGGTTGGCGACCAGCCTCGGCTGGATCCCCAATTGGGCGAAGTCTCATCTGTCCCCGACACAGAGGTTCGAGTATGTCGGGGTAGATTACGATCTAGAGCGAGGAGTAGCTCTTCCTCCGCGGAAGAGAGTTCTCAAGGCGATTGCGGCGATGGAGGTCGCGCTGACGCAGTCGTCGATCACAGCTCGACAGTTTCTGTCCATCATCGGTCTGTTGGCGTCGATGGAGAAACAGGTGCCGTTCGGCAGGTGCTTCCTCAGACCCATTCAATGGTGTCTAGCGTTGCAATGGCGGATCCTCACCGATCGACTAGACCAAGTCGTATCGGTGGACGATCGTGCTCGGGAAGCAATGCATTGGTGGCGGGACCATCGGAATCTTTTCCGAGGGATGCCACTCGCGGAGTATCTGCCCGATCGGACCTTCTTCACCGATGCGTCAGAATTGGCTTGGGGAGCTCATATGGACGAGCACGAACTCTCTGCTGTGTGGAACACGAGCGAGAGGGCGTTGCACATCAATGTCCTAGAGCTGCGAGCGGTGAGACGTGCGTTCGAGATCTGGGGGCCTCAGAGTCCCCCAGGGACGAAGTGGTTGGTCTTCACAGACAACAGCACAGTAGTGGCGCACATAAACAAACAAGGTGGAACTCGGTCGAGTCAGCTTTGTTTGGAGGCCGAGTGTCTGATCAGGTTTGCCTTCAAGTGCCGTCTGTTTATCAGGGCGAGGCACCTGCCGGGTCACAGGAATGTCCTAGCGGACGCTCTGTCGAGACCGGACAAGATCATAGGCACGGAGTGGAGTCTACATCCGGGGGTGTTTCGGCGCGTTTGTCAGGCGTTCGGGACACCGAACATAGACCTGTTCGCAACCTCTCGGAATCACAAGCTCCCGGTCTACTTCTCACCTCTGCCAGAGAGCGAGGCACTGGCTGTGGACGCGATGTCTCAGTCGTGGGACGGGATGTTCGGGTATGCGTACCCGCCAACTCGGTTCCTAACAGAAGTGCTGCACAAAGTAGCCAGGTCTCAGTGCGAGATTCTGTTGGTGGCGCCATGCTGGCCGATGCAGGCGTGGTTCCCCCTGCTACTGTCCCTCCTGATCGATGTACCACGGGTTCTCCCGATCGAGGACAGGTTGCTGAAGCAACCGGGGCGGGATATATTTCACGATTCCGTCCACGTGCTCAAATTACACGTCTGGAGGCTATCGAGCGATCCTTCCAGGAGGCAGGGTTTTCTCAGCAGGTGTCCGTACATCTCGCGAGAAAGAATAGGAGATCCTCCTCTAAAACGTATGAGGCTAAATGGAGAGTATTCGTACGTTGGTGTAACGGAAGGCGCATTGATCCGCTCTCTGCCCCTCTGAATGCAGTGCTAGACTTTCTCTGCTATCTCTTTGATAGGCTTAATTTGAAGCCTACTACGATCGAGGGATACAGGTCCATGCTGGGCCCTGTATTCCGTGCTAGGGGGATCGATTTAACTAATAATCGTATCCTTGCTGATCTCTTGGCGTCCTTTAGGACGCAAAGGCCACGTGGAGTTCCTACTCTACCGGATTGGGACATGGCTTTTGTGCTATATTGTCTTACTAAAGCACCTTGGGAGCCTCTCAAGGAAGTTTCCTTGCAGAGGTTAACTCTTAAGACTTTCCTGCTAGTTATGCTAGCAAGTGGTCGAAGACGCTCAGATGTCGCGGCGATCGACGTATCGCGAGTCGCATTTGGCGCGGATGAGTCCGTTTCCTTATACCCAGTACGTGATTTTATGCCTAAAACACGTGCTGCAGTTGAGGGCGGGAAAGCGTTCTCCCCTATCGTGATTCCGTCACTGGGCGGTTACGTAGGACGGAATGAGCCGGACGCTCTATTGTGTCCGGTTAGAGCGCTGAAAATCTACATCGATCGTACCAGATCGATCAGGAAAGATCGCAAGCGATTATTTATTTCCTATCAGCCTAACAGGGCTACGGATATCTCCACAGCTACACTATCCCGATGGGTGAAGGTTGTAGTGAGGACTGTCTATGCGGAATCAGGTGCTGACGATCGAGTCACTTACAAAATATCGTCCCACCAAATCCGACACATCTCGATGTCTTTGGCGGCCAGGTCGAATATTCCGTTGGAATATATCGTGAGGGCTGGAATGTGGACTAATTCTACGACATTCATCGGGTTCTATCTGTCCAATGCTGCCGAACTTCAGGACCAGTCGTCCAGATTTAGACTGGGTCCGCTGGTCGTAGCGCAAGCTGTTGTTTGAACCAGCTGGACAGAAAAGTCTTGGTTTTAATGTGCACGTGTATATAAGCAACACTTTGTGTTTGTGTTTGAGTTTCTTTTTGTTACGGTCTCAAGTAGAGTTCCGTTTTCCACCGATGGGTGAAGAAGAAATTCGTGCATGTCGGAGGCAAGCGATCGCACCGCTAGGTGAGTATCTTTATTATATTACTAAAGATATATCGAAAATGTAGCATTTTAGCGATTCGCTTGAAATCAAGACTATCGTCTGTTTTCATGACTCTCTAGCACTACTGCTCCACCGCCTATCCTTTGATTCTAAGGAGCATGTAGTAGTTTAGATTGGTGATGTATAAAATAAACTTCCCAAATTTTAATTGTAAATTTGCCGTTTATTGTTATTACTCACCTCTAAACTACTACAGTAAAGGCCCTCCCATCCATCCCCGCCAGTTGTGTGCTAGGGGCTTCCTTTTGTCGTTTTTTGGACAGAAAAGTGAAGCTTCTGCGCAGCTGCGCGCGCATATGCGCGGCGGTTTCGGCGGCAAAAGGAGCGCTCGAGTCATGCAGGCAGACGATCGTGCCTTGCTTTCAGTACGCGAATTTCTATCCAGAACGATCCAAAGGATCGAAAAGGAGCATGTAGTAGTTTAGAGGTGAGTAATAACAATAAACGGCAAATTTACAATTAAAATTTGGGAAATTTCTCTAGAAACAGCAGATCTGGTTGTCGCCTATTAATTGAATAAGCACAATATCTAATATACTTGTTCATTCGTTTGCCAATTTTGCTCTGCACTACTCTGCTAACTTTTGAACACACAGACTTTGTTATTCTAACGGAAAGCTTCATAGTGCTGTCCGGAGTGATTTTGAGAACCGTCTGAGAAAGTTTTCAACCACTGCATATTTATCTAATAGAGCAGCGCCTCGATACCCTTCTATCAGCTTTTCATGCTTGATTAGCAACTGTACTGCTGCGATACTGCATTTTGATACATGTTATATTTTCTTGACTGATGAGGACAGGTTTTGCAAAAGGCATGAAAATAAATATAGTCTTCTTGATGAAGTTTTATACATTTACTTCATTTTCTTCATTATGCTTACAAATTACATGTTTTACATGTACATCTGAATGCCGTCTTGCCCTATGATTGTACTTTCTCTTCTATTGAATTCTAAATGTACAAACTCCACGGATGGTGTAAATGTACTCACCTGAGATCAGTTTCCAAGAATTGTCATGATTGTACATAACATGTAGATGCAAGAAAAGTACAAAATTGTGGAATATATTGAATATTCACATTTCAATGCACACACAACGCCTGATCAGAACTGAAAATCAGAACTGAATATCATGATATGTCTTAATTAAATGATGTTAACCTACATATATTATTACTTCATGAGGTGGGTCATATTTAACATTTAGAATATTGATAACTCATCATGATCTACAGGACGAGTATCTAGTGTCATTGTGTTCATGATAACACAATCATGTAGAATTTTAGACATGAATTTGATATATATTCCGGAGATGTATATCTACATTCAGCTAACATGTACACCCTTGTTAACGTTGTTTCCATGGTGACATTACACGGTTACAGGTATGTGATAGAGCTGACCCACGGCGAGTACAAATGGACGATACGACGGCGGTACAAACACTTCAGGGCTCTTCACGACAGTCTTGTCCTATTCAAGGCCAAGGTCGCAGTGGCCGTCCCCACCAAAAAGTAACCACAGCTTGCCGTACTTCTACACAATGGAGATAATGATCATATTATTTTGTTCTATTTACATGCACAAAGATGATTCCTAAAAATTAAAAAGAACTTTGATATATACATATATTTGAAAAGAAGTTTGTTCACAGGGTTAATACTTCACTGCAAAATTTGAAATATTAATTAAAACATGATTTCCTCTCAAATCCTCTCTATACTCAATGTTAAGAATTTGGGGGGTTTTTTCTCATGTACTTTTCCTGCATGTTGTCATTGATATTGTAGCATGAGACAGAGAAGAAAGAGTTTTGCTCAAAGAAAACACAACTTGCCAAAATTCCCTAAGACCCCTGAGCCATTAGTACGAAACGACAACATTCAGAATAGAAAGGTACAGTACAGTCAGTGATTCGTAGAAATGTTGTTCTCTTCTTTTGAATAGAAATATTCATACTTTGTCATCATCATCGACTTGCTAGAATAAGGTTGTTGAATTGCCAAGAATTTTCGTTCCTGCCAAGACATTCACCATGTTCTCTTTGACTGTGATGCTTCAGTGTCACTTTTCTCGCTATTGACAGAACCAACTTGAGAATTACCTGCAGAGTGTCCTCCGCTTCCCGCAGTTCAGGAACCATATCGATACCGTTAGTATACCTAATGATCCTTCACTGTGTCTGTCTATGTGTACAAAAAGTATAGCGATGAAATCAAGTGTTGGTGTAACACATTACACATCCCATAACAATTCGACGTCACATGCCAATACATTAAGTTAATGATGTTGAAATATAACTGCTATTAATTATATGTGCCCATCACAATTTTATTAAATTTTTGTACACATATATTTGTTTTGTTACCACGGTAACAGCTGAAGTTCCTAGAGGTCAGCCACCTGACGTTTGTGAACGGTTTAGGCGGGAAATGGCGGGAGGGAATGATGAAGAAGCGGACGGGAGGCCGCCGCATCCAGCTCAAGATGTGCGGCTGTTGTCCCACGCTCCACTGTACAGCCACTTGGAACACACGGTTGGTAACCATAGCAACGAGATAACCGTTGTGACCCTGGAGTCCCGGGAACAAAGTTATCATGGCAGGTTATGCTGTAAATCTAAGACCTTTCATCACGATTACAGTTTGACCATGGAAAATACTTTACCTAGACTACTCCACTTAACTGATAACCATGATAACAATGAAGGGATAATTTCCCCTTTGTGACAAGACAAATAGTACTCTATAAAATATAATATTTATTGCCATACCACTACCTCTATAATAAACTCTTTGGGTAATCTTACCTTGGCATTCAAAGAAGAGGAGAGAGAAATGAATGTCACAAGAATTTTCTCAAAATTCCTGACATCCATCTCGAACTCGAAATTGAAGGAAATTACTCTCACACATCTCAGATTCCCCGCGGTGTAGATGTGACGTCACACCGGTCATATGATTGACCTTAACCGCCATTAATTTGCTCCTCCATTGTTGGATGTGCAGCAAGTCTTGCTTTCGGCATTCAAAGTCGAATTTCTTCACGTCTACGATCGTCTTTAGGCTGTTCTTTGCACAGCTTTTTCTTCAGTAGATCGTTCTTTCGTTGTTAGACTAGCTTAGAGTTAGTGATTTGCGATTTTTTTGGGAGGAAATGGTAAAGCCTCCCCAGGCCCCTTTCCTTCCCCCATTATCGCCCGTTTGTACTTCGATGTTTGATATGTTTCAGATATGAAGTGCATCGTTTGCAAACACTACCTTCCTAAGTGGGAGGCTCATAACGCCTGCTGGCAGTGTAGGGACACTGTTTATTGCCGTCCTTCAGCCACCTGTGAGTTATGCGCGGATTGGTCCATCGACGAGTGGAAACTCTGTCTTCAAGGCTTACGGGAGATTCAGGCCCGCAGGTTTGCTGGTTGCCCTACTCCCCCTTCCCCGTCAGATTCTGATAGCGCCAGGCCGCGTCCCAAGGCGTCTGAGGAACGCAAGCGGCGTTTAGATTTGCAGTTAACCAATGCTGTTTGTGCTGTAAGTTTTGATTTATCATTGTCATTTTCTTTCAGCCAGGTACGGGTCCCGGGAGCCGCGCGTTCGGCTCTCGGCACCCTAACTTCCCCACAACCTACGGGTTTGTGTGGCTCACTTTTGGCTCCCTCTCTACTGGCCCCTCGTTCTCATGCTTCTCTGGCTGAACGACCTGGGTTTCAGTGTCCGAGTGTGGTTTCGGGGTCTGCCGGTTCCGTCGGGCTCACGACGGTTCCCTGCGCCCGGGATCCCTCTGGACAGAGAGTGTTGTTTCCCCCTCCGGGTCGGGCTCCGGCCCCCGGGGCTGGGATTCAACCCAAGAGCCAGGGCGGATTTCGGTCCGGGTCCGTTACGCCAGTGTTTCGGCCGCCGGTTCCCGAGTTCCCGCCGGTAACTGGACCCCAGGCCGTGGCCCCTTTAGCCGTGGCCGGTAGGGACCGGGAGCCAATGGTTTTGAGCTGTCCAAACCCACGGGTTTCTGGGACCCCGTTGTTTCCAGGCTCACCCGTTTGTTCCGGTAATAATTCTGTTCATATTTTTCAGATTGCCGAGGATATTCAGGACGACTCCCCTCTCTCTTCCCTTCCCGTCTGCTCTTTTGCCTCGAGCCAGGGCATGATGTCGTTCGCCCAGGTAGCCCAGGGGTCCACTGGTCCGCCGGAGCCGCACGACTCTCCAGTCCAGGGGACTTCTCCTACTGTTCCGCCCGAGCAGCGCCTCAGGGGCGAACTGGAGGCTTTTCGGGCCGAGATGTTGGGACAGTGGCAACAGTTCCTGGCGAGGTTCCCTCCGCCACAACAGCCGCCACCTCCTCCTCCTTCTCCGTCTCTTCCCAGGGAAGACCCGCCCTCGGATGGGGAATCTTCTCCACCGGCTCAGCCGTTGCCTGGTCCTTCGGGTCTTACGCTGCCCCTGAAGCGTAAGGCCGAGTCCGACCAGGAGCTCGCTCAGTCCGAGTCCGATGACCCCTTGTCTTGGGGAGAGAAGCTGGACTTCGTGAAGAGGGTCCTCCCGGGTTTGTGGCCCGAAGAACATGCTCCGCCGCCAGTCAAGAAGGTCGCGAGATCTATGATATCGTCGGAGATGGAGCATCCACGGCCGTCGAAGGACGCCCTACGTTTTCCCCTCTCGGCTGGAGTCCGTGGCTCCATGCAGGAGCGAATCGAGGAGACGGTCAGGACGAACAAGACCGCGATAGGCGCCTTTCCTTCCCGTCCGTCTGTTACAGATTATTACACCTCGTCGGAGCTGGACGACAGGCCGACCACCTTGAGGAGGCACCACCCCCACTTTTCCTTCTTTAAGGAACCCAAGTCGGTGGACATTCCTTGGGGAGCGCTAGCCGAATTCCAGCATACCGTGCGGGTTGGTCTGGCCACAGACTCTGCCATGGATTGGCTTTCCATGGCCACCAAGAGAGCCATTTTACAGTGCCACGACCAAGTACTGAACAATCCGGATTTGGATCGGGATGAACTCGCGGAGGCCCTTCTCAGTTGCGCGTCCCTGGTGACCTCGATCGGCAAGGGCGTTGGTGATAAGGTTGCTCTAGACTCCCACGCACTCTGGGTGTCTGAGCTCTGGCGTCGTGACGCGTTCCTGTCCTCCCTGAGGTTCGAGGTTCCCGACCAGTTGATGTCGGACATGAGGGTCCTGCACCCGGTCATCCCCACCTCCGGGACTCCCACCTCCCTGCTCTTACCGGACCGTTCAGCGGACCTGCGTGAGGTGAAGAAGGAGGCGGACGAAAAGGCTGCGAAGTCTTCCACCTCCAACGCCCTCCTGAGCCAGTCCAAGTCTTTGGAACGGCTCACTCAGCAGATGGTGTCAGCTTTCAAGAAACCTCAGCCCCCTACACAGCAAGCCCAGCCGCAGCAGCAGCCAGGTCGTGGCCGCGGCAGGGCCCGAGGCAGGGCCTCTGGTCTGCCCTTTCGTGGGGCCCCTGCCGGCAGCACCCGAGGAGATCGCGGTCGAGGTCGAGGCCGTGGCCGTGGCGAGGCTCCCAAGCCCGCAGGGGAAAAGAAACCGGGTACGTATAGCTTCGGATTCCGGGCCGGATCCTTTGCTCGAGTGTCGAGAAGAGCTGCATGGTCAGCTCGTTTCGGTCGATATTCCTTCCTCAGACGAGCCCGTAGGAGCTCGTTTAATTCTGTTTTGGAAAGAGTGGGAGCGGCTCGGGGCTTGCCCCTGGGTCGTCTCGACGCTCCGTCGAGGATTCGGCCTGAAATTCGAGAAATTGCCACCGTTATCGCCCGTCCCAAGGGGTTTCACTCTTCCGAACGATCCAGAACGCCGCCGTGTTCTCCACGAGGAGATAACGGCGATGATCGAGAAACAAGCGATAGAACCTGCTCCCGGGGACACTCCCGGGTTCTACAGCGTGTTGTTTGTGGTTCCCAAAGCGTCGGGGGGTTGGAGACCAGTGATAGATCTTTCTCCGTTGAACAAGTTCTTAATCGTGCCGACGTTTTCCATGGAAACGCCGGAGCAAGTTCGTTCAGTCATGCCTCGCGATTCGTGGGTGGTAACGATCGATCTCAAAGATGCCTATTTCCATATTCCAATGAAACCTGCAGTTCGCAAATACCTGAGATTTCTCTATCTCGGCCGCGTATGGCAGTTTCGGGCGCTCCCGTTCGGATTATCGACAGCGCCGTGGATTTTCACCATGGTGGCTCGGGAAGTCCAGATTCTCGCCCACAAGCGGGGGATTTTTATCCACCAATATCTCGACGATTGGCTAATCCGGCACCATTGTCGCGAAACGCTCATCGTCCAAGCACGGTTTGTGGTAAATCTATGCTCACGGATGGGGTTCAAAATCAACCAAAAAAAGTCCGACTTGTCACCGCGTCGAGACTTCGTCTTCTTGGGGTATCGTTATCAGACTACCTCAGAGACTGTGTTGCCGACGCTGGATCGTCAGTCAAAATTATCCGTGCTGTCAGAAGGCTTCCTTCGTCGCATTCCACAGACGGCCAGACGCTGGCAGTCCCTTCTCGGGATGCTGGCGTCCACGGAAAAGTTAGTTCCGTTGGGCCGCCTGCACATGCGGCCTATTCAGCGGCATCTACACTCTCAATGGTC
This sequence comes from Terebella lapidaria, assembly GCA_949152475.1. Taxonomy (NCBI): domain Eukaryota; kingdom Metazoa; phylum Annelida; class Polychaeta; order Terebellida; family Terebellidae; genus Terebella; species Terebella lapidaria. The sequence continues at coordinate 23,127,093 of OX424558.1, read as the reverse complement.
CCAGGTCACGGGAGACAGATCCCAGCTCGTGCAGGTCTCTCCGGAAGTCGTTTCCCATCTGCAATGGTGGCTGGATCCCGTCAATCTGCTCCGAGGGTCGTCATTCCGCCGGCCGCTTCCATCCAGGCACGTATTTACGGATGCCAGTATGGACGGCTGGGGCGCTCACTGGGACGACAGCGAGGTCTCGGGCACCTGGTCTTCGTCTCAGCAGGAATGGCACATAAACCTGTTGGAACTGGAGGCCGTGTTCTTGGCTCTCAGGCATTGGGAAACACATTTCCTCAATCAGGCTGTGTTGGTGGCCACCGACAACTCCACCGTTGTCGCTTACATCAACAAGCAGGGCGGTACGAAGTCCCAGTCGCTGTGCCAGGCCGCTATCGACCTCCTGCTCTGGTGTCACGACCGGGGTATTTCGCTTTTCGCGAGGCATATCCCTGGTCATATGAATGTTTGGGCGGACCGCCTCTCCCGGAGGGGCCAGGTCCAGGCCATGGAGTGGAGTCTTGCCCCCAGGGTATTCCAATCTCTCTGCGGCCTATGGGGCACGCCGATGGTCGATTTGTTTGCGACCCGGTGGAACCACAAACTTCCTTCGTTTGTGTCTCCCATTCCCGATCCCACGGCCATGTCAGTGGATGCGATGTCGACGTCCTGGGAGGGCATGTACGCGTATGCTTACCCCCCAGCGGTGTTGTTGGACAAGGTGATCGCCAAGTTTCGGACTCACCAGTGTCGCCTCCTGCTGATTGCTCCGTGTCTACCGCAGAGGTCGTGGTTCCCGGACCTTCTGGAGTTGATAGTAGACTTCCCTCGTCAGCTTCCGGATCGGTGGGACCTCCTCAAACAACCTCGCTCCAGCATGTTTCATCAGGCTCCCGCAAGTCTGAAGCTTCATGCCTGGATATTGTCGAGCGATGTTTCCGAAAGAAGGGATTTTCAAGGGAGGTGTCCGCTAGGATCGCCCGATCAAATCGAAAATCTTCTTTGGCAGTCTACCAATCGAAGTGGACTTCCTTCTGTGCTTGGTGTCGTCGCCGGAAGGTTAGTCCTTTCAGAGTCGATGCTCCCCTAATTTCCGAATTTCTTCTCGAAAAGTTCAATGAAGGGCGAGCTCCATCCACGATCGCGGGTGACCGTACGGCTATCGCGAAGACTCTAAAACCCAAACTTGGGATCGATTTTGGTCATGATCAAGGTTTGACTGCGTTGATTAATAGTTTCGAGATCGAAAGACCGAAAGCTAGGAACCCGGTTCCTGAGTGGGATCTATCGCTTGTTCTCAACGTCTTAAGAAAAGATCCGTTCGAACCCCTTGAGCGGGCCTCACTAAAGTTGCTGACGTTTAAGACGGTCTTCCTTTTGGCTCTGGCTTCCGGGAAGCGACGGAGTGAGCTTCACGCTCTGTCCTTTTCCAAAGTTAAGTGGAAGTCGGATGGCTCCTCGGTTCTCCTCGGAGTCATTCCCTCCTTTCTGGCCAAAACTCAATTAGCAGGTACGCCATTATTGAGCTTTTCCATTCCCGCCCTGACTCCTTCTCTGGGGCCGGGCCTGGAGGAAGACGCGAAGCTTTGTCCCGTGCGAGCCCTCCGCATCTACGTTAATCGTACGCGTGAGCTGCATCTCGGCAAGCGTTTGCTTTTCGTGTCCTATCTTAAGGATTTTCCAAATGATATCCGTCCTGCTACGATCTCATCTTGGATCAAGAAGTGTGTTAGATTTTGCTATGAAAAGTCACAGGCGAAAAAATCCACAGGTTTCAGAGTCAAAGCGCATGATGTGAGGGCTCTCGCGGCTTCACTTGCCTTTACAAATAAAGTGTCTCTGAATGATGTCATGTCTGCCTGTACCTGGAAATCTCATAACACATTCACTTCTTTCTATCTCAGGGAGTTAGCTTGGGAGGATGACTCCGGCCTCCAGCTTGGACGACTGGTGGCGGCGGAGCGTGTAGTCCAGCTGTAGATACCTGTAAATAGATCAGCACGCCTCTGTACAGATGCACCTGAGGTCGACTCCCAGGGGAGTTGCTCCTCTTCTTTGGCGAGGGAAATTTTTGTTCTTCTGCAAGAGGAAAGTCACCTCTGCAGAGCCCCTGCTCGTCTCCATGCATCTGAAGGTAATTCAGGCGTGTATTATGGTATAGTTGTAAATATCCTGTAAATATGTATTTTCGACTTAAAATTATAATTTAAAAGTAAAACACAATATTTACTACTTTCAATGGATATTTCCTACTCTCACACATCGGTGATGAAATTCCCGGGAGAGGGTTAAACCCACCTCCTTTGGTTATTCTGATATAACCCAAAGAGTTTATTATAGAGGTAGTGGTATGGCAATAAATAGGAAGTTTTAACTTGTTTAAAACCAGTATTTATTACATACCTACCTCTATAATAAACACGATTATTCTCCCTCCCGCCTCCCCTGCCTTAACCAGGTGGGCAAATTAATGGCGGTTAAGGTCAATCATATGACCGGTGTGACGTCACATCTACACCGCGGGGAATCTGAGATGTGTGAGAGTAATTTCCTTCAATTTCGAGTTCGAGATGGATGTCAGGAATTTTGAGAAAATTCTTGTGACATTCATTTCTCTCTCCTCTTCTTTGAATGCCAAGGTAAGATTACCCAAAGAGTTTATTATAGAGGTAGGTATGTAATAAATACTGGTTTTAAACAAGTTAAAACTTCCTTTCAGTATATATACTTACTATAGATTGTGCAAAAGTGTAAATGAACAGAGACATTGTGGGTTTATTTTCTTTGTCAGATAGGTGGCTTGTTTAGCAAACTCATTGGAATATTGATAAAAGGGTGTGCCATTTTGCAAGTCAATAGGGAAGGAAGTATAATTGCAGACCGATGACAGTTTGAACCTGCACACCCTTATCATTATCCGACTGTAACCTGTTATTTCGCTGATAAGAGCAATTTCATGTAGTGACCTGCTGGATGTTGAACTCACCAAGGGCGGGGGGGGGGGGTACGAACATTCTATAAACATGATAAATACATACTAATTTATTGTCGTACACTATCTAGAAAAATATTTACGGACGCTAGTTGTCTTGATCATGTGCCTAAGTGTTATGACAATGGGAATAAATGAGCTTGTTTACAGTCTGATATCACAAAGAAATAGATAACTACATGTGTACAGTACATCTCTATGTACATGTAGATGTAGATACTTGTCTTCCTCTGGTTGGGACTTATTCTTGAGTAAACATGTCATGTAGCCATAAAATATGATTATCACCGATACTCATGTCATGTATGTGTTAATATAATATGATTGAGCTTCGCCTTCAACGTTCCTCCCATAAAAAAAAGAAATTGTTTTTCCGCAATGTCATCAAAAAACTTGCTATAGCATACATTATTATTGGTCATGCCCATTTAATAGCACACCATGTGCATGCTGAAGTAATTCTGATGAATTTATTATTTGTTATTATTGATTTTTGCCCTGTACTGTGATAGCCTGGTACAGCTTGCCCACCTGATCAAGAAGGGCCGATGTCAATATTAATTAGAGCCTGCTGAAGGATCAGCACGCCCTCTGAGATGTTTGCATAGTGATAAAAATATCAGATATTAAATATTTGCAAGGACAGAGTCATGGTAAAATACAGTTGTGGCTTATCTTACGGGTCAAGTACCCAAAGTCCAACAGCAAATCTCAAGATTGCAAGTCGTTTTGTTAACATTATTACCAGTAAATCACTGTAGCCTTTGGGAATGTGTACATGTATTAAATAGTTGTTATCAATATTATATGTTATCAATTCTATATTGACATAATGGGGTGGGGGTGGAGTTGAGAATGAAGGGGGCAATGACCAATTGATTCATGTGCTCTGGTAGACATGAAAGGAATGCAGTATGTAACTGATACATTTTGAGCACTGATACGACGCTATTGTTTTGTGCAGGTGTGTTCAAAGTGGATTAGTATCAGAGACAAATGATCTGGTGTCAACATTCAACCTAGAGAGACTCCTTGATATTTATCAGCACAAATTCTTGAGTTCTATTCGTGAATATTTTTAGACACAATATATTGATATTGATATCTTGTATCTGTTTGTAAAAACACAAATGAATATAAAAATTGAAGAAAAAAGTTGTATTGAGGAAAATAGGCCGAATGTCTTGAATATATGCGGTTGAACATCCCATTGTCCCACCCACGCAACAGTCATTTGTCATGTCGTGTGATTGTGTGTATATGTCAGCTTATAACTTCACATTAAAGGTGTTCATTATGTTCTAAATGCGCTTGTGCATAATAACAACTCATTTGTCCGATAACTGTTTTAATTCTCACGATTCCAAGTACCTTGATCAATAGCTGATGAGTCACCGCGATCAGCTTACGTTTTTTAGGAAAATTTAAAGCCGGCCGTGATCAACGAAGATAATCTATTTTGAAATGTCATGTGTGATCTTGCCCTTACCCGAGGTTCTCGGGGCTAAACCCCTGATACTAAACACAGCCCGGGGACAGCAGATGGCAGTCTAGCCAGAGGCCTATTGATCAGTTGATTGAGAACTGCTAAGTAACATTGTGAATGCTAGGCCCAGGGTCCGTAGTCAAGTGTCGGCCAGCTAGCCTGGGGAAACATCCGATGTGGAGAAATTGAAGGTGCAGCTGGAATTATGTCACAGACAGCATACTTGGAAGACAGATGAATGTATCACCTATATGTATTGAGGGGTTTTCTTCTTGTTGGAATAATCGATAATGTGATACAAATTTAATATAAAAGCAGTACCGGTATATTATACAATTTTATTGCATGTGAGTGATGACCATAGTTTCACAAACCAAATAAATTTTACTCTCGCTCACTGTCAGATCACTGTTACGTTGTGTGTTTTCATGACATATTTCATTGAGCAATCGGCCCACATGGTACACAGGTATCGTGGTTATTGATTATAAAACAACTGTGCGTTATTCAACAGTGACCCAGTGTGTAATCAATATGTCGTGTGTAATCAAATGGACATTACGATTTTAAAGCAAATAAACCCTCAAAATCAAGCTGTGTTCCTTCTGGTAATAATTTCAGCTCTGAGCAACAGTTTGAATAGTGCTTGTTCCGGTTTTGTACATTATGTAGTACTGCATGATATATGATACTGCATGATCTAAGACAAAATAAACTACTAAGTACCTTCTACTATCATATCCAAGATAAGACAAGGACACCCCACCCTGTTATGTTCATGTTTCCAGAAATACATAATTCCGATACATGTTATCACCAATGTTATACAAGTAATGGAGGAGGATATTGTAGTTCTATGCACGTTTTAGAAGTATTGGGATTTTGCAGTATGTGTGTATGGTATTATACTTCTCCTGTTAAATGTACCTTCAAGTTCAACTGAACAATGTGCTCAAACATACGTAGAAGACAGTCATGATAATTTGCAATATGATTCCCAGTCTGTGTTTCCAATGTGTCGTACTATTCACATACAGTACATCATATACATGTAAGACATTAAATCATGATCTGTGGTGCTGATTGTATGTATTTCAATTCCAAACCTACCATTGTTGATAGGAGGGGAAAGTAGAGAACTTCGTGCTGGACACTGTCCACCCACCCACTCACTGCCCAGGTTTTTGTAATCATGTACAGTACCGTGGGCCTACATGGCGATGCTTTGGGGATCATGGAATAATTGGCACAGATAGGGTTACAACGTTGCATGTTCACAGATGTCCATATTGTATAGTGTTATCTTGTTCATGTCAGATGCTGCCTGTATATCTAGGTGTGTGGGTGTTGTTAAATAAAATTGTAGCATGAAATTACAATGGTTTAAAGTACCGGTAATCTGCTCCAAACAGTGAGGTAACGAAAGGTCAAAATTTAAAAGCTATTTCTTGAATATGATATCTTCAAAATGACCTATTTTATAGAGTAACTGATCAGCATCCTAATACTGAAAAGAAAATTGAGGGTCACTTCACTGATTTCTTCGACATATTCGATCAAAAATCACAAACTTTTACCTAAAATGACATATTTTGGGGGCATTTTTGCACATTTTCTTGTCCATATTCACATTTTACATCATGTTTTCCATGCGAACGGATACGGTGACCCCCTATTCTCTTTTCAGCTTTAGGATGCTGATCAGTTACTCTATAAAATATGTCATTTTGAAGCTCTAGATTATGTTGATACAGTTGTTTATTTTTAAAAACTCTTTGACCCCTCCTTACCTCACTGTTTGGAGTGGACTACCTTAAATCATCTCAGTGAAACAAGACAGGACAAGACAAGCGAAAAAACTTCTTTACATATTGTTTAAATTTCCTATGTCGACAAGTTCATGTATGATATATTTTAACCATGAATATAATAAATCTCCATTTACCTAGAAATAAGCATGATGTTGACACTAAAATTTTAAATGACAACTGAGTGAAAAGTTTCTATCACACTCTTTCCGCAGATGGTTGCTGTTGAAGGACACATTTGTAGCTTACATCAACGGGAAGTCAGGAGCAACTGGCGATGTGATCTTGATGGACAAAGACTTCACCGTCCAGTCAGGGATGTTCAATACCGGTGTCAGTCATGGTCTACTGGTGTCAAACCTGTCAAGGTTAGTATGACATGTGTCAGTCATGGTCTACTGGTGTCAAACCTGTCCAGGTCAGTATGACAGGTGTTAGTCATGACTACTGGTGTCAAAGCTGTCAAGGTTAGTATGACATGTGTCAGTCATGGTCTACTGGTGTCAAACCTGTCCAGGTCAGTATGACAGGTGTTAGTCATGACTACTGGTGTCAAAGCTGTCAATGCTAGTAGGTGTCAGTCATTTTTGCATCATTCATGAATGTGTAAATATTCATTTTTGACAAATAATCAATGATGTTTCGTAAATAATTATTGTCATGTAAACTCAGTATTTTAAGTAACATTCCTTCACTCAGGAACCTGCTGATGAAGTGCGAGACCCACAGACAGGCGGACGAGTGGCTGGAAGATATACAGAAAGCCATCAACGAGAAGGGACAGGATTTTGTACAGCCCAACCGATACAACTCCTTCGCCCCCGTCCGCAACAACTCCTACGTCGACTGGTCAGTATCAGTATGTGGTGATAGAGTGAAGAGTTGGGAGGCGTTTCCATTGAAACTGTGCTAGTTTCAACATACTTAATTTTGCGGGTATTTATATTTATGTCCACACTTTGACCTCTATAATAAACACTTTGGGTAATCTTACCTGGCTTTCAAATAAGAGGGTAATCATGCCATTAAGAATTTTTTAATGGCAAACTCTCTAAAACTGGTCGTTCTATGCCCCTCAGATCTCAGTCGTTCATAACGGTTTCTTGACGAAACCGGACTGAGTCAGTGGTCACTTTGAGACATTTCTTGACGAAACTGTTCCACCGGAACCGCCATTACCTTTGTCCCTGGTTTTCGCGCCAGTTCAAAGGATCTTACTTCTAGGCTTTCTTTAGGAGTTTATCATCGTTTCCTTGGATTACGATCGTTTTCCTACGGATTTTCTTCACTATTTTAGCGTACATTGTACAGCTACAGTAGTTTAGAGTACTTTTAGTCTAGTTTTTTGTGAGGAGGTGGTAAAATCCTCATAGGATAGTTAGCTTCCTCCATTATCGCCCGTTGCTTTGTTCATGTTGGAATTTTCCAGATGAAGTGCGTCGGGTGTAAACAGTTTCTTCCGAAGTGGGAGCTGCACCATAATTGTTGGGCGTGTCGCTCCCTGTGTCGACCTACGGCCTGTTGTGGGATGTGTGCGTCATGGTCGGTAGATGACTGGTCTGACTACTTGCGTGGTCTTCGCGCGGTGCAACAGGACAGGTTGGCTAAGCCCCTCCCTCCCGCTCCCAGCCCCTCTGCTAGTTCAAGCAGCAAGTCTCGATACAAGCAGGCCGCGCAGAAGCGGGAAGAGCAGGATGTACTTTTGCTTCGTCTTATCTCTGCTGTAAGTTCTGACTTGTCATTGTCTTTCAGCGATCCCCGGTTCCCGGGAACCGGTCCGCCGGTTCCCGGGAACCAGTACTATGCCTTTAGTACCACGAGTTCTTCGTGCCTAGCCTTGTGCTTGGCTTCGGTTAGCTCTTACCCAGTTCCGCCATTGGAGACCCGGGCGAGGGGCCGAGACATGCCCATTGACCCCGGTTATCCGGCATTGAGCTCCGTTCAGAGGCGTCTCACGGTGTCCACTACCCGTGAGTTCAACTCTGTTAACGTCTCAATTTGTGGACTGTGGACCGTCGGCGCCGGGGAGTCGCAAGCCCCCCCGGGCCGCACTGTTCACGCGGGTTTGGCCCTCGGAGGGCAGGCGTCCGTGGCTACGGCTGCGGGGCCTGCGCCTGCCAAGGTTTCTGGGCCTTGTGTCCCGGTTCCCGGGAGCCGTGCTGCGGCTCCTAGGGACCTAGGGTCGGGTCCCGGGACCCGGGTCTCGGCTCCCGGGAGCCGGGATTCGGTTCCCGGGAGCCGGGCCTCGGTTCCTGAGAGCCAGTTTTCGGCCTTCCTTTCGCCTCGGATTTTTACCGCGGGGTTTGGATGCCGTGGCCCGCCTCCTGTTCGGAGCTCTGTGCCGGATGCGCCCGTGTATCCGTTATCTCCTCGGGTTTTAGTTAACCGGCCTCCGGTGTGCATGGCACCAAGGAGTCGTGTTGCTACTTCTCAGTCTATGCTACGTAAGAAGTTGGTGACTTTCGATTCTAATGTGGTTTATTTTCCACAGGTCGCAGAGGATTTCGAGGGGGGCGAGGTCCCGCCTGTCCCTCTCCAGCCGGCTGTTTCGTCCGTCACGGATTCTGTTCCCCGGTCGGACTCGGTAGCTCAGGCGTCTCCAGCTCCACCGTCTGTTTCGGCTTCTGCCTCTGGCTCGCCGGTGTCTACGGCATTCAAGACTCCGTTGTCCACGATACCGGGAGTTTCCTCTCATTTCCTTTCCCGTGGGGAGTTTCACGCGGAGATGCGGGCAATGAAGAACGATTTCTTGGCCCGTCTGGAGAACCTTCTTCCTCAGAGGTCTCCTAGGGTTCCGGACATCCAGCGTGTCCAGCCTCCGTCCGTGGCCTCTTCCGTGGGGGATTCTGACGAGGTCCCGTATCTACCTCGAGAGGAGGGCATTGTTCCGTTGCCTGGTCCGTCAGGGCTCGTTCGTCCCAAGCGCCAGCGTCAGGATGATGTTGCTTCTCAGGAGGGCGAGGACTCCGGGAATGCCTACGATATGCCCTGGGCCGACAAGTTGGACTTTGTGCGCAGAATCACTGGCGAGGAATGGCCGGATGTTCATGCGGATTCTCCTCCGCCAGCGAAGCGCGCCCGGTCTTTCACGGAGCGTGATCTCCATCAGCCTAAGGTGCCTAGGGATGTCTTACGTTTCCCGTTGGCCCCAGGGGTTAGAAACTCAGCGGCGGCCAGGGTTGAGGAGGCTTCCAAGCGCGGTCGTCCTCAACTAGGAGCGGTTCCGGCGAGGCCCAAGATTGCGGATTTTTACTCCTCGTCCATGTTGGAGGCCGAGCCGTCCAAGCTTCAGGACCATGATTCTTTCCCGCAGCCCAAGTCATTGTCTGTGCCATGGAATCAGCTGTCTGACTGGCAATCGTCCGTACGGCTTGGGGTGGCAGTGGATTCCTCCATGGATTGGCTTGTCCATGCTCTGACCGTTTCCATGAAGGCTTGTCATGAGCAGGTTATGGAAAACGAGGATTTGGACAGGTCCGAGTTAGCAGACGTTATCCATGGGTCCGTCAGCCTTCTACAGTCCTTGGGGAGGGCCGTGGCGGATAAGGTGTCCTTGGACACGTACCTCTGGTGGGCTTCAGAGCTGTGGCGCAGGGACGCGGTCCTTCAGCGGCTCGATGTCAAGTTGCCGGAGCAGCTGTTGGCCAGGCTACGTCACCACCCCGTCTTATCCGAGGAGGGTCCTGCTTCCCCTTTCCTTTTCCCGGCGAACGTGCACCGGGAGTTGGATGAGTTGAAGACCCGTAAGGAGGAGCGGGAGCGTACGAAGGCCTCTATGGATGCTTCCCTCCAACAGTCCAAAGCTATGGAGCGTTGGTCTAAAATGCTTTTACAGCAGCAGCAGCAGCGCAAGCGTCCCCAGCAGCAGCAGCAGCCGCAGGGGGCCTCAGACTCCTCGTCGACAGCCCGCGGTAGGGGTCGAGCCCTTGACCGGCCCTTTCGCAAGGCCCCTGCAGGCACGCAACGAGGGGGGCAGAGTGGACGTGGTCGCGGCCGTGGACGTCCAACCAGCCCATCCAAGTCCGCAGGGGCGAAGAAATCAGGTAATTCCCTCGTCTCGGGATCCGGCTCCGTCACGTACGGCCGTGTCTCCAAGTCAACTCGGCTCCGTCAATATCTTAGATATAAGCGAGCCCGTAGGTGCGCGTCTAAACGGTTTTTGGACTCGCTGGCGCGATCTAGGAGCCAGTCCTTGGATTGTCGCGACCTTACGTCGCGGGTTCGGTCTGAAATTTGTTCAGTTCCCGCCCTTGACGCTCACTCCAAGGGTTTTTTCCCTTCCCCACGACCCCGAAAGGCGTCAAGCCTTGGTAGACGAAATTTCGGCCATGATTCAAAAGCGAGCGGTAGAACCGGTGCGGGGCAACTCTCCCGGGTTTTACAGTATTCTCTTCGTGGTTCCGAAGGCCTCAGGCGGGTGGAGACCGGTCATAGACTTGTCCGCCCTCAATCGCTACCTCCATATACCGACTTTCACCATGGAGACTCCAGAAGTGGAGTCTCTTTACGGATGCCAGTATGGAGGGATGGGGGGCTCATTGGGACTCGCAGGAGATTTCCGGACTATGGTCTCTTTCGCAGCGGGACGAGCATATCAACGTCCTGGAGATGCGAGCTGTGTTCCTAGCGTTACGGCACTGGGAACGCCAGTTTTCCGATCAGGTAGTTCTGTTGGCCTCGGACAATTCTACTGTCGTGGCCTACGTGAACAAGCAGGGAGGTACCAAGTCAGCGTCCCTGTGTCTGCTCACGGTAGAACTCCTTTCATGGTGTTCCGCTCGTCGCATTTCCCTCAGGGCTCGTCACATTCCGGGTCATATGAATGTGTGGGCCGACCGCCTGTCTCGACGGGGCCAAATTCAGCCCACGGAGTGGTCTTTGGCTCCCGAGGTTTTCCAGGGTCTTTGCAACCTTTGGGGCAGGCCGTCAGTAGACTTGTTCGCGACCAGGTGGAATGCCAAGCTTCCCACGTTCGTTTCGCCGATTCCGGACGAGCAGGCGTGGGAAGTCGATGCGATGTCGGTGGATTGGAACGGGTGGTTTGTGTATGCCTACCCTCCAACAGTGCTTCTGGACAGAGTCTTGGTCAAGCTCAAGTCTCATCACGCCAGGATGATTCTCATCGCACCCTTCCTTCCTCAGAAGCCGTGGTTTCCGGATCTGTTGGATTTGTTAGTAGACAATCCGGTGCCTCTTCCGGATCGGGCGGACCTTCTGAAGCAGCCCAGGTCGGACCTATTTCATCAGGCTCCGACCGCTCTAAAGCTTCACGCGTGGCCCTTGTCGAGCGATGTTATCGAAAGAAGGGCTTTTCACGAGAAGTGTCAGCCAGGATCGCCCGAACTAATAGACGGTCTTCTCTGGCAGTCTATGAATCCAAGTGGACTAGATTCTGTGCTTGGTGTCGTGGCCGGAAAGTTAGTCCGTTCGCAGTCTCGGCTCCTTTGATTTCGGAGTTTCTCCTCGAGAAGTTTAAGGAGGGTAGAGCTCCTTCTACGCTGGCGGGTTATCGGACCGCTATTGCTAAGACAATTAAGCCCAAAACCGGAGTCGATTTTGGACAGGATGCCAGCCTTTCGGCGTTGCTGAATAGCTTCGCGGTGGAAAGGCCGAAAACGAGGAACCCGGTTCCCGCTTGGGATCTATCGCTCGTTCTAAATTGCCTTTTGTCCGGTCCTTTCGAGCCCTTGGAGAGAGCGTCACTTAAATTTTTAACTCTTAAGACCGTTTTCCTCCTCGCCCTTGCTTCGGGGAAGAGGCGTAGTGAGCTGCACGCTCTCGATTTTTCCAAAGTCCAGTGGAAGGAAGATGGCTCCGCGGTCAGACTCGGGGTTATCCCTTCTTTTTTGGCTAAGACGCAATTGGCTCACACCCCGTCTCTTGCCTTCTCGATCCCGTCCCTAACCTCTTCGCTGGGGCCGGGCTTGGAGGAGGATGCTAAGCTATGTCCCGTTAGAGCTCTTCGCATCTACGTCAATCGCACGAGGGAGCTTCATGTTGGGAAACGCTTGCTGTTCGTTGCCTTTAAGAAGGGTTTTCAGAATGATATTAGGGCGGCGACCATCTCTTCTTGGGTTAAGAAATGCGTGCTGTTCTGCTACGAGAAATCTCAGACTAAAACGTCGGGCTCCTTTCGTGTTAAGGCGCATGATGTAAGAGCACTAGCGTCGTCTCTTGCGTTCATGAATAATGTTGCCTTGTCCGATGTCATGCAGGCCTGTACATGGGCCTCTAACAATACCTTTGTTTCCTTCTACTGTAGGGAACTGACGTGGCAGGACGACGCCGGCTATCACTTGGGACCCGTGATAGCCGCGCAGCATGAGGTCCATCTGTAAATGATGTATATAGGAGCAGCACTTGTACATACGCACCAGTTGGACTATTCGTTTCGGAGGCCGGTTGTCCCTCTTATTTGGGTGGAAATTTTAAGTTGTCCCGCCGCCAGCAGGACAACTGCGGGGGAGCCTCCTCAACGACTACACTCTCTTAACCAGGTACCATTCAGTTTAAGTTATTGATTCTTCTCGCACGCTTAAATAAACCTAATTTATATTACTAGTCGGTCTTAAACAACCCTCCTGGGTTTACTCGCGTGTGGGAGTTTCTCGCATTCTTAATTAATAAACTCTCGAATCCATAAACCACTGAATGAGTGCGTTCTATGCCTCCATGATGACTCAGTGAGGGAGTATGGTTAGCCCACCTCCTTTGGGTATTCTGCATTTACCCAAAGTGTTTATTATAGAGGTCAAAGTGTGGACATAAATAGGAAGTTTTAACCTGTTAAAACCAGTATTTATTACACACTTACCTCTATAATAAACACGGCGAGTTTCCCTCCCGCCTCCCCTGCCTAACTAGTAGGGGACAAAGTAATGGCGGTTCCGGTGGAACAGTTTCGTCAAGAAATGTCTCAAAGTGACCACTGACTCAGTCCGGTTTCGTCAAGAAACCGTTATGAACGACTGAGATCTGAGGGGCATAGAACGACCAGTTTTAGAGAGTTTGCCATTAAAAAATTCTTAATGGCATGATTACCCTCTTATTTGAAAGCCAGGTAAGATTACCCAAAGTGTTTATTATAGAGGTAAGTGTGTAATAAATACTGGTTTTAACAGGTTAAAACTTCCTTTTTGCGGTTTTGTACCTCAGACGTTTTGCGATGGATTTTATTTTGCGGTTTACCTTTGTTTTACTTCGTTCTCCCATATGGAGAAATTTTTCCCGTGGATTTAATCCGTAAAATAAATCCACCACTAAAATTAGTATGTGTACAGTATTGGTATGGTTTGATGGATGCAGAATATTTCTCTGTAGGTTTGTGGACGCAGCTAATTACATGGGAGCTGTAGCTGACGCGATTGAGACGGCCAAGGAGGAAATATTCATAACCGATTGGTGGTAAGCTTTCCGAAATACTTGTTGAAATGACTTCTGTATTTACATTTGATAATGAATATTTAATAATTAGGTAGTCCCAGTTGTTTGGCACTTTGCGTGTAAGGTTAACAATATGTTCATACAAGAATGGTTTTGGATTCTCCACCACCTGTCCAGGTTGAGTCCTGAGTTGTACCTGAAGCGTCCAGTGACACCCGATCAGGAGTGGAGACTGGACTTGCTCCTCAAGCGTAAAGCTGTAAGTGTAACAATGACAAATTTATATCATATTCTTTGTTCTAGGTTTTTGTGCTCGCTGTGTTCATATGCTGAAATTTGGGAAATTTTCATTATGTATATGATCTTATCATAATATCGTAAAGATGATTCTTGATGGTTGATAAACATATAGATTCATGCAGTGAATTGCTAATGCTTCACACTTATATATTACCCAGGAGCAAGGCGTCCATATATATATCCTTGTCTTCAAAGAGTTAGAACTGGCCCTGGGTTTGAACAGCTATTACACAAAACAGACCCTGACCAGACACCATCCAAATATCAAAGTAAGCATCAGGTTATCTCTGTGGCAACAATACATCACATTGAGGAACTATTTGCATGACTCATGCGTAATTAATGTGACTTCTTTACCATGAACCTCATAACCTGCCTCCCTGCCAGGTATTACGACACCCTGATGGCATTACGCTGTGGTCACATCACGAGAAGATCGTCTGTATAGATCAGAGGATAGCCTTCCTCGGGGGCATCGATCTCTGCTTCGGCAGATGGGACACCAAGTCTCACAGGTTAGACTGGGCCAGGATAACTGGTTAATAATCTAGATATTGATGACATGAGTGCAGGGCTGTGCATTCCTTGTTGAAGCAATCCCATAATAAAATCATAGACCTAACATTCTAGCAATATCATGGTAGTTTATATTAATATAAACTTGGTGAACCTCTCCGCAGACAATTATCTACTGTTTCTCTCTACCACTGACAATTCTGTGTTGTGTAATCTAGATATTGATGACATGAGTGCAGGGCTGTGCATTCCTTGTTGAAGCAATCCCATAATAAAATCATAGACCTAACATTCTAGCAATATCATGGTAGTTTATATTAATATAAACTTGGTGAACCTCTCCGCAGACAATTATCTACTGTTTCTCTCTACCACTGACAATTCTGTGTTGTGTGTTACAGACTGACGGACTTGGGGAAGATGACAATGCACCCGCTAGAGTCGATGGACGAGGAGGCTCTGGAAGTCATCGAGGAGGAGGGCGACAGTGACTCTGATGACTCTGAGGACAATGCTAACACCAACAACAACATCAGCAGTGATCAGCTTCCATCCTACAACTCGAGTCACTATACCACCGGTGACAACAGCGTCTTCATCAGCGAGGGCAACACCACAGCAAACTTTACGCATGATATCAACGACGATTCCACAAACCCCAATAATAGAACTCTATACGAAGACGATAATTTCAGTCTGAGCAATAATTCCAATCAAGTCAAGCATTCCACGGGTTCGACATCCAATGTAGATTTGAACTTTAATAATAGTGGGAACGGGGAAGATGCAGTGAAGAAGCAGAAACATTTGGCGGATAAAGAGAGGCAGATGGTGATGGGTGTTATGTCACAAAAAGCGAAACTCAAGGTGCACGAGGAATATGACATCGAACGAGAGACAGAAGAGAGTGATATTGAAGGTGATGGAGACTATCAGAAGAAGAAAAAAACCAAGCAGGTACCGACAAAATCAATGTCCAACAGTGCCATAAAAGCTGACAGTAACGGCAGCTATGCCAACCCAGCCATGGAGAGGATCCCGAGCGATGAGGTCGAATCAAAATCATCGCAGAAAGTTCGCCATCGGGATCAGAAAGCTTCCGTGAATGGTGGTCTCAGCAAGGAGGAGAGGATCAAGAACCGACTGAGTGGACATGGTCAGCTCGGGTTACACGACAAGAGTGATATCATGGAGGCCGAGACTGACATAGTGACGGACAAGGACAAGAAAAAAGTCGACACGCTCAGTGGCCAAGGTCACCTTGGATTTAACGGTCCATACCATGGACTCAATGGCAAGGAAATTGGTAGTCCAAAAGCAAACAGTGACTTGTCAGTTGTAGTGTCTTCGGATGGAGCCTATTGGAAGATTTGTGATAATTCAGGGAGTCCGTCTAAGTCGGGAGCCAAAAAAGACATGGTGGATAGTGGTGATGTAAACATCAAAATGTCTTCAGAAAGTGACTCTGACAGCAGCTCAAACCATGACATAGATGGTGAAGTTCCCGGCATCAAGGTTACGGATACCAGCCGTGAAGGTCGCGCACAGAAGCCAATTCTCCGAACCATCGAGCGACAGCATAAGTTCGACTATGGAGGTTCTGATGAAAGTCCAAGCAGTGAGAAAGACGTGAAGAAGTCCTTTGACAACATTGACGTCACCGCTCAAGTAATGGCTTTTGGCAAAGCAAAACCCAAGAAGCCTGGGGATGATATGGACCTCACAGGACAAGTTCTTGCCAATGTCTCAGCATTTCACAGCAACAGACCTCGGCCACATTCTTCTTCCCAGCCAACTGCCAAGAAACAGAAGTCAGAGGGCAAGAGAGGATCTGAAAAAAGCCACAAGAAGATGATGAAACAGGACAGCGTGACTTCGCACACCTCAGACACTTCAGACATCAGTTTGGAAGGTGTGTTTGAGGGCGGGAGTGGTGGAACAGAGCCGATATCATTCAAAGACTACCTCAAAAACATGATGGCACAAGCCCGAGAGCAGCAAGCTCAAAGAAATGACCAGAGCACATCGGGCAAACCATCATCTACCTTCCAGACAGGAGCTGCTGGGCTCTTCCTTAGGGTATAGTCATGTTATGTATAGAGCTTTGTGTCAATAGTCAATGTTTAGTGACCTGCCTTGCATGAATGTCAATGATTTTGGGAAGTAAAGATTCTGAATACTTTTTGTTATCGTCTTGCAGCAATACGTTCAACAAGGTACCGACAAGAATGACAACAAAGTCTCAACACCCTCAACACCTCCTCGAGGACGAAAAACCTCACGTGCCCCGAAACTCTCGCTCGGCATGAAGCACTTCAGTAAAGCCAACAAGGCGATGGACAACGACACCGCACAGTCTATCGCCGAGGCTGGGGGCCGATTTCCCCTGGGGATGAGAGAGTCAGCACCCCCCGCTCAGAAGTACACTCCTCGGTCTGACACACCAAGCTTTGAGGAACTGACCACACGGACACCCAAGCCGACCACACCGAAATCCAAGAAAAAGGAGGTAGTCCTGGATATGTGGTGATATAGAAATTGGTACTATATCGAAGGATCATTTGTATGTGAATACATGGAAACAAATTGTTGATGATCAGTTCTATCTAATTTACAGATCTGTATATTTGAACCTAATCATTGTCACAGTTCATCACTTGTATACTTGGTGTCTTTGCCACAGCTTGCCAAGTATGATATCAAGGAGAGGTTCCGGAAGAACAAGATGATGTCCATTGATGTTACAGATGACCAAGGAGCTAAGCCCTCGATAGACAGGTGTGTATGCAAGGAAGTGTGGTAGATTGTCCTGCCTAAATGTCATTCACTACTTGTGCTATTTGTCATTTGATACCATCACAATTATTTAGTATTGTTGCCCTCAGTTATAAGAATGTAATATTATTTTGAGCAATTTGTATCTATATGTAATGATGCTGTGTACTTCACCAGCGCTAGGATGAAAAAAGTGTATGAAGGTACAAGTCTAAAAAATTAGCATGCATTATTAGATGTAAGCTTTAACACTGAACATATTGAAGAGAACTAATTCCAATATTTTAGGTTTTATTGTCACATTCAATGTTTGGTTTTGTCTTTCATTCCAGTGTTTTAGTTGATAGATAGAACTGAATTAATTCAATACATTGACGTTTGTTTTCTTCGCTGTTTCTTATATGTTGTACAATCAAATTCACATCAATTTATTCTGATCCTCCATCAGAAGCAAGCTTAATAAACTCAAATCCAAACCTGAGAGTCGGTAAGAACATTTGCATGTCGGGACATGTATGAGATAGTCAGGAATGCGTTATCCTTACATGTAATAGGGTCTGTTCATTTTGGCTATTCTATCAATTCCGTTCATTCTGGAATAGCTAATATTCTCTGTTCGAGTTGGGACTAAATATTGCATTCTGTCTTCAGATAAACAATTCTGCCTCTTCGTTTCAAATTGTCGAAGAGGTAGAATAGATTCGGTTTTTGAAGATAACACTGGAGGCTGCCATTTTGGATCTTGATTGAAGTCCAATTCTGTTATATTTGACTATGCCAGAAGACTATTCTCTGCTATACTAAGCTATTTCATCATGTGATCAGATGAGATTAGAACGGCCAAATCGAACAGACCCATAGTATGCCCCTACCACGTAAACATCTGAGGAGTTCTGTGTCCTTGTTTGTGTTAAGGTTTCTATAGAGAGACATAACTAAACATCTGCCAAATCAGAAAGCATAGATCAAGAGAACTAGTGAAGTGAATTGCATAAGTGAAAAGTTATTTGGGTCATTTGATAGTGTTCTTGTTTTAATTAACGAAATCTGGCAAACCTCTATTCTGTGCTTTCTGAAGTTTCATGTCAGGAATGTCTACAACTTGCTCCAAGTTCTCTGAAAAAGACCTCAGAGACCCCTCCCGTCATTCTACGTACATGTAGTATCCAAGTCCTTAGTTCTAGCATATATAAGAGGTTGTATTGTGAGACCAGGGTGTTCATTCATTGTGAACTGCATGTTTGGTAATATTCCAGGTAGGACATAAATGCTCAACTGAGACCTACCACTAGTACATTTATTGCAGTCTGCATTGTCTTTGCATACATAATGTATCCGAATGCCAGATTGATATATGGTGCATACCTAAGTCAGTGTTGCATGCCTGCATAAAATGTATACACAAATGTCAATATTTAGGGCATTTCGGCACGAAATGCCCTTATGGTTTTGTCAGAATTTTTTTTTTTTTTCTTTTTTTTTTTTTCTTTTTTTTTTTTTTTCACTTTTCGGTTTCCGGACGATAACTCAAGAACGCCTTGACGAATCTTCGAGAAATTTTCACCAGTTATCACATATATTACATAGATGAACCCTATTGTTTTGGAGCCGGCTCCGAGGTCCGGTTAGTCCGTGAGGAAGAATTTCGTGTCAAATGGTTTCCGGATGATAACTCGAAAAGTACTTGTGCTACCATTCTGAAACTTGACATATATGTTGATATAGTGTCGCAGAGGAGCCCTATCGATTACGGGGTCAATCCCTCAAGCGACCTTTGACCCAGGGTCCAAAAACAATTTTGATGAGTCATCCTTGAGGCTCATTGCATATCTCGGAAACGGTGCGTCGTAGAGCGAAACGGACGTTATTTTCGGACTCGTCACCCTAGACAAACATGTCTAAGGGGTATTATGGATGAACTTTGACCTTGACCCGAAATTTTTTTCCGAGTCGGCATTTTTTGTTTTTTTTTCGATATCTCGAAAACGGTGCATCGTAGAGCGAAACGGACGTTATTTTCGGACTTGTCGACCCAGAAAAACATGTCTAAAGGGTATTATGGATGAACTTTGACCTTGACCCAAATTTTTTTCGCCGAGTCGGGATTTTTCGTTTTCGTCGATATCTCGGAAACGGTGCGTCGTAGAGCGAAACGTACATTATTTTCGGACACTCAACCTAGACTAACATGTCTTAGGGGTATTATGGATGAACTTTGACCTTGACCCAAATTTTTTTCGCTGAGTCGGGATTTTTCGTTTTCGTCGATATCTCGGAAACGGTGCGTCGTAGAGCGAAACGGACGTTATTTTCGGACTCGTCACCGTAGACAAACATGTCTAAAGGGTATTATGGATGCCCTTTGACCTTGACCCGAAATTTTTTTGCCGAGTCGGCATTTTTCGTTTTCTTCGATATCTCGGAAACGGTGCGTCGTAGAGCGAAACGGACGTTATTTTCGGACTCGTCGACCTAGACAAACATGTCTTATGGGTATTAGGGATGACCTTTGACCTTGACCTGAAATTTTTTTGCCGAGTCGGCATTTTTCGTTTTCTTCGATATCTCGGAAACGGACGTTATTTTCGGACTCGTCGACCTAGACAAGAATCTCTTATGGGTATTATGCATGATCTTTGACCTTGACCCTGAAATTTTCTGCCGAGTCAGCATTTTTCGTTTTCGTCGATATCTCGGAAACGGTGCGTCGTAGAGCGAAACAGACGTTATTTTCGGACTTGTTGACTTAGACAAACATGTCTTGTGGATATTATGGATGACCTTTGACCTTGACCCGAAATTTTTTTGCCGAGTCGGCATTTTTCGTTTTCTTCGATATCTCGGAAATGGTGTGTCGTAGAGCGAAACGGACGTTATTTTCGGACTCGTCGACATAGACAAACACGTCTTATGGGTATTAGGGATGACCTTTGACCTTGACCTTGAATTTTTCTGCCGAGTCAGCATTTTTCGTTTTCATCGATATCTCGGAAACGGTGCATCGTAGAGCAAAACGGACGTCATTTTCGGACTCGCCGACCTACACGAAAATGTCTAAAGGGTATTAGGGATGACCTTTGACCTTGACCCGAAATTTTTTTGCCAAGTCGGCATTTTTCGTTTTCTTCGATATCTCGGAAACGGTGCGTCGTAGAGCGAAACGGACGTAATTTTCGGACTCGTCGACCTAGACAAGCATGTCTAAAGGGTATTAGGGATGACCTTTGACCTTGACCCTGAAATTTTCTGCCGAGTCAGCATTTTTCGTTTTCGTCGATATTTCGGAAACGGTGCGTCGTAGAGCGAAACGGACGTTATTTTTGGACTCGTCGACCTAGACAAACATGTCTTATGGGTATTATGGATGACCTTTGACCTTGACCCGAAATTTTTTTGCCGAGTCGGCATTTTTCGTTTTCTTCGATATCTCGGAAACGGTGCGTCGTAGAGCAAAACGGACGTTATTTTCGGACTCGTCGACCTAGACAAACATGTCTTATGGGTATTATGGATGACCTTTGACCTTGACCCGAAATTTTTTTGCCGAGTCGGCATTTTTCGTTTTCTTCGATATCTCGGAAACGGTGCGTCGTAGAGCGAAACGGACGTAATCTCGGACTCGTCGACCTAGACAAACATGTCTAAAGGGTATTAGGGATGACCTTTGACCTTGACCTTGAAATTTTCTGCCGAGTCAGCATTTTTCGTTTTCGTCGATATCTCGGAAACGGTGCGTCGTACAGCGAAACGGACGTTATTTACGGACTCGTGACACTAGGCAAATATGTCTTAGGGGTATGTTGGGTCAACTTGATCCTGGGCCAATCTTTTTTGCTTTTTCATTTTTGGCCATATCTCGGAAACGATACATCGTTGAATGAAATCTATGTTATTTTTGGACTCGTGGTACTTGACAAAGATATCTTAGGGGTATGTTGGGTGAAATTGTGCCTGGGCCAAATTTTTTTATTCTGCTGAGTCGGCATATTTCATTTTCTGCCATATCTCGTTTATTTTCATCCATATCTCAGAAACCGTCGTCTTGGATTGAAATGGATGTATTTACAGAGTTGTCAGTAATTAACAGTTCACCTGTGATTGTGTTGTGTATCGAAATGCCCCAAGGCCTCTAGGCCTTCACGTCTAGTTTGTTATAACGCAGTGTTGTTATGTGTAGTCAAGGTCATAACATTTGATGTCTGCATGTGAATGAGTGAAATTTTTGTAACAAAATTTCTATAGTACATGTTTGTGGAAATACCTGTAAAGCCTTGTTTCATGAACTTGTCTCTAAATCATGTTTGGTAGATCAAATAGGTAAGTAGAGTACCCAGTATATATATATATGCGAAGTCAAACTACATACTATGTATGCTATGAGTTTACTGTAAGGAGGCCTGAGGAATGCATATGCTACGGCCTAAAGAGCTTGTGCTTGAGCTGTTTATGTTTGAATTTATAACATACAAGATATGAGTCTTCTTTTGCAATTATATTCATCTATTGAATCAGAGGACAATAGTCTGGTCATTTCTGGATACAGCAGCAACTAGATTATCCGAATCAATCGGGAGACTTAGACTATGTTCCGATTGAAAATTGGGTTCTCTATATCTTAAATAGTCGTTGATGTGATCCAAAATTTATTCAGTAATACCAAACTTCACCAACTTGTGACAAGTTTCTGTACCCTTCCCTATAGTTATAAGATCCAAGCCTGGTGACGATGTTTCTGGTCTTACTTTGATAAGTGTTCCATATAAACTATTTCCTGTAGAATTTTTGTTGTAGGTGCTGTAGTATTTTGTAGTTGATAAGCAACCTTGGTATCCTACTATTGTTGGTTAAGTAGACATAACTGTGCTGGTGCATCATTCATAATCTCTCCTGGTATCGGCACACAGTGGCGCAAGCAGAATGTTCAAACTACTAAGCTGGGATTTAAAAGGAAGGATCTCCATGTATGATAGCAGAGCATTGTTTCAGAGTATCTATGTTATCAAACAATACACATAATGTATCTGATATAGCATTTGAAAATAGGCCGGTCATATCAGTCTGTGAAACATGCAACAAAAAATATTGATCCTATCCCTTATCAGCTTATAAATGTGACACTAGAAACAATTTGTCCATGTCTGACTTACCATACTTTCCCTGCCCATGTAGCACGGATAGCGTAGAGCCTTCCAAGCTGCTGTACGCTCATGAGGTTCTGGAGCAGGAAGGGCGGGAGGACGAGGTACGCTTCTGGATCGGGAAGGACTACGCCAACTTCATCTACAAGGACTTTGTCGACCTGGATCAGCCCTTCTCAGGTCTGCATTGTGCACTAATTTCGCTGAGTCATTCGTTTGAATTATGCTTTAATAGTTTTGTAGTTGAGGGGAAATGTCACCCTTGAGTATAATCTGCAAACTCAGACGCATGATGCAGATATCTTTGCTTTGTCAAATTATTCAATTCGATAGTCACATGTAAGAACTTGAAAGTAGGAAATTAAGAATCTGAATGAAATTCAGAAAATGAAAATTTATGTCTGCCAACAGACATGGTTGACCGGACTGAGACACCTCGGATGCCGTGGCATGACATCGGTTGTGTTGTGGGCGGGAAGGCTGCGAGGGACGCCGGACGACACTTCATCCAGCGCTGGAACTACACCAAGCTGACCAAACAGAAACAGAACACAGACTACCCCATGCTGATGCCCAAGTCCTACGACAAGGTGTCGCTGCCACAGTGGATCGTCAGTGAGTCCTACAGGGCCAACTGCCAGGTCAGAGCACCTTTGTTGCGTGGACATGAGCACATAATGAAAAGAATAACATTGTGCTGTTTTTATGTCAAGGTATTTGATAGTCATCAGTTTTGTAATTTCAAAATTGTAAAATTTATTGCATATCTCCTAGATCTTTCTATGTATTTATTTATTTAACATATATTAGGTCGATCCATAATGGCTGATGCATGGGTCTTCTATGGTATACTATACACAACCTGACGAGCATGTTCTTTGTCCTGTAGATTGTGCGCAGTTCCTGTGAGTGGTCAGCTGGAATAAAGACCGTGGAGTCTTCCATCCACGAGGCTTACATTGATCTCATCCTGAAGTCTAAGCACTTCATCTACATAGAGGTCAATATGATAGAAACACCAGCCTTGAAGGTGTAATCACCATTGGCTCTCTGCATCTGTATTGTTTCTGATAATGTTCAGATCCATGGATTCTATGACATAAAATTCAATGTGATAGGTCGGTTCAGTGGCATTGATTCTCTCAAATTTTCATAATCTTCTTCTCAACATGGAAGGAATGCCTGTTGGAGCACATAAACATTACCGGGTATGTATATTTTAGCGGTATAACCTGTTCGTTACAGAACCAGTTCTTTGTGACGGTGATGAACCATGACCTCGTCGAGAATCAGATTTCCAAGGCTCTGTATGAGCGCATCCTTGACGCACACAGGTGAGCTCATCAATTTCAAACTATAGAACTGAGGAATTTGATGGATTCTCAATGATGTACTGTGACTACTTCAATCCCTCTCACCATTGATAAAGACTATGACTCTCAATACTTGCTGTGCAAGCCCAGCAGGCGAAACGCAGGATATTGATTTACTCATTGAGGCCAAATGATCTCTCTTTCCATATATTTTGTCAGTTATGTCAAATATACCAGACCCCTGTCAGATTCATGTTCTGTACATTGTGTTTGTGATCCCCACAGGAAGGGCGAGACTTTCCGTGTCTATGTGGTGATGCCGCTGTTACCGGCCTTTGAGGGCGAGCTCGGGACAAACACAGGGACATCTATCCAGGCAGTCACCCACTACAACTATCAGTCCATCTGTCGAGGCGGCAAGTCACTCCTAGAGATGCTGCATAAAGACAGTAAGTGACTCACTGGCTCTATTTGTCTTCTTCATGCTGTAAAGAAAGTAGAGAAGGGACAAGGATGGGAGTATGCTTTACGTTTATTGTGAATTTTGCCTCTTTTCAGTAACGGATCCATTTGAATACATATCGTTCTATGGTCTTCGAACCTACGACAAGATGCCTGGAAAGCTGGTACGTGTTCAATTAGTGTTAGACCGACTCTTTCCCCAACAACCATGATTATTTCGGCATATATAGGCAATGAAAAATTATTCCTTCGTTCTCCAGTGACTGAGTTATATGAATTTCTGTTGCCAGGCGACAGAGCTTGTATACGTACACAGCAAGCTGATGATTGTGGACGACAAGTCCGTGATCATGGGCTCGGCTAACATCAACGACAGGAGTCTGCTCGGCAAGCGTGACAGCGAGATCGCGATCGTCATCCAAGACACGGAACTCTATGACACGACGTTTGATGGCAAGCCTGTCAAAGTCGGCAGATACGCTTCCGACATCAGGAAAAACATCTTCCGGTACAAACAGAACGGATTTTTTATCAAATGTTGCAAAATATTTCAATAAAAGGCAAACAATTCACTGTTTTATTCTGATGCCAGTTATATTTCACATGCATCATGTTGTTCCATTATAATAGATATAGACTTTCACTTTGGCATATTCATGACAATATTACAGTGAACATCTGGGTGTGAAGGAGGACGACCCATTGATAGATGTGTCTGATCCTGTCTGCACTTCCTTCTACAAAGGAGCCTGGTTACGCCAAGCCTCCATCAACACATCTGTCTTTGAGAAGGTACTTTGTGACTGCAGGAAATAAACATGATTTCAAATGTCTGTGCATATCTACAAATCTTCAACGTGTACTGCTGCATGATGCCATAGCAATGTTGTCATGGTCATTATAGTAATGGTGATGTACCATGCAATAGATGCAATAGACGTGTATTGCTGTATTTCCATCCTGTGTAAAACTTGAAAATTGGCAGACACCATAATCATATCAAACTACATACTAAACGTTCCAGCCCATTATAATAATGTTTTTCCTTCGTTCCCACCCCCTCGGCATGTTTCCAGGTGTTCAACTGTATGCCGACAGACAAGGTGCAGAGTTACCAGCAGCTGCGGGAGTACCAGAAGGAGACCGCCCTCTACCTGGTGCGGCCGGACCGAGCCGAGAAACTCCTCAAGAAAGTCCGCGGAACTCTTGTCTTGATGCCTTTGCTGTTCCTAGCGAAGGAAAACCTGGGGAACATGGCGGGTACTAAGGAGGGACTCCTACCGCAGATCGTCTGGACGTAGTCGACATTGGAGAATCCATCGGTAGAAGATGGTGCAGTATTGATGGTTTACTAGGGTAGTGTCCTCTTTGGCTGACTTTGCTACGAGAAGAGGTATTGGACAGAAGCAGTGTAGTTTAGATGAAGATATCATTGTCCAATGCAAAAACTTTGTTATTGTTGTTCTGTTTTTTTGTGCAGTGTATCTGTGATATATATGTAAAGGTCACCTTGCTGAATCACAAGAGAAGTATCCGGTAATTGTTAAAATCAGTGAACCCATTTGGAATTGAATGTCTTTATATCCATATCATATGATGCCTTCACCTTGATGAATCATTCTTCAATGTTATCGGTTATTGGGAACAATAACAAACATTATAGACTTGTATTGTTGGTGCTTCCCATTGATACAATCTTCGTGATTTATCTGTGCAATAAAAATATACATAGATTTTTTTAATTACATATAATTTATGAAATACAAAAATGTACTACAGTTATAGATGCAAAGCCTGAAGCAATGAAACAAATTGTAATAATAATTATCCCGTGGCTGGCGGAAATATAATGAAGTGGACAAAATTCCTAAAATTGAAAGTTGAGAAGTGCAGCAAGGTACAACATTATGACTGTCAACATTATGACCGTTAACATTATGACTGTTAAAATGTGGGTATAATGCTAAATTATGATTAGTTGCTCATGTTGCTTGACAAATTAGGATATACCAAGACTATTTTTCTGATATTTTTTTATCAAAGATATTTGTGTTGAACTACAAGTGAATAAGTATTATGATCATTATCAAAGCATGATAATAGGAATATAATACTTACGATTGAATGGTGTTACTTATAGAACTGATATGTGATTGTGTGCTTTTGTTAATACCAATGACCATATATACAATATTGTGTATATGTAATAATGTACATATGAGATGACTTCTGCTATTTTACTGTACAGTATTTTGGTAATAGCCAGAGCTAGTCTTCCATAATTTAGTATTTTATTCAAGTTTTTTCTTGTACGCTGCTGGTTGTCAATGGATATCAGTAAAGACTGGTGTAATATGTGTATTTTAGGTTACCGGACCTTTGGTCCGATAACCTATTGGCATGGCGTTGCGTCCGTCGTCCGTCCGTCCGTCCGTCCGTCCGTCCGTCCGTCCGTCCGTCCGGCGTTAACATTTTTATCTTTAAAGTTAACGATCGAATCTTTCTGAAATTTTGCACAAAAATGCCTAAAAATATTTTGAGAAGGAGGTATTTTTTTGTTTTTTGATTTTCGCATTTTTTTCAAAATGGCGGCCGTTTTTGTCGAAAAACGCTCAATTTTGGACTTTGACGGCCATTTTCTCAAAAACTGTCTGATCAGTTTTGAGTTTTTGGTTTCAAAAGATTCCCCTCATATACCTCTGTGATATGTATAAGTTTGGTTGCCCTAAATCTGCCGGTTTTCGTGTGGCGGCCATTTTGAATTTTTGGCGGGTCGGCGAAAAAAAATTTTTTCGCCCCAGATCGCATTACTATCCATTTTGGGCCATTTCTAGAGCAAAAAAAAATTTTCACCCTTTGAAAAAAATTTTGGACTTAGAAAATTTTCGGCACTTTTTCCCTTCATAATGGGAGCTGTCCGGACTGTACTCATAGAACGCTTGAAGATAGAGCTTAGAAATTGGCACTTTCAAATGGGAAGTCATATATGGCGACTTGTGTGGTGACCTTGAATTTGACCTTGGATGACCTTGAAAGGTCAAAACAGCCATTTTTGGGTCGAAAAACGCTCAAATTTGCACCTGGTCTGTATTTTCTCAAAAACTCTCTGATCAGTTTTGAGATTTTTGCTTAAAAAGATTCCTCTTATATACCTCTGCGACGTGTATAAGTTTTGTTGCCCTTGAATCGCCGATCTCAGTGTGGCGGCCATTTTGAATTTTTGACGAGTCGGCGAAAAAAAATTTTTTCGCCCCAAATAACATTACTATCCATTTTGGGCCATTTCTAGGCAAAAAAAAATTTTCACCCTTTGAAAAAAATTTTGGACTTGGAAAATTTTCGGCACTTTTTTCCTTCATAATGGGAGCTGTCAGGACTGTACTCATAGAACGCTTGAAGATAGAGCTTAGAAACTGGCACTTTCAAATCGGAAGTCATATATGGCGACTTGTGTGGTGACCTTGAATTTGACCTTGGATGACCTTGAAAGGTCAAAACAGCCATTTTGGGGTCAAAAAATGCCCAGATTTGCCTTTGTAGATGAAATGCTTGCAGATAGAGCTCCTGTTTGCATTATGAACATATAGGAAGACATATATGGCACAACTAATGATGACCTTGAACTTGACGTCAGATGACCTTGAGTGCCAAATGTCTGACTTGGAATGTGTAAATTGACCTGAGCGGCCTAAACGATTCCACCCAACATATAGAATATCAAATGCCGCACACATACATGTAATGGTTACATCGAAGTTCATACGGATGACCTTGATTGGTAAATCCCAAGGTCATATGTTTACACTGCGAACCTTGATTGGTAAATCTCAAGGTCTCTTACCTGCCAATGCTGCCATGGCCAAACCAAAATTGTCCGGTAACCTATCATAGCCTTTGGGCTAATTTTTTCATACAGTGTCCTTCAGAACTATTTCATCACAGATCATTTCTTGTTTGTAGGCGTACATGAGTTGATTCATTTCTTCGCATTCTTTTGACATGCACACATGTGGACTTGAATGTTTAGTTGATGTTAAAACAGCTTACTCTAGCTAACATGTACATCAGTTGCCATTATAACTTACATTTGTTATCACAATTAATTCATCATGTTTGGTCGACATAATCATTGTTGATTGTGAATAGCTAGTCACCAGCACTATTTAATTGTCCTGGAAGTGCCAGTAAATTATGTAAATTAGTGTTATGCGAAAAATTGCAGAAATCATACCCAACTTGTTTTGTATATGTTTGAAGATGTATATATATGTATTACTGTATGTATGTATATTTTGCATGTAATGTGATGTGGTCATGGGATCATGCGGACTGGAATATACTTTATACGGTGTAGAGCTTCATACTTATCAGTGTACCCAAGTGCCTGAACTTTTCCGGTGCATTCATGTGTTAGGTGCAAGCAAATGTAGCATGACTTAATTGGGTCTCAAGTTCATTTCTGTCCATACATTACGGTATTTATTGTAATATATCTATGGTGCAGGCTTTGACAGCTCCGTAAGACTAAAAGTCAGTAAATTTGTTTTCAGTTTTCTCTCGGGCTGCAGCTAGCATGGTTCATTTGTTACATTGTGTATGAGTTGTAAAGTTTTGTCACTTAAATGTACATGCTCACCACAGTAATTTGTGCAAACGTCTTGATGGTCCAATTAGTATACATGGGTATCATATAATCAATTTCTTACTGTGATTTTTGTCAAGCATTTTACGGATTTTTACTGTGTACATTAACTGTTTTAAAGATATATATATATATATTGATCAAAGGCTTTACTGTGCATATTTTTGTGCCTGACTGTACAGTACATTGTTAATGTATATATTCACAACAGTAAAACCATTTTTGATGTCGTTATGATTATAAATTATTCACGTGTAGGTTCCTTCTTAATAGTTTTTTTTTTTTTGCATCGTTGCCTACTTCCATGACTGATATTGTATAATGTGTATTATGTATGTGTATATCTGGCAGATATTATGCATGGAGTCGAGGATGCAACTGTAATTCCACGTCCAATACATTGGCTTAGAAATATTTCACTACATTCCCAACTTGTATGGTGTGAAAACCTGCTGCTGCTTATGATAAATTCATATAGCAAGGAACATGACATGTTTGATCATTACTAATACTTGTTTGATCATTACTAATACTTGTTTGATCATTACTAATGATACGTTTCGTTATCAGATATTCAAGCAACTCTAAGATTAGCCGATATTTTTGTAAATTCGTTCAAACCCAAATGTTGGTGAGATAGTTGTAGTGTTGGAGGATTGTCCAAGTCTCTGTTGACGTCACAATGACGAGCCCATTCAGACGTTCCTGAAACTGCAAGTCGTGTTTGTGTGTAACAATTCTCAGCAGATTTACTCGTAATTTTCCAGATAACCAGCGTAGCAGGACTGATAAATTATGACAAATGGCATTTGATACTGGACATTCCACTATAAAATCGTATACTGCTGGTGCATGGATAATCACCCAAGCGAAATAGTCTTTGTGACAAGACAATACAAATTACTCTATTCAGGAAGTTTTATTATCACTACTTGAATGGCATTGCTACTATATTATGCATTTATTGAGTTGTCGACTACATTTATTATACAAAGTACATAATTATGCTCCCACTTGCAATATTTTGCTTGATTCTGATTTTTGTTTTCATAACTTTTGTGTAATTTTGCATTTCACGTACCTATGACAAGTATTTTGTATACACTTTGTCATGTGCTCAATTAATTTATGTGCAAAATGCTGTTTGAAGGGGTTTGATCAGTAAATAAATTTATTTCCTTATTCCGTTGCACTGACACCAAACAACACTACTAAAGGACGAGAGAATGAAATGATAATAGTTTATTAATCATAATGTACAAATGCCCTTGTACGGGTTCAATCCCACACAATGTTGCTAACACATTGCAAATTGGTACTCAAGTCTTATGTTTTTCACCATTACATAAATATGTTTAAACAACATGGAAAATCAAAACACCCAGTGGTTCGTATTGATGGGGCAAATGTGAAGCGTAAGTACAAAATCTGTTGGACGTTATACACACTGCAACAATTGCATTTGAAATGTGACATAGAAATAATCTATGAGGAGTATAAATTAGGAACTTTACACCATAATATCTGCGATGTTACACTGGTCACACAAATAGATACAGGCTATTGTAACTTTATATGCAGAATATGATAATGATAGTAACTTTATCATCAATCAATCAAACATCTTTGAGAACCATTAACAGACATCAGTTGTCCATGCATACCACAGTGGAGAAATTGGTTGTTTTGGTAAGTTGAATTATCTGTTCATTCTATACTAAAATGATGAGCGGCCCATGTACACTCGTGACGAGAGACAGCAATCGGAGGAATGTGTTCAGGACAAACTGCATGAAACTCCATGTTAATCAAAGACATACTACACAAAATATGTTTACAATAGACGACGAACAGTCGTAGGGTATGACGAATACACTAGTCCATCCTCAAGAGGATTAACAAGTGTAAAGTCATACCCTAGGCTGTGAGTTGTCTATTGTACTTGTACCATGGGTGTGTCTATGTGGAATAGACCAAGGATTTTGCTTACTGTTGAAGTGTCAACTGTGGTACAAGTTTTGGAAGTATTACTTGTTGTTCTGAGATGTTTCAAGCTCCTGGAAAAGCCTCTATGTCCATGGACATAATATTATGAGATACACATTTGCTCATTCATGCATATTCTTTGGTTTTCCACATTCAATTATCACAATATCCGAAGTATTTACCTGATTCAAAGAGCAACAATACAATTACAGATACAACATCACACCTTTAATGAAGCCGCTAGAATCTTTCGCACCACTATACAAAGAACTTGGTAATCCAATACAATTTACTAATTTAATTTACTAAATTTCAGAAATTATTCTCGCAACATGTTTTGAATAGATTAAGCTCTCCTGGATAGCTCAATATGTTCAGTTTATTCACATTTACATACTGAACAAATGCCGGTCAAATTTGGAGATCACGAAAATGAATCAGGTAACCCCTCGCCTTTCAAATCTGATAATTATCAACATTTCAACTGTTTTGGTATTTTACATATATTTTAAACAACACATGAACAGGCCACTAGCACCACAATATCTAAACAAACATCAATAACAATAACAACCACAGTCATGTTAGGACAGGAATATTTCAAGTGCCAATGTACGTTCAAATTAGCCTGTTTGTATGCAAATATCTCGAATACTCGACAATTTCCCAAAATCAGAATGTCACTTTCACAAGGAGGAATGAAATGCAGAAACAGGAAATACAAGTGAACACTATGCTTCACAGAATTGAACAATTTATCACACAAATACCAACACAGTACATACATGTACAAAGTTCTGTGCAAAGCAGAATATCTGGAAACATTTTTGGATATGTAGACAACAGTAGATGGACAGGACAGAATGCAAGCTGCAGCAGTTTCAAACTGGTTGAGCAAAATGTGCTTGCTTTTTGTGCATGCTAACTTTTACGCAAAAATGTACATATAAATATAATACACATTACTCAACCAAGACATACCAAATTTATCATCATGCATGCACAGCATTTTTTTACACCAGAGAACCACACTTGTGATGTTTGTGCTTATGCTCAAAACAAATGAAACCAGGTTTCAGTCAATTTCCCAATTATTAAACACTTTTCACACAACAAGCACAACAAAATCCACAGACAAAGCCACTCTCAATCCACTCTGACAAAACACAATATATAATCCATGCATTTCCTGCTATTTTCCTTCACACAGTGCCAGTGAAGATCATAAAATGCGCTCGTAGAAGAGCAGATACGCCTGACAGCGGAGCACGGACGCCTCGTTGGACACCTCGGTCACGCGGCTGTCGCTGATGTAGTACCACTTTCCAGCAGCAGGTGTCGCCTCTGTCTCTAGGCCGCCATCGCCCGAACCCCCGACATCGTGCTCAGTTAGGTCCTGCTGGCTGCTGTGTAGTGTCTCAAGCAGCCGATCCACGGGCAGGTGCAGAGCGTCCTGGTTGTTGATGAACTGACCGAGACGGTTGGATCGTGGCCTCACCTTGACGTAAGCCGTGTAGTGCCCCCCAGTGAGACGGCCGCTGTGCTCCACGACCCCATACAGAGAGTACAGGACCTTGGTCTGGCCTGGCTTCACACCCTAAGGACAGATGCAAGGCCATTATACAAAGGGATAATATGCCAACATAGCATCCTAAGAAAGTACCAGAAGGATGCATTTTAGGCAGGTTACTGCAATAATTTCATTTTCCCGTCGGGACACAAAATGTGCTATGACATCGTTGGGAAGCAGTTCAATACCTTGCACAGAGAGCTACAGTAAGGAGCCAAGTCCAGCAGCATTGGAAACTCCACGTGTCTGTTGACCTTCCGCAGGGTATAACCCACCTAGAGAATACAAGACAGTTACATCTACTGGTCAACCATACATCATTAGATTGTTTAAGGAGGAAGATAAGAAAAAGAGCTGTATCCAACCTGCTGGAATCTCTTGAGGTGCAGAGTGAGACAGGCTGGTGGCTGGAACAGCAGAAGTTGCTTGCTGGCATTCGTGTAAACTGTGTCCTTTTTGCCTGTCAAAGGGACCCAAACAATTTCTGTTAACATGTTGAGACAAGCAATCATTCATGTAAACCAAGGACATGATATAAAGTAAATCCTCTGCACATAATATATTGCTTTGAAATGGTTTCGTTGTACTGAACAACCCACCTTCCTTCCCAGAGTTGCCATATTTCCTCTTGGTGCAGGTCTCACAGCCGAACTTGTTGCTGCCGGTGAGCAGTTCTGCAGAGGTGAATTGGTTCAAACAGGACATGACGGAGCACTCCTGCGACTGTGCGTGGTAGCGAGGCGCCAGGCAGCTCATGGCCTTGAACTTGGCCTCCAGACGCAGCTGACTGCGAGAACACGCCGAGGCCGCACCTCCAGACTTGGAGGTTGCACCAGAGGAGTAGCCTGAGCTCCGACTTCGGTGACTGGAGCTGCGATGATGCCCGTTTGATGCCGAAGTCGTCTCCTCTGTACCATCCAATGAGAGGGACCCATTGCTGCTGGGTTCAGATCTCTTGTCCATTCCCTCCTTGGAAGAAGAGTCCATCTCACTAATTTTTTTCAAGACGCTACTCTGAGCGGTAACGTTCTCTGATAATTCCAGTTTCTTGACTCCTTCAGCAAGCTCGGCTATCCTGGGGCTGCTGGGCTCACTCGCTTGATTCAGCCCTGTATTGCTGCCAAATGGACTATCTACACTGCTAGCCTTACACGTACTGTCCGACAGTGAGGCTATACTGCTACAGCCAGTCCTCTCGCCGGCTGATGGTTCGGTCAGCGTGCTCTCCTCGCTGCGTCCTGTCGAGTCAGAACGATCATTGTGAGCGCAGCTGATGCTTGAACAACTGGCTGAACCCTCGCTTGGCATGCCACCTAAACGCGGCAGCTCAGTCGGCGAGGTAGCAGTGTCCACATCTTCATGAGAGTTCAAACGTATAAACCGATTCCTAGAAGCATCACTTTCAATATTGTCTTCCACATCTGCATCTGGTAATACAAATAAGTCATCCACTTCAAAAGTTTTCAATTTACACGAAATTAATATATTCGGTAGTTATAATGATGAAAAGCTCCAACGAAATCAAACCACATTACTTATTTCCCCACCTGACATTTCCTGGTCACTTGGACTCCTGGAGTCTCCCTTTGGGCGATCCTTGGCCTCGCTTAGCTTGGATTCTGCCTCTACTTTAGGCTCTGCCCCTTCTGCGGCAGGCTCTGCCCCTTCCTCCGTAGCCTCCACCCCTTCTTCCATAGGCTCTGCCTCCTCCTGCTCAGCTTCCTTGGCTGTAGCACCACCAGTCTTCGTTTTCTTCTGCAAAAATTACATCTTTCTTCACAACTGTTTATCTACACAACACTGCACCTCCTCTGAGTGGCTAAGCAGAGGTTTGAATGACAAGCCCTACGATTCAAAATCATTAATCTCACATACCTTAGCATCCTTCTTTGACTGTCTTTTGGCTTTCTTCTGTTGGTGTTTACTGGGTCCACGGTCGCTGCTGGCTGCGAGTTCGTCCATCGCTGAGGTCTTGCCTTTGTCTGCCTCCTCCTTCTTCCGCCAGCTCCACATGTTGTTGGGCCGCACGGTCTGACATCATAGGAACACAATTCTTACTGCCACAGTGACTTGACTTGTGAAACAATACAATAATTGAGGAGTCTCTCTTGACTGTGTATGATTAAGTCACAATATTTTCCCTCAACATATTGACTACCTGGTAGAAACTTGATGATGAATTTTTGCTTCATTGTTAGGTATCTTGAAATTGTTCACAATAAAGTGTACCGGTAAGCATCTAGGGAGATATTCTACAAACAATGTACAAGGATGTGACATACCTTTTCCTCCAGGATAGGCAGTGAGATGTCCAGGAATGGTTCAAACACCTGAGAAGGCTGCAAACACAAAGTAGTAGTAAGTTAAAATATAAACAGCTTTAGTTTAGTGTTTATATGACATGTCTAGCTTTCAGGGATGGATTATCACACATATATGCCCTGGGAGCACCTACCACATGACACTCCTCACACTGGACCGTACTGATGAAAACTCCTCCAAACACGCTGTCCACAAAGGTGTGCTTGGCTTGTCTACCATACTCTGAAACAGCAAGATCTTATACTTATCAATATACCTGATTATGGTAGATATGCTCGTATTTTTTTATTCCTTTTTGGGGAAATGCTTCTTAGTTTTCCACCGTGACCTTGACACCGACCTTTGACCTTGATTTTCGTGTCATCATCTACTTTCTTGGGATTGGTGTTCTCTGCGAGGTGAAACTGCTTCAGAATCGCCGCTTGTGACCGCTACAGAGACAAATAAAGTTGTGTTTAGTGCTTCACACAGTTATTCGGGATATATACAACGCCATGCATAGCAAGGTAAAGGATATTGGAGCAACAATGTCATACCTTGATCTCCTCTGCTTTCATGCCATCCAGAAGATGACGCAACAACTCATGACTGTCCTGTTGTTGGAATCCTTTGAACCTTGGCGCCCTGCCAACAAACGTAGAACCATTACTGCTTGTACACTGCTGCAAGGAGGTGCAACAACTGAACGTGTAACTTATTTTTCATCACCATAGGCTATTCATGGAGAAGTAGTTTTCGAACAAAGGTGCAAAGAATGCAAGTACTACTAAAACCGACTTCTTGCAGACTTGTCCGAAGAGGTTGTTGGGGCTGATGGTGCCCACTTTGCTGGGGTTGTGCATGTCCTTCATGAACGAAACCAGTGACTGAGTTAGAGCTCCAGGGTCACTCAAGCTGATGGAAAATGGCGGCTACAGGGGGAGATAATAATGACAAAATTGACAACCAAAACTCGGTAACTATGGAAAATTTTCACTTGTGAAAGGCAAAAAAAAACTCTAGTGCAGACGGAGCTTATAAATGTAAGACAAACATGATCAAGATTAATTCTGTTTTCCAAGATCAGTTATCATTATCAAATGAACAAGTGTACAACACAGACCAGATCAAGTTTCCTGTCGTCGCTTTCGTCATCACTCCCTGAGCTGGCATCACTTAGGCTCTCTTCAAACGAGTCAGACTCAGGCTTGTGGCCAGGAAGGTTTAGAACTGCACCTTTGATCCCTTTCTCACCCAGTAACATCTCCAGCATGTATGTTTGGCTTAGGTTCTGGAAAACAATGGGTATATTTGCTGATATATGGAATATATACACATGTCGCTCAAATTTCAATGAGTTGCATGACCTGGTGTCGTTCAATCTTTCAAACAGGAAGTTACACAGATACAGATATTGCACAGATACCCAGCAAACAGAGCTACAGCTATCTTCACATACCTGCATGACAGCATTGAAGAAGCAAGTATTCCCCAGGTTGCTCAAACCCTGAAAATATAAAATAATATTATAAACACATGGTTCATTTTGGAAGCCTGCATACAAATTCAACTAGATCATATTCTCAAGTGATCAGCTTACTCACCTTGACTTTGGGCAGTCCCTGTGTGACACTGGCAGCAGCCTGTAGAGAAATCGGCTTGGGTTTGGCTGGTTTGGCTTCAACCTTGGCAATTGCATCTGTGCTGCCTGACTCTGTGCCTGGTCCCCCCTCAGCCTTGAATGAACTGCTCCTGTTTACTGAAAGTAGAGCCAAAACCGCTTACTTTGCAAGCCATCACTTCCCAACAAAGTCATTACGATGAATCACACTCCAATATCACCACAGCTGCAAGGTGTTGCCATAGTTACCTGTGGTGGGTGCCGTCCCTGAGGTCGCTGATGTGGTACTCGCTGCCTGCTTGCGAAGGAACTCCAGACACTCCTGGAGCTTACGACTGCTGTCAGCACTAACCTCGTCATCACAGCTGTAACACCTGTCACAACATACATCAGTGGATAATGTATCGGAGTTATGACACTCCATATATTATACATACGGCCATGTTGGTTTTTTTCTTTTTTTCCCGTCAGCGGACGGGTGAAAATAGCAATTATTTTAAGAAAACAACACAAAAGTTTTGGTCTTTTTTTTGCCAGAAAAATAATGTCTTTTTATCCCCAAAACACTGAAAATCGAGAAAGGTCGTGAATGGATTTCATTTTGCTGTTATTCTCCTATTATTTATAAATAAAGTACTTAATAGCTTAGCAAATTATCAAATACCATACATTTTACATTTTAGTAGGAGTTATACATTGTGTGAGATGTTATTGTGATAAAAAAAAGTCTGTGTTTTTTTTCTGTTTGTTTTTTTTCCCTGGCTGGCTGGTACTTTGCCAAAAAAAAGTTGACGCGAAACAAAGAAAAAACACATCAAGGCCTAATTTACACAATGTGATCCCTACCAGGATTTATTACTGGACCTTACTGGTTGAATGACGTGTAGTTGTGATCCGATGTGAACAGAAGCATGTATCATTTACGAATCACACCACACACAGCCATGGAAGGATTCAGTCCTTATTTATGACATCAAGCAGAGCTCTTACCATGTGACCCAGGTATTGACATTGACGACGACCGCATGCATGCTGGAGCGAGGTGTCTGGAAGTGCTTCAAGGCATGCTGCTCCTTTGAGTTTCTGTCACAGCCCTGAAGATTGAAAGAAAGATAAATGTATATGAAATTTGACGGCAATCATTCCTGACCTACCGTATCGGCGCGGGTATAAGGCGCAGTTTTTTGTCCTCAAAATAATACACTTACCACCAGTGCGCCTTATACGCGCAATACACCCTCAGGGGGTTCGATTCCAGTCATTTCGCGAGTGTCTGAGCAGTGCTAGACCGCCATGTCCATGGGCGATATTAGGAGATTTTCACCATTTCATGTTCGTTTTTCCATCTACACCACTCGTGTATGCTGTCAATGCTTATGGTTTGTTTTAACTGTTTTTTTTTAATGTTTATTCTCAATACCATGACTAAAATTGATGTGAAGTATTCTTTTAATCTTTCAATTTTGTATTTCGGCAGATTGAGATATTTTCCTGAAGAGCACTTTCTGCTTTCCGCATCAGATGGCAGCACCATACAAGCGGCAGTCAATCAGTCCCTGCACAGCGCCTTATACTTGAATTAGGCTTGATTCTTGGAAGAAGAAGAAGAAATAAAGCTTAACGGCACTTTGGGCTCAAGAAGGCCATTTCAGTGCCAAACAAGGATATAAAAGTAGTATCAAGAATGATAAAACCACAAGTTGATTCTTTTAATGGTTAATGACGATCGTTTTTTTCTGAATCTGAACAGTGTCTCTCTTAGTGCGCCTTATACTTGAATTAGGCTTGATTCTTGGCTATGGCCCCCAGATTTGGGTGCGTCTAATACGCGGCTGCGCCTTATACCCGCGCCGATACGGTAGACACCATGCAATGCTCAACACAATATATACACTCTCAAGTCAGTTTCAAATTCATCCCACTAGCTGAATCTCACCTGGTGGCCGCATTGCAGACAGACCCAGATTGTTGGCTCAATGGCCTCGAACATTTCCTCCATGATGACCTCTCCAACACCTCCCGTCGCCCCACCGGACACCGGATCATCCGTACGTGACTCTGCTCCACGCACAGGCCGGTCACTCTCACAGCTCTGGAACATAACATATTGTTCTCAGTACAGTAACTAAGTTGGTGACTGCACACATGAATGATTTAGCTGTGACGGAAAATGTAATACTTTTATCACCAATGGTATCTAGATACTTACAGCACAGTCCCCTATCGATCCTAGCTGTTTCAGTGCTTTTCTCATGGTATTAAAGTTAATAGATTTGGCTAAATGTGGACATCGTCCTACAAGTAAAATAGTGAATACCAATAAACATAACTTGACATTGATAGACACTTCACACTTACTCGGTAACAGCCATGCAAAAGAATAATAAAAGATTAGTGCACACTGAAAATTGTACACTTTTTTAGGTATGAATATATTTCATAGCATACTTTATCTTCCATACTCAGTTCACATCTAACAAACTTACCAGAAATACTCTCGTTATATGTATTTCTGCTTATACCAACCTGCA
Organism: Terebella lapidaria; assembly: GCA_949152475.1. Lineage (NCBI taxonomy): Eukaryota > Metazoa > Annelida > Polychaeta > Terebellida > Terebellidae > Terebella > Terebella lapidaria. Next base: position 23,088,281 of record OX424558.1, on the reverse strand, counting down.
TTGCCTCCATCATCAGAAGAGTCACTGGGACATAACTCATTCTCCTTGGCTTGTTTTCTAAGCTTGTGTTTCTTCTTGCCCATAATGGAATTCTTGCTGGTCTGCTTGGACTCCTGCACTCGCATTGATGCTAGGTACCTACAAAAGCTGCTAGGGGGATGTTGTGCAGATCTTTCAAGAGATCATAGCCAAAGACTGTGTGTGTGTGGCTCCTCTACTTCACTCCTGCAGCTGGAGAACAGGAGAGCCAGTACTCAGACATACTTAGTGTAGACATACATGAAGTGTAAAAAGATCAAGCTGGAAACTGAAACCACTTGATGGGGGTGAACTGTCTACATTATCAGCGACTCAGCGTTACCTTGATTCAAATTTATTACCTCAATCATAACATTCAACCTATATTGTACATTCTACTTCCAGCTTTCATCATAAAATAGGGCCGACTGGTGCTATATGGTGGAAGACATTTCGAGAACCAGTCCAGGTTTCCTCTGATCCGGACCCAGAACTTGCAGCCTAAGGTTGGGCAGTCCAGCCATCGGTCCTACCCATGGCGGAACCCGCCGGAGCGGATCTGTTAGCCACGGACGTGGGCGCAGGTTAACTAGGCACTGCCTGCGGGGATAGAATCCCGGACAGCCCGACGGTCTGCCAGAGCCTGTGTTGCACCATCCCAGGGCGAGAGACTGGTGATCACAAGGCAAGCCCCGAATCAGCACAGTCCCATCTTGGGCCCCCGATTGGGAATCGTCCCCGGGGCCCGACTGGTCCGCTTCTAGCCGGACGTAAGGGACGTGGAGCTCATGGCCGAGCTCACCCATCGTCCTCTCGCCTTGCTAGCTCTGAGACGACTCCGAGTAAGCAAAATGTTCTGGCAGTATTTATACCATCAGCACACGAGGGACAAGGGATGACATAAGACCATTGTTCAGTATAGTGGAGCAAAAGAAGGACGGTGAGTCGCCATGACGACTCACGAGCTTCAACAGAAGCTCCCAGAACAACAACAGTGTTAACAACAAATCTCCTGCCGCGATCTTTGTGTAAAATCACAACGTTAGATAAGATCGTCCTTGGTAACGAGATCTCCACACAATTCAATGTATATTTGTTCATTTGTTACAAGTCATTCAAATATTTATTATTCCGTCCGAAAAAAATGTTGTTTGCATTTTTTGTAATAAAGCACATGATTCCTTTCACCCCATTAAACGATTAAATGGGAATATAAATGTTGCAAATGTAATGTTCCTATTCACCCCAGCTGTGGGGTCAATAGGAACAGACTTTGAAACCTGAAAAAAAATGTGTATTTATATACTGAAGTACAAACACAACCATGCAGTTACAAGGCTCCATATACATACACAGTTAGGTACACAATGCATACATATAAGAAAGATAGACAATGAAGCCTGAGATATAAAATGTAAAAATCGTTCCTATTCACCCCAGATTACGGTACTTTATCTTAAAATGCTAATCAGCTATTATACATTGCAAGTCATAATCAAATTCATCATCTGTTGTCATAAACTGCCACCAAAAGGTTATGTCCTGATGATCCACTGATGATACTGGGTGTGTTTTGTTTGTTCCGATCACAATCATGATCTGGGATCACAATCACATTTGTAGTCTGGACAAAGAAAATTATCGTGATCTGCATCACAGAATGTATTTTTCTTTGTGCCGGTGACGGGGTTCAAACCCGCGTCTCCTACCGCCTCTGGGCTTCGTTGCTTCAAGAGCCACCAGTCCTATCCACTCAGCCCCTTCGGTGGGTATTCGAAGTGATAATAGATGCTTTGCTGTGATGTCACACAGGACGGCAAAATCATGTAGAACGTCCAGTGTTTGTTGGTTTTATTGTAATTTCACTGGGAATTTTGCCGTCCAGTATGGCGTCATGAATAGAGAAGGAATATATTATGACGTCACTTGCAAAGCATCTATTATTGCCTTTTATGTGGTCAGCAACATGTTAAAATAACACTGATTACATCAGCCTGATCTCCGCGGAGCTCTGCGTCGCTCACTGGCTGGTAGCTGTGATTGGCTGTGATTACATGTTATTCAATTAAAAAATTCACATCTGAGTTATGATTCATCACACAATCATCATTCATGTGATACCTAAATTTTCGAATCATGATTGCAATAACATTTGTGACCAGGACAAATAGAATGCACCCACTATCGACACTGTCACTTGAGTGGCAGTCAATCAACAAGACTCGACTGCTCAAGTATAGTCAACAAACATGATAACAAACGAGTGATTCAGCCTTGCGTTCAGTGACAGCGAGCGCTTTGCTAACGTTCGCCGTTGCCCCCTAGTTGCTATGCAAGAACAATAGAAAATACTACTTCCGTCCTGTAGCACCACAGAACGTTTTGTTCACTGAACGCAAGGCAGGTGAAAGATAGTTCACTTCAGCCCGTGAACACTGGTGAATAGTGCTAGGTGAAAGACGGCCTATTCGATCGTATGACTGGTCTAACTGTAGAAGTCTAGGTACCGATTGATTAGATATTCTAATAAATGGGCGCATAAGTAACTTACCTAACCTATCCGAAGCTAAATTAAAGCATGTATCGTTCCGTGGTGCAATATTTCCTGAATCATCGAAAATGTTCAAAACCCCCGTGGCCATTTACAACCGCCAGAAATCAGTTCGGGACAATCGTCAAACAATTACAATGTCGCAAAAGCGGCAGGGTCTTCCTGGTTGTATAAATAAACAAATTTATCGTTTTATATATAGTAAATATTTGTTGTATAGGAATAACCTTACTCATTAGATACCTAATAACTCATAAAAAATAATAATATATAAATGAAAGTCGCAAACTAAAACTAGATTAGAACCAATGGTCCTGTAGAATACCATACCTGGTATCCGATCATGCAGCTCAACACGTATATTATATATTCCACAACTAGGACAATCCGCCTCCAAAATATTCACATGGGGGGGGGGGGGGGGGGGGCAATATACACACACGTTGACATGGAACAAAAATATTATTATATATTATATAGGCCACAACTAGGACAATCCGTCTCCAGAATATTTACAAGGGGGGGGGGGGGGGGCAATATACACACACGTTGACAAGGAACAAAAATAATAATAATGACCATAACGTCAATACTTATTTAGCAGTTACGACGACAGGAACGTTAGAGCGGCGGCCTATTCCAACAAATGCTTCATAGAGTATAGATACCTTGTGGGCCAATCTATAGGAATAAGCCTATTGAAGCTATAGGCAGCTTCTAGTGTGGATGTTTAAATGCTTCATATGTAAATGTATACAACGTAGCAAATCTATCATCACCTGATGTACACTTATATCAGTGTCTACACAACAGCAGTCATAACAAGAAAGTTGCTTCTGGTCTATTTGCTATCAATATGTCAAAACGATGCCTTTTTGAGGCGCACAAAAAAATCCTGTACTACAGCTTGATTTATCCATTCTTAACATACGGTGTCTTGCTCTGGGGAAATGCTTATCAGTGTTATTTGAATAAAGTTTTTGTCATACAAAAACGAGCGATACGAGCAATTACAGGTGCAAAATATAATGATTCCTCCTCTCCTCTCTTTAAACATTTAGGTGTGTTGAAACTAAGCGATATTTATAAATTGAATATGGGTATTTTCTGCATACGTTTTTCATTGAACGAACTACCTGATGCATTGCTAAACATTTTTGAGGTGCATGGTAGTACTCATGGACACAATACACGTCACAGTACTGACCCCCAGCCGCCGCGGGTAAATTATGACATTATGAAAAGGAGCTTTCTGTATTCCTGCCCTCGTTATTGGCTAACACTTGATGAACGTATCAGGACGTCCTTGTCGAAAGCCATCCTCAAAAGAAAACTCTCGAACCATCTCCTGAGCTCATATTAACCAGTGTTAACTGCTAGTACATTTTAGCCGTATAATGTGTCACTGTTTTATATGCCCACTATGTAGTTTTTTTCGAATTTTAAATGTTGTGTACACTCTCTGAATCTCAGCTGCTTCATGATCTCGCATCAGTAGCTTGAAGTTAAACTTAGTCAAGATGGGAGGTTTCTCAACCACCTCTTTACAGTGTATTAACCCTGGAGCACTTTACACCTTTACCTAGTTGCAATGAAACACCCAATTATCACTCTGTAGCTACTATTCTTACCAGAGCTTGGTCCTTCATCATCCCTTATCTGCCATGTCCTCTGTGTATTTATACTAGTGACTTACATATAAGTTATTCGTCATTAATTTCATTGTTCCTGTCTGTGTACTACGTATTATATGCTATAATTTATCTGTATGGAAGTCACGGCACTCGCGTGTTACAGACAATTGTCTCCCGTGGCTTCCATGAATGTGCAGCAGCCATGTACTATCGTATTATATTGTTATAAGAAATTATTTGCTACAGTGCACATTTGAAATAAACTCTATCTATCTATCTAAGAAAGTTCTTCTAGGCCTATAAGACAGGTAACCTAAGCATAGTAGGCATATAAATCAGGATATATGTGATTAACCCACAACCCATGTATTTCGTGCCAAATATATTTTAAATGTATTCCTAGCTGCAGCCAGGTATGATGAGAGAATCTAAATTGATGAAGATATCAAGCGCCTTGTAATAATCCCCCAAAAATCACATTGGATCCATTTAAATATATGCAAATTGAATCTGAAATTAAATTGAACAGAGTTGACCAAATGGATATTCCTTGCACGTGTACGTTTCAGTTGTTTGATCACGCCACTTCTGCACCGGGGACAGTAAAAACGTTTCAGAGGTTGTTTGATCCTGCCCCACATTTCAGAGGTGGAATATGAGATGTATAGATCTATATTAGGCCATATGTGTCTTGCTCTTGTCTGAATCCCGCAACACGAAGCATTCAGAGTTCTTCCCAATTTTCTCAACATCGAAAAGTGTTGACTCTTGAATTAAGGAGACGTTATGCAATGAGCCCCATCTATCGAGTGTTCTAGGCAACAAACTTCGGGCTTTATTATTCGACATTGATTGCCACTTTGCGCATGCGCTCTGTGGTGTTATGATTAACACCCGATGACTGTACATACCGTATAATACAAACTCTAGTACACACACAGCCAGGGCCACAACTCACTGCATTAACATAAACATAGGATGCTTTTTCGTGGAACCTTGCGGTCACACAAACATGTGAATTTACTGGGCGCAGCTGGGGACATCACTTTGTGATACGCCGACGGACCGTGACTGGGAATACTGCAGGCGTCGCTTAGCATTTTATTGAATGGTTAGGAATGAATGGTTAGCTACTACCACTAACTACACTCTATAGCTATACAGTGACATTCAGTGAGAAATGGAATACACAAGACGATTGTAATGTCACTTTGACTTAGCTTTGAAATATAACAGACTATTGGTCACTTTGGATTACCACGGATGTTTGAGAAACACCCTGTAAAACTGTGGTTGGTTTCATAGTCTTACGACGTTTTGGGATTCATATTCAACAGTAAGTTGTGCTAGAGAAACACCATTTATAATAGCTACATAATAGATACCTTCACAGTGACACATGTATGTACACGCATATCCACAACAATAAATTGTGACTCAAGAGACAACCTACCTAATATTTAGGCCTAGTTTGATACTGGAGAAATAAAGGGACATACTGTGGCATGAATATATACTAGCTACACGTGTATAATTATACTGATAGCACCAAGCCGAATAATATCATATGAACATGAATCTGTCCATTACAATTATAATTCGTAAAGAGGCCTATTGTCTTTTCTCAAACCAATTCATTCTCACAACTATAGCTGATTGATTGAATCTATATTAAAATGCACATACATTGTACATAGACCGTGATGATACAAAATTAGTTACACTTATTTCCATTGTGATCCTTTTCATGATAAACCATGATGATGAACACAGATAACAAAGTTGGAGAATAGTCAATAAGAATTTGGACATAATAATATTATGCTAAATAAGGGTTTTGAAAAGTACACTATATGGAAGTACAACATTTTTTCGTCGTTTTCTTGTGTGCATCGGAAATGGAATAATACAATGTGTACGTTCACTGTAATAAATAATACAAAACAAGACCAAGTTGAGAACCAACAAACTGAATATTTTCAGGTTGTTTATCTGATTACCCTGTCCACACAAGTCAGTGTTAAACTGATAGCACTCGCATGGATGTTATCAAACTTACTGTCCGACAGGTGCGTTCACATGTAGATAACGTATCTGGTCAGGATCTTGGAATAATTAACACCGATAACATAAAACAATGTTGATGTCGCCAATGTCAATTCCGTAATACGATTAAATCCGATTTAATTAGATCGACTACAACTTGATGTTGGTACTTATGCCGCTACATAGCGTTCATGTTTCTCAAATTCTTGAAACGGGTGCACTAAGAATAACCTTTTTGTGTGGGATTATCACATATGAATGTTAATATTATCAGGTCATAAAGTACGTCCGACGCTTGTTCAATTGATATACAATGTAGTTTATTTGGCACGAATTTACAGATGTCAAAAAGTTTGTAGGGTGTCATCATCTAAACTAGACTTGTGAGTGATTGGTGTAATTTGGCAATAATCATATGTTATCAAGTGTGAAACATTTTCAGTGTTTGTGTAGAGATGGAGTTTGGACATTGTCGATTCATTCCATTGTAGCAGAAACATGAGAAATCTCTTAAGGGTTTCTGGTTGATTGTAGTCATCATATTCACGTATAGTTGATGGAGTGATAATATGCAGTGTTGAAAAGGTTCGACTATTGATCTATCAAGTGCCTTCTTCAAGCAAACATAAAAAAAATATTCAATAGATTCATGAGAAAAATCAATGCTATGATTAATGTCCATAGGTATTCACGATAAACGCCTTTCTTTAGTATCTAACACTGTTCATCAAAATTTCTGGGAATATATACTTCGTGTAGTATATTATACATCATGTACATGGAACAAACAAGGGCATCTAGAGATAAAGCTCCACTTCCGCCCATATATTGTTATTGACGATAGCTTTTGGCTATTTGCCGGGGAAAAAACCTAGTACAAGGAGCAAAATGGACGGTAATGTGTTATGTCCGGAGGATAAAAAAAAGTTATCTTTCTGTATGATACTGCATTCTGTTTTCAAGATAAACACTATTTCCTACATGAAAATATCACCCCGGCAAATATTATAGTGTGGGCGTGACTTTATCTCGCGTCCAGGACACGTATAAATATCGTATGAACTATAACAGTATCAGCAAGTGTATGTATACAAAATAAGATATATGATACATGTAGTATTTATCCTGCATGAGTTCATATGGTCATTAATCACGAATATCAAATACAACATAATGGGGTTTTTTTATTCGTCAAATAAAAGGATGCCACAATTCATCATAATTTTCTTGTTAAAAAAAACATTTTCTATAAATTATATATTAGTCAGGGCAGATACTATATATCTGTAATTATGATGAGGACGTTGATATATGCATGTGAATAACTTCGAATATGATTATGAAACACGGGTTGTGCGAGTTATAATTTCAGATGTACATTCATTTTCAGTGCCGGATTCGAGGGTGTATATTATAATGCCTGTAGGCAAAATATGGTCTACTTTACACAGTCAAACATACATTGTGTATATATTTCAGCAGAAGTACAGTAGATCTACACACAGTGTCACCCATCAGCAGTTTCAGAAAATGATTCCACAAATCTTGGTACAAAATAATTTGGAGTTTGTGTGGTCAAAATGAACAGGACCTCCCTCCACCAGTGGAAAACTTTCTTCATCTACATGTAGAAAGAAATGTTCACGTGAATTCCTGAGCTGAGCTGAGCTGATATATATGCATGTGAATAACTTCGAATATGATTATGAAACACGGGTTGTGCGAGTTATAATTTCAGATGTACATTCATTTTCAGTGCCGGATTCGAGGGTGTATATTATAATGCCTGTAGGCTAAATATGGTCTACTTTACACAGTCAAACATACATTGTGTATATATTTCAGCAGAAGTACAGTAGATCTACACACAGTGTCACCCATCAGCAGTTTCAGAAAATGATTCCACAAATCTTGGTACAAAATAATTTGGAGTTTGTGTGGTCAAAATGAACAGGACCTCCCTCCACCAGTGGAAAACTTTCTTCATCTACATGTAGAAAGAAATGTTCACGTGAATTCCTGAGCTGGAAATATGTGGTCAGCAAAGTATCTCAGGATTGTACACGATTTCCTGTGATACATGTACCTCCACTGTAGATCAGTGGATACCTCCCAGCAGGCGAGAAAAAATGTTCATTATCGGGGAGTATTGATGGAGTGGAAGTACATGTACATGCAGCAGGCCTATAGATGCAAAGACCATCGCCATAAATCCGGAACACAAAACAGCCACCAACTGCCATGGAGCTCCATAAGCAGCTGATAAGAGATATTGGCTTATGTTATACAGAATATACAGCAATTGTGCAATGAAATCAAACAGTTGGTTTATAACTATTAATGTAGAAAACATTGTAAGTACATGAGTACAATGTATTGAGGTTTTCCATTAAGTCATGATTTCCATGACACGAATATCAGTTCTAGATGTTTCAATATCGTGCTTGAGGAGTTCGTGGAATGCACCTGATCATGTGTTCTCGTCATTACAACAACCCGATATTACTCAAAACACTCAATTATGGTTCTTCGAATACCACACAATTTTATCAATACATACATGTATGTTGTGTGAATAGTGTATTTTTGTTCATTCATCATTGCCCTGTATATTGGGGTATATCAAATACTCTGGACATGTTTCAATGAACATTGAATAATCATATACTAGTACATTTTAGAATACATGATATGATGTATTTATATAGCTGTCATATTATTAAAAATGACCAAACAGCGTGAACCACAGGTGCATGAAAATGATGAGAAAAAGAGTGTGTATACATATGTTTGTTTATTTACTAGCCCACACACTTTTGGTAAAAATAACAACGGTTTCATTCATACATGTTCATTGCGCTTCACGGAAGGTGGAAGGTGAAAACCTGACCCGTTTGTTAGGAAATACACTGTGTTAGTACATGTACGTCACACTTGCGGAACAAACAACTTTCAGTAGTCATTGTTGGTGACCGACCGGGGATAGTTGTGAACTTTGGGTTGTGTAAAATGGTGCTGAATTGTTTGCAGAGAGAAGAGCCGAGTGGCCGGTAATTGTGACGTGCTCTACGGTTAACGAACACTGTCAGCCTTCACATCATGGATGTTTGGAGATCAGCCGCAGTTCTGCTTCTCTCGCTGCTCTCAGTAAACTGTGAAGGTGAGTTTCCTGTCTCAAGACATAGGCCTACACTGTCTTGTATTTTCATTTTACATGTAATTGTTCATGCTAATTGAAGTTTTGGAAGAGGAAGTCATCAGCTACATGTATGTGTTGTTTTGGTTGAGACATTTGCACTTGACAGTAACAATCAATGCCCTATTACATGTTGTCATATCGGTATTAAACTATTCCGACTTATGCATTTGTTTGTCACAACGACAGTGATATGAAAGAAACGTCATCTTCCACCACAGTCATTGCCAAGTAAAATATACCGACATGAATAAACCGACATGTTTGTTACAAAGTTGCATAGCATGTATACATATCATGAACAAGGCTAATTGCCATATAAACAGGATACAATTTGTCGTTAATTTTGCAAATTATATGGATTCTTTTCGCAATATGTTAATGTGTAACTGTGAATATAATACATTTTTTCTGCCAACATCATTTTCATGATATATGGTAATAAGAAACCTATCATAAAATGACTTGACATTAGGATATTTTCCAAAGTAATGATTGTCTATGATGCTGACACTTTCCTGTTCCAGATATATAAAGAAGCACTAATTTGTTTACTGATTTTGTCTTCAATTATTTTATTGCACACGAAATGTGTAACTTCGTGATTCAACAATTATGCACTATCAATTGTCTTATGACCAATGATAACAACAACAACACATGTATATTGACTAATTTAGGGGGAGCATGTTAAATTCTCTTTTTTCAAACTGTAACATCAAATTAAGTGCAACAAGCTAAAAACAGCACAATAAAAACAGTTTTTTTTGCTCAGATGCTGCTGAAAAAGTGTGCCCTCAGTTGTCACTGACCTACACCATGGCAGTCCGAGCTGAGACCAACACGTGCTATCAGTTCTACTATGGCAAAAAGACATGGAAAGATGCAAGGACTTACTGCAATCAGGTCAGTTATGTACACTCATGTCAAATATGTAATTTCACTTCATGAAATCAATAAAACAATGTCGAAGTGAGCCAATACTAGCACACATCGTTGCCATTTTGTCACCATGACAACATCTCACATGTGAACGCCACCCAAAAGAAATTATGTTTTCGTTTATATTGATGACATGGTTGTTTCATTTGTTCCAGTTTGGAGGACACCTGGTAACAATAAATGACCAGGCAACGTTCACATTCATAAGAAACGTACTCAATGGTCTGACATGGAGAGAAACAGAGTTCTGGATTGGTCTCAATGATCTGGACCATGAGCTGTCCTGGAAATGGGTTCAGAATAAAGGAGGTAAATATCATATGCATACATATTCATGTATAGGCCTATGACTAAATATAACATTAAATATGCAAACGAGAAAGAATGCAGTCAACACACATAATACATTACCCATCAATTTTCAGACCCCAGCATCCCCTTGATTTGGTCCAACTGGCACGAGGACCACCCCCAGGGCTGGTTCCATGGTTACCGTGACTGTATCAAGATGAAGAAAGACGACGGTGACTGGACATGGCATGAAGTAACGTGTAATACATACCCATGGGTCTACAGGTTCATCTGCCAGTATGGTATGTACATGTCCAATTACTGAAATGGCCATCGCCGTACATGTATTTCAATCATGAAATGATTATGAGCCTCGTTTGATTTATTTTCAAATATGATATTCCAGAAGCAACTGGTGAGGTTCCAACAGACAACAGTCAAAACAGTGCAAATGTAAACGGTCACGTCCAAACAAGTGCCTCTACATCACGACCACGGACTACACTAGATGACATCTCTACACTACTCACTGGATCAGAAGAGGGAAACTATGGAAACAGAAACATGATCGGTGGAGAACACCGAAGAGTGACAGGATCAGACTCCAGGAGCGGAAGTTCCTCGATGGAGGGCGACCCCAATCATGCGGCAGTTAGGGATGGGGATGATGAAGATGATGCTGGTATGAAACATCTTTATGATGACTGGAGTAGAAATTCTTGTAGAGTACATGTAGGTCATGTATATCATGCAAACTGGGGAATGATTGAACATGTACATGTATTCAACTTGCAGTTCCACTCTATGCTGTCATCATATCCTTCGGAGCAGGAGTGCTGTTTGCATGTGCCATCATCCTCTTTGTTGTCATCCGAAGGTAAATCTTATGGATGTCAAATGCAATATTAAGAGATGTTCTCCCTCTGGCAACTACCTTCTCAAACCTTCTTCGAACTATAATATGATGTTCGTTATGTTGCAGACGTCGACGTAAGAAGGAGCAAGCGGATGCATACCCCACTGTGGTGTACCAGGCCCAGCCGGCAGTCGAGGCAGGTGTCAGTGGAGGAGCTGTAGGTGCTGTAGGACCTCCGATTGTTTGCAGTCTGAGCGGCAAACCCTGCAAGATCGCAGTCACCTCCGGATCACAGAAGTGCACCTGCAACGAGGAGCATGAAGTCGTGGTGTCTGGACCTGGACGATCCAAACACGCATGTGCCAACTCGAATGTCTATGTACGAGTGGATGACGTTGATTACAGGCGCGGCGGTATGACAAGAGATCCAGTGTCGGACCTATCAGAGCCAGGGCCGTCTGGAGCATCCAGCTTGAGGGACATGTCATTGTTTGATGAGCAGCCACCCACCTATGATGAGGCTTGCGCAGGGATTGCTATAGCTGATGCCCAGGCTAGTGGTAGACCAGAGAACATTTACACTGAAGAGCCACAGGTTGCAGTTGGTCCACCTGCAGACGGACCACGTCAACAGGATGACTCCCATCAACGATCGGAACCCAGAGAAGACGACCAAAACAACAGCAGTGTTGCCCGAGGAGCGATTCCCAAAATGGCACCCACCGCGGCATATGTACCCATGAACGGCAGTCCCAAACCCACCAGTCACAACAGAACGAATAGTTCTAACACATACGTGCCGATGTTAGGAGAACTTCCTCCAATCCCAACTGACCAAGGGTATGAAATCCCAGTGGCTTCACGGTTGGAACCAGAGGCTCTCAAGTCCATGCAATCACCTGAAGAGGAAGGTGCCATGGCCAATAATAGAATGTCGGCAATATACGCGGAAATACCTGACCGGAATTCCCGACTACTCCGGCATAAGGATGAGGAAATCTACCAGACAATTGACTAGACACCAAATATGCATGTTTCGTTTATTGCGATCGAATGATAATGATATTGTGTGTGAGACACGGACTGAGAAGGATGCTACCGTTAGCGGCTACCGGGTCACAATCGTCACTTGAATTGTTCTGCAGTTGAAGGAATTTGTTTGTGTGATATTCATTTTTGTAGGTTTACTGACTTTTTTATACGAATGATACATTTCGACATTCACATGTATATTTGATTACAGTGTTAGTTCCTAACATTATGTAAGGTTTACATGTACATAAATGCATGTGTAGTTTGTTGCACTTAATTTGTTCATATAATCATCATTGGGAATATTCTGATTATTTTTGTACAGTGCAGTGAACAGTTTACATAGTCATTGAACATGTTATGAATGTACTGCATAATTATTATAGATCGTTAGGATATTGTTGGCATATATCGAGAAATTTATTGAGGAAGTTATGATCATGTAATCCGCATGATATTTCAGTGCATACATACATGTATATATCCACCAATATTTAACGACTACACCATCATATTTCATACAAAAATAAGTTTAATACCTGTAGATGTACAGCTACATGTATATATACAAACCAAGTGTTTCTAGTGTTACATTTTTGCTGGACGTCACATCACTTCCGGAAGATATTCATTTGTACTCTATATACGTTAACAAAAGTTCATGAAGGCTGCAATGAGCTACTGCGAAGAAGATCCTCAATTATTAACTTCTTAGTGCCAACTGCAAATATGCATTTTATAGGTATCATTGACATGAATTGCAAAACACACGGTTGAATTATATGATTGTTATTAAAGGCGTTGCAAATACTTGTATATAACTACTGTCAAACAATAAATATGATACAAAACCCATGTTACACGGTCTAAATTGTGTTTGTTCGAGATGGACATCTTCAAACTGTAGAGATTTGAAGGTAGACATCCGTGAGCAAGGACATTGTGTTCAACTCATCATCCAGAGTATTAAATGAGCCGCTTTATGAGCGAGTGTATTAGGTACAGCGTACTAAGCGAATGATCAGAATATTAACTAACAGGCGCGAAGCAAAGCGTTTTTTTACAATTCAATCATATTCTAGTAATGTCATCATGTACCTACATGATACTATGAGATTTTGCATGTTTTAGCATATTCTCAATGCCAGAATACATCCATTGAATCTGCTCGAAGTTGAGAAATAACTTTGTGTTTAAGGATGCTTATCAGTCAGGATCCGTGCCTTATCAGCAGAATTCTGGTCTGTTTTGTTTGGCTTATAACTCTGCAGTTTGGTGATGGATTGCGCTGAAAATTTTTGCCTAGGTTCTAACCATGACTACAAGGCTTGTCCAATGGCCAGATTGAAGACCCAGTCGATATTTATACAGATCCTGAACGTTAGACACCGCCAATCAAATGTAACTTACATAGAAAGCTGACAGCGTTTTAGGGTACAGTTGCTTGACTATGTTTAAATTACATATCATAGAACGATAACCTACAGCCTGTTTTGGGATTTACCTCAATACTTGATGGGAGTTTGACGATCAAAATAACATGCTACATCATCCGCATTGGAAATACACTGGGCAAAAGAAATTGATTGTCAGTCGCATTAATAACGTGTATATCCGTTGGCATTGTAAACTAAACCTCAAACTTTATCAAGAATTCAGCGACTCGAATAATTTATAAGAGTAGTATAGAACCAAAATCACAATAACATCTCACACCTGAGTACAACGTTCTCGACAGCTGAGCATTGACGGTATTTGCCATACGAATGCAAACTATCACCAGTATCATGAACGAAGATTATCGGGCTTGTTTTTAGGTTTTTAGGTTACCGACCTATGGTCCGATAACCTATTGCCATGGCGTTGCGTCCGGCGTCCGTCCGTCCGTCGTCTTCGGCGTCGTCGTCGTCCGTCCACATTTTTATCTTTAAAGTTTACGGTCCAATCTTTCTGAAAATTTGGGAGAAGATACCTTAAAATAATTTGAGAAGGAGGATTTTTTAGTTTTTTTATTTTTTAATTTTTTTCAAAATGGCGGCCGTTTTCGTCGAAAAACGGTCAAATTTGAACTTTGGCGGCCATTTTCTCAAAAACTGTCTGATCAGATTTGAGATTTTTGTTTCAAAAGATTCTTGTTATGTACCTCTGTGATGTGTATAAGTTTGGTTGCCCTTGAATCGCCGGTCTGCATATGGCGGCCATTTTGAATTTTCGACGGGTCGACGAAAAAAAAATTTTTCGGCCCAAATCGCATTACTATCCATTTTGGGCCATTTCTAGGCAAAAAAAAATTTTCACCCTTTGAAAAAAATTTTGGACTTAGAAAATTTTCGTCACTTTTTTCCTTCATAATGGGAGCTGCCAGGACTGTACTCATAGAACGCTTGAAGATAGAGCTTAGAAATTGGCACTTTCAAATGGGAAGTCATATATGGCGACTTGTGTGGTGACCTTGAATTTGACCTTTGATGACCTTGAAAGGTCAAAACAGCCATTTTGGGGTAAAAAAAATGCCCAGATTTGCCTCTACACATGAAATGCTTGTAGATAGAGCTTAAGTTTGCATTATGAGCATATAGGAAGTCATATATGGAACAACTGATGATGACCTTGACCTTGACCTCAGATGACCTTGAGTGCTAAATGTCCGATGTGAAATGTGGAAATAAGCCACCGAGGCTTAAACACTTGCACATACAGGTTAGGATTGTGTATAAGCTTACAAGAAGTCATGTATTTATAGCACATCTCTTGGAGACCTTGAATTTGACTTTATATATGACCTTGAAATCCAAATCTCACAACCTTGCCTGACCTGACATGTGTAAATTGTTGATAGAGCTTATATGTTTGTATTATGAACATATATGAAGTCATATGCAGCATACCTAATGGTGATATTGCAGTTCACGAAGATGACCTTGATTGGAAAATCTCAAAGTCATATGTCACTTGCAATGCTTAAAGTGATGTTGGCAGGAAAACTATTTTTTCCAAATCAATTACATATATGCCTGTGGTCTCAGAATAATAGGTTACAAAACAAACTTTGCTTGATCAAATGGATAAATCAAGCATATGACAGTACTAGCAGCCGTTTTTTTTTGTTTTGTGTGCCACGCAGAGTTACCTCTGACTTAACCTAGTTCACGCTCGATTGGCTCGAACATACACGAGTAAGCTGGAATCGTACTGTGTCACGGTATACAAAGCACCGAGAATGGCGGTAATGTAAACAAACTCAAAATATCTCCACCAGAAACTCGAAACGAAATCTATTAGAAAGGGGCGTCTGTTTGGGCATACAAGTGCAGATATATAACTGTTATGTTTTCTTCGTTCGATCAGAAAGATATGGAAAAATCCATATCTTACTGCCAATATCACTTTAAAGCCAAAATTGTCCGGTAACCTATCTTAGCCCTTGGGCTAATTTTATCATTTGTGCTGGCATGTACACGTATATGCAGTATCAGAAATGTACTATCACACAATGGCTCTTTGCTAGCACTATTCACGGGCAGATGTTATTGGGCTGAACTAGCTCTTTGCATTTGATCACAAGCATCACATTTTATTGCATTATGATTTAGCTAACAAGCATCACATTTTATTGCATTATGATTTAGCTATTGTCCAGTCCACCGAAAGAGTATCAGGTCTAAAAAAATTAATTTTCTGTTTCTCGTCCTCCTATTTTTTCAAAAATGGGTAGGGAGGGACTTTTTATTTTTTATTTTTCATTTTTTATTTTGCAAAAAAATACCGTCCTCAGCTCAAGAGAAAATTGGGTAGGGAGGCACTTTTATTTTTTATTTTTGGTGGGACGACATTTCACACATATGAAAATATATTTGATTTATTGATTGATTGAAAAAAACACTTGCGCACAGACGCATTCAAGCCCAAATAAGTCAAGCCTTTTGAATTGAAATCATGTGTAACACATTATTTTGATGATTTCATTTCTAGAGGCTTGATACCTCTTGGCCGGGCACATTGGCACTACTGGTGTTCCATCATTATAGCAGTCAGCACAGACAGGATGATTCTGCGTGCTAGTAGTATTATTATTATCAAAAACCATCAGTTGATACTATATTTCAATGATGAGTAATTGTTGAGAACCGATCTATCAGTTAATATGTCCTTTGAAGTATATAAGTATGAGGAATATAGTAAATTAATTCTTGATCACAATTGTATATGTATTTTTACATACACGCAACCACATAGAATAACTGTGTTTGAAAACTGGTAGCGTCTTTGTCTCATTTTGCGGAGAGTGAAAACAAGGAGGTAAGATAAATAAAAATATGCCTAAGTTGCATGCTGTGATTCGGTTTCTAGATCATTCACTATCCTCAAAATAGGGGCGGGAACACTTTTTATTTTTTGTTTGAGAATCGCAAATAAAAAAATCCGGGAGGCTGCTTTTGAACACAAGCGGACTGGGACGAGAAACAGAAAATTATTTTTTTAGGCCTCATCATAATAAACCTTCGACAGGAGACATGTGTTCATTACAGGTGGAATATAATGCTGAATCCTCTGTATGTACTTTAGAGATATGTATACCAAAATGGTACCAGACAGTTTATTTGGGTAAATCGACGAATTTTTACCAACAAACTTAAACAGATAGAGGAGAGTAACATATTTATTCATATATGTCAACAACTAATGGTACATTAAGATAGAACTGGTTGCAATAGAACTGATGTCGACAAACACAAACTCACCAACCATACTTCGCCCTAGTCGGGATATTTTTCGCATTGCATCATTTTCCCATACAAATTTAAAGACATTCAGAATTGGTGTTTTTTTCTCAAAATTACTCAAATATTCTGATGTTGCGCAATTCGGCTTTCTTAATTTTGTATGTTATTCATGCATACATTCATGTAAATGTCTGAAAGAACAACTAACATATAACTTAGATAGAATGGCTTATATTTTAGTGATAGGTTTTATAAAAGGTGATATTTTCAGGGTGGTCTAAGACTTTTGGACCACAGTGTACAGGTACCTGTGTATTCACCTGTACTCAACTTCATTCAAAGTCTAACTCAAGTCAGAATGAATTTCAAGTTATCATGTTTTGTCCGATAGAAAATGCAGGAGATAATGTATTGGCTTTTACAGAACCTTTATTATATTCTCAAGGTAGATTATTACCAACTTTGTGTCAAGTTTTAAAAAATATTTGTACTTGAATTATGAAGCTAATTAGCTATTATAATGTGTATTTATGACGTCGCATGAGTAAGTTGTTTTAATTATCTACATTGTACTTTCGGAGCCTTTTTCTGAATGATCCGTGCATAGTATACATGTACTATCGCTAAAAATATACCACAGTCATAAGATGTGTTTGATCATATACCAACCATACTTAACATACGATTCATAGCAATGTGGTTGCTATAGGGGGCTTAACTCGGGACTGGTATACAAAATGAGGTATGAAATACTGAATAGATTCCAGAAAAGGCTCTTGTCCACATTTTCGCCAGTTTTGTGGTATCTTATTCAATATTCTTGGCGTTGGGCCCCTAGCAACCACTGTTGCCATGGGCAATATCTCGAGAATAGTTACTTTGGCAACTCTGACATTTCATTACCTTAATTAGCTCGTTTTAGACTTGTGATGTCATGAATACTCGTTATGATAGCTAATTAGTTACAAAAAGGTTAGCCCAAAACTGTCATATTTTCATAAATTATCGAGATATTGACATGGTGTAAAAACTATAATAATGCATGAGATTCACTGTATCATCTTTCAAAAATAAGTTCTTTAGTTGGACACGCTTTTGCGCAGTAGTTTTGTTTTGGATCATCGAATCAATTTGACATTCTGTAAAACTAAACAAGGGTTAAGTAAGGTTACGGGAGAAATTTATAATGTTGAGCCACAAATATGGCTGTCAAAGTCTAAAATTGGGCGTTTTACCACTAGACTAGGTACAAAATCTCAAAATGTCACTTTAGGGGGGATGCAATGTTACTGCCTGTCACCCATGCTGGGATCAAAGTAGGGTCCTTACTGGTCAATATTAGCCCGGATGACATTCAAAATTTTAATTTTTTCATATAATTCTAACAATCTCATATACGGACGAAGCCGCGGTTATTTTTCTCGTTTTGAAATTCACTTAAAAGACCGTTGAATCGTGAATAATGAAGCTAGAGTTATCATTTTGGTGTCAAAATGTCTATAATTACATAGCAAATCAAGAAAAATTCCAACTACAGCAGTTCATCTGACAAGTGTTGTATTATAACATGAAAACACATAATAATGGGTCCGAAATTGCCTTCGATTTCACAATCTGAGACCTGCGAAAGCGGGTGTTCCAGCACACATATCTATTATATCTTTACCAAATCTTCACTAAAATTACCCCAGATTATATACCAAACTTCCAAAATAAATCATTCAAAGGTCTTAACCAAGTTTACTGCTAGTAATCAAATGAACCTAACACTAACCCATAGTGACATCCGTGATCGCATGATATTCTCGATTTTGACCAAACTAGTTATAATCTCACACATAACTCTGCTAGAATGATTATTTTGATGTCATATGATACAAATCATCATTTCAAACATAGAATACAATAATCATTTAGAGATGTGAACTTTCTTCTCATCAAAACATAAGAAATAACCACCAAAATTTGACCATAATCATTGATTGGTTATTGTTTAATCTTACCAACAACTATGATGGAGTAATTATTTTGATGTCAAACGATAAGAATCACTAGTTCGAACCCAAAGAATACAAATCAAGTCCACATGTGTTTTTTCATTAAAACTAAAAGAACACTTCAAAATTTGACCACAATCATTTGTTAGCTATGTCGACTTCTTACAAAATTGATCGTTTGTGGTTTGATCGCTGCTAATGTTGTCAAGTTTTCTGCTCGTGGTACTTGGTCGATATAGTCACCAGTAGCTTAATTCATCATAATTTTAACATATTTGAATCCATAATGTTAGCCAACTAAATATAGAAACTCGAGTGGTCGAGTATTTGAAGAAATCTTAACATTTTATATACAATCGAAAAGGGAAATTAATCACTATCTCGACGAGGTACATTGTATAATTGATCCATGTGGGTGGCGATTCATGCCACCACAAAATTGGAGTTTGTGGTCCATAATCATACAATACCGCTAATAAGGGTCCATAACATCACTTGTCATTTGACTAAAAGGTTGCAGTGTTCAGTTGTACTTCCTATGTTGAATCTTATGACTTATGGATCTTTTCCCCTTCTTGACTCCTTGATCATGAGCTCATACAAAACCCGTTCTAACATACAGCCTAAAATGCAGAGTTTGTTCCATAGCATTTATACATGTATGAACTTGTATTTAGGTTAAAATTTATGACAATAAACCAACCCAAGTTCAAACTTCTGCAAATAACATTAGCAACTTGTTATTCTAAACTTATGATCATCGAAATATTTCTCTTCCAATGTCTTTAATTGTGCATGTCATGATATGTGCATATTCAAGGGGTATGGCCAGTATAAACATAAAGACATGGGAAAGCTCAACACAATCTAATTTTGACAATGTAATGTTTTCCATATCATTCTCATTTTCTCTCGAACAGTAGCCCGTGCCCAAGGTCATGTCAATGTTGATCATGTCGGGATTGTTTGATCAGTCTGTATAGACATTAACCTTCAGTATAAAACATTGCATTCTTTGGAGAACGTGCTCCTGTACAATTGTCCTTCTACTGTTCTAACATTTAAATCTGATGAGCTGCAAGATGGCTTTTGGTGCTGACATCTGATCTGTCCAGTGGATCGAGATGCTCTCAGCAACCACACTCGAGCCATGATCATTTGGGCTTGAAGCCACGACAACCTTCTGTAGCGGGGTTCTCAAGAGGCATGCCTAATAGCTTACTCATGCAACGTGGTGTTTGAGAGCGTCCTTTTTGGTAGAAGATGAAATATTCACACATTCCTGCTGCAGAATTGCTTGTACTTGACAGAATATATGTCTGTTTAGAAATATTCTTCGTGTTTTTAGGTTACCGGACCTTTGGTCTGATAACCTATTGCCGTGGCATTGCGTCCGTCGTCCGTCGTCGTCGTCGTCGTCGTCTGTCGTCGTCCGTCGTCGTCGTCCGTCTACATTTTTATCTTTAAAGTTTACGATCGAATCTTTCTGAAATTTTGCACAAAAATGCCTAAAAATATTTCGAGAGGGAGGTATTTTTTAGTTTTTTTATTTTCGCAATTATTTCAAAATGGCGGCCGTTTTCGTCGAAAAATGGCCAATTTTGGACTTTGGCTGTCGTTTTCTCAAAATCTGTTCAGTAACTTTTTTTCTTATTCATGCATAACACTCCTCATATGTACCTCTGTGACATGTATAAATTTCGTTGCCCTTGAATCGCTCGAAGTGGGCCATTTTGGGCCCAAACTCGGCCCAAATGGGACTTTCCCATGTTAAATTCTCCTGTGCTTTATAATAGGACACATTAAGCCTAATATCTCACTTAATATTGAGATTAGAGACTAGGAATCAATTGTGGACATATAGGAAATGATATATGCTGAATATTGTCATGACCTTAAATTTGACCTTTGACCTCTTTTTCAAGGTCACAGGACAAAATGGCTAATATCTCGCTTATTATCGACTTTACAGCTTAGGAATACATTGTGAACATATAGAAATGATATATGCTGAATTTTCTCGTGACCTCGAATTTCACCTTGACCTCATTTCCAAGGTCACAGGACAAAATTGCTAATATCTCGCTTATTATCGACTTTACAGCTTACGAATCAATTGTGAACATATAGGAAATGATATATGCTGAATATTTATCTGACCTTGAATTTGACTTTTGACCTCATTTTCAAGGTCACAGGACAAAATGGCCAATATCTTGCTTATTAGTGACTTTACGCCTCATGAATCAATTGTGAACATATAGGAAATGATATATGCTGAATATTCTAGTGACCTTGAATTTGACTTTTGACCTCATTTTCAAGGTCAACAGGACAAAATGGCTAATATCTTTCTTATTATCAACTTTACAGCTTAGGAATCAATTGTGAACATATAGGAAATGATATATTCTGAATATTCTCATAACCTTGAATTTGACCTTTGACCTAAATTTCAAGGCCAGTCATTTTATTTTCAAGGTCAGAATACAAAATTGTTTATATCTCTCTTATTATCAAATTCACAGCTTAGGGGTCCATAGTGAACATATAGGAAAGGATGTATGCTGAATATTTTGGTGATCTAGAATTTGACCTTTGATCCAATTTTCAAGGTCAGAGAACAAAATGGCTAATATGTCGCTTATTATCATCTTTACAGCTTAGGAATCAATTGCGAATATAGAGGAATGATATATACTGAATCTTTTCATGAACTTGAACTTTGACCTCATTTTCTAGGTCACATCACCGATCACAGAATGGCTAATATCTCACTTATTATCGACTTTACAGCTTAGGAATTTATTGTGGACATACTAGAAGTGATATATTTGTTGAAAAATTATTTTCAAGGTCACTGGACAAAAGGCTAATATCTAAAATGTATATTGTCCGGTAACCTTTCTTAGCCCTTGGGCTAATTTTTTTATTTATTGGAGAAAGACAAAACACATTCACAGCCATCAAGAAGTTCTTCTCTGTTGGTGAATGTTTTACCCATCTTTTTCCTGATATCACACATATTTTGGTCAGCCATTGTCAACTGAAATGGCAGTTTCTTTCCTTTGGCAAAAAAATCACTGCATACGACCATGTCAAGTGAGATGTGGCTGTGTCGGTGTACCTTGTACATTGTTTTCAGTGCAGGATAGAACTCTCGCACATGCTAACACAGCAACTTATGTGCTGGTGGCCTGAGGAAGCAGCTATGGTCTTTTAATGCTACATGACTGGCAGCTTCCTCCTGTTTGATGCTGAACTAATCGAACCAGTAGTCCGAATGGTGCTGTCCCCAACAACGAGGTTGTAGCACTCTTCACTATGTGTTAGCAATATCAAAACATGAACAAGACTACATACTCAGTCTGTTGTCATTGAAACGGAATTGAGACAAACTTGTCTAGTCACTCACGTCACATAAATTTCTTCGACCATGTTGGACAATTTTGATTTCTCTCTGGATCGTGACTTGAAAGCTTCCCCATTTGGCATGCTTTGCATGCTTCGAGTTCTTGATGGATACATCGGATTAAGGATCCATGACATAGTTGACTCTTATGGATTGTGTGAGCATGTAAGCACCAGATGAGAGATGCACTGAGCCTGAACTCCAATTGTCTTGGGAGCATTCTTGACAAAGTGCAGTACTTCCATACCATTGATGATCAGGACTGCTGATTGTGGAACATCTTCAACGGGTTCATGGTAATCTTCAACCCGTAATCTTCATGGTAACACAACCCGTAAATTCTTGTGTACATCTCAAGTGGAAACCTGTTCCATCGACACCAGAACAACGGAATACAACCCTGCACAATATATTAAAAAGAAAATATCGTTTTATTTTTCATTAATTATCCAACATTGAAGGTAAGAGAATTTTGAAGAACAACTACCTAAAATATCGTTAAATGACCAAGATTTCCTGTGTGTGTTAGCATGGTTAGTGCCAAATTTTGTGGAAAAGCTACCCGCACGCGGACGCTAAACAGACTTTTAACACAACACGACCTTATGTTCATCTCAGAGTACTGAAAGGTTAGACCCAGCCTACAATGATGCCCAACACTTTCTGTATATCTCCTTCATCCTTCTGATTGCGTGTACAACTGACATCTTTCTATGAATTTCTTCCATCTGATGGTTATGAACGCCTGTCATTTTTCTCGCAAATCTGCAGAATCATTAGTCTGTCATGGGTTGTGATTATCCAACGTAGTGCAGCACCACGATTGAGACTGATGCCAACTATACCCCCTGATTAATTAGAGTCCAGGATATTGTATGTTGATGGTTTTGTAACAACTGCTTGTGTGGAAACAGTTTCCTGACCATGCCGAATAGCCCTTGGAGCAGTTTGTTCCCTGTGTGTGTGACTCGGACAGACTACCACTGGTCACTGGTGATTCTGGCAAACTACTACCGGTACACTTGGGGACTGACACAGTATTGTTGTGTGACAGCCGAAAAATCGTTGTCCAGACCGGGGATCGAACCCACGATCTCTGCGTTTTGAGACCGACGCTCTACCAAGTGAGCTAAAGGGATATCCCACTAGCCAAGCTAGTAGGAGCGAAGTCACATATGGTGGCAGTGGTGGGACACATCGTCCTCGATGTGTGGGGTGTCCTTATTCATTAATCCCCTGGAATATATCCATTTCACACCGGGGACATGCCCTATCTGCACCCTACCAACCTACCCTGCTCGCAGCGCCAATTTGTAACATCCGAAAATGCGTTGCCCAGACCGGGGATCGAACCCACAATCTCCGCGTTTTTGAGACCGACGCTCGATCTACCAAGTGAGCTAAAGGGATATCCCACTAGCCAAGCTAGTAGGAGCGAGGTCACAGTTGGTCACAGATTCTACCAAGTATCAATGGTATATCACTGGTATATCGCAAAGTATCAATGGTATAAACCACGTAAACATTTCTTAAACCATAAATAGTGAATTTTCTAAGATGCCTACATTTTGTATACAACCAGTAAATCATTATGGTCAAATTTTGTTGTTTTTCTTGTTTTGATAGGAAAAAAATTACATCTCGACCTGATTATTGTATTGTATGTTTGAAATGATGATTCGTATCATTTGACTTCAAACTAATTATTCTAGCAGAGTTATATGTGAGAGTATAACTGGCTTTGTCAAATATGAGAAAATCATGCGATCACGGAGTTCACTAGGGGGTACTGTTAGGTTCATTTGATTACTAGCAGTAAACTTGGTTAAGACCTTTGAATGATTTATTTTGGAAGTATGGTATATAATTTGGGGTAATTTTAGTGAAGATTTGGTAAAGATATAATAGATATGTGTGCTGGAACACCCGCTTTCGCAGGTCTCAGATTGTGAAATCGAAGGCAATTTCGGACCCATTATTATGTGTTTTCATGTTATAATACAAAACTTACACCATGAACTGCTGTAGTTGGTATTTTTCTTGATTTGCCATGTAATTCGAGACATTTTGACACCAAAATGATAACTCTAGCTTCATTATTCACGATTCAACGGTCTTTTATGTGAATTTCAAAACGAGAAAAATAACCGCGGCTTCGTCCGTATATAAAATTGCTTGAATTATATGAACAAATCAAAATTTTGAATGTCATCCGGGCTAATATTGACCAGTAAGGACCCTACTTTGATCCCAGCATGGGTGACAGGCAGTAACATTCCATCCCCCCTATGGTCGTTTCTAAGGCCCTTTATAGAAAATGTGCCTAGACTAAAAGGAACATATGAATAATCATATACATTTGAGAAAAAAAGTTACTGCACAGATATTGACAAAATGGTCGCCAAAGTTTGAAAAATATCGTTTTCGACAATAAAGGCCGTTTTGACCAGCCAAGGTCATTGAAGGTCAAATTCAAGGTCACTACTGAACTCTATCTTAAAGTGTTGTAGAAGAGTTTGCTCCATACAGCCCCCATTGTGAAAAAAAAGTGATGAAATTTTCGGACGAAAGTGCAAAAAAAAAATTCGATGGCAAATTTTTCTTTTGTGTGTGTGGAAATGACTCAAAGCAATTAGTGTTTTGATTTGGAACGAAATTTTTGTTTCCGCTGACCCGTCGAAAAAGCAAAATGGCAGCCACCCGCAAACTGGTGATTCCAAAGTCGATTTTGTTATGATGATGGAGTACGGTGACGCCGTCACCATGCTCAAATGAGTACGGTGACGGCAGTCATCGTGCTCCTCGTCACCGTGCTCCTCAGTCACCGTGACTATATACCCTAGCTGTAGATTCAAGGGCAACGAAACTTATTCACACATCACAAAAGTCCGTATGGGGAGTCTTATGCATAACTTAGAAGAAAAAAAACTATCAGACATATTATGAAAAAAATGGTAGCCAAAGTCCAAAATTGCGCTTTTCTCGTCGATAAAGGCCGCCATTCCGAAAAAAAATGCGAAAATAAAAAAAACTGAAACATATCTTGCTCTTGAACTATTTATAGGTATTTTTGTGCAAGATTTCAGGAAAAAAAATCGCCCGTACAATCTACAGATAAAAATGTTGACGGACTGAAGACTACATGCATTTCACCTGCAGTGGCCAATTTACATGTTCAAACGTGGTTTAGGCCAAGTTCAAGGTCATCAACAGATATGCCATACTTTCTATGTAACAAGTATCAAGTCTCAAACAAAACTCTATTTTTCTAAATGAGACTACCTAACACTACTCTTCATCACATGCAACGGTATATCACATGAGGAAAACATGCCTTTTTATGAGATAAATACAATTTATACATTTTGTGACGGGCACAGTACTATGAATTTAAAGCGCGATATATTTTCCAGAACCAAATTTACTAAATTAAGATTTCTTATCATTGAGGAATGGTCACATGAAAATCTATTGATAAAATCGATTGATCATCATTATCGATATCAAATGTTCTGCATCCCCATGTGCATGCCACTGATTATCTATTTCCACCATGTTCACGTGCATGTGAGGCTAATTTTGGATCATATATAATCCAAGAGATAAATTTGGCTTCCTGGTCGGTGCAAGATGATGAAAATTAGGCCATTCTATATGCAGGTCACCGTGTAGAGTGAAATGGCCCGATAATACCCCCGTCACACCGGATTGGCGGTGCCACGGCGGGGCTTGTACGGTGTAAATCGCCGTGGCACCGCCATGATCGCCGTGGTTCCTCGGCGATTCCGCGTTTGATCGCCGTAGCACCGCGGAAAACTGTCAACACCGCGGACCTTCCGCGGTGGCACGGCGGAAGTTTTGAACATGTTCAAAACTTCCGCAGTGCCACCGTGAGTGGGCCAATCCGCAGTAGGATCGCCGTGGCACCGTCATAACCGCCATGGAACCGTACAAGGACCTCATTAGCATCTCCATAACCGTCATGCATCCTCACTAAGACCGCCGTGCAACCGCCAGAAAAGTAAACTGGCGACCCTACTGCGATCAAGTGGCGGTGATGGCGGTGCTACTGAGGTGCTATCACGGGAGCAATGCGAGTATGGGGTTGCCACGGCGGACTCAATGAGGAATTCGAGAAAACTAGGCGATCTTACTGCGATGCCACTGCGTTCACACGGCGGTGGTGGCGTTGTTATTGAGGTGTCTGTACGGCAATGGCGTTCCCACTGCGGTTGCACGGAGGTTGCACTGAGGGTCTTGCACGGTGCTACTGCGGTCAAATTTTTGCATATAACTTTGGTTTTCTGAATAAATTTCAACAGTGTTCTGAAAGTTTTGAAACACTTCAGATCGATTCATTGATACAAAATTCAGCAACAACAGCAGCAGCAGAGCACCATCCTCATGGGAAGACTCCTCTTCCGAGGGTGGAGGGGCGTATGAGGGCGTTTCTTGGTAGCTCTTCCCCTTGTAGTGGTACGTTTCGGCATAATGACTGTAGTGTACATGTCTTCAGCAAGAATAGGTAATGAATTTCAGCGAAAACCACTTCTCTTTTATATGGCCTCCTCGTTCCGCGATGCTGCCGCAGTGCCACCGTCGTAGCACCTCAGTAGCACCGCCATACCCGTAGTAGCACCTCAGTTGCCCCTCAATGCTTCCCCCAACACCGTAGTACTGCCGCCAATGATCGCCGTGGAACCGCCAACCAAACCACGTTTGGTGAGAGGGGAAAAATACGAAAACCCTACTGGAGGTGTCACTATGGTGATGGCGGTTTCGACTGAAAACGGTTGTGGTACCGTAGTGGCACCGCCAATCCAGTGTGACGGGGGTATAACCTGTAAATGTCGTCCACTGTCCGTCCGTCAGTGATCAGTCTTGTAGCGAAAAATCTCGGCATCCGACTGATGATTATTTTCTGAAAATTCGTGTACGGTACATGAGCCGCATAAAAATGTCTTGTTTTTCTTCTATTGAGTCGCTCCGGTCAGTTTTATGGCCTCTCGAGGAGATGGTCACTTTGCAAAAATGTCTCCTGGGCACTCGAGGGTAGAGTCTAGATTATGAGCATATTATATAGAAAGTCATGTGTGCTGCATCTTTTGGTGACCTTCAACTTGATCTAAGATAACTGCTCCAACCCAATGGCTACTCCAAAATGTTGTGGATGGAGCTTGGATAATATGTATTACGAGCATGTGGGAATTGTTGTGTCATGCATTATTTGATGACTTTGAACTTGACTTCAGATGACCGTCAATTCTCGGGCCGTGCCCATTCTCAATATTATGGCAACCCTAAGATATGTAAATTGGTCTGTGAAGACAAACCCTATAAAGACCCTGTATAGGCTACCACTTATGCTCAATCCCAAGGTAGCATGTACATTTACAATATGTGTGATTGTACCAAATGTCACATCAAATAATGGAGCTTGGGTTTGTATTATGAGCGTACACAGGAAGTCAAAAGTTTATTCACCAAACTTACCGTTTTGACCTTTCAAGGTCATTGAAGGTCAATTTCAAGGTCACTTGTAAATTCGCCATAGATGACCTCACATTTGAATGGGCCAATATCTGAGCTCTAGTTAGAAGCGTTCTGATAGTTTACTCCATACAGCTCCCATTACATGTATATGAAGGAATTGAATGAAATTTACTGGGTTGAAAAAAAACTCCAATGGCATATTATTTTTGGGCTGGAAATGGCTCAAAACGGAAAGTGACTTGATTTGAGACGAAATAATATTTTTTTTGCCGACCCCTCGAAAAATCAAAATGGCCACCACACGCAGATCGGCCACTCAAGGTCAACGAAACTTATACACATCATGAAAGTACATAAGGGAAATCTTTTGTAGAAAAACTCTCAAAAACTGATCAGACATCTGATGAGAATACGGTCACCAAATTCCAAAAGTCATCGTTTCTCGACAAAAAAGGTCACCGACCTTTCAAGGTCATTGAAGGTCAAATTCAAGGTCACCACTGGGACTGCATTATAAAAAAATTCCATTTGAATGTGCCAATATCTAAGCTCTATCTTGAAGTGGTCTAGGAATTTACGCCAAATACATCTCCCATTATATGAAGGGAATGGGTGAAATATGCCAAGTTCCAGTTTTTTTTTCAAAAGGAAAGAATTGGGTCGGGGGGGGGGGGGGGGGGCGTGGCTGGGTGGGAATCACTCAAAACGAATAGTGACTTGATTGAGACTTAGAATCCAAAATGACCGCCACGCGCAGACCGGCGATTCAAGGGCAACGAAACTTATGCATGTCGCGAAGGTACAATAGGGGAATCTTTTGAAGAAATGGCCGCCAAAATCAAAATCGGAAATATACCTCTCTTGAAATATATGTTCAGGCATTTTGGTGCAAAATTTCAGAAAGATTCAACCGTAAATTTTAAAGATAAAACATAGCCGGATGACGACGAAGGGCGACGGACGCAACGCCAGCAAAGAAAGACGCAAGAAGAAAAGGAAAGTTATCTGTCCAACTTAGAAGTCCTGGAAATCTTCAAGGAGAGCATAATTAACAAGATCCTAATTGTTTTGGAGTGTACAAAATATAATGAAAGATTCACGAAGGAAAACCAAAAATTGCGGAAGGTTTCATTGTTGCCTTGATTATATGAATTCATGTTTATATATAGAGTATGCCTGGAATATACATAATATTTTATAACATGTCTAGGAATTACATATATTCATGAGCGCTATCTGATGATAATCGACACAACATCGAAATATATTTTGCTCGGATCTTACGCAAAATCGAAAATTACAAAAAGTGACCTTTATTTCCGCTAGAAGTACATTTCTAATGACCTTTATATTTCATTTGACGGTGTAAATAACTACGAGTATGGAGCTAATGGATGAAAACATGATATGCAATTATGTTTATATTGTGTGGATTCATTGAGAGGCGCTATACAACATGTCGAGTTGGCTCGGTGATCTGATGACAGTCTGAGTCATGTGTCGGTACGAGGGGTGCACTATAGATGTGGTTAGGTTACTCGTACCACGCCGTAGTATAGCCTACTCATATGGCTATTTGACGTACATCAGCATTTTTTTTCGGAAACACTCTCGCAAATTAAGACCAGGAAATTACAGTAGCGAGATAAAAACGTATGGTATACAACAGTTGATAGCAGCGCCACAGCTCCAGATGATATTTTGTGACAAGCGTGTGAAAGTTTCAGAAGAACAGGAACGTACAGCGCGTACGTGGGACCTTTAACAATGAAACAACTGTTTCTCTAGCAGGAAAAAAAAAAAACACGTCCAACAGTGACAAGAAAATAGGTCTAAGTTTTTCATCCTGGACTTGGGACCGTGTAGAATCCAGTTGTTTTTAATCCAGAGCATCTTTATAGATCATCAAGTTTGTATACTAGCTGTATATCGCGGGTCAGGATGAGAAGTACCAATATATAGATAATAGTTCGGCAGGATAGAGCCGAGTACTGAACAAAAGCGTTTTGAACGGATGTTATTCTACAACACGGGAAAATACATAAGATTGTATGACATTTGATTGGAAAAGTTTGAATTCAATGAAACTGAACTGCGAAATTATATCATTTCCCAACGTTTACACGCAGCAAAATAAAAAATAAAAAACACTATGAAATACTCCGTCTGGATACTGATGTTGGTGCCTATCCTCTGCTTAGTTCGAGGTGAGTAGCCTACTATAAATACTGACACATAATTTAAAAGTCGGTGCATAATTTATTGGCGCGAACCTATCTCGTCATATCTCAGAATTTACTGGCTTGTATTAAATGAAATTTATATAAAGTGAAAGCGGCACTACGACCATTATGAAACAGTGGTTGTTTTGTTGTCGCGTGCGTTTCTCGTCGATATACATGTATTTAGGAAAATATATATCCTTATGGGGTTTTAATATGAGAATTATAACTTGTCGTTTTCATGCTGTACAGGATTGCGACAAATCAATGGAACAGCCGATCTGAATAGGGGCCATCTCATAGAAAATACAATGGTCACAAATGAAAATTTGTTTTATCACTCGTGCTTGAAAATAGATTGCATGCAAGAAATCACAATCACACAATATCCACGGGAGTTAGTCGGGCCAAATCTGGTCATACACCTAACAGTTACTGAAGTTGAAAGACAACTGCATGTTACACTCGCAGATATTATATGTATATATGTATGGTATATAGGGTACGTATATTTTGGCTCATCTGCCAAGCAATATAGGCCGTGCGGTACGTTGAAATTGGTTATGATCAATATTATGATGAAATTATTATGATCAATATTTTGTTTGATGGATCAACAGCGCAATCCAGCACAAAAAGTTTGTCATTTTTCTGAAATCTATTCCATAGGCATGGCATCTTTGAGACAGTCCCTTAACCAATACTGAGCTGAGCTTCATAATTTAACTCAGAGGACTCTGGCCAGACCAACGCGAGCATAGCTGGGCACGATACAAAGTTGGTCAAAAATTAGACACCCAAAATCCTCAATTCATATAGTGTTGAATATTGAATATGTTCATTTGTTTAGCGATAAAAATATACTGCAATCAAAACATAAGTTTGTACGGTGGCTTAGATTCGCCATCACGTTTAATTTACACCCCA
The DNA here is from genome assembly GCA_949152475.1 of Terebella lapidaria. Taxonomy (NCBI): domain Eukaryota; kingdom Metazoa; phylum Annelida; class Polychaeta; order Terebellida; family Terebellidae; genus Terebella; species Terebella lapidaria. The sequence goes on along the minus strand of OX424558.1, from coordinate 23,056,940 downwards.
TTCAGTTTCCACCTCGGTGAGAACCTTCTCACCCCGGTGAGAACCTTCTCACCCCGGTGAATACCTTCTCACCCCGGTGAAAACCTTCTCACCTCGGTGAAAACCTTCTCACCCCGGTGAAAACCTTCTCACCCCGGTGAAAACCTTCTCACCTAGTTGAAAACCTTCTCACCCCGGTGAAAACCTTCTCACCCCGGTGAAAACCTTATCACCCTGGTGAGAACCTTATCACCCCGGTGAGAACCTTCTCACCTCGGTGAGAACCTTTTCACCCCGGTGAATACCTTCTCACCCCGGTGAGAACCTTCTCACCCCAGTGAGAACCTTTTCACCCCGGTGAATACCTTCTCACCCCGGTGAGAACCTTCTCACCCCGGTGAGAACCTTCTCACCTAGTTGAAAACCTTCTCACCCCGGTGAGAACCTTATCACCCTGGTGAGAACCTTCTCACCCCGGTGAGAACCTTCTCACCCCGGTGAGAACCTTCTCACCCTGGTGAATACCTTTTCCCCCCGGTGAATACCTTCTCACCCCGGTGAGAACCTTTTCACCCCGGTGAATACCTTCTCACCCCGGTGAGAACCTTCTCATCCCGGTGAGAACCTTCTCAACCCAGGTGAGAACCTTCTCACCCCGGTGAATCTAGTACTCACAATACTATCAATGTCAGCAATGATTCTACTTGTCACATGACCTCTCGATGCCACGTGAGATTCCACCTAGGTGGGAAGGTTTTCACCTGGGTGAGAAGGTTTTCACCGGGGTGAGAAGGTTTTCACCAGGGTGAGAAGGTTCTCACTGGGTAAGAAGGTTTTCACCGGGGTGAGAAGGTTCTCACCGGGGTGAGAAGGTTTTCACCGGGGTGAGAAGGTTTTCACCGGGGTGAAAAGGTTCTCACTGGGGTGAGAAGGTTTTCACCGGGGTGAGGAAGTTCTCACCGGGGTGAGAAGGTTCTCACCGGGGTGAGAAGGTATTCACCGAGGTGAGAAGGTTTTCAACGGGGTGAGAAGGTTTTCAACGGGGTGAGAAGGTTTTCAACGGGGTGAGAAGGTTTTCACTGGGGTGAGAAGGTTTTCACCGAGGTGAGAAGGTTTTCACCGAGGTGAGAAGGTTTTCACCGGGGTGAAGTTTTCACAGGGGTGAGAAGGTTCTCACCAGGGTGAGAAGGTTCTCAACAGGGTGAGAAGGTTCTCACCAGGGTGAGAAGGTATTCACCAGGGTGAAAAGGTTTTCACCGCGATGAGAAGGTTCTCGCCGGGGTGATAAGGTTCTCAACGGGGTGATAAAGTTCTCACCGGAGTGATAAGGTTCTCGCCGGGGTGATAAGGTTTTCACCTAGGTGAGAAGGTTTTCACTGGGGTGAAAAGGTTCTCACCGGGGTGAGAAGGTTTTCACCGAGGTGAGAAGGTTCTCACCAGGGTGAGAAGTTTCTCACCGGGCTGAGAAAGTATTCACCGGGCTGAGAAGGTTTTCAACGGGGTGAGAAGGTTTTCACCGTGGTGAGAAGGTTTTCACCTAGGTGAGAAGGTTTTCACTGAGGTGAGAAGGTTTTCACCGGGGTGAGAAGGTTCTCACCGAGGTGAGAAGGTTTTCACCGGGGTGAGAAGGTTCTCACCGGGGTGAGAAGGTTCTCACCGGGGTGAGAAGGTTCTCACCAGGGTGAGAAGGTATTCACCGGGGTGAAAAGGTTTTCACCGGGGTGAGAAGGTTCTCGCCGGGGTGAGAAGGTTCTCGCCAGGGTGATAAGGTTCTCACCGCGGTGATAAGGTTTTCACTGGGGTGAGAAGGTTTTCACCTAGGTGAGAAGGTTTTCACTGGGGTGAGAAGGTTTTCACCGAGGTGAGAAGGTTTTCACCGAGGTGAGGTTTTCACCAGGGTGAGAAGGTTCTCGCCGGGGTGAGAAGGTTCTCGCCGCGGTGATAAGGTTCTCACCGGGGTGATAAGGTTCTCACAGGGGTGAGAAGGTTTTCACCGGGGTGAGAAGGTTTTCACCAGGGTGAGAAGGTATTCACCGGGGTGAAAAGATTTTCACCGGGGTGAGAAGGTTCTCACCAGGGTGAGAAGGTATTCACCGGGGTGAGAAGGTTCTCGCTGGGGTGAGAAGGTTCTCACCAGGGTGATAAGGTTCTCACCGGGGTGATAAGGTTTTCACCGGGGTGAGAAGGTTTTCACCTAGGTGAGAAGGTTTTCATCTAGGTGAGAAGGTTTTCACCTAGGTGAGAAGGTTTTCACCTAGGTGAGAAGGTTTTCACCAGGGTGAGAAGGTTCTCGCCGGGGTGAGAAGGTTCTCACCGGGGTGATAAGGTTCTCACCGGGGTGAGAAGGTTTTCACTGGGGGGAGAAGGTTCTCACCGGGGTGAGAAGGTTTTCACCAGGGTGAGAAGGTATTCACCGGAGTGAAAAGGTTTTCACCGGGGTGAGAAGGTTCTCGCCGGGGTGAGAAGGTTCTCACCAGGGTGAGAAGGTTCTCACCAGGGTGAGAAGGTATTCACCGGGGTGAAAAGGTTTTCACCGGGGTGAGAAGGTTCTCGCCGGGGTGAGAAGGTTCTCACCAGGGTGATAAGGTTCTCACCGGGGTGATAAGGTTTTCACCGGGGTGAGAAGGTTTTCACCTAGGTGAGAAGGTTTTCACCTAGGTGAGAAGGTTTTCACCTAGGTGAGAAGGTTTTCACCTAGGTGAGAAGGTTTTCACCAGGGTGAGAAGGTTCTCGCCGGGGTGAGAAGGTTCTCACCGGGGTGATAAGGTTCTCACCGGGGTGAGACGGTTTTCACTGGGGGGAGAAGGTTCTCACCGGGGTGAGAAGGTTTTCACCAGGGTGAGAAGGTATTCACCGGAGTGAAAAGGTTTTCACCGGGGTGAGAAGGTTCTCGCCGGGCTGAGAAGGTTCTCACCGGGGTGATAAGGTTCTCAACGGGGTGATAAGGTTCTCACCGGGGTGAGAAGGTTTTCACCGGGGTGAGAAGGTTTTCACTGGGGTGAGAAGGTTTTCACCGGGGTGAAAAGGGTTCTCGCCGAGGTGGAAACTGAATGGGGTGTAAATTATACGTGATGGCGAATCTAAGCCACCGTAAGTTTGTGTCCTATTGAGCCTGTGACATTTTTTAACAGCATAACGCAACCACAGGTTATTTTTCGGATCGTTGCACACTACTGGTCAGACCAATGATTTTTCTTTGCATTAATGAGCTGTTGCATTGGCATTCACCACTGTTTTGACTGTCTGCTTTCCCGCTCGTTGTTACAATGGGAAAATCCCATTTAGAATCGTATTTATTGAAATGGTAGTCTTTTGTGTGAAAAACAAACTTCGAATTCACGTCAGCAACTTTGGTCACAGGCTTGTTCAAACGTTGCCTGAATTTCATATAATACAAGTCACTAAGTTCCGAGATTTCAAGAGATATGTTCGCGCCAATAAATTATGCGCCAACTTTAGTGTATAAATTTCTACATTTAGTGAAACTAGACGATTCGGTCGCCAACAACCATGTGGGTGTATCCCCCTGGGCCCTATCGTCCCTGTTGCCCAAAATATGTTAATTCAGACAAAATATCATCACTGCCAGGCCAGTGTGTTTTATCGATATCAGTAATAAAAGTTCCGGGCCTTAACTAGTAAAACTGATGTTAACTTATTCGGTTACAGTCATGAAATCTCCACTAAACAAAACCTTTACCTTGTTGAGCCCAGACTGCCCAGTAATAAATGTTCTTTGTCTTAACTATTTTTATTGTGGTGAGTAATCATGATAATATACTTAACTAGTAAAACTAATGTTAACTGATTCAGTTTCAGCCATGAAATATTACTGGCCCAAACCTATACTTTTTAGAGCCCAATGATAAGCGTTTCTTGTTTTACTGTTTTTTTTATTGTGGTCAATAATAGACACAATACATTATAATCAGTTATGGTAATGTAGCCGTATGCAGAGCCTGAGATGCCATGGCGGCGGCACCCCAGAGCACGTGCACATGGGCATGTTGCTGGCCGGCCTCGCCGACAGCACTGCCACGGGGATGGAACCCCGGACAGCCCGACGGTCTGCCAGAGCCTGTGTCGCACCATCCCAGGGCGAGAGACTGGTGATCACAGGGACTAGCCCCGAATCAGCACGGTCCCCCTCCTGGGCCCCCGATTGGAATTCGTCCCTGGGGGCCTTGGCCACCTAGCCGAAAATGGAAAAGAAGCTCATGACTGAGCTCACCCGTTGTCCTCTCGCTTTGCTTGCTCGAGGCAACTCCGAACACACAAAGCGGCCCCAGAGTATATATAACCCCTGAAGCACGAGAAACAAGGGATGACGTAAATGCCATTGTTACAGTACAATGGTGCGAGAGGATTAGAGGGCGTTACTATGCAGCGCACATGCTTCGAACATGAAGCGGCCAAACAAGAGTAGTGTTTACAAAGAATCTCCTGCCTTGATCTTTCGCTGAAATCGCTACATTACCCCCTTCTTACAATGTTGGTCGCCAACATGCTCCGCCTGCGCCCAAAACCTGCGAAACACGACGCAAGCATCGCACAGCGGAACCAGAAGGAAGCAAGGTGAGCGGCACCCGGAAGTCACGGCGCAAAAGACTGAGACCTTAAGGGTCCGTTTTGGGAGAATGGGGAAAGACCCCCGGACTTACGGATTATACTGTAATGCGCTCTACAATTTGGAATAAACTCTAATAAACAAGCTGAAATTTTGACCGAGGTAGTCCAGAAAGGGTGATGACCTTGGAAGGTTATCTGCCGAAAGGGACAGTGTGTCGAGTCTTTGGAATATCTTTACTGTTGAACTTCAAATTTAGAAATTTTCTAAAATGACACACCGAGTGATCAAAAGTGGTAGTACCTCCAAAAAGGGTTTACCTGCTTCCCAGCCAGCCGGTGCCTCAGACCCGCGGAGGGGGTCCGAGGCAGGGCGGAGCCGTGGGAAGTGACTCCGGCGAGTCCGCGCGGACGTACCAGCGGACAGCCGTCCTTCCACCGCCAAGAAGGACAGCTACACAAATCAACGCGGCAAGCCACATGACACCAGTTCCAGCATATACCCGGCCGGCCAGAGCGGAGGCATATGTACGGATGGACACCCGCAAAAGCAGACGCCAGCGAACATACACATACCTCCGGACGGCCAGCGCGCGGGCCACGCAACTGGTAAAACCCTCACACCCCAACCGCCAGCTGCGCCTGACCACGCGGGATCGGCGCTGCAGCAGTGGACGAAGTGTGCGTTGCACAATATACATGCACAAAACAACTGGAGATTAATCAAAATCTGGGTACGACATTTTACATACATATATATATGCAACAAATATGGACAGCAATTCTACCCGCGCAGCAGTGCACGCGGTGTCGCTGTAGACTTCTGTCCTCAGTCATAACGACACCCTGCTCGGACCAAAATACAAACACTCATGCGGGCGCAGGCATTTCCGTCTGGTGACTCCAAATCAAACCATGGATACGGGTAGAAAAAGAAAATTTCTATCCCGGGGGACTTCGCAAATAACATACAAGCGATAACATCTGTCATTAGCCTTAGCTGCCGCGCTGGCGGTCAATGACGAGAAATTATCGCTCCCAGCAAGGTAGAAATTGTGCTTAAATTGACAGTGGTCACTAACATGTGGCTCTTACGAATATGTCAGACGAAAACAACAATAAATTGCTGTTCTCCAGTCTTTTCGAATATCACTCCACGCCGCTACTGTCAAAATCAACACAATTCCTTACACCCCTCTTTCGAGAGCGGAAATCACCTGATTTCCAACCCACTGTTGCACCAGGAAGGAAATTTCACAAACTTGTCTCAATTGTGCCATTAATCGAACAAGAAGAGAATTCTCCAGAGACTTGCTGCATACTTGTGGTTTAAATAATCCACTCAATAAATAATAACATGAGATTGATAAATAAACATAAACACTCCCCATAGCCGCTGGTACGCTTACAAGGTGAACGGGTATGCCCATGGTGGCCCTAGAGACAATTGAGCACCCTGTGGGCGTTCATGACGCGCCCACTAGCAACCCCAACGTACAATAAAACCACGGAGCAATGCGCCATTTGAACCCAGAGCCCATACATCGACTACCGGAGCGTGAATCCAATAGATTCGGATGAGCTGCCGATAGGTCCATAACCTCAATGGTTAGGGGGTGAACCCTTAAGGCCGGCGCCCAATCTAGACAATCCCAAACATGATGAAATCAATAGCCGGCGGTCGTCCGGACCTGCCCACGGACGGAGTCCAGATCCAGACAATCACCATAGCAAGGCATATTGACCTTATCCGATGATAATGATAGGGATTAAAAACCACAAAGTATGCTACGCATGTAGAATACAACCCCCTTCTTAGGAGTAGGGCCAGGGTTCCGGTCATTCAAGCCGGACCACATTTTGTGATGTGCAATCCGGACGAAATTGAGCATCACCCACTGCCGCGGCTGGTCCACACGTGCAGACTTAACAGCCGGTCATTAAAAATAATGGTAAAACGGTTTCCTGCCGCTAGAAACCTTATCCTACTATAGTAAAAACGTTATAGTAGTGGCTCACGGGTGGCGGCACACCAGAATGTGCCACCTAAAAGCGTCTGGACGACCGGACGAGTTTCGCGGCCGAACCGAGAACCTCAGTCCTCACGTCTGGACACTACTACCACGTCCAGAGCCAGTTTCCCAAATCCGTGGGAAGGCGCTTCTCCCATAGCAGACGTAAATCCCAGCCTCAGTCTGGCCATATAAGAGGCTGTCCCAGGACCATGGGGCGCCTGGCAAATCCACAAAAGTGCTCCGCCCAGCGTAGGCGTTGGGTTAACTACGCCGGACAGGAGTGCACATGATGCGGATAGGCTTGCCGCACGTCCCTGGTGCTAGAAACTACGGGAGGGCGGATGGGCTGCTGCGGCGCTTCGACGCAAAGGAGACCTCCCACCCGGATATCCCCACAAGTGAGGGTCCGGGGTGTAAAGTCGTCCGCATCTTCACCAGGCAGCCGAAAATCCACTCGTGATCTGTGGTGTGATACATGGATACCACAACCGAACCCGCATGAGCGGGATGTTTTTCTCACCCATATCGGGATGGCGCACGCGGTTTCCAGCGTGGCCGTTGTCCATCCACAGGTCCAGGAGGTTCTGGGAGAACCTGCGGATCGCCGCAAACGTGGTGAAAGTCATCTGCTTGCCCATCTGACGAATCAGACGGGTCCGGGAGACCCACCATACGGCGTATAAACTCGTCCGGCATCCGCGGATGTTGTACGGACGTGTCCAAAAGGGGAACATCATCCGGATCGGCATCTTGGATGAGCGAATTCATGAGGAGCAGGCCCTCATACTTCTTCAGGTTGTCGATATGGACCACCAGAACTCTGTCCGGATCGGAATTATCTGGTAGTCTTATCCGGTAGTGCACTTCCGTCACTTGTTTCAGTACAGTGAATGGCCCGATCCACGGCCTTGCAAACTTGTTGTCCAGTTTGGCGGGTGGATAGTAATAGCGCATCTTGTCGCCTTCCGCAAAAGTGGGCTTTCCCTCAGCATGGGAGTCATAGCCGCGCTTCTGCCGGATAGCGGACTTATCCAGGTGCGCTCGTGCAAAGTCGTGGGCATTCACCATAGCGCGGCGAACCCACTCGACGTACTTGGGACCGCACTGGGATACTGGACCGGTTTCCACTGCAGTTGGGTACCTGATATCCATAAGCAGATTGAGTTCCTGCCCATACAATATCACGTGTGGCGTGCCCCGGTAGAGGAGTGGACCGACGACCACAGAATGTGGTCATCCCAGTCGTTTGCATGATCATTTACGAAAGCCGACAGCATGTTCAGGATCGATCGGTTGAACCGCTCGACCTGCCTGTCAGACTGTGGCCTGTAAGGGTGGTCCGGACCTTAGTGCTCCCTAGCATTTGTGCTATGCCCCGGAACAGGTTGCTTTCAAATTGCTTGGGTATTGCACCAATTGCACCATGGTAAACCACCCACCTATTTACCAGTAACCGAGCTACCTCGTGCTCGTCACCAGGATGTACCGGTACCCACGCGGAGTGACCCAGTGAGTATCCAGAATATCCAAGGCCATCCGGGCGAAAGGCGAACTAGCCTTAACCATGGTTAAGGGGTGGCGGCCAGGAGCCGGAACTCCTTTCCGAGCTTGAAACCTAGGGCAAGCTGCGCACCAACGCTGCACGTCCAAGCCGCTACCAGGCCAGTGAAAGCACTGTTATAGCCGATGGATGGTCCTCCGGATGCCTAAATGGCCAGTCACTCGGAGGTCGTGCAGCTGATGGAGTACTTTTCAGCGCAGCTCTGCCAGAAGCACCAACTGCCAAATGGGAGGCAGTGGGCTCGGTGGCTCATAGCGCCGGTAAAGTAGATCTTCCCAGAGAGCGAGGCGCTCCCACTGGGAGTCTAAAGATAGTGTCTCCTCCTTGTATGTCTTCTGCTTCGCCTTGGGAAGTTTCTGTTCGGCCTCGAGGACCTCTATAACTAGAGCCAGAACGCTCTCAGCTCGTTGCTTAGCAGCCAGTTGCGCCAGAGAGTATCCGCCTAAGTAGGTTGGTTCCTCATCCGTTACATCCGGCTGCGTACCAGTGGCCATTACCACAGGGGGTAACTGCCGCTCGTACTCAGATTCGCCCGAGGACGCAGACGGGACCCACGAGGAGTACACCGGCGGACTTGAGGAAGACTCACTGGAGCTGAGCCGCACCTCCTTTTCAAACACAGGATACCAGCGCCTGTAACAGTGGGTCCGTGTGTGGGGGTGCGCTCCTGTGGCTCAGGCCGCCGTGTTTGTGAAGGGGTCGGCAGCCTGCGGTCTCCCTGGTAGGTCCTGGTCCGAGTCTGATGAGGAATCCCCATCACCTGGAGTGGTGTCATTCCTGCACAATTAGGATTCTTGCACTCGCGACAATGCTACAGGCCGATAGCGTTGCCACGCAATTTGGAGTTTGACGAGCCACTGGGCCATCAAGCCATCGGCCTCAATATAGTTGAGTAGCCATCGGAGCGAACTGTGGTCAGTCCGCAACCGGAAATGCCGCCCCAACAAGCAATGCCGGAAGCGCTCGGTCATAGTAACAACCGCGAGGAGCCCGCGGTGAGTCGTGCAGTAATTCATTTGAGAACAGCTGAGAGCCACACTCGCATAAGCGACTACACGCTCCTGTCCATCCACAACCTGTGAGAGGACACCCCCGAGCATGAAGTTACTTGCATCTGTGTCCAAAATAAACTCACAGTCGGGAAGAGGGTGCCGGAGCACAGGTGCTGCCACCAGGGCCTTCCAGAGGTCCGTAAAAGCAATTTGCTGGGAAGCCTCCCAGACAAAATCCGCGCCCTTTTCTGTGAGGATAGTAAGGGGGCGCGCGATCTCAGCAAAGCCTCGAATGAACCGGCGGTGGTAGCTCGCAAAGCCCAAGAAGGACCTCACGTCCGCCACATTGCAGGGCCAGGGCCAGTGCTGGACGGCCTCGATCTTTGCGGGGTCTGGTCAGACACCTGTACCTGTCACCATGAAGCCCAAGTACAAGATCTCCTGGGCGAAGAGCTCGCACTTGTTAGGCTTCAATTTAAGGCCTGCGCCGCGGATGCGATGGAGCACCATCTGGAGGTTGTGAGGGTTTCCTCAAAAGACCGGCCGTACACGACGACATCGTCGATGTAGACCATACATCGCTTCCAGAGGAACCCTTTGAGGACCATCTCCATGAGGCGCTTGAACGTCCCGGGTGCATTGCAGAGCCCAAACGGCATTACCTTGAGATGGTAGAGCCCCTTCTTGGTGACAAAGGCAGTTTTCGCCCTATCATCCTCGTCCATCTCGACCTGCCAATAACCGGAAGCCAGGTCCAGAGCACAGAAGTAGTGCGACCCGGCAAGGGCATTGAAGGTGTCTTCAATGTGAGGAAGAGGGTATGAGTCCTTCCGCATATCATCGTGGAGTTTACGATAATCCACGCAGAACCTCCATGAGCCATCCTTCTTTTTCACCATAACCACACGACTGGCTCAAGGGCTATCACTGGGTTCGATGATATCTAGCTTGAGCATTTTCTGCACCTCCTGGTCGATGACCTCTTGGTGCACAATAGCTGCCCGCCGTAGACGCTGTTTAATAGGACGCTCGTCCAGGAGGTCGATGCGGTGTCTGGCTATATCTGCCTTGCCAACCGCACCACCAGGACTCATGAACACATCTGCATACTGCCGGAGCAGTTTGCGGAGAGCTTGGTGCTGATCTTCATCCAGCCGGTCCTTCAGAACGCGACATTCCAAATAGTCCGGCAGGGTGAACGGATCATCCCCGGCAGCAGGTGAGCTGGGAAACATTGTCAATTTGCATTGTCTTGCTTTATTATTTTCGGATTATCCCAGAGGAGAACAGGCGGTCCCCAGGGACTAAGGAGCGAAGACGTACACTGTGACAGTAGGCTGCCATGGACTGATCCTGGTCACGGCACCAATGTAACGTTTGATGCCCGCTACCTAGGGTGCAAGCGCCCCGCGCTGAGGCACGGTCATGGCGGGCATTGTAATTACTAGAACTACAACCAGGTAACAGTTCATCCGGACGAATCCGGCCATCATACATCACATCATAGCCCATCATAGACATACAAAATACATTATACATCAGTGTTTGTTATTCTCACCCATATCGGGATGGCGCACGCGGTTTCCAGCGTGGCCGTTGTCCATCCACAGGTCCAGGAGGTTCTGGGAGAACCTGCGGATCGCCGCAAACGTGGTGAAAGTCATCTGCTTGCCCATCTGACGAATCAGACGGGTCCGGGAGACCCACCATACGGCGTATAAACTCGTCCGGCATCTGCGGATGTTGTACCGACGTGTCCAAAAGGGGAACATCATCCGGATCGGCATCTTGGATGAACGAATTCATGAGGAGCAGGCCCTCGTACTTCTTCAGGTTGTCGATATGGACCACCAGAACTGGGTCCGGATCGGAAATATCCGGTAGTCTTATCCGGTAGTCCACTTCCGTCACTTGTTTCAGTACAGTGAATGGCCCGATCCACGGCCTTGCAAACTTGTTGTCCAGTTTGGCGGGTGGATAGTAATAGCGCATCTTGTCGCCTTCCGCGAAAGCGGGCTTTCCCTCAGCATGGGAGTCATAGCCGCGCTTCTGCCGGATAGCGGACTTATCCAGGTGCGCTCGTGCAAAGTCGTGGGCATTCACCATAGCGCGGCGAACCCACTCGGACGTACTTGGGACCGCACTGGGATACTGGACCGGTCTCCACTGCAGTTGGGTACCTGATATCCATGGGCAGATTGAGTTCCTGGCCATACAATATCACGTGTGGCGTGCCCCGGTACAGGAGTGGACCGACGACCACAGAAGGTGGTCATCCCAGTCGTTTGCATGATCATTTACGAAAGCCGACAGCATGTTCAGGATCGATCGGTTGAACCGCTCGACCTGCCTGTCAGACTGTGGCCTGTAAGGGTGGTCCGGACCTTGGTGCTCCCTAGCATTTGTGCTATGCCCCGGAACAGGTTGCTTTCAATTGCTTAGGTATTGCACCAATTGCACCATGGTAAACCACCCACCTATTTACCAGTAACCGAGCTACCTCGTGCTCGTCACCAGGATGTACCGGTACCCACGCGGAGTGACCCAGTGAGTATCCAGAATATCCAAGGCCATCCGGTCGAAAGGCGAACTAGCCTTAACCATGGTTAAGGGGTGGCGGCCAGGAGCCGGAACTCCTTTCCGAGCTTGAAACCTAGGGCAAGCTGCGCACCAACGCTGCACGTCCAAGCCGCTACCAGGCCAGTGAAAGCACTGTTATAGCCGATGGATGGTCCTCCGGATGCCTAAATGGCCAGTCACTCGGAGGTCGTGCAGTTGATGGAGTACTTTTCAGCGCAGCTCTGCCAGAAGCACCAACTGCCAAATGGGAGGCAGTGGGCTCGGTGGCTCATAGCGCCGGTAAAGTAGATCTTCCCAGAGAGCGAGGCGCTCCCACTGGGAGACTAAAGATAGTGTCTCCTCCTTGTATGTCTTCTGCTTCGCCTTGGGAAGTTTCTGTTCGGCCTCGAGGACCTCTATAACTAGAGCCAGAACGCTCTCAGCTCGTTGCTTAGCAGCCAGTTGCGCCAGAGAGTATCCGCCTAAGTAGGTTGGTTCCTCATCCGTTACATCCGGCTGCGTACCAGTGGCCATTACCACAGGGGGTAACTGCCGCTCGTACTCAGATTCGCCCGAGGACGCAGACGGGACCCACGAGGAGTACACCGGCAGACTTGAGGAAGACTCACTGGAGCTGAGCCGCACCTCCTTTTCAAACACAGGATACCAGCGCCTGTAACAGTGGGTCCGTGTGTGGGGGTGCGCTCCTGTGGCTCAGGCCGCCGTGTTTGTGAAGGGGTCGGCGGCCTGCGGTCTCTCTGGTAGGTCCTGGTCCGAGTCTGATGAGGAATCCCCATCACGCTGGAGTGGTGTCATTCCTGCACAATTAGGATTCTTGCACTCGCGACAATGCTACAGGCCGTCAGCGTTGTCATGCAATTTGGAGTTTGACGAGCCACTGGGCCATCAAGCCATCGGCCTCAATATAGTTGAGCAGCCATCGGAGCGAACTGTGGTCAGTCCGCAACCGGAAATGCCGCCTCAACAAGTAATGCCGGAAGCGCTCGGTCATAGTAACAACCGCGAGGAGCCCGCGGTGAGTCGTGCAGTAATTCATTTGAGAACAGCTGAGAGCCACACTCGCATAAGCGACTACACGCTCCTGTCCATCCACAACCTGTGAGAGGACACCCCCGAGCATGAAGTTACTTGCATCTGTGTCCAAAATAAACTCACAGTCGGGAAGAGGGTGCCGGAGCACAGGTGCTGCCACCAGGGCCTTCCAGAGGTCCGTAAAAGCAATCTGCTGGGAAGCCTCCCAGACAAAATCCGCGCCCTTTTCTGTGAGGATAGTAAGGGGGCGCGCGATCTCAGCAAAGCCTCGAATGAACCGGCGGTGGTAGCACGCAAAGCCCAAGAAGGACCTCACGTCCGCCACATTGCAGGGCCAGGGCCAGTGCTGGACGGCCTCGATCTTTGCGGGGTCTGGTCAGACACCTGTACCTGTCACCATGCAGTCCAAGTACAAGATCTCCTGGGCGAAGAGCTCGCACTTGTTAGGCTTCAATTTAAGGCCTGCGCCGCGGATGCGATGGAGCACCATCTGGAGGTTTGTGAGGGTTTCCTCAAAGGACCGGCCGTACACGACGACATCGTCGATGTAGACCATACATCGCTTCCAGAGGAACCCTTTGAGGACCATCTCCATGAGGCGCTTGAACGTCCCGGGTGCGTTGCAGAGCCCAAACGGCATTACCTTGAGATGGTAGAGCCCGTTCTTGGTGACAAAGGCAGTTTTCGCCCTATCATCCTCGTCCATCTCGACCTGCCAATAACCGGAAGCCAGGTCCAGAGCACAGAAGTAGTGCGACCCGGCAAGGGCATTGAAGGTGTCTTCAATGTGAGGAAGAGGGTATGAGTCCTTCCGCATAGCATCGTGGAGTTTACGATAATCCACGCAGAACCTCCATGAGCCATCCTTCTTTTTCACCATAACCACACGACTGGCTCAAGGGCTATCACTGGGTTCGATGATATCTAGCTTGAGCATTTTCTGCACCTCCTGGTCGATGACCTCTTGGTGCACAATAGCTGCCTGCCGTAGACACTGTTTAATAGGACGCTCGTCCAGGAGGTCGATGCGGTGTCTGGCTATATCTACGTTGCCAACCGCACCACCAGGACTCATGAACACATCTGCATACTGCCGGAGCAGTTTGCGGAGAGCTTGGTGCTGATCTTCATCCAGCCGGTCCTTCAGAACGCGACATTCCAAATAGTCCGGCAGGGTGAACGGATCATCCCCGGCAGCAGGTGAGCTGGGAAACATTGTCAATTTGCATTGTCTTGCTTTATTATTTTCGGATTATCCCAGAGGAGAACAGGCGGTCCCCAGGGACTAAGGAGCGAAGACGTACACTGCGACAGTAGGCTGCCATGGACTGATCCTGGTCACGGCACCAATGTAACGTTTGATGCCCGCTACCTAGGGTGCAAGCGCCCCGCGCTGAGGCACGGTCATAGCGGGCGTTGTAATTACTAGAACTACAACCAGGTAACAGTTCGTCCGGACAAATCCGGCCATCATACATCACATCATAGCACATCATAGACATACAAAATACATTATACATCAGTTATGGTAATGTAGCCGTATGCAGAGCCTGAGATGCCATGGCGTCGGCACCCCAGAGCACATGCACGTGGGCATGTTCCTTGCCGGCCTCGCCGACAGCACTGCCACGGGGATGGAACCATGGACAGCCCGACGGTCTGCCAGAGCCTGTGTCGCACCATCCCAGGGCGAGAGACTGGTGATCACAGGGACTAGCCCGAATCAGCACGGTCCCCCTCCTGGGCCCTCGATTGGAAGTCGTCCCTGGGGGCCTTACTGGCCCCCTAGCCGAAAAGGGGCAAGGAGCTCATGACTGAGCTCACCGGTCGTCCTCTCGCCTTGCTTGCTCGAGACAACTCTGAACGCATGCACAAAGCGGCCCCAGAGTATATATAACCCCTGAAGCACGAGAAACAAGTGATGACTTAAATGCCATTGTTACAGTACAAAGGAGCGAGAGGATTAGAGGGAGTTGCTATGCAGCGCACGTGCTTCGAACATGAAGCGGCCAAAACAAGAGTAGTGTTTACAAAGGGCGAAATCGCCACATCTATTCTGAACAAGAATTCAGGGTTATTTGCTTTCATAGTACAGGTTATTGGAGTGATCACATATGTCAAAGTGGGTATTTTAATGGTCGTAATGTTATGCATGGTGCAATTAGCTGATAGAACAAACTATATGTGATGAAAATCGAACCTATTAGGTGTTGGCATAATAAATGTGCACAGGTGACAGTAAATCTGCATATTAGAAATGCTCCGCCGGTTCGGGGTGATGGCAACACCGGTTCCGTGAGAGTTTACGAATATAAGGAGCTGACAATTGCACCTTTTTAAATTATCCTGGTATGAAGAAGCATATTGTGCTAAACTAAGTTGACTATACTTTATATACTTCCACAGCCCAACCTTGAAAGAGGAAAAAATGCACCTAAATGGAGTAGAGCGAAAACAAATTAAAAACCGCAAGTACATAGACCATGGATATGCCCTCTAGAACAAATAATTACACTTTATTGGTAATGTTCGGAAACACAATTGTATCCCGGCATTATCACTCTACATCTGTATAAAATCTTAAATGTAGACTGCAATGGGAAGCTGCACGTGAAGGGGCCATCCACTTCATGACAAACTGTTCCGTCTATTATGTTTCTGAAAATCGACTACTAGCTACCATCCAGTCACTGGGCCAACGAGCACTAAAGTGGTGTATCTACATGTATTAGAATTTATATGTGGTTCGTCCTATATGTCTATACCTAATGAAATGTGTTTCATCACACATAATCTAAGTGTACATGCTGGTCATAAACGGTTTGATTATTTAACTTGAGTTCAAAGTTCACATAGAACCAGCGTTGCCTTCACAAAGAATCGGCGTTGACATGAAAAACCTTTGATCTCTTTAATTTTCATAACGATTTGTTCAAGCTAACACTTGTCAATCATTTGTGGCGTTTACTAACATATTTTCGGCATATGAGCGAATCATGAAACAAAAAATTGGCCCCAAAATGTGCTCAATATTTCGAGATAGTTGTCAAAACTTTGAAACATATCCAAAAGTTTCTTCTAAAAAAAAACGATGAAATGCGTATATTTATCACCCGTAAGTTCGTATGAATCATTATTGTTACATATTCCAGCTAATAGAACACTCCATTAGCCAGCATATAACTTTTAACATTGATTTGTGACAGTTATTATCATGTGTATGACACAGTATGACAACTTTTACTCACAGAACCAACTAGTTGTCTCACGGAACGGGCGTTTCACCCATAGTACCGGCTGACTGATTACGCCCTGTGATTAATTACATTAGTTATCATGTCCCGCACAAAAAATTAGTGAAATTTACCGATTAATCTGAACTATAATTACAATGTCGTGTATATATACACGTGTATACATTTGCATGTAAATAGCATCTTATCATGTGACGCTTTTGCGTGCTTTATATATTTGCTATACATGTATCCGATATAGACAGTACACAACGCATGAAATAATCCTACGATTTAATAAGGAAATTACCTGCGACCATCCAAATTGATTTTACTGCTGTGTTTCTCTATAATCATCAATAGAGCGGATAGGGACATTTTTGTACAGATGGGGTTTTATACATGGACGTGATTTGTAATTAAATCGAGCCAGCCCTAATTATCTATTTGTATGAACATTATCAATTCTATGCCAGTGTTTATCAATCAACATTATCAATTCTATGCCAGTGTGTTCACTTAATACGATTTTGCAATTTGCGAGAGTCAAGTATGATTGTTTCCAGTGATGAGTCAGACTCAGTTAATTTCCTGTTTAATTATTTTTTCACTAAAACTGAAACTAATATCACTCCGATGCTGTGTCTGTACGGGGTCATGAATAAAAAGATTCCTAATTGAAAGATCCTTTTAAAATGACAGGCCTCATGTATCATTATGCTGATATAGGCCTACGCACGTTATAACTCAAGTCTCTCCATACATCGGCTTATGGTATTGCATTTCTGGCCCAAGTATCATACACTGCGCCTTAATACTACTCGTCCACTAAATGGTTGCCATTTAATCCGTCTGTCACCTGTTTAATCCTTATTGAATATAGAGGAAGGCACAGGATATGATACTTGGGCCGCATTTCTTAACACCTCTCTGGCGGTGAGCTAAAATCCTCAAACTAGAATGTTCTGTCGCCACCGACATCACTCATCTCCAGACGTGTAGACAAGCCCAGAAGAAATCATTAACCATGCAAGCAACATCAGTCCCCGAGCATGTATCCATGTGTTTCCCCTTGGGCTAGTATTAAATTATGATACAAATACTGTAGATCTATTTATATTTTCTAACTTATCAACTTGACAAATGGAGGGTGTATACAATATGTCGCCATTTAATTGGGCACCCAATGGGTCTTGGCAATGCACTACTCCTTGTTTTTATTTTTCCATGCTAACAGTCGCCAAGAATCTATGTATATCTCTGTATAATTTCATCAATCAGATAAAACACACGTGTGTTCTAGTCTATTACCGAACCTTTCACACCTGCATTTGCATTGTTTAAAGGCGACAGACGTAATGAGTGTCCACAGCGGCGGTACACATACAGCACGGTGGAGTTCCAGGACAGGTGTTTCCAGCTTTACGACAGAGAGAAAGAGTGGGTCGGGGCCAGGGACTACTGTCACCAGGTTTGTGAATAATTTCGAGAAAAAGGAACAGAAATATCAATTAGGTCATTCGATAAAAATACTAGTACAAAGGTTTTGACATGGACCATTCAAGCACAGTAGTATAGTTTTTCTAAAACCTTGGCATCTGGAATGTTCCAGACCGAGAATTTACATTGTATACACCAACAAACACTCGTAAATTGCAGTTTGGGGGTCGTCTGTTGATGATCAATGACGCAGAGACCCTGGAGTTTGTGAGGAACACGCTGAGAGATAGCGGCTGGCATCAGCAGAGTCTCTGGATCGGACTGAACGATAGGACCACGGCGGACGACTGGAACTGGCTCACCTTCAACAGAGGTTGGTTCTTACACTTATTCCAAAAAATAAATGTAGTCAGCAGCGGTGCATTAGTAACATTGTTCATATACATGTATGTGAAGCTTTTGGCACACTTTTTATATCACTGGCACGCTTTTTCTAACAGTGAATAATTGTTTTGTTTTTGTTTGTTTTTGTTTTTTTCCACACCAGGAGTGGAGACAGATCTGACATTCTCCAACTGGGATTCAGGATACCCGGAGGGCGAGGCGTGGCATGAATTTTTTGCCAAAGAATGTGCATACATGACCAGAGGTGTGGGCAGTTGGTACTGGAGAAACGCTGTCTGCAACACCAGGAGCAAACGATTCAAATTTATCTGCGAATACCGTATGTTTCCTAAACACAATTAATAGTCAATTGTCGCGATCTTTTCTAATTACATGTATAGTCTACCTCCACCCTCATGAAAGTGCAAACAGATAAACTACATACCTGGTAATAGAGAAACTAAATAATATTAGAATATTATGTAGTGACACCACGGTTATGATGCTGCAGTGTGGGCGGATTTATAAGACATTCGGCGACACTCCAGTAATGGGGTATACCTCTTTATCGTGGGGTCGCCGAACTTTTCATTACGGCTGATATGGAATAATTTTAAACTGATCCATTTCCGATTCATAGCATGTAACATCCTATTCTTTGTATATAAATTAATGTAATTTTACTATTTTCCACTATTCATTTAGAACTTCCTCCTGTTGCTACAACTGTTCCCCAATCTGACACCAGCATTACCCCAGAAACCACACCTGGAATCCCTGCCACCACCCAGAATGGTATAAACTACACTACTTCCACTTCTCCTATGAACAAAATATACCTTAGTATTGTGGCATGCAAGTCCACATGGGTACTGGTGATTATGAAAAATGAACATGATAAATTCCACAAATTGGAAATGAATTTACAGAACAATAGTACAATCCTGCATCACCAAACCCCATCTATCAATACATTGTGTTTGTTTCCTCTCTTATCACCGGTAGAACTACCAACGACTGGCGTGGTTGTGGCTGACCCTGACTCAGAAGTGGCGGGATCAGTCTTTGTTGGCCCTTCCACAAATGGTGTGCATCCAACCACAGACCTTGCTGTCGCTGACTCAACATCAAGAATGCCGGGATCAGTCTTTGGTGGTCCTTCAAAGGAAAGCGTACACGACAAACATGATTACTTGCCAAATAATGCACCTCAATCGCAATCGAAAGGTGGGTGCGTGTGGTGTCGAACATAATAATATGGTTGTAATATGGGGCCTGAAGAATATATGCCAGAAACCATAAAAAAAATTCCAACCTGGTTACAATCTTCTTAACCAGATCCAGACATCATGCGTGGATCTTTAGATGAATGCACGAAAAATTCTTGACATTCCTTGCTTTTCCAGTTCCAAGATACGTCATTATCCTGAGTTTCGCTGCTGGGGTTCTTATTGTTGTCATAATCGTCATCGTCATCACAGTGAGGTGAGAAAGTATTCCACAATAATCCTCACAAATGAAGATTCAATGTTCAATGTATGAGCACATTATCGAATATAGTTATGAATTCCAGTTTTAACCTTGTGATTTCATCACTGTCCCAGACATAGGAAGCGGGAGAAGAAGTCTGCAGAGAATTTGGACGTTTACCTGACGACATGCGAGGTCAATGGGCAGCCCAGGGTCGAACTCGGTGGGGCCTGTGGAGGAGGCATGGACCCAGGGATCATCAAATGCAGCCCTGCGGAGAGTCGGAGCAGCCGACAGGCCCTCCCTAACGAATATGATACATCGCTCCGCTGTTCCATGGCTAACGTCGCTGGCACTGGCACCCTGAGGGGTGGCGTGACTTTGGATCTTGGCGCCAAGCCACCGACAACCGAGAAGGTCAAGGTCGTCCAGTCAGAAGTCCCTAGAGAGGCTGAGGGAGAGCTCGCTGCATCCACAGAGGAGTGTCACGTTTGTGGAACGCTGAAACGGAAGGGACCGAGTCTGGCAGGTTCCCTGGCTCGCGGTACCCTCCCAGCCCTGCCAACGGACGGCGGTTATGAGGTCCCTGTCTCCCTGCAGCCAGCGTCCATGGCAACACTCACTGCTGGCAGTGGATACACACAGGGGGCAGGCGATGCTGTCTGGAACAAGCCGGGCGACCCATACAGTGTTCCCAATAAGCCGAAGGCTGAAAACAAGGCTGACACAGCGGTCTACGTACAAGACATGTATGACGGAGACGACACCACCGCGGACAGCGATTCCGGAATCTACCACGAGATTCCAGAAAGAAAACCAGATGTCAAAGATGTAGATGTCTATCAGAGTATTGCCTGACACTACAGTATTCTGATATATGCATATATACTGTAAATATTGTGACATGTATCATGCTGCTCTGGAGCATGCAGAATATTATGGTGCTTTTGTTTAAAACATAATCATTCTACTGCAGTGTGGCATTTATCAAACAGAAATTGGTATGGTATAGCGTGCATTTTTTTTTTCACATTTACATATACTGTTGTTTATTAGTAAGGTCTCTTCATGCCAAATTATATTATCGTGAGACGATGTACATGTAATCTGTGAATATATTGTGAAAATGCGAGATTTTAATGCTGTCTGTGAGTGACATTTTGTGTAGAGCAATACTGTCCATAAAATACTCAAAAAAAATAGATGGAGCTGCTCAAACTGTTTCATTCATTTGGTACGACTCCTTTTGGTTGTGTTACTACTGTATATCTTATATGAATTCACATGTAAAGTTTGACTCAAAGGCTGACACAGCAGTATAGTGCATGTCCAAGACACGTAGGACGATGACCAACTGGTAACAGCGAATTTAAAATCTTCCGGTATTGGTCAATAAATTCCAGTGAGAACTTGATGTGGAAAAAACCGCCAAAGTCCAAAATCACATGTTTTTCGTTGAGAATGACCGTCATTTTGCCAAAAAAAAAAATCCTCAAAAATGCAAAATATCTCCCTCATAAACTATTAAGTATTTATGTGCAAAATTTTGACCATTAACTATATAGATAAATATGTTGATGACATCTACAATGTCGGAGATGGACACAATGCCATGTTAATGGGTTTTCCGACCATAGGTCCCACAACCTAAAATAGAGACGTCTATCATAGTCTCGCCTTTATCCAATTCTGATATTTGTACTGTGAATATTCGGACATAAATTTTGGCGCCCATGTATATCATAGTGTACATTTTTTTTCACATCTACATATACCTGTATGTCTGCGCTAAATTATATTATGCTGAGAGATTGAATTACATTTCAGACGTATGTATTGTAAAATATTTGTAGATATGTTTGTAAGGAATCAATGCCTATAAATACTCAAGCAACTCGATAGAGCAGCTAAAGCTGCACTGTAAATTTTAAATGACTTGTTTTGATTGTGTTTTTATTGTACATGTATATACATTGTGTATCCTGCAAATGTTAATTTCCTGCATACACGTAAGTGGTGCAATAAATATAAAATAAATATTAAAATGTGTTCATTATGTGATCGTTAGAGAACAAATGAAGTACATGTACATGGCCAAAAAAAAATGAAAGTATACAGTAATTCATTCACATATACATGAACATGTATATATATCCTGATACAATCTGGATATATCAGGATATATCCTGATACAAATTAATTACAATCTGAATTAATTTTTTGGAAACTGGTATTAAACATTTTTTTTCAGATATTTCCAGATATCATTGATTATAAATGAATATCAGTGAAATCAAATTTCCGCTTATGACATCATGCCAATGTAAGATAATAAGTGCATGTTTATTATAGAGGTTAAGCAGGTGAATGAAAGTGCCAACTTTTTTATGAAGCTACCGGTATTTATTACGTTGGACCAGATTTTGCTCGCATATTTCAGCAGATAATCATTAATCACACAGTACACAAAACATCTGCTACATTATCTTTTTATTGATATATTTGTAGCATGTCATAATCTTGTGGAGTTTGTCACAAAACAACTACACTGAATAAATTGAATCGAGACAATGGACAAGTACAAGTGTGTGTCCAATACACGAATATTTTTTTTCAAGATGATTTTCTTCCCTTTTTTTCAACAAAGGATTTGCTTCAGTGTATAGGGGGTGATTCCCCCATAGGATGATCACATGGGTGTATCTCCCTACGGCACCTGCAATCCAAAACATTCCGAAGATCTTAGAGATCTTGCATATCAGTAATAAGTATTTCAGACCTCAAACTATTTTTACATTTGGATCGAGGAGTGCACCATCAATCAGCCACACATTCTTCAACTTCCTGTTTGTCCACAAATAATTGTCATGCTCTGTGACACATATAGTAATATTGGAAAACTCCCATCTATAGGTTCAAAACATAGACATAGAACAGAGATGGACTGCCAACTCTGATATCAATCTCTCTGTTTGTAGTTATTGAGCTTGAGGTCACAAAAGGTCAGAGGAAGAGGGTAGTTACACTTCCGTTGTTAACCTATAACGTCTTATTGCCATTGTTCAATCTTAACGATCTTCTGAGTGATGATGTCACGTACGATATTTGACGCATTTTGACAATTCAATTTTCCATGAAAACACCAAACCGGAAATAAAGTACCCCTCTTCCTCTGGACGCAAGCTCAAGGTCACAGAGTACGAGTTGGCAGTCCATCTCTGTTCTATGTCTATGGTTCAAAAGCCATGTTTCTTAAAACACATGGTAATTGCCATCTTGTTCGCTATGGCAACTAAAAGCATCATGATCAATAGATGTCAAGCTCTTATCCTTATAAATACATAATAAGGACATAATCCTTATAAATACATATCGCTATGAAAATTATGTTACTCAGGTGAGATGGATGCAAATCCATAGTACCCGCTGAACTTTGTCCAGAGACAAAACGAGTAACAACATCAACAACACAATAAATTATAATACAATTAGTTTTTCTTCACAGACACACTCATACATGTAGCACATGTGCACGCAATGCTCATTTTACACAAAAAGTATTTCACTCAGTCCATTATACTGACAGTTGTGCAAAAACTATCATGGCCACTGAACAGCGATGCGCTTGAACTTTTTCACCATTCCTTCTTCTGTTGGACTTGTACTCTGGAAAAAAATAGTATGCAGGTTAGACCGAGAACACAACTTCCAAATGACACCTCATGTGTGAGACTGACACTAGTCTTATGAATAACGAATACCATAAAAGATTAAATATAAATACATCTGTATCAAGTACCACTAATTTATGATGTACTGGAATTAGGATAATATTTTCCACTACTGTACAACCAGCAAATTGTAAAACCTCAGAACCTGTAAATAAAAGATTTCGATCAATACCCACTTCACTATTTGATGACTCTGCCTGTCTGATGTCTGTACCAGCTTGGCCGTGTTGCCCAAAGGCTGATTCAGTGCTGGACTTGGACTCTGTCTGTTTTCGTTGTCCCTCAGGACTGTTTACTGTCTGTTCATGATTTTCAGACTTTGCTCCAGTGACACATGAACTAGAATTCACAATATCATGACTGCAATCAGAAGAGTTTTTCACAATATCAACACACTCTGCTTTGTCCAATTGTGTGACATAACTGGAGGCTGCACTGGGTCTCTTCAGCTTGACTTTGGATGCTGGAGTTTGTGGCTTTTGTGGCATTATCTTGACAATCTTTGGTTTCGAATTACTCGACTCGGTTCCAGTTTTTGATTCACTCGCATCGCTAGTGTCCATTTTGACCTCACTGCTGCCGTTTGGTTGGTGTACATGTGGTGTAAAATTTGGATTCTTAACTTTTGTTTGACTGGTGACGTCTATTTTCCTGTTGTTTGTCACTTTGATTTTAGTGTTTGTACTATGTGTTACAGAGTCCGATTTATCGCTTGCCGATGTTCCTGGTCCACAGGTGTTGGATTTTCTCCCGAGTTTGATGATTTTCCTGTCCGAGTTGATAGCGGAAGGAGGGGGTCGCAATCTGTCGACTGATCTTGGAACATTACCGGACGATGTACCAGCGCTGGTGCTGAAACTGTGGATGTCATAAATAAATTGAGGCACTCACTCAATAGCAAACAAGTAATGATTATCGATAATACAGTGAAAAGATTTTTTTTAGCAAGGTAAAATGCATAGAAATAGCAATGTATGACTCCGTTTTAGTTCACATGTTTCCAGGATTTCCGAGTACATAGATAAATTTTCTCTCCATTTTCTTCTCTATATATCCTGATACTGGGCTGTTAGAACATACATCAATGTTAATTTATGCAACCCAGTGAAATAAAATGCTCTTACATCGTTGGTGTATCACAGCTAATATCACTGTGTTTTCTCTTCAACTTTTCATGGGATATTTGTTTCTTCGTCATTTCCCTTCCTCGTCGATTGAACCGATACTTTCGTTGTGGTTGCGGGGCGACATTTTTGTGGAACAAATCCAAGAGCATGGTTTTATCAAAACTATCAAGCTCTCCAATTGCTGAACATCTCTGCAACAGATACAATCAAGATT
Source organism: Terebella lapidaria (assembly GCA_949152475.1). NCBI lineage: Eukaryota > Metazoa > Annelida > Polychaeta > Terebellida > Terebellidae > Terebella > Terebella lapidaria. The sequence goes on along the minus strand of OX424558.1, from coordinate 23,032,616 downwards.
CAAAACAACAAGGTTGTATCTCCCCATCGTGATATCTGATAGACAGTCGATGATTTGAACAGAAGAAAGCCAGTCAGGTATCAGGCATGATCTTTGTCACTCTAGAATATTTGATCTTGGAGGTCATCTAGAGTCGGCGTCATTTGTCTGTGAGTGGGGGTTTTTCTGAACACTGTGTGAGATTTGGTAAACAAATTTTGACAAATTTTGCATATATAAATATGCCTAAAGCAGGGATGAATTTTTTTAATTAGGTGTGAAACATAAAAGTTGGCCTATCTCGCTCACAGTGAAAATCCGAAACTCGCCTGTGGACCAACTCTGACCACAGGAGAAGGCCTATTTGTATAAATGTGTGTCTAATTTGATTTTCTTTTTGTTACCTGGTATAAATCTTACAGACCCTCTAGGCCAATTTAACTAACTTTTTTGATATACACTCCCAGGCAAACACAAAATAACATTGCAACCAAAGTTTCATGAAGATTGTGAACTATTGACAAAATAATCAGAATTATAACACTGCTCACAGGTCAATGAGGATGACTATATAGAGTCATCCAAAATCCATTCCGGAACACATGTTGGATATAGTGGACAGTTTTATTATCCCCATGTTAAAACATTACCAAATCATAATGTACTTATCATGGCACACCATGCCCTATTAATATAGGTCTGCAGGAATTGACCCTTTTTTTCTACATGTAAGCTCCCAGCAATGAACAAATTTTCATATGATAAACATTAAACAATGAAAATTTTGAGCATGAGTATTGCCCAGTGCAAAGCATGTCTTTAAGTTTCGCAGTTTCATGAGTTTCGGGGATACCTGCTAAGGACCATGCTGAAGACCACAATTCAATAAGATGAAGGTCCATGTATCATGTGTATGGTGAAACGTGTACCTCGATGCGAACCCAATCTTTTCGCTGTTTGATCTGAGGTCCTCAGCAGGTAGATATCCGCGAAAGATGTGCTTAAATCTAGACCATGCATAGACGAACAATATCGTCTTCTCTGAGGGCCGAAGGTCGGAGGCGAAATGCCTCCTGTGTGAAAATTCTGTTAACTGGCCAGAAATCAGGAATGGTACTCACATTCTTGGTCAGAGGCGGCTCATGGTGTCTATTCTTAGTAAATCCAACGAAATATCCACTTGTTATTGTGTTTATCCTCACATTTTACCGTTCTGAAGCCGAATGCTAGACGTTTCACCGACAGGACGATTCACCGACGGTTTTTTGAGACGATTCACCGACGGTTTTTTGAGACGATTCACCGACAGTTATTTCACAGGTTCACCGACGAGTGGCGATCGGCTTGAGGAGTTATAACACCTAGATGGTCGGGCAAACACCAACAGTGAAGCCGACGGCCTACATTTACTGTATTGTACAGTCTAGCCTGCATGGGCCCCAAAGCCCATGAACGATCCGATGGACACAACTTTGTAATATTATCACCGACAGCTACAATGTCTCATGACTGGCATTTGTTACTTTGATCGAAGGTCGAATTCAAGATAACCACTGAAATCACTGCATCAGAATTTCCATCTCGGCATGATCGACAAAATAACGAAATTACAGCCAAGTCAAACTTTTCACCTGAAGTTATATTTCAACTCAGAATATTTGACAAATTTGGTTTCAAGTTGAAATTCACAGTAAAAGTTCACCAAAACTGCATTTCAAGATGACGAAATTGGAACCAGATCAAACTTTTCGCCATAGTTATATTTTATTAACTCATAATATATGCCAAACTTGGTTTCAAGTTAAAATTCACAGTAAAAGTTCTTTCAAGTTGAAATTCAAAGTACAAGGTGACCAAAACTGCATTTCAAGATGACACAGCAATGGAGGGTCCGTTGACAGTTAATCAATTCTTGAGGAGATCCTTCGCGGAGATGTTGCCGTTTTTCAGTTCTTCCCATCAGTTGATGACCTTTTGCTTATAGGTCTTGTAAGCTTTCCTCTGATATCGAAAAATGTCGCCTCGCAACAGCCACTGCATGAGACCAGAATCAGCTAAAGTTTTGGAATATGAATCAGCTGCTATCACTTGATCGTCAAAGTTATTATAATTAATTGCAATCCAATTTTTTTGTCACCACGAATCTTGCATCAAACGGTATATGTATGTAATTATTAGTGTGCTACTTTAATGTGGTTAATTGCAATCCAATTTACTGAGCAACGTTGAGAAGTGTTCAACTGGTGTCATATATATTTATTAGGATGCCAATTCAATGATCAAAGCTTGTGATTGTTCAGATCGTGTCAGTTATGCAATGATGAGAAATGTTCAACTCGTGTCACACGCTGATCACAGAAATTTCAAGTTGAGGTCAATTCAATGATAAAAAATTCATTTAAAAAAATCATTGGTTGTTCATTTCATCAGTTTGTGTATAGATATGCCAGAAGTGACATTTTTGTTGTAACAATAAACACAACACGAACTGATATTTTCACAATTTTCTTTTTCATACATGTATGGATTAAAAACATAGTCCTATATATTCAATGATATTGACTGCATGTCACTCCACGACATATTTTATGAACTAATAATATTAAGTACATGCAAAATAATTCCATTGAACATTATTGGTGATGCCTATAGTAACTGAATGACACATTTTAGACAAAAATAATAGTGTGTAGATTTTATGATATGATTTTACTAGATAACATGAACATGTTACTAGTTCTACACGATTTGCAAGTGTTCCGATATTATATATTATGCTCAACTGCAACATTCTAGTGCTAGGCCCGGCCTATCATGCTACGACGACAAAGTCATGTAACTTGTATAGGTACAATATGTATTAGTACTTCCCAACACTTCTCTAGCTAAGCCCACAGCGAGTCTGGCCCGCCCAGCCAGCCGTCGGTGAATCACTGAATCGGGGTTATAAACTGTCGGTGAATCGTCTCGAGAAAAGCGTCGGTGAATCGACCCGTCGGTGAACCGTCCTGTTACCCTGAAGCCGGCTGGGATACTTTTTCAAACGAAGACATCTTTGTCTGCCAAGGAACGTCACACGTGACTGCATTCGAGGGAATCCCCTCAAAAAATGCCACGGGATTCCGCACGAGTGTGCGCGCGTGTGACGTTACTTGGCAGGCAAAGATCGGGAAATTCGTTTGAAAAAGTATCCCAGCTGGCTGCTGATTTTTAGCCAGTTAGAACAGACTCGAAGTTCCGACTTTTTTTGTCGGAAATTCAGCAGAATGAGAATGTTTACACCGGAGGCATTTCGTCTTCGGGCCTTTGGCCCTCAGAGAAGACGATATTGTTTGTCTAGACCATGTACTACGAGTACATTGATTGACTGCATGCAGACGCCGCCTAAACAACCATATTATCGCTCATTTTAAAGACGAACCCCTCATCAATCAACAACGCCAAAGAAATTTGTACATATAAATTGCAATTCTGCTACACCACCTGTTTGATTATTGTGATGAGAATATCTCTTGAAAGAACTTCTGGTTGGGAAATATCGACAGTTTCGACATCACTGGGCCTATCCATGTCGGAAGTTCTGATATAAATTCTAGAAATAGTTATAACCCGAGCGATAACGTCCGCGTAGGCATCCACCCCTGGCACCGACCCTCGCAAGCAGCATCGCCAAAGTTACTGAAATAGAATCGGAAACGTGTGGGAAAATCGGGTTAAAAAAATAACATCGTTTCTATATGCCTACTCTGGCTTAAATTGGGAGAAATCTCAGTTTAAATATGATGCACTCTTTGGTGTAAGCCTGCACACCTGTTCACACACACAAGAGTTCGATAGTTCTCTGGAGTCAACATAACTAAGCATATGTACACAAAAATTGGTCTTTTGCACTTTTTTCAACATTTGCCATACAGTTTTTTTCAACACGAGCCATACAGCTGTCGAACTATTAAAGATTATGTGATGTAGTTATGATGTGCAATGTACATGTAGGCCTAGGTGTACAACTTGGCAAGGGTGCAACCCCCAACTTTTGTGGTGACCCTCCCCCCTCCCCAACTTTGGGACAGTTGTTTATTTTGTGGGAGATATAATGTTATATGTGTGTGGAATTAATGCTAAAAAGCCATCAGATGAAACCAAATACCACCAGTCATCATGTGCATTTCCAAAAAATTTTCAGACCCTCATATAAGGTGGTTCACCCCTTCGTGGCTCGCGTTAGAAAAGCATGTATTATCCAAACATTGGACCGACCAACACCTCCCCCCCCCCCCTTGTTTGATCCCCCTGCACCGGGGACAGTGAACCCCCCCCCCCCCCCCCCCTCCCCAACTTTTACACCGTGGTTGCGCCCCTGCAACTTGGACCAGATCAAATATTATACGACATATCATAGGACATAAATTATGAAGTGCCATACCAAAGTCACACTGGAGCTTGTTAGGTTACCGGACCTATGGTCCGTAACCTATTGGCATGGCGATGCGTCCGGCGTCGTCGTCCGTCGTCCGTCTTCGTCGTCCATCAACAATTTTATCTTTAAAGTTTACGATCGAATTTTTCTGAAATTTTGCACAAAAATGCCTAAAAATATTTCGAGACGGAGGTATTTTTTAGTTTTTTGATTTTCGCATTTTTTTCAAAATGGCGGCCGTTTTCGACGAAAAATGCCTGATTTTGGACTTTGGCGGCCGTTTTCTCAAAATCTGTTCAGTAACTTTTTTTTTTATTGATGCATAACACTCCTCATATGTACCCCTGTGACATGTATAAATTTCGTTGCGCTTGAATCGCTCGAAGTGGGCCATTTTGGGCCATTTTGGGCCCAAACTCGGCCCAAATGGGACTTTCCCATGTTAAATTCTCCTATGCTTTATAATGGGACACATAAAAGCCTAATATCTCACTTAATATTGAGATTAGAGACTAGGAATCAATTGTGGACATATAGGAAATGATATATGCTGAATATTGTCGTGACCTTGAATTTGACCTCTGACCTTGGTTTCAAGGTCAGAGCGGCCGTTTTCGTCGAAAAATGGCCAATTTTGGACTTCGACGGTCGTTTTCTCAAAATCTGTTCAGTAACTTTTTTTTCTTATTGATGAAAAACACTCCTCATATGTACCCCTGTGACATGTATAAATTTCGTTGCGCTTGAATCGCTTGAAGTGGGCCATTTTGGGCCCAAACTCGGCCCAAATGTGACTTTCCCATGTTAAATTTTCCTATGCTTTATAGTGGCACACATTAAGCCTAATATCTCACTTAATATTGAAATTAGAGACTAGGAATGAATTGTGGACATATAGGAAATGATATATGCTGAATATTCTCATGACCTTGAATTTGACTTTTGACCTCATTTTCAAGGTCACAGGACAAAATGGCTAATATCTCGCTTATTATCGACTTTACAGCTTAGGAATCAGTTGTGAACATATAGGAAATGATATATGCTGAATATTCTTGTGACCTTGAATTTGACCTTTGACCTCATTTTCAAGGTCACATGACAAAATTGCTAATATCTCGCTTATTATCGACTTTACAGTTTAGGAATCAATTGTGAACATATAGGAAATGATATATGCTGAATATTTTCGTGACCTTGAATTTGACCTTTGACCTCATTTCCAAGGTCGCAGGACAAAATTGCTAATATCTCGCTTATTATCGACTTTACAGCTTAGGAATCAATTGTGAACATTAGGAAATGATATATGCTGAAAATTCTCGTGGCCTTGAACTTGACCTTTGACCTCATTTTCAAGGTCACAGGACAAAACGGCCAATATCTTGCTTATTAGCGACTTTACAGCTTAGGAATCAATTGTGAACATATAGGAAATGATATATGCTGAAAATTCTCATGACCTTGAATTTGACCTTTGACCTCATTTTCAAGGTCACATGACAAAATGGCTAATATCTCGCTTATTATCGACTTTACAACTTAGGAATCAATTGTGAACATATAGGAAATGATATATGCTGAATATTCTCATGACCTTGAATTTGACCTTTGACCTCATTTCCAAGGTCACAGGACAAAATTGCTAATATCTCGCTTATTATTGACTTCACAGCTTAGGAATCAATTGTGAACATATAGGAAATGATATATGCTGAATATTCTCATGACCTTGAATTTGACCTTTGACCTCATTTTCAAGGTCACAGGACAAAATGGCCAATATCGTGCTTATTAGCGCCTTTAAAACTTAGAAATCAATTGTGAACATATAGGAAATGATATATGCTGAATATTCTAGTGACCTTGAATTTGACTTTTGACCTCATTTTCAAGGTCAACAGGACAAAATGGCTAATATCTCGCTTATTATCGACTAAAGCTTAGGAATCAATTGTGAACATATAGGAAATGATATATTCTGAATATTTTAATGATATTGAATTTGACCTTTGACCTAAATTTCAAGGTCAGTCATTTTATTTTCAAAGTCAGATTACAAAATGGCTTATATCTCGCTTATTATCAAATTTACAGCTTAGGGGTCCATAGTGAACATATAGGAAATGATGTATGCTGAATAGTTTGGTGATCTAGAATTTAACCTTTGATCTCATTTTCAAGGTTAGAGATATGGCGATTTCAGTGGTCACCTTGAATTTGACCTTCAACTTTCTCGGCTTAACTCTGTATATTTCTCCGGTAACCTTTCTAGCCCATTGGGCTAATTTTTGATTCCCGTCCACAGCTTGATACTGAGCCCGAGAAAAAAATGACTACCTAACGGCCAGGCCTATTTCACAAAGAATCTGAGCCTACTTCTACTTAGGCCTAAGTGGCAGGCAAAAGTAGTTTTAGATTCTTTTTTAGAAATAGGCGAACAATTGGGATTTTCATGTTGGGTCGATATTATATCTCATGAACTTCTTTTTGTATGTACCGATGAATGGGTCGGAAACATTCGATCAATAATCGTTCAACTGTTCAGTTTAAATACTCAAATTGTGCTGCCCAGCATCAATTTGCCAGAATTCTTACTATTTCAGATAGAATCTATCCTATTTGAGGTAAATATTATCTAAAAAAATACTCATTTACTGATGAGGGTAAATCGACGACTTAAATAGGCCTAATAAACTGGTATATAGTGCTCTGCACGGGAGTGTTTTGGAAGTTTAGCTTGTTACCCCTGGTAAACTAACGTCGGCGTCATTGGTCTTTGCGCGGTGGTTTTGCGGCGACCACTCTGTCAATATTTGAGATAGTCCGATGGAATTTTTGACAGGTATGTCGTCTCGTGACAACTTAACTAAGAATGCATTTTCAAGAAGATTGGATGCGAAACAAAAAAGTTGTCCAACCTCGTCCACAGCAAAAATTTGTGAAGTCGATAGAGGACCGCACCTAATCGCCGTTGCGTTTCTATAGAACGTTTTGGTGTAATGGGCTAACCTTTTTTGTTTACACGGCACTCTCTCTCAAAATTTATACCCTGTGATATAACGCTCCTGCCAAAATTTCATCGAAATATACTAATTATTTACTGAATAATCGCGAAAAAAAAAACATCGCTCATAGACCAATGACCTGATGACGCCGACTATAATATTGACTTTTGGGAGTGTGTGTGCAACTTGTGGAACAGGCTTCGGTTTGCACAAGTGTGCGTAAGCAGGTTGAGGACGTCGCGGATTTTTGCACAATTTGTATCGCTGAAAATCGCGACGTTCAACGAATATATGAATACGACGATTATAACCTACTATGATTGATTTTATGCACCCATTTATGAACGAATGACTACATATACAACATTAGAGGTTCAGAATGCAGTTTGTGTCTATTTTGAATGTTTAGCTTATATATTTAATGTGATAACTTCCATAAACTCGCCGTTGTTCCGTTTACGATTTTGGTAACAATTTTGTCGAGAAACTTGGAGGAATTTTGATCGCAAATTTTAGCGATGTTTCCAATATTTTTCCTTGCTGCACGAACATCTACTTAACATATGCGTTTATGTTTGATGCGGGAAATCATCTTAGACGCAGGGAAATTGATTTTGTATGACCACACCCTTCTGGATTTTTGAAAACAAAGTTGTGCAAGTTTTCACATAAGCGCGATTAGGACAGGCTAATAATACTGATGCTTGATAGGCACGTAAAGAGTCCGGGTTTTGTTGCTGTCCGAATTTCATTGGTTTCAGTTTTGCTGGAATTCCCCACTGTGACTTCCCTCTAGAAAATTGACGAAGTTGCTGCTTTTGTTTTCTTCAATTCATTGTGAGTTATCGTGTCTTTTCAAATACACAACACGACAGTGATTTTATTTTATGCCCTAAAGTATCATAGAATGCGGTGTGACAGTTGACATCAGGTGGGTATGACTGCAAGATCAGACTACGTTATAGTCTAGTCTAGATCACTCACTCACACTGCTCACTGTATACAACGTATAGAGGTGTAGTAGTACTATGAGTATTATTAGTAGCCAAACTAGTGGTGCCACGAGTACAGGTTTCTGTGACCGAGTACTTGTTTTCCATAGTTACATCGCAACCCATGCAGTTTCGTTGGAACTATTGTTTTCCAGTAACCGGACCGTGACTGTGTACTCGTCAAACACCAGCCTAAGCGATGCCGAGCGCGTCCAAGATGGCCCACATTGGTGCTCCGGGCAAAAAAAAACAAATCACGATTATGACAGTTATCTGGGTTGACACACCAAATTGTCTTGTTATATTCACTCAGATACACGAGAGGACCCAAATTATGTTAGACCATGTGTGCATGGGATCGAATAATTATATCTAAAATTATGTATGACAATGCACCTAAATACCCCGAAATATTGTTGAAAATCCCCTCCAAACATTGACTTTAGCCTTGGCTGTCACCAACCACAAATTTTACCAGGAAGGATTAGCGATGTTTGGAGGAGGTTTTGAGCAATATACATGATATATCGAGGTATTTAGTTGAGTTATCATATGTTATTTGAGTTCTCTCATGTATTAGTACACATACAATACCAACAGTTTGTGTGTCAGCCCGTAAATCGGTCATAGTCGTGATTTGTTAGTTTTTGTCCCGATCACCGATGTGGGCCATCTTGGACGCGCTCTGCGTCGCTTGGGCTGGTCAAACACCAAACTTTATGAACATGAACAGTTTACTTGCTGAAAAATCGGCAACTAGAGTGTCTGAAAGATGTTTACCAAACAATAAACATGAACGACTTTCTACGAGCGTGACGAGCGTGAGAATCATTAGAATGGAAATATAAGAATGGATACAGGTGCCCACCTGATTTGCTCGATTTCACGAAAACGAACCATGACAATCTGATGAAAGAGTCACATTTCACTGATTTCGCTGATTCAGCGTTCTCAAAGCAGATAAATAACTACACTCGAGTAACTGTGCCACAGATCTGTGACCGAGTACTCGTCGAATTGTAACCGTTAATGAGTACTTGCCTACTCGTGGCACCCCTGAACCAAACCCAAAGGGTAGCTAGTCTAGACTTGAGTCTTAGATGATCTAGTGGATCCACATTGACATTTTCTGCTAGCAGTAATTAGGTCGAGACGGAACTCCCGATCGGGGTGCACCTCGATCGGGGTGTCAACAATCTCGGCATCTTGTTTGTTATTTTCGGGAAACAAATCTATTTTTAGCAAATATTTCATTGGTCTGAAGATCAAGGATGTGACGCATAATGATATGCCAGTGGATATGTACCAAATATGGTATGTAATGGGAGGTGTTCAGGAATAGGTGCAATCACCAGCTGGTAGCACTGTTTCATGGGGCTGCTCTTGTGTTATCAGTATAAGTGTAAATTAACCGTCATAAGATGGTAGCCAAGACGATATTCGTTAGTGATTTGGCGCCAAAAACTGACCCATATTACAATGCTGACCCCTGTTGAATGATTGAACATTCCCTATTGTCAGGGGCATTGCTCAAACAATATGGCGACGTAAAGTACATGTAGCCGGTTGTGCGCACAAAGTAGCCATTGTTTTTGTTAACCCTATGAAAAAGTTACCGCTGGTCTCCGGTAGTATTGGTTGGAATGGTAGATTCAAATGCCATGGTTGGCTTTTCAGCATCCCAAAGGCAAAGCATTATTTACATGATTTACACTTATATTTATTTGATGGTGGAAGACACTCTCATACATGTAGTTATATTTAAGACACTTAAGACACATTTTCATAATACTTGAAATAATACAATGAAGCATAAATAAGTTAACACACTCACCCATAAGACCAGCAAACAAACCTTCAAAGGACCCCGCAATCAGAATTAAATTTTAGCACAAGTTGTTCAATTGTATCTCTCAAACGGATACTCTGGATTTACGATCGTCGCGCCGCCGCCGTGTCTGCATCCGCATCAGCAGACACTTTCTTATGAACGCGCTACAGCTTGCAAATCAGAACCGTTTTTGATAATATTTCATATGGACATGACTTTTGGTGAGATCAGGACACCTATTGATTTTGGTTGCCAATTGTGTGAAGATATTACTTTTACTGAATAAGTTAACAGAAATTTGACTCGTTTAACATTAGTTTTACTAGTTAAGTTTATTACTGGCCACAATAAAATAGTTATGCCCCAGTCTCACTGGCGGAATATGGGCTTACGGAGAACAACGTTTCACAACGGAAGAGAAACGCGGTAGAACGTAAAGAAAAGTGGAGTTACGTAAACACACGTGCTGCTGCGTGGCTGAAAGCAGGTCTTTAAGTCGACATTCCGTGGAGCCAAAATATTTTTTAAAAGTTTTGAAAATTTTCCACTTTCTGCAATGGAAATTCTCTTACGTACTGGAACGTCATGTTACGTTACAGTCCTTACAGGTGCGCGCTGCTACGCTCATTGAACGCTATGATCAGTGGAGCCAGCTATACCAAAGTACTAGTACGTATACATACGCATGATATCGAAACTTTGGCGGAGTTCTACGGCAAGTTGCGCATTTTGACGAAGTATAAATACGTATCTGTACTGATTTATACTCAATGGTGTACGTTTTGCAACGTTATACGACGCATACTTACGTGTCACTGCGTTCTGTGGCGTATCATTACCCCCTTCCACATTGTACAACGTTTCACGACTTTCAGCAATGGTATATTATTAATTATCCCAGGTTTGTTCACGGAATACATAGACAGTTACCTGGTTTTTCCAGTATGTGACCTGATATTTGCTCGAGATCCCCAGTATTTGCCCGAGGCCGAAGGCCGAGGGCAAATGCCCGGATCAAGGGCAAATATCGGGGCACATGCTGGAAAAACCAGGTGATATTGTGTTAATTATATACCGTGAAAAGAATAAAGTAAAGGACAATAGAACGCGTACATGTGTTGTTATGGCAACGTCATTCGATGCGCATGAGCGATCGGTGATAGCGGACAGGATACCGGCCAGTATTTGCCCTGATATTTGCCCTCGTATTTGCCCGCTCAGCGTTGTTATCGTACAGGGCACAAACAGTGTTATGCGGACGAATAATATCGCAGGTATATAATAAGGAATTATATCTACGTCTAGCTGTCCGTATCCCATGAGGCTGACTGAAAACGAGACTCGCAAGGGATACGGGAATTTGTATCGAAGTGGCGCGTGCCAAATTAGATTTTCAGGATCCGGATTTATATCACCATTGTGATTGGCCAATCACAGTCTCGGATACGTGTTCAGTCAGTGATAACAACGTATATCCACGGGTGTCTAACGCAAGATTCGAAGATTCATATGTCTTTGAATGGCCTGACCATCAAATCATTCCTCTCCAAGCATCATATTCTCCAAACATATACACCCTGGCGAAGGGCTTTCATAGAAACTGAAATCTTACAGATACAGTTTGACATGTACAACAAGAGCGTTCATCTTCTTGAGGTCTGCGAAGTCTGAGAAGGTTGTCACGGTACCCCTGCTTTTCAGGCTCTGGGGAATCATCATGTTACGGTGGCTCTGAAGGGACCTGTGTTTGATAAAATATTATCTCGAGTGCTCTACATACTTGTATTATCTCGAACGCTTGACATATTATCTCGAGTGCTCGAAATAACAAAGCAAGCGCTTGACATAATATAGTGAGCGCTCAACTTACTCATATCGAGCTCTCAACTTCGTCATCACGAGCGCTCTACATAGTATTGTGAGCGCTCGGAATATTAAAGCAAGCCCTTGACATAATACAGCGAGTGCTCCACATAATATAGTGAGCACGATATAGTGAGCGCTCTGGATAACATAGCAAGCACGATACATAATATAGCGAGCACTCTACATAATATAGCGAGCGCTCTACATAATATAGTGATCACTCCACATCATGAACCAAGCACTTTTTTGCTGTATAACTAATTTCTAAATGGAACGAGTCAGATACCTATATTTATATGAGAATATTATTTGAAGAGCACACCATAAGTTTTTTTAGGCGTGCAAATGATGGAAAAATGCAGTGCGTCGAACTCTTTTATAGTACGGGATGACCAATTTAACAAAACGTACAGAAATGTACAGAAACGTTCTAGAACGTAGGAATACTTAACGGTACGTAAGCAGTGCGTAACGATGCGTAAAACAAACCGTGACGGTGCGTAGCAATACGTGAAAAAAAGAAACAATACTATGTTTGTTACTTTGAAAAACGCATGCGCGCGTAGGTGAAAGTAAAAGGAAATGTCACATTCCGTGGGAAATGGCTCTTTTACGCCACTCTTGTGTATCACTGCGTATGGCTACGTAAGCCTACGTGGTGAAAATAAAAAAAAACACAGTTTTGTGCGGAATTTTACGTGACTTTCACTTTTCTCAACCCTGACGTTTTATTCCGCCAGTGAGACTGGGGCATTAGGCAAAGAAACATTTATTATTGGGCTCAACAAGGTAAAGGTTGGGTCCAGTATTGAGTTTATGGCTGCAGTACCATTGATATTCGTGAATAAGTTAACAGTTGTATTGCTAGTTAAGTCTATTTTTGAGCACAATAAAAGAAATTAAGGCAAGGAAGATTTATTATTGACCACAATAAAAATAGGTAAGGTGTGGAACATTCATTATTGGACACATATTATGAGTTAAATTATAACTTGTGGTGAAAGTTAGACATGGCTCCAATTTCGTCATCTTGAAATACACTTTTAGTCAAATTTCGCTTTGAATATCAACTTGAAACCAAGTTTGGCACAAATTATGAGTTAAAATATAACTTACCGGTATACTGGAAAGTTCGATCTGGCTCCAATTTCATCATCTTGAAATTCAGTATTGGTCAACTTTTACTTGGCACATACATGTATTGTGTGTGAAAAGTTCAATCTGGCTCGAATTTTGTCATTTTGGAATGCAGTTTCGGTCAACTTTTACTTTGAATTTCAACTTAAAACCAAGTTTGGCACAAATTATGAGTTAAAATATAACTTATACTGAGAAATTTGATCTGGCTCCAATTTGATCGTCTTGAAATTCAGTTTTGGTCAACTTTTACTTTGCATTTCAACTTGAAACCAAGTTTGGCACATATTGTGAATTAAACTCTAACTTATAGTGAAAAGTTCGATCTGGCTCCAATTTTCTCATCTTGAAATGCAGTTTTGGTCAACTTTTACATTGAATAGCAACTTGAAACCAAGTTTGGCACACATTATGAGTCAAAATATAACTTGAGGTGAAATGTTCGATCTGGCTCCAATTTTGTCATTTTGATATGCAGTTTTGGTCAACTTTTACTTTCAATTTCAATTATCGGCAATTTTCTAAGTATCTGTTGTCGAACTGTGCATATTTCTCATATATTCCTGACTATCTCGAGATGTACTTTCAAGTTTGCGTGACAAACAAGAATGCTAAATTTGGTTGATTTTAAAATTGATTCCAACTTTGAACTTAAGGTGAAAAGTTCGATCTGGCTCCAATTTTGTCATCTGGAAATGCAGTTTTGGTCAACTTTTGCTTTCAATTTCAACTTGAAACCAAGTTTGTCAAATATTCTGACATATTTTTCCTGCTTAAACATATTAAGATTTTACATTTCTCTGCTCATCCTTTTTGCCTTTGCTCTAGTTTTTCATTCTTTTCGGTAATATTTGGGGTGACAGGGATGATGGAGCTACAGGGGATACACCCAAGCGGCAACCGGAAGCGTCTAGTTTGTTTGCTGGTCTGAAGTGTCTCGAATATAACTATGAGCATGTCTTCTCACGCAATCAGGATCTCTTTTTAGCAGAAGTTGTTTTCATGTGGTTATTTTTTTTTTTTTTTGATATAAAAAAAGAACTGAAGATTGGTACAAAGTTGAGTTTGAAGATAGGCCTACAGTTGATACTTGGTCAAAGTAAACATGTCATTTATTGAATTAAATTTTATTGAATTAAATTTCAAGTGTGACACAATACTACAAGCAAAAGATATATATCTGAGTTTAAAATTGATTTTATGCAGTTAAATTAAAATATCATGCTGGGTACTTGACAGTTAACATGGGAGTCTTCAGCCGCTGCCAAGTGGCACTCGACCTTTCAGTGACCTTGCCATTCAAGAAAAAGGCAGAGTTACGGAAGCGAATAACGGATAATGGAGGAGTTGTATCATTCATCGTTACAAGAAACGTAAGCTACAAGTATTTAAAGTCCTGTCTTAGTTTGATATTTTACTGAAATACATGAATGTTGTAGTACTTTGATGTGTGGTAATTTTAATAAATGTTTACCAATCCATTATACAATGATATCCATTACTATAACCCAATCTCACTTTCCATTACCACACATCTGGTTGCCATGGTAACAGTGCACTCACCTAGTAGTTAGTGACACAGAGAAAGTTGATGTGTCGTACAAGTGTCGGACGGCAGAGAAGTATGGAATCCCTGTCGTCAGGAGTGACTACGTTCATGATTGTGTTGAGAAGGGATTCCTACTGGATACAGAGGAATATCTGGCTGCTGGCAAAACAAAGGCACAAATGTTCGGTGCTGGACAAATATGTGGTAAGTGTAAAATGTATATATTTTGCATAATATTATATACTTTTAAAGCTTCGTTGTATGGAAGTACATAAAGTTGTTGCATAAAATTCATAATTTTTTAGGAAATTCTAACGAAAAAATTTGTATACATATACTTCAGCCGCCAGATCAGAGAACCTGGAAAGGAAGGGAAAGATGTCAAAATATCCAGCAGTAAACTTGTCCAAGCTTAGTGTCTACAGACACAATGACAGGAACTCGCCATCGTTTGATGAAGAACACTATCAAGTTGCAAAAGCAGTTTCCTTGAAGGTAATTACTCGCCAACAGGTACATTATATGATGGACTTATCTGTTTTGTAATTTGGCTATGAACATTTTATGGGTTAGTTCTGAACACCTGCTGATTTTCGTGGGGATCAGTCCTTCTTCTCATAATTAAGGCATTTCGGCAGAAATGCCTTTATGGTTTTAGCAGAATTTTTTTTTTTTTTTTTTTTCTTTTTTTTCTTCTTCCGCCACTTTTGGTTTCCGGACGATAACTTTAGATTGCCTTGACGGATCCTCGTCAAATTTTCACCACAAGTCAGAAATGATATGTGGAAGAACCCTATTCTTTTTGAGCCGGATCCGAGGTCCGTGAGGTCCGTGAGGATGAAATCAAGGCTAATTTTGAAACTTGGTTTCCTGACGATAACTGAAAAAATATTTGTGCAATAGTTACAGAACTCTGCATGGAGGTTCATATGCCACCAGGGAAGAACCCTATTGATTTTGGGATCGATCCGTCAAACGACCTTTGACCTAGAGGTCAAAATAATTTTTTGCTGGTTCATCCTTGAGGTTTCCTGCATATCTCGGAAACCGTGCGTCGTAGAGCGAAACGGACGTTATTTTCGGACTCGTCGCCCTAGACAAACATCTCTAAGGGGAATTTTTTTTTTTGATCCGGCTCCGAGGTCCGTGAGGATGAAATCGAGGCTGATCTTGAAACTTGGTTTCCGGACGATAACTCGAAAAATATACAGGCAATAGTTGCAGAATTTTGCACGGAGGTTTATATATCAACAGGGAAGAACCCTATTGATTTTGGGATCGGTACGTCAATCGACCTTTGACCTTGAGGTCGAAATAATTTTTTGCTGAGTCATCGTTGAGGCATCCTGCATATCTCGGAAACGGTGTGTCGTAGAGCGAAACGGACGTTATTTTCGGACTCGTCGCCCTAGACTAACATGTCTAAGGGGTATTATGGATGAACTTTGACCTTGACCCCAAATTTTTTTGCCGAGTCGGCATTTTTCGTTTTCGTCGATATCTCGGAAACGATGCGTCGTAGAGCGAAACGGACGTTATTTTCGGACTCGTCGCCCTAGACTAACATGTCTAAGGGGTATTATGGATGAACTTTGACCTTGACTAAAAATTTTTTTGCAGAGTCGGCATTTTTCGTTTTCGTCGGTATCTCGGAAACGGTCCGTCGTAGAGCGAAACGGATGTTATTTTCGGACTCGTCGCCCTAGACAAACATCTCTAAGGGGTATTATTGATGAACTTTGACCTTGACCCGAGATTTTTTTGCCGAGTCGGCATTTTTGGTTTTCGTCGATATCTCGGAAACGGTGCTTCGTAGAGCGAAACGGACGTTATTTTCGGACTCGTCGCACTAGACAAACATGTCTTAAGGGTATTATGGATGAACTTTTACCTTGACCCCAAATTTGTTTGCCGAGTCGGCATTTTTCGTTTTCGTTGATATCTCGGAAACGGTGCGTCGTACAGCGAAACGGACGTTATTTTCGGACTCGTCGCCCTAGACAAACATGTCTAAGGGGTATTATGGATGAACTTTGACCTTGACCCGAAATTTTTTTGCTGAGTCGGCATTTTTCGTTTTCGTCGATATCTCGGAAACGGTGCGTCGTAGAGCGAAACGGACGTTATTTTCGGACTCGTCGCCCTAGACTAACATGTCTAAGGGGTATTATGGATGAACTTTGACCTTGACCCAAAATTTTTTTGCTGAGTCGGCATTTTTCGTTTTCGTCGATATCTCGGAAACGGTGCTTCGTAGAGCGAAACGGACGTTATTTTCGGACTCGTCGCCCTAGACAAACATGTCTTAAGGTATTATGGATGAACTTTCACCTTGACACGAAATTTTTTTGCCGAGTCGGCATTTTTCGTTTTCGTCGATATCTCGGAAACGGTGCTTCGTAGAGCGAAACGGACGTTATTTTCGGACTCGCTAGACAAACATGTCTAAGGGGTATTATGGATGAACTTTGACCTTGACCCCAAATTTTTTTGCCGAGTCGGCATTTTTCGTTTTCGTCGATATCTCGGGAACGGTGTGTCGTAGAGCGAAACGGACGTTATTTTCGGGCTCGTCGCCCTAGACAAACATGTCTAAGGGGTATTACGGATGAACTTTGACCTTGACCCGAAATTTTTTTGCCGAGTCAGCATTTTTCGTTTTCGTCGATATCTCGGAAACGGTGCGTCGTAGAGCGAAACGGACGTTATTTTCGGACTCGTCGCCCTAGACTAACATGTCTAAGGGGTATTATGGATGAACTTTGACCTTGACCCAAAATTTTTTTGCTGAGTCGGCATTTTTCGTTTTCGTCGATATCTCGGAAACGGTGCTTCGTAGAGCGAAACGGACGTTATTTTCGGACTCGTCGCCCTAGACAAACATGTCTTAAGGTATTATGGATGAACTTTCACCTTGACACGAAATTTTTTTGCCGAGTCGGCATTTTTCGTTTTCGTCGATATCTCGGAAACGGTGCTTCGTAGAGCGAAACGGACGTTATTTTCGGACTCGCTAGACAAACATGTCTAAGGGGTATTATGGATGAACTTTGACCTTGACCCCAAATTTTTTTGCCGAGTCGGCATTTTTCGTTTTCGTCGATATCTCGGGAACGGTGTGTCGTAGAGCGAAACGGACGTTATTTTCGGGCTCGTCGCCCTAGACAAACATGTCTAAGGGGTATTACGGATGAACTTTGACCTTGACCCGAAATTTTTTTGCCGAGTCAGCATTTTTCGTTTTCGTCGATATCTCGGGAACGGTGTGTTGTAGAGCGAAACGGACGTTATTTTCGGACTCGTCGCCCTAGACAAACATGTCTAAGGGGTATTATGGATGAACTTTGACCTTGACCCGAAATTTTTTTGACGAGTCGGCATTTCTCGTTTTCGTCGATATCTCGGGAACGGTGTTCCGTAGAGCGAAACGGACGTTATTTTCGGACTTGTCGCTCTAGACAACATTTATCTTATATGTATTATGAATGAACTTTTGACTAAAAATTTTTTTGCCGAGTTGGCATTTTTCGTTTTCGTCGATATCTCGGAAACACTGAGTCGTAGAGCGAAACAGACTTTTTTTTCGGACTCGTCGCCCTAGACAAACATGTCTAAGGGGTATTATTTTAACGGTAAATTTTTTTGCGGAGTCGACATTTTTCATTTTCGTCGATATCTAGTATATATTATAAATTAATCATCACACCGAAATGCCTCCAAGGCATCTTTAGGCCTTGACGTCTAGTTTCATGATGGAATATATGGTGAGAAAAAAAAAATATTGTAGATTATAGAACATTACAAGTTGCAGATAGAGTTTAGCGGTATATTTTTATCGAACAGTCTTAGGGAATCATATATGGGCTTCAATGTGCTGATCTTGAGTTCAACCTTGTATGACCATGTATGACCATGTGTGGTCAAACACTGATTTTTACCTTCAGTTTCTTCTGAGGAACAGGTATAGGGCCTTAAAGTACTAGTAAAGTGCAAATATGATGTTGAGTTATATGAAAGAGCTCATTGATCCGAGCAAAATGGTCTTTACGGTATGACAATATCACTATCCGTTCAAAAGTTACAGCCATTTGAAACTGCCATTCCGGCACTACATCACAGAAGCCACTTGAAAAGTTTTGGCAACTCATTAACATGCAAATTAGATGCTAAAGAGAATTCATGACGTCATGAGGGGAACAAATTTTAATTAGGATATTTTAAGACATGATACAAAGATTCTTATTGAAGCTTCTGATGATCTGACTAGTGCATATTATTATGTAGCAAACATAGTTAATATCCACACAAACTGTACTGTTGCTATGGTTACCAGTCCTTCCCTAGAGCCGTAGTTACCCATGGTTGCCATGACCGTTAACTGCCAAGTCGATCTATCCACATACTTTCTGTCGATTATTTATGAATTAAATTAATATAGAGCTCAAGTTGGCACCATTTTTATTTGTGTATACCCTGTTCTAAGGGGGTTTCTGGCCTTAGCAACCATGGTTGCTATGGGCCATACCAGGTCACTGGTTACCTTGACAACAACAGAAAAAGTGAAAACACTGATTATTCGCATTGAAAACTGTATGGAATAAGTCTTGATGAGTAATCATAACATTAAGTGAATGAATAACACATTTCAAAGTACCTAATTAAAACAGCTTCCCTCGATGACATCATGAATATCTCATTTGCATACTAATTAGCTAAATTGTTTTGAAAAAGCAAATTTGCCAATTTCAGTCTTTAAAGTGCTGTAACTTTTGAACGGATTGTAATATTTACATGCCGTGAAGACCATTTTGCTCAGATCAATGAGATCTTTCATATAAGTTCACATCATATTTGCACTATACTAGTACTTTAAAGGGTGCAAATGGAATGTATGAATTCCTTGAATCATGGCTTACATGTAACTGCTGAAAATTTTGTAACTTTATCAGCGAATGATCGAGCATGTCTCAATTTCTTTCTGCAGAAATTTGATAAAAAGACTCTGGAGACAAGTTTTTACGTGTTGGAGATCCATGTGCTTGAGCAGATGCCGTCCAGCTTGTACAGGGTCTACACTCACACTGGCGTGCTGGGCACTGATGTGAGGCAATTTTCTGTGCTAACTCATGAGCATTTTGCAATGTGTCATATGCTTCAATGTACAGTACATGGTATTAATGTCCAATAAACATGTTACACATAAGTATATATGTACCATTGACAAGTACAATTTTTTTGCACCAAATATTGTCATGTGGAGAAATGGAATTTTCCCCATATTACGTGGTAGGACGAAGATAACGGCGAGAGACTGTGTCGTTATGTGAGAGATGCGGAAGAGGCCCTAGCTGTGTACAGCGCCATCTACCAGAAACAAACAGAACCACCCAACAACTACACAAAAACACTTGAAACATTGTCCTGGAAGATTGGGTCAGAGAAATTAGACCAGGTAACCATAGTAACCTGAATGCTATACATTTTTATGCCATTCTCAGCATTTTCCTTTTGCCCTATTTATATTTTTTCTTTGCTAGAAAAGATTCTGCACCCTTTCTTAGACAAATAAGTACCTGTAAAATTAAGATTTTTGTAGTGAAATGAACTGGTTATCAATGAAGAACACAAGGTTACTCCACTGTTTCGTAACATGTCAAGACGATGTTATATGGCACTACGTCACCAGGTGTGGAGAGAGTCGGACAGACCAGTCCTGGGAGCGGAGGTCAGTGACCTCTTGGAGCACCTTTGGCAGGAGGCTACGGGTGAGGTGGGCCAGCTCCTAGCGGTCTCCATCGACACAGTCAATACAGAACAGGTCAGGACTGTCCTGGACATCCCCCATGTACATGGACACATAAAGCGAGCCTTATCCACATGATCAAACAAATGTATCATCATTGTTCCATCCCATATTGTAGTTGATTAGTTCATTGAACCTGACACTTTTTTCACCAATAGAAAATTCATTGACTGGGTGTACATGTTCATTTACAATGTAGGGATTTCCAGTTTTGTTGTATGTATTGTCAATATATTTGACATAAAGATTATCATTTCACCCTAATCCATTAGTATCTTTCACTGATTTACCATTCTGTCACAGATCGATAAGGCAGAAGCAGTTCTCCTTGAGATCAGCACCCTGCTGAAAGTGAAGAATGAGTCAACTAAAACAGTGGCTCTGCGGAAGTTATCAATCGAGTTCTACGATCATCTGCTTCACAAGAAAGAACACAAGGCAGTTATTTCAGAGAAACACATCTTGGTCCAAAAACAAGACCTATGTCAGGTGAGTTAGATATCTATTCATCATACCGACCATCATGTTCATTATTATGAATTAAGGGAAGTTATCAAGAATTTTCTTCCTTCTATTGTCATGATTATTTCCTCAATCTGAATCTGTGCATGTACCATTGCATACACATGTTGTTTCCCATGTTACCATGGCTACAGTTGGTGCGGGACATGGTGTGCGTGAGCGAGAGTACCGACTGGTCTGTACGCAGCTCTGTGGAGTCCAAGTACCGAGCACTGCACTGTCGTCTCAGACACCTGCCAGCCGACGAGGAAGAACACAGGAATATCAGGGACTTGGTCCTCCTCTCACAGACAGAGTGAGACATGCAGAATTATAGAAAAATATAAATTTTGCCATGGTAGTATAATGATTACGTTTACATGTACTTCCTAGTCGGTATAGGAGCATTATTCAAACTATAAAAGCATAAAATTTTGAATAACTAACAGCTACCACCAGTTACTTTTTCTTACATCATGAGAACTTGAAAAAAATACTTTAAAAAATAGTATTATGATACAATCTAAGTTACATTGTGTGTCACATTGATCTATCCAGACCCAAGAACATCACAGTACACAATGTTTACTCTGTACAACGTGGAGAGGAGAGAGCGTACCGGACTGACCTCCCCAACCAGAGACTACTGTTCCATGCTTCTAGTGTACAGAACTATGTTGGAATTCTGTCCAGGTAGACCACTGAAAACATCAGGGGAGACGGGGTGCCTTTTAAAGGATGATAACTGTAGTCCCTTTGTGGGACATAAATCATGTAGATAGTACTTTTGCATATCTATTTTGTTGTCATTATGACCAGGGGCCTGTTGTTACCTCGGAGTCTGGTAGAAGATTATGGAGTAACTCGCTCAGATGCTGGAATGCTTGGGAGTGGAATATACTTCACTGATGCTGCCAGGTTTGATAATGATGGAATTTTCTTGGTATGTCTTGCATCACAATGTAATATTAAGCATATATATTGTAACGAATTTGTCTTGTCTTGTCCAGCACCAGTGCGAAGTATTCCAAGCCATCGTGCTCCAAGGGCACGCGCTTGATGCTGGTTGCTAGGGTGGCGCTAGGGGAGTGCTTGGATGTGTATCACCATGACACTTCACTGAAGGCTCCTCCCACCGGCTATGATAGTGTTCACGGTGTCCGCAAAACATCTGCCAGACAGTCACAGTTTGAGGTTTGTAGCAGACTTGTTCTTGCCAGTGGTCAGCAAAAATCTGGGAAATATGTAACTTTATCGATTGATCACCAAACAGAAAAAAAATGATGAGGAGTTATGATGGGAGTTATAATGTCCTTCCCACTTTTTTCTCAGGACGATGAGTATGTGATCTATGACGTAAAGCGCCAGCAGCTATGTTACCTGGTGGAGTTCAGCCTGCCTGAGGACAGCTGGACAGCTCTAGCACCGCTGTCAGAGCCCACCACCCGGCCAGTCATGGACGATCTCCAGGCCAACCTCAATAAAGGTAGGATACAGCTCATATATTCAGTTCTAGCTGGAAATTTTTACATTCAATTGAGAAACTTTATTTCAACACTTATCATACAATTCTTCACACTATGTGGAATGTGCTCACTCTATGTACGGCGTAAAACATTGACTGAATTCTAAGGTATCGTATATAAATAAATCAGTATTGTTGGAAGTGCAGAAGCTTACTATTCCAATGAAAATAAACATCACTTTTATTCAATTCCATATATTTTATTTAAATTTGCTTTACGACAGTGAGCCTAGACGATGTTCAAGATGTCCCAGACCCCTTGGCCAAGGTACAACCCGGCCTCATCTCCAAGTCTGACGTTCCAGTGCCACTAGAGTCTGTGCACATACGCGCCAAGCTTTTGGATCTAGCCGGCCAGGTATGGAGTTTACAATCATCATAATGTCCGATGAAAGGAGTTCAGCAATGAATAAAAAGATGTACGCCTATCAATGTATGTCCTTGATGTTCAGTATAGGGAATTTATATGTGGATTATACTACAAAATTTAGATGTAATTCAACTCCTAACCTTTTTCTTTTGTTCTTCAGGTTGTTGTGTTGCAAGAGTACACTAATTACAGTGACCGACCAATCGAGGCCAAATACGTCTTTCCTCTGGACGAACTGGCCGTTGTTTGTGGCTTTGAGGCGTTTATCAATGGCAAGCATGTAGTCGGGGAGGTTCGGGAGAAAGAGGAGGCTCACCGCGCGTATAAGAAGGCGATCGTTGAGGGACATGGCGCCTACCTGATGGACCAGGACGAGGAAGTCGCAGTGAGTCGCATCATATTCAGAAATTTGTATTTAAATTAGCACATCTTATAGAAGTGTCAACACAGTCTATAAAGTTTTTGTAATTAGCCTCAGTTGTAACAGTTGAAAGAAAACATGCCTATATACCATCCATGCAGGAGGTGTTCACTGTTAGTGTTGGCAACCTCCCACCGAGGGCCAAGGTCCTCATAAAGATCACGTACGTGACGGAGCTGGCTGTTGACGGGGATAACATCGTGTTCTCTATCCCTGGTTCTGTGGCGCCATGGAAACAGAAATCTGCTCTCGATGATGTCACACAAGTACGAAAAGAAATTCTCATTTATCATGTTCATTGTGAGAAGATATACTTTTGAAAGAAATCATTTATAGCTACATTTTTTTCCCAAATGATAAATCATTGTTCCATTTCAGCGAGAAGTGGATACTGTCAAAGTTGACACCGACAAACAGGAAGTGTCCATCCAGGTTGCCGTGGAGATGCCATTCGACATTCGATCAATAACTTGTCCAACACACAACATCAGTACCAAGGTATATGAATACTTGGAGAACTCTACGAGTGAATGATATATATTTACACACATTTATATTATTCATTGACACAAAAATTGTAACCAGTGTAATAAGATGAAAATGGACTTACAATGTATAGCTTTTCTACGTGTGTGACGCAGAAAACCCTAACAAAAGCCGTGGTTGAGATGGCGAAGAGCCAGAAATTGGACAGCGGCTTCCAGCTGCTGATAGGTCTGGCTGAGATCCATGTGCCGAGGATGTGGGTCGAACAGGATCCTAGCGATCCTGACCACCAGGTAACCATGGTGATCGTCTCTCATCCGGTTAAGTCAGGAACTCAAACAAATTACCATTCACATTAGTACTTTGATCCCCTCTAGATTGAGATGAAGCCTAAATTTAGGTAAAAACAAAAAAATGGTACATGTATTTCCTAACGGATTGCCCAACCAGGGCTATTCACTCACATCTTGAATTTATCATAGAACAACAGAAAACAGAACAAATTCTTTATTGATGGTGGGGAGACTGATCTCATGGTATCATAAGCGTGTTTATATCTTTCGTTTTCACAGGCCTGCATGTTGACGTTTTACCCGGAATTTGAGGCAGATTCTTCAGAGAAGATGGAAGTGATATTCCTTTTGGATCTATCTCATTCCATGGCTGGGAAACCTCTAATTGATGCTAAGAAAGTCCTTTTGTTGACATTGGAAAACCTGCCAGCTGCCTGTACCTTCAACATTGTAGCATTTGGAACAGGTGAATGGAACTACTTCGTCAATGTCGCACAAAACTGATAGGGAATACTAGTTTTATGGGAATATCTGTATGTGTTAACATTAGCATGGCTATTTTCTCTTAGGATACAATGAACTTTTTCCCTCCCCGTGTGTGAGAAACAAACACAATTGGAATCTTGCACAGAAGTTTATCATGGTGCGTATGTACATTTGGTATTGTCATTCCTTAATGACCTTCCTGCCATCCCCATTCTCCAATGATCCATGGATACATATTGATAGCTCTCTGTTAACATGGTTACAGAGTTCTGAGGCTCGGATGGGCAACACAGACTTATGCCAGGTGTTAGCTGATTACTTTCTGCTGCGAGTGAAGGGGATGACTCGACAAATGTTTCTGATCTCTGATGGTCACATTAACTGCGAGGAATCTACACTTGCTGCTATAAAATCCTATGTGAAACAGATGCGTCTGTTCACATTTGGTGTCAGGTAAAAACTTGTTGCAATTCTTTTCATGCATAGTTTTAAGAAAACAAAATATTCTATAATTTTACCATGAGAAATTAGAGAAAAATCTTTGTCGAAATCCTTGGTAGTCTGACGTTTTGAATGACTCAATTACCATATTTGGTGATCGTATCATCTATTGTAAGCTTGAATGTCCCCAGAGTTCATCGTCAATAGTAATAATGATGTCATAACAATAAATTCTACTGTTGCTGTTTATTGTAGTGCCACAGCCAACAAGCACACACTTCGTGCCATGGCTAGACTTGGTTCCGGAGCTTACGAGTTCTTCGACGCTAAAACCAAGTCAAAGTGGGTGGGGAAAGTTCGCAGTCAGCTACAGAAGGCCGCACAACCAGTACTGTCGTCTGTCCAGGTCAGGCTTGTTGGTATCAGTGTAGTAGATGTGTAATATATGTCACGGCTGTCCTGATTTTCAAATGGTCATTGTTGATAAAACTTGTGAGACCAAACCTCTATGGAGATTTGCAAATGAAAGCATGTTGTTTCGAAAGGAACATTTTCAGGGCCTGTTGTTAATGTTATCTCTGAAAAACAAGTCGTTCATTAGGTGGCTTGAAACAACCACATGAAATGACCCAATAAAATGAATGGCCTAAACCATGTTGGGTCAGCCCTGTACATGTAGATTCTGGTGCCGCCAATCTCGAACAAGAAGAAAAGCGAACTGTGGAGGGTGTTTATAACTTTGTATTATGATAGCGACAGAATGCATATTATTAATTCCATGCTGTACTGACAGGTTCGGTGGCAGGTGTTCGACCGTCACAGGCCGGCTCCGCTTCAGGCTCCCAGACAGATCATGTCTCTCTTCAGTGGATCCAGGCACGTCATCTACGGATTTGTGCCCAACTGCTTGCAGGTATTGGTGCCGTGCCGGCTGTACAGTCACCAGCTGCAAATGTTAACAGCTGATCAATTGTTACATATTTGGATTCAATTGATTTAAACGTAGGTAGATCTCGTCATGTCATGTGAGTGTACTGGGTTGCAAACTTACCGTATATACTCTACTATACGATGCACGCGACTATAAGACGCAGTAGATTCTGCAGCTGAATCGAGGGAATCATGGTTGATTCAAAGATAAGACGCAAATCACTTGACCATATTGCCAACAGAAATTTCGTACGGTCAATTGACTGTCAGACGCCCGCCAAGTCGAGTGTTTTCACACTTCGTGTTAATCATCACGGCTTCAATAGCCCCAACGGTAAGTATGTTTTCACATGAATGAACAAAGTACCTTTTGTTCTCGCCATTATAATGAATGAATATTATGCAAACTTGTGTTTTGTTGTCATTTCGTGGGGCATTTGGGGGCAAAAAACTGCGTCGTATAGTAGAGTATATACGGTACAGTATGTCTAACAATCTGAACTAAGAAGGTTTGAATGATGTTTTTGAACTTTCATCATTCATCATGTATAATGTAGACTTATACGGCTACACAAATCTAATGATGTGGGCATATATGTATATTATTTTCAACTCGCCAGGCTACCCTTCAGGCCAGTGTAGATGGTAAGGAGGTGTCCACGATGGTGTCCACATCAGACCTCAGTGTCTCTACAGGCCAGGTCAGACCAGCAAACCGACACTATTGCAAGCAATCCCCCTTGAAACAATCCTACAGATATAACAAAGTTCTTGTGATGTATTCTCTCGATATTGTGAAGTTGTTCTATGTTCATGACTGTATTCTCCTGATATCTCGTGTTCTAGCAGTTTCCATTCTGTATCCCCCCAGATTGTACATCGACTGACCGCGCGGGCCATTATCGAAGACTGGAAGGAGGGCTCCCTCGCGGGAGACCACAGCGAACATGAGGTCAGCAGCTGTCATGTAAAATTCCATCTTTTTTAGGTTACCGGACCTTTGGTCCGATAACCTATTGGCATGGCGTTGCGTCCGTCGTCCGTCCGTCCGTCCGTCCGTCCGTCTAGCCGTCCGTCCGTCCGTCCGTCCGTCCGTCCGTCCGTCCGGCGTTAACATTTTTTATCTTTAAAGTTAATGATCGAATCTTTCTGAAATTTTGCACAAAAATGCCTAAAAATATTTTGAGAAGGAGGTATTTTTTTGTTTTTTGATTTTCACATTTTTTTCAAAATGGCGGCCGTTTTTGTCGAAAAACGCTCAATTTTGGACTTTGACGGCCATTTTCTCAAAAACTGTCTGATCAGTTTTGAGTTTTTGGTTTCAAAAGATTCCCCTCATATACCTCTGTGATATGTATAAGTTTGGTTGCCCTAAATTCGTCGGTTTCCGTGTGGCGGCCATTTTGAATTTTTGGTGGGTTGGCGAAAAAAAATTTTTTCGCCCCAAATCTCATTACTATCCATTTTGGGCCATTTCTAGGGCAAAAAAAAATTTTCACCCTTTGAAAAAAATTTTGGACTTAGAAAATTTTCGGCACTTTTTTCCTTCAAAATGGGAGCTGTCCGGACTGTACTCATAGAACGCTTGAAGATAGAGCTTAGAAATTGGCACTTCCAAATGGGAAGTCATATATGGCGACTTGTGTGGTGACCTTGAATTTGACCTTCGATGACCTTGAAAGGTCAAAACAGCCATTTTGGGGTCAAAAAATGCCAAGATTTGCCTCTGTAGATGAAATGCTTGCAGATAGAGCTCATGTTTGCATTATGAACATATAGGAAGACATATATGGCACAACTAATGATGATCTTGAACTTGACGTCAGATGACCTTGAGTGCCAAATGTCTGACTTGGAATGTGTAAATTGACCTGAGCGGCCTAAACGATTCCACCCAAAATATAGAATATCAAATGCCGCACACATACATGTAATGGTAACATCGAAGTTCATACGGATGACCTTGATTGGTAAATCCCAAGGTCATATGTTTACACTGCGAACCTTGATTGGTAAATCTCAAAGTCTGTTACCTGCCAATGCTGCCATGGCCAAACCAAAATTGTCCGGTAACCTATCTTAGCCTTTGGGCTAATTTTTTATGATGCAAACATAACATTATTTGTTAATTGTTGACAATCAAGAATGTTTTTTTTTTGCTCCCTGAGTGTCTACTTCTGTAGATATGGATGACCTTGAAGTTTATCATTACTGTCTCCTAGTCAAATGAGTGTACTTTTATAACCACAGTAAAAAGATATAAATGTAAAACATAGAAACTTCATCCGAGGGGATATACAATGTAATACATATATATACAGTGGATATATATGTAATGTCACTGCACATTGTATCAGTAAATGAAATCTACCATGTGTACCAATTTTGTTTTCAGCTGTTGAAGAAGACAATGAAAAAGGACATCATCAACCTAAGCATTCAGTACTCAATTGTTACTCCATTCACCAGCTTTGTGGCGATTGAGAAAAGAGAGAAGGTAACGATATTCCAGACAATAGTGATGTTTATCCGTACACAGTATATACAGGGAGTTTTAATCAGGATATCTGAGAATTGTCTCTCAATATGTTGTATATCTACCTGATTTGGATGTTTCAACCAGTTGGTAAATCATGAATATTCATGCAGTTTGTTTATATTCTCAGGGGGAAAAGTTGTCATTGAATCTACCAATTCTGCGGGATATATTACGGAAGGAAGATGTAGACATTTTGGATTATATTCAGTGGGAACGTCAGGATGAAGTCTCGTCCCAGGTTGGCATGAGCACTGTCATCTCACAGACAAACATCTCATAGTGATACACAGTGATATTAACACAATGAAATAGAGAAGAATGCCTTCATATTAATGGTTTGTTACACATATATAATGCGTGTTAACTGAAGGATGCTGGTGACCGAGTAACAGCTTTACTCGCGAGAGCACGAGTTGCTGAAATGACACACGTGACCGATGCTGAGAAGTCTTACCTGGAAGCCTGGGACATCGCTCAGCGGTTACTGTCACCCATGGATGAAACGCGTCTCCAGGTCTGTAACTATGGCAATGTGTGTGCTCCTCTGTGGGTGTCATTTCCCCATCCATTGTCACTACATGTATTCGTTACTATCAAAATATTGTACATGTATTTATGAAGTAATATTTTGATGCAGTTTCAATGCACTACTGTCTGCGGTATTGTTCACTACCACGGATGAGGCTATCAGAACGCGATTCTTGTCTCCCGCAACTTGAATATTCGATTTGCGTCCTATGATAAATGACCGCGGAAGCTTGGCTCCTTGGACCCTGGCAGTTTCATATCACAGGCGTGTTACGAGAACCACAAAACGACCTTACTGCAATTGTATTTTCAAAAACTGCGATGTGAGGTTTTGACAAGTTTGCGTCTCCTTCATTTTGTGTCCTGGCAGAACAAGTCCAGTTTTCTTGTCAAGATCACTGAATTTGCCCTAAAGGGGCACCGTATGAAATTCATTACTTCAGACATGCTCCGTTAGCCCCGCAGAGTGGGGTGGTCGGGCGGGGGCAGGCACTATACCAGTGTGCTCAATAATTGTACTGGCCTAAGCAACCGGAATGCAATCCCTGTTTAGAAATATGTGACTTCGTAAATGATCGTTGGTAGAGCTTACCAGCCAAACTATATATAGATCAAGTGGATGAATGCTTGATCCTTCACGTTTATTATTGTCATCGGTTGCGCGTCCCAAACTTCTCTTGGAAAATGACATGCATCTTTTGTTTTGAAAATAAAAGGGGAAAGGAGTGTTTTAGGGAACTTTACTGCAGACAGTGTGATATTTCAGGCCGGTTTGGAATTGGCCAAATTTTATGAAGAGGTTGCTCGTGACCCTACAAAAGCTGCCAATGTAGCAAAGTCAGCCTTTGACGGTGAGTTCGAGAATTACAACATGTATTGGAAAAATACGTTGAAAACAATACTGTTTACAACTGAATAAGAATCTAGTGTCATTTCTTAATTTCTGGCGTTGATCATAAAATTACAGGTGCTGTAAGTGAGCTGGATTCTTTGTCTGAAGAGAGTTATCGACAGAGCACAGTTTTACTACAGAACATCAGAGACTTGGTCACGGGGTCAGTCCGTTCTCTGCTTCATTTGATGAATTTTAGGTTACCGGACCTTTGGTCCGATAACCTATTGGCATGGCGTTGCGTCCGTCGTCCGTCCGTCCGTCCGTCCGGCGTTAACATTTTTATCTTTAAAGTTAACGATCGAATCTTTCTGAAATTTTGCACAAAAATGCCTAAAAATATTTTGAGAAGGAGGTATTTTTTTGTTTTTTGATTTTCGCATTTTTTTCAAAATGGCGGCCGTTTTTGTCGAAAAACGCTCAATTTTGGACTTTGACGGCCATTTTCTCAAAAACTGTCTGATCAGTTTTGAGTTTTTGGTTTCAAAAGATTCCCCTCATATACCTCTGTGATATGTATAAGTTTGGTTGCCCTAAATCTGCCGGTTTTCGTGTGGCGGCCATTTTGAATTTTTGGCGGGTCGGCGAAAAAATTTTTTTTCGCCCCAGATCGCATTACTATCCATTTTGGGCCATTTCTAGAGCAAAAAAAAATTTTCACCCTTTGAAAAAAATTTTGGACTTAGAAAATTTTCGGCACTTTTTCCCTTCATAATGGGAGCTGTCCGGACTGTACTCATAGAACGCTTGAAGATAGAGCTTAGAAATTGGCACTTTCAAATGGGAAGTCATATATGGCGACTTGTGTGGTGACCGTGAATTTGACCTTGGATGACCTTGAAAGGTCAAAACAGCCATTTTTGGGTCGAAAAACGCTCAAATTTGCACCTGGTCTGTATTTTCTCAAAAACTCTCTGATCAGTTTTGAGATTTTTGCTTAAAAAGATTCCTCTTATATACCTCTGCGACGTGTATAAGTTTTGTTGCCCTTGAATCGCCGATCTCAGTGTGGCGGCCATTTTGAATTTTTGACGAGTCGGCGAAAAAAAATTTTTTCGCCCCAAATAACATTACTATCCATTTTGGGCCATTTCTAGGCAAAAAAAAATTTTCACCCTTTGAAAAAAATTTTGGACTTAGAAAATTTTCGGCACTTCTTTCCTTCATAATGAGAGCTGTCAGGACTGTACTCATAGAACGCTTGAAGATAGAGCTTAGAAATTGGCACTTTCAAATCGGAAGTCATATATGGCGACTTGTGTGGTGACCTTGAATTTGACCTTGAAAGGTCAAAACAGCCATTTTGGGGTCAAAAAATGCCCAGATTTGCCTTTGTAGATGAAATGCTTGCAGGTAGAGCTCCTGTTTGCATTATGAACATATAGGAAGACATATATGGCACAACTAGTGATGACCTTGAACTTGACGTCAGATGACCTTGAGTGCCAAATGTCTGACTTGGAATGTGTAAATTGACCTGAGCGGCCTAAACGATTCCACCCAACAGATAGAATATCAAATGCCGCACACATACATGTAATGGTTACATCGAAGTTCATACGGATGACCTTGATTGGTAAATCCCAAGGTCATATGTTTACACTGCGAACCTTGATTGGTAAATCTCAAGGTCTGTTACCTGCCAATGCTGCCATGGCCAAACCAAAATTGTCCGGTAACCTATCTTAGCCTTTGGGCTAATTTTTTAGCTTACCGGCCCTTTGGGCCGATAAGCTATTATCGTGGTTTTTCGTCCGTCGTCCGTCCAGATCTGTAACTTTTTTTTGGCATGATGAATTTCCCCATAAATTTGTCAGAATATACGTTAGGCCAATATCTAAAAACGTTTTTTAAATTTTTTGATTGAATCGTTTTTGCCGATTTGGCGGCCATTTTTGACGAAAAATTGCCAATTTTTGACTTTGGTGGCCATTTTCTCAAAAACTGTCTGATCAGTTTTGAGATTTTTGTTTCAAAACATTCCTCTCATGTACCTCTATGACATTCGTTGCCCTTGAATCGCCGGTCTGCGTGTGGCGGCCATTTTGGTTTTTTGACGGGTCGGCGAAAAAAAATTTTTTTGTCCCAAATCAAGTCACTATTCGTTTTGAGCCATGACCATTGAAAATTTGTTTGGACTTAGAAAATTTCACCCAATTTTTCCTTCATAATGGGAGATATGCAGAGTAATCTCATAGAACACTTCAAGATAGAACCTAAGTATTGGCACATTCAAATAGGAAATCATATATTGCGGTTTGAGTGGTGACCTTGAATTTGACCTTCAATGACCTTGAAAGGTCAAAACAACCTTTTTTGTCAAAAAAACGATGAATTTTGGTGGTCGTTTTATCGAAATCTATTAAGTTTGCCTCAAAATCATGTATAAGATTATCCTTATGTACGTTTGTGATGTGTATAAGTTTTGTTGCCTTTGAATCGACTATCTGTGAAAATTTGTCATTAACAAAAAAAATCTTTCAAGATGTAACTTGATTTCGTATTATAGTCCATACAGAAAATGTGTTTCTATCATTCTATCGACATTTACGAAGATGTGTTAACATATTGATTTTAACATCAGTGTAACAATTTATATGTAGTCAGTATTCTATGCAATTCACATGATTGCCGGTAAGCTACAGCACCCTTGGTGCTATGTTTTTACCTCACTTGATAATATGCCAACATAGATTACCAGTAATTGCCAATGCATTTTCACTTTGGCACTTTCCATACATAAATATGAATTGTTTATCTATTATGTATAACCTATTATGTAAACACACTCTGTTGCTGTATAGTAGCATGTTATGTGGGACCATCTTGTATAGATGCATCATCTTTGTGTCTGTGGCCTCTATTCTGTTTTAAAATACTAGGAGTAGATATACTGGTCTGAGGTAGTTGAAGTTGTACAATGTCATGTTATTTATAGTATCGGTTATGCAATTCCCATTATGACATGCGACATGTGACCTGTGATCTATAAACTGATATGGACCTGTGAGCTATAAACTGTGGCATGTGACCTGCGATCCCTGAACTACAGAAGAGAAATGTTCTTGTATGACTTATTCTGTAGTAAATATAAAAATTTCAATATTAAGATACGGAAAAATATATATATGGAATGATCAAGTTGCATTCTGTTGCACCCATGTCGCAGGTTGAAACATTATCTCGCATTAGCATAACATTTGCTGTTACATGTAGTTCATAGCTCGCAGGTCATAGTTTGTTGCAGGTCGCATTTCCTAATGGGAATTCCACAATAGGTTGATTAAAATGTAAATATTCATCCGCAGGCTGACTGAGACTGAACAGGAATTTTCATTGGAGGTATTTTCACTGGAAATTCAATAAGTTAATTCAATAGAAATACAATCAAGATTACCATTTTAATATAAAATTCTGTTATCTTCAATAGAACACTGTCCCATAAAGTTGGGATATTTATTTATTCATTCATTTTTCATCAAAGGCAAAGAAAAAGGCCCGCCGAAGTGCAAAGGAAGTAGCGTGTCTAGAAAGTATGTTTACTGCTAAACACTCGGGAATACGTCCTGTAAAAGAATACTCACTAAACAGTTACCGGTAATTGCAATAACCCTCATGAAAAAAAAATACCAATAATCCGTTCATGTATTTGAAACGACTGAGGAACATTCTTCTAATACTACACACAAACAATAAAGTTATTTGTATAATAATTATAAGGTAATACATAATATAATAATACATGTAGTCTATTTCAAATATATAATGAATCACCTTGCTGTAATCATATTGACCTAATGGACTTTGTTCTGATATTCTGAACACAATAGTGAAAGAGACATCATGGTCAGCTGCTGATGTTTATCTGGATGAAGAACTTCTGGAGGAAAATGACGAAGAAGAAGATGAAGAAAGGACGTTAGACAGCCTCAGCACAACTTCATCAACTACATCTTCAAAATCGTCCCTTTCCCCCATGGATTGTGATTTCGATGCTAAAATATTCCCATCCAAGAAGAAAAAGAGTAAGGCTTTGATTTCCAGCAGTTCTTCAGAAAGTAGCTGCAACAGAAGCGCTGATGGTAGAATCTCCCGTGGGTCAAGCAGCGGGAGCAGTTATTTCCGTGAGAGAAGTTATTCTCGCAGGAGCAGCTCTTCCAGTGGGAGCAGTTCTTCGATTTCCAGAGATTTTCGCAGGCGGGGTCGTTCTCGTGAAAGGTCCAGGGGCTCTCCGGTTGCACCTGATGATCCCTTTACTGGAGAACCACTGCCAGCATTCAGAGACGAAGAAAGAACCATCTCTCCAAAGAGATTTTACCATGCAATGCACATGTCTCGACATGATGAAGGCTCTAGAGATGTCCGAGAGGGTGTGCATGTCCCAGCAGAAGAGGAAACAAAGATTGTTGACAGGGACAGGTCAGCACTGAAATCCATGCCATTGTCAGCCAAAAGAAGTCTAGAAAGTCGAAGTTATTGTATCCCCCGAACAAAGTTCGGCGGATACTATGGATTTGGCTTCGTCGTCCGCGTCCGCGTCCGCAGAGATTTTCTTGTGAACGCGCTACAGGCCGCAATTCTCACCCGATCACCATTATTTTTTGCAGGCACATATATAATGGTAAGATCCCGACACCAATCGATTTTGGTTGCCGTGGCAACTGAATTGGTTGTTTGGGGACACATTTTGGATTGAAAATAGCCTGTTTGAGACACATGGCTTGTGAACGCGCTACAGGCCGCAATTCTCAGCCGATCACCATTATTTTTTGCAGGCACATATATTATGGTAAGAACCCGACACCAATCGATTTTGGTTGCCGTGGCAACTGAATTGGTCGTTTGGGGACACATATTGCATTGAAAACAGCCTGTTTGAGACACATGGCTTGTGAACGCTCTACAGATGGCAATTTTTGACGAATCTCGATAATATTTGGAAGTGTTGTTGGGAAGGGCTGTCACACGAAACCGGTCGTTTTTTAGAATGATCATATAAATATTAATATGTTAACAGCCTAACTTATTACAGAATTTTGAAATATCCATTTTGACAGTCATGTACCATCATTTCAATAGCCTGTACAATGGAAGGTAATGACACTGGTTTCTTGTTCAGAATGGAGAACTGAAGTTTTCAGTGAAAACAGGACAATATTACTGAATAAGTTAACATTAGTTTTACTAGTTAAGTCTATTATTGTCCACAATAAAAATAGTTAAGACGAGAAACGTTTATTATTAAGCTCAACAAGGTAAAGGTTTGGTCCAGTACAGATTTCATGGGTGTAACTGAATAAGTTAACATTATTTTTAATAGTTAAGTCTATTATTGACCACAATAAAAATAGTTAAGACAAGAAATATTTATTATTAACCTCAACAAGGTAAACGTTTTGTCCAGTACAAATTTCATTGGTGTAACCGAATAAGTTAACATTATTTTCACTAGTTAAGTCTATTATTGACCACAATAAAAATAGTTAAGACGAGAAACGTTTATTATTAAGCTCAACAAGGTAAAGGTTTGGTCCAGTACAAATTTCATTGGTGTAACCGAATAAGTTAACATTATTTTCACTAGTTAAGTCTATTATTGACCACAATAAAAATAGTTAAGATGAGAAATATTTATTATTAAGCTCAACAAGGTGAAAGTATGTCCAGTACAGATTTCATGGGTGTACTGAATAAGTTAACATTATTTTTACTAGTTTAGTCTATTATTGACCACAATAGAAATAGTTAAGACAAGAAATATTTATTATTGGGCTCAACAAGGTAAAGATTCTGTCCAGTAGACATTTTATGTCTGTAACCAAATAAGTTAACATTTTTTTTGCTAGTTAAGTCTATTATTGACCTCAATAAAAATAGTTAAGATGAGAAACAATTATTATTGAGTTCAACAAGGTTAAGATTTTGTCCGGTAGAAATTTCTGGGTGTAACCGAATAAGTTAACTTTATTTTTACATGTTAAGTCTATTATTGACCACAATGAAAATAGTTAAGACAAGAAATATTTATTATTGGGCTCAACAAGGTGAAAGCTTTGTCCAGTAGAGATTTTATGGCTGTGATCAAATAAGTTAACATTATTTTTTTGCTAGTTAAGTCTATTATTGATCACAATAGCTTTTTATGAAAACATTGATCAACTTTTACTTTGAATTTCAACTTGAGACCATGTTTGGCACAAATTATGAGTTAAAATATAACTTATGGTGAAAAATTCGTTCTGGCTCCAATTTCTTCATCTTGAAATGCAGTTTTGGTCAACTTTTACTTTGAATTTCAACTTGAAAGCATGTTTGGCACATATTATAAGTCGAAATATAACTTATGGTGAAAAGTTCGATCTGGCTCCATTTTCGTCATCTTGAAATGCAGTTTTGGTCAATTTTTAGTTTGAATTTCAATTTGAAACCAAGTTTGGAACATATTATGAGTTAAAATATTACTTATGATGAAAAGTTCGATCTGGCTCCAATTTCTTTATCTTGAAACGCAGTTTTGGTCAACTTTTAGCTTGAATTTCAACTTGAAACCAAGTTTGGCACATATTATGAGTTAAAATATAACTTATGACGAAAAGTTCTATCTGGCTCCAATTCGTCATCTTGAAATGCAGTTTTGGTCAACTTTTACATTGAATTGCAACTTAATACCAAGTTTGGCACATATTATGAGTTGAAATATAACTCATGGCGAAAAGTTTGATCTTGCTCCAATTTCGTCATCTTGAAATGCAGTTTTGGTCAACTTTTAGTTTGAATTCCAACTTGAAATCAAGTTGGGCAGGTATTATGAGTCGAAATATAACTTATGGTGAGAAGTTCAATCTGGCTCCAATTTCGTCATCTTGAAATGCATTTTTGGTCAAATTTTACTTTGAATTTCAACTTGGAACCAAGTTTGTAAAATATTCAGAGTTGAAATATAAATAGGTGAAAAGATTGATCTATCTGTATTTTCGTTATTTCATCAAACATGTCGAATGGAAATTCATATAAAGAGATTTCAGTGGTGATTTTGAATTCGACCTTCAATAACCTCGGAAAATCAGTGCAGCAATTTTGGTGGGGAAAAGAAAACAGTTGTGACTTGAGATTTAACATTTCTCTGGTAATCTTTTTTAGCCCTTGCTCTGATTTTTCACACTTGACAGTGATATATTTGGGGCAACAGAGATGATAGGGCTACGGGGGATACACCCAAGCGGTCGTAGGCGACCGGAAGCGTCTAGTTATGATGATGTTGCTGATGATGCAATGGGCTGGGGTAAAGAACCAGAGGACATCCTTGACAGCTGTGACATCATTGTGGAAGAGAAAGATGCAATTGAAAGTGAGGAATGTCAACAGAATGCACAAGAAGATGCATCAAGACAACAACTCTTGTCATTCCTCACGAAGTCCATGTCGCCTGAAATGGGAGACCAATTTCAAGACCTACTGAAGCGAAAATCAGAAAAATCCATGCATGTTGCCCCTGCACCTCTAGGCTCTGCACCATATTCTCCAAGTTCACCAGCCTATTCTCCAAGTTCACCAAGCTCCATATATCAGAGATCAATGACTGCTGATTATAAGAAAAAACCTGCCTATCAATCAGCTCTAGCTTCTGACCTGCCCCAGAACTTGCATAGCTTGGCACAAATGGGAGATATGCCGGGAAGGCAAGGTTCAGGTGGTCCTGGCACAATAGAGCAACCCA
The DNA here is from genome assembly GCA_949152475.1 of Terebella lapidaria. Lineage (NCBI taxonomy): Eukaryota > Metazoa > Annelida > Polychaeta > Terebellida > Terebellidae > Terebella > Terebella lapidaria. The sequence continues at coordinate 22,994,905 of OX424558.1, read as the reverse complement.
TGATGATGAACGCGTTATTATATCCCACCAGAGCACCACCATATGGTCCACCAATGCAGCAACTCGCGTCACAGTCACACTACTTTGGGGCAGGAAGTGCAGCACCAATGGGCTCCATGAGCATGAGCCAACAAATGATGCCGCCACGGGGCTTGGGATTCGGGGGATCTGGCTCCTCGATTGGCAGAGGAGGAACTCTTGGCTTTGCTCCTCCACGTGGCCCATCTCCACAACCGGTGACTGTACCAGATGAGAGTCTGATGTCGCTGTGCTCCCCAAGATCACCATTACAAGAACAGCAGCAACAACAACAACATTGGCCACAGCAACAGCAACAACAACAACAACTAGAGCAGCCACAAATGAGAATGACGAATAAATCCGCTAGAACACGTTTCAAATTTCTTCGAGACTCTGACTCCATCCATTTGCCTTCTCAGGGCCAAACCATGACACAGGAGAATATTGTTTTTGGAGCAAGGGGCACCAGCAGTGACCAGTCCCGCCTCTCTCTGAAACAAAGATTGCAGCACAGATGCACGGAAAAAGACATTGATGAACAGGCATCACACACAGTGGAAGTGGTGCATCTGCGTGGGAAAAAACATGGAGGTAAAACATGAATAACTTGGCAAAAAATGTACGTGTTAAAATATGTACAGTTAATAATGAATTGTAGCTCGGGAAGGGTAATGATAGTATTTGTTCTTATGTGACATAATAGCTGATTCCTAAATTTGGTGGTAATTTTTAGCTTACTGGAATGGACCATTTGGCCTGATCAGATTATTTTGCCAGTTGGCATCCATCATCCGTCATCTTGACATTGGGCTTCACTTGGGCCAGTTTTATTGGTCATTTTGGGTCTTTTGAGGCCATTTTATATGAAATGCATGATCAATCTCTTTGCCTGATAAAGTTGCTTTTATTAATGCATCGGAATGCTGTCCAATGTCACTTTTCATTGAATCATTCAACTGTTCAACATGTTCAAAGAAGGCTATCTTTGCCCCAACATTGGCCCATGATGGCCATTCCATATTCTGCATTCTAAATGCTTGAACATGGATCCTAGATTTGTATTATGAACATATAGGAGGACATGTATGACACATGTTTTGGCGACCTTGAACTTGAGATGATCAAACTCAAGATTATGGCTACATCAAATTATGTCAATTGCCCTGTAGAAATATTGCAAATAGAGTCTACCAGTAGATATTATTGTGAGCATTTAAGGAGTCATCTGTGGTGCATCCTTTGTGACCTTCGACTTGACCTCAGATCAACTGGTGTGCTACATGGGGCCCAAGTACCATATCCTGCGTCTTCCTCTATATTTAATAAGGATTAAAAAGATGACAGACGGATTAAATGGCATTCATTTAGTGGATGAGTAGTATTAAGGCGCAGTGTATGATACTTGGGCCAACAAAAGAATTGACGGCAACACAATACCGTATTGATCCGCATAGAGTTATTGCATATTTTCCAGTGTGGTTGAAAAATAAACTGTCTCACTTAGAGGCGCATAGGCGCACCCCCAATATTCACTTATAGGCGCATCCCCATCCCCCCCCCCCCCCCAATATTCACTTATAGGTGTACCCCCAAAGGCCTCCAAATCACACAGATTATTATATTAAAACAAAGTATATTTACATTTTTACTGACAAATATGCATCAAACGGTTATCTATCCCACTTTATCAAGTGATATCATAGTGAAATGATATCACCTGATAGGTCAAACACACTAACAGCGTGTCTGTAGCTCGACATATTATCGGTCGCCAGTACCATCTGCATATGTCTAGGAGGAAACATTCTGTACTCATGTATCCCGGGAACGGCACTGTATACCACAGCAACAGACATTTGTTTTCATTGTTTTCCGATGACATGCGCCTATATGTGAATATTGGTTTTCAGCTGGAAAAATATAAAGTGTCTCACTTATAGGCGCAAGCGCCTATATTCGAATATGGCGCATATTCACTTATAGGCGCATGCGCCTATATGCGGATCAATACGGTACTAATCCCATTCTCAAAACAGGATTATGACGTCATCTGCAAATCATGAGCTATTGGATATCCAATGTTGCGTGTGATACATTTTTTGGTGACCTTGAGCTTGACCTCAGTTGATTTCCAGTGCTTGAATCTCAGTCATTATGGACAGAATCGATCAGTGCTCGAATCTTGGTCATTATAGGCAAATTACTTGAAGATAAGAGCTCAGGTTGTGTTAGGAGCGTACATGTGCAGGTACTCCGGTAGTCATATGTACATGTACTGCGTTTTTGAGTGACTTTGAACGAGGTGTGTCCTCAGTGGCTCAAGGTTCTTAATTCCCTTTGGCACTTCAATGTTGGTGCTCATGTCACATACCTTATTCAAGGTTTTCCAGTATACCGGGTACTCACTTCTGTAATGAAATCAGTAAATGTCATTTATATATCATAAAGTATCGATGTCTTCTAAACGCTGGTACGCTGGTATACTGGTACAAGCATTGTGAGGCTTATTGAGGCATACACACAATGAGCAGTATTGTCGAGTTCATGCACCTTGCAATGCTTGTACCAGCATACCAGTGTACCAGCGTTTAGAAGACATCGATAAAGTATAGCTGTAAATCTAATGAAGATGCAAATACACTTCACCCTTAAGCTGGCCCAGCTTCCACTGTCAGTCGAGCAGATGATGTGCTGTTGCTGGATGTGAACCCTCTGTCACTGGGCATTGAGACGGCCGGTGGTGTCATGACGACACTGATCCAGCGGAACTCAGCTGTACCGACAAAGAAGTCGCAGACGTTCAGCACAAACACTGACAATCAGACTAACGTGCTGGTGAGCGTGTATGAGGGCGAGAGGGCACTGGTGTCAGGGAACCACCTGATTGGTCGGCTCCAACTCTCTGGCTTATACCCAGCACCACGGGGCACGGTCCTGATTCAAGTCACCTTTGACATGGACGCCAACGGGGAGTTCCACATCACTGCACGGGATCTGGGAACTGGGCACTGGAAGTCACTCAAGTTCACGTCCGAGGAATGTAAGCGTCACGCAGGGGCCGTTATAGTGTGGCCGTCAAGTGTGAACACTATAGGGACATTACAATAGTACCTTAACGGTAGTCCTGATAGGAAATATTTTTAAAGCATAATGACATAGTGACATACATACTAGCTACCCAGAATATCAGGTAATCCTCTGAATAATATTCCACTCTTTCGCCCATTGATAAAATTCCTATTACAACATTGTTTGCAGTACATTCCCTGAGACTTGGTCCAGCTGATGTGGATCGGGTTGTGGCAGAAGCCAGCCTTCACCAGTTATCTGACACTATTGACATGGCACGGATCCAGGCAGAAGACAGTACAGTACCTTATCTGGAGGGGCGGCCTGGGGCACTGCTACAGAAACTAGGTTAATAATAATTACACCATTGTCATTGGTCATAATGATGTTGATACAGCTGTACATTGAAATTGACACTGATATGTTGATCACGTTGATATCTTGCTGGCAGCACTAAATTCGGAATTAAACCTAGATAAAGACTTGACATTTGTATATATTTGAAATTTGGTGTTCTAGACCCTGTTAACCACCGAGTGGCTTTACAAGGCCCAGCACCAGTTGTTAACGTCCATAGATCTGTGATCGTGGGGCCGATACAGAGGGACGGCCATCTAAAGGACACTATCATCAGGCTACAGCATGAGGCATGTGTACACATGAATATAGATAAAAATGCTTTCTAGGTGTCTACTGGGGTATGCAGGATATATGATTATTGCAGTGTTTGACGTGACATGTCCAATATTGATGTGCAGGACGGGAGGTGGACACCAAGTGAAGAACTGGAGAGTGTGCTCGGGATACAGTGGTCAGCTTGTCTCAGCAAGCTTCTTGACGCCGGGCTCCGATCCCTCGGTAATATTAGTGACATTGTGCTGTCGTGAGTCTGCACAAGTCCATGTCCTATAAATAGTTGTGACAAATTGTTTTCACATTTTACATTTTGTTGTAAATCAAATCATCAGTGCTGTATTGAAACCAGTGTCCATTGCATTGTTGGCAGGGAGCCGAGCAGTGGAGGACATCAGTGACCTTGTGTTCACTCTCGTCTTGATTTATCGCATTGCCGTGTCACACCAGCAAACGGCCCAGGATTTCCATGCCTTGTTTACCTGTCAACCTTGCAAATCCCTGCCAGTTATGAAACGCTGGGTACAAGATGACAAACAGTACAGCGAGGCCATCACCAGGGCCGTGAACTTTGTGACTGAGTTTGAGCAGCGCCGTCCAATGGTGTACTCTACTCTACAGCTGGGAAGCAGCTGGCCTGATGCTATATACAGACTGATGGAGGTTACCCCGGCCTGAATAAACTATAGAGAGGGGGTAGTTGTCAGATGTTCATTCATGTGATTCAAATAATATTGTTGATATGCAGTCTCTAGTTATTGGTTTTGTACTATGTCGTGGATATTAATATGTTATATATATTCTGATTTTGTTACTGTATACATTAATTTTGTTTCTACTGGGTATGGATGTTATGAACATATATATGTATTTCTTGCTGAACATGGGTATGAGTTTTATACTACTATAAATCATTGCGCAATGTGATATAATAATTTTATTAATGATATATATGTCTTAATGGATGTAGCAATCACCTGCTTGATACCTGATTTTTTTTTATAAGAGTTTTTGTGATCAATTTCAAATTCATGACAGATTCTCAGGTGGTCTTGTACGCCAAGAAATGGAAAACTAATGACAATAAACGAATGTAAAGAAAAGTTGTTGAGTGTGTATGGATCAATGCGTATGGCAAATTGTAGTACTGTATAGCTTGCACAGAATATTTATACATGCATATGATGAAATATGTACATAGAAGATCTGAGGATACTATGTGAGGCTATGGTAAGCTTGGCATATGTTCACAATTTGGTGACGTCTTGATCGAAACGTTATGATGCAATGATCGCCTCTATGGAAATAATTTACACGTATTGAGGTGGAGGAAACTTTCAGTACTTGGGTTTGCAGAAGTCATATTCACAGAAGTCACCCAGTTGGGCCAATAACGAACTTTTTTTTCGACTGGAATGGACTTTTTTTACCTTTAAAGATCAAATTCAATGTCACCATTGAATCGCCACGTATGACTTCCCATTTTAAAGTGCCACTAATTAAGCTTCATGTCTAAATGTATTCTAGGAGTTTACTCCATACAGATCTCATTATGGAGGAAAAATGATGAAAATAAATTTATATATAAATAGAGTACAAAAAAAAATGTTCAATGATGAAGAAAAACTCGCAACACAATGTTCAAGCGTCATATCTAAATGTATTCTAGGAGTTTATCACATGCTATGAATTTAGCTCTAGATCCATAGCCATTTCTGAAAAGATCTGATGCGACGACTTAGTACTTCGTGCGAACGAAGTAGTACTTCGTGCAAACGACTTGGTGCAAACGAAGTAGTTCTTCGTGCAAACGACTTGGTGTAAACGAAGTAGTACTTCGTGCAAACGACTTAGTACTTCGTGCAAACGAAGTAGTACTTCGTGCAAACGAAGTATGTTTTTTTTCATCATGTCCTATCACGGGCACCGTATTTACCTGATTCAAGATGCCCCGAATATATATACATAGCTCAATCGGCGTATTGATTAATTTTTATATCTACGGAAATGCTGGATTCTTACCCAATGTATGATATTGGTTCATTTTTTTCCGAACATTTTTCGGCATAATTCATATATTCATATATGTTACACAACATGCCTGTCACCATTTCAAAATACTTATATTAGCATAATGGGACCACAATGTAAATAAGCACACTCCAGAGCTTTATTGTGTTATCCCGGCATTGTGCAACAGTATTAATCATAAATATATTATGGTAACTGTCAGTAATTCCCATCTTTAGTACCCGTCCTTTTGTGTTGTTTTACATATCTGTATTATATATGTTGCTTTTGCCAAATAAATCAAATCAAATCAAAATATATATGTAAATAGTGCAAACATTAATTAGTGATTTTAGTCACTGTCATAAATTGGCATTCGATTGGCTCCATGATTTTGATGAAGTGCAGAAATATCCGCACTCATCTGACCTTTTGTCCTACAAATTGCAAGTCCGGAAAATGTTCCAAACTTCTCTACTACTGGATTTATGTTTATCAAGCAGATGGTCCGTGTATAACAAATCGAACAAAACGACTTATTTATTGGGCGATTTTCTGTCCGGGCTTGTAGGGTTCCCAATGGCACGGAACATACATGTACCCACACAACGCACATGTAGTTTATTATCGCGGGAGTTTTTATTATGTTTTGGATGCTTCTGGGAACGCCACCACACTATAGCTTAATCGTCATGCGTAGTTCATCGATTTCCTAAAATCAATATCACCAACAGAGCTCGTAAAAAGAGATCGAGGGAGTATAGTACGATGCCTCGCCATAAAACATTAATATTTACACATATTCGGAAGCCCAGGCCTCAGAAGGCACTGAACGATCGAGCGACCTTCGACATGTTGAATATATAGAGTGGCAGAGAATCGAGTAGTAAAACGGTTCAGAAAATATTTGAAGGATCTTTCAAGCAAGCGAGCGTGTCTGAAGCTTGACATACTTAGCGCCATAAACGAGCAAGACTGGAAGCTTTTAGAGCACACATAGTGCATATTAGGCTGGAGGCACATTATCTTCAGAATATTCTTCTTCCATGTAGAAGAACTAGTACACGTTTCCGTCGCCATTGTCTAGCATTGTAAAGAACTGATGGAAATGGTTCGGGATGAATATGGGATAACATTAATCGCCAATAATATCAACTGGATTATATGCAATTATTTGGTGCACCGTCCTAACCTAGCCGGCTCGGACTGAGCCATTATACGTATTCCATTGCTCGGCGCGGACATCGTGATGAAACAGCTTTCAGTATCCACCCTGCATTAGCCATGTACCAGAGGAGGATGCGTGAGCAAATTGCTGATACAGAGACAACGAGATGGATTTACGACATCTATAGGTGTTGATGACTAACGTACACGTGAAAGTCACATGGCAGCATCTTCGCGGGGGAATTCCCGAATTACATAGACAGACAGGTAATCAGAGCATGACAAGGGGCACATACAGCCAGGTGCGTGTATGGCAGAGACAAGCTGCAACATAGGCAGAATATTCGATCAATACATGTGTGTAAGTCATAACAGTACATAGGAGATTGTATAGTCAGAAAATATATTACTTGTAGGCATATATATGGATCTAGGTGTTTGGATACAGTGATGGACTAAATGATATAAACTAGGAGATGGTAGGTCAGCTTATGCATGCTGTATTTTTTTTTATAAGAACTATCATATTTGATATGTTTGTTTCACCTGTGATGCGATTGATATTATTGTAGATAGGCTAGATTGCAGAGTTGGAAACATGCCACCACACCAACGAATTCATAGCTTCCCATAAAATCACTGATAGAATCACAAATATCCAATCCATTCCTTCCTTGTTTTAGACCGAATCAAAAAGATCTATACCGAAACTTCATGTTTCATTAGCTCGGAGATTTGTTATATATTTACCCCCCCCCCCCTCCCCCCCCCCCAATCCCTGGTCAGTGAATTCCGACGAGACCAGGATATATCGGTGCAATACACCCACCAATCCCCAAATTACCTCGGGCTATTGGGACCATATATCTGCAACTGTGGATGATCGGTAGCCTAGGCATATACGTGTACTTGTGCCACCACCGTTCTTATGTAGCCCATAGAAATAATCGGCTTATCATCGGTTAACCCATTTAAACTCAACCCATTTAGATTTGTTTTGATCAACATACTATCTATTTTGCTGCTCATTTGATGGGTAGGTCAAACGTCATCCAAGTATATAGATGTACGTCACGATCCGTTCACCTTCGACTGTGGGTTCCGCTGCTAGAACATTGGTATACGAGGCTATGCGTGCCAAGAATCGTTGCCCACACTCAAAACCCAATAGACATACCCGTCTCTAGCCCATAGCGGCGTGGATAGAATGGCATGTGGGAAATGAGACCTGTTCGTCTGCAGAATTAGCAAAAACTTGCTAGATCTTTATTTTGAAATCTAAAACGATCAGAAATTTTAATTAGGTCAAATTATATAATATGTACGAATTTGTCACCAATCTTTCAGATTTCTCAAGCTGATGACAATGCCACGACAGAGCAGAGAGCGTAGTCTATCATACGATAACGAGACATTCGTTGGTGACATGTCGACGAGGGGACCTCCCCCAAAGGAGCAAAAGTTTGCCACCATCGACAGGTCCGCCATCAAAGCAGCACGCCATCCTAGATCCGGACAGAAGTCTCATAGAAATGATCAAGATGTATCTGAATGTCATAATTCCGGTCAAAGACATGGCACAAACACCACAAACGGTCAAGACCCTGGACACCACAGGAAATTCGTCGAAAGTCTTGGGTATTTCGAGCCTAGAGGTAGTTTCAAACTCGGTCATTATGATCCTAAAGGCAACGTGAAACCCGGACCTCACCCAAACTACAACCTCCGGGTCGGCAGTCTTCCCCGCAGTTCGGGAACTTCCAGCGCCATCGTGAATAAGCAGGGCTTTGCAGAGGCACTCTCAAAGCAGAAGCTGCAACGAGAAGAGGAGCAACGCAAGGAGGATAACAGGCGCTGGCTGTCAGTGTGGAGGTCAAAGTCCATACTCATCGTCTCCTACTTCTTCGGAACTGTTTGCTTCATTTTGTTCTTCCACCTACAGTCTCTCCCCAAGTTGCCTTTCCCAGTCGGTCGGAACCTGGCAGACTGGGACGATACCCTGATGCCTTACATCTGGTGGCCTAAAGGTACGGTCCTCATAGAGCTCATGTGGGGCTTCACGCACATCCGAAAGACCTTCCTGATTGTTGCCGCCGCGGCGACTCTAAAACAAGGGTCCACACACAAGCACCTGCAGCAATCTCATGACACTAGGTCAGGACAGCAAGTCTCTCTGGGACTATTGGTTCTCGCTTACCACGTGGTGATTGGTGCTTGGCTAGGGTGGGCCAACAATACCTTCTCTGGATATTACTTGACTGACATGCAGTATGTACTAATCGGAGTTGGATTGTACTTGATCGGAGAAATCACAGTCACATTTGGGACCATATACTTCATTCGCAGAAGGACACAAGAGAGTGAGATGTTTCGGCGTTTTCGCCTGGGTAGCGACTTCTTCATCTGGACCGGTTTCGCGTTCGTTTCATGGACGTTACCAGCATTAATTGTATTCTTCCTGAGATTTCTCTTGCTGGTGTACTTTCTCTGTGTTCCCCACCGACCAGCATGTTGCTGCTCTTAACATTAGTTCATGGATATTCGTGGATACAATTTATACAAACACTAATACACTATTTACAAGACATAAATTGGCTTCATGCTCAATATTGTTGGTGTGAAACCTGTATATACTATACTTTAGGGTAGTGCTTATATTATTATACTATTTATACGAAATGTATACTATGATGTGTCCACTACTGATCGTGTACAGATAAATAATAAAACATCTGTGTACTTACTTCGTGTGCATCACAAAATGAATTCATTGTTTTGCATATTATTGGTAGTTGTATAGTGTTTCCAACCCATATCGGTGAATTCATTCAACAGCCATATCAAAGAGTTGTACATCATATTTTTGATAGAATTTTCCACTTGTACTATTTTTTTTTACTACAACAAATTCCAGAAGGAACAAAATGTACACCAATGCTCCACTCATTTTATTTTATATACACACATGAACACCTTTATGCTGGAGATACATATTCATCTCCAACTTTGAACTCACTTTTGGAGTTGAACTCGCTTTTTCAGGAATCTCACAAACAGTCCTGTGGTCAATGTGTGCACAAATGGGTTTAAGGTGGCGTTCAAAGGCATCAACACTACGATGACAAAAGCCAGAATTGTACTGCTGAATTGTATACCACCCACAGAACAAAGCTGAATGATGGCAGCCACGAACCAACCTAACACATTGGAGCCGACTGTAACAATAATGCGAACCTGGGCATGGAACTTGCGCTTGTTTTTCCCAGTCTGTCCTAAGAAGGCGTTATTTTTAGCAAGCTTCGAAGCAATTTCTGTGTAGACACAGAGAGCCGGGGATATTATTAGAATGTTATATGGGATGAATACTAAGACATCTCTCAGAGGAATTTCCATGTTAGCGTGCTGCTGAACGACGTCAATTAGCAAACACATTGGATTTGACAGAGACTGGTCCGAAATATCAACACCAGAAACCCTGAGCACTTCTATTAGTGCTAAAACGACATTTATCACTGTGACTACGATCCCCACCAAAGGTATATACCGATGATGTCGCCTGATCGTCTTCATATATACAAGTACAGTGTATCGTTCAACTGAAATGAGCGTTAGAATCAAAAGGGAAGTTTCAAAAGATAGGAACTGCAAGACACCAAAGAATTTGCAGAACAAACTGTTTCTCCATGTGAGATCGTGCAGCACATAATTACCTCGGAACTGTTCCTGCATGAAGGCGATAATTCCCAGATAGAAGCCCATTGCCAAGTCGGACACAGACAAAATTAAGAACATGTATTGACATAAGTTGCGCTTGTTCTTCCGGGCCCACCATGTAAATGAAACGATGTTAGCAGCAATGGCGATAAAAGCAAAAATCCATATTATTGCTATCAGGATCTTACTGTGGATCATATCTTGACAAGATGATATTGATTGTTTATTTGATGGAGTGCAAGACACAGAAAACGATACAAAACAACACATCCCAGACTTCTCAGAATCAACACTCCTCAACCTTGATAAATCATGAAACACTGTGGGTTCTATGGCAGTGATCGGGTTACCTTTTAAGTTTATGTATTGGACAGACTTCAGCCCACAGAAAACTCCCTTGAACAAACTGGTTATATAATTACTTGACAAATCTATAACCGTCGCCATGTTTAAGCTTTCAAAAGCACAAACTTCAATTTTGTATATCCTCATTCTATTTAACTGCAGACCTTCGAGTTTACCTAAACCGTAAAATGCCCTGGATTCCAAATATTGCAAGGGGTTGTCAGAAAGTAGCAAAGTTCTCAATGAAACCAATCCTCGGAAAGCGTGAGATGACAGTCGTGAAATATAATTACCTGAAAGATCTAACTTGCTCAAATCCGTGTTATATTCGAACATTCCTGATGGTATAGCATAAATACCCATATGGTCAAGATACAATATTAAAATATTTGCAAAATTTGACAAAAGTTCTTTCTCCAGGCGAAGACTGGTGTATCCTACATCCAGGACAGCCACTTCTCCCGGAACCATGTCCAGCGTGGAGATATCAGCTCCTGTACAGCTGATTGCTCTCCCAGTACACGTACATCCTACGGGACAAGTGATGTGACAGTTCTCCTCGTCATCCCCTGTCACCTTGCAGTGCTTAATGCCATCACATACGCTGTACGGGTGGATGCAGAGGTTCTCAGCGGAACATTTCAGTAACCCCGGACAAGTGACAGTGGAGCAGTTGCTTTCATCTTGTCCTTCGGGACAATCAACCGTTCCATCACATACATGGTGGTGTGGGATACAATGAGACGACGGACACTTGAAGTGAGAAGGACATGCAAACGTTACACATTCAAGTAGATCTAGGTGATTGAAATCTCCGCATTTCTCGAGGTGGTTGCTCCTGTCATAGATACAAATGTGCTCGAGTTGAGATACTCGCACTATGTCCGGGTTTATGTAACCTTCATCCGGTTCCAGGTCCAATGACCCAACGAGATTGTTGTCCATGTCGAGCAACTCTCTGGAACCATTCCGAATGTCAACTATGATTGGTGGTTGACAAGCTGGTGATGAATCATTGGCTGTCATAGTATAATCTCCGAAATCTGATAAGTACTTTGGCGCTTCATCTGAAGCGTCGTCACAATCGACGAAGCCGTTATTGATCTTTTCCATTGGAATACATCCTCCAGAAAGACATTGGAAGTACATATTGCTACAACTGCAATTAGAGGCCTGGCATTCAGTACTGAAACAAATCTCCCGATGATTGGCATCAGGAGTAGCATTGATAATTGTGCATACATGTTCACAGTCTGTTTCATCAACGCAATCAACACAGTCACAATGGCCATCACATTGTCGTTTTGGAGGCAGCCGGATATCGTCTGTGCATACATATTGCAAAACTGACATGGGTGAGGTTATGACGGTTGGATGAATGCACACAGCATCAGCAGACAACCTATCAAAATCTATTTCGCAAGAACGTCTTTCTACTGACATGTTGTATCTCACAAGATGTATGTCACTGATTGACGTCTTAACCAGGAAACACATGTCTGGGAACCAGAAGGCCAAAAATGGAATCTTTAGTCCATTCTCTATTTTCATGAGACCAATTTTCTTGAATATATTAGTCATGTTTGCCAGTGTCCTCGTAATGATTACTTGTGCATCATTTCCAGAAAACATATGCAGAAACTGGGCACTATTGATACCGCAAAGCTCATGGAATTTTCTTGTCATGCTGTCCAACTGTGCTATGTTTGGTAACTTCACTTTTTTCAAACAGAAACGGCGGTCAGTTGTGAGTATCCAGTCTTTATAACACTGAGAATCTGAGCTGTGGCGGCTAACCGGTATTTCTTTACTCAACATCTTCTTTTCGCAAATGAAAGAAGATTGCCTCAGAATCTTGTCACAAGGCACATGTACCCAGATCAGTTCCGCGGCTGACAGCACAGCAACAGACACACAGTAGATTCCTGTGGGTTCCTGCAATGTTGTTTTTTGGACATCGTCAAAGTTCATGTAATTCCGCACGTCGCTAATGTTACAAATTGAAGTTGATACTTCCATCTTCAGCTCACATTGGTATCTGCCGGGTAGCTGTCTGTAGTTTGATATATTAGTAAATCGCTTGAAGCTCACAACTGAATTATCCATCCAGTGATAACTCATCTCACTTCCACTTTGTCTCTGTAAACATGAAGCACATAGTTGTTATTGAATCGAGCTAAGAACTTATATTGAATCTATCTATATAGTATATATTTTTGATCTCTCACATGTCACCTTCATTAAGAAGTTCTTTTGGAGTTACGTGAATTTTACCTTCAATCCAATGTGTATATATTTATAATGTCTCCAGTCCTTCGATACCAGAAGCTCCCATTCACGTCTCGAATTGATGCTGATTAAATGTTCCCCACGTTTTTTGCATAAGGTTTCAGCATCAAGCCATGATGTAGAATTTGTGTGATGTGTGTATATTGGATCATTCGGCAGCGGCTCACTGTCAACAAAGTCATAGTCGTCTCGGAATCTTTGGTAATGTATGTCATATTGACAAGGAATGCTGCCATATTTTAAAAACAATAACGCCTGGAAATAATAAGAGAATCGCCCACCATGTACTGTCCAAGAATACACATCATTCACCATCTTGCCATGGAAGTCATAATGATGGTACATATGCAACGAGTTTCGTGAAGAGCCTGTAGTTGGTAAATCAAGCAAAAACTGTACATCATCCATGATTGTTACTTTCTCGTCACACTTCTGATACAGTGATACTCGGCTATAATGCCTCATCTGTTCTCTATGTTTTCTGGGAGTGCTGCTTGGTCCAAATGCATAGTATGTATATGGTCCCACGGCTGATAAGCTATTCATGGCAATATGTGGCTCTAACTGTAATACAGAGCACGTGGAAAGATACTCAATTACGAAAAACCTGCCTGGAGTGAGCGTTTTGCATGAGCCAGAGTCCTCATAAGGAAATGCGTAGAAACCAATGGCATATCCCATCGATAAACAATTTGGGTAAATTTGGGATACGCTGGCAGGCACGCCTGAAACAGAATGGAATACCTCTCCCGTATGGGGATTTTTTATTTCAGTTATGTTGGACCAGCCTGGGTAGGTGTTCAAGTAAACAACTTCACAGCTGTTGTTGTGCTGGTTCAGTAAAACTTCTTCGGCAGCCGGATGATATGCTTCCTTGATTACAGTGACGTGAGTGAAAAAATCTTCTTTCAACATCCACCATTTTGAGAAGTACTGGTCGTGATGGTCGTGATCACTCGGGAGAAAGTCAACTTTGGAACAACTCACATCATCTGTTAAGAATTCTAACACGTCGTGGTCCAGTAAAACATCTGTTTCTTTTATGTGACGGAAATCATGATAGGGATTCACACTGCCAACACATTGGCTGTGGGTTATGTGGCCACGGAGACGCATGGAACCGGAATTGCCATATGAAATTGCGACAAAATCGAGAGGCTCAGTTTGAGTAACCCGGAAGTGAAATCCCCGCGAGTTTGAAACCTGTAACCAACTCTCAAGCGTCAGTGGACTGCACAATTTACCGATCAAATAATGACCATGTAGAATATAAAAAGCACCTGCAGTACAGCTGGTTGTCATTAGGTATTCGATGTCCAAGTCTGTAATCTTGACCTGTACATTTTCAGTGACGTCCTCATCAATGGCAAATCTCTGATGTATCAACTTATATGCATACTTTGGTAGATCTAAACTAATCGGCGTCTTCTCACTCCCTCTTGGGTCCAAATATTTCACTCCGCTCTGGCATACTTCAGCTCGGCAAGTAATATTTCTCTCAGTTACTGTTATGAGCGGTATATAGACTCGAGTCCAGTGGTTTTGCGTGACAATCAGTGAGAGGTCTCCGATGGGTGACGTGAATACCCTTGTTGATGGATTGAATTCAAAATGTGTTCCCACATATCGACATATAGCAATACGATAATCGGGTCTGTTGTATGAACCTGGACTATACGGACCATTAAACACTTCTATGTCCAGTAGCCCCTCACAAGAGGAATATATGTCCAGTTCAAGGTGGATGACTTTCAGGGGATGTGCTGTAAACGTCCAGTACTTCTTAAATGCAAGTCAAAGAAGTTCACAACAATGCCAGGAGGGAGCATGGTGTATGATTCGTCAATTCTCATGTCAAGTAATTGGTACTCGAAACGAAACTGAACAGGAGACTTCAAAGCCATACTCTTCACTTTCAGAATTACGTCTACGTCTGAATACTTCCCGAAGTAGGAGGCACGTCCCCATTGGCCACAGTGGGTGTAATGTTCTTGGGTTGTGCTGTTTTCTCTTAAAGTTCCCAGTGAAATGTGTAACGCATTGTCGTGGCAGGCATACTGTCCAATTCCGTGGTTGAAATATATCAACGTAACATTGATCCATGCGTCGGGAGGGAGCCGGACGTGGAATACACATGTTCCATGGTAGTAATGCTCGGAAGCAAAACAAACATGACTGCAAAGATCTTTCATGAGAACATTCTTTGTGGTGTCGGCATCACATCCAAAATTCGTGCAGTCGTGTTGCGGACATATCCGTTGGAGGGAACTCAGAGCACTCATGCCATTACGTAAATTAGTATACCTCAAACTGGCTAATAACTTATGCGACAGTCTGTTGTACTGGTTGTCCAACACATCACTCAAGTAATCTGACAACCGCGTGTCAACTTTGTGAAGAGTCAAGATGGACAGGCCAACTAGAAACATCCACGTTATCAACATTATGTCCAGGTTGAGAACGATATTAGAGTGAGTAGGGACTATTAATTCATACTAAATCTATAGTGGACACCGAGTCAGATTTGATTCCTATATTTATACATGAAGCCTTCATAATTATCGTCACGACTATTGTTTTTGTTCATCCTTTCAGATGTAAAAAACCTCTCTATTCAACATCACGACTGCGACTTTTTTTATTGAAATCATAGCGAAGGACATAACTTGATTAATAACAGCATCGTATGATTTCTTGTTGTAGTGTTTTCGTAAACTTCATTATCTCGTCAAGGACGCGTGGAGATAAAAAGAGGAATTATGTGTATACTCCAATTTTCAAAACTCGTTTACACCGTTTTTACGGATATTTTTGCGATGCTAAATGCTATCGTATTATAACTTGTCACACTTCACCTTGGTGTCTACCAAATCTCGGACTTCTATCGCAAAAATTGAGAAAGTCAGCAATCTACTTCAAAGTAGCATTTCAATCCCAACTGGCATCTCAGGAATCTGCAAATATGTAGTTGGTCGTGTTTACATCACCCAGGAATGCAATTACTGTTGTAATTTTGGACCAGAAGACATATTGGGGTGTACTAGTATTCTACACAAACAGGTTGATTTAGAAAAAGTGCACTGCTATAAAATCAAAGAAAGCACATTACTAGTATCGTGTTCTAACCCAGACATTCAATGATGAATCTAAAACTAGCATTGGGGTAGATTGCCAACATATTCAGCTTTTTTTTAATAGAAGTCTGAAATTTGTTAGAATATTGCCATCTGTCAGATCTGTATTGGCTCCACGATGAGCTCATAATGATCCATGATGATCCGCGATTGTCTATCAATGACTATGTCCTGACCACAAACCGAATCACATAGGATTCACCAAGGTCATCCGTTTTTGCACTCCTGGATGGAAGGCATGTTGTGTTCATGGCAGTCCGGGGCAGTTCTGAGCTCATCGAAGATTATCCTGGTCCAGGGTTGTGTTGGCAACGCATTGGTCTGCGGTTTTGACATACTGGTTCGGGTTTTTTTGGTTCGGGATTGAAATTGTTGACATGTTTGTCGGTATGGTATGGGGGTGATTCTTGGTTGGTATGTGGCAGTTGCTAGCTTATCTGGGTTCATCCTTGATGGAATCGTGTTCACAGTATAGTGCTGTTGTGTTAGGTCCAAAGTTAATCTTTGGTGACAATGTTTCGGTTTGGGTGAAGAGCGTTTGGCGATCAATGCATTCGCACACGGAGTGCGACACCTCTCGATCTTGGGTGTTCCTGAACGGTCATTTATAGGCCATCTGGTGTCAACAAGACTGTAGTTTTACTGATACATGTAATAAGGCAAAGTGGTATGTTACATCGTATATTATTACTTCACAGTCCATGCATGTACTCAATACCTAATCAACTATCTCGCGAAATATTTCCTTGCTGTACGTGTTCACGATTAAGTCACTGATTTACAACTGGATTTGGTTCTCGACACGTTATTTTATTCAATATATATCCATGAATGTATATATTTAATCCGATGATTTATATTTCCAAATATTCACCATTTACACCGTTCATCCGTGAAATGTATCGGACTCAATCCAACTATTTATCACAACAATCGAGAGGCATTTCACAAAAGTAGAAACATGGCCGACTTCCTCGGAAGTCGCTGGTCAACTGTACTTAGTCCGTCCGAGTCATGGCGAGATGGTCGACATCCGGAGCCCTGATTGGTCAGTATGATCAGGCCAGGTTCTCGGCCATGCGCACTATAGCCTAGCACGAGTGTCCTTCCACGTGTCAGGTCCGTGAATAGACTGTCCTGGATATGTATGTCTCGTCAGCAGTTTACGATGTCACTGTCCGTCCATTTGTGGCCTTAGAGGTTACTAGTTGATGGCAGAGTCCGGGGAATCCCTTCAAGCCTAAACTGTCGATGCCGTCCGTCTATAATCGCTACATATACGGTATAAGTGTATAAGTATGGTTCATAATCACTTTCACGACGCGAAAGGGACGTTGGGAGTCACTGATTGAACTATGACTGTGTATGGACGATGGAGATAATGCCATTTATGTAGCAAGTGACAGATACAGAAGAGGATCAAGGCCACTAAACTCAACTATTATAAGCTCAATTAAAATTTGATTTTTAGGTTACCGACCCTTTGGTCTGATAACCTATAGCTCCGTCGTCGTATGTCTACATTTATATCTTTAAAGTTTACGGTCGAATCTTTTTTAACTTTTTCACAGAAATATTTCAAGAGGGAAGTATATTTTTATAGTTTTTTATTTTATTTTTTATTTCTTTCAAAATGGCGGCCAATTTAGACGTAAAAATGCCAATTTTGGAGTTTGGTAGTCGTTTTCTCAAAATCTGTTCAATAACTTTTTTTCTAATTGATGCATAAGACTCCTCATATGTACCCCTGTGATGTGTATATTGTATAAGTTTTGTTGCCCTTGAATCGCTCGAAGTGAGCCATTTTGGCCCAAATGGGACTTCCCCGTGTTAACTTCTCCTATGCTTTATAATGGGACACATTTTTCCTAATACCTCATTTAATATTGAGAGTAGAGAATAGGAATCAATTGTGGACATATAGGAAATGATATATGCTGAATATTCTCATGACCTTGAATTTGACCTTTGACTTCATTTTCAGGGTAAGACAATAAAATGGCTTATATCGTGTTCATTGTCGACTTTACAGCTTAGGAATCAATTGTGGAAAATGATTATGCTGAATATTCTCTGACCTTATTCTCAAGGTCAGAGCACAAAATGACTAATATCTCGCTTATTATCAAGATTACAGTCTTGGAATCAATTGTGAACATATGAGAATGATATATGCTGAATATTCTCCTGACCTTGAATTTGACCTTTGACCCCATTTTCACGGTCACAGAACAAAATTGCTAATCTCTCGTTTATTATCGACTTTACAACTTGAGAATGAATTGTGGACATACAGGAAATGATATGCCATTATTCTGATGACCTTTGGACATACATGAAATGATATATATGCTGAATATTCTGATGACCTTCAATTTGACCTTTGACTTCATTTTCAAGGTCAATTAAAATTGTTAAAATCAAAATGTTAATATCTATCACATTATTGTATTAACAGCTTTTATCAATTGTGGACATACCGGAAATGATATATGCTGAATATTCTTGTGACCCTGAATTTGACCAGTGACTTTATTCCCAAGGTCACGGGACAAAATGGCTAATATCTCAAATATAGAGCATATGAATATTCCTCGGCGTCGTCGGCATCGTCTGTCTATATTTTTATCTGTAAAGTTTACAGTCGAATCTTTCTGAAATTTGCGCAAAGATGCAAAAAAATAGTTCAAGAGGGAGAATATTTAATTTTTTTTTCATTTTTGCCTTTTTTCCGAAATGGTGACCATTTTTGTCGAAAAACGGCCGATTTTGGAATTTGGCCGCAACTTTCTCAAAAACAGTGTGATCAGAGTTGAGATTTTTGGTTCAAAAGATCCCCTCCGATACCTACGTGTATAAGTTTCGTTGCCCTTGAATCGCTGGTTTGCGTGTGATGGCCTTTTTTGTTTTTTTCGACGGGGCCCAAATGGAACTTTCCCATGTTAAATTCTCATATGCTTTATAATGGGAAACATTTTCCCTAATATCTCACTTGATACAGAGATTAATGATTAGGAATCAATAGTGGACATATAGGAAATGACATATGCTGAATATTCTCATGACATTGAATTTGACATAATTTTCAAGGTCACTGTCAATATGTCGCTTCTTATCGACACTATAGCTCTATATTATTGTGGACAATACTTATAGGAAATGATATATGCCGAATATCCCCATGACGTTGAACCTAACATGTGACCTTATTCTCAAGGTCAGAGCAGAAAATGGCTAATATCTCGCGTATTATCAACTTTGCAGCATAGGAATCAATTGTGAACTTATAGGAAATGATATACATATTTGCTGAATAGTGTCATGACCTTGAATTTGACATTTGATTTGATTTTTGAGGTCACATGCGGAATGGCTAATATCTTGCTTATTATACACTCTACAGCCTGGTAATAAATTGTGGACACTATAGGAAATGATGTATGCCGAATATGTTGATGACCTTGATTTCGACCTTCAACCTCATTTTCAAGGGCAGGGAACAAAATGACAAATATCTCGCTCTTTATCGACTTTACAGCTTAGGAATCAATTCTGCACAATTGATTAGGAAATGATATATGCTATGTATTCTCATGGCCTTGAACTTGACCTTATTCTCAATTTCAAAGCACAAAATGGCTAAAATCTCGCTTATTATCGACTTTACAACGTGAGAATCAGTTGTGGGCATACAGGAAATATAAGCTGAATATCCTTGTGACCTTGAATTTGACCAGTGATCATATTTTGAAGGTCACGGGACAAAGGGGCTAATATCTAAGATATAGAACATATATTGTCCGGTAACCTTCATCAGCTTTTAGGCTAATTTTTAGGTTACCGTACCTTTGGTCCGATAACCTATTGTCGCAGTGTTGCGTCTGTCATCCGTCCGTCCTTCCACCTGTTCACATTTTTATCTTCCAAGTTTACGGTCGAATCTTTCTGAAATTCTTCACAAAAACAACCAAAAATATTTCCAGAAAAGGGTTTTTTGTTTGGATGTTTGTTTATTTCCACCTTTTTTCCGAAATGGCGGCCATTTTTGACGAGAAATGCTCAATTTTGGATTTTGACTCATTTTCTCAAACATTGTCTGATCAGATTTGAGATTTTTGTTTCAAAAGATTCTCCTTTATGTACCTCTTTGATATGTATAGGTTTGGTTGCCCCTGAATCGCCAGTCTACACGTGGAAACCATTTTGATTTTTTGATTTTTTTTTTATTTTCGCATTTTGAAATTGACGGCCATTTCCTCAAAAACTTCATAATGGGAGCTGCCAGAACTAAACTCATAGAAAGCTTGAAGATAGAGCTCAGATATTGGCACTTTCAAATAGGAAGCCATATATGACGATTTGTGTGGTGACCTTGAATTTGACCTTCGATGACCTTGAAAGGTCAAAACAGTCATTTTTGGGTAAGAAGACGAAACTATTGCAGCTAGAGCTTATGTTTACATTATGAGCATAGGAAGTCGTATATGGAACAACTAAAGATGACCTTGAACTTGACCTCCGATGACCTTGACTGCTAAATGTGTTACATGGAATGTGTATTTTGGCCGCTGATGTTTGAAGTCTTGCCCCTAGAGGTTAGGATTATATTATAAGCTTATAAGAAGTATAAGATGACACATCTATTGGTGAATTCAAACTTGACCTTAGAGGTCCTTGAAGGCTAAATATCAAAGTCTCGCCTTACCTGAAATGTGTAGATTGGCCTACACAAACAAAATACTTGTTAATAGGAATTGTATATTTGTATTATGAACATACAGAGAATTATATGCGGCACTAGGTATGGTGACGTTGAAGTCCATAAAATCAAAATTGTCCGGTAACCTATCTTAACCCTTGGGCTAATTTTTCTCATTCCTTAATTATTTTTTTGTTTTTTTATTTTTGCATTTTTTTTTCATAATGGTGGCCATTTTCGCCGAAAAACAGCCAATTTCTGACTTTGGCGGCCATTTTCTCAAAAACTGTTCAGACAGTTTTAAGATTTGTATTTAAAAAGATTGCCCTCACATACCTCTGTGATCTGTATAAGTTTCATTGCCGCTGAATCGATGGTCTGCGTGTGGCGTCCATTTTCGTTCTCTCGACGGGTCCTAAATGGGACATTCATATGTTAAATTTTTTTATGCTTCATAATGGGACACATTATGCCTAATATCTCACTTAATATTGAGATTAGAGACTAGGAATCAATTTTGGATACATAGGAAGTGATATTTGCTGATTAATGTCCTGACCTTGAATTTGACCTTTGACCTCATTTTCAAGGTCAGAGCACAAAATGGCCAATATATCGTTTATTATCGACTATACAACTTAGGAATCAGTTGTGGACATATAGGAATAGTCTAGGGTATATAGTGTTTCACGGGGAAAAAATTGCAACACTAACAAATCATGTGGAATTGTTTGCCTTGAAGGCATCGTAATAACATACTAAAAGTCTAAAGAGATAAAAAAAATCAGGAACATTCATAAAACATAGGGTGAAATTGTTCTAGTTTTTCACTCTCGAAACGCCACAATTACGTATGTTTGTTGCAATAGAACATTGTGTTTATATCGATTTCGCTACATATATATCCACCAAAACTACTAATATTCGTGTAAATTAACTCCTATACATGTACATTAACATATTAGATGGTTACCCATACAGCCTACCTAAAATATGCGTCCCACATAGCGAAACCCCCTATGCGAAAGTCTATGATGTTCACATGGCTTTGACTTTGATACTTTAGTGTCACTTCGATTTAACCACGTACACTGATTTTGTACAATTCATCCATGGACTAGGAATTATGAAGTTGTCTGTTTGTCGGTATCCATTCTAATCCCCCGACAACCCGGCCTTTGTCGGCCCGGTCTCCGATAGGAACTCGAATACCGACTCAGCAGGCGGAGTCGGAATGGGTTTCATGCCGGTCGGCTGGCCATGTCTGGCTCCGGGGCCGGGTCCTGATAGGAACCTGGTTTCAATTAGGACAATCAATGCCGAGGCTGTCAGCGGTGATTCTCCATATCTTATACTGCATTCTTGGACCTTTGGGTCGAATATCCTCTCTTCCAGACGGTGTCTCGCTCTCGCGGTTTGTCTTCGCTCCCGCCATTGCAACGAGGGATTTAGAACTCTCCTTCGGGCCCTCCTTGGCTTTGGGAACGCTTAGTGGGACTCCCGGCTAAGGCCCTTTCCGTGGTATTTCCGTCCAGTACAACAACACCATCAGGAGCTACCCCAAAGGTCTCAGGCAGTTGGAGCTGAGCCTTGGCGCTCGTCTAACGTTTCATCCCCAGACGATGTTCAATTTTATGAGTCAGTAGCTGAGAACTCAGATGACCCATCGCTTGCTGCATGCCAGCCTGCACAAGAGCTGTCTCCACCCGGTATCTTCCTGCTTTCCGCAGGTTTAACACGGAAAACCATGTGCAGCTGGTTGTCATTCCTGTTTCGACGCTGACATGCTCTACAGCCCGGGCTCGTACCCAAGGGAACAGTTTCCTGTGGTTACTCTGGTACAGAGTATTTTTACGTCCCAATTGCCTTTCCAGTGCCTGGTAACACCAGGCCAGCCTCAGCGACCAATAAAGCTAGGGTCCACCCTATCCGCTTTCCTCGTTGGTATTGCACCCACTGAAATGCCGTCACCAGAAGACTCCATAGGGGTGGTGGATGCACTGAATGAGCTCGACCAGAATTCCAACATCGCTCGTTCCCAGGAAGTGGATGGCAGGACTTACTCTCCAAGAAGAAGCTCCTTCTCGTGCATTCACGCCTGGGGTCACAATTCCCACCTGAACCCCCAATTAAGTCGTCCACTTCGGTGGACCAGGTGGCCTGCGGCCTTTCCATATCTCCAGCTGAAGCTCATCAGCAGTTGCCTCTGAGCTGGAGTATTTGCCAAGCTTTCAAACGCCGTTGGCAGGGAGCTCTTAAGAAAAAGGGAGAAAATACCAAACGGTCGAAGCTCTCCAAGCTCTTTGAACCTTCCCAGAAGGACTTTCTTGCCAAGCCGTTTTGGCCCTCCCAAGGAGGCGTTGCACCACTTACCCACCCCTAACTAGGTGTCTGTGTCCATGTCTCAGCCAGGGGAGGTCCAACGACCCCAACAGTCTGTAGCCTTGGTAGACTCTACCCTGGACTGGCTGGCAGCTGCTACAATATATATGCTCGACCAGCTTGTCTCACGTGAGGTCTTGGAGGAAGTACTGCAGTCGGCAGTTGGGCTCCTTCACAGTGTGGGCTTCATGATCAGGGAATGCTTCTACCATGCCTCTTTTGGAACCTTTTCGTATTGCACAGTTGCGACAAGTCTATCCATTTCAAGGCCCTCGTCGTCTGAACAAAGTTGCGACTGCCTCATGCTGGCGTCCTGTGCTCAGAAAACATGGAGCCAATACCTAAGTACATTCATCATCCACATAACCTGCTATTACTTCACGTCTTGTCGTGTTACATTTCACAACAAAACGTGAAAATATCACATCATGTTGTCAATCATAGTAAATCAATTTGAGCAGTTCCTTTGGAACAGCAGCACGATAAGAGCCAACATTTAGGAACTTTCAAGCTCGTAGTTCCCCTCTGAAAACATTGGACTCAAAATATATGCCATGCCAAAACTGAACTTACAGGAACATGCGGGTTGTTGGAGGGATCTCAGCAGAACCACTTGTTTAGGCCCAATGGTTTCATTGTGGGTGGGAGTTGTGGATGTGGATGAGCTCAGATCCGTTGTGACAGAGTTCCTGTCGTGCAATATTCTGCTTTAGAAGTATATGTAAGCATGCTCCATCAAGATTTTTGACATGCTTTGCCGCGCATAAAGTAGCATCAAACTCTCTGGCCACAACAACTGGATAAGCTTGTCTTCCTGTTTGTGAATATGACAAGGGATTAGCAAAGCTCTTTGCTGTGTGGTTGAACGAAGCCTCTTTGTGAATCGAGATTCATTGCATCGTGAGGAGTCATTATCCATCAAAATGGTGGACTTATTCCAAGCTATTATCGAACAGATGATTGTACGAGAGGTAGAGCTACTCTAAGTAACTACAACGCTGAGCTGCCTGTCTCCAGCATATAGCTCTGCTAACATGCAGTCCTTCCACTGTCCTGCAAATTCAATACGGCAAGTCTGTATTGTGATTGTCATTATGTCAATAAATTGTAGTGAGTCAATGTATGTTGTTGGTGATAAGTTGAATATGGGTCCACTGGTGTTGTTATCCCTTCCCCTGTGTATAAACATCAATATCGGCACCGATATCTGTATCTTTAATAGAAACTGATATATAGTCGAAAATTGTCACAGATTTTTATGGCAGCCATTTTTTTCTGATGCAGCCAACAGTTACAGAGACACGGCGGTATCACCACTGTATTTCTTGGGTCAGATAATATAGGGGTAGACACCAACAGTTTGCCTTCATCTGACATAGAAGCTGACACCTAGCTAGAAACCTGTTTTTTTCTCGAATTTTCCAGGTTTTTCATGGCAATAATTTCGGATTTTGAAACAACCAACAGTCACAGATACTCAGCAATACCACCATCTGATTCCTTGGGTCAGAAATTATCGGGGTAATCACTTAAACCACCAAAGTAGGTGCAGTAGATAACTCGCTAGTTCAATTTTAAGCTATTTCGCGTATAAATGGCGGTCATCTTGGATTTTTGAGAAAACCCCCCATGGGATTGATGGGCTCTTTTTGTGGGTTATCAATATGGTCTCCAGAGTCACTGTGCAAAAATTCAGCTTTGACACCCAAAGTTCTACCCCAAACACTGACAGTAGACTAAATTCTGACATGGCGAAATTGTGCGGAAAATTACTCAAATGGGTAAGAATTGTGATTTTGTCCAACTTCCCATATTTTGAGAACTTTAGACTTTTGATATGTTGTTCAGCATATATTTCTGTAATCAAATCACAAATGATATGTAGTGTTGCAATTTTTTCCTATCTGATCCTATTTGGGCCATAAAAGCCCTGGACTAGAAATGATAAAGTCCGAATATTCTGATGTCCTTGAATTTGACCTCATTTTCAAGGTCAAAAAAGAAAACGGCTAATATCTCGCTTGTTATCAACTTTATAGCTTTGGAATCAATTGTGGGCATATGGGGAATGATATAGTCCGAATATTTTGATCACATTGAATTTGACCTTGAACTTATTTTCAAGGTCAGAGCACAAAATGGCTAATATCTCGTTTATTATCGACTTTACAGCTCGAGAATCAATTGTGGACATGTAGGAAATGATATATGCTGAATATTGTCATGACCTTGAATTTGACCTTATTTTCAAGGTCAGGGCACAGAATGGCTAATATCTCGCTTATGATCGACTTTACAGATTAAGAGTCAGTTGTGGACATATAGGAAATGATATATGCTGAATATTGTCAGGACCTTGAACAGGACAAAATGGCTAATATCTAGTCTATTATCAACTTATCATGAGTCATCAAATCTGATGACCTTTAATTTGAATTTTGATTTCATTTTCAAGGTCAGAGGACATAATGACTAATATCTCTCTTATTATCTAGTTTACAGCTTAGTAATCAATTGTGAACGTATCGAAATCATATACATGTATGCTGCATACTCTCGTGACTTTGAATTTCACTGTGACCTCATTTTCATGGCCACTGGACAATATAGCTATTATATATTGTCTGGTAACCTATCTTTGCCCTTTGTCGCTAATTTTCCATTTGTCGATTTACCTATCTTTATATATCAACTTAGTATCTTGATAAATCCACTTACGTATCTCGACAACTTGAGATAGTATCTGGATATGTTGACTTATATATCTCAATAAATCAACTTATGACTTAGGAAAAGAACGAAAAGGAAAGAACGAGTATAATGGAAATACAGTCAAACCTCCCATTAGTGAACGTTCAAGGGTCCAGGCAAAAATGTTCACTAACTGGAGGTGTTCAGTAATCGGAAGAATGGGTCTGGGGGATTCTGAACGAGAGTCGCACAATGACAAGTTTTTTTCTTTTGGAAGACATGGCTTATTATCAACTTATCATGAGTCATCAAATCTGATGACCTTTAATTTGAATTTTGATTTCATTTTCAAGGTCAGAGGACATAATGACTAATATCTCTCTTATTATCGAGCTTACAGCTTAGTAATCAATTGTGAACGTATCGAAATCATATATGCTGCATACTCTCGTGACTGAATTTCACTGTGACCTTATTTTCATGGCCATGGGACAATATAGCTATTATATATTGTCCGGTAACCTATCTTTGCCCTTTGTCGCTAATTTATCTTTATATATCGACTTAGTATCTTGATAAATCCACTTACGTATCTCGACAACTTGAGAAAGTATCTGGAAATGTTGACTTATGTATCTCAATAAATCGACTTATGACTTAGGAAAAGAATGAAAAGAATGAGTAAAATGGAAATACATGTATGTTTCAAGCCTGGCTCTCCCTCGTCAATGTACTAATTCTGCAGTTAATTTTTTTTTTCTTTGTGTGTGAAGATAACTGGATTATCCCTGTCTCATGTACGTAAACATCTCATCAAAATGTCCATACACAAAATAAAAGATAGATCCGCTTGTTGTAAAGGTACACAACTAGACATAAAAGCCTATAGGCTTTGTGGCATCCCCCAATTTGTTCTTATCATTTCAAATGGTCATACTGGACTGAGAAAAAAGGATACATAGGCCATTGTATGTGGGTAAGAGTGAGAGCTCATCAGACAGTTTCTTACCAGAACTGCTTTCTATCATCTTGACAACTTGGCCCACCAGACATTTGCCACCCAAAATGAATGGACAATTACCCAGCAAATATTCAGAGTACTACCCAGCCAATATTCAGAATACTAGTATATTTAATCAGGCTGTTCGTGATATTTTTCAGGTGCTCCTGTCAAAAGTAAAATGATACGTGACTAAAAGAATGCTGTGTCATCTTGGCCAATTTTGTGATTTCAAAACTTGTACAATACAGCGGAATTTTCGCATTCACATTATAACCAAAGCCAAACATTTCCCAGCTAACTAAAACAATGATGATTTGGTCATTGCATGTGAAATAGAGTTGAATAACAAAACATTCAAACAATACATGTTTGTACAATATAAATGCAGACAGGGCAAATCATCCCCCCAAGCATGTTGTGTCATGTGTGTTGGCTTATTAACCAACTATTGTATTCTGTGGGGTGGAACTTCATTCTTTTACCATGTACACACACCAGTAAACCAGGCTTTGGAGGGAATTTTCGCATTCACATTATAACCAAAGCCAAACATTTCCCAGCTAACTAAAACAATGATGATTTGGTCATTGCGTGTGAAATAGAGTTGAATAACAAAACATTCAAACAATACATGTTTGTACAATATAAATGCAGACAGGGCAAATCATCCCCCAAGCATGTTGTGTCATGTGTGTTGGCTTATTAACCAACTATTGTATTCTGTGGGGTGGAACTTCATTCTTTTACCATGTACACACACTAGTAAACCAGGCTTTGGAGGGGGGAGTGAGGGATTATGCATGGATATGAGCCGGGGGTCAAGTTGGACATGCTAGCTGTATCACTTGTCAGGCATGACTGAGCAGGGCTGGCTGAGAGGGAGGAGCCTATTGCTGTGCTGGACAGACTGGCTGATCTTGCAAGGCATGACTGAGCAGGGCTGGCTGAGAGGGGCGGAGCCTATCGCTGTGCTGGACAGAGTGGCTGATCTTGTGAGGCATTACTGAGCAGGGCTCTCATATACTGCACTGGCTGAGCCTAGCCTCATGCTGAACATGCAGGCTGCAGTCAGTGAATACAGTAGCATGGCTCAGTTACAGTATTACATCTGCATGGGGGCAGGCGAGGGAAAAATTCCAAGTCCAAAAAAAAAATACACCCAAAAAATTTTTTTCTCCTGTAAATTGCCTGAATCAAATTATGACATTGACAGGAATCGCCCAATTTTTTCTTCCAAAAACGGCCATCTTGGATTTCAGATCTCGACGAAAAACAATAGGGGTTAGGAGCAAAGTATTTCGGATGAGCTGTGAAAATTTCGGAAAGATAGATCAAGGCGTTCAAGAGTTATGATCCGGAAACCAAACGGCGGAAGAAAAAAAAAAAAAAACAGACAAAAACATAAAGCCTCCCGATTTTCAATCGGGATGCCTAATTACACACTGGAAACCACAAAATAATAATCTCTACTAGATGACATCATCATGTCAACAGGAGCAAATGAACCAGAAACCAATAAACAAAAGTTACAAAACATAATTTAGAAGTCTTTATTAAGTATCCATTTCATTTGTTCACTTTCCATAGAAAACTAGAAATTGTTTTTACCCCCCAAACTTCCATTACTCACGCAACAGAGAATTCAATGGAATTGATAAATACAGCAATTGTACATTGTGCTTTAAACAAGGAAATCTTACATAAAGGTTCCACAAAATCATTTACATGTACATATACACAACTGCACCAAAACACATCAACTGGTCTGTACAAATGTTCGGTAACCTTATTTACAGAATAATAATAGAACAGCTGCAACACATCGGTAATAACACGAACTGCTGTAGAATCTGACCCCACGTTTTGTGGACAACAGGGAAACAGAAGCAAGTTTCTGTGGCCATAGAATATTTCTCTACACCTCAAGCCAACCTTTGTCGTCACGGTATCGATCCGACACGTCATGACAACACTGTAACCATGACAACAGATTGAGACAAATCAACATCATCTGTAACATCACAAACATTTAACTGATAACACAAATTGCTCAAAAAAGCCAAGTGCACTTAGCAAATTATATGCATCAATATATATTCACAAATACAAACTTTCCTGTTCATTCGTACACAATATCTGGACTTATAAAAATAGACTCGATACAATCCAACAAATTCTAATGAACACCTTTTGTACAGGTGCAAAAATACCAATGCGATTTCAAAGTATAACAAATGCAATAGGAATTGAAGCAAAGGACATTGTTTCCATAGTAACAGGTCAGCATTTATAACATACAGCTACTAGACACCTAACGTATCCACCAATAAGTCTACCAATCCATCACCGACACATTTATACTACATTTACCAAAAGCCCACGCAACCTTACCAACACCTCCATTACCCTTGGCTTGGGTGCAGTATCAGCAATATTGGGTTAATATTATGCAGTTCGTACATGGCATATTAGCACTGAAAGGGTCGTTTTGAAATGCCAGACAAATGAACACATGTGAAAGCACAGTTATGGGTGAAGTTGGGTTCAATTGAATACATTTATGAATTGCAAGTCTCAACATAATTTACTGGCACAAGTTCATTCTAGACATGTACGGTACTAATAACCATCTATTAACACAGAATGTGCATATTCTTTTAAAATGCAAGACAGCAATTAGACCGATTACATCAAGACCATATATCAGCAGAAAGATATTACCAATAGTTGCAAGTTTGATCAATCATCTCGTTGGAAAGCACACATTTCTGTTCTCAACAATAAACATCACTCTTAAATGCCCTCGTTTAGTGAAATAAAACTGACTGATGCACAATCAGTTTATTACATACAACTCATGTTCATGAATCTTCAGCAATACAATATTCCTATAATATTTTGATTGGACCACTCTTATGTTCCATCGCCTTTAGTCCCTTGCAGTAAAGATTCAGTAGCTCACATAAATAGCTCCATGCAACCATGACTGGCAGCAAATGTTCAACTTCCAGAATCAGGGATTTACTCCAGAGCTTTGTTCCACGGTAGGGTTGCATTGCAGCAGTTCAGTACAGTACAGCTCAGTACACATTTGACTTGTAACACACTCAGATCAACTCTTGTATGGCAGTGACATCGACAGCAGCACTGGTCTGGCGTCCCGCGGGTGACCAGCGACGTTAATGGGCGGCGAGTCCTTCGTGTAACTCCCAGAGGCAAGTGGCAAGTGGATTGGACGCCTCGACGGCACTCAGCGCAACGTAGGCAAGGTGCTGCTCATGTTTCTTGAGCTGGCTGTAAAACAGAAATAGTGTGACTTGTAACAATGTAATTGACACAAACTGCAAAGCGCGGATTGGACGCCTCGACGGCACTCAGGGCCACGTAGGCAAAGGTGCTGGCTCATGCTTCTTGAGCTGGCTGTGAACCACAAGAAGCAAGACTTGTAAGATACGACACTAGTGCAAACAGCAAGGCTCATGACTTGTGACATAAGGTAAGGATTGGTATGTTAAGTTCATTTAACATGGATGTAACTGAATGTCAACATTTTATCACCTGTGAATATTATTATTTCAACGCGAACAGCAGTCACTACATGTGAAGTGCATTTGAATTGTGTTTTGAAATATCTGAATGATCATACTGCAAGTCACGTACATACCTTCTACCCAAAGCAGAGTAGCGAGCCAGGTTACGTAGAATCAATGCTGAAGTCAGCCGGATGTGCTTTGTCACAGGCCCTTCCTTCACCTCCTGTTTAAACGATGATATGAATTCCATAGTACACAAATCTTCAATTGCTCAAAAAGAATCACTCAGTGTGGTAATTTGGTGACAACAGCATGCAGAGTAATGACCGAAGAGAGACAGAACAATCATGCAAAAACCTACTGGGAGTGTCTTTGCTTTGGTGGACCCTGCTCCCGTCTGGTGAATGAAACGAGAGACAATCATGTACACGTAAGTTAAAACTGAGGCCAAACGAATGTGAAAAGTTAGGCCAAATGCATGTAACGTTATAATGGTTTGACAACAACTCCAACATTGTTTCACATCAATGGATTCTAAAGTGTTTGCCTCTCATGTGCATGACACACGGCAAATACCGGTACATGACAACAGCAAAATCCACCAAATTCATGAAGCAATATCGCTGCCTGCCGTAATGGGAGATACAAGAGAGAAAACGTGGTAAAGTGAGAGAAAAGTCTTAAAATTTG
Organism: Terebella lapidaria; assembly: GCA_949152475.1. Classification (NCBI taxonomy): domain Eukaryota; kingdom Metazoa; phylum Annelida; class Polychaeta; order Terebellida; family Terebellidae; genus Terebella; species Terebella lapidaria. Next base: position 22,963,525 of record OX424558.1, on the reverse strand, counting down.
TGCTGAGCAGATAAAACACTGACCACAAGCTCTGGAAAAGGCGGCCGCTGTGCGAATCGCCGGATCGCTTGCATGGCAGCGTCCTGAGGGTAGCTCTGGTTGCCGGCGGTCGAAGCGGTTGTCGAGGGTGTCGTGGCACTAGAGGGTGGTGTTGCTGTCGGCTGAGGAGCCGCAGGTGGCGCCGCTGCTGCAGGTGGTGCGGTAGTGGCCTGCTGACGCTTCACTAACGAAGCCTTCAGTGCTGCCTCCGTCAAGTGACGATCCTTTTTTATTACAAAGAACAACATTTTGATTACATGTACTTGTACTGACATCACAATGTCCATGAACAAGAGCATAAAACATCATCTGAGTAAAGGTAAATCGGTATCATCATTTACATCACAGTATATGCTTCCAAATCACTAGTATTTAATGCCGGTACCAAGAATTATTTTTCCCAGTACCAATGAAATAACATATTCCACCAACCTGTAGATGAGTCATGAGAGACCATTTCTGCCTCTTCACCCCGTCACATCCAGCCCAATGGCACTTGGTTATAGTTGGCTGCTTCTCAAAGTGCTCTTTGATGACATGCGAACTCACAGCCTTGGCTGTTTCGAAGTTCCTGCAATCATTTGTATACATTTCAATACAAACCACTATGTAAATGTTACACCTTGAATTGACACATCTGATATAACCACAGTTGAAATGAAGGTTGGTTATTAAGCAAGTGGCACTGTGACCTTGGAATTTTGGCATTGTTTATGCTAACTAGACTGTTACTTAATTTCAATGCAGAAGGTAATCCTGAGAGCTCATATAAAGCACCACTCACAGCCTGCATGTGGCCCACTCGCAGCAGTACTGGCGAGCAGTGGTTTGAGATGGTTGACCCGTGCTGGCCGAGGTCGAGGGTTGCGAGTCTGTGCTGCTGCTGCGGCTCTTGACTGTTCCCACCTTCTTCTTCTTTGCAGACTTCTCCGTGGACGGCGTGCGGGCCGGCCGCTTCTTCTTGGCCGAGCCTACGCTGCCCGTGGGCGAAGCTTTGCTGGACTGTGGACTAGCAGGGGGCGGAGTTGAGACCGGACTAGGGGTAGGGAGCGTGTTGCCAGTCAGCGCCTGAGAAGACGGCGCGGCTGTAGAGGCTGGGATCTGGATGCTGGGGGCTGTCACAGCTGTCGAGTGGACTGAAGTGGCTGCTGTGGGTGATGCTGAGCTGACTTCTGAAGCTGGTCGAGGCTGCACTGGAGCTGGCTGTGTAGTCTGGGCCAGCTGAGATCCTTGGATGGGGGTCATTGTCGTGGCTACAGTTTGTACGTAGTGCAAAGTGTCCTGTTTGCCTTGGAGAATGACTGTGAGCTTGCCACCACTGCTGGCAGCATGCTGAAGCAGCTGCACTTGTGACATGCCCGGCTGCACGAGTTGACTCATGGGGATGACTTGACCCTTCGATGTAACGAACTGACCTTGAGCCTGTACCACCTGCTGCTGTCCTTGGATGAGCTGAGTTTGGCTGCTGGCTGGAACCACCTGTTGTCGGATGACCTGCTGATGAACGCCTGGCTGACCAGTCACTAGCTGGGAGCGGACTATCTGGCCCTGCTGGACATAGTGCTGAACATACTGTGGCTGGCCGGGTCTCACTTGCTGCAACAATTGCTGTGGCTGGCCTTGTTGTATGACTTGCTGACCTTGTACAACTTGCTGACCTTGTACAACTTGTTGGCCCTGTACGACTTGTTGGTTCTGTACAACTTGTTGGCCCTGTACGACTTGCTGTCCAGACTGTGCAACTTGCTGGGTAGGCTGTACAACCTGTTGGCCCTGTTGTACAGACTGTTGTGCAGGCTGAGTGGGCTGGCCACTAGTTTGAATCTGCTGGACCAATTGCTGTTGCTGAGGTTGTCCAGGATTAACAAGCTGCTGGTGCCCGGCGACGTACTGAGGACGAATTTGTTGCTGTGCGGCGACTACCGTCTGGACGACTTGTGGCTGGCCGTGCAGCACCTGACTCGTCATAGGCATTCCCGAAGTCTGTACTTGATTCTGTACCACCTGGGGCTGTCCATGGACCGCCTGTGCTGGCTGTTGCCCCGCCACTGGCTGAGCAGCTCGAACCACTTGCTGAGGAACTGCCGCCGTCGCAACTGAACCTTGAACACTGACTGACTGAGGGACGATGAGCCTCGAGGCAGGCACGGAGATCTGACGAACCTGTGGCTGGCTGGTTGTCGCTCCAGGTGATGTAGCCTGCTGGACTGAGGCTAGGGACATCCTCACCATGGTTGCTGGAGTTTGACTTGCGATCACCTGGCTGGTGGCTACAGAGGTTACCATGGAAGACTGTGGAGCAAGCTGATGTGCCTGAACTTGTTGGGGCTGCATCATCATCTGAACGGTCTGTTGTGGTTGACTTTTGGGCAGGATGTAGGTCTGCTGTGATGGGGAGATCTGTGTGGCAGTCGATGTGGCTGGCTGAGGAGTCGTGCTTTGGGCCGGCTGTTCCTGCTCAGTGGTCGAGCTCTGAGCTTGTGCTTGTAGTGGTGCCACTGGGGCCTTGGGAAGAATGAATGCTTGGCTCTGGGGCACTTGCTGTGGTACTGGGACTGCACCAGCCGCTGATGCGGGTGCAGTCTGAACCTGCTGCTGCTGACTGAGCAGCCACTGCTGCTGCTGAATCTGCTGTTGCATTTGTTGGAGTTGCTGAAGTTGTAGTTGCAGCTGTTGTTGCTGGATCTGCAGATGTTGTTGAGTCTGCTGTAGCTGGACAGGATTCTGGACCACAGGCTGCCCGGGAGCTTGCATCACAACCTGTTGTTGAGATTGCTGACCTGGTACCATGGCAACTGGTTGTTGGGCAACTGTGCCAGCCACTGGGGGTTGACCTACCATCTGTTGGACAACTTGCTGAGGCTGTGCAATGCTGACTGCGGGTGGCTGAGATGCCACAGTAGCAACTTGTCCAGTACTGCCTGCGGGTACAGCTAAAGGATTTGCCCCTGGAACCATCTGGACTGAAGCTGGAGTGGCCACCATTTGGGATGCAGGTATCTGGTCAACCTGACCCTGAGCTGGGAGGGCCTGCACCTGGCTATACACCATCTGCACTGGAGCCGGGGCCTGGCCAGCTGGAGCAGCCACAGGAGGCGTCGGTGCGGGATGTGGTGTCACAGACTGAGGAGCCTGTGTAGTGCTTGAGCTTTCAGATGATTCCTTGGGCTCACTTTCACCTTCACCATCATGGGTTCCATCAAGTTGTGGCACTTGGTATCCATCGTGGGCTTCAGTCGACTTCGGGAAGCCATTTTCAACAATCTTAGATTCACTGTCCTCCTTTGATATCTTAGTTTGATGGGATTCATCACATTTCACGCTGCTATCCTTGGAATTTTGAGATGAGATTTTGGTATCCGTGCAAGCTTCTGATGATGAATGAGAATTCAAGTTGTTTGAGTTTTCATTCATGCAATTGTTCAAAGCCTGCAAGGTTTTGGAGTTTTTCGCTGGCATATTACAATCGCCATTTCCTAAGTAATGAACCACTCCATTCATATTTGACACTTGGTTCTTGAGAGATAACACATCTGGCACGTTACTCGGAAGTTTATTCTCACCATGTTCCGATGATCCGTTTGATACTTTGCTATCCATTGAGTCAGTACCATTCATACACGCTACAGGCACACTATCATTGGAGCCGGCTTCCTTGTTGGACATATCTTCGCTCACAACAGGTTTGCTCTCTTCTGAGCCAGTTTGAGATGCTTCTTCTTCGTCCAATAACACAGCACTGTCATCACAACCTTCCATCACACCATCCATGGGCTCACTGACCACTGAATTGGGCACTGTTTGGTCCAACTCCTGCTCAGCCAGAGGTTTGATGTCCTTGTCCAGAGTGTCGGTATCCCTGGAGCTGGCATCAGGCTCCACTTTCTCCTCTGAGTCACTGTCAAGCGAGCCCTGTCTGGCCACACTCTCTATCACATCCTCGAGAGCTTTACTGTCCGTGATCACAACTTCGCGGGCTTTAGCCGCTTTAGGTCGTGGGGACCTCTTTGGCCTGGGTTTAGCATTGGGTGTGGTGGGTGCGCTGCCTGAAGGTGTGCTGGGTGGTGATGTGGCGGACTTTCGGCGTTTGGCGGCTTTGGACTGAGGAGAGTCTCCTGGAATCTCTATGGAAGGCGGGTTAATAATGGGGGCTGGTCCCTGAGGTGGCTGAAAGTTGCTGGTAGCTGGTCCCTGGTGTTGCGTTGTCGTGGAGGACGATTGTGGCTGGCTCGGTCCCTGGTAGGACTGGAAGGGTGCTGGCTGTGCTGGCCAGGAAGGTGGTGTTCCCGTTGGCGACGATATAACTGGTGCAGTAGCGGGCAAGTTGCTGACGAGACTTTCAGCATTCTGCTGTTGGAAGGTCTGCTGGCGATTCAAGTTTTGGGCCACTTTACTGGCTAACAAGCTTTTTATCAGTGTTGTATTGGAGCCAGAGCCCTGGGCTGAGCTTGGAATGTTTTGTTGTGGTGATACCGGCCTTGGAACCCCTTCGGCTGGTCGACTCGGCTGGCCCATTAGTGCCTGTTGTATCGTGGGATACTGTGTAGGGCTGAGAGGCACCTGGGGAGACATTGACATCATGGAATGCGCAAACTTTGTCGGCGACACGGGCGGTGACTGCATCTGATTGCCTTGGAACCCAGGCTGAGTGGTCAGGGACACGGCACTGATGGGAGGCGGCCTGACCGGCTGTGGCAGATGCTTGTTGGGGCCTGGGCTGGCAACACGGTGTGGAGGTGGAGGACTCTGGGCCACCAGGGGACTGTTAGGGGTTGGTGTCCGTGAAGGGGGCCTCATTGGCATACTTTGGCTTGCATCTGCAAAACACAGATTCATTCATCACAGTGCTATTTGGAATGCAAACATTTCTTCTCTATGGGTACTTAGGAATTTGTTATTTTCAGCACTGGTACGTTAGGAAATTCCCAAGTACCTGTATTTGTTGGGTGTGCTGCTTGGACTTTCTTCTTTAATCCCCTAAAGATATGATCCACTGAACCATCAGGCTTCTTGATTTTGATGCTGTCAACTTTGGGGAATGTAATCCTGAAACACATACATGTAACATGAAATATCTCCAACTTTCTTGTCTCATTACATCTCAATCGCAATACATTTCAACACAATTCATCATGTTCAATCAATGCCACAAATCTCACCTGACACAGCTGGCAAAGCCATTGGGATTGACGATGTTCTTGACCTGCTGGCGACTACATTTGGAGAGGAAGTCACTGTACATTTCAGATCTGGAGATGTCGTCGACGCCGGGGACGCCAGTGCCCACATACTCAAAGTTAGTCTGTAGCCAGTTACAGGCCTGAGTGTCACTGTCCAGCTCTAGGTGCTGTGTCAACGCTGCCAGGTTTGGGATGGATGGCTCTGTAAATGTGAAAGAATTACTTGTAACAATATTGATTTCCATCTCTTACTTGTAACAACAACTCTTTTTGTCCACAACTAGACTTTACTTCATCTCATCAAATTAGCACATGGCTACTCAGTAACTTCCTGTCACCAAACACTTCCAGTACACATGTACTTAAGTAACATCATAATGCATACAGTTGAATGAGGTCATCATCAATATCATAATGTGCATATCAAGAAGTTCACACATGTATCATAATGTTCACAATCTTCCCCGGAACTGAAAAAGAAACGAAGCATAATGAACTGCAATTCATGCGAAAGATGGGAGTGATATGATTTAGAGTCTAATTTTGAGTTTGCCGTCAGACAGTGCCTCTAACAGTTTCAAGGGTGAAGCACCTTTCTTGGTAAGGCAGTCTGCTAGCTGTTCTTTGCTACCAGTCCACAGAATGTTCTCGACTTGACCGTTGTCCAACATCTCTCTGATCGCACTGATCTCTCTCCGGAGTCGTTTCTCTGACACTGCCTTAGTGGACTTGAGTGCCTGACACAGTGGAAAGCTGTCTAGCACACAGATGATGGGCAGAGTGATCCTGTCGCAAGTCCCTGAGGTTAGTTCACCATACATCGATGCCAGATACACTGCCGTGTCCAGAGCATCTGCAAGAGCCAACGTTTCCCCACTTAGTGAACTTCGAACCACACGTCGAATCCGTCGAGATTGCCAACATATTGGCGAGAAACGTCCGTTTGCTCCCATGAGCACAATGAAATGTCCACCCTGTGAACCTCCGTCTGGTAAGTTGCCAAGTGAAGCATCACTGAATACCACCAGCTTCAACTCCGTTTTGTCCCCGAGTTGTTGAAACTTCAAGGTCACCATGTCCGAATGCAGCCGTTTGATTACCTTGTTCACTTCATTTATGTCACTGACAATAGCATTTTTCAAGTTTGCAGATAAGCAGCATGCATCGAACATGACATCTGGTCTACTTTGTTTGGCTATCCACAAAATTTGTCCTATTTTGGAACCAAGCTGTTCTCGCTCTGTAGTGTTCACAGAATCATTTGAGGACTTTCTCGATGGGTCCACATTTATAAAGTTCAGGCTTTTCACGTAGTTTGCTTGACTAACGAACAAGTCTCCAGATCTGGTCTCCAGGGATATTCCGACGTAGCGGAAAGTCTTCACCTCCTCTCGTCCAACCCGAAAATATTTCCTGATGTGAGGAATCACGAGTCGCTCAAATTCCGCAGTTCCCGCCCATATGAAATCATCCACATGACTTGCCAGGATTCCATAGACTGTTTCTCCTTCTCGTTGCTCGCTTGTCCAGAAGAACACAGCCGGATCCATGGCAGAGACCTTGGCCCCAGTGCCAAGAAGAACATCTCTGACTCTATTGTACCACTGAAGGGAAGCATCACAGAGACCATAGACACATTTTTTCATTTTCCAGATTTTTCCTTTAGATCCTGCTTCCTTTGGAGGGCGAATGTAGATCTCCCTGTTTATCTGTGTACCTTGTAGAAATGCTGTTTTTATGTCCATAGAATGAGGGATCCAGTTTTGTTGTGCAATCACTGCAAGTATCAGGCGTAAGCTCTCTGAGCTACATGTTGGAGAATCTTTTGGCAATGAATGTCTCTCAAACTCCTCAAAGCCTCGTGCTACGAGTCTTGCTTTTTGAACTGTCCCCTCTGTTGTGTCCTTCACTGTGCATATCCATCTCGTGGTTATACATTTCTCCCCATTATCAGGTACTTCCTCATAGACTTGGTTGTTAAGCCAGCTGTTTAGCTCAACCTTCTTTGCTTCTTCGAACGATGATTCCACAATCATCACATTTTCTTCTGCAGTCTCTGCATCCACTATGTCTTTTGTACTCATATCCACAGCTTTTTTAACTCCTTCCATGTGGTTTGGCTCCGAGTACCGCACATTGAACCAATTCCTGTACCCACCAGTAGCTTTCCCAGCTCTACTGATTACTTCTCCGGCATGTCGTACTCCATGTTCAACATACTGAAACTTTTCCCCAGGTTTAAATTTCGTAACCTTCTCTTGTGGGGCTTCCACATGTCCCAAACCACCACCTGTCGGGTTTTCATCTATTTCCACATTATCATTATGATCATTTGGATTCTGAATTTCCTCATCACTGTCATCAGTTTCATCTCCACCTGTTTTAGATGGACCGCTTTGTCCATGCTTGCTTCCTTGTTCATCAGGTCTGTTCCCACAATGTTTCTGTTTTGACTCAATGGAGACTTCAGTTTCCTCTGTTCTGCCGACTTTTCTCAGTCTCGATCGATGTACTCGGACAACTAGTCCTCCATGCCTGATGAATACAACAGCTCCATCTTGTCCAATTACCACTCCTGGGCCTTTCCATTCATGACTGTCTGGCCGTTTATAGTAAACTTTGTCCCCATGCACAAATGTTTCGTCACTGTTTCTTGTCTGTTTTCGCAAAGCACGACGAATCCTCTCTGAACAGTCAGCTTCGGCATAAGCCTTACGTGCAGCATGCATCGCAGTAATGTTCTCCGCCACTGTTGCACTCGTTGTTGTCGCTTCCAGTGCAGGTAGCTTGTCAGTAAGTACTGAGGGCATGTTTGGGTTTCTGCCAAATACCAGCTGATACGGACTGTAACCAGAGACATTCAACAGAGAGTTCTTGGCCATGAGTGCCCATGACAGTGACGTATCCCAGTCACACTTGTTATCGTGTTTCACTTTCCGAATGATCTCCGACAGTGTCTGATTGTGTCGCTCAACAATCCCATTGCTCCAAGGACTGTACCCAGCCGTCGTTTTCACCTCCATATTGTAGTTTTCTGCCATGTCCCTGACTTCTGCACTGTTAAATTCACCACCGTTGTCACTCAAAAGTTTTTTGCACGGTCCATAGATTCCAATCCAATGACGAATGAACATTTTTACAAACTCTGACGTCTTTTTTGTTCTCATGATACATCCTGCACTGAAGCGTGTGAAAATGTCAATCATGTGCAAGTACCACAGGTTAGGTCCGAGTTCATGAAGGTCAACTGCTACTGTTTCATTGAACTCCTTTGCTAGCGGCAGTGAAGTCGCGGGCTTTGGTGGTGCCCGACCAAATTTCTTACAAACACCACAGTCATTGACAATGTCTTCAAAAATTTTTTTCAACGTTGATGTGACTTCTACTCCAGCACACTTCACTAACCCCAAGAGTTTTGCTGATGATGCATGACCAAACTGTTTGTGCAACTTGATTATAGCGGCCTTTTGTTCCAGTACTGTCATTTCTGTTATGCTGAGAATCTCATTTTCTTCTGTTGCCTGTGCTAGTCAGCTCGATTCCTCATCCCGCAAACTGACACAATAGTGTCCTGTTGATGTGAACTCTAAGTTTATCTTCTGTCCTAGCATCTTGGCCTGGTCCTTGTCAAGATCCAAGATTGTGCCAGCTGTTTTCAGTGATCGCTTGCTGAGTAAGAGTGGTATGTTTGTGTCCACTACTTCGGTCTCTATGTAGCACTTTTTCTGTCCAATCTTTGCTGGGATCTTTGTCTTCTGAGCCGATTCCACAATGGCTCCATCACCAAACTTGAATCTCTGGTTGCTGGGTGATGATGACACCTGGACTCTATCACTTTCCTTGAGACTGGCCACATAGTCCTGTAGCCACTGTTTTCCACACACGGTCTTTGTGCAGGCAGTGTCCAGGACTGCTGCCCCGCTGGCCTCCACCACCAGAATGTCATTGACTTGTGATTCTACTTGATTCTCCTTGTTGTATAGCGTCAAATTACAGATCTCTAAATCGTCTGTTGCCTCAGCTTGAGTGGCCTCTGCGGTACGTACTGATTCATACCTCTGTTGTCTACCTCTGTCTTGTCTCTCTGACTCATACCTAGCCCTTGGATTCCTGTTGCCTTGTCTCTCTGGACAGTCCCGCACCCAGTGATAAATGCTTTGGCAGATTGCGCACTTGCTTGGTCTCCCATATCTATTCAGTGGATTTGTTTTCTTGGAATCAGTTGGATTTGAAAACCTGTGTCTGTCACTCGACTGTCGTGTGTAAAGGGCTGACTGTTGTTTCAAAGTTATTGGTTCTTTGGTGCTGCCAGATTCCCCAAATATTCTTTTCAATGCGGATTTCATGCTTATATATGTGAGATCACTCGTAGCTGTCAGTGCTAACTGTCGCTCTTTGACATCTAGGTTCGCACCATCGAGAAGCTTGAAAGCCAGGACTGCGTCTGGTAATTCCATCTCAAATTTCTTGCACCTGTTGTACTTGTGTTCGAATTCTATCAGAAAATCTGCCATGGTGCTGCCTTCTGTTTTCCTGAAGTGTTCAAAGTCTGAATAAGCCTCGAAAGCACTGTCTCTGTCTTCTTTCTTGAACACAGCATCCAGAGCCTCCAGGAGTGTGTCCAATCCATCGTCCGTATTGAGATCTGCAGCACTAACCTGAAGGGCTACATCCCTTGCTTTCCCTGGGGTGGCTGTGAGTCTCAGAGACACAGCTAAAGCTTGTTTATCTTTAGGGAGCCCTGTCATCAACTTCCATATTTCCAGCTGATTCCTCCACTGTTCGTATGTACTTGTTTCTCCAAATTCTGGGGGGTTCTTGTAATTGACTGCCATCTTCTTCAACCACGCTCTGCTACCAAATTGTAACAACAACTCTTTTTGTCCACAACTAGACTTTACTTCATCTCATCAAATTAGCACATGGCTACTCAGTAACTTCCTGTCACCAAACACTTCCAGTACACATGTACTTAAGTAACATCATAATGCATACAGTTGAATGAGGTCATCATCAATATCATAATGTGCATATCAAGAAGTTCACACATGTATCATAATGTTCACATTACTGTCCAGATAACGAAGGTCATGCTGTTTCCCCAAACTCAAAAGTGACTCAAAGATGAATTATCAGAACTCCCAAGTACTAGACAGAGTATTGACGAGTCAACTTACTGGAAGGAGGGGTAGGGAGAGGTACAGTACGTTTCACTGGCGGCGCGACCCTCTGCGGAGTGGTCACTGTACGTGGCACTGTCGTACTATGCTTTTGATGATCCTGGCCTGCAGCCTATGAAACAAACACCCAATTCACAATCAACGTATTCAGCAAAAGTACACAGCTCAGTATCTATTCCAGGTCTAGACTTGCCATAGTTTGCAGTGAGGAACCTACCTGTGCAGTGCTTTGCTGCGCTGTCATCTGTTGCTGGATGGTGGTCTGAGAGGCAGGTGGTGCCACCTGGCCAGAGACAGGAACACTAGTGACATGTTCCACGACCTTGATCCCGAGCAGTGACTGCGGCCCGTAGGACTGCGCCTCAACAGTAACCAGGTTAACCAGGGTTTCTGAGCGGAAAAGAAGAGAAATATTATAGCTAACTACATATATAATGTTCATATAAAGCCATGATGTAAACATTGAACCAAAAGAAAAGATATAAGCTGTATATTATATTATAGCGAACTACATATATAATGTTCATATAAAGACATGATGTAAACATTGAACCAAAAGAAAAGATATAAGCTGTATATTATATTATAGCGAACTACATATATAATGTTCATATAAAGCTATGATGTAAACAAAACCAAAAGAAAAGATATAAACTGTACAGAACAATCCAAAACTGCTTACCAACAGCCATGCGAACGGCAGCGATGTGTGTCGTTGTGACCTCTCCGAGTTCCGACAGCTGGTAGAGAGCCTCCAATGTGTAAACAATGAGCTGGATGTCTTGTACCGTCAGCAGGCGAATAATGTCTTCATAGACACTGTCTTCCAGATTGTCTCCGATCACGTCATCATTGGCATCCACCTGACAGAGACGGCTTAGGATGTCCAGCCCTGCAATGTGAAATATTATTTATTCATAATCCAGCATGATATTGTGATGAATCAAACTAGACGTCAAGGCCTAAAGATGCCTTGGAGGCATTTCGGTGTGATGAATAATTTATAATACTAGATATCGACGAAAATGAAAAATGTCGACAAATTTCGGGTCAAGGTCAAAGTTCATCCATAATACCCGCTAGACATGTTTGTCTAGTGCGACGAGTCCGAAAATACCATCCGTTTCGCTCTACGACGCACCGTTTCCGAGATATCGACGAAAACGAAAAATGCCGACTCGGCAAAAAAATTTCGGGTCAAGGTCAAAGTTCATCCATAATACCCCTTAGACATGTTTGTCTAGTGCGACGAGTCCGAAAATAACGTCCGTTTCGCTCTACGACGCACCGTTTCCGAGATAACGACGAAAACGAAAAATGCCGACTCGGCAAAAAAATTTCGGGTCAAGGTCAAAGTTCATCAATAATACCCCTTAGACATGTTTGTCTAGTGCGACGAGTCCGAAAATAACGTCCGTTTCGCTCTACGACGCACCGTTTCCGAGATAACGACGAAAACGAAAAATGCCGACTCGGCAAAAAAATTTCGGGTCAAGGTCAAAGTTCATCAATAATACCCCTTAGACATGTTTGTCTAGTGCGACGAGTCCGAAAATAACGTCCGTTTCGCTCTACGACGCACCGTTTCCGAGATATCGACGAAAACGAAAAATGCCGACTCGGCAAAAAAATTTCGGGTCAAGGTCAAAGTTCATCAATAATTCCCCGTAGACATGTTTGTCTAGTGCGACGAGTCCGAAAATAACGTCCGTTTCGCTCTACGACGCACCGTTTCCGAGATATCGACGAAAACGAAAAATGCCGACTCGGCAAAAAAATTTCGGGTCAAGGTCAAAGTTCATCCATAATACCCCTTAGACATGTTTGTCTAGTGCGACGAGTCCGAAAATAACGTCCGTTTCGCTCTACGACGCACCGTTTCCGAGATAACGACGAAAACGAAAAATGCCGACTCGGCAAAAAAATTTCGGGTCAAGGTCAAAGTTCATCAATAATACCCCTTAGACATGTTTGTCTAGTGCGACGAGTCCGAAAATAACGTCCGTTTCGCTCTACGACGCACCGTTTCCGAGATATCGACGAAAACGAAAAATGCCGACTCGGCAAAAAAATTTCGGGTCAAGGTCAAAGTTCATCCATAATACCCCTTAGACATGTTTGTCTAGTGCAACGAGTCCGAAAATAACGTCCGTTTCGCTCTACGACGCACCGTTTCCGAGATATCGACGAAACCGAAAAATGCCGACTCGGCAAAAAAATTTCGGGTCAAGGTCAAAGTTCATCCATAATACCCCTTAGACATGTTTGTCTAGGGCGACGAGTCCGAAAATAACGTCCGTTTCGCTCTACGACGCACCGTTTCCGAGATATGCAGGATGAATCAAGGATGACTCAGCAAAAAATTATTTCGACCTCTAGGTCAAAGGTCGTTTGAGGTATCGATCCCAAAATCAATAGGGTTCTTCCCTGGTGATATATAAACCTCCGTGCAAAATTCTGCAACTATTGCCTAAATATTTTTTGAGTTATCGTCCGGAAACCAAGTTCCTCGATTTCATCCTCACGGACCTCACGGACCTCGGAGCCGGATCCAAAAAAAAAGTACACCCTAGAGATGTTTGTCTAGGGCGACGAGTCCGAAAATAACGTCCGTTTCGCTCTACGACGCACGGTTTCCGAGATATGCAGGAAGCCTCAAGGATGAATCAGCAAAAAATTATTTTGACCTCTAGGTCAAAGGTCGTTTGACGGATCGATCCCAAAATCAATAGGGTTCTTCCCTGGTGGCATATGAACCTCCATGCAGAGTTCTGCAACTATTGCATAAATATTTTTCCAGTTATCGTCCGGAAACCAAGTCTTAAAATTAGCCTTGATTTCATCCTCACGGACCTCACGACCTCCGATCCGGCTCAAAAAGAATAGGGTTCTTCCTCATATCATTTCTGACTTGCGGTGAAAATTTGACAAGGATCCGTCAAGGCAATCTAAAGTTATCGTCCGGAAACCAAAAGTGGCGGAAGAAGAAAAAAAAAAAAAAAAAAAAAAAAAAAAAAAAAATTAGCCCAAAGGCTAAGATAGGTTACCGGACATTTTGGTTTGGCCATGGCAGCATTGGCAGGTAACAGACCTTGAGATTTACCAATCAAGGTTCGCAGTGTAAACATATGACCTTGAGATTTACCAATCAAGGTCATCCGTATGAACTTCGATGTTGCCATTACATGTAGGTGTGCGGCATTTGATATTCTATATGTTGGTTGGAATCATTTAGGCCGCTCAGGTCAATTTACACATTCCAAGTCAGACATTTGGCACTCAAGGTCATCTGACGTCAAGTTCAAGGTCATCACTAGTTGTGCCATATATGTCTTCCTATATGTTCATAATGCAAACATGAGCTCTATCTGCAAGCATTTCATCTACAGAGGCAAATCTGGGCATTTTTTGACCCCAAAATGGCTGTTTTGACCTTTCAAGGTAATCCAAGGTCAAATTCAAGGTCACCACACAAGTCGCCATATATGACTTCCCATTTGAAAGTGCCAATTTCTATGCTCTATCTTCAAGCGTTCTATGAGTACAGTCCTGCCAGCTCCCATTATGAAAGAAAAAAGTGCCGAAAATTTTGTAAGTCCAAAATTTTTTTCAAAGGGTGAAAAATTTTTTTTAACCTAGAAATGGCCCAAAATGGATAGTAATGCGATTTGGGGCGAAATTTTTTTTTTTCGCCGACTCTTTAAAAATTCAAAATGGCCGCCACACGAAGATTGGCGATTCAATGGCAACAAAATTTATACACGTCACAGGGGTATATAAGAGGAATCTTTTTAAGCAAAAATCTCAAAACTGATCAGACAGTTTTTGAGAAAATACAGACCAGGTGCAAATTTGAGCGTTTTTCGACCCAAAAATGGCTGTTTTGACCTTTCAAGGTCATCCAAGGTCAAATTCAAGGTCACCACACAAGTCGCCATATATGACTTCCCATTTGAAAGTGCCAATGTCTAAGCTCTATCTTCAAGCGTTCTATGAGTACAGTCCGGACAGCTCCCATTATGAAGGAAAAAAGTGCCGAGAATTTTCTAAGTCCAAAATTTTTTTCAAAGGGTGAAAATTTTTTTTTGCCCTAGAAATGGCCCAAAATGGATAGTGATGCGATTTGGGATGAAAAAAATTTTTTTCGCCGACCCGCCAAAAATTCAAAATGGCCGCCACACGGAAACCGGCGAATTTAGGGCAACCAAACTTATACATATCACAGAGGTATATGAGGGGAATCTTTTGAAACCACAAACTCAAAACTGATCAGACAGTTTTTGAGAAAATGGCTGTCAAAGTCCAAAATTGAGCGTTTTTCGACAAAAACGGCCGCCATTTTGAAAAAAGTGCGAAAATCAAAAAACAAAAAAATACCTCCTTCTCAAAATATTTTTAGGCATTTTTGTGCAAAATTTCAGAAGGATTCGATCGTTAACTTTAAAGATAAAAATGTTAACGCCGGACGGACGGACGGACGGACGGACGGACGGACGGACGGACGGACGGACGGACGACGGACGCAACGCCATGCCAATAGGTTATCGGACCAAAGGTCCGGTAACCTAAAAAAAAATTCTGCTAAAACCATAAAGGCATTTCTGCCGAAATGCCTTAAATATGCATGACAACGTGGGAAGAGCCTGCTAGATGATTGCAAGAAGTGGACCATGCTTACTCTATGATACTGGGTACATACCACTGACGACTTCAAATTTATCTGATGAACCGACGCACTTGGCCACGGTTTGGAGAATAACTCGTGTTGTGGGAACTCTGATCGGTTCCAGGACCATCTGGGGAAAACCATTAGTACATATCTAGTTAGACCAACTTATAAACATTAAAACTGATATTATTGATGGTTGTCAATGTGAAACTATGTTACAAGCTATCGAGTGTTTTTGAGTTATAGCGAGAAGGAAATCATAATCTGCTCATCTATGACTTACTTGTAAGGCCATGTTGCCAAGTGTATCGAGGGCTAACTGGCGCAGATTTGCATATTTACTGTGTATGCATAACAGGAGGAACCTGAAGAAAAACAAGGTAAAGTTTTGATGTTCACACTGACTTATGAGGTAAAGCAGACAGTGGCTACCTCTGCATCCACAAGCATTTATCTGCTGAATTTCATGGACTCACCTGTACACAGCAAGATTCTTGGCCATAACTTTCATGTTATCTTGTTCAAAGGAGAGATTTCTCATAATCATTGCCATCTGAAAAGACGAATTGTCAGAACTTCAAACAACCAAGGTCAAACGCAGAGGAATCTTGTGAAATTCATATTTTTTCATGAATATAAACATGATCAAGTCACACCAATCATGTTACAGCTGTATATTCGAAAACAATGTAATGCTCTTGATTCTGTTGAACTGTATATTACCTGTAGGACTCGTTGACCTTCAAGATTGTATATCCCAAGGTCATGACCCAGGTTGAGCACATCATCCCGGTCTTCGTGGTCATCAGGGGCCTCCTCCTCCTCACCCTCCTCAGGCCCAGGGTCGGCAGAGGTCGAGGGGTGTGGCGGACTGTCTTCATCACTCACTGGGGACACGTGGCCACAGTGATGGTGTTTTACTGAAATTGTCGAAAATATATTTGTAATACTATTTTTTCCCTTTATTGCAACAGTCACTTCTAAAATACCTTAGGTTTTACTGGAAGTTAAATTGAATACACCATTTGTTTGGTATATACCACAAATCTAAGAAATGAAACACAACATTACATACCTTTCGGTTTGTCAAGGCTTCCCGGAGACAAAAACTTTCTTATATCGCGGTCATGTACACTGCGATACCAGAACTGAGGAACAAAATTCAACATAGCTATCAACCCCTGTCTTATGACATACTAGTACATGTGGATAATTGCAATCTTTGACTTCCATCAACTAGCATAGATCGTCAGTATTTAGTAACTATTTACCTTCAGGAAATTCCTGTTGCCTGCCTTATGCCATCCTTGCTTATGCAATGTGTACATCGCCTCATAATCTGTGATGAAAACAAAATTCATCGATGTGATTGTTATGTTAACACAACAGGACAACATACCAAATTTGAACGCTGGCATAAAATTTAACAGACAAATCAAAACAAATGTTCTATTCAAATGTACTGACCCTCATCAAAGATCCCGATGTGAGCACAGAGCAGGCGGAGGATACGCGGGCACCTGTCGAGTTTGAGCGTGTGTCGCCCCTCGTTGGAGAGCAGCGTGCAGACATTGAGTGCAAAGTCCACCTCGTTTGGTAGTCCAGACAGCAGAGCCATCTCCAGGTTAGCATAGTCCCCATTGCTGGCCAAGTCCTTGACCTTGTGTAACCGCAGACTGCCTCGAATGTGGTCTGTGAGGAGAAATAACAGTCACTATATACACTGAGCTTACAGCTAGTTAGGTAATCATTTTTACATTTATTGAGGTAGTCTACCAATCATATATCCACCTACATTCTTTATGAGGCAATTGTATTATCTAGACACAAATATCAATGTTTGCAATATGTGTAAAATGCTTATTGTAGTTATTAACGATATATACTCTGTATAATTCATACGCAACTAAGTACATTGTAGTTCTTAATTTATGAATGACAATCTATAACCATGTCATTACCAACATGTTACATCATTAAAACCTGTTGCTTGGCTGGCTGATATATACATGAACATGTACACCACATACATTACGTAACCACGGTAACAGTACATTTTCCCGTGTCCCGATGTTACCATGACTTCATACCTGGCAAGATGTGCTGTCCCTGGTTGTATGTGAGGGGGACGCCATGCTGTGGGCCGGAGATTTTCTTGCGCTGGTGCAGGGCTTTCTCATCCCCCTGGTCGTCACGGACGCTGTCGGGATCCTCGTGGAAGTGGTTTAGCTTCTCATAGTGACTCAGGTATCTGGCAGGGCGAGATATACTTGTGTTTTCAATGACTGTTTTCGAAAGCCTCCAAAGCATAAAAAATTTTGCAATTAATTTGCAACTATTCTCCTACATTTCCGAGTAACTGAACACTTCTCATTATTTTCAGTTGGGCCGTGGAAATCCCTCAACATGAAGTAATTATGGTCATGATGGGGACAAAATGTTTTGTTCGCACATGGTGTCTGGTAGTGGTGATTAATTAGGACTTCTTTTTCTGTTGTGTGTGTGGATTGGATGGTGCTCTTTTGCATCATTAGCTATAAATAGTTATAATTGGACTTTCTGTTAACAGGCTCATTCTCATTGTTGACATGGAAAGTGGAAAGTATTCCTAACACTTTTAGAGCTAGCAATATTTATATTTACATGTCAGTACAGTTTGCATGCACATATACTGGTCAGTACCTTGGCATACATGGTATCTTGAATATTTGATGTATTTGGACATTTACTGGTGATTCTACCAAACATATTACAATGTAGTTATAAATCAGATTATGTTTATCATGTTTATATAGTTTTCATATGGCCTTCAACGTTGCACACTCTCAGTTGCACACTAGATCTATCTGATGAACTATCGAAGGGGTACATGTGCAAATGAAGCCTCAACAGTCAACACCACAATATACTACGCTGTGCACCGCTGGCAAACTGCCAAACTGCCTTCCATGAAACCACATAAACCACGCCACTCCACGATTGTACTACTCTGCCCAGACAATCCATTAAACATACACAAATTTTGGCTGCGCTACACTTCACATACGGTGGTGGCCGGCACATTTTTCTTCTTCTTCAGGGACTTGAAATCAAACAAAACACTAACACCACAAGCAAGAAGAGTTTCAGGTTACGAGGGCCTACAAACTAGTTATTCATCAAGAGTTTGAAGCGATATACAATGCTGTATTCTCTCAGTCAGTCAGTCAGTGAGTCACACTGAAGAATGCTACAACTAGAGGGGTGGCAGAATTAAACTTTGTCCATTGTTATGAATAGACCCGGCAGAAATGAAATGCCCAGAAAAAAAGAAAGAGCTGCACAGCTTGCACAAATTGGAAATCATGTGGTCGTGTAGTGGATGTATAAGTACCCATCATATACAGTCATTAGTGTCAATAACATCAAACCCGTCGAGTAGACACTGCTATAAGCATTGGACTCTCTCATGAATCATCGAAATACATGTATTATTATGTTTGGTGGTGTTGCATTAAGGTTCAAATACCTCGAACAACATCTTCGAAAAAGACAAGATTTTCCGACTTGTTACTGCGTGTTCACACAGGCCGTGAAGTATAACACTTGGCCAGAATCATGCTGTTTACCCGCAGATATCTGGACTGCACGGTCAGTGAAGCATGAGCGACATGTCCTCATCCATTACACAACAATTTCCGAGCTTAATACAGAGGAAAATGATGACACCCCACCACAGAACCCCACTCGTGGTTGCCATGGTGTCTTGAGTCAGTCACAGGATTTATTCCAATCATGACCATATGAGAAACGACCACTTGCTATGACTGATCTGATGTTACAAATGTTAAAGATTACGTAATTCGTAATCACGCTGAAATTGCATTTATATGAGCCACCATGACTGTACTACTCTCAACACAAGAGCAGAAACACTATCAATCTTGAAACACTATCACTATCAACCCCAGCCAGTATGACAATCTATATTCATCACTCTTAGCGAAGACTATGGAGTGATATTCGAGCGAACAAGAAGCAGACACGAGTATAAACATGATAAAGGGCAAAGAGATATTTTCGTACTGTTGATACCAGACGACCAGCCAGATTTTCTTTTCCTTTCAAGGCAAGGGCAGAACTGAAGAATCATGCCTGGTAAACGGTCATGCTGCTGTCCAGCAACACAGGCCAGGTCATGTCAGGACCAGACTGGTCCTATCATAGCCACCTGACATCTGTGTGCTGTCGCATAAAAGGCTTCCGCTGTCGTATACGTTTACACTGTGCTTGGGACTCGATCAATACTAGTGGCAACTTAGCCAGGCTGCTGGTTTGTACAATGTAACAGGAAGCCTGTCGTCTATCTCTGCATAGAGTCCATCTTGAAGGCGCTCAGGTGATATTAGTAGAAGGAAATTCGTGAAAATTCTGGGTGGGATTTTATTCTCCTGCTAGATCAGTCCTGACTCACTCAGATGAATACTGTGAATTGCTAGAATCTATACATACAGTGTACTGCAGAATACATGAAATCAATAGTACTCTATCACAAAGCAACCAGCTTTAGAAAGGAAACCAGATGTAGCATCATGCAAAATTAATGGCCGCAGTACAGACTACAGAGTGATTACTTTTTACAGCCTTGTTCACTAGCTAGGAAACAGACCAGTGGGATGACTGCACTGTAATTTAATGCTCTCAACTGTGGCAGAAATAATACATTTAATTAAAATTGCATTAGAATCGATACACGGGTTTTTAGTGGAACCCAAGCTGTTTCCGCATTTAAGCAAGTAGGGATCGATGCTTTTTGGTTTCGAATTTTATTCATGAATGCAGACTCAGATAAATTTGCATGACAGGTGAGCTACTTTTGTCCACAAACCCAACATGCCCAAGGGGACTAGAATTATGGAAAAGCTGCCAGAAACCACGCAGTCCTTAGTCCTCTGAGGTAAATATCACATGATTTATGTTATCTAATTTCCAAGATTCTACCAGGTTTTCCTTTATATTTTCCAGCACTATAAAAGGATTATACACCAGCTGTTTTTACAAGTGGTCGCTTTACATTGTACAGCCTTCAGTCTGGATATTATAACTAGATGTTTCCCTGAGGTGCCCCATTATCTTTTTCGAATGCAAAAGCTATTTCGGTCGATAGTTGTTATGGTTCTGATAGCATAAACACAGAAAAAAGTTTTGAGATCGGTCGAGGAATGCAACCTACAACAATAGAAGTCACAATAGAAGTCACAAGAGAACAAAATTTACATCTGCTTTATAACTGACTCTTGCAGCATTTGTCTTACCTGACGTATATGTGTTTCAGGGCCTGTGACGCGTTGGTGCACGCCAGAGGGACCCCAACCAACTCCTGTACCTCGTCCCATCTCTGCTCGTCATTCACCTGTCAACAAATCGCCCAACACAACGTAAAATATAACATACCGGTACGATATAACATACTGTATTGGTCCTAATACAATATACATGTAATACGATACAACATACTGTATTGGTCCTAATAGTGGCACGCCCCCTAATAGTAGAGCGCCCCCCTCTTTTCCCAAAAAATTTTCGATTTCTGCAATCTTATAATTCACTTCATATCTTTCTGATAAGATCTTAGAGTGTTCCAATCCACATATTTATGTTATTTGAATCATATTAAAGGGGATTGAAGGCTATAGGTATAGTACTCAGTGATTTCTTAAATTTGACCTCAATTTTTCGCGTGCTGCTGCAGGTCTTGCTTTGGCTCGCCGTGCTACTATTAGGACCAATACAGTACTTCCCACAATGTGCTCCAACAATGTGCTCCATCTAATACGGTGTAGTACTTAATACATTGTACTTCAATAGCTTTCCTTCTTGCACAAAAATTTGGATACGAGTGTACTCTCATTTGGGTCACATGAATTGTGATCCTTCATCCTTGGCATTGGCACCATAATACTCACAGCACCAACTGCCAATTTCCCAATGAATAACTCCCAAATGTTTTAATCCATAAAAGCTGTCCTGAGACACTGTGCTGTCAGCAGTGCCGTGAATGCGCAGTACAAAATTCAGAACAGAAATAAAGATTTAAGATACATGTACATCAAATCAACGTTCAGTCAGCATGGTCAGCAGTACGAATTACGCAAAGCAGTAAGCATTGGCTGGTTTGCAGTCTAAAGCACCAAGGAGTAACCAGTGGCTACTAATGAACTGAAGTGAACAGATCCCAGCACTCGCTGCCAATGCCAATGTGCGAGTCAGCCTGCCAGATAGAGACAGCCTGTCAATGCCTCCCACCCTGCAGTGCACTCCTGGTCCTGACCCTCCTTCCCCAGCCAGCCCGGGAAAAACCCGGCATACAGTTTCACTTGCAGAGGTATACCCACAATCCAAAAGTGTCCTGTGCTACCATTGGCCAGAGAGGATGGTTGCTGGAGTCCAGCTCTGGGGTATACCCAGGCACACAAACACACACAGGCACAGACGCACACTCCAGTGAGCCAGCAAATGAATGCTACAGAACCACATGGCCCCAAGTCAGGCCAGTCTGATCAATGCAATCAATGACTTCGTGTCTCACTGGTGTTGTGACCAGATATTTGGCACATGTTTGTAAACATGCTGCACACAAAATGTGCCACATGGTTAAATCTAGGTCAATACACCATGCTATAACCATGCCAGCATTTGCTCAGATGCAATTAAAACATTACCGTATTCGCGCGCATACAGTCGCATGTGCGTTTATCCGAAATTTGCTTGTTTTAGGCCACTTATAATTTGGAAAATATTTCGTACATACGCACATGTGCGATCGTTTTCGATAAGGGGTTGACTGTAAATGGCTTTGATCAGGTTCAGATAGTTTGACAGTTATACGAGGCCGACACGACTGTCAAAACGGCCCCGACTTGTCAAATTGCAATTACATGGTTTGGTGCACAAATGAATTCAGGCATCGGTACTTGTGTTGGTGTATGTGCATGATGTATAATCTATCGTTGCGTGAAGCTGTAGGGACTTCTGGAAACAAAAAAAATTTGTTGTTTGGGTCGTTGCTATTTCAAAACAAATCCACATGTCACTTGGAAGAAGAAATTGAAACAGGCAGCCTGATTGGTGGGGTTCTTTATGACGTCATATCTGGCCTTTCACCATTGGCTGATTCGTTTTGAAAGGTAACTTATGATTGGTTGGAATGTGAATCAGCTCATGAATATTGATGAGCACATGAAAGAAAAATGGCAACTTCCTGCTGGGCGGCAAACATCACAAACACGAACGAAACAAGGGCTTTTCAAGATGTTTATTCCACACTCATGAACAGAAATGACACATCCCGATCATAAGATGTCAAACGAAATCACAAGTGTCAATTACACTCATCGTAATTAGGCAATCAACATCACAACTTATTTGACAGTTTGCAATCCATTGACCGCAGACACAGCTGCGATTGACATGAACTGACGAAGTCACGATTGCACGAAATCAGTCAAGCACATGACATGGAACCGATGATCTTACGATCAAAAATTTTTTACTGTCATTCTTGATTTTGATTTTTTTTTCAATCACAAGCACATGTGCGTATATTCGAAATATACGCACACCTTCGACTATACGCACATGCGACTGTATGCGCGCGAATACGGTAGTACTCGTAGATATCACACTCCTGATGAGGGGTTTTATCTAGTGGAAATCACGCCCTGGCTTCATAGTTCACCCTCGAGATCTTTTTACAAGAAACAGACCTGAGTGTAGGAACGTGATATCAAAATCCATATATTTACATCTTGCCACATACTAGTATTATTTGATCCAGATAATAATTGACGTGTAATGGTACCACCTCTAATATCACTCCTGGGGAAGGGTGAGGGGGGGGGGGGGGGCATATCCACATTTTGTACCGGTTGGTACATGTAACTTGTTATCTTCAAAAAACCTACATTGGTAGAGTACAACCTGACAAACCTACTAGTGCCATACAATTTCCAGTAGTTAAAGTGATATTGGCAGAAAGTTGTGGATTTTGCCATACCTTTCTTCTCGATCGAAGAAAACATATTACTTGTAGTTATATATCTGTACTTGTATGCCCAAACACATGCCCGTTTCGAATTGATTTTGTTGCGAGTTTCTGGTGAAGACAGTTTGAGTTTGTTTAAATTACCGCCATTCTTGGTGCTTCGTGTATTCCTTGATGCAGTGCGATTGCAGTTTACTCGACATAACCTAGTTCATGCTCGATTGGCTCGAACACATACGACTATGTTCGAGCCAATCGAGCATGATTTAGGTAAAGTCAGAGGTAACTGAGTGGTGCACAAAAGGAAAGAAAAGCGGCTGCTATTACTGTAATGTGCTTCATTTATCCATCTGATCAAGCATAGTTTTTTTCTGTGACGTATTTTTCTGAGACCACAAGGATATCGTGTAATTGATTTGGAAAAAATATTTTTTTGTGCCAATATCACTTTACAAACGAATTGTGACTGCAATAATATTCAAGTGTTCAAATACATTATTATGATACTGGCAGCAGTACCAGAAACCCAAAAGCACAAACCGATAATAGTTTGTAAAGTACCCAAATATGATCGAATACCTGATGTTGAATCGTTGATTTTCACAAATCCTGTTTTTTTTTTTATGTTTGCCTGAGTGAGTAGCATGAGTAGCATTATAGTATTATGAGCTTCTAGTTCACCAAAGTATTGTCCATGGTTGGATATTGGTGTCAAATGTAATCCACAAAACCCACTGTTCTGTAATATACAGTCAAACCTCTTATTAGTGAACGAATTTGGAACCCCCCAAAAATATTCACTACCGTATTTATTCAATTAGTTCGAACAGCTAAAAATAATTAAATTTTGAAATGTTCGAATTATTAGATTCAGGATAAAATCGTCCGTCAAAACGAAAAAAAATCCCAAACCCAGATCGATCATGCCATGGCAGATAGGCCTACGCGAGTTGACAGATGCCGCTCATGCTGGCTGGTTAGGGCCTGTACCAGGGCTCGACAATAACACTTGCCCGGTGGCCCGGGGCCACTGAAACACATGGTCGGGCCACCAAATATGACTTCACAGTTGCCCAAACGGGTCACCAGATTTTCCTCTATTGATGGCCCGATATGAAGATTAAAATTTTCAGGGATTACGATATACCAATACACGGGCACACATGCACACAAGGGCAGTCATTTCACGGTTCATGTTTATGTTTTGGTTTCGTTTTCTGAACGTTTTTGTTGCGCTGTCACCATCTGTTTTGTCACATGATCGCAATAAATGGCAATTATTTACTTCCCGCTCGAGAGTTCTTTTTCTGAGAAGCAATGCACTGTGCATTCGCCAGGTGGCGCTTTATTTGACAATTAATGCAGCATAGCTGAACTCGACACGTTTTTTCACAAGTCGTTGTCGTTTACGCACTTTTTCGGTCCACTAAGACCCTAACCCCACTGGCCCGACAGGGCCAGTGCAATAAAATGCTCAATGTCAAGGCCTGCTGTACGATTGATATGTTAACTGCAGACAACTAGCATTTTTAAAAAAAACTTGAATATCTGGCTGCTAAATCGCCGGGTAACTGTAATTTATAATCTCGCATTGATGCTAGATTCTAGTCATATTGCAAGTGCATTCGAGTCACTCGACTCGGAAAATCTTCAATGGCCCGCGAACCGCCTGGCACTATGAGGTCCGAGCTTTTTGTCATATACCCTAGCATTGGAAGGCCTGATCGCGATCACTGCCACCTGGCGAATATATCGCTGATTTATTAATACTCATTTCGCAGTGCTGCCACCTGGCGAGTTGTAAGTTTTGGCAGCTGACAAGTTGATTTCGTTCGTTGTTTCAATCGAAATTTCGATCGTAAATTTGACTGTTCGAACTAAACGAGTCAATTTGAAAATTATTTTCTTGAATAATTTTTGGTGTTCGAATTATTAGAGTGTTCGAACTAATTGAATAAATACGGTATATCACTATTGTGTATGGAGGTGTTAATAATCGGAAGAGCACCCCAACGTTAAAAGATTCATTTGGGACAGAGGAGAAGTGTTAACTGAGAGTTGTTCACTGACTAGAGGTGTTCACTAATGGAGGTTTGACTGTAGTATTTTTTCCAACAAATTTATGAGAAAACAATTTGTAGAAATACATGCATACATGTACTGCATGTATCACCACTGACAATATAATTTTTAGTTTTAACAAATTACAACATCAAATGTACATCAACGCTGTAGCAAAACTTGCCATATTCAATTGGCCAGCTCATGCTCAATTATAATTTATATCTGATCATAATAAGCCCTTTAAGAGAGCACCCCCCTCTTTCCCCCAAAAATGTTCAATTTTTGTAACCTTGTAACTCAATTCATATCTTTCTAATAAACTCTTGGAGTGTTCCAATCCACATATTTACGTTAATTTTTGTACAGCTAATCGAAGGTATATAAATTATGTCGCGGAATACACTTTTTGAGCAATCTTTTTGGTGGATTTTTAGGATGATTATAATGGTTTTACGGCAATAATAAATGTATCATGTTGATGTACAATGATTTTGATTGTACAGGTGGTACAATCATAAAGAGATTTTATTGAAAATTTCAAACACACGATTCAATCCACAATAACTATAAAGACCCCCAAAACTTGATAGAGAACCATGGTTTTCTCAATAATGGTAAAAAATGCCAATACGCAAAACTAAAGGACAGGGTATTAGCCTCTACATGTAAACAAATAAATATGGATTAACCCAGTTTAACACATATAACCATCTTAAGTTTGTCTGAGTGTTGTGCTACTTTCAGTTTCCAGCACCCCCATTGCTAGCCCTGAAAACAAGGCAAAAGCAGGGTGTATTTTAAGATTTTTTTTTTTTCGTTCACCCTGCTTGCCTTGAACTGATGCATTTGAGAATCCACGGAGAAAATGACGGAACACCCCCGGTCACTTCAACTCGACAATTCATGCAGAAATACACATTTCACGCATACATCGCTTGTTTTTTTTATGCACGGGTCCTTATACTACATCACCGGCCAGTTTATGTTGAGAAATATCCAAGTTTATTAATGAATACGAAGATTTTATCCAGTTTTCTGCAAATCTGCCAGCGGTCGGATTTTCGAGCCGCTCGTATGCCACCAAAATGGTCATGTGACCTGTCATGTGACGCGTCATTCGCTATATTTCATCATGGGCGGTTTCTTTATAATTCCAGATACCACAACCCGAAACTGGTACAGGTGTGTACCATCTGTTTAAATGTTGTCACAATTACGGTAAATGTTGTTACAATTAAAGGAACGCAACTAAAACTTCATTTGTTTGTGACAAAATATTTTCGTTATTTTGAAATCCACCGCTTCTAGAAAATAACCAGGAATGATTTACCACTCGCGCGACTCGGCGTCACATGACAGGTCACATGACCATTTTGGTGGCATACGAGCGGCTCGAAAATCCGACCGCTGGCAGATTTGCAGAAAACTGGATAAAATCTTCGTATTCATTAATAAACTTGGATATTTCTCAACATAAACTGGCCGGTGATGTAGTATAAGGACCCGTGCATAAAAAAAACAAGCGATGTATGCGTGAAATGTGTATTTCTGCATGAATTGTCGAGTTGAAGTGACCGGGGGTGTTCCGTCATTTTCTCCGTGGATTCTCAAATGCATCAGTTCAAGGCAAGCAGGGTGAACGAAAAAAAAAAAAATCTTAAAATACACCCTGCTTTTGCCTTGTTTTCAGGGCTACCCCATTGCTCTGAGTCTGAGCATCTCACCTGTCCTGTGCTGACCAGTCTAGTACTTTTATCATGGCTGCCCAGCTTTGTCAGCCATGCATCTTTTACTTCAATTATCCCGAATAGCACATCATTTCTTCTATATTATCAGTATTTAGATGATACAGAACCAACACCTACATTGTTGACAAAACAAAGAGTTCGAGATTTGTAAACAGAAATTGAAATGTACCCCACACCACAAGCTGCACGCACCTTGTTCCATCCGCCCAGACGAGTCACTTTGCTGTACAGCAAAAACAGGTCAATCTGCTTGCCAAAAACCGACGGTATTGCCCGAAAGGAAGTGCTGTAATCAACCGATCAGTATATGATTCATGTATTTTGATATCCATAGCATCAGATGGCATAACTTTCACATTGAAATTCAACTTATTTATCCCGGAAAAGGGATTCGGAAAAACTCACCCTCGTCCGATGTGAAACCGCTCGAGATCCTTCAGAAAGCTCTCGCGTTCTTTCTGGTATGTGAACGGGTTTTTATCTAGATGTTTTGCCATGGTTTCCACGTAAACACGGCTGCATCTGATGTCTAAATGTGTGCAATTATGTCCAGTGATATCCGTGCAATATGAATTGTCAACATTTATTCCATCCAACTGGTGCGTATTTCGGCTGTTGTGAGTTTCAGTTTGTGGTATTTTCGCAGACACGGCTGTCGACGTCGGTGCAGCGGCCACAAAATGGGAGCGACCGACCGCCGTAGTCGAAATATTCCACACTTTTCACAGAGCCTCCCGAGGATTCCTCGCCAAAAGTGAAACTGGTATAAGCAAAAACCGATAGTTGACACATTCGATGGTCATACTTTGCAATTTCCGAGACGCGCTCACCTAATCTTGGGCAGATCGGGGGCTACATAATGGACCATGCACAAGTAAAATCGACAGATCCGCAACAAAAAACATAATGAACATGCCGAAAGCGTCAATTGTGTCCTATAGGGGTGGTCGCAATTGAGCATTACCTTCCTAGAGGGGTAGACCCTATTGCCATTGGCCGGTGCCCTTGCAAACAAAATGGCGTCTTGTTATGCTCGCTGAAATTAGCACAAAGACCGCCTATTTGATCGAGGTGACAAGCTCTTACAAACCAGAAATTACATTGACAATGCACTAGAACATGACGTGTTACTTATTATATTTTCGATAAATACTCAAGATGTCTAAAATATTGTGTGGTATTTTATATTTTAGCCGCGAAATCTAAGCATCATCTCATCAAATATGCAAAGGGAAGCCATTTCGCGAGTGGGTCGCGTTTGCGCATGCGCGAGCTGATCAATACGAAGCACTCAAATGACCCCCACGTGTTTCTGGCAATGAAATAACCGATTTTCAGAAACCTTTGAAAAATCTAGTTTGCCATTTTAACATGAAAATATAATTTAAACACATATACAGCACAAGAAGAGCTCAACTAGAAAACTCATGGACCTATTTTGATCTAAATTTACTTTTTAATAATACTTGTACTATATCAATATATGACGAGGAAAGAAATATGGAGACTTGATAAATATATTGAGCTAAGCTTTAATTAAAATTTCTTATAAAAAGAAAGATCGACTGGCCTAATATAGTGTCAGGGCATACTACATGAATCCCTTTAATTATTATAGTTCCTTTTTTGTTGAGGGAATACGTCGACATCATCCTGCCATATATAGAGCTGGACCTACCGATATGCATGTACACATGTCCCCTACTGATACCTAGTGAAGCACTCTACTGATGGATCGGGAGATTTTTTTTACAATAAAATTTATTATAATCATAACTCTATGCATCCGTTTACCCCCCCCCCCCCTCCCCTCACCCCTGAAAAATGAAGAAGACACCATATTGTTGTGGACTTAAACTGTTCAGGTACCTCTCCTGGAGGTAGGCCTAATTAAGGTCTGTATAATAATCCTACCGACTTACACTGTTCTACTAAAAAAAAGTAGAAGGCCTACGTCCATCATCCGCGGTAACGGCAACCACCGTGACGGCACTGGAGACAACTCTGTGCATATAGTTATTGTGCACGTGGCCATAACCACGAAAACATCCTCAGCCGACCATGTGTTCGGGTGGTAAGCTCTAGCTCTGCCGATCAGCTGGCCGTACCCATGCAGCTCGATCGACGGCAAGAGGTTTCGCCACATATGGAAGTGGATCGGACCATACGACGGAAAAACCCAGGCAGGAGACTTCAAACAGCCAAGTGCATGGCCAGTGCGATGGTTTTGTGGATCCGCGCCCTCGTGCGTCTATTTCTGTTCCTCGGCCCACTCCCACGTCCAACGTGACCCCCGAGCGCCTCCACCGCTGCAATGCCTGCGACTTGCTGTAGGAGGTTATGTGCATTATCGAGGTCCTGCAGCTACCGTTAGAACTTAACGTTGAATACGTCTGACCATTAGAGTCAAATATAAAAAGCTATAAAATGACCATGGAGATAGCTGATCCAGACTCCGCAATATACTTCCTCAATCTCAACCAGGGAGCATAGTAGATCTATCGTCATCATACACGATTAAGGTATGGGTCTTGCCTGAAATTCATTTGAACTATTTAACCAAACATGTATGCCATTTACCAAGATATTGTTGACCCAGGGAAAAAAAAGTCGATCTAAAAAATAACAGGCATCAACATCTTCATCAAACCTTCAAGAAGTTCATCTCATCGCTATCAGAGTTGTAGCTTCTTCATGAAACAATTTATAAATAGAACGTTTGCAAAACAATATAATTCTAATCAATATGATTTCATTATATCATAGACCCATGCTTTAGGTCTATTATTATATTTAAGGAAGCAAACTTTTTTTTAACAAAGCATAATATGAGCAATACAGTACAGTCAATAAATCGTAGAGTATAGGCAAAATGAATTTATTTTTAACTCACATTGTTAGAATAGTGTCAATGCTCTTCTTTCGTACCATAATGCCTCTTCTGTTTTTCGACTTTCGAATATTCTTATTCGTTCTGTGTTGAATTCTGAATGAAAAGGAGTGCATCTGGTAACGATACCTGATATGAGATCGGCAAAAACTCCGTTGGCAGCTATTTGGCTTATTGCTTCACACAAATATGAAAATACAAATATTTGTCGGGGAATTGTGTAACAAAAAATGAATATGAATACAGAAAGAATATGTAATAATTATATTGACATTATATTAATTAAGAATACTGGTACTAATACTAATGTACTATTACATTCTCGGCAACGCCTTAATTGCATGTGGTGGTGATGGTCAGTCACCGTGAAATCATGTTCATCAGTACACTAGGTCAACGGGGTAAGGTTGTTCACCCACAATACAGCAGAGTACAAGTGGGAATTTCCAGTGTCAGATTTGATTGGCATAGGTTTAACCATGCACTGTTTACCTTGTGTGTTTGCTGGTTATCACGGAATGATATTTTTACTGAAACTGTTCGTAGCGGACCTATATACGTACAGCAGTAGGATTGGGGACCACATGTATTGGAAGCATGTCATTGGAAGAGCATATCTCAGATGCAACCAATCAGCGCTCAGTTAGGTCTTGTATATATCGTATCATTCATGTACTGGAATCGATGTCCATCTGTATTAATATGTTCACATGTACGTACATGTGCTAGTAGTCTATATAAAAAAGACAGGTTAGATTTCATATGAAATAAAATTAACATCCACGTGAACATGGACATTGTCATGTGAATGTACAAATGTATACGTAGCGTTAGTCATGTAGGCTACATTCCTCAATCACATGCCTAATTTTGGCATGAGCAATTCAACTGAACACATCATGAAGTCTTGTAACATTATTTTAACATGATACTTGTGGAAAATTGAAAATTATAGCTTGCTTTGCAGACCATATATAACTATGCATGAAGCTAAGGGCAATATGTAGACCAAAGAAAATTGTGCTGCATTATTTTGTTTCGGAAATAAGTCTATCTGACCTCTATATTTGACCTTCACAGAGACCCGCCCTTATATTGCGTTTTCGTCTCCATGTATTCCACAAATGAATTTCTACAAATCTTGCGCTAGTTGTATGTTCAAATACTGCGATATTTATATGTTCGAAATTTGGTTTCAGTTATAGATCTACCAGACAACCGCGTACACAGTGTCACTAAGGGGCCGGTCATTATTTATCAGGTGGGGGGGGGGGGGGTTGGGTAAAAACTGGGGGGGTCACACTTTCATTTTCAACATTATTGGGGGGGTCATACTTTTATTTTCGATGGGACTGGGGGGGGTCGGAGTTTGAAATTGAGTTAATTTGAGAAAATCTGAATAGTAAAATAGTTAGATAATTAGGTGGAAACAATTCACTCAATATCAGTACATGGACTGTTTGGAGAACGCGATGGAATTTCAGAACATTTTCAGTAAAACCATAATCTCACTGAAACCGGATCCCGCAGAGGACCATCCAGGAACATCAACATCGAGAGACGCCGCAATCCGTGTCCATCAGGGCTCAAAATTTATAATTTTATCCAGGAGCCAAAGGCTCTATTTCGCTCCTATTCAACAATTTTTAGGAGCCAATTGGCTCCTAGAAGCATATTTCAATATTACCTTAAACCGATTTTCATCAGCCAATTGGCTCGAGAGCTCTATTGCCTGGGAGCAAATCTGAAAGCCTATGGCTACCCATAAGTGGCAATTCTGAGCCCTGATGTGCATTGATCAACGCTCATCACTCAGATTGAAACATTGTCACCAAGAATCAACTTTGGACCTAACGGAGCAGCACTATGTAGCTGAACATGGTGCCAGCAAGGATGAACCCAGATCAGCAGGGTCCTGTCACAAACCAACCACGGATCAGCCAGTCCATACCACCTTGAGCAACATATTATCCCTTACGATGAACCCGAACCAGCATGCCAAAACCACAGACCGGTTTTCCACTCAAAATTTTGGAGGATATTCCTCGAAGACCTCAGGACTATTAGTCCAGCAGAACTGCAGAAAAGCATGTTTTGGCGTCATTATGAACTTTTTTTGCTGATTCATCATCTCTGAGCATTCCTGAATCAGAATCAGCCGGGTGCCACCTTGGCAGCCTTGGGGAATTTTTTCCAGAGCCGAAAAACAAAATGGCTGCCACTGAATACCGCTAAATTTACTTTTTTGACAATATCTCTGCTTCTAGGCCACTTAGAAGCACAAACTTGGTGTCTACTACTAGGTTTTCATGGTCAAGGAATCCATTTATAATAATGCCAAACTTGTATATATAACAGCTCATCAGATTTTCGAGATTAACCATCCAGATATTTGAAAAATCTGCTTTTGGTCAAGTGATTAAATGCTCATGCATTTGCCACTCAGTACAACATTCATTACTGTCCACTACTATGTATTCAGGCTCAATAAATCAATGACAATAAATGTGACAACATGTTTTCACTATTAAATTAGGTGTTACATGTGGCAATATTACGAGTCATTGGCAAGTCTTCGTAACTTGAACCGACATCATCATCATCTTCCTGAACAGGTTCTTCCTTGGTATGTTCATTGCAACAATCTCGTCCAGAATAACGGGCACAGAACTTTAAATAAGACATGTGGCACTACACAGCCACATCTCCCAGTGGAACATGGCCTGCTGGTGGAGCATCCACATTCGACTGTTTGTAGGATGGCTACTGGTACAGTGTATACACCAGTTGGAAGCGGGGTTGGACGCATGTTGTGCCGACTCCATCTGTATTCCGACCATATCGGGTCGGGTCAAAGTGTGGAGGATCTGATTGAACAGCGGATTTATACATAAGAATTGTAATTGACTACGATGTAGATGCTGAACAAAGTCATCTTGTGATAGGGGCAATACCTTCAGTTTCGAGGCTAATGTGTTCTTAACAGGATGGTGGTGAACAAACATATCATCTCTCAGTTTGAAACCATGATAGGCAACAAAAGAAGCAGTCGTTTCTGGCATCAGGTTAGTTTCATCTGCTTCTGGTTGACCAAGTGAGATTAGGTGATTGCCCCTCTTGGGGGTCTTCAATGCTGTGGCCTTCCCAATGCCAAACAGATACTGTAGTACACAGTGTCACATCCAACTCCCCCATTGAGACATGTACACCTGGCGTATATTTTGCTATGCTTTGGTGTGTTCGAGCAGTTTGACGAATGCTGGAGGAAAGCTAACGTGGTCCCAGTGTGGATGTGATAAAAAATATAGCGGCACTACCGTGATTTGCAAAGTGATGGAACATATTCTGGTGAGCAACATGATGGACTATTTTGACGAACACAATATCCTAGTCGACTGCCAACACAGATTCCGAGCTAAACGTCCATATGAGTCCCAACTAGGGTTTAATATATTCCCGGTTTTCCTGGAACCGGGAACCGGGAATAAAAAATGCTCAGAACCGGGTACCCGGGAATGGAACCGGGAATAAACTCGTAGCTTCAAAACAATAGTACACATGAATTGGTTCGTTAGTTATCACTGCAAACACTATCTGTCAACGAGTTTTCCTTATAAACCACCATGCAACCATGCTTACAGCTATTTATAAAGCATGCAAATGTAAACATGGGTGAAATCAGAAATTCAGAATCCTAATTTACGTTGGAGGTATGATGTAACAGGAGAGGGTTCACAAGTTCACAACCCCCCGTCTTTGTTCATATTTAATATGGACACACATATTGTGTGGTCCCAATGTTACATTATGTCTTGTTTTAGATTTTTAAAAAAAATACCCAAGGTGTCTTTTTGCATGCACTAGACAAAAATATCACCAACTTTCCATGACAACGACAAATGGAAGCATACAGTAAGGACAGTAAGTACTTATTATTCTTTATTTTTACCTTATTTTGGCAATACATTGTCCTGCTATACCACAGAGTGTTGTAGGAAATGTACAGGAACGAAAGATACCGTTGTTTTCTTCTGTTAATATGTATTTTTTTCTTGGGGGAGGGGGAGATATATTCCCGGTTCCTGGCCACCTTATTCCCGGGAAACGGGAACTCTGATATCTTGATAATTCCCGGGAATTCCCGGGAACTCCATTCCCGGGATTAAACCCTAGTCCCAACTCATCATTGCGATTCACAGTCTGACTTCCTGACAACCTGACTTCCACAAACAGGTGCAAACAAGTACATATGGCCATACTAGACTTCAGCAAGACACATGATCGGGTCCTACACTCCCGACTAAAAAGCAGAACTGGACTTTTTGGAATCAGAGACAAACATCTTCTATGGATTGGGTCATTTAAGGTTCAGATATTTGTTTGATCTTTCATGAAATTTAGTCAACTGAGGATCACATTCTGCTTCATAATGACATTGACAGACTGGTAGCCTGAATTCACAAAAGGCAAATGAATTTCAATACTGAAAACTGTTACATTGTAAGAATTTCACTGGCCACAAAACCTATTGCTACCTACATGTATCAATATTTCATAGGTGGCAGGACAGTACAGGTTGATAACCCATAAACGAGGGCGACTCGGGCACTATGATTCCTTTGTAGAAACCTTATACGATGTCATCCAAGCCAAAGGAAAAAATCGCTCTCATCTGACCTCATTTAATATTGCTGTGTGGTCCGGTGCCCACATCAGGCCAAGCTATAAAACCAGCTTGGAAAGGTTCAGTGATCTGCGGCCAGATTTCTAGCAAACGAACCCTATGACAATCGTCATTCAGACAGCATTACAGCTATTCCTAATGACCTCGGATGGATATCACCCATGGAGTTGAGGAGAATGACGCTGACCCGTTTCTAAAAGATGGCCAATGGATGGACCATCATCCTTCTGAGCTGTCTCAGACAAGGACCAGGCGACCAAACGATCAGCAGTTTGCACAATATCAAACAACTGTCAACATGTAACAGTCATTTATTCCGGCACAACACCTGATTGAAATGGCCTTCCCCAGATTGTGATCACCTCGCCCTCCTTGGTCGTCTTCAGGACTTGACTGATGGCTATTCCACTGAAGTAGATGAACGGCTTCAATCGAGCCTTGTTGTAAGTTACTTTGTGAACCACTTTTTGCAGAAATAGTATCGTGTATAGAATGAGCTGATGTTTTTTTTATGATTTCATTTTTTACCGTCTGGCAAGATCTTGTCATTTGCTTTGTGTTGGTCTGTATCTATATAAGATTACGTAAACCTCAAAGCACCTCAAACGGTATATTATGCTGGCCATACTGTGCAATTTTGTATCTTGATATCTGTTTGTGAATGCCTCACCATCGAACTCCCATATGGGAGGACATCGCCTCGACTAACTTGGTTAACTAGGAACAGAAGAGACAACGACTGCCTTTATTGCTGCCTGTTATTGTTCCAAAAGGAGAAGTGGTCAATGTCTGTTTACCGACATTGGTACGGGAGGTGAAGATGGCAAACTCGAAGATCACATCAGCTGCAAAACTGAAGGTATTGCCCCATCACAAAATGCGATAATGATGACTGATCAAGTTATGATCTGTAAATGACCCACAATGTTGTCACATGTAACAGTTGATGAGTTAAAATCATACAGCTTTTGTTGGGTCAATACTATAGATTCACTAACCCAGTAGTGAACATCAAGATAGTTGATTAAAGTGGAAAATGCATATGACTTGTACAGAACCAATTTTTTTGAAGAATTGGGTTCGTCAATCTCAAAAACCGGATAAGCTGTTATATATACAAGTTTGGCAGTATTATATTTGGATTCCTTGACCATGAAAACCTAGTAGTAGACACCAAGTTTGTGCTTCTAAGTGGCCTAGAAGCGGAGATATTGTCAAAGAAGTAAATTCAGCGGTATTCGGTGGCAGCCATTTTGTTTTTCGGCTCTGAAAAAAATTCCCCAAGAGTGCCAAGGTGGCACCCGGCTGATTCTGACTCAGGAATGCTCAGAGATGATGAATCAACAAAAAAAGTTCATAATGACGCCAAAACATGCTTCACAAGAAAATAGTCATTTGGCAACTGGACTATATCGCAAACCACCATGTAAAAGACATGGACCTTTTCACACAGAATGGCAAAATAGTCCTGGATTGCCCCCCGATGACCCGGGTAGTGAATCTGACTCACATGATTTGGATGGTGGCAGAACATTATGAACCCATCATAGAGCCAACACAGACCTGATTCAAGACTAGAAAAAAAACCCAGTTCTGAATGGCCTGATTCACCAATTCTTCCCTGCTCGTAAATGATATGTGAAAAAGCCCCGTATTTTTCGCGAGTTCGCTATGGTGTCCAGTCAGTCCGTGAGGGTTTTCATACATTTTTTCCATTCCATCAAAATTTCGGAGTCAAGGAATCAACTGAATCATCTTTGACCTAGGTCTCGAGTGTTTCAAGTGGGCTCCGAAACGATGTGTAGTGGAAAAGAATATGCTAGTATCATACAAGTAATAATTGTTGTAATGGCATTCACACTTGAAGCGACGGAATGGTGGATACACGGAGAGCACAAATCATAATATTCACTGACCTTATAGTATCATAAAT
The DNA here is from genome assembly GCA_949152475.1 of Terebella lapidaria. Taxonomy (NCBI): domain Eukaryota; kingdom Metazoa; phylum Annelida; class Polychaeta; order Terebellida; family Terebellidae; genus Terebella; species Terebella lapidaria. The sequence continues at coordinate 22,927,115 of OX424558.1, read as the reverse complement.
TTGCGACAAAAGTCACAATTGTTTCAATAGCAATGTAAATAAAGCGTAAAAAGCATTCAAGTATCATATATATTATGATACTGGTGCGTTGTAATTGTCATCAATTGTGAAGCATAGCCTTATATTCATACATGGGGATTGGGGGGGGTCATACTCTTATTTTGGATCTTGGTGGGGGGTCATAGATTGGTTTTCAATATCGGTGGGGGGGTCAAACTTTCAAAACTCATTTGTCGGAAAAACCATCCAACCCCCCCACCCAGTAAATAATGACCGGCCCCTAATATCAGCTTGATCTTGATCACAGTGTCCTCGAACATGTCATCGAATTGAAGATAGGGATAGCCATAAATAGCCGGCCAATGAAAGTCATCTGATGTCGAGTTCGAATCTCTAGATCCACATGTATCATAATAGGATGCAATCACATTTGCTTTCATACACGAGTTGATCATCCAAAAATGATTCAATCAGTGCATATCTGTATTGACCAAGCCTTGAGAGTCACAAGATGAAGTCTTTGGAGATGAAATTCGATGTCAGTGATGTAGCCCAATTTTTTGTGCCTGTAAATCTATAATCTTCAGAACAGTGCAGGAGGAGAGAGGTGTAAGGAACGTTCACAGAAAAACTGTTCGTGTACACTGGTGAAACAGTATACGTATATGGAAGAATGCTCACAGAAGACCTGTTTGCAGACAACACACGTGGACATTATTTTGCGTCCATCACCATGGTAGAGAGGTAGCTTTCTGTGACGATTTCAGATGAAATCCACTAGGTATACCACTATATATACTGGGTTTCGGGAAGCTGTAACACATCAAGAGCATCTGTTACACAAAGAGGAACCACCATTGCCAGCGTGGCCTCGCAACAGCTGGAACCCTTATTGTTGCTCTTGAAATGGGACTTGGGATCGAACTTCTTATCTTCCTTGAAGCCTCCTCTTGACCACAGGTACTAATATGTTTCTAACAGTTGTCCTTCTGTTGAGATTGAGTGATAATCCTCTTTGTCTGTTCAAGGAAGCCAATCATCTTGGCAATGGATAACATGTTGAATAAGTCTGCCTCTACAGCCATGACCTGGTTAGCTTTTGTGAGCAGGCCGAACATTTGGTTCCCGAAGGAGCATCTCGGTACATGCTAACTCATCACGAAATGCCATTGTTAACAAGACTGTATTATCATCCAAGATGCTAGGTGGCAGTGATTTCCTAGACCACACTGTCACTGTCAGGAAGACTGAATTGTTATTTAAGATGCTAAGTGGCAGTGACCCCACTGCAACTGCCACTGCCAGCAAACAAAATTGTACTCTCATCCAATACGTAAGGTGGCAGTGATTTCCCCGACCCTACTGCCACTGCCAGCAAGACGCGTACTGAGCTACTGTTCATGATGCTAGGTGGCAGTGGTTTTCCAGACCCCACTGTCACTGCCAGTAAGACTCGGAATGGAAGGTTTCCAAACGTTTCATAATGAACTTCTGCAGAAATATGTCTGGAAGACAGAAAATGACGTTGGCCTACTGCACTTGTAACTTCTAGGATATCTGACCAACGGACCTGTTGACAGACGAACATGCATTGTAACTTAATCATGTCAGCGACTGTAACCTCGCTTCTCGTCAGCGTCCTCTGGGACGAGGCGAGAAACCTTGTCACTCAGGAAGTCTCAAAGCTAATCCCGGGTATTGATAATCATAAGGAAGGACACACTGGAATGGTGACCACTGTTGTGTGGGTAAACGCCAAATAAACGGAGAAGAACTTCCCATAATTAGGGACCCACTAAACTTCGTGAGATATATTGCCTTCGAACCTCCGAAGACCTATTGTCCCCGGGAAGAGCACAGGTGATCCTCCAGTCTGGCTTGGGGATGAGTTCTGCAGAACACTCCTTTAGCCATAGTCAGACCTCGGAAAAGGATTTGGTCAAACACTTGAATTTGGTATTGGAGACTGACGAAGTCAGTGAATGTGCAAGGCTGGCTAGACACTATTGCTCGGCTGGTGGAAGCTCCTTGGAGATGTCTGGAAGAACAGGGTCGGTATCCTGACGGCGAGAGTCAATGATGAGCTTCTGGTTATGATTGTTTAATGCTTGACTATCTCTTACTAGAGGAGTAAGATCTCTGATGTACAGCGGATCTGAGTCATGGTAGTGATGCACTTGTAAATTATTCAAGTAATCGCAAAACTCCAGGTCTAGGTGGTCACATCTATGGTCAGTCCAGTCAACTCTGCATAAGATGAGTGACAGTAGGGTCCACGCCGCATCCTCATGGATGGTCGTCTCAGATAGACAAACCTTGTCGACTTATTGGTGACGGTAGTCATCTGCCGAAAGGGAAGGTGTGCTGTGTCTTTGGAATATCTTTAAGGTTAAACTTTAAATTTAGAAAATTTTGTAAAATGACACACAAAGTGATCGAAAATGGTAGTACCTCTAAAAAGGGTTGCCGGTTGACCTCGCCAACCGGCGCCCTAAGCCCGCAAGGCTCCGGCGCGCCCGCGTGGACGTACTTGTGGACAGCTGTCATGGACAGCTATAAAGCCAATGCGGCTTGCCGCATTGACTACCAGTCTTTGCATACTTACCCGGCCGGCCAATGCGGAGACGCATATACGGGCGGATATCGGCAAAGGCAGATACCCACACATACATACATCTCCAAGTGGCCAGTGCACGGGGGACGCGACTGGTAAAACACTTACACCCCAACCGCTGGCCACAGCAGCGGACGAAGTGTGAGTTGCACAACATGAATACACAGATTACTGAAAAATCAATTAAAATCGAGTACAACATAATAAATACATATATATACATATGAGAAATAGGACAGCAAGCGATCTGCATTGACGTGCAACTTACCGGCATGGTGCTCAATTTTCATGTCATACTCCTGAAGTTTGACGAACCACCGGGCCACCAAGCCATCGACCTCACCGTAGTTGAGCAGCCATCGAAGCGAACTGTGGTCAGTCCGCAGCCAGAAATGCCGCCCCAACAAGTAAAGCTGGAAGTGCTTGTTCATAGTAACAACCGCGAGGAGCTCGCAGTGGGTCGTGCAGTAGTTCATTTGAGAGCGGCTGAGAGCCACACTCGCATGAGCCACTACACGCTCCTGTCCATCCACAATCTGTGAGAAGACACTGCCGAGCACAAAGTTTTTGTGTCCGTGTCCAAAATGAACTCACAGTCGTGAAGAGGGTGCCGGATTACAGGTGCTGCTACCAGGGCCTTCCGGAGGTCCGCAAAAGCAACCTCCTGAGTCGCCTCCCAGATAAAAACCTGCACCCTTTTCCGTGAGGATAGTAAGGGGGTGTGTGATCTCCGCAAAGCCTCGAATGTACTGGCGGTGGTAGCTCCCGAAGCCCAAGAAGGACCTCACGTCCACCACGTTGCAGGAGCGGCGCCAGTGCTGGACGGCCTCGATCTTTGCTGGGTCTGGTAGGACACCTGTACCTGTCACCATGAAGCCCAAGTACAAGATCTCCTGTGCAAAGAGCTCGCACTTGTCAGGCTTTAATTTAAGGCTTGCGCCATGGATGCCATGGAGCACCATCTAGAGATTGGTGAGGGTTTCCTTGAAGGACTGGCCGTAAACGACGACATCGTCGATGTTGACCATACATTGCTTCCAGAGGAACTCTTTGAGGACCATCTCCATGAGGCACTCAAACATTGCGGGGGCGTTGCAAAGCCTGAACAACATTACCTTAAATCGGTAGAGCCCGTTCTTGGTGACAAAGGCAGTTTTCGCCCTATCATCCTCGTCCATCTCGACCTGCCAACACCCGGATGCCAGGTCCAGAGCACAAAAGTAGTGCGACCCAGCGAGGGCATCCAAGGTGTGAAGAAGACGGTATGAGTCGTTCCGCGTGGCATCGTTAAGTTTACAAAATCCACGCAGAACCTCCAAGAGCCATTCTTCTTTTTCACCATAACCACACGACTGGCCCAAGGGCTATCACTGGGTTCGATGATGTCTATCTTGAGCATCTTCTGCACCTCCTGGTCAATGACCTCTTAGTGCATGACAGCTGCTCATCGTAGACACTGCTTAATAGGACGCTCGTCCAGGAGGTCGATGCAGTGTCTGGCTATATCTGTTTTGCCAACCGCTCCACCGGGACTCATGAACACATCCGCATACTGCCGGAGCAGTTTGCGGAGAGCTTGGCGCTGATCTTCATCCAACCGGTCTTTCAGAATGTGACATTCAAGAATGGTACGGCAGGGTGAACGGATTATCCCTGGCGGCTCCTAACTCGGCTAGATGCTGCGAGGGTAGCAATGGCTGCTACGCTCCCGCGGCGCAGGTGGGATTCACCACTAGAATGGGCATCGCATGAGTGTCGGACTTGACCAGAGTCTGCCCTAGTGCGAGTCCTGTCCCGGGCGAAATTACTCACAGGTTGTACCATGCAAGGACGACCATCGAGGATCATGCGCGGGTGGCGCGGTCTGGCCTCAACAATCATCTTGCTTAGGGGCTGCACTATCATGGTGCATGCCGCCCGGAGCTGGAATGAACGGCACGGACCCCGGCGGAAGAGATGATGTGTCTCCCCCTATCTGGAGTTTGCCGGAACTAAAGTCCGCGATCACCCAGTGGATCCGTAAAAAGTTAATTCCAATGATCCCGGCTGCTCCGACGATCGCCCCTGTAGTATAGGTTATACCTCTAAGTTTAACCTTTCCACTACTCATGGTTACGCTGCGTAACCATACCACACCCCTGCTGCTGTACTGATGGTTACGCTGCGTAGCCATAACTTTGGCAACCAATAAATATATAGGTAGCTATCGACTGATTGTATATAATGTTATATATGACTGAAAATGTACCTACACTCTAAACTAGCACATACATATTGCCACCGATTGAAATTTTTAAGCTTAATTGACTGTTTAGTTAATTGAATAATTAACCTGCCATTAACCTTGTGACGTCACAAGTACTGATTACAGTGGGTCGTTCTACAGACAATTTTAACTAAAACTTTAATGTCTTTATAACTATTCAAGAGATTGACATGCTGTAAACACCATCAAAACCCACGAGATATTCACTTCATCACAAAGAAGACTACAAGTATTCAAGTAAAACGTATTGGGTTATATTTCATTACAATTTCGAAAATAGTTATATGGTAGAGAAACTGGAAACACAGCCATTAGTTTGGTGGCTAGAATTATTTTTTGTTTCTACGGTAACCAATTTCACGGATTGAAAAGTATACTATATAGAAATAGAACACTATAATACGACTTTATTTCCACACATAATTATTCTGGAACATCTTTAAATAAAAATAATCAAACATAGAAATCCTATCAATTCATACATGAATCGACTCAGTATGGAGGCTGAGGGGTGGGTCAGTAGCGAAAAGGTTAACTGGGAGGTCGATCAGTCCGTGGGTACGGATGTTGCTGTTACCCACCCCGTAAAGCTTGTAACTGCCAGGATCCTGCAGCTCCATGCTGCGGAAAGTGGGTTCCCGCTTGTACATCCCCATGGCGGTGAGGGTGACCTCTGAACTGGAGTCAACAAGGAACCCCACCGGCTACTGTCCAAAAGGCAAGGGCAGGTACCAGCAGGGGTCCCTAACCAATGTGCACGTCGGATGACCGAGGTCACCCGGCGCACTGGGTTCAGATACAGAGTCCTTGTTTCTGACTCAGCTGCGGAGGAACTAGACGCATCCTCAAGGACCACTCTCCAAGGAGTTATATCCACTTGAGGAGGGTCCGGCTCGTCAGCGAGTGGTGCAGATATGGGTGCCACAGGACAACTGGCCCCGGACGCAATGTTGTTCGCCACTACATCCGGTTTCAGTTTCCCTCATGCGAAGGTTGTTGCCGTTGTCCTGGAGGACCTGGCCTGAAGGAAGAGTTCCTCCGGCGGGCTTCAGGCAAACTGCCTTTGTAGCCGCTGGCTTGCAGGCGTTCCAGCAATTTCGGACATTGTAGCCAGAAATGGCCCTGTTTTTTTCACAGAAGTAGCAGGGCCGGTTGCCGATAGGTCCGTAGGTGAAAGCACCTGCGATCCCAGCGCAGTGTGCAATTATTTGTGCGGTGCTGGTTCTTCAGGCTCTTCTAACACATATTTATTGGAGTAGAAAACTGTACATAAATCCAGGTATAATATTGGTATTCCAAAGTAGGTGAAAACACTGTAGATAAGCTATAAAATATGGTATTCCATGTAAAGTAATGAGATTTGTTGGTTCCAGATTTGTGATTTTCGAATTTGCGATTTGAGATTTGTTCTGAAGGGTTTGCTGCCTAATCCTAAACTGACGGGCAAATGCATAATACAAAGTTTGAAATCTCTCTAGCTAATCTAAAGTCCAGGTTGCTGCCCACTGGCAAGTCATTAACACCCGGGCTGGACGTGACTGCATGGGGTCAGATCTGACACACTTTATGGCCTGGGTGCTAAATGCCCTATGACGCTGTTGATGGATGGCTACATTGGATAAATTTCTTTGTTACTACAATATGCACATGAAAAAAAAACATGATTAAACGATAGGCACACAGTCTATAAAATAAAACACAAAGTCTGCAAACTACACAGAGTCAAATCTTCTAACCCACCGAGGTCATACTCTTCCACGTCATACTCGTCCGAGGTCGAGCGTGACCCCACGGCTGGAGCGCAGTGTGCAATTATTTGTGCGGTGCTGGTTCTTCAGGTTCTTCTAACACATATTTATTGGAGTAGAAAACTGTACATAAATCCAGGTATAATATTGGTATTCCAAAGTAGGTGAAAACACTGTAGATAAGCTATAAAATATGGTATTCCATGTAAAGTAATGAGATTTGTTGGTTCCAGATTTGTGATTTTCGATTTTGCGATTTGAGATTTGTTCTGAAGGGTTTGCTGCCTAATCCTAAACTGACGGGCAAATGCATAATACAAAGTTTGAAATCTCTCTAGCTAATCTAAAGTCCAGGTTGCTGCCCACTGGCAAGTCATTAACACCCGGGCTGGACGTGACTGCATGGGGTCAGATCTGACACACTTTATGGCCTGGGTGCTAAATGCCCTATGACGCTGTTGATGGATGGCTACATTGGATAAATTTCTTTGTTACTACAATATGCACATGAAAAAAACATGATTAAACGATAAGGCACACAGTCTATAAAATAAAACACAAAGTCTGCAAACTACACAGAGTCAAATCTTCTAACCCACCGAGGTCATACTCTTCCACGTCATACTCGTCCGAGGTCGAGCGTGACCCCACAGCTGGAGCCGCTCGCACCGGCGCTGCAAGGGGTGGCGCAGGTGTACCAACCCATCGAGGGTTTGGGTCTTGGGCTGGTTCCCTGCGAGCTGGAGACGCCCAAGGAGCCACCTGCGATACTATGGCTGGAGGAGGAGCAGCAGCCTGCGATGGTACAGTTGCGGCCAAAGCAGAGCTGGAGGCATCTGTCTGGATCTGGCAGTTGCCTCTATTGCAAGTGCTGATTTGATGGCCTCCTCCATCAGCTGTTTCTTGTGGGCAGCCAGGGCGTACGATATATGGTACGGCTGCCCATCGATAAACTGGTCGATCAGCATCGGTTCGAACCTACTCGCCAGTTCTTCGGGATAGGCTCTCCGGCCGAGTACACGCAGGTTAAGATTGGGTATCGAGCACGATCCACGTAATTTCAATGGTTTCATACCACGTGCAATTTTGGTTCATATCTCGGCCGTTTCATAACGAACTCACATGAAATTTGGAATATATATTCTGTATACATCTATGAAGCTGACGCGAAGAAGAGATTGAAGATTTCATTGATAAATTAGAATATAAATGGAGTTGAATGTTGCTTGAACAAATGTAACTTACGTTGCGTACACGAAGCATTACAGGGTGTAGTTTCCTAACTGCAGTTAGTGCACATGTCCGTGATCAATAACCTACCCTTAAATTTTAGGTATCCCATCGATAATCATGTCAAATTGATGTGCAAATGTGTATATCTATTGTGATCCCATGAAAATGTCTTGTGCCGCTGGTCAGTGAAGCGCTAAGTACAGATCAGCGGATTATTCGTATGGCAAATACCGTCAATGCTCAGCTGTCGCGAACGTTGTACTCAGGAGTGACATGTTGTTGTGATTTTGGTTCTGTACTGCATTTAGAAAATATTAGAGTCGCTGAATTCCTGATGTAGTTTGCGGTTGAGCTTACAATGCCAACGGATATACACGTTATTAATGCTATTGACAATCAATTTCTTTTGCTCAGTGTATTTTCAGTGCGGATGATATATGATATGCTATTTTGACGGTCCAACTCCCATCAAGTGTTGAGGTAAATCCAAAAACACGCAGTAGGTTATTGTTCTATGATATGTAATCTAACCATAGTCAAGAAACTGTACCCTAAAACGCTGTCAGTTTTCTATGTAAGTTACATTTGATTGGCGGTGTATAACGTTCAAGATCTGTATGAATATCAACTGGGTCTTCCATCTGGCCATTGGACAAGCCTTGTAATCATGGATAGAATCTACGCAACAATTTTCAGAGCAATCCATGACCAAACTGCGGAGTTATAAGCCAAACAAAACTTACCAGACTTCTGCTGACAAGGCATGGATCCTGACTGATAAGCATCCTTAAGCAAATTGTCGGTCACGGACTCTGTCTCCAAGCGGTATCGAGCCTTGAACTGTTTCTCAAACATCCGCTTGTTCGTCATTGGGATGAACAGTTGACGAAGTTGCTCGGCAACCTCATCAAACGTCGCGTTCACCGACGGCAGACAGGACAGAACTCGGAGAGCTTTGCCCTCCAGGCTGCCTGCGAGGATGTGTCTAGCTTCCTCATGGGTCCAACCCTCATAGACAGCGGCTCTTCGGAGCTGAAGGAGGTAGTCCTCCAGATCAGCGTTATCCCCGTTGAACCGCTTACGCCATGATGACTGGTCCGGTCTCCAGTCACGTGAGGAGCGCTCCTGGGTGTCTGATCTGGATCCGGAGCCGGTGGCGTAAGTAGGGGCAGCCGAAGCATCAGCCCTACCCATGGTGGGACCCGCGGGGGCGGATCCGTATGCTACGGACATGGTTGCAGGGTAGCTAGGAGCTGCCGGCAGGTGAGGACCTGCAAACATCCCGCTCTGGTTAAGTACGGAAGGAGCCCCACCGATCCTAAGGGATAGGATGCAGGCGATGCAGGGTTGCCGGCATAACTTGGGGCCGAAGCCGCCGGCTGCCAGCTTGCTCCCAGAGCACTGTGCGGAGCGGAATAGGTCCACGCGGCCATGGCTTAAGCTGCCGGAACAGTGGAAGCGGTGGCCAATGTGGTCCCTCCAAGCCGCAGACCAGGCACGGGTTCCATAGCATGGATCACCGGCACATGGGGACTCAGATGAACCAGAGGGAGGACCGGCAGACCAGTCTTCCATGGGTTATAAGGGGTCACAGGACTGACAGCGCTTATACTCTTCCAGCGCCACCTGCGCTATCCGCCGCTCCCTCTCTATCAGCTGCTCTGAGAGCGGCTGGTAACACGTAGAAGGCGAACGTGTTCTGCGATCAGGTCGCCCGACGTGGGGAGGCTGGCTGCGGTCATGGCGGGCTGCGGGGTTCAGCTCATTAAGTGAGTGGGTGAGCTGGTCCATCACATTCTGGACAGGCTGTCCGACAGCCAGGCCGGGGATCCTCGAGGGGATCAACCCAGCCGGGTGGGGTAGCCGGTGCAGCCTATCCAAATGTCCGGGACTGGCTGCGGTGAGCGGCACTTGAGTCCGGACGTCCGCGGACGTCATAGGGAAGAGCGCCAGACGCGGCGATCGTCCAGGCAGTAGAGGTGCACAGTAGAGCCGTTTCCAGCCATACCAGTAGCACCCTGAACCAGGGAGGTGAAGTCCGGCACATGTTGCAACCCCGCAGGGTTTGACTCTATATCCGCAGACGGAGCCAAGGACGCCGGGAACGTGTCCGCTGACATGGGTCGGTCCTGCGGATCTTCTAGACGTCCTGTTGACGACCGGAGTCATCGCGGGTTTGCTCCCGGAGGTCCTGAGAGCGTGTGTGTTGGGATACACTGTCATTTTCATTAATTTTTGTGCTTTATTTCTGTTTGGAATGTCCCGGAGGAGAGCAGGTGGTCCCCAGGGATGAGGGAGGAAAGATACTGCGACGGTAGGCTGCCATTGAATGCCGTCGGACTGATCCTGGTCACGGCACCGATGTAACGTTTGACGCCCACGGCGCACAGGGCGCACGCGGCGGGCGTCATAATTACTAGAGCTACAACCAGGTAACAGTCCGACTGGACGAATCCGGCCGTCATACATCACATCATAACACATCATAGACATACAACATATAATATACATCAGTTATGGTAATATAGCTGTATGCGGAGCCTGAGATGCCATGGGAGCGGCACCACAGGACTCGCGCACGTGGGCATGTTGCTGGTCGGGCTCGCCGAGGCACTGCTGCAGGGATAGAACCCTGGACAGCCCGACGGTCTGCCAGAGCCTGTGTCGCAACATCCCAGGGTGAGGAACCGGTGATCACAGGGACTAGCCCCGAATCAGCACGGTCCCCCTCCTGGGCCCCCAATTGAGAATCGTCCCTGAGGCCTTTCGGCCCTAGCAGAAAAGGGACAAGGAGCTCATAGCCGAGCTCACCTGTCGTCCTCTCGCTTGGTTAGCTCGGACAACTTCGAACCGAGAAAGTGCGGCCCCAGTATTTATACCAGAGCCGAGAACACGAGAGATGACGTATGGCCAGTGTTGTAAACAGTATAGTGGATAGAGAGAAGGACGGTGAGTCGCCATGCCAACTCACGAGCTTCGAACAGAAGCGGCCACAAACAAGAATAGTGTTAACAACAAATCTCCTGCCGCGATGTTTGGGCAAAATCGCCACACTAGTATGCATACTATAGATATACTGGTAGATATACTAGATATATATACTAGATTATGCCTATTTAGAGCCTATAGGCCTACAGTAGGCCTATAGTTGCTATAGGCTTATGGTCACCCTATGTCAAAGTCAGCTAAATCAGCTAGGCAACAATGTTGATTTCGGTGTTTGTTATATTTTGATAGCATCTGAGTATTGTGTGTCTGAAATATTATCAACCTTTGATCCCGCACATATTCCTGTATCAAAACACGATATATACTACTCCCCCACCCATTCGGCTAGAGAATGACCGAGGCCCGAAGTGGTGTGATTGATCATGTGACAGTTCAGAGTCTGACATGGCGGCGACCAACACTCACGGCTGCTCTTTTCGCATAATTCATCTATATATCGCGTGTATAGTTTTATTTTTGGTGATAGAACTGTTAAATTCTCAGACCTTTTCTTTGGTCAGCAAAGGATTAATGCAACACAGTTGCATTCCCATTCCAGAGGAAGATGTTTGCAGAAGCGTGGTATGTGAATCAATATCATAACGTTCATTGAATCATGGGCATGCGTTGATCAGTTGACGGGATGTTCTCTGGCCTGGACTAATCTAGGCTTCAAGCAATGTAGATCTAACGAGCTAACTGTCATCTAAGGAATGTAATGTCAATGATTTTTTTTTAAAAGGTGGATCGCTGGGAACTCAGTTATTGAGGAACATCTGCAGTCTAAAAATCATAACGTTTTGCTTTTTCAAACTTATGTAGGATTAGTTTTTTTCAAAGGGACGTTATCATAACATTTAATTATGTAGATCCATGAAAAGCTTGATGATGATGATAAAATTGGTATTATATTCTTACAGTGTGAACTAGCCACCAGTAAAGGCTACCCATGCGAGGAGCAGATTGTGAAGACAGACGATGGATTCTTACTTGTCGTGCATCACATCCGCCATGGCAGGGAGGGAAATCTCACAAAGAACGTTGGGCAGAGGCAACCTGTCTTCTTGCAACATGGGCTGCTCTGTTCAGCATTCGATTGGGTCAGCAATCTAGCTAATCAAAGTCTGGGTGTGTATTCATTTCTCCTTCAGTTTGGAACTGTTTGGAAGTACTAGCTTACCTCTATGATAAACAGTGTCTATTATAGAGGAGAAGGAATGAAAAGGGCAAATAATTTGCAATTACAAATAATTGTAACGGGAACTCGTGAAGTAAAAAATTATTTAAGCATCAATCTGAAATTTGGAATATGACATATTAATAATTTATATCCATGTTTTCCTTCAAGATAAACACTTGTTCAATAGATATGTTAGTGAGGGGTGAATTGCATGTCAATGTTGAATACAAACTTGTGAAATTAACTACTACATATCTGAAACTTCTACCTTCAGCATTCTTGTTAGCTGACCAGGGCTTTGATGTGTGGATGGGCAATGTGAGGGGAAACACCTACTCAAGACATCATGTCAAGTACAATCCTTCCAGTAAAGAATTCTGGGACTGGAGGTAAAGCATGCATAACTGTGATATGCCAGAACGCAGTTTCAGCATGTTCAGAATTCAGAATTTCTTGTATTAATTACTGTGTAATATTTTATAATCCACAGTTGGGACGAGATGGCAAAGTATGATCTCCCTGCCATGCTGAACCACGTTTTGAATGAGACCTCACAGCCACAGCTTTACTACGTGGGACACTCACAGGGAACTCTGATTGGTTTCGCAGCATTCTCACAGGACCATGCTCTGGCCAGAAAAGTAAATACATGTACCTGCATGTTTTCCATACAAATTTCAGAGTGATTTTCCTGATACTGTTACAAGAACTTTGCTTTTTGATTCCCAGGTGAAGAGGATGTTTGCTTTGGGCCCTGTCTCTACAATTGGACATATTGATGGACCAATGAAAGTTTTGGCGTACATCACCCCAGAACTCAAGGTACAATCTCACAGTCCAATATCTTCCCTTGAATTAAATACATCTGTGTGAGCAAAGTATTGTTAGTTGTTTTCTTCCCTATCTTTCCTATAGGACCTGTTTTACCTGCTTGGAGTCCGGGACTTCCTGCCCAACAGCGAACTGATCAAAATTCTGGGATCATCCTTGTGCCAACTTTTCACGAAGTTCATATGCAGCGATGTGCTGTTTGTTCTGTGTGGTTACGATCCACAGCAGCTCAATCAGGTATGATTTCTCGACACTGATTAAAATTACTAGATTGGTCTCAATAGACTTTTTAGGTTGTTATTTATATAACCTAATGTTCAACATTTATTTATAATCAAGCACAAGAAATTCAATGTAACATTACTATTGAACCAGAAATTCTTACTTCAACGTATTCCCTTTGTGCTGTAGACCCGGCTACCTGTTTACATCGGCCATGCCCCAGCGGGAACATCGGTCAAAAATATGGTTCACTTCGCACAGGTAGACATAGCTAGTTATTTGTTTCACATATTTATTGCCAACCTCTTCCTCTATGAAAAACGCCATGTACCGTATTTAGTGCCTACCTCTTCCTCTATAATAAACACCATGTACGATATATATTGCCAACCTCTTCTTCTATGATAAACGCCATGTATGATATATATTGCCAACCTCTTCTATGATAAACGCCATGTACGATATATATTGCCGACCTCTTCTTCTATAAACGCCATGTATGATATATATTGCCGACCTCTTCCTCTATGATAAACGCCGTGTACCATATATATTGCCGACCTCTTCCTCTATGATAAACGCCGTGTACCATATATATTGCCGACATCTTCTATGATAAACGCCATGTACGATATATATTGCCAACCTCTTCTTCTATGATAAACGCCATGTACGATATATATTGCCAACCTCTTCTTCTGTGATAAACGCCATGTACGATATATATTGCCGATCTCTTCTTCTATGATAAACGCCATGTACGATATATATTGCCGACCTCTTCCTCTATGATAAACGCCATGTACGATATATATTGCCGACCTCTTCCTCTATGATAAACCCCATGTATCAAATTATAAACCCCATGTATCAACACCATGTACTGTATTTATTCCAACCTCTTCCTCTATGATGATTATGAAATTCTCTTGTCATGGTAAGAAAACTACCTAAATAAATTTGAAACATCATTCCTTGCAGATGGCACGGTCAGGAAAATTCCAGATGTTCGACTATGAATCATACAACGAAAATGAGAAGCACTACGGACAGGTAAGAAATAGATTATAATAGTGCTGAAAAATCATATTACCTACACTGTCAAAGATGTGTTGTGGAAGACCACAAATTACACCTTGCTTTTGTGTTTTGTGTTTGCAGCCAACTGCTCCATTGTACAATGCATCCATGTTCACCCTGCCTGTGCACTTGTATTACGGAGAGAAGGACCTGCTAGCCGATCCAACAGTCAGTATTTGAATGCAAATAATTACATGCTACCGGTATATTGTTTCAACTATACAATCAATTTAATAAGGTGGTCGATACACATTGAGGCATGTGATATTGAAATAAAATTGTAGGACGTGCAAGGACTGATAACTCGACTGCCGAATGTAGAGGAAGCTCGAGAGATTATGGCCTGGGACCACTTGGACTTCGTATGGGGCCTGGATGCAGCAACCATCGTGTACAAGCCAATCATTGAAACTATGGTTAGGGATCTGAAACGAGCAACATGATCTATTTCGAATCGCACAGAGATTATTGCACTTTGGGTTCATAATGTGTAAATGTATGCACATTTGCAGGTTTATATTTTTATACATACAAGTGCACTGTACACTAACAGGTATGCTTTTGTGCATGATTTGTGAACCATTGTCAACAAAATATGACTATTATATTGAATATTACATATTGTATATTGCTCACAGTGCAGTTTTTGAAGAATCTTCCTGTGATTGATTTTTTTCGTACCTTTTTCCAGTGATATAAGTGAATATATGATGCATGTTATAACTGTCTTGAAAGTATCGCACAAATTGATCATGTTCATTGAATGGTCATTGAATTATTTTCATATTTCTTTCATGTTATTTTGAGAATAATATATATATTGCATGTGTTAAAAGTAATTACTATGGTACAAGTCAGTCATATTCCACCTCATGAATCAGTAAATCTTTTATCACATTATTATTCACGCCTTGAATTCTAGTCTTTAGTCTTAAGGGTGTCAACTGTATCCTTAACCGCACCTTGCTGTATTGTCCAATGAGGCTGGGATAAATTTGTTGTAAATTTGTATGTTTTGTTAATTGTAAACATAAAGTGGTAGGAATAGAAGACTAATTCATGTACATGAAGTAGACTAGACTAGACTTTGAAAATAAGGAGTATACCGGACTTTGATGGATTATTGGAATCCTCACAGAGTAATGTTCCAGTCAATTTCATTGCTTTTTTTTATTATATTTTTTGTTTGATAATATATTTTTGAAAAGTATATTTGTACCCATATTGAATTATTACTTTGGTAAAAGAATACACAAACGTGTATGTTAGACCACATGTACAGGTATTTTGAGGATTATAGAATTTGTTAATAATATTTTTATGTGTGGAATTGTTTACAGTGGAAGGTAATGTTACCAAGTCAACAAATATTGCTGTATTCACCTGATGGGCATTGCCAACTCATGAACTAGTCTTAAATGGAATCAAAACGTCATTTCATAGAAGCAATAAACAGATTATATCTTGAAATGTGATACCAATATGTGAATATTCCCAATGACTTGTATCAACACATTATGATAAGACACTATGACAATGTAGTTTAAGGAGTTTATTGACACACACGAGATAGAGTTTAAATTCTGCCCGTGTATTTGTGGTATTTCTTATACTCCGCGTAGAGCGCCTTAAACACGTCCCGTACGCCTGCGGGTAGTGTCGCATGGAGCAAGGAGATGGCGTGGTCGTCACACAGTGCTAGAACCTGGTACACTCCCGGGAGTAAAGCTTTCTTCACCCGTGGGATAAGCGTTACTTTCTGCACATTCTGCGTGTAGTCAGCAACGATGTACGCTGCGACCTTTGCAAAGTCTTTCTTGTGCATGGCTATCAGGCCTAAGAGTTTATCCGTCTGTTGAGCGCACTGAACAAGGCGATCCACCTCCGCATCGGTGCTGCCCCCGCCCTGCTGTCTGCTGAACCACACGACGGCTGCTAAGAGGCGACGAAGGCTTAGGCAGTAGGCAGGGACACGCCCACAGATAGCCGCCGTCTGATAGGCCAGCAAGTCACGTAGGAGAGTCGTCACAGCTCGGTAGTGTGCCGCGAACATGTCCAGCGGTATGTCCAGTAAGGGGATAGTCTGGGTGCTGTGTAACATCGTGGAGATGTACTGTGCGGGCAGTCGACCCTGCAAAAGTCAAAACTTGTTGTTTTAAGAAGATATATTGGATAAGGGCAAACCGAACATTCTCCCAGCCCCATGAGTACTGGTGTTATTAGATCTGGGACATATTAGTACATTTCAGTACATTAGTTAGTGCACATCACTAGAGATAGTCGGCATGGTCTATATACAAACAAAGTACCTGTCCCCAGAAGACGAGCTTGGTCTGTGTGGTGAGCACTGCCACCACCAGGGGGCTGTACTGGCGACTCCACGAGTGTGACACCTCCACCACCAGCTGCTGAATCTGTAGAATTAGCTGGACAGACGCAGAAAGAGTTCCGCTTCATGACAAAGTCATATTGATCTACGTGATCATGTTCTTGATGGGCCGAGTGCTAAGCCTTCACTTTAGCATGGAGTGTCATTTGATGAATGAATGATGAATGGTAATGATGATACATAGACAGTGACACTTTAGTTTGAAGTCTGAGATTGGCACTCGGCCCTAAATGTGTCTGCATGTATGCTCTAATGGATATCCTCAGCATCGATTGACATTTCCAGTGGTTTTCGTTACCTTCTGACTGGCGAGCAGGAACTCTCTCCGGACCTCATCCTCGCTGAGTGACAACAACAGCTGCCAGACTTCTAGGCTCACCACCGTCCTCTCCGGGTTGTCAACGGCAATGGTGGATGTCTGCAGTGAAGGATCATATATTAGAGTTTGCACTATATCGACATAATTCACTGACTATCATAATGGAAACACAAGAGGAAATGTTTCGTTAAGAGTATGCATGAACATACATCAACTTACATATAATTCTGAGAAAAACATACATCTGAATGCCATAATATTGAGGACAGTATAGATTGAAATATATCAACTTTGGAGGAAAATGTACATTTGCATTATGCTTTGAAGTGTGTTTCCTCACCACATTTCCCAGAATCTGATGTAGCCAGTCTCCGTACTGCTCTGGACTGGCTGCTGCCACCAAGTGACTCAACGTTCTCTGGATTTCCGTGTTGAGGCTCGTGCTGACGTCCACCGAGCTTCCTCCAACGTGCGACTGGTAGAGGATCTTCATCAGTTGCGTCCAGCACTGCTCAAAGAATGCCTCCACCCGTGGAAGTTGGTTCTCAAGATTTTCCGTATCATTACTCTCTGATATATCAGATGAAGTACTGGTTTCCATGGTTACATCGGCTTCAGTTTCATTGATTGTGTCGT
Source organism: Terebella lapidaria (assembly GCA_949152475.1). Taxonomy (NCBI): domain Eukaryota; kingdom Metazoa; phylum Annelida; class Polychaeta; order Terebellida; family Terebellidae; genus Terebella; species Terebella lapidaria. The sequence continues at coordinate 22,909,609 of OX424558.1, read as the reverse complement.
CCATGTTGATAGTGTCTTTGGCTGTTCTAGTTTTACACAGACACACAGTGGATATGAAGAGCAGCCAGTTGCTCAGGTTGTCGAAGTCCTGGGAATGTTGAGTGTGACATGGCCATCAAAGAAGTAGATGAGTTATGTCGAGTAACTGATATACAAGATATAAAAACAGCAGAGAGAATGAGATAACATTTCCACAAACCTGACAGTCGCCAAGCTGTGAGATACAGATATCACAGACAGCAGTGAAGTGATAAAAAAGTGGTTGTACATCTTCCCCTGGTGACTTCCAGAGGTGACTCAGCTGGTGGCTGTAGGCGGCAACAGACACGGCCTGGAGTTGCCGGGAGTCTGGAGTCGCCATGGTTACTGACTCATGCACGTGGGTGTCGAGCATGTCAAAGAGCCAGGGAGAAAGTAATCCATGTAATGTAGTGATGCCGCTTTGGATGTCAGCTGGGATGTACGGTCTTCTCAGTACCTAGAATACATAGGAAGTGACTGACATAGAAAATTCTGGAATGGACCCATTATAAAAAGCCTAGGAACATAGGCCTACTGTACGCCAATTCATTGCATGGATTGTTCTTTAATTCTTACAAGCTACACTATAAATGGGCATATTTTTGTTGTAGCAGCAATCGCAGTCAAGGTACATGTACTTACGCGGACTGTGTGTTCTAGAACCTTCAGGAGAATCTTAGACTGGATCAGACTTGATTCGCTGCCACTTTCAGCTTCAACACACTGAAATTAATTAAACAACAGTCATTCCAAATGGATTCAAAATGCTGGATACCTTTTAAACACATTCCAACATCAAGCAAAATCCTACAAACAACCAGGACATGACATTGTTATGTTGATACATGTATACCAAAGTCACCTCTTTCACATGTGACTGGACTCCAAGAAGTTGACTCTGATTCCAGCTGGCCTTCTTGAGTACAGCTGTGTACAGCTGGATATATCTCTCAACAAGATTGTGCGGAAACTGCAAGATAAGGTCATTTGAAGGACTTTGAACGATAGTGAGAACTCAGTGTGAATTAGTACAGTGGTAAATAAGACTGTAGAAAACCTCTTACAACATATACCCGGTACTATACCTTGTCTGCATGTGTTAACTGGTTCACTATCCAAGAGAGAACCACAGACAGGCTGAAGTGTTCATACAGTGGTACTTTTCCATCCATTGAACTCTGTAGCACATGAAGCACATCCAGACACATTTCTGTGAGGTCAAAGGTCACATCTCTGGCCGGCAGTGATGACAGGACACAGAGGGTTCCAAGTACACACACTGTCTGGTTGCTTGGCGACACATACTCTAGGGGCAGCTTGTTCAACACCTAAAGATGAAATAGCATTCTCAATCAATATATATTTCCATGAGGCATGTCAGAAATGGGTCATCCATACTTGATGAGAAATTCATTCAATCCACAATTACCTGTATCAAAGACAAAATCTCCGGGACACGTTTAGACGACACAGGTGAGGTTTTACTCTCAGACTTCAGAATCCCAGTCATCTTCTTGCCCACCAGTGGCAGGCTACGAAGAACGGACAAAGTATGAACATGCACAACTGGAGATACATGTACCCTTCAAATCGAAACATCAATATCAAAACCCTTGGAGTCAGGAACCTAAGTAGTTATACATAGGATTGTCTTCACACATAACCCACCATTCAAGGTAATCAGGATCTGAGTTCAGAAGCAGATCCAGAACAGCACAGGGTTCCTGGATCCCACCGGATTTCCTTTTCTTCTTTTTAGGCGATGTCACTTCTCCAACCCTAGATACCAGAACATAATAGCTTTATAATTATAGTAAGCTGTCAATCCGTTCCCTGTTCAGTGACTCCCAAGATATTTCAAAACCTGCATGGACGATGAAAGTTTATCCTGACCTGTCTCCTCTGAGAGCAGAATTGACGCTGGACCAGATATTTCTCATCATCGATTGCATCAGACCAGACATTTCCCAGAATGCCCCTGTGCTGATTACTTCTAAACAGATGGACTTTCCACTCAATGTACTGTGACATAGAAAACAATAGTAAACGTAACACTGTTTGTAGAATACAAAATATGGGAATCACACAAAATGGACTAGTGCAAAAGTTTTCAAATGGAAGGGTGTGATTTAATTGCTTGTGTCAAGATGCGACTGACCATTCAGTCTCCGTATCCTTGCATGACAAGCACTTGACAAAGAGGTCTGCGACCCAGTCAGTGTGCGTCGTAGACAGGAAGGTATCCAGCAGAGGTAGATCATGACACAGCTCTGTCCACATCGCCAGCGCTAAGTTGTCTTCGCTGAGGCTCGAAAGCTGAAATCGATATTGAAGCAAAACAATTATATCACTGACCATTACCAACTGTCAATGTCTCTCATCGAACATGTTCACAATCTGTCATTACAATGCAATAAATTACATGTAATTTCTAAATCTGGCATCTGTCTTGCCTTTTCCATAACCTACCTGTCCATTCCAATTTCTGCAAGAAACAATTTTGTCTTGAGTGATGTACCCAAGAAGATGGTTCATGATCCCACCAACAAGTAATCTGATTGAGTCATCATCCTCTTTCTTTTGAGAAAGAAGGAATTTCACCTTCTGGAACATCAGCTGCACCTGTGACAAATGAGCACTTATATATTGAAGGAATGTTATCTGTCAACGGAACAGGAATCTCAAGACTGATTTATCCACTTATATTCATAATCATGAAAATCAGATGGAATACTTCACAACCATAGGTACCGTATTAACCCGCATATAGGCACATGCGCCTATAAGTGAAGGTGCGCCAAGCTTCATTTATAGGCGCATGTGCCTATAAATGAAGTTGGTTAAATTTTGCACAAGTGGGTGCACTTATAAGTGAAACTTGATTCATACTGTTGATCAGTATGCGCTCAACCGAAAAATTATGCAAAACCCAGACGATTGTTTGAATTTGATTGAGTTTTCCGTTAGGCGACTTCACGTGCATCTTAGACACCCTAAACTCCATACCCTGCTGACATTAAAATACGTACGTTCACTCTGTCTGGTTGTATGATCGGATACTTGGCTAGTTATTTCCCCCTCGTCATTCACTGTTTATCTTGAGATTACAGACAGACTTAATTTTAGAACGGATTATGTGTTTATGTTTGTATGTGACATTTATAATATTTATTTCAACTATGTGATTAAGGCTACCTTGCCTACGGTCTCGCCCTATATTAATGTATATAAAGCATGGTTCACTTATAGGCGCATGCACCTAGTTTCAGTTATAGGCGCATGCGCCTATAAATGAAACCAGTTAATATTCTCACGACTTCTCAAAAGGGGTTGTTTCACTTATAGGCGCATGCGCCTATATGCAGGGTAATACGGTACTTGGCTACTTCAATCAGTCAATACATGTAAAGAATAATTCTAGCATTCTCCTCACCCATACATAAGACAGCTTTGGTACATTCTGTGACTTGATCTTGGTGCACTCCCGTCTCCACACCTTACACGAGATATACCCATGTACAGGGGTGAGGTCAGAGGTCACATCTCTGGAGTCCTCTGCTGCCACAGGGGCAGGAGTGACAGAGGGGTACCGGTGAGAATAGTTATAGAGGAGCAGGTGCAGCTGTCCCCAGCTGTGAACCAGCTGTAATATCACAGCTGTACGGGCAGTTAAGGGAACCTGCAAGGAATGAAAATTATCCAATTCAAATGTAATAGAAGTTGGACTGAACATAACTGAACTGAATACAAGATGGGAACTACATGCTCTACAGCTGCAGCAACTACCGGTACTTACTTTGTCAAAGGATTGAATTTGTGGTTTGAGCAGATTATCTCTAGTTTCTGCCATGAGGTCTATAACTTTCTGAGTCATTTGGTCTGTGATGTTATAGTCAACCAGCCGAGACTCCCCAAGGACTACTTGTAACATACTACTGAGTAGCTCAAGTGCAGGAAGGGAACTGGTGTCTGTTTGGGGATAAATTCAAATAGCTATAGGACTAAACATCTATCAGTTTGTTCCAAATGATCATCCAAATGATGGTACTGCAAGTAAACAGTAACAACCTTCCGTGTAGTTTGTGTTGACTTCATCCATGATAATTTCCCATATTTCTACAATCACAGATGGTGGTTGGTTGAGTATGATTTCTCCAAACCTGTTGAAAAGATAATTTGCATACGAACAAATAAATATAATATTTGTATGAAATACAATCTCATGAGGCCATATTGCACAAATGATCAGAGTCAAATTTGTGGAACAAATAGTAGTCAATTTGAGATTATCATTAGAATAATGTATGACAAAAGACCTATTTCTGATCTGTGGAGTCCAAGTGACTGTTCCACTGAAGGTCGTCTGTCGGAGAGCTTCCATGACCTTGGCCACCAACTTCGGCATTTGACGGAGTCGAGCGAACAGCGACAGCACTGTACAGACGAGGTCAGACTGGTCACTTGAGGATTCCTCATCAACCTGGAAAGCAGACATCAAATAAACAGTAAATACTTACACAGGATGAACTCCGATGATAAAATGTCTGTATAGTTATCACAGGTACCGTATTGGTCCTAATAGTAGCATGGCGAGCCAAAGCAAGACCTCCTGCAGCATTATGCGCAAAAATGAAAGCAAACTTGAGGTCAAATTCAAGAAAATCACTGAATAATATACCTATAGCCTTCAGTCCCCTTTAGTATGATTCAAATAACATAAATGTGTGGATTGGAACACTCCAACATCTTATTAGAAAGATATGAAGTGAATTACAAGGTTACAAAATTCGAACATTCTTGAGGAAAAGAGAGGGGCACTCTACTATTAGGGTGCGTGCCACTATTAGGACCAATATGGTATGTGATAATTCATGATTTCATAATAACATACCAGGTGACGGAATTATAATAATAGCCATATCACTTTAACATGGTAAAGATACAAATGAGAAATACAAATCTGACAATTTGATGTTACTCACCTTGGCCACATCAAGCCAAGTGACCAGTAGAAACTGGACAACATTCGGTTCGATGATTCCATGGTTGAGGGACAAGAGCTGGTCATGTATTCTGTACCAGTTGGGAGTTCTCTCTGAGCTTGGCATTCTTCCGAGCCACTCCCCCAGCTTACGTAACCATAGTAACTGCTTGTTGCCTTGGAGATGATCCTCTGTCAAGTCGTAAACATCCTCCTTGACAACAACATCTAGTAATGATGAAATAGCTTGTAGTAAGTCAGCAGGCGCCAAACAGCTGGATAGAACTGACGAGGAGTCCTTTGCACTGATCACTTGCAAAAGTTCCATCAAATGTTGTAGAAGCTGAAAGCAGACTGCATTGCCTCTGCAAAACATGGAAAGACAGAAACGAATTCAAAGAAATTCCTATCTTCACACTCGAACTATGTTCATCAAATGTAGAGATTTCATGCATACTAACCTGTAACAACTGATGAAAATCCTATAAAATTCTGGCAAGATTGAAAGAGTTCCATTGCGGAATTCAGCTTTTTCATCCTGTAAATTGAATATTTGACGCACTCAAAGTACAAAACTTCAAATTGTGAGGTAAGATCAACTATATCTTGTGTCCCCATGAAACAACATGCAGATATTCAGCATGAATAGTTGTTTCACTAAATTATTTGGCATTTTGTCACAAAACATTGTATATAACTATTTTTGTAATGTAGTTATCAGGGGGTTAGCTTTCTGTCGAGTTGCTCCAAGGCATCTTCAGGCCTAGACACCCTGTTTATTTATAGTGGGGAAAGTGTGTTACATGTACAGATACAAAACTCACCTGAAATATTTGTGACAGTTGGCTGAAGAATGCTTCCAGAAACTTTGCTGGCAATGACTCAATCTCTGACGATGTGACTTTAAGTTTAAGATACAGCTCATAATAGCTAAGCAGCTCTCTGCAAAGAACAAGACAAATTTATATACCTCCTGGTACAGTGGCTGATATATGCCATAATTATTTTTTTATGACATACAAAACGTGTGCAAAACATTTTGAACACGTAGAAAAGATTTTGAACGCGATACAAACTAGACGTCAAGGCCTAAAGATGCCTTGGAGGCATTTCGGTGTGATGATTAATTTATAATATATACTAGATATCGAAAAAATGAAAAATGTCGACTCCGCAAAAAAATTTACCGTTAAAATAATACCCCTTAGACATGTTTGTCTAGGGCGACGAGTCCGAAAAAAAAGTCCGTTTCGCTCTACGACTCACCCTTTCCGAGATATTGACGAAAACGAAAAATGCTAACTCGGCAAAAAAATTTTTTAGTCAAGGTCAAAGGTCATCCATAATACATATAAGATAAATGTTGTCTAGAGCGACGAGTCCGAAAATAACGTCCGTTTCGCTCTACGACACACCGTTCCCGAGATATCGACGAAAACGAGAAATGCCGACTCGGAAAAAAAATTTCGGATCAAGGTCAAAGTTCATCCATAATACCCCTTAGACATGTTTGTCTAGGGCGACGAGTCCGGAAACAACGTCCGTTTCGCTCTACGACACACCGTTCCCGAGATATCGACGAAAACGAAAAATGCCGACTCGGCAAAAAAATTTCGGGTCAAGGTCAAAGTTCATCCATAATACCTTTTAGACATGTTTTGTCTAGGGCGACGAGTCCGAAAATAACGTCCGTTTCGCTCTACGACACACCGTTTCCAAGATATCCAGGCAAAAAAATTTCGTGTCAAGGTCAAAGTTCATCCATAATACCCTTAAGACATGTTTGTCTAGGGCGACGAGTCCGAAAATAACGTCCGTTTCGCTCTACGAAGCACCATTTCCGAGATATCGACGAAAACGAAAAATGCCGACTCGGCAAACAAATTTCAGGTCAAGGTCAAAGTTCATCAATAATACCCGTTAGACATGTTTGTCTAGGGCGACGAGTCAGAAAATAACGTCCGTTTCGCTCTACGACGCACCGTTTCCGAGATATCGACGAAAACGAAAAATGCCGACTCGGCAAAAAAATTTCGTGTCAAGGTCAAAGTTCATCCATAATACCCATCAGACATGTTTGTCTAGGGCGACGAGTCCGAAAATAACGTCCGTTTCGCTCTATGACACACCGTTCCCGAGATATCGACAAAAACGAAAAATGCCGACTCGGCAAAAAAATTTCGTGTCAAGGTCAAAGTTCATCCATAATACTCTTAAGACATGTTTGTCTAGGGCGACGAGTCCGAAAATAACGTCCGTTTCGCTCTTCGAAGCACCGTTTCCGAGATATCGACGAAAACGAAAAATGCCGACTCGGCAAAAAAATTTCGGGTCAAGGTCAAAGTTCATCCATAATACCCATCAGACATGTTTGTCTAGGGCGACGAGTCCGAAAATAACGTCCGTTTCGCTCTATGACACACCGTTCCCGAGATATCGACGAAAACGAAAAATGCCGACTCAGCAAAAAAATTTCGGGTCAAGGTCAAAGTTCATCCATAATACACCTTAGACATGTTTGTCTAGGGCGACGAGTCCGAAAATAATGTCCGTTTCGCTCTACGACGCACCGTTTCCGAGATTTGCAGGATGCCTCAAGGATGACTCAGCAAAAAATTATTTCGACCTCTAGGTCAAAGGTCGTTTGACGTATCGATCCCAAAATCAATAGGGTTCTTCCCTGTTGATATATAAACCTCCGTGCAAAATTCTGCAACTATTGCCTGAATATTTTTCGAGTTATCGTCCGGAAACCAAGTTTCAAGATCAGCCTCGATTTCATCCTCAAGGACCTCACGGACCTCGGAGCCGGATCAAAAAATTAATACACCCTAGAGATGTTTGTCTAGGGTGACGAGTCCGAAAATAACGTCCGTTTCGCTCTACGATGCATGGTTTCTGAGATATGCAGGAAGCCTCAAGGATGAATCAGCAAAAAATTATTTCGACCTCTAGGTCAAAGGTCGTTTGACGGATCGATCCCAAAATCAATAGGGTTCTTCCCTGGTGGCATATGAACCTCCATGCAGAGTTCTGCAACTATTGCGTAAATATTTTTCCAGTTATCGTCCGGAAACCAAGTCTCAAAATTAGCCTTGATTTCATCCTCACGGACCTCACAGACCTCGGATCCGGCTCAAAAAGAATAGGGTTCTTCCACATATCATTTCTGACTTGTGGTGAAAATTTGACGAGGATCCGTCAAGGCAATCTAAAGTTATCGTCCGGAAACCAAAAGTGGCGGAAGAAGAAAAAAAAAAAAAAAAAAAAAAAAAAAATTCTGCTAAAACCATAAAGGCCTTAATTATTGAGTTTAATTTTTTATTTTTGTTTTGCATGTTGTGAAGCGTGTTGCAAAAAATAAGAATGGCATATATCAGCCACTGTACATAGTGACATTTACTGTATTCAGAACAGAGAAAGCTTTTGTATAAATCTATTTTGCATTTTACATGTTGATACATTGGTAAAAAGATGGCAATGGCATACTTTTGAGTCAGAGCTCGTAACATAGATTCAGTTAGCTTCTTCACAACACTTGTGAGTCTGTCCCCCACGCCAGGGTCCTGGCTACATGCAGTTGATATCTGCTGGAGTGTAACAACAGGACCGAACAGCTTCTGGCCAGCTTGTTGACAAACCTTGAAAAAAGTTGACAAAAACTCTCATTATGCATATACATATACAACTCAAAATCCAATCAAAATTTCAATCACATATCAGAAATATCTTGTACATGAATAGTTGAACATCACGCAAGCATATTATAGAATGAAATGTGTTACATTTACCTGTTGTGGATTGGATGATTGCTGACACTGTACTGCATAACCAGTCACAGATAACTCCAAAAGATCCAGTAAATCATGTGTCAGGCTCTCGTCCGGTTCCAGTTGTTGACAGCATATCAGTGTACTGTAATGTACCAGTTGTGTCTGGAAAAATTGTGGAAATTATCATGATTATGTTCTGTATGAAATGTATTCGTAAATGTACATGATTCCTAATACTTATGCTTGTATATTTAATCTTTATATAGTCTTCCAGAAACCAAACAGGAATGAGTTTATTGATCTACATTCCAATGATATGACAGTAAGAGTATGACTTGCCATGCTATCCAGCCGGGATTTCCAAACATGTCCAAAAGCTGGAGATTTCAGGACTTGAAGACAGCATGACACTAGGACACCTGTGTGTTGACATGTGCTGGACTTTCTCTGTGCATGGTTCCCAAGCTCCTTAAGAAGTAGCTGAGGGGGAAAAGAAAAATTGCCCATATGAGCTGTCTGAATACAACTTCTGGCTTGATCATCAGTGAATTGTTTACTTATTTATATTTATCATTGATTAATGATCACTTCGGTATTTTGTGTATTGTACACTGTACCTGCATCAGGATTGGTTTCAACTGTGGCATTTGTCCATGCACACTTGGTTTGTGACACCTTTTAGTTGCAAGGACATCTCCGAAACACTTCCAGATAGTTTGAAATTCCTCTGCTGACAACCTGAGCAAAGAAAGTTCAGTAAATCCGATTTATTGATAGCCTCCTTTATCATGTTTATACTATCTTCCAAATTATTGGCAATATCCAGTTACTCCAATATTAGCAAAGTATTATTTCACTTTTAAATATTTATGGTGTGAGTCCTGGTCGAATTATTCGTAAATAATAGTATCACATTTATTTATTCCAAAAGTACTAGATCTGATAAGCTGGAGTGAGTAACTTATTGATAAAACCAACTTTTTACGACTTGATGGGCTCAACACTGAACTGAACCAGTCAAGAATCTCCTGTTGTTTGTTGGGCCATCGCACTTCCGCGTGTTGCCAGGAGTAACGCAGGATTTTTACCTTCTCCCGGATTGTACGGGACTGACCGTACAAGGTAGCATGCATCTCTATGGGTAGGTAGTATAATTATGTAGCCTACATGTGAAAAAAAAAATATTCACATAAATAAATATACCAAATACATAATGAGTGACAAAACAAAAAATCTATACAAGTTATCCGTCCTAATTTCCACTTAGGCCACTAAGAATTATGGGATATTGAAGCTGTAAAAAATTCATGCAAGTATATTTAAAATAATTGAATTACTGCAAACTCCTTTGATTTTGCATCCATTTAAGTTCAAGTTTTCATGATATGGAATAATATGGATATGTTTATGGCCATTCATTTTCATGTGTGCATTCACAAATCAAACATGGGTTGCGGAAGAAATAATTTGCATCCAGAAATTTAGAGTATTTAGAGAAGCGAAAAAACAGGGGGTCACAGTCGAATGACGATGATGAGTGATGAGTCTTAAACTTAAAGGTTCTAGTGATGTCTGAGATTTCTGGATGCTTCGAAATTAGGATGACAACTCGAAAATTTCCGACCCGGGTACCCGTGTGGTCTCACCCGACCCGCCCCGGGTAGCCTGTCCAAATATATATCAAAATTTGAATGATACACACTGGAGCGAATTGTAACACATAAACGCCAGACATTAATCTTTGACGCCTATTATTGGTTTCGTCAGTGTTTATTTTCAAGTTTGAAAGAGATCACATGACCTCATAAAACTACTTCGTTTGTTTCCCCGATGACTTTCTTGTCATTCTTGTGATTTTACTAGTGTTCATCGCAGATATTCAAGACAAAAACTATATCTTTATTCGTTCTCGGGTATGGGTAACAAAATTCCGACCCGGATAATTGTATGACCCGCCACGAATTTGGGTACCCGTCGACTCGTCCGGGCCCTAATAGACTTCTTGCTACACATTGTAATTGTTCTATTCAAAACCCTGGCCTGTACCTGAGCTTTATTGGAAACATGGGAAGAACATAATTCTGCGAATTGACCCGTATTGGCAGTGATCAGCACGCAGTGATTGCGACCGATACTAATCGTACTACCATAATCATCACCGATCATGAGATGACACTGAGAGATGATAGATTGGAAATGGAAACACACCGGCCCCATGCGCCCCATGCCGGCCAATTGAGCGATAATAGGAGTATTTGGAACGAAAATTTACTTCCAGAAAAAATCTAAGCGTTGGGGTCACATTTCAATGGCGACAAATAACAGAGTGGCAAACGGAAAACACAATAAAACTTCCTAAACGTCAAAATGTATTGAAATTCAAGTATATATTGTTTCACCTGTTCAATATGTCACGAAAAAACCAAAACACTCTCACTCCAAAACACCATCAGCGACATCTATCGAATATACACTGGCGTAAAGATCACACCATACAAACCGATAGCCGTAAGAGTTATCACCGCCCCATTTTCGTTCCAAGTTGGATACATCAGTAGAGGTTATATATAAAGTTGAGAGTATATCTATTTATATTTTACCTTCTGTTCAATTTGCAGTTGATATTCGATCATAGTTTATTATATAATTTTTCGATTATATAGGACAAATTTAGATATTCAATCAATAAATGAAAGGCGATCACGGACGGTTTAATTTGAAACCCATTCTAACAACATCAATATCGCAAATTGATATTGGGTACTGTCTGGGCTTATGGTTGTTGTAGTTTAGACATGTTTATGTAGTGTAAGCATGTCTATGCTGTAAAAACCCGGGCAAATATTTTATTTTGTTATATACTAATAAACTGAAATGCCCAAGTTGTCAATATACCTATCGCCAAAGAGCAATTCAATGCTTTTCATGTGTAGCGATTTTGGTGCCGTGTTGTTGTTGTCGTGAGAGAGGGTTGTTGATGTCTCTCTGTAGTACCTCTCGTCTCTGTGTCCGACCGCTATAGACAATTATTGGATAAGACGTCCTCAATTCCATACTATTTCTCTGAGAAGAGAAAAGTGCTGAGGACATAAATTCAAAGACGCTGGTTTTATTACCAATATACGACGATCAGATATTCACTCACAAAATATATGCAATATTCCCAGATTACACAGGGACCAGGCTTAGACTAAGTCAACGGGCTATACAATATATGTAAGTTGCACTAGGTCCAGGTTTAGACTAAGACCCTGCTTTAAAATTTAGTTTCGGATCTTGCGCCGATCTCTTCCCACGCCGTTTCCATGTGCAGGTGAGAGTCTCCGGAGGTGCATAAATGTGGAGTCCAACCATCGACCTCTGCGGAAGTGCCGTCGGTGTGAAGGTCTTCGCCTCTGTGGAGGCCCTCTGGTCCTGCGGAGGTCCTCGTCACTGCAGAGGGTCTCGCACTGCGGAGGTCCTCGTCGCTGCGGAGGGTCCTCTGCACGTCTACATCTCTTCCCTCTTCCGCAGGTGCGGAGGTGCATCACTTGCAGAGACTGAGGTGTCTCCGCACGTCAGTGTCCTTACTTCACTACTTCGTGGGTGCAGGGTCTTCGTCAAGGTCTTCCCTCGCTACTCTGGGGGTGTAAAGTCTTCGTCAAGGTCTTCCCTCGCTACTCCACAGGTGCAGAGTCTTTGTCAGGGTCTTCCCTCACATCGCTTGCACAGCTGTGCAAGAAGAGATATCCGCCTTGCCGTCAGCTGTAAGTCAAGAGGGCCGGGGTTCATAAATTGTAGAGGCGTTGTACCAGGTTCATTCGATTGTCATCATTGGGACCCACACATTTCCCCTTTATATTTCGCATACATTGGAGTCTCAGTCTCTGTAGCTCTGCACTACGGAGAAAATGTCTAAGTTCTTCCCTCGCCTATCCTAAGAGGACTGAACCATCTCAAGGAGGTGTGTCGTCCGTGGTGTCTTGTCCAGACTGAGCTCCCTGAGAGCTGTGCCTGCTTCCTTTTATTGTCCAACCAAGCGGAAGTTGATCTTCACAGATGCCCGGCCTTCCGCATGCACATGATCATGGCTCCGCACGCACGTGGGCAAACTTCCACATCCACTTGGACAAACCTCCTCAGGTGGTTTTGCGGAGGAGACTGGTGGTTTTATCAGTTCGTGATACATGTATTACTTATCCAGTCAGACAGAGGGTTCAGGTTAAGCCTTTAAGGTGCTGCTTCTCAGGTGGAACATGGAGAGACGCCTGACTACTTGTGTGATCTGCTAACCCCATACGCACCAAGTCGACTCCTTCGGTCCAGTACCGCCTCCTTGATTGTTCCGCGCACGAATCTTCGAAGCCATAGGGACAGGGCCTTTAGCGTTGTGGTACCTAAATGGTGGAACGGACTTCCAGAGTCACTCAAACTGTGTTCCAATCGAGAGACCTTCAAAAAACAATTCAGAGCACATCTATTCCAATGCGTCTTTGAAAAGCTCTAAGCTTGAAAAAGCGCCTGGAACAATGCTGTATTATTATTATTATTATTATTTGTTTCAGAAATCATTCTTCATTTGTGTAAGTGTTCCTGAAATCATAGAACTTCAAATTGGAATTCACAGGTGACACTGTTGCAGTATTCAAATTAACACAAACGTGGAAGTTTTTATGTGGAATGTTTTTATGCTTTATGTTAGTTTCATACTGTCAACGTCATACATCAACATTGCTTTAGTATTTGCATGATCTTCCAGGGTCTTTTAAATATTATGCGATAGCTTGAAATTCTTACCTCTCGTGAGTGTGAATACCAACAAACTCATTATAATTATTTTTTTCTAATTGCACACAATGTCTTATTTTATGTTACCGAACCTTTGGTCTGAAAACCTATTGGCATGGCGTTGCGTCCGTCGTCGGCGTTGTCGTCCGTCTACATGTTTATCTTTAAAGTTTACGGTCAAATCTTTTTGAAATTTTGAACAAAAATACTTTAAAATATTCTGAGAGGGAGGTATTTTTTATTTATTTTTGCAATTTTTTCAAAATGGCGGCCATTTTTGACTAAAAAGAGCCAATTTTGGACTTTGACGGTCTTTTCCTCAAAATTTTTTCAGTAACTTTTTTTCTTATTGATGCATAACACTCTTTATATAATTATGCTCCTGTGATGTGTATGAGTTTCGTTACCCTTGAATCGCTCGAAGTGGGCCATTTTGGCCCAAACTTGGCCCAAATGGGACTTTCCCATGTTAAATTCTCCTATGGTTCATAATGGGACACAGTTTTCCAAATAGCTCACTTAATATTGAGGTTAGAGACTAGGAATCAATTGTGGACATATAGGAAATGATATATGCTGAATATTCTCGTGACCTTGAATTTGACCTCTGACCTCATTTTCAAGGTCAGAGCACAAAATGGCCAATATCTCGCTTATTATCGACTTTACAGCTTAGGAATCAATTGTGGACACATAGGAAATGACATATGCTGAATATTACTTAATAGCTCAAAAATCCAGAGTGAACATATAGGAAATGATATATATGTTGAAAATTCTGCTGACCTTGAATTTGACTTTTGACCTCATTTTTAAGGTTTGATTACATAATGGCCAATATCTCCCTTATTATCTTCTTTCCAGCTTAGGAATCAATTGTGAACATATAGGTAATGATATATGCTGAATATTCTCATGACCTTAAATTGACCAATAAGCTCGTTTTAAGGTCACGGGACAATAGGCTAAGATCTGAAATATATATTGTCCGGTAACCTTTCTTAGCTCTTGGGCTATTTTTTCTAGATGAGGGACCCCGGCCCCCTGAATCCGCCTATATGTCATCTCATTGCCTCATTCAACATCATGTTGAAACAAATTTTAATATACATATTTAACGCTGCTTTTATTTCACTTCTGTTCACCGAGTAGATAGAATTAAATCACCACAGACAGAATTGAAGTGAAATTCAGATACGGCTATTCAACTTGTATCTTCAGGTTTAGTTTACATTGACATTCAGTTCATATTGACATTTTGCAAAAATTCTGAGTGTAACGTCAACTTGTATATATATTTTTTGGCCGAATAAATCAAATCAAGTTCAATATGCATTATGCAATGAAGATTTCTGGATGAAATGAACTGTTAATTACGTATCTCGGTGTCTAGACTGTGTTCGTTTTAGCTGTTGTCATGCGCATTCGCCAGGTGTCAGCACTCGCACACTGCCAATACACTTCCTGCATTTTATGCCGGTGTTTTATTTTTGTCCCAGGATTTATTATTATAAAGCCTCATTATGACTGAACCTGCGCCAAAGATTGCAAGGATGGCGAGCTCGCTGGATCAACTGAAGGACTTGACAACAGTAGTCGCTGACACTGGCGACTTTGAAGGTATTCCACCTGATTTGACCATACCGCTTGACACCACACTCACCTGTCCTGTTCAATCTCATTCAACATGGTCATGTCATGATCAATATCTTTTAAATAAATCTTTTAGGTGTTAACAAGAAGTGAAAATGGATACCAAGTACCCATCATGTGCCTCATAATCAAAACAGAACCGAATACTGGGTTCGTAAGAAGTCCGAATCGGAGTTAAAAATCAGAATCGGAGCTTAGAAGTCCGAATCGGAACAGTTTATGTCTGAATCGGAGTGTTTTGGGCTATAAAATCCATGCCAATATTCTGTTACTCACTATTTTACTAGGCCTACTAGATAAAGACATTTTAAAAAAAACAAAAAACAACCCTATATTGATTATATGAAAACCCACGCAGTAGGCTGGGTGTAATTTGTGGATTACCATATTGGTCGTTTAAACAAATGCTTGCAAATTGCTCAATGTCAAACTTAGTCGGCTAAATTAGATTTAGATTGTTCGTGAAACAGGCCCCAGGTTTTTACCGCAATTGTGAGTAGCAGTCCGCAAATTATCATCAGTGGTTATAGTATAGTCCATGGGCCAAAGGGGGTTACCCTGCCCCCCATGAGGGAATTTAGGAGACATATATATTAATGTAGCCTGTTATATTAGCGTTCAGAATCTGCTTGTTTGCAAAAAATATATTGAGGACAACAATGTTTTTTAAGCCTTCGAAGTGTGATACCCCCCTTTAACCAAAAATGCAATTTCGGCATTTTTCTGTCAAAATCAATATCACACGCGATCTCTTTTCGCTTGTAAAATTAATAATTTTTGACACAGAACGATGGTATTTGGCAAATCATTGTACTTCAATATCATACACACTATGCAATATTATTTGAATCTCATTTTAAAGTTGCATAGCAACCGTTGCTAGGGAACATTTTTTTCTTTGAAAGTTTGGTTAATTACCATAATCAGGTTAAAAATTGTGTAAAACCCATAACAATAAGTTATTGTAACAATTAATTGTAATGCAGAACATATATAGACATGTTATTACCAGCCATGTATCCATAGCAACGATCAGGTTACCTTAGCAACCAATGACAATATGAAAATATCGCAAATTCGTTACATATTACGAAACACAGCGTTTATACTTAATTTTCTGAACGGATAACATTCATAATGCTCGAGTGATTGATTTTCTGCAAGACATATCAACCCATTTAATCAGCTTCCACATACCGGATATATCAATATCAATTCTCATCAATAGGATGTCAGACTGTCCACAACTATCACAATGCATGCTACAGAATTGGAAATATTTATAAAACGTTTGCGTGCTTGTTTTCGTGTATCATTGTAAAAATTACTCCGCAAAGTAAAAATTCATAAGTAAAAGATCTTAAGATGGAATACATGGTATCACAAGCCATGTTATAGTTAACGGGAATAAACCACTTTGATACATTTGAGTTGTTAAAATACGAATGAGTACAAATGAGAAATGAGAAACGAATGAGTACGAATGAGAAATTTCCAATATTTTAATTGTAAATTTGCCGTTTATTATTATTACTCACCTCTAAACTACTACGTGCTCCTTTTCGATCCTTCGGATCGTTCTGGATAGAAATTTGCGTACTGAAAGCAACGCACGATCGTCTGTCTGCATGACTCGAGCGCTCCTTTTGCGGCCTAAACCGCCGCGCATGCGCGCGCAGCTGCACAGAAGCCTATCTTTTCTGTCCTAAAACCGATAAAAGGAAGCCCCTAGCACAACAGCTGGTGGGGACGGATGGGATGGAGTTTACTGTAGTAGTTTAGAGGTGAGTAATAATAATCGGCAAATTTACATTTAAAATTGGTGAAGTTTATTTTAACATCATCAATCTCAACTACTACATGCTCCTTAGAATCAAGATACTGATTCTGCTCCTTAGAATCAAGGGATAGGCGGTGGAACAGTTGTGCTAGAGGATCATGAAAACATGAAGACGATAGTATTGATTTCGAGCGAACCACTATGAAATGCTTAATTTTAGGCAATTCTTTATAATTAAATAAATATACTTAATAATTTCAGCAACGCGATCGTTTGCCTCGTGTGCACGAATTTCTTCTTCCCCCAATCGGTGGAAGATGAGTCTCAGACCGTAATTCAAAGAATTCATAACAAAACACAAAATGTTGTGTATATACACATGCAAATTAAAACCAAGACTTCTCTGTCCAGGTGGTCAAACAACGCTCTATGCAACAACCAGCGGACACATTCCGAATCTGGAGGACTGGTCCTGAAGTTCAGCAGCATTGGACAGATAGAACCCAATAAATGTCACAGAATTAGTCGGCATTCCGGTCCTTACAATATGTTTTTAACGGATTATTCGTCCTGGCCGCCAAAGACATAGAGATGTGTCGGATTTGGTGGGACGATATTCTGTAAGTCACACGATCGTCGGAACCTAACACCACATAAACAGTCCTCACTACAATCTTCACCCTTCTGGATAGTGTAGTGTGTATGTTGTGGAGATTTCCGTAGCCCTGTTAGGCCGATAGGAAATGAATAATCGCTTAAGATTTTCCTGATAGATCTAGTACGATCTATGTAAATTCTCAGCGCTCTGACTGGACACAAGACTGCATCCAGCTCATTTGTCTTACATAACCGCCTAATGACGGAATTACGATAGGAGAGAACGCTTTCTATGATATGATTATTGGTCAAATCGATCACCATAGCACGAAGTACGGGGCCCAAAATCGACCTGTATTCCTCGATCATAAGCGTATCAAAGCAATAGCAGAGAAAGCCTAGCATTGCATTCAGAGAGGCAGAGAGCGGATCAATGCGCTTTCCGTTACATCAGCATACAAAAACTCTCCACTTAGCCTCATACGTTTTAGAGAGATGAGGCTAAGTGAGATCTTTCTCGCGAGATGTGGAGACACCTGGTGAGAAAATCCTGCCTCCTGGAAGGATCGCTCGATAGCCTCCACCCGGTACCTTGAGCACGTAGACGGAATCGTTAAATATGTCCCGCCCCGGCTGCTTCAGCTACCGATCCCTGATCGGGAGTACCCGTGGTACATCAATCAGGAGGGATAGTAGCAGCTGAAACCACGCCTGCGTCGACCAGCATGGCGCCACCAACAGTATCACGCACTGAGACCTGGCCACTTTGTGTAGCACTTCCGATGGAAACCAGGTTGGCAGGTACGCATACCCGTACATCCCGTCCCACGACTTGGACATTGCATCCACAGCCAGTGCCTCGCTCTCTGGCAGTGGTGAGAAATACACCGGGAGCTTGTGATTCTGTGAGGTTGCAAACAGGTCTATATTCGGTGTCCCAAACGTATGACAAATGCAATGAAACACCTCCGGATGTGGGCTCCATCCATGCCCATGATCTTGTCAGGTCTCGACAGTGCGTCGGCTAAGATATTCCTGCTGCCCGGCAAATGACGTGCACTGATCTACAGACCGTACTTGAAGGCGAACCTAATCGACTTCCAAACAGAGATCCCTCGACGGAGTCTCCCCCCCCCCAACCCCCCCCCCCCCCCCCCTGCTTGTTTATATGTGCCACGACCGTGCTGTTGTCCGTGAAGACCAGCCACTTCTACCCTGGCGGACTCTGAGGTTTCGATCTCGAACGCATGTCTCACCACTCGCAGCTACAGGACATTGATATGCCTCGATTACTCGCGCATGTTCCACATGGCCAAGAATTTTTGTTCGTCCATATGAGCTCCCCAAGCTGACACATCTGTGAAGAAGGTCCGATCCGTCAGATACTCCGACGATGGAATTCCTCAAAAGAGATTTCGAGGATCAAGCCAACACTTCATTGCCTTCCCCCCACCCGTACTGAGACCTGGCTACTTTGTGTAGCGCTTCCGTTGGGAACCAGGGTGGCGTGTACATATACCCTTACATCCCGTCCCACGCTTTGGACATCGCATCCACTGTAAGTGCCTCGCTCTCTGGCAGTGGTGAGAAATACACCTCCGGATGTGGGCTCCATCCATGCCCATGATCTTGTCAGGTCTCGACAAAGCCTCGAATAAGATGTTCCTGCTGCTCGGCAAATGATGTGCACTGATCTACAGACCGTACTTGAAGGCAAACCTGGTCGACTTCCAAACAGAGATCCCTCGACCGAGCCCCCACCCCCCTCCCCACCCGCTTGTTTATATGTGCCACGACCGTGCTGTTGTCCATGAAGACCAGCCACTTCGTCCCTGGTGGACTATGAGGTCGCAGATTTCGAACGCTCATCTCTTCGCTCGCAGCTGCAGGACATTGATATGCCATGATTACTTGTGCGTATTCCACATGGTCGCAAGTAGTGCTCGTCCATATGAGCTCCTCAAGCTTTTTTCTGACACATCCATGAAGGAGGTCTGATCCGTCAGATACATACTCCAAAAGTGGCATTCACCAAAAGAAATTTCAGGGGTCGAACAACTACCTCCGAGCCTCCCCCCCCCCCCCACCCCGCTGTCCCCCCGCCCCTTTTTGTTATGTGTGCCACAATCGTGCTGTTGTTCATGAAGACCACTTGTCCCTGGCGACCTCTGAGGTCCCAGATCTCGAATGCATGTCTCACCACTCACAGCTGCCGGACATTGATATGCCACGATTGCTTATGCATGTTCCACATAGCAGAGATTACGTACTCATCCATGTGAGCTCCCTAGCTGTTTCTGACACATCCGTGAATTCCCTGAAAAAGATCTTGAGGGTCCCGCCACCAACTTATTGCCTTCCGAGCAAGATTGTTCACCGTCACAACTTCGTCTATTCGATTGGTGAGGATCTGCCACTGCAACACTAGGCAAGAGTGAATGGGCCTTAGAAAGCACCTGCTGAACGGCACCTGTTTTATCCATTGAAGCCAACAGACCAATGATCGCTTGAAATTGACTAGCTGTGATCGATGAATTAAGCCAAAGCATTTTTGCATCGCCACATTCTACCCCTACATACATGTACTTGAATCATTGCGTTGGTGATAGATGAGACTGCACCCAATTGGGAATCCACCTTAGGCTGGTGGCCAATTTCAGGACGAACCCGGATTGTTCGATAGCCTGAGATGTAGAATCGGCTACAATCAGCCAATAGTTGATGTAGTGGTGGAATTGAATTCCAACCGATCGAGACCTGGCCGCTAACGCCCTTACGACACGGATGAACATGTAAGAAGTAGTGGCTACTCAAAAGGGAAGTACCTTGAACTGGTACTTCGAGCCTTGGTGTATGGGCACATGCACATATAGATACTCGTCCTTGAAGTCAATACTGATGGCCTACTTCCCCTTGACTAGAGCTTTTGGAACGAAAAGCGCCGACTCCGTCTTGAATCTGGTTACGATCAGGAAGTTGTTGAAGGTTGACAGGTTGAAAATGGGACGATGCCCACCTATCTTTTTCGGCACCAGGAAGATAAGAGAATAGAACCCCCTCTCAGCAATTGTTGACCTTGTGATGCAAGAATTGAAGTTTTTCCCGATCGCCAGGCACAGGAAAGAAACTCCCGGTTGGTCTAATTGGAGGTTAGAAAGGAGGTTGGATCTCCCATCGAAAGGGAAATCCATACTTCACCCATGCCATGACTGACTCGTCTGAGGACGCCAGATCGCTCCAGTTCTGGTTGAACTGAGCTAGACGCCTCCGGACTGCACCAGGTTGTGGGAGACCTAGTTCTTGTTAGACCCGAGCCTTCAACAGAACCTACGTTTCCCTGTAAGGAGTCACTTCATGGCATAAGCTTTCCCTTACATTTAACCTTGAAGCGTTCACCCCCTTTGCCTCCACGCTTGCCATCCCCCTGGAGAGGGGGAGGCTGCGCACCCCAAAAGCTGTTTGAGCGGCTTTCTGGCCCTCAATCTTCTTGCTTGCTCCTGGCCCCGCCACCTTCTCGAGCAAAGCCTTGGCCATAGCCCATCTCGCAGATGTTCCCACATAACGGAAATATCTGATCGAGAGAGGTTGGCGTGGGTGAACCCCGAGAATAACGGCCTCCCACGTAGATCAGCAATGTCTGTGGCAGACACGTCAAGTGTACGGAGATCGGCATCATGCAGAGTGAGATCCAACTGTGCGCACCGTCACACTCAGCAGCATGTACGACTCCAGCCAAAACGCTGAGTGCTGCCTGGATGCTGGCGCGACTCCCCTCCTCCAGATCTGTCTCGTCGACGAACTCCTGGACCAAGGTGGCCAGGTGATCCGCCAACGAAAGCTGCTCCATGATGCGACAGCGTCTGCCACCTCCAAAGTCCAGTGGTTGTCGTTCGACTCAGGCCGAACACGGCTAGTCTGGAAAGTAGACTCCGTACAACCATGTGTTGGCAATCTGTATAAACTGAATTGCTTTTCATATATCAATATTGGAATGCCCATGTATCAAATTTAATTTGATGATTTGTCTTTAGACAGAAGACAACTTGCTGACACATTTTACTGTATTGTGACACGGTAATAATAAATAAAACAGTTTGATATCTTAATATGCACTTGTGAGTTGCTAAGATCATACTAACACTAGACATAAAAGCCTATAGGCTTTGTGGCATCCCCCAATTTGTTCTTATCATTTCAAATGGTTATACTGGACTGAGAAAAAAGGATACATAGGCCATTGTATGTGGGTAAGAATGAGACTGAGAGCTCATCAGACAGTTTCTTACCAGAACTGCTTTCTATCATCTTGACAACTTGGCCCACCAGATATTTGCCACCCAAAATGAATGGACAATTACCCAGCCAATATTGTTCAGAGTACTAGTATATTTAATCAGGATGTTCGTGATATTTTTCAGGTGCTCCTGTCAAATGTAAAATGATAGGTGACTAAAAGAATGCTGTGTCATCTTGGCCAATTTTGTGATTTCAAAACTTGTACAATACAGTGGAATTTTCGCATTCATATTATAAGCAAAGCCAAACATTTCCCAGCTAACTAAAACAATGATGATCTGGTCATTGCATGTGAAATAGAGTTGAATAACAAAACATTCAAACAATACATGTTTGTACAATATAAATGCAGACAGGGCAAATCATTCCCCAAGCATGTTGTGTCATGTGTGTTGGCTTATTAACCAACTATTGTATTCTGTGGGATGGAACTTCATTCTTTTACCATGTACACACACTAGTAAACCAGGCTTTGGAGGGGGGAGTGAGGGATTATGCATGGATATGAGCCTAGGGTCATGTTGGACATGCTAGCTTTACTGCTGTATCACTTGTCAGGCATGACTGTGCAGGGCTGGCTGAGAGGGGCGGAGCCTATTGCTGTGTTGGACATACTGGCTTTATCTTGTAAGGCATGGCTGAGAAGGGCTGGCTGAGAGGGGCGGAGCCTATTGCTGTGCTGGACAGAGTGGCTGATCTTGTAAGGCATTACTGAGCAGGGCTCTCATATACTGCACTGGCTGAGAGGGCAGAGCCTAGCCTCATGCTGGATAGCAGGCTGCAGTCAGCGAATACAGTAGCACGGCTCAGTTACAGTATTACATCTGCATGGGCGCAGGCGAGGGAACAATTCTAAGTCCCAAACTGGCTGATCTTGTAAGGCATTACTGAGCAGGGCTCTCATATACTGCACCGGCTGAGAGGGCAGAGCCTAGCCTCAAGCTGGACATGCAGGCTGCAGTCAGTGAATACAGTAGCATGGCTCAGTTACAGTATTACATATGCATGGGTGCAGGCGAGGGAAAAATTCTAAGTCAAAAATGAAAAAAAAAAATACACCCAAAAAAAATATTTCCCCCTGGAAATTGCCTGAATCAAATTATGACATTGACAGGGATCGCCCGATTTTTTTTTCCAAAATGGCCGCTGGCGGCCATCTTGGATTTCGGATCTCGACGAAAAACAATCGGGGTTAGGTGCAAAGTATTTCGGATGAGCTGTGAAAATTTCGGAAAGATAGATCAAGGCGTTCAAGAGTTATGATCCGGAAACCAAACAACGGAAAAAAAGAAAAAAAGAAAAAAAAAAAAAAAAAAAAAGACAAAAACATAAGGCCTCCCGATTTTCAATCGGGATGCCTAAATAGCAATGTCATTTCCACGTGTATGACCAAAATCATGTAAATATTTGACCTGATGATATGGCACATATTTTTGCACCTGAGCAATGTTATGCAAGCATTTGCATTTATTATTCATCTTATCCGTCCATAAAACTAAGTATAAACAAAGTCTTCAATAAAATGTAACGATTTTGCGATGATATTTTCATATTGTCATTGGTTGCTAAGGTAACCTGATCGTTGCTATGGATACATGGCTGGTAATAACATGTCTATATATGTTCTGCATTATAATTAATTGTTATAATAATTTATTGTTATGGGTTTTGACAAATTTTAACCTCATTATGGTAATTAAACAAAATTTTCAAAGAAAAAAAAGTTCCCTAGCAACGGTTGCTAGGCAACTTTAAAATGAGATTCAAATAATATTGCATAGTGTGTATGATAGTAAAGTACAATGATTTGCCAAATACCATCGTTCAGTGTCCAGAATTATTAATTTTACAAGCGAAGAGAAATCACGTGTGATATTGATTTTGACAGAAAAATGCCGAAATTGCATTTTTGGTCAAAAGAGGGTATCACACTTCGAAGGCTCAAAAAACATTGTTGTCCTCAATATATTTTTTGCAAACAAGCAGATTCTGAACACTAATATAACAGGCTACATTAATATATATGCCTGCTAAATTCCCTCATGGGGGGCAGGGTGACCCCCTTTGGCCCATGGACTAGTAAGGGAGGCTGGACAAACGACCGAAATTGCAAATATAGATCAGTGCTCTCTAAATCGTCCTATTTATTCTCTTTTTATCAATATTATTATATGATGGTCCGAATAATAATAATTTCACTTGACAAACTGTTCCGATTCGGAAATAAACTGCTCCGATTCGGACTTCTCAGCTCTGATTCTGATTTTCACCTCCGATTCGGACTTCTTATGTACTGCCAAATACTTAATCATAAGTTAAAATGTAGGTATCAATGATGCTGTCAATTTTCGTAACCGAGTACTCGGCAACAAAATAAAATAACAAGTTAAGAACGACAATAGGCCCAAGGTCAAGGTCTCAATGTCGTACGCGGGGTCTGAAAATTACCTATACTAATTGCCGGGACATTGAAACACGTCTGATCGTCTGGCAGCAAACGCAGCAGACAATTACATTATAGGTTGCACGCAGTCTCGTGATCAATTGGAACATAACCACGAAAGTTGACAAAACAATGGAATTCGCACATGCTGAACCGATGTAGAGGCATAAATTACAATGCAACATGAATAACAACATTACACGCCCAAAAACGAATAAATCGATAATAAAAGTCTCAGAATTACTGGAGAATGTATTGTTTTTCATCACTTCTTGAAGTTCACGAGTAAACGGTTAGCCAATTCCTAACCGGTTAGAAGCCTTTTTGTAATCGTCAACGAGTACTCGCCTACTTGTATAAGCCCTAATTACCTTCAGGCTTCTGACTGTGTGCCTTGATTGTTCGAGTTTCCACTGATCAACTTTAGAGCGGTTGACAGGTCAAAAACAGTAGGAATCGTTCAAATCCCAATACTCCCGGTAGTATACATTTGATATTTTATATGATATCGTGATATGTATACTGGTATGTAATTTGGTCACTTATTAAATCTGTAAGACTTTAATATGTACAGTAAGATTACCGGGTACATGTACTTGAGAAAGAGAGCTGGAAGTGAGTACTTGCTCACTTGTTCAGACCTAGACAAACAATATTATGTTCTCCGAGGGATGAAGCTTAGGCAAGATCACTTGAGTAGACAATATTGTTTGTCTAGTTCCTCACGGCCCCTCTCTGGTGAACTGGGTGACTGTCCATACCCAGGTCTGGATCTGCTTAACCAATTTGTATTACTAAGACATGTATACGGTCATTTACCCAGTTCACCTGAGTCACACACACATAAGATCGAGCATTTGTTTCACTTGCAAGTTGCAAATTTTTGTGGAGGCTAGATAGCTAAGTCATAGTTGGCCAATTATGTTGTGAAATTTTTTGTGAGTCTTCAGTTGAAATTGTTTCGTGACCATCACATTATGTATCTGAAGTTTTTAACACAAACAATTGAGATTACGGGTATAGTGTTTGGTCAAGATGAGCAAGTTTTTGAAAATGGCTGCAGCTTCATCAGATTACTAAATCAGCAAATTCCCTGTATTGTTGATGCAGATGATGAAAGCCCGAGGAAACTGTTGCCAATCAAAAACCAAACATCTAATTTGAACCTAGATGATTGAAACAAATATCTAACGTGACTGTGCAATCAGTCCTTAATTGGTAGGGCTACTTCTGAATATCTAAATATACATAGATTCGGGGATAAGTTCAATTCAACATGTTGTAGTGCATGCCATATGTGAGGCAGGGTACATTTCGTACCTAATGAAATAATTGGAAAAGGAAACTTTATCTGGAAGCAAGTACCTGTATCATGTGTATGAATAGATATATGGAGGCTACCATGCGTGGTGAGTCATTCAAACTTCGGAGACATTTTCCTCATTGTCATTGCTTCTGTTGTCATTGAGTTTGATTTACAGCCTTTTCATTTGTGCTTGACTTGTCAGCCAGTGGCTGAACCTTACATCACCCCCACAAGTAAACTACCATTGATGACAACCAATTCCTGTCTCACAATGACTTGCACAATGCACATGAATGTATTGTCAGATCATCAATTCACGAGTGTATTATTTAGTACATGTTATATGATTGTTAATTTTCTTATGACAGTCCTGATTTTCATTTTTCACATTTTGACCTTCCCACGTTGAGAAAATATTCAATCCTGTGTCAGTACTAGGCATGGTATACTGTAATTGTATCCCCCGAACAAAGTTTGGCGGATACTATGGATTTGGCTTCGTCGTCCGCGTCCGTGTCCGCGTCCGCGTCCGCAGAGATTTTCTTGTGAACGCGCTACAGGCCGCAATTCTCACCCGATCACCATTATTTTTTGCAGGCACATATATAATGGTAAGATCCCGACACCAATCGATTTTGGTTGCCGTGGCAACTGAATTGGTCGTTTGGGGACACATTCTGCATTGAAAACAGCCTGTTTGAGACACATGGCTTGTGAACGCGCTACAGGCCGCAATTCTCACCCGATCACCATTATTTTTTGCAGGCACATATATTATGTTAAGATCAAAACACCAATCGATTTTGGTTGCCGTGGCAACTGAATTGGTCGTTTGGGGACACATTTTGCATTGAAAACAGCCTGTTTGAGACACATGGCTTGTGAACGCTTTACAGATGGCAATTTTTGACGAATCTCGATAATATTTGGAAGTGTTGTTGGGAAGGGCTGTCACACGAAACCAATCGTTTTTTAGAATGATCATGTAAATATTAATATGTTAACAGCCTAACTTATTACAGAATTTTGAAATATCCATTTTGACATGTACGATCATTCCAATAGCCTGCACAATGGAAGGTAATGACACTGGTTTCTTGTTCAGAATGGAGAACTGAAGTTTTCAGTGAAAACAGGACAATATTACTGAATAAGTTAACATTAGTTTTATTAGTTAAGTCTATTATTGTCCACAATAAAAATAGTTAAGACGAGAAACGTTTATTATTAAGCTCAACAAGGTAAAGGTTTTGTCCAGTACAAATTTCATGGGTGTAACTGAATAAGTTAACATTATTTTTAATAGTTAAGTCTATTATTGACCCCAATAAAAATAGTTAAGACAAGAAATATTTATTATTAACCTCAACAAGGTAAATGTTCTGTCCAGTACAAATTTCATTGGTGTAACCGAATAAGTTAACATTATTTTCACTAGTTAAGTCTATTATTGACCACAATAAAAATAGTTAAGTCTATTATTGACCACAATAAAAATAGTTAAGATGAGAAATATTTATTATTAAGCTCAACAAGGTGAAAGTATGTCCAGTACAGATTTCATGGGTGTACTGAATAAGTTAACATTATTTTTACTAGTTTAGTCTATTATTGACCACAATAAAAATAGTTAAGACAAGAAATATTTATTATTGGGCTCAACAAGGTAAAGATTCTGTCCAGTAGACATTTTATGTCTGTAACCAAATAAGTTAACATTTTTTTTGCTAGTTAAGTCTATTATTGACCTCAATAAAAATAGTTAAGATGAGAAACAATTATTATTGAGCTCAACAAGGTTAAGGTTTTGTCCGGTAGAAATTTCTGGGTGTAACCGAATAAGTTAACTTTATTTTTACATGTTAAGTCTATTATTGACCACAATGAAAATAGTTAAGACAAGAAATATTTATTATTGGGCTCAACAAGGTGAAGGCTTTGTCCAGTAGAGATTTTATGTTTGTGACCAAATAAGTTAACATTATTTTTTTGCTAGTTAAGTCTATTATTGATCACAATAGCTTTTTATGAAAACATTGATCAACTTTTACTTTGAATTTCAACTTGAGACCATGTTTGGCACAAATTATGAGTTAAAATATAACTTTATATGGTGAAAAATTCGATCTGGCTAAAATTTCGTCATCTTGAAATGCAGTTTTGGTCAACTTTTACTTTGAATTTCAACTTGAAAGCATGTTTGGCACATATTATAAGTTGAAATATAACTTATGACGAAAAGTTCTATCTGGCTCCAATTTCGTCATCTTGAAATGCAGTTTTGGTCAACTTTTACATTGAATTTCAACTTAATACCAAGTTTGGCACATATTATGAGTTGAAATATAACTCAAGGCAAAAAGTTTGATCTGGGTCCAATTTCGTCATCTTGAAATGCAGTTTTGGTCAACTTTTAGTTTGAATTTCAACTGGAAATCAAGTTGGGCAGGTATTATGAGTTAAAATATAACTCATGACGAAAAGTTTGATCTGGCTCCAATTTTGTCATCTTGAAATGCAGTTTTGATTAACTTTTACTTTGAATTTCAACTTGAAACCATGTTTGGCACATACATGTATTATGAATCGAAATATAACTTATGGTGAGAAGTTCAATCTAGCTCCAATTTCGTCATCTTGAAATGCATTTTTGGTCAAATTTTACTTTGAATTTCAACTTGGAACCAAGTTTGTAAAATATTCTGAGTTGAAATATAAATAGGTGAAAAGATTGATCTATCTGTATTTTCGTTATTTTATCAAACATGTCGAATGGAAATTCATATAAAGAGATTTCAGTGGTGATTTTGAATTCGACCTTCAATAACCTCGGAAAATCAGTGCAGCAGTTTTGGTGGGGAAAAGAAAACAGTTGTGACTTGAGATTTAACATTTCTCTGGTAATCTTTTTTAGCCCTTGCTCTAGTTTTTCACACTTGACAGTGATATATTTGGGGCAACAGAGACGATAGGGCTACGGGGGATACACCCAAGAGGTCGTAGGCGACCAGAAGCGTCTAGTTGATATCATCATATCAGAGCCTATCGGTACTCAAATCCCATTTTCAAATTAAATCTGACAAAGTGCACCAAATGAGACCCACACAGAAAGAAAGTGATATTAACCCATATGCTATATTTTTACGTCAATTTTTATATGTTTATGACCCATTTGTAATCAATTTTGTAGCCAGCTGTTACCAGCACTATATGGTCTAGGTTCAGCAGTATATCTGTCATGCTGATATGCAGGTATATACTTTCTAGTACCGGTATCATTGGATGCCAACAGAACGATACTTTACATGCATCATTTTGACGTCATATGACATTATTACCATGTGAACCTGATATTTATGTTTCAAAAAGTCAGAGTAATGTGTCTGACTTTGTGTTGGAAGAATTATCTGTTATAATCTTCCCAACGGTATTGCTGATCTTGTGCATACTGAACCATTATTGAAAGTAAATACACAATAGTCTTACATGAAGTTACATGCTCATTTAAACACTGGCATCTACACATGCATGAGCTATTGAGCTATGTATTGCGGTCTCGGCAAAAATTGTGTTTTTTCCCATTATTGCGCACTAGTATGCAAACTTTATTTTTAGTACAAATAAATTTTTGGCATTTTATATGAATACCTGGTAAACTTCATTTGCTGACATTATCTGTTTACTCAAGTCATTTTGTGCTATTCCTGTATATTCTCACCACATCCACTTGAAATGAACTCAATAATAATAATTTTTTTTTATATCGTAAATCCAGTAAAAAATACTGTGGGAAATTAGCTTGGTAGAGCTTGAAGATGATGGTTATTTGATGAAAACGTAACGAGAGGCAAGTTGTAGAATATCCAGTCTTGTTTTATTAAATCCGATCGTAATTGTTACAATTGTAAAGTGCTGCCGGGCGTGCCGGTGTCCAAAACTCAACTGGCTACAAAATCATTTTTGGCGCTCGTGTACAATACCTGGGGGACTGGTGCGATATGGATAAACCAATCGGGATCCTGAATTTTGAAAATACCAAGCTTATGCTAATTCTACTTTTACAAATATGGAAAACTTAGATGAAAACAAAGGAAATTCAAATTCAAAATGTTGCTGGGTACAAACGTACTCGACTATGGACGTAACAATTTTCTGATAGTGGGTCACTTAGTACAAAAGGTTCAAACACAGAATTCTTTTATATTGTAGATAATACTGATATACTGTTGTTGTACACATATACACCTTATTCATAATGATAGTTATGCTATCACATAATCTACTATATAACTTATAATTTATTACATAACAATTATGTAATTTATATATTGACTTAATCATGACAATAAACAGTACTTGTCAATCAAGGATACATGATTGAGTAACAATGTAAATAGATTAATAGCTAATTATCAATTAATAAACAATTAATAATTTGAAACTCTGATAATACTGCTGTAACTTACAAATACCTTGATGAGAGAACAATATTGCTCTCGTATCACTTAGCACAAAGCCATGGTTGATTTTACATTATATTGTCCTGCCTGTTGTTGCAGTGATGAAGAAGTACCTGCCCACTGATGCGACTACCAACCCGTCCCTGATCCTAGTGGCCTCCCAGCTCCCGGCCTACGACAAGCTGATGGACGAGGCTATCAGCTACGCCAAGGATCAGGCCAGGTACGTGGTTAGAGTAAACATGGTAACTAGATGAAATTAGCCAGTGGATATAGTGAAATTGGGTATTTGGAAAAGTTTGTTAATTGTATCCCCCGAACAAAGTTCGGCGGATACTATGGATTTACGATCGTCGCGCCGCCGCCGCGTCCGCGTCCGCAGACACTTTCTTGTGAACGCGCTGCAGGTTGCAAATATGAACCGATTTTTATAATATTTTATATGGACATGTCTTATGGTGAGATCTGGACACCTATCGATTTTGGTTGCCATAGCAACCAAAATAGCCGATTGGCGTAACATTTTGTGCTCAAATTAGCCTGTTTAACACACATGGGTTGTGAACGCACTGCGGGTGGGAGTTTTCAATGAATGATGATGAAATTGCACAGGCTCAATGAGAAAGACCATCAGACGAAACCTTTTGTTTTTCAGAATGATCGAATAAATATTAATAAGTTTGAGAGGTTAACTTATTACGACAATTAAAATACTGTAAAAGTACTAATTTTCGCGCGGTACTTATTTCGCGTATTTCGCGGTAAGGGTAGATCCGCAAAATTAAATACCTCGCTAAAATAAGTCTCCCGCGGAAATTAATTTTGAGGTTTGTGGCCGTCCATAGCACAATACGCTGTTGCTAATCATAACGCGCAGAATTACGTTAGTTACAGTGCCCAGATACCGGGCGCTAGCGTCTGCATGGCACGTGCTTGAACTTGGTGCCGATGACATCTGCACCAAGTTCAAGCTTTTGCAGACTAAGCATGACTTGTTTGACGTTTGTGTTTAAAATTTCAAATAAAATCTGATTTGATTCCCTGTGACTTTCCATTTCTCACACCAATTGCATTGATATACTGTGATGTCCATCAACTGCAAATTCTTTACGCGATTACTGGCAATCACTGAACCGCGAAATTAAATCCCCGCAAAATTGCCTGGGGGTAAAAACCGCGAAATTTAATACCCGCGAAAAAAAGTGTTTTTACAGTACCTACTTTGACATGTGTGATCACTCCAATAACCTGTACTATGAAAGCAAATTGCACTGGATTCTTGTTCAGAATACAGAACTGATGTTTTTGGTGAAAAAAGAACAATATTACTGAATAAGTTAACATTGGTTTTACTAGTTAAGTCTATTATTGACCACAATAAAAATAGTTAAGACGAGAAACATTTATTATTGAACTCAACAATTTAAAAGTTTTGTCCAGTAGAGATTTCATGGGTGTAACCGGATAAGTTAACATTATTTTTACCAGTAAAGTCAATTTTTACTTCGAATTTCAACTTGGAACCAAGTTTGGCACATATTATGAATTAAAATATAATTTATGGTGAAAAGATCGATCTGGTCAATTTCGTCATCTTGAAATGCAGTTTTGGTAAACTTTTACTTGAATTTCAGCTTGAAACCAAGTTTGGCACATATTATGAATTAAAATATAAATTATGGTGAAAAGTTGATCTGGCTCCAATTTCGTCATTTTGAAAGGTAGTTTTGGTCAACTTTTACTTTGAACATAGTATGAGTTGTTTGGCACTCAGTATGAGTTGAAATATAACTTACAGTGAAAAGTTCGATCTGGCTCCAATTTAGTCATCTCGCAACTTAGTTGCGAACCAAGTTTGTCAAATATTCTGAGTTGAAATATAGGTTTATGTGAAAACTTTTATCTGGCTGTAATTTCGTTATTTTTTTCGAACATGTCGAAATGGAAATTCGAATGCAGTGATTTTAGTGGTGATCTTGAATTCGACCTTCAATAAGCTTGAAAGTTTTCACACTCACAATGTACCTCAGCGATATATTTGGGGCAACAGGGATGATAGGGCTACGGGGGATACACCCAAGCGGTCGTAGGCGACCGGAAGTGTCTAGTTTTTGAATATCATGCGAAAAATTTTACACAGTAAAGAAGTACTGATATGATACTATATGATACTGCTGGTATGAGTATTTCTGTTGGAATATGTTGCTTTGTGCCTTGTCCAATATTCAGTTGTTCTCAATTTGACCTGCACCAGCTCCCCCCAGGAGCAACTGGACCTGGCCATGGACAAGCTGTGTGTTATATTTGGTGGAGAAATCCTGAAAATTGTCCCCGGGAGAGTCTCAACAGAGGTTGATGCCAGGTTCGTCCTGAAATTCACTGGAGTTCGGCTACTCACTTGGCTACTTACTGGAGTTCGGCTACATTGAATAATACCTAAAGTTCATCTGTTTTTTATGTGAATTTATCTCTTATGAATGTGGAGAATATCACTCTTTTTGATTGTTTATATTACAAAGATCAGTTAGCAGAGTCTGAGTTCTACTGATCTCCTAGGTTGTCGTTTGACCGGGATGGCATGGTGACAAGGGCACGGCGGATCATTGAGCTCTACAAGGAAGCCGGGATACCCAAGGAAAGGATCCTCATTAAACTGTCTTCAACATGGGAAGGCATCCAGGCTGGAAGGTACTGAATATTCCTCTATATACTGAATATACATACTTCTGCTGGCCATGTGTCGTATCGGTAACAAATGGACATGAAGAACATCTGAAAATACAGTATACATTTGTACAATACTGGATGAATACTGTACAATGTAAGTTAATTCATCAATGTGTGGGTAAGTCGTATACACTACATGTATTGTAAAGACTGTACCGTGTGTAGTGTTGCTAGCCTCGTGTGAATTTATCAAACCTGCATAACCAGTATCAACTAGTCTAGTACCCTGATATGATGGAGGTAAAAAAAAGGCAATGCACATCAATTGTAACAAGAGAAAGTGGCGAATCCTCTTGGCTTTGATATTAATATTGATCGATTTGTTGACAGTTGGCAAAGGGTTAAACTCCTCACATGCATCATCCCTACCAGTATTCTTTATGTGAACCAGCTTTAAAATAGAACTGACTGGTACTATTATTTTTAGCTATGATGATGTTATATTTGATACAGGATATGATGGGTATCCCCCCCCCCCTTTCATTCATAAATTCACATCTGACTGATAACAGTGCTGCCACCTGTTATCAGACTTGAATTATCACAATGATTCCATCACATGAAGTTAAATTTATTTTGTGCTTTATATTTTTGTTGATATTTTCCTTGTCAGTACATAACATTACTCTCGCGTTTACAGAATACTGGAAGATCAGTATGGCATCCACTGCAACATGACCTTGCTCTTTGCCTTTGCACAGGTATGCTATCGTAAACATTATTATTTCAATTTCATTTTACATTTGTTCCACAACTAATTTCCAGTCGATCATAGAAATGAAAGCTGTTCCTGGTAAATTCTCACTTACTGTTCCCCATGTTTGAAATGTCATGTTATCCTCTTTGTTGTAGGCTGTGGCATGTGCGGAGGCAGGGGTTACTTTGATTTCACCGTTCGTGGGTCGAATCTACGACTGGTATGTGAAAAACAGCGGTGTCAGCAGCTACGAGCCCTTGGAGGATCCAGGTATTAACAGCATTCAATAACTGTATGTGTGCAAATATGAACGAAACATTCTCTAAAATATTCACTGACATGCATTAATGTTGAGGAAAAGTTGGGAGAAACCCTTGGTTTGAAATGCAATCTTTTGTTTGATGTTCTGTAACTGATTAGACATGACGCCAGTGAAATTTACTTGGTATTGAATCGCGACTACCTTTCAGGAGTGAAGAGTGTGACTGCGATCTACAATTACTACAAGAAGTTTGGTTACAGCACCGTGGTGATGGGTGCGTCCTTCCGGAACACTGACCAGATCAAAGCCTTGGCAGGCTGCGACCTCCTCACTATCAGGTCTGTAAGCACAATGAGGTCAACATATTGTGTGGAATGTTACTGGTATGAGAGTTTTGTGGATGCTGAATCACTAGAAGCGATTTTATGGTTTCATCGGAACCAGATGTATACGTGTACCTCATGTTTCAAACTTTTTTCAGTAACTGTGTAATTAGTTTCTATTCCTTTGACAGTCCTTCGCTTCTGGAGAAATTGGACTCAACCACTGAGAATCTGACTCAGTATCTCTCAGTTCAAACAGGTAAAATTGTCACAGTAAACAACTGCCTCGGTGATAATTTTTCATTTTTCATTCGGAAAATGCATTCATCTGAACAAGAGTTGTGATTTTGCGCGGGGTGGATAAATGTATAGTTGAACTTTTTTTCAGCCAAGAAGCAGGACATTGAGCAGGTGTCGATGGATGAGAAAACGTTCCGCTGGCAGCTTAATGAGGATCAGATGGCCACCGACAAACTCTCCGAGGGGATCCGCAAGTTTGCTGCTGACTCCGTCAAACTGGAAGGCATTCTCAAGAAGCGCGCAGGATGGAACTAAACCACTGATGATTTCCCTGTCAACAGCACAAAACATGCCAACTACTGGCAAGAAATTATTTTATTGTAAAAATATGCTATGGACACTCCAATGGCCTGATCTTATTGATGAAATTAGATTGTTTTGTAATTATTATTTTTTTATCAGGGAAATATAGTAAGGGATTTGTGTAAATTGGATGCAAATTTTGCATATAATGTTTGTTATTTGCATAATCAGATAATGTGTTGTCTAAAAGTATATTATAAGACACCTATTTCAAGATTAGTATATTTATTAAGAGAAGGAAAATGTTTGGATGATGAAAAAAGCACCAAGTGCTAGAAATTATTTTGACTGAAATCATAGTCGTTAATCTGTATATTTCAAACCTAATCAGACAGGATGTTTTGTTTATAGATGTATGGATGCTTCTATCTAACTAACAAGCTTACATTTCCTAATGGGGCTTTTTCTGGCAGGCATTGAAACAGTTGACATATCACCGAACCAATTTGTCCGAGTCTTTTTTTCGCCATTTATGACGCATTCTGCAAAACTTTATTATTGGCCAAAGAGAAGTTTGCCGACGTAATTTGTGAAACTCGGGACAACTTTTGGGGGCTTTGGCCATAGGTTAATTCATTGTATCATCAAATATTTTTTGCAGCAAAATATTATCCATTGTGCACAAGCAACAATTCTGAAACAGTTTATTGAGCTCAACACAGTATTTCAGTGGGCAAATGAAAAGTGTCTTCACTGTTCATGCCAGGGAATTTTGCTCGAATGTGATGAATATTGTACTCGTGTAATTGATTGTCAAGGCATACTTTCGGAGAAATGAGATCTTGGCAGATCAAAGCAACTACTGCACCTGTATAGATCCTATTCTTATAGCTCTCAAAATTGTGTTCTTTTAAAATGTTACTCAAGGAATGTACTATGCATGTATTTGTGACCCACAGAAAGAAAAGTGTCCTTGGATATTATATTCTTTGGGAACTTGATTGTTTATTTTTCCCAAATGATAATTGTTTGGATGATGTCCTAGATCTAGTTCTAGGGCTTTTGTTAATGAATGTTCTCCTGGACGTGAATGTACAATAATAATGAATAAATTGTTCAAGAAGATGGTTCATGAACATTTATTTGCCATTTGCCACAGTTTATATTAAAACAAATAGATATAGATTATATCATCAGCTTGAAGCACAACACAAGCTGAATGAACTTGTTTCCCACTCGCACCAAAAAACAATTGACTAGTATCAAAATAAAATTCCAGTGTTCTATGTGTGATTATGGAATAATAACATGTTCAAAATGATTTATGGGACATGATCAAAAATGCTGGATGAAACCTAGGTTGCCTGTGAATATGTACATGCTGAACTCAAATTCAGGACAGTTTGGAACTTGACAATATACAAGTTTATACACAAAATTCCAAGCCACATGGACTACAGATGCATAATAATCGAAGCTCGCAAATATTCACATGAATTAAAGAATACAGATTCATACACAGGAATCCAATGGATGCGTGTGGTTGAGGTGATCATCAAAGCACGTGGTTGTTCAAAGAAGGGTATCGCAATCAGCTCACTTGCCACTGTAAACAATTAAGAAATACATGATTTCATGCTTGTGAAACACAAAATCGAACTATGGTTTGTAGTGCGCAAAACATTTCTATTGCTGTAGTATCATCAATGTACTTAGCATGGTAAGGGGGCAGCAAACTGCTTCTCAATGCTAATTTTGCGAACCATGGATAACTGACCCGAAGTCCCTCTCCGCCACTCGTCTGGGCTGCCTGTCTTTCGGCGTGTTCCAAACGCTGTTGTTTCTGGCGAGCTTCTGACATTGATGTAGATTTCAGACCTCGTTTGTCTGTCTGCTGTTGACGACGCTCGGCGGCTTCGGCCTGTGCACGTCGGCGCTCATCCTGGAGCAGTAAAATCAAGGATAGAGTAGACCGAACAGAGTGACAGAGTTCAAGATGCAACGCATCCAAAACCTACCCTGCTCACAGATGTCTCGTGTGGTATGTTGCAATTGTGATAACAATGTTTCGAAGAAGGGCTGTTAAGGGTTTTGTTATTTCAGAGTACGTGCTACTCGACAGTCTTAACCTTGGTCAGCCCAACATTAAACCTTACTGTGCAGTGTGCACAATGCTGTACTGGGTGCATATTCAGAACAGCGCTGGGCAAAGAGCCTAGAATACCAAGAGCAGGCACTCCTCTGGTGATGGTGGTCTTTTGTTTCATTCGTCACCATGTAGCCGAATTGAAGTGCCGACTCTTGGTATTTTAGGCTCTTTGGCGCTGTGCACAGTAAGTAACTGTATACATGTCTCTAATCAGGTAATCAGATGATGCTGACACCATGTGCTCATACTTGTTTTGCTGTTGAGTGAGCATGGTGAGTTGATGGGAGAATAAATGCTTGCTGACCCAAGTGGTTAGTGTTTTCTAAGATCTGCGGCTACGGGGAATTAGCAAGCATATTTCTTGTGTTCACGCCCCACTCGATAGGCATCGGGAATATAGTAGTGCTGGCATTCAATACCTGGAACATTTCTGAGGAAAGTCCTGAGTTCTCACTGACTGAGTTCTCACCGAGTTCTCGAGTGAGTGCATAGACTGTCAATCTCAGTACTTAACTGGCGTTAGGCAGATTCAGATCCGGACACCCGGGCCCTACTACCTGAAAATCCTCGGCTAAATTATAATTATAGTGTACATGTAGTCTCAAGTTCACTCACCTTGTAATCAGGTTTAAACTTATAATCTGATTCCAGAGTTTTCACTTTGGCCTCGAGTGCCCCCACGCGTTGATTCAGGGACTTAGTGTCATTTTTTATGGACATCATCAGGCTCCAAATAGCAGTCTTGAATTCTCTATCACCCATTGGGGGTGCCAGTGGGAAGTCCTCAACAGCTTTCGACTCGAGTCTTGCTGAACCCCATTGCCTGAAGCCTTCCATCATGCTCAGTTGTGCAGTAGACCACGCCCGGTGCCTGGTGCTGGTTTTGTGAACTGTCTATCCAATTGGCTGAATGGTCTTATATATTTTTTCAAGCTGGCCAATTTCTTGAAAGTGAATGTGTACTATCTGTTTCTGTCAGACAGCTGCCAGATACAGGCAACATGTATCTGTCCTAATTTTGGCGCACCACCAATTTCACCAACCAATTATTTTGTTTCCAGAAATACACCAAAACCTAATTCATGTCTAAGTGCAGCAATGTTTTATTTTTTATCAGCATCACTGTCAACAGTACGGAAGCGCATTGGTGACATGACACCAAACAAATTACCCAAAGGATTAAGATAGGTTACCGGACAAATTTAGTTTTAAGCATTGAAGGTGGCAATATGACCTTGAGATTACCAACCATAGTCATCTTTGTGAACTTCACTGTCACCATTAGGTGTGCTGCATCTTACGTTCTACATGTATATGTTCATATTACAAACATATCAGCTCTATTAACAAATATTTTGTCTGTAGAAGCCAATCTACACATTTCAGGTCAGACGAGACCTTGATATCTAGCCTTCAAGGTAGTCTAAGTTAAAGTTCAAGGTCACCAAAAATGTGCCATATAGATATATATGACTTTTTATAAGCTTATAATACAATCCTAACCTCTAGGTGCAAGCGTTTAAACATCAGTGGCCAATTTACAGCTTCCACGTCAGACATTTAGCACTCAAGGTCATCCGACGTCAAGCTCAAGGTAATAATAATAATAATAATAATCTGATTTATTTAACGACGGTCCATGATGATAGGCAATTCTGCCTGTCTTCCCCATCCCCCGTCGGGTGACAATTTGGAATTTGGAAAGCACATTCGAATGGAGAAACCTTTGCATTGCCAGGATGAAAACTCCACCTACTTTGTGCCGGTGACGGGGATCGAACCCGTGTCACCTACCGCCTCTGAGCTTCGTTGCTTCAAGAG
The DNA here is from genome assembly GCA_949152475.1 of Terebella lapidaria. Taxonomy (NCBI): domain Eukaryota; kingdom Metazoa; phylum Annelida; class Polychaeta; order Terebellida; family Terebellidae; genus Terebella; species Terebella lapidaria. The sequence goes on along the minus strand of OX424558.1, from coordinate 22,871,010 downwards.
CCACCGGTCCCATCCACTCGGCTACAGAGGCGGTTTATACAAAGGTATTCATTAGTTTTTCCATATGTGACTTCCTATATGCTCATAATGGATACATAAGCTCTATCTACAAGCATTTCATTTGTAGAGGCAAATTTGGGCATTTTTTAACCCAAAAATGGCTCTTTTGACCTTTCAAGGTCATCAAAGGTCAAATTCAAGGTCTGACACCACACAAATTGCCATATATGACTTCCCATTTGAAAGTGCCAATATCTAAGCCCTACCTTCAGGCGTTCAATGAGTACAGCTGTGGCAGCTCCCACTATGAAGGAAAAGATTTGCAAACATTCAAAATTCAAATTTTGTTCAGAGGGTGAAACATTTTTTTTGCCTAGAAATGGCCCAAAATGGATAGTGATGCGATTTGGGGCAAACAAAATTTTTTGGACCGACGCATCAAACACCGACACACAGACCGGCCATTCAAAGACAACCAAACTTATACACATCACAGAAGTACATAAGGGGAATGTTTTGAAACAAAAATATCAAAACTGTCTGAATAGTTTTTGAGAAGATGGCCGCCGAATTCCAAAAGATTTTTTTTCATCAAAAATGGCTGCCATTTTGACAAAAACGTGAAAATAAAAAAACGAAAAAAAAACTTTATCCGGAGAATACTTATAGGTATTTTTGTGCAAAACTTCAGAAAGATTCGACTGTAAACTTTAAAGATAAAAATGTGGACGGACGCAATGCCATGCCAATAGGTTATACCAGAGGCCTGTTAACCTAAAAAAAAAAACAATTCTGCTAAAACCATAAAGGCATTTCTTCTGAAATGCCTAAATAACATTCGACTCGGCGAAAAAAGGATTTGCCACGGCGAAATACCAATACGCCATGGCGAAATACTAATTCTCTATAGCAAAATACCAATTCGTGACGGCAAATAAATAACATGACACATAAATTCACCACAGCAAATTACAGTGGCTTTTACATATTAAACTATAGTTTAATTCATTAGAAGTATGTTGAATCGCCCTGACAAAACACTAAATCACTTTGGCTAACTACTTATTCGCCTTGGCGAACTAGTACCAGGTAATTAGCCATGGCAAATTGCTATATCGCCGTGGTGAAGTAATATTTTGCAGTCGTGAATTACAATTGTTTTGTGTTATATCACCAACACGTTTCCATACAACAGAATAACACAAATTTCAAGGAGACAAAAAAATCTGTTGGCTGGTTAAGGGATGCAGTAATATTAGGTCGAATAGCTTGTGAATGAATAATCCTGTTCCCGGCCAAGTTCCCGGCGACTCCAGTATGTTTACAGCCAAATTACCGCTTCTGGTTACGACACCTAATTTTTCACCACTGAAGAGCTTGATCAAACACGCCCTAACGCGATTTTCGTGTACTATCTAATCTATAGTTGGGTCAATGTTCAGCTCAAGCGACACTTGCGCTGGGTCAACAGTACGTCTGCACAGACAGTTCAATTAAAGAGTGCTTGGGGGATATCTTATTATCTATACATATATACATACATACACACATACATACATCCTCTTCAGCTTTTTAGGACTCTCGTCCTGTGAACAGCTGGTCTTGATAGTTTCCAGATGTGATAAGTTACATTAAATTGCAATTGCATTAAATTGGTAATACACTGGGTGGTTTTGGAAATGTTTGTCAACTCTGTTTTTGAAACTTTTTACTGTTGTCCAGATCTAGGGTATTCCACCAGTCGATGACACGTGACAAGGAACTTCCTCTGAGCTTTGACAGAAATCCATTTTGCAATCATCTGGTGATTTCCCCGATTCTGGTGTCGGCTGTTTGGGGAACCATGGTAGACCAGACCACTTTGTACAGGACTTGTACACGTTTATAAGGTCACCTCTTATCTTCCTGAATACAAAAGTGGGGAGTTTGGGTTTCTTCAGAAGTTTTCGTATGCAAGATCTTTGAGTGCTGGCACCATTTTGGTTCCTCATCTCTAGGTTTCTCGATTTCTTCTGCAATGTTCCATGTAAGGATTGAGCGACCAGTCAGAAGCTGCATACTCGAGGTGAGACCATACCCGAGCCTTTACAGCGTCCTGTACGTGTGACATCCAAGTGGTCGAATGTTCGCCAGATCAGCTCGATCATCCGGTTGGCTTCTTTCACGATGCACTTGATGTGGTCGTTGAAGGTTAGCTGGTGATCGACCGTCGCTCCAAGGTCCTTTTCTGATGGAATGCTGGAAAGTTGTGGGGTTGGAATCTTAACTGCCATTTGATCGCCCATGCCTCTAGTGCTATCAGTTTATGCTGTATGACTCTGCAATCATTGGTGGTTCTAACTGGCGGGTTCAGTCCCGAATTCGTATCAAAGGCTGACATGTGACCGTCCCAACCTTCCCCACCAATTTCTAGGCTGGACAGTAAGAGAGCCACTGCTGGGGCTATAGCTGGGTATGTTGAACGGTCACTGACGAAGCCTCATGTGAAGCAATGTTGCAATCTTGGTCACGGATCAGCCTGAGCGACCATGAGCGACGCGGAGGCTAGGTCACGGATCATACTCGCGCAGTATCTTACATACAACAGCAGTGAGTGACACCAGCCTGTCTGTAGTTGTTTGGATTTTCTTCAGATCTTTCTTCTGGGCCTTTATTTATTCCCGGCCCCTCAGGGCCGGGTATATGTGATTGTCGTTGACCTCACCCTATGTATCTCCTGTCTTCCGACTTTCTCGGACGACTCTCTTAGATTCAGCATACATTGGTGTTGGTTTCGCGAATTTGCAATAAAAGCCGATAAATTCCGCTAAACTGATTTAAAAACACTGCTAATATCACTATACTAAAACTAAGAATTTGAATGACAATGAGAAGTGCTGTTTCAAATGAGTTTTCGGCTGGTATTCGCAAGTGCAATTACCGATTCTCCTGCCGGTTATTTTGGAACTTCTCATATTTGAACCGCCCCAGATATAATCACTGCGTTATATAACTACGCCAACAAGTAATCACTAAGAATATGTTGTATTGCAGCGACAGACAGTGATACACTAGGTGTAAGCATTTCAGAGAATAGTTTAAAATTATCTTTTCAAATTATTACAGTTGCATTAGGCCTGTTAGGTCATTTTTCGTGGGGCGATCAAGCGTGTAGCATAATTAAACTGAAGCATGAGAAATTTTGTTGCTTCACAAGCGCGATCGCCTTTAATAGCCAAGACCGCCATAACGAAGCCGTGACGAATCCGTGCTTTCGACCACGGGTACTTAAAAACCCGACAATAGGTATAACCTTTATTCCAGTTTTATATGAGCCCTGCTATGGAATTTTGTACATATGCCTAGGGGCCTAATGTGCAGGATCGGTTAGACATCTATCCATTGTAATACGGCTGTACACATACACTTTAGGCCTATTCATCAAATCCTGCCGCCTCTACGTGAATATTTAAACCTATGGTGATGTTTTGGGGCATATTGGGAATGTGAGATTTTAAACTAGAAGATAGTCTCCAGATTCTTGGGCGACTTATGGAGCAGGAATTTAGTAGGATGTTTTTAACAGAGCTGCCGACGGCTAGGTCCAAAGACTGGCACTGGCAATCTGGCAAGGATACCGTACATCTAAGTGGACTTGGGGGAGATAAGTTGGCTGAGGGTGTACACAATTTCCTGTTTCATTTACTTTGATGTGACTGATTGTGTGACTTTTTATATGAACTGAACAAATATTGTTGTGAGTTATTCATATATATATGTGTTGATTGTGTATTGAATGTAGTCCTATCTCTGAGACAGACGCTGCGGAATTAGTCCATGTTAAAAACGTCGATCGAAAATACATTTTAACGAGCAGAGTTTGCATGAATTACCACAAAGGCATAGTGTCAACTGATTGAACCTACGGCATTAGGTTGGTCTATGTCGTCGTAACCATCCTGTGGACAACAACAATTGCCCATTTCCGTAAAAAAACGATTGTAACAATTGAAAATATATTTAGGGAAAAAACAAAAACAGTTTTGACAGATCACCGGAAGTTTACCCAACATCGCGTGTGACCTTGACATTGTATTAGTGTCGCGTTCACTCGCTAGGTGTCAGTGGGGGAAATGCACGGTGTGAAATCAAAATAATAAAAGCATTTAGAACAGCAATCCAATGTTTTTAGGTTATATGGTCGCGCCTATATGGTTCACAAACCAATTGAGGTGGCGTTGCGTCTAGCCATTCGCCCGCCCTCCCAGAGTAAACATTTTTATCTTCGAAGTAATTACGATCGATCTTGGGGGAAGGGGGGGGGGGGGGGGAGGTACGTAAAAATAATCTGAAGAGGTTTAAGCCTATATTTTCGACGAAAAACACCCAATTTTGAGGTTCGGCAGTCAGATTTTCAAATCTGTTCATTTTTTTTAATCATTCATAAGATTACATGTATTACGTTCCATTGCATTTGAATGTCGGTTTGGCGGACATTTGCAGTCCTTTTTGGACTTTCATCAACTTTTTCCTTCATAATGTAAATGGGAGCTGTATGGGGTAACTCCCAGAACACTTCAAATATTGGCACATTCAGTTAGGAAATCATATATTGTGGTTTCAGTGGTGACCTTGAAATTGAGCTTCAATGAAATTGACAGGTCAAAACGGCCTTTCTTTGATTTTGGGAATTTGGCGGCCATTTTCTCGATGGCTGTTCATAAACTTTCTCTTTAATTGATGCATAGGACTCCACATATATATGTACCGCTGAGATGCCTGATCTGAGTTTTGTTGTTTTTTAATCGCCAGGCGATGTTTAATGAATGCTGTATGCTGGTTAAACCACAGCCGGTGACAGCGGCTGAGTAGTTTTCTGTATGATCTAAAACTCATGAAACTGAGAAGCCGCGATGAACAGGGGGTTATTCAACATGGTCGAGGGTGCCAACATTGATTGAACAGCTGTGAGAACGATTCAAGTATCATGGATTAAAGTATGTTGACATTCTCCAATTCAATTTGTTTAAAAACCAATTGTTGTTTCGTTCATAATCTGCTTATTTAAGAAGGCTACATCAGGTGTTCAAACCTGTCCCTCCGTGTTGATAAACCAATTATATAACGAGGATCATGCATGCCTGACTGATAGGCCTACTTTCAACCTGTATCTTTGCCAGTATGCATAAGCTTACAATGGCATCCACTGAATCAATGACATGTATTGAGCGTGTTACAAGGCATTTGGCAGTTCCTTAGGCTATATATGGATATTGGTCCGTCAACCCAAATGGGCACGTACACCACTATAACATTTGAATGATACACAATCGTTCAATCAAAATGAAACATAAAGGTGAGTTTTCCTTGTGTAGACCAACATTTGGTTACCACAGGTAAAATAGCCTCTACGAAGGGGAAGCCCAATTAGGTCTATACCCAACAGACATGGTTATATACTAGAACATACGAATAAATCTGCCATATATCCTACAAATTTATTGTAATTTATTTATTGAGACCCTTTTGTTATATTTACAAATTATACATGCTTAGTTCCTCTATATTGTCATGTACAAGGACCACAATGGAAACAAGCGTTTTTATGCTTTTATCCGTGTATCACGAATATATAGGCATATTCATCATTTTGTTGATTTTATAAAATTAACTAAATCAGTCAATTTCAAGTGATTTTCACGGTATTTTATTTATGTCAGCTATTTTATTAGGGATCGGTGCAATCGGAAATTTCGCACGGAAGGCTACGGCAGGCTATCGTGTTGATTCCACACCGTGACATCTACCGTAATTTTGAGCGGATGTTTACAAATCGTTGTCATGTTGAGGCTCGACCGAAAATATGTCAAAAAGGACAGTGATGTCACTGATTAAGATATTTGTTAGAGATCGCTAGAAATTCAATATTGACGTAAGAATGTTACTATTTATTGTACTAAATATACTTACTGTAGAGTCTAATCAGCTGCTAACGTAGATCTAGTGTCCAACGGTCAATCACTCAATGACAGTTGTCACGAGTGTGGACGATGACGGTGTGCCAGCATTCTACTCAATCTCAGCTGGTCAGTCACAGTGTGTTGACCTGACCAGTGCTCGTACTAAATATAGCCCCAAATGCGTCATTAGAGCTGCTGACATGGTGTGAAATCGGAATTTTCTATTTACATTTAAATTACTCCATTCGTTCTTATATCTGCAGAATCATAAAAAATGTGTCTGTCATAATTTTATTATTTCATTTTCAATGCCTGTATCATGACCACTGGTCCTTGTATGACTACTGGCCATTTTACTACCAGCATAGTGCATACAGGTGGCATGACTATTTCCAGGTGGGGACTTAAACCCGAGAACCCCCATGTGCAAAATCATCGTTGTTAATTGAACAATGTGCGAGACCTGACAAAACGATTGCATACAATGCAAAGCTCAATGCATGCTACAACAACAACAACAGAATAAATGACATAGATGATCATACTTGGGGGTACTCGGGTTTGAGTCCCCCCTCGGAAATAGGCACGTCAACTGTACAGTCATGTAACTACAATGTGATTATAATCGATAATCAGGACATTATTTTCTATTAAAACTAAATGGGATCTGTAGCCCAAATAATCGCTCACTTTGGATAGATCTAGATCCAGTCACATTCAGTTTAACATAATGTATGGCTGTACCAATCAATCTCAAATCATTCACTCAAACTTTAAATTGAACTTTGAAGTCGATGAAGTCCTACTCCTTATTATAATCATTATAATGTGAGAAATGTCTCGTTATGAAATTGTGCAGTAATCATACATGTACAGTTGGCGACTGGACTAGTTAATGAGATTCTCGAACTTATACGCCTTCGAAGTGTCTCCGTGATAACATTATAATGATGATTTCGATGCTCACAATATATTCTATGGTCATAGAGTGCCATGTCTACTATCGTCTAGTATACTAGTACCCATGTTTAGTTCTAGAAGATGACCAAACATAATTGCCTGTTTCAGTCTCAGTCGCCAAGATGCCGGCCAAGGTCCCGTTCCGAGTGATTCACGTGTCCGGACAGGATGACTTGTACAAGGCTGTGGAACTCAACACTCACAGTCCCACGACAAAGGGCTGGCAATCCAGTCGATTCTGCCTCTACCCACAGGACATCGTTGTACAGCTGGAGAATCGCGTTCGACTGCGTAAGGTCCAGATCCTCTCCCATCAGTTCCTCATTGCCACTAAAATCGAACTCTACGTCGGGGATGTCCCCGATGGAATTCCCGTGACACTGCAGAATGCAAGGTACACTCGCCTGGGATATGTCGCTTTGTCAGACAATGAAAAGACGGGATACAAAGCCAGGGAGTTGAAGTCAGTGCACGTTGATGCCAGTGGGATTTTTGTCAAGTTTGTTATCCATAAAAACCATGTCAACAAACACAACCTCTACAATCAGGTTGGTATCATTGCCTTGAATGTGATCGGGGATGACATGGACCAGCTGAAAAACCCGCCACTGTCCGACGTCAAAGACCCTGAGGAACTCGAAGATGCTGGTCCCAGTGTCTACAACCGTCCTGACTATATTTCCCCCCTTGATGACCTGGCCTTCGACATGTACCAAGACCCAGAAGTTGCTCAAGTTATACGCAGACTTGAACACAAGAAACAGGAGGCTGTCCTGCAGGAGAGGTACGACTATGCCAAAAAAGTCAAGAGTGCCATTCAGGATCTCCAGAAAGTCGGTGAGAAGCTTGGAAAATTTGAAGTGGAGAAACGTCAAGCTGTAGAAAATGAGGACTATGAGAAAGCTAAGCTGAAGAAAGTGCAGATGGATGAGTACCGGCTACAAGTATACAAACAGCTGGAACTCTATGACTTGCTGGAGTTCACAGGCTCTCGATACAACCAACCCTTCGATCTGGAACCAACACGAGAACCAACACCATCGAGACTGACGGAGCTTCCTGCGCACTCTGGGCGCCAAACAACACCTCCACCACGAACTCCATATGACGAGCGACCTCTCCCAGCAATCAAAAGCAAGAGCCGAGCTGAGCCAACCGAGGATCTAGATGATGATCAGCCAGTCGCCAGAACGCCCCGTGACGAACGTCCTCTCCCAGCCAATCAGAACAAACCCTCTCCAGGTGAAGTCGATGATGATCCACCAGCGGTGGACGAGGGAGCGACGGGTAACGTCACCGGGGAACCCGAGGCCATGAGTGAGAAGGACCAGAGAGAGGCTGGTATAGTCGTCGACACTTTCGGCCTCCCACTGGCCTCAAAGTCATACTCTAAAACCTGGTCGTTCCGAGAAGATGCACTGCTTGAGGTTTACAAACAGATGTCTGAACTTCCATCATCAGCTTCTAAAGACGAGGCACGAAACATGATCCGAGCGGCAGCTTTTCTCATCAACAAAGCAATCAAAGACAAGGTACATGCTGTCTACACGGCTGGTCTGAACCTGCTCAAAATGATCCTGACAGAATTTGTACCCGACAAGAAAATATCAAAAGGTGACATCACATACTTGGTCGAAAAGACCTTGCCGAGCTTGCTGCAGAAAACTGGAGAAACAGCTCCGAGGAACAGAGACTCGGCAAAAAATTTCATCCTGGAGGAGTCCAAGTTTCCTGAGGTGAAGCCACTGCACATCGTGCCACACGAATGTGTGCGGCCGTTCAAGCTGAACATCTCCCCACGCCTCGCACTGAGTCGGACAGAAGTCGTGGACGCGCTTTACAAGCAGCATGGAATCCAGCATAGTGGGCTGACTGTCGAGAATATCATGAAGTTCTGTTGCCAGGCGATCCAGCACACTGCGGGTGAGGTACGAGAGAAGGCAGAGAGAATCATTATCAGCCTTTACAAGGAAGTCAAAGACCCTGTCAAGACCCACCTGCCCCCAGACGACGACAGGACTCGCAAGAATGTTCTCTACAAGCAGCTCTACGAAGCCTTCGACAAAATAGATGGTAAGCCCTCGAAAGAGGAAATGAAGAAGCAGAGGAAAGATGCAGAGCAGGCTAAGCAGAAAGAAATTGAAGCATTGCAGCAGCAACTCCAGCAACTAAAGGACATGGCCGCTGGTAAAGGTGGAGACGATGGAAAAGGTGACCATCCTCCAAAGTCGAAGGACAACAAAGACAAGAAGAACAAGCCAAAATCAAAGCCAAAAGACGGGGATGATGATGATGGTGCCTTCGACATCGACCACACATGCATTTTCTGCGGGGAGAAGAACGAGCAGTTCACAGAGGAAGGCCTCGATCTCCACTACTGGAAAAGCTGTCCAATGCTGAAGCGCTGCTCCCATTGCAAGCAGGTTGTGGAGATCGCTGGCCTCACAGACCATCTCCTCACCGAGTGTGAAGCCAAGTCCCAGTTCAAGAAGTGTCCACGCTGCTCGGAAGCGATCCCCGAAAACGAGTTCAGCAAACACACGGCAGACAAGTCGTGTCCGCCGTCCGAGCCCGGGAAGAACCACTGCCCGCTCTGCCACTTGAACATCCCAGGCGGGGAGGACTCCTGGAAGGACCACCTCATGGGACAGAGCGGATGTAAACAGAACCCCCGCCGAGTCCAGGCACTTAACAGGGCCAAGGCCGGGTCCCAGGCAGCCAAGGGCAAGAGCAAGCTACCAGCTAGAAGCACCCAGCCCAAAACCACCAAAAAGTAGAAACAGAAACAAGCTCTCTAAGCTACAATGTACATGGATTCCAATCCCTGATAACAATCCCACTAGATCATGATAATACCAACCAAAACCAGAATAGACATTGATGCTTTGGTACTTGTATTGGGTACTTGTAATGTACATGAAGCTGTTTGCAGCTCATAATGTTCCATTGTACATGAAATTGGTTTTTTTACTTACTATTTGCATATGTTTGGTTTGCTTGTGGAGAAATTGTACTCTGTTGATTGAGATTGCTACAGGAAAATGATTGGAGACTTTTACTTCAGCGAATGTTCAAAGTTTTACTGATGTGACAAATGAATTGCAAGATGAAACTGAGGTGCTTGAAAAAATGTTTCTTGCAAGTTTCTTGTATGATAAAATGAATAGACCACACAATCTCATGTTGATGCTGTGATGCATGATATTATTTATTGTTATACAATCATATGCAGTTGCAAATGATTATTGTCAACTATAAGGAAGACGATATATTCGTAATTGTTCCATAATTTCTGTACCAGAATTTAGTATCATGATGCTTACAAATAATACACAAATAATTGCTATTAAAACAATATAGGCCACCAGGACTATACATAAAACCGATTGTGTTAACAATTTTAGCCATGATTGCTATGTACATGTATATTAGTCTGTAAAAATATACACTGATCTGTTACTTAGTGTTCAAGAATACTTCAGTGTACAGTTTCTACCAACAAACCACACAGTTCTCTTGATTTTTTTTTTTATTTGTACAAGTATGGATTGTGATGTCATGACTAGATACACTTCAAATAATTGATATTTTCGAGTGAGAAAATCGTTAATCCTAACATGGTCAGTGAACATTGAATATATATTGAACCACCCATTTTGCTATATAATTGAATAAAATCACTAATACGTGTAAAGACCACTGAGTGGCCACAAATTATCAGATCTATGGAATATGTCCAATGTCAGAAGTCAATATTTATCTTCCTATGTGTATTCTGTTTATTGTCCGTCGGTTTGTTCTCGCTGTGAGACTGCTGACAACACTGCTGGGATCCACAGCTGGCACTCTGAACATCCCCTGTACACGAGCCTGGGGTAGACAATGAGGGGTGGCGTTCATAGTCAATGTCAGTGGACGGCGTCACACGCGCAAACACTTCCTTCTGGGCGGAGGACGATCCCGACGCGACGGAATCAACGGAGCTACTCCTACTGAGGTCCGTGGACGAGTTTCCAGCCAGCTGTCGGAGAGGAAAATTTTGAGAATCAGCGGGTTGCTGCGCAGTCTGATATCTTAGGTTCTTTTATTTAATGTAAAAGAGATTGTTTACATTGTTGATTGTTTACAGATGTATGTCTGTTTGTTTGTTTGAGATTGACACTGCTGACTCGCACCTCGAAAACATGTACAAAATGCAGTGTTTGATGGAAATGTTTACATGAACATAATTTAACATTTATACCTATCTGTGTATTTTTGTATATCAATTGTTGAGAATGAATGATTTTTACGATTATATAAATTTCATCACATCTTCGTGTACATTATTTTGTCTTTTCTGTACCTTTCGTATCTTGTGCGTTTTCCCGATGCCAAGTCTGGATAAAAGAAACAGAACATGATTTGGAATATATTTCAGATAGTTAAGTCTGAATACTGATTCTAGTAGCAGATGACACATTCTATATACATCACTCACTTTGGCAATCCCTTGTTGAGTCCCTCAAGCAGTAGGCAAGCCTTACAGATCGCCTGACTGGACACATAGCCGCACCGTGTGCAGTTACCTGTCGGGGCAAAGCATGACAGATTAATTTTGGTCTTGATTATTTCGAAGACGTGGTCAGTGTTAAGTACAAACTAGACGTCAAGGCCTAAAGATGCCTTGGAGGCATTTCGGTGTGATGATTAATTTATAATATATACTAGATATCGACGAAAATGAAAAATGTCGACTCCGCAAAAAAATTTACCGTTAAAACTAGACGTCAAGGCCTAAAGATGCCTTGGAGGCATTTCGGTGTGATGAATAATTTATAATACTAGATATCGACGAAAATGAAAAATGTCGACAAATTTCGGGTCAAGGTCAAAGTTCATCCATAATACCCGCTAGACATGTTTGTCTAGGGCGACGAGTCCGAAAATACCATCCGTTTCGCTCTACGACGCACCGTTTCCGAGATATCGACGAAAACAAAAACTGCCGACTCGGCAAAAAAATTTCGGGTCAAGGTCAAAGTTAATCCATAATACCCCTTAGACATGTTTGTCTAGGGCGACGAGTCCGAAAGTAACGTCCGTTTCGCTCTACGACGCACCGTTTCCGAGATATCGACGAAAACGAAAAATGCCGACTCGGCAAAAAAATTTCGGGTCAAGGTCAAAGTTCATCAATAATTCCCCTTAGACATGTTTGTCTAGTGCGACGAGTCCGAAAATAACGTCCGTTTCGCTCTACGACGCACCGTTTCCGAGATATCGACGAAAACGAAAAATGCCGACTCGGCAAAAAAATTTCGGGTCAAGGTCAAAGTTCATCCATAATACCCCTTAGACATGTTTGTCTAGTGCGACGAGTCCGAAAATAACGTCCGTTTCGCTCTACGACGCACCGTTTCCGAGATAACGACGAAAACGAAAAATGCCGACTCGGCAAAAAAATTTCGGGTCAAGGTCAAAGTTCATCAATAATACCCCTTAGACATGTTTGTCTAATGCGACGAGTCCGAAAATAACGTCCGTTTCGCTCTACGACGCACCGTTTCCGAGATATCGACGAAAACGAAAAATGCCGACTCGGCAAAAAAATTTCGGGTCAAGGTCACAGTTCATCCATAATTCCCCTTAGACATGTTTGTCTAGTGCGACGAGTCCGAAAATAACGTCCGTTTCGCTCTACGACGCACCGTTTCCGAGATATCGACGAAAACGAAAAATGCCGACTCGGCAAAAAAATTTCGGGTCAAGGTCAAAGTTCATCAATAATTCCCCGTAGACATGTTTGTCTAGTGCGACGAGTCCGAAAATAACGTCCGTTTCGCTCTACGACGCACCGTTTCCGAGATATCGACGAAAACGAAAAATGCCGACTCGGCAAAAAAATTTCGGGTCAAGGTCAAAGTTCATCCATAATACCCCTTAGACATGTTTGTCTAGTGCGACGAGTCCGAAAATAACGTCCGTTTCGCTCTACGACGCACCGTTTCCGAGATAACGACGAAAACGAAAAATGCCGACTCGGCAAAAAAATTTCGGGTCAAGGTCAAAGTTCATCAATAATACCCCTTAGACATGTTTGTCTAATGCGACGAGTCCGAAAATAACGTCCGTTTCGCTCTACGACGCACCGTTTCCGAGATATCGACGAAAACGAAAAATGCCGACTCGGCAAAAAAATTTCGGGTCAAGGTCGTTTCGCTCTACGACGCACCGTTTCCGAGATAACGACGAAAACGAAAAATGCCGACTCGGCAAAAAAATTTCGGGTCAAGGTCAAAGTTCATCAATAATACCCCTTAGACATGTTTGTCTAATGCGACGAGTCCGAAAATAACGTCCGTTTCGCTCTACGACGCACCGTTTCCGAGATATCGACGAAAACGAAAAATGCCGACTCGGCAAAAAAATTTCGGGTCAAGGTCACAGTTCATCCATAATTCCCCTTAGACATGTTTGTCTAGTGCGACGAGTCCGAAAATAACGTCCGTTTCGCTCTACGACGCACCGTTTCCGAGATATCGACGAAAACGAAAAATGCCGACTCGGCAAAAAAATTTCGGGTCAAGGTCAAAGTTCATCAATAATTCCCCGTAGACATGTTTGTCTAGTGCGACGAGTCCGAAAATAACGTCCGTTTCGCTCTACGACGCACCGTTTCCGAGATATCGACGAAAACGAAAAATGCCGACTCGGCAAAAAAATTTCGGGTCAAGGTCAAAGTTCATCCATAATACCCCTTAGACATGTTTGTCTAGTGCGACGAGTCCGAAAATAACGTCCGTTTCGCTCTACGACGCACCGTTTCCGAGATATCGACGAAAACGAAAAATGCCGACTCGGCAAAAAAAATTTCGGGTCAAGGTCAAAGTTCATCCATAATACCCCTTAGACATGTTTGTCTAGTGCGACGAGTCCGAAAATAACGTCCGTTTCGCTCTACGACGCACCGTTTCCGAGATATCGACAAAAACGAAAAATGCCGACTCGGCAAAAAAATTTCGGGTCAAGGTCAAAGTTCATCCATAATACCCCTTAGACATGTTTGTCTAGGGCGACGAGTCCGAAAATAACGTCCATTTCGCTCTACGACGCACCGTTTCCGAGATATGCAGGATGAATCAAGGATGACTCAGCAAAAAATTATTTCGACCTCTAGGTCAAAGGTCGTTTGAGGTATCGATCCCAAAATCAATAGGGTTCTTCCCTGGTGATATATAAACCTCCGTGCAAAATTCTGCAACTATTGCCTGAATATTTTTTGAGTTATCGTCCGGAAACCAAGTTCCTCGATTTCATCCTCACGGACCTCACGGACCTCGGAGCCGGATCAAAAAAAAAAGTACACCCTAGAGATGTTTGTCTAGGGCGACGAGTCCGAAAATAACGTCCGTTTCGCTCTACGACGCACGGTTTCCGAGATATGCAGGAAGCCTCAAGGATGAATCAGCAAAAAATTATTTTGACCTCTAGGTCAAAGGTCGTTTGACGGATCGATCCCAAAATCAATAGGGTTCTTCCCTGGTGGCATATGAACCTCCATGCAGAGTTCTGCAACTATTGTCCGAAAATAACGTCCGTTTCGCTCTACGACGCACCGTTTCCGAGATATCGACGAAAACGAAAAATGCCGACTCGGCAAAAAAATTTCGGGTCAAGGTCAAAGTTCATCAATAATTCCCCGTAGACATGTTTGTCTAGTGCGACGAGTCCGAAAATAACGTCCGTTTCGCTCTACGACGCACCGTTTCCGAGATATCGACGAAAACGAAAAATGCCGACTCGGCAAAAAAATTTCGGGTCAAGGTCAAAGTTCATCCATAATACCCCTTAGACATGTTTGTCTAGTGCGACGAGTCCGAAAATAACGTCCGTTTTGCTCTACGACACACCGTTTCCGAGATATCGACAAAAACGAAAAATGCCGACTCGGCAAAAAAATTTCGGGTCAAGGTCAAAGTTCATCCATAATACCCCTTAGACATGTTTGTCTAGGGCGACGAGTCCGAAAATAACGTCCGTTTCGCTCTACGACGCACCGTTTCCGAGATATGCAGGATGAATCAAGGATGACTCAGCAAAAAATTATTTCGACCTCTAGGTCAAAGGTCGTTTGAGGTATCGATCCCAAAATCAATAGGGTTCTTCCCTGGTGATATATAAACCTCCGTGCAAAATTCTGCAACTATTGCCTGAATATTTTTTGAGTTATCGTCCGGAAACCAAGTTCCTCGATTTCATCCTCACGGACCTCACGGACCTCGGAGCCGGATCAAAAAAAAAAGTACACCCTAGAGATGTTTGTCTAGGGCGACGAGTCCGAAAATAACGTCCGTTTCGCTCTACGACGCACGGTTTCCGAGATATGCAGGAAGCCTCAAGGATGAATCAGCAAAAAATTATTTTGACCTCTAGGTCAAAGGTCGTTTGACGGATCGATCCCAAAATCAATAGGGTTCTTCCCTGGTGGCATATGAACCTCCATGCAGAGTTCTGCAACTATTGCATAAATATTTTTCCAGTTATCGTCCGGAAACCAAGTCTTAAAATTAGCCTTGATTTCATCCTCACGGACCTCACGGACCTCCGATCCGGCTCAAAAAGAATAGGGTTCTTCCTCATATCATTTCTGACTTGCGGTGAAAATTTGACAAGGATCCGTCAAGGCAATCTAAAGTTATCGTCCGGAAACCAAAAGTGGCGGAAGAAGAAAAAAAAAAAAAAAAAAAAAAAAAAAAAAAAATTCTGCTAAAACCATAAAGGCATTTCTGCCGAAATGCCTTAATAATACCCCTTAGAGCGACGAGTCCGAAAAAAAAGTCTGTTTCGCTCTACGACTCAGTGTTTCCGAGATATCTACGAAAACGAAAAATGCCAACTCGGCAAAAAATTTTATAGTCAAGGTCAAAGTTCATCCATAATACATATAAGATAAATGTTGTCTAGAGCGACAAGTCCGAAAATAACGTCCGTTTCGCTCTACGACACACCGTTCCCGAGATATCGACGAAAACGAAAAATGCCGACTCGGCAAAAAAATTTGGGGTCAAGGTCAAAGTTCATCCATAATACCCCTTAGACATGTTTGTCTAGGGCGACGAGTCCGAAAATAACGTCCGTTTCGCTCTACGAAGCACCGTTTCCGAGATATCGACGAAAACGAAAAATGCCGACTCGGCAAAAAAATTTCGTGTCAAGGTGAAAGTTCATCCATAATACCCTTAAGACATGTTTGTCTAGGGCGACGAGTCCGAAAATAACGTCCGTTTCGCTCTACGAAGCACCGTTTCCGAGATATCGACGAAAACGAAAAATGCCGACTCGGCAAAAAAATTTCGGGTCAAGGTCAAAGTTCATCAATAATACCCCTTAGACATGTTTGTCTAGGACGACGAGTCCGAAAATAACGTCCGTTTCGCTCTACGACGCACCGTTTCCGAGATATCGACGAAAACGAAAAATGCCGACTCAAGGTCAAAGTTCATCCATAATACCCCTTAGACATGTTTGTCTAGGGCGACGAGTCCGAAAATAACGTCCGTTTCGCTCTACGACGCACCGTTTCCGAGATATGCAGGATGCCTCAAGGATGACTCAGCAAAAAATTATTTTGACCTCTAGGTCAAAGGTCGTTTGACGTATCGATCCCAAAATCAATAGGGTTCTTCCCTGTTGATATATAAACCTCCGTGCAAAATTCTGCAACTATAATTGCCTGAATATTTTTCAAGTTATCGTCCGGAAACCAAGTTTCAAGATCAGCCTCGATTTCATCCTCAAGGACCTCACGGACCTCGTAGCCGGATCAAAAAAAATAATACACCCTAGAGATGTTTGTCTAGGGCGACGAGTCCGAAAATAACGTCCGTTTCGCTCTACGATGCACGGTTTCTGAGATATGCAGGAAGCCTCAAGGATGAATCAGCAAAAAATTATTTCGACCTCTAGGTCAAAGGTCGTTTGACGGATCGATCCCAAAATCAATAGGGTTCTTCCCTGGTGGCATATGAACCTCCATGCAGAGTTCTGCAACTATTGCGTAGATATTTTTCCAGTTATCGTCCGGAAACCAAGTCTCAAAATTAGCCTTGATTTCATCCTCACGGACCTCACGGACCTCGGATCCGGCTCAAAAAGTATAGGGTTCTTCCACATATCATTTCTGACTTGTGGTGAAAATTTGACGAGGATCCGTCAAGGCAATCTAAAGTTATCGTCCGGAAACCAAAAGTGGTGGAAGAAGAAAAAAAAAAAAAAAAAACAAATTCTGCTAAAACCATACAGGCATTTCTGCCGAAATGCCTTAATAACAGAAACAAAACAACTGACCCTGCACTGGCATTTTGACGTCTTTCTTGATGGACAGACTTTCACCGGAATGGATTATATCTGAAAATACATGTACATGTAGGATTGGATAATCATTTATTGCCAACTGTTATGGACGCGCTGATCTATCAAGGTGTGACTTACCGATGATTGCACTAGCTCGGATCTTTTCTACATCTTTGATGTATGCCCTGGCATAGCCTCTGCGATAGCAAACAAAAACTGATGAAGTTAGAATACATCAACATTATAATGAGTTGATGTCAGGTAAGTTCAAGTAACTTTATAAGGGGTGCTAGTGAATAGATTTTATAAATGAATACAGGTACCGGTATTGTACTCGCGACAATAATATACACATTAGCATTGATTGGCAGCCGACCTGTATGCATTTGGGGAGTAGATGCACTCTGTGGAGAAGTAGTCTAACTTTTTGAAGTATGCATACCTGTCCGTGGAAAAATCGTAAAAAGATTAATATTGAACACTTGTCTGTCAGGAATCAGGAACAATCAAGATTGGTCTCCGACAATGTATTTCTAATGTTTATCAACTTATTTGAGAAGACAATATTGTGATGAATACAGCTACAAAGTACAAGGTGAGGACCAAAAATAATTTATACTATACTTTGTTATAAAAAACTTACATCACAATCTCTTTCTCGTATGTGTATTTGAAGGGTTTACAACGCGGCAGAGCCCCCTCAGTTCCCTATGGTATAGGATACATTATGATGGATGGTTCAAGAACATTATGACATCAAAAGATACAAGACATCCTAGGCAGATGATTGTAATGCAATTCAAGCAGCATGCTTGTAGTTTATATTGTGAAATTACAATTATTATTGCTTGTATTTTTGATATATTATCAAGTATCAACATGTGTTTTTCTGAAATTTTTCATGCAATAATACACCTCTCAAATTTAATTGCAGAAATTGTAATGTCATGCCATTACTGGTACGATGATCCTGACTAAAGAACAGATTGCTTGAAGTGCAAGAAAACATTTATCAAATTTAAGTTATTTCATCTCATGTATAGCACCCTGTCTGATTGACAGGGTGCTAGATCACTCACCGTGGTGATTGCTGTACACCGCCGTAATCGGGCGATATCTCCACGTAATACTGAAACCGACAAAGAGTACAAAAGTACAAGTTACTCCTGGCATTCCATTCAACAACTTGAAATGTTTTGGTCTCTCTCTCAAATCACTCACCGTTCATGATGACAGTTTCTGCGATGTCATCAGCATTGTGACCTGTTGAAGAGTAGTACACCGACATGCATTACACATGATCATCAATCACTTGTTAATCACTTTGTTAATCAATCATCTACCGGTACTTGAGTAAACATCAAAGCTTTATACCATACATGTACAATTGTACATAGTGCTCATACATTAATGCAGCGAATACATCACAATGCAGAACATTTTTGGACAACTAAGAAACATTTCGTCATTAGAATAGCTAGAGATGCTGTATGCCCTGTTACCATAGTTACCACTCACCTGTGACAATCTTGTTACACTTGAGCAGCATCGCTCCCCGGTCCAGGGCCTGGCGCCGGAACACCCCACAGAATGTACCTGTAACCATGGAAACAGTTATATGTAGAGATTATAATACAACAGGTTCATGCATGAATACTCTGCTCGATGGAAATTTCACAATTTTGCGATTCAATGACCATGGTTGGTGGCTACAAGAGCATTCACAAATTTAACACTTTGTAATAATTTTTAAGGGCTGGATTTTGAAACTGAAGTTTAGGGATTTGTGATCCTTGGTTTGCATGAAATCCAACTATACGATGGAACCCTAGTGTGCGGATATCCTGCATATTATTACAATATGCACCCCATGACAGTCAGGCTGTGCCCTTGGGATTAAGCCTCGACAGTGTCTAACGTCTGATGTTTACATAATGTCAAAGCCGGCATTACGAGTAGATAACCAGCACGAGAGAATGTCATCATGGATAGCTTACTGAACAAACTACTCAGCAGCCCACTATCAACAGAACCTATCAATATGCTGTTTTCCGATAGGGATGATAATGACATTGTAACAGTTGCCATGACAACTACCGGTATATTTCCCGTTTCCCAATATTTACGCTGGAAACTGTATTTTGCACACCAATTTGTACTTCTTGGCAATATTTACCACGCACAAGAATGTAAGTATTATGTCGAGAGCAAATTTAATTCAAAACAAACTCCACTGTACGACTTTACAATGCAGTGGTTTTAAAATACAAATTTCACTTCTGTTTGAGCCTAACATATTACTGTTTGAGCCTAACATATTACTACCGGCACAATTAGTAAGGAACATCGGAAATACGTATAAGGTGTCATGTATTTTCTGAGAACACGTATCAGACAAATTAAATCATGCAAACAATGAAGGAAGATAGGATCATATTCGATGGTAGATATCTAGGTGATAAGTTATTGTAATACTTTATATGTGTGGCAATTAGAGTACCACATGAACTATCACAAAGGGATTATCATTATACCTAATTGACTGAGCTCATCACTATACGCAGCTCCGATTGATTGCATACAACCCACAGGGGGACCGCATATTGTCATGTGCGTTCAATCCCCATGCAATAATCTGATAATGTTTTTATACGCCACAAGACTATTCCACGGTTTGTTGGTTCCATCAAGTTAATGGACTCGGTGGATTAATTGCACATATACAGACTCATTGCCTAAGTTCTCGGCAAACAACATACAAAATGGCTGTGAAAGTACGAGTTTCCAGCAGAAAGTGCCATTATGAAAATGTTGATGGATGATTTCTTTTGTGACAAAAATGGTGCATGCAATATTTCAAATTTTACTGCAACACACAGAACATGCATCAATGGTGCAAATGGATAGGCCTTTTTCTGTCTTCCTTCGCAACTGGCAGTTACCGATTATATCAATTATGGGATCTATTTCCAACATTTTTACCTGTTTCTACATGCATTTATTAATATTAGCGTGATTACTTGATGAAATCGATGCATGATTCCCAAACGATGATTTATGCACTCGACCTTAAATCCGTACTAAACAAGCAGAGAGAATGTGGGCTGTAGGGTGATAAGACCCGATTCAGTTGGAAATCGTAATGGAGTTATTATCAATGATACCCAGTGGAGCCACAAGACCGAGCCCTCTCTGGATGACTGAGTCACTGCGGGCTGGGTCGAGGCCCGCTGGAGAGCCCAGAAAACATTTCCTCGGTGACCAAACTGCCGCTTGGAATAGCAATCATGATTCCCTTGGGACATAAAACTATATGGCGAGTTTTCTTATTTTTTTTTTGGTGCGAGTTCTATCGTCGGTGGGAATTATGTAATTCAGAGTTGGAACGGTAATCCACGAAGTAATCCACACTGTCTACTTGGGAAATAGATGGAGGTCTCCAAAAGTGGCAAAAATCATTTGGTCGAACGGGGATGGAAAAAGTTACACAAGTGCTGATTTATTAGTTGAAGAGCGTTTCGTCAATGGATGGAAGGTGTGCTATTTATTCTGGATGAGTTATTCATGCACTCGCTATGGTTAGTCAGTTGGCTCCCACTGTTCCTCAGGATCTCCCCGATTGATTGGAAACGTTAAATGTCGGTTCCGAGGAGCCGCGCTTCAAGGCACACAACGCAATTTTAAATGGCACCATCATGTCCCTAAATCAGGAGTATGCAGATTGCGCTCAGCCACAATGGCATTTTTCAGCATAATTTCCTTGTTTACATTTCTATGCAACCCTGCAAATGAGAACCAGTAGCAGGAATGGATGGGATCTTGCCTTCCTAACAATTTACAGACAGATAATATCAACTCTGGTATGAATTGACACACTGGAATTGTTACTGGTCACAGATGTGTGCCGCATAATGATATGCATGTGACATGATGATACAGTAGACAACATAGACTGGGCGCGGACCTGGGACAAGTTCAGAGCACTTGAGGGTGACGGACGGTTGCAGAGACCACTGGGACAACGCAATTGCTTGTGTGAATATTCCACTGATCAAGCTCTTAAACCCGGTGATTAACGCTGGAGTGACTCAATAAAGTCATATTGTTCCATTGCACAAAATGTGTTTGTTGCATGAGGGGAATATGGTATATGAACAGAAGCAAAATCTACAGACAATGTGATGTAATTTTCACAACAGATAAGATGGGACGAGTGACTACCATGTGAATCTCCACACTGGACTCAAAATAAAGGTAACGAAAATTAAAGTTGCTGGACTTCTGAATTTTGCATCATTGAGCTGTACTTAACAGCACACCGGGATAAAATGGCTGAAAACGGTGGCTCAGAATTCATAGAAATCGCCCAGCTCTGCGGAGAAATAGTGGCAAAGAAGTTGCTGAACACCACACTACATGACACGCCTAACATCACTGATGTCCTCTCAGAGAAACTCCACAAACCAAAGCAGACGTCTATCTTGGACAAGCTGATCCATGATGGGCTGACGGCTAGCAACCAGACACACAAAGTCAACGTCACGATGGAAGTGATTCTGCGAGAGTTTGAGAGCTTCACAGAGTGGTACCTTATCACTATGGTAGCCGCTGTCGGCATAGCGTCCAACCTAGCTGTGATGGCACTACTAGGGCGAGATAAAGCCATGCGCCGGCGGTCCTACCTACTGCACATGCTGCTCTTAGCCATGGAAACGCTGTACGTTGTCATGGTGATCATCTTCATCCAGTTCCGACACTTCTCAAATGTTAACCCTCTGCGCCAGCTGGAGCACATGAGTTTGATCACCATGACGATGAGTTTTGCCCAGTGTACCGCCATATGGTTGCTATACGTAGTCGCCACTGACGCATACCGGGCAGTACGGATCCACATGAAACCTGCAAAGATTCTCCAACTTCGTCACGCTAACAAAAACGTGGCGCTTATCTTCATAGGAGCTCTCCTCTTCTACGTCCCATACGTCCCGGAGTTTCGTGTGCTGATCTACCGCTGGGATCCGACGGGCTTCAACCCATGTAACATCCCAGTCGAGGACCACTGGGACTTCAAGACGCCCTCTGGCGACTACGACTTGTACTACATTCTGTACTACTCCCTGCTGTACAGCCTGGTACTCTACTGGGTGCCGTTTCTGATGCTTGGAGCGCGTGACAAAGACCTTATCGACCTCCTCCACTCTGTAATGGACTACTCCTCGTACAAGGATCCGGATGTCATCCACAACTGCTACACAGCGAAAGTCGTCTCCATCTTCTGCAACGTCAACCTCTTCTGCGTCACTCCAAAGCTGGTGCTCTTACTGTTTCAGCTCGTTGACTATGCCGTGCGCTTCATGAGCAGAGCGCAGATCTTCTTTGAGTTCTTCAACGTGATGGCCAACCTCCTGCTAGTTATCAGATCCTCTTCATACCTGTTCATGTTTCTACTTTTCCACCCCCGCGTCAAGATGATCATCTGCATGGCCTGCTGCTACCGATGTCTGCTCCGCCGCCATAAACACACCATGAGCAAGAGCAGCCCTGTGCCAGTTGTCACGGTAACTGAGCCCGAAAACTCAGACTAAATGCAACTTTTACGCAACATATGCAAATGTATGCAGCTTGTTCTTCCATGTTGTCTCACAGATGTATTGGTAGTTATGAGTAGGATACTAGTATAATGGAGAGAATACTTTTTCTTTAAAATAGTTACCTGTATTGTGCATGCTGGTATGTGCTATTAGACAGCTACATATATTGTGCATGAAGATCATCATGATAAACTGTTATATCATGTTTGATATCATGGTATTTTTTAACTTTGCCAGGTTTACTATGGTCTCCTTCTAATGTTTACAATCGTATTCTCTGAATAATACGGTAAATTTTTCCACATTGATTTATAAATCGTGTACATGTACATTCATGATATTGCATCTTGTGTTTAAGACCACCTGTCGTGAGAGACCACCTGGTATGAGAGGTCAGTTTCCTTGGTCACAGATGGGCTCATATCATGTAAATGAACCGGCTATGAGATACCTGTCATTTGAGACCAGGCGGTCCTCGGGTGGTCTTAATACACAAGACATGCTGTATATAGTATCATCAACATTATCAATATGTTATATTGAATCTTCCCAAAGGGTGTTGTGAATAAATTTGACTTATAATGTAACCCAGAAATACATAATGAGTTATCTCTGGTAAACTCCAAATCGACTAATGAACTGGTAATATTGAGTACACGTATTTGGTAGATGTAAATAAGAATAAATCACTAACTAGACGCTTCCGGTCGCCTACGACCGCTTGGGTGTATCCCCCGTAGCCCTATCATCTCTGTTGCCCCAAATATATCACTGTCAAGTGTGAAAAACTAGAGCAAGGGCTAAAAAAGATTACCAGAGAAATGTTAAATCTCAAGTCACAACTGTTTTCTTTTCCCCACCAAATTGCTGCACTGATTTTCCGAGGTTATTGAAGGTCGAATTCAAAATCACCACTGAAATCTCTTTATATGAATTTCCATTCGACATGTTTGATGAAATAACGAAAATACAGATAGATCAATCTTTTCACCTATTTATATTTCACCTCTGAATATTTTACAAACTTGGTTCCAAGTTGAAATTCAAAGTAAAATTTGACCAAAAATGCATTTCAAGATGACAAAATTGGAGCCAGATTGAACTTCTCACCATAATTTATATTTCGACTCATAATACATGTATGTGCCAAACATGGTTTCAAATTTAAATTCAAAGTAAAAGTTAATCAAAACTGCATTTCAAGATGACAAAATTGGAGCCAGATCAAACTTTTCGTCATGAGTTATATTTTAACTCATAATACCTGCCCAACTTGATTTCAAGTTGGAATTCAAACTAAAAGTTGACCAAAACTGCATTTCAAGATGACAAATTGGAGCCAGATCAAACTTTTCGCCATGAGTCATATTTCAACTCATAATATGTGCCAAACTTGGTATTAAGTTGAAATTCAATGTAAAAGTTGACCGAAACTGCATTTCAAGATGACGAAATTGGAGCCAGATAGAATTTTTCGTCATAAGTTATATTTTAACTCATAATATGTGCCAAACTTGGTTTCAAGTTGAAATTCAAGCTAAAAGTTTACCAAAACTGCATTTCAAGATGAAGAAATTGGAGCCAGATCGAACTTTTCATCATAAGTTATATTTTAACTCATAATATGTGCCAAACTTGGTTTCAAGTTGAAATTCAAACTAAAAATTGACCAAAACTGCATTTCAAGATGACGAAAATGGAGCCAGATTGAACTTTTCACCATAAGTTATATTTCGACTTATAATATGTGCCAAACATGCTTTCAAGTTGAAATTCAAAGTAAAAGTTGACCAAAACTGCATTTCAAGATGACGAAATTGGAGCCAGATCGAATTTTTCACCATAAGTTATATTTTAACTCATAATTTGTGCCAAACATGGTCTCAAGTTGAAATTCAAAGTAAACGTTGATCAATGTTTTCATAAAAAGCTATTGTGATCAATAATAGACTTAACTAGCAAAAAAATAATGTTAACTTATTTGATCACAGCCATAAAATCTCTACTGGACAAAGCCTTCACCTTGTTGAGCCCAATAATAAATATTTCTTGTCTTAACTATTTTCATTGTGGTCAATAATAGACTTAACATGTAAAAATAAAGTTAACTTATTCGGTTACACCCAGAAATTTCTACCGGACAAAATCTTAACCTTGTTGAACTCAATAATAATTGTTTCTCATCTTAACTATTTTTATTGAGGTCAATAATAGACTTAACTAGCAAAAAAAATGTTAACTTATTTGGTTACAGACATAAAATGTCTACTGGACAGAATCTTTACCTTGTTGAGCCCAATAATAAATATTTCTTGTCCCAACTATTTTTATTGTGGTCAATAATAGACTAAACTAGTAAAAATAATGTTAACTTATTCAGTACACCCATGAAATCTGTACTGGACATACTTTCACCTTGTTGAGCTTACTAATAAATATTTCTCATCTTAACTATTTTTATTGTGGTCAATAATAGACTTAACTATTTTCATTGTGGTCAATAATAGACCTAACTAGTAAAAATAATGTAACTTATTCGGTTACACCAATGAAATTTGTACTGGACAAAACATTTACCTTGTTGAGGTTAATAATAAATATTTCTTGTCTTAACTATTTTTATTGTGGTCAATAATAGACTTAACTATTAAAAATAATGTTAACTTATTCAGTTACACCCAGAAATTTCTACCGGACAAAATCTTAACCTTGTTGAACTCAATAATAATTGTTTCTCATCTTAACTATTTTTATTGAGGTCAATAATAGACTTAACTAGCAAAAAAAATGTTAACTTATTTGGTTACAGACATAAAATGTCTACTGGACAGAATCTTTACCTTGTTGAGCCCAATAATAAATATTTCTTGTCCCAACTATTTTTATTGTGGTCAATAATAGACTAAACTAGTAAAAATAATGTTAACTTATTCAGTACACCCATGAAATCTGTACTGGACATACTTTCACCTTGTTGAGCTTACTAATAAATATTTCTCATCTTAACTATTTTTATTGTGGTCAATAATAGACTTAACTATTTTCATTGTGGTCAATAATAGACCTAACTAGTAAAAATAATGTAACTTATTCGGTTACACCAATGAAATTTGTACTGGACAAAACATTTACCTTGTTGAGGTTAATAATAAATATTTCTTGTCTTAACTATTTTTATTGTGGTCAATAATAGACTTAACTATTAAAAATAATGTTAACTTATTCAGTTACACCCATGAAATCTGTACTGGACAAAACCTTTACCTTGTTGAGCCTAATAGTAAACGTTTCTCGTCTTAACTATTTTTATTGTGGACAATAATAGACTTAACTAGTAAAACTAATGTTAACTTATTCAGTAATATTGTCCTGTTTTCACTGAAAACTTCAGTTCTCCATTCTGAACAAGAAACCAGTGTCATTACCTTGCATTGTACAGCAGGCACAGGGAATGATCGTACATGTCAAAATGGATATTTCAAAATTCTGTAATAAGTTAGGCTGTTAACATATTAATATTTACATGATCATTCTAAAAAACGATTGGTTTCGTGTGACAGCCATTCCCAACAACACTTCCAAATATTATCGAGATTCGTCAAAAATTGCCATCTGTAGAGCGCTCACAAGCCATGTGTCTCAAACAGGCTGTTTTCAATGCAAAATGTGTCCCCAAACGACCAATTCAGTTGCCACGGCAACCAAAATCGATTGGTGTCGGGATCTTACCATAATATATGTGCCTGCAAAAAATAATGGTGATCGGGTGAGAATTGCGGCCTGTAGCGCGTTCACAAGCCATGTGTCTCAAACAGGCTGTTTTCAATGCAAAATGTGTCCCCAAACGACCAATTCAGTTGCCACGGCAACCAAAATCGATTGGTGTCGGGATCTTACCATTATATATGTGCCTGCAAAAAATAATGGTGATCGGGTGAGAATTGCGGCCTGTAGCGCGTTCACAAGAAAATCTCTGCGGACGCGGACGACGAAGCCAAATCCATAGTATCCGCCGAACTTTGTTCGGGGGATACAATTAATTTGTGTTAACCAGTTCAATAACCACAATTTACAATTTATTTACAGAAATAGTAGCATCATAACGTCACCCTTCAACACCAGTAACAATGTCATGCATTCTGACTAAAGGCATCATAATGTCACCTAGCAAATAACATCATGATGTGTGAACACATCATTATGCACCCATCTAGATCAGGCAGGGAGAATGAGGCACTCTTCCAATGCTGAATATTTTTCTACTCACAGTTATTCTTCAGGCCGATTTCCTTGACTATAGCATCCATGGTCCAGCCATAGAGCTCCTGTGAAACACACAAAAAATAAATTATAACTAGACGCTTCCGGTCGCCTACGACCGCTTGGGTGTATCCCCCGTAGCCCTATCATCCCTGTTGCCCCTTATATCGCTGATGTACATTGTGAGTGTGAAACCTTTCAGACTTATTGAAGGTCGAATTCAAGATCACCACTAAAATCACTGCATTCGAATTTCCATTTCTACATGTTCGAAAAAAATAACGAAATTACAGCCAGATAAAAGTTTTCACCTAAAGCTATATTTCAACTCAGAATATTTGACAAACTTGGTTCACAACTAAGTTGCGAGATGACTAAATTGGAGCCAGATCGAACTTTTCACTGTAAGTTATATTTCAACTCATACTATGTGCCAAACAACTCATACTATGTTCCAAGTTGAAATTCAAAGTAAAAGTTGACCAAAACTACATTTCAAGATGACGAAATTGGAGCCAGATCAACTTTTCACCATAATTTAAATTTTAATTCATAATATGTGCTAAACTTGGTTTCAAGCTGAAATTCAAGTAAAAGTTTACCAAAACTGCATTTCAAGATGACGAAATTCGAGCCAGATCGATCTTTTCACCATAAATTATATTTTAATTCATAATATGTGCCAAACTTGGTTCCAAGTTGAAATTTGAAGTAAAAATTGACTTTACTGGTAAAAATAATGTTAACTTATCCGGTTACACCCATGAAATCTCTACTGGACAAAACTTTTAAATTGTTGAGTTCAATAATAAATGTTTCTTGTCTTAACTATTTTTCTTGAGGTCAATAATAGACTTAACTAGTAAAACTGATGTTAACTTATTCGGCTACAGCCATGAAATCTCTACTGCACAGAAGCTTTACCTTGTTGAGCCCAATAATAAATGTTTCTTGTCTTAACTATTTTTATTGTGGCCAATAATAGACTTAACTAGTAAAAATAATGTTAACTTATTCGGTTACACCTGTGAAGTCTCTACTGGACAAAACCTTTACCTTGTTGAGCTCAATAATAAATGTTTCTCGTCTTAACTATTTTTATTGTGGTCAATAATAGACTTAACTAGTAAAACCAATGTTAACTTATTCAGTAATATTGTTCTTTTTTCACCAAAAACATCAGTTCTGTATTCTGAACAAGAATCCAGTGCAATTTGCTTTCATAGTACAGGTTATTGGAGTGATCACACATGTCAAAGTAGGTATTTTAATTGTCGTAATCAGTTAACCTCTCAAACTTATTAATATTTATTCGATCATTCTGAAAAACAAAAGGTTTCGTGTGATGGTCTTTCTCATTGAGCCTGTGCGATTTCATCATCATTCATTGAAAACTCCCACCCGTAGAGCGTTCACAACCCATGTGTGTTAAACAGGCTAATTTGAGCACAAAATGTTACGCCAATCGGCTATTTTGGTTGCTATGGCAACCAAAATCGATAGGTGTCCAGATCTCACCATAAGACATGTCCATATAAAATATTATCAAAATCGGTTCATATTTGCAACCTGCAGCGCGTTCACAAGAAAGTGTCTGCGGACGCGGACGCGGCGGCGGCGGCGCGACGATCGTAAATCCATAGTATCCGCCGAACTTTGTTCGGGGGATACAATGAAACTTCAACATGTGTTTCAATTTGGACTTGAACATCAACATAGTGAACCAAGTCACCATCCAAATTTATACCAAATCTGCTTGTAAAAGATTGAACTACTTACTTTATAAGAAACGATCTTCAGGGGCAAGTTGTACTGTATTTGGTTCCTTTTGACTGTCTGTGGAATTTAAACAAGATAGTTTTGTGCAGTGCAGTTCACTGAATTGAGAGTCCCACGTTTTTTCAACTCAAGAAATGCATACAGTGTACATGTACAGTAAAAATGTTCAATGCGAGGTTGAGCAAAATCATGGTAATGCAAATACATATTTATTTAACATGGTGAACATGAGTAAGCCTGCCTCCCTGTGAAATCAATTTTTGAATGTTGGAAATGTTTCACATCGAGAAACCTTTTTTGGATGTTACAGGAGTATTTTGTTTGTCACTCATTTTTTGAGGAGTTCACAAAAATATCATGCACACTAATCTTCATGGGTTTATATGTACAGTCACCATGGTAACCCACAACATAATGACCCATTACAACACTGACCTCCAGTGAGTCGTCACGGTAGCCAGTTATACCCTCGTCTACAGACAGCAATATCAGATCCAGCCCATAGTCGTACCGTGCGTTCAGGGTGTTCAACACGTATGCAAGTACTGTAGAATCTGAGGAAAAATTGACAGCAATAATCATGAATGATACTGATTTTTTGCATGAAGATAATTGATTTTTTATCATTTACATTTTCTCAGCAAATATAATTTTCAACACATTTTGGAGTTTTAACTTGTCATCAATTTGGATCATTGAGATTGGACAAGCTTTTTTCAACATACAATAATCTACTAGAAATATAGACTACAAGTAACTGGATCAGACAACATATGAGTAAATGTAAACGAGAGAATTCATCACAGCTATAGAAAGATAAGCGTGGAGTTTCACTGGCCAACCTTTCCCGCCAGACGCTCCGACTGCCACCCTATCCCCGGGAGTGAACAGCTTAGCATCCTCGATCGTCTTGTGAATTTCCTCCTCAAACGCGAAGTAGAAACACTCCTTACACATCGCGTCCCCCTGGAACAGACATCAGGCTAATTTTCAAGAAAATTAATTTTTTCTACTTTTCTTCTTATTTTTTTGCAGAGTCGATGATTGTCACTGATAATATGTGCCCATGATAAGACCAGATTTTTAGTCGGTAATTATCAGGGAAGGGATTCCCAAATTTTATAAAGTAAAATGTCATTTACAGGGACAAAAACCTCAAGAACATGATGCCTAATGTCTTTTGTAAGCACCTTGCAATTTGTCACTGTGTTGACAAGGATTCAACCTAATAATATAACTTGAGGAAATTTCAACATTACCAAGAAATGAGATTCACCTTCATGTGCCATTCTGCTTTCAGTGTCAGAGTATGTCTTCATTTTTGAATACCATTAGCGAAATCCAGCTAGTTAAAATTGACAGGTTGTTACCGCACAATACGGAGAAAATATGTCACCATAGAGACATCATAATTATGTGGAGGTATCAGATTTCCTGAAATATGTCGATAGTATGGTTCTCTCTGGGATATGTCAGTAAAAGCAGAATACAATTTTTTTCACATTAATTTATATCCCACGTGATTGAACTTTTTTTCTAACATTTTTTAATCCACTGTGAAACCAATAGCATGAAATATTTACTACTACAATAGGTTTATTATGTGTTTTGTGAATGTGAAAAGTTATACTGAAGTAATTGAACATGCATGTAATTTGTTGACATTCATTGCAACGAAAAATATTTAAACCATATTTTTATCATGTTCATGATTTTGACAAGGGTTGCATTGAAACATAAACTTTTACAATGAACAGCTAGGTAGTAATCGTAACTACAGGTGATGTTTGTTGGACAGATGAAGGGCAGATGCTAATGTTTGCGGCTAACTGCAGGTACAACAGCATCAACACAGCCATAACTTACTGAATCACCGAAATCCTAAACCAACAAATCATAGGGTGGCCCACAAGTTATGACAGTCAAAAACTGCAGCCATACAATTATTGAATTCCAAGTCTAACACCATCTTGAGAGCCTTGTACAAAGAACAAACTTCAGAGCAAGTGTTCGTCTATTTTCGCATTGTAAACCCAACATGATATTATAACAAGGTAATTTGTTCAGAAATTCACCTCTGATGATATGTTATGAATACGGCCATAACTCTGTTTTAATTGTTCGACTCATGGGTTGCAGAATTGGCAACAAAAGCAAACACAGGCCAATGTATCATATCTGCTGAGGATGTCAATTTCGCCCTATTATGAAGATAATTTGCACAACAAAAGGAACAGTGTCTGGAGATGAACTTAATTCTTATGGTGATAAATGAGGCTTCTACAAATGTTTTCTTTTGTGACCACATGAGGGATGCTTCTTGCATTATTTACGTCTAAATAGAGAAGAAATCTTAAATTAATGTGCATAAGATGAACAACACTGAACAAAAGTATACTGTTGTACACGTTATCTCTTCAATAGTCTTCTTTTGAGCACATGAATCCTCAACCAACTTGTGAATTTTGCAAAATGAATCTAAGTTTTCTCGTGATCTACAAAAGCACTTAGTTTCCACAATCATAATATAGTTTTGAAACTTTAGCACAGAAAAGAACTCCCATCTTCTAAATGTTGTCACATGAGCTGCTTATACAGAACAGGTGCTGGAGTTATATAACAACATGTCGTCTGTAATTAGTAGACCACA
Organism: Terebella lapidaria; assembly: GCA_949152475.1. Lineage (NCBI taxonomy): Eukaryota > Metazoa > Annelida > Polychaeta > Terebellida > Terebellidae > Terebella > Terebella lapidaria. The sequence goes on along the minus strand of OX424558.1, from coordinate 22,839,496 downwards.
CTATTCCGGACATGTTGAGTGATGCCTCGCACCAATAAATTACGGACAACATACGCACTAATGTATAATTAGGGTCGGAGCTTCGTGTACATTTCCATGGCTATCCGGTGAATTAGCAGGGACAGGAAAATTTTTACGTGACAGCGCAGAAAAAGAGTTTTATTGTCGCGAAGGCAGGGATCCTTTAAAGGTGGCAGTCAACAAGACTATACCAGCGCTAGCTGTCATGTCTCTCAGCGTCTATGTTTCCTGCCATATTGCACATGATGCTTACTTCCTCTTACGGCATCTGTTATTTTTACTGAGGTCCTAATCAAAGTGTCCGACAACACCGCAGGAGCATCCTACCTATCCATCACTGGGACAATATCTTACGCACGGACGAGACGGAACGGGAAACCCACAAAATGTCCCAGGTCCTTCATTATATCTAATTAACATGATTAAAATATGGTGGTTGTGTTTTTTTACAGCACTCTCTGACACTATTCGTAACCCACATTGTAAAAGAGCACTCATAGGTGAGCACACAATAAAAACAGGTGAAGATTTTTCTGTGATGAACCCAAAGACCTGTGACACCATAAAATAGACGAGGACTTATTTGCCGTGGTCACATCAGTCATCAAAATACTTATTACATTTAATATAAATTGTGTTAGACCGTCCATGGCTCAAAATGCTAATTTATTGCCTGTCGCTGTGAAACATGGGTTTTCTGTACAAAACACATGTACACTGTTACCCGAAACATATACATGTATAATGAGTTCTGCTGTATATCACATACTTCTCTTTCCAACATTTAACTGGTCAGTGCTCAGTCCTTGACCACACCACCCTCAGACATCAGGTCACACCCCAGCATTTCTTCATCCCCACACTGACCCCCGACACATTGACCCCTGACTGGTCAACATTTCTCACCTGATAATCACGACATTGGCAAGACTACACCAAACGAGGTGGCCATATTTATTACATACTTCACCCTGCCCCTGCTGTGATATTATGCTTCCACATTGGTTGACCACTGTTTTCTTGTGTTCATTTACGAGGAGAATGCAAAAATCAGGGCTATCGACTGAATGACACTGATTTTATTGTGACATTATACACATATCCAAAATTTTACGTCATAAGTCGTTGTTGAAGTGGGCAATTTTCAAAAGTCTTTGACCGCAGCGATAAACATTTTTGACAATGTTCCCCGCTGCTGGGACATTGTTACGATTGACCGGGAAAATGCGTTTTGTTTCACGGCTGAATAACCAATCAGCCACGGGGATTCCAACACAAGGTATATAATAAGACAACAATAATTATAATCCATACAGATAAATTATTATATATAAAAAATATATTGTATATACATATTCATATGAACTGGAGGCTTGGAGGCTTTTTCGGTGTAAAGACTAATGTTTATAACATGCTTACCATGGGTTTTACGACAAACCAATTTCAAGATATCGCCGAAAATGAAAAATGTCGACTCAGCAAATAAATTTGAGGCCGAGGTCAAAGTTAGCCCATAATACCCCTAAGACATGTTTGTCTAGGGTGACAAGTCTGAAAATAACGTCCGTTTCACTCTATGACGCACCGTTTCCGAGATATTGACGAAAACGAAAAATGCTGTCTCGGCAGAAAATTTTCAAGTCAAGGTCAAAGTTCATCCCGACGCACTGTTTCCGAGATATCGACAAAAACGAAAAATGCCGACTCAGCCAAATAATTTAAGGTCAAGGTCAAAGGTCATCCCTAATACCCCTTAGACACGTAAATTGTCTAGGTTGGAGAGTCTGAAAATAATGTCCGTTTCGCTCTATGACGCACCGTTACCGAGATATCACCGAAAACGTAAAATTATGCCGACTCAGCAGAAAATTTCAGGTCAAGGTCAAATTTCATCCATATACCCCCTCAGACATGTTTGTGTAGGGCGACGAGTCCGAAAATAACGTTCATTCTATGATGCACCGTTTCAGAGATATCGACGGAAAAGAAAAATGCCGACTCAGCAAAGAAATTTCAGATCAAGGTCAAAGTTCATCCACAGTACCCTTCAGACATGTTTGTATAGGACAACGAATCCGAAAATAACGTCGGTTTCACTCTACGACGCACCGTAACTTTCCGAGATATTGACAAAAATGAAAATTGCCGACTCAGCGAAAGGAATTAAAGATCAAGGTCATCCCTAATACCCCTTAAACATCTTTGTCTAGGGCGACAAGTCCTAAAATAGTGTCCGCTTCGCTCTATGACGAACAGTTTCCGAGATATCGACGAAAACGAAAAATGCCGACTCAGCGAAAAAAATTAAGGTCAAGGTCAAATGTCATCCATAATACCTCTTAGACATATTTGTCTAGGGCAGAGTCCGAAAATAATGTCCGTTTCACTCCAAAGCGCACCGTTTCCGAGATATCGACAAAAACGAAAAAATGCCGACTTGGCGAAAAAATTCAAGGTCAAGGTCAAAGGTCAACCATATTTCCCTAATACCCTTTGGACATGTTTGTCTAGGGCGACAAGTTTGAAAAGAACGTCCGTTTTGCTCTACGACGCACCGTTTCCGAGATATCACGAAAACGAAAAATGCCGACTCAGTGAAAAAAATCAAGGTCAAGGTCGAAGGTCATCCCTAATACCCCTTAGACATGTTTGTCTAGGGCGACAAGTCCGTAAATAATGTCCGTCTCGCTCTTGGACGCACCGTTTCAGAGATATGCAAGAAACCTCAATGAGTTGGCGAAAACTCTTCTGACCTGTAAATAACGTCCGTTTTGCTCCAAGACGCACCGTTTCCGAGATATCACGAAAACGAGAAATGCCGACTCAGCGAAAAAAATCAAGGTCAAGGTCGAAGGTCAAGGTCATCCCTAATACCGCTTAGACATGTTTGTCTAGGGCGACAAGTCCGTAAATAATGTCTGTTTCACTCGCACCGTTTCAGAGATATGCAGGAAACCTCAATGAGTTGTCGAAAAGTCTTCCGACCTCTAGGTCAAAGGTCGTTTGACGGATTGATCCCAAAATCAATAGGGTTCTTCCCTATTGGTATATGAACCTCCACGCTAAGTTCTGCAGCCATTGCCTGTATACTTTTTGAGTTAAGGTGCAGAAACAAAGTCCATATATAAATCATCCTGAAATCATCTAGGCCCAGGTGCCGCTTGAATCGTCAGCTGCTTATGACATCGATGAGAGCTGAGCGAGCGGCACATATCCATGATAAACCATGGATTACTTCATAATTTAGGTTCACACTAATAAGTAAAATAGCATACAAGTTAACAAATTTGCTGGCCTATGTAAAATAGTTTTTTTCTTTCATTGCTATTAGGCCTAGTAGTAGGTGTTTGTAATACACGGTCAATTCCACTGTTCATATCTACATGTTGCCAGAGGCCCTTTGCATGTTGCTGGATGAAGCTGGCCTGCAAAGATATATACTCAGTATCAATAAATTTCTATTTTAGGGCCTCTTCGATTGGTAATATTCTGGAAGAGGTAGATGCCTTCCAAGAAGACGGAAGATGGTTTTGAATCGAATATGTTCTGCCATTTTCAGCAGTGAATTAAAATTAGAAAATGATGTGATATGGCGTAAATATATATCAAACACTACAAATTTCCAAACGGTATTGAATCTGCGCATAAGATATACATTCTGTGATAATAGGGTACAATTGATGACTGGCACATTCCCATATTTCGACGAAAAATGAGGGAGCACCAATTCGGCCGCCATTTGCAATTCTGCACCCCGCCATATTGCAAAACTCAGAAGATCTACCGTAAACCAGCCTCCGAGCTGGTAGAGCGGCAGAGGTCTTCCTCTTCCAGAATAACGTCTTCCGTTCGAATCGAAGGGAGAATTTTGGTAAACTGGAATAGGAAGAGGCGAATCGAAGAGGCCCTTAGTTTGGAACAAAATACAGATTTTACGCATCACAATAAATAAATATTCTTTCAAAATTAAGGGCCTGCCCTCACAAGGCATGCGAATCTGTGGCACCACTCCATGTATGTACAAACCTGCAAGAGGATTCTGGAATTTCTGGTAAGTTTGCACATAAAACAGAAATCAAAACAATATATTTTATTACATGTAATCATAAACATACATTAATATATATAGACACACGATGGTGAATTGCACTTTGGTCATGTTGTTTGTGTTTGTAACGGTACAGTGTCATGATTCTTGGCAGATGTAGAGAAACAAAAGCAAACATCAGAATATTTATCTTTTTCTGCATGTCTAGCCTACATGTAATATGTGGCAGAGTTATACTGAAACGAGTTGTACTCAGTAATTTACACTTGATTTCTGTTATTTTTATGCACACCGCCTAGGCCTAGGCCCACAAAACTGCACACAAACACTCCGTAGGCGCACAAAGTTCACATTGGAAAAATCGATTGTGAAAATAATGGATCCCTGTTTTGGTGCAGCAGACGGGAAATCCCTGTTCAGATTCGAATCTGTCGAGTCATCTCGAAATATGTGCTATGTTAGATGAAAGCGGCTGGCAGGGGTCAATCGAAATGCAGATTTAGATGGCAGAGATGTAAACTAAACTGGACAAGCAAGCAAAAAGCGCCGACATTCCCCGTTCACAGGCGACATTTCGATTTATGTCCAGTTCGGATGGTTTTACATGCAAGGATCTGTGCCGCTCGCTCAGCCGCTCTCATCGATGTCATAAGCAGCTGACGATTCAAGCCGCACCTGGGCCTAGAAATCATCTTGCTAGTCTCAGTGCGAGCCATCCGTCCTAAATTCGCCGCATCCCAAAATTCGCCAACTCGATATTTTCAGAACTTAGAAGCTCGTTTTGCGGAAAATAACTCACTGGAACAGAAATTGGATATCAGAGTCTCGATTGACGATCGAACTTGTTAGTTTCATTTACATTAGAAGTCCTGAATTCCACGTTGGCGAATTTGGGAATGCGGCGAATTTCAGGACAGATGGCTCGTACTCGTAAATAACTCACTGTCTTTGGACGTTTCAACATCGCATTTTTGGGACATGCAGAACACTTCACAGGCATCCTCAGTTCTCTGGATAACTTTGACTATCGATAAGATATCCACAACAACTGATAAAACATCCAAAACATTGAAAATAACACAATTTCATCTAAAAATTGCACAAGTGGGCGATATTCGAGGTTTCCTTTTAATTTCTACCTCTTATGGAAGAGTTCCAATCGACAGTTGCCCATTCCCTCCACAGGTGTCAGCAGCATAGTTTCAGAAACGATACAGAAAAGATGTATGTGATATGTATGTACATACACACAAAAACAAATAATAATAATAATAATAATAATAATAATAATAATAATAATAATATGGGTATATGAATCATAAATATATATTATTTTTTGTATTAGATAAAAAAAATCAATAAATATTACAATATTTTAGACCCCTGGTGCTGGTGTGTTTGTATTTCGATTTTGAACAAGGGACCACTTGGGAAATGAGTGGAAACATAAATAATCAACTGCGATCTTGAATTCAACATGTCACACTTTTTGGTCTTATAAAATGTTTACATTAATATGTTAAACCAAAACAAATCTCTTTTTTTAATGAATAAAAAAAATTCATTTTCTTTCTTAGAAGTCTCAATCGAGTTGATACATCACACTCGCTCTGAATAGCTCATTTTTATGGAGAAGCTTCTCTGTACAAGAATCAATTGGACATATGCCATCCGCAAGACAGTACAAATTGAATCCTCACAAATACGGTGTTAAATGTCCACACTTCCACACAGGGGCCATCGAAGGGGGATATTGAATAACTGACCGCAAAAACAAGTGGACACTTGATGGTTTCAGTTGGTGTGAGAATCCAACACCTCCTATACTAAAGCTGACCATTTTATGGAGCATCTCGATGTGGAGTAAGCGAGCGATATATATCGTCACTCCATTGCACATAAGAATGTCTCGCCAGGGTACCAGGGGTATCATGTTACGTATGTCATTAGGATGGCCAATCATAGCCAGGCTGTTTATTGTATTGAGATGTCAAGCCAAATGGTCGATTACCAAATGTCATGTCACTTGAAAGGCAAGTTAATAGAAAGCGAACAAATGAGACAAGGTTATTTTGGAAAAACTAGAAAAAAAACACCATGAAGCGAAAATAAAATTTAATGAAATAGATCTAAGATCATCGAATGGTATAGGCCTGTAATACATGTAGCAATCAGTTGGAGTCTATATGGGGCAGTTACAATCATTCGGAGTTTATGGGTCAGTTTTTAGCCAAATATCTATCGGTATAATGTGCGGCGACAAACTAGCCGAGATGCGAAAATCACAGAAAATATTTCAGCAGAAACATGCTCCATTTGGTCATGTGGGAAATAAATTCAGCCCTGGTGAAGCCTGGTTCTCAAACGTTCATTCCATTCCAAATATTCCAATGGGCTCATACAGGCCTCGGCCTACCGAACAATATAACTTCGTTTTTGAGGCCCAACACATAGGCCCCCACAAAAAATATATATCTAGTTACAATCATTCGGAGTTTATGGGTCAGTTTTTAGCCAAATATCTATCGGTCTATATGTGGTGCTAAAAACTCCTCGACTATACGATTGCATCCGTATGTAGGAGTAAAGGTGCATGTATGATGTGCTGCAGGTGCCATGGTTGTGTTGTGTGTTTTGTTTCCAACACACCTGAGAAGACAAGGAGAACCTCAAGCCAATAAATCTACATAAATAGGAGAATAACATAGAGTATTAGCTGGAGTCCCGGAGCGCTCGAGTACGGGCAAATTAAAGAGTACAAGGACCCCGTTCTCCTGCGGGTTAATGATGCCACGAACCGTGGAACATATCCCGGCTAATTATATGATATGTGATATAGACACGGTGTCCCCACGAACAAGGCCTGACAAAAGTGTCCAAACCGTCTTGTACAAACTGGCACGGACGCTCAACACTCCAACCCATTATTTAATCAAGACGTACGATTTTGTCATAACGAGAAAAAAAAACAGTCGGATATACTTGCAGATTTATGCGAGACGCGGCACTTTTGCGGTTCGCACAAAGCGTTTGACGTACACCGCACGGTTTGGCGCTAACTATACATGTTGCGTCTTCGGCGACATTAAAACATATGGGATGGTGTGGTCTTGACAAGTATGAACAGTGAAAACATCTTTATATTTCTATTAACCAGAGTATGAGGTTTACAGCCTTCATGTCGAAGGTCATTTTCGCAGGACTACTGACGACACTTTGATAATGTGCGGCGACAAACTAGCCGAGATGCGAAAATCACAGAAAATATTTCAGCAGAAACATGCTCCATTTGGTCATGTGGGAAATGAATTCAGCCCTGGTGAAGCCTGGTTCTCAAACGTTCATTCCATTCCAAATATTCCAATGGGCTCATACAGGCCTCGGCCTACCGAACAATATAACTTCGTTTTTGAGGCCCAACACATAGGCCCCCACAAAAAATATATCTATTTCTCATATGTTTACAAAACGGAAAAATTTTCATAGAGGTCTATGCCATTCAAATTAGAATGTTTCCAACTAGGCCTATAAAAAAATTGATGTATTCGCCTAGAGATGTTCTCCACCATACTGACCAGTCCAGATGGTAGCCAATCGCTCCAGAGTTAATTAGGCGAGTTACCACCCGCTACCCAAGAACTCTCTCCGCGTTTTGAGTGGAGAAGTGAAACTAAACTGGACGTCATCAATTCTCGGCCAAGTGACAAGTTGCTTACGGGCAGATCAGGGGTGACAATTGTCTGTGCTCACTTGAGCACGTGTACCCGTAAGCTAATGACGCGGACCGGTGTCCAAGACGAGAGGGCAAATAAAGTCCTTCATGCGGAAGTGAACGATACCGGTAAATGCATGGACTTTGGGGACGGTGTGAACAATTCAGTGCTTTCAATGGAGAACATTTTGAAGGTAAATGAGGCAGTTTAAAATAAGAAAAAATATTTTAAGGTAAATGGGACAGTTTAAAGTTTTAAAAAAAATGTTTGAACGTAAGTGAGGCAGTTCAAAGTGTCTACGAACTGTATGAATAAAAACCACATTCAGTTGTAGCTGAATTTCCCTAAACTTTTCAATATTAAGGGGAAAGGTTCATAACGTTCCCTAAATTTGTGGAATCAATATTTCACTCCATATTGTCCAGCTAATCACCAGCTTATTAAGTATGAGAGACAACTAGAATGCATCTGAATTGAATGCGTTTGTCGTATCGACAAAATTTTATACACGCTCGGCTGAATTTGTAATTGACATTATGCAATTCATAATGTTTATAAAATAATATATTTACGAGGCCAGGTGGTGCCATATGCGTCAGTACCGGCCTAAGTGGGACAAGACTGATTCTCTCATAATGCCATGGCGGCATCTTGTTATTTCGGTGTCATATGGTCCACCAATTAATGACCGGACCTCTTCCTAATTGAATTAGCCCTTCGTTTTCCTCGTGATTTCCTGTGCTCTGACACAAGTAGGTCTTCCATGTCACTCGTCACCCCCTCACCACCCTATACACATCTAGTGCCATCAATCCCACAGCCCGACCGTTGACATCTCCCTTGGAAACTTGTCAGGTGTGTGTCACGGTAATCAAATCTTGCAATCAAGTAATCAAATTTCAGTTTGACACACCAGTTCAGGAAGAGCTTCCTAGAAGTTTGTTGAAGCTGGATACTCGAGGACACCAAGGTAATTTATAATAGACGTACGCTTGATGATTTCTTAAAGGTAATGACACAAAATATGATGTCATGAATATCTATCAACTGAATTGTGTTTTAACATAGACCCATTAGAGAAAGAAATTTGCAACTATTTTTCACTGAAATATATATGTTGTTTTCAAACCAAGATAACTCTGGTTCGAAACATCACACCAAAAACCAATGTGTTCCTGAAGCTATAACGCTCTCTGGTGGGTTTCTGGTGTTAAGAATGACATCAAAACGTAGTCGTTATTGTTTGAGCTGCATCGTATGTGTACGATAAAATCATGGCTTACATGTATATGAAGGATAAGGATTTTCAGATTAGAGAACATTACACACACAAACGAAAAGCATTGTAAATCGTTTAAGTTGCTACAATTTATTGCCATTATTCACTGCCATTCACAGCTTTGACAAACTGTCATTCAACAGCATTTCCTGGCATAGACAAGGCACCAGGCGGGCACAAAATCTGCATGAAAAAAAAAAGTAATCTAAATATGCCTACACAGCTGTACAAATTCTATATAATATAGGTACACCGTTTCAGCTTTAGAAACTATCCGAAAGAGCGCGACACAATGTATATTTAATACATAGACCTTCACGAATTATGAGAAAACGCCATCCAGATTTGTAGTCCGAAATCTCGCCCAAATTGTCCGAGAATCTTATTTCTACAATCAATGACAGAAGCACAATTACTTAGTTCTGGTTAGCGCCAGGGCCGGGTGGTGAAATCCGAGGTGTGTAGGGAAGGCGGGGTAGGACATCTTGGCGGCGAGGGCGACTTGGGCGCACTGCGGACAGGGGCAGGGCACAGGGTGCCACGGATACAGCGATCCCGGGGCCTTGTGTGCTTGGTGGTGGTGGATGGACTCGTGGTGGTCCACGGTCGAAAAGCCACCGGTCTTTTTCAGGTCGTCGGCGGGGATCCGTGGGGACAGCGAAGTGATCCTGGGAGACGTGGGACTGGGGGACAGTTTATTCGTGGGAGGGGAGAAGTCTCTGGAAAGGTCCCCGTGGCCGGTCGGTCCACGAGTAGCTGGCGTCACCAGCCTTGCGAGGTCCTGGGCCGGCGGAGAGATGGTCAAGGTTCCATTGGTGTGCAGTGTGGGCGCCTGGAGTCCCGGAGCTGTGGGATTCAGGCCCTGCATTTGTCCTGCCAGACCGGAGCCTGTTGCCGCCGCCGAAGCTGCGGAACCTTTGGGGTGGTGCTTGTAAACGTCACTGACCAACTTCTTCATCTCATCCAGCGAGTTGTTGAGCATCAGGATGTAATTCTTGGCGAGGAGCAGGGTGGCGATCTTGGAGAGTTTGCGGACGGAAGGTCCATGGGCATACGGCATCACCTCTCGGAGACCGTCCAGGGCGGAGTTCAGGTCGTGCATGCGCTTCCTCTCGCGGCCGTTGATCTTGAGCCGCAGGTCCTGGAGTTCATCCTCGGTCAGACACTTGTCGAGCAGCTGACGGCGCCGGGCCCGGGACACGCGGCCGCCCGTCCGTCTGGTTCCGCGCCGCTTGGACGTAGAAGACGAGCGCTGGGAGCTGGCCTGGTCCGGTGCTTGCTGGCTACCCAGGGACGACAGATCTGAGCCTTCCGACATATCATCACAGTCACTGTCGACGTCCCCCATCGACGTCACGTCCACGTACACAGAGTCGTCGGTCGACAGCGAGCGATCTCCGAACTCTGACATAATCAGTGTTCAGTTGACAGCGAATCAATATCCCAACGATGTTCTCTTACGATGATGTAGAAACCACTTCGATGTCCGTTGCAAATCCACACTTCTTTTGCTCACTATCAAAGCAAGGCGTTTCTTAGAACAACGTTTCTACAAATCAAAACTCTCCACTATCGCATTCCTGGAAGCGCGTTGAAGTCGCCTCCGATGAGACTCGTGGCTGCGGGTGTCTGTGAAGAGACTCTCGAGGAGGCCCGGGGTTTATCAGGCGCTAGAATCACTGCTAACGACGACACTTTCACGAGGTCCCTTGATCTTTTGACACGTTGAGCAGGTAGCGAGTGTCGCAAGGGACCGAGGCAGAGCGAGAGACGAGGCCTTGAAGCATCTGTCGGGGGAGGGGCCAGTCTGAGTGCTGGACCAATGGGGAGGGACCACTGTCACTCTCAATTTGAGAACCATTCCGGTTCTCAGAAATGGTTGTTTCTTCTGTCAAGATTTGTTATACTTTAATACCATACTTACGAAAATGATCCTATAAAGCTCAACTCATACAAAAACTTTAAATGTACTCGTTACTGTTTTGTGCAACTTTTCGTACAACTCGAATTAGAATTGGATGAGAGGCCTACCGTTTGGATGACAACTCACAATATTCATCGATTGAATGAGATTATGACTCGAAATCTAGAATATCCCCCTCCCCCACATCCAGCAAAAGGCCACGTGACTGACTCACGTGACCTGGTACGTCCGGCGCATGCGTACGTCATCATTACTGTCACGGAAGTAGCCTGTAGTCACGGGACTGATATACCGATGTATTTACATAAATCTCCGGTGTCTGATCACCACAAGGTCTGAATTGACCAGAGGTCAGACCATTCGACTCTAATACCTCGAATTTGTGTCCAGTGAAGTCACCCCTTTAAACGAGCGCGGACCCGACTTTCTCCTGTGGTCGTCACGCCAAGACACATGTTATTATACACTGATCGAATTTTTCTTCTTGATGGATGGCCAAAGGTCTGTTATTACTGTATTTACTGGTCACGTGGGTCTTTATTCCTGAGCTCGTGCACAAAGTACGTCTTTTTGGGAGGCCGTTCTGCCCGGGTCTCCCCCGTAGGGTAGAGGGGTGTAATTACTCCACCTGGTGATCTACTCAGATCAAGGGGTAAGCCACCAGCTTATTTGTAGTAGAACATTAAACTCTCAGATAGGTTTGATATAAAAGGCCATCAGACGTTGTTTTTGTGGTTTATATCGGCCGTTATAAGACGGAGGACACGTTGAGATAATGAGGGGGAAGGCCGGGCGGCGCGCGAGGGAGGGGGCAGGGGTTCTCTACACAGAGGCTAGAGTCGGTGAGCTCCAGAGGAGGAACAGATGTGGAACAACCGGTTAGCACGTGGTAAATGTTAGTTGTTCACCTGTACCCTGTCTCCACCCGGGCTCTGGGACCCCCACACCACCCTTCCCACCCAGAAGTGCGGGTCGCCGTCAGGCCCTCGGGGGTATGGACATAAGGTAACCGGGGGTGGCCGGACGGTGGCGGGTGTCTCGAGGGACAGGGATAACTGTTCGTAGGCATAGTGGGGGTTGAATTCGGAGACACGAGACCAAAGACTGCAATGGTGCCAAGTCTGGCGCAGTACAAAGCCCAGCGCAACTCATTAGGTCATCAATAAAATTCAGCAAACTCCCTAATTTGTGTAAATAAAGTTAGTCCGAGGTGCGAGGAATCATAAATGAGGTTCCACGGTCGGGCAAGGCGAAGGAGACACCGAATGGGTAAATTAAGTCACCAACTGATTTCATTATTTTCTCGGAGAAGCCGCAAACAGTCAACTCTATGAAACCAGTTAGAATAGAACGGAAATTCACAAAAAAATGTATATTGAAACGAAATTATACGATGAAACAACTGGAAATAACACCTAAGATAACACTAAAAACAAAAACACCTTTATAGCTGATTTCAAAAAGAAGAAGAAAAAAGATGCATAAAGAATATTTCATCATAAATTAACATTATCATCATCTCGCGTGACAATATTTGCAACATTGGTGGTATCGTTGTATGTCAGGCTTTGATCTATATACTTTAAAAGCATGTGACAAGAGCTGGACATCTTCATATGCCCAACTTCCTTGAAACACGCAAACGCAGAATATCAAATGGCAGAATGATGATAAGATAAACAATGAAACCCCATGTTTCAGCACGCTAATTTCCATATACCTTCGTAAATTTGGAGAGTAAAAAATGACCGGAAGGCTCATTTCGCGGTATCAAATGATGTCACATGCGCCGAGTGACGAGCATTTAGCGCCGTGGGGCGCACGGTGTCAAATGTTTCATGCGGACGTCAGTTCAAGGCGTCAGTAGAACTTGTAGGCCTACGAAAGGTCATCACGCAGCGTCGGTTCTTCATATCTGTAAGGCCGCTTTTGTGTTGTGTTGTTCAATATTGGTGGAGTTTTTACTGAATCATGTTATTCGTTAATACAATAACAGCTTATATGCTTCGCCAATCTTCCCCGCTAATTTCGTGTTCACATAACGCAGAAATGACATTACATGGAGAAAACTGAAAACCGACTTTATATTAACTATGTGCTTCCTGGAACCTGATTTCGGGTATAGGCTACACATATCTATAGTATCACAGGTTTATTTCTCTTTATTCACATTGAAATTAACTAGGTCCTGATCGATGGCGAATATATCTGCGTGTGAACTATGCATCTTAGTTGTTAACGATCCTTGGTGTGAATGAATTCGAACATTCATTCTATTTTATGTACTTCAAAAGGTAGGTGTACTTTCAAATTCTGTGAGTTGTTGGAATTCTGTCTTGCTCCTGGTCTCAAGCCTAATTACACCTTTGTAGGCAATGTCCAGCGGCCGAAATCACATGAACACAGCCTCACGGGAAGGTGAAATTGTGCCACATGCTGGGTCAAATAATGACGGTGTGCAACAGAGTTCAAACATTATGGGATATGGGGGCGAAACCATGTGAAGTCTACAAGCTCAGGGCGACTCCAAAGAGACTGCGATTATGTGTGACCTCTGCAACACTCTGCATGTGCAGTAACTGTAATAAAAATGTGCTTTGACCAACGAGATTCATTGAAAAACCGCGATTTACTAAAACCTTTTGCCCGTCGGTAACCGGACGACTGGCCACTTGGTCATTGTCTCGGGCTGGACATCACCAACTTGGATAAATACGGAGCTTTCTGCACGGCTTTCACTGGTCACATAGTCCAGTCCATTGAGCAGAGGGTCGGCACAGCGGGACGTGACCAAGATGGGTTGTGGTCTCTAATTTGGCGCCATCTGTCGTAATGGAGGACAACAATATTTACCCAAGATGCATCGCGTGTTTTCCGGTATTTGTCCCCTTCTGGTCCAGGCTTGCTACGATCGAGAGGGCAGCCAATGTAATTTCTCGGAGTATTAACAAGATTAAGAATCATCTCTTGAGTAAAACCTTCAAAATTGCATCGTTTTCTCTCTGTATCAAGTACAAAACGCAACACATCGATAAGTCTTTGTTATTAAATCGGTATTTCAAGAAGTAATATGGAACAAAAGGTTTATGTGTTATTTGTCTTTCGTGGTAAAATACCATGCAAAATACGAGTCACAATACTGCAACAGTGTCAAAAATGAGTACCTGGGGCAGGTATATTCTAATTGTATATTTACGGGAGAATTAGTTTTTGGCCTTTAACCTATCAGCGGGTGGCCAGATTCATTAAACGTTGCCTCGGGCTTCAAATTTGGGATGTGTTTTCGTCAGTTTAGTGTCTCCAAACTTCATTTTGACCACCAAATTTTCATATATGGTCCATGCGCATGTATGATATACCAATCGGATGAGGTGAAACTGTTCCCGCCGTGGTGACACCAGTTAAGAGTTCCAGAATATGGGGGTATAGACGAGTGGGTCCGGAGTTAATTGAGCAATGTCCCACCCGCAAGCACCCCGTCCTATTGCCATATTTGTGGGAGCCATTGACAAGTGTCCAGCCCCCGCCATCAATTCCCAACCACTGACATCTTGCTTACGGGCAATTCTCCTGAGCAATTGTCTGTGAGTGATCGAGCTTGCCGTGCTACATAGGTGGCGATTTCAATGGCATTTTAGACTGCGATGTCAATAGAAAGGGAACTGTATGCATATTTTGAATCCTAAGAAATCTATAGTGATATGCTGTTTTACACACTTTTCTTCTATGACACACATGTACTTTCAATTTGAACGGATAAGTATTGATTCAATGAAATCAATATTCAATATTCTACCTTTAAGTTACATTTAAAAATGTAATCTGTCAAAGGGAACGATGTTCATTTCAAAACAAAGTACAGTTAATTAATTACCTTGAAGTGGGAACATGTGTTTCATCACAAACGTGTTAAGTGGTGTGCATGGAACAGAGAAAAATAAGAAAATTACCTCTTGTCAACAGATTGTGAATAAGAAACGCGACAAGATGAACACTCACTCACTCCCAACATAACATCGGTGTTAAATCATCGCAAAAACCCACGCGAGTGAGCAACAGAGTTGTCATTTTACAGCCATTTGTCACATTATAGAAGACAATCGTGACAATGGTGTCACTGTTCCAGTCTGTCACTTAAGTAGACGCACTAAATCGAATGCCTTGTTCACGTACACGTAACGGGGGTGATCCTAGCGACCCGCACAGGTGTCGGCCTTACGTAAGCAGTAGTTATGTGTCACGGGGTGACGGCCGAGCGACTGGTTCGAGACGTGAGCACGTCGAGAGGGTTGCACGCGTGTCTCCAACACAGAAATTTAAGAACACTTATTGTCTCAACAAAGGACGGAGCATCGTAGGGATATTTTTTTCAATTTCCATTTTAACAACTGTTATTTACTGTCTACGACTCCTCTGAATAAAATATAGTTAATTTTAATATTGTCACTGTTTGGACAACGCAATTTCGTCATCCACATAAATCAGGAGGCAAATGTACATTGGAATAGTCAAAACAAATGACATCATTTCACGAGTCGAACTTGGATAAATTTCATTAGACCGTTTTTAATGAAGAAAATGGAAACCTGAGGGGTAAAACATAGCCCTGAGGTATGACCAGTTTATGGTAGATAACTCTGCCCGCACGCGTCAAGTTTGCGACACGGCGTCACATCTCACACACCGAAATTTCGAAGTGTTTTATTCGTCTCTTCTTCAGACACTTTGCAATTACCCATTATTTTCGCCAGTGTCCCAACGTTCATCTTACTCCCATTTCGCTTTCTACTATTTGCCCTGTGATCAAACCGTTGTCCCACAAATTAACGTCGGGGACTCGTCCGTCCCTATCCACCCAAACAAACATGCCCGTCACTCGGGGGGGGGGGGGGGGGGGGGGGTCAGTCAGCGGTGACAGGGAGCGTCCCACAGCGGGGTTACCATTGACAACCAGACCGGGAAAACCTCAGCCCTCCCGGCCCCCGGTGCCTCCCACCCTGTGGGTGATGTCTCGGGGAAGATCCAGCCCCCAGGGCAGAGGGAACAAGACGATCATTCTGGGAAGGGGATGTTGTAAATGTTGAAATCTGATCCCATGAAGTGACATGCGTTGGACGCGCATTGAAGTCTCCAAAAAGCCATTGAATAACCGAAATATTGTAATATTATTTTAAATAAACACAAACATAAATATATTAATATGTCCTGGGACAATTACAGATGGTCCAGAAACGAGATTTTTTTTCAAATAAATCCCTGCCTGAATTCAAGCTATTTTGTCTTTTGGCAGGAATCTCTCTTATGGTTTTCAGACCTTAGGTATTTCTGTTTTAGTTTATGCTTTTGCCATGTAGTTCATGGGTTGGGATGTGACCTCTGACATAGTCGACATTCCCCCATGTCTGGGGAGGTCTTGTATAATGGCGACATTCTCTGCGCTATTTTATCACCATGGAGACACATGAACCCGTGGGGTAAAAACATGCCCCACTCCCCTCCCAGCCGTATCTCAGGGGTAGACATACACCAGCCAAGGTTGTGACCCTTGCATATTGAAGGTCTGCGTAACACACGTTCGGCGATGATCTATCATAGTCGGTGTGCTATGAGAGGTCTGAATAATGTGTCGAATGCTTTATGTTGACGGTAAATACCTGAAGATTTACGACGGATATGACGATGAACATAGATTTTTTTTCATTCGTGAAATCTGCACAGGGTAATGTTTGCTATTCCACATACATGTACTCTCAAAACATTAAAACTATCTTATCATATGAGGAATTCTTCATAAGAATAATAAGCGTCAAGTAGATCTAATAACTGAGTATATATTTTCACATTTCGCGTTTGCGCCAGATCAAAAGCTCTATGTTTACCAGCAAGACTGACCGCCGTCTGTCATATGGACTGCTGGAATGCGTAATTGCTAGATGCAAGGTACAGTGGACTCGACATCTGGTGACCTACGACCCCTTTAATTAATAGCACGACCAGGAAAACAGGAAACTTTCCTCAAACAAAATGCACTTAACGACTAAATGATAGACCTTTTGGGACGTGGAAAATCCTATTATTTCGAGCTGGTTGTGGTACGTGTAGTTTCAATCAGATATAGTCTAGTCGTCTACTTTATTCAAGAGGGGGTCATCCATGTAATGTGCTACTACGAAAAAGTGAAAGGGATGTTGACCAACGACGATATTTATGAAAAACATAATGTAAGCTAAAATTGTTCCTAACTTGATTGTTATGGAATGAGTAAATTTTAGAAAAGTGATTGTACTTCAAGTGATATATTACTAGAGGTAGGCCTATATATAAAAGCATTATTCCATAACAATTTCAGTGATTTCCAATGCATTTTGATTTCTCCTCTATAATGCACATGTTATTGACATGCAATAAGAATGTATACTGGTCCGTCTAATCATGAATTCGGAATTGGTTTAATATTTGAGTTAGACGAGTTTAGCCAAAGTTTAGCCAAAGATCGAATTCCTCGGTGGATTACTGAAATATCATAATTAGTACAATGTTCAATCTGGAAATCCGCACGAGTGACATCTGTGTATTATTACAACTGGTTTGCCGAAATATCATCGTGTTCACGCATCAATTTTAATTGAAGCAATACTATATATGAAACCACTTGATTATATTACATAAAGTTATTCATTATGAAAGCAAATTGTTGAGTCTGTAAATGGAATATTCAGTGTTCACGAAAACTGCACACTGCATATTATTGCCTTTAGAATGAATATCTCCACTTTGTGTCTCTCATTTTTTCTCACAAATGTGTAGTCTTCTTTTAATGATATCAAAGCTGTTTTCTCGATGCCGGTCACACTTTAGGCGCGTGCGCACGTGAGGTAAAGTGTGAAACGTGTAAATATCTCCCAGGCATAATTACGTTTAAATATATATACATACGTGCAGGTATGTTATGTCGACACAGACAACCTGTTAATACCTTGGGTTCTGAAGCTTTGCTCGGGGACACACGCCTATCACACTTGCCCGTACATTACCCACAATTAAAATTTACATATGTATGCGTAATTCCATAGAACTATAGGGGGGGGGTCTCCCTACAATTCTATGGTAATTCGTTGGACTACACCATTGATATGTAAATAAAATGATCCTTCAAGTTTTATACAAATGACTGGCCGCGTGTTCTAAATTACCAACACGCGGCAGTCATTTGTAAGCGTATTTAATTTCACATTTGAGAGATTATTATCCAGTAAAACAGCAGGCAGCTAGACAAACTGTATTGTTACGTTTGGTTAAGTTTAGTTCATGTTGGCATCCGAAAGTAAACGAGGAACATTACATGTTATATATTATGCAGAACTTGATACATATTAAATTATACATAACAATACCAGTTGGTATATAATGTACTTTAAGCAGGTACCGTATTGGTCCTAATAGTAGCACGGCGAGCCAAAGCAAGACCTCATTCAGGAGCGAGCACAAAAATGAGGTCAAATTTGAGGACAAAATTAAGAAAGGCACTGAATAATATACCTATAGCCTTCAGTACCCGTCAATATGATTCAAATAACATAAATGTATGAACTGGACCACTCTAAGATCTTGTTAAAAAGATATAATGTGAATGACAAGGTTACAAAAAAATGAACATTTTTGGGGGAAAAGAGAAGGGCGCTCTTCTATTCGGGCGCGTGCCACTATTAGGACCAATACGGTACTATATATACTGAATTGTTTCCCTGATGATGAAAATTGTATATATTCCCATTATGGCCTATCATATTATCATACAAGACATGCAACACTCAGGTGATATCACCATGTGTTACAATACCATGTATCGAGATGTTCAAATAATCAACATTTCATTTATCCTCCTCTTTCTTCATCATCATCATCATCATCATCATCCGCATCATCATCATCATCATCATCATCCGCATCATCATCTTCTTCTTCTTCTTCTTCTTCTTCTTCTTCTTCTTCTTCTTCTTCTTCTTCTTCTTCTTCTTCAGGGACCAACATAATTCGTGAAATTCAGCACACGAGTGAACACAATCTATGCCACTTTCTCAATTTCGTGTCTTGAAACTCTTTAAACGCCTCCCGCGCAACCACCGTCATTACCATGGAGTGATATTCGATAGGGGACAATTTTGTTTGACATCTTATTACATTAAATGCGTTTATTTTATTCACTTCGTCCTTTGAAGAATAGAAACCAACGAAGTAATACTTATTTTATGGCTGTCAGTTGGAACACGGAGAGGACCCATATCCGATGATGGTAGTCTACATGCAACACAAGGTGATCTATAGCCACTGATGGGGACAGGTTCGCTCTCACTTTGTACAAATTATCTCCCCTCATCAGACAAGTGGTCAAGTGCTAGAGAAGATGTCCACCCCTCACTCCAGCACTGACCCCGCAATCTGTCTTCATCCGTCCACGAATTGGACAACTGCCGACTATACTGCTAGCTGCCTACAACCAGAAATACATCAAGAGATACATATGTATTTCTGTTACAACTGTCTGTAAACCTATCCAAAGCGGGAAAGAAGAAACCCAGAAGTATGAGACGTTCGATGTCACGAATATTGAGCTAATGCGAGTTCACGTGGGTATAACTTACGTACACATATAGTGCTATATTACCAAACATCAACTAAAATGCATGTTAATTTCAATAGATAATTTTCACGATACCACAATTTAATTGTATTAGGCTATCTATGTCCAAATATGGACATAATTTGCATAACAATAAATGATCATCAAAAATGATTATCTTCACATTTTACTCAGTCAAATACCGCACATGACAGTTATTTCATTCATATTAAGTACACCTACATGACTTGACTGTAATCGACACAGCCAAAGATGAGATTCCAAATTGGTATTATGTTTGAAAGTAATTGAAGATTTTGTGTCTACATAATAATTGGATGATTGAATCTAGAACTGAAATTGATCTCGTGTTTGAAGTTGTTGGGCGACATTCTAGCTCGGGAATGTTTACGTGATCTCGGAGTACTTTTCTGCTTATGAAGCTCTTGTGCGTGAAGTATTTTTGAAAAAAAAAATTAGAACGAAATTCCCCCTTTAAGTAAGTTCAAAATTAGCAGTCTTCAGGAAAGAATGAATCATTCCCCAAACGCCGTTAGGTTTATGCAAAAGCGACACTATATGAAAGTAATACATACATTAATACATTATTGGTGAATTTAAAAACCACGATTGGTACGAAAATAATGAGAGATTCTGGTAAAAATTAAATTCCCACAAATGTCTAAGTTAGTACCGAATATACGTACATAAAAATTGTCGTTTGGACATGGTAGAGCTGAATTAAAAAACATCAGTTATAAATCGTACCAGAAGCCCCTCACATAATATGTATTTCCATTTTTAAGCAGAGATAATGACTCGCACACCAGCTTCCTACATCTAAGGCTATACCTGTCCAGCGGAAAATATGATGTAGGGGCGTCACTTCACCCCCTAGGGCGATATTTCCCCACCCCATCCGTCTCTATGACAGTACTGGACCCTGGAGAGTGGGTTGTAATCTGGTGACCTCTAAGCAATGACCTTGGGACAATTACACTGACCTTTAATGCATTCAGTCATATTTGCAGAGATATCAAAGATGCCGATTTCAAAAAGAAGAAACATTTATCATTTTAGCGAACGCCTTGGTCCACTTTTAAGCTTTAGATTAAAAGGTATTGTTATAATAATTTTTGATTCATTGAGTATTACATTTAATATAAACTTTGAAGCTGCAGGTTCACAAATGCGTGCACCCTAATTATTGTGGTGATTTATACAGCCTGCAGTGGGGTATATATGTCTGTGTACATCATACTGAGCTTGTGTCTATTTATTATATACTAAAGGACCAGGTATTATTCATATAATGACTTCTACCTGTTTGTAAGCGTGCGATATATTGCTATTTATTAACATTCCATTCCGAAATCAACCTTATAATTTTCTCTTTACCATATATATCACACTTCGGATGGATCTTAATTTAATGTGCTCAATTATGTAAAAAAAAAAGTGTTTTTCAATATGCGGCAAGTTATACTCCAATGACGGCCATACAGTCCATAATGTGTACATAATTACCACATTTTATGCTCGAGAAGTCGTTATTGCAAGTTTGCGATTTTTTTTTACATATAGTTTATCCCTTTCTGAATATGATCCCAAGCTTTTCTATCTAAGAAAACCTAATACACTAACATATGCTTAGAACATAATGTCCCATTATGTAGCAGAAGGTGTCACCTTTACCGCGGTTTCAGCTCAGCAGGAAGAGATTGCGTGACAAAAAATATCAAATCGCCGGATGTCCACGTGAATGCATGATCGGATAATCTGAGTGGACAATATCCTACTAATATCAACTGACCATGCACCACATTCATTGAATGACCTTTATCATATACCACTGAATGCACAAGTAGCCTCTGTCGTTTAATTTAACATAACGAACTTTATCTTCACCAGGAAGCTGTTGGTACGAATACATGTAGAGAAATTCCGAGGCTCCGGATGATGAATAAAAATTGGAACTTAACAATCTGAACTGATTTAATCCCTGTTCATGAACACGCATCACCAAGCATCACGGTTGACGATGTTTAATCAATAATATCATAGTATATATAATGTATAGGAAACAACACGAGGTCGCGAATTATCGATCTCCAAAAGGTATAATATATTCACGCGGAGTCACCTGACCGGAGGTGCAGGGTGCATGGGGGCAGGGTGGTGTCGGGTGTACTGTTACCGCGTGCCGCGGGGTCAGGTTACCGTCCATGGTCCCGTCAGCACCGTCAGAACACCGTAACGTGTCTGTGGTACATCATTTACCGAGGGTTAAGTTCCACCCATCAGTGGAATCCCTGCTGTGGTCCTCCTGTCACGCGGTCCTCCTTGACAGTCCACACTCCGCGGCCCACGGGGAAAAAAGCCGAATAATTATTAGGTCAACGATTTGATCAGCAAAAACGAGCAGATAGTGGGGACGGTTGGAGAACGATGGTGTATTAGCGAACTGCATAATTAGCCAGCTCTCCTTTGTATGCGATGATTTTCAGAACAAGGACTTCAAGAGGACATTTGACCGAGTTGGCGCGTGCGGGACGAGAAGTCTGTCATAAACCCGGTATGGCTCGGGGCTGTGGTTTATAGGCCAAAAAAGTGTGAATCTGTTCTGAACAAGTCACATCAATAAAGAGCAGGGTACATTCAATTTCGTCGGATCACAACTGAAGTCTGTACAACATTATAATCTTGAATGTTGATAACTAGAATCAGACAATAGTCTCCATAATTCGAATTTGGATTATTGAAGTTGCCTCAACTTTCGAATATTCAACACGAAAAAAAACCCATACATTGTACACAACCATGCAAGTACTGTATAATTACAAACATTCCACCTGTATGTCATGCTCTATGTGATTAATGCCCCTGTATATCTACCACCCATCAGAAGTGTGAACGCCTCTTTCCAGCCTTCCGAAGACTACAGACACCTCCCGACTCGCGACGAACGCACGATCTATCGCTCATCGGCAGACAATTACAACAAATCGACGACACGACATTTGATAATGGACAATTTGGCTTGACATCGAGTTACAATGGAATGCCTTCATTTTATACACATCGTGGATAATGAAGACGCAGGGGCCGAGGTAACTCGAGAGTTGACAGCGGTGAAGACGAGACATTGAAAGTCAGCGATGGGAGGCGACTGACAAACTACTCAAGATCTCATTGGTAGTACATTCTTGTCTCAAATAAATTACATGTGTCTTCTTCGGGGAGAATAGCACATTTTCTCAAAGACCCGTCCTTGGTTGTCTTACTGTCTGTACTTGTGGCGCCTCTTATAATGTTGTATTTCTCCTGGTGAACCCTCAAAGTATGAAGGTATGGTATTATTATTCATGTATACCATGCCCATACAACATTCAAACGGTGATTTGTAGACTTTTATTCTGGCTTCAAAATTTGTTTTTTTCGTAGGATGATATCTTGGACCAGCTTCTCCATGTAGAGCATTCAACTCAATCATCAATGCACGTACATATGTATATGCATGGTGTAAATGCTCTACCATATCAAGTGGTCATTTCATCATTTGAACAAAAGGTTTCTTGATACGTTGTAGGGCCCGTATATTAGGTCGAAACTGTGCTCACACAATAGGTCTAGGCCTACATACATTCCACCAACTTGGCATAGAAATACAACACAAGTAGACATGGGACAGAATAAATCTCTGTGTAACAGAATAGAATCGTGTTTGTCGTTTGAAATCATCCAGAATATCTTCTAATAAATCATTTACAGCAGTTGAACAATTATTTACATGTCCAACATTTCCAAAGGATGCCGCCTGTCGTCATGTTTTCAAGTCCGGTCACTTCACTTAGCGCTAGCTTCTGTTTCATTATGGCAGGAATATTCTTTCTGGACTTTTAATATCAAAATCACATTTGGGGATTTGTGGTTTGACTTTGTCACTTGCCAGGTGTCGGTCTGTTGTCCTTGCAGACGATTACTCTCCCTTTTGTTGTGACGTATGGCTGTGTTACCCCCTCTGTGATTAAATCTTTCCAGCGGGCTGTTGGCTCTTCTTTTACTTGTCCATCGCTACGCCAGGCGGAAATGATGCGGTGTCTCACAGGAATAGTAGCCGCAATCATTTATCACTTACGTCCTTTGAAGTGCGGGCTGACTTCTGCTTGTGATATGGCAGCTCTGCTTGCTGTCGTGTTGCTCTTTTCGTCTAGCATATGGCGTTGTTGCGGGTGACACAACTGTTTTTGCGTCAGGATTCCGTCTTGATGTTGATTGCCTGTTAAATCGTATGTGCATCTTCTCATTTCCCCCCAAAAAATTGTCGTTTAATATTTTTTGCACTTCTTACCGTCAACATATAATCAGATCGATGTATGGTTTTGCGATCACAAGCAATTCATCAAATTCTTTGCATTGTTGCCACATTAATTTTTACATAAATCTACGCCCTTGGCCTCTGTGATACGCCATGACTATACCAACAGTCCACCAATCTATGACCAACAGTCATACCAACAGTCCACCAATCTATGACCAACAGTCATACCAACAGTCCACCAATCTATGACCAACAGTCATACCAACAGTCCACCAATCTATGACCAACAGTCATACCAACAGTCCACCAATCTATGACCAACAGTCATACCAACAGTCCACCAATCTATGACCAACAGTCATACCAACAGTCCACCAATCTATGACCAACAGTCATACCAACAGTCCACCAATCTATGACCAACAGTCATACCAACAGTCCATCAATCTATGACCAACAGTCATACCAACAGTCCACCAATTTATGACCAACAGTCATACCAACAGTCCACCAATCTATGACCAACAGTCATACCAACAGTCCACCAATCTATGACCAACAGTCATACCAACAGTCCACCAATCTATGACCAATCTAGGACTACCAACTATCAAACCAACTTACTCAAGAAGGTAGATCGAAGTACGCAGGAATTTTGATTAGGCCTACAATATTAAAAAACAATAGGCCTACTTCCGAATCCATTAATTATATGTTGATAGTCCTGCCATATTGATCAACATTTACTACAAGAATAATTCATAATTCAAAATTGAGTCGTGCATTTTCACCCCGAAGGTCACCTGGAAGTGCTCATACTTCGATGAAAGTAGGCTTATGTGTGAACTTATCAGAATACTTCTTATTGTGGTTTATTTCACTATTATAGCCTCGTACTTCACAGCAAACACGTATTTTTAGTCATATGAACAAGACATTGCACAATTGTAATCTTATAGTTTCATGTGTCGTGCATGCATCAATAATTGACCTAAATTTTTGCCCTAAATTTTGTATGATCTGATAAAACGGAATGTTGCAAAATTTTGAGGATATGTCAAATTATCGTCTCAATTATCGCCCGTTGACAAGCCACGTGAACAGTCTGCCCTCTGTCGCTATTCTAACGCTTACTTTGATCCCTCTAGAGAGGGTGTGACCCGCACACACGAGTTTAATTAATCAAAGAGGGGATACCAGATAAAAACATAACTTTTTCCGGTGCTCTGATTTTTTAAGGTTTGGAAATAATTCACACACATTTTTGGTGTGCAATGGGAGGAGTAGCATCCTATTTGATCTATGGACGTATCAGAAGGCCGTATTAAGGGGGCGTGTCCAAGGGACAATCAGCTTCCGTGCAGGTGTGAAGTGCTTCCACTTCAGGTAATAGACAGCGACATTTATTACATTCTGAGTAAAAATGAAATTGAATGCTCACAAATCGTACTTTTTTCATTTTTAATGCTAACAAAATCGTGTTTTTTTTTTCATCGAGAGCTGCAGGAAAACTGAAAGCGAGTTGGTTATCACGCGTTTGTTCAGTACAGTTATGTCAAATTTGGCCCATTATGTGAAAACCAAGCTACAGGATAGTATGGAAAGCGTAGGGATATGTCCGGGAGACAGTTTTTAGGTTACCGTCCCATATGGTCCGATGACCTATCGTCGTGGCGTTGCGTCCGTCGTCCGTCCGTCCGTCTAGCCGTCCGTCCTCCGGTGCAATCTTCCTGTTGGAAAATTTGGGAAAAGATATCTTATAATAATTCGAGAAGGAGGCATTTTTGAGACCGCCATTCTCGAAAGGGCGGTAATTTTTTATGAAAAACGGTCAATTTTGAACTTTGGTAGCCATTTTCTCAAAAACTGTCTGATCATTTTGAGATTTTTGTCTCAAAAAGTTCCCTTCATGTATCTCTGCGATGTGTATAGGTTTGGTTGCCCTTGAATCGCCTGTCTGCGTCTGGCGGTCATTTTGAATTTTTGACGGATCGGCGATTTTTTTTTGCACAAATCGCATTACTATCCATTTTAGGCCATTTCTAACCCAAAAAAAATCCCCCCTTTGAAAGTATTTTTGGACAAAATTTTCGGCACTTTTTTCCTTCATAATGGGAGCTGCCAGGACTGTACTCATAGAACGCTTGAAGATAGATCTTAGAAATTGGTACTTTTAAATGGGAAGTCATATTTGGCGGTTTGTGTGGTGACCTTGAATTTGACCTTTGATGAACTAGAAAGGTCAAAACAGCCATTTTGAGGTAAGAAATGCCCAAATTTGTCTCTACACATGACATACTTGTAGATAGAGCTTAATTTTGCATTATGAGCTATGGGAAGTCATATATGGAACAACTAATGATGACCTTGAGCTTGACCTTGGATGACCTGGAGTGTTGAATGTCTAACGCGAAATGTGTAAATTGGCCACTGAGGCCTAAACACTTGCACATACAGGTTAGGATTGTGCATAAGCTTACAAGAAGTCATGTATATATGGCACATTTTTTGGTGACCTTAAATTTGACCTTAAACGACCTTGAGGACTAAATCTCAAAATCTTGCCTGACCTGACATGTGTAAATTGGCCTCTACAGACAAAATACTTGTTGATAAAGCTTGTATATGTTTGTATTATGAACATATAAAAGTCATATGCATACCTGATGGTGACATTGAAGTTCACAAAGATGACCTTGGTAAATGTCAAGGTCATTATGTCACCTGCAATGCTTAAAACCAAAATTGGCCGGTAACCTATCTTAGCCCTTCGGCTATTTTTTTTGTACATGTCGTATGTCACATATGGTATATATGCTGTTTGCAACCACATTGCAATAATTGAACTTAGTGCTACAGTATGGTTTATAATATTAAATTACTTGTAATTATATGTTTTGAGTCAGAGGTGACTCAACGAACTGGGCTCTCTTGGATTATGTGTAGTCAGTAAACAGTAATATAATTTGTCCCTCACAATTATAGTTGCATTTACGTGTGATGTAAATTAATGGCGACTCGGTTAATAATTGATATCATCAAACCTTTATTACTATTGAGGACTTTGTACATTGAAATTATAGGGGAAGTTTAGAATTCCTAAATATAACGAACAACCAGATGCGCTATATTATAGGCCTGGTTGTCCATCAACATATGGCTGTCAATCCACAACGCTGTGATTAAACCTCGAATATAGGCCTAGGAAAGTTTGCTCTTTTTTCCACTTGTTCCTCTTCACCTTTGTGCGGAACTAATTTTCTGTCTCGGGGGGAATATTGTCCCCTGACACCCTAGCCTTTGATGTGGGGGCATCCAATCCCTGATTTCTCACCGGTGAATGCTTGATTCCTAGCTAGAAAGCCATCGGTGGTCATCCCTCGTCATCGCGCCAATGGCTTCTGCTTTTACGCTTGTATGAGTAAAGTCTCCGTTTCGGATACTCCTTCCATCAAGTTTATATAGAATCGTCAATACTTCATTTAATTTAACCCCCACAGGTTAAGTCGATCAAGATCTGTAGAGTAACGTCATGAAATACACTGCGACACACGTGGCAACCGATAGAAGATGCTTCTTTGAACCGAGCACCTAGAACAATTGGATGACCTTAGAAGTCAATGATATGTTCTCGTGACTAAAACAGTTTGTGATCAAAGGGTGTTGATAAATTAATTTTTGACATAAACACGATGAAGACATAAAGGTATAATGTCACTGATGAAGCTAAGAGTGTTAAAATGTCCATCATATATGATGATGTGTGAGTGAAAATTATAGTTTATATTTTGTAAGAGTAATTCTAAGCCCCTAGAGGTACTGGTAATGATTAAACTTTTCAGAATCTTCCGCGAAAAATTCTAAAATCTTCAGTGATTAATTATGGCGATGAAATAATCATTCCAATGAAATGAATTTGCATGTGGAATAAAACTTTTCGTAAATATATTCAGTTAGAGTTTCTTTCAATTTTGAGATTTCATATCTTGAGTACCATATTCCATAGTATCGGCCTCATCTTACTGGGCCATAGCCAGCAGCTACTCACCTTGTTCGGAACTTTCACAAAATCGACCTTTTTGTCACCCGCAAAATTCACAAGTGCCCTGTTTTATGGTGATATATGGTTTAATTTCAACAATCTCACTGGACATATATCATGTTTATCTCGGCAGTGGTCACAGAGGTGACAAGATTTTTGCTGGCCAGGGGGTGTAGCTATGACCTTAGCACATGAATCTTTGCTAACGCGGTGGTCAACTACGTATTGCGTCAAATGCTTGTAACAGGGCGCGGCTTGGGGAGGAACAGAGGGGAATGTTTCCCTTTGTGTTGACACGATTTTTTTTTTATGTTTAAACATTTCGGGCAAGTTTTACATGACATTTTATGGATTTTACATTGCGGTGTGACAGAGGGAAATCTAACAAAACTTGCACACTGATTTTGTGATTCATCACATTCCAAACTGACCATTGACGTGACCTTGGTTGGTGAATCAAGGTTATAAGTCGATTCTGAACTCTTTGACATTCTGTTCTGGAAACAAGTGTAACAACAAAATATTCAGCATGCATATTAGGAACTCATCTCAAGCGAATCTGCTTTTTGACTATGGCAAATATAACTATATGGATGTCAAGTTGAGTGAAGTTTCGGAGACTTCGATGGAAACATAATTCTAAATGAAATCCAAATACTCGCAGTGCACAAAACAAACAGGTGTGCGAACTGATCGGTACCGTCTAAAAGTAGAGTCATACATGGTGCCACATCCGATACGCTCGTTATATGGTCAACCTCGTCGAAATTCGTGCTCTTTTCTCAACTCCCGGCATAAATTAGGGTAATTAGTTGGTTTTATTGACGAGCAAGTACCTCCAAGAGAAGAAAAAAAAACCTCCGAGCGTCCAAACCGTCACCAAGCGGGTTTGGTCCCATAGGGACAGCCCCTACCGGCCGGTGACCGTATGTCCAGTGCCCGGGGGTAGGCAGGGCGAGATTGGGACCAAGGCCGGGGACCGGGGGACACCGTGGGCACCATGGGGTAATCAGTTTGTCCGCTCCCATGCCCTCGCATCTGTTCAATCTCAGGAATGGTTGAAATATTGCAGTGCTCAATTTTAAAGTCCGGGGGGGGGGGGGGGGGTCGAGGGCAATTTAATTGCAAATAAAGTCAAAGACAAAGAGTAGAAATGGTATGCACACTCGAGTACTAGCAAGTCAAGATTCAGCAAAAAGTGATCAAATAATATGTTAGAGGATACCAGAAACAGTGGTACCATAACCCGTTGACCCGTTGACCTGAACGTATATTTCTACTTGTGTTTATGTATACATGTACATGTGGATTGCATGCACCAGCAATGTCTGCAGCAGTCCACCCCTTTTGTCGCCAGTGTTTGAGGTGGGGAATTTAGATGGGCATCTGAATGCTCCACGACATTACTATTGAAAAACATCCATACTCCACCTAAAGCCTAGAACTTTTCCTTGAAGCATCTATTTTGGCCATGGCCACAACAACATTATCAAATTGAGAGTGACAGTGGTCCCTCCCCATTGGTCCAGCACTCAGACTGGCCCCTCCCCCGACAGATGCTTCAAGGCCTCGTCTCTCGCTCTGCCTCGGCCCCTTGCGACACTCGCTACCTGCTCAATGTGTCAAAAGATCAAGAGACCTCGTGGAAGTGTCGTCGTTAGCAGTGATTCTATCGCCTGATAAAAGCCCGGGCCGCCTCGAGAGACTGTTCACAGACACCCGCATCCACGAGTCTCATCGCAGGCGACTTCAACGCGCTTCCAGGAATGCGATAGTGGAGAAAGGGCTTTGATTTGAATGCAGAGAAACTGTTGTTCAGAGGGTGTTTTTTATATATTCAGAATCACAAAAAGGAAGGATTTCTCAAGGAACTTGAACACTTTTTGGACGAAATTATCTGAGAAAAAAAAATCGTTGGGATACTGATTTGCTGTCACCTGAAGACTGATTATGTCAGAGTACGGAGATCGCTCGCTGTCGGCCGACGACTCTGTGTACGTGGACGTGACGTCGATGGGGGACGTCGACAGTGATGATCTGTCGGAAGGCTCGGACCTGTCATCCCCGGGGAGCCAGCAGGCCTCGAATCAGGCCAGCTCCCAGCGCCCATCGTCTACGCCCGAGCGGCGTGGAGCCAGACGGACGGGCGGCCGCGTGTCCCGGGCCCGGCGCCGTCAGCTGCTCGACAAGTGTCTGACCGAGGATGAACTCCAGGACCTGCGGCTCAAGATCAACGGCCGCGAGAGGAAGCGCATGCACGACCTAAACTCCGCCCTGGACGGTCTCCGAGAGGTGATGCCGTATGCCCATGGACCTTCCGTCCGCAAACTCTCCAAGATCGCCACGCTGCTCCTTGCCAAGAATTACATCCTGATGCTCAACAACTCGCTTGATGAGATGAAGAAGCTGGTGAGTGACGTTTACAAGCACCAACCAAAAGGTTCCACAGCTGCGGTGCCAGGCTCCGGCCTGACAGAAAAAGTGCAGAGCCTGAGTCCCAAAGCTCCGGGTCTCCAGGTGCCCACGCTGCACACTAATGGCACATTGACCATCTCCCCGCCGGCCCAGGACCTCGCGAGGCTCATGACGCCAAAAACAGTGTCACCGCCCGACCCCGCCTCTCGTCACGCTAGCGCCGTACCTCCGACTTCGACGTCTACGACGATTGGCGAACGGACGCCCAAGGAAGTGACGTCACACGGAGCGCCGCCGCACGTACAGAGTCCGCTATTACCATGGCAGCACCCGACGCCGTGTGCCTGCCCGCAATGTGCGCACGTGCTGAGTCTGTCAGCACTCCCAGTCAAGTACTCAGGCGGTTTCCATGGTTACACGTCCCCGTACCATGGATTCTATCGGTCAGCCATCGTACAGCATGAACTGTGCCGGGACAAACTGCGCTAGGAATTATGAAATTGCGCATTTTTGTACACTGCCTGAACCTCATTGTGTATTCTATTATACATGTATATAAGAACACTTTGTTGAATTTGTTTGTTCAGTTTTGATACTTTGAAACGCAACCACATGACTATACATAACAGTTGTATTGCATTAATTAATAAATTTGCGGTTATTATCAGAATTGCGCAATTTATTTCTTAATGATGTTGATAGAGCTTTGTGATGTGGTTCTACAAAAATAATCCTGAACATTGGCATCACATCACATGAAAACTTCCTCGAAAATGTAATTGGTCAATCATCGTTTTCAATGCATAATTCTGCATATCAATCGAAACTGTTCAGTCCTACACCCAGACCAGGAAGCACTACATACTCATAGGCCTGCTACCGCAATTATACTGGGAGCCTATACTTTGTTCCTTGCTGACCTTAACTATAAGCAGACATTGTGGTTCATTCGATTAAACATAATTATCGGTGACCGAATCCTATAACTTGTTTTACGTAGGCCTATAGGCGGCGAAATCTTCTACAGACCAGCCGAGTCATACTTACTATATTTGATTCATATTATTAAGCCATTTCGGCAAAAATGCCTTTATGTGTTTGTCAGAATTATTTTTGGTTTTTTTTAAGTCACCGGACCTATGGTCCGATAACCTATTGTCGTGGCGTTGCGTCCGTCGTCCGTCCACATTTTCATTTTTAAAGTTTACAGACGGGTTTTTTTCTGAAATTTTGCACAAAAATGCCAAAAAATATTTCAAGAGGGGTTATTTTTTATTTTATTTTTTTTTTGCATTTTTCAAAAATGGCGGCCATTTTTTCTCGTCCCCTAGACAAACAAGTTTAAGGGGTATTAAGGATGAACTTGAACTTGGACTTATTTGTTTCTGCTGGGTCGGCATTTTTCAATTCTGTCGATATATCTCAGAAACTGTGTCGTAAATCGATAGTCCATGTTCCAAACTTGAATGTATGTCTCTCTGATTGGTTTGATGGTCTCTCGTAACTCTGTCTGAGTGGCTGGTTTACATTGTTGAATAAATTCACAAGGATAGACCTATTTAATCAATGTAAACAGGGTGGTTTCAATGTAAACCATCCTAATATAACCAGAAATACTGGTTACTGGTTATAACAAGATGTATTTCTGATGTAACTAAACGGAAACAACAATAGATCTACAAAATCACGCTGAAAGTCATATGATTATGACTATATATATATATTTTTTGTTACAGTTGTATTTATATGAAATATATCCTAGCATATGTTGAGATAAGAATGTGTGACGTAACTTTATCCGCTCCAACAGACGTGTCACTTTCTGACTGCGTTACCGCCCAGCAGGGAAGATCCTTCGCCGAAACAATTATTGCAACGGTAAAGTGCCCGAAGCTTACAAAACCACTAACGAAGATATCATTCAAATTTCATTATTTACAAGGTGACCCTTCAGGTTTGTTCTTGTCAAATGTAAAATACTATGTAAATAAAAGAATCCTCTATCATCTTGGAGAATTTTAAGATTGTGAATTTTCTCATGAATACAAACCAAGGAAACTTCTTCATTCTTTTTGTTGAAATAGCGGTAGGTTTCAAACTTATACAAGAATACAAACAATACAAAACTTGGCATATCAATAAAAAAGATTTTACAAATCTTAATGTAAGCCTATCGTGTTGAACTAAGATTAGCTGCTATATACCATCTCTAGCTGCTATAAGCTATCCTCGCGTTTATACATAGGAAAATTAGTGAGGGAATGAAAGAGATACTTTGTTACAGACATTGAACCCTATGTACATTCAGTCCTGATCAGTAGCATTCAGCTGTGGCAATGGCATGTCCTGCAAGACATGGGGTAGATTACAAGAGAGCTACCACACAAACACTGCATGCTCCTCTCCTAACAATGGCTTATCTGCTGGTTAGAAGATATCCCTACACTATCCGGTATTTCCACCATGTGTAGCGTGTTTTTACTGTGCTCCAGACCGAACCTTTGCGGAAACAGGCCACAAAACATAGAACTTCTCTTGTGAAACACTCACTTTTGTGATGTTGCGAACAGTGAGAGTACGTACAGGGCAATAGAACAAGGTAGGACACTCGTAAACGAAATTATCTTTTTTCCAGTGCATTTTACATTACATTTATAGCCTACATAAATCAATGTTACAGAAAGTATATTATAAAGCTTTATTCAGCTTCAAATATATACACTGGTGTTACATTTTTTTCTTTCTTTCTAAAAAAAAATACAGGGTCATGCAATTAAGGATGTTTGTCGTGACAATAGCAGTTGTGACGGTGTGTCTGGCTTGCCAGACGTGTCACTGTCGTGGGTTCGATCACAAAATCCGGCTTCCGACTACGCGACCCCTCAATATCGCCCACCGCGGGAGTTCCGGAACACACCCCGAGCACACTCTGGAGGCCTACAGACAGGCCATCAGGGACGGTGCTGACGTCATCGAGTGCGACCTCCAGCTGACCCGCGACCTTGAGCTCGTGTGCCTGCACGATGTCACCTTACTGCGGAACACGGACGTGGCACGTCACAATGAGTTCTCGCGCAGGAAACGGAATGTGGTTCTTCCGGAAAAGGGGTCCACCCTTGACTGGTTCACGTTCGATTTCACGCTGGCAGAACTGAAGACCCTGCGAGTGTACCAGACGGAGACCGTCCGAGATCCCAAGTACAATGGACTCTTCCAGATTTCGACCTTTGACGAGTACGTGGACGTGGCCAAGAACGCCAGCAGACCTGTCGGCATCTATCCGGAGTTGAAGATGCCAAGCTTCCTCAACTCGCTGCCCATGATGGGGAACACGACTCGGGTGGAGAACCTGCTCTTGAGCGCCCTTGAAAGACACGGATTCAAACAGTCTGACGACCCCTGCTTCATTCAGAGCTTCGAGGAGGACTCCCTGGATTACCTGGTGGACAAGACCCCGCTGCCTCTTGTCATGCTCGTTTATAGGGAGTCGCACGTCTACGACGGCAACCGGGAGACCTCCAAGCTCGGCGAGTGGGGCAAGAAATTCTACGGCATCGGCGCCTGGAAGACACAGGTCGCCAACTACCACGACTACACGCGAGCCTACAAGAACTGGATCAGCGGCACGACGGACCTAGTGCGAGACGCTCGCGCGGCGGGCCTCAAGGTCCACCTGTACACCTTCCGTAACGAGGACGAGTACTTGGCCTGGGACTTCGGCCAGAACCCGCTGGAGGAGTACCAGTACTTCATGCAGTTCGACATCGATGGCTACTTCACTGACTTCCCTAGGACCTTCGAGAGTTATCTGGACTTTGTCTATGGAGGTGAGGGCAAGAACAGTGGCGTCCTCTGGCGAATGGATCTTGTTCTGATATCAGTGATGTTAATGTTTGGAATCCTGTCTTAACTTTTTGCGAGTCTAAATATAGGCATATTGAATAATTCGTAGCAAAGATCTACAAAGAATTTATTAGATATGTATATCAACACCGGTAATTTCAATTGTTTCTACATCTAATATTGCAATAACATTTATTGAACAAAACGGTTGGATTCATTTTTGATATTTGTTTTACTAGTATTGTATACTGTTTCAATTCTGTATTTTACTCTAGTTTGTCACACAATGGTCGTTGATGGGATTGTTTTGAATGAATTATCTAGCACCGAAACTCGTAATACCGAGAGTCCAAAAAATATCTTTTTCGTGGGTATCTTCATATAATTTGATACAACCATGAGATACCGGTATATCAAACAATTCGTATATCATGATGTTACCCCAAAAACACATGCACCATGCAGAAACGAGCACACAGAAACCTCAAATCATTATACAATTATGACTGATAACAAAAATAAACATTTTCGGCTTCATGTGATAAGTAAGTCAATGTACAGGGTGTTTTTTTTTCGCCCGTCAGACATGGTGAGACGTGCCATCAGGGTAGTACGTCCGGCCACAGGAGCACCTCATGGGCTGGTTGCTGGGATAAGCTATGGCCTCGCGGAGTCGGGTCCAGAAGACCAGGTCCTCCTCCTCCCCGTTGCTGGGGTCCCACTCTAGCCAGGTGCTGCTGCGCCTGAGATTGGCAAGCGTGCTCGTCATCAGAGCCATCGGGATTTCTTCCAGGGACACGACGATGATGATGTCCTCTCCCTCGTCGATCCCGCGCATGCGAGCCATCTGGATTTCGAACTCGCACCACGAGCTCCTTACCGACTGCCGCGTAGCAATAAAGACCGTCTTGCGACTCTCATTGATGCTTTGGCAGATGTTGTCCTCTATGGTGTAGCCAGGCAGCCAATCGCGGTCGTGCAGACAGAGCTTGAAGGGTCTCCCCGTGGACTGCTCAAGCCTGGGTAACAACATGTTCTTCACCCAGAGCAAATCGTCTTTGTGATACACGACGAATGCGTCATAGCGGTGCTCTGGGGTTTGCAGACGAGCATACGCGCGCCTTTCTCTCACAAGATTCAGCATGAAGAACTTAAAATCCCACCTCTTTCGGTATATGACGGTCGCTAAACATATCCCAACTATGCTGACACCTAGTAAGGCCCCAGTGACCTTGACCCAGGTTTTGCCGGCACAGTTTGTCTCTATCAGTGGGAGCAGCGCCACCAAATCGTTCATCGTGCGATGTTCGAAGCGGTTCTCTCGTCGTTCATAGAAGACGATCGATTCGTTCTGAAGCAGGGACGCTGTAGGTCGCGCCATCCACTTGAGGAAAACGAGGTTTTCACAGCCAATTCTCAGTGGATTATCTGAGAGACCAAGCGAGAACGGTCGGTGTTGCTCTAGGCTGACCTTCTGCTCCAAGTCCTGAACAACGTCGTCCAGGAGGTAAAGAATCTTGTTTTCCGAGAGATCGAGCAGTCTTAGACTTGGAAGGAGACTGATACCATTATACCAAGCTGACAGGGCAGAGTTCCTTATGACCAGCTCTTTTAGGGTCGTGGCGTATTGGAAGAAGTTTTCAGGCAACAGACGGATATTAGTGAGAGTCAAGTTGAGAACTCTGACTTTGGACCTGGACATATAAAACATCAGGGTGCCGTTTACGTCCTTCTGTATCTGTTCTCCTAGGTATATATTTCTACTTAGGTCCAGAACGTTGATTTCCAAATGGGGCTGGAAAATCCTTGGATTCATTCTCGCGAGCATGCACGATGTGAAGTTCAAAACGTCGATCCTGTGCGTTCGATTATGGTCAATCACAAGTGGTCCGTAGATTCTAGTTATTTTATTGGACGACATGTCCACAATGTTCAAATCACCTGGAGCGGTCATTATACGGATGTTCCGAATGGCCAAATTCCCTTTGTCAATCGACTCTGCGAGATGCAGGTACTTCAGCTTTGGGGGCCAATTGATTGTAATATTTGCGTCGTGGTAGAATGGGTTAAAGCCAACCAACCCAACCTCGGGTATAACTAGTTCATGGCGAAAATTTGATGCTCGACTTTGGCAGCAAACATTCAAGTATTTCAACTGGCGAAGTTCGTGAATTTCAGTCAAAATCAAAAACATGAAAGCGAAGAATCGATTGTAAGCGAGTGACAGGTATTGAATATTTGGAATCACTTGGTTGAGTGACATTGTCGCATTTATCGAGTGACCCACTGCGTAAATTCCGTTGTTATCGAGTTCTAGCCTTCTTAAGTTAAGTCTTTTCAGATGTTCCATGAACTCGAATGAGACGCCAGTAGGCTCGGATGATGGGTTCGGTACTATCGCATTCAATTTCAGATGAGTCACGGACTTCGGCAAATCACCGAGGCACTGCATCAGGGCGTGGCCAAATTTAAGAAATGTGTTGTAGCTGAGATCCAGTGCCTCGAGAGACGGAAATACAGAACAAGCCCCTTTCTTGATATTTGTGATCCCAGATTTCTCGCCTACTGCTCCCAGTTGTAAGTATTTAACAGGAAACATACTCCAGTTGCTGAAGAGCTCCTGACCCCAAGAAGTTATCTGGTGGTGTACAAGGACGATGCGGTTTAGACTGCTCAGTTGACGATCTTTTGAGAGCTTGGGCAGGGGGAGACGCACTGCCGCATCAAACGACAACACTCGGAGATTTTTCTTGTTGACAAAAAAGTCTTCACGGTAGCTGTGAAGATTGTCAACAATATTCTCTCCGATCCAGAGCATGTCTAGCTGAGACAACGGCGCCAAGAGGCCGCGGGGTAAGGACGATTCGTTTCCAACATCCAGTTTGTTCGTATTCAGTCCCAATGTTTTCAGATTCTTTAGATCGAGAAATGCGTCAGGTTCCACTGCAGAAATTTCATTTTCAACTAAGAAGATCCTCTCCAAGTTGTAGCAGCCTTTGAAGTCCGTTTTTCTGATTTTCTTTATCCAGTTTTGGCGGATTTCGATCCGGGACAAGTTGTGTGGGAGGGGTGACGGGATGCGAGTCTGCTGACAGAAGGATCTCTCTTCGGGGCGGGCCGTCTTGCCTGGCTCACAGACCAACCTGACACCCTCGATTTTGTTCTCGCATCTACAACATCCTGGCATGGGACATCGACCAGAATAGTCTGGAAGGAAAATCGTGTCTCTCATACATACTGTGTGTTATACACTCGCTATTTATTTGGGTCGATTATAAAAATGACTGCTTGTAAAAAAATGAAATCACATAAATTTCTTTATTTTGCACATAAAAAATTAGCCCAAGGGCTAAGATAGGCTACCGGACACATAAGCATTGCAGGTGACATATATGACCTTGAGATTTTCCAATCAAGGTCATCTATGTGAACTTTGATGTCACCATTGTAGGTGTGCTGCATCTTACTTTAGACATTCCAGGTCAGGTGAAAGATTTAACCTTCAAGGTCGTCTGGCGTATAATTCAAACTCACCAAAAGATGTGCCATATACATGTATATGACTTCTTATGAGCTTATCTACAATCATAACCTGTATGTACAAGTGTTTGAGCATCAGAGGC
Source organism: Terebella lapidaria (assembly GCA_949152475.1). Taxonomy (NCBI): domain Eukaryota; kingdom Metazoa; phylum Annelida; class Polychaeta; order Terebellida; family Terebellidae; genus Terebella; species Terebella lapidaria. The sequence goes on along the minus strand of OX424558.1, from coordinate 22,801,647 downwards.
CAATTTACACATATGTCGCGTCTTGACATTTAGCACTCGAGGTCCTCCGAGGTCAAGCTCAAGGTAATCATTAGTTGTGCCATATTCCATATACAACTCCCTAGGTCAAATTCAAGGTCACCACGCAAATCGCCACATATGACTTCTTGGTTGAAAGTGCCAATATCTAAGCTCTATCTTCAGGCGTTCTATGAGTACAGTGGTGACAGCTTCCATTCTGAAGGAAAAAAGTGGGGAAAGTCCAAAAACTAATTTTCACCGACCCGTCAAAATGTCCGTCACACGTAGACCGAAGATTCAAGGGCAATAAAACTTATATACGTCACAAAGGTACATAAGAGGAATATTCTTTAACAAAAATCTCAAAGCTGATCAGACAGTTTTTTGAGAAAATGGCCGTCAAAGTTCAAAATTGAGAGTTTTCGACGAAAACAGCAGGCATTTTGAGACCAATTTAAAATATAAAACAAAAAAATATACTCTAGGAATAGTTTAAGGTATCTCTTCCCAAATTTTCAGAAGATTGGACCGTAAACTTTAAAGATATAAATGTGGACGGACGAAGGACGGACGACGGACGCAACGCGACGGCAAAAGGTTATCGGACCATAGGTGCGGTAACCTAAAAGCTATCAGAAATAAGACTAAGTCTTATGTATTTCTGATGCTACATAATAAACGTTAACTTCAATATTGAATTCGCGAATTTTGGAATAATAAATAACTTTCAACTGGCATAATCAATTTGACGTACCCGTACATCCAGCAAAACTATTTCCAACATCGCACACCAACACGAGCCAGAAACACATCCGCGTTGACAGAGACATCCTGTCTCTCAGTGGTGATGAGCGTCAGTGAAGCTGTTATTATATCAATTTCTGAAATTGGCAGAGTCTGGTTTCCTGTTTCATATGAATGTGTCATCTAATTAGTCGTGACCTAAACAAAACCAGGCATTTCGGTTACCAGCGATAATTCCGTTATGCAATGTACATACAATGTAGATACAGAGTATTGTAATGTGGTCAACAGTTTATTATTAATACTATAAGTTACCATGGGCTTCAGACCCCAATACGGCGTGATATCTGCCTGAAGTCACCATATACCATGAGGCCGCAGGCCGAGTGGGATATGCTGACTGAAGGCAGATATCCTGCCGTATTGGGGTCTGAAGTCCATGGTAACGATTTTATCATTATACAAATATTGGATGTCTCAACATCCAACATTTGCTATATTATTTACCAATGAATGTAGGAGAAACCCAGAGTGGGGAAAACCCACATGTAACACACGCTCTGATTTGCTGATAAGCACCCGCCCGTCCAATATACATTTTTGCCGTCCAATATAGACTTTCGCCGTCCAACATTGAGTATGTAGGATTGTCACGTGGTACAAATCGCCCAATCAGGAGTGTCCTTACAGTGGGAATACCACCGAGTGAATAATATTGGATTATATGGAACTCTCCAAAACGTCATTCCGTATTACCCGCCTGAAGCCCACCATACAGAAAATATCGTGGGGTTGCGTCACAGCTCTCCAAATACGGCGTGGTATTGTCGGAGAATTGACCAATCAGAATCGCGCATTTGCAGCAATCCGATGATAAAGTCGCTAATAATATTCCATAATATTCTCGTGAAAATTAGGAGTAATAACTTGAATAATAAAGGAATATTCAATGTCATACAGCCGCTACGAGAAAATTAGACATGTCCTGGAATTATAGTTTGAAGGAATTATTACAACGATTAAATGCCGTGCTTTGCAGAGTATTATGTTCGGCATGCTCGAAACATTAATTGTGAACAGTTTTGATAAAATTGCTTCTTGTCAGAAACAATATGAGAACAAGAGAAACGTACAAGCATGAGTCACAACAGCAACAAAATAATAACCCTAGGACTAGGGAAGGTTACTAGAGAAATATTATATGTACAATTACTCCTAGTCCTGACACCCACAAAATTGTTTCTCCCCCCTGAAATTGCCACTTTGACGTGTATCAAGGTCATAGAAGGATAATTTGAAGGTCACAAAACGATCGATTGACAGTTTGCGACTGGCTTTATGCACATACCAAACTGGAGCTCTCTCTAATGTCTTGTTTGCAGCGGCCAATTCACATGTTTCGGGTCAGGTTACCTCGACAAATACCATTCGAAGCCATCTCAGGTCAATTCCAAGGTCACCAAACGATCTGCCATATAACTTTGCGTATGCTCATAATACAAACCTGGGCTCTACCTATACCCATTTTGTATCCAGAGTCCAATTGACGCATTTCAGGTCAGAGGTGACTTTCGTACTGTGACTCGAGGTCATCTGTGGTAAACTTCAAGACCACCACGAGATCCGCCACATAAAACTTCTATATATGCCCATAATACAAACCTAAGCTCTATCTGCAGTCGTTTCGTATGCAGATGTCAATTTATATTTCGCTTAATAAACGTAACCGAAATATGTGTCATACATGTATGTGACTCCCTATATGTCCATAATACATGCCCAAGCTGTATCTACATGCATAATTTTGTACAGTCGCCAGTTTGTTCATTTCAGTCCATTTTGAGCCTACATTTCGGGCCTGCTGAGCGACTCGGGGTATTCTGTCTTGAAGCACAAGATTAACAGTTGTGTGACCCATACCGGTATGTGAAAGTAGGTAAGAAACTTAGACGCTTCCGGTTGCCTACGATCGCTTGGGTGTATCCCCCGTAGCACTATCATTCCTCTTGCCCCAAATATATTACTAATAAGTGTGAAAAACTAGAACAAGGGATAGAGAAGATTACCAGAGAAATGTAACATCTTAGGCCACAACTGTTTTGTTTTCCCACCAAAACTGCCAAATTAATCTTTCAAGGTTATTGAACGGCGAATTTAAGATCACCACTTAAAACCACTGCATATGAATGTCCATTTCGACATGTTCGATAACAAAAACGAAATCACAGCCAGGTCAAACTTTTCACCTAAAGTTATATTTCAACTCATGATTTTTGACATACTTGGTTTCAAGTTGAAATTCAAAGTAAAAATTGACCAAAACTGCGTTTCAAGATCACGGAATTGGAGCCAGATCGAACTTTTCACCATAAGTTATATATCAACTCATAATATGTGACAAACTTGTTTCCAAGTTGAAATTCAAAGTAAAAATTGACCAAAACTTTTCGCCATAACTTATATTTTAACCCATAATATGTGACAAACTTGGTTTCAAGCTGAAATTCAAAGTAAAAGCTTACCAAAACTGCATTTTCAAGATGACGAAATTGGAGCCAGATTGAACTTTTTACTATAAGTTATATTTTTATCAAACGTGGTTTCAAGTTGAAATTCAGAGTAAAAGTTGACTGAAACTGCATTTCAAGATGATGAAATTCGAGCCAGATCAATGTTTTAGTAAAAATAATGTTAACTTATTCAGTCACACCCAGATATCTCTACTGGACAAAAGCTTTACCTTGTTGAGCTCAATAATAAATGTTTCTCGTCTTAACCATTATTATTGAGGTCAATGATAGATTTAACTAGCAAAAATAATGTGAACTTATTCGGTTACAGCCATAAAATCTTTACTGGACAGAACCTTTACCTCGTTGAGCCCAATAATAAATATTTCTTGTCTTAACTATTTTTATTGTGGTCAATAAGAGACTTAACTAGTAATAATAAGGTTAACTTATTCGGTTACACTCATGAAATCTGTACTGGACAAAACATTCACCTTGTTGAGCTTAATAATAAATGTTTCTCATCTTAACTATTTTAATTGTGGTCAATAATAGACTTAACTAGTAAAATTAAGGTTAACTTAATCGATAATATCGATCTGTTTTCACTAAGAACATCAGTTCCCTATTATGAACAAGAATCCAGTGCTATTTATTTTCATATTACAGGGTATTGGATTGATCACAGATGTTCAAGTCGATATATTAACGGTCGTAATAAGTTAGTCCGTTAACTAATTAATATTTAATCGATCATTCTGAAAAACGATCGGTTTCGTGTGAGGGTCTTTCTCTCCGAGTCTCTGCGATTTCATCATCATTCATTGAAAACTCCCACTCGTAGAGCGTTCACAAGCCATGTGTGTTAAACAGGCTAATTTGAGCACAAAATGTGTCGCCAATCGGCCAATTTGGTTGCTATGGCAACCAAAATCGATTGGTGTCGGGATCTTACCATAAGATGTGTCTGTATAAATTATTAGAATCAGTTAAGATTTGCAACCTGTAGCGCGTTCACAAGAAAGTGTCTGCGGACGCGGCGGCGGCGCGACGAAGACAAATCCATTGTATCCGCCGAACTTCGTAATTAGAATACAAATTACTAACCAGAATTGAACCAAACGCCAAAAGACGGGAATTTTTGCCTCTTTTTGTACCTAACGCCATGCCAATAGGCTATCGGTCTGTAACCTAAACATATATCACGAGGCATTACATATATTCGTTGTAACGGATGTGCAAGTCGACACAAGGCAAATCCGAAGAAGGCACGGCATTGTCTTCGAGCGACACATTTTATGACTCACATGATGATAACCCCTTCACGAGTGGAAAAGCAGGATGTTTGTACATACGAAAATCAAATCATACTATTAGCATAATTGCTGGCGAATTATCATTTTATCTGCGTGTTATATAAAACAATTCGTTTATATATATATATATATATATATGTCCAACACAATATGATAAAAACATGAGGGATATTTTGAACACCAACATTTTATGATAAAGATTTTATTGTTATTCGTTCAAGTACAAATATTACATTAATAATATTGGTAAATAATAAATTTGCTTTAGCATTTTATTTGTTGTGTTAGAATAATCGGGGGAATTGATCAAAAACATACTACACTATGATGTGGTACTAGTATCTCCTACAAGTCTCACACTTTCATGACATTATGACCCGCAGATCGAGGTGGGCTTGATATGGATTATTTAACGGTAACTTTATGATTGTGTATGATCATATTTAACGGAGACATTATGATTCACCAGCATACATTTTGATTTCTGTTCATGGATAACGGAGACATTATGATTCTGTAGTTGTGATTTCTGTTCATGGATAATGGAGACATTATGATTCTCCAGCGTACATTATGATTTCTGCTCATGAGTAACGGAAACATTATGATTCTCCAGCATACATTATGATTTCTGCTCATGGATTTCGCATACATTATGATTTCTGTTCCTGGAGCAGGTCATAATGTTTTTACGTTTTTTGCAGCTACACTTCTCTTTGTACTCTATTTTGATTGCAGGAATTTCTATTAATTGGTAGTGAAGCAGCTTCAGTTTCGATGCATATTGAGCCACATTTAGACGATTCAATTCATATGCTGGAATTCTTCTGATTTCCTTTGTACTACAAATAGCTATTTCCTTCTTGGAATTCTAGTTATTTTCTTTATACTACAAATAAATAAGTTAATAAACAAACTCTTTTTGTTTGGTTTTGCACTTTATTGAGAAATCCTTTAAACAGTACATGCAATAAAAAACAATACTTTGGGTAATGTACAGCTGAATGAACTGTTTTGTGAATATCTTAGAACATCTTTAAAGAACACCACTGTATTCAGTCATGTTACCTATGAATGGCAAAACATTGAAACTACACGTGAATATATTTTCTTATCCAAATGCAAATATTGTTTCAGAAGGATGACTTCTTGAATACAGACAAGCTACTATTTGCTCACTATGACACACGGCACGGACCTAAACAATAATTTACTGTCAAGCACAGGAAACATCATAACGTCACCATGTACAACGCTTTGTACATATATATATAATATTCTTTTCAAACATGTATGTGCACCACAACATACTGACATACATTTTTTGATAACATGTACAATTTTATCAGTGTACATTACACATTTATATTTGCACAGATATTTTCCCCGTACAATTTATAGACACACAATTAGGCCAATTTTACACAAAGGTATAAGATTATCAAATTTCCATCCATAAACCCATCATGCATTCAACTATTGTTAAAGAACCAAAAATACATTTCGATATCACTTTGGTAGCAAAACGTAAAGAACAAAACATATTTCTTTTGCAGTTTAAGGCACGTTATGATTAGCAAAGAGATAACTAAGCAAACAAACATGAATTCAAAATTCAAGATTTTACTCGACGATTTTTAACCAACGAAACACACACACACACACACATACATTGCACATACACTGGCAAAACTTGGATGCATGTTTGCATCCAAGACCTGAATCGCCTATTATAGCAGAAAAAACTGGGGCACAAGTTACGAATTTTCAAGCAAATTATCTTTTTAAGGAAATTTCTTCAAATTTTGATCATAGTAATTTGGCCACAGAGCAATCAAAAAATTAATTTTTCTGTACAGAAGAATTTCCAAATGTTCCTATTTTGGAATAGAATGACTGTTTAGTCCCCAATCCAAACAGTCTTTGACGAGATAAAAAACGCAAACACATACAACTATTCACAAATACACACACACAAATCTCTCCCATTTCTGATGAAGAAAGGAAAAGTACAAGATTACTACAATTGGCACCGTAGGTTTACTTTTTTCATTCTCGCACTAGAAACTGACTAGAATCACACGGTTCTACAAACATCAATTTTCAGTGTAATATGTCGAACTAATGAACAAGCACATACAAATGCAGCTACCCAAATGGCTGACAGTAATTTCTACGTTAGTCTTCAGTATTTTTATCAGCAATAAATATCCAGATAATATTCACTACAGAACATATTTTACAACAGGTCACAAGTGGGACCACACAGTGTATTTTACACAAACTACGTACGTAGGATATTTTGATTTCAGGTGGTTCTCCCACAAAGTCACCTAAATGCATTTCTCATAATATTTACACTATGTACATTCTTTGTACACTCAATAACAGGACCGTAACAAACAACATATTCATTCAACAGTTGTGATAACCTGTCTTAAAATCTGTAGAAATTCTGCGACTTTTTGAACAACATTGAACATTCACCAAAGAGACGAAGGATTGTCATTGCATGGCAAGTTTGCTATTTTACAGGCAAAGCAAGACTTTTACTGTACACATTTCAAGTCTTCATTCGTGTGAAGAATCAAATCTTCCTGTTTGAATTGGCAGTTAATAACAATTTGATACACAGCAAACATTGTTATAACACACACACAACACAAGTCCCAGCACATGTGGAGAACTTGAAATCGCCATATTTTGGCAGGCTACATTTGACACATTTTTTGTTGTTTACTAACTCTCCTCTCGCCATGTGACATGCTACCATCTACGGCTGTATAACTCGCTACACAATCTACGGTGCTCCCCGAGGTACAAAAGCTCCGGTGACATGGACCCACCCTTGGCCACTTGAGGCCACCTCACAAGCCTATCCCTAGATAGACATACAAGTTTCTGCCCCACACACTGTAAACATTATGATAATCTGTCAACAATATGCAACATTCTTAATGTTCTGTGTTCTGTATAATGATAAATGTTCTGTATAATGATTGATATACCGCGGTATATATACCGGTAGATAATTTTTGTTTTCTGCTTTGCTTCGTTTTACATGATGTTACAAGTTGTCAGATAGAAACACAGAAATAGAGTATTATAAATTTGATGGTATATTTTAAATTTTCCACAAAGTTTCTCAGTTGCGAAAACATCCAGAAACTTGCCGTGAGTCCTGTCACGTCTGCAGAGCCAGGGTTTATACTGGGCTCTACCCAGCTATGACCTCACAGCCATAGCAACTCTGATTGACGTCTGTTAGTCTCAAGTACTCGCTCGAGACTCTGTCCAGATAAACCCTGGCCTGGTACCCAGCATCGAGTCCCAACCTTCGCTCCCCTCGGCCAGTTGGGAGGGGTTGAGGTGGGTGTGAGCCACTGTAGATTATCTTGTAGATGTGTAAGTTGATATAAATGCAGATGATAGTATAAAACGTCTAGAGCTACTCTAGATCGTGGACTCGATGCTGGAGTTTGTGGTGACAGAACTGGGGGCGGAGTTTGTAGAGGTGGGAGCGGAGCTTGTTGTGGAGGGGGCGGAGCTACCAGAGCTGGCCGGCGGGATGTAGTCCTGGGCGCTACTGTGGCTGTCCATGCTCGTAGAGTCACTGTCATTACTCTGTGGACTCGAGTAACTCGCTGCTTCTTGAAGACGCATCAACATGTTCATCTATGAGGACAACACAAAAAATCACCTTGTCAACGTTAGCTCAATGTACAGGTATAAATAGCATCAATGATATCCCTAATTACATAAAGACCAGAGGTCTCTTGAAGACGCACCAGTGGGTCGCCCTCGACATCACTCTGAGCAGTGCTGGGGGCCGACTTGGCAGTAGCGCCAGTGGGAGCTCCCTGTGTGTCGTAGCCAACATCCTCTGGCCGCAGGTGCAGGAGACTCGGCCACTCTGCACTACCGCGGTTACTCCAAGGGTAAGTCTCAATCACCCACTCTGCCGGGTCCTCCCAGGGCGCTCGCTTACCGTACAGCTGTGAAAGATGAGACAGATATAGCAAATCAATAGATTTCATGGACACCAAGAGTTTTTCTTTTCAATTTCGATACATTGCTTCCATGGGAATTCATGGAGCTACTCATTGATGAATGTTCAAACTCGAACAACATACCTGTATGCCTTCCCGCACGGCTTCCAACAAGTACGGCACGATGGAGTAGTTCCAGAGGTCTGTGAACCACACCTGGGCTCCGGGGGCGTCCATGGGACACGAGAGGAAGAGGCGTGGCCCAATGGTGACATCCGACGAACTGTGCGTCTCAAGGAACTTGTTGAGGTGCTGCCACACCTTGGGCACCCAGTCAATGATTTTGCTGAGTTCTGGGTTTCTAGCACCCGCCTTGACCTCCTCCTGGACGAGCTTGCGTCGAAGGAAACGCCCGAGGAACCCCTTGACGGGCTCCATGTGGTTGGCACAAAGCACCCAGCGGAAGTTGTGGTGCAGTTGGAGGTTGGTAGTGGAGCAGGTGGTCTGATGCATGGTGCCGATGATGTAAGGACACTGGCGATGCTTGACACTGAGGAAGCCATTGAAGACCTCACCGAGGGAGCTTACGTGGTGCAGGTTGTCCAAGATGATGACGTTTGGAAGCTCACTGGCCGCTGCACTGTCGCACTGGTCGGCTATGTTGGCGAGGTACTGACGCAGCTCCTTGGATGACTTGTGGTCCACATTGAAGGTCGCGATGGAGCCTGCCGTCAACTCCTTGCCAGATCTAGAAAATACACAATCATTTCATGCAATGGAGAATTCACTGTGATATATGAAGTATGTCTAGTTAAAGAATTCAAGTCCTGCACTAATACCCAGAATAATCGTATGTCCTTACTTTAGCACCAGGTATTCAGCGAGTTTCTGTGCGAGGAAGGTTTTCCCAGTGCCGCTTGGCCCACAAAGGATGATGCGCTTATGCTCTTGGAGCAAGGAGATGTAGCGCTGAACTATTGACTTGGGGATCAACGACTCAAACGATAGATTGTCCACACTGCTCTGGTGGTTACCTGACAACAACAAACAAGTCTTCATACAGTCACTGATCAATGTATACAAACATATATGTTCCCATATTAACTAGACACATCTAAGATCAAGTAATAATTTCGCATAAATTCCTTTGTTGGATAATTTGTTTCGCTCACCTTTTAGTGTGACCGAGATGTTGGTGTTTTCTCCAACTAGATACCCACAAGGCAACAGCTCTGGTATTTCTCCCCCTACAATGGAGAGACGGAAGATAAAATTTCAATCAAATATTCAATCAATTTGAATTGTGCTCATTGTAACTTGTACTCAGCGAGTCAATGATTAAATAACTATTTGAATTCATTCCCTTTCAGAAGGAATCAGGCAATAATAGAATGGCATCTTGAGTGATACAAACCTTTGTTTCGCATGAGGTCCCCAATATTGTAACAATGAACACTGTCCCCATTCAACCCAAGATTTGTAACCGGATCAATACGTAAAATGTATTCCTGCAAGAAAGAAAAGTTTGACACCTTAGACGACTCTTCATCAAATGAACAGTTTTTATTAAAAACTATTGATGGTTATATATGCAAACAAAGTCATATTGTCAGTGTTGAAAAATAATTGTCTGAAATATTCCAGTCCTTACCTTGAAAGCCCTTCTTACAGCCGAATCTAGCATGTCCCATTTCGTCTTTCCGCTCACAGAAATAGCACCAATCAGCACCTCCGAAGGTCGCCCCTGGAAAGCATGCTTAATCGATCAGTATAACATATCTTGGTATTTAAAACAATCATGAAGTTTCTTATTGACGAAAAATAAAGGCCAGAATGCAGCAAGCGGCGAGAGTTTAGCAGAAGGGATGGCGTACATATGGTACCTGAACGAACAATAGTGATACATTAAAGCAAAATTTGGCAGTTATAGATACAGAAATTAAAGCAGCGAAAAGTATATTCTGACTTATCTAAAAAGCTCTACACATTTGAACAAGTGCCATATATGTCATGATTGAAAGCTCAGGTGGAATTGCACAGATTTACAAAGGGATTTTACAAGGTAGAAGGATCTAGAATACCGACCTCGGTTGATTTGCTGCAGTCATTAACACCATATAAGAGAACGGACAGCGTGATACGTCGGCCGTCACGGTCGGGGGATTCCGTTAACATAAGGTCTGCAATGTGGCCGTGAAAAGAACAAAAGATTGAAATCAAACTTGCTGAGGAAATGAAAACTCAAGACTTCACGATAGGATCACAAAATTGAACATCATCAAGCGCCAACTACACAGTTATAGCAAACGTAGCTATTGTATTTTTGAAGTGAAACCTCCCCAACAGAAAATACCTCAACCATGCGTCAAAAATCATATACGGAGCATTATGCATTCATTATAGTGTGGAGTAATGGCGGAAAATTTGTGCATGAATTGCCACTGATCAGCAGAAAATTTGTGCATATTTACTGATAATTCTCTCGTTCAAGAACATAAATGTATTACCGGTATTCCCTTTCTAGAGCTCTAGACTAATTTTTGTCACATTTTTATACAGAATGAATGTTCCCTGATTATTACCAAGACTGCTGGGATCCCCGAGACTAAGTCGTTTCTCGAGTGAGTCGCTCTGCGGGGAGGTCGGAGATATTCCCTGCGACGACTGAACCATTCTGTGAAGTCTGTCGTTGTCTGCCTTCAGCGACACCATCTCATTCTGTTCGTCAAAATAGAAGAAAAACATTCAAAACCTTGCAATTATCAAATTCATTTCACTTAAAAATGTTACTTGTTTTAAAAATATTTTAATATGCTAGTCATATTTCAAGATTGACTAAACCAACATTACATAGAACGCAGATTAATATAGACACTGTAGTGTGCTGTTTAGAACGAAATCTGTCACTAGTGTTTCGTACAGTTATCCAGACCAAGCATACACATGTACATGGACAGCCTATGGATGGACACTGCCTGTCCGTGGACTGACCTTCATGCGGTTCATGGCCTCACGGAGTTGTTCCAGCTGGTGGACTGAGTTAAGCGACTCCAGTCGGATCTCTGTGAGCTTCATGTCCTTCTCATGTAACTTCTGCTGGAGATCCAACACCGCGTCGTCCCGGACCAGACCCTCCGCCAGCCTGTATCCATGGTTACACAGACACATTAGCAACGAGAACAATATTCTTCAGGGAAACAATTGTTATGATTAGGAGTTTCAGGAGTTTGGTGAGTGATGAGAGTTATACGACAGTAATACATGTATCTGACAATAGTAAATTAACGCAAATAGTGCCAAATATCCAAGACTTTTCAAAGATTTTAACTTGCTACCTAAAGTGTAGTCCTGACTACTCACATGCTGGAAGAGTTTGAGGTTTTGATAGGAGTCGTGGGCATGCTCATGGGGTGTGGCACTTGTAGTAGGGGGGAGTTTGGCACGGACGCATCAGACCGTATACTCTGAATGTCCAGCTCTGCGTCCGACAACGACCCACACTTGCCTCCCTTCGGCGGCTTCTTGGAGAAGGCCTTGCTGAATGAACTCCGCAACTGTAGAACATCGGGGATTGATATTATATACAGCTACAGTACTTGCAAAGTTGTTTCTTATAAAATATATGACATACACACTTATTCTGTCAATGTCATTCTCAGATACTATGTTGCTGATTGAAAACATCAATTTAATTGGGTTCTTTTTTTTCCGCATAATAATGATGCAATTTTTCCAAGAACCTCTCAGAAAAAGTAATACTATTTACACACATTTCCTTTGACGTCAATATACGGCCCGAGTGCAGACAATCACAAGTTTTATGAAGCTAGTATTGAATGTCTCGCCAATTATAACTCGACACCTGTAGGTCTCTGTGTCATCCTCATGGCAATCCATACACTTCACTCGCTCGCAAACCAATTTACAGTGCCTGGATCTTCTCCTATTCATTTCTATAGTCCACCCCATGTTGGGTCTTACATAATTTTCCCATTTATATACCTAGATACAAATATCAAATTGTTTTGCCCCGTGGGGAAATATGTCCCCCCCCCCCCACCTCCCCCCCTTTTAGTTTATGACACATTTGGCATCACACTGTACAATCATGAATCTATATTCCGCTTCCGATACTTGCTTATCTGATTTACCATATAATCATGACATGAAAACAACTTACCCAGTTCTTCTTTTTCTTCTTTTTGTCTTTCTCAGCCTCGGTTAGTGTGGACGACTGTTGCGAGGCGGCGCTGCACGCACTGGACATGCTGTTCAAGGACGACACGCTGTCCGTGGACCGATGTCTCGTCAGACCTTTTGTCGACTCACAACCTGCAGACGAGAGACGATAAAACTGTTGTAGTCGGATGGACTTAGTGGTGGGAAGCAACTCACCTGGCATAAGCTCATTGTGTTCTGTGTGTAACTCTAGTTGGAAGTCTGAGAATCACAAGGCTTCTCGTCTTTTGTAATTACTTCCGATACTCGATATGGTTGTTGCAATAAAACATACGCATCTTGCAGTGAATTGTGTAAATCATGCAAATAACTTGGCATGGATTACCCTGCCCCAATCTACACTGGAAACCTATCAATATGTCGATCATTTGGAAAACATTGCATCCGTGCAGTCCTACTGGTACGAAAAAAGTCAAAATTGCAAAGGAGCCAAATTAACATCGTCAAAATATCTGGATGCCGCTGATAACTGGGAGGGGCTGGCAGACATCTAGTCCATCATTTTCTGTCGAAAAGGCCCGGGCAAACTTCAGCTGCGCTTGTGTTTTGGGGATTGTCAGACTGTACTACATGATCCCGATTCCCTGGGGGTATGGAATTTGCATCTTGGGTCCACCCAGCCATCGCCGTGGTAACTCTGCCCGGGCACCACTCCCCGACTCAGCATGGAGTCACATTCCGATAACCTACCTGTCTATTGTTTGAAGACAATGTATCACCTGCCACTGTAAATCAGTGTTTACACAAACAAGCAGTGTTTTGAACTTGCATGCTCATGTACTAGGGGCAGGGGGGGGGGGGAGTAATGGTTTAAGGAATACCGCTTGACAACAGTATCTACTTAATGAAAACTGCAGCTAACTGTTCTTCCATTCCATGTTCATTCTTTTTTATTCATACAGTAGCTCATTCTCTGGATGTTTGAGTTTTCTCTAATAGTTTTTGGCTTTTCTATACCTGGACTGGGAAGCATGAGACCACCCAGTGAAGCATTTCAAATCAGAGAAATTTCATATCGACTGCAAAGGGATGTGAATTGCAATACCCGGTTTAATTTTTGTTTAGCAGGTTTCAAATATCCCTCTCATTGAGATAATGAATTGTCTTCTTTCTCTCCCACCCCCAATTTGACTAGTAACCATGGTAACATATCTAGGGTTTTACATTGAAATCCCAAATAAGTTTACCCCTCCTTCCCCACAGCAACCATGGTGACATACCTGGGGTGGTGGGCTTCTTGGGGTTGTACGTTGAAATCCCAAATAAATTTACCCCTCCCCCTCCCCACAGTAACCATGGTGACATACCTGGAGTGGTGGGCTCCTTGAGGTTGTACGTTGAAATTCCAATTAAGTTTACCTCCCCTCCCCACAGTAAGCATGGTGACATACCTGGGGTGCTGGGCTCCTTGAGGGAGATCCCGGACGCGTTGGAGGACTGACGTCGTATGCTGCTCGGACTGAAGCTGGAGTCGACAGAGAAGCTGATCCCACTCTGTTGCTTGAGGCTCTCAATCGTCGCTCGCAGCTCCGCCAACTCCGAATCCTACAAGGCAGAATATCACAGGTTAGGAATCAGATTAATATCAGTGTTTTACATTACATTTCATATTAGTGTATAACATTATTTAGTGGAATGTGTGGTTGGTTTCTGATTTGCAAATTACGAGTATATGTAACTTCATGGTTACAAGTATGTAGTGAAAAATTTCATGACTGAACTGTTAGATTGACTACTGTATTCACGTTTAAATGTGTTTGATTTGTCAATGAAGACAGGAAATGAGAGGTTCGAATGGTAGAAAGCGCCCCATTGACTGGACAAACACTCTTTTTCCATTCATGCCGAGGGAGATGTTCCATCATACACATTTTCTTGACTTATTCCCCCAACCCACCCCCAGTAGATAATGGCCTGCCCCTCCCCTCATCCCCATTGCCCCCAGGCAATACTCTCCAGGGACCGTGAAATACCCGAGCAGGCGGCCAGTAATACTGCGCCAGAGACGTCACTGCGAAGGTCAGATTTGATGACAACTATGAGCTGTATTAGATCTGATGGACCGTTCGTTCCTTGAACAGACTTCGGGCCCTAGAACTCGGGGCCAGTTGTACAGAGTGGGGTCCCTAGGCAAGGTCAGTGGACCTTTTGTCCGGGTAAAATCATCTAGTTAACGGTTCCGATCAAGCGGAAGAGCATCCTACAACTTGGTCTGTCCAAGGGCAATTATATTACAAGTGACATAAAAAAATTCCGCCCATAGATGTATGTACAGTTATGTATGTGTGGCATGTGTGCGGTATGCTTTGTTAGTCTGGAGGCCAAACCCGATTTTTTGGAATTTCGTTTGCACCGCTCACATATTTTTGCATGTGGTATCAATGGAAAGCTAATTGTCTCAGGGTGTCATTTCTACCACATGTAAAATTTTAAAGTGACTCCGTCACCATGGAAACGGCGCTTGAAGTTACCCCTCTCGTACGCTTTCTGCCGCCGGAAATTCTGGCCACGAAAATCATTCACCTTGAGTATGTTCATTAATAATGTATGATTCAATTTCTATTCCGTACAATAAGTTGAAACTATCCACATATGTAGAGTTGAGTATTGTAGTGTGGCGATTTTGCCCTAAGCACGCGGCAGGTGATTGTAAACATAAAAGCCATTTATGTGGCCTTTCTGTACTTGGCCTTGTTTTGACATGCTCCGTTCGAGCGTGCGTTGCCACGGCGACGTATTGTAATTTACGTTCCAGTAAACTATAACAATGGATCGATTTAACCTCGCGTGCGCCCTACAGTTTGTGGTGTATTATATATACACTGGAAGCGACTCGTTCGAGGAGATTGTCCAAGATCGAGACTAGGACGCACACGAGGCTCGCCATGAGCTTTGTGTTCCCTGAGTCTGAGTAGTGGGCTCCTAGAGCCCTGGGGACGATTTCCGTGGGGAGGCCCGGGCTGGGAGAGACGAGTTGCTGACTCGGGGGCCTTCGGCCCTGTGGATCGCCAGCTCTCTCCCTTCCCGGGACATGTGACAGAGGCTCTGGCCAGCATGTCGGACTGTACGGGGTTCCGTCCCCGAGGCAGACCGCGGCTCGCCAGGCCCCGCCAGTTAACACCGTGGTGATGAACCAGTTTCTGAACGGTGTCCGTAGGCCTGGGAGTGTCGGGTGGGCTGTTACCTGGTTACCGTTAATGATGAAGTAGTTACCGTGTCCGCCGCGACCTCCGGTGAGCGGCCCTGCCGCGAGGATCCGGAATAGCGGATGCGCGTCCGCAAGGACTCGGATGAGAGAGGACTATCCTCGAGGATCCCGAAGAGCGGACGGTAGTCAATAACTTTACATTGGTGCCGTGACCAGGATCAGTCCGACAGTGTTCCATCGCAGCCTACCGTCACAGTGTTGTCGCCTCCTTAGTCCCTGGGGATCGCCCGCTCCTCAAGGACGTCTCGAAAAAATGACGAGAGCGAAAGAGAAGGCCAAAGATAAGGCCGATGAATCCAAGGGGAGGGATAAGGGTGGAAGTGTCGCGGACCACACCCGGTCACGCGACAGCCCCCGTGAGACGTCTCCGGACGACTCCGGCGGCCGGAAGGAACGCGCGGAAACCTCCGTGGACAAGACCCCGTCCGCGGAGACGACTCCGGCGTCCCTGGCTCCGTCTTCGGACGTAGAGTCGGGCCCCGCGGGGCCGCAGCAGGAGTTGCCGTCAAGGCCGGACCTTGACGTGTTAGGCGCGGTGGGTGGAGCTGGCAACGGCTCTACGCCGCGCCCGCCCGCGCCCAGAACAGATCCGTGGCAATCGGCACCCTTCCATAAGACGCCTTCGAGCGTCCGGAATCGAGCGCCGATGCATGCGGGTCCTTCTGGACGAGCGGACCAGTCCTACCAGATGCCGCACCCGGCCGGGTGGGCTCCCTCGCGGGCCTCTGGCATGGGTTCTGGTCGGTCCGCACCGGGCAGTGTGGTGGATCAGCTCACCGACGCACTTGGCGAGCTGGCTCCCCCCTGGCGCTATGACCGCGCCCGGTCGCCCCATCAGGGACGATCAGACCGGCGGAACCGCTCCCCTTCTCCGCTGTCACAAGGCAACTCGGGGCCTTTGACGGAGAGGGAGAGGTGGCTGATTTCCGAGGCGCTTGTACTGTTCAAGCGGAATCAGCTGCATTCGAGCGTTGACCTGTCGGTCACCCTAAGTCCGGGGATGTCTGGGCCAGTAGCCCCTCCCCAAGTCCTGCCGAGTCCGCAGGCGCCAGTGGCCCCCGTAATGGGACCCGCGCCTGCTCCGCGGCTCGGAGGCACCACGTTGGCGACCGCGTCGACCGTTCCGACGGTTGGAGCGCAAGCCGCGTGGTCGACTTACCCTGGCACGTACAGTGTGTCGGACGGGCAGTGGCAACAGGCGGCTTCGGCCCCAAGCTTTGCCGCCCCTTCTGGAACCTACCCAGTAGGTTCGATGGGAGCCCCGCCCGCACCTAGCCAGAGTGGGTTTTCAGCGGGAATGATCCCGGCGGCAAACGCGAGCTTCCCTGCTCCTATGTCCGCGGCGTCGATGTTTGCTCCGGCAGACTCCGCCGCAGGCGCGGGAAGCGCGCGGAACTTGCCGCAGTACACGGACGACCCCGGAGCCGGGACCGCACGTCGGGCGCGTAACAAACGCGATGACGGGCCCGACCACTCTTCGTGGCGGAAACGGTTCAACGGGGATAACGCCGACTTGGAGGACTACTTGCTCCAGGTATGGCGTACCGCCGTGTACGAAGGATGGTCCCAGCCTGAGGCTGGACACGTCCTCGCGGGGAGCCTGGAAGGGAAAGCTCTCCGCGTGATGCCGTGTCTGCCGGTAGGAACAGTGACGTTCGGCGAGGTTGCTCGTCAACTTCGCCTGCTGTTCCCGCCGACGACCAATCGGCGGCAGTCTGAACGAGAGTTCAAGGCGCGTATCCGCCAGCCGACTGAGTCCGTGACAGACTATGCGTACAGCTTACGCATACTCGGCCGGAGAGCTTTTCCGGACATGGACTCCAGACGGTTTGAGACGATGCTGATCGATCAGTTCATCGATGGCCAGCCTTACCACCTAGCGTACGGGCTGGCCACCCATGAAAAGCGATCGATGGAGGAGGCGATAGACTCCGCGCTTGCGCTTGAGATGGCTGTCCGTCCTAGACAGTTGCCTCCAGCCTCGGCTCCGGCCCCGGCTGTACCCGCGCAGGTGGCGACTCCTCCTCCGGTCAAGGCATCGCAGGTAACCCCGTGGCAGGACCCGGTCGTCCGAGAACCCGCCAGGGAACCTACCCAGCAGTGGGTTAGTGCGCCGGCACCCTCTCCAGGGGCGCCCGCACATGCGGCACCGGTCGCCGCGCCGCGCTCGCCTTCGGACGAGTGCGACATAGAGGAATACGACCTCGGCGCCGCGCAGATGATTGCGCACTGCGCCGGGCTCGAAGCTCCGGGAGCCGCAGAATGTTGCGCGTTCACCTCCGGACCAGCTCAGAACCGTCCCTGCTACTTCTGCGGAAAGCAGGGACACTTTTGGCTGAAGTGTCCGGAGTTGTTGGAACGCCTGCGGTCGCGCGGATACCAGGGAGCTCTCCCTGGCCCGCAACGGAGGAATTCCTTCCGGTCTGGTCCTCCGGGACAGCAGAATCGGAACCCGCGGCAGGGAAACTAGATCCGGACGTGGTGGCGACCAACACTGCGTCCGGGGATAGTTGTTCGGTGGCAAACGATGCCGCCCCACCCGCTGATGAGCAGGACGGACCCCAAGTGGATATGACTTCTCCGGAAGTAGTCCTTGGAGACCAGTCTAGCTCCTCCGCGGCTGAGGCGGATGGCGAGGACTCCGTAGATGAGCCCAGCGCGTGCGAAAGGTATCGCCCGACCTGCGCGCTGGTGAGGGACCCCTGCTGGTACCTGCCCCTGTCCTTCGGACGGGAGCCGGTCCGGTTCCTCATAGACTCAGGCTCGGAGGTGACCCTCGTGGCCGCCGGAACGTTTAGGAAGGAGCCCGCACTCCGCAACCTTGAGTTGCGAGATCCCGGACCGTACAAGCTCTACGGAGCGGGAGACAACCGCATCCGTATCCATGGCATCATCGATCTGCCTATTACCCTTGGGGACAAGGTGTATCTGACAGAGGCGATCGTGGCGGATATCGGAGCGGCCGGGATAATTGGGATGAATTTCCTACGGGTCCACCGGGTGATTGCCAACTTTAGTGCTGGCGAGTTCCGGATGGGAGAGGACACGCACTTCCTCTTCCGCTCGGGCCCGATGCATTCATTCCAGATGCGGACATCGCGCACTGTAGTAGTGCCGCCGATGAGTGAGATGATCATCGAGACGAGGCCGCGGTGTCCCCGCATGCCCCTCGATGGTCGTCCGTGTATAGTGCAACCCGTGAGCAGTTTCGCCGCAGGAACTGGGCTCGTGCTGGGTGGGGCCCTGGTCATGTCCAACCCCCGCGCGATGCCCATCCTTGTGGTGAATCCTACGGATGCTCCGATTGTACTGAAGCGCGGATGCATAGCAGCTACTGCTATTCCCGCGGCTTCGAGTCGTGTCATCCCCGACGATCCGGTCTGCCGCGCTGCGTGCGCGGCGGCGGCCGCCGGAGATGATCCGTTCACCCTGCCGGACCATTTGGAATCTCGGGTTCCGAAGGACCGGCTGGATGAAGAGCAGCGCCAAGCGCTCCGCAGACTGCTGCGGCAGTATGCGGATGTGTTCATGGGTCCTGATGGTGCGGTTGGCAAGACTGACGTCGCCAAGCACCGCATCGACCTCGTGGACGAGCGTCCTCTCAAGCAGCGTCTTCGTCGGGCAGCAATAGTGCACCAAGAGGTCATAGACCAGGAGGTGCAAAAGATGCTCGACTTGGACATCATCGAACCCAGTGACAGCCCTTGGGCCAGTCCGGTGGTTATGGTGAAGAAGAAGGACGGCTCGTGGAGGTTCTGCGTGGACTATCGGAAACTCAACGATGCCACGCGGAAGGACTCATATCCTCTCCCGCACATTGAGGATACCTTCGATGCCCTGGCCGGGTCGCACTATTTCTGTGCTCTGGATCTGGCCTCCGGGTATTGGCAGGTGGAGATGGAGGAGAGTGATCGGGCGAAGACTGCCTTCGTTACCAAGAACGGGCTCTACCAATTCAAGGTAATGCCGTTCGGGCTCTGTAACGCACCAGCGACGTTCGAGCGCCTCATGGAGATGGTACTCAAAGGGTTCCTCTGGAAGCGATGTATGGTCTACATCGACGATGTCGTCGTGTATGGCCGGTCGTTCGAGGAAACCCTCACCAACCTCCAGATGGTGCTCCATCGCATCCGCGGAGCAGGGCTTAAATTGAAGCCAAGTAAGTGCGAGCTATTCGCGCAGGAAATCCTGTACTTGGGCTTCATGGTAACGGGCACCGGAGTGAGACCAGACCCCGCAAAGGTGGCGGCCGTGCAGAAATGGCCTCCGCCATGTAACGTGGCGGACGTGAGGTCCTTCTTGGGCTTCGCGAGCTACCACCGCAGGTTTATTCGCGGCTTTGCGGAGATCGCGCGTCCCCTTACTATCCTCACGGAAAAGGGCGCCGATTTTGTTTGGTCCGCCGAGCAGGCTAACGCCTTCTCGGGACTCCGGCAGGCCTTGGTAGTGGCCCCGGTGCTGCGGCACCCTCGTCCGGACTGCGAGTTCATCCTGGACACCGACGCGAGTAACTTCGCGCTTGGCGGTGTCCTCTCGCAGATCGTGGATGGGCAAGAGCGGGTAGTAGCTTATGCGAGTGTGGCCTTGAGCCGCTCTCAAATGAACTACTGCACCACTCATCGCGAGTTGCTCGCGGTGGTTACGATGACCAAGCGTTTCCGGCACTATTTGTTGGGACGCCATTTCCGCTTGCGGACTGATCATAGTTCGCTGAGATGGCTCCTCAACTATAGTGAGGCCGACGGCTTGGTGGCGCGGTGGCTCGTCAAACTCCAAGAGTATGACATGCAGATAGAGCATCGCGCTGGTAAGTTGCACGGCAACGCGGACGGCCTGTCCCGTTGTCATAAGTGCAAGAATCCGGGTTGTGCAGGGATGGCACCATTCCAGCAAGCCGCGGATTCGTCCTCAGACTCGGAATTGGACGTTCCGGGGAGACCGCAGGCCGCCGCCCCCTCTAACAACACGGCGGCCGGAGCGTCTAGGGCTCATCTCCGCGCGCGGACCCGCCGATATCGGCGAGGGCGTCCCGCATATGAAGCGGAGGTGCGGCTCAGCTCCAGCGAGTCTTCCTCGAGTCCGGCGGTGTACTCCTCGTGGGTACCCTCGTCCTCTGGAGAGTCTGAGTATGAGCGGTCCTTGCCCCCTGTGGTGATGGCCGCTGCGGCGCAGCCGGACGCGACGGATGAGGAGCCTAATTACTTGGGTGGCTACTCTCCGGCGCAGATAGCTGCGGCGCAGAGAGCTGACAGAGCTCTGGCACCGGTAATCACAGCCCTTGAGGCCGGCCAGAAGCCCTCGAAGGATGAGCGAAAGACCTACAGGGAGGAGACCTTGTCTCTAGTATCTCAGTGGGAACGACTCTCCTTGAGGGATGGCCTCTTATACCGGCGCTATGAGCCACCGACCCCACTGCCTCCAATATGGCAGTTGGTGCTTCCGGCGGAGCTGCGGAAAGAAGTACTCCACCAGTTGCATGACCTCCGGGTGACCGGTCACTTGGGAATCCGGAGGACCGTCCATAGGCTACAACAGCGCTTTCATTGGCCTGGTAGCGGCTTGGACGTGCAACGGTGGTGCGCAGCCTGCCCTCGGTGTCAAGCTCGCAAAGGAGTCCCGACTCCTGGCCGCCACCCCTTAACCACGGTTAAGGCGGGCGCGCCGTTTGATCGGATAGCTTTGGATATACTGGATACCCACCGGGTCACCCCGCGCGGTTTCCGGTACATCCTGGTGATATCCGACTATTTTACCAAGTATACCGACGCCTACCCACTGCGCCGCCAGACTGCGGACGAGGTAGCTCGGTTATTGGTGAATAGATGGGTGGTGTACCATGGGGTACCTAAACAGGTACATTCGGATCAGGGCACGCAATTTGAGAGCAACCTGTTCCGGAACCTAGCACAGATGCTAGGGAGTACCAAGGTGCGTACCACCCCCTACAGGCCCCAGTCTGATGGCCAGGTCGAACGCTTTAATCGATCGGTCCTCAACATGCTGGCGGCCTTTGTGAATGATCGTGCGAATGATTGGGATGACCACCTCCCGTATGTCTTAATGGCGTACAGGTCGTCGGTCCACTCTTCGACCGGAGTTACTCCGCACGCGATGTTGTACGGCCGGGAGCTAAATTTGCCCGTGGATATTATGTATCCAACTGCGGCAGAGACCGGCGCAGTACCCCAGTGCGGTCCGGAGTACGTGGAGTGGATTCGCCGCGCCCTGGCGAACGCCCATGATTTCGCGCGCGCGCGCCTGGACAAGTCTGCCCTCCGGCAGAAGCGAGGCTATGACGCCCATGCTAAGGGTAGGCCAGCTTT
Organism: Terebella lapidaria; assembly: GCA_949152475.1. NCBI lineage: Eukaryota > Metazoa > Annelida > Polychaeta > Terebellida > Terebellidae > Terebella > Terebella lapidaria. The sequence goes on along the minus strand of OX424558.1, from coordinate 22,779,318 downwards.
TGCGGAAGGCGACAAGGTGCGCTACTATTATCCGCCGCTTAAGCAAGGCAATAAATTTGCTAAGCCGTGGATAGGCCCGTTTACCGTACTGAAACAGGTGACAGATGTGGACTACCGGATCCGGAGGGATTCCGATCCGGACAGGGTTCTGGTTGTCCATATCGATAATCTGAAGAAGTACGAGGGCCCGCTTGTCATGGATCCGCTAATTCAAGATGCGGAACCGGATGATGCTCCCGTATGGGATCCGTCCGGTCAGCATCCGCGGACTCCGGACGAGCGTGTGCGCCGTATGGTGGGCCTCCCGGACCTCTCTGACCCGTCAGATGATGGGCTGGGTGGCTATCAGCCAGATGACGGCGATCCGCAGGTACCTCCACTCCCTCCAGTACCTGCGGATGACGGGCGGCCACGCCGGAAACCACGTGCGCCAGCCCGGTATGGGTGGGAATAACCTTCCGCCCATGCGGATGCGTCTGCGGTACCCGTCTATCATACTACGGACGGGTTTTAGGTCGTTCCGTGAGAGTCCGCACGACTTACCTCCGCGGGTGGCTACTTTGTGGCCATCTTCGGAGTTGAGGTCCGCGGAGACTTTCATGTCGTAACGCCGCCGCTCCGCATCCGCCCTCCTGTAGTTTCTAGCGCCAGGGACGTGCGGATGGCCGGTCCGCACCTTGTGGACGGCTGTCCGGCGTAATCCGTACAACGGTTACGCTGGCCGGACGAATTTACTGATTCGGCCGGACGCCCCTGGTCCCGGGACAACCTCTTATATGGCCAGACTGAGGTTGGGATTTACGTCCGCTACGGGAGAAGCGTCTTCCCACGGATTTGGGGAACTGGCTCTGGACGCGGGGATAGTGTCCGCAGATGAGGACTGATGTCCGCGGTTCGTCCGCGTGACTCGTCCGGCGTCCGCGGCGCTTTAAGATGACGCACTTCGGTGTAGTTATCCCCCGTGAGCCACTACTGTAATTGCGGTTATAGTAGATTAAGGTTTCTTACGGCAGGAAACCGACTATCCATTATGATAATGGAGCGGTTGTTAAGTCCGCGTGTGCGGACCAGCCGCGGCAGCGGGTGACGCTCGTTCTCGTCCGGATCGTACCTTACAATACGCGGTCCGGCCGGAATGACCGGAACCCCGGCCTCCTTCTAAGAAGGGGGTCGTATATTACATGCGCAACACTTGTGGTGGCTTCTAATTCCAATTTCATCTTCATTGGATAAGGGCAATACGCCGTACAATGGTAGACGTCCGGCCTGGACTCCGTCCGCGGGCAGCCCCGGACGTCCGCCGGCTATTGCTTTCACCATCTTTGGGCGCCTCTAGATTGGGCGCCGGTATGAAGGGTTCGCCCCCTAACCAGTGCGGTTATGGACCATGCCGGCTCCGCGTCTAAATCTATTGGCTCCGCGCTCCGGTAGTCGTTTGAGGAGGCTCTGGGCTGGACCGGGCACCGCTCCGCGGCCGGGCAGTACGTCGGGGATGCTAGTGGGCGCTTTGCAAACGCCCATAGGGCGCCCGATTGTCTGTCCGGACGTCATGGGTATGTCCGATCGCCCTGTAAGCGTGCCAGCGGCTATGGGGAGTGATTTTGTTTATTTTCCATCTCATTTATTATTTATGGGAGGATTATAAGCCACAAGTGTGTGCGTGTTTCCCGTGGAAATGCTATTCTTACTCATTTATCCCATATATGAGAAAGATTAGTGATATATCTTTTCCCTGGTGCAATAGAGAGTAAGAAATCGGGAGATTTCTGCTTTCGCGAGAGGGGTGTAGGAGATTGTGTACATTGTATCGAAGGCTGTATGCCGTGATCTATGAAAAGCATGCAAGTGGTGGTGGATTTATTTTCATTGCTGCTTGAGCGGTGTTAAATTTTTATTTATCGCTGCTGATAGGGTGACATAATCGTAACACCCACAAGTAGTTTGGCTTTTTGATACATTGTATACAATCTTTAACCTGCGAGGGTGATTAACTTCACGTCATTGATCGCCAGTGCGAAAGCTATTGCTAATGACTGCTGTTAATTACTGTAGTATTTTAGCGGGTTCCCCCGGGATGGCTTGTGTACACAAGCCACCCGTATACATGGCATGAAAGGAGTCACCGGGGGGAGATGCGTGTATGGGAATGCGGGAATGTAAAACGTCCTTTTGTCTGTCGATCGGGTAGATGCAGTGAATAGACGTTTCCACGGGAACGCGTCATACGATGCGTGTGCAGTATAACTGCCAACACTTGATGCCTATAATCGATGTAACTCGACACCTTCTCGTCATTCAAGCGCTCGGCACTGGTGGAGACGGATCTGCGGATCTGACTCCCAGTGTTTAGAGCGATTAGAGCGCTTGATATGTCGGAAAGTAGCGACGGCTGGGGAGGTGATGAAGGAAGGGAGGGAGGTGATCTTGAGCGCGGTAATTCGTACTCGAGACCCCAGTCTAGGCCCGAGGAGGATGACCGCGAGGACATCCCTCGGGGAGCCTATGTGGGTTCTGAGGAATCCAGCTCCAGCTCCGGTTCTTACTCAGGAACCGAGTCTGAGAGCGAGGTCGCGGAGGACCGCCCCGCAGAGAGTGACTCGGCCACGGCAGGCGCTGAGTTACTCCTAGATCCGTCGTCTTTTTCTCGTATGGAAGAGATGATGGACTGCGGTGGTGCGGGACTTGCTAGTGTGGACATTGAGTTGCACCCGTCCTCGGAGATGCTTGCGTCTCTGGGCCCGGATGAGAGTACTCGTGCGGAAACCCGTCCGGATGGCCGTAGCCGTCCGGACACCGGTTCCGCCGAGAACTCCTCGGTGTCCGCACCTGCGGAGTCTGGTCCGCACGACCAGAAGGCCCCTGGGACTTGGGCGGAGCAGGTTGACGCGGCTGAGGAAGCCGCATCCCAAGCGCCGCCTCAGGAACAGGAGTCTGGCTCGAAGGAGACCGAGAACCGAGATGACGGGTTTACATCGCCCGTCTCTAGGCGTACTCGCCGTCGAGCCCGGGAGATTGCTCAAAAGCAGTGGAGAGCCCAGCAAGAGCTGGAAGCCGCTGAGCATGGGCAATCTGAGGCCGGATCCGACCCGGACCCGGCCTCCTCGCCTCCAAAGAAGAAAAAGAAGAAGCGGCCGCACCGGAAAAAGAAGTCCGGCGGCCCCTCGCCTCAAGCAGGATCGAAGTCCGGAGGACCTCAGCCACTGGCGCCTAAGCCGGGCGGCCAGAAAGGGTCCTCCGCCAAACCCGGAGTCGCCAAGACGCCTAATCCCTCGGGATCTGGTGCGGGCGGCGCCTCCGCGGGATCCGGCCCAGGCGCGGGAGGTTCCTGTAAGCGGGTGCCTATCAAGGCACCGAAAGGAACCTCCTCTTCTTCTTCCTCCGGTACCAAGAAACCTACCGGAGCTGCGGAGGTGGGGTCAAGTCCAGTGGACAGAGGGCGTCCCGTGCCGAAGGAGGGAGATCTTCGTTTAGAACTCCTCCGGAAGCGCGCGGAGCAAGACGGGGTCCACCTGTCTGACGCCGCACTGGAAGCGGGAGCGCGGGCCTTCGTTGCGCAGCAACGGAGGGCCGCGCCCCCACGCGGGAAGAGTGTGCCCCGACAAACCAGGTCGGAGAATCGTTCGGGGGCGGCCAAAAAGAAGAAACGGTCGTCCTCGGAGCAGCCCTCTATCCAGAGGCTGCGGGCCGAAATGGGCCCCGAACTCCCTGGAGTCCGTCAGGGACACATGTTCCTCCCGCGCTACGGCAGGGATCCGCAGGGACGCCGCACCGCGGCGGCCGGCGCGGCGGCCGACACGCCTTTCACACGGCCTCGTCCACTCACGGACGAGGAGCGTGTCGGATTGCCGCCCGAGCCAGAGGAGGGTGTAATATGCCAACTCTGTCCGAAATCCCTGGACGGGTATGAGGACCCGCACCGTGCGCTCAACCGGGATCGTAGGTATCCTACCTACGACCACTTGAGTCGACACATTGCGGGGTACCACTACCCCTGGATGCAAATGTTCGTTTGCAAGAGGTGCTACTCCGGCACCCCTCAGCAACGATATTTCGCCAGTTTAGAGGCCCTAAATGATCACCGCTCGGGTGCACACCGCGGTGAGGGACTTCATCTCGTTGGAAATGAAGTGGGGCCTGTATTCAATTATGGATACATACCACCGAGGGTGGCGTCGTTCATGACTACGTCAGGGACGGCGAATCACCGGTTCTTTCACTGGGGTCCATGGCGCTTTGCACAGCGCGTCATGGACGATGCCTGGAGGCAGTCTGGCGTTGTGTCCGCGGGCTCGAGCTACACCGCTCGCCTGACGGCTACGATGGGCCAGACCCCGGCGGAGTTCCAGGCGGCGGAAGCCGCCCGGACAGCAGCAGAGGCTGTCCGTGAACCGCCAGTAATCCAGGCCGGTGAAGAACGGCACCGGGTGACCATGATCGTGTCGGAGATGCCGCAGATCGCGGCCAAGACACGAGTGGCTACTCCTAAGCCGCGCCCCCAGCCAAAGACTCAGGGGAAGAGTTCGTCCGCCGGAAAGACTCCGGCCGGGACGACGCCCTTGCAGTCTCCGGGTGCGCTGACTCAGGAGGACTACCCGGGCTTGCTCGAGGTGACGGTACCCGCGGGTCCGTCTGAGGGACGGGTGGTGGCAGACACCTCCGCCTCCTCGAGTACCGCGTCGGCGGTCCCGCCAAGGACTCGACGCGTGACTCCCTCGGTAGCGAGCAGTAGCGGACGTGCGGTACCTCTCACGAGGTCGGCGTCCGCGTCCTCGTTGGTAGTTGAGGGGACGTCCGCAGGGTGGCAAAGCACTGCCTCCCTGGACTTGGACCCCCTCGACGCCACGGCGGACGTACGCCGGAGGCTCGGTCCCACGACCGCCAGCGTCTACGAGACTTTCCGCGAGTCTGTAGGCCAGGCGGTCGGCCATCGTCGCGATGGTATGGACCGGATCCCCGGTGATCCGGCTTTGGTGAACCTGCCGGTGCCTCGGGCCATTCGTGACTTGGGGTCCGCAGGTGTAGCCGCGTTGGTCCGCGCTCGGGAGGAGCACCCCTGGGATCACCCCCAGCGTGGTCGACTCACCCGAGCGGCGGAGTACCTTGTGGCGGAGATGGACAGCTCTCTGGATCGGTTCAGCCGGTGCCGCGCCGAGGCCTCCCGTGTCGCATGCGACCTCGCATACGACCAGGGCCTCATGGAAGGCACCCGGCGGAGCCTAGAGAGCTACCGGACTTTGTCGGCCGTCATTGAGCGGCGCGCGTTCGACCAGGGTCGGACCGCCGCTCTTGCCGAGCAGTCCGGGGCGTCCGCCCCCGCCCCAGAGGTGGCCGCACGGATGGAGCACCTGGAGGCTGAGAATGAGCAGCTACGGCGTCGTCTTGACGAAGCCGAGGCCGCTCGGACTCGCCTAATCCAGGGCGTCGATGACCCCGAGTCGTCCGCCCTGAACCAGGCGGCTCTCCGGCGCGCGGATGCTGCTTTGGAGCTGGCCATCTACCCATACCTAGTCCAGGTGTGGGGAGAACGGACGGCCGGTCCACAGCGCACCCGCGATACGGTGGAGATGTTCCGCGCCATAGCAGATCTCGGCGCGACATCTCTACCGGCCTCCGTTGTGATGGCTCCGTCAGGACCCGGATTGCAGGGCTCACCACAAAAGCCCGTGCAAGCTCCACCGGGCCTGCCTCATCCGCCCGTGCAGCCGGCTTTCACTCTGCCGGCTCCGCTGCTTCCGCGGCGTAGGGACCCGTCACCGCCGCCCGACCCCAAGACAGGCGGCACGGATGAGGAGCCGATGACGACGGAGGAAGGCTAGGGTGCTAGCCTCGTCGCTGCACGTGTGCGGCGGCGTGCCGGAGTCGCTCCCGCGGCTCCGCCCTGCCTCAGACCCGTTCTGCGGATCTGAGGAGCCGGCCGGCAGGGCGGTCGGCAACATTTTAGAGGTACTATCACTTTTGATCACTCGGTGTGTCGTTGTACAAAATTTCTAAATTTAAAGTCTAACCCTAAAGATATTCCAAAGACTCGACACACCGTCCTTTTATAATGGATGACCTTTCAAGGTCATCACACGGTTTTGGACCACCTCGGTCAAAATTTTAGCTTGTTTATGAGGGTTTATTCAAAATTGCAAAGCGCGTTATAGTTTACTCCATAAGTCCGGGGGTAGTTCCCCATTCTTCCAAAAGGGACTCTTAAAGTCCTAGTGTTTGCGCCGTGACTTCCGGGCGTTGCCATCGTGCCTTCTTCCGGCCCCCGCCATGCGAAGCCTTCGTCGGGTTTCGAGCATTTTGGGCGCGGGCGGAACATGTTGGGGACCAACATTGTAAGAAGGGGGTAATGTGGCGATTTTGCCCTAAGCACGCGGCAGGTGATTGTAAACATAAAAGCCATTTATGTGGCCTTTCTGTACTTGGCCTTGTTTTGACATGCTCCGTTCGAGCGTGCGTTGCCACGGCGACGTATTGTAATTTACGTTCCAGTAAACTATAACAATGGATCGATTTAACCTCGCGTGCGCCCTACAGTTTGTGGTGTATTATATATACACTGGAAGCGACTCGTTCGAGGAGATTGTCCAAGATCGAGACTAGGACGCACACGAGGCTCGCCATGAGCTTTGTGTTCCCTGAGTCTGAGTAGTGGGCTCCTAGAGCCCTGGGGACGATTTCCGTGGGGAGGCCCGGGCTGGGAGAGACGAGTTGCTGACTCGGGGGCCTTCGGCCCTGTGGATCGCCAGCTCTCTCCCTTCCCGGGACATGTGACAGAGGCTCTGGCCAGCATGTCGGACTGTACGGGGTTCCGTCCCCGAGGCAGACCGCGGCTCGCCAGGCCCCGCCAGTTAACACCGTGGTGATGAACCAGTTTCTGAACGGTGTCCGTAGGCCTGGGAGTGTCGGGTGGGCTGTTACCTGGTTACCGTTAATGATGAAGTAGTTACCGTGTCCGCCGCGACCTCCGGTGAGCGGCCCTGCCGCGAGGATCCGGAATAGCGGATGCGCGTCCGCAAGGACTCGGATGAGAGAGGACTATCCTCGAGGATCCCGAAGAGCGGACGGTAGTCAATAACTTTACAGTAGTCATGCCAATGGGGTCATTGATTAGCTGGTGATCCATGCGGGAAATATATTTGGGTCCATTTCCTTCGAATTTGAATGGCACAGTGTCATGATAAAAACTCTCCAATTTTTACAGTTTTTACTTGCGATATATTCCAGTAGCCAAATAAAATGAAACATATGAATAAAAATGCATTTTCAGGATAAAACACGTACAGATCTACATTATTTGCCATGAATTTCATCTGGCCAGTACACGCGCTGTTACCATGGAAACGCCCAATGTATAACATGCGCTATGTTTGAGTATGACGCACTTAGGCAGGAGTCCAAAGTCAAAAAGAGCCATATTTTTCAAGTTCGTATGCACAAGAGTATTTATTCATGGATGTGGTATCGACGGAAGGGGACGACCTCAGGGTCTCATTTCTACCACATGTAGAGTTGACAATTATGTCCGTCACCATGGCAACGACCCTTGAACATGGCAACCACCATATAATCTACAAAACCCATTAAAACACTGATTTGGCCTCATTTTCAATATAATTCAATATAAATACAATAATTTAGCACACAAAGATAAGTTTCACTGTAATGCATTTTATTAGGGTGCCATTTGAATATCCATTTGGTATCCATGGCAATGGAATAAATGTAAAATTGGCAAAAATATGATCAAATCTATTGTCTGACAAAGTACAAAGTTTATACATGTTATATCGAATGTCATCAGATATTGATTACAATTATTTAGTAGTCCATATGCTTCAGTGTGATACTAAAAGCCTAAATGGATGCGCGTCATGACTTGCCCTAAAACGTCGAAAAAGCTTCAGTGCCAAAACTTATAGTCGACATTACTGAAATTTCTGTTTTTGGCAATATCTTGATAACTAGTCATTCAATCACAACGAAAAAAGTATCTATAGCTATGTTTTCATGGTCAAGGAATCTGCTCGTGTCAATGAAAATACATTTTATGCAAATATACCTAATGAAACGACATTTATGTATCCATGGCAACGCATGTAAAAAAATTAGCCCAATGGGCTAGAAAGGTTACCGGAGAAATATACAGAGTTAAGCCGAGAAAGTTGAAGGTCAAATTCAAGGTGACCACTGAAATCGCCATATCTCTAACCTTGAAAATGGGATCAAAGTTTAAATTCTAGATCACCAAACTATTCAGCATACATCATTTCCTATATGTTCACTATGGACCCCTAAGCTGTAAATTTGACAATAAGCGAGATATAAGCCATTTTGTAATCTGACTTTGAAAATAAAATGACTGACCTTGAAATTTAGGTCAAAGGTCAAACTCAATATCATTAAAATATTCAGAATATCTCATTTCCTATATGTTCACAATTGATTCCCCCTTAAGCTGTAAAGTCGATAATAAGCAAGATATTAGCCATTTTGTCTTGTTGAGCTTGAAAATGAGGTCAAAAGTCAAATTCAAGGTCACTAGAATATTCAGCATATATCATTTCCTATATGTTCACAATTGATTCCTAAGCTGTAAAGTCGCTAAGAAGCAAGATATTGGCCATTTTGTCCTGTGACCTTGAAAATGAGGTCAAAGGTCAAATTCAAGGTCACGAGAATATTCAGCATATATTATTTCCTATATGTCCACAATTGATTCCTAGTCTCTAATCTCAATATTAAGTGAGATATTAGGCATAATGTGTCCCATTATAAAGCATAGGAGAATTTAACATGGGAAAGTCCCATTTGGGCCGAGTTTGGGCCAAAATGGCCCACTTCGAGCGATTCAAGCGCAACGAAATTTATAGACATCATAGAAGTACATATGAGGAGTCTTATGTATCAAAAAGAAAAAAAGTTACTGAACAGATTTTGAGAAAATCAGGCATTTTTCGTCGAAAACGGCCGCCATTTTGAAAAAAAATGCGAAAATCAAAAAACTAAAAAATACCTCCTTGAATTATTTGTAAGTATTTTTCTGCAAAATTTCAGAAAAATTCGCCCGTAAACAAAAAAGATAAAAATGTGGACGACGACGACGGACGACGGACGCAACGCCATGCCAATAGGTTATCGGACCATAGGTCCAGTAACCTAAAAATTGGAGAGAAATATGACCAAACTTATTGCTTGACAATGTGCTTCAAAATACAGATTTTTTAATAAAATGCCATCATATATTGATCACAATTAATTGGGATTCAATTCAATCAAGTTTGATACAAAATATTAAAAATAGACCACCTCTAGAATTGTCCAAAAAACGTCACAACAAAGTATAACATGGAAATTCGAAACCGCCATTACTGAAGTTTCTGTTTCTGGCATCATCTTCACAAATAATCACCCAAGCACAATGAATGAAGTGTCTATAGCCATATTTTAAAGGCCAAGGAACATATCTAAGCCATTAAAAGTTGGATTTTTTGCATATGTATTTAACAAAATATAATATTTATCCATGGCAATGGAACGAATATGGAAATTAGGGAAATATTATTAAATTTGGTACACGATTATCATCTGATATTGATCACGATGATGTGGAGAATATTCTACATGTATAATAAAGCTACAAGTTAAGTTATTGTCTATTACCACGGCAACAATGTTTAATGGATGTGTTGATGAAAATCGAGGACGGGTTTAACCAAACCCTTCAAAAAACTGTACACCCTTTCTGACATCGACAATACAGTCAAACCTCCATTAGTTAGTACCTCCGGTCAGTGAACACCTGCAGTTAGTGAATACTTCCGCGGTCCCAAATGAACGCCTATGTTTTAACTTTGAGATGCTCTTGCCATTAATGAACACATTTCTATAGTTAATGCCTTTCTACTGTGAACACTGTTTTATGGTCCCAAATAGCAATTTGCAATACAAATGAACTTCTACTTAGTGAACATAGGTGAATGCATTGTAATCACACAGGGCATAGAATTCTGATTTCTGAGCAAAAACAATGTAATTAACATGTTTCACACTGTTATGTCTGGTTGGCCTTGGCCCAGGTTCCACTGACTGGTGTCTCACACACTGTTACGCCTGATTGCATCTTGCCCAGATTCTCTCTAACTGGTGTCATACTCTAGCTTCCTTGCCCTTCATCATACAATAGGAAGCCACATGTATTTACCATAGGGTGGGGTGACAATATCTAATTTGTAGGTTATGATGTGTTGCGTAACAGGGTATATATATATGTAACGTTTGACGCCTGTGGCACACAGGGTGCATGCGGCGGGCGTCGTAATTACTATAACCACAACCAGGTAACAGTCCGTCCGGACGAGTCCGGCCGTCATACATCACATCATAACACATCATCATCACCATCAACATCCTGATCATACAACATATGCATTAGTTATGGTAATGTGGCCGTGTGCGGAGCCTGAGATGTTACCACAGCGGCACCACAGAAGTCGCGCACGTGGGCATGTTGCTGGCCAGCCTCGCCGTCGGCACTGGCGCATAGATATAACCCTGGACAGCCCGACAGTCTGCCAGAGCCTGTGTCGCTCCATCCCAGGGCGAGAAACCGGTGATCCAGGAACGAGCCTCGAGTCACCGACGGTCCCCCTCCTGGGCCCCTTATTGGAAGTCGTCCCTGAGGCCTTATAGGCCTCCCTAGCCGAACAGGGACAAGGAGCTCATGACTGAGCTCACCTGTCGCGCTCTCGCTCTGTGACAACTCCAGCCACATTAAGTGCGGCCACAGTATTTATACTAGAGTCGTGAGCACGAGAGATGACGTAAAGCCATTGTTTCAGTACAATGGATCGATAAAAGGCAATACGTCGCTAAGCCATGCACGTGCTTCGAATGAGAAGCGGCCAGAAACAAGAAAGTGTTTAGAAAGAATTTCCTGCCACGATCTTTGGGCAAAATCGCCACACTACCCCCTTCTTACAATATTGGTCCCCAACATGCTCCGCTCACGCCCAAAACTCCCTGAAACACGACATCGCATTGCAGAACCAGAAGGAAGCATGGTGAGCGGCACCCGAATGTCGCAACTTAAAAGACTCAGACCTTAAGGGTCCGTTTTGGAAGAATGGGGAACGGCCCCTGGACTTACTGACTATACTGAAACGTGATCCAAAATTTAGAATAAACACTAATACACAAGCTAAAACACAAGCTAAAACGGCAAATCTCTGTTCTCAGCTCATCCACACACAACAGAGTCGAACACGTTTAATACAGTACCACTGTTAATGTTTCTTCCCAATGCTTCCTCAGTGTCAGGGGACATAACGCCAACACCCAGACGCTTCAAAAGGCAGGCTCAGTGAACATATCCACTGTAGTCCTGGGCAATGATATGTTCTGGGATGTTCCAATTTCCTTATTGAGTTGCTGAGCAAAAGGAATAAGTAGCACATTGTCGAGAACATCCGTGTCTTTCTTGGTCTATCACTGTACGCTGGTACCCACATTTAGCATCATGTTCTGCATGTAAGTTTCTGATTCTTTTCGATTTGACATCAGTACTCTAGTTGGTTCATTGGCAGAGGAGAGCACGGCTTCCCGGTGTGAAAACCCGCCAGCTACAACCAATTCACACCCCTCTGGCAGCTTCTTGGCGACACGTTCATTGCTGAGGAATTTCGTGAGGTTGTCCTCGTTTGCCTGAGATGACTTCCCGGATTGACCAATCCTTACCTGCACCCCTTTGTCGCACGACATGTTTAACTATAGACATCACTATGAGAGTAACTGTCAAAGCCCACGTCAAAGCGACGACATGATGCTATGGAGTGGCCCAGGATACTGGTTGTGAATGCTGAATGTCTAAAAGAAGGTGGCATAATTTAGGCTTCCCAATAGTTTGAACTAGTGCCATGGCATCTACAATGTATCAGACCAACTCAACTATCGAGAATAGTTCAATACAAGTTTCATATCATTCCAATACGCGGAATATCTGAGCTTTTTCAGTGGCAATCATACTACCATCTGTATCAGAAAGTACCTGCAGGTACGTGTACCAATTCGTGCTTGACAATTTTATCCGAATGCACGTTGATGCCAGCTTGTTATGCAACAAGAAGTCATCAAAATAGATCATGGCCTGGTTTGCTCATCTTGTTGTTTTCCATGGATGTGGTGAAGTTAACTATGTACAATTCGTCAAATGTCTTGCGCTTGTGTTTTGTTAAAGGTTCGTAAACCCTGAGGTCTGGCTCACTTATGTAATCATGCAAGTATTGATTACAACGGGTGTAATCACTCATGAGATCATCCTTCACACCTTCTACTTTTGTTGAGATGCTAAATTAGCTCCAGTGATGCAGAGCCTACCAGAAGCGGTCGTCAAATTCCTCCCAGCCTTCCATGCTTTCATCGGGAGTGCCACCACTAGCCAATTTGCTGGACATGAAAAACGACGAGCATGGAAAATATACTCAGAGGCCAGAGCTACTCGCTAAGATGTGCGATTCAAATCTGAGCCCAGAAGCCGAAGTTGAAGCATTTTGTGGCACAGCTGTACTCTACTGGCAGCACCCTGTCATCCATTAACGAACTGCAGGTGCGACAGCTTCATTCAAAATACCAGATAAACTTCCGCCATCACAGGATGCCTTGAAGCTGCACAATAAACGGTCTCACTACCCCCAAACGATGGTTTGGCTGAACTCACTGGAAGCAGATCCTGCCCTGCTGCATCCGACAGAGTGTGGTTGGAAAACAGGAGCTGATCAGCTACTCCCAGTACTCACACAATCCCGCCAGTGCCAGCTGCCTGTCTCCAGCTGATCAGCTGTGGATGCAAGACAGCTTGTGGATCTTTGAGATATGTCTGCAGAAAGAACAACCTCCCCTGCACGACCGCCTGGGTATGCACTGCTGTGAAATCCTCAATCCGCACAATCCAGCGAATGACAGTGAAGGTGACGATAGCGACTGACTCAAAAGGTATGAATAAATAATCATGACATGGATACCAATTTCTTTATTCTTCATAGCAGTATATTTATAAATGTACGTAATCTCTCAGTGAATAGTTTCATAATATTAACAATGTCAAAACTTTTTCAGTCCCGTAGAGATGAATATGGAGAAGCTCGATAGTTTTGACGTTGATGTTTGGTACGAGTACTCCAAATTAGTACGAGTACTCCAAATTATACCGTTTGACCTGAATTTTTTTAGCTCCTCGATAATATTCTTTCAAACATACTCGCAATGTGTGGAATAAACACTCACAATCACAAATTTCTCATTTGCATATCACATCACATTTAGTGTTGCCATGGTAACAGCGCGTGGATTGGCCATATGAAATTCATGGTGAATAATGTAGACATGTAGGTGTTGTATCCTGGAAATACATTTTTGCTCATAAGTTTTATTTTATCTGGCTACTGGAATATATAGCAAGTATGAAATATAAAAATTGGAGAGTTTTTATCATGACACTGTGCCATTCAAATTCGAAGGAAATGGACCCAAATATATTTCCCGCATGGATCGCCAGCTAATCAATGACCCCATTGGCATGACTACAATACTCAACTCTACATATGTGGATAGTTTCAACTTATTGTACGGAATAGAAATTGAATCATACATTATTAATGAACATACTCATGGTGAATGATTTTCGTGGCCAGAATTTCCGGCGGCAGAAAGCGTACGAGAGGGGTAACTTCAAGCGCCGTTTCCATGGTGACTGAGTCACTTTAAAATTTTACATGTGGTAGAAATGACACCCTGAGACAATTAGCTTTCCATTGATACCACATGTAAAAATATGTGAGCTGTGCAAGCGAAATCTATAAATAATGGCCTTTCTGAGATTTGGCCTCTGGACTATGTATGCTTCACGCTCATGTTATTTTGACCCTCTGTGACATACATCATGTTAACATTTACGTAACCACGGCAACTGGCACTGTTTCAGGCCACAAGAGCTGCCAAAAGTTCATCAGAAGAGCCCTGCCTTTTCCCTGGATATGCATATATTCAAATGATGAGGTCTGTCCCAAGAGATATATATTTTTTTTTGTCTGCAATTTTGGATTTTAATGTCACATCCATCATGTTGCATAACTTGTCCCCAGAAGTCTACTAGATTGCACGGAAACGAGCTTGTAATTTGGGCAAATTACAAGTCTATGACATAAACATATTACCTCCAATTAGCTTGTACTATGACCTCAAAATCAAATTGTTTTTTTTTTTCAGTTATCACCGACAAAATTGGTGTGAATCATGAAATGTTGAGGACAGTTTCAGACAAATTACCTGGTGAATTGCCATGTTGCGAGATTCATAACTGCCCCGACATGGTAGACTGTTGAAAATTTGGCAATATGTATATCCAAAAAGGAAAACAACACAATTATTACCAAATATATCCAAAATCATTTGGCAAACTGATAGTTCACTTTTTTGCTTTCAGGTATATCATGTATATTGTGTATGGCCACAATGGTCTAACTGTTACTGTTTTCGCACAACATGAACAAGATGAAATGTTGCTATTGCGTTTGTGACCTATCTGTCGGTACAATCTATGTTTTATTTGTCGGAGAGAAACAAAATATTGATATCAATACTGATACATGGTCACATTTTCTACCTGAAACCGCAAAACCTGCTAGATCTATATTTGGGAAATATATTTTAGTAGTTATGAATAATGAAGTGCTGATGAAATTGTTGGCACAGAAGGGGGGGTAGGGGAGGGGGGTTATAAATACATGTATGGAAGAAAGACGTGGAAACCAGATACTTGTAATCATGTCATAGTGCTTTTAGCATATTATCCTTTTCAAGGTTGATAATCACTTCATCTCACTTACCGATGAATTGTTATGTACCGAAGTGAAGACCGCCCTATGTCGAATCAATTCAGGGTATTTGACATGCGATATATACCGTACGTGTAAAGACCCTTTATACCCAAACATTATATTGTATAGGCCTACAGGTATGCAATTCAATTATGCCAAAGTAATTATAGGCCTGTCCCGCAACATCCCTCATAATTAGCCATCATGCACTCTCCCGGAAATATGTACAACATGTAAAGACACATTCTAAGCCACCAGCTCTCGTGTGTTACCACGGCAATCAATTCTCAAAGACAGCGTACATACCTTTGCTTCGGCTGTGCTGGACAAAGACTGGAGACGAGAGGTCATGTTCGACAGACTCTGCTCGAACGCCGATACCACGTGCGCCTGCAAGTACAGAACGAACGGGAGACAAGCTTGATTAGACGAGTGAATAGCAGAAAGTACCAGACATGGTCATATTCATGATTTAGTGAGAAAAACAGGTTATTGTCTCATCTACTTTTACACATATTATATTTCTTTTCTGTTCATATTAACCTGTCAGAGTATCTTTATTACTGTTTATTATTATGATATACATGTAATATTGCCTAGCTTGTTTATGCACATACATTTTCATAATTTACATGCTGTATTTATACACAATATTGATAAATTGATGTGAAATGGTGAGAGATTATAGCCGGTACATGGACAAAATATCACACAATACACAATGGAATACATAAAATTACTGAAAACGACATGATAAATCATGGTGCATGTTACACAAAGCACTATAAATATCATTTGCCTGCAGTTTTAATGTTTGTAGGATGCATTATGTAACTTTTAAAGAGGCAGATACACACGACCTGCATATAAATGCTATGAAAACTGGTTACATAGAAAACTTACAACTTACATTATTGCCAGTATAAATCTTGCATGAATATCTTTTTGTTGTGAAAGCGGAACCATTCGACAAGGAATAGCAATATGAAACCAAATCACCAAACTTATTTATGGGCTGTCATCCTTATGCAACTAGAAAACCCGCACAAATAGTGAGTGGGCAGTGAGCACACCAGTAACATTGTCACAGTAGCGATCTTTTTTGATTGACGAAACACCCAAATATAGACAATCTTGTGTGTGAAGATCAGCTTGTGTAAATGTCACCGACTACTGTATGTAATATTTATTGTAGCATCTTCTCAATCCAACAACTTGGAGACCACTGATGCAGTGTACTCGTTTATGTAACCGAAACATTTTGTATGCTGCATGTCATCCCCCCCCCCCCCCCCCAATAAATGACATGTACAAGACATAATGCATGCATATATGCAATCAACTGCTACCATGCAGGCTTATGTAGGTCTAAGGTTTCTGCTATGAGAACCTGTACCATCATGGTTGTGAACCCATACATGTATACTATATGTGGGAGGCGGGGGGGGGGGGTACGCTGTAATCTTGGTCGGGGTGTAGCATTGAGTACGAAAACGCTGGAGAAAGGTCAATTGCGAGGCATCAATAGCAGACTAATGACGCGGGATACAGCGCTGAAATCAAGGGGATATCACTTGCGTCATCGGCCCACCACGGACAAATTATATATGTAGAGTATCTCTATCCCCAGGATAGATGAATCGGTATAGATCCACATGCTAAATCCCATGATTGTCTACTGACTGGTATATCATACTGTCAAAATCAATTTTATCACAAATCTCACATATGACAAAAGAAGTGAAGACAACCCCATGAAAACCTTGTTGTCTTCCCACATGTATCCCTAGCAAAGACTTGATGCGTCAGACTTGCATTAATTCCCTACCGTACCATCATCGCTTCGTTGTCCTCCTGAAGCTCGTAGCAGAGTCGCTGGCCCCTGGGAAGCGAGGTACTGCGGTTGTACCGATTGCTGGTGGTACGCGTGTACCGTGAGTGTGACATCGTTGCAGGCGTCTCCTCACAACTCTCAAATGTGGATGGGTATACAGCAAGTAATCCTTCACTGGTACCAGCACAAAAATGTGATACTACTGGGTACCATATATCCAGGTGCTGGAGACCATTATAGTCTAACACAATGAGGTCCAAGTATTACAGTTGCAGGGATATACTTCCAACGCGACGAGAAGTTATCCCATGGCTGGCTGGATGACTGACTTATTGACAATAGGAAGACCAAGTTATTGCTAGAGTTGAACTTGTTGACTCCCACCGCAAGGACTTTGAATGCTCCCGATATGGAATCGTCAGCTGCTTGAAAGATCCTTATATGTATGGTACAGAACGGCTAGACAGACAGACTGACGAACGGACAGATGGACAGACGACAAATCGCGGTCCCCGGTGATCAACACATGGTCCACCACCAGAGTGAACACTGTAGGATGAGAGAGCAATCTCCATGATAAAAAAAAAACAGTATCCTGGGCAGCGAAATTAAGTCATAGAATATCCGTCATGTACATAAAATCGGAGCTCATGAAATCGCCGAGGTGTCAGTTCTGTTTTCCTCGTTTTCACCTATGCCGAGCACAAAATTTGGCCGGACAGGATGTCATAAACTGACATAACTTTCGAGCTCACATGATCATTTTCTGCTGTCATCAGTGATTTTTCTGTGGTCGGCAAAAGCCTGTAGTCCTCGCAAAATTGCACGCAAAAGTGACGAAGTGATGATTGATGGGTTATTTCCTTTCTTGTTTTTATTCACACAATCAACGCGATGATTATCCGGTACATATTAAAGCTGTTTATCCAAATTTTCCCAAGGTATACATGCCCAACTGCAGGATATCCATGACTGTCCTGATCATATGACTCGAGGAATTATTTGTGAAAACTACAATCCAGAACTAATTTTGGAAATTTCTTTTTTTGCAGACAATCAGAGACGGGTAGGTATACAACACATTCACAATGTGAGCTGGTTCCAAGGAGTTACATGTAACTGCTCGTTTTTTTCCTTTTTCTCTGGCAATCCATGAACACAAGATAACACTCCATCGGTAAACATATCAATGCGCATTTCAAACTCTGATAGACGCCAAAACAAACACAGATCGGTATCAATATCCATAGTATTAATGGCTTATAATGCCAAAAACCAATTGTATATACAAGTAGGCTCTCAGCACCTAAGCCCTGAGATATTGAAGTTATTGATTGGTGAGACGCTTTGCTTCTCAGCACGACTGCGATATGTATCTACGTTGGTTCCAACTGTGCCAATACTTCAACAGTCGGTATTCGTGTCCGTCCAAACGAAATACAACTTGTGTCGGTTACACATAAATAAATGTGTAATTTTTCACTGGGAGCAGGCCCTTGAAGCACAAGGTGCTTTCTCCAGTCCCCGCCTTGAGCAGAACCACCACCGCTGTCACAAGTTGGACCCCGCCAGCTCGTGCTGCCGTCTTCATACACCAGTCCCCGAGCCTAGCCGCACGGCCATGTCCATCTGTCTGTCGGTACGTATGTAAGTCTGCTCAGTCGCCTGTCCGCCATGGACGAACCACTCCCCACCTGCCTCGTGCTCGCCCTCGGACATCACCAATTAGCGAGAGAGATTGCGGTGTCCAGGAATGCTGCCCTACGCCATTCACCATGCTATCGTTTAACGCATCAGTGACAAATGCACCTCTCTCTATACAGTGATCAGACGGACTGAGATGTCACGCGAGGCTTTCAAGTCTTCTCGGAACAGATGATTGTCATATGTAAATATTTTCTTGGAGAGTCAATAGAAGACTAGAGACCGCACGCGCGTAATAACTTGTGTAATGTCTTGGAGTGCATGTTATCGCGCTTATCGACGGCCACTGACTCACTGCATTTTATTCATTAGTGATTTTGAAAGGAGTTGGCCTTTCAATCTAAATAGACAGTTTCCTATTGATGCATTCTTTAGTGAACAGTCATGCCAAGTAGGCTAGACGAGCCACTTGTAGCACTAATGGGCCCCTCAACATGTTCTGCACCAGTATTGCTTGTACTTATACACTCGGGTATGTCCGTCCACTCCTAGTCTCTCTATTGGTCCTGATTATAGAATAGAATGCCCAAATCGCATCAGTTGCTTCACCATGCGCGCCCATTCAATTAATGTAGCCGCTATGTGTGCACCAGCGAGTAGTAAAGAGATAGATCAGAGCAAAACTAACTCCAGGTTTGAGTAATTAAAGACACACTGATATAGTGTTATTTAGGAACAGTATATAAATGCGCATTGGAATGCCCAGGTCTTTTCGGTTCACAGCTAGTCTCAAAGCAATTGATGCATTCAATTGAGGCATTCCAAAAGCACACACTTTATACATCATTTCAATAGAATGGGCATAAACTGTCAAGTTAGTTCCCATTAAGCAGTTTAATATGAATACACATAGTGAGAATCAATCTCTAAAGACATTGTCATCCAACTTCACCGTGAGATTCTATCTCCAAGTTGTTCGAATTTAGTATTTGGAGCTCCCGTAGAAATCTCACAGACACACCCTGCTTACAAAGGTCATCAGTTACGAACTGGGGTCATCACATTTCAGAAGAAAACAAGAACTCTTCAAAGTCCTCGATATTGCTCGATGAAATGTTCGAAATCTGTTACAAATCTCGTTCATGTCGGAACATGATGACCTGAACGCTCGGTACAAGAAGTGTCAAGCCAGTTCTATCGGCCAAACAACAAATCAGTTTATTTTATACATCACCAATCTAAACTACTACATGCTCCTTTTCGATCCTTTGGATCGTTCTGGATAGAAATTCGCGTACTGAAAGCAAGGCACGATCGTCTGCCTGCATGACTCGAGCGCTCCTTTTGCCGCCAAAACCGCCGCGCATATGCGCGCGCAGCTGCGCAGAAGCTTCACTTTTCTGTCCACCGCCATTTTTGCTTGGCAGCTTTGGATTTTGGTTCCCGGTGAATTCGTAGAATTTAGTCTGCAAACTAGACTTTTGCGATATATTCTTACGGAATTTCACCTGCCACGTTCATAGACATCGTTTTGTGTCTATTTGGATAAGTATCGGTCGATAGTTTGTTACTTGCTAGATCGTCAGCGATTTGTATAGCCAGTTCACCCTATTATCGTCCATCCGTCGTACTTGATAGTGTACTTGTTGTTTACATCTATCAATAGTTCTACGTTAATTTTCTACTGTATATATTGTGTAACGTATACTGTAGTTTATATATTCGTAGTCCTCTTAGGGTTCTTTTTTCAGCGCGGTCTCAGGTTTGCATATTTTGCCCGCCCTGTTACTGTGTGTGGTTAGTTCCCTTGTGTGATCATGACTTCACAATCCTCCCTTGGTTCCGGTGCCATGGACGAACGTCCATGCCCGAAGTGTCTGGTCAATACCCTCCGAGGAGGGGAGAAACACAGTGTGTGTTTCGACTGTTTAGACCATGGCCCGGTATCTATGGAGGATTTGAGGTGTGATCTGTGTCGTTTCTGGCGTCCCTCTTCCTTCGTGCAGGCGACTGCAAAGTATTCCGAAGCCTCGTTGGCTCGTCGGGATGCTTTGAGGCTTGCGGAAGCTTCGGCTCCGCAAGTCCGCCAGTCGCCCATGGAGGTGGAGACTCCGCCTGTGATGGCACAGATTGCGTCCGGTGTTAGCCAGCCCCTGGGGCTAACACAGGACATGGTCAACGCGGCTGTGCAATCTTTCTTTGCACAGTCGTTATCGTCCCTTCAGGGTCCCCTCCTGCCGGGTCTCTCTTCCCTGCTTGGACAGGGAGTCCCGGCCGGTTCTTCGGCTGCCCCTTCGTCGCAGGGAGAGCTTGCTCCCCCTGCTGGCAAGAAGTCGAAATCTTCTAAGAAGAAGGTTTCAGTTCTTGCCAAGGCGAAAGCAGCCAAGGAACCGCACTCCACCTTCGTCGTCCCTCAGTCGGGGCCGATCGAGGTGGAGGGGTCCGTAGTCTCTTCCCCGGGGCCTTCCAAGAAGAGGAAGCGTGCTTCCTCTAAGCGCCGTGGTGCTGAGACCACATCGATTTTCGATGTGGCTCAGGCTTCGTCCGACCTCTCGGTGGGCGACGATCAGGCTTCGGGCTTCGATCGGCGGGGCAGCTTGGATGGCTCATTCGGGTCCTCGGTCTCGAGGTTCGAGGGGGGAGAGTTCCCCTTGTTTGGGGGTGAGGCTCTCGATCGTTCGTGCGATTGGGAGTCTTCACTTGGCGGTCGTGCTCCTGGTCCTCGATCAGGGCACGATCGGGCGGGTGGTGCTGGGGTCGTTCCTCAGGGCCACTCAAGTCCTGTGTACGCGGATGTAAGTCGCCGGACGGGCGCGATCGCTGAGCAGGCATTCCCTCGCCCGTCCTTTGATGTACCCTTGGGGTCATCGAGGTCTTCGATCGGACCTGTGAGGTCCAACGATCGGGGGGGTCGAGTGGAAGCTGATCAGGAGTCGTCCTCCTCGGAGGATGAGACTTCCGATCAGGCCGGGGGTTCTAACTTCCGGTGGGCTTTGGAGTCGGTCGCAAGGCGAATGGACTTGCCGATCGATGCTCCAGGGCCCTCACGGGGAACCGGTAGGTTCGCGTCGGCGCCAGTTCGTCGGCCGATCCGGCTCCCTGTGGCTCCCGCGTTGGTCAAGTCCTTCGACAAGATCAACAAGGGAGTTATGGCTAAGAAGGATGTGGCTCGTACGGAGTCGACATTCCCGACCAGCCGTGTTCGACCTGAGTCGATCGACACCTATCGGACTGTAGAGTCCGAGGGTGGACATCAGACTTCCGTCCCGGTCGAAGACCCTAACCTTCACCTGCTTTCCCGGAAGCAGGGTACGGTCTGGTCAGCTTATGTGAAAAAGGCTCGCCTTTCTCACTGGCAGACGCTGTCTCATCAATTGATGGGGCAGCTCTCGTTGACAGATCACCTGACCACTTTGGTTCAGGAGTTTGTGGACGAGGCGGATCTGGAGGAGGGGAGTCGCGCCAACATTCATGCAGCACTCGGCGTCTTGGCCGGAGTGGTCCATGCTGCTGAGCGTGACAGTGCGCACCTGGGCGCACAATTGGATCTCACCATGCGTGATGCCGATCTCCGTCTGCTTGACGTGTCCGCTACGGACGTCGCTGAGCTACGTGGGAGGCCGCTGTTCTCAGGCTATACCTACGCCAACCTCTCTCGATCGGATATTTCCGTCATGCGGGAACATCTCCGGGATGAGGCTATGGCCAAGGCTTTGCTTGGGAAGTCGGCGGGGTCTGGGACAGGCAAGAAGACCAAGGGTCAGAAGCCTGCCCAACCTCAGGCACCACATGCACCCGCTTCTACGCAGCCGCCCTTTCGTGGGGCGCAGCCTCCCCCTCCCCAGGGGGATGGCAAGCGCGGAGGCAAAGGGGGTGGACGCTTCAAGGGCAAAGGGAAAGCTTCTGGTAAGAAGTGACTCGTTGCGGGAAAGCGTAGGCTCTGTGGAAGGTTCAGTTCTATCGGAATTCGATCTTCCACAACCTGGTCCAGTCGGGGGACGCCTGGCTCAGTTCGTCCAGAACTGGAGCGATCTGGCGTCGTCAGACAATTCAGTCGTGGCATGGGTGAAGTTCGGTCTCACCTTCAGATGGGAGGCTGGAAAACCACCGATCAGACCCAAAGCGTGGTTCTTCCCTGTGCCCGGCGATCGGGAAAAGTTTCAGCTTCTGCAGCACGAGGTGCAGCAGTTGCTAGAGAAACGTGCGATCGAGGTGGTCAAGGACGAGAGAGGATTCTATTCTCTCATCTTCCTGGTGCCGAAAAAGACAGGCGGGTGGCTTCCCGTTTTCGATCTGTCAAACCTCAACAAATTCCTGATCATACCCAGGTTCAAGATGGAGTCGGCGCTTTCCGTCCAGAAAGCTCTGTCCAAGGGGAAGTGGGCAGTCAGTATCGACGTCAAGGACGCGTACTTACATGTGCCAATACACCCAGCCGATCGGCGATACCTCAAGTTCGCCTTCGAAGGTTCGGTGTATCAGTTCAGGGTACTTCCCTTTGGAGTAGCCACCGCCCCTTACGTGTTCACCCGTATCGTAAGGACGATGGCAGCCAGGTTTCGATCGGTTGGAATTCAATTCCACCATTATATCGACGATTGGTTAATCATAGCCGACTCCCCGTCTCAGGCTATAGAGCAATCCGGGTTCGTCCTCAGGTTGGCGACCAGCCTCGGCTGGATCCCCAATTGGGCGAAGTCTCATCTGTCCCCGACACAGAGGTTCGAGTATGTCGGGGTAGATTACGATCTAGAGCGAGGAGTAGCTCTTCCTCCGCGGAAGAGAGTTCTCAAGGCGATTGCGGCGATGGAGGTCGCGCTGACGCAGTCGTCGATCACAGCTCGACAGTTTCTGTCCATCATCGGTCTGTTGGCGTCGATGGAGAAACAGGTGCCGTTCGGCAGGTGCTTCCTCAGACCCATTCAATGGTGTCTAGCGTTGCAATGGCGGATCCTCACCGATCGACTAGACCAAGTCGTATCGGTGGACGATCGTGCTCGGGAAGCAATGCATTGGTGGCGGGACCATCGGAATCTTTTCCGAGGGATGCCACTCGCGGAGTATCTGCCCGATCGGACCTTCTTCACCGATGCGTCAGAATTGGCTTGGGGAGCTCATATGGACGAGCACGAACTCTCTGCTGTGTGGAACACGAGCGAGAGGGCGTGGCACATCAATGTCCTAGAGCTGCGAGCGGTGAGACGTGCGTTCGAGATCTGGGGGCCTCAGAGTCCCCCAGGGACGAAGTGGTTGGTCTTCACAGACAACAGCACAGTAGTGGCGCACATAAACAAACAAGGTGGAACTCGGTCGAGTCAGCTTTGTTTGGAGGCCGAGTGTCTGATCAGGTTTGCCTTCAAGTACCGTCTGTTTATCAGGGCGAGGCACCTGCCGGGTCACAGGAATGTCCTAGCGGACGCTCTGTCGAGACCGGACAAGATCATAGGCACGGAGTGGAGTCTACATCCGGGGGTGTTTCGGCGCGTTTGTCAGGCGTTCGGGACACCGAACATAGACCTGTTCGCAACCTCTCGGAATCACAAGCTCCCGGTCTACTTCTCACCTCTGCCAGAGAGCGAGGCACTGGCTGTGGACGCGATGTCTCAGTCGTGGGACGGGATGTTCGGGTATGCGTACCCGCCAACTCGGTTCCTAACAGAAGTGCTGCACAAAGTAGCCAGGTCTCAGTGCGAGATTCTGTTGGTGGCGCCATGCTGGCCGATGCAGGCGTGGTTCCCCCTGCTACTGTCCCTCCTGATCGATGTACCACGGGTTCTCCCGATCGAGGACAGGTTGCTGAAGCAACCGGGGCGGGATATTTTTCACGATTCCGTCCACGTGCTCAAATTACACGTCTGGAGGCTATCGAGCGATCCTTCCAGGAGGCAGGGTTTTCTCAGCAGGTGTCCGTACATCTCGCGAGAAAGAATAGGAGATCCTCCTCTAAAACGTATGAGGCTAAATGGAGAGTATTCGTACGTTGGTGTAACGGAAGGCGCATTGATCCGCTCTCTGCCCCTCTGAATGCAGTGCTAGACTTTCTCTGCTATCTCTTTGATAGGCTTAATTTGAAGCCTACTACGATCGAGGGATACAGGTCCATGCTGGGCCCTGTATTCCGTGCTAGGGGGATCGATTTAACTAATAATCGTATCCTTGCTGATCTCTTGGCGTCCTTTAGGACGCAAAGGCCACGTGGAGTTCCTACTCTACCGGATTGGGACATGGCTTTTGTGCTATATTGTCTTACTAAAGCACCTTGGGAGCCTCTCAAGGAAGTTTCCTTGCAGAGGTTAACTCTTAAGACTTTCCTGCTAGTTATGCTAGCAAGTGGTCGAAGACGCTCAGATGTCGCGGCGATCGACGTATCGCGAGTCGCATTTGGCGCGGATGGGTCCGTTTCCTTATACCCAGTACGTGATTTTATGCCTAAAACACGTGCTGCAGTTGAGGGCGGGAAAGCGTTCTCCCCTATCGTAATTCCGTCACTGGGCGGTTACGTAGGACGGAATGAGCCGGACGCTCTATTGTGTCCGGTTAGAGCGCTGAAAATCTACATCGATCGTACCAGATCGATCAGGAAAGATCGCAAGCGATTATTTATTTCCTATCAGCCTAACAGGGCTACGGATATCTCCACAGCTACACTATCCCGATGGGTGAAGGTTGTAGTGAGGACTGTCTATGCGGAATCAGGTGCTGACGATCGAGTCACTTACAAAATATCGTCCCACCAAATCCGACACATCTCGATGTCTTTGGCGGCCAGGTCGAATATTCCGTTGGAATATATCGTGAGGGCTGGAATGTGGACTAATTCTACGACATTCATCGGGTTCTATCTGTCCAATGCTGCCGAACTTCAGGACCAGTCGTCCAGATTTAGACTGGGTCCGCTGGTCGTAGCGCAAGCTGTTGTGTGAACCAGCTGGACAGAAAAGTCTTGGTTTTAATGTGCACGTGTATATAAGCAACACTTTGTGTTTGTGTTTGAGTTTCTTTTTGTTACGGTCTCAAGTAGAGTTCCGTTTTCCACCGATGGGTGAAGAAGAAATTCGTGCATGTCGGAGGCAAGCGATCGCACCGCTAGGTGAGTATCTTTATTATATTACTAAAGATATATCGAAAATGTAGCATTTTAGCGATTCGCTTGAAATCAAGACTATCGTCTGTTTTCATGACTCTCTAGCACTACTGCTCCACCGCCTATCCTTTGATTCTAAGGAGCATGTAGTAGTTTAGATTGGTGATGTATAAAATAAACTTCCCAAATTTTAATTGTAAATTTGCCGTTTATTGTTATTACTCACCTCTAAACTACTACAGTAAAGGCCCTCCCATCCATCCCCGCCAGTTGTGTGCTAGGGGCTTCCTTTTGTCGTTTTTTGGACAGAAAAGTGAAGCTTCTGCGCAGCTGCGCGCGCATATGCGCGGCGGTTTTGGCGGCAAAAGGAGCGCTCGAGTCATGCAGGCAGACGATCGTGCCTTGCTTTCAGTACGCGAATTTCTATCCAGAACGATCCAAAGGATCGAAAAGGAGCATGTAGTAGTTTAGAGGTGAGTAATAACAATAAACGGCAAATTTACAATTAAAATTTGGGAAATTTATTACATTGATAAGTGTAATTATTGGAAGCCTATTAGGCTTATCCACTATGTAATTTCGTGGAAGATTAGGTACATGATATATTATAAATTGGTTATAATGAGCCAAATCGTATTATGTTGATGCATTCCTCAATACTGTGTGTAAGTCTATGAATCTCGAGAAAGCATTAAAATTTTCCCAATATTCTCTGCACAAATCCAAGATTGATATCGGTTTACTACGAAGTTAATGCGCATGAAGATGGAGTTGGTAACTGATATAGAAGGCATGCTTTTGTTTACATGGAAAGACGAGAAACGCAAATCTTATTTCCATGATTTCCTGGAAATTAGAAAATTCTATTAGCCTGTTACGAAAAGTAAATCCATTAACAGTCACTTCCTGATAGGAGATACTTCCTGCAGAATTGTTTCATTATCGTCAACGTGGCAAGAGGCCATAATCTCTCATTGTTACGAGAGGCCCGTGGAGTGGCAGCCAGGGTTCCTAGGAGATCGAGTGAGAGGGGACATTGCAGACCTCTCAGCATATCAACGTAGATCTCCAATACTGACTATTGATCAAATAATCCATGGAAGCTGGTCTGGAATCGAACAATGTCCACTGTCATAATTGATTCTGCTGTGTAAGCGCTTTGTTTTCACTCGATCTGCAATCCGTGGTCCAGAATCTATAGCGGGTCAGAGTCTGCGAGGCTTTCCCGAATCTAACTGATCAGCAAACAATTAGGTCGGCGGTAGTTCGTTTGATCGTTTCACTATAATTCCTGTGCTAACTTGGGGTTCCAGCAAATTTATCGAGGTTTGAAGTTTTTTGCCCTTTTGCACCACTCCCAAAAGATTATAAATTTATTGCTCGATATAAACACATGTAGTGATATGCAGCCGATTTTTCCTGCAGACATTTTCCTAGGCGATATATCGAGTCCTGGGAAACAGAACACCTAAAAATCAGGTCTGCGAAATCCGATCGCGAACAGACTATGCTCATGATGTTGGTTACCTTCATCTACCTTATGTATGTGGAAATGGCGAGATAGATGTTTAAAAGCTCTGATCGACACGATCAAGGTCAGGGAATCATTCAGGGGTCATAAAAATTGAGTAACGTTCTTTATCGGGACATTAGCAGAAATCCTCCACAGGCTTGCTTCCATCATTCCCGTCTCAAATGTCATATTCAAAAACACTTTTTGACCTATCAAAGCTTGCCCGCCAGATATTGAGACGCGCTCGCCTCATGATAGATCATGGAGCCATATTTCTCCGGATTGGATTGCAGAAGCAATTGATGGCCCTAACGGGTGTGATATTGGATGGATAGATGTCATGATTATAGTCTTGCCCCATACAATTGTACCTGATCCATGCTTTGACAATGAATCATCAGTTTTGAAAGATTCAAATAGATGTAGTCAGATTGATTACATAATGTTTGAACATAATATTATTGTCTCAAGTTCCTAACTCACGTAGAGCGCATGACTTGTGTATTTTTTTCCAGGAAACCAAGAGCCGAGTTGGTTATGGCTACAAGTTACACCTCAATCACTTTGTGAACACTGTCCAGGGACGGGGCCACACACAGGGGTCATGGTTACCATGGTGTCTGGAGGCTGCTACCATGGTATCAGGGTGCAATAGATGTCAACTATCTTCCCAACGATCACTATGGGGGGCTGGGGGGGACACATATACATTAGCTGGGGCATGTGGTCTATATCACGGGAAGCCATATAAGTGATGGAGAATCCGAGATCGAACATACAACGCTGACCCCAATGTCACCCAGCAGTGTCCAATCGTACGGAAAAATTGTGGGGATTCACTATGCGATTGGCCACGTAATCAGAGTAATGGAGATAGATCATGATGGATATTGGAGCCTGACCTGATTTTTCTTCGAAGCAACTAGATATATTACCCAATGGCTATGAAAATCCATGTTTTATTGAACAAAAATAACACCTTGGAGTCTGAAATGAAAACCATAATGAATGGCAAAGTAACATACTGCAAAGAGGTATCAAATTTTGAACATGAAGTTTACTCTAAACATTGTAACAATTGTATGTTACATACAGGATGAACCAGAGCTAAAATGCATAGTATATCATTCCGTCAGTCCTTACAGCATGTTCATTATTGCTGAAAAAAACTGACCTATTTCTACGAAGTGTCAAAAAATTATTTCACTTTTCAGAAATGTGATACCCCTGCAGTGAAGACCCTGGAACATGCAGAAGTTTCAATATTAACTTGTCAGCCAACTCCCAGGTTAGTGTAAAGAAGATGACAACGTTCAGATCAAGAGACACACAACCGCTTTGTGAAGTTTTGCTCATAAAATGTAATCCTGACAGACCCATGAAGACTTTTTCAACAGAGTGAAATCAATACTGGTGAGAACACTTCATCCACTTGAGTAATACAGTTTTGCTGTCATAATAATCCTGTCTAAATTGCCTATTCTACCCATGATTTCAGGGTTATTTATCAACAGCAATAACTGTATCCACATGCTCTCCAAATGTTGTTATTAGACTTTCATTTCTTGTTTTTTATGCTGAGAAATATTTGATTTTTTTTTTTCAAAAGCTGTGAGAAATGTGAATTGCAAAATAAAACTTTACATTCGAAATACCATATTTTCTCACTTCATTTGTGATAAATCTCACCTCATTTTGCTGCTTGTTATGAGTTTATTATCCAAGGAATGATGCCTCAATATCCGAGTCTGCATGGAAAGATACTAACAATATATATATTCATGCATGGGATTTACATATATATCTCCCAAGATACCCGGCAGTATTTTCTCGTCTGATTGCAGGTCGGATTCGTAGAACTCTTCAGTGGAAGGTAGAACACTGCAGGAGACAGAAGGCAGCTGTACGCTTGGAAGCACGACTGACAGGTCTGATTCCCACCGATATAAAAACACATCGCCGCCCGTGCACAAATTTCACATTCACGAGGCAGTCGAAACAAGAACAACAACGTCCCGGGCCGAAGTAAAATATTACTAGGTGCGAAAAAATCACCCGCTACAACCTATTGATGGGCAAAGATGAGTTCTCGTACTGCATGGGAAGAATCGGTGAAGTGTGCGAATACTACAACTATTTTTGATGTTCCAACGTTCTGAAGTGTGCGAAATTTTCAACGAAACTTTCGGCGCCATGTCATTTTTACACATCGTCAAAGCTAGCGTTCTCGACTACAGCAACAGAAAGGTTTATTGCATGCATCGCGGCCAGTATTGGGAATATTTTCTTATGATGCAACATTCCGCACTTTGAACACTGCTCCGGGAGCTACAGTAGAATACTTGCGGTGTACCATGTGGAAAGTGTGGATAGAAGGCCTGGTCAACTGTCAATGCCCCAGCAATTGGTATACAGATATGTGGTCCAAAATAAAAACTTGAATACGATGCACAGACATACTTTGTTTCGTTTGAGGAAGTTGAAGTATGGACAATCTGTCTCAAGATAACCTGTTTCTTTCTCTCCACTTCTGGAGATTGTCAACTGTTGCTTGAGAAATTCACTACAAGTGCAAGACATGGAAAATGCGATTACGGAACAATTATCCGAGCACAGCCTTCTAAAGATTTCATGCTGTAGATGTTACAGCAAGTCTTCGTGATTTCATTTTGTGAACATTAGTGCCACACAATATATTGATAGGTCACTATTAACTGCAAAATTGTAACGCTTTGAAAGATTTGGGATCGTCCGAGAAATTTCTTCAGTTTTGCATGTATATGATTTTAAACTAGGCCCCGTTTCATCTTGTAAATTCACTATGATCTGATAAATGGGTACATAGGACAATATCTATGTATGGATTTGTTTCTCAAAAAAAAAAAAAAAAACTTTTCCAAGTAAAGAGCTATATCACTGTTTGAACAATCTCTTTTATCGACCATTACTATCAATAATGATCTCCTGTTGAGAACACATAATTACAGTAATTACCCATTCATAATATCGTCAAGGACCATCGAAATGCGGCCCGAGTGTTTGCTTAGTGACTGTTTTGAATTTTTGGCCTGGATTTTGAAAGGCTCTCAGTGAAACATATCAAACACAAATATTGGTACAGTGTGTATAAAACTATGATAATCTGACTGAACTCAAGCGTTTTGTACACACTTAACCTGGGGTTATCTGGTTATAGAGTACAGTTTATATACATGTATCAACAACATGAACAGTAGCCAGTAAGTGTACGTTACGATGTATAAGGTTAACCAAGACAAAAATTGTTCTAATGATGTGTAATTACGTTTAGAAGAACTGATTGATATCAATTTCATTGTTGTTGCGAAGAACTAAAGATACATACATATTCCATCACATACATATTTCATGAAATCTCACCAGATCTATTTCCCGCTTGATGAACCCAATAATTCACTTGATACAGGGTGGACTGAAATATATGATTGCAAGATGAAGTTCATGGAGTTCAACAACGGAGGGGGAGGGGGGTTCAAATCGTCGGGGACCATCTAATTAAGCTGCACCTTGTCATATGACATGTTTGTACAGGGAATTCGAATGAGAGTGGTAATGAGACAAGCTGGAAGTGTCTCATATTGACTTGAGAACTTTGTCCTTGGCATCTGTTGGATTTAGGGCATCCTCCCATTGTCAACTCGCCCCAGAAAACACTCCAAGAGTCAGCGACAAATTGTAATAATTCTGAGTGGGCTGTCCGTCCGTCCTGGTCGCTTGCCACATTTGGCACCACGCTGCGTTCGATGACGGTGATGTATTTGGAGGCCAAGTTATTACAGAATGGACCACGCGCCATACACCAGTAAAAGAAGTATAACATGGGCAGTTTCAATATCTGCAGCAGCACTGCAGCTGAATGGACGAAGAATCCACAGGAAATGTTCTGTTCATGCGTGTATTTTTGTCACTGACATCTGTTTTGTACTTGTAATATTGAACGGGGAGTTGATAATGCATTCTATGAAAAACTTTCATACCATCCATTCACTTTGTTAGTAACAGCACATAATTGATAAAAATCAAATTCATCTCTTCAATATCTACATATATAAACACCTATCTTCTACACATTTTCTCTCAATGATAAGAACAAACCCATCCCATCATAAAACTACATTTCAATATGCATGAGGCAAAAGTTTCAAGTAAAGATTGTGTTATGATTGACTGTTATGCGTTGTCCCAAATTAGTCTTTGTAGACTCATTATCATTGTTATGCAACAAAGCTATTTCTATGCTAATTTGCCAACAAGTAACATCTCTAGGGCCGTTATAAAACACATCAAACTGAGCTGGGAATTGTGTTTTTAATATAGAAGACCCCATAATATGCATATTTCTTATGTCTGACTTATGCACATTCCTTATTCTAGGCCACCCTGGACGATTATGAGCTGAATTGCTATTCAATCAATATCATTATAATTCTCACCCAACTGTTGTCTTATCCATTTGCTTACTGCAGTTTATGCATTCTAAATGCTTATGTGCTCAGATTATATAAACTTGCATGTTATTGGAATTCTCAGAGCCTCTATATAGAAAACTCGAAAATAATGGCACAGTTATTCCAGCATAAAAATACACCATTCGCAAACAACTTGTATTTACATCCAGGCTATAATGGCAATGGGTAAAATATCATCAAAACAAAGGGGCTCTGATCTTTATGCCACCATGAAACTCTCTTCCGGGAAACGCTAACCAACAAATCAAAAGCAGTATATCTAGGGGTTTTGTTGCCTATATCAGGCCATTGATTGCGATGTAATGGGCCTGCTCTGGATTCCATTGCCTGTCTGGTGCTGGATTGGACATAAAACTTCAGCAAACACACGAGCAACATTCTTTTGAGGCAAAACCCAAACCTGCATGGGCATACCACCATGCAACAAAACTTTGCGAGAAGTAGACCAAGACGGTTATACATTCCAACTTCGCTGTGCACAGTGCAGCTAGGAAACCACGCAAACTCCTGATAAAACGGTAATTTACTGGATAGTTCCTCTCTCTTGGAGGTGCAATGCTTATGGGTCCGGAAATCATTCCACAAGGAAGGAACAAACCTGGAGAACCTGTCTGGAACATGTCACTGATAACACACTAAATCATATCCCACCTACTATCTGATAAGAATGGGAAGATATCATGTCCCAGCTGTTATCTGATAACATGGGAAGATATCATATCCCACGTACTATCTGATTAAAACAGGAAGATATCATGTCCAAGCTGTTATCAGATAGTACGACAAATTAATATGTCCCAACCGATAACTGATAGAATGGCCAGCCGCAGATATCATAGCCGAAGCCGTCATCTGATAAAATTGGAAGATATCACATATAAAACATGCAGATATATAATTCCCCACCCAATGTCTGTCAAAACAGGATATATTTGAGTAGCCCATTACAGCCCATTATATACACATCACACAAATCATCGGAATGTTTCAACCATTTCACAACAATGGTGGTATTACCTTCACCATAATGTTTCAAAGGTTCGGGGCAACAAGAGCACTCCTGGTACCATTATGATGACAATATTTCTGGGACATTATGATTTTGAGATATATTCTTTTCATTTCCGACTATCTAATGCTCAAAATTATTACAGTAAATCAGAAGTGTTACCTATACAGACAGTTGTGAGAGTAGAACACACACATGCTCAGCATTGCGGAGGTAACATAAACAGTGGAATGCAGACGTCACAAAGAATACAGAGACAGATAGTACAGAAGGGACTATATTCTTGGCGTAGATGTAAACTTACATTGGTGGTGAGTTGGTTGGTGAGTGTGGAGACTTTTTCTTGGGCCTGTTCCAATTCTCGTCGCAACTTTCGTACCTGAGGAAAAACAGGAAAATAGCCACATGCAAAAACAGTACACGACAAAGCGAGTAACATACAGCAAAATAACGCAAGGGTAAATAAATAAACGTGAAAAAGATTAATTTTTCATGATGTGAGCTGTTGTTTTCATCAGTAGGACAAACGCACATTCTTGGAAATTTCTTACAAGAATGGAAACATTTCTTTACATTATTAATGTGTTATTATTCGGCCTACACAAAATAGATACTTCTTATTAAATTGGATGCTTCGGGAAACTAATCAACATGTTACTCAGAAATTTTTAGCTATGAAAACAAACAGTGGAGCCTGTGCATTATTGTTGGAAAACATCATAATCCTCAGACACACATTGATGAGTACGGAAGGCCAGATCATGCAGACATATCTGTTTATCTCGGAACAGATATTGAAATTGTTTGATTCTGATAAATCAAGAAATGCAGTCTTTTTCTCACAATAAACATGATAAAGTTATGATCAAATAGAACCAGATGATAAGACGTTCATTGGGTATTATTATAGACAAACAATTCAGGTGGACATAGGAAATTCAGGAGACAAATACCAGTTTGAAAATGCAAATTTTGCACAATTCTTCGCATACAATTTCAGATAGAACATACAGATCACAAAACATTAATTCATAGAGTACATAAAACTCAAAATATATTAGATAGGGTGTGTGCAATGAACACTGATGTCGTTCTATACCTCAGCCTCTAGCCGGGCCACTTCTGTATTGGCGTGTGAGTTGGCGTGGTTGACATGATGTGTGGACGACAGTAAACGTCGGGACGAGCTGAAATGCGTCGCCCGGTTGACAGCCGGAGAGCTGCAGGACTTGGCTTTGGAAGCCTGGAACGCCTGCATTAGTGTACTCTTGCTATCCTGCTTGCACACCTTGTTGTTATTGTTGTTGTTTATCATTGTTTTTGTTCCTTTAGTCAGTATTCAAACTGATCACAATATCTAGCAATATATCCGGTCTCCTTTTATTCCGTGAAGGTCCCAAGTCATTGGTGAATTCATGATAGAAAATCCCGACATATGTTGCATCGAAGACCATCAGAAGTTGACAAGATTGTTCAGCACAACAGTTGTACATCAAAATATACCAGTCTTCTCAAATCAGTTCTCAGTATGTTGGCCATCAACGACATATCGGTGAAAAATTCCTGCTCTTCATTTTCGGGAAAAAAACCTTCAGCAGCCTATGAAATGTGAAGGATTTGGTTATCTAAATATACAAACTCTAGATCACCTTACGGGTTACCTATCAGCAGGAAATAACACGAAGCAGTGAACCATAATTCTGGATATACATCTCATCTACAAAGTGGAAACAGCTTGTGAAGTTACTCAGTTACCGAGAGTTAACAAGAAGTGATTTTTGTCATATCCTTGCGTATATCTCCTTGCAAATGAGCATGTTCCAGCCAACTCAACTCCAGAATGATCACGATGATTTTTGAGAACATTTTCTTTTTCTTCATCCCAAATAGAAGACACTATTTTCCAGAATCCACCCCCCTACACCATGGTTACCTGATGTGCACCCCTAGTCCACAAACAACTTCTGTCCCAAGATTATATTTCGCTGTTCCTTGGAAACATTTGCCACAAATTTTCAATCTGAGGGTGTGGTGTTGAGGTTATGACCAGAACCCCATGAAAGAAGAAGGTCTCATAGCCAATTTGGTGCCATTTCACATCCAGAAATTCCCATCATATCCCTGCGATGCACATTCGACCTTATACAACGGCTGCCATTGCCATGTGGCTCCGATTATCCACGTTGCATAGCTTTCAGATGTTTATCCCTTTGAAAGTAAATCACCTGACAAAATTAATTTAAACATAGAGCATTTGAAGAATCAGGTAAACAACAGCAGTTATTTAAAATATTGTAGCACATCAGTTTCGAACCAGCGCGAATACAATTTCCAGAAAAAGTATATTATATTCAAAGTAATTTAATTCCTTATAATACATACATCCTTCCTGCTCTTGTGAACACGAGCCAATACCATCCGATACCTTCCCACTTAGATTTCGAAGACACAAAGCAACCACTGAGGATATATATGTAAGCGAAGTACTTCGGAAGATCCTGTGTTATTTTAGAGAAGACGGCCAGTCAAATTTGACCACAATCAAAGTATCCAACGCAGTATGAGATATTGAGACCTCCCATAAAATCGGCTACAGTAGGCAAACAAACCTAATTCCATTTCACATAAAAGGCCAAGGTCCTAAAAACACTCCAGGACCAACAAAGCGAGACAAATCGCTTAAAATATCCAAGGCTTTTTCACATGTTCACCACTGCCTGATGAATATTCATAAGGCAATTTACGTTTTGCAATGTGCAGATCATGAGAGAATCCTCGAGGGAATTAATAATATATCAATTATATCTGGCAAAGTATACTGGTGGCTCTAGAAGCAGGGCACACAGTACAAACAGACAGTAATTACGCCATATTTCACTATATTTTGAAAATAAATTGATGAATATAAACACCCGCACTCCCGTCGGTGTAGTCTGAATTTGGCTGGAAATTGTGTTGTATAGTTTTCAGTAACAAAATTGCATGAATTGCTATGAATTGGGTCAAGTACACTGTACACAACAATATCCCATCATAAACTATTCCTGTTGTATTCCACTATACTTGTAATATATGGCATTTCAAACCAGACACAACAAAGTTTCACATGATGAACCATGCAGTCACTCCTCATCTGCTCGAAGCATACGATCCTTCACACCTTGACTGCACCTGTGCCTTGGACCTCTCCTGACACCTCCAGTTGGGTCTCCCACTCGTCCTACCACTGCCGCGACCTTGTCAATATTTGGACATTTGCTCGGCAGCAGGGCCAGTGACAATAGCTTGCTGTGTAACTGGAGTACCGACGGTATCCCAGAGCAACTAGTGTCAACGCACAGACATCGGGCAGGTGTGAAAATCTGTTTCTGCGTCTCTCCGACGTGGTGCATTATTACTGCGAATGAGGTATTCGCTTCCCTCTTATGATTTATTATCACATATTTTTACTCAGTTTGTGCAGCAACTCCCTGTTTCCCTGAATTCAGGTACATAATATATCAGTTCTTTGCCTGGCTCCAACAGAATAATTTTTCTAATCACCATCACAATCTCTTGTCCATAAAACCCCCTGAGGTTCTCATGTCACAGTTACATGTATACTGGTACACCGGCGAACAGACAACCACGTAATACCTACATAATTAATCCCGCATGTAAAGTTTCCGAAGGTAGCAGGTAGCTTTTGCAAAAAGATCATCATTATATTCTGTAACAGATCTCAGGTTCAGAGAGCAACCATGTGTTATTTCATTGCTCAGATTTTGTGGCCGTTAACCAATTATTGGCTGCTGGACGAAAACCACCGACCATAACAAGGTAGTTATCCTTTTCCTCAACAACAGATCATACATTTTTCGTCCTGAAAGTTGTACAAGTTATACTTCTATGATTCCCTAGCTGACTGTGAATAGTTTGTTCCAAACGCAGCAAAAAAATCCCATGAATCCATAACCACAAATACCACATGTTCCCCCAAGATTTTTTTTTCAAGCCCAAAACCTTTAAGAATCTCTGGCACCCGAGGTCCTTCCTCCCCCACAAAACCTACCCCCACCCCAGCCAAAACAATTCTGAGGTCTAAGCAGCTTTTTGTACTCGGTGAAAATACCTGCACAAATGCATGGGGAAGGTGGAAGAAACCCGGGGCCTAAAATGAGCCTGTTGCTGTAGACCTCGAACCTCAAACGTGGAACCATATCCTCAACATACTGAAGGTATGTCAGACTTTCTCTCGACAAAGTAAAGCTCCAGGTTGTTTGGCGCGGATCCTACCATCTTATCGATCATACGTGGAGTGTCTGTCATCACATCAAAGCTACCCCGATAACAGGTAGCTCCACTCATTACCCGTACATACAGGTAGCCACACCTGGGCCGCGTGGGCAGATGGCAGTCTTCACCGCTGAGTAATTTCACGCTTGATTGGTGATTTGCTGGCACTGCCTGAATCAATCGGATGAAAGCAGATAATCATCGCAGGGCAAAGATTTCCAATGATTTGATCACATGGGGCACATTATGGTCATCATAATGGACCACCATCGAAATGTGGCTGATATCCTGAGGAGGTTCCATGAAGTTGCGTAGTTTTCATCTAACAGCACATGAAAACACAAATACTCCCTTCAGTTATCCAAAGAAACTATCTATTTGTTGCAGTGGTAAATCCAATTATTATTACCATGAATCCTGTAATACCAAAGGAACAGAAACTTTCTACCTGACAAACAATTTCCAAATCCCAATGCACGATCCTAACAAATATACAAAAGAGTACACTGCAGTGTACACTGTACACACACAATAGTGTACATCACTGACGCCTCCGTCTGTCAACACCATCCATGGCGGAGTGTTTGGTTATGCCTTCCACCACCCGCCCGTGCCTGTGAATGCATGTAGCATGCGTTTTGATACGATGCCAGGCTGAGTATCAGTCAACACCTCCCGACTCCTGCTATCACTTAGCATCAAACACTTAGCTCTACGGAAGAAAACAGATCTCAGTCGCCTCCTGCCCGGTCATGTGGCCAGAGTTCTGGGGAAAACCACTACCTACATGCGTGCGTTTTCATCCTTTTGTTATCAAAAGTCCAAACACCAGCTCCCGTGGTCCCTGATCATCAAAAACATACCAATTCCGATCCAAGGAGATCATTCTGGATATATTTCAACTTATGGGAAAATGAACACCTTGTTTCGGTTATCGTTGACATTTTCTGACCAATATGAGAAAAGAAAATCTCGCCTGATCCTCAGCTCGCTGAAAATGATGAAGGTTCCGCCGACCCACAGTGTAATTCCGAACACGTCCGTGAACCTTTCAATGATTATCGCCGCTCAGCGACCGCCATCCATGAAATCTCTTCTGGATCATGCTCAGGGAAAAGTTTTCTGGCCATCGAAAAGATGACAACAATCTCCTGTCGATAAAAACATCTGGCTAACTGGTGCCCCCTGGTGGGCATGTGGAGTACTAGCCTCTGCTGCGGACACTGTGGCATCTTCCAAGATCTTTATCCGGGCTCGACCTTGATATAAGATTGAGTTACTGACCGAAGTCTTACTTTCTGTCCAGAATGCTAGATATCAGGCGTACAATATGGCACCTGAGATTGGACTCCTGATTGCCGGAAATAGAAATGTTGGAGGCAATGTTGATAATTTCCCGGAGTAAATGGGTTCTTCACCCATTGACCCAGTTGTGGTTACAGATAACTTCACTGGCCCACTTTTCACGCAGATCAGGAATTCACTTTAATTTTATTGCTGCATTCCCCCAATGCCTACAACATCTCGTGTGCCTTTTAGACATTACCAATGTACCACCCACATTTTATTACTTGTATTATAAGATCTGGCAATTTGGCAAATACCGCTATATGTGAGAGTTATGGCCACCAGCCGTGGGAACGCTGTCGGCCACATTCGAGATGGACCGAGAATTCATCATCAACATCGTGTGAGGTGTGCCACGGGGCAAATATCGCAGCCAATCAGATACTATTACATTTCCCATTGATAGTGGATCATCGATCCTATCGGATCTTGCGGACAAGGGTACAGACATGTACAGTAATAGAAACATTGATCATGTGTGGAAGATACATCTGCAGTTCTCATATCAAAACATCTGTCATGCAATTACGTTTGTGATATTTTTTTTCTGTAATTTTTTTCTATGTTCCAAAAAGAACATTATTTTTACTTTCTTTCCAGAAGTGCAAAGGCTCCACAGTTGGCTCATGATCAGAGTCTCCCCCTGGTGAATATCTCAGAAACATTAATTTCTAGTAACTTTGTGAGGATTCACCAGGTGGCAGCACCAATGTTAAATCATACAAAATGTAAGTTTGTGTTTGTATGCGCATGTGCATTATGTTATTGTGATAAGCAAAACTAAACAAGCACGCCATAGAACTACTACCAGTCTTCCGAAATGAGACCTGCTGAATTGATCAATTTTCATAACATTTAATTTAACATGCACACAAACAATTCCAATGTGTTTTGTGTATATTTTTCAACAAAGCATGTCTCATTTTGGAAAACTAACTACAACATAAACACTGAAATGAACACAAGTTCAACTCACCTCATGGTTGTGTTTCTCGTCAGCCTAGTGAGAAGAAATAAAGTTATATTTAAAATTTTGAAAAAAAAATTGAATCTTTTTGCATACACATCAAATTTCATGATTTTTTCATATTATGTTGAAAACCTTCAAAGCATTACTTTCTTACAATTGAGGAAATATCTTTCAAAAAGCATCAATATAACCATATTGTGCAATACAATATTATGACACTTACAGTTGAGTAGACCGAGGAGGAACTGGACACCAGAGATAGTGATGAGCCATGCACTGAAACAACAATAGAAGTCATGTAGTGTTTGGAGCATATACTGGAACATTATGATTGTAAAATCGTCATAATGCAAACAACTGAAAGAGTTATTCTTTCATTGTGTACAAACATAGAAAACAAAAATTTTGAACAATTTACAATCATTGTCAAAATCTTATTGTTGTCAATTAATACATCAGGTTTTTCTAGGAACAGCAGAGCATGGAGAACAAGACTCACGGTCATCATCCTTGGACGACGAGAGTTTGGAGAGAGGCAGGAAGACGTTGGCGTATGGCGAGGACGACGAAACAGTGCTGCTTGGTCTGGAGAGACTGCCAAGTCCTGGGGACGTCGTCGTGGCGACCAGGGACGACAGCGGGGCGTAACCCCCAGGGCTCTCGGCACAGAGCTGTGTGAAGGAGTTTGTTCTCTGCAGGTGCGATGCCTCCGGGTGTGAGGTCGGGAAAACTTTTTCGGACTTGGTGGACTTGAAGCTGTCCGAGCGGTGGAGGCCCATGTGATTAGAGTTGAGGCCCTGCAGGATGTTTCGGCTGGCGAGTGCCGAGGCTCGAGCCTGTTGGATCTGGGCCTGGATGTTGCTAGACGCCGCTGACGAGAGAGACTCCATGCTCTCGGTCTCGGAGAGAGCCATTCGCATCCCGTTACCCATCATGGAGCCATTAGACTTGGGCCAGCTGTAGCCATTGCCGGGACTTGAGAGACCACTCAGTGGACGCTGCTGTGGTGTGCCGTCTGGCGACAGATAGTTTATGTTGACGTAGTTGTGACCCTGGTTGGGTGACAGGTCCCCAGAGCGGATCGGGTGGCCGTCCTTGCCAAATGTGGCATGGGGATTGGATATGATGGTGCTGTTGAACATGTGAACATCGCCTTGCTGATGTTGTACCTTGTTTAGACTGTTACGAGAACCAAACATACGGTCCTTGAGGTTCGGCTCTCCAACGCGTTTGCGCCCGAGAGTGTTCGACTGATAGTCGCTGTGTGGTGAGGTAGCTGTTGTGGTGATATTTGTCTGAGTCTTAGATGATACCAGGTTACCCTTCTTTTTCCTCTCTAGAGTACTAGCACTGTATGCCTCAGGTCCCATGTCCGTATTATGGTCTTTACTGAGGGGTGAGCCCTTTGTGGGCGGGGCACCAGAGCGACCAATCACCATGTTGCCCTTGTTGTAGTTACTGAGTCTCTCGCCCTTGATGGCGTCGGCGTCCGACATTCGACTTGAGCGAGAACCTGAGCTGCTGTTGGAGGCATTGCTCGAGGTGGACAGTGGCCGTCTAAAGCCAAAGCCTGATGATATCGGGGAGGTTCCAGGCCCCTGGCGACTACCCGGGCGGCGTAACATCATGACCGAGTGGTCTGTGTTTGTCTCAGAGTCACGCTTCTGCTTACCGCTGGCTTGTGCCTCACCACCGCCAGTTTGTTCCATCAACTGGGGATCCTCAACAGCTACTGCCACGCCCCCTTGTGGATTCCGCAGGGACTTTGATCGCAGGTCAGTGATCACGGCTTGGTTGCTCTTCTTTTTGATGAACATAGCACCAGGGATACCGACAGGGTAATGTTTCTGGTCGGCTTTGTCTGCAGACGCTGTAGCTGAGCCGCCATCCTCGCTTATGCAGTACTTCTTCCAGTTCTCGCCGAGGATGTTGTCCAGATTGTCGCGCCCGTGGACGTTGAGGTTGCGTGTGAGGAGTGCGTTGGCTTTTGGATAGAGCAGGTTGCTCGTCCGTGACGGCAGACTCCGGGACGTGACGGCGCTGGGGGGACCTCCGTTTGGAGTCCTCTTCAGGCTGCCATAGGGGTTGGTTCTCTCGGAGCTGGTCCCGCTGAGAGACGAACCTGTCGTGATGTTGTCATCAGTGCTGATCTCGTTGATCGTGTCACTGATGTCCCCACTGCTAATGGAACTGCTGTCGTCAAAACTGCAAAGACACAAGATACAAGTCCTTGAAAATCATGTTCGTTTAGTTTTGCTGTGTCTGTGGCAATATTTACAATACTCATGCACAGGGGGGTAAGTAAGACATTGGCGCATGCACTTGGTGAATAAACATTTCTTGCAGTTCACACCATTCATCAGGATTGTTATTCATAGCAATATATATCTGGAAAAGAAGACTGTAGAACAGTGATGAGTGTCCCCTGTGGATTGAAACCAATCTGGTCACCTGCAATGTATAGATCGAACTGAATGAAATAGTCATCTCAATATTATGTCATGATATTACGACTGTGTACATTGTATATTTTAGTGAGTGACTATAATGCACATACATACACTTGGTATTGCCTAGAGACTGGCGGTGCGGTGATATGTGACGGATCCCTGCCAAAATATGACCATGGTCGGGGAACACGATGACCTGGCAACTGTCTCTCTTGTACTACGCTGGCTGAACCATGCCCATTCTGGGAAGAACTTGGAATGTAACCATGGCAACTCTTGGTCATGTCAGGGACAACATCTTTGAAAACTGGCATGGATCTTGCTCTATAATCCCTAGTTTCTCGAAAGTTTCTTTCAGAAAACCGGCGCAGGTGAAAATCATCTAACATCGCTGAATTCCTCATTCGCACAGAAGACAATTCATTCTTACTGCGCATTCGTACCACAGTTCTCCTTTCTGACTGAACGGTTTCTTCCACGTTATCGACTGAGTCGAAGTTAGTTATGACCTTCATCGCAGGAGGACACTTTCCTGTCTCCGTATCTAAAGTATCTGAAGAACTTTGTGATGATCTTGAGACATCAGAGCCTGAGCCCTGGTAGTCTGATGTACTGCATGAAAACTTGTTATTCTTGTCCAAGAACAGAAACTTGTTATCCTTCTGTCTTACTACACGAGAATCAACAACAGTATTCCTCAGCCTATTCCCTCTACCCCTCTGTAACACTGGGCTGTCACCATTGGCAACCAGAGAATCACCATTGCAGCAGGTGGAGCATTCATCAGAGAACTCGAGGTCACTGTCGGCGTCAAGGATCGGAGTGCTGGAGCCCGATGACGATGAAATATCCGTGATCGTAGACTCATCTAGGTCTTCAAACGAGTCAGCGTGTCCCAACGATGGTAACTGTGGTGATGAGGCATCCTTTGGGGAGTCAGGGGACAGGGTTGTCTGGACGATGTCAGGGGCATTGTCTGTGCAGGATGGAGTCATCTTGGTGGTTGGTCTGTCTTCCCTACGAGCACCAGATCTCTTTGTTGTTGAAGACACTGGCAAGAAGACGAGTTGGTGTTGTAGCTCTGTCTGGAATGTCTGCTCATCAGACGTCATGATGCTGTATCACTCGCATATCCATGGTAACAAATACATCCCCAAACAAATGTTCACTTGTTTTCCTTTGCACCCACACCGCCAATCCACTCCATAATGATGAAGGTAGCCCAGTGCATGTGCCCTGTGCATTATGGATCTGACTTTTGACAGTCTTGAATGGCTACGCAGACTTGGAAAGTGTTAGTAACCATGGCAACAGTGATGAACACTGTCAACACATCATTTCTCCATCATCCAATACTCATCATAGGTCTAGATACACCTAATTCCAGCTCAGCCATACATATCAAGTGTGATGCTTAGCATGCTTAGTTTCAGTATATATTCACTCATCACTTTGAGGGTTATTAATTATCTAGACATTTGATAGTCTTCATGTCCGTTGTCGTCATGGATATCCATTGCAACATGTGCATCATTGGAGGCAACAAATCTGTGAGCATAATGTACCGGATTTCCCTGTGCGTGGTTTCCAAAACTCTATCCAATCATAATTCACCA
Source organism: Terebella lapidaria (assembly GCA_949152475.1). Classification (NCBI taxonomy): domain Eukaryota; kingdom Metazoa; phylum Annelida; class Polychaeta; order Terebellida; family Terebellidae; genus Terebella; species Terebella lapidaria. Next base: position 22,736,204 of record OX424558.1, on the reverse strand, counting down.
AAGTATGCAGCTCAGAATATGATAAAGGCGAAACAAGTAAATCGCAAATTGAGTACAAATATACATCCAGAGTTTTCAAAGATGAAGACACACCCACAAAATGTAGTTCAGAGAATGCCGAGCATGATGTTTGTTGGACATGATTGTGAGCATCAGATAAAATTCTGCCTTGTTTCAGGTGTATTCCGCCATGTATATTCCTATAAACAAACTCCAATGGCATTCAGGATATGGGCCATTTTCTCCAGATTTTGTGTCCAGACAACACAGAAGAATGATCCTCAACTGCCCCCCATTGAGAAGTGACCTCCATTGGCTAGAGAATTCAACACGGTACAAACGAAGGAGAGCTAATACTCCAATAGTAGAACCATATGGTGACCAGTTCTGCCAACAACATGGCACTTTACATTGGTTCTCCTTGGAACATAACCGATGCCAAAACCCACAAACTTTCACATATATTCCACAATATCCTAATTGTTTCCAATGCACAATGGTACACGCCGAAGTGCCGAAGATCTCAAGTGATTTGTATCCCGGCTTCCGAGAATTCATTATCCCGTTCAATGGGCGGTGATGGCACGTAAAAACAAAACTTTCGAGGGAAAATGCAGACAAGGCACATTAATTTAAGGTCGGCAGAGAAGGATTTTATCCATGGAAGAACTTGTGCATGCTGCAGTGTATTCTCCTCCAAGGAGTATCAACGAGAAAGTACAAGAGTTTATGCACACAAGCATCTGGAAGCTAGCACAATAGAGCATCTTCACACCTTTTAAAATTTCCCGTTTCTCACTTCCAATACACGTGAGCTATCCCCATGGATACTGGGAGAGGTTTTTTAAGTGGTAGGGATGGGAGTGTTGATATCAGGCCTAGGGACTCGCTGTCTGGACCCTCTCGTAGCCACGGTAACTGGGCATCCTCCCCTCAAAACAACAACAATGCATGCAACAATTGGGAGAATGTTGGTCCACACTGACTCATCACTGCCAGCATGCGGATCCTTCCCGTCTTCAACAGAATGTGCTGCTATCCATGATGTCAGGTCATCCAAATGTGTCAAACTGTCCAGAGAATGTTTTTATTTTCTAGGTGGTATCCATCAATCACAAGAATCTGGGGCAAACATGTGCATTCTAGCCTACGATTTTGCATGCACAGCAGGTTTTTTGTATGCCTAATGATGTTTTTCTATCCGGCAAGCTGCATCATACAAAGTCCACAACAGCAAAACAAAAAGTCTGATCCCTGAGAAATGTCTTGATCTGGATCAATGAATTCCGAGCCAGGATCTGTGGGACACTGAACACATCTTGTACCAAGGTACAGGTCACTGGCATACGCATACGCAGTCTCACCCCCTGCTAGGGTCGCCACGGTTACGTGATCTGTGCATGGTATCCATGGTTACCACCTGCCCACTCAGCTGTGCCCTGCTGCAGGCCACGGCAGAGATATACAGATTAGAAGATCAAAGAGACCTAAATATGCTAAACGGGTTGAAAAATAACTCCACATAACTTCCCCTCAATGCACGTGGAAGTACCCAATCAGGCTGATCCAGAATGCATTGCAAATCAATTCTGCATCAAGGTAGGTCTGGAATTCCATGGTGCAGTGACCTTGCATTTCCAATCTCCAACCGACTAAATCTCAGGCGTCTTGTGTGGTGATAATTAAAGTTTCCAGACGGCCACCCAAACAACGACCTTCATCCATGGTGTACTTTAGATGCATTCACGAATCACAACATTCATGTGCCAGAAATAATCTCTGAAAAATTTGTTTGTTTTGAATTGAAATTTAATTTTCAACATCCAAATATCCATGGGTGCTGGAATGTCCTGCTGTTTATCCAAGAGTGAGATTCTTGGCAGACAATCTCTGTATGACTCGAGCAGCTGGCCTCTGGTTGTCCTTGGTTACCCCTTCACGGATCCTTAGCAATAAACACTGATTTCAGAGATAGAAACTGTGCTTATCAGCAGATCACATGCACTGAAAGACGATGACAGTGTTCCTTGGACCAAATGTACATCACTTGTCAGCAGATGGATTTGCTCCAATTTATAGAGCGTTTTAATATTTCAACGTCTCCTGACAATAAAAGCCCTTGAAATGAGACAAAATACCTCCTCGCCACTGATGAAAGCGCAGGGGGACCACCACTTCCCGCACAATTGGAATTGGACTATCCTGGAGACAGATGTACCCCAGCTATATAAAAATTTATTGCTGACCTAATGCGACTTGATCACTGGTGGAATGCTACAAATTCTCGGCGAACGCTAACCGGCAATATTCTCACTTTCTCCTATCCCTTCGCTGGGTATTGATGGAGGGAACAGAGAAGGCTGCACGTCTGTTTACTGCAGGTCAAACCAGTGCAAATTTCATGACTCCGAAGACACGATGAATAGATGAATGCAGTAAACTGTGTGTGCAGACTGGCAATACAGCAGCCACAATAATAGATACAGAGAGGGAGCAGGGGAGGTTAACATTAACCAGGTTACGTCCTGGACAGGAGCTATATAAACTCAAGAGTACAAAATAAACCATACTCTAAAACTGACACTGCAGAGCAAACAACACTAGACATATTGTGCACAGGGAAATGTCTCCATGCCTCATTTCCAAACTCAATCAGTTAATGTATCAGATTATCCCAGGTAACTAAGTCCAAGGCAAATATTCATGTAGAAAACGTGTGGTTCATCAAACTCCAGCAAATTTTGTTCCAGGGGAAAATCCTTGAGGTATTTCCAGGACCTGTTGATTCTGGAAATTCCATGCCTTGACCTATGACTGTGTTGACTCCAATCCATCAAACTTTGGTACGCCAATCGATGCAAACAACCAGAGTAGTGAGTACCCAACGCCACCTCAGGAATTGTACTCATTAGCCTGATTGGTATACTGCTGATGCATGTGTACACTCTCTGAGTACAAAATCAGTCCCAGGAATTGAGAACATCAATCCACATGTTGGGACTGACCCATGTCCTTCAATTGACTCAATGGTGGGTCAGCAACCTAATATATTTGCTGACTACTACACCAATATCCACTAAAGCACACACAAAAGTCTATCTAATTTTTTCGCTCGCCACATTTCAATTCCAGGGAATTTCACACAACACTGGATATTTTGTCCACAATGATCAATACATATTGAAACTCCTAAAAACGTTCAGCAAATACAGTTTTTCTTCATGTGTCCTTCCCCTCCGTGTAGATCTTTTCACATCACATTCACACGGCGCCACAAGATCTGTCCCGATGATGTGCCCAAATTGTGCCGTGATGTTTCTAATAACGCAATTATTCTGACACCTTCCCTTCCTCCTGGGGTAACTCCAAACCCACGATGGGTCGCCGCACCACCCCCCCCCCCCCCCCCACTGCACAACGATAGGCAGGATTCCGAATTGGTAGACCATATACTGCTCATATTGTGGTGATATATCGCGGTGGTGACGTCCTAGACAACTATCGAGCCTGAACTGATCAACGGACACTCAATGGGGGTACAACAAAGCTCTACAGAGAGCAATTCCTCAATAAAAATGCCATATATCCCTTTGGGGTTCACAAACCCTAAAGCTTGATATTCCGCCAATTGTACCCCCCCCCCCCCCCCAATAGTACACCCACCATCAACATGACAAGCACCTGTCCCCATCTGGGCTATTCCATCCCCCCCCCCCCTCCCCCCAGAAACTTGGTACTCTATAGTATACCCCCTTTTCAACACGGACACACCCAAATCAACATCAGCCGATCCCGCCAGCGTCCATGGGGTCCTGAATGTTTAATGCTAGGTACCACGGACAGTACAGAGGGAGGGAGCAGGGTGGATAGGGGTCTGATTTTGTCTTAGGTGACCAGGGAAAAAAGTGACATATTGATCACAGTCATGTTAGAGTACAACGCAATATTTTTCATAAGTTTTATGTAAATTTCAACAAGTGCTGCAGCTGTACCCAAAAAGTACCAACATCACGTCATCTTCACTATATTTAGCAGTTCATACTTGACATGTACGGTGTATCATCAGCATAATTCTCTATTTTTGCGGAGTTTATTCTTTCACAAAATTTTTTCACAAAAAGATTCTGCAGTGCTGCATTCCGGGCGATCTTTCAACGAGTTTAAAATCGATAATCATCAAACAGTTTCTGGGAAATCCCTCGGCTATCCCTGGATCTGATTCAGTGAAATTTTCTTTTTCCGGCTGAATCTTACCCCTTAGAAGATGCATCTCGGATGTATACAACCTTGAGTCCCTGCCTAATTCAAACACTGGGCTTTGCTGATAAACTGCAGGCAGAGATGTGCAGTGTTTTTGGGTGCTTATGTTTTGACAAACCAGTGGAAAAATAACTTTGTGTTCCAACTATCCAAATACCAAGCGGTAGCCCACCCCAGTGTGCTGTATGCAGGGTCATTCGCTGGGTCATTCATTTTTCTAGTTGGTTTGATGTGGTTCTATTCAGATACCTGTCTTGAAATGTCTTGGCCCAATATAGCAATATGCTCTATCAAGCTTACTGAGATAATAAACAGTTATGGATATCTCTAGTTCTTATCAGAAATCTCACAGTTATTGATGTCTTGTTCATGGTTACTGCATTTGCAAACAGTGTAAAATTGAGGAAACATTGTGGAATGCATTATGATAACATTGCCAACTCAGTCATAATGCTCTCATGTATATGTTGGAAAATAAAGTCTGCAATGAGTTCAAAATTCAAATGTGAAATCTTACCTTGACCACTCAATAGCCTTGAGAATGAATAAGCATATAAGTCCAAAGAATGGCCACGATGTTGCTGCTACAACGGTGGCCATCACCCAGAACACTACTTTCCAAGCAATTCCGGGCATTGCTGAATTTTTGTGTGACAAAGTCCTTGTGATTAAGTCACTGTGACTATGTTGTTGGCTGTTAAAAGTTCCTCAGTTTGTGTGAATTCAGTAGAAACTGTCTCAATTGAGTTTGATTTTCTACATTTCCACCACTGCAAGTTTTGTCCTCTGGCCAGCAATCATGCAACTTAATATATTTTATCCTGTATCCAGGAGGTTGGGGAATTAATAAAAATTTCTCCATGCATTTCAGAGTGAAATTCCAAGCCAACATCCTGTGACACGAGGTAAACTTTGGAAATATCAGATATTTCCCGGATATTCTGTCACAGAACTTTCTCTGCAATTGTCCTTCTAACTTTACATTATATTACATTATATTATGATGATATAGCAATGAATATAGTTTCAAATTTAGTAAAAGCTAAATTTCTGTTTCAAGGAAGTAATTTCCCGTCTGGTAGCAAATTCAATCTGCATGGCACTACAATTCTGCAGGTTGCTCCGTCACAGCCTATACCCTTGAGATTTCTTTTATATTACTGGCTGTAAAAGGGCATGGCCCTATAATCCACACAATTTGTTTATAATAGACACACCTAATATTTTACACAAATAGGTGGAATAGTTTGTGCTTTGGGACTTTCACAATTTAGTGCCAAATCCAGACTTTCACAACAGAGGAATTGTTTTCGTTCAGTCATAAAATGGGATGACTCTCACTATAGTGCAAGATTCTTCAATTGTTCATCTTGCCATATATGGCCGAGAGATCAATGTATGGGCTCAGAGGGCCCTAAAAACAACCTGGGGGTGATATTTTATGGTGCCATATAGCGCCAATCACCTGGGACCGTGCCTGGTTAGGATCTAGACTCCAGGTTGTCCTCACTTAACCCCTAGGGAAATGAAAATGAAAATTTGTTTTCCCTGCTAGACGTATACTAGGGATTATTAGCCACTAGTATTCCTATGAAGATTTGCATTAATTATTATCCCAACACCTCCAGCTGATGGCCCTGTACATATATGCACAAAGGGTGTCAATATACAAGACTTCCTATTAGGTTCATTCCTAATTCTGTCCTTGTCTGAACTGTTGCAACAGGTACCAAACTCAGAACTAGCAATATATATCTACCATCAAGATACTCCATTATGTGGCAAGTTGATTGCTACAGCTAATTGAACAACATCCGGTATTGATACATTAGTTTGAATCAGATGTTTCAACTTGTTTCCAACCCTCAGTCCAGATGATCCAAGTGATATATCAACCATTTCTTCAATGTATCCAAATTGATGCATCTCCAAGCATTGAGTCGCTACTTGTACTAATGTCTGGTCAAGTTCTACACTTCAGAATGGCTTTTTGCATTTTTCAAAACTTTTGGCAACACATGCAGTTATTCGGGAATGCAAGCAGGTGAACATAAATTTGTACGGTCTCTGTCTGGGCACTGGGCACCTGCCTTTGCTCTTTGTACATGCATATTCTATCAGTAGGTGGAAAATTGTACAGAAACATTGCCTGACCAGTGGTACTTCAAATAGTAACATCTGCAGCAGAGTACCAAAAGTACACAGGGCTTATTTTGACATGTGGTCACTAAAATGTCCACAGCGGAACTAAAGCAGACTGAAACGGCACAAAGTTACTGAAAAATGCAGTGCCTTCGTCCATCTGTGCACCTCCGTATATTGTTATTTAGTGCATGTATACATGTATTTTTGGCAGTTAGGCTGCCTGCCTTTGAAGAAGTGCAATATCACTAAACCACCTCGACTACCTCTATAATATATCATGCAGATGGCATTTTTATGAATATATTTCCCAGGAATAATTCAAATCAGGATATTTATAAACTAGACATAAAAGCCTATAGGCTTTGTGGCATCCCCCAATTTTTCTTTTCTTTTCTAATGGTGAAACTTGACTGTTATTATAATACATATACCAGGATTATTGAACACAGGTGGGAGTGAGAGTTCAAATTATAGCAGTTGCTCACTAGACAAATGTCCATCAGATATTTGTTTTAATCTCAATAGGTATTAAATGTACAGACATGACAGACATTCATAATACGAGCAAAAAGGAAATTATTCTGGGTTCTGACTAAGTAAAACAATGATAATTTGGTCACTGCATGTGAAATACAGCTAGAAAACAAAACAATGCATGTAGTTTCATCCAGATAAACACAGTGCTGTTTTAACTGAATACAATGAACAATTGACCGGCAAGCAAGGCCCAGGCAGACCTTCAAAGCTGTTATCTTCAGTTTGGGTCATCATTATATAACCACCTATTGTTTTCTTTAGAAAGGGAAGGAGGGCATTGTTCCAACTTGTTGGTGTTAGTATAGTAAACTGGGGTGAGGGGACAGGAGAGGGGGGGGGGGGGGGGGAAGAGGGGCAGTGCATACAAGTCACTGATACATTGCTACATTCATATGCAGATTAGACTGGCTGACAGTGGAGGTGGGGGAGGGAGAGGGGGGGGGGGGGGTATTGCCTTATCACAGGCATTACTGAGCAGGGCTCTCATATACTGCACTGGCTGAGAGGGCAGAGCCTAGCCTCATGCTGGACATGCAGGCTGCAGTCAGTGAATACAGTAGCATGGCTCAGTCACAGTATTACATCTGCATGGGGGCAGGTGAGGGAAAAATTCTAAGTCCAAAAAAAAATACACCCAAAAAATTTTTTCCCCCTGGAAATTGCCTGAATCAAATTATGACATTGACAGGAATCGCCCGATTTTTTTTTCCAAAATGGCCGCTGGCGGCCATCTTGGATTTCGGGTCTCGACGAAAAACAATAGGGGTTAGGAGCAAAGTATTTCGGATGAGCTGTGAAAATTTCGGAAAGATAGATTAAGGCGTTCAAGAGTTATGATCCGGAAACCGAACGGTGGAAAAAAAAAAAAAAAAAAAAAAAAAAGAAAAAAAAAAAAAAAAAAACAGACAAAAACATAAGGCCTCCCGATTTTCAATCGGGATGCCTAATAATTTTCTTCATATATCTGGAAAATTTCATGTTTACATATTTTTACAAGCACCACTGATTACTGATTCTGTGCCAAGGCCTACTAATTATGCTGAATAAACATCACAATCTCACAAAATTAGTCGAGAAAAATGCCAGACAGAACCAAACTAGGCCAAGGATTCAGTATTATTAAGTTATTTTTCTATGCAGCTTATTTCTGTTGTTTTTTCATTTATTCAAGATTTATTTGCCTACCGTCAAGGATGAGGAAGAAATGGTTGCATTATGAGTTCCCAATCAATTGATTGAAATCATAATGCACCAAAAATTTTCAGATCATATTTCATTCCTAAAATAAATTGTCATGACCGTACTTGATTTTTCATCAAATTGGTGTGAGGTAACCATAGCTACCACATGGTTAATGTACACACTATTCTGATCAAACTAATTCAACATCTTGAATTGATTCTCCGAAGAATTTCGCCAGATACATGATACTTTGGTGACTACCTGGTATCAGGAATACGATACATAAGACCGACCTTATGTTTTTTGACTGGTTTATCACTAAATCCACCAGACAACATTGTCAAGTCTTCGGAAGTTTTACCCTGGATCATACTGCGACAAAGATTATGCAGACACATGCACCACAAATATTACCATAATGCTGAAATTTTTCTGGGCATGATTTACAAAATGTGCTTTGCATTATAATATGCTATGCATAGTTTTGTATTGTGGTTAACAGTGAGAGTGTAAACTGCACAGTTTTGTGGTGCAGTTCTGTTCCTATTATGTTCAACTTTGTTGGTGTAAGCGAGACGATCCAATTTTAATGCAGAACTTACCTGGTTCAACAACACAACATCCATACTTGAACTATACTTCCTCCAGAAAACAAGTAATATTTTAAAATCACATTCCAATATCATCAATTCTGGATATCACAAGACAACCTAATAATATCATTCAGGAACTGACCGTGCCAGTTGCTTCTCTAAAGTGTGGAAATCTTAATGGTATCGGCCCCGGCTCAACGGAAGCTTACATAACACTGGGCACTAAATGTTTCCGCAGATATTTTGTGTCTTCCATTTCCCCCGAACTGAGGCAAACACCGAGCTATTTTGTGAAAACAGCACAGCATCCCCAGCCCAGTAAACCTAATGATGAGAAGTGTCCAGGTTTTTAGTGGAAGAACTCCAAAATTCTTAGGGATCTGGGATTGTAAATTCGGGGGAAAAGAATTTTGTTTCCAAAACATTTCAGAAGTGTCTGGCTCCCCTAGTGTACAGTTTATGATCTTTCCTACTACAGTTTGCCAATTCCACCCCGTGTTTCATCCCTGCAATACTTTTTTTCTGTTACAAAGTTCCCTATCTTCCCTCAAGTAATTTTTATTTCTTCAAATTTTTCGAAAGAAATTTTTGAGATACACATCCCATACTTTCAAGCTTAGATAGCAAACTTGTACGAGGCAATCACCAAAATCATTGGTGCATATCATGTATACATTATACCAGATTCTATCGTCATGTCATGTCAATGGAGAAAGTTTGATGTCTGTGGCTATTCTGTGTGTGTGTAATATTTTTTCATGCACAAAAAAAACTGTCAATTGATGTGCTCAGCAAAACTTCAAAGAGATACATTTTTGTGCCCCAATCCCACCCATCTTCCGTGAACCAGAACAAAACCATTACTCAATGTAACTTTTTATCTTGCAAGTGACAAATTCACTTGTCATTCAAAGGGATTCTTTTTTCTCTAACCAGATATAATTTCAGTTGGCAAAAAGCTCTCATTAACAGAGGGCAGCCAATGACCTTTAGGGTCAGACCAAGTGCACAGTGACTTGTGGCCAGATATCCGATATTTTTGCCACGCCCACACAGATAAAGTCGTTACCAGTCCCAGTAAAACACATCATAATTCATAATTTATAGGGTCAGAATAAACAACAGCAGAAAATTTGGGCAGGAAGTCCCTATGATAACTGGATCATTAACTTTTGTAACCAAGTTAATTTGTGCCAGACATTTTTCATTAATATTTCATGCCAGTGGAAATTTGATATATTTGAAAGTAACAATGGGAGTGAAAAAATTGTACCACAATGACACATGAAACAAATATGAGCAGGTGTCAATTTACCAAACATGTATACATGTACGTTTGAAGCATATATAAGATTCTAAAGAATCTAATTTGCAAAATGTTTCAAATGAAATTTGTTCTACAATTGAATACATGAAATATACCGGTATCCAAGCCTCGTGCAGTGATTTTCAGATCCAGCCATGCACCTTAATTAGGACCATGGGTCCTGCAGGAACAGAACACAATCTATTAGTACTTGACCTCTGCTGAGGATCAGTGATTAGACTGCTCCACTGACACCTGACACTATCCCGTCTGGAATAAATGGTATAGACTATTCCACTGACACCTGACATGCTCTCCAATTTACGCTATCAGTTAAATAGACTCTCAAGGGATGATTACAGTTGCTGGAGCAAGCTGAGTGTACCACAACACCACAGGTAATAGATCCAGGAGTTCAGGTCAGGTCCCACATCCCGTGTCAAATTTAGGCCTTTGGGGAATATCATCCCTAAACAAAGGTCTCATACCATAGGTTACATGCATGTACATTGCCATATGATGGCAGAATAAGCAAATGTAATCAGAATTTCAAATTGGGAGGTATATATTCATTATTTACATGGCATTATGAACCACACAAAAATGTTGTTTACGACCAGTAGAACATTCTGTTGAGTGCAAATAATTTATTTGATGTACTGACCTTGCTAAATCAGAAGATGATCAGAACGGCTGAAAGCTCGAGGAATATACAGTTTCCATTGCACCACGCTCAGGGTGGCAAAAAACCCATTCTCTACTCCACGGTAAACAATAAAGTATCCCAGAACACAAAGTGTGTCGTAAATATAATAGTTTACAGCAGTGCATCCACATGCCATGAATAAGAAGCAACTTTTGTCGGGGAATATTGCCGATGTTTTGTACATGTACACCTGTATTCAGTAACTCCTCAGTGCTGAAGGTACAACTAACTACCCCAGTCATTACACTGGCAGTGGGTGTGTATGCTGGAGGGGGGGGGGGGGGGGGGTGAGTAAAATCTTAGGGAGATCACTCCTCACATATATACTCACTCGTACTATAACGCAGAGGGGCAGCTTGATTAAACAACTTACAGGCAGATACCCAGACAGAAAATAGCATTCCACAGCAGGTTCCCTGAGGTATAGCTCTACCTTGACCAGGTCTGGACCCAGAAAAAGGTGGAACCTTTCCGAGATATGCTTGGCATGGAACCCAGAGATCTGGATGCTGAAGTCTGGGGGATCTGATAAAGGGATCCAGATTAACACTGGATGACATGCAGTGTGGCCTTGAGTAGTGTGATCAGGATCGGTGATCGATTTCCATAAATTTTTTTATCTGTTTTCATTGGGGTTCTCACTCCATGGTCTACTATCATGGATTTCTACTACTACCCGGGCTGTGTGGAATTCAAGATTCTGCATTTTCCTATACTTTCTATCAATCGGTAGAATGTCTTTTCTTGATGTTTGCTAGGTTTTATTTGTTTACCCCCGCTGAGCTAGGTGTGTCTGTGCTGGAGGAAGCACTGACAAGCCTCCAATGTTAGAATGGGAGGGATCAACTGAAGAGAGCTATGAACACCGCTAATAGTCAGAGTGCTGCCTCTAGTGGTCAGAATTAGTAAGGTCTGTGCTGCCACCTAGTGACTGACCACACTGCCACCTGCTGGAAGTTTTGTGTGAGATTGTTCATGGCGGTATGATGCTCTCAAAATGGCTTATACTGATAATAAGAATTTCCCAGAAGATGGTATCGTCTTAATAGATTTTCAAATTAGTCAAACTAAGGAAGAAAGAGATTAACTACTGGAATCAATGCTCAGGTTTATCTGAGTAGATTTCTCTGCAATGGCTTGGAATCATTGCTGCGGTGGGAAGGTTCCCTGCTGCCAGCGAGATTGCGACAAGCTTATTTTCCCCGTTAAGAAGATTTGTTCAATCGCGTGTCATGTCTTCAAACACCAGAGGTATCACCCGATATATCCTCGAGACTCCCACGCGAAACCCTATAAATCCAAGGAAGCCCCAACTCCTAGCTGCCAATCTGATTGCGTTCTTTGTCTTTGCCAAACTTAGAATACGATGCCAAATGTCAAAGGAAGAAATGGAAACCTAAAACACTGGAAAGAAATGTAAAAGAACTTATGGCAGATAAATACTGGTGCAAATAGTACAAGGCTTGCGTAGCTAATCATAAGTGCCAATAACAATATTTTTTCAAAGGTCAGTTATACAGAATCAGTCACTCTGACAAAACTCAGCAGATATACGGACAGACAGATAGACGAGCAAACCTACCAGGCAATATAAACACAACAGCCGTGCCCAACCAAAAGGTCATATATTTTTTTCCCCATACTTTACCCTAATAACATTAACCTCTGCTTGTTAAATACTACTCGGAAGGTTATGGATAGTTTCAGAACATATCCGCCTCTTTGCTGGCGCTTTTTGTTATTACTCTCCTCCGGGCAGTGTTTGTGAATTCACCCGCAAAAATATGTAAATTTCTAACCATCGGGCAACCACCGATGGATGATGAGTATTGTTTCAAGGTTTTGCTTTGATCCCGAGGCAATAGGTACACTATTAATGCCCCACAATCATGGTCGGTTTCCGGTTCCTGTCCCACTTACCCCAATGCAGCCTGGAAATTATTAATATCATTCATAAACATGAATAAATATATGATGGCATATATATGCCCAAAATATTAGATTTTATATGAACGATAATAACTGTGAAACAATGGTACTTTGCAGTGATTTGTAGGATTTTTGAGGACAATCATGAAATCAAAATCATATGCCCATGTGTACTCCAAATAGTACCAGGTATAAGAAGGCTCCTTTAACTTTTCCTGTGTGGCTGCAAACATGAAGCAGATACGGTACACAAGCCGGACTGACGGACAACACAATAGGCACATGTTGTGGCCACATGTCCAGTAGCTTTGCTGACCATCAGAAGGCCGCTTCTGATAAAACAGTGTATTGACAAAGGACTTGTGCCGGCAGCTATCAAACTGCCCCCAGACAAATCCACTGCAAATATTTATTGGTTCTAATTCATACACAAACAGGTGCACAGATTACCTGAATAAATATAAGTGTGCATTGAGAGGAGAATGAAATCAGAAAAAGACCTTACCTACGTAAATACTCACGATACTTTTACAAGTTTGCCAAGTAAATGTTCGTGATATGCAAACTCAATTTCTACTTGTTCTGCCACATTTTCACCTCAAATGACCTTCTAACAATCAGAAATTATCAGAAAGTAGTTTTTCCTGACATTTCTCACCGTTTATTCTAAAATTCATTATCATAGGTATTTATGATAGCAATATTTTTCTTCATTGGGGAAGGCCTGCACTAATTTCATTATTCCGATGAGATGGAAAATGGAAATTCTTCCCATGGAAACAATTCCAGAAAAGCAAATTGGTACTTTGTGCAAATGCATAAAGATTTATGGAGCATTGATCATGGATCAAATTATGAAGCATAGAGTTACCACGGTTACGAACCATGTCTGTCAAATATCTATTCATCATAATAAACAAACTCCGTGATCCGGGAGCCATCTCCTAACCAGATTTGCGGAAATATTGCGGGAGTGTTATCCATCCTGTCCATCTGGCCAATCATCTAATGCAAGCGGCACAATGATGTTGTAGAAATGATCGAAGTAGGCTGCATTCGGCAAGGTTTATTCTATACCACATGATCCACTTTGTATTTCATGTATGTGGGTCGAATTGATTGACTGGAAAGAAGTTAACTGTAAAATGCATGTGGACAAAGCTCTCCAGACAGAAAACATACACAACAAAAAGCAGTTTTTCATTCCCAGATCAGGACCCTTTTTCACAGTGATGACAACTGATGCATTATGGGTAGCCAACGGAGCACTGTGGATGGTCCCGTGAAAAGATTTTTGAGGAGCACGGCCGTTTATCTGCTCAAGCCCCCATTGCCCTATCAAGTTGAGTTCTTCCGAAGCCCACACCTTGCCACTATTACTCAAGCCAGGTTACTATGGACATGGGGTTTGGTTGCTATGGTAACAGGGTTGCCACCTGGCAGCAGTTAGTGCTATCTATCTTGGGGAAGCTGGACAGACTTGAAGTTTACGCTGACCTCAGACTCTGGACTGAAGAATGTGGAATATGTCTGCCGCTGGTCGATATACAGGTAACCAGCTTCAACACACGTCCCGTGAATGGTTTCGCTCTTCCAATGGCCCAGCTATCGATGAGGGAAAACGTACAACAGAACACAGCCAGGAAGAAACCTGCACAAGCCACACTCAAAAAGTCAACATTGGTGTAATAAGCTTGTACAAAGTGAGTACTCCTCCCCAGGGAAAAACTGTTCCCCAATTTTCTAAATTTATGTTCCAGTTGGACAGAGATGATGCAGCTTCTCGGCAAAACATCAGGTTTTTCAAGGTACAAGGCAGAGAGGCAACAACTCCCAAAACATAAGCCACACCCAGAATTTTTTGGCCAATTAGCAACGAACCGCTAATGAGTTAGGCAGGTGTTTGAATAAGTATAACATGCAACAAGAAAACCTGCTAAGCCACACACATTAATAATTGGAATGTTTCAAAACTGGTCAGTTTCCGAATGAGGGTATGATTCCAAATAATTAGACAGAGATTTCAGCTATGCAACTTCAACAGTTTTAACCAATGGCGGTGAGATGTTGCCACGATACTTTAGAGTGCAGTTAATTACAAGAGTTGGCACTCAAAGGAATCATATAGCTTCCTTTCTCGGGATCAAAGATTCAAGTTTTTACTCTCACATAATTAACAATTACAGCTACAAGGATGAAAAAATACCGAACTGAAGTTGGCCAGTTTAATTCTACACCCAAACCTGAAACTTTACAGCATCAACAGACAACATCATTGGCAACAAAAACCTCGGCCCCAATCGTCACGGTAACATTACATGAACCCAGAAGATCCCTGTAGAGAGAAGCACATCCCAAGCTGTCTGGATCTGTTTTCTTCCAGCGATACACCAAGCTATTTACCTGAATAAATTGATTGTGTAACATGACACAAGTACGGTATCCGGAACCAGACCATTTCCATCTGCTTCGGTATGAAAACAGTAACTGACGCTGACTCACCAGTTCTGATGATTTCACCACCAACACTTCGGAGTGCCTCGCTTATCGCATGGATACTCCCAAATCCTTATCCATTGCTCATAAAATATTTTATTTTCCCAATAAAATACGTTATGTATAGCCGTGATAACTGTAGCCTAAATGATTCATGGAATGTATCAAAAATTCCATGATTCTGATCCACTTTTCACCACCAGAGTTTGCAATTTTCCCCGTGAATGTTTTCTGCGCAGTACCGAAATGCTTACCTTCCTACACGTCCACAGCCCTTGGAGATTCTTATTCCACTGTCGTATCCTGCAGGTCCCCTCGCCATGGCCTGTGAGTGTGAGGCCACGCGCGACCAGAACGACTGATTCGAAACGCAGGCCGACTGTGCACGCCGGACCACCTTGTTACCATGGTTACTGCTGGGGGTGGTGGTCACTTGAGGAGTGGTCACATGTGGGGCGGTCACACGAATGGGACTCGTTTCCTTCAAGTGACTTTGGTGTCTATTGTAGGTATTGTTAGCTTGGAAGAATTTTTCCCGTGACACGACTTGAGGTCTCTGGATTGGAGCCGAATGAGCTCTTCGAGCCACGCGACGTTGTGGACGGTCCTGCGAAGATTTATCCATACTTGTCACACTTGGTTTTTGCTGGTCACTATTCACATTGTGAGCCACCACCCTACTCGAGTCACTACTGTTGTTGTTGCTGACGTCCTCAAGTAGCATGGGGTCTATCGGCGTCCCGGAGCGGAGGTGTTCACACAGGGCCTCGATCTCAGGTGTGACCTTCACTGCTTCCTTCTCTACAGTAGAACCATCCTGAGGCGGTCCACCTTCTCCACCTTCCTCATTCGAAGATACAGCCTGAGGTGGACTACTATGTTGTGACTTTGCCCGCCTGACCTGGTCAATGGTGGTGACAGGGGTGGCACACCGGTCCTCACTGCTCCCGGCTTGGTTCAGGTGGAGTGGGGTCGGAGACCGGGGCTGGTCTGCGGCCGTTTCCGGGGCAACCTGCAGGGTGACCACCTCCTTGTTGATGATGTCCATGCGTAGTTTGATCTCCTCCCACCAGGTGTCGTAGCTTCCACTGGACCGGTCCCGCTCCGCATCCTTACCGGGTGCGGACCTCGGAGATATCTGGGCTTCCACGGTGGCCATAGCGAAACTTGGGCCAGATATCTTGAACGGAAACCCTCGAAACGTTGGCACCGGTTATTATTCCAAATTACGTTTGTGTGTGTTAATTTTTTTCAGCACTTGAGGTAAATCACTGGTTGTGGCTTCAAGTGCAAAATTTATGCAAAACACTGCATGGAATATTCCTCATATGTTTTCAATTGAATGGTGCTGATGTTTGCAGTGAAGATTGAAGAATGCACTGGGCCATTCTTTTTTTCTTCCATCTGAACAGGCCATAACCACACAACTGGATTCGATCTGAACCCATTTAAAATCTTGTCTATTCCAAAAGTCGCCATATGGAAAGCGAACTACAAACAGACCGCATCGTGGATAGACATGGAACAGGGTTTGGCACCAATTTAAACAAACCGAAAACCTCCACTTTTAACCCTGTACCCCAAACAAGACAACTGCGCAGCTTCAAACACGTTTTAGAAGTTAGTTACTGTCCTCGCCTTTTGTTGTGCATCTGAACGAGCTTCAAAAATGTGCGAACGAAAAACAATTAATCCGTACGTATCCCTGCCTCTCTCCTGTTGTGGCAAGTGCTTGTTTGCAGCAGCGGGTATTTGTGTGTCTTTCACACCTCCACTGCCAGATGTAGATGTTTTAATTCCAAATTTCTCAGAGCCCTGCATACAGCTGGGTTTTCCACGCACCCCTCTCTCCGCCTGTTCCACCCCCAATCAGTGGCCTCGATCCACTTTCGTCTTCTTCTGCTCCTTGGACCCCACAAACAGCAAAAAATCTCTGATTTGATGTTGGGTTTGGCAACAGCTTCAATGCCTTGCCCCTACCTTTGTAATGTTGATGTAATTCTGCTGAGGAGCATCAGTTTATACTAAGCATTTTAACTTTTTATGCAGGGCCTGCTGCTAACACTATGCACCCAACTGAGCGTTGTCCTATTTTGAACCAACCTCAATATGATAAACAATCCATATTTTTTCTAACCACAATCCTGGGTTTTGTTCAATTAATTCCCGAGTAGACGAAGTATCCCCTCAGAAGTTGCCAAGCAATTAGGTTGCCGATGAACAGTTCCCCACTAGTTATTTGTGCATGGCCTCGATCCATCCGCAAGCTTTTTCTATCCTCCAATTAACGAATAAAGTCAACATTCCAATATGCGCTGCACATATACTAACACTGAGGTGTTTCCATGTGTAACTGTTAATTTACCTCGGAGGTGTTTCTTTCAGAGCATGTTATTTAGAACAACCATGCAGTATATTGACTGACGACTCGTTACTTATTACCCATTTCTCCGAGGAGTCCATTCAGTGCGGCACAAGTCTGAGACCGGCCAGATACCAGGCGTTTTTGTCACCAGGCCCGAGCCAAGTCAATTTGATGACTGACACAGATAGACTTGACTGCTGTCTTCGTCCAATTCCTTTTTCACCTCAGTCCTTGAACCTAAGTGGCTACTTTCTATGTGGCATATCGATGCTCTCAGAGAAGGCAGGGTCCAGCGAGCCCGGTGGTGATGTATGGGGGCTATCCAAAGTTCTTTTTACTCGTGGTCAGAAGTTCCTGTGTTTTAATGAACCCGAGCGAGCAGACCCATTCACCTCTACATGTTGTTAGCTCCGGTGTAGTTTACAAGAAAACCATCCTAGCCATCCATACCCCATCCTTCACCACAGCCTAGTAAGCCAATGAACAAGGCCATGAAGACGGAGCAAAACGATGCAATGCAAGTTTTGATCCAGCAGGGGCCAAGTTCCTGTCAGAGAGCACCCACTGACTTCCAACATCCTCGACAGAACACGCAGCGCACTGCGACCAGTCAGAGAAGGAGAAAACTTACTCTCCCACTGAAAACATCTGTCTACAGTGGACACTGATAGCTAGGGCCGATAGACAGGAGGACTGGAGGCCACCTGAACTCTGGCTATTGTCTGTGCTGTCCGTCCATATGTCCGCACGTACGTAGGTATGTAATTCCAGGCAAACCACTTACAAACGGGCCAAAAACACCCACAGTGCCGCGGGGATGGTATCAGTAATTACGACCTTTTTCGCTGATATGAGCAGCTCACGTGGCTGTGCTGACATTGATGACCTGCGGTGGTACATGAGAGGCGGCATGGGGAGTCCCGGGAGCTCCCGTCCTGAACTTGTGCCTCTGAAAAGCTTAGTCTTGTGTACTGAGTCAACACCGGGAGGCATCATTGTCATCATCATCACTGGCAACATCATCAACATCATCTCCACTAGCTGGCAGCTACATGCTCATGCTCGCTATCAAAACCTCATCATGGCATCGCACACACTCCATGCCTGGGGGGAACCCACACCGCTAATTGGTTACAAGTTACAGCATCCCACAGCATGCCCCTGGACACGTGCCTTAGTGGTTGCCACGGCTACCTACCCCACAGTGAGGTGGGGCCACTGACACTGGTGCCAAAGGGGTCCCATTCCAGACATCTCCTACCTGGTCCCACACTGGGTAAATCACGGCGGGACGGGGTAGTTACCATGGTGACTAAAGTAAAGTTTACTGTGAAATACTGCCATTTTTTAGGGGCTTTATGTGCAGATTCCTACATATCTATATAGTGTATATTCGCATAGAAGCCACTGTATACTGTTTGTATATAATCAAACAAAGTTTAGTGTCTTGTCCGGAGGGCAACAATTACGGAGTTCCGCACAGTAGTGGTGGCTGGGGATGCCATCCATGTATTTGTGAACTACCAGCCCAAAAACAAACTGCATCAGCTAAATAAAGCAGGCTAATGGTGTGAATTATTTACCTGAACTAATATCCAAGGGCAAATTTCTGTAAAAATCTCGTGGTGATTGTTGTGAAATCAGATGTTCCAATTATAATGATTCTACGCCAGTAAACAAACAACATCTCATACATAATTGCCGTGGAGATGATAATGGACAATGACATAATCCACACATGACTGGTACAAAATTGTCACCTAGCCAAGTCAATTATCGTGATTGCTCTTTTACATAAAATGACACACGCATTGAATTCCAGATGTGATTTAATGCACACCCTTGACATTTGACATTCTATGGGTGTATATCACTCAGACTGTGCTGTGTTATGCTTTGTATTTCGAGTTTTACAGCCTAGAATGTTAATGAGCTTGTACCAGCATAATCATACAAGTGTACATTTATAAAATATTCACGGAGAACAGAATGATGTTCCATACAAAACAATACAGCTTGGCAATCTGAAGTCGTTACATTACAGATTCATCTTTGTAGGCGTCGGTGACAAATTACAAGAAAATACTACAGCTGACAGTAAAAACACTACACCAAAATATATGCATAACCATGAATACAATAGTTTACTTGGTCTGGCAAAAAAACACTATCAAACTTTCAAATTTTTGGGAAAGGTTTATAATTGTAGCATGATATGTTTTTTTTCAGCCCATTGACATGCATGGCTTCATATCATCAATGTTAAAATATCTACATATCCAGCTACAAATTTAATGTCTGTACAACTGAAATAAATCATGATTTGTTACTTGATACATGACATAAAACAGATAGTTGTTTGCGATAATCAACAAAACATCAGAAAGCCGCAGGCTACAGATACATTTCTGACACATTTGTGTCCAAAATCTTGTATCTCGTGCCACAATGTTTATCCAGTTTTATCGGATAATTACACAGCGTGAAACGTTATGCAAACATCATCGAGATAACACTTGCAAATTGGTTACTTGGAAGATCAAAATGATACAGCTTCACTGAATTTTGCAACATAAATATGTCACACAAAAGTTGTTATAGTCTACTGCCTGCTTGCATATGGATACTTGTATATCTCTATCACAAAATCCAAGTGATAAGTGAAAAGCGATAAACATAATTTCACTTTTTTCTTTCTTTCTGGAAACACCACATGCTCTACAAGTATGCAATACTTGTCATTGAAATTTATTTTCATTTCTATGACTTTCGTATCAGTATATCAATTTTATCACATTTTTTTCCCCTTGGAACTGGTCATAATCACATATTATCATGGAGTATACAGGTCTTTAAGCCTCATCATAATGTGCTGTTTCTCAAGCTTTACTTTTCCAAATTGAACATCATAATGTACCCAGAAAGCAATCATAATGTAAGCGATTGAAGTCTACAATGTACAACATGTCCATAACCACTCACGATAACCATATTGCACATTATGCCACAAAATAATACTGTATAATACCGGTATGTGTTCGTTATCCTGATATAAATCAGCATACAAAAAATCAATATCTGCATCAGTAGATCAGTACAAAACCAATTGCCATGGTGACCAGTCAGAAAGGAAGGTCCATTTCCAATTGTAATTTGTCCATTGAGAGATCAGTTTTTCATGTTTGTTGGCCTTATCTCCATCTGAAAATTGGGGCCAGTTCCTTGCACCAAATAACACTTTATCAATTCCCAGAGTCCCTGATAACTCATGTGTGTGTTTGTCTCTGTTTAGCACATAATCGATATTGCCACTTGCTATGTGAATTTTTGTCTTTTCACTAGATTGACTGCAAAAGTAGCCTCATTGATTTTATCTCCTTGGGTGTTTCTGACTTTTTTTCTCACACTTCAAAGAGGATGAAGCAATTTAAATGTTATTAGAGACTTCCAGTTTAATGGAGACTTCAGAATCTTCTATTTGTTATGTTCGGGATTTACTCTAGTGAGATTTTTGTGTGCGTGTACCATGTCTCAATACTTACGAAATACATATCTGACATTTTTTTTATTATTGAATATTTACTCAAATGTATGAATCATATAGTTTTAATATCCCTAGCCGGGCCATATAGATGGATATCTTCAGGTCACACTATGTGCCCCAGTAGATGCATGCCAAAACAGATGAACATTTCAACATCTCAAAAACATTATTTTGCACAATCATGTTTTCATTCCCGGCACAAAGCTATGAGCACACTGCCGTGCATGGAGTCTCGTAATATTAGATTATAGTTGCTATGGCAACGTCATCGGATCCGATGCGGGTGTCATCAGTCCAGACCAAGGTACGACACATTATGATCTTTTCATGACATTTATTCCGCAAATATTCATTCAAGCAGCACAGTAATCTTTCCAGTTATTGCACTCTATTCTATTTCCTGACATGAGTATGATATTGGTTATCAGTGTCCATAGTCTGAAGCTGGAGGGATAATCTAGTAAAGTCCCAGTATCAAAGCATTGAAAACTACCCAGTGGAAAGAGATTTGGAGAGGAATAAACTGAAAGAAACCGAGTCAATTGCAATGTATGATGGGGAGAAAATCTCATTCTGGCACTTCCCACATCCAAATTGAAAAGCACTGAGACGACCTGTAACTATTTTCTGAAAATTGCACTCATAATTGGTCATTATCGAATAATTGCAGCTTGAATACGGTAAACACAGCAATGAGATCTCATCAGAGTAATTGTGGCGTATTTTTGTGCAAATGTATTACAGCAGAAAGATCCATGTGAAATATGGCTTCTTATCTTATCCAACGTGTCCAAGTTCGGAATTGATTCAGCAAGGCTTCCAAAAATATATTATATTCGGAAATCCAGTAGCACAGATGTCCACCAAACATGCTCAATACTGCTTCTCTGTTAGCAAAGCTGCCAGTATATCTGGACAACCACATCCCCAAGATACCCGGAATCTGTGATCTCATCACATGCTGGATGTTGACAGGTAATTAATTCTCTAGCCGATACCCTGACTGTCCCCCCCCCCTCCCCAACACATGCACAGTGAGCCCTCCATCAGATTTGACCTAAGAGAGACCCTGATCCCTGCCGGTACTGTCCCCATGGCTACCGAGTAAGCCATACACCCTCCGTTAAAACATCCCAACAAAACCCCCAAATTTGGAAATTTTGACACATCCCCTCAACAATCACAAAACGGATATGAAACATTTCCCGCCACATGAGCAAAGGAGGGTCCACGAACCTAAACCCACGCCTCCCTCTCAACTCCCCACCAACTATAGCCAATACTGACCCCAAATAAGCTGCGACCTTGCAGCAGAACTGCAGAAAGGGTTACGATAATCCTGGGATCTCGCGGTGGAAATGAACCTGTCACGACAGAGATGTACAGGTCAGAAATGTAAATGTACTCACATGAGAAGAGTCAAAGAGGAAAGGGGGGGGGGGGGGGAGGTGTCCGAGGCAAATTTATTCTGCCTCCTGTAGATAGAAATGACCGCAGGCACATTTACGAGACAACATGGGCACCTATAACGACCTAATAACATGAATTTGTGATGAACTTCTGATGATATTACCACTCAACATGTAATTCAAGACCATCAGAAATTTTAAATCAAGCTACATGTATAGAGACCTTGTTAGTTAACAGTGATCTATACAAATATAATCCATTTGTGAAGATATTTGACAGAAAAGTAGAGCAAATTTTTTAGTTCACTTACTGCTAACTGTAATTTATTACACAGACAATAGAGAGCACCCGTAATTTCTCCCCTGGCCATGGTTATCACAGTCAGTTACGAGTGAACATCCCTGGATCTAGTTGTCAGATATGTGCAGTCATATATTACTAAGTGAACAGTCTATGTTCCCAGAAGATAAAGACAAAACCCTGGGATTCTCTCTGCTTTCATGTTGCTCGCCCTATCTAAATGATGGCCAGCTTTATCACCGCTAGATACATCATTCCTTGCCTTGTTAACAACGCTGAACATCATGTGTTTTACGGTGAGAAGCCACTGAGAAGGAAGACCCTTGCACAAAATGACAACATCCCCTTTAAAAGACGGCTTCTGAGACACTACGAAAAGACTCCGAGACACTACAAAAAGACTAAGGACATGGCCAGTATCATGCCAAATACATGTGTTTCTCACCTCTCCCACTCGCGGTACAGCCAAGCTTCGAATTCTTTGAAGAGCGCCTCTTGTTTAGCCTTGGCCACTCGCTTGGCTGCGGTCTTCTCGTATTTCTTGGACCACATGATTGCTGATTGTCTCGTACTTTGAAGATGCTATTTGTATCCGAGTGCAAATTCGGTCATCAAAGAAGAATCACCGCAATTCCATTGTTGTTGATTCAAAAACAGAATTCTCAATCTCATCCCAGTTGAGTAGCGAAGGAACTTGGATAAATCCCGACCGGATCTATCCTTTTTCCCTCTGAACTGAGAAGTTCCATAAATAGCTCTGAATTCCTTCAAGCACCAAGAACTAGTTTGCAGTGTACATCTCAACGGAAGAAGGTTTGTTGACACTTGCGCTGATCCTAGAAACCGGATCTTGTCTTCGAAATATAGCAGACAATCTCTGGGGTGGCTAATAATCCAAGCACTGTCAATAACCTAGATTAGTACTGGTTTCTCTTAGCGCGAGTCTGCGTCCAGTTCTCCGCGTGCCACATGCTGCACAATTGAATCAAGTTAATGACCCTTACTGCACAGCTTGCAGGGTTCTAGGGTTCCAATTTTTCCCTGGTGCTGCAGCAAAATACGCAGGTTTGTCCTGGCAGATATCTATGTTTGTGCTGTCCCAGCGCGAGCCATTGCTTGTCCACTGCGAATCCTTCCCCAATCTACTGACTACAGCTGGGGAAAAGGGTTGTCATGGGAAACAAACATACTCCAGCACAAACATGGGCAGACGGCAAGGGTTGCGGAACGAATGATGACCCACTTCTGCCGAATGCTTAGATGGCCAGCCCACTGACTGGACGGAGCGTGAGGTGAAAGTGGTTCTCTTTTCGAAACCGCTGAGAACCGTGCCTGAGATGGGTTTGCCAACAATGGGACGCACGCCCAAGGTCAGCCGAGATATGCCGTAATTGCGTCCATCTTTAGAAAACTAACAATAACGAGGGCGGTGCCTCCCACCTCAGCCACTAAATCACCCATACATGTCATAATCTGGAGAACAAGTGACATAGCGACACCTCCAACGACGATCACCTCTGAAGTCCGCAGCACCGCTGGTCTTTTATTTACGCAGTTGTCCCTGGCAGACAAATCCTATGTCGCGGGATTGTCGCAGCGCGAGTAATTAATATGAGATGTGGTCTGGTGTAACGGGATATCTCCGCCTTAATGTAGAATCCCAACTGGCTTCAATGTCAAGGTGATCTACATATCTACGAAATCCACGCAACATACATGATGGTGTGAAGTTCTAATCTGTCGCAACATCTTAGTGTCTCCAAAATACGAAGAGAACCTTTTTTTGAGATCGGTCTAATTTATGTAAGCTGTCTCTGACTGTGACTGCCAGGTATGAGGCGTCAAGGTTTCATCTGGGACGACACAAGGAAGTCAAGTAGTCCCAGAATCGATACAGGCAAAGGTAGCTTCCCATTACCCGAGGGAGAAGTTAATCCGCTATCAGTCTGGTATTATACCAACACCCATTATCCCATATCTCTGTGTTTGGCAAAAATAAAACTTAGCCTTCTAGAGAAGGGTTTCTTCTAACCTGGTTTCCAAGCCAGTGGGTTGTACCCTCATCGCTGAATAGAATCATCCTACTTGAGACACCCTGTTTTCTAGGGTAGGGTGTGGTTGGGAGTCATGGGGGGGGGGGGGGGGTAACACTATGTAATCATTCATGGTCCACCAGGTGTCAACGCTCATAAATGCAGAGCCGGCATAGAGCCGGCATATATTACACATATTATATCAATCATCGAGTCCAAGGACTGGAATTATTGTTGGAGAATCACTGACTGCCGACAATAACATCAAAGAAATTGCGTTTCCGTGCGTAACTTGATACCTGACAAAGAGGCTCTGCAAACGAGCTGCCATGATTATCATGCGCATTATACAATATTTGTAAGCAGTTTGTCGTCCTGATCATGAATATCATTTATAAACATGATACATTGGAGGCAGGGGGTACTGTCAACAAGGTGAATAGTGGTGACACAGGAGGGTGAATTATTTAATAAATCTACAAATTGTCCCTTTTGTGAGGTGCCGACAAAGTGTGAATATCATCAAAAGCGTGGGATCGAAGCTGGTGCAGAAAGGAAAGGGGGAGGTTGCCGGGAAGGGTTTATATAGATTATCCAGGTATTTCATACTTGCCCACACTGAGTCATGTTTACACACCAGGTAAGAGTTCACCATATTGGTTCCTAGCTCCCCTCCCCCCTCCCTTGTCAGTTATACCTAGCACAGTTAGTACACAAAACATTGTAGCGACTTGTGCAAACAACTGCTGAAAGCTCTTGCCAAACATTATGAAATATGCAAGGTGACTATACTTAGCTCATTGGCACCCTGTGGTGGTACATCCACGAGCATGGGAATCATCATAATGGATTTTGGACCATTACATATTATGATCATAATGCACTCACGTGCATGCACTTGGAAACAAGCAGTACCCCGGTATTAAACAACGGTTTTTTTTAGGAAGAGACTTTATTAGCAAATATTCGTGAACATTCATCTAATCCTGGATGGTGTCCATGCTATTGTTCATTTACCTGGCGAGAACACTACTTGCACTATGTTGTCATGGTTACCTGTGCAGCAGCTGTACAAGATCCTGGAGGACTTGAGCTCCGTCCTCATCCTCTGAGGACACGTCGTCACAGGATGTACAGGTCCCACGACTGATCCGTACCGCGCCCCATGTGGCCATGTCTGATACTTCTACAGTGTTAAATTGTCTCGATCAGAATTACTCCATATTCCTTATGAATGAAACTACAGTACTGCAAACATCTCTGAAGAATTTATCTTCATTACATGTCCATGTTGTTTGATATAATATTCACTAAATCCAGTTCCAAAATGCGATGCGAGACACAATATCCATAATACAACAGAGAGCATTTCGCTTGGATTGCTACATGCGCCACCAGTATTATATCCATGTTATTCTTAGAAAACTGTGGCTGAGAACACAAACATCAGGAGTACCCGTATATATCAATATATGTTGGTATACATCACAATATATCCAGTTGTTTTCAGTAGTATTGGAAGCACATGTTTTATAAGATTCTGGTAGTCTGTAAGTGTCACAGTGGGACTTCCTTGATTCATCAGGCTCTGCGAAATGTCTTTAGAAGTCCTCCCGATCTGTCACAACGATTGCAAATCCCTGTCATGTTCTTTGTGTAGATACCGAGGCGTCTGAAGATTGTCTCAGAAGAGAAATGGTGGACTTCTCCATCAAACTAAAACTGATTCCATCTCTGCATTACCAAGTATTGTGTATATATGTTGGCCACTAACACATCTTCCTGGCGAGATCGACCTGGAAGATAGCCACCGCAACCAAGGAGAGGGGGGTCAGAAGGTACCCCCCAGAAAAATCTTGTCAATAAGTACTCATAAAATCCCGGTGAGGTACCTTTAATTTCTGTGATTTATTCTTGAGAAGTCACTTAGGCAAGAGCTAATTCTCGCTGGGACCAGCGGGTAGCCTGTTTAATTTGTGTCGAGCCGCCCAGGCTACTATCCCACATAATGGCAAACCTAAAGGTTTTTTTGCAGGCAACTCTTGTCGGTGCAATTTGCCAAACAGCTGATTCTATTTCAGATATACGATTGCCACCGAAATGACACTTTATGGCTAATTGGCCATACAGATGCCTTGGGTGCATGTAAAAGGCATTTAGTTATAGCTTGTATAATACGTATATATCAAGCGTACAATGTAGGTCTATTCATCCGTATTGTCAATGTCTCAGTTAATTCTCCGAGTTGGTTTCTGTCCTGCAAAAAATAGGTTTTTGAGTTTCACCGTTGTGCTGTTTGAATGAATGTACACGATTGGAAAAGTTTCAAATTTCATCAAGTCGGTAAACACTCATTCCACTGTACGATGAGCATTTGCTTTCACGTATAATTGTTGTTCTGCATCGATGAATCTCGTGTCAGATCATTTATCTGCTGTTTGATATTTCAGCTCTTGAACATTGGAAGTGCAAGTGTTTTATAACGAACACAAATTTTAGATGAAAAGTTGTGATCTGGTTTGTGACCTGTTTGTATGTATGAACTATCTGAAAGAAACGATTAATTTCTTGATCGAGTCAATTATGGGTCATTCCATGCCATTTCAACCATTTTTCAACACTTCCCACGCACTTGGTCTCAGAAAATTCTGAAAATTGTACCAGATGCTCCCCTACTATTCTGGACACATCATGTAAAATTTCAGTGTGGTCAGTCGAGAACTTTTCGAGATATGGCCACTTTAGTAGGGGGGTATCCATCAATTTTGATGCAAAATTTGCGGACCCTTATTTCTTATCGATTTTCACAGATCAATTTCTCAGCAACTACTTCACATAGGCACCTGAAATTTCAAAATCTAGTACATATTTTTCTGGTCTTTCAGAATATACAAACACATTTGGAATACATCTAAGCAGTTGGGTATGCTGGCCCTCCAAAAATGGGAAAAATTGCATGGTCGTTAGTGGCTGAACCATGTTTAGGCCATCAGATATTGTCTTTCCAGATGCATTAGACAGCTATAACTTCTAGTATTTGTGAATACTTACATGTCCTTTGAGAAACTAAAGCCATTTGACATATACATGTTTTTGTGTCTGTGTAGCAGACCTCTAAATCTCCTGAAATCTGTTTCGGATCAATTTTTCAATATGCCAAAACCCAATGTGGGAATGTATGAAAACCTCCAATTTTTTTTTCATTCTGAAGCACAAAGAGTAGGCTTTTTGAGGATATAAAACTTTTTTTCTTTATGCAACTCCTTCATTTTTTATTTTCATGCTCAAAACGTGAATAATTCACCATTCTCACCATTTTCGAATGTTCAAATTCATTTACCTTAGATCATCTGAACAGTCAATTTTTTGTTGCTTCATGAGTGTGAATTCATGTATTGTTTGTTTCAAGAAAACAACATCTCAAAATATACTTCATTTATTATTGTACAGGCTGAACTTTTACATGTTCTCTCGATGTGGTACCGTGTTAATTGTCATTGTCATTGCTGCTTCTAAGTACATGTACTCACTTCCTCATATCGCTGAAGCCTTTGCTTATACTGCTTGAATTTTTGACTCAGTCTCCTACAACTGGTGCACAAGAGTGACTCCTCTGATTCACATGGCTGATTGACATCTACAGTTCCCTGGTACTGTGAGTCTTGTGGCTCATCGTCCCAGCAAAGTGCTGGACTTGTGTTTTCTTCGTCCCATGGTGATCCGAAGATATACTCACTTTCCTGAACAGAAATTCGCAAGAATTAGCATGCTCCTGTTGATCCTGCCAAGGTACATGTACATGTATGCTTGTGCTATGAAGCTTGTACTAAGTGACTTGTCTCATTACATGTACCTGATCTGGTGACTCCAACAACAATGGGAATTGTTCTTTTAAATTGTCACTTAGAGGTCCTGTACTGCTTGCTTCTTGGGCTTCTGTCGGTCGACCTTCAGATGTGATGCCATCCTTCCTGTCTATCATGTTGTCAGGGTTCAAGTCAACTGTTTGGTCACTGTCATTTTCTGCATTTTGTACCCCCACATCTACTGTAACATCACTGCCATCAGAGGTTGATGAAATCTCAATGCATGTGGCATTTTCTTCTTCTGATTATGTGTAGAGTGGTGATCTCCCTGGTGCATATTTTCTTGCCATTTCCTTGCTCAACACAACATTCATGAGGAGATCTCAAGCAGTATAAGCAAAGGCTTCAGCCATATGAGGAAGTGAGCAGCAGCGATGACGATGACAATTAATACTGTACTGCATTGAGAGAATATGTGAAAGTTCAGCTTGTATAGTAATAAATGAAGTATATTTTGAGATGTTGTTTCCTTAAAACAAACAATACATGAAATTACACTCATGAAGCAACAAAAAATTGACTGTTCAGATGATCTAAGGTAAATGAATTTGAACATTCGAAAATGGTGAGAATGGTGAATTATTCACGTTTTGAGCATGAAAATAAAAAATGAAGGAGTTGCATAAAGAAAAAAAGTTTTATATCCTCAAAAAGCCTACTCTTTGTGCTTCAGAATGAAAAAAAATTGGAGGTTTTCATACATTCCCACATTGGGTTTTGGCAGATTGAAAAATTGATCCGAAACAGATTTCAGGAGATTCAGAGGTCTGCTACACAGACACAAAAATATGTATATGTCAAATGGCTTTTGTTTCTCAAAAGACATGTAAATATTCACAAATACTAAAAGTTATAGCTGTCTAATGCATCTGGAAAGACAATATCTGATGGCCTAAACATGGTTCAGCAACTAACGTCCATGCAATTTTTCCCATATTTGGAGGGCCAGCATACCCAACTGCTTAGATGTATTCCAAATGTGTTTGTATATTCTGAAAGACCAGAAAAATATGTACTAGATTTTGAAATTTCAGGTGCCTATGTGAAGTAGTTGCTGAGAAATTGATCTGTGAAAATCGATGAGAAATAAGGGTCCGCAAATTTTGCATCAAAATTGATGGATACCCCCCCTACTAAAGTGGTCATATCTCGAAAGGTTCTCGACTGACCACACTGAAATTTCACATGGTGTGTCCAGAATAGTAGGGGAGCACCTGGTCAAATTTTCAGAATTTTCTGAGACCAAGTGCGTGGGGCCTCCGTTGAAATGGCATGGAATGACCCTTATAGATATTTATATACTAGTATATATTGGTAGCTGAAATGAGAACAACAACAATGAATGAAATCAAAACATGCAGTCAACAACAAAACAGTCAACATGGTTGAATACAAATTTTTTTTAATTTTTACATGCATTGCAGTGCACTACAGTAAATGTCATCCGTAGCCATTATGATAGCCATTAAGTATATCATAATGTACCCAATGTGAGCACACAAATTACAAGTCAGAACTACTAGCATGAGTGCATCATGATAAATGCATGAAAAAGGCAGATATTTATGATTTTGTATAAAACCGAGAAATTATTACATGTGAAAGGACCCAGAACATTATTTTCAAAATCTTGTACTGCAATTCCTTTGTAAACTGCTATTATTACTGCTTCAGAATTTTCAGAATATGTGCAACAGAATTATGATATTTTTTGTTTCTTAACAGTAACTTTCTCGAAAATATAGCCAAAGCAATAACTGAATGAAAGGAATAGAAGTGGTACATACCTATCATCGTCAACCATGCCGGAACTTTTCTGCATGCACTCTTTGACGGCCATGATTCCTTCTCGGAAACGCTGCTGCATTTTCTTGGCGTACAGCGATGCTCCGCCCTCGCTCATGTACCCACTGTTGATGTCGTCAGCATGACTACTGCGCAGGATGTCGCCATCAGACATGTAGCCCGCCTGGACGTCGAAGCCCTCGATGTCAGACCCATAGTCAGTGTCAAGGCTGTGAGACATGTTACGCTTCATCGAGTGAGTGTACAGTTTGGATGGGTCGATCAGCGGCCTGTTGACTCCAAGACGACTAGAGGCGCTGTTAGCGAGGCCAGTGTTCTGATTGGATAATGTGGGGATGTGAAGCGATGGGCGAAGTAGCGGCATGTTCCGGAGGTAAGCATACGGCGTAGAACGCATCAACGGCTGCATAGGCTTGATGTCGACCTCAAACGAGTCATTCTCTTCACCGCCAGTGCTGAGATTTGTTTCCTTCCCAGGTGCAACTGGTGGCTTTGCCGACACCCGCTCTTCAGTTGTCACTTCTGCCTCGAATGTCGTCTCCATCTTCTTGGGCGTACCAGGGGTGCGCTGAGGCGATTCCTTGTCCCGTTTCTGTTGGCGGAGACTGGAGATGTGATCCTGGACGACGGGTGGTGGCTGTGCTGTCTTCACCGGCGTCCCGTACTCGCTGTCTGTGCCTGACTCCAACTCGTCACAGCTCGATGGTCGGTAGATGACGCTGTCGTTTGACGATGCGCTGTTGTTGCTGTTGGACGTGCTGTTACTGGACAGGTTGGAGTCCTCCCCGGCACTGCTGAAGTTGGTCGAATCACTGCTCAAGCTGCTGTTGCTCTTCTTCGTGGCAGCCTCGGCAGCGAGTTGTCCCGTTCGGCGATCCAGGGACTTTGGTGACTGTCTCGGCGACGGAAGTCGAGGCTGGAGAGTCTGTGGAGGTCCAAGAGTCTGGCCCTTGGACTGGATCTGGGCTTTGCCCATCTGGAGCATGGCATGGGCCTTAGGCATGTTGACCTGTGGGACATCGCCCTGTGGTGTCCCCTGTTGTTGGCTGGAGTCTTTCTGTTGTCGATGGCCTTGCTGGGATTGGTTCTGTCCATGGCTCTGACCATGACCCTGTGACTGGGAGCTGGACGACGCCTGCTGCTGTCTGTGACCTTGACGTTGTTTCTGTTGCTCCTGATACTGCTGTTTCACTGCCGCTGCGTGTATCACTGACGCCGCAGTCTGAGTGTCACTGTCAACTTTCTGCGGCTTTTGGCCTGACTGCTGGCCAGCAGCAGCCGTCTTGTTTGGCACTTTGGACATGTGACCCCCAGGAATTGCCGATATGTTGGGCGAGGCCGACCGTGAGGTGTTGTGAGGGCCTGGCGACAAGTTTGACTGGAGTCTGTCAGAAGACTGTGAGTTTTGTAGCTTATCCGAAGACTTGGAGTTGTTGAGTTTTTGGCCTCTGAGGTTGTTCTGACTGCTGCCTTCTCTTCGCCCCATGGATCCTGTAGCACCTGCCCCAGATTTGAGATTTGCATTTTTGTCGTGCATTGATGACGTTATTTTTTCGGGTGACACTTCCTGCTGTGAAAAGTTTGTGTTGTTGACTTTCATAGACTTGCTAATGTTCTGTCTTGACTCAACAGCCAACTGTTTAGGAGCCTGAATTCGTGAACTTCCATACCCCTGTGGGGGTCCAGCAGGATAGTCGTGGGGGTCCTGAGCATAGCGACCACCTTGTGGGTGACCCCCGGGTGGGTACTGCCCCCCCTGGTGATGTCCCGGGGACTGGTGATACTGACCCTGGCCGTGGCTGGGGTAGTGACCTTGCTGGGGGTGGTGACCTTGAGAGGGATGCTGGGAGTGCTGCTGAGGCATGTGTGACTGTGTGTGGTGTCCCCCAGGTGCGGAAGATGCTGGCTGATAGTGTAGCGACATCCCAGGATGCTTGGGATCTGATGGTGATCCTGACTGTCCTGTACTGACACTGCTAGCTATTGATGATGTTGAGGATGAGTTGTCACCTTTCCTTCCACTCTGCAATGAGCTGAGGGAGGACTTGCTACTTGAGCTTGGAGTCACTCGACCTTTACTTGGATCCTTCGGCTGTCGTCCCATGGACATTGCTGCCCCAGGCTTGGGGATCCCACTGCCACCAGTCGGCGTCGAAGCTTGGCTGGACACCGGAGTTGTAGCACCATGCTTGGAGCTCCCACTCTTGCTCTTACTGGGAGTCATACCGCCGATCTTACTGGATTTCTTGGCAGAGCCATAGGGATCCTCCTGGTGTCCACCATGACTATCCACCCCTGACCTGTCTCCAGGGATCTTACTGGACTTCTTAGCTCCCATGCTGCCACTAGTGCTGCTACTGACGCTTGTGTTGGAGGCTGTGCGACTGGGAATCGACGATGATGCTGAACTCGTGCGCCTAGACTCATCTCTCGGAAGCGTTGAAGGGGGCGACTGCACAGGTGGCGCGGGGAGTGGGTCTTTCTTGGCGTTCCTGGTCAGGGCCTTCTTCCCGAACTTGGCACTGGGCTTGGGACTGGCAGTGCCATTGGGGAGGGTCTGTGGTGGCAGTATCCCGCCCATGGCTCCCTCAGGCTGGGGACGTGTGGGGGACTTCGCCCCGGCAGGTTTGGTATCCGGGGCGGGTGACGTCGGGGCGGGACTGGCATGGCTGCTGCTCTTAGAGCCACCTTTGCCAGAACTCCCTTTGCTCTTGTCCCCTTTGTCCTTGAACAACTTGAACTTGTCCAACATAGATTTTTCTTTCTGGCCGCCTGTCGAGTGGGATGTGGCCGAGGCAGAGGCGGGTCGCGGTGACGGGAGGCTGTGGTTGCCAGGCGATGACCCTGCTGTGCTCGCTGATGACGGACGTCCTCCACCTAGTGACGATGTCCCACTTGTATCCTTGGCAACACGGTTTGAGTTTCTATCGGAGGACGAGCGAGGAGCACTCAGATTTCGACTGCCAGCGCGAGTCGGCAGAGATCGAGGGTTCGGAGATCCTGAACGAGACGGAATCCCAGACTCCTTGCCAGACTCCTTCGTTGACTTTCCTTGGCTCCCTGGAATGACACAAAGAAACATGTTCATCTCAGGCAGATATATACATGTATGAGTGATTAAAATTATGGTCAGTCAGTTGAAATCATAATACATGATTTCCTCTTGTCGGTGAACAAACAATACCTGAATTGTTCAAAAGTTTTGCCTGTTTTAATCCCATGATCATAGCCACTTCAGTTTTGCCCTAATCTACTGATTTATGGATTCCTGCTCCTCTTGTATACCCATATGACATATTGTTCAATTATCATATGTCAGATTAGAGTGATGCATGTCTCCGCTATGTTCCACACCTGACCAGCGCCACGGATGTGATTCTATAAAATGGTTCCCCTGTTTGTCCCTGACCCTAACGAAACACATCGCTGTTAATCTACTCCACATGTCCGAAAACCTATATCCTTGATATCCATCTGGACAGCCAAAGCATTTTGCTCCCTGACTCAGCGATAATGCATGAAGGAAAGAACAAGACGAATGCTGAATCCAACTCAAAGTAGCAACTGAGCGCATACAGCATGGAGTAGCAACAACCGCAAAAAAGGCCTTTCAGGTTTGCCACATTGAAACATTTATATGGAAGATAATCTAAGGACTAATGTCACGGGGTTACCCTAGGAAAGGGCAGCTCTGCGTAACACCTTCGCTAGGGTAAGTAAGGGAAGTTTATGGGAGGGGCATGGCGGGATGTTCCGGCACGTCTTAGATCCGTCTAGGACTGTGACTTATTACGTGTTTCTGATGCGTTGATCTGATATCCATCCGACAATGTACAAGGTGGTAGGAGTATGGCTGGGTCATGGCTTACAAATCATGGACTGGCATGGATATACATGATAGATGTGATAGAAATATGGCTGAACTACCCCCAGCAAATAACGACTTTATGACAACTTATGTCTTCATGGTATTTGCAGAAATCATTTTGGTATTCATCTATGATCTATTATATAAGAGAATATTATTCATTTAATACATTAATCTATTACATTCTAGATATATATTTATGATGTTTTGTTATGTAATACCCTGAGTACCAACCTGAAAAAGACATGACTTGCGGGATCATTCTAAATTCCTCATACACAGATCACACACGGCATGCACAAACTGTATCCATAAACATCCTACTTCTGATTTCAGCCAGTGAAATACTTCAAATAGCTGATCATTTACGAGTCTATCATCCAATATTCACGAATGTATGCAAACACATCTCCGTCTGATGAATCATCAGTATTTCACATGCAACAAAAACATTCTTTCACTGTTGCGCCCATTTGCGAAAAGTTTTTAAAAAATGTTTAAAAAAATATCCTTCGGTTTTGTTGCAGGCTTTTCAAGCATGCTAATTTCAGGTAATATTTCAGGAAAATATTTCAAGTAATTTTTTGTGAATCCTCCCGTTATTGGTTACGCAACAATAAATTTCAAATTTACTCCACAGTAGGTATACAATGAAATACAACCAAAGCTGAATTTTTTTCACTCATTCATTAAATATCCATCTTATGTCCCATGCTGTGAATTCTGGATGACATCACTCATATTGACTGGCAGATAACTTTTTTTCTACCTCCTATCTCCCAATCACTCCATATATAAGTAATATAAACATGCTATACATCTTATACCTACATACATAATTTATGTAGGGGGAGGGGCTAAACATGATCAGCAATGAATTAAAATATATAAACACCTGATTATATTGCCCCATGTTTATTGAACATCTTCAAACAAAACATTGATTCACAGTAAAGCCTCTGTGATTTAATGTTGACCTACCTTATTTTCACCATCTCCCCCCCCCCCCTCCCTCCCACACCCTCAAAACTATACCTCGAGGCCACTTGCCACACACCCTGACCACTTCAGCTTCTCTAGAATAACAATCAACAGAATTTACATACACCATAAAGGTGTCAGGTGTAACAAACAAGGGTTATAGCCCAGTCCAAAACTCTTATCTAACAGAGAGATGATCAAGCATGATAACTTGGCAGATTTGTCACTGATAAACAAGTATTTATTGGTCTGGCCAGGTGGTCATGTAGAGGTTCAAACACATTGTGCAAACAAATGTTTATCATTTGGAAAAACTTGACAAAAGAATATACTTTCTTTGTTCTTCTCGTTTTTCTTTTTTCTGTTACTATCATATCTTACTTTCACAATGTTTCTGACTGATATATGCATTATCATGACATCATATTTCTATTATTTACCTAGCTATTTCCTTGTTGCCCCCAGGTAGGATAACATCAGACGGCAAATATGCCTAATGTAGCTTTACTGTACTGTGCTGCCCCCTAGTGAATGAAACTCATGATCAGCATGGATCCCAATTGCCAATTTTTACTAATTTTTTACATTGCATCCAACAGCTGACATGTTAGATGTTTTCGAAGTATCATTAACTTACCGAAATCTTTGAGAGCCATACAATCTCATCGAAAAAAATCATAAAAATTTTCAATTTTCAAAAAAGATTTTTATGACTTTTCATAAAACATGTAAATGTCAATGTACCATAATGTAGGATAATGCTGGTGAACTAAACAATGTAATACCAAGCAAAAACCGGCCCCAAGTGTCGCAGCGTGGCCCTGGAGGTCAAACTGCCACTTGACAGTTGTAAATGAACATCATTGACAAGTGTAAATCCTAGTAACATGGGTAACATCAAGAACAGTCAGTCCACTTGTAGAGTCACATATCACATAGCTGGGACGTCTTCAGATAACGACTCGACTCCTCAAGCAAAAAGGCACAATTTTTGCTGTGGATTCATGTCGTGTTCCATGGTAGTCTACATACGTACTGCTATTTCATTGACAGTTATAATCATTTCAATAAATTTCGCTGAGTTATGTGTCACCACATTTCTGACCTTGGTATTCGCAATAAAAGTCTGCACAAATGTTTTATGTCCTTCACATGAATCCCACAATAAAACCCATCAGACTGCTGATAAATGGCATATTTCATTGCTTCTATGTAATTATTTAGCTCATGACCGTTAAATTTTTATATGCACGATCATGAGGCACAGTGTACACTGTATTCCAAAGTAATATAGTAGATATAGATCTTACTCCCTTGGTTATTTGCGAGAGTTGAGCGTCCATAATGTTCTACATTAAATGATTAACCCCATTTCATTATTCATGTATTAGTATTTCTAGTTTATTAAATATTTCTAGTTTATTAAACAAATAAATCTTGATAGAAGAGTACTTCAATGATGTTAAAAAGTGAAACCTACCTGATGCAAACAATATTCCAAGTTCTGTGTTATTTATTTTAAAATTTTGTCACTTTTGTTGGCTGTTAGAGTTCTCTTTTTATAATGTCCCAGAAGTGAACCAATCCAGCACATACACTGTAATCTTCCAAATGCCACAAAACTGAGAGTCTATGATCAGCTTTTACATTCGCTCTTGTTACATCTGCATTATCCGTGATAACATTGTTACAGTTCCTGAGTCATGATATTAATATCAATGTTTGTATATCATATACATCATACACTCCCAGGGGTCTATATCTGAACAAACAGTCAAACATGTATGCGCAGTATATTTGTAATTAAGAATATATTAGGATACTATTGCAAATGCACTGGAAACTAATAACGGACTATCTAGTATTACTGGAAACTGTACCAATACTGTGAATTACTGTCATAGAATACGCTGCGAATGCGCATGATATGTGGAAAGGGTTGGCAAGAGGAGGTTTGTTAGTAATAGTAGATATCAGATATCATGATTAACGTCCATGGTAAACAATGATATTGTTGCTCGATACATTCCATATCATATATCCATTCAGTCAGGTCCTGTTCTGCTTTTCCAATTTTTTAGATTTCTAATCATAATCGCGATATTACTATT
Source organism: Terebella lapidaria (assembly GCA_949152475.1). NCBI lineage: Eukaryota > Metazoa > Annelida > Polychaeta > Terebellida > Terebellidae > Terebella > Terebella lapidaria. The sequence continues at coordinate 22,698,766 of OX424558.1, read as the reverse complement.
TATTTACAAGATATCTCTCTACAATCACACAGCACTGATCAATTTACATTCGCAGACAGACAGACTGACTGACGGACGAACTGCGTCAAAGCCAATACCAGGAAGACAGGAAGCGCACTGACCGCAGTGATTGTCAGAATCTCACCGGATAAACACAGACCACACTTCCGACAGAACCAGCATCCAGGACAATACCAGTTCCGATGTACATGTCAGTCATGTACTCCGCACACAATCGGCCAATAACTGGACTAGGGGTGGGCTAACCACATGACAATCATCCCAATCAAGACTGATTTAATGACAGGATTTAGTTGTAAACATACAGCATATAAGGTCGTTGTGGCTGATTATCTATCACTACTTCACACTGTCCTTGGTTCAATTCAGAGCTAATATAAAGGGATGGTGTTTGAATATCATTAGACTGTAGACAAGACTATTTTTGGAAACAAACCTTTCTCAGATAATTTTCTCATGAGTTTCTTCATATTCAGATCCGTACTGACGGTATACAGTGAAATATATCCATCAATTTGAAAACATCACTCCTCCGTTGATAAATTTCTTCAAGTCATATTCTATGTAATAGAACATGGTAATAATGTAATTTTACAACATAATCATCCCACTCCACAAAAGGTGTGTCCCAGGTAGAATTTAACATTAATCCTTGCTGTCTCCTCTATGGTTTATGCTTGGCTCTCTCTTACATATCCAAGACATTGCCACATCACTGATTTACAAGTCCGCTATTGTCCTATCCGCTACAGCCAAGTAATCGCAGTGCAGACCTGAATACCAAGTACAGTGGAGTATGTATATTGGGTCTATTATGTCATTGGTTGTACCCAAGGTAGATATGTTTTTTTTTTTTTTGTGGGGTCAATTTTTTCTTCTCTTTCTCTCTCTTCTTTATTTCAGCAGGTAAGTCCGCAATACACGTCTGAGATTTTCTCAAGAATCCATAAATACCACGTGGGACTGTGTCAAGTGGACATTTATAACCCAAGTTATGTATCCTTTTATAACTGGCTCTTGAGGCAGATCAGCTGGTTAACATGTGTGATCCAATAACCGTGATAACCATGAAACACATCACATCACAGTACAATATTCCACGCTGTGTCCAGGTAATATTACTGACATGATGCACATGGATCCAAGCATATCCACGGAAACGTGAACAAATGGCAGGTCCTAAGATCCTCACTGTGATGTCAAAGAATAGATTCTTCTGAACCATCAAGCACTATCACAAACTTCCAAATGATGCACCAATTTTTACTTTCTCTTTAATTAGCATGCACATACCCAGCGGGGGGGGGGGGGGGGGGGGTCACACTCCAGGCCAAAGTACATACAATCAGAGATTTCTTGCAGCCTCCAGTTTCCACCAACCTGTCCCAGCCACGGCATTGTATAAATGGACTTCACAATCGTCTCACCATAACAGGTATTTCCCATGCAGTCACGATTGCCTGTCTATATAAAGCCCATGAGTCCCTTTGAAGTGTAATGACAGTCCCATGGCATGCGCCAATTAGTTTTGCGTCATTTGCCCCATGCTTGTGTGCAGTTCCAGTCGACCCTGTGTTGTAGCATGTGTCTGCAGGTCACACGTGACTGAACATGCCCCAGAACACCTGACCAATTGAAATATCCAGCTCTTTGTACTCTGCACCTAGGAGCAGGTGCTTGACATTGTAATTCCCACTGATTTAGGAAAATTCTAATTCCAGACAGAAATTCCGTTGCACCAATGATCACAACATGTCATGTTCCACATGAAGTGGATTCTGGTAACTTTTCTGCGATTTTGAACTAGGGTGCTAAAGGCTGGACAATTTGTGCAAATATTTACTTTCACTCACTTCCACCATATTTGGCAATTATGTACAAGGAATTGTGTTCATGTATATTATACTTTGTACATCAAACAATGTACCGCAATCTTCAAAGAACTGACACTATCGTATTAAACCACTAGCCTTTTACAACAAGTGAATGTCATGTCTACATTTGATTGTTATATGTTATGTACATAATTCACTGATACACAATTCTCGATAAGCCGTCATGCGCTTTATGACCTTAGATCCTTTGTCAGTGTCTATGTCATGCACTGATCAGGACGATCTACAGCAAGACAGGTAAATATGTCTTCATGTATTTATATATTGTCATCAACATGGTCATACGTCCAAATAATGTGGAGCACATGACAGTGTTTACCCCAGTGTAAACTTTACACAATGATTTATTTGACCATTATCATTATTGTTGAATTTTTTTCTAATAACCCACAAGTTTGCACGGTATATTATTAGCATGATTAGTAAAATTTATCAGTTTATTTTTCCTACTATTATTTAAGCATCAATGATTTATGTTTCATTTATTAGGATAGGCAGGGATATAAATTGTGTAGAGCAGGACATTCCAAACTTTCATTAACTTTGTAGATGGGCCATTACTCCTCAAATTTCCATGGGTACAGAAGTGCCAGCGAGTCATTAAATCTCTAGTTTACATTTTTTAATTGACGACAACGGCCAAATACTTAGCTGGATGCTCTTATGCTCCATGAATCATCCTGAGTCCCAAAACCGCAAACTAATGACTTTAATAACTTTCAAACCACGGGCAAAATATAAATCAAGCATTTTTACCTGCCTAAAACCACTATGCAGCTAGAATTGCCAAGATATGAACACCCATAATCATGAAAATCGGCTGCACCAGATGAATAAGTGGTTGACATTTTACCAAGAAACTTACAAAACTGATAGCTGTAAAATCCCACATTTTCTACTTTACTTTCTCATTAATTTCTCATTTCCTGCCACAAGCACACTTTAGTGTTATCCTGCCTGATGTAATTGAAAGCTATAAGACTCAGCCTATAATGTTGAAGTCTAGCCAGTGAGCCATCCATCCGTCAGTCTGTCGGTCCGTCTGTTCCTATAAATGTCACACCTGCACAAGTCAGATAACAACCTCTCAGCCCCCACAACCTGACATAAGACAAGTAGGTAACCACGGCAACTACCCTAGCTGACTGCCCAGTATAGGACCATTTATTACTGCCAAGGTACTATCTGCTGCTAATGAAGGCTATAATTTAGAACACGTTGCCATTTCCTCAGAACAGGCACAACCTATCATTTCAAAATACACTTGATGAACCCTCATCTACTGACAAAGTATATATCTAGTATATTTAATAGAAGTTTCCTTTCAGGTCCCCCCCCCCTCCACATACACACACTCAGCCATTAAATTAGCATATTATTATAGCCAAGCAGCTGTGATCATGGTAATGGGTCAAGGCAATTTAGCCAATTAGGCAAGAAAACCATTATCTCCATCACCAGTCCACATGTACATGGTCTACCAGTTATTATGTGAGGAGTAAAACACCTTGGGGATATTTCACATAATGTTGTCTAATTTCCATTAATTTTATGACTCAAGTTTGTTACTCATACAATTATGTATCTTTCATTGTCATTAGAGAAAATTGTTATGGCTATGTTCAAAGGACTTCAACAAAGTTTCCCTTCCCACAACAAGTCATGATACTCTCATTACACCAATAACAGTTTTCCAAAATACCATGACAATCTTAATTCTTTTACTTACATGTACTTCATACTTTTTTAAAAGAAACATTTTTTTCATCACTTATCAAATTTTTCGTCACTCTTTTTTTTCAGAATAAAAACCCCAATCCTGGTCGTACCTGAGTTGAGGAGGTTGTTGTTGGGACAGGTGAGCTGTGACCGGCCTCCTCTATCCAGGGAGCTGTAGTGGCCCTTGGACAGCTTGTTGAGGTTGCCACCGGTCGAGGCGGTCCCTGAGGCGGACCCCGGGCGGCCCAGCGAGCTATCCTTGCTGCTCGGGTTGTTCACAGTCGGACACTTGGTGCTGGCCTTCTGAGGCGATGGCAGCCTGAAAAACACACGACAACAACAGAGGATGTTAGATTGACGGGTTTGTGTCTTCATCATAATGACTTTAATTAGATCTGTAAAATACATTGCATTTATCCATAAAATATATTGCATAACACAGGCACAACCTGATCATCATGTAATTTCCACAAACATGATTGTCAACACTCGAAATGCTCATATGTAATTAAATTTGATAAAATACGATTGAACCAATTGGACAATACGGTATGATTATAAATTCATCAACTCAGTTATGGTCTCTAATCTCAGTAACCATAGTAACATCTATGCCGATCTTGACACCAATCCAAGCTCCTTTTTTTAACCTCATAAATGAGCTGATATTTCCATTGATCCTGATGATAAGAGATACTCAGTATTGTACCTGTCTCTGGAGACTTGGGTACGCATCGCGGTGTGTTTGTCAACGATCTCATCGCCACAAAACTAGACCTACATCACACACCCTCAACAAGGCAATGACGTAAAAAACTCAGCGCATATTGCATTCTGGAGTGGGGTCCCTGTGAAACGGCGGGCGAGCAGTATAACAAAGCGATGTCCTTGGCTCAGTGGTTAAGTGTCACCATCCAGAAACATGAGAGAGGTGTGGAAGGGTAGTGGATGAATCCAGTAATATTCTTTTGTTCCACGTCCGGGATCTCTAGTTTTTCCCTCTTTTCTTTCCCTGGTGTTTCACACTCGGGAACCCGTCCTATTGATGGAGGAACATCGCTTGACGGGTCTCTGGTTACCACTGGAAACGTTTGAACAGACGTAGCGAACCCATTGACGATTATCCACAATTCCTGCTGTAATTCCGTCAACACCACGTCATGGTTTCAACACAAATGTACAGAACTGTCTCAGATATTGACACATATTTCCAAAGACTCAGTATTGATATGATCCAATGTTTACATGTTCCATCCATGAGCTGGCAATGGCAGCACAGTCACCATTTTGCCTGGCGGCTATTCCTGGAAGACAACCCAAACAGTACACCTGATGTGACCTTGACCTTGGGTTTAGTGGCAGCATGAATCACCAATGCAATGTGTGATGGCTTTGACAATCAACCCATATGGATGGCAACACATAAAATGCTTTTACATGTTCACATTTGCATGCTTCCATCAGGGCATGATGATGGCTGAAATTGTTAATACATGGAGTTGAATGGCTGACTGGGCCTGCACTTGATACCCCTAGTGCGATGGAGGCAATGTATATAAAACATATCCTCGGGAATAACAGTCAGACATCAATATTTCCCCGGCGTTATACAGTAATCTAGAGCCACTGTGAACGGTCTACCGCTGCCCAGCTATACGCAATACATGGAGCAGAAAGCATAGTCGCATGGGGGAATTATCACACAGACCATAATAACAGTTCAGTTGTGAAATAATAGGACACTGTAATTTGATCATAATCTGCTCTCAATGCCTGCCGATAACTGCATGTTCTTTCAACTGTGTAAAATGCAGTCTGCCAATCAATAAGATCCTGGTACTGCGAATTAATTTCACGGAAAGAGGCCATGTTTTTTATCCAGTTCAGTTTCGGTAACACACTGCAGCAGTAAATCGATGCTTTCCATGTTGCCGCCACAGAAGAATTGTCAATCAAGATCGCTCCATTCCTGCTAGTTCATTATAAGCTGTTTTTTTTTATTCAGCTATCCACATGTATTTCAAGTGTCTCTTTTCTCCAATACGTAAATCCACATGCGAAGCTCAAATCCAATCAATTCACCATTAATATGCGAGAAAACACAAACTCAATATGTCCAACAAATCAGTCAAACTCCCAAGCAGTAGCCAGAGAGAAATAGGAAGAATCGCCAGCCGGCAATTTAGAACTACTTCAGAAGCTGATCAAAAGCGACCACTGATTAGTGGGCTCCAAGTTCACCAGAGTGCATCCCACGATAGTACAGTCAGGATATCGTCCATGATGATCCAGAATCCAATCATATTCTCACGGTGATGTAGTGGGCGGCAGGCCGATGTTTACCCAGGCTTCTCAGCAATAGACAGACAGCTGCTGAAATAATCTTGTTGTTTACCCGCCGCTGACCAGTGCTGGACAAGAGGACTGACCAGTCAAAACCGTAGGGGAGCTGTGCAGAGCATGGTAGGGGTATTGGGAAAAAAATCCACAACCTACGCTCCATAGCCAAGCTCAAATTTCTGGGAATGCCGTGAGACCGTTGCTGGAGCTTTTGTTGAGGTCAGGTAGTTTCGACAAGTTTGTTTTTTTGCCATTCGTCTGCTTAGTTTCCGCGGATGACAACTCCTGACAGATTTCCGTTATAAATCAGCAAACACGTGTCAATTTACTATCCAAACTGTGCCCGATACTGTGACAAATGGGAATGTCCAGATGTCAAACTCAATACATTGCCATGTCCGTGACTGTATATATCGCATATAATTGCCATGGAAACATAATCTCCAATGACAAACAACTCCTAACGAGCACCGTAGACAATTGTTTCAGTTTCCTCCTGGACACAGCTTGTGAGTGTAACCAAAGACACGGTTTAATTGTATCCAATATTTTGCCACCTGTCCAAGTATAAACCAGATGTCATGGTGTGTTTCGTGGTTAGCATCCAGGTACATGTACACAGAGTACTAAACACTCAAATCATCTCGAGATCTTCATCTGACCACTTCAACGAAGGGGCAGAAAGTGAAACTGAGCAATATTTTGGTGGTGGGCCAATGTTTGGGTGCGTTTGTGGCTTCTTGGACCATGTAATACCCCTAACTCACATCTGCTCCCCACGTAGCCCCCCCCCCCCCCCACCCAAACATCTATACATGCTTCATTATGATGTCTTCACTGAGGCCCACACTGATGTACCCCTGGGGGCTGCCTGACTCCCGTACACCCCCTACCCTCGTCAATATCTCCATCCCCTACCACACCCCACAACATAGCCACCCCATGTCCTTCTAGGGGGACAAGCACCCAAAATCTTGCATTCCATCATTCCATTACATGCGGAAATGCCTTCATCCCCTGACAGACCCTCCCCTCCCCCCCCCCCCCCCCTTTCCTTTGCTAATCTTCCTGGCATTTCGCTGGTCATTGCATTCTTCCACTTGCATGCTGCACTCAGTGACTCATGCAGACATGTCCCGAGTATCATTACTGCCCTGTCAACCACCTGCCCCCCCACCCCCCACTCTCCCCAATCCCAATTTTTTTCCTTAGTGAGATGGGACATTCCGAGATGTGGATCAAACCGGTGTCATTGCTCCAGTGCTGCTGACTTAACGTGACTTCCCAAATTTCTCCGACACAATGTGACTGCCCCGTCCTGCTCATTTGCATAACACACCGTTTCATCATTTCCACGGTGACATTAGGTTGGGGCTCAGCTGTTGGATTGCTGTTACCATGGTAATGATCCCAAGCAACAATATTTAGTTACCCCCATGGCATATCACGAAGTTTGATGTGTCACTGGATGCAAATATCAAGTGCATTTGGATAACATGAAGAAACAATTTTCATCAGTTTGTCAACAGCACAATTTTTATCAAATAGATGACATCTGAATAACTATTGTTCAAAACTTAATATGCTTTTTTTTTCATTATAAACCATGATGATGTTGTCACTTGAGACCTCAGGCATAATGGAAGAGTGGTTCCTGGAGTCTCACTAGTCACAAATTAATAGATTGCATACATGTATGCTAACCCCAAGCACATGTTGGACTATAACTTGATCACTGGTCATCCAGCCATACATCAATAATTCCTTCTCCCCTCATCTAACACATTCACCCCCCCCCCCCCTTCCGCATCTATATGATCTACATCATCTACACTGTATCTATTGTCCAATGATTGCAGGTCTGGCCAGCCTGGCATATTAGTGGCAGGATATCTATAAGGATGGCCCATGTGTATTGGCACATCTGCCAGCTGCCATCATTGTGTCATGTTTATAGAGCAATGGGACATTGGGAAAGCTCTGGTTTATTGTTCTTGGTACATGTTCTTTAGCATCAAATCAGTGGTCCACTGTCCAATGTCCTAATTATTACTGATATTATTATATGCCTATGTAAATTCTACAATGAATTACGCAGAGTGCAATCGGTCCGATATGTTGCGGTATTGACCTCTTTCATATTGACGGACGTCGCACATAGCAACCAACAGTCTTTTGACATTTACGTATTCATGCGCTAGAGAAGTGATGTTTTTCTAGTGCATGGCAATATCAAAAATTCCTCGCTTTTCGGGCCTAAAACGGCTAGAAATTGTCAGCATTTGCGATCATAACTCTCCCGAGGGGTGTGCATATCATGATACGGCATATAATAATAAGTTAATCGACTGGATACAGTGTTTGAAGCCCTCGGCCATGTCTGGGCCGCGGACGCACTCGCAAGCTCGTGCGTGCGACGGCCCAGACACGACCTCGGGCCTCAAACACTGTATCCAGTCAATTACCTATGAGTATATAACAAGGCTATAACTGATGGTCACCCCTCAATCAAATGCATAGCTCTTTCATAGGACAGGAGGGAGCGAATGTAAATACAGCCTGGATATGCAGGATGCTATCATGCAGCTTTGGGGGCCTGGCCAGCTGACTGCAAGTCCATCCCAAGGACACAGCCACAGGAGTCTATCACCATGGTTTCCAGTGATGTAAGAGCTTTGGGCCATGTGCTACTGTGTTACTTGACATGTCCAACAGTGTCATGCTATACCACATGAGAAAATGTCACCTTAAACATTGTTGTATGCGGTGACTGACGCTGATTGACACTAACTGACATGACATGCATGCATACTCACAATATGTAGGCGAATATTATATGGCTGATACATTGACCAAACCAAGGGAAATATGACTGATAACTGATCCATACTGGACATGTCTCAGCCAACTGCTACCTTGGGACCCCCACAGCCTGGTGCCCTAGTACCCACAGGTATCCAAGGATATGAGTTCCAGGCAAGACGAGGTGCAGAACGTGACAGATTCGTGCTTGCGGATCATCATCGTCCAATCAAAACATTCCGCAACACTTCCCCGCGGAGCTTCCCCAATCCAGTATACTTCTCGACTCAGGTTTCATCATGATATATTTTTATAGGTATTGGCTGCAGCATCCAAGCATTGGGAGTTATGAATTTCCAGCAATGTGTCAGGATCGAGTGAGCGTATGTGATTTATTCATGGTAAAGGTCATAAGTAAGACTGGCCAGCTGAAGTAATTCCAGGCACACTTAGATCAGCTGCGTTATGTGGTATCTAGACCCGAAGATATTTCATCAATAATTGCATGACAGCTTGCATGCTCATATTTAGACATGGCAGGAGTTTGGAGGACTGGTAAATGATTGTGATGTTCTACATCACACCTGAAGAAATGTCCTGATATATTCGATCATCGGAATCAGAACATGGCAATATCAAATTCTAGCTATATCTTCATCATGTCCAACATGATAAGATTAAAATGCAATGTAATCCAATCCCCACAAATGAAATCTAAATCTCAAAATACCTAATACTCACCATGGTTGCATTCAGAGAGATTGATCCAAATATATCTGGGTGAATTGGCTGCAATCAAAGAGATGATGCCAAAAATATCCCAGCGACTAGCGATTTCACGACATGTGTCTCCAAATGCAACTCATGACGTAACAAACACTGTGTAATCCATGAGAGATCTACACTGAATCAGCCTTGTCGATGGACGTCGCACGCTCCATGGAAGTTGAATCGTCAATGTACATGTTGTTCACCTGCGTCCACGCTGATTGAGTTTTATTCCGAGCGAGCGCTGCAAGATTTATTTCATTTCGCTCCTCAAACACCTCAAACATCAGAGGGAACAAAAACCCACAGAAAAACCGTCATATCCTCTGAGTTTTTTTGCCGATTTTTGTCTCCTTGTTGTTATGGCAATGTCAGTAGCAATTCTAGCTGTCACGAGCTGAGAAAGAATCAAACTGGAGAAAAAAATCCAATTCTTGACTGACTGATGTGCAAAACTTTCCACCTTTTTTCACCTCTCCACCAAAAACGATAACAAAAGGCTGCTGATGTTTGTTCCCAGAAGTTCAATAGTAGCACACAGCCCTGTGGCTTCCCTCGGCAGTCCGCATCACAGACAACTACGGGAGATCCACTCAAGCGCATCGACTCCCACTGTCACAGGCACACGACCTTCAGCATAGGTAATAGCCTCAGCCAATTATTACTGGGCACCTTTTGTTCTGATGCAGCAGTACAAAGGGATTTTGGAAGGGCACGCATTCAGCTTGGCTCTCGGAAAGGGCTGCTGGCAGGCGGAGCACACCTGGGGAAGCTTGTGTGTTTCCCTCAGCCCTTGAGCAAGCAGTGATGATGCTTTAGTTAGAGGTCGCCCAATCAAATGGGCAGGAAACGAGGTGCATGGGAAGGTGATTTCACGCATCGGCAGTTATCTGCTGTCAAATAGTCCATCAAAATATGACAGTTGTCATCGAATGCACACACAGAGTAGAATTTATAGCTGGCTGCCTGCCATGTCCCAATATTTTCTAGTAGCTGTCAAAAGTCACACTCCCTGTCACATGCTCGGGTTAATATTTGTCATTGGTGGTTAAAATTTAACATGTTCACATAGAAGAAAACAATAATGTGTCTTGATCATGAGCTGAATTTGAGACATGAAACCAATCTATTATGTGAGAGACCTTTTGATAAAAAAAGCTACATTGATTATTTATAGTCAATATTGATAATTTTATTTGCTGCATTGTCTGCGTCAGCTCTATCGACTGAGTCTGGTATGTACCTATCGCCAACACTTTGTTTGCATATTGTATATTCATAAATACTTGAAAGCTAGAGCAAACATCCATAACAAATGAATTTTTCATGGACAAGAGTCTCAAAAGCAACGACGGGAAAACGACAAGAAGTCATCCAAATTGCACCATCACGCGCAAAGTAATTGCTCAGCCAAATGTCCAGACTTACACGTCCATATAACGTTACAAACTGACCAGACATATCACATGACATATACCCCCCCCCCCCCCCTCACTTCATTTCCATGGTGACAGTGGCAGACGACAAGAATATATACTGTGGTCATGGTCATTCCCAGTCGTCACAGTAATGTCCTTTTCTGTTCCAGACTGTCTCGGAGTAGACAAGTCACAGGAAATTGGCGTCCTTACCGAACGAAAAAAAACTTCGACTTTTTGATATTAACAATGTCCTGGTTTGACAATGTGATATCAACGTAATTATTTGAGCAAAAATTGACTTACTCGTTCGCTGACAATGTCTTCTGCATGAAAGACGATAATTGGGAAATTACTTGTCAGAACCTACCATTGTCAATGTGTCAGTAATTATGAGGCTTCTCCAAGTAACTGCATAGATTCTGAGAGAATCTCAGGCGCAACTCCAGATACGGACATAATTACATTTCTTTCCGAAATCAGTACAACATTTTTTTGGAACATCTCTTCCAATTTGCATTTATAGATTGAGTTAATTAAATACTTGAAGCTTACCATAAAAAGCATCATCATTTTCCTGTGGTGTTGAATATATAATTTTCTCCTTGTAGAAAGTAAGCTGCAGACTTTTTAACAATATCACATGACAGCATGGACTCTAAAACTGCCAAGCATCAAACTACATTGCGTAAAAGTAAACATTGAACAAAAAATACATCCACTTTAGTCAACTTGCACCATATTGTTCCATATTTTCATTCAATTATTTCCTTTTGTCATGTAATCCCTCAGGTTCAATTCATCGGAACCTATCCTCGGGGGGATGGATTTCCTCCAAAATGTCGTTGACAAATCGTCCGTGCATGGAATATAATGTATCCCATTTATATAAAGGGATAAACACACACGCCTGTATGTTGTATGTCACACAATGAACCAGTCTGCTTATGAATGTCAAGGACTCTTCTGAGAGAAATGCGTCAAATGTAATTCGTTCAAAGAGAACGATGAGTGTTTATGTTCTTCAAGCTGTTTCAAAATTGAAACATTTTTTTTTTGCTGGTGCTATAATTTCCAAACATACATTTTGTAAATGGGAATAATGCATGCTACATAGCCTTGTACACAAATAGACCATGTGCATGTGTATCCATTCTTGAGCGAATATTGAATCCATATCATCACAATCCACAAATTTCTCCAGATTGTTTGACATGTGAACACCAAAGAAAGCTTGGAACATAACATGACAAACACCATGTCTCAAACAAGGCTGAACAACGACTCCAAATTCTTTGGCCCAGGTGGCCGACGCAGGACAGCAGGAAACCAAGAAGTGTTGCCATGACAAGTTATTTAGAACTCTGTCAGAAATTCACCAGGGACTTGGCGACCCCAACCCTTTAGAGCTTCATATGACATGTTTTCACCCCATACCCCCCCCCCCCTCCCTCCCATACCATCCCAAACCCGTCAAAAACCCCAGTTGGTGGCTGAAGTGGGTTATAAAATCCCCGTCTGAGGGATGCCAGTGACATCGAGGACCTGGGACCTCTTAGTGTCCTCCGAATCCCCCAGATGGCAGCACCAGCTCAATGTATCAATCACTTAGTGTAATGGCCCAGGGAGTAGGGGGGGGGGGGGAGGCAGGGGGCGAGACAAGCACCCACTCCAACCCAGAAATACCCCTAGCAATGCCCACTCATTAATGTGTCCGGGTGATTTCATAAAATGGCTTTTTCATGGCTCCACGCAATATTGTCACAGATATTCCCAGTCTTTTTTTTGCAGCCACTTAAAACATGGGAATTCGGGAATGCATTTAGAGTCTGAAATTGCAACACATGATGAATTTTTGAGCGGCAAATGTTGTTCTTGATCTGCTATATAAAGATGATCCAGTAAATCTATGCAAAATGCAGACACATTCATGCAACATAGATCTACTAACAAGCAACTCCCCATGCTTCAATGACACATTTACATACACGATTTATCCCTGCTTTCACATTTGAAAACTTCAAACGACAAGTCACGAACGTTGCCGCCAGTGGACATGATAGAAGCCCCATATAAAGCATGCAAATGATTCGGAAATCCCTTTTCTCCGATATTTTTATTTTTGTCCCTGCCATTTCCTCCCAAGACGAGATGATACCCCGTACATGACTTGGGTAGAGACAATGATCTGGCTGCCAGCAGACGGCAGACGTCTGGTCCGTCCAGGAAGCAGACGGAGACACAAATCTAATCTGGGAACATGTGGGGGACTTCTAAGAGAGTTTCTGTCTGATAGAGTCAAGTCAACCTTATCACGGTGTACAAGAAATATCATGAAATGGTTGTCAAATGTGTTGCAATAGATTCTGTGCATGCACAAAATACAAGGAGATCTATGCATATGCTTTGTTTTTAGTTCCTGCTGTTCATTAATATCTGAATATATTGGAATCTATATGGCAATGGATAATTTCATGACAGAGTAGCAATATTTCTCAATCCCGGTTGTGATCTAGCTACTTTCCAACTATTTTCCTCAATGCATTATCACACACCCGGATATTGATCTCACAGAATGCAAGGTTGTTTTTTCCCTGTGTGGGAACATGCAAACCCACACTCTAGTGAGAGCCGGGAATCACCATGGCAACACATGCATTCGAGTGGCAGCTGGGGTCTCCAGGCCCTCCATACATCACTGTGGAGTGAGGGGGGGGGGGGGGGGGGGGGGGGGGGAGAGAGAAGGAAGAGTTGTATGGAATTGCTTAGCCAAAGGTTTTTTTCTGCTTGTGAAATACTGTAATGCCAAACAAGGGCCCCAATATCCCGCTATTAATATCACATTTCCCGTCTGAAGTAAAGATAACGTTATTGGAAGTGGTGATTATGGATGGCCAGCAGTTGCAAGGTCAAGACGGGAACACTCCACTGAGGCTAGAGTATGGTGTGGTCCTACTGCTTGCTTAGAACACCAGGATGCACATGTGTTGTGCACACCGGGGATCAACTCTTTATGGAGCATGTTGACCTTTCCTTCCAAGCCTTTACTTCCAGAACATGCAGAAGAACATGTCTGCACTCTGGTGCAATTGGTTCCAGAATGATTCAAAAGAGATTGTAGTTGTGGTTTAGTAATTAATTATTTCTTATTCTCGTCATCATGTTTATTTTTTGTACTGCTTGACATGGGTAATTTTATTTTCCTAAAAATATTTGCAATAAATATATATGACATTCATACGCAAATGCCCATCTCGGACAAAAAAAAATGTTTTGAATTTGTTTTTTGTCTGAGAAAATCAGGAAAGATTCCAACTCCCCCAATTTGACAGCAGATCATGGTTTCCATAAACATAAGATAGGTCATGGTATGGAAGCCCTTCGGTGACATTATGTGGCACCCGTCTCGTCAGGATGCGTCACCCCAAGCCCGAGACGCGATGAGATATCCCAGAATGCCGCTTGATCTGTCAATTTACATTAGGGAATGCTATCTACAGTGTGATTCACCAGACACTTCGATCCAATGCTCGCGGACGATTTCTTCTACACAAAACCTGAAAAAATTTTGTTCAAACCTGATCAGGCAATGTAAACATCTCATTTAAATTTCTGATCTGATCGGATTTAGCGTTGATCTTGGAAACGATATCCTTTCACGAGGAAGATTGTATACCTTCCCTTTTTTGCTAATTTTACAGGTCAGAGGCTTCTTCGATTTTGGTCTCCATTTCATCCAAAGCTTCTTACCAATGCCCTAACCACCGCAAACAGTAATGGTCTATCATACTAGCCCCCCCCCCCCCCCCCCCCCCGGAAAACAATTTCAACTTTTTTCATCAATAATGTGTGGTACATGCATGTATTGGATGAATAATCGGATGACAAAGCTGACTATTGTAGATTCAAAAATTTCAAACATGATAGAGAAATGACTCGCTGAATGACTTAATTTTTCATGACATTGCAGAAATCATGTTAAAATTTTCGTCAACATAATACCACATAGACTGTCCATAACGTCATTTACTTTAACTTTTCTCTTCCCTCCGCCCAAGCTTAGCCATGTCCCCTACAGATAAATGAGCAATACACATTATAGCTTGTCTTGTGTTACAGACAAGTCGCGTGTCATACAGGTGTGGTGATGGACAGGTAGCACGACACCTCCCGCTAACGAGCACAAAACTCTTGTCGTACCGGAGACAAACAAGACTCAAATCAAGCCAATAAGTGCTGGCGAACTCCATGATAATCATATTACCTACTGTGCAAAACACTCTCTGATTGGAAAACATAAATACTTGAGTCAGGAACTGATTGGTTGAATCTGTTTGATCCTGATCCCATCATTCCACCAACCCAATTTTTTTTTTTTGCGGCATACACTTTTCAAAAAGTTAATTAATGTGTGCACTATGCATCCATTTTATTGAGATTACAAAACTTACCGAGAAACTGTTTCTGGGTTGCCATTGGTGCTCAAGTTGTCCGCTGCACTGCCACGACGACTGTTGCTATAGGGACCTGTGAGGTTGCTATGGTTACTGTTGCCATTAACGACGTTAGCAGAAGGCGGTGGTGTGTTCTGATTCTGGTTGTTGTGGGCAGTCGTGGATTGTATCGATTTCTGCTGCTGTTTGAATCGCGACAAACTGAAGAATAATCCTAGTATAGCCTTGAGGTTTCCATCACGAATATCTGCAAAATATAACACAAAATACTTTATGAATAATACCTAAATTTGTTACGTATCTACAACATAAAACATACATGTACAGTAATACAAGCACACACTTCATTTTCTCAAGTTTACAAGTGCACTAACTGTGAAAGTGCCACTTTTCCCATCTCAAGTGCCTCCAAAATACCCCGGTGATCTCTGCATGCACTGAAGCACTTTATCCCACTTACACAACCCAACCCATCCACTACAGACTCTCTGATGTACGAGGTGCTCAAACTGAAACTTCTTAGATATTTTACTTCACGAAATATAACTGTGGCTATAATTTACTGACCACGGCATGCACAATGTCTAATGTAACTTTCTTTCATTTTTTTTTTGCAAATTCCACTTCAGGTTTCATTAACTCTACATTTTATTGATGGACAATCTTTATGATGGATTACCCACAATACATCATTCCAACATTTACAATCCTGTCACTTTAGTCGTCATGGAAACAGTATTCACTGGTGAGATACATGGGGGCCATTTGTCACTGGCCTGCAGCCTACCATATACAAACTAAACAGAGACCACACACAGATTACCCCGGGAAATCAGGTTGACAGATTGTACAAGAATACATACATCATAATCTCTACCATATTTATCAGACGATCGCCTTCAACAAAACATATTGCATATCCATCACACAAAAATGGCACATTTTGATTACGAGGTTTTTGGATGTATACAAAGTTCTGAAGTTTTTTGTGCATTGTTGTGACATGTCAGCAATATTTGACATCTGTATACATACCCCTGGCACTGAGTCCATCAACGTTGACGCCCAAATCCGCCAGAAAACTCAGACAAGAGCCAATGTTTTCCACCTGAAAATAGAAAGAAGTCCATACATTATAATATCCTCAATTTTTCATGCTTGTAGATTCTCATCTTCTCATTGAAATTGAAAGAAAAATATTTGCAAAAAAATATTGGAGTCACACAAAACAAGATGTTCATGATGAAGCTTGATGATGTTTAGATGATATTTAATTTGCATGAGCATGTGATAATAGTCATGATAGTGATGGAGAATGATGCATAATGATGTCATGAATTCATAATAACAATGTAAAACGCAAACATTGCATCACCAACATGATCAAGTGCATAGCACATAGAATTGTTTTATTTTTTGAAAGGACTGAAATAGAGACAAAGGATCCACATGTGAGTCCCATGTGATCTGTGTTTGACAGGTAGATCCTCCGAGGGGACAATAGAACACATCACACTGGGAAGAGAGGACCATCTGCGTTTGGGGTGCGTGTGTGTGTCTTTCACAGGGACGGGCAGGGTATAATCTGGTTAGGTCACACGAACTACATCAAAGGGGTTAGTGAAACCCGCCGGGGACACGGAAATGATAACTGTGTGACTGACACATTGGGAATCGGAGATGTCTGCTTGGCCACGCGTAACTATCGGTCAGACGGACCTCTAGTGTTACACTCTCTCGCTAGAGGGTGCTCTAGCTGTCAGCCCATGACAAGGAGGAAAGTTAACAAGGTGGGCGACGATTACAAGCCTTTAGGGGAAATTGAAAGCGGTGCATGGTCGACACAGCATGTGGTAGGATGTCCCCGGGAGGAGAGTCGCTAATCGGCTCGACTGTCGTGTCGTGAGTGACCTGTAGCTAATCCCGTCCCTGAGGACAGCGCCACCTACTGTCAACCCTTGACAGTCCCTCACTGTGCTGTCAGGAGTCTGCAGTTGACTGTCATTTGGAGAGAATCAAGACAAGAGACATCTACAGTTGGGCAGACAATGGAATCCAATTTGTCTGAGGAGCTCAGTATACCGAATTCAGTATTGTCCCAAATGTCGATTTGTCTCCTGACCAGGACATATCAGAGACCTATATTCCGCCGTTTTCTCTTCGTGATTCTTTATCTGCTAGCCTATATCAAAATCAGAATGGATGTAAAATATGTTCAGGTCTATTCAATATCACTATATCTAAAGTATTATAATTATGCAACATTTTGTCTTGCCTCATTTGCATTATTATTATTTTTTTTTTTACAATGGAGCATTATCGAAATATTGCTTGACATGTCATGGTTTATATGCATTTCATCACCACATTAGATAAACTGTTTGCAAAGGTATCAAATGACTTCGTTAAGGTAAACATAGTGAAAAGATCCAATTGCTCCATTATATTCACTATGTTGTTTGTTGTGATGGGCCAGGCTTTGATTAGTTGCCATGTGTGCACGTGCGTGCGTGTGTGTGGCTGCGAGTTCGCGTAAAGAGCAGACATGCAGCAGCGTTTGTTGGCTCTTCCCCTCGTAGTTATTGTGTGTTTATTCTGGGAGCTTCGATGTTGGTTTAGCATTTTCGATAAAACAAGGATGGCTGCCAAAAGGGGAATGTGAAGATGCAACACTTTTTTGTGGAACCGCTTTATCGAACTTCCCAACAATGCATTGTTATTTTACCCCTGGATTCATCGTAATATAGGATCAGTACATCTTATCTCTGTGCTGATAAAATCAATTTTTGACAGGATTACAATCATATAGCTTCATTTTCTTGCATAAATAAGTTTCGCGGAATTAGATGAAGAGCTGTTTCAAGTCGTGAGCCATCTGGCCAGCACCAGATGCAAACGTGACTCCGTGAATAACAAAATCACAGAGATTTTTTTCCAATATTTATTTGAGCACAGCAGTTTTGCCAGATTGCCAATTTTTTTTTTACTCTTTTAGTCCTTCATCACTTCATACTGCATCTCAGGCTGAAAAACTTGGAAATCAAACAAATATCAAAAGCCCAGGTGGACGTATCACTGGACTGCAAAACATCGTCACCTGCTGTTTGCGTCCAACAAGGTGACAATGATATCCTTGGTGATAATTTTTATATGAATTTTTTTTTTCGTCAGAAACACAATTTCCAAAGCTCCAAAATTTGTATGGTGAATATCCATGCTATTTTCATGTGACTTACATCTGCTTCCCATTTGCTATTCAGTCTTGTTTCCATAGCAACATAAGTAGAAGATGTTTCCTCATTATAACTCATCATCTGCCATGCAAAGGGGTTACCATAACAACGCTAGGGTGAGGTGATTGGAGGATGGGTGTATGATGAAGAGGCCAGGAAGGTAGCAATCTATGAGGGGGCCAGAGAGACATGTGTCATGCATGTGAATAAATACAATATGTGGAGCCTCAATTGATCATAACTTAACTGTATCAGGCCAAACATTAATGTCCGTTCATGTTTTACAGCTCTGATGTAAACATGAAAGCCCATCACACTGAATATAATGATAGAGTCTGATGACAGGGTCCACTTTTTTAATGTCCTTTGTGGAAAACTAAGACAAGAATAAAATTTCTAGATGAACATGATAAAATACATTCCACTTGACCAGCCAGACTGAAAGATGAAAGTTAGCATCCTTCCTTGGGAAATACTGATGCAGCCAGCCATTTAGCTAAGCCCAATTCACCATGGCCGGCTGGTCAGTGAACCTCCCACAACACTCAAAGTGTTCAAGGGGGTCATGACCTTCTGTCTCTCGGAACATTACCAAGTGCAATACACACACACACTAAACAAATTCTCGGCTTCCGCACCCAACAAACGAACATCCAATATCAGCTAGAATCTACTGGAATTGGGGGCAGACGAGTGGAAACCCAAGCATGGTCATCACGTCCAGACAAGCAAACGTTATTGGCTTCAGTCAAAAGGATTGGGGCACGGTAATGTACAGAGCTCTGTCTTGCTTATCATTGGTGACATAATAAAATATTGATTTCCTCCACATTATTAGACTCATCAATGCAACATACATATCTGACAAGAATGTTTAGATGTTCAATCAGTTTTTGTTGATTGTAATTCCTTGCACAGCAATAGCCTCGGGAGAGCAACTGGTCAGCCAATACGATGTAACCACAGTCCAGATTCCATGGGTATTTTTTTATTCCAATATAGAGGCTAGGGAGAGTTTCTATTTTCAGTCTACATCCAAGCAAATTTACCGGCACATGGGGTAAGAGCCAATTGGTTTCCATGGCACCCAGTAACCTTGGCGACAAGAGGATCTACGTTGGTCGAGGAGTACACTTCACAATAATGCCGCTGGGGTTTTTACGTGTGAAAAACACTCAGGGAGGCAGAGCCGGTGGCAATATCAACTTTATTTCATTAACCTGAAGCGAGGATAACACTTCCTTACCCCTTCCAATGTTTATAACTAAGCCCAGCACATCGTATTCTCCACCAAGTGTATCAAGCAATATTGCTAATATATCTGCACTTGGCCAGTAACTATTAAACCAAGGTGCTCAATTTGCTACTCAATGTCAATTAAAAGGACATAAATTATTCACAATTTCCTACTTAATAGTTTGGTTCAATTTTTATTAGGTCATAGAAAGTCATACAAAAGACTTTTAAAAGGAAAAGACAATTCAGTGAAGCTCATCTTGTGGTGATTGCAGAGAAGTGAGGGCGGTAACTGTGATATAGTATCACACCCCAAGTGGCACCACAGAGGGCAATAACAGTCCGTTATTACGCTGCCGGGACAAATGCACCACCTTAGATATGTTCGAGGGTCACCAAAGAGTTTCTAAGAAGGGAGCAGACCAGCAGAAAGACAATTTCTTAAATGTCAGGACAAAACGGTGGACATTCTCAAATGTCAGGGACCACAGCGAGTAAGGTTGAAGCATGGGGATAGAATATGAAACAAACCACAGTTGACATCTGAAAATACAAAATAAAACATGATAATACTTTATATTATGGCTATGGAGTTATCTGATTATTTGTAGAATGAAAACTATATTTTCAGGACACTTCCATATTTAGAAACAAAACAAGCGCACACAATTTTCTTCTTTCCCAGGGATGACCGATGAGGAAAACACATCTATTGGCAGGTTACATAATTCTGTTCCGTTTAATTTAATCTCAGGCCTGCACGGGCTCTAATGGATTCTATCTCCCTTTTCATTGACATTCTTGGCGATACCCTGAGGGCTCTGTAGCTTATGAAAACAGCAGGGAATGTTCTCTCTCCTGGGAAAACCTGATGGACCTAAATTTCAGACAGCTTCCCAGAACGAATTGGACCAGATTACATAACATCAATCCAGATGAGGGAAAAAGGACTGACAGTATAACGACTCGTTTTCAACGCAGACAGATGGGAGATAGACGTTCTGTTATCTCTTCATTACATGTATACCCAGCTGCCAGAGATGAATGCCAGAGAATCATGAGGCAATACGACACACATTACACCTTGTTCCATTTCATATTGAACATCTAGAATCAGAAGAACAGTATATGAACCTACTCGGAGCCAGTTCTGTAGTATTATTTCAGAAATCATTCTCAGATATTATCCACAGATTATTCACTGAGTATAAAGGCACCAAAATTTATTATAAATCCCTACAACCTAACAAATGACATATCATTTTGTCTAAAGCAACCTTACACCAGTAACAACCCTTGTAGCTGACAAGTAGAAGCCTTTCAACGCGGCATTAGCCCATAAGTACAGAGCATATAAGTAGCTTGGACGTCAAGGTCACCAAGGAGTGTTTACGGTGGAGTGGACAGCAGTACGTCCTTGAAAGGAAGCATGCGCCACACAGTCTTGTGAACAACCTTATGTGGACCAGTGTGGGCACTTAGTGGTCAGAAACAGTTCTGTCATGGCTCTGGGAGTGACCGCGTGGTGTGAAGCTTGTGAACTGACCGTATTGAATCACAGTTGTGACGGTTTCAGTACTCGGGCTTCAAGGATCTCTGTGCATGGAGAAGATTCACTAATCCATAAGGGTTAGTGTGAAATGTGTTAATGGAAACTGAAGACCATCCAATAAATCAGCACGAAAATATCTGGAAAGCATGGTCCTGATGTTATTTGCTCAAGATTTGGCGACCTAACTTGAAGGATTTCCCAGTGGAAGTCATCAAAGAAAGTTTCCCACAGTTCGTGTGTGGACACTGATGGACCTAATGGTGATTTTCAGAAGGGATCAAGCCAGGATTATAGGCCACTCACAGAGCGCAAACAGATTAACCATCGAGAGGAGAAAACCAAGGATGTTTCCATTTTGATTACATTTCATAATATTGACCATTGCTCTTTTATTATTTGCTGCCATGCTTTTCAATCATTTTGACAATGTGCATCAATCTTATCAAGAGACTTCTTTCACAACTTGATGAATCATGTCGCTATTTTTGTTCCTACTCTGCTTTTCAATCATGAATCCTTTGTGGAATTCCACGAAGGCAATTTGGTGGAAGTGGTGTGATTACCGACGATAATTCTGTTTGCTTGATGATGTCTCTTTAATGCATCGATCTACAGTTCTAGGAGACTTCAACAGCGCCTAACAAACTCCAGGCCACTTGTAACTTGATTAAGTCAGTGATGAATCTGAAGACGATGGCGGCAAACTCGTGCACATCTTTATCACTTTCCGCAACTACAGCAGACAGCTGCAATGGACAAGAGGAAAAAAAAACCTAATCCACTGCACTTCATGCCCGAGTGGATGGCATGTCATAATTGAATCCGCCCTCAAAAAATAGCGCCATGACAAAAGATTTCGACAAAGCCTGGTCCCACCCCTTTCGTTCTCCTGCGCTTGTAGCATGGACATTGGCCAGATGCACTGAAATCTCCAACATGCGAAGGAACTATAGCAAATATTTGGGTGACAATTTGCTTGATGGTTCGGGAAGCCCCTAATGAGGCCATGACAATTATGGTAGACCTACTGAGTAAGTGGCATGAAACCAAAACTGTCAGCCTCACAAATTAACATGCAGTCATGTCACACTCTTGTTACTATGGCTGAGAGTCTAATGAAATTCATTAGCATGTTTTATTTCCATGTCAGAAAAGATGTTAGCACGTAAATGTAGCATTCTCTCAGGCACTTTTATGTCTTAGCATATTTGCATATGCATGTATTTCAGGGTAGAAATTCTTCTGCATTTCATGTGAAAACAGAATAATGAGATCATTTCTATACATGTATTCCACATGCAGATGAATATAATTTCCACGCTGCCTGTTATATTCTTTTTACTTTCCTTTTATTGAAATATTTTGCCAGAATAAAGGTTCAATTTTTCTTTTATCATGTTTATCCGAACGAAAAAACCCTCTGCCAACACATTCTATCCCAATGGACTTTTTACTTGTTTATCCAATGGCTAAAGATAATGGCTCATTGATGTTTGATTCTGTAATAGGAAGGCAGTTTGCATGCAAGTGTTCTTATCTCAGTCATTGTGTTTACAGAGATTAAGAGCATCAACCTCAATGGGTGCCAAACGAGAATAAAAGCGGGCCCCAATGATTAGGTTTCAATACCTCCGGAGTGGACCGAGGCAAACTTTCATCACTGATTTTTTATCAGCGGAAACAGCACACCATGCATTGAAACAGGATCACAAAATCACATGCAAAATCTGCCTCTTCCTTCCTTGGCACGGATGGAATAGAGTAAATCTTACATACAAACAGCTCCAGTCATGAAACAAAATACACAGTCGTGGCCGAGTGCAGCGAAGCGTGATCACAGGTGGTCCCGTTATTGTACTTGGGTCTTGATAAAAGGCAGATGGCCGGTCCAGCAGTTAAACCAACAATTCAATGTCAGGGGATCGAGGTCAGTTCACTGTCAGATTCTGGTGTCCAACTGGGCACATTGGAAATTTGTATGGAATAAATAACTGTACTAAATTTGATGCTTTGTGTTTCGTTTGAGAAAATGGCCCATAGCTCATGCCACAATCACTGTATCTTTGATTGCAAACCTTCGTTTTTATTTAAAGTATGGTTTCAAACAATAGAACTTGAACAGTGACCGGTTGCTGATAATTCAAACATACACGATAAATGGAACAATTTTGGCCAAAGTTTAATTACAATTGGGATTTCATGAGCTACTGAAAGGTTAATTGAGGCCAAACACAACAATAGCATTCATCATTTTACAGTTTGACATTGAAAGGTAGCCATGGCATTTTCCAGAAACATGATCATGATAGATGACAGCTTCAAGACATATTATATACAAGTAATCCATTTCTAAACCACAACATACACCTAAAATGCTAAGGTTATGTCCCATGATATGATGGATGGCCAGCTTAGTGCCTTGTCATAAAACATCCGCACAAAGTGGTACATTTAGCATGTTCAGGAACTTCATACCACACAATGCTAGGAACACTCATCATATAGGACTGTATCACCAGTAATGAATCACCCAGCGATGAGTCCGATCTATATCTCCCAAGAACACACTGACCTGGCTAGTGTAGTAACACTACCTAGATATAGATTGTAAGGACACGGATGAGGACAAATCAATCAATGCCTGTTTCTATATTGGGGTTTTCTTACTCAGGCCATCATTGCCTGGGGGCTAAATGATCGGTACACCAGTGCATTCTGGGAAGAAATCGACTGTAGTATTCTGTGTGTATGAGCCCGGGGCGGGATGACATCATGTTATGGCTCTAGATCTCCCATTCAGTAGGGTTTGTGGGTTCCCAGCGCGCATGACTCGATCGCTGTGTTTATGATCCTCCCGTTCTCTCCCCCTCACTCCTCAACCCTGTCTTGTTCGTTCCCAACATTGGCAATTTGATCGATGGGATTTCAGATTTGGGGTGCAGTGATTTGCCGGCCTATTTCAGTAAGGGTCTGGGGTTTAGGGGGATGGGGGGTTTGGGTTGGGTTGGTTGCCAGGACTTTCATCTTTCAGACTAGCTTTGGAAAGATTAGCATGAGCACTTGGCAGGAGAACGTGTAGATAATTCACTGATTCATTAAAAATCAATGGCTCAGGAACTTGTATATAATATCTACAGCAGACGTGAAATAAGACATAACAATACAGAATACCAAATATAATTTTTTTTTTTTTTTTTTTTAAATTAACTTTCTGGGTAAATTTCTAATTTTCAAAACATGTAATTCCAGATGACCTTTGGTGTGGTTCTAGTGGTGAGAGGGTCAACCTCGTTACCATGGCAACTAACCATATCTGTCTCTAATCTGTCATCACTTGGACCGTGACCTTTGATATACCTGTCAAGTAAACTAATAGAAGTACTTAGTCTTTCTCCACCTAAACACTCCCTAGGCCCCAGCCAAGTTGTTTATCATCGGTCAATGATAAACCAGGTGTTATCGGTCAGCAAAGAAAGTGGTCAAAATATACTGACCATTGGGCCACCCCCTTCCATCCCTGTGTTTTGTATGGTGCACCCCCATTAACATCAATTCTACTGCAATAACCATAATGTAAACAAAGTAAATTTACTGGCATCCATAAAATGCTAATGTGTTATACTTTGGCAAAACTTGGCCATTTGGCCAGGGTGTTTTGCTTCTGTATGCAAAAAGTACAATTTAATGCACCATTCACGTACATGTAGTAGGTTGTATTTAAATATTTGATGGAGGAAAATGGCCCAGAAAATGTTCACGCACCTGGGCAGTAACACGATTGTGTAATGGATGGCCAAGATCGCGGATGTCCTCTGGGGGAAAACGGAAGTATTTTGATGAGACCTGAGGTTTTTATGAGGCAACGTGAATAGCAATGTCATGAATATTTAAAGGTAGCAAAATGTTATTAACACCATATGCATGCCGGTGACCGGTGTCCGAGAAAATTTGGAATTCATGCTTACCTCTGTCAATCAAAAGTTGAGCATGTGTCAGTATCCAATCTTATTCCAAGTGATTTATCACGATCATATTTTCATACTTCCATGAACGAGGTAGACAAATACAGCTGACATGTGCTCCTCATGAGCCAATCACATTAGTAATCCAAGCAGAAAGCAGATGTCCTCTCCACAGCATAACACCAGGCTATCCCAAGTGACACTTCTGAACCGCATAGACACAATCCATGCAGTGGTGAACATCTACTGTCATCCTATTGCAAAACTCCCTCAAAACATGGCTTTATCGTAGATATCCTGTAGGTTTGACCATTGATAAAGCACAGGTACTTCCTTGGACAAAGGTTTCTGACCAATGCAGTCAAGCTCTCTCACTGACTGCCTACTAAAGCCTGCCTATACCACCACCACTACTAGTCACTGGTCATAGCTGTGTTACAGGACATGTACTATGACAGCATGTTGCTGCTGGCTGGCTGCTATGCTTTCTCCATCCACACCAGCATGTTGCTTCTCTGTCTCTCCTCTCTCAAACACACTGGTAGCCGAGCAGGGCAGGGCTGGGGAGGAGGATGCAGACCAGAGTGCTGGCTCGTGGGGAGAGGGGGGGGGGGGGGGGAGAGGATGGAAGAAGGGAGATGGCTATATAGAAGGAAGGTAGGATGGGTATGCCACTGCTTAGCTGATGCAGCTTGCTTGGAGGGTCCTCTGTCCAAGAGGGGTGACTACCCTACCAACCATGCCACCCCCACCCCTTAGTGTGGTAGATAGAAAGGACCTTACCCTCTTCACCTTAGCAATGTAGATATGTGACCAGGTCAGTTCAATGTTGTGGAGACAGGGGTGGACAGGTTGTTGTGATTTCTCTTTGTATGAGGGTGACTGCTCAAGCAATATACCAGTATATAGCACAATGTTTGGTCAGCATTTCCAGCAGCAATTTTCCTTTGGATTTCAAAATATCAATTTAATCATCATCATAAAAGGTTCTGAGATTATGTCACAAAGTTGATATTTTCATGCCAAAGATACAATATGTGAACAGGTCTCAGGACACTGCATGTGGTCAAATTACAAAACATATATAATCTGGAAGTGGTTCCACAGACGGATCAGTTCATTATTGATTGCTTGTGGGGGGTCTAGGGTTGGTGGACAAAAACAGGCCAGAGACCAGCAGACCCTCACATGTAGCTGGTCTCTATGTTTTAGAGTACATCAGAGGCATCAGAGATGGACAATGAATGATGTATTGGACATGTGGGAAGATAGCTAAGCCTGGCTGACTAACTTTGGTCCTCAGACTGAATCAATATGTCTGATAGCGAGACTGTGTTTCGGATGTGTCTGTGGGGTGTTAATGTTTAACTTCATTTTAGAATTGTCGGATATGAAGAACAGATCCGACTTCTGTATAATAATGTGAACAAAAATTTTAACACTGATTTTTCACCTTGTTGGTGATAATGATAAAAAGATAGATTATTCCTCAATTGAGACAGCAAAAAATGATGTATAAGTATCATAATCTTGTTTACTTTTGCAGGTAATGAAAATCTCAAATATTCAGTACTGCATGTTCACCTTTTTCATTCTTGTTTGTTGATTTTGTATACCATGTATAGCAGATTTATGGCTCAAACACCTGACACCTACAGACAATAATTGCAATGAGGTCAAATAGTAATGATCGGTGAAGACTCCATGTGTATTTTCCCTATAATAATAATAATAATAATATAGTCCCATTTTCAATTTATTGTTATTACCTACCTACAGTTCATAAACTAGAAGTCAACAGGATAAAGCTGTCTTGGGCACCTTACAAAACTCTCTGTTTACATACTTGACATAAGTCTTCAGTCAAAGCCTTTCCAGGAAAGTTTTCATGGAGCTGGATTTATTTTATCTGCATAAATTCATGTGCAAACAGCAGAGTAAGTCCAGGAACACACAGTGAAGAACTTCGCACTATTGTCGTAATCCGGTCATGTTTTTTTTGTTATTTCTTGTGACTGGCAAGCGCTTCATATTGATTATCACCAGGAAGAAAATAAATATACAACGCAGTTAGTTTGGAGAAAAAAATCCTGGCATGATGAAGCAACATCAGTCACAAGGTAAAATGATGGGGAGAGAAATAGATTTTATGAAGTACTAAAGCGGCAGTTTGCAGGGATGAGTGATCATATGAAGGTCGAGGGGGAAGGGCATGCCGGAGCCTGTCCTGTAACCCATGGTAACCTGTTTGTATCCGAGGACAATTGCCGTGACAATCATTGCCACTAATTACCGCAGGATTTAGACGCAGGTATGAAAGGATTAATGTGATTGCACAGTCACATAATGCCACTCAAAATCAATATATTTACTGAGATGACAGCATTTTTAGCTGTCTCTTCCCATGAAGGTATGCACTGCGAAGATCAAGTGCGGTAGGGCCATTTATATCACAATGCAAAAAGTCAAGCGATGCATGATACATACATTTTGCACATTTTACAGTGATCGATGATAACATACATGTATCAGCTTGGAATGATGATGTGTGAATATGCTGATATGAGATGTGACAAATAAAAAATGATTTTTTAAACCAGGTGAATCTCCAAGAACCACATGATATGGAAATATAGTTGTCATTTCCCAATTGAGGAAGATGATGATGAAGATAACAACTGAGAGAAGCTGACTTCTGTCATGATGACATCAGGTGAAAAATTTGAAGAAAGAAAACTACTCACCATCTGTGAGGCATTGCTGGGCTTAGTATTAACGCCATGGACTGTTTCGTTGGCTGTTGAAATGAAACAGAAAAAAAACATACATAAAACAACATGCCGAGAATTACATAAATTATTTATTCAAATCATAATCATGTACTCAATGTTTCTGTTGGGAATATTCAACACAAACATGTGTAGTTGAAGAATCATTTCCTGGAATTCAACTAACAACTGTATACTTGCATGCAATAGACAGTAATGATATTGAACGACTTTTTCCCGTTAAATTTTTGCACATGATAACACAGTCAAGAGAAGTCAAGAAGAGTCATAAAAATTATGAAGTTTTATGTATTTCTATTATTGTCAGTAACTTCAGCATGCAATAGGATTTTTAGATGGCCAGAAGACCAAGATTCGCCAGAGTCTCGTTCTGTCTGTCATAAAAACATAGTTTTTTCTCCACTATGGTAACACAAATTTTCTTTTTATAAACACTGAAAGCATCTGCACGTGCATCAAGTTAGAAAACCTCATTTCCTGGTAGTCAACATCGCCATTTCTTGGCAGACTGACAACAGATGCTCCCTGAATACGGAGCAGGACTAGATAAAAGATGCTCCCCATTACAACCTCCCAGAAGCGATGCATGTTTACTTCTTGTTTGCATGAGTCATACCACAAGAGAGTAATCCGGGAAACAGCAAAGGTAACAATATATACGAGCAGTAGGTGGAGAAAGAGAAAAATTTGGGGATCCAGAATAGAAAATGGCCCCTGGATTACACATTTTGGCAACTTAGCACGGAATTTGTGAGGTCTGAAACAACCAATAAGAACCTTGCTGACTTGCCAGGGTTAAAAAACTCATAAGTTTGAACACAACGCACAAACGAAACCAATTTGTGATGGGCAGGCGGTGATGGAAAATAACGTTATTTGCCCAAGTTGCATCACTTTCAGAAATGAACATCATTAACGGAGAAAAGCCAGACATGGAAACAAATGATTCTGGACTAACACCAGTCCTTATTTCCACAAGTGGCTTGTATCACCTCTGCCATTTTATCCCAACTACTCTGACTCCATTTCCCTTGAATGTATCACACCCCACCCCCACCTAATTCCACCCACCCCGCCTGCCTGCAATCTCCTTCCCAACCCCCAAAGACCCCACACCGATCTATTTCTCCCAAATCCCGGTTTCCATCTCTGAGTCATCCTGATGCAAAAATCCTTAGTCCTCCTTCCACTTTTCAACATAAGCCCTCTTTCGGCTCCTGCATCTTAGCCCAAAGCCTTGCCACTTGTAAATTACACCCAAACTGTGTGGTAAATCTGCAAGGTAGCAGGCAATATTTCACCAATAAATGCGAGTCAGGACTCAAATAAGTGCCAGATAGTAATTTAGGCTTAAGTTTGACAAAAATAACATACAGCCATTTTTTGGTAAATCTATTTCCATGTGCCGGTAAATAAATAGCATGCATAATCAAATATGTGACCATAGGCGATCATGGGGGTAAGGATTCATCAATGCAAGTCTTTTTGTTATTATCCAGTCAAATAAAATGAATTTATTGATGCTGTTCATCATCGAACCCTTAAAAATAACTTCCAGACCTGCACAGCAATGTTACAACAAATTCACCCCATGCATCCCCTAAAGTATTGCAAAAATACCCCCAGACATCTCTCTTTTCTCTGTCTCCCTTGCACAGCATTACAGGATGAAGCCATAACTCACAGTGTCTATGAGAGACCTGCATGCAGCATCTCCTGGGTGATTATCCTTGGGGTGATTGATGACTCCCTGCCCCCCCTCCTGCAGCCCCTTACATCCCCACACATCCCCCCATGCACCCTCAGGGAAAAGGGTAACGTAACAGTCCCTTGCCTTGTGGCTGCCGTCGCCCTGGTAACTTCCGGGGAGGGGGCGAGAGGGCACAGCCCATAAAAGTCAACAAATATTTAAAGCGAAATTCCGAGACATGGGATATCGTTTTGCGGCATTTTTTTGGCCTCATTCAGAATTTTTATCATGATCTGTTGACTGAAACAGTTTTTTTCATTATTTTTAGAAGATTCCTTTGTTAGCTGGGGAAGTGTCCCATTTGCTCCAATCTGTCTTTGACTAGCTACGCAGCGATACAAAAATCTATCCCACATTTCCCCTTTCCATTGACAGGCCATATTTGGACTGATATTGATACCCCAGAATGCCCGAGGTCTTTGTCAACATTTAGACTCGGAGATTACCAGTCGATCACAATTCTAAAACCTGGTCCACTTCTCATGAAATCAATGCCAGAATCGACGGAACTTATTGAGAGCCTCGATGAAAAATATGGGTTCCTTATTGCATCCCAACTTCTCATGATGCAATTTGCATTAAAGAGCTCGCAACATTAATCAAAAGATAGCAAGCAGACACATGACACGCCCAAGGTCATATTTGAGGTGCCTTCGATGACCTAAACCCAGCGACAACATTTAATCAACCCTACTGCAGCCACAGATTTTTTCTTTGCTGTTTTTTTTTTTCAGGAGGATTTTCCATGGACTGCTCCCTTATTTTTGCAATGTCTATATTTGGGATTTTCGTAAGCAGGGACGAGATGCAGTTCCCTTCTGCAGATCCCCCGACCTCCTTCCTCCCCCACCAACAAATGCATCACCCGCGCTGCGCTGCCTGTGACTGTCCGGGACATCACAGTATTACACAGCGGGAGCCCGTGACCAAGCACAAGTGTTATTGTTAATATGACACAGCGTACTAGCATTCCCCGTAGCTGCATGTCCCAGACCCTCTGGTGACTCATGCCTGTCTCAAACCCTCATCCGGACACTTCTAGGAATTATTGACCCCTTTTCCAATACCCTACTGTAGCGCACCCGTCTTTCCCTTTCCAGCCTACTCTATTCCCACACCCCTTCCCTTCCTTTCATCAAGGAGGGTGCTGCCATCTGCTGAATGGATCTGTCAACTTCAAGCCTGGATTGAGCGTGCTGACACCTGGTGTACACATTTCATCATAATGTCCCCAATTCATATTAATTTACCATCATGTCACAGGTGGAAATGCTGATAATGCTATCACAATACATGAATTTCTCCATATGGGATTTGATAACATGACTATGTTCGAAATCACATTCAGTCTTGCAGATACTAACATTTGTGTTTCTACAGCTTCTGCCTTCATAACTCCTGATTTTGGAGATCAAATTTTCATACTATTCCTGCCTGGATTACATCACAGTGACATTACAATGTAATGTACCAGGGTATAACTGTGGTCAAGTCATACAGATCTGGCTCAGCCTGAATAGTCCACGCTCGCAATTAGCTCAGTAAATCCAGACACCAGAATAAATTGACAGACTTTGGTGGGAACAAACATCGAGCACTCTCGTCCATTTGGGTGGGAACCAAGTTCAAACAGTCCATCAAAAGTGATAATTTTTTTCATTGCCTCGAAAAGAGATCTGTCTCGCTGAATTCCAAAAACTTTCAGTCTAGGTGACATTAATTTTTCCTGACAAAAGTCAAATACTGTCCGACTAGTTTGTGATGTTTGCTAAGCTAATAATAATCATGATCAACTAATCAAGGTCTTTCTATGTTCTATCTAAAAACATAATTGTATGCAGATTTCAATAGACACAGAAATGGATTTTTTTTTTTCGAATTTAATTATCGCACGATAAATCTGAGTAGAAATGCATGAAAAGAAAAGTATTTGTGATCATTTTGTATTTGTGTCAATGATTCATGACCAGTTTCTAGCATGACCGATGATATCAGGATACTCACTGACTGCATAGATGATATCGGCGAGAAGGACGCCATCACAGATGTCCACCTGAAGGTCAGTGATGAAGCGCTTCAGACGAGCTTTCTCAAGGTAGTGGTTAGCCCAGTCTGTGTAAATCTGCAAATATATAGGAATATTTCTTTATTACAATATATCATCAGTGCAATATGCAGTAAGAAATAGAGATACGTCACATTTTAAAGCATTATGGACATGAGAAATGAGGTCTTTTTTGCAGTCCACCGTCAAATTGGTCATCTAGCTTATTATTGCTGTGACAAGAAAAACAGAAATAAACAGTCAAATGCAGAATAACAGTGGCCACTCTGCCTCGTGTGCCTGGACAAAGATAATGAAAATGGCATTTATATGTGTGATTTATCTCTGACTTGAAGTCATTGACATTACTTTTCTGTTCCATCCAAGTCACTGTATTATTTGCTTCAGACTGTGTCTCTGCTTGCATTTGCGTGACGCTTGTCACATCACTCCAGCCACTAATGAGTGTACAGAAGAAACACTAGAACAACATGTGTGCAAACATCGCTGGCAGTTCCTACAAACTGTCACCAGAATGCATAGAGCACAACAATTGGCTACACGTTCGGCAATGAATGTTGTTGTCGATTCAAGCCGCGACTTCGCACATTAACGAAATAAGATCGGTTTCCGGACCTCATTATCAGCACAAAAGCCATGTTGGCAGTGCAACTTCGCACGGCACAAAAGCAAACTTACACTAAACAAACAGCGAAGAATTGATTCAGGAAATGATACCTGTTTGCAAGCTGATACCAGACCTGGTCCGTTACTTTTTCTGGACAAACTGCATTATTACTTGAGTTTTGTGTGTTAGCAGCAAATATAGATACCATGCATACATGTTATAATGATAATATCTCAATCACTAACTGCAACACAACCTGCCCATATCAACCTATT
This sequence comes from Terebella lapidaria, assembly GCA_949152475.1. NCBI lineage: Eukaryota > Metazoa > Annelida > Polychaeta > Terebellida > Terebellidae > Terebella > Terebella lapidaria. Next base: position 22,665,880 of record OX424558.1, on the reverse strand, counting down.
ATTATGCAGTCTCCATTTATAATTGCTATGCATCGGTTGCGCAGGAATAAACACAAAAAAATATTGCTTATATCAACATGTCAAAGTTTTATATGAAAACATAAAACCTATCATCAAAAATACATAAATGAGACATCCGTCTGCTATCATCGACTCATGTCTGAACTCAGATGAAAATAATCTCCTCAGTTGTCATAGTTTTTTATGCATTGTATGGGGCATCAGGCTTATCATGTATCAGACAGATATTTCCAGCATATTGCAATATTATATCATTCACCGCATGCATAAAATGATATTTCCATTTTTAACACTACACAACTTATAACTGATAAATTCGTACTCAAACCGCCAAGACAATCCCACGAAACTTCCATGTAACAGCACTGAGTGTCCAACTTCTAAGTTCTCATTAAAAACATCATGCATATTTGGCATAAATTGTCCTGTGCGGTGCCGCTTTCTGTCACCGTGTGCTTCCTCTTGGCACCCATTCCCACCCGGAACTGACGAAATAGCAGAGACCGCTGAAATGTCAGCGACTTCTTGACAGAACAACGGAAACCTCTGCAATGCCAGGGAGTGGTGTTGCGGTACTTTGGTGACATTTGACATATTTTATTGCCTCATCAAGATATTCTATATTCAGATTTTTTACGATCACTGCATATCCAGCATAAAGGAAGATTTATCTATTGTTAGGTATTGTATACATTATATCTCAGCTTAATTCGTTCGAATTGCCTACACTATAATTTACTAATCTCAAATCATGGGTATGGTATGTTATACCAGATTGCATTTTTGTTTTTCCCGTATCGTAGCAGAATTAATGATTATTGTTTTTATTCACATGGAACGACCAAATATTTACTGGTAAACAAACCACACAACACAAATGTATAACCATGTCACAAAACAACGAACAGGACTCGGAAACAAGCAACAAGAAAAGGCTTGCATGGACAATATACACATGCCATTGTAGCAAACACCGTTTCGCAATAGGCAGTGTTTGCAATATGCCAGGATTCTCCAAGTGCATCACTCCCGAAAAAGTAGATATTGCCTGATGATATTGTGTGTAGATGCAAGGGTACATCTCCTCGGAAATACCCATCATATAATATTGTATTCTAGCCAGGGCTGGCTCAGTGAATAATTGAGCGCAATGCTAAATCTGGCATGCCATTCTCTGGAGCAGAAAAATACAAAATAGAACCTTCTCTTAATCATAAATATCAGGAACTGTGAAAACATTACTCGTCCAGAAGCGCTGTTCATCAATATATTAATACTATGTATATGAGGTATAAACTGATTTCAAAGCAGAAACATGCTGAAAACAAGAGCCATGGACTTGATCAATAGCTTTCCATACTGTGCATTTAGTATTGACCCAGCTAAGATCAGTTTACACCTACAAGTACAGTTAATAGGTGCACATACGACTAATGAGGTGTCCCACTCTCCATGTGGTACAATTAACACCTTTTTAGTATGTTCATATGAGAGGCAAATATGTGCAGAGTATTGTACATGTAATACAAAACCTTCAACTGTCTATAAAGTGAAAAGATGATAACTTGTCATGTTTCATAGGAATCAAACATGAAAAGTTTGAGTCCTACTCGGTTTAAATTTTTTAATTCATATGCAATTTGCGAAATCATTTCTCATGGCATATTTCACGAAATATCCTACACATATACTGTGAGAAATTGTAACAACTCAGAGAGAATGATCAGAAAATATGTTGTGTATGACCTTGAAACATGAGTAATGCTTCATCAGACCCCTTGACCTTTACCTAGTGACTTTTTATTGATAACAAACTGTTTTATTGCCGCTGGGCAGGTGAAGATCTTCCCAGCATATATTCAAGACATGTTTTGAGCGGGAGATTCTTTGCTGTAGGGTCAATAACTCCGGAATAAGAAGCTTCTTAGTTAGAACTGGGTCAGTACCCACAACCCGGGCATAATAATATTATAGATATTCAGATGTATTTTGAAAATCCCCATAAAGCCTCTCACAAGGATTATGGAACGGTCCTCGTCTTTACTCAATCCAAGGTCTCCACCAGTTCGTTGTCATAGAAACATTACATTAGATCTAGTGTGAGGTGTCTGATGTGTATTGAAGTGGACAAGCCTCTGGAAACTTTCCCTCTTCACGCCATTGGGCCCTATCTCTGACCATCTATGTCACATGTCACACTTGATGAACTTTTCCCTCAGTTGTACGCTTGTACTCCCCTGCACCCTCGAGGGTCGATAAATATGAACTTGTGTACTATGCGAACTAACAAATTTGACAAGAGACATGCTAGGTGAAGAGCTCCCCCTACAAGCACATCATGTCCATTATAAATTCACCTTGGTTACCGTTAAATAGATTATGTCCCTCGGACAAGCAACCCTTTGGAAAACAAGGTCAATTTGCAAGCTTTAAGGGAAACATCGCTGACATTCAAGGAGATATATTGATGATTTATGGACGGACATTCTCAAAAAGACAAATTTAAATCAAACTAACCCATTTAACATGATATCGAAGACAATATTGCTGCACACTGAGTCTATTGTTTACGTGTTAAAACACAGCACATCCAATATTAATCTGGACACTGTTGGCTCTAATCAAACCACTCCATGGACAATCACATTAAACAGCTACTCATCCAATTACTGCTATTTGAGAGGGATCATCCAGGAATGATCAGGATTATTGTCAAAGCTTCTCCAAACACTGGCAGCCATGACAGTAAATTCTGATCATATTTCATTAATCAGATACACAATATAATGAACCATTTCGCATTTGGAGGAAAGTAAAAATAATAATTTTGGAAAGGAAAGGATGCTATATTTTGCTATCATGCAACATTCTCAGTGATCATTATTACATCTAACACACTCAAAACTCCATCACAGTTAGCCATAACTGCACACATAATTCACTTCTGTAAATGGTCTGGCTTTCAGTTGAAATTCACATCTGAAACAATTACCGACTTCATAAATTTTCCATCAAATGCGTTCCCTTGAGGACCGGAGACAAAGCGGAGAGCTCTCCAAAGGGAGGAAGATTTAACTTGCACAATGATATGTGGCGCTGCGCCATGTATTTCCCAATTCCATCCTCAATACCCCCAATTAAATCGAGCCCGCTTCTCGAGCTTTACAATTCATCCGGATGGTCGGATAGAGAAAATTTGGTTCATTCAATTTCAGCTTGTGAGCTCACAGATACCTCAATCCTGATATTTTATTGTCAGATAGGATATTTTTTTCAGGGATCAACCGTATTTTCAATGACATCTATGGGGCCAAGAAATCGAGACCCATTTCTGAAACCAGAAACAAGAATGAAATGGTCTTTGACATAAAGCACATGACTATAGACTAACTGGTCCATGTCAAACTATTCTATTATCCAATTATTGATAACGAATTCTACCACAATGGGAACCGAACAAAAAAGATTTGAGGATGATCAATCGTTCCTCCATCACTGATTCAGTCAGAAGCTATTATCAGTATTCAATACCACATTGTGTTCCTTATCATTCATCACTTGTTCCAATGATAAGGAAAGTGATTACAAAAAGTCAGCTCCAATTAAAGTTGCCATGATTATTGGCATACTTAAAATGACCTGGATCATACTTTCTGGGTGACTTAACATTTTAGTCCTGCATAGGAACAGGTTTTAACAAGTTGTTAATCCTTTTTGTTTCACCAGAAACAAATCCCAGATGTGATAAAAAATCAATAGTATTAATTGACATTTAGTTGTAAATGTTTGCATGGTTTGACTGACAGTTATCCAATTACTAAATTGACAAAAAATGTTGTCATGCGAGAAATGATACTTGTAAAGCCATTACCATCAATGTTGATCATGTCAGAACATGTAACAATTCTGTTCATCTCTCACTTATTTTACACCATTCAGTGTGCATGAAATCCAAGTATGCATTTCAAGAACATATCAGATATAATCTTTTTTTTAATATCAGTAAAATCCAGACAGAGACAGTGATGAGAAGGGTTGCTATGCTTTATGTTGCTATGGTCACCATGGTCACCATCCCAAAAAAGCATATCAATCCCACTTGTAGCAGTCTCAAGACCATGTGCTACGACATGTGAATTACCGTTATCGCCCCCAGACAGTTGTCGATGGAATCGTCCTTGAAAGGTGTCTCAGTTCAACCCATAAACATGCATTTATTTCCTGTGAATTGTGCAGCAACCCTAGAAATTATCCTCGTTCCCATGACAACTGACAAGGCCGATTCACACAAAAACGACAATATAATATATTCTTATGAAAGGGAAGAGCTGAAAACGATACATCATGATTGGCCGCCCAAAGGTCATCTCGGATGTTCCGCCAAGAGCAACATGTACTGGTCATTAGGGGTGACAGGCTGGACTCAAGGGGACACACAAACTACATGGTACTCGAGCCGAGAGACGCGCACATCCACGGGCGTCCTCACGGGGCCAAGGGCGGTGACAGAAGATGGATGGACACGCAGAAATCCTCAATATTTAAATCCTGATTGGTTTGTGTGGCCACTGCAGTTCTCAGTTACCACGGTAACCCTGGACATGCTGGATCATGACAGGAGCACCATCTCCCATGATGAGCCTAATGAATATTTTATGCCATTATGGTCAGGGCTATTATCATTGACCCTTATAGCTTGTCCCCTAAAACACATCTTGTATTTTTCCCCAGGAGCTCAGTGCCAGTATTTCCATTTCTGCTTCTTCCGCCAAGTAGGACTCCCATTTTCAAGCGGAATCACCAAAAATACATTCCATAAATGGTCGAATAAGGCACCCTGATCAGGCCTGGGACGATGTACTGTCCGACAGTGACCAATTAATTGCCACTGTCACTGGCACAATCCATCCCCATTGCTACAAAGTGTCTACAGCAAGGCATGAGCCTACACCAGATCCACAAATTATACAGCAAATTTGCAAGCCCAATCTTATCCAGTGAGCCTAATGTCCATCTATGGTGGTAGGGAATAAGGGTTTGTCAGCCCGAATACAATTTATTTTTTCGAGAATATCATGTTCAACCTTCACCGATTTTTGTCAGTTCAAAAACACTGATGCAAGCAACAAACTGAAGATTGTATGTATTTTTTAAAATTTTTGTTTTATTCTATTATCTCCTGTCAATAAAAATTGCATAAGAAAGATTTTGGATATTATTCCATCATACAGTGAGAAGATGGTCCTCCACTGAGCATAAAGCAAGATGAAGTCACAGGATTCAAACGTGACCTATTTATGAGCTATTTGCGACAGTCAGACGCTGGGATGGACATTTAAACGAGTTGGTCTCAGATGATCACACCCGCGGGTCCGAGGGTGGTTTCTGTCAGAGAAAGTACGGTAATGCCATCTCGGAGGACCGCAGACCTGCCATTATGTAACCGAGGTCTGTGCCGCGTAAATAGGAGTCGCTGCGACAGCTTGACTGGACAGAAAATTGGAATCATTTACGCTCAGATAACGGCGGAATACTAAATGTGCATTTTACGGAGATTAAGTTCACTCCCTTGTGTATTCTACAGGTCCAGTCATATTTTTGTCATGATAAACAAAAGTAAAACTTTTTTTTCCAAAGTAACAAGGTATTCATAAAAATATCCCGCATACCTTATCTCATTCATACTCTTGTTCATGGTAATAAATAACCAGATGACAAAGCGATATCCGTGGTCACAACTCAGACAATAGTCAATGTGATGACACAAAGTGATCCATCTCTGACAATTGTCTTACTCACCTTGATCTTGAATCGGTCATTAAATAATCCCCTTTTTTCATCCATTTTTAAGAATGGTTTCCACATCTTATATGAAAACATAATCCTTTTTTTCCACTGTCATATAACTTGCATGAAGTCCAAGTTTCCAGCCTGAAAATGTTCCAACTTTTGATGACTAACACAAAATATGCTGCAATTTTCCTCTTTTTTATAACTCTTTTTTTTTCAACAAAAGTATTTTGACACAGTTGCGACTGAGTCATGAGCCCATGCAGTCACGAGGAATGAGGCTCTGTCATCGCTCCGTAACTCTATGTAACGGTTCCACCACTCAGGCACCGACTCCTTCACATCCAGAGTAGAGCAGGTGACGAAACGAAGCAGACGGCTTTTTTTATCTTCCTAAAGGACATCGTCTCCCTTCTCCTATATAAGGACCATTTCCTTTAGTAGCAAAGAAAAATATATGGCAACAAAATGCAGTATCCAAACAGCAGTGGGAGGGAGAAAAATTTCAAAAAAAAAACCCTGACGATTTGCAAAGAAAAACTTGCAGTGACCAGGCTGCAAAAGTCCACTCTCCCCCGCTGTCTCCCGGTAGGAAAAAGGGGGCAAGAAAACCTTCAACCGACAGCAAAAACAGCCGAGGACGGGCAGACGGACCGACGGAGGGCAGGACGAGGAGCTTGCTGGGTACAGGGGACATTGATCAGCATAGCCACGGCATTGAGCGACGCTCCCATGTGCCACGGCTTCACGGGTCTCGGTTCTCCGGTATGGAGCCCCACTCCTGGCATCATGCACACATTGCCCTTTTGCTCTGGCAGTCTGGAACCCTGGTGGTGGGGTGTAACCGAGGGCAACAGGGTGGGACTCCAGGGTAACAGACTCAGACAGGGGGGTGGAGGGGGTGGGGGGGTGTTGTTATGGGGGTGATGTGCAGTGTAACTGGGGAACAGGTGTCAACTGCAGTTATCAAACATGAATTATATATTTTGATGTTAAAAACATGTTGGAACATTTTTTTTTCTGCTTATTTCTGTTACAGTTACACATGTTCTGTGTTGGATCCAGCTCTGCACAGGAAAAAATAGTTATGAAACTATCCTTAGGTAATATCATATGGGTCCTATACCAATATGCCCAAAGTAGGAAGCAACACTGCTGACACATACTAAGTGAATGTCATTCGAGACACTCTCATTATGGATCAATCAACTGACACAGTTTTTACAGGAGGAATTTGAGCTGTCAACGAAGCAAGGACACTGGGGTGTAGACTCGAGGACGAGGGCGGATCAATTAATTCTTCCTTCCATAAAATCTGCAGGAGACAAAGGGTTTCCAATATACATGCATCAAGCCCACCCCCACACCCCCTCAACTCCCAACTCGTGACATGTAGGCCACTGGTCAGACAATCAATCGCCCAAGTTTTCATTAGATCATTAATTATTCATTGTCCTTGGCCTGAACATGAAAGCACTGTTCAATGACAGGAAATATTTACTCTCCGTTATTAATTACCCCCACCTATTCTCAAGAACACTGCCACTTGTCCCTACTCGGACGGACGGACAGACGAACGGCTAGCTGAACCCTTTTTCAGCCCTAGAAATTGTTTCCTGGACAGAGAAGGGGCCAGAGGCACGATTAATTGATTGCGTGATATTTTCATCCAAGAGGATTCTTGTGAGAAGGGTCTTACTGAAAGGTCAAAGTTCAAATAAGAAGTAAATTTTGGGGTAATATTCGCATCAATATGCCAATTATACATATCGTTAAAATGTTCGAGACCATAACTTCTTGTGTGGAAATTCCATGGTATGGAGTTCAATATTTCAACGTGTTCAAGGACCTCTGTGACAAGATACACAACAGCAGGTGTACCATACATCATGGTTACCATGGTGACTGAGTGCAGTTGTCACTGGTTTCCTGCCGTTATCCAGGAAACATGCAGGTCCTGGGTTGAATTGGAATTATAACATCTGCAATTAAATCTGAGGAAGAGACAGAATCGGTACCTCCATGAGGCATGCTGGCTCATCATGTCATCTATCAACACCAGTAAAAAACCTCATACATCATCATTAAATTGTCTCACTCAATCCCACAAAACATTACCATGGTAACTGAAGTTGCTGTAATGGCTGCTTCCCATTACGAGTACAGTCACCCCATGTTTTTGCACCTTCCTTGAAAATATGTAGACCTTCGACCCCACTTGTGTCATATTTCCTGATCCGGAACCTGTTCTAGGCTAGACTAGGCACTCACAATATCCTGATACACCCAGCGTGGTGAAGTTTCACCTGTCAGTTGTTACAGTGCATGTGTCTCCATGACAACTGACACACTCCTGACACACGTTGACTTGTCATATGGACCATCAGGCACACACGCCAACCGTGATAAATAGCCACGGTAACCTCTTCACCGCTGGGGACTGCCATCAGGATCAGTGGTGGTAACTGATCCACACAGCCAAGAACTGCACTCAAGACAAGTCTACACCCCTTCCCAGTAGGCACTTAGTGCATGGAGACATATACTGGATACTGAAACTTGGGATGCGTCATCACCCTCCCGAAATAAGAAGTACATGTATATGAGTTTCTACATTGTATCGAATGTCATTTCCAGTTCACAGTGGCATAGCTCATGAAAGACGAGGTTATTTTCATGGGAAATATTACTGGAAGACAGATTACTCAAGGGAAATATATCAATGTCAAAATTTATAAATTGTATATAACACTCCACCCTCAATATACCTATATAACATTGGATTCGGCCAACCATATATCATCTGTTTTTATATGTAATGTATCAATTGCAGGAATAATCGTTTTTATAGCAGAGTAACCAGAATTAAATCAAGGTTTTTCTGGTCTTTTCACTTACCCTGGCATTGAGATCCTTGTTGCCACGGTTACAACTAGTGGGTCGTTTCAGTCTATTCCTAGCCTTTGGAGAGTTTCTAACTTCCAAGATGGGTGATCCAATTCCAAGTTTGGGCGAGTGAATTGTCGATGTGTTCAAAAAGACACAGTCATTGTCATCATCCTCATTAAAGTTGAAATGGGAGAGGTACTTGGCTTCAATGTATGGGCTTCCCATTGTCTTAATTGTCAGTGAGCGAAGCAATCAATTTTCAAAATGGTCTCGAATATTCCATGGAGTCATTCACAAAGGTCCACGGAGTATCCAAATGAAAAATATTCCTTCCTATAATTACGAGAACAACAAATTACATTTTTATATTTGAGAATAACAATAGAATAATACCTAATAATATTGTTGGTATTTCACATTAGTTTTCAAATTTTGCCATGCTATTTTGGTTCAATCCATGACTATAATGTTGAGATTGACAGTTTCTCGTCAGGCCATATTATGGTTTCATGAGGCCAAATGTGTTACTTTGAGGATTAACATTTCATCATTATAAATCCGCTCGAATATATTGGGCCTATATTCCGTTGCTCCTGCATACTAGTACATGTATTCTGCTGGTTGTCATTAATTTTCCTACATGCCCAACTTCATGTATAATTCACATAACACAGATTATCCACAGTGCATTGTTGTGCTGCCATCAGTCAAACAATCAATCACTTGCTGCCAACTCCTGCGTTTGTCACCCGAGATGGTCTCTCAAAAAGTTGAAAATGTGCCAATTACTAATTGCAGCATACAGCTATTCTCTAGACAAATTTGCAAATGTTGAAAACACATACTGTAATTTTTTCGGCCCAGGCACAAAAATCATGTGGCATTCAAATTCAACATTTGCATGATTTATGTGTAAAATCCATTAACTATCAATTTTGGTCATGTGTTGTACCCAACTTGTTCCATCTTCAGCAGGTTTAGTGGTCATTATCATGTCTGATAATTTGAAGAACTGAAACTGATCCAAATTGGACACTGAGTCATCATCCCACAGTATCACCAGTAGTGTTTTTGTGCACTTGTCTACCAAAATACTGACACGGTCACTGAAATAGAAGCTCTGCCAAAGTTTTATTTCTAAAATTATTTTCCCTAATACTGATTTCGATGACTCCTGTAGCAAGTGTGAAATTACAACCCCTGCTGAAATCTTGAGCGGCTGTTTGTCCTGTTGATAAAATTTATTGATGTATTTCCAGATTAATAATTCCACATTCAAATTCACTGAAATGTACGAAAACGGTTACTCCTTGTTCATGTGCAGACAGGAAGGTTTGAAAAACACAAACTGTAGCCACTAGTTTTACGTTCTGGGGCTAAAAAATCTCTTGCAGGGTAGAAAACATCAACAAATAGTGCAATCCAGAACCTCGGATGCCACAGCGCTCTTCACTAAACTTCCACTTATCCAGTTACAACTTGAGATCAAAAATCAACATGGACTTTTCGAGATAAAATGATGAACTGCTTCCCAAAACATATCGTTCGTTTTCTGCTCGTTCTTTGGCCGCCAGTTGTAATTCCACGTGCTTCGTGCGTCATCATCGATAAAATCCAAACTCTATCCTCTTGATCCAAGCTAGATTGAGTCGGAGGATTTTTGTCAAACACGCCGACATATTTCACGTAATGATTTGCGATACTTTGGCGACAGCTGAAGTATCTTTTGCCGACATTTTGCAGCGATCGCCTTTGTTTTAGCGGCGGGCTGTTACATACACACCTTGCGTCATAGATAGTCATGGCTGCAATCTCACACCGATGTGTAATGTAACAATACAACACATGGCAGCTAGAGGGAATTCAATAACATCCCGCCCTGGTATTCTACCATACATGTATACAATGTTCAATTGTCAAACTTGAGCTTCTTTGTATCTAATACTATTGATTAATCAATTGCCACTAATAGTCAGGAGGAATTTTCACACAGGGTGGAAACGTAGTACAGACTTTTTCTGTCGATTGATATGGCTTCATAATGGTCTAAGACAACCTTTTTCAGAGGGTGTGTAAAATTTTCTCCTGGGCTAACTTTTTTATGGCCTTTTTCAAAATGGCCGCCACCGAAAATTTGGTATTTTAGGAAAAAATCAAAATTATCCTCCTGTCATGATGCTTTCGGTCTAATATGATACATATTAATTATATGGAGATAAATTCTTCATAACAATACTAATAATACCGATTTAAATGCCCCCATAATGGAAAAAATCCAAGATGGCCGCCAAATTCTCACGATTTTTACACAAATGCTCATAACTTCCTGCCAAATTGAGATAGGAGCCAATTTTGGTGTCTAACCCTGGGTTTTGGGGTATGAGGATTTCAAATATATAACCAGTTTTGTGATTGGATGGTTTGAAGCTGGTCAGAATCCAAGATGGCTGCCAAATTTTAGCCGGATTTCGCAAATAAGCACCAATGACCGTCATATATATCAAGATAACAAGCCAACTTTGGTGGCCAGTCCTGGGCTTGGGGTATGAGGGTGCTACATAAAGAAATACTCTTGTGTATAGATGGTGACTGGCCAATTTAGAGGTGTTCAACTTCAAAGGCGAAGATAACCATTAATTAATGTGAAACATGTAAACGAACCTGTCTAACAGCACCCACTTGCACAAAATCAACAGAATCAACCACTATCAGACAGCAAAATATTTCTGAGCCAACTCTTCGGGAGGTCTGTTGGTGATAAGGCACGGGCATTGATGTCAAATTGGTCATTGTCAAATCTAACACACACATTGTGGTTGGCCTAGAGGTTTGGATCCTTCGATGATCCTTAAGACCGTTCCCATGGCGCCACTCACCAGACCATCCTCTACATTGGGATTGCTCATCATAGTCACCATTGGGCCCTCACAGAGTGTAACATCAGCAGGAAGGTTGCATTCAATGGGTACAGGTGTTGTATTCTTCTTCAAGCCAGATCTATTCTCGATAACATTCACAGCCACAATCTTCGATTCCTGTCTGTTTAAAGAATCAGTCATCTTTACATTGTGTGTAGCAGCAACTTTTCGGAAAGGAAACACATGAAATACCTCTGCTTGGATCTGTGATCTTTAAGCATCTCTTAATTTTCAGGGCTCTATGATTCAACATCTCCGAAAACGATTTGTAGTTTTTTTGTCTCATTATGTCGGTCAAAGTAGTAACCTTGAAGTCGTCCCAAGGCTCTGCAAGGGCAGCTGGGTCTCAGTATTTGTCCTCTTGCATGCGGCAGTGGATAAAATCACCGACTGCCAGAATCATGAAGAACTCTTGTTCCTCTTGAGTTGATCCAGATGACCTCTGATGAACTTCAGCATGACTCTGCTGAGATCTCATCAATGATTATCAGGTCGAGGTATTAATACCTAAGCTTTGAGGGCAGTGATGAGCTCTTCGGCAAGTGGTATATACTTTTGTCCCACACCCCTTTGCATGGAAGTATGGTTCCGCCACTGATGGTAAATGCTGCTTTGCCAGTTGGAGCCACACATCAGAGCTTTGATGATATAAAACTTTCCTTAACCAGTATATTGAAAGTCCCCAGACATTTTCCATTCATCTTATCGATGCACCACTAGTGAGTATGAATGAAGACTTTCCCTTGCATATTGTTTATGCACTGCATGAGAACTTGAGCCTGGTTCTATGGGATTGCCAATATGCTGTGTTCTACTGACAACTGAGCCCATCTTGGTGTTGGAGCTCCGAGGCTTGCCACTCAATCTGACAGGTCTTCCAGACTGATGTCCTCGAGGTAAGCGTTTTCTATGTTGGCTTTTGTTTCCAAGCGTCCAGCCGCCACTTTCTGGGGGCAATGTGTGCCAAGGCATCTTCTGCAAGATGATTTTCTTGGATCTCTTCATGGCTCCTTCAACCTCTTTGATATTATTTCCAAATAGTGCTTGCTTTTCTCTGATAATGTTGCTGGTGCTTGTCCTTTTGCCATAGTCTAATGCTCCCACTCATTTAAATCCATTTCAAAGTGCTGAAGATAAAGAACCATGAGACTTGATGTTTCTCGCTGTCCCTACAGATGTGCAAGCTTTATTGGCAGATTTCTGTCTTGAGATCTATCCTTTATTCCGAGCCAACTTCAATGAAGCATATGGAACATTGGATCGGTTGTCGTTGTTATGGGTAGAATATTCTTCAGATGGTTCATAATCTCTACCTGGTCTACTATCAACATTGAAGAGGGATACAATTTCAGCCAGACCGGTCTTTGAGAATATCTACAGGAGGGCGTGCATGGTACATGTGGAGTGGAAGTGTCAGTCTGGTACTTGTCGGAGCTGCAAGTATCCAAACAACATCCCGACTACAGTTTTTAAGAGGTGTGCCTGTGGCCTTGTAAATAGCCTCCGTGACACTCATCTCCCCGTTGGTCATGTATGTTTTGCCGAGTCATTGTAGCGTCTGTCTTATCCCAGCATATTGTGCTCTGCATGGTTCTTCGTGGAGGAGCTGACCATCTTCACTCTGCCTCTTGCTGCACTAATATGACACAATATATCGAATGCAAGCGTATGCATCAACAACATATTGTAAGTCAAAATTAGGATTCCAGTTTTTCAAAGGATTTTGATTTGTACTGATATACCCATCAGTCTTTGTGTTTATGCCTATGTACAACCATTTTCGTGGAGGCTATAATGTTCCAGGCTTGTTCTTCAGCAGCGTTTTTTCACTCATCTGGTTCAGTGTCTGCTGGGATGGCACATAAAGGCCTGACAAGAAGGTGGACGGGATAACCTGAACCTGTAGGTCCTGCTACCCTTCTTGCATGACCTTGTATAATTCTTGGAATGAAGCTGAACATCATTTATAATGTCATGTAACTTGCTGTTTCTCGTCTGATCAACGTCTTCTGTGTTGATATTTTTGTTATTAACGTCAACAACTTCCTCATCAAGTTATATGTCCAGCTTAGGAGGATTTTATACTCAGAAATGGCAGTGAATGTAAGTACCAATGTGAGTCCAATCTCCTTGTAGAAACTCAATTGAAACAAAGTGGTCACAGACTTTGCCAATTTGACTTGATGGTGAAGTGATCATCAATTTCAAGGAGTTTTTACTATCTGATCAAACATAAAAACGCAATTATAGTAATTACTCAGTCTGACCGCCAGGGGGATTTTTCGCTTCGTTTTGGCCTGAGTGGACTATTTTGGTATAGAAAATCTTTGGTGCTGTTAAACAGGTTTGTTTGCATGTGTTTTATTAATTAGTCCTTATCTTGGCTTTTGGACAGCTGGATAGCCTTAAACTGGCCAATCACCATCTACACACAAAAGTATTTGTTCAGGTAGCACCCTCATACCACAAACCCCAGGACTGGCCACCAAAATTGCCTCTTATTTTGAATATGTGACGGTTATTGGTGCTTATTTGCGGAATCGAGCTATACTTTGGCAGCCATCTTGGATTCTGAGCAGCTTCGAACCATCCAATCACGAAACTGGTTATTTATTTGGAATCCTCATACCCAAAAACCCAGGGTTAGACACCAAAATTGGCTTCCTATCTCAATTTGGCAGGAAGTAATGAGCACTTGTTTAAAAACGGCGAGAATTTGGCGGCCATCTTGGATTTTTCTCATTTTTGGGGGTCTGAATCGGTATTATTAGTATTGTTAGGAAGAATATATCTCCATATAACTAATATTATCATATTAGACCAAAAGCATCATGACAGGAGGATAATTTTGATTTTTTCCTAAAATACCAAATTTTCGGTGGCGGCCATTTTCGAAAAGGCCATAAAAAAGTTAGCCCAAGAGAAAATTTTACACACCCTCTGAAAAAGGTTGTCTTAGACCATTATGAAGCCATATCAATCGATAGAAAAAGTCTGTACTACGTTTCCACCCTGAGTGCTGTATGCTCAATATTCCTCCTGACTATAATTTATCAGATTAAATTTCGAATTGTAATAGCCAAAAATTGTATCTGCCAAAGATAAGTCGTATGTTAAGTGGCATGTGATATGAGACAAAGTCTATACTATTGACCTAAATAAACAGATATTTCACATTATACCCATATTGCATTAAGTACATATTGCACAACTCTGATGCCTAGAATACGGGTATTTTAGTGAGCTTGTTATCACGGAAGAGGAACATTCCGAGGTTGCGACCCGTAAAAGAATTGTTCCGGTTACCACAGATAGCTTCTGAATGGTTAACAAAGTGGTACAAGATGGTAAAATCCAAGTGTTCTCAAGTGGATCCAAAAACTAATTCCGTCTGCCGGGTGATCTGAACAACCGACCAGGTAGAGTTCATACATCTTGTGTACATCTGGAAACCATAGTTACATGGTAAGTGTTACGGCTGAACCTTGTGTACCGTACATCTCTAAATCCATGGAGATCTGATTGTTTCATCCTTGGAGAATGGTTAGTACCCAGTAAGTACATACTCCATGTTGTATAAATTGACTGGGGCCATCTCAGAACATCCACATAATAATTTTACGTCCACATCCTTGCTTTGCCAATAGATACAGTGATCCACAAAATTTGTACTCATCACTTCCGATCCAGATGTATCGAGCCAATTGTTATTACATTGTTTGTATCCATCTTCTTTTCTTCAGTTGTCTTCAATTCAACATGTTCCAACGAAATTACCTCAATATGAAGTGAAGACGCACTTGTCTCAATCCTTGATTGCTCATGCTGAGATCCGGGTGATTCATTCCGTATTATCTGGATCAATGATCCACGTTACTAATCCAGGACGCCAGTGATAGGCTTTGACATGGACTGTGGGAACGCTGCCAATCTTGCGCAAGGCTCCGGAACTGAACATCTCATGAGGCGTGTGGGAAGTCTTGCACGGGTCTCCGGCTGTGAGCCCTTGGGTATCAATCCTCGGGGGATCATTTCAAAACTCAGCAGGCAAAGAATAACTAATAAAACATCTTGATTGCTACAAAAAAAATCTCCCAACATTTTTTCCCTGACTTCCTCATGATCTGCCATCATTCAACCATTCCAGGTGTAATTATTTGACCTTTGAACCTTGGGGGGTGGAGCGGGTGCGGCAAAGCACGCTATCATATCATCTTCAACTTGTCTATCAAGAAACAATCCAGAAGATGTCAACAGATGAGGAATGCCGTATGCTGGCGTGTCTCACACTTGATAGCCCCTGGTGATAGTTACCGAGGTGATGGTTACCGTGGTGATGCACATGCAGCTGTCCACCAAAATTCTTTCTCTTCCTGACACGGATACACGGATATCAACCCCCCCCCCCCACCCCCCTCATGCTGCACCCCCACAAATACCATGATACTACCCACTCAATTGTACCCTGGGATCGAATATCTGCAATTGCTTGGATTACCGGACCCCTGGGGTCATGATGTAAAACTTGGCAATCCTCTGAAAACTTATTTTACTGCAGTTGCCTAACCACAATGGGTATGACAGGAAGCAGTGAACGTTTCAATTTCGCTGAGTGCTATGGTAATACTGATTACATTCATTTCACACTTGGATTCAGAAAACCACATTTAGATACGCTTGTATTTAATCAAAATCGCAGCCATGATTCCTTGAAAGTTCTGCCTATTGTTGAGCGTCTGAGTAATAATGCGGTTTTTGTAGTGGTTATGCTTCGGGATGCGGTGTCAACAATTGCACAAAAAAGGAGCCAGAAATTGTTGCAGACTAGAAACACCCATAGCAACTGGTAAAACTGAACTTTTTTTATTAATGCTATAATTCTCCGGATAATATGTTTGTTTATCATAGGAAAGTGCAAACAATCCGCCCAATAAAAACCGAACCCAGACATCATAAACCACTGAACGTTTTTTTCCCCCTTTATTTGGCCAGCTTGGAAAAAAAATATCTGTAAATGTTCCCACCATTCTAGGAAACTTGTCACCACACACAAAAACCATACTGAGCGAAATTATTCACTGCAAAAACGTTCTGTTGGGAAACATTTGGATTCAACATTACAGTAACCACAGTAATGAGAGAGTTTGTCTCCGGATGCCCCCACCCTAGTGGCCTTCGACAAGCAACATTCCCCATACTCCCACCCCACCTTCCCGACATTTCCAGGGTGATCGGTTACCATGGTAACACATCCCCTGGCTATCTCCCCCTGTCAGCTAGTTTCCAGGCTACACACCTGTCCCACGTCAGTCAGTCAGTCAATCAGGTGTTTTCTTGCACAAAGAAGCTAAATATTGGATAAGACAGCTTACAACATCGGGTATGGATAGTAAATATTATTTTTTTCCATGGAGGAAATATTCCTATCGGATTCTACATTAACCAGGCTATAAATGTCATAATTCTTCACTTTTCCATGAAATTTTGCACTCATAAGTATAATATTTTTGTTGATGTATTCAGCTCAGCAGAAAACAAACAACTATCAACGAATAATCAATGATAGTTTTATCGGCACACAATTTGCGCCAACTGATATACTTTCTAGTTGCATCAAATGACGTCAGAGATGAAAACATCCTGAAGTACACCGAAACACAGGGAACTGTACCGTTTAAGATCGTCTAACATGCCATTACTATCTGTAAGATTGTACCTAACTATTTTGGGACCCTCTGAGTTAGGTGAGGTGGAGGTATTGTGTTCTGGTAAACAACAACAGTAGCTTCTTCATCTCAACCAAAACTTGGCGAACACTGGTCTAGATTCATGTATGAAGTAGCATGCCAAAATAAACTCACAAATTTTCATAGAATTCATTTGGAAAACTAGTGCCGGTACTCTTTCAATGCAACATAGCTGCATCTCTTCAGCACTATCTATCGTTTATATGCCTCATTGATTTTATTTTCTCAAATCAATAAAGCGGTAATTTGGTTTGGTTACCTGCAGTAACAGGTGCTAGCTGTGTGGGAGTGACACAGCTGACGGCACAGTGAAAATACACTGAGACGGGAAGGAGAGAGGGAGTGAGTTCTCCAGAGCTGAACATCAATTTGTTGCTCTTGGAAACTGTTTCTAACGATTTCATCAACTACAGAACTCTGGATCAAGGTCATAACTCTTATCGCTCGAGATTCAGCCAGGGATGTAACATGAGTAGGTATCTGTGGTTAAGTCTTGTTTAAGTATGTAACGTTTCATGTGGTTTAATTAAACCAAAATCAATGATTAATTGCAATTACATGGAGTTCACATTTACAAGTGATTTTTTTTCATTATATCTGCCTCTGTTCATTGACCCAAATAATATTAATTTGAGGGAGGCCTGAAGGAAATCAATTTGCACAATACAGTATTTACATGCAGTACAGTATAATATATTATGAGCTAGACTTATAAGACAACTGAAGTCATTTATTGCCAACAATCTGTCCTGA
This sequence comes from Terebella lapidaria, assembly GCA_949152475.1. Taxonomy (NCBI): domain Eukaryota; kingdom Metazoa; phylum Annelida; class Polychaeta; order Terebellida; family Terebellidae; genus Terebella; species Terebella lapidaria. The sequence continues at coordinate 22,647,762 of OX424558.1, read as the reverse complement.
GTCAACATAATTACCCGTATCATAATTATGACAGCAGAATCAAACATTTATATTGGAAGACAGATATGGCTCAGTTCTGTGCAGATAATGCATAAATCATCTAGCTCAGACTCTACTTTTTATTCATATTTTTCTGCGCAACACATAAATCATAATAAATGTACTGTCTATATCAGGTTCTCCATCAGAAAGCACATATCATGTTTTGCTCTGACATAGTTTTTTTTTTTCCATCCATGCCGTTCGTTCCCTACAATCTTCTATCGTCTTTTTGCCTGGCTGTTTACACTATAGGGAAGAGCTAGTCCAATCGGCTCTGGCCCCGCAAAGTCCCAGAATCTTCCCCTGTGATCTAATGTCGGTCGGGATAAACTCGGCGGAAAACAACAAAACCCGAAAGGTTCCTGCATTTACATAAAAATTCTCGTCAAATTCTGCTCCCCTTCCCTGAAAATTATGCCATCCCAACCCTAAACGAAAACAACGGGCGTTCACAAAATGGACTTCTCTGGAAGTCTCGGGCTAAATATCAGAGATCACGGCAGAGGTGCTGTTGAATATCACCCAGGGAATTCACAAAACCCAAAATATCAGGCAGTGTCTGTTCACGCAACACGAAACTTGCATCAAAGACCAAGTGAGATCGGCTATTCTTTTGTGGGTGTGTATTTCAATGTTTAATAGTTCTAATGATACTGGACAGAACGTCTCCATGAATATAATTGCATTAAAACAATAAATATAATGTATTGATAATACAAAGCAGGCCTTCGCCTTTGAACAGGACATGTACAAATTTTATTTTTATTCAGAGTTTCCAAATCTCACAATATGATTATCACCTGCATTCATGGATAGTTATCAGTTTCTCACACAAATAATGCATTAAGAAAAGCATTTCGTGTTCATTTATTCCCCATCACAAAATGTTCACTGTTCCAATAGAAATCACATACACTGTATCTAAAGAATAAACCTTGATGCAAAAGATGCATTATGATTATCAGGGCACCAATCTGTCATAATGCATCACATGATAAAGATCCTAACATCATAATGAACCCAGACTGTGTTATTAGTGCAAACGTAATAGTTGCCCATAATTCCATTAAACGGATAGGAATTGCAAAAAGGTTGCAAGCGATGTAAAATTTCAGTGGCACTGTGTGAATAATAATGATGAAATTTCCTTATCCTATAAATATTTTTCATATTTGTAAATACCTCTCAAGTGGGCGAAAAAGTACAATGTTGTGAAAACATAATCATTATTGCTAAAGGAATAAGAAGTATCTTACGATAAGCATCACCCGTTGAAAATAAACCTTACTATGAATGGTGAACATAAGTGGCACATCTAACTTACCTTATGAAATTTATCGCAGGCCCAATGTAAATCCATATTTATTGACTCCCGTATTGCCAATTTTTTCAGTCAGTGTTATCCTGAATTCTAAACTTCATGCCAACTCTGACCCACATACTCGTTTACTCTCAGTAGTTTTTTTCTCTCTTTTCTCTCTTTTTTATCTAGGGCACTGCCTTTGCCTTCGTTTGTATTGTTATCATGGTACAAATCCATTCAAGTCTACCGAGTTGCAGTCACAGTGCTTCACACTGACCGACACGTGAAGAAATGTTCCCAACCAACTTGAAACGTTTAAAAACATTTCTTTCTGCAAGTCAGTCCCAGCAAAACGATGAAAAAAATATCGTGTTGGTCGAACTGTCCAAAAACTTGCAAGGCACAAAAAGGAAGAAAGCAAACTTTCCCCACAGGAAGAAAATTTTCCCAAACTTTCTCACCGGGATGCTCGCTATCTTAGAACAATAACGTATACCTGGCCGGGCCGCGTGTTTTACTAATGCCATATATAATGCAATTTGATGGTGGTCCGGCTACTGCTTCACAGTGAAGAGAGTAGAAAAACTCACATTTTCCACATAAAATCCAGGGGAGCCCCTCCTCAGCTTTGGATGTTTTCGATCATCCATAACAAACTGTCTAACATCCACCCCCCTTGATTTAATGATCTCTTCCCTGCCTGGGTTAGTTTCACGAGGGGGAACCTTCCGTAACAATACTCATTTTACCTGCTGGTTAAAACAAGCAGTGGTCTTGTCTTCTAGGGTCATCTTCCCATAAGAAAGACCCGACTTTGTTTGAAGTCAGCAATACTTGATAGCCATACAAAGTATCAATTTTCCTGCGAACGCCATTACGTCAAACAATTGCAATATTGAAGCAGTGTTCAAACTGCTAACAGAAACTCTTATGGGTTTCTGCTGCTAATGAATCATCAATGTTCATTTAATTAGTAATTTGACAGAACAGACAGAATTTAGCCCATTAGTACTGACAGAGCTAACTTGGCTAATCATAGAGCATAGGAGGTCTGGACTGAATGAGTTTTGGACAGATTTTTTTTTATTCTCTTGAAAATCAAACCACATGGTTTTCCAAAGAAATTTACATGTCTGTTGGAATTTATTTCTTTCTTTCTAGGCTAGAGTTCACTGCAATAACTTCACAAATTGACAGGTAAGGCCTGGTTTTGATCTGTATCAATATAGAACAATACAGAATTTTTCTCCTTTTTTTTCACACATTTGTCATATTTCAGGGAAAAGACGGGTGTTTTACTTATGGCAGCTAATTCATTATGTTGAAACATATCAAATATTCAGGACAGAATATTCATACATTTTCAAAGCCCAATTAAATCTTCAAAAGCATCCTGGATGTTATATCATGGGTGCATTATGATTAGGCAGTAATCATAACGTTCAGTTCAGAACACCTTGAATGCCGCTCATGTATTCCCCTGTGCATACCAATATACAGGAAAGCTTGCCTTATGATGATAAAAAAAAAAATCACGGACTTGAAAACAAACAGAAGCAGAAAGATGTCAGTAAAGTTGTCATGGTTAATACCATTGTGAAGATTAGACATGTCACCATAGCAACCCTGGTTCAGCATTTTCATTTTAAGTATGCTCCTGCTATTTGTCAACCAATTGGAATTAACATTGACAACATGATATATATCCCTCCCATTGTTGGGAAATAATTGAAATGAAATCTTCTGAGAAATTGATGCATTCTGGCAAAAAATATGATTTCTTTTTTTCATACAGCATACATGTACCAGTTGCACACAAAGACGCCAGTGTTTCATGACACAAAACAACGCCAATAATCATGACAATAACCGGATACTTTACTTCAGCAGCCCTTCATCGTGATACATACATGATAGCAGCGTCTCTAGTCAACTGGTTACCATGGATACATACCTGAAAAGACACAAAACAGAACATCCCATGAAAAAAACACACCATATGTTGTAGATTCAATTTAGAGTGTAGTATGATCGAGAAAATATGGTGAAACATAGTGCAAAAACATCAAACTCATTTGATTTGATAGTCATTAAGGTTGTGGTAAATTTATCATATAGACACTGTACAGAATAGTAATCTTTGGAATTAAGTAATATTGAGATGTGTAGCAAAATTAATATCACAATTTTTTGCACTTTTGCACTTCTCTTGAACCCTGGCAATTAAACCACAGAGTATTCGATAGAACTATCTGAATCTCGGTCATTCACAGCCCCCCCCCCCCTCCCTCCCACCACACCCTCCTCTCCACATACACACATCTTATCACCTCCCTAGCTGATAGCTTTCCGAGCAAATTACAACCTATACTCGACCACATCCCTCGTGTCTGATTTGCAGCCTTTGGTGTACTCTAGAATTTCCCAGGTATCCTGGCCATAAGGGAACGGTGATATTACGGGCAAATATTTATGTCTACATAACGTCAAGAATTTCGCACATAACGTCAAGAATTTAGAACCGAAAACGTCAAGAATTGATCTACCACTGTGCCGCGAACAGGGGGTGGTTTACCATCATTGTTTGTTATTTTGAAAAGGCCCAAATTTCCCCTGAATGTGTGAGTGTGTGGTTAGAAGGAACAAACACAGGAAGTATTGAGTTACCTGTGGGGGTCAGTTCAGTTTATAGAATAGCATTGCTTTTAAATTAGTCTTTATCTAACAATATCACCAAGCCGACCATGTCAAATCAATTAAACTGAATTATTGTACTGCAGTTACTTATTTTTTTATTTTTCAACATTAATCCTCAGTGTGTTTCAGTTAGTATGGCACAGGGAGAAAAAACACTTTCCCCACACAATCACATGAATGATGTGAAATATCAAAACAAAAATACAGACCAGAAAATTATTAACAGATGTAATATATACTCTGTGGTACTACATTCCATCATTGACGACATGATCTTAGACTCCAGCTAAACAAGACCAACAACAAACTGCATAACGGCACAGAATTGTAAACAACATCTAGCGTGTTGATCCTTGTAGGAAGATGAGCACTATACTCAGATTTTTCTAACTTGTTTACACCGTTTTTTGACGATATCTTTGGCGTGCTAGATCGTATCGTTCTATAACTTAGCATACCTCACTTGGGAGTCAAACGGCAATTTTCTACCGAATTTCAGACTTCTATCGCAATAATTGAAGAAGTTGGCAATCTACCCCAATGTTAAATTTCAGCCAAAAACGGGATCTCGAGAATCTGAGCATATTCGAGGATTTTATCCTGTTTACATCCATCAGGAATCGATATATTGTTGTAATTTCAGACCTGAACACACATTGGGGTGTATTATACACAAACATCTTGATTTCAAAAGATTGCACCACTACAAAACCGATCAAATGCACAAAATTGTGTGCGGACCCAGAAATTAAATGACGGGGCTAAATTTAACATTGATAGATTGCCAACTTTTTCAATTTTCGATACAGAAGTCTTAGATTCGGTAAATAATTGCCGTTTGACTCCCAGGTGAAATATGCCAAATTACAGAACGATAGCATTCAGCATCGCAAAAATATCAGCGAAAAACAGTGTAAACGAGTTAGAAAAATCAGAGTATAGTAAGGCCAACAACCCGAGAAAACCCAGATCACTGGATTACACCACAACATCCATCACAGCGGACCCCCACAAACAACATTCCTCCTGCGGCCCGCCTTGGTGCCATCTGGATCCTCGCCATAATTCCCTGGATCACTCCAGCCGCAGGTCAAGTATGGGACATAGTCCACTACTTCAGGAATGACAACCACTGTAGGCGTGCTCCAGACTGGTTGTCAATCGATTAGCTTTTGATCTGGACTTGCAATAATTCTGGATCCATCAGAATTGGCCGGATTTATCTCTGCCGGCATCATACAGTCGAGATCTGGTCCTTGCGTCCAGACAATTTGCTGCCAGGAGTTATCCTAGACCCTAGAGAAACAACGCCAGACCATAGACAGGGTACATGTGCCTCAGAAGTGGGAAATTCTGCCTCTTCCAGGCTAGGACTTGTGTGGATACAGGAATAACTTGGGGAGAGTTCAAAGAATTTCCCGAAACTCAATCAACTGTATCTGTATACCACCTGTCACCCACCTAATCATAGCTTACTCTTACCTTATTCCAACCAGTTCCCCCCCCCCCCCCCCAACCCCCACCCTAGCAACACCTATCTACTGTATCTCAACCGGCATGAACCCCTTGGAGGTGACAAGTGGATAATTGTAAACAAGATCAATCACTTCGGATTAACTGACATTCCTAATGAAGCATCCCAAGTGATTGATTTCCAAAAACCAACAAACTCTCCCCAATGTACATACAGTGGGATCTACATGACCCTCGTAGCTATCAAAGGAGCTGTGACAATTTGGGTAGCCTCTGAGCCTAAAAGAACTCCAACCAATCCCTGATTAATTACGTTACATGCCAAAAATTCCAGGTGGCTATCAGTATCATCCTTTGACCTCAGCATGAGAGAGGCTTCTCTGTGTAGAGAAAACATCACTAAACTACTGGGTAATTACTGGTGAAATTAGCCTGTAGTTCTTTGTAGTCAACATGTTCAAGGATACATCAATAGGTTACTTCTCAGGTATTTCTGTGTTTGTTTTCTTTTTTTCCATCCCAATACACCACCTATCCTTAGCTGTCTCTTTATTCTTGGAGTGAGTGACTGACGGAAAAATAGGTCTTGCTCCTTCAATTTCCATACCACACACAAAGTGAGCTCTTCTGAAAAACTGTGTGAAATCATTCTCATGGCCTACTATCAGCAATACCAGAAATACATGTGTCTTATGTATTTCTGGCAATACTTATTGCAATACACCAGCAGACCTATACTGCATAAAATATTTTTACGTCTATCCACTTTGTAGCTGCCCATGAAAAACATTGGTATTCATGAACTTCACTCCTGGATAATAAAATGTGCTTTTAAAATTCATAACATTCATTTTCATTGGCAAACTAATTTTTCTGTGTAGAGAGTAGATTCTAATGTGTTTGTCAATTTTATCCTGTTGAAATATCTCTATTGGCATTAAATGCAATTTAACACCCATAAATGTCTGAATTGATATGAAATATTTATCATGTTTTCAAGCAGCTAATCAAGATAATCTTGTGGGAAAATCTCTCAAAAACACAAATATTTGAATGTAATAATAGCACAGAATAGTGGAATTCAACAAATAGGCAGATGTTGATAAATTTGAGCTAATCTGGAAATCTGGCACTTGTTCATACAAATTTGAGAAATCCCGTCTTTTCCACAGATCTATCCACGACTTTTCCCAGCTCCCTCCTTTTGCCTCCAGCTGGTACAAATTTGTCAGGATTTTCCCACACCGGGTTTTCCACTGATACCACTTATCAGCTGTTATAGATCAATAGATTACACATACTGTTACCATATCCGGCGGCATCTGAATCAGATTATAATATATATAATTTGATATATTAAATATGTCTACACATAATCAATTCCCATAGGTCTAATGATTGAATACAGAAGAAATAGAAGAAATGTGCATGAGAACTGGGTACACTTGATTCAGATGATCAGGAGAAATAATTGACAAGAGTACATTGTATAATATTATGTTTGTGTACAAAGTAATATGAAAATGTGAACACTATAAATGTTTTTGAAATTTCTCAGTTGACATGTTGTGTATGCCTCCAACTCTGCAATTATTTACAAAGCAAAAGGTAAATTTGTGTTATTATTTGAGGGAACCAAAAATACACCCAAGCGATCTATTTATCATCCAGATTTAGCTCTGCACCTGACTGATCACAAATTACAGCGATTGTGAGTCCAGTCACATCCGGCATCTAATCCGAGGACGCCAACGGGTACTTGAAACAGCGCCAGCTAGGTACAGAACCGCACACTACAGTACCACGACAGTCCCGGGAACTAGGAGCAATCGGACACAAGGATGGACAGGCGGACGGATGGGAAACCCAGTGAAGTCCAGCGGAGAAATGGCATCTCGTAGAGGGAAAAGATTGAGCGAAGCCAGACCTAACAGCACTGGTCCTTACGTAATCATTTCCATAAACAGGGCTAATGGAAATGGCAGAAAAAACAGCCAGCGTGACATGGAGTATGACATCTGTCATCTGTCTGTGGGTACAAGTGTTTGCTCGGCTGTCCGGCGTGTCCGTCTGTCCGACCGCACCGGGAGACATGGACAACTGTAGTGGATGTTGAGCATACTGGGAAATCTTGGGAATGTTGTGTTCTTGACAAAAAATATTTTCATCTTCACATTTTTGTATTCATTACTGTTTGACTAACAAGAACGCAACATTTATGTCAACAAGCGTTGTGTCTGAGTTACCATGCAACTATAATGTGTCTACCACCAAAAAAGTTGATCATGATATAATTCGAACTTCATGGTAGCTTGATTAATAGTTTTTCTCATTTATGTTTGAATTTTTTCATTCAGTCAAAGATCATGTATTGTTTTAACTGCACATGACATAAATTGAAAATTATGGTTCTTCCTGCACAATAATTTTGTGAATTTCTGATATTACGAGTAACTTCGATTCAAGTGCATTGAAACTGCTGTCATAGCCCACACATGAGCATATAATTATTTGTGACACAATTTATCCACTAAAACAATTAAAACTGTAAGCGATATTTTTTTTCCTCATTATAAGGAGGGGGGGTGGAGTATGGACGCAATTGTATTCAATTGAATCACCAAACTTCCTGGCCATGGTACACCCCCTAGTGTAAGTGGATACCACCTCGTAACCAGGCGCTGGGTGCAGTACGGGTTTCCATTCCCCGGACTCCCAAGGCTGCTTGATCAACTCAACCATTGGTTCAATTATTGATCACGCCTCAGCAGTGTTTAATGATCACGGAGCATGCATGTAATTTAGACGACTGTCCCAAAAACTCAGCGTCTTCCTCTAAATCACACCCCCATTGTGTGAACCCTGAAATGTGGCCGAGAGCTCTCAACGTGTTGATCGGCTACGAGTCGAGTTTTCTGAAGAACGAGCGAACACCTACAGAGGCACAACAACTTTTTGCGACTTTTTTTGGTCAAATTTTTCCATCCCACAAGTCAATTCTGTGGGTTTGGGAGTCGAATCCTTGACAGCGATGCAGTAGATTTTGCAATGTGGCTGTAAATCTCTCCTGATATCAGCAATGTACACAAGTCAATATTTGATGATTGGCTGCATATACAGAAACATTATTTAGGACCAGACGCTTTTAAAGCAGGAAATTATTAAATAAATTGATGAAAAGTGGCTCAATCATCAATTGTCAATTTATATGCACCCAACTCAACAATGAGAGCAGTCTGGAAATGTCAACGACTAATTCTTGGCGACGGATTTGTGATGCCTGGGATCACAAACGATGATGATAAATCAATGTTGCAGCAATTAAAACCGACCAATCATGTCAAAGATCATGGGTTTTACGATCGGGGAATCGGGGATTACCGCAACTTCTTCAGAACTGATCAATCATCAGTACATCAAGTGAACATTAAACATGAGCCTACCCTCCAATACCATACCCCTATCATTATAACATACTTCCATGCTGGTAGTCATTGCCATGGTAACACATTACAATATTGTACTACTTCAAGGTCCATCATTACAATCACCTGCCAGCTAACAGAAAACTTCCACTAATTGAAACAACCTGCTTCTTCAAGAACACAACTGGATTTTTGTGCTTGATCTTCAAATTTCCTGAACTTCGAAATACACCTGCTACATTAAAACATATTCTTGAATTTTGAGGAAGAGTTGGTAACGTCACCATAATTTCTGAGTTGTTGTTCTGAGATGCACCTAATACCATGACTTTCATAATTATCAATTCAGTCCATGTCCTTACTTTGGGGCATTAAACCTACAAGCGACAGGATTCCTGATTGCAGCAAACTGCACCATGCTATGACCTGCATCTCCATCTTTGATTCCATTTACTCCCATCACTGACTGGCCAGGAGGAAGACTCATTTTCTTTGGGGTGGGAGGTGGGGAGAAGGGGGGGGGGGGGTATGCAGTCCAGTGAGCTTCCCCCAACATGCACAAGAATAGTAAGTCCATGTGGACAATAAACTGTAGAATTGGCCATGAAGATTGCCTCCCTCATTAGTGGACCATAGACCATGGCAATAGAGGTACTGTATGAGTAAAGCAGAGGACTAAGGTAACTAGTTTAGAACTGTCCATAGCACACAGGCCCAGTACCACTCAATACTTAATGTGCTGTGTTTTATGGTGATGAGCCTGTGACCTGTGTGACTGACCGAGTGCTTCCTTCACACTCCCCGGCTTCTCCGCTAATCTTTCCTGGCACATGTTTGCTGACCGACAGCATGTTTGATATCTCCCGACCCACGCAGGCATAAAATGGTGTAAAACTACTGGCGGCTCCCTTCCTGTATCTCTTGAGGCAAAAATCATGTGTAAGATTCAAAGGCAGTTCTAGGTGTTTTTTTTCTCTCTCTAGTAAACATGCTTTGGTTATAAAACATTCGTGCAATATACTTTTTTTATTATTATAAAAATGACCTCTGTACATGCAACTGAATTTGCCTTGAAGTTATGATATGTTATTGCTAATTTTTTCTTCATGTTCAATAAAGCGCATGGAAAGTCGTTAAACAGGTCTCTGTTTTATTGCATTCATAAATTGCGTAATAATGCCAGTGGGCCTGACTGGTAACAGTTACAAGACAAACATCAGCCGTGGGACCTGACCAGGACTGTCTGACTCAATGAGGGAAGGTTTACCTCTGGTGTGGGAGAAACTATGCTACAGGAAGCGGTAATTGGTTTATGTATGTCCCGGACTCCCTGTCTTAATTGTCATTGTCGGTTTTGTCAATAAATGTGTTAATGATATAACTGGCAAGTTATTACATGGTGTGATGTTAATTTGTATGCATTTTACCTGTTTTCCATTTTAAGTAAAATCATTATTTCTGGAGATGATATGGCTTATATACAGATATCACAAATTCTGTTGTCCATACAAACATATATACTCTATATTTACATAAATACTTAACAAGTAATTTTCTGTGTGCTATGGCATGTATCGTAATGTATGGTATATAGAGACACATAATAATGATATAATTATACCATAAATCAGACGACCAGGAATTTACAATATGTACATGGCCCGATTATACCAACTCACAAATTACACAATTTTGCCATGGATATAGTAAACAAGTCCCAGAATTCAGCCAATCAATCCCCTGTAATCCTGGAGTAAGTCATGAGAAGTTTTATTCATAGTCATGTCCATGATGTCCATGTATCATTGATGTTGTCCATTTATCATTGAATGTAATTATCAAATCTGTGGGACATTTTATTTATCTCATCCCCCTCAAAACACCAAGAATTCAAGTAATGGATAAATCCTGCCAAATGTATAAATTTCAGTGACAACTCTGACTTGGTTTACCAACAAAACCCCACCCAGTCACCCGCCCACACCTGAATTTGTAACTTTTTTCCCTCCCCACGCCCGGGACCAGACGGCTGGAATCCACCTGTGTGAATTAACCAATCACCACAATCTGGTCACATATTGTAACAATACATTACAGAAGACAGGCGCAGTGAATCATCGACAGGCCTGGACTGAAATGTGGCTAATCTTCCGTGAATGAGTATACACATGTGTCAGATTAGGGGTCAGCAAAACTGTCCTGCTAAAAATTAAATATTTACAAAACAGTTCAGCCAGTCAATTTGTTTGCCATCAGCAAAGACCGAGAACAACAATATGTCAACCATATGACTCATTTTGGGCCATCTACCATGACAAAATACTTGGAATGAAAGTCATTCATCCCAACTGACAACACCTTTACTTATTTCAATCCATCAAGTCCAGGATAACTTAGTCTTTGCCTTTGGTACATATTAGGGAAATTTGAATTATTATCAGAAAAATATAGCAAATTACAGGGGCATCTAGCACTTTAGATGAACATAATATAATGGCTACCCTCCCCGTTTGAAAACACCTCACGGACCTAACAAAAATCACTGCAGCCTTATTATGTAATCCATTACCGATGTGAAACAAACATACACGCAGCTTTATTTCCGTTACATTTCCATCCCATCATACATCAGCACAGTGTGATGTAGGTAGCTGTGATTTCTCGATGTTTTGTGGGGGAATTTATAGCAGGTAGTAAATCAGGTGTAATTGATCAACTGGAGTGACATTCACTTGGAATGTCTGTATGTATTTTTCTTTTACATTGTCAACCATCTAAAATTTACACTGACTGACATCATGATAGATATATTCATCCCATTGTTGATAAATATTTGATATGAAATCTCCTGAGAAACTGATGCAGTATCACAAAAATATTCATGATTACTTTTAGAGACCACTCACCCAGGGAGTATGGCAGTGTTTCATGACACAAAGTCTACAATCATCATCATTAGGTTATCACTTCTCATCAGTGGCCTTTCATCGCGATACATACATAAATACAGCGTCCACCTGAGTCAACTGGTTACCATGGATACATACCTGAAAAGACACAAAACAGAACACAATGAAAACAACACCATATACATCGTGTTGTAGGTTCAATTTACAGTGCAGCATGAGTGACAGAATATGGTAATATATGGTGCAAAGAGAGCAAACTCATGTGATTTGATAGTGACATGTACCGGGGATCCCCGTATTCAAGCCCCTCCTTCGATAAGCCCATGGGCTAATACAAGGGGAGTACTACTCTTGTATAAGCCCATGGGCTTATAAACGGAATAAAATTTTGTTTCGCATCAGGACTGGGCCTATATTTGGGGAAAACGTAGTTGACGTTTTGTTTTTCGTAGGAGACGTTGGTAAGTGTTGGTACCTAGAATAAGTTACTGAGATGAAATTGATGAAAGACGTACGTATATGCTTTGCCTAGGGCTACTATAGTACGTATACACGTGACCAGCTGGATTTTATCCGGTACATGCATGCATATGCATGTATATGGGTACATTTTTATTCGTCAAGCGTGCGTTTAATATGACATTAATATCTTCATGGAACTATAGAAATGAATGTTTGTATAAATATAGTTATTACGCATATAAGAAGTGCTTTCCTGTCTAATCCATTGTAACTTCAAGCGTGCAAAACAAAAAAAAATCGTAAAATAATCATTCCCCAAATATAAGCCCATGGGCCTATATATGGAGTTAAATTTCATTCGACACAACCCCTTTTCCCCAATTATAAGCCCAGGGCTTAAATACGGGGATCCCCGGTATTATGGTTATGGTCCATTTATCGAATAGAGAGTTGTACAGAATAACCAACTTTGAAGCTAAATAATATCGAAGTTTTATAATTGCCCATGCAAATACAGCAAATACTATTAAGATCACACTTTTTGCACTTTTTTCAACCTAGGCAATTAAACCAAGACTGGGTATTTACAAAAACTATTCAAATCCCTCATGAATACCGCCTCCCCCCACCTCTTATCACCTCCCGACCTGTCGAACTGATATCCTTCATAGTAAATTACAACACACACTCGACCACAATCCTCATGTCTGATTTGCAGCCTTTGGTGTACTCTAGAATATCCAAGTAGACCTGGTTGTGGGAGTACGGTGATATTACAAGCAAATATTTATGTGTTTACATCACCAGGGGGTACACGATGTAAAAATTATACTATAAGTCGGATGAACAGTATAAGATTTGAAACATAGTATGAAATTTACAGCCATATTTATAAATTCAATCAACAAGCTTAGGAACATTAGCCTACTTAATTGTGGAGAGCCAATTTACCTGCATAAAATAAAACAGATGAATGAGTGGTATGTTTTCACTGAAAACACCTGCTCCAAATGCATGATCACGGTTTACCGTCGCCGTTTGTTGATTTGAAAAGGCCCAAATTTCACATAACTGTGTGTGTGTGGTTAGGGAGAACAAACACAGGAAGTATTGAGTTACCTGTGGGAGTCAGTTCAGCTAGCATTGCCCTAATCTCTATCTAACAGCTCCAGCAAGTTCAGGATGCCAAGTCAATTACATTGTATTATTTACCTTCAGTTACTCATTATCTTCTTATTTTTCAAAATTGACCTTCAATGTGTGTTTCAAACTAGTATGTCACGGAGAGAAAAACACTTTCCCTAAACTATAATGAGGCAAACGATGTGAAATGTCTTTTAAGAGACAAGAATGCAGAGCAGATAATTATTAACAGATGCAATATACTCTGTGGTACTACATTCCATCACTGACGACATGATCTTAGACTCCAGCAAAACAAGACTAACAACAAACTGCAAAGCAGCACAGGATTGTAAACAACATCTAGCGTGTTGATCCTTGTAGGAAGATGAGCACTAGTAAGGCCAACAACCTGAGAAAACCCAGATCACAGGATTACACCACTACATCCATCACAGCGGACCCCCACAGACAACATTCCTGCTGTAGCCTGCCTTCGTGCCATCTGGATCCTTCCCATAATTCCCTGGATCACTCCAGCCGCAAGTCAAGTATGGGACATAGTCCACTATTTCAGGAATGACAACCACTGTAGGGTGCTCCAGACTTAGAAAAGTCTGACTGTCAATCGATTAGCTTTTGATCTGGACTTGGAATACTTCTGGATCGATCAGAATTGTGTGGATAGATGGATAACTTGGAGAGAGTTCAAAGAAAATTGCAAAAATCAATCAAATGTATCTGGATACCACCTGTCACCCGCCTAATCATAGCTCACCTTATTCTCAACTGACGTGAACCCCTTGGAGGTGACAAGTGGATAATTATTGTAAATAAGATCAATCACTTCAGATTAACTGATGTACATAACGAAGCGTCATGAATGATTGATTTACAAAAACAAACAAAATCTCCCCCATGTAGGCCTACATATACAGTTGGATCTACATGATAGACGCAGCTACATGCAATGACAATTTGGGAAGCCTCTGAGCCAATCGCCTGATTAATTACGTTACATACCAAAACTTCTAAGTGGCTATCGATATAATCCTTTGACCTCAGCATCAAAGAGGCTTCTCTCTGTAGAGAAAACATCACTAAACTACCGAATAATCACCGGTGAAATTAGCCTGTAGGTTCTTGTAGTCAACATGTTCAAGGCTACATCAATAGGTGACTTCTCAGGTATTTCTGTGTTTTTATTGGTTTTTCCATCCCAATACACCACCTATCCTTAGCTGTCACTTTATTCTTGGAGTGAGTGACTGATGGAAAAATGGGTCTTCTTTTTCAATTTCCATACCACACACAAAGTGAGCTCTTCTGAAAAACTGTGTGAAATAGTTCTCATGGCCTACTATCAGCAATACTTATTGCAATACACCAGCAGACCTACACTGCATAAAATATTTTATGTCTATCCACTTTGTAACTGTCTATGAAAAACATTGGTATCCATGAACTTGATTCAGTCCTGAACAGTGTGCTTATAAAATTCATAACATTCATTTTCACTGGCAAACTTCAATGTAAAGCACTAAATTATTACCTGTGTAGAGAGTAATGTGTTTGTCAGTTTTATCCTGTTGAAATATCTCTATTGGCATTAACTGCAATTGAACACCCATGAATGTCTGAATTGATATGAAATATTTATCATGCTTTCAAGAAGTTAATCAAGATAATCTTGTGGGAAAATCTTTCAAAAACACAAATATTTGAATGTAATATTAGCACAGGATACTGAAATTTACCAAACACCCAGATGAATTTGAGCTAATCTGGAAATCTGGCACTTGTTCATACAGATTTGAGAAATCCTGTCTTTTCCACCGATCTATCCACGACTCTGTCCAGCTGCCTCCTGTTGCCTCCAGCCGGTACAAATTTGTCAGGATTTTCCCACAGCGGGTTTTCCATTGAAACCAATAATCAGCTGTTATAGATCAATAGCTTGCACATACTGTTACCATATCCGGCGGCATCTGGATCAGATTATAATTGGATATATTAAATATGTTCACACATAATCAATTCCCATAGGCCTGATGATTGAATACAGGAATACTGAGTGCAATTAGTTCAGATGTGCAGAGGAAACAAGTAACATAGGTACCATATTGGTCCTAATAGTGGCACGTGCCCTAATAGTAGAGCACCCCTCTATTTGCACAAAAATGTTCAATTTTTGTAACCTTGTGATTCACTTCATATCTTTCCAATCTTGGAGTGTGTGTTCCAATCCACACAGTTATGTTATTTGAATCATAATAAAGGGGATTAAAGACTATAGATATACTATTCAGTGATTTTCTTAAGTTTGACCTCAAGTTTGACCTCATTTTCGTGCGCGCTACTGCAGGAGGTCTTGCTTTGGCTCGCCGTGCTATAATTAGGACCAATACAGTATATGGCTTTTGTACAATGTAATATGAAAATGCAAATATTGCAAATGATTTTCAATTTTTACAACAGAGACGCTCTTCGTGCTATATTATTTTAGGGAGCAGTGCCAATTTTTGCATTATGTGAGTGATCCAAAAATACTCCCAAGTAATCTATTTATCATCCAGATTTAGCTCTGCACCTGACTGATCACAAATTACAGCGATTGTGAGTCCAGTCACATCCGGCATCTAATCCGAGGACGCCAACGGGTACTTGAAACAGCGCCACCTAGGTAGAGAACCGCACACTACAGTACCGCTACAGTCCCAGGAACTAGAAGCAATCGGACACAAGGATGGACAGGCAGACGGATGGGAAACCCAGTGAAGTCCAGCGGAGAAATGGCATCTCGTAGAGGGAAAAGATTGAGCGAAGCCAGACCTAACAGCACTGGTCCTTACGTAATCATTTCCATAAACAGGGCTAATGGAAATGGCAGCAAAAACAGCCAGCCAGCATGACATGGAGTATGACATCTGTCATCTGTCTGTGGGTACAAGTGTTTGCTCGGCTGTCCGGCGTGTCCGTCTCTCCGGCCGCACCGGGAGACGTGGGCAACAGTAGTGTATGTTGAGATGTCAATCTTGGGAATGTCAGATTCTCCATGAAAAAATTTTCATCTTCATATTCTTGTATTCATTACTGCATCATCAACAGATAAGGTGAAGTATTTATGTCAACAAGCCTTGTGTCTGAGTAACCAGCCATAATGCATCTACCACAGAAAATGTTAATCGTGATATAATTTGAACTTCATGGTCTGAGCTTGATTAATTTTTTTTTCTCATTTATGTTTGAAGTCTTTTCATTCAGTCAAGAATCATGCATTGTTTTCACTGCACATGACATAAATTGGAAATTATGGCTTTTCCTGCACATAATTATTTGAATTACTGGTACACGTATTATGAATAACTGCAGACTGCACAATCATCATGAGTACCTAATTATTTGTGAAACACAATATCATTAAAACAATTCAAAATGAAAATGATCCTTCCTTTTCTTATTCAGAATTGGGGCATATTCAATTGAATCACCAAACTCCCTGGCTCTGGTACACACACTAGTGTAAGCAGACACCCTCTCATAACCAGGCACTGGATGCAGTACGGGTTTCCATTCCCCGGACTCCCAAGGCTGCTTGATCAACTCAACCATTGGTTCAATTATTGATCGCGCCTCAGCAGTGTTTAACGATCACGGAGCACGCATGTAATTTAGACGACTGTCCCAAAAATTCAGCGTCTTCCTCTAAATCACACCCCCATTGTGTGAACGCTGAAATGTGGCCGAGAGTTCTCAACGTGTTGATCAGTTACGAGATGAGTTTTCTAAAGAACGAGCCAAGATGCACACACATGGGCACACCAACATTTGAGTTTTTGTCCTCTGGTAAATTTTTCATCCCATGAGTAAATTCCGCGGGTTCGGGAGTCAAATCCAGGGTGCAATGTGGTTGACTGTAAATCATTTTCGATATCAGAAATGTACACAAGTCAATATTTGACGATTGGCTGCATATACAGAAACATTATTTAAGGCCAGACGCTTTTCAAGCAGGAAATTAACTTAGGACATCCACGTTAATATCGAAGTGATTCCAAAGCAGACGGCTAACGGGAACATCTCTGTAAACAGATCGAGGTGACTATCTGGTGCCAAGGTCGGACATCAGTTATTTCTCTCGTTCATGGGTGAGGGGGGGGGGGGGGAGTTATAATAAATTGATGAAAAGTTGCTCGCTCGTCAATTGTTGATTTTATATGCACCCATCGTCGTAACAATGTGAGCAATCTGAAAATGTCAACGACTAAATCTTGGCGTAGGATTTGTGATGCCTGAGATCACAAACGATGATGATAAATCGATGTTGTGGCAATTCAAATCGACCAATCATGTCAAAGATCATGGGTTTTACGATTGGGGAATCGGGGATTACCACTAGTTCTTGGGAACTGATCAATCATCAGTACATCAAGTGAACATTAAACATGAGCCCACCCTCCAGTACCATACCCCTATCATTATAACATACTTCCATGCTGGTAGTCATTGCCATGGTAACACATTACAATATTGTACTACTTCAAGGTCCATTTTTACAATCACCTGCCAGCTAACAGAAAACTTCCACTAATTGAAACAACCTGCTTCTTCAAGAACACAACTAGATTTTTGTGCTTGGTCTTCAAATTTCCTGACCTTCGAAATACACCTGCTACATTAAAACATATTCTTGAATTTTGAGGAAGAGTTGGTAACGTCACCATAATTTCTGAGTTGTTGTTCTGAGATGCACCTAATACCATGACTTTCATAATTATCAATTCAGTCCATGTCCTCACTTTGGGGCATAAAACCTACAAGCGACAGGATTCCTGATTGCAGCAAACTGCACCATGCTATGACCTGCATCTCCATCTTTGATTCCATTTACTCCCATCACTGACTGGCCAGGAGGAAGACTCATTTTCTTTGGGGTGGGAGGTGGGGAGAGGGGCGCGGGGGGGGGGGGGGGGGGGGGGGGTATGCAGTCCAGTGAGCTTCCCCCAACATGCACAAGAATAGTAAGTCCATGTGGACAATAAACTGTAGAATTGGCCATGAAGATTACCTCCCCCATTAGTGGACCATGGACCTTGGCAATAGAGGTACTGTAGGAGTAAAGCAGAGGACTAAGGTAACTAGTTTAGAACTGTCCATAGCACACAGGCCCCAGTACCACTCAATACTTAATGCACTGTGTTTTATGGTGATGAGCCTGTGACCTGTATGACTGACGGAGTGCTTCCTTCACACTCCCCGGCTTCTCCGCTGATCTTTCCTGGCACATGTTTGCTGACCGACAGCATGTTTGATATCTCCCGACCCACGCAATCATAAAATGGTGTAAAACTACTGGCGGCTCCCTTCCTTGTAATGTTGAATGCAACAGTGATCAAACTGTCTCTCTTGAGGCAAGAATCCTGTGTAAGATCCAAAGGCAGTTCTAGGTGGGTTTTTCTCTCTCTAGTAAACATGCTTTGGTTATAAAACATTCGTGCAATATAAATATGACCTCTGTACATGCAACTGAATTGCCTTGAAGTTATGATATTTTATTGCTAATTTTTTCTTCATGTTCAATAAAGCGCATGGAAAATCGTTAAACAGGTCCCTGTTTTATTGCATTCATAAATTGCGTAATGCCAGTGGGCCTGACTGGTAACAGTTACAAGACGTTCATCAGCCGTGGGACCTGACCAGGACTGTCTGCCTCAATGACGGAAGGTTTGCCTCCGGTGTGGGAAATACTACGCTACTCTCCGACTCCCTGTCGTAATTGTCGGTTTTGTCAATAAAGATAATGTGTAAATGATATATGATTGGCAAGTTATGAAGTCACATAAATTACAATATTACATGGTGTGATGTTAATTTGTGTGCATTTTACCTGTTTTCCATTTTAAATAAAATCATTGTTTCTGGGGATGATTTGGCTTATATACAAATATCACAAATTCTCTTGTCCATACATATATTATATATACTCTATATTTACATAAATACTTGACAAGTAATTTTCTGTGTGCTATGGCATGTATCGTAATGTATGGTATATAGAGACACATAATAATGATAAAATTATGCCATAAATCAGACGACCAGGAATTTACAATATGTACATGTCCCGATCATACTAACTCACAAATTACTCAATTTTGCCATGGATATAGTAAACAAGTCGCAGAATTCAGCCAATCCCCTGTAATCCTAGAGCAAGTCATGAGCAGTTTTATTCATAGTCATGTCCATGTTGTCCAAGTATCATTGAATGTAATTTTCAACTCTGTGAGACATTTTATTCAACCCGTCCCCCTCAAAACACCAACAATTCAAATACTGAATAAATCCTGTGAAATGTATAAATTTCGGTGGCAACTTTGACTTGGTTTATCAACAAAACCCCACCCAGTCACCCGCCCACACCTAAATTTGTAACTTTTTTCCTCCCCACGCCCCGGACCAGACGGCTGGAATCCACCTGTGTGAATTAACCAATTACCACAATCTGGTCCCATATTGTAACAATACATTACAGAAGACAGGCGCAGTGAATCATTGACAGGCCTGGACTGAAATGTGGCTAATCTTCCCTGAATGAGTATACACATGTGTCAGATCAGGGGTCAGCAAAACTGTCCTGCTAAAAATTAAATATTTACAAAACAGTTCAGCCAGTCAATTTATTTGCCATCAGCAAAGACCGAGAACAACAATATGTCAACCACATGACTCATTTTGGGCCATCTACCATGACAAAATACTTGGAATGAAAGCCATTTGTTCAACATGACAACATCTTACTGGAGTAATCATTTCAATTCGAGCAAATCCAGGATCAGTCGGTCTTTGTCATACAGATCTATTATGAAAATTTCATATTCAAAATACAGGGGCATCTATAACACCTGAGAGAATCATACAATGGATTTTTCCCTTTGAAAACACCTCACTGACCTAACAAAAATCACTACAGCCTTATTATGTAATCCATTACCGATGTAAATCAAACATACACGCAGCTTTATTTCCGTTACATTTCCATTTCATTTCCATCCCATCGTACATCAGCGCAGGCAGTGTTGTTGGCACGATGTTGACGCTCGGCGCATTAAGGTTTATAATTACCAGACATCGTCCGTTCCCTTGGACCCGAGTTTGATGCGCCAGATTTACATAACCTTGCCAGTCGCCTCCATCGGGTTTCAAACAAATATTTTCTTCTCTTCAACAAAATATTTGGCATGTTTTTTCTACCTGCCTAAATGCGCCGTTTGAAGTGTTCGGATTAACATGCAAATGCACTCGCCTACTTCTTACTTTACCCTTGTTTTCAGCAATCAGTAATCAAAGTAAACAAGCAAGTACCCAAACTCTTATTATAGTGCGTACACACGTCATGGTGAAAATCTATAATTTGTACGTAATGAGCACAATGGCGGCATCTTTGTTGTAAGCACAAAACATAGGCAGCGTACTTCAAACGTTTTCAAGATTTTCACCTATTGTGACTTTATAGTGAGCTGTAATGCTCATACACATTAACTATTCACTACTAGTCTTCTGGCGAATAAAAGTTCATAATGCTAACAAAAATAGGCTTCACGACTTCCTTTAAAAATTAGGCCAAGGGCCAAAGATAGGTTACCGGACAATGTTTAATATTTTAGGTGTTAGCCAGGTCCCTGGTTGAATTCAAGGTCAAGAGAATATTCAGCATATATAACATTAAGCATATATCATGTCCACAGTTGATTGCTAAGCTGTAAGTTCAATAATCAGAGAGATATTAGCAATTTTATGCTGTAGCCTTGAAAATGAAAGAGCAAAGGTCAAATTCAAGGTCATCAAAATATTCAGTGTATATCATTTTCTATATCATGTATATCATGTCCACAATTGATTCCCAAGCCATACAGTCAATAGAGGAGCAAGATATGAGCCAGTTTGTCCTTGGACCAAGGAAATGAGGTCAGAGGTCAAATTCAAGGTCACGAGAATATTCAGCATATATCATTTCCTATATGTCCACAATTGATTCCTAAGCTGTAAAATCGATAATAAGTGAGATATTAGCCATTTTGTCCTGTGACCTTGAAAATGAGGTCAAAGGTCAAATTCAAGGTCATGACAATAATCTGCATATATCATTTCCTATATGTTCATAATTGATTGCTAAGCTGTAAAGTCGATAACAAGCGAGATATTAGCCATTTTGTCCTGTGACCTTGAAAATGAGGTCGAAGGTCAAATTCAAGGTCATCAGAATATTCAGCATATATCATTTCCTATATGTCCACAATTGATTCCTAAGCTGTAAAGTCGATAATAAGCGAGATATCAACCATTTTGTGCTCTGACCTTGAAACTGAGGTCAGAGGTCAAATTCAAGGTCACAAGAATATTCAGAATATATCATTTCCTATATGTCCACAATTGATTCCTAAGCTGTAGAGTCGATAATAAGCGAGATATAAGCCATTTTGTGCTCTGACCTTGAAACTGAGGTCAGAGGTCAAATTCAAGGTCACGAGAATATTCAGCATATATCATTTCCTATAGGTCCACAATTGATTCCTAGTCTCTAATCTCAATATCAAGTGAGATATTAGGCATAATGTGTCCCATTATAAAGCATAGGAGAATTTAACATGGGAAAGTCCCATTTGAGCCGAGTTTGGGCCAAAATGGCCCACTTCGAGCGATTCAAGCGCAGCGAAATTTATAGACATCATAGGAGTACATATGAGGAGTGTTATTTATCAAAAAGAAAAAAAGTTACTGAACAGATTTTGAGAAAATGGCCGCCAAAGTCCAAAATCAGGCATTTTTCGTCGAAAACGGCCGCCATTTTGAAAAAAATGCGAAAATCAAAAAACTAAAAAATATCTCCTTCTTGAATTATTTTTAAGTATTTTTGTGCAAAATTTCAGAAAAATTCGCCTGTAAACAAAAAAGATAAAAATGTGGACGACGACGACGGACGACGACGGACGACGACGGACGCAACGCCATGCCAATAGGTTATCGGACCATTGGTCCGGTAACCTAAAAACTGCTCTGTTCCCTGTTTACTGGTGCAAAGATAACTCATCGTCTATGATAAAATGTATTTGTAGTATATTAATACAACTGTATTGGCAAACCAAATGTCTTTCTGCTACTTTTAACCACATCCTGATGGTCAACAATTGCTCCAGCATCATTACTCAATTCGATCTACATACAATGTAGAAGACCACTTCTCTCCAATTACTTCATCATATCATACACATATTTTTGTCAAATTTACATGCTTCAGATAAAACAAGACTTTTTGACCCGTCCTTAACCAAAATACCCAGATATCTGTGTGTGACCACTTAAGACCGGATGTCCTGAGAGAAGTGATACCCTTAGGTATATGTCGTCTAATAAAGTGTCGTAATTCATAAGCACTTAGCTAGCTTGACAACCACAACCGAGCAAACAGAACAACGAAGTGGTACTGGTTATCATGATTGTCAAGTGACTTCCAAATGGGATGAAAGCGTTTTGATTTATCCTGTACATGAATCTTGTATTTCCATGTTTTTCATCTTTTTTTGCACCTCAGATTTCCACAAAGGTATAGATCTGATAATTCATTGGCAGAAAATGTCCCGATGACCACATTTTTTTTACGCATTTGTAGTAAATGTGCAAAAAAAAAGAGTAAATTTTGCATGACCGATGATAATCTTATATTATGATAACTAAATTTCCTGGCCAAAACACTCAAAACCCAAGATGGATTTGTCACAGCACCCATTAGTGAAACTTTTGTGGTCGCAAAACACAACAGTCCACTTCCTTATTTGCATAAATATCTGTGATACACTGCCTTGGACGACAGGTGAATTCCGCTGACTGGAGTACTTCCTTCCCGCCCAGTCTGGCCCTTCAACAGGTTCGCTACTGCTTTTTTCCCTCGTTGATTGAAGTCTTGACAGAAGATAATTTTGTTGGCTTGTGCAGAGAACATGACATGTACCAGCAGCATCGCTAAAAGAGGCATCCGTACTTTCATCCATAGCTTGGCATGTGTGTGTGGCCAATTGAAAGAAATAAATTCGGTTATGAAAGGGGGTGTCCAGGAACCCCAATACCCATCGGAAATCTGGGGGGAAATGACTGGAATAAAGTCACAATGACAGGCTGGGCTCACCGGGCCTCGCCTTCAAAGGACCAGCCATGTTCGAGTTGATTACCCTTGTCATCTGCAGCAGACAGCAGACGGGGTCACCGAAGGTCAAAGGTCGGGCGGGCGGGTCCCAGACCAGGCAGTCACCTCGGGCGAGGGGAAAAACCACAAACAACTGGCAGATTTCATTAGCTAATTTAGCCATCAAATAACCATGACATCAAAAACAATCAAGCTGCCTTTATGTTTTTCACATTTTCAGTTGAGTTTTATAGAATTTTTGTTTTTTCTCTTCCACATTTTGTTGAACCAGACCTGTATACTCCCCTCAGTCAGCCTTTGAGTAGCCAGAACTCATCTACGTCTCCAAAAAATATGAAGTTATACATAATAGATCCGATTACTCAGCAGCCACCATTTAATGGCTGCCACGGCCATCTGCGGCTTCAAATTCTGTACTTTGGGACAGATGGAAGATATACCCAGGGTATATAGCCTTGGTGTCAGGGAGTTACAAAAAAATCAATATTTGGAAATCTTCCAAAGATTTAAGCTGCAATATTTCCTGGATGACCACTGATAATGTGGCATTAACAGGGGGTTGAATTCTGCAGAGAAAAATATGGATTAGCAATAATTTACTAATAAGTCCCCATTCAATTGCACAGTAGAGGTCCTATTTTGCCCAATGGATGACGTAATGTATTGTGAGAAATCAGATGTCTGGACTGTATGGAGTCGGTAACGGAACCCATGACATCATGGAGTTGAGGAGAGAGAGGGTGGGTGTGTGTGTGTGGGGGGGCAGTCAGGGGTTTAGCAACTGTTGCACAGGATCCATCCAGCACTGAACCAGGAGACAATGCAATGTTGTTTGATTTCATTTTTTTGCCGTTTCCTCACCCTTTCATATTTGCACATGCTCTGATAATGTCATCCTACTTTTCTCCGCACAGTGCAATTCCCACGTAACCCATTTTTCACCGTCACATTACGCAGGGTACCCTCACCCCCAGGCTCTCTGAGATCACCATAGCGATGACATCATAGATATTCCATACGAGACACCAGTGCTCCAACACAGGGCAGGAACAAGGGCCCACAACCCTTGGGTTTCCAATGGCACCCCTCCACCCCCCCCCCTCACTCCATTCCATAACTGGTTTATCCCCCCTCTCCCCCTACCACTAATTCCCCCACCCCCACCAATATCACCCTGGCAACCAGTGGTCCATCTCATCCATGGGTTTCAGTACACTGTCCTTGTATCAGGACATCCCACGGATGTCCATTTTTTCTAGAGGGGGTATGGGGGTTAAAGATGAAAACTTTCCCTATAAAAAAGGGCTCAAAACCCCCTACTTAGTAACCCTCAGCATGTAAAGCTATCAGTCTTGAGCACTTAGTGGTCCCCGGGTCAATCCACGACAAAATGATATCAAAAACAGTTTGACATTCGCCCACCAAGTCTGAAACATGGAAATGTCAAATGGCCATTGACAAAACAATAGCAACTCTAGAATTAACTGCATACATTTTGAAAACCAAAATGTTACAAGAAAAAAAAATGTAATTTAGATAAATAAATACCACGTAGAATCCAGGAGTTAATGACGCTGTCAGCACGTCCACAGGATGAATATTCAATATGGATTTGGCAGACAATTCTACGCTCTCCATGTATTGCACGCACGCATTGACTCTGCACCCGAAGCCACCAGCAATGGCATTTACGACATAATATCATCGACCAAGACTTACTCGGGGCTTCGATGTCAGATGTAATAAAGTTCTGTCTTCCCTCTAGCACTATATGGCTCATCATGTTTGCTTTTCACATAATTTATCGATTACACCAGAACCGAGCAGAGTGAGATTAGGATTTACAAGAAAGGGCAAAGGGTGTGGAAAAGATGAGTTATAAATATTTGTATAGAGAAGAAATAGGTGCGGTGATGGAAGATGACTCCTCATCAAAACTGAATGTCGGGTGACAAACGCAAGAAACATTTCACAAATATTGACAATGATACCAAACGAAAGAATGTCATCTCTCTCGATCTCTCTGAAATAAATTAAAAGAATTTCAGTCAAGTACTATGATTTTTCAGATTATCTTACACACACAACATGTAAAATTCGAAAATCTCACATTTCAAGACTTTTTTTTTTTTCAAATTCTGAGTTCGGGTTCACAGAGTTACAAGGCAGAAGACTGATAGATATTGATTTCCTGGCAGCTAGTTTACAGTGAGACTAGAAGAGTTTTTTTTGGTAATGAATCCAAACTCCCCATAGTCACGAACAACTGATCTGTGGACCCACGTGTAGCTTCTTGGGGAATCTAATTCCCAAAAGCCAAGGTAGCATTCTTCCGATCCTGGCCCGAGCCTTGGCAATGAGTCTACCACTGCCAGTGAAGAAGACGAGACTGTTGCGCCAAAGCAATCACCATAATGAACAACGATTGTTGGCCGTTTTCCTACTGGGGCAGTTTCGCCGAGGAAGGAAAAAAAACTGCCAGTCCGGATAGAAAGAAGAATGGAGGTTTGATGGCCACAAGTATCTAGTCAGTTCAAGGTTGCTTACTGGAATAGGCTAGGTGATAAAGTGGAAAATGTTCTCTAACGTTTAGTGACTTGCAATTAACCTTAACACCACCCCACATTTTATCTCGGGGAAAGCCGCAACATATAATGAAATGTATGAGATCTCGCAGCACATGAATGGAGTTGGCACACATGCACTTTCGTAACAATTGAACAATGGTAAAATTCAGCATGTATAGGGATATTGTTATAGCAGTTATCTAACCACAGCATTCCATGAGTGGATTTCTTCATAATATTGCACCATCTTAAGGTACCATGTAAATTTTCTTATTTACAATGCTGTCCATCATGTTGCCCCTACCATTCCCCCCCCCCCCCCACCACCCTTTTTACCAAAGCTCAAACATTCTGGCCTAGAAGTTCAATAGAAACCAGCCTTGCAGTTAATCTTGCTGCAAACAGATGTGAAAACAGCAAACTGGATATACAGCTAAAAAGGTCTCAGGGCAGATTCCACAAAATATTTGTTTTCTTCCACCAAATTATGGATGTCCGACATGCAATTTTAACTGAGTGGTGAGGTGCCACATTTAGCAGAAATGCATAGAATGCAAGATGCCAATGGTTTCTTCACTGGCTTTGAAGCTAACAATATTAGCACAATATTTATAATCACGGTATAAAGTAACACTCTTTGTATGTAACACATTCAAGATGCATGAATTTTGTATTACCGGGGTATGTCATAACACATTAACCTGATTTCGTTTATATCAGAGAGTTTATATCAAAAGACTTACCGATCTTTATCATGTGCTTTTTACATACTTTACAATAATGAATCTGCTATGTTGCATGCTCAGTTCTTTCCATATTTTCCAAAGCGGCTCGCTTCATTAAGTTTCAGCTGCAGCACACCCAATACAGATATTAAGTCTGATGCGCAAAAACTGACACGCAATCCAAACATCCAAGGTTAAAACAATGCCATCAAGGTTTTCTTTCCACACTATTCTAGTTTTTGCAGCAATTTTGAGTTGTGCCATGATAATTGCACACAACTGGTGGAAATTTTGTGCTACGCTTCTGCCTCAACTTTCTGCACTTGCCATGGGCAGAGATTTCCCACCAAGAAATACAGTATAATAAATGTTCAAAGTATATAATTAAGATTTGTATGTTCATTGAGTAGTTTTTTACACAGGCAAAAATTTCCCAAATTTTAATTGTAAATATGCCGTTTATTGTTATTACTCACCTCTAAACTACTACATGCTCCTTTTCGATCCTTTGGATCGTTCTGGATAGAAATTCGCGTACTGAAAGCAAGGCACGATCGTCTGCCTGCATGACTCGAGCGCTCCTTTTGCCGCCAAAACCGCCGCGCATATGCGCGCGCAGCTGCGCAGAAGCTTCACTTTTCTGTCCAAAAAACGACAAAAGGAAGCCCCTAGCACACAACTGGCGGGGATGGATGGGAGGGCCTTTACTGTAGTAGTTTAGAGGTGAGTAATAACAATAAACGGCAAATTTACAATTAAAATTTGGGAAGTTTATTTTATACATCACCAATCTAAACTACTACATGCTCCTTAGAATCAAAGGATAGGCGGTGGAGCAGTAGTGCTAGAGAGTCATGAAAACAGACGATAGTCTTGATTTCAAGCGAATCGCTAAAATGCTACATTTTCGATATATCTTTAGTAATATAATAAAGATACTCACCTAGCGGTGCGATCGCTTGCCTCCGACATGCACGAATTTCTTCTTCACCCATCGGTGGAAAACGGAACTCTACTTGAGACCGTAACATAAAGAACTCAAAGACAAACACAAAGTGTTGCTTATATACACGTGCACGTTAAAACCAAGACTTTTCTGTCCAGCTGGTTCAAACAACAGCTTGCGCTACAACCAGCGGACCCAGTCTAAATCTGGACGACTGGTCCTGAAGTTCGGCAGCATTGGACAGATAGAACCCGATGAATGTCGTAGAATTAGTCCACATTCCAGCCCTCACGATATATTCCAACGGAATATTCGACCTGGCCGCCAAAGACATCGAGATGTGTCGGATTTGGTGGGACGATATTTTGTAAGTGACTCGATCGTCAGCACCTGACTCCGCATAGACAGTCCTCACTACAACCTTCACCCATCGGGATAGTGTAGCTGTGGAGATATCCGTAGCCCTATTAGGCTGATAGGAAATAAATAACCGCTTGCGATCTTTCCTGATCGATCTGGTACGATCGATGTAGATTTTCAGCGCTCTTACCGGGCACAATAGAGCGTCCGGCTCATTCCGTCCTACGTAACCGCCCAGTGACGGAATTACGATAGGGGAGAACGCTTTCCCGCCCTCAACTGCAGCACGTGTTTTAGGCATAAAATCACGTACTGGGTATAAGGAAACGGACCCATCCGCGCCAAATGCGACTCGCGATACGTCGATCGCCGCGACATCTGAGCGTCTTCGACCACTTGCTAGCATAACTAGCAAGAAAGTCTTAAGAGTTAACCTCTGCAAGGAAACTTCCTTGAGAGGCTCCCAAGGTGCTTTAGTAAGACAATATAGCACAAAAGCCATGTCCCAATCCGGTAGAGTAGGAACTCCCCGTGGCCTTTGCGTCCTAAAGGACGCCAAGAGATCAGCAAGGATACGATTATTAGTTAAATCGATCCCCCTAGCACGGAATACAGGGCCCAGCATGGACCTGTATCCCTCGATCGTAGTAGGCTTCAAATTAAGCCTATCAAAGAGATAGCAGAGAAAGTCTAGCACTGCATTCAGAGGGGCAGAGAGCGGATCAATGCGCCTTCCGTTACACCAACGTACGAATACTCTCCATTTAGCCTCATACGTTTTAGAGGAGGATCTCCTATTCTTTCTCGCGAGATGTACGGACACCTGCTGAGAAAATCCTGCCTCCTGGAAGGATCGCTCGATAGCCTCCACACGTGTAATTTGAGCACGTGGACGGAATCGTGAAATATATCCCGCCCCGGTTGCTTCAGCAACCTGTCCTCGATCGGGAGAACCCGTGGTACATCGATCAGGAGGGACAGTAGCAGGGGGAACCACGCCTGCATCGGCCAGCATGGCGCCACCAACAGAATCTCGCACTGAGACCTGGCTACTTTGTGCAGCACTTCTGTTAGGAACCGAGTTGGCGGGTACGCATACCCGAACATCCCGTCCCACGACTGAGACATCGCGTCCACAGCCAGTGCCTCGCTCTCTGGCAGAGGTGAGAAGTAGACCGGAAGCTTGTGATTCCGAGAGGTTGCGAACAGGTCTATGTTCGGTGTCCCGAACGCCTGACAAACGCGCCGAAACACCCCCGGATGCAAACTCCACTCCGTGCCTATGATCTTGTCCGGTCTCGACAGAGCGTCCGCTAGGACATTCCTGTGACCCGACAGGTGCCTCGCCCTGATAAACAGACGGTACTTGAAGGCAAACCTGATCAGACACTCGGCCTCCAAACAAAGCTGACTCGACCGAGTTCCACCTTGTTTGTTTATGTGCGCCACTACTGTGCTGTTGTCTGTGAAGACCAGCCACTTCGTCCCTGGGGAACTCTGAGGCCCCCAGATCTCGAACGCACGTCTCACCGCTCGCAGCTCTAGGACATTGATGTGCAACGCCCTCTCGCTCGTGTTCCACACAGCAGAGAGTTCGTGCTCGTCCATATGAGCTCCCCAAGCCAATTCTGACGCATCGGTGAAGAAGGTCCGATCGGGCAGATACTCCGCCAGTGGCATCCCTCGGAAAAGATTCCGATGGTCCCGCCACCAATGCATTGCTTCTCGAGCACGATCGTCCACCGATACGACTTGGTCTAGTCGATCGGTGAGGATCCGCCATTGCAACGCTAGACACCATTGAATGGGTCTGAGGAAGCACCTGCCGAACGGCACCTGTTTCTCCATCGACGCCAACAGACAGATGATGGACAGAAACTGTCGAGCTGTGATCGACGACTGCGTCAGCGCGACCTCCATCGCCGCAATCGCCTTGAGAACTCTCTTCCGCGGAGGAAGAGCTACTCCTCGCTCTAGATCGTAATCTACCCCGACATACTCGAACCTCTGTGTCGGGGACAGATGAGACTTCGCCCAATTGGGGATCCAGCCAAGGCTGGTCGCCAACCTGAGGACGAACCCGGATTGCTCTATAGCCTGAGACGGGGAGTCGGCTATGATTAACCAATCGTCGATATAATGGTGGAATTGAATTCCAACCGATCGAAACCTGGCCGCCATCGTCCTTACGATACGGGTGAACACGTAAGGGGCGGTGGCTACTCCAAAAGGAAGTACCCTGAACTGATACACCGAACCCTCGAAGGCGAACTTGAGGTATCGCCGATCGGCTGGGTGTATGGGAACATGTAAGTACGCGTCCTTGACGTCGATACTGACTGCCCACTTCCCCTTGGACAGAGCTTTCTGAACGGAAAGCGCCGACTCCATCTTGAACCTGGGTATGATCAGGAATTTGTTGAGGTTTGACAGATCGAAAACGGGACGCCACCCGCCTGTCTTTTTCGGCACTAGGAAGATGAGAGAATAGAATCCTCTCTCGTCCTTGACCACCTCGATCGCACGTTTCTCTAGCAACTGCTGCACCTCGTGCTGCAGAAGCTGAAACTTTTCCCGATCGCCGGACACAGGGAAGAACCACGCTTTGGGTCTGATCGGTGGTTTTCCAGCCTCCCATCTGAAGGTGAGACCGAACTTCACCCATGCCACGACTGAATTGTCTGACGACGCCAGATCGCTCCAGTTCTGGACGAACTGAGCCAGGCGTCCCCCGACTGGACCAGGTTGTGGAAGATCGAATTCTGACAGAACTGAACCTTCCACAGAGCCTACGCTTTCCCGCAACGAGTCACTTCTTACCAGAAGCTTTCCCTTTGCCCTTGAAGCGTCCACCCCCTTTGCCTCCACGCTTGCCATCCCCCTGGGGAGGGGGAGGCTGCGCCCCCCGAAAGGGCGGCTGCGTAGAAGCGGGTGCATGTGGTGCCTGAGGTTGGGCAGGCTTCTGACCCTTGGTCTTCTTGCCTGTCCCAGACCCCGCCGACTTCCCAAGCAAAGCCTTGGCCATAGCCTCATCCCGGAGATGTTCCCGCATGACGGAAATATCCGATCGAGAGAGGTTGGCGTAGGTATAGCCTGAGAAAAGCGGCCTCCCACGTAGCTCAGCGACGTCCGTAGCGGACACGTCAAGCAGACGGAGATCGGCATCACGCATGGTGAGATCCAATTGTGCGCCCAGGTGCGCACTGTCACGCTCAGCAGCATGGACCACTCCGGCCAAAACGCCGAGTGCTGCATGAATGTTGGCGCGACTCCCCTCCTCCAGATCCGCCTCGTCCACAAACTCCTGAACCAAAGTGGTCAGGTGATCCGTCAACGAGAGCTGCCCCATCAATTGATGAGACAGCGTCTGCCAGTGAGAAAGGCGAGCCTTTTTCACATAAGCTGACCAGACCGTACCCTGCTTCCGGGAAAGCAGGTGAAGGTTAGGGTCTTCGACCGGGACGGAAGTCTGATGTCCACCCTCGGACTCTACAGTCCGATAGGTGTCGATCGACTCAGGTCGAACACGGCTAGTCGGGAATGTCGACTCCGTACGAGCCACATCCTTCTTAGCCGTAACTCCCTTGTTGATCTTGTCGAAGGACTTGACCAACGCGGGAGCCACAGGGAGCCGAATCGGCCGACGAACTGGCGCCGACGCGAACCTACCGGTTCCCCGTGAGGGCCCTGGAGCATCGATCGGCAAGTCCATTCGCCTTGCGACCGACTCCAAAGCCCACCGGAAGTTAGAACCCCCGGCCTGATCGGAAGTCTCATCCTCCGAGGAGGACGACTCCTGATCAGCTTCCACTCGACCCCCCCCCGATCGTTGGACCTCACAGGTCCGATCGAAGACCTCGATGACCCCAAGGGTACATCAAAGGACGGGCGAGGGAATGCCTGCTCAGCGATCGCGCCCGTCCGGCGACTTACATCCGCGTACACAGGACTTGAGTGGTCCTGAGGAACGACCCCAGCACCACCCGCCCGATCGTGCCCTGATCGAGGACCAGGAGCACGACCGCCAAGTGAAGACTCCCGATCGCACGAACGATCGAGAGCCTCACCCCCAAACAAAGGGAACTCTTCCCCCTCGAACCTCGAGACCGAGGACCCGAATGAGCCATCCAAGATGCTCCGCCGATCGAAGCCCGAAGCCTGATCGTCGCCCACCGAGAGGTCGGACGAAGCCTGAGCCACATCGAAAATCGATGTGGTCTCAGCACCACGGCGCTTAGAGGAAGCACGCTTCCTCTTCTTGGAAGGCCCAGGGGAAGAGACGACGGACCCCTCCACCTCGATCGGCCCCGACTGAGGGACGACGAAGGTGGAGTGCGGTTCCTTGGCTGCTTTCGCCTTGGCAAGAACTGAAACCTTCTTCTTAGAAGATTTCGACTTCTTGCCAGCAGGGGGAGCAAGCTCTCCCTGCGACGAAGGGGCAGCCGAAGAACCGGCCGGGACTCCCTGTCCAAGCAGGGAAGAGAGACCCGGCAGGAGGGGACCCTGAAGGGACGATAACGACTGTGCAAAGAAGGATTGCACAGCCGCGTTGACCATGTCCTGTGTTAGCCCCAGGGGCTGGCTAACACCGGACGCAATCTGTGCCGTCACAGGCGGAGTCTCCACCTCCATGGGCGACTGGCGGACTTGCGGAGCCGAAGCTTCCGCAAGCCTCAAAGCATCCCGACGAGCCAACGAGGCTTCGGAATACTTTGCAGTCGCCTGCACGAAGGAAGAAGGACGCCAGAAACGGCACAGATCACACCTCAAATCCTCCATAGATACCGGGCCATGGTCTAAACAGTCGAAACACAAACTGTGTTTCTCCTCTCCTCGGAGGGTATTGACCAGACACTTCGGGCATGGACGTTCGTCCATGGCACCGGTACCAATGGAGGATTGTGAAGTCATGATCACGAAAGGGAACTAACCACACACAGTAACAGGGCGGGCAAAATACGCAAACCTGAGACCGCGCTGAAAAAGAACCCTAAGAGGACTACGAATATATAAACTACAGTATACGTTTACAAAATATATACAGTAGAAAATTAACGTAGAACTATTGATAGATGTAAACAACAAGTACACTATCAAGTACGACGGATGGACGATAATAGGGTGAACTGGCTATACAAATCGCTGACGATCTAGCAAGTAACAAACTATCGACCAATACTTATCCAAATAGACACAAAACGATGTCTATGAACGTGGCAGGTGAAATTCCGTAAGAATATATCGCAAAAGTCTAGTTTGCAGACTAAATTCTACGAATTCACCGGGAACCAAAATCCAAAGCTGCCAAGCAAAAATGGCGGTGGACAGAAAAGTGAAGCTTCTGCGCAGCTGCGCGCACATATGCGCGGCGGTTTTGGCGGCAAAAGGAGCGCTCGAGTCATGCAGGCAGACGATCGTGCCTTGCTTTCAGTACGCGAATTTCTATCCAGAACGATCCAAAGGATCGAAAAGGAGCATGTAGTAGTTTAGATTGGTGATGTATAAAATAAACGTCTGTTTTGCCCTGTATAGTAGTCTCACTAAATTGCTATCCATTGTCAACAAGACATCCATCTCACAAATTTTTTCTTCACTAAAATTTGTCGCCACGAATAAAAATGCCTCACAACGAAATTTCACGCAAAGCTGAGCATCCCGCATACAATCTGTAAAAGCCCTAATTCGTGAGCAGACTATTCATCTCAACATGCCGGCAATTAATAAGCAAGTTGTTTTTTCATGTTCACACACCATGTAAAGTTGGGGACAGGTGAAACCATGGAAACGACGAGAGAACGAGACATATTGCTAAAACAGTGGGGAGCTGGAGGGTGTCACATGGACGTGCCAAAGTTTCACAAACTTTCAGCACAATTTCTACAGAAATGCATGTCTTTCTTACCAGTTTTACGTGCAATATAAAATGTATGGTAAAAACTGATAATAATATGTTCCTGGCATGGTATGACTTTTTTTCGGGCATAATTAACAACCCCAAAATAGTTATACACAGTCGCACCTTGGCTGTGAGGTTTATTATTGTATTGGGACGATGAAACACAATATATATGTGCCATGATGCACCATATTACACCACGCGTGTGAATCTTTTCAAAAGTTGCGCCCAAAAATTACGATTTACTTATATTGTGTGTCTAATAAATGCCTCGTCACTCAGGCTAATGGACTGACAGGCCATATTATCCAAAATTACATGCCTTGAACAAGGTGCCCGGGTAACAGCGCAAGCATGCATGCAGATAAATTTGAGGGTTCAAGGGTTTCTGATTTAATCACTCAAGAGGGAAAAAAAACTGAAAAGCAAAGGGAATACACCATCAGTGACCAGGTACCACATTCCAGACATTGTCCCGCATTTATTTACACATAATTATTAAGGTGTTCAAAATTTCCTGGTAATATATAAATAAACCAAGTTAAACATAACAAAGTGGTCATGAACGAATGCGAAAAGTACAGCATTTTTGTGTCTTCGTAAATGGCTTTTAACAACTCCAAAAAAAATCCAAAAACGTGCAAAAATTTATTGCTTGTCTACAGTCAACAGCATGATAAAGACCCTTTTCAAGCGACATTCTCTCGAGCTATTGACTGAGTCTCATCTCTCGGAAAACACCTGTTTTTGTGCAGTATATCCCTGGATCAACAAGGCTCACTACAATAACTGGCCAGGTGAAAGACAAATAGACATGACAGAACAACTCGGAACACAGAAGAAAAACTTCAAAATACCAGGGGATATTTCAGCGTTAAATTTCACAGGGGCCGTGCTGAACCCAGCGTTGACCAGTGGAACATGTACCGATATTTATCTCTCATTGAGAGCCGACACCCAGAAAAGTTAACACCTCATGATTGGTCATGGGCGAGGGGGGCGCACAAAGGGTATTTGAAATCATGTCAGCTTGATAAACAGAGGAAAGGACTATCACGAACAATAGCTAACTTCCGCCCACTAAGTTCTCAAGTAAACTATTCCTGATACCACGACAAATAGAGATTTCACTGAATTTACCGGCAAATTGCCATATTTGGAAGGATTTTACGACATTCCGTGAACCTCTTGACTGTTTGGGTGCCCTCGCTGACTTTTTTACAATTGTATGCACGAATACAAAGTGCATGTACATACAATATAATGTTGTTATTGTCCCAATAGGGCACTTGTTGCTTCTAATACAAGACTATTTATTGTGCCCCTGTTAACATCCTCAAGAGATAGCATCAATAAAACAGCTGATATCATCTGGCAGCTTCATAGAACAATGCTGTGAGGATCGAGCGATAAAATTTGTCTCTGTATTAAAACAAAACCCACCCAAATTGAAAAAGAAACGGAATTTCTGAAAAACAAAAACGTCTGGTTCGATACAAAAACCTGCAAAATGCACATACCACCGATAGTTTGTCTCATTCATCACATATTTTTGCGGTGCTGAAAATTAGGTTTTTTTTGCCACACATGGTCTTGTTACATCGGTACATACATAACATACCGAAACAAGGTATGCAACTCTACGCAGATATCTGATCTGGTTTGCTTCATGGACATCAGCAAACTGTAAAAGAATGGGACCTCCTCAATGCGAGCCTGCAATCCCCTGGTCAAAAACTGTCAACAGACTCTTTACACTTTACTCCAGCACGCTGACTGGTCCAGTCACCAATGAAATATCAAACTGATATCAGACGTACGTCAACAAGCTGTCAATCACGACAGGAAAAGCTGAAGTACGATCCAGATCCACTCTCTGAGTAGCCATGGTAGCTGCCAACACTGCACTTCCAACAAAGGCCAGGGCTTTACAAGTTATCTATGATCATTTACACCGGCAAAAACAATACAATTCACTGCTGAATGCTTATCTCAATGACCTAACAGTGGGCTATTGATAACTCTATCAAATATCAATAAATGGCAATTACGTTATTGCCAAATGTAAACATGCACGATGATCCACGCAGTGCATTGTGAAACAACGCAGGAATATTACACCTCAAAGGGTGCGATAGCAAAGTGTACTCTGGGCCATATATTATATCTGATTCTGACAATGAACAGGAACAATCCGTTTATCACAAGTTTTATTACACTGAGATATGATCTGCTTACTTGTAAGTCCTTCATATATTCGCATGTACATGTATAACGTATGATAGCTGGCCTTATCAGTGTTTGACATGTGGCCAGTTGTGAAGGGCTTTTCACTGTAATTACCATTCTTCCCACAATTTGAGATCATATTCGGTGATTTTAGCTTTGTTTACTTGAATGGTCCTGACACTATTGTAAATACACTTTCAGAACCTACATCTAGTACAACTACTGGTACTTAGGCTTTGTAAATAAAATGAACATAATCAATTTCCTTGATCTTTCAGGCTTTTTTTCCACAGCATAGTAATATGAATGCTATGAGTTCTGTTTCTGAGAGAAAACCGACCTGAATAGTGCTGTTAAGTCCTCTGTCATCCAGCTCCCCTTCCATGCTTGAGGCAAGGCCCTGATCCTCCGACGGTGCACTCAATCCATCCAAGCTATCCTCCGTGCCGTGAAACGAATCCATCAGACCGTGGAAGGAATCCAGCATCTCCCCAGCAACACCACCACCTAGTAACCGGCTCTGGAGGTGGTCCAATACCTGTGACTCTTCCAAACCGGTCTCATTACCCGAGTCCTGGTCAAAGGCATTGACTGGGCTGAGGTCATCGGGGCTAGGCGAGATCCCAACGGCGTCAAGGTGCGAGGAAGTCACACAGCTATCCGAGAACTGGGCTGTCTCCAAAGAGGCACTGGACTCGCGGCTGTGAGAGGTCGATGTGGATCCTGAGAGGGACGTGCTCAACGAGCTCCGGTCCCCATCTTGAAGGTAGTCCATCGGTCCTGGAGACATCCTCGAGAGGTCCCGTAGTGCGTCCTTTGTGATCTTTGGTAGTGAGCCGGTTGAGGGTGGATCAAGTGTGACCTTAGGTAACTTTGTGGGGTCTATGTTCACACTAACTTTGTAATCTGGTTTTGGACTGCTCCTGTCTGCCTTAGAGCTTGAATTGGCCACAAATGCAGCATTTTCTTGATCTTTCCGCCTCCTGCTGGGTGATCCTGGAGGCGCCTTGATGCAGGAGTCCAGTCTGGATCTGGCCATGGGCAGTTCTTCTCCATTGTAGTAATCCAAGTGACCAGATGCTTCAGCCTCCTCTTTGTTATCACAGCTTAGAGAAGCTTCCCCTTCATTAACTCCGTTCTCCTGGACACCATAAGGTTGGAGGCTACTGGGCGACAAGTAGTTGGCTTTGGGATGTGCATTGGCTTTGGATATGGAAGCAAACTTTTGACCGCTATTTGCTGATGCATTCTGTTGGTTGGAAGTGCTTTTGGAAGTTTTTGAGGATAATCCGAGCTTTGACGGTGAAAGACTTCTGGACGGAGGGATTATTCGACTGTCTGAGGCGCTTGTCCCCGATCCTGATCGATTGGGCACGACTGGTGACTTGACGGGGATTGGGTCGCGGGCGGGGGACCTGCTCTTGGAAATCTGCGGGATCTTCCTGCTGGGAGAGGATCCCTTGTCACTAGGCGACAGTGAGGTACTTTTGGCCGTCAGGTCCTGCTTGCCTTGGGCCTTCAAGCTTGGACCAGGGCTGGCAATCTTGGACCCTGTGTCCGGTCCAGGGGATTTTGACTTCAAGCGAGCAATCCTACTGATGGACATTGTTGAATGTTGCAGCGATGATAAATATGATATAAAATATGAACTCACATATCTACAAAAAGCTCACAAACATATATCCACATTCTGCTTATATGAGAACCACTATTATCTGTTCCCAGGTGGCGTTATTCTTGATATTATTCCATTCAAAATAGCACCTGAAGTAGAAGAATCCTGCAGGGAGAAAAATGCATGTGCTCACATTGCACGAAGCTCATCATAAGAGAAATAGAACTACCACCAGCAGCCGACCCGCAGATAACACAATATCCCAAGCTATGGAGAACCTTTGGTTACGGGAGCGCGCACAATACACCGCTGATATCCCGGCTGTGTGGGTGCCGGATCAAAGCACTCCAGCAATTAACACATATCTGCCCTTCGTCATTCTCCACTTATAAATATCCCGATCCGAAAACAAAAATATCAGCATTGCATGTTGGCTGGGCAAGGCGCTGCAGGCGCATGCTGGCAGTGGTAGCCGGTAGTTTGCGGGAACCCTGCCGAGTACAGACTGTATATATCCCAATCAGCAGGCCACTTGTGTGCCGTGCTAAGAATATTCACGGCTGGCTTCTGTTGATATTGCTGTTGTTTTACGTTGCTGTTCTCCATGTGTTCTCAGCAGTGTCGGCCCAATCCATCTTCATGGTTTCTGGCAATCCATCCCGCGTGTCTGGCCGTCCATCCGTCAGTTAGGTTATAGCCGTTCAATTGTGGGTTTGCCCGGGATGGGTGGGTTTGTCCGTATGGTGGCTGTCCCATGCAGCATCTGTTTAATCCCCTGCTAAAGGCACTTAACACATAGACAATGTGTGACGGAACCCTCAAGTGCTCACACGTTCCCTGCTGGCAGTCCCCCGCTGATTCATGGGAGTAAAAACCCCAATAACCTGAAGCTAACTGCCAGCCTAAAATCTGTCCACTTGTTCTGTCCCGTTGATGCAAAAAACAAAAACTTCTCTCAGCTTGGACCGTTAATTGGTGTTACGTCTCCATCTTCTTGTCATTTGTATCCCATAGTTACAGGCTGTAGAGCCTAATAGCTGGGAGGAATGGGGCTCACACACAGCGCTTCACTATACAATCTGCTGTCCTAGCTTGTGTCCTTTACGTCACTTTACACAATATATACCCACACAACCACGGTGACGGCTGCAGGGGTTCTCTCTCTCTCTCTCTCTCTCGGTCCAGACATACACCACACTACACTAGGGCTCTACTCTATGCTGGCCTCTCTGTGTTGTCGGACTGTCGTCTCAACTCCACTTCACTCCATGCCGGGTACCTCCGTATGTCCACGCTGCGGTATCTAACTGGCCAGCCCGCCACTTTACAAGCAATCTACGACAGGCCGTGCGCCCCTGTGTCCCATGTCCGTGGGTCCGCTGCTGACACAACAGCACTTACACCTCTGGCAGGCAGGCAGGCTGTACCGGCAGTGTTGAGTGCCTACAGCTCCGCTGGACTCACCCCACTGTGTCCCCGTGATTGGCCGATCAACCACTCATTGTGCAAACACAATAAACGAAGGATCCCCCACATCTGGGGCCTGAAACCCTGGTCACTGAGTAATAAAGCAGCAGCTCAAGCCGGTACTCCAGCTGTAACGTTTTTCTCCTTCCATCCTTCAACCCCGTCCCGTCCTGACCACTTGTCCGTCATTCCATCCGTCCATCCGTACGTGTGCTGTCACCATTGAGAAGTTGCTGAGGACCGAGGAAATATCTAGTGGGGTTCACGAGGGCCATCGCGGTCCAACAGCAGTGTGTCCATGTTAATTAAAGTGCACTGTAATTTGTCGCTACAGTGTCCAAGCAAACCCATATATTTCACTGGTGGGTTACAGGGTCTCTATTCATTTACAGTGTACACTGTACATTGAGTGTGGGTTTGTCCCAGCCTGGTGCTGACAGCCGCAACATCTGTGTGATGTGGACTTCATTCACTCTACTCTCAATCATTCCACAGCAGTGGGTCCTACAACTGCTGCCCATCTAGTCACCTAATGATTGGGTATCATGATGATATATAGTGAGCGAAAACAGATGATTTTCTAGAAAACATGGATTTTCCACTGCTGAAGAGATCTCCATGTGCATTATAAGCTGAGACAGGATTTTATCCAACCGTTTTTATGATTTAATATGCAATATTGTATTTAATATCACTTTCATGATGTCTTCTAGACACTATCAGTTTTTCCACCATTTTTTCCACAAGTGACTCGACTCGCACGAAAAAAAGAATAAAGACTGCAAAGGGTTAATCACAATGGAGAAGTCTGAGCGATTACAGGTTTATAGTTCTCTTGGTACATATAAACATCACTGACGGTGGAGCGGTATTGTTTCAATTTCACCAAACACAAAATCGATACAGGACATTTATGTGGACGACATTATGGGAGAAGATCACAAGTAGATGGAATATGCATGGCTCGACAGAATCCTATTAAGTCCAGGAGTAGACGTGATGTATTGTGGGTCGTGGGCTGAACAAAAAATGACAGATCTAATAATGATTGTCAAAATAATGCCTTTTTTGTCGAATGGATTTATCAGTATCGATAACTTCGATACACTAATGTATCATCAGTATGATATCAGTTCATTGAATATTGCACATTTTTTAACTTTCTGTACCATTTTTCTAAAGTTCTATAGTTTTGTTATATGCCTTTTTAACTGTCAAGAGTGAATCATGCAGTAGAAATACATATTCTGGTGATGTAATTCTGACGCTACATAAATGTCAAAGATGATAATTCTCGCAAACAGTCACCAGACATTTTCCTTTTTTGTATACGATGGTGGTGTGTGTCTCCTCATGGTTTGAATGCAACAAATTGGAAAATTGCTGTGAAAGAATGAAAGCAGGTCTCACCGACGGAACATCTTTCTGAAAGCCACAAATTTTCAATCCTGCCTTTCCCCGAGCCCACATTCCCCTGACATCCCAAGGAAGATGACTGATCCCTTTTATTTGTTCCGGGTCATAAAAAGACGATCCACCAGGGGGAACCTGTTGTGTGGGGTGGAGGACATCAGAACAATCGCTCGCTCACGTGACGTGACGCACCAACGCTTGGCGGAATGGGACATGTTTCCTCCTGAATAGCTGCATGGGGAGAGGAACACGGGTGGGGGGGGAAGGGGTACATGTACATGTGGGGCCTTGGGGAACCCAGGAATTGTATGGGAAGACCCCAGTTTGCCAGCCGGTGGCCATCTGAAGTCAAGAGACACAAAAGGATCGCGGAGTGAGTGAGGGAAGAGGCAAGACTGCGTGTGATGTGTGAGGAAGTGAGGGAATCCAAGATCCAATTACAGAACGTGTGTCACGTGTGGCCG
This sequence comes from Terebella lapidaria, assembly GCA_949152475.1. Lineage (NCBI taxonomy): Eukaryota > Metazoa > Annelida > Polychaeta > Terebellida > Terebellidae > Terebella > Terebella lapidaria. Next base: position 22,606,446 of record OX424558.1, on the reverse strand, counting down.
TCTGTCAAGAAAAACCGTCGTCATGGGGAGTGAGTTTTTTTTCTTTATTGGAGTTTTACTTGGGTCCCTCCTCATTGCTGGTGGATAAAAATACTTTGTCAAATTGGGGTGAAAGAATATAGATCTATGTAGATGTCCTGAAAATGACCTCTAAATTTTTGCAAGGCACATTTGTGAACTTCAACAATGGTATTGAAAGTAGACCAAATACTAAAAAGACATGGAAAAAGAAAATACTACTTACCCTATAAAAGAAATAAATTGCCAAACCTACAGTGAGCCATTATAAACCAGTTCTGTGTGGCACTAAGATTACATAACTGTGCCAGAAGCTATGACATTATTGTTGTGGATATACTCTCCAGATATCCTCGAGTGTTGTCAACCTAATTCACCAACAAAATCTCCTTCCTGTCTGCCGCCAGAAATCGACTGATACGACACTGGAGTAGAGATTTATATATATTTGGAGGAGCAGAATACATTTTTTCTCAGCTTCTTTCCACTTGGCAGAAGCCAAGAGGCGAGACACCGACAGCGAGGGAAATTTGCCACAAGATAATTGTTTGGGTCAATAAGTAATGATCGATAGTCCGTCCGTCGGAGACAATTATTGCTCAACAGCGGGTCACCAGCGGGTGACGACAAGGTAGTAAAAATCATAATAGCAAGATGAGGAGGTTTGACAAAAACCACACTGCATACATTTTTGGTTTTGCCAGAATTCCACACTGTTGGAAAAAGTTTTCAAACATAAAGTTTCAGCAAAATTATGAAGATACATTAATCTTCCAAACACCCCAAGTTACCCGACCAACAAACTTATTTTTTATTCCATGAGTCAGGTGACCTTTTGCCTTGCTAGGCACCAAACTGGTCTTGTTTATCGAGTGGACCTCTACCCCATATATAGTGAGAGCTCACTGTTTTTGTATTCCCGTGGTCACTCAGGGTGCGGAGCTCTGCTACCGTCAGCTCAATACCGTGGAGACACCGGGGACACTGACACTAAAGTGCTCTGAGCTGCTGGGGCCTGCCACAGTGTCTGCCATGCTCCATCCAATCATTCCCTTCTGGGGATGCAACAACCTCCCAAAACTACTCATATTCGGGGAAAAAAGCTGATCGCTTTTTATATCGGTGCCACTTTTCAACAGCTGAAACCTGTGGATCAATACCATAGAAAAAGATCAGCTCAGTACAAGTGAGATAATCTGGTATTTGCGATTCTGAGTGATCTGACGGCATATTTGCACATTTTCCGAGACCACATTTGTGACAAGAAAAACGCGGGTTCAAGGATTCGACCCTGCAGTATCAAGCTCGCTGATCGCCATGGTAATCAGATTATTGCGTCCGTCACATGACCAGTGGCTAGAAGAACGACCCGTCCCTGTCTGAAGTGGGACCTCTGCTGACTTTCTTTGATTGGTTCCTGCTTGGAAGTGGTCAAAGATATTTGAGAGTCGACCGCTGCCAAGGACAAGTCCGGTTGACCGAAAATAAACAGCGAAGTGTTGAGAATGCAAAGTGTGGTCACTGCCAGAACCTTACACCGCAAAACAATATAGACATGAAATAAGACATCGCTACAATACAATGTAAGATGTATGGGTACATTCTGTACTTGTATTACAGAAATTTGCGCTATAATCGTTTGAGCCTTTAATGATTAGCCTTTAATTTGTTGCATTATGTAAAACAGGTGGTAGATCTAGTTGAGCATCATTTCTTACTGAGGAATATCGCATGTCAAATACCAAACTATACTTGAAGCATTACTGGATTATTAACATTATTCTGATCACTTCAGGATCAAGCTTTCATGTCATGAAACAACAAGCATTTCCCATCTAATCTGACCTTTACCACCCCTGACCAATGTACAAAATATGGAAAGCATACATACATACAATGTATATCGAGTGACATATAGAGGTAGCAAAGGACGAGGCATTAGCATTTAGATTAAAAGCCATTAATCGTAGATGGACCATTATGTCTGGACGTGGCGCATCCCTAGTGAAGTGTTGCGTGTTCTCAGTAATGGAGGACGCTTCCCTCTCGTCCTGGCAGGGCCCTGCGGCTACTGGCAGACTCGGTGACAAATGGATCAAAATAAAACAATATGTTCGACCGTGGATGTTTGCCATCCATCGGGGCAGATCAAAGTGTCCCATCCAAACATCGTGGCAATTCTGTTGTTGTAGTTATCATGGTCAGGGCGGAACTTGGTTACCCTGATGTTTCATGAAAAGGTCAAGTAAAAACATGACTATTCATTAAAAATACATAATATAATTTATGTGAGACATATATGATACCACTATCCACAAGAAATTTCATGGGTTTCCAAAGACATTTACACAACAGTAATATGATAGTCCTTACGTAATAAATTTTGTGTAAAAAATTCACATTTCCGAAGTTGATCAGCCAATTTGTCCATGTTCCCGATCTATGCCATCCGTACTGAACACTTGTATTCCACATCAATACTATAGTGGAAGCGTACTTCTGTCGGCATAGATTGTAACTTTACACCACTCTTGGAAGCAGCACTGTCACTTCGTGGCACCTGCCTGCCTCTCAGCGAACCATCGTAGATGTGGTCAATATCAGGACTAATTGGAAACGCAAAGTGTCAACTTTCCCATGTTTTAGGGCCATGGTTACAAACAAAAATTGAATTGAAGGCAGAAAAGTTCAATGTATGTCATATTGAATCATCAAAAATTTGTCGACGAACACATGCATTATTACCTATAGTTATGTAATTTTATTTTTTGTAGATGTAAGATATTTGCCTCAATATGCTTCAAAATATATATAAGGAAATAATCTCTTACTTCATATAATAAAGACATATACTTATCTGTTGGCTCAGAGGCATACAGAGGAGCTTTGCAACATGTGCCAGGTAATCGCAAACACATGTTTTCAAAATACAATTTAAACATCCATTTGGGAAATGTTTTTGCGACCATTACCGTACTAGTTTGGCCCACATAAAAATTTAGTAAAACATTGCAGCCCTTTGCACATGTGGTTGCTTCGAGGCAAAAAAACTATAATCATTATGTAACACAAGAATTACACAATACGGTAAATGGGTCAGTCGGGGAAGTTGGAGAATGGACGAAACTCCACATGTAGTGTGATGTGTTGTGAATATTGTGAGCGGCCTGAGTGTGCGGAAATGTAGGGAACAGCCTCTCGAAGATGGTGTTCCAACTGATGTAAAAATCGCTGTAAACTTTACGAGCGGAGATATGGAAGGCGATTACTCCCGCGTGAAGATGCTATTGCTTATACTCTGTGCGGACCGACGTTGAAATGTGTGCTTTCCCCGGGTTTCGGCACAACTGGCAGATGAACGCCAAACACATCGGTTCAGCTTCAAGGAGCGAATAAAGAACAAAACGTTCACTTCCTCATTCTTCGGAACATATAAAATGGGAAACTCGCAGAAGTTTGGGGCTGTTGATACATGTTTTACTCACTACACCAGACGCTATTTTTTTTCTTTTTCAGCAAGACTTCCATGCTGCAAGTATTATATTTTCCTACAACTTCATACCGCGAAGGTAGCGATATTGCTATGAAAAAGTTCAATGAACCACTTTGCACTGTACCTATCCATTTCAATGCTGAGGAGTTTGATCAGGCCTGGATAAAATGGTAATAAAATGTGAAGATCAAATTTGATATGTAAAAAATTTCCTGTCAAATTTGATTTATTTTTATAATGGGATGAAAAAGAACCCAATTTGCGAGAAGGTTGCTACAGTTCAATATACGATATCATTCTATTCTGGTGAGAACTTGAATACTAAAACGTAATGAATCTGATCTATAAAAATCTTGTTTGTGAAAAATCAACTAAACCAAGAAAGTGTATCAGCATTGCATATCATAATGCACCCATGCAGGCATTAAATCCTTCCACAAACTGCTGGATACATCATAATGTGCTCAATGACAATCATTGTGAATCTCATGCATACAATGATGCCAGGGAAATCATTCCTAATTTACAAGTGTCAATTTATAGGGCAGTATTATAATGGATAAATGTGATCAGAATGCACTGCTTAGAATATATACGATTTTTTTTTTGTTTCTGTTCCCTAGTTGTATCTTTCATAAATATTCATATAGTATTATAACTGTACATAAAGCCAGTCCCAGTTTTGCTAATATTGGTGAATGAGAACAAAAAATAATGCAAAAAAAAATACTTATCAACATAATTTATGATAACAAAATCATTTATGATACAATAAAACAAATCATATCATCTATTTCTCATGACCCTCACCTCCTGAGAAGGTTCTAAAAATCGCGCCCATTTAATATGCCATTGCAAAACAAATCACTTCAAGGTGTATGTTCTGCTTTCCAGCTCATTTTTGTGGCAAAAGGTGCGAATGAATTTGCCATTCAACCTCTATGTGTAGTAAAAACTTTCTGTAATATATTCATGGTGTTAATAGTGAGTCTCGCATGGAGAAAATGATGTTCAACTGTACAATACGTACATAAATATTAATTATTTTCAAATGAAATTCCTCTAAAGTACATCCTTCCAGTTTCCATGTACAGTACATTTCATACCATCTATGAATAATACTTTTATATATGCAGGAATGTTTATGCAATAATCAAGGCAGATGATCTACGACTATTTGCCCAATAGATGGCACTCAGGTCAGGCCCTAAATTACCGCAATGAAATGTGAGGGGGCGAGCTGCGTGGTCTGCGCCAGTTCACACCCACGCCCAAGCTGTTGCCAACAACAAACCACAAACTACCCAGGGTACGGTACGCTCCAGGTACTTCATGGGCGAATCCTTTCGGTTTCATTTTATATTGAAGGTGAATCGCACCTTGCTTGCTGCTATTGTTTGACAACCACTCACCCCCCACCTCCACACCACTCGACATACCTAGATTAGACATTCATTTATTGGATAACTGTGTAATAACGCACAAATGGTCTATCAAGGGTTGTAAATCAAGTTGATATATTTCTTACTCGCTTGACAAACAATGAAACAGCGCCAAACCACAAGAATTCTACTGACAGATAATATCACTACCGGCAGAAATATTGAGAGCTTAATTATTATGTATTGGGGAACTCAGACTAGCAGAAGTTTGAGGTTGTTGTAAATGCACATGTTTTACTTACTACACCAGGATTGATTGTTTTTTTGTTTTTCAGCAAGACGTTCTATATGTTGCAAGTAACTCTCCTACATCTTCATATCCATGAATGCAGTGATTGCTATGAACAGGTTCAACTAAGTTCAAACCTTGCTGTCAAATTTGAATTTTTTTCATAATGGGAAAGAAAAAGAACCTACTTTGGAAAAACGTCACCAGTAAATTGATACATGTGATCTATAAGAATTGTGTTTGATTCTATGCCTTGTAAAAAGCCAAATAAACCGAGAGTGGATTAGCCATATCATAATGCACCCAAGCAAGAATAAAATCCTCCCATACATGGCTGGATACATCATAATGTGCTCCAAGATATTATTGACCATTCTGATGCAAAAAATAATGCCAGGAAATTTATTTTCAATTTACATGTACATTATATCTATTCATGGAACAGGATTATAATGGTTATTTATATTTAAAATGCAATGCTTTGGAGATATGTTTGTTTGCTTTTCTGTTCCTTTGTTGCACCTTTAAATATATTCCAATGGGGTACATTACCGAAAGGTACAAATTGTTTGTGTCTTCCTGTAAATAGACCCACGTTGCCATATAAAGGCATTCCAATTTTCACAGTTTAATCATGCATGACTAAAATTAACCGATATGCATAGGACATGGTCAGTGCTGACCAGTAAGGTGACTGAAATTTGTCAACAATACTGACTTTGTTATGCATGGAAGGTTTTCCCAGAAGAGGGCATTAAATGCAACGTGGGTCTTTACTGAAAGATTTCAATGAATTTGCCATTGGCGTAGGTACCCCATTGTACATGACGCTAGTCTCAGCTATAATAATTAGTAACTGAAAACAAAGAAAATTATGAGAGTATCATATCGTCATATTTTATTATGAACAAATTTTGATATATAGATCTAATAAAATATTTCTTACTTTCTATTTCCTATGACCCTCACCTCATGCAAAGGTTCTAAAAATTGCGCCCATTTAATATGCCGAGGCAGAACAAAGCACTTCATGGTGAACGTTCTGCTTTCCAGCTCATTTTTGTTCGCAAAAGTTGCGAGTAAGTTGTTCCATTCAGCCTCTATGTGTAGAGCAAACATTCTTCTATCTTCATGGTGTTACTAGTTAGTCTTACATGAAGAAAGTGATGTTCCACTGCACAATGTGTACATGAATGTTAATTATTTACAAATCAAATACTTGTAACGTACATTTTCCCAGTTTACGTGTATATTTGATGTCATCTATGAATAATACTTATAATTATATGCAGGATTTTTTTTATATAAATACAAAGGCAGATGCTCTTCGACTATGGGATCAATAGCACTTGTTTTGGGCCCTAGATTCTGGTAGTCAGTGAAAGCATGCACTTGGAATATAGTAAAGCGAGGGGGAGAGGGAGGGGGGGTTGTTGTTGGAAGCCCTGCTAACAGCCGTCAGTCTGCACCCACGCCCACTATTAATGCCCATGTGTGACTGGTTGTCAACAAACAATCCAGGGTATATCGACTCGGGTATTTCACGCATGGCTTCTTTCGGTTTCAGTTTTATGTTGAAGGTGAATCCTACCTACAACGTACTGTTGTGCACTGCCATTGTTTGACACCCCGCAGCATATCGGATATGATAACATGTCTTCAAGTAGCTTTAGACCACTCCCTCACCACTCCACATGACTGTATATGCCAATAAGACATTAATTCAGCGAATAGTGCACTGTGTAATAGTGCATAATCGGTTTATCAAAAGTTGTAAATCAAGTTCTTTCACTTGTCTGACAAAAAATGGAACTTTGCCAAACCACAAACATTCTACTCACAGAGATAAAGTAACTAGATATGAAAGCATACACCACACTCGGGCATATAGCATGTTGGTAGCCATAAACATGATGAAGCATGATAAAACCTATTTGATTCCGTAGATTGCTCATCAGTATCTGCCCAAATTGACAAGTGAGTTTTGCATTTAACTTAGAGATTTCATCTAAATAACACAATGTAAAGTTCAACGGCAAATACTGCAGTAAGAGAAGTGATGTTAAAAATTAGCCCAAAGGCTAAGATAGGTTACCGGACAATTTTGGTTTGGCCATGGCAGCATTGGCAGGTAACAGACCTTGAGATTTACCAATCAAGGTTCGCAGTGTGAACATATGACCTTGAGATTTACCAATCAAGATCATCTGTGTGAACATCGATGTCACCACTACATGTATGTGTGCGGCATTTGATATTCTATATGTTCATAATACAAAGATATATCTGGGTGGAATCGTTTAGGCCGCTCAAGTCAATTTACACATTCCGAGTCAGACATTTGGCACTCAAGGTCATCTGACGTCAAGTTCAAGGTCAAAATTAGTTGTGCCATATATGTCTTCCTATATGTGCATAATGCAAACATAAGCTCTATCTGCAAGCATTTCATCTATAGTGGCAAATCTGGGCATTTTTTGACCCCAAAATGGCTGTTTTGACCTTTCAAGGACATCAAAGGTCAAATTCAAGGTCACCACACAAGTCGCCATATATGACTTCCCATTTGAAAGTGCTAATTTCTAAGCTCTATCTTCAAGCGTTCTATGAGTACAGACCGGACAGCTCCCATTATGAAGGAAAAAAGTGCCAAAAAATTTTTAAGTCCAAAATTTTTTTCAAAGGGTGAAATTTTTTTTTTGCCTAGAAATGGCCCAAAATGGATAGTAATGCGATTTGGGACGAAAAAATTTTTTTTCGCCAACTCGTCAAAAATTCAAAATGGCCGCCACACGAAGATCGGCGATTCAAGGGCAACAAAACTTATACACGTCACAGAGGTATATAAGAGGAATCTTTTTAAACAAAAATCTCAAAACTGATCAGACAGTTTTTGAGAAAATACAGACCAGGTGCCAATTTGAGCATTTTTCGACCCAAAAATGGCTGTTTTGACCTTTCAAGGTCATCCAAGGTCAAATTCAAGGTCACCACACAAGTCGCCATATATGACTTCCCATTTGAAAGTGCCAATTTCTAAGCTCTATCTTCAAGCGTTCTATGAGTACCGTCCGGACAGCTCCCATTATGAAGGAAAAAAGTGCTGAAAATTTTTTTCATAGGGTCCAAAATTTTTTTCATAGGGTGAAAATTTTTTTTTGCCCTAGAAATGGCCCAAAATGGATAGTAATGTGATTTGGGGCGAAAAAAAATTTTTTTGCCGACCCGACAAAAATTCAAAATGGACGCCACACGGAAACCGGCGAATTTAGGGCAACCAAACTTATACATATCACAGAGGTATATGAGGGGAATCTTTTGAAACCAAAAACTCAAAACTGATCAGACAGTTTTTGAGAAAATGGCCGTCAAAGTCCAAAATTGAGCGTTTTTCGACAAAAACGGCCGCCATTTTGAAAAAAATGTGAAAATCAAAAAACAAAAAAATACCTCCTTCTCAAAATATTTTTAGGCATTTTTGTGCAAAATTTCAGAAAGATTCGATCGTTAACTTTAAAGATAAAAATGTTAACGCCGGACGGACGGACGGACGGACGACGGACGCAACGCCATGCCAATAGGTTATCGGACCAAAGGTCCGGTAACCTAAAAATATGTCTTCACATGAATCCCCATGGCTGGTTATTTTCACAAATTTTACATGTAGTTGGATCAAGCACAAGACTTTATGTCACACTACCAGACACCCATTCTCTTTTGGCTCTCAGATACTAGTACTAATCTTTGTGAAACCTCAACATTTTCATGGACATTAGCATTTTCACCACACAAACAAATTCATTGAAATACTCAAATCCATTGAGAAAATCCATTAAAGTTTCATGAGAAACATGAAATTGTAGCAAACTAAGGTTCCACATGCTTGGGCCTATAAGCACCACACTGCCACCTGCAGTCAAGAGACTTCTGGGCTGTAATGACACAAGTGAGCATAATGCACCCATTGTTACACAGCCTACTTGCTGCAGAAAGCTTACTGCGTTGGTCCTAATACATGTAGTAGCACGGTGAGCCAAAGCAAGGCTTCCCGAATGAGTGCGCGCAAAAATGAGGTAAAATTCAAGAAAATCACTGAATAATATACCTATAGCCTTCAATCCCCTTCATTATGATTCAGATAACATAAATGTGTGGATTGGAACAATCCAAGATTTTATTAGAAAGATATGATGTGAATGAAAGGCTTTTTTGGGGAAAATTAGGACACGTGCCACAATTAGTACCAATACAATACAGCCTGTATCATCCCCTCAGAGGGAATTTGGAATGTGTTTGCACAATTACCAGTACTGCAACTGTCGGGCATAGGTTGTTCTTTTTCCACTATTTCAAATTTATTCAAAATATCATACTTACTTTTAAGTGCAAGACCAAACATGTTAATCTCCAAATCCACAATAGATCAACACTCACCTGAAAAGACAGAGAAAGACAGAAGTTAAGCTACAGGGCATCAAAAGATCCATATTTATTTCTAGAACTGATAAGTTCAAAATAAAGAGTACGTGGCCATCCACTATATAGTCATGTAGTATAGTATGTTGTACAAAAACGTGCCTAGGTTTATCGTATTGGTCCTAATAGTAGCACAGCGGGCTAAAGCAAGACCTCCTGCAGCAGCACTTGAAAAATGAGGTCGAACTTGAGGTCAAATTTTGGGAAATCACAAAATAATAAACCTATAGCCTTCAATCCCTTCATTATGATTCAAATAACATAAATGTGTGAATTGGAACATTCAAAGATCTTATTAGAAAGATATTTACAAGTTTACTTATTTACAAAGTGAATTACAAGGTTACAAAAATCAAACATTTTTGGGGAAAAGAAGGGGGCGCTCTACTATTAGGACACATGCCACTATTAGGACCAATACAGTACATGTAAATTCATGAAAGTCAATGGCAAACATATCCAATGGATAGTCATGATGAATATTGTAAGGAATGCCACCAAGATATCTTATTCAAGGAAAAACTCTTTTATGACTCTGACGAAAGCATAATTGTGAAAATACCATGTACCATGTATACCGTTTATGGAGTTGATAAATTGCAGAGCAGTAATTTTCACTGTGTTTTGTTCCGTGAGACATTATAATAAGTACCGTAAAAGAGCAATTCATTACGGGAGTTCACTAACACACATTTCATGTTACGCTGGCAAATAACCACTTTTTCCCTGCGGTAGATTTTAACCACGACCTTGAAATTACCACACACTGTGACAGCGATGAGGTTGGTCAATTGTTAATTCCAGACCACAATCCCACATGTCCGGGTGTCATTCATCATAGCGCGACATGAAAATCGATAGAAAACTCCAACTATACAGGGATCATTCATGGTATTCATGTCAAGGTCAAACTTTGAAACATGCATTCTGAAAAGCACTTTGCATTCTTTGTGATGCAATCAATATGTTCAATTGCGACTTTGCATTTGTGAGCAGCATTCTGCAACTGGAGAAAAACAGTAGCAAATAGTTCTCAATCAGATCTGTTGCTTTGACTATTACCATAGTGATCTAACTAATTTGTATGACATAGAGTAGAACTGATTTAAATGGACATTGATGAAGATGCATTTCAAAGTTGATGACTTTTTTGTTGAAGAAACGATCTTGATTTTTTTGCCTCACCTTTTTGAAGACAGGACTCTTGCAGAACTTCAATTTGAACCAGTTAAGATTGGCGGGTCGGGTTTGATACATGGCGGTGTCCAGCGGTAATATTCAATAACTTATCCGAGACGTCTTCACAGAACTATCCGTGCAGCATCGACTGCATCTCGATATCCTTTCATATCTCGGCTTTCGTAATATATATATATATATATCAGAAATATATGCCACTCTATCTAAATGCAATAGAATGTACCGAGATAAATGTTATAATTCCGTACTACTTGTCATGCTTACAAAAATTGCCAGCAGTTTTTTGTTGTTCTTGTCTTGCCTGCACTGTAGTGAGGTTAACAACTGGGTATTTTTCTGTAATAATTCCGAAGATCCACTTTGTTTCTGCCTGGGGTTATCTCATGGTCGTTATAGATATTTCCATGGCAACAGGTGTAACCACCATGGGGAAAAGCGTTTCTCCTGGAATTGTTTCCATGCAAACCCTCACAAACAGAGGAAAAAAAAGTTTCCTACTAGAAAGGTCATTACGGGATGTCAAAAAACATTGGTTACAGCATTGTTTATTTAAATTTTGAATAAGCAATTACAATGATTTTCTGCTCTTTGAAAAAAAAATGCCGCATTGATCGAATCATTTAACCTAAGGAAAATTTCCCACCTCTCAGAGATAACAACTTTGGAATTTTTCTATAGAAATGAAAGCATGAAAAGTATGATTTTCTTTATACTCATTTACTTGTTTCGTGAGATTGTAATATTAAAACCACCATTATATTGAAACTGAGATTGAGTGAGATTTAGTTTTCTAATTATTATTATCTAATTATTCCAACAGAGAAAAAAAAATCCTTAGAATCATGATATTACTATTTGTTTCCACAAGAGTATTCAGATGACATAGCTGTAAATTTCGGATACAATCTCCATGATAAAACATTACATCAGTCTTGTGAGTTATTTAACTTGATATTATATACATTATTATATTTCACAATAAACTCTCTCTTCTTTTTTCCTCTTTTAAAAGCAGATTTTGATATCCAAAATTTGGATACTCCTGAAGTTCCAATTATTTTCACAATCACTTGCCTAGCAATTATATTCAACCACACTTAAGTTTTCGTATTTCATCTTTCGTATTTCCAAAGATGAACCCTGCAGCATCAGTAATTTGTCACAAACAATTAGGAAAATCTCTTCTCCCACTTTCTCACAGAGAAACTTCGACCACATAACTAGATTCTTTCCGGCAAATTCCCAAGTGCTGCTTTCCACGTTTACAAGATTCCAATTTCCTTGCTGTCCACTAAAAAATCATTAGCCTCTGCAAAGAACGAAATTGAACGAGGCCTAGAGTGTCCCAAGTTTCGTTGGTCAACCGTCCACCGCGGCTATTGTAATCCTAGTAATTATTATCTCCGGATGATCCGAGGTTTTTGCTTGATGGTAGTGGGAGTTGAGAATTTAGAATGAGAGACATCCATCTGTGCAGAGTCAATAAGAACGGTCAAACGGGACCAACATTCCTGATAGCGAACTGAATAAGGGGGGCAGGGTAAACCAGCAATTTACTAAACACTGTGTACCCCCCTCCTCTCTATCAACCCACGGCCCATGCCCCTTTCCTGCTCCCCCCCCCTCCCCCCCTCAAGCTGCACTTGACAATGACCTGATGTCCAATAAACCCTCTCGACTTGTCACCCTCGAGATCGGGGGACACTACAGAGCGCTGCCGACATTGTCTCCAGCAGCATTAATAAACTTCTGACTTGTAAATATTATCTTTGAGAAAAGATTTCTCCATGAAATGGTGCTACACTTTAGTTGCAACATTTATATTATTATATGTTTTCATACAGTCACATTGAATACTTGTATGGGAGATAAAAAAGATATTGACAACATAATAAAGAAAATATTTTAAAAATTAAACATTTAAAAAAATTACATCATATTATTCCATGCCTAGAAGTTTTTAGCAATTATTGCGAACCCTTTTCCCATCACACGACAAGCAATAATAGTTCATTGCTTGATCATTAGGCAACGATCCTAGTTGATCACACTGATAATGCTAAGCCCTCACTTGTATCATGCATTATAACTAATGTGTTGTTTTGCTATTGCCCGCACATTATCATGATTAACGTGATTAGTCACCGGTTGTTATTGCTATGGCAACAAACTGCTGCAAACTGTTGACAAACCCTCAAACAAAATGAACCTTTGTCTGCTCCGTTATTACCCAACATGCATTGCAAGCGTCTAAGCAGGGATGGGAAAATACCCACAATGCATCATTCCAATCAACAAACTTTCAGCAAATATTGATGCAACTGCTTGAGAAATCTCTGGGAACATGCAATGTCCCAGCCCGATGCATGGATCAAAAACAAAGGAAAATCACTCAATCTTCTGAGCAACATCGTCTGAAACTCGCAATAATTGCATATTGCTGCGCTGGAGACACCATGGTTGGTAGTCATGGTAGCAGCATTTACATATTTATAGTTATCGTCTAATCTTCAGAGAATTTCTTTCAAACAAAACTAATAAAGGTTTTTAAATGTCTTAACCATTGGAATGCATCATCTTCATTTCCCTCAGTTCAAATGCAAAGTCACTATTTCTCTGACCAAACGCAAATGAAAGTTCAAATGCAATCAATCAATATGAACTAAACATATTCTACATATAGAATCTTTGTGATAAATCATCATTCCACACACAAGTAAAATAAATCCCTGCCTTCATTAGCTTTGCATCTAGGCTTCCGTAAGGGTTATCAGAGAATTTGTACCCTGAAATTAGCAAAATTAGAACCTATTATTTCTTCTTCCCGAAATTTATGTCTCCATCTGAGTTATTCGGACTGGCAACATATTGCAGCGCCTACATTTTCTAAGAATAAAGACCTCACTATTTAAAAGTTTCAAAGTTCTAATTGATAGTGATGCAACCATGCACGCTCTGTGGTGGTCCTGTTGTGTGTGGCCTCCCACTCGGTCTCCTTCAAACTTGACACATTGTCACAGTCAGCATGCACACGCCACAAAATTAACTAACTCCGGGGAACAGATGCTTCGCGTCACTATAACTGAGCATCAAAATCAGTCATGCACGCTGGTAATCATGAAATGCGTGTTGCATCCACCATCCATGGGCCATCGGCTACCCTGGACAAACCCATCAAAATTATCCCATTACATAAACGTGCGTGAAAAAACGCATTCAGAATCAACAATTTTGTGGGTTTTGTGCGATCTTCCATGAAAATACCATCAAATATTTAGCGAGAAGACAGGCAGAGTTCTACCCAATCTGTCACTCTGAGCATTGCTATGAGCTTTTTTTTATATCAGCAAAGGTCACAGAAGTACTCACGCAACAGATGACGAAAGATCGGGATTAATTTTCACCAAATGGACGATGTCACTTTAATTATTCGTGCATGAACAAAGTGGAGAGCTTTATTAACTTGTGGCATGCCCACCAACAAGCAACAAATTGTTGCATATCCTCTAGCTCACATTTGTGTATAAAATTGAGAGAATATTATCTCTTTGTGTTAATAACTTTTGCATGTCACTTTTACTTAGTATTAAGTTTATTTACCAAAATATTTATTTTCTGAACTTTATTCACAGAATACCTTTTGATCTTGAAATTTGCAGACTGCGGCTCAGGAAAATATCTCAGTATGCATTACATGTGCACAGAAATACATAAGACCAATCGATCTTACCAGTATGTGAAGGAATGCTCAGTTGAGTATTAGATTCCAGGGGTATACCGATTGCATCTCGTGTTTCATGTTTTCGTGTACACCAAAGGCCATGCTCCCAGCAGAAAACAGGCTAATTTGAATAACAATCCCATAATCCATTGCAGGTTCAGGAGAGATCATTCTCCATACCTAGGGAGAATCGGGGAGCCAACTGTGACATATTATATTCCCTTGGGGATAGCAATCTGGTAACCCTGTTAGTAGCTTTGAACTGCCTATACCTCCTATACATCATCGCTTATTGCTAATCACTTGTTCGAGGCCTGTTCCGTTCATCCTTGATCTTTCCCCAGGAGCCCACCTCCTTTTCCGAAGTAACATCCTAAACACGAGGGAGGGAAACAGGAATCCCTCAGCATGGTCAGGACAAATTTCTTCAGTCAGAGGTCCTAGACCGAAGTACTGTAATGAGAGTACAAACATTGTACATTTATGTTCACTAAAAAGCATAAAATACCTGTACAATTGCAAGCTTACAATAATCTTGATTGGTTTGAGATGATTCCTGCGCCCTACACTACGCTGAATCAGATAATTTGCGTGATGAATTGCCGGAGACCTGTGCAGGTCAAGGATGCTAATCAGATCTGATCCGATCCAGGAGCAGGTGGATGCTGAAAATATCCTCCGAATAGACTCAGGTGTTAATTCCAGCCTTGAATCGATCACTCCCCAGTCATCCGTGATCAAGTAAGAACTGGGTAATTTGTACAATATATTCGGACCACATGTTCAAATTTCCATTTCTAAACTCGGCGAAAAGTTAATAACCATATTAAATCATAATAATCATATTAGTTATGTTAAAGTGCATGTATGCATGTACATGTCAGGGCTCCCGATAGCGTAAAATAATGCGTAATTACGCATGACTTTTTGAAATTTACGCAGTGCTATCACGGCCAGTGCGTATGATTACGCACTCGAAAGATTTGGGGAAACTAATTTAAAACAAGGACATCGATTTATTAGCTCAAAAAACGAAGTTCTAGTCTAGAAAATAATCAAACAATGTCAATTTCCGCCAAAGAGACGCATGCGCAATGCACTCGCTGGCTAATAAGTTGTGGGACACGTCATCAAAATTCGAGCACAACAAACTGCAGCGCCCTCGTGCGAATGGCTGCAACATCGAAAGCCTATGTGTGCGCCCCCTTGCGAATATAAATTTAAGGATTTCCCCACTTTCGTTTCTTCAACATGACTCGACAATGAATCGACGAACTATTCGAGAGCAAAACAAGTGCGTTTTCTGCAATAGAAGACCTTCAGAAAGCTACTATGGGCAAAGGCTATCATTGACTATTAGGATTGTGCTGAAATTTTGAGAAAAAACCTAGAGGATATGCGAGATTTGTAAACATAATGGAAGCTGTCACTTTGACTGAAAAAAATTAAATAAAAATCACTGTACACCTTTTTTGAAAATTACCCCTTCATTTCAAAATTTACCCCTTGTAATTCGACCCATGGGGTACGGTACTCCTTCGAAAAAATCCTACCGGGAGCCCTGCATGTATTTAATTAACATAATAACTATTTTCTTCAATTTACAGCCTTTATTAGAATAATTACAAAGCACAAACTGTCACTGGCGAATTGTTCTCATTTTCCACATTTTATCTGTATAGATTCTACAACCCAACTCTTCAACAACATGCAGAAAACTCAACGAGTTGATTTCCCACATGGTAATATGAGACACATCAATTTTTCTGGTTTGGAAAGGACTTTAATTACTCACAATTAGCCCAGTTTTCATGCTAAATCAAATGTGAAATTGGTGCACTTACCACGCTGAGTGTAACATGCTTTCAATTAATTTTTTGCAGCTTCCTGGATTACACTAGAGTGGAATGTTTTCTGATTACAGTGATAATATCAAAACCATATCAAGGCTATCACATTTTACATCATTTAAGCATTCTCACAGAGATTTATTGTTATCAAGATTGGAAATGAAATTATTGACATTTTCCACAATTCAATAAATTATGTGCAAAATATGATTGTCCAAGTGCATTTTTATATTCATGATGTTTTCATTTGTAAATGTATTTTCCCAAATTGCAAATTGAAACCTTCAAATTATAAGTCTCACAACATACAGTGAGCAGGGTTTGACCTTATGCACGTGTACTGGGCCAGGCATGAACGAGGTCAAGCTGTTGCAATTTCAGACGTAAATTATGAAATTGGCAGGAAACCGGAAGCTGCATGAGCCTGTTGGGGACTGAGGTATTTCCCTCGCACAATCACAAGCCCAGGCCCTGGGGAAACTGACATCGGGTCTATTGCCACATCACTCCGAAATCTGGCGGTCTACACATAAAATATATGTAAACAGGCTATTTCCTGGCAAATGTGTACATGTGCATGCAGTTATACATGTACACTCAATCTATATAGGCACAGAGAAATTCTAATCCATACCCCAACTGCCACGCCCCCCCTTCTGCCCAAGCTTTTTCATATTCTTAACACATTTCATGTAGAAATACATTGTACTTTTTTCTTCACAAATACCTGATTGCTACAAGTTTATCTCTGATTGTTTTCTTCATAGATGCACAAATATATTCACCAGCATCAACAACAAAACTCCACTGAAGCAATTGCAATTTGCACTGACGCCATTTCCTGGGTGGGCCGCGATAGGTTGAGCCCTGATCATTATTGGGGTTGCTTGCATAGACAATAGACTCTTACCCTTTGGAAGAATTACACAGAAAAACAATGAAGCAAAACTATGAAGATCTAAATTCCATCGTTTATTGTCTAACAAACATAATGGAAGACAACTGATGTAATGAGGGCAAACACTGCCAAACATTTATCTGCAGATTCGATCACCATCCAGCATAGAGTACGGAGAAAACCTATTTATAAAATTGTCCAATGAACTTCATGATATTTTAGATAATTTGAATGATGATAGGTAATTTATATCAGGTCCTCTCATCTGCTGATGATGATAATAATGGGCACACCAGGTAAAGAGGAATTAAAGTCAAACAATTCAACAGAAAAGCAATAAAATTGTTTACCAGTACAAGTGATTCAAATCTACCAGTACAGCCGTAATCATAAATCATCAAGGATTTTTTAGGACTTCTCGCTTGCATTGCAATGTGACCTTGGTACACAGCACAAAAAATTATGTAATCTGATGACATCCCCTGACCTTGACCTTGAACATGTTGACACATACCTTTTTGACCTTGAGGTTGTTGCGTTCCCATTTCCAGAGCATCACCGTCATTTTGGCGTCGTCTAAACCCACGGACCCCATCCAGTCCGTCACGTTATCCACTTGTCAGCTAATTAACACTCACAGTATCCATTTCAGAGTGAGCACGAATGATGCTTCTCAAGTTTTAGGCAATTTTAATTCTCATTTTGCAGCATTGCTTTAATCCATATTTAGCAATAATCATGCAGTACTTTTTCTTGCATAAGTTGGTTATCTGATTTAATGTGCAATTAATCTGCTGTCAATTTGTCTTTATCCTTTCCGCTATAAACTCTCCGAGTGCGAATGCGGCTTCCACAACATCCATGCATCAGTTTCATCATCATTCATTTAATTTCGTTCTATCCGCAGCTTGTCCTATGTTTTTTCTCCAGTTTTCCCTGCAGCAGAAGTCTTATTAATTAGCAGCACTCTCAATAAAATTACGCCAGACAACTTGACGTAAATTGCTGAGAGAAATTTTACTCCACATGAAAAATATGAATTATCGTTGTGAAACAGGAAAGGAAGGGTATATGATGGATTGCGCCTTGTATATATCCACGGACAGCACAACGCTATATCTTGTCAGCCAGGAGTCTGCCATGAATGAATGAATCCTGTCGGGGTTAGAGTGATTGGTAAAATCAATACCTCCCTCGGCACGATATATCCCCACTTACGTCCCTAACCTACATGGCTCCCCCCCCCCCCCCCCTTTCCCCACTCCAATACCACCCCACCATTCTATTCAGCCCTAACCCATACCCAGTCAAACCCATACCACTGTAAATCAGGCCCAGAAGCAAACACTCATTTTGGGACATCCACGTCCCCATCACAGTAACTCCTGCAAATTGGTTGTTGAAAAAAGTTCGGAGTCAAACTAGCTCCGAGTGAACGGACAATGCCCTGCATACAAATCAGAAAACATGACCAATTGCAATGGAGTTTTCACTGCACCAGCGCAAACCAATCAACGAGAAAAGGACGTTTTACCATAAATTTTCATACTGCTTCCATTAAAACCATTTGTATTTTTCTGTTACCTGATTATTTACTACAATTACTACTCAAGGTAGCTAGTTTTGCGCGAGCGAAAAATTGGCGACAATCTGCCTTGTTGAAAAATATTGTTATTATGATAACTATGCATACAATGGAACCAGTGCAGACAACAAACAAGTTGCAGCTATCGGGGCTAGATAAATCTGCTGTTTTCCGTGGCATGGTTACTATGGCGATGCAGGGAACATTAAAATAGCACCCTTGTTTGAGGAGAGTTCAGAAGCATTATCTCCCGGGATTTCGCAGCGTTCACGGCGCCAGCTTCGATCTCAGGCGTAGATGAACCAAGTCGGGAAAACCTGCAAGTGTTTTCCATTGTTTTCTGCATCTGACCACTGGTTCCGAAGCCAATTAGCTTCCAAACCAATTACTCAATCACACCAGTTTGCGAATGCACTCCTTTGTTTTCCAAGATTTCTTCCTCCGCTTTTTCAGGTGCGATCAGTCGCAGGTATCATAACGAGTGTGGACATCGTGAGGAACAGATATACGGCAGACACAATCGAGAGAAAGTACAGTAAAAAGTGAAAACACTAAAAATTGGCCGAACAAAATACAACTTTTTATCTGCTTCCTAGAAGTGAAGCGCTTGGATACCGTCTCTACTCAAAATACAACAGGTAGAGCCAACATGTGCAGTTATACACCGCTCCCTGGTACTCCATGGGCACCTTCGACCATACGGACACGTGGTCAAGGCGATAGTATGGGGTAGTGCATGGAAGGAGCGATTTGTTCCTAGTATTGTTATAAGTCTGTACGTAATTGCCACGACCTAATCCTCCATCTACCAACCAATGTAAGACGGCAAACCCAGCCCTGGACAAGCTGAGATGGAGAAAATAAACCTTCCCGCACCAAATAAACCTGCTGACTACAAGAACGTCCGAAGTGAGCATGTGGACCTAGCACAGCTGCAGGTGGAAGTCTTTGCACCAATTCCTGTATTTCTTCTTGCCTTTCTTTCTCCTGTTTTTTTTCACTCTGTAGCCAGTGAAAATAAAGAGAGAAAGTGTGTTTGAATTAAGGGAAAACCCATGGCTACACATATGGCCAATCACTCAAAAGAGCGGAAATTACCAGACATTACTTCAACGAAATACTGGCATTTTATGAATGACGATATTTTTGGTGCTGCCAATTTCACTGCCAAAATTCACTACACACCAAATTTGATAAACATGCGGTATAACTGTATTGATTACTATTCTACATAGAACGTGATTTCAAAATGTCATGTTCCTGTGATTTCCATGGCAACCGATCCAAATGCATCCACCAGACACCCACTTGAACCCCTGTCTCCTTTTCTTCCGTGATATCCCTCCCAAACTTGTAAGGTATCAGCCACGCCAGACGGCAGGTAACCTTGACGGCTGTCACCGTGGTAACGCAGACATGACACGGATTCTCCACCAGATATGTTACTCTTGCAAGTTGTCACCTGAAGTCCTCGGATAGATGTCATGTATGTATATACTATATATAGTATATGGGACAGGTATCGATGTACCTGATATATCATGACTGTACCAATACAGCACGCAACAACAATGACATTTGATATCCACAAACTTCTCGCTTGCCCCCAAGGTTTCACAATGCCATATGAGACACCATGAGATCCGCCAGTCTCTACCAACATCGGTGTTTCAGTACAAAAATATCCAATTTGTTTTTCTTTTTTTTTGCTTTTTACACTATGTACATGTACTGGTCGTTATTCCATAGTCACTGGATATCCAGAGTATGCCTATCCCACTCGGTACACATGCTACATGATCCTACATACTTATTACTGCACACACCTGATGGCAAATAGACCAAGTCCCCCTTGCACTATTTCATTTGCATAAACTGTGCCATTCCATTACAAGTCACCCATCGATCCCCACCCCACCCTCCCAGGACCTCTCATGCACCTTCCCTTCCTCTGTAACCTTCATTTAGCTACCTCATCCCCACCCCCCCATCCCTCCAACCCTTACCCTAACCTACGATATACAACCCAATAACCATTCCCAGAGCACAACTTGCATAAATATTTTGGCAGATATTGATCCAGATAGACTCCCAATAAGTGATCATTCAGACCTTGGAGCCTCTTTGGCCATTTGTCCGTCTGTTCGTCCGTCCGTCCACTGAGCCTTGTGCCAACGATCAGACATTATAACTAAGTGGACCATGACCCACAATGTGATCGCTCATGCACGACGAGAACCAGTGGGTCCCCATCTCGTAAACCTGCTGCATGCTGCTAAATCTAGCTACAAAAAGTCCAATATCTGGTGACATGGTCGGTCATTGATGGAAAAATGTCGACTTTTCCCCGATATCAATCTTCCATTTATAGATTTGGCTAAATGCTGGGTCTTATCACAGGGGCACAGCTGATCTGATGTGCAGCTTGAACCATATGCTTTATAATTGTCATCCCTCACGTCCTGAGCCCATGCAGCAAAGAGCTTGTCAATTAACTTACTGGTCAACCCGCTAATGATGGGGGAGTATACATCCCTATGCCTGGAAATGACCAGTAAAAAGCCAGCCTGTCAATAATTCACAAAGGACATGATTGCTCGGCCAAGCTAACCCATTGATACATACAGGTAGGACATCATGTACATTAACTGAGGACAGGGCGTATTAGGATCAAGACAATGTTGGGAAAATTTGTCGAGCAAAAAAAACAACGAAGTAACCCAATTATTATTCTTATCAATTTGAACTGTCAAGTTGAATGTGGCTATTCAACACTAATCTGGCCTGGACATTGCGATGGAAAACCTTAGCGAAGAACATGAACATCGAGCGGTCAGGTCATGGTCATGTGCTTAGGATTATAAACTTCAGTTTGAATCATATGGCATCACCCGTATCCCCATTTCGCTAATGTACCTAACTAGCTAGCTACCTATCGCCAACGCTAACTGGCTTCCGATTGTCTGTCTCTCACCTTTGCATGCTTCTCAACAACATTACTCCACCCTTCCACACATTCAACACCACTCCCCCCCCCCTCCTCCGGGACCCCCCATGGAGTGTAGCCCACTAGAACATCATAACTCTCACGTTTGTCATATTTGTCGGATTACTTCCGAGGTCGGGTTTCCCTGGACAAGGACTCCAGGTGTGTTCTCTCTGTGGGTTCCGTGGCATTGTTGGCCACTCCCCGAGGGATTCCCCACTGGCGATTCCGGTGGGATCTCCGCAGTGATCCTGATGAGGGCCAGCATTGCAGGAAGTGTACCGGGCAATGGACACCGGCAGATGTTCAAAGACAGCAGTACATTGCAATGGTTTGGGTGTTTTATGTGGTACTCCACCACGTTAGACCAACTACTTGGCTTGCCCTTTGAGTCGGGCAGTTCCATCATCGTTATGGACAATGAAAGGATCCGTCTGCTGGCTATTATCACCTGAGCATTCTCTCGTGGCTAACTTTATTACATGGAGGTGCTATTTCATGCCATCACAAAGAGAAACGTGCTATTTTAAAAAGAAGACGGCATGGGTTTTCACTGCACCAGGTTCTTGCTCTGCAGATTTATACCGTATATCAGACCCAATACACCTCTCTCCCCATTTCTCCTTGATGCCTATCTATCAGTCAATCACTGGTCCTTTAATGGGTGTTTATAGACAGCATGCTGCACTTGCCACCTTTGGCCAATCAGAACCATCACAACCTGCTAGAGGCATGCTTTCTGAGGGTACAGGCCAATTATCAGGGCCAGCCAGAGGCTGCGGTCAGTCCAGATAGCTAAACAGACCAACACGTGTGCAGATAATTCTTCTTGGAGAAAAATGCACA
Organism: Terebella lapidaria; assembly: GCA_949152475.1. NCBI lineage: Eukaryota > Metazoa > Annelida > Polychaeta > Terebellida > Terebellidae > Terebella > Terebella lapidaria. Next base: position 22,583,702 of record OX424558.1, on the reverse strand, counting down.
TCTGCTGGTGCTGAGCAGAACATGAGTAAAACTTCTCTTTTCATACAATAATAACTTAAACTGTTGAATGTTTACTGGGATTCTGTCTGTACCGACAAATACCGACAAGTATGGATTCCTTTTGACCCAAAATGCATTTCTTATCTTGAGTTCTGAAATAACATCTGTAATTTCCATTTTGAGTGCCTGAACATGCTGAAGAATTCTACTCAGTAAATCTCGCTTTCTTTTCTTTGTGAAATACCTACGAGAAAAACTAGAATGGGTTCTCACAAGTCTGGCTGCACTCAACTCACTTCAGCATTACGAGTAGAGCACACGAATGGCTCACAACACTCTGTGCAGCTTTAGATGTCCAATCAATATACTGCTTCTGTAACATGATAAGGGTCTTTGTTGTGATGGATTTGCTGCTTCTGTGCTGCAGCATGTGACCTTGAATTGATAAAAATCTTTTTGATGAGCCTAACAATGAGAAACTGCCTGAACAAACATATTACACTGTATTGAATTTCAATGGATCAATTTCCACGGCACAGAGATTGGATTTGAAGATCTTACTGTATTTGTAAGAAAAATTCTAAAAAAAAGGTTTCATCATTTTTATTCACTTTTCTTTTTGTATCTCTCTGATATTCGAGTTTTATAGTAATGGATACCTTTTTCATTCATGTTGAAATTCGAATTTGCCATCATGTATCTTTGCAAATATCAAACTGAATATTAATCTAAAAAAGATTTTAAATTTTCAATTGTCATTGACCCAAAGACGCAAGTTGAATGAGGAAATGGACAACATTTACAATGTTGATTTGATGCCCTTTGCACCTATTTCAAGTGCCATATCCTCCTACCCTTGTTGACCCCCTCCCCACCCCTACACCCACCCCCTTTCACTTGACCTTACCAAACTCCGAGGACCAATCATGTCACCATCTGTCCCTCACAGGTTCCAAGAGATCCTAGGTGTGATGGCCGTGATAAGGCAGACAATTGTATAAAATTCCCAAATTTTAATTGTAAATTTGCCGTTTATTGTTATTACTCACCTCTAAACTACTACATGCTCCTTTTCGATCCTTTGGATCGTTCTGGATAGAAATTCGCGTACTGAAAGCAAGGCACGATCGTCTGCCTGCATGACTCGAGCGCTCCTTTTGCCGCCAAAACCGCCGCGCATATGCGCGCGCAGCTGCGCAGAAGCTTCACTTTTCTGTCCAAAAAACGACAAAAGGAAGCCCCTAGCACACAACTGGCGGGGATGGATGGGAGGGCCTTTACTGTAGTAGTTTAGAGGTGAGTAATAACAATAAACGGCAAATTTACAATTAAAATTTGGGAAGTTTATTTTATACATCACCAATCTAAACTACTACATGCTCCTTAGAATCAAAGGATAGGCGGTGGAGCAGTAGTGCTAGAGAGTCATGAAAACAGACGATAGTCTTGATTTCAAGCGAATCGCTAAAATGCTACATTTTCGATATATCTTTAGTAAAATAATAAAGATACTCACCTAGCGGTGCGATCGCTTGCCTCCGACATGCACGAATTTCTTCTTCACCCATCGGTGGAAAACGGAACTCTACTTGAGACCGTAACATAAAGAATTCAAACACAAACACAAAGTGTTGCTTATATACACGTGCACGTTAAAACCAAGACTTTTCTGTCCAGCTGGTTCAAACAACAGCTTGCGCTACGACCAGCGGACCCAGTCTAAATCTGGACGACTGGTCCTGAAGTTCGGCAGCATTGGACAGATAGAACCCGATGAATGTCGTAGAATTAGTCCACATTCCAGCCCTCACGATATATTCCAACGGAATATTCGACCTGGCCGCCAAAGACATCGAGATGTGTCGGATTTGGTGGGACGATATTTTGTAAGTGACTCGATCGTCAGCACCTGATTCCGCATAGACAGTCCTCACTACAACCTTCACCCATCGGGATAGTGTAGCTGTGGAGATATCCGTAGCCCTGTTAGGCTGATAGGAAATAAATAATCGCTTGCGATCTTTCCTGATCGATCTGGTACGATCGATGTAGATTTTCAGCGCTCTTACCGGACACAATAGAGCGTCCGGCTCATTCCGTCCTACGTAACCGCCCAGTGACGGAATTACGATAGGGGAGAACGCTTTCCCGCCCTCAACTGCAGCACGTGTTTTAGGCATAAAATCACGTACTGGGAATAAGGAAACGGACCCATCCGCGCCAAATGCGACTCGCGATACGTCGATCGCCGCGACATCTGAGCGTCTTCGACCACTTGCTAGCATAACTAGCAGGAAAGTCTTAAGAGTTAACCTCTGCAAGGAAACTTCCTTGAGAGGCTCCCAAGGTGCTTTAGTAAGACAATATAGCACAAAAGCCATGTCCCAATCCGGTAGAGTAGGAACTCCACGTGGCCTTTGCGTCCTAAAGGACGCCAAGAGATCAGCAAGGATACGATTATTAGTTAAATCGATCCCCCTAGCACGGAATACAGGGCCCAGCATGGACCTGTATCCCTCGATCGTAGTAGGCTTCAAATTAAGCCTATCAAAGAGATAGCAGAGAAAGTCTAGCACTGCATTCAGAGGGGCAGAGAGCGGATCAATGCGCCTTCCGTTACACCAACGTACGAATACTCTCCATTTAGCCTCATACGTTTTAGAGGAGGATCTCCTATTCTTTCTCGCGAGATGTACGGACACCTGCTGAGAAAATCCTGCCTCCTGGAAGGATCGCTCGATAGCCTCCAGACGTGTAATTTGAGCACGTGGACGGAATCGTGAAATATATCCCGCCCCGGTTGCTTCAGCAACCTGTCCTCGATCGGGAGAACCCGTGGTACATCGATCAGGAGGGACAGTAGCAGGGGGAACCACGCCTGCATCGGCCAGCATGGCGCCACCAACAGAATCTCGCACTGAGACCTGGCTACTTTGTGCAGCACTTCTGTTAGGAACCGAGTTGGCGGGTACGCATACCCGAACATCCCGTCCCACGACTGAGACATCGCGTCCACAGCCAGTGCCTCGCTCTCTGGCAGAGGTGAGAAGTAGACCGGGAGCTTGTGATTCCGAGAGGTTGCGAACAGGTCTATGTTCGGTGTCCCGAACGCCTGACAAACGCGCCGAAACACCCCCGGATGCAGACTCCACTCCGTGCCTATGATCTTGTCCGGTCTCGACAGAGCGTCCGCTAGGACATTCCTGTGACCCGGCAGGTGCCTCGCCCTGATAAACAGACGGTACTTGAAGGCAAACCTGATCAGACACTCGGCCTCCAAACAAAGCTGACTCGACCGAGTTCCACCTTGTTTGTTTATGTGCGCCACTACTGTGCTGTTGTCTGTGAAGACCAACCACTTCGTCCCTGGGGGACTCTGAGGCCCCCAGATCTCGAACGCACGTCTCACCGCTCGCAGCTCTAGGACATTGATGTGCAACGCCCTCTCGCTCGTGTTCCACACAGCAGAGAGTTCGTGCTCGTCCATATGAGCTCCCCAAGCCAATTCTGACGCATCGGTGAAGAAGGTCCGATCGGGCAGATACTCCGCGAGTGGCATCCCTCGGAAAAGATTCCGATGGTCCCGCCACCAATGCATTGCTTCCCGAGCACGATCGTCCACCGATACGACTTGGTCTAGTCGATCGGTGAGGATCCGCCATTGCAACGCTAGACACCATTGAATGGGTCTGAGGAAGCACCTGCCGAACGGCACCTGTTTCTCCATCGACGCCAACAGACCGATGATGGACAGAAACTGTCGAGCTGTGATGGACGACTGCGTCAGCGCGACCTCCATCGCCGCAATCGCCTTGAGAACTCTCTTCCGCGGAGGAAGAGCTACTCCTCGCTCTAGATCGTAATCTACCCCGACATACTCGAACCTCTGTGTCGGGGACAGATGAGACTTCGCCCAATTGGGGATCCAGCCGAGGCTGGTCGCCAACCTGAGGACGAACCCGGATTGCTCTATAGCCTGAGACGGGGAGTCGGCTATGATTAACCAATCGTCGATATAATGGTGGAATTGAATTCCAACCGATCGAAACCTGGCTGCCATCGTCCTTACGATACGGGTGAACACGTAAGGGGCGGTGGCTACTCCAAAAGGAAGTACCCTGAACTGATACACCGAACCTTCGAAAGCGAACTTGAGGTATCGCCGATCGGCTGGGTGTATTGGCACATGTAAGTACGCGTCCTTGACGTCGATACTGACTGCCCACTTCCCCTTGGACAGAGCTTTCTGGACGGAAAGCGCCGACTCCATCTTGAACCTGGGTATGATCAGGAATTTGTTGAGGTTTGACAGATCGAAAACGGGACGCCACCCGCCTGTCTTTTTCGGGACTAGGAAGATGAGAGAATAGAATCCTCTCTCGTCCTTGACCACCTCGATCGCACGTTTCTCTAGCAACTGCTGCACCTCGTGCTGCAGAAGCTGAAACTTTTCCCGATCGCCGGGCACAGGGAAGAACCACGCTTTGGGTCTGATCGGTGGTTTTCCAGCCTCCCATCTGAAGGTGAGACCGAACTTCACCCATGCCACGACTGAATTGTCTGACGACGCCAGATCGCTCCAGTTCTGGACGAACTGAGCCAGGCGTCCCCCGACTGGACCAGGTTGTGGAAGATCGAATTCCGATAGAACTGAACCTTCCACAGAGCCTACGCTTTCCCGCAACGAGTCACTTCTTACCAGAAGCTTTCCCTTTGCCCTTGAAGCGTCCACCCCCTTTGCCTCCGCGCTTGCCATCCCCCTGGGGAGGGGGAGGCTGCGCCCCACGAAAGGGCGGCTGCGTAGAAGCGGGTGCATGTGGTGCCTGAGGTTGGGCAGGCTTCTGACCCTTGGTCTTCTTGCCTGTCCCAGACCCCGCCGACTTCCCAAGCAAAGCCTTGGCCATAGCCTCATCCCGGAGATGTTCCCGCATGACGGAAATATCCGATCGAGAGAGGTTGGCGTAGGTATAGCCTGAGAAAAGCGGCCTCCCACGTAGCTCAGCGACGTCCGTAGCGGACACGTCAAGCAGACGGAGATCAGCATCACGCATGGTGAGATCCAATTGTGCGCCCAGGTGCGCACTGTCACGCTCAGCAGCATGGACCACTCCGGCCAAGACGCCGAGTGCTGCATGTATGTTGGCGCGACTCCCCTCCTCCAGATCCGCCTCGTCCACAAACTCCTGAACCAAGGTGGTCAGGTGATCTGTCAACGAGAGCTGCCCCATCAATTGATGAGACAGCGTCTGCCAGTGAGAAAGGCGAGCCTTTTTCACATAAGCTGACCAGACCGTACCCTGCTTCCGGGAAAGCAGGTGAAGGTTAGGGTCTTCGACCGGGACGGAAGTCTGATGTCCACCCTCGGACTCTACAGTCCGATAGGTGTCGATCGACTCAGGTCGAACACGGCTAGTCGGGAATGTCGACTCCGTACGAGCCACATCCTTCTTAGCCGTAACTCCCTTGTTGATCTTGTCGAAGGACTTGACCAACGCGGGAGCCACAGGGAGCCGGATCGGCCGACGAACTGGCGCCGACGCGAACCTACCGGTTCCCCGTGAGGGCCCTGGAGCATCGATCGGCAAGTCCATTCGCCTTGCGACCGACTCCAAAGCCCACCGGAAGTTAGAACCCCCGGCCTGATCGGAAGTCTCATCCTCCGAGGAGGACGACTCCTGATCAGCTTCCACTCGACCCCCCCGATCGTTGGACCTCACAGGTCCGATCGAAGACCTCGATGACCCCAAGGGTACATCAAAGGACGGGCGAGGGAATGCCTGCTCAGCGATCGCGCCCGTCCGGCGACTTACATCCGCGTACACAGGACTTGAGTGGCCCTGAGGAACGACCCCAGCACCACCCGCCCGATCGTGCCCTGATCGAGGACCCGGAGCACGACCGCCAAGTGAAGACTCCCGATCGCACGAACGATCGAGAGCCTCACCCCCAAACAAAGGGAACTCTCCCCCCTCGAACCTCGAGACCGAGGACCCGAATGAGCCATCCAAGCTGCCCCGCCGATCGAAGCCCGAAGCCTGATCGTCGCCCACCGAGAGGTCGGACGAAGCCTGAGCCACATCGAAAATCGATGTGGTCTCAGCACCACGGCGCTTAGAGGAAGCACGCTTCCTCTTCTTGGAAGGCCCCGGGGAAGAGACTACGGACCCCTCCACCTCGATCGGCCCCGACTGAGGGACGACGAAGGTGGAGTGCGGTTCCTTGGCTGCTTTCGCTTTGGCAAGAACTGAAACCTTCTTCTTAGAAGATTTCGACTTCTTGCCAGCAGGGGGAGCAAGCTCTCCCTGCGACGAAGGGGCAGCCGAAGAACCGGCCGGGACTCCCTGTCCAAGCAGGGAAGAGAGACCCGGCAGGAGGGGACCCTGAAGGGACGATAACGACTGTGCAAAGAAAGATTGCACAGCCGCGTTGACCATGTCCTGTGTTAGCCCCAGGGGCTGGCTAACACCGGACGCAATCTGTGCCGTCACAGGCGGAGTCTCCACCTCCATGGGCGACTGGCGGACTTGCGGAGCCGAAGCTTCCGCAAGCCTCAAAGCATCCCGACGAGCCAACGAGGCTTCGGAATACTTTGCAGTCGCCTGCACGAAGGAAGAGGGACGCCAGAAACGACACAGATCACACCTCAAATCCTCCATAGATACCGGGCCATGGTCTAAGCAGTCGAAACACACACTGTGTTTCTCCCCTACTCGGAGGGTATTGACCAGACACTTCGGGCATGGACGTTCGTCCATGGCACCGGTACCAAGGGAGGATTGTGAAGTCATGATCACACAAGGGAACTAACCACACACAGTAACAGGGCGGGCAATATATGCAAACCTGAGACCGCGCTGAAAAAAGAACCCTAAGAGGACTACGAATATATAAACTACAGTATACGTATACACAATATATACAGTAGAAAATTAACGTAGAACTATTGATAGATGTAAACAACAAGTACACTATCAAGTACGACGGATGGACGATAATAGGGTGAACTGGCTATACAAATCGCTGACGATCTAGCAAGTAACAAACTATCGACCGATACTTATCCAAATAGACACAAAACGATGTCTATGAACGTGGCAGGTGAAATTCCGTAAGAATATATCGCAAAAGTCTAGTTTGCAGACTAAATTCTACGAATTCACCGGGAACCAAAATCCAAAGCTGCCAAGCAAAAATGGCGGTGGACAGAAAAGTGAAGCTTCTGCGCAGCTGCGCGCGCATATGCGCGGCGGTTTTGGCGGCAAAAGGAGCGCTCGAGTCATGCAGGCAGACGATCGTGCCTTGCTTTCAGTACGCGAATTTCTATCCAGAACGATCCAAAGGATCGAAAAGGAGCATGTAGTAGTTTAGATTGGTGATGTATAAAATAAACTTGTTTGGTATCTAGCAGTGAATTCTTCCCTTTGTTTTCGGAGTTTAAATGTCACAATTGTATGTGGGTATTTATTTACCTTTCCTTGTCTATACTTTCAATTTTGAGCTAACATCACTGGTATTGATTGGGTCGCTTTTCTCACTTACTCTTCCCTGATATTACAAGGATAAACAGTAAACACATTAGGCCATTTTCATGTGTGAGAGTCAGCTATTTAACCCATTCAGCAACACTTTTATGAAGCAATTAGCATTGATTTTTAATACTGGTCACTTCCTCCCCTCTGAGCCTGAAGATGTTGTAGAGTTAGAAAATCAATAACTGGGCAGCATATCTTCTACAAAATCAATCATAACTGACACAGAACACTTATAAATCCCAGACTGAGAAGTAATTTGAGAAGTAAGCTGAAATTAATCCAATCGCGGGATTTTTTTTTTCATAGAAATACCACATTAATATTCATCTACTGTAGTTTGATTTCAAAGTTATCAGAAAACTGAATAATTTTGCGAGACACTAGAGTGACTAGAACTGATTGAACTGACTTTATTTTATAGAATATTAGTGATGTGATTTTCAAAAAAGAATATGGCATGAAACAGAATGAGCTTCCAATTTGACCTATTTTTAAGACCTAGAAAGATCATAGAAGAGTTGTTTGATGTTTTTTTCTTGGGTCTACTTTTAGAACTTCCCTGGTTTTATCTATATCTATCTCTTACTGAGGTACATTATGGACTGCCTGAGGTTTCACTCCAACTAAATTGAAATACTTTGCTTCACACTAAAAGCTTTCAAGGTTTTTGGGGAATATTCTCATTCTTAGCTGGAGAAGACAACAAAATAGAGGTGAAGGGACACTATCACCATGAACTGTCATATTCTAGTAGTAACAATATTATGATACTTTCGTGACCATACCTAATAGCATGATGAAATCTCTATAATAAAATTCCTTCCAAAAATTATTTTGAGTGTCCACTGAGAAAAACCGTTGGCAAAGTAAATGTATATTGTGTAGTATAATTTTCATACTCATTCCCAAGTGTTGACCCAGAAGCATTAACCACCATATTAACAGAGGACATTATCACCAATATTCATACTACACAAACAAACATGACTGGCTGCCCACCATGTATGCAAACACAAAGTTCTGGCACTTCATCTATCATAATGCTCCCTTCTCCCCCGAATAATTTCCCAGCCAGCCAAAGCCCCTATCCATAACCATCCCCCCCCCCCCCCTACATCTCCAGCAATGAAGCCTATCTCCAAACATAACCCCTATGCTATGCTAGGGATGCTTAGAAGACTGCTGACAAGTGTAGTAATGTACTGAGTGACATGTCCAAACACTGCGCCTGCCCGTACATGGCAACTTCATTATCCCTCGTCTAAATCAGCCCAGAATCCATCCAGGTTTTACAGTACACGCCTGACACTGTGACAATATGAGTACATAAAACATTGCCCGATCATCCCTGTTGTCAGTATCTACATGCTAATGATGTTAACCCTTCAGTAAATATTTACCACTGCCTCCCCAATTGTTATTAACCCCCATGCAGAAATTCATCAAGGCTTGATCTGTTGATAAGTATGCCGCGGTACGGTTAGTAAAATGTTAAAGTCACCTCCAGTACTTGCAGTCAACAAAGACAATTTTGAGCACTAAAGTGTCCATCTCTTCAAAATTCAACATCCTGAAATAAATTCTAGGGTGTGGTTAATCATTGTACAATCCAAATGTCACATTTTGATATTCTAATCCAAGATTCTTCACACGAATGAATATAATCCTCAAATCCTTGATGATAATCCAACCTTCCCTGGAGACAAAGATGTTATGATACATGTAGGTCACATATTGACTGCCAAGGCTTGTCACTGGCAGTATTCCATCATGTTCGCGTCAGAATGCCATCACACACGGCCTAAACACATGTCCATTAGGAGTTAGTCCAATAATCAATTTATGCGAACATGTTTTTTTTTCACAGGTCACATCAAAATGGCACCAGCTGTCCTGTGACAGAAACCTGTCAATCGACCTTCCATAAATTAGCCGAAAATATCCACAAAGGTTTAAATTTTCCACTATTCATTACTGCTGAACACACGAAACAAAAACAAAAATATGTAAATAGCTCCGGGGAAAAAATCCTCTTAATATAAACACCAATATTTCATTAAGCCACACGAGTTGATGAATTTCTCCGACTTCATTTACATATGACGCAGGGTGATTTGCGCAGATGATACACGGCAACCTGGTGACATATTGTTTGATCTCGCCACCATGCTTCCGCACATGGGGCGACAGAGCTTTGTGATTGGCCCAGTAAACATACAGCATCCCACTGGGGCCGGTAATGCAGCCAGACCGACATAAAACAAACAAACTTGCATACAAATACCTAGTTCAATGTTTAAAGACAGGTTTAATGACAGGGCTGCTGTATAATACCTACGTTTTAAACTTACTAATATATTCACTGTAAGTTGACCAAGTTGAAGATATTCAAACTGACCACAATGTACACTTCATCTGAACAATATTACACTACTTCTATACCCCTAATAGACACAATTTTCCAGGAAATTTAGTACCAGGTACATATAATATGCCACTAACCACTATATTAACCCCTCCACTGAGTATAACCCGAGAAGATCTCGGGCACCAACAGTAATTCCAGTGTGCGTATAGCCCGAGAAGGTCTCGGGCTCTGAACAATATATGATAAGTCAGTGTAGAGTGTCAGGATCATTATAATATTTCACAGAAGTTTGGCGAGCATGCATGGGCACTCCAAGATGACGCAGTGAGCACTATTCGGCCAGTGATCACAAACTTTTATGTACCTCTCTTGATTGAATTCTGCAGAAGAGATGAAAAAAGCATGTATTTTGTCTACATGCGAATTATTTTGTATGCACACACGTTATAGATTAGATTTACAATATTTGTATGCTGTTCATTCTGACAGTTATGATTGCAACTTGTTGCTCAGCAGTCGTGAAATATTTAAGTTAGCTCTCACATAATATATCTGATCAGGTCAATGGAAATGGTGACATAAGTTTGTGTCTGATGGGAACAATTTAATGCCGTGTGAAAAGCATGCCTTTCTTGTTAAAATGTGATCGTTGTCATGGTAACCTGCTACATAGCAAACAAATTTTATCGGCGTTGCAACTGTATTGGTGAGAATAAAGTTTAGTATCAAATTTATACAATTTTTACAATAATTTTCCAATTCTTTGTTGAAATATTCAAAACATTTGAGAATTTATCACATTTTGCTAATGTTCCTCCGCACAGGAGATTTCACTGAGCCCCGCAGTGAAGGGGTTAAAAGAGCATGCAGCATTTGTGAAATTATGTCCCTCCCATTTTCGAGGTATTCTAGGGCACTAATTGGATTTTCTGTCTTTAAATTTTCTTTGAAGGAAACCACAATTTATTTCTTTTAACAAGTTAATAAAAACCCTTTTAAACCGGCTTTTCCTTTCGAATGAAATTGCTTATAATATCTCTATGAGTACTTCCTAGTCTTTCCTAGTCTATAATAACATCAAAGCGCCTTGAGATCGGCTTGCCAAGAATAACGTGTCATGTTAGGTGGGTCGACAACCACAGAAGTGTTGGTCAAACAAGTCCGTTCAAGAGGTCCCTGGCGAGCATGTGACCGATGTCAACGCACCCCCTACTGCTTAAACTCCGAGCAGCTCTGAAAAGGGCCTTCAAGCTAAGTTCCTTGATGTGGTTTGAAGTGCATAAACCCTTTTGCATGTGAAGACCCATTGTTGGGTCAATTAAGTTTTACTCAGTCAGACCAGGCGTATATCAAAGGGGTCTGACAACAGGTGTCATAGACATAATAAACAATTTTATCATAATTGTTTACTTTTCAGATTTTGTTCTACAAATCACAGGGGAATTTATTTCAATAAAAAATCAGTAGTCAAGGATACAATATGAAAATCTAGAATCTATTTGAAAGTATTCTCAATCTCAACAACACAATGCAAGTGCAAAGCGACCTTATAAACTGAATATTGATAATGCCATATTGTTCAGTACTAAGTTTGGATCATACTTAGAACCTATTTATGCATATTTTGTTATTACCATAGTGGACATAAGCTAAATGAATTTTGATAGTCAATTTCTTTCTTATATTTCTTGAGCAAAACATAGAAGCATGCTTCACAAGAGCAGGAACTAGAGGGGGTGAAGAACAAAATAATTTTGTACCTTCTTGATATTTTGGATGTGAATATTGCAAAATGTTCAATGTTGCAAGAACTTTTGGCCTTTCCACTTTCTCCATACATTTGTGAAGTGGCATATCATAATGTAACCATCCGTCAATCATAATGTTGGAACTGAGTAATGTATATGTCAGAATATCAATATGAACCAAATATGACGTAATCAACAATTGCTCAACACCAATTTTATCAGAAAGATATTGAATATATTTGAACAATTCCATTATAACTACCACTGATTGCATGTAAATTTTTACCTTCTTTGCGATGCCTTTTTTCCCAGGTCTCTCTAGCGCATATCCATCAGGAGGCTCAAGAAATGGCACGTTAGTTTTCTTCCCCGTATCCTTCGCCATATCAAGTCATATTTATTTCTCCTCGGTGTACCAAATATAATTTATGTTACACTGTTTGTGTTCGGCAGTACCAGTACATCCTATATATAAACAGTGTTCAAACATCCAGATACCTTTGTAAAGTGTTACGTTTTTGTAAGGTGTCATGTCGTAACAGTGCTGAAATTATCAATCATAAATGGCCAGTGAGGAGTAGGACGTACAGTTCTTTTTGCAGTATCTTTTATCTTTTGTAATATTTTATGTAACACACATCGATGCTGATCGGAGAAAATCAATTTCAGAACAATGGCGATATTAACAGGCGACCTCACCTGAAGATAATGGACTCGCCTTATTATTGATATTAATCTCTCTCAAAAATCGCCTCAAGGCTTCATTAACTGCTCAGTACTGTTACAAATATCCAAAGGCTTTTTAGGACACTTCGTTGCCATGGTAACGCACGAGCGAATAATCCAGGTGGTATCAGCTAGCCAAGCGAGGATAAAAAAACCGAAATCGGTAAGTTCAGTCTGAATAAGTTAGGTGCGTGCGCTATGAATGGGCACGAAAGTCCTTTAATAAACACTTGTAATTGTAAAGGCCCCAGACATCGCTTAGTCAGTGCCACCACGGGCAGTCTGCTTCGTCTTTCACTTCCATCCCTTGCAGAAAAATCGGTTTTGTTCTTTCACCAATGCATTCAAGCAAATCCAGTTACTTTTTTTCCGTAATAAGTTAGACGCGGCAATATTTCAGTCACTGGTGAGTCAGTGTCATCGAATCCGTGCGAAACATGCCACAGTGTCTCATGAAATAGTATCCACATAATCATGATTAGTGTCAGATCTGAGTAGACGCTCATTGCTAAACAATCAATTATTAGCAATATTTAACCACATGTGAAAAGTGAAGTATACATAAATATTTGATGAAATCATTTGACAGATTTCAAAATGGTAAAATGTAATTGATCAATCCTCCAAACTTCTACATGACTTGTATCCACATATTGCATCATGCCTTCGACTGACTCACACCCAGAACCCCTAATCCAGATCCCAAGTGAACTAGACGAAAATTATTTATGACTATCGACAAAATTCAACATAATTTTTCGTTGATGTATTCCGAACCGAAACTGTTGTCAGAAGGCTAATTAATCATGGACTTTTCCCCGCAGACATGTTTGCATGATCTGCGTCCAGGAAAGCGCTGTCCCTGGTATATCCTGAACCATCCGTCAACACAAAATACATTTACAACACAGAGGACGGGGTTTAATGGACACTAGTTTCATGTGCGAATCACAAGCAAAATGTTAACAACTGCGGATACTTTTGCTACAAAGTCAATAAGAGCTAGGGAGCTAAGTGAAAATTTGTCAATACACTTGTGACATGCATGCAGATTATTATTTTTTTTTTGGTGAAAACCCCATGGGTGGATATGATGAGAGTTGGCTGCATGCTAGCGATGATACAGTTTTTGGGCCAGTGATTCAGCAGGCTAAAAAGTGCAAACATGGAGATAGCGACCTCAGTGACGAGTTAGAGAGTGATTGACGATGGAAAAGTGCGGTTCGATTGGTGGAGTGAAAAAAAAAGCAACTTGCTCAACATGTTCAATGGCTCTGAACATGTAAAAGACATTTACAATTTTTCAAATATCACTGAAATTTGTCATATTTTCACTGGCATCAATATCGATGACAACATGCATTCTGCGTGTCAGAGTGTTTTCATGATGTAAAATGCAAGGTACCTCAGCGAAGTAATAAAATCGAGAGAGAAAAAACATGTTTTTGTGCATCAATCAATAGAGTATTCCGCATGCACATCCTTAATTCCACTGGTATGAACGAATGTGCGGTACTGGTACGTGAATATCAATAATTTTATTTTTGATATTGTGAATAAGTGTGAATGTTGCAGATTTAAAATCCAAGTTTTCTCCTGCACTGAGCACAGTATGAAATGGTAACAGTAATCATGGCAAGGATCGACACATTCCATTTTATTTAGCTGTCCATGCAGTATATTTTGTATCAGAAATACATAATAAAACAAGAAATACATACATCGCTTATTATGTATTGCTGTTTGTATCTGTGTGCAAGAAATTTACTCACTTTTCATTCTCAATATTTAAATTTATTCTACTCCCATCACTTCTGCTGTGTTCTCCTGCAAATTTGATAATCGTTAAATGCACAAACAGAAAACATACCTCTTTTTCAATCTTGGCCCTGTAAGACTTGACATGAATCCTCGGAGTGCCCTCAGATAAATCTTCCAAGTCCTCTTCAGGCTCCTCCTGTCCCCCTGAGTCCTCCTGTCCAGGCATCCTCAAGCCTCAATAGTAAATAAATCCTTCAAAATCCTGGCTGATTAGATCGCGAAAGGTCCCGAAATGCCTCTTGTGAGCGGAATGAAATTTGCGAAATTCCAGAATGCTTCAGTTCCAATGCAATTTTTTTTTTCATTTGGTGGTCAATGTCTGTCTGTCCCAATTATGCCTGATTGTAATGGTGAATAAAATGAATTTATTAAAGTGAGATAAAAATGTATCAACCGTATGGGCAGCATCTTCAACCAAAACGCTGATAGAGGTAACAAGCTGAGATTCCTAACCTTGAATCTGTGCTATCCAGATACCTATAGCAGTGTCCAGTGAAGGGGGAAAAAAGGTTCTTTCATGTAGCTCCATGATCTATTGTACACCTAGAGGCCTGTCTGATTGTATCCTGACCACTACAGCTTTGTTCTCGGCGAGGTGCTGATCCACATCAAGTCATCAACCGCAGTCCTGGCATCCAGATGTCCACTTAATTAACCACACAGTTTGAGAAGGTCACTCCTCGAAAAATCCAATGGACAAAATGCAAAATGGTAGAACACTTTGTGGGCATTCTTTTCGTGAAAAGAATGAATATTTCTTAACCAATTATTGTTTTGTGCAGAGAATCTAGGCAACAAACTCATATCCCTCTTCCACTTTCGAAAGTGTAATGTCGGCAGAAATGGTGTCGGTCATGTGAATTCTGACAGATTCCAGTTCTAAAGCCATCTACAGTATCATCTTTCCTGTGTCTCTCTTCAAGGTTAACATCACACAGACGATAATCCTCATAATTGTCTCTTCTCAACGATAAACTCAGGGCTTACCAGTTTTCTTTATTTTTTTTCACTTCTGAATTTTTTTCCATCAGTTTGGGTGACATCAGCATTAATTTCCCTAACTCCAATAAACCAAAGCTCCGATCGTTCCATGCAAAATATTTGCAAAGCATCTTGTAGACTGGTTAGAATATCAAAATATATGTACCTCCAATTTGACGGTGAAATATTTAACAACCTTACAAGAATTTCACACTTTTTCACCTGATCACAGCATGATGTTTCCATCTTGAAGTCTCCATCATAATAAAATGGAAAATATTATCCATGCTCATGTAACTCTTCTCCGTAGCCGGCGATTCTGATCCTTTTAATTGGTCACAGAGATGCAAACTGTCCTCACGCAGCAGAATAAACAATTTTAATGCGCCCTATTCTTATTTTCGCCCCGCAAATACCCAACACCCCAAATCTTCTCCGTTGCTGAGTAAGGGATGAGGGGGGTGGGAAGGGGGTGCACACAACATCACGTATGATGGAGCTCAATGGGAAACGTCGAAAGTCACCGATCTTCAATATGCAACCAATGGTAACAGAGCTCTCATTGTTGAATGATCAGTTATCGAAACCTGCCGTCATTATGACAAATATCCACACAATCAGTCATATAAAGATTGCAATTGTTGAAAAATAATTGTATTTTCAGGCTTGCAGCGCTGGGAAGATATCCATTTATTAATTCTACTCAGCCGTAAATGTTCAGAAGCTTCCATTCTGTTTGCAATCTTGGGTCAAAATGTCATCTTGTGCAATAGCAAATCACCCTTCACTGCTAATTTCGAAGGCTCACTTTGATTAATTCCTTTGTCGATGATATCAACTCAGGGAGCAATTTGTTCAATGCAAATCATGATGTTGCCCTCTGATCTTGACATAAAATCCTCTTCACCATTGAAACGAAACATGAAAATCAAGCACTGATAACCTCAAGCGACCAGTAAGCTCCAAACCTCCACGACACTGCAAAGATCGTCATTTATTTTCCACCAGCAAGAAACCCACCACAAATAGTTATGACAATGAAGTAAATGTCATGGGCAATTAACAGTGAATGCAAACTGTGAATCCCCTTTCATTGTTCCAGCAAGAATATAATTTATCCTTGACCCGTGTCCAAACAGAAACATATTAATTGACCCGGCTGGGGGTAATTGTTGTTTACCCGAGTGGCTTACTACAGGATGTGGCACGGTTCTCGCAAACAATAAACATTCCTCTCTGGAACGTCACTTGATTATAGCCAAGAAATGGTCCATTCATAAACTGAAATCTTACTGTAAGACATAAATGTTTTGCATCCATACCACTTTACATGTAAGAAAAGATCATTTTTGAAACAATGGCTGAAGAGTGTCACATGTTTACTCTTTGCTTTGCAGCGATGGCAATATCGAAGATATCTGATCTCCGTAAAAGGCCTTAACACTCTCAGTTTATTGAAAGTGTGCCAGTCAATTTGAAGGACATCACTAGCGAGGGAAAAGTCTAAGGATGGTTTCGCTGGCTAGGAACTGTACCATGGGACAACAGAGTCGAGACTTCCAGAGTGGAGGGGCAGAGGAGAACTGAATCACAGAGCCCTGCATGGGAGAGTCACACCTGCCTGCCCAAGTGTATTGTCTTCCCAACAAAAGTTGCCTTTCACAAGTTGTTTTCATTATTGCAAGACGAAAAACAATTATGGCTAGCAGCGATTGAGAATATTGGCTTTGACTTTTTGCTTATGGGTATTGATATTTGTGACTCAGATGTCACAAATAATTTCTGTTGAATAACCATGAAACAAAACTATTTAACCTCCATTTATTTCGATGTCACAATAGCATGTATTAATTAAATCATAGCATTCAATATGTTTTATGACCATATTATATTTTATAATACCTTGTAATTCACTTCATTTCTTTCTAATAATGTCCACACATTTATAAATGATATTTCAATCATAATAAAGGGGATTCAAGGCTATAGGTATATTATTCAGTGATTTTCTTAAATTTGACCTCAAGTTTGACCTCATATTTGCATGTGCTGCACAGGTCTTGCTTTGGCACGACGGTAATCAATATCAATCAATACGGTAATCAAATACGGTAATCAATACGGTAATCAAAATGTATTACGTCCATGAAGAAATCTTTATATTTTATATAGAAGCACCATTTCATGAGTATTTTGCCCACAGATATGGTACCTTTATTTTACATCCTAACACAGCCATACTCTGTAAGAATGATGTACTTTGTAAAATTAAACGTTTCACCAGTAAAGCACAAAATGAAAAATTTCCACAATGTGTATGTATGGTTAGGATGTGAAATCTTGTTGAGATATTCATTGTGTCAGATTCTCACTACAGAACGCTCCAGTGAGAGAAGCCCATTACCGGCACATAATAATATTATTTCAATTTTATAAAAGTTCAATTTATATCCACTGCAATATCAAGCAAAGTTGTTGGTTTGAGTATGTTTGACCTTTTATGGAAGATATTTCATTCATATGACAGTAAATCATGTTGATGATCTGTCATTGTGGACTCAATGGTATGGATGTTACAGCATCTAGGAGCATTATGATTTTTTTTTTAATTTTTGTTTGCATTATGACACAGTATCATAGTGTTCCAAACTAGTAATGAACTCTCTAGAAACAGGCATTCCTTGGAATGGATAAGTATTGAATGAACTACATGAATTGTTAGGACTGTTCTTGTCTAAATACTGACAACATTTAAATAGGTCAAATGAATCATTACAAATTGACAAACAGAAATATTTGTACAAAAATAATAAGATACTAGTAGATAATTAATGTACCCCAAATTTACCAACAATATGATGTACATATTCTACATCTTGATATATCTGATACATCATGCATGCATATTTACTTAATTCCATTTGTTTGTACAAAATTTATTTCATTCTATAATTCCTTATAGAGTACACTACAAATAGATGTCAAAGAATTATGTTGCTAAATACCACTTTGAATATTATATTGCACACACCGAAATCTGAAATTTTCGAGATGGACAGTAACAAAATATAAGAAGCTGATATTTTGACGACAAATATTGCCTTGAGAACACGATTGTGGAATCGACCCCAAGTAGATATTTGCATCGACATCAATCTCACACCGTTGTGCCCACACTGACTCTGACAATATTGATATAGACCCCATGCTCCGTTATTATCGGCTGCGGAATGCCATGGTATCTGGTTTCCAAGCCAGGAAATGAAATGAAAAATTATATATCGAAGGTATCATGATGTATTTAGCCTGGAGATGGCATCGAGTGAGAAGATTTCTTCATGCTGGCGGAGGAAAAACTACAGTACTTTCTCATTCCCCTGATGTACATGAAATACCCTTTTTCATTTTTCATGTGACTTTTTCATATATCATGCATTCTTTATGTGTCTATTCTTAATTGCTTGGAAAACACAGTTCACATTTTTACACTCAGGGTTATAAAGCTGAACAGCGGAGCAACTGTGAAGAGGTTATTGATGTATGGGGAAATGTATAGACAGATCGCAGGGCAAGTGCGGAAAAAATAGCAACAAACCCGCATTCACAAAGGGGAGCTTTTTTTAACTTAGGGTTCAATATCTCATCACGAGATATTTTTTCCCATCTGAACATCCTGAAAATGTATTAACACAGAAAGGCGAACAAGAATTCGTGAAACGGTTACAGTTAACCTCAGCAATATGCACGTTTGAAATATGTGGGGCAAAAATTGTGCACCTTAAAGACTGTGAGAAGGCAGAATGCTGCATGTTGCACGGCAATACTAAAGTGAAAACTCTGAACGGCTGAAAGAGAAAGAGAGCAATGGATACAACACTGCAAACAGGGATCAGCTATGTCATTGCCTGGGGTGGCATTGGGAGAGGGAGGGAGGTATTGTTGGGATGTTGAGATGGATGGTCAGGAACCGAATATGTAGAAAAAAATATTTCCATTCTTTCACCAAGCCAACAACCAAGCTACATTCATGTGCAGTTGGCAATATATCAGCTTCCCTGGTACATGTACATAGGGAAAATGCACAATACCTGCCAGCTACATAAAGTGCATTGGAAGCTTCATTGCCAAGTAGCCCAGAAGGCAAATCGAGCTATTAATATCAGGATTAGTCATGTATATAACTGATCAGTCAAACACACGAACACATTCGGCAAGTTTTAACGCACTGAAAAAGCATTATATGATTGATGAGTGGCCATAAGAAGCATGTAAACAAAGTGTTTTGCCTGTCTAGAAAAAAAAAACTCCACAAAGTTTGGCAATGAGAAGGCGAATCCAAACATGCTCAAGTGAGGTTCGTCATTGGTTCCTCAGAAAAGTACTGATGTATTGGTAATTAGTTTGAGGAGGAAGTTTTATCAGCAACTCATAGATACTTGCATTAAGTTTTATTTTTAATTCTTGAATAAACGATGAATTGAACATCAGTCAGATAAACACTTTCTTTAAATATTTGACATCTGCAAAAATATATTTTGACAGCAAAGTTGTACCAATTTCAAGAAATAAAGACATCATATGATTTGTGCAGAGCACCAAAGCATTGACAATGTTTTTACAACGAAAGATAAAGAAAACCAAGAACTACAGATAGCGGAAGTCCCGAGTGCCGACACCCCATGACATGCTGTTGTAAAGGATTACTGCTAATACACATTCAATAAAGACTTGTTTACGTAAACCAGAAGGGTGTCCCCAGGTGCAAACCGGTGCCACCCATCCATAAATCAATATCGAAAGACTGCTATGAAAACCTTGGTGGTATCGGTGATTATATATATAGAAATATTGTAACGTATGACCTGCTACCGCGCCACCACTTTCATGAAATTTCGAGCGAATTACCCACATAATGGGATGTGTCTGGCAGATGTCAAATAGCACTTACATTTAGTTCAAAACAGTGCTATGGATGTCCAATTTATCATGTTTATGTAACAATACTGTTTTTGTACTAGTACACCCATCTCCGAATTTCTAATATATTTTATACCCCCAGGAATACTTGAACTCATCTTGAAGTGAAAACTACATATAATTCGTTGAGTGACACTGGCTGAGTGAGTGACCAGCTGGACAGATGACATAACCATTGTCCCTGGCAGCTTGTAACAACTGTCACTGTTGGTGGGGCGACTTGAGGGGTGGGGGGAGGTGTATGGGGTTATGTGGGTTGTGGGGGGCATCATATGTCTTACCTTGACAGTCTCGGGCACACTGAGGCTCTGCTGGGATCGAGGAAACGTGTGATGTGACATCCTTCACTCGACAGCTGGAATACACAAAATATATAACAATGTCTATTGATGAGAACAAAATAGCTCACAGATACGAGAGCGGGAACTCATTAGTGGAAAGGAACAATCAGGATTATTGTATGCAAGAAAAATATCACATGTATGAAAAACACTTTTTTCATGACTTAATAGAGTCTTCAATTTAAAAATGTTATCAATGGATATAGCAGCAAAATTATTACACAGATCAGGCACAAAATAATTAACATTACCTCTCCACATTCAATTTATCAATTCCTTGAATCCAATAAAAGTTCAAAGGTTCAATACATCTTTCCCTTTAAATGCAGACAGCACCAAACACAAAACCGTGTAAAAGATATCAACTTCTCCACTTATTTAAACCTCTAACTAGATCACTAAAGTGGTAATATATTCCCAGGAGTTGGAATTATGACGGAAAAATCGCACCCAGGTACGCAATGCATGCCACCATGCCGCAGACGAAAACCGGCAGTGCCTCTCCATGTGTTTTGTCTGTCAAGATCAACCACAGTACAGAGGGAAAAGTGCAGAAAATGATTCAATATGTTTGTGTGTTCAGTTGAAATTATGTGAAAACTGAAGCTACATTTCTTCAGTACTTCTCTGATCATGATGAGCAGCGAAAAAAGCATTTGCCGCTGTCAGTTCCGTGCCTCATGCAGATCATCGTATTATATCTAGGAGATATTCCAATGTGGCGAACTTGTAGCTCACTATATATATATCCATATGCTTGGTATCCATAATCTCGGTAGAACTGATTAATCCAAGGCCACAATGATAAGTGTTATCACGATGTAGTCGATAGATCCAGGTACCATTATCATACTTGGAAACATACTCCTATATTCCAAACATACATGTACGAATGTTGTGTTACATCATGATAATATGTTGAGGCGTTAATTCCAACACCATTCCTATGACAGTAAATCTCCCGAGGAGTGGCGAAGCTGCCACAGCAAACGAGCAGGCGAAGAGCGATTTGAGCCATCGACAATCCCCCACTCAACCAATCCCATGCTGACTCGATCTAGAGTACTTCGTCAAACGTATATATCTGCGGTTTATTTATCACCCGTCTCATGGTGAAATTTTCTCGTACTCACCGTTCAATTCGCTGTCCAGAGTGGGTTTTCATTCCATCGATCCATCTAAATCCCTTGTTCTCCACACGTCAGGCACGGTTGGAAACCCAGCTTTGTTTTTAACCAAAGAATCAATGTTGGTTCCCCATCTCCTGATGTTACTCACACTCTACATGGTAGAAATAAAAACATTGAACATAGAATGTAGGACAAATCTATACCAGTCCCAGTGCAGATATATTATGGATACACTGAGTAGAATATAAAGCAAAAACCTACTGTCCCATTCACAATTTTGATCCATGTCCTGCGTAAAAAAGAGAGAGAAAATAACGACGCTTTCATTGCATCATAATAACACTATTCTCGTTAGCATTGATATAGAAAAATCAATTATCCTAACATGACATAATGAGCGGTAAAGCATGATGACTCATTCTACTGGGGTCCATGCTGTATGGGACAGTCATATCCCAGGGGTATGTAATATCCAGGCCCACCTAATATCCAGCCTGCTCATCCCTTATCCCTGATTCCCCCTCCCTTTCTCCCATCCCCCTTCAATGCCATTCACGGCTATCTGCCCTTTGGCGTATTTTAGACACCCAGACAATAGGCGAGGGATTGCAGCTAAATGAGATGTGAGGATTTGCAGCAGCCTAGGTTCCAAGTGTAATTTGAACATGGAAGATGAAAAATATCAGAAGGATGAAAGAATGAAAACAATAGTGTCCATGTATTATTATTATTACAAATAATGCATATTGAAAGATACCAGATATTGAATGGATTCACAGAAGCATTTTCATCACAGATAAATTACATTATGATTTATCTAGTATGTCATTATCTGTAGCATATTAACTACAGCATATTAAATTTATAATGCAGATTGAAAAATGCCAGATTTTAAACGGATTCACAGAAGCATTTTCATCACAGATAAATTACACTATGATTTATCTAGTATGTCATTATCTGTCATTATCAACCGCTATTTGACTAAAGCATATTAATATTTAGGTGAAATATATAAGTGAGTTTTATCGATCAAAATAATAGCCCTGATTTTGTATCTATAAGCGAACGGATTAAAAATCATTTTCATGAACTTTTAGGCTTCAAATTTGAGATATTGCTGCAGAGATATGACAGCTAATTTTTAACATTGATAAATGGAGTCTATGTCAATAAAAGATGCACATCATTTTCAAAATAATCAAATGTAAATACATAATTATCAACATAGTTATCAACTTAAGTGATAAATTTTCAAAAGTCTGAATGCTCTTTGGAAGAACAATATGTGAACATTTCAAATCACAATAAAGCGTGGGTATTTTAAAACTGTATCTGATGTGGGACCTCTGAACATCTGCTGTAATTGCGCAATCTTTTATTCTGAAACAGGTGTGGCAGCAGTGAGCAATGAGATGTTCACATTAGTCTCCATTATGGACGATGAGACCGTGCACTATGCTGCACCTCACATCTTATTAATTGTGAAAAGCCCCACTCCTCCCTCTAGTGTCAAGTAGTACACTTCACCCTTGGGTTATTATATAATTGCTGCCTCTATATATTTTTCCACACTCAGCATTGAGTAACTGCTGACATTCAGAGATGTGGCATCCAATTATCAACAAGTAGGAATATATAACCCTGGGCAAATTTTTAAATTGTCTCCGATATATTACACACTATGCTATATCCTGCTGCAGTCAGTATGGCTACATATGACTATAATGATATGCGGAGAATTTAACATTACTCAGTATGTGCAACTTGATTTCTAATCAGTAGCAAACCAAAATTTGTTGACAGTTGAATATCGGTCAAAAGGTCCCACCTCAAAAGGTTCAAGGGGTTATTTTCATAGCATTACTTAAATTTTTTTGCTTGGTATTACTGTTCTATCAATGACATAAATCATAGCCTATATTGTTTAACATTGATACAATAGAGGTACATGCTGGAAGGTGCAAGTATGATAGAATAACATGTAGAAGTACTTTTCCTGCCTATGACCCTTATACATGATTTTGGTATATAGACATCTGAACACTTCAATCACAGCTATCAAATCATAACATAGTTCTTAACATGAGATCTAAATCTTCAGTAGATCAGTGGGATTAATTATCACTATGTAATGATAGATATATCTTGCTGCGATCTGCACATATAGACCTACATTGTATATTGATAACACCACGTGTGGCCAGCAACCCTAGAGTGCCAAATCTTTTTGATCGGGGTCTCGTGATCGGCGTCAGCCAGTTCTTTCAATCAGGTGACGAAACCCCGCGCTTTGTAATCAAATATTCGACCGTTAACAAAGAATAAACATACACGAGCTCATTTTCCCGCATCTTTTGTGGCGAACAATGGCCCGGTGGTTTCCCGTGGGCTGTTTCCCCGCCCGCCTTCCATGACATCTTGGTTCTGTTTTGACACGGGACCGCGACACTGATGATCTTTTGGCGCGCTAAATTTCGCGGAATATTGTGCAGCAGCGTGTCAAAACCCAGCTCAGGTAACCTAAATTGGGGGACGCTGATTGGTCGGTCGTTTTAGCGGTCACATAACCACGCGGCTCTGATTGGTTGTCAGGAGGCGGTACATGGGACATATATCGACCGCTTGTTACATGTAGTCGTATCTCGCGCCAAATTCAGTGATCATGTGCAAACCACAATCATACGGTTCACGACAGACAATCTGAGAGGAATAGGAGAGTGGACATTTAAATACGAGGTTCGTATGAAGTACAAAATTATATGGGCCTATGCTAACTAATAATATCAAACATCATCCATAGACAATAATGTTAAGTGTGGTGTTGTCATGAATCAAACATGAAACATAATGTAACTCGTATATTGCATTTGTTGACGAGGGTCAAAATATCATTGTATTTGCTGAGACTTGTCTGCTCACTGGGCCACCCATGTATGTTCCAATATATGTCCTATTATATGGTTCGGCGTACACCTGTGATTTGGAGCAGTTATTAGACGGTTAACAAATATATTTTTCATCATTGCCTAGGCCTATGTCGATCGTTGAAGATCACCCAGTCTTATAATTAGGCCTAGCAGGTTGAAGTCAACACCCCCAATAAATAGGCTATCACCTATCCATTGAATAATTGACAAAAACATTAAGGTTATTTCTCTGATATATGGTAAATTTACACTTGGGGAGATGAAGAACTGGTAACATCATTCACACATTTAAAACATAGGCCTAAGCGTAGGCATACACAACCATTATCTGTTTTTGTACAAATTGATCTCGTTTAAATAGCCTGACATTTTTTAGTAGCCTATACGGTCCAGTACATAGATCTGCACCATGAACAACAAATCGCACAATATATGTATCAAAGTGAATCTCAATTCATGTTGATTTTGAGTAAACATATATCGACGCAACTCACTGTCTTGTCAAAATCGAAACATGTTCTTCAAAAAGGGGCGGGAAAAAGCACGTGGTTTTGTTTACAAAATCGTTTTGTATCCTAGTTCAGGGGACTATTATTACTCTCAAACCATGCAACGCAAGCTAAACGTAAATACTGCTAATGCAATGATAAATATGTGAAATATGATGATATTAGAAAGAAAAAGAAGCCTACTAATGATCTAGTTCAATTTGAGCAAATATATAGCTTCCTCATTCGGTATAAAAAGCTGTTGACATTTTGTATGCATGGTTTGGGGCGAGCCATCAATTTCACGCGCCATTTTTGAATCTGATCAAAATACGACTGAACGCCGCCAAAACCAACAGATAGAAATATTTTATGGATGTTGCACAAAGAGACACGAATTTGATATCAGTTTTGGATCTATATGATGGTGATATAACCAAGAACATGGAGATATTAAAGGTTAATATCAGAACCAAGCTGCTGGCCTAAATTTTATGGTTCAAATTTCAACACTTTTGCAGTTTTGGTTCAGATCAATCAAGCCTGGCTGAGTGGCTCAGTCAGTGAGCCTCAGTCAGTCAGTCACAGTGGCTGGGTCGTCCTGCTGGAGGCTGGACAGACTGAGTGGACCAAGATCATCGTGACCATGGAGTACATATGGGATCTAGATTCTAATGAATATTGAGGAAATTGACACTGTCCTGATAATGATTGAACAGGCAACACACTAGACGTCTAGATCTATATCTAGTAGATCTATACCGTATTGGTCCTAATATTAGCACGGCGGTGCCAAAGCAAGACCTGCAGTGCAGCAGTGCGCTCAAATTTTAGATCGAATTTTTAAACACTGAATTATAATACATAACCTTCAATCCTCTTTATTATGATTCGAATAACATAAATATGTGGATTGGAACACTCCCAAGATTTCATTAGAGAGATATGAAGTGAATTATAAGGTTACAAATATCGAAAAAAAATTGGGAAAAGAGGGGGACGTGCCACTATTAGCGCGCATGCCACTATTAGGACCAATAAGGTATTCACCAGGGTCCGGCAGACTCGCAGTGCCAGTGGTCACTGCAGCGCTAGACCTAGTGTAGATGTCTGTAACATACTGCATAGTCATGAGTCGGATTCAGAGTGATGAGGCATTCATTGAATGTGCTGATAAGCAACTGGTGAAATCTCTTCATCACATGAGACTCATGCTTATCAACAATCGCGACGATGTCAAATGAGTGTATGACTAGATATGATGTCCATCGATTCGATAGGCAATGTCGCAATAAAACCGCGGTCAACATTAGATTATAATTTTATCCCATATCTGAAAGTCCTGAGGTCCTGTTGATTCAAAGTTTATTAGAATTACTCTATCAGATAGTATCAGCCATTGGATGGTTTAGAATTGACTAAATCTAGTAAAGAAGGTTGAAACAAAATCATCAACTGTCAGGTTCATGAGTTCACAAGTATACAGTATGCTTATCGATCGAACGCTGAAGTATCGCAGAAAGTTTTTCCCAGAAGATTAGGTTTAAATATAAATATATATTATGTTCGTTTTCAGGACCTGTTTTATGCACCACCAGACTCAGTGGGTGGGAGTCTTCTGCCGGCGGGGATCAACTTTGACACGTTCTTGCCTAATGACGATGCAGATATGTCGTCGGAACTCCTCAATGATCCTGTCAGTGCCCAGCTGCCCCTGTTTGGAAGCAAGCAAAGTCTCGTCGACCACAACATGAACGACAGTCCACGAAAGTCACAAGATGTCAAGCCTCGAATCAGTCGGTTTGGTTCCCAGGGGTCCATCGACAACAGTGATACGGAAATTGACTGCTCACATCTGTCCCACACTTCACTTTCTGAGTACGAGTCGATGATAAAATCATCGGATTGCGGTGAAGACTTGCCACAAATGAACGCAAAGCAAGTACTCGAAGCCACGGATAGTATGGTCATGGCGCCCCGATGTCAAACCCCACAAGATCCTTCTCCCTCAGATAATGGCCTTCCTGACAGTGTACAGGATCTGTCTGAAAAACTCAACCCTGTCACACCAACAAAACCCCTTGATGAAGTCGAGAATCCTGATCCCTGGACTCCAACTGCTAACCTGAAAATGCTGATGTCCGCTGCTAGTCCTGAAATCCGGAACCGAGAACGACAAAAACTACAAGACCTCGGGGAATTGACCATTGATAGTAGTACAGAAGATGACCCAGTATTCCTCGATAGCAGCCAAAGCTTCGAAGTTCAGAAGCAACCGACAGGCAAGAAGCGAAAATCATCGAAAGACAAGTCAAAGAAGAAGAAGAAGGAATCTGTGTCAGATGAAATTGTATGTGAAGATTCAGAAATGGACATCACACAGTCGCAGACAAGCAGAAAAGATAAATCACTAGGACTACTTTGTCACAGGTTTGTTGCTTCATGCTAGATTTAATATTTTTAAAATAATTTTGTATCCAGCCATGTTTGGTTCATTCTGAAATCTTTGCTTATGATAAGTTGTACTTCACATTTTGTGTTGCAGATTTCTCATGATGTTTCCAAACTACCCAGAACCTCATGACAACACCGACATTTGTCTTGACGAAATTGCGAAGGAACTTGGTCAGTAATGATGAAACTATTCATTATCGAATACTGATAGTGATCTATAAATACAATAACTTCTTAAAAATGTTTTGAACAATTTGTCCACTAATTCACTCACTAACCATTACTTGAAGTTATTTAATAGTCTCTGTTGTATTTTGACAGGTGTTGAAAGACGTCGAATCTATGACATCATCAATGTCCTGGAGAGTGTTGAAATAGTCAGCCGCGTCGCAAAGAACAAATACGTGTGGCACGGGAAAACCAACATCAGACATACACTGGCGAAACTACAGGTATGTCATTGATTGATTCCTGATACAATCGTCCAAATTTGTATTCGCTGTTCAAGTTTTGGTACTAAAACACTAAAAACAAACATGCCAGAAACTGATGTGATATGCTTGTTCGTGTGTTTGCAGACACTTGCTGTGATGGAGGGTTTCGTGGATCAGATTGAGAAGATCAAAGACTTGGATGTGACTAGGAGTGGCGAAACTGACAGCTTGGATTCATCGTCATCCACAACCCGAGAACCTGATCATGAAACCAGCACTGACATAGCCGACTGCAACTTCCTAAAAAGTGTGTACAAACAAGTTTGTGTATATAAGTAAATGCATGAAGATAGCAGCATGTTGACCCTGAACATTTTCTGAACCACTGGATATCATCCTTCTTGAAATTAGAAATCAGTATGTTATCATGTTTCGCATTGTTATACACTTTGCAGACAAGAAAGACAAGTCACTTGGAATTTTGAGTCAGAGATTCATAATGTTGTTCCTTGTAACAAGGGTATGTATATTCTGTTTTCATTTACATGTATTTCTTCAAAGATACCAACAAGTACATCATGTGTATTCCAAGTACCCGGTAGGTGTTTGCTCAACTTGTAAACAAACGATAATAATGAAAAATTAATTGATATTTGCTGCCTGCACTTGAAAAATACTTTTTAAAAAAAATATTTATTTTTCAGCCCAAGACAGTAAATCTGGATTTGTCTGCCAAAATCATAGTTGGTGATCCCAACATTGACAGAACAGAAAACGCCAAGTTCAAAAGTTAGTCTTTTACTATGTAAATATATGCTTGTGGAATGTGATTTCTGCATGTGTGTTTTATCCTTTTCAATGCTAGTACATATATATGTATTGTGTCAAAAGTATGTGTGAGTTCACTTCAGTTGGTGAATTTGGTGAAAACTATACTCTGATTTTTCTAACTCGTTTACACTGGTTTTCTCTGATATTTTTGGGATGCTATATGGTATCATTCTATAATTTGGCATACTTCACCTGGGAGTCAAACGGCAAGTATGCACCAAATTTCAGACTTCTATCGCGAAAATTGGAAAACTTGGCAATCTACCTCAATGTTAAATTTAGCCCTGTCATTTATTTTCTGAGTCCGCACACAATTTTGTGCATTTGCTCGGTTTTGTAGCGGTGCAATCTTTTAAAATATACATGTTTGTGTAGAATACATCCCAATGTGTCTTCTCGTTCCAAATTACAACAATACTTCGAATCCTAGTGGATATAAACAAGATTAAATCCTCGAAAATGCTCATATTCTCAAGATTTTCGCCTGAAATTTAACATTGGGGTAGATTGTCAACTTCTTCAATTTTTGCGATAGAAGTCTGAAATTTGGTAGAAATTTGCCGTTTGACTCCTGAGTGAAGTATGCGAAGTTATAGAAAGATAACATTTAGCATCGCAAAGTTATCAGAGAAAAACAGTGTAAACGAGTTAGAAAAATCAGAGTATATAGTAATATAATAAAAATAGTACCCCTATGTAACTTGTTCATTGAAGCTCAGGAAATAATTTGCGCACATTGTAATTGTATACTTATCAAAACTCATTTGTCTCCATATATGTAAAATACTTTTTACAGCTAAGATCCGACGCCTATATGACATTGCCAATATCCTCACCAGCTTGGAGCTCATCAAGAAAGTCCATATCACGGAAGCTCGAGGCAGAAAACCGGCCTTCAAATATGTGGGGCCCGATATAGAAATGGTTGGAAGCGGTATGTTTTATTAGATTTCAGTTTATATTTACTATGAAACAACAAAAATTTGTTGATTCACGACCAATAGTGGAGTTAGTCATTTCATTGTGAATCAGTAACACCTATGTTATAACTAAGTGTTCTTTGGTTATCTGCCTTCTAGGCTGCTGTTCCAATGGACCTCACCGACCAAGCTCTAAGCATTCACTCCTTGATTGCATCCGAAACCCCAAAGGTGAGAATGATGTACTTTTTCCGTTGTTTTTCATAGTTTTCCTGTTTGATTGTAGACTTTCTGATTGTTCTATTATAATAAACTTGACTAAAATAAAGTGTGACTACATCTGTACTTTATTTTGGCTTTGCAGTATGTACGATGTTGAATGCTCACAAGCCTCAGAAACCCAACGTCCTGAAACAGTCTGACAAACAAAACCTCAGTCAAACTGAAGGTATGGCATATAAATCTTCATCTTATACCGCAAAATATTAATTAAAAATTTGATATGATTTTATGCTCAAGGTAGAATGAAGTGCTTTATCATGTTTATGTCTGTTGATAGCCGCTGCCCGTGTGCGTCCACCTCCCATCGCCAAGAAGTCTCTGGCACGACATGCGTCCTTCGAGCAGATCTGCGAGGTCGCCGAACTTGAGCGTAACAGGCTATACTTTGAGTCAAGTCATTCTGTACCTACTAGTCCAACTAAAGGTGTGTTTGCTAAGTCAATCTTTCCCCATGTTTCATTGATCACTGTCGAAGGTTTTCTCATGCTTGCTTCACTATGGATCTGAATAGCTGTTTGTTATTATTTCAGCAATAGCCCCTACTGCCAAGAAGCTATCCACTCCACTGATTCCCCTTCCAGTTGGTCCTGCTAGAGTCAAGGATGAACCAGTCAAGCTTGCTTCAGCTCCAGCCAAACCTGTCACTGCTGTCAGTAACGTAAAAGGCAAGAAAGTGGAGACAATTGTGGTCAAAAAGAACGACAAACCAGTCAAAATTACTACTGGAAAGAACGTTATACTCAAAGCCATCAGAAACTCATCGGGTACATTGTCTATCACTGAAAAACAACTGAGGGAATTAGTCAAAGGTCTCAGTGATAAAACATTCAGCGGACTTGGTTCAGCTGGAGTTTCTGTCACCAATAAAACTTCCAGTGAAACCTCAATCGCCCGGCCCACTGTATGCAAATCAGAAGCACTGGCTAAGAAAGTTGAGCTGCCAACTTCCGCAGGAGTTATGAAGGAATTACCCGGAGTTGCTAATGCAGCCACCCAGTCTTCGCCAGACTTGTCAGCAGCTCAAGGCATCCAGGCTTCAGCATCAGTTGATTCCAAGGGCAAGGACGTGACTGAAAGTCAAGGACGTACCAAGGTCAAAATCATCCGAGTCTGCCGTGTGTCCGGAGCCAACACCTCAGCTAGTGGGATCTCATCGCCTAGAGTTCAACAGTCATCCGGAGTCAAGCGCACTTTGGAGAAGGACTTCCAAGGGGAGTCAACGAATGTCAAGAAGTCCAAGTTGTCATCATCCAATGAGTCACAGATTGGTGGACATCAAGTCTTGAAAAACTACCTGGAGAAAGCTCCATTGAATGCAGTTGTGAAGCCAACAGAGCATGCATCACAGATGGAGCAAAATGCATCAAGACAGGCTCTTTTGAAGTCAGAGAAGGCCACAGAGGAAGACCCTGCTCAGGTCCAGGTGATGCAGCAACAGGATCAGTCATCGCAACTACCTCCAAATGTAGTTTTTTCACCAGCTGGCTTGCCACAACAGGATAAGTCTCAAAGTGTGAGCGTAAAAGGCTCAGATAAAGTCACAGAATCAAAGATGCCTCAAAAGCTGGAATATATCAAAGTATTGCCAGCGAACTTGATCCAACATTTGACAGCAGGGGCTGCCAATTCAACAAAACATAACACAGCACCAACCACTCTTTCCAGTGCAACCTCTGGGAACAAGTGCAGCGATACTGTTAAGGCCGAAAAGGTGATGACCGATACAGCATCTTTGTCAACAACTGAATCAACATCAATCCTGAGTCTTGCTCTACTTCAGGCCAACATCAGTGGAACAACACCTGAAACGCGATCCAAGTCCCAGCCCAGCACCATCTCTCAGCCTCGCTTCGGGATGTCACCTGTCATGGTCCCGGGTCGCCCTGTCTCGGTGGAAGCCCCGCCCCAGATTGTTGAGACTCCTCCTTCCTTAGCTGTGGATCCAAACCTCGTCGTCCCTCAGCCCAAAATCCTGATGTCCTCCCAGCTCCCCACTGGTGGTGCTTTCATGTCGCCCCTGGCAACAAGCCTAACCGGTAACATGGCAAGTGCAATGGTCTTCAGTTCCTCAGGAATCTCCCCACTACAGCACCTTGGAGACCCCCTAATGGCTTCCACATCTCAGCAGCTACTGTTTCCAGACCTGAACTCACCAGGATGTGACATACTACAGAAGACATCGACTCCAAATCTCCCAATAGTGCGACCACCAGGCGGCTACCAACCAACGTCTAGAAACATCATCAACTTGGTCCCATTCCTCAGCTCTCCAGTTGGCAAAGAAGCAGCAGAGGCCTCTAGTCCTCTGAACCTGTGCCAAGTCACCGGCAATAGTGGCCCACTTGTAGAGACCCCCGCCGAGCACAGCAATTCCAGCATGACCATCGGTCGCAACTCTGCTGCTCCTACCAGCATCGTCAATCCCATCACCGTCAACGGCAAGCCAGTGGCGACACCTGGGTGCTTCTTCCGCAGTACGCCTGGCGGCTTGCAGCAGGTCTCCAGCTTCAGTGGCCATAACTCTGCCTTCAAGGTGGTCAATCGCTTCTCTGTACAGGGGAGTGAACAGCCACTGTCTACAGCCAGGCGTCTTCAGCTCACCCTGAATGATTTGCAGCACATGTAACAATCCAGTACGGTTTTCATCCATGGATGTAAACTAGTTATGTTTGTTTTGGAATGTAGTTTGTAATGACCTTGTTTGTTGCTGAATTTTGTTTGTTTTGACATGCACACATGTACCAAGAAAAAGGAAGACTGTACATAGTATATGTACATATTTTAGTGCTATTTTAAAGTGCTTTTGTGGGTGTACAATATTTCTTTCATTGACCTAGTCTGATTTTGCACATAGTTTGATTACATGTACCTCATGGAAGCTATGTTCATCGTGTTTTTGGAATAATTATATTTAATTTTTTTTATGCAATCAATGTGTTTGATTTTAGTTACACTGGTAGTCATAATTGGTGCTTTGATTAATATTTTGATTATAATCTGTGTGAGAGTTGACAAAATAGCACTTGAGTAATTAGTGCTTAGGTGTATAATTTTATACCAAATTATAACTTTTTAAGAGTGAATTCTTGTGGTATTTTGGTGGGAAGGCTGTATACCATATTTAACTAAATTAATGGACTATTGTTAATGTATTTATGTCCATCCGTTGTTAGTGCACTATACTGAGAAACCCGGTGGGTGCTACAAAAAAAAAACTTTAAAATTATGTAGATGCTATAGTATTTAAAATAAGCAAGCAACTTTGCATAATTCGAGTTCTGATGACCGTGCTTCTGTTTGTATATACATGTATAATATATATTTATCACATGACGCCAACTGTTTTTTTTTTGACAACATAGGTTACACTTCCCATTTAGTATATTCAATAAAACTTTCAAGGCTTTCTACAGATTTTATTTCTATAGGCTGTTTCATAATATTTGGCGATAACTTATCAGATCTTCTATATACAGGGACATACAAGTAATTGAAGCAATGTATGACATGTTCTGCAATATGTCTCTATAACCACTCGCCTAAAGCTCATTCATAAGAGAGAAAAAAATATGATTATTGAATATTCTGCATTGGCATTAGATGCTGTGAGCACATATCCATCCTTGAAGTATTAGCGTATGTTGAGAGTAGTGTTCACATTCCAGAATGTGTACTTGTTTTTTACATATTGATGTATGTAATAATTTATTTGAATGAACTGTTATTATTCACTTCAAAAGTAGCCTTTGTTTTGATGTCATTTGTTGGCTGTTACATTTGAAGGCATATTTTGTTAGGAAGAGTATTATGTATAAACGATTCATACTCAATTAGCAGTATTGTACTGAGAGCCTTCCATTGGACGTCTTTCAATTGTACACAAAATATGCAGATGTATGTGAATGATACTATAAATGAATGAGTGCCTATTTAGTAAATATTAGTCAAGTCGGTGCCTTTTGACATGGTGAAATGATATAATGCACATGGGTAATAGTTGTGTAGATTCCAAAGAGAATCCAAAAGGAAGCATTGTCAAGTCATTGTGAGTCTTTCTTCATGATTCAATGAAAAAATAAAAGAAGTAATAATTGAGTTGAGTTAATGAATAATGTCCATACATCGTCAACATTATTCCTGAGAGTTCACTATCAATTTTTTCTGAAATTTTGCACAAAACTAATGCGGTATTTCGAGTGGGAGGTATTTTTTTAGTTTTCTGTTTTCGAATCATTTTTATAATGGCTATCATTTTCGTAAAAAATTTACTTGGTAATTTTCAAACATATTCTCTGAGACAATTGGAATCAAGATGGAATCTTTTGAAGTCTGTTGGTACTAGGGATAGTCCCCACAAACTGGTATTAGCATGGTGTTGTGTTAGGCATCGTCGTACATCCACATTTTTATCTTTGACACTTACAAGCGAATCTCTGAAATTTTGCACAACAATGCCTAAAAATATTTCAAAAAGGGGGTATTTTTCAGGTTGCCAGACCTTTGGTCCGATAACCTATTGACGTGGCGTTGCATCCGTAGTCCGTCCGTCCACATTTTTATCTTTAAAGTTTACGGTTGAAATTTGCACAAAAATAGCTAAAAATATTCCCAGGAAAGTTTTTTTTTAGTTTTGATTTTCGCATTTTTTCCAAAATGGCGGCCGTTTTTGACGAAAAATGGCCAATTTTTTACTTTGGTGGCCATTTTCTCGAAAACGGTTCACATAGTTCTGAGATTTTTGTTTCAAAAGATTCCCCCCCCCCCCCCACATACCTCTGTGGGGTATAATGTATAAGTTTCTTACATTTGAATCGCCGGTCTGCGTGTGGCGGCCATTTTCATTCCAGCGACCAGTCCCAAATGGTAAATTCTCCTATGCTTTATAATGGGACACATAATGCCTAATATCTCACTTAGTATTGATGTTAGGGACTAGGAATCAATTGTGGACATATAGGAAATGATATATGCTGAATATTCTCGTGACCTTGAATTTGACCTTTGACCTCGTTTACAAGGTCAAAGCACAAAATGGCTAATATCTCGCTTAATATCGACTTGACATCTTAGGAATCAATTCTGGACATATAGGGAGTGATGTATGCTGAATATTCTCATGACCTTGAATTCGATCTTTGCCCCCATTTTCAAGGTCAAATCACAAAATAGCTAATATCTCGCTTATTATCGACTACAGCTCAGGAATCAATTGTGGACATATGAGAAATAATATATGCCAAATATACTCATGTCCTTGATTTTGACCTTTGACCTCATTTTCAAGGTCAAAGCACAAAATGGCTAATATCTCGCTTATCGACTTTACAGCTTAGGAATCAATTGTGCACATTTAGGAAATGATATACACTGAATATTCTGACAATCTTGAATTTGACCTTTGACCTCATTTTCAAGATGAGAGCCCAAAATGGCTAATATCTCACTTATTATCGACTTTACAGCCTTGGATATACATTGTGTACATATAGGGAATGATGTATGCTCAATATTTTGATGAACTTTAATTTGACCTCATTTCCAAGGTCAGAGCACATAATGGCTAATCTCTCACTTATTATCGACTTTACATCTTAAGAATAACTTGTGGATATGAAATGATATATATCCTGAATATCCTTGTGACCTTTGACCCCATTTTCAAGGTCAGGGGACAAAATGACTAAGATCTAAATTTTAAAAAACATTGTCCGGTAACCCATTTTAGCCCTTGGGCTAATTTATATTTTTGCTTTTTTTTTCAAATTTTGTCTATTTTCGATGAAAAACAGCGAATTTGTGACTTTGGCAGCCATTTTCTCAGGTTTTGAGATTTTTGTTTCAAAAGATTATCAGATACCTCTATTTGTGTATAAGTTTCGTTGCCCTTGAATCGTCGGTCTGCGTGTCGCAGCCATTTTGATTTTTTCGACGGCACTTTCCCATGGTAAATTCTTGTATGCTTCATAATAGGACACATTATCCTTAATATCTCACTTAATACTGAGATTAGAGATTAGTAATTAATTGTGGACCTATAGAAAATGATATATGCCGAATATTCTCTTGAACTTGACCTTTGAACGTATTTTCAATGTCACAGCACAAAAATGGCTATTATCTCGCTTATTATCGACTTTACAGCTTAGGAATCAATTGTGGATATGTAGGAAATGATAATGCTGAATATTGTCATGACCTTGAATTTGACCTCATTTTCAAGGTCAGAACACAAAATGTCTGATATAGTGCTTATTATCAATTTTACAGCTTGGGAATAAATTGTGAACCTATAGGAAATGATATATGATAAATAGTCACTTGAACTCGATCTTTGACCTTTTTTTGAAGGTCAGAGCACATAACGGCTAATATTTCGCTTATTATCGACTTTACAGCTTGATAATCAATTGTGAACATATATTAATTGATACAGGAAATGATATATGCTAAATATTCTCTTGAACTTGATCTTTGACCCTGTTTTTGAAGGTCAAAGCACATAACGGCTAATATATCTCGCTGAAGGTCAGAGCACATAATGGCTAATATCTCGCTTATTATCTACTTTACAGCTTAGGAATCAATTGTGAACATATGGGAAATGATGTATGCCGAATATTCTGAAGACCTTGAATTTGACCTCATTTTCAAGGTCAAAACAAAAAACGAGAATTTTTAGACTTTACAGCAATTGTGAACATATATAAATTGATATATTCTGAATATTGCCATGACCTTGACCTTTGACCTTATTTTTAAGGGCAGAGCTCAGAATGGCTAATATCTCGTGTATTATCGACTTTACAGCTTGGGAATCAATTGTCAACATATATGAAATGATATATGCTGAATATTGTCATGATACGGAAGCGTATTGCTATCAAGTGTGTAAAAATTTGTATCTCGTACGTACGACTTACTAACTCGTATGTACGACTTATTAAGTCATACGTACGACTTACTAACTCGTACGTACGACTTACTAACTCGTACGTACGACTTACTAACTCGTACGTACGACTTACTAACTCGTATGTACGACTTATTAAGTCATACGTACGACTTACTAACTCGTACGTACGACTTACTAACTCGTACGTACGACTTACTAACTCGTACGTACGACTTACTAACTCGTACGTACGACTTATTAACTCGTATGTACGACTTATTAACTCGTACGTACGAGTTAATAAGTCGTACATATGACATATAAGTCATACGTACGAGATACATTTTTTTGCACACTTGATAACAATACGTTTCACTACGGAAGCGTATTGCTATCAAGTGTGAAAAATTTCTTATCTCGTACGTATGAGTTATATCTCATACATACGACTTATTAAGTCGTATGTACGACTTATTAACTCGTATGTACGACTTAATAACTCATACGTATGACTTAGTATCTCATAAGTACGACTTACTAACTCGTACGTATGAGTTAATAAGTCGTACGTACGGGTTAATAAGTCATACGTAGGAGTTAATAAGTCGTATGTACGAGTTACTATGTCGTACGTACGAGATACTAAGTCGTACGTACGGGTTAACAAGTCGTACGTACGAGTTGATAAGTCGTACGTACAAGTTATTAAGTCGTACGTATGGGTTATTAAGTCGTACGTACGAGATATAAGTCGTACATACGAGATAATATTTTTTACACCCTTGATAGCAATACGCTTCCGTATCATGACTTTGAATTTAACCTTATTTTTAAGGTCAGAGCACAAAATGACTAATATCTTGCTTATTATCGACTTTACGGTTTGGAAATATATATATGTTTTGTGTACATATAGGAAATGATATAGCTGAATATTCTCATGATCTTGAAGTTTGACCTTATTTTCCAGGTCGGAGGACAAAATGGCTAATATATTGTTTGTTATCAACCTCATGGCTCAGTAATCAACTGTGACTTCGTGAAATAATATATGGTGAATATTGTTATGACCTTGAATTTGACCTTTGATCTCATTTTTCCTTCATAATGGGTGCTGTATGGAGTAAACTCCTAGAACACATCAAGATAGATCTTAAATAATGGCAATATCAAATGGGAAATCATTTATTGCAGTTTCAATGGTGACCTCAACTTTGACCTTAAAGGTCAATACTATAACAAAATTTAGAATGGGTACATCAACTTCGATTTTGTTGGACAAAATCGAATTTTGCCATCACACAATTGATTTTGTATCACAAACATGAGAATTGGTACATCAACTTCGAATTATTTGGACAAGCACATAGGCCACAAAATTGAATTTTGATCTCAATTTTTGTGATACAAAATCAATTGTGTGATGACAAAATCCAACAAAATCGAAGATGATGTGCCAATTCTCAAGTTTGTGATACAAAATTAATTGTGTGATTAATTTTGTAATTAATAGTTTCAATCTTGAGGGACAAAATATTTTTTTGTGACAAAAACGCCTACTTTAGTGGCCGGTCATCATTTATCAGGTGGGGGGGGGGGGTGGTAAAAACTGGGGGGGGGGGGGGGGTCACACTTTCATTTTCAACATTATTGGGGGGCGGGGGTCATACTTTTATTTTCGATGGGACTGGGGGGGGGGGGGGGGTCGGAGTTTGAAATTGAGTTATTTTGAGAAAATCTGAATAGTACAATAGTTAAATAATTAGGTGGAAGCAATCCACTCAATATCAGTACATGGACTGATTGGAGTATGCGATGGAATTTCATAACATTTTCAGTAAAACCATAATCTCACTGAAACCGGATCCCGCAGAAGACCATTCAGGAACATCAACATCGAGAGATGCAGCAATCCGTGTGCATCAGGGCTCAAAATTTATAATTTTATCCAGGAGCCAAAGGCTCCTATTTCGCTCCTATTCAACAATTTTTAGGAACCAATTGGCTTCTAGAAGCATATTTCAAATGAGGGCAAAAACAGACTCCTGAGATTTTAGGAAAAGTGTGTTGTTATTAAGGTGATTTTGAAGAATTTTGGGGTACAATGTACTGAGGGAACCTGAGATTTTAAGAAAATGTTATTGTTATTGAGGTGATTTTGAAGAATTTCGGGGTACAATGTACTGAGGGAACCTGAGATTTTAAGAAAATGTTGTTATTAAGGTGATTTTGAAGAATTTTGGGGTACAATATACTGAGGGAACCTGAGTGGGTCTGGTTTTGCCCTCAAACACCTGTCATAATTAAGTGCCCATATATAGTATGCATACAAGTAATAATTGTTGTAATGGCATTCACACTTGAAGCGAAGGAATGGTGGGTACACGAAGAGCACAAATCATAAAATTCACTGACCTTATAGTATCATAAATTTGCGACAAAAGTCACAATTGTTTCAATAGAAATGTAAATAAAGCGTAAAAAGCATTCAAGTATCATATATTATGATACTGGTGCGTTATAATTGTCATCAATTGTGAAGCATAGCCTTATATTCATACATGGGGATTGGGGGGTCATACTTTTATTTTGGATCTTGGTGGGGGGGGGGGGGGGGGTCATAGATTGGTTTTCGATATCGGTGGGGGGGGGGGGGGGTCAAACTTTGAAAACTCATTTCTCTGATAAACCATCCACCCCCTCCCCCCCATCCAGTAAATAATGACCGGCCCCTTACACTTGGCGAGTGATAAACTTTGCATTAATATCTCGAAATTGTGGAGTTATTAACGTCTCAAAGTTTCAAGATGATTGAAAATTTTTTAGATATACTTTATTTCGAAATTTGAGGTTATAACTTTTTAAATATCTTTATAACCTTGAGTTAGTTTTCGATAGAGTAACTAAAATGTTTGAGATAGTGAAGTCGAAATTTCCATCCATTGAAATTTTATCTCAAAATATTGAGATTAAAATTTTCAGGCCTGCAAGCAATACACTTCCATAATTTTCAGACTCGTCACCCTGGACAAACATGTCTTAAGGGTATTAAGTTCCACCTAAACTCAAAATTTTTCGATTAGTCGGCATTTTTCATTTTCGTCGATATACCTGAAATGGTGCATCATAAAGCGAGATGGATGTTCTTTTCGGACTCGTGCACTTGGACAAACATGTCTTATGATCGTGGATGAACATTGACCTTGACCTGCACTTTTTGGTGAAACAACATTTTTAATTTCCATTTATACATTGGAAACGTTGCATCGTTGAGCGAAACGGACATTATTTTCAGACTCAAGACACATGTTCTGGCGGTATTAGGGATGAACTGTGACCGACATTGAATCGATATCTTTGTTGTTAAGGAGTAACCGTCAATGCCTGTGATGGGTTCGATAAAGCGTGGCCAAATATTGTAGCACTA
The DNA here is from genome assembly GCA_949152475.1 of Terebella lapidaria. Classification (NCBI taxonomy): domain Eukaryota; kingdom Metazoa; phylum Annelida; class Polychaeta; order Terebellida; family Terebellidae; genus Terebella; species Terebella lapidaria. Next base: position 22,543,420 of record OX424558.1, on the reverse strand, counting down.
TCGTGCAAGTCTAGTAGAGTCACGACATATGCCATTTTGGTTGTATCGAAGTTGACTTCATATGACCTTGAATGTCAAACCCGAACGTGAATCTGATCTGTAAAATATATGCAGACAAAACGGTATATAAATAGCTTAGGAATACCTTGTGAGTCTATAAATCTGAGCCTATTATGAATATTATATGGTGACCTTGAAATTGAGACAAGACGACTCGAGTGATAAAATCCTGGGTCATGTCAAAAGGTTTGTCTTTTCGTGATATAATTGCAGTTGACCTCAGACGACCTGAGTGACAAAACCTCAAGAACACATCTGACCTGAAAGGTGTAATTTGACAAATAATATACTTGTAACTATATCTAAAAAATGTGTTCTGAGCAAATAGTCATACATGGTTTATTGTTAGTGACCTCCAACTTGACATTTGGTGACCTTGAGTGGTAAACTTCAAGGTCACGCCTGACGCGAAATGTCGTGTCTGTTGAGACATTACACATATAGATACATGTAGTACTTATTTTGAGCATATAGCCAGGCATATGTGGTGGGTCTTTTGGAAAACTTGAACTTGACGTCAGACGACCCGATCGAGTGGTAAATTGGGTCGTGTCTGACTCACAATGTGTAAATTTGCCTCTCCAGAAAATGCGCATGTACATAAAACCTAAGAAGGTATTTATATGGATATATATATGGAAAGTCATACACGTGACATTTTTGACAATGGGGACTGTATCATGGTAGAACGGTCCTACGTGTTGAATACTTCAAGATTGAGCTCAAATATTCCCACACTCAAATGGAAGTTATATGGCTATTTCAGTTATGACCTTGAATTTGGCCTTCATGAATTTTTAGAAAGGCTTATACTGCAATTTTTGGTGAATAAAAAACAGCTTTATAGCCTAACACTATATATCCTTTAAATTGGACTTTTGACTAATTTCGTTTATACCCCATATGCGTGTCGTCGTTGTCTGTTGGCAAGTTCTTCAATACCGTCCTGAGACAACTTGATGGAATCTTTCAAACTTTGTACGGTGATTCTATTGTTTTCCAAATTTGGGGGGTGGGGTGGGGGGTAATTCACTTTTCGATTTCTGTGACTAAAAATTGCCGTTCACTAAAAATTGGAGAGTATCACGGACCATATGTGGACTGCTGTGCAGCTTGAATGGTTGCAAATGGATGTGGAGTTTGTATAATGGTGTGGCAATAAGGAACAAATAGGCTTTTAAATTTTCACTTCGAATTTGATCTTAATATCAAGGTCTCGGTGACCTTGAGGGTAGACCTTAAAAATGACATTGAATGCTCGAACTGGAGATTATATCCCCTAGTCTTCGGAAACAAAACTCGAAGAAATATCTTAGGCGTTGAGCTATGAACATATAGGACATCATATATGGTGCATTTTTGTGACCTTGAACTCGACTCACTTTACCCCGGAGTGGTCAAAATTGGTATTTTGAGTAGGCCCTACTTAGAATGAAATGTGTAAATTATTCTGAATTCCTCTGTGGTGATTTGGATATACTATTTGTAATAAGGATTTTTCTGTCACACTTTATCGACCTGTTCTACTGCTAACTGTCAGTACTGGATGGTAGTTTTTGTTTGTTGATACTTGCCGAGAACTGCGATGAGGGAATAGAGACTACATACACACGCACATGATGTATAATTGATTATATTTTATTCTGGATTCACACAAATTACAAACATATACTGCTAAAAAAAAGTTTCGAATAACAATGCGAAATACATGTACAATGTTTGTCCGCCTTCTACATACTTTACCAGTACTTCAAACAAATTATACATGTACGTCTTGTGGGTTTTGACAACTGCAGAATTTTTCTCACCAATTACCGAATGTCACCATGGTAACCGTCACTTACATGTTTGTGTAGAGGGCTTGTGAGCGGATATTAGTGAGGGGAGTGGGAAGGGAACCTGCCTGGTTACACAACACCTGATCGTGCTAATGCACGAGTGCCATGTTGCCATAGAAACACACGACAATTCATTCAACGCGGTGTATTGTTTCAAATTATGATTAATCACGAAACAGCTGCATCATAAATGCCATGCGAAGAGCTAACCAATCATGACACCAACAGCGGAAGGATCACACAACAAAGGAGCCACTGATACGTCGTACTGCTAAGAATTCATGAGGTACCAAGGCGCTAAATGGACTTAACTCGGGCTAAGTGCCATGTTTTACAGTGTCAAGGAACAATGCCTGGAGTCCTGGGTTTAGAGGGATATGATAGGGCACACGGGGGAGGGTTATTGTTATGACACCGAGAGCAAACGATGGCACCGGTCGATGAAGCACTGGCGCCCGTGCTGCTGACTGCTAGGCTGCTGGCATACGGATCACGGACCCTCGGCCCCTCCCTGTCTGCCCGTCACACGCACCTGTTAACAGGTGAGGCGGTCACGAAGGAGGAGCGGGCTAGGGGGAAACATTACATGTACACCCAGTCCCCGATCGACTGACTTTCAATAAGACAATGGCGGCCAACATGGCAGCAGCAGCTTGCAGAGACAACGAAGGTTTCGAGCACGTATCTTTAAGTGACTTCGACCCAGGACAAAGGAACAACGAATCCAGGCTTCCACTGGACGAGTCTACTACCAACGTGTCCGGATGTGAACACGTCGACGACGCAACAGTTAATAAACACCCTGACAATCCGGATAGCAGCTCAGATGCCAGCTGCAAGGCCACGGGGGCCACGGCAGCTCCGGAGAAGACGTCTATGTTCGCGGCGTTCCGCTGGGCCGGAGCACTGCGGAGGACTAGTCCCATCTCAAGCGATCCGGACAAGCCACGGGGCTGTGGCGGCGAGCTTACCATGCTCCCAGGCGAGGTTCAGAGCGACATGCAGTGCAGTGGCGGTAAAACATATCAGAAACAGCTATCTCTACAAAACAACTGGCCCTGGATTCAACATTTCCAGGACTTCGTCAGGGCCAAGGACCTACTCGGCAAAGATCGGGACCTTCCGGTCGTACATTCGGCCGGTAACCCAAAGCGCAAGGAACTCCAAAAGTGCTACACTATCGACGTTCTGGATCAGAGATTTTTGCCAAGTCCAGGGGATGTGAAGAAGGCTGGCCTCAGGGAGGTGACTGTGAGCCCACCCCCGACCTCGGACGAGGTTTCCATGGTGCCGATGGCCCCGTACATCCCACCGGTCAAACACATAAAGGCCGTATCCAGGAGTAACAGCAACTTGGTATGTCACCCTGGACACGTGTGTAGCGCAGTAAAATGTAACAAAATCGACAAATGTTACAAAATATTTAACTTAAAGGTGATCAACTTCCTACTAATGATTTCGTCGTTGAATGTCAATGCATATTCATAACTTTGGTAAGATTTTCGTTCGGCGTATTTTTTTTACCTTAGCAATCGGCGCTGTTGAGCAAATGCTTACATTTTAGCAGAAACAAAACGGCTCTGCATTTTAGTAGGCTAGAGATGACCATATATTTTAGTCAACTTATTATTAGCAGATTAGTGTTTCGTTCACACATTTTTTTCCGAATCAACTACCAATATAATAATACATTTAATGAGATATTTAGAAAGTATTTAAAAAGAAAGATTCACATCCACGGTAACGAACTCTCCATCATGTTGATAGCCTATTTATTTGTCTTATCGATATTTAATATAAAATGTACATTATGCATATTGACCTTGTTAAGAGAATGGGACGTGTTTAGTAATTCAAACGAACAAACTTGACGTCATACAAATACACTGTATATAGATTGAATTAAGCAGATAAAGTACATTACCAAGTAACGGACATTGGTAATAACCACGATCACGTTGTGTACATTGTATTCGAAATGTTTTTGTCGTCGCAAACATAAATATTACGTTTGAAGGCGACATGACAAATTGCCCGCCTCACCTTCTCTTACCAATTAGTTCTGGTTTACAAGGCGAAATCTCCATGGAGACTGATGTATGTAACCAGAGTTGTAATATTGACGGAGAAAATATTGGTCATGTGGATATAGGCTAGACTAGACAGTATGAAAACACCTACGCACAATCAAAATGGATGACTTCTTTGAACTCAAGGTCAAATTGTCAAATATCCACATCTGACAGGGATATTTGGACACTGAAACATTACACAACGTTGATCAGAGTTTAACATCAAACTCAAATTTAAGTGTACAACACATTTATTTTCATGTACATGTCCTTTTCCTCAATCTAAATATCAATGAAGTGATGCATTCACGAAACATAGACTGCCACCTTTAATTCACATTCTCACCATGGGGGTAACTTACTTATTTCCAATAACACGAGAAAACATTGGATTAATTTCCTGTTCTCACACAAATCCTCACACAGAGCACGTGGTCGGCTAGCACCTTGGGCATTGACCGCGGGGCCTGTCGAATCTGCTATACGAACACGGGGCTGGAGCAGACCATTGAGGTATGTCATTGCGTCACGTTCGTCCACCCGTCCTGTCTGATGAAGTGGCTGGAGACTGCCGACTTGGACCACTGCGAGGTCTGTCGATACAAGTTCACAGTCACGAGGACAATGAAGCCTGTTTGTCAGGTAAGCAACGTATGGCGCCCCGTTCGTGCCACAAAAAAGAGAATTTATTTTTTTCTAACTCATACGTATGAGATAGTATCTCATACGTATGAGTTACTAAGTCATACGTATGAAATAAAAAGTCATACGTATGAGATAAAAAGTCATACGTTTGAGATACTAAGTCATACGTATAAGATAATAAGTCATACGTATGAGTTACTATCTCATACGTATGAGATACTAAGTCATACGTATGAGATACTAAGTCATACGTATGAGATAGTATCTCATACGTATGAAATAAGTTAGTATCTCATACGTATGACTTAGTATCTCCTACGTATGAGTTAGTATCTCATACGTATGTCATAGTATCTCCTACGTATGACTTAGTATTTCATACGTATGTGTTAGTATCTCCTACGTATGACTTGTTATCTCATACGTATGTGTTAGTATCTCCTACGTATGACTTGTTATCTCATACGTATGTGTTAGTATCTCCTACGTATGACTTGTTATCTCATACGTATGTGTTAGTATCTCCTACGTATGACTTTTTATTTCATACGTATGAGATAAATAAAAAAATAACTTCCCTTTTTGGTGGCACGAACGGGGCGCCATAGCAACGAGTAATAATTAGGTAATTAACTGTTTTATAAGACACGGAACATTCATACAATGAGTAAGCGCATATCGCTAGCTGGTACGATACTGACACCATAAATATCACTTGGACGTATTGTATACCCATATATGCACGCTGCCACGACCTGGGTTTTTTCCCTCACGCATAGACTTTAATGGTTTTAATAGGGCCTGTAAGTCACGTGCCGTCACGGTGTGATTCTGGTGACCAACAAACATACACCCAGTATACACCTTTTGTTTAACATGAGTAATACTCAATTTGGAACTCATATTACCCAGATAAAACAATAGGTGTATGTTTGTTGGTCACCAGAATCATACTGTGACGGCACGTGACTTACAGACCCTATTCCATTGATTTCATATCTCATGCATGGGTTGTTTGAGATCGACGCAAACCCTAAGCAAACTCTGATCCGGATTACTGGTCACCGCTATTATCAGCTGATTATTGATCTATTCAAAAAGTCCATCGTATCTGAGAAAAGGCACACAAAATTGTGTGCAATCACAATACGATGGATTGTTTTGATTACCAAAAAAATCGTTCCCTGGACTGGGATTACCCAATTCATTCACATCGATCAGGTTTTAATATTGGGATATGGCGCACCACTGACACCACATATATTGGTCAGGCACATGTAACCAGCCAATGGGAACCTTAATTCAATCACACGTCAGCGAAACAACTTAATCAGACGGCATATGCAGTGTACAAAACAATGCCTATTTTTTGTCATGATTAATAATGTTGATGGCAAAAGCTATAACAAATTTGCCTATTTCCCATGTGATCAATTCCCTTGTATTTATTATGACATCAATCTTGTGATATTTATGGGAATCATAGATTAATACCGTTGCGCAACTGTTGATTGCATAAATTACTTATACTGACCGGTCACTGTAACTTGAGGTCACACAGTATCACATGGATATTTGTCCTTCTATTTACAGTGGTCAATGCCAGACTCCGTAAGGAAGATGTGGGTGATGCATTGTTTTCTAGCCTTCTTTGTGGTCTACACAATCCTTTACCTGTGGGGAATGACCAAAGCCGTGGAGCATTTCTTCTTCAACATACAGGAGGGTCGCACTCTGGAAACATCAGGTACGATGTAGGACAATTAGAGCACACAAAAGGCCCACGGAGGTTTTTGAATATTGTGCTCAACATGCATGTACTCATCAAAGGACCTGATAATCATTTCTACTCATTGAGTCTTGGTTTATAAATGTACTAATCGCTACATTTTTTTTTTCTTTGCAGGCGTGTTGACTTTGATAGTGATCGGGACTATTTTGTTCATCCTATTACTACTGAAGACTGGCGATGTTTGCATGAAGCTCTACCAGAAATGGAGGCTACCCAACCTGGCACTCTATCTCTATGTCAATGGTGTCAAATGGCAGTACCAAGACCTCAAGTTTTAACGCAAATACCCAGTATGATACTGGATGTCTAGTCATTTCCTGGTTGCACTATGTTATGTAAATCACTGTTCGTACAATCGGAATCCTTGAAAAAATGGGCATATATATACAGATACCTGAATAAGGTTCATTTGAAGTTTGAAATTGACAATGAATTTATAAATAGGGAAACTTGTAAGCTGCATAACGATGAATAGAACTCAGAAATGATAAGATGATTATTTCAGTAGCATCGAACCTGTTCAATGTGCCTCGTTTTACGAAACAAAATACACAATGGTTTGTGTGATATTATGGATGCACATGTGATACTTTTGTGATATCTGCATCTTTTCTGCATGTTGTACATTGACATTGGACTATTTCTACACATTTGTGCGTAACGATTTGCATTTGAGTTGTGTGTGGAGTTATAAATAAGTATGGATATTATTCGTACTGATCATATTTCAAAGATATAGTTGTTCACAAGGCATTGAAAGAATGGATTTACTCATCAATTCTAATGTTATAGCTTTGAATTCTACAATTCTTGCGATTGTTCGCGTTTGACGTTTGACCATTTTATTTGGTGCAATTTTTGAAAAAGAAGACTTGAAAAGGTGGCACCTGCAGATATATATATATATATATATATATATTGTGAATGTTTATTATGAGTGTACACACTGAAATAAATCAGTATCATATTCATACTTTCTCTCCAATTCCAAAGATAATATTCACCCAGTTTATTGATTCCCGATATACTCCATGCAATCGTACAAGTACAAACAACAGTCTACTGTAAACTCACAGTTGCAGTGAAATTATTTTGAGAGTTTAGCAGTAGTACTTCAAATGCAGAAATAAAATCCCTGCACAATGAAATATCTGAAGTGTACACATATGGCAAGGACAGAGTTTACTGCGATAAATTCCTACCAAATGAATATGAGGTACTAAACAACTCTCAGGTAGTTAACTGCAAGAAGGCTATATAAACATAATTCCATGATTTGCTTGACAATCATTCATTCATTAATAATCAAAAATATAAAAACATTCAACAATACAATACAATGTACTTGAACAACGAACATCACTTATCTGAACCTCATGAATTACGTGATTTCTTTGTACATTAAATAACATTTATGTAAACGGCAACACCTACCCATTTGATGTGATTACACCAGTACTGGTAAATTTCTCAAAGTTTTGTTTAGACATAATAATCAATTCCATTCACTGTCTCTACTCCTAAAAAATTCCAATGTTCTGTGCATAAATTATATACCGTGACAGAATATCACCAGTAACTGCAATAGGTCCTAAGGCACCAAGGTAAGATGGAGAGGACGCCTCTAACCTGGAGGCCATCCCATCTGACGACCCCCAAACACGTGGATGTGCAGATGGAAGATAGACTGCGCACCATTCCTACCGTTGTTTATAACTGAAAAGGATGATGATATATATTGCACCTGTTCAGAACATACACTGTGACATACACTTTCCAGATTTGGGACACTGGAATAACACAATTGATGTCCTCTTTTATACAAATAAGACTTCACACATTTCAAGCGTGCTATTGTAATTAAGTTTTTATCATCAGATTATTTCGGCTGGTGTTTGACTACAGATGCCACACTCACCAAGTCTGTAGCCATCGTCACTCAAGCCTTGCTCCTTGGCGACTTTGGTGGCAACCAACATCAAATGTCCCAGGAGCTGGACGAGAATAGATTCTGAACTATAAATCAAATATTTGTTATCCATCAAGTATCTTCTGGAAATATACTAAAATTTATCATATCACTGAAAGAAATATAATATAAACCAGCCCTTTAAATTTTACCTCCAAACATATACATGTAATCAAAGTTGTTTGGAAAACAAATTATATCATTATATTTGATGGAACTCTTACCTCCTGGTCGGAATCGGTGGCGTCCTGAAGTCGAGGGATGATCTTTTTGGGGATGACCAAGAAGTGTACAGGAGCCTTTGGAGCCACAGTATCATGAAATGCCATACTCTGGAACACAAGGCATTAACAATTTTGATATTTTATGAGGCTCATCGTGATCATGTTCATTAAGAGAAGCAATTACATGTACTTGCTCTGTAACCTTGCGAGTTTTATCGTGATTTGAAATGCCTAAATCATGCGAATATGCTAACACCAGTAGTACTATCACCATACCATAAAATGTTAAATATTTTGGATGAACGGTATATTCTGTGATGAATCATCTTTAAACTGTATCTTGCCTTGTCATCTTCATAGATGATTTTTGCCGGGATTTCCCTGTTTATGATTTTGGAGAATACGGTTGGTTCTCCAAGGCCGTCTGGGTTAGCTGCCTGTGCTTTCGACACTTCATCTGAGCAATGTCTGCCACTACATGCCTTCAAATAATCAACAGACATATATCAAATAAATACAGGCTCACTTCATTCTTCATTACTTTTTTTACAAATTTAATATGTATATCTGTCTGGATCAAATTGATTGACATAACACAATAATATATCAGCCATAAATGTTCATGAAATACTTATCAATAGGCTTATGAGGATATACATTATGAATAATGAACATTATGACTGATGATCAGAGTCATTATGACTACTAATCAAGGAGATGAGTGTGTTATGATGTACAGAAGGTCATCATAATGTAAACAATTAAACTAAGAATTTCTTCTTTGTCTTGTGTAATGTGTTTCGATTTACACAAATGAAATTATCTTAGCACACATATTTTCTGTGCCTAGCATTGTGTCAATACAGGTTCTCCAAGGCCATCTTGGAGAAATATCACATCAACAACAGCAACAAAAGAAACCAGGTGAGGCTGCCCCACTGTCTAACTCACACCTCACAATGTTACCAAATACCCACCACCGATCTCAAGTACCTAGAGGCAATGCTGGGTCTAGCCATACACATGTACATATGTGCAGGTATATGAAAGTACTGTCAATATAATCAAACATGTCTAGTAAATACGTGCCAGGATTTGACTGATTTAATACACAAATCATCAAATATACCAACACAGTCATTGCATGACAGAAGCACTAGAGATTCGTATAGATATTTGTTTCAATCAGTTTGTGTCTTGGGAGCACATGTAGACATACAGTGGGCAAATTTCGATGGCTATGTTAAAACATATATATCATAATGAACATATTACGGCACACCATGCTGTAACATAGATAAAAGAAATTGAGTAAATTTATGCCACATGTAGGCCTAATCTGTGCCAGGTTTTTATTTTCCTGGTGAACTTGCTATGAAAAGCCAGTGCGACAATCTAGAAGTGACAAGTGAGAAGCGACAGGTGACTTGCGAGAAATATTGCTTACATGGACATGTGACCTGCGAGTTAGCCTATAACCTGCGACATGCGACCTGCGAGCTATAAACTGTGACATCTGAGTTAACTTTACAAACTGCGAATTGCGTGCAACAAAATGCAACTTCAATATTTCTTCGTATTAAACCATGGTTTACTACGGAATAAGTCACAGTTTATGGCACACAGATCGCAAGTCGCTTCTCCCTTGTCACTTCTTGTATGTCGCTTCTCGCATGCCGCACCGGCTTTCCATAAGATGCAGTAGATTCACATAATTTAAGACTGCTTTTAACATCATCTCATTTTTATGCTATTTCATTCCACAACCAAGAATTTCAAAATTAACAATGAAAAATTCCACACCCACGAAAAGATAAAAAAATCTTGCCATTGCTTGCTTCTCCTCTCGATCAGAAATCGGGTCCGAAAATGTACTTGAGATCATGAACAATATCACAATTGCGGCCAGAACCAAACAAAACAGTAGTTTGGTTGTCCTGTTTGAGCAGTCTGTATCACTGAACTTCAACACCATTTCGATTTCTGACACTGATGAACAATTTCACACCTTCGATGGAAGCATTGTTGGTCCAATCTTAAGAGGTGTTATCGATGAGAAACATCTATACAGAACATTTCTTTTTGACATCAAATTTACACGTCTGACAGCCGTGGCCAACATGGCGGCGCCCTTGTGACCTTCACCTTGTCAAAATCTCAAGGAAGTGACTTCACAACTTGCTCGCGCATGCGCACTTTCACAGGATAATGGCCTAAGCGAAGAAAGACGGTCGCGAAATGTCAACCGTGTTTTGGTTGCATTAACCACGGTATTCACATATGGACAATGGTTTTATTGGGATAATTACATAAACAAAGCATCAGTCATGAGTTCTGGACACAGTATCGTGGATTATTTCCTGATCAGCGGTCTGAACACCGTGTCTGGATTGGAGCCTGATCAGCTGGCAGGTCAGTGCTCAGTCTCACTCTCGTCTCAGTCTCAGTCACTCCGAGTCCGACGACACCCACACTGTCTTGTCTTGCCTGTCTTGGAATCGGCATGTCGATAAGCCAGTTCGGAAATGTTTCTAGGTCAGGTCAAGTGGTATAAACTAAACGTTCGCACGCACCAGCCACCATATTCAAACGTGAGTGATGCGGTGAAGTATTCAGTGTTGGCAATTACTAGAATCTATTTGCACAGGCGAAATTGAGTAGGGCCCGGCCAAGTCGACACTTGGCCGGGCCAGGTCAAACAATTACACAGGTCGGAATTTCCTTACTCGTACCCAAGAACGAATAATGATATATAGATTTTGTATTGAAAATTTGAGATAAACGCTAGATCTAGTAAATTCACAAGAATGACAAGAAATTCATCGGGAAAAATCGGAAGTCTTTTCATGAGATCATGTGATCTCATAACTTGAAAATTAACACTGACAAAAATTATATTATGTGTCAAAGATCGATGCTAGCGTTTACGTGTTACAAATTGCTCGTATTTGCTCCAGTGATTACTGTTCAAATTTTGATCTATTTTTGAACGGGGTACCCGGGGCGGGTCGGGTCAAACCACATGAGTACCCGGGTCGGAAATTTTGAACTCGTCCGGGCCCTAAAATCGAGTAATATGTTGTGACAGTGCTGGTGACTCAACAATGGTAGCATGACAGCATGGCTTGGCTATGTTTATACCACTTGACACTGACCCAATTCCCCTGACCTGACCTGAAAACATTTCCAAACTCACATATTCTGAGACAATTTTGGAGCTTAATTTTCAAGAGCTCTGTGAACTCAGGAGTTGAGTCAATCTGCTCAATAATGATCTCAGAGGACAAGACAAGCTGATACACATGATACAGTGAATGTAAACTAGGCCAAGGTCCTTACTGAGTAAGGTGCGATATGGTGTACATTAAACAAACAATATCATCTTTGAGCGGTGAAGCCCTGAAGATGAAATGCTTCCTGTGTCAAAATTTAGTTGAGTTTCCGCCAAAAAAAGTCGAAACTTCGAGTCTGTTCTAAGTGGTTTTACAGGAATGGTACTCACATTCTTGATCAGTGGCGGTCCACGATATCAATACTTCCTAAATCCAACGAAATTTCCACTTGTTATCATGATTTTCCTCACCATTCACTGTTCTGAAGCCGACTGGGATACCTTTTTCAAACAAATTTCCTGACATCTTTGACTGTCAAGTGACGTCACTCCCGCGTTCAATCATGCAGAATCCCGACAACTGTGTCATTTTTAGGGATTTCCTCGAGTGCAGGCACGTGTGAAGTTGTTCATGTAGGTTGTTTACTTAGGTGTCCTACTCATCAAGTTCGAAGCAAGACTCATCAAGTGTGAAGCGTGAGTCCAACTTGTGCTTTGCACATGACGAGTGGGACACCTGGGGCTATCAAGATGACAATGAGTGATAGTTATGAGTCTATGGGAAGCAGCAATTGTTGTATATTGGAATATATGTTCACCAAAGTGACCAAACACTGAATCATTCATAGTTCTGTATGAACCCAATGCTACATTGAATTTCGGACACTTGGGGAAGTTACTCGGGGGTGAAATTTCCAGATCATGAAAGTGGACTGCAGACTGTTTTGCAACTTTTTGGCCAATACGGACTTTGATTGCCATTTGCAATCAGTTTCATGATTTATGTCAAGAAAACAAGTCAAAATAATGTGTATTACAATATAATTCGCAAAATTTACTTTTCAATCAGTGTTCTGGAAATTTTGGCTTTTTGTTCAAATTCTGATAAAATGGCTGCAATTTTCACAAATCTGTTCAGTAACCTTTTCCGAAATTAATGCTTTGAACCCTTCATGAAGTTAATTTATCAGTTTTAGTTGGCAATAGAAATGAAAATAATAAGTTAATAAAAGTATTTCCATTTGTACATAAAAGCACATTTACAGCATAACAGCACAAAGTTTATGTGGTTGCATAAAATATCACCAGATTTATACTATTATTGCAACTTGATAATTCTGAATGCTAATGTCAAGTATACCGTATGATTGTGTTAGAAAGTACTTCTATTACAGCAAACTTACACATGTTACATGTTTTGCCCTTCAATATTTTAAGAATGGAAAGGACTCTTCATGACTTCATTTCTGAAAACAAGCAGTATTTTTTTTGCACATTTTTTTTGCACATTCCTGTTTCCATGGTTATGCTTACAGGTGACAACCTACACTGTCCGCCCCTGGATCGACCGTACAAGGCTCGTATTCTCGCCCACTACCCGGATACGGTTAGCGGCAACCCCTTCGATGAAGATGCTATCTGCATGGTAAAGAAATTCTTTATGACTTGTATTACATGTGCACATGAACTAATGTCTATAATACTCTATATCCGGACCTGATTTTTTGCGAAGCAGTTGTCATGGTGACATTATGTTTACCTGTTAATTTAAAATATTTAAATATGAGTTGGGTATTTGTGTGGAATGAACACTTTACAATACATACCTGTAGCAGAGAAAAAAGCTGTAGCAGTGTTTCATTGTTTGTTCATGAATTGATAATACTAAGTAGTCAAGCGAGGTCTGATAAATTTTTGATCTTTATATATATTGTACCCATGAAATGGCTTGAATATATATGGTAACTTGTAGATACAGGCTATTTTACGAATGTGATGTTTGACATGATTGTACGACCAGATTAAGACATCTAGGAGTTGTCCTAAGTGTCTTTGCCTTGCTGAGTAAATCTTGTACAAATGTAAATGTACATTTTTTACATCAGTGGGATTTATGGATTGCCGTTGATCAACTGTCCTCACTGCCCCACATCGCCCATTCCCATCCCCTCCCCGGCAAACTTCAAGGTCACTTCCCCGACTTGTTGTCTCCGGCGAGACGCCCCCAGTGCCGTACTGGATACAGTTTGTGTTGCAAACTTGCCATGGCGTCTGCTATCTATGTAGCTGCCATTGAACCCAGTCTCAAGTCTTGTTGCCGCTCCAGCAGTTCACGTTGTCAAGGGATGCTCTGCCATGTCGTCATGGACTTCCAGTCCGGCTCCATGGCGACCACTGTGGATACCTTCGAGGAGCAGGGCAGCGATTCCAAGATGCCCCGATCAACGACAATCAACCTCGTCCTGGGTCAACGAATGACACACCATAGACTATCAATTAAGTCCTCGCTTCATCATGGCTTCATTTACATGGTTGATTCGATCGCTGGTTTTTTATCTGATGCCAGCCGATCGAGATGCTATCCTTGGATAATCCTCCAGTCTCCCCTCGTTGACTCCAACTGGCAGTTTTGGGGAATATCATAAAAATAGAAGAGCATGTTTCATTCTTCTCTTTGCAGTTGAGACTTGAAACTTTTCTTTGCCACTTTTCATCTAGATCTAGGAAGTCAGTTGAAAATCTTAATGGAGTATTGATTTCACATCATTACTGCTGATATTGGGCCATCAATCTGACTGAGACGTTGTGGTCTGTGTGCTTCCTGGCTTCAATACTATGGCTTTCTTTGCAGCATTGGGCCTAGGCTTGTACAAATGTAATATCAATTGAGGATTAATATAGTATCAAGTCAAATATATTATATGATTTTATATCTCAACTAAAAAAGGAAAGAAACTAATTGAGCTTTAATTTTTTAATGAAAACAAATAACTTCATGCAAGATAAATTTCAAATATGATTGCTGTTCCCATGATTCATAAAAATGTTCCGTTCATGTTTCAAATTGATATTGTATAATACTGTACTGTAAATTGATATGCATGCCATGCTGATCTCATTTTAAAACCAAAATACTACATTGTAATAGTAGTAGACTAACTTTAACTGTTTTCGTTCTGGTTATTGTATGCAGCTCATCCTACACATCTGAATTTAGTACAAGAGACTAAACACCACAATCTCTTAGGAATCAATATCTCTGTGCTACTAACTAGTATTTTAATTCATGATTTTGATTTGCCATGCTGTCATTATGCCACGTGCCCAAAATTGTTTTCCTGTCCAGGGAATCTGCCCTAGATGTCGCTCTAGATCTGTTCTGGAATAAAATTTGTCCCTGGCCGTGCTCATGACATACTTTCTTTGTTTGGTTCTCGTCTTTGTTGCGTTCTTCTCCGTTGTCGCAATCTATCCCAGTAAACATCATGAAAACCTGCGTGGAATGCTCGATCAAGCGACTGTCAGTGTACGCCGCAGATAGCGAGAATCATCATTCTCCCAGTGTCTCGTGTGCGATCAGCATAATGTATTGAACTGCACAGGCAAATATCATTCATATTACATCAAAGAAAGTCCGCGTGCACCTTGCGATCATCTTGGCATCTTGAGGAGTTGTGCTCACAATGTTCCACATCAAAGACGGATTGCTAATAGATGGCCTTGTTCTGGCTACCCAGGGGGAAAGCAGATGTCTCAATTTGGTGCAAAAAATTAACTCGAATTGATGTCACACAATGTTTACATGTAATGTGCATATTTTGAATCAAATCATTTGCATACTAGAAGGTGTAAAAATTTGCCATTAAATTCAAATTGAATTTCAAACTTGAATACCTATAACTATACATCTAGATGAGTTTCCTTTCAATCTGTGTGAAACGTTCATTATCATAAATTCAAACAAGCCTTACTTTAACATTATATATAATATTTCTATTTGTGAGTTTCGAGATGTGTGAGACTTCAATTCTCTTATACTCATTCAAAATGGAGTCTCAGTATGTCTCGTAGTGCATGCTCAAGCATGTTCTTCACAACTATTATTGTTCGAGTGCAAAATTACGCTGCATAGTGAATCTGGATGTATTGTTATCAGCAGAACCATGAATCCTCTATTACCATGATTAGATGGATTATTGGAGTTAGAGGGAAGACCGATTGCCATGGTTATTCAGGTCGATACTGCTCGTATTTACCAACATTTTTGTGTGAAACTGCATGCGCTTTACACGATATTTACCTCATTTCCATAAACGGAAACGTTTATTTTTGTTCCAGGAGATTGTGCATGTTCCCTCCGGGTAGGGCTGTGGGGGAGGGGTATTGGAAGGGAGACAGTAGGCAGGGGCTATACAAGGCCGGGGTAATAGCGCGTGGGCTAGTGGGAGGAACCCTGTTTTAGGGAATAACACAACTGGTGATATGCGATGTCATCCTTTCACGAACGCGAGCTCATCAAATATTCAGTGGGTCTGATCCTATTTAGAATGAGGGCATGTGCAGGGTGTGCTCGTGATGGCTCGGAGGTTCAAGGGTAAGAAATAAAACTCAATGGATTGTTCATTGACATGATCCATTTTGGTGCCCATTTTTCACCGCAAGTGTTTTGCGATAATAATATTTTATGTTTTTCATCGATATCCGAGATATCACGGGGCCCTGTTTCTTGCGGGCTGTTTTCCTCTGCGGCTTCCCTTCCACATACTGTCCAGAAAAGTCACAGATTCAGGGATTTTATCGATCCTTCCGTGGCAAATTCTATATTGACGTTTTTACCAAAACAAGCACAGAAAGGCGGGAAATGGGTGTGAACATTTAGAGGCTTGTTACTCATGCCAAAAAAGTCGTTGCGCTGGAAATTAACACATGGTTCTGTTGTGTTAGGCCCATTAGTCAAAACCTGCGAGTTTTCCCAAGGACGACAAATCAGGGAAGACCTTAGCCACTTCCAGACCTTGTGGTCAGAAATCTACACCTTCGATTCCACAGTTTGTGACATGGTCGGCAAATAGGGGGATAAAGTCTTGTTTGTTCATATATTGTTCATTCTGAATTTGTTGAATTACATGTACATGTATTGTACATGAACTGACATTGTGTCATGACAAGATTCCTGTGTTTTGTAATATTGTCTTTAAGCATTTTTTTCCAAACTCTATCCTCACATGGATAATTTTGCATTACATACAACTGATGATTGACTTCCTTCATGTATTTGATGCATCTGATGGATATACCTGTCGATTACAATTATAACATACATACATGTTTAAATTTGAGAAGGAGACCAATTTGCTGATATATGACACTGCACTCAAGTATATGATTATGTTGATCAAGTTGCTGTTCCCCAGAGATATGTAGGCTCTACAGTGTCTGGAGAAAGGACTCAGGTTCTACCTTGTTTATTGAAGTCTGAAAGGCTTTGGAATGCACTTTGGAAGATGACTCTCATGAAATGAGATTCGGGGACTGGATCCTAACATGATTTGTGCCGGGGACAAATTGATGTCATCCGTCCCTCGGGAAAGTTCGTTTGAGCGCGCGTCACCCGGCACCGAGAACTGACCATAAACACGTCCTGACGACAGTTGTCAGCGGCATCCCGCGAAAATCTCGGCCGCGTGAAATATGTCGCCCACTCACCAAGGACGAGCTTAGCTTGAGTCCCTGTTGACAGTTGCCTGCATTACAGGCGCAAAACGGGTGTAAATTTTGGCAGAGAATCCGTTTAGTGGTTTAGCTGATATTTTTGATATCAAGTGGACACAAACACATATCGCTGGCCATGTGTGGTATTTCCAAGGCGTTGGTAATATTGTAACACCTCCCTAATGTACCGGTCGCCTGGCGATCTCATGCCTTTCACTGGAGCGGCTTACATGATAACCCTGCATTCATGAACCCACAAGGCGTCGGGTGAGACCATCTTCTCTGGGGCCAGCGATGTATGAAATCCGATTATATTGGAGGTAGGGGGTTGTCGTGGATACAGAAAGCTTTGCTGACCCTCGCTCGATGATGGGCAGGGCACTTTGTCCTGGGTTGACCCCATCAAGATCGGTCCACTTCAAGAATGTGGTGGGTCCGGTTGGGTTGCCATCTTCTTCTCCGGCCCGGATATATGTATCAATATATTCCCAGCAGTGGATTTATCAAGTAAGCCGATTATCTCACTTGGCCTAGAATTTTTTGCACCTTTCAAGGTGAAGTTTCCGCTCCTCGTAGGCTTGTTAAACAAGTATGACGGCTTAACATACTACATGTAGTACAGTGCCATTCTAAATCAGGATGCAGATTGATTACAAGCCTGAGATTTTATGGAAAGACAAACAGTTTGATGTCAAACCTGCTGCTGTGGTGTTTGGAATTACGTCAAACCTGTGGACATGCTTGCTTCTATTTTAGAAATATAGTATTGGCTGACATTTACCGGGTATAACCAACATGCATAATCTTTTTCAATACATGAATACAAAATCATGATTAAATACACAGGGATAGAATTTCGGCGAGAATCCAATCATCTCAGAAATTCTTGGAAAATGGCCCTGGTTGTCACGAATTACAACGGAAAATATTGATACAGGTTTCTGGCAAATTCAAAGTAATTTTAACTCTGTACATGTATGAGACATGAGTAACTTGTTGCTAATAAGCTTTTTCAGAAAGATCTTATAAATAAATATTCATGTAAATTAAACATGCACAGTTTACATAGAACTGTAATCATTTTTCCCAAACAATAAGACAGTAAGTCACTGTCTTTGTAACTGTCAGTTTTAACAACTGGTGGAGATCCAGATGTTATGAAGTTGTTATTAGATCTATTACCCTGAAGAAAACAGAGGACTTTTGTCATATATATATTGCCAACTGATGCCATGAAATATTATCAAGTTTGCATGGATGTCATGTATATATACATACTGCCAAATACATCACAATCTACAATCCTTGACAAAGAGAGAAGGAACGATTGTGATCGCAATGCAAGGCACACTTCGTTGATGAATGGATGTTCCACCATGTAGCGGCTGACAGCATATTTGTCTTCACTGTATGCATAAGATTTCAGGTTTTCTGGACAGATTATAGAGTTTCTGTGAGCGTTGAGAGATTTGGGCTAAAAATTTATATAAATATGTAATAACAGAAACCAGTTTCTGGTAATAACTTGGCGACCCTGATCATTCACCCATCCATGACATAGGAATGTGCCAAAAGTAGTTTGCATGTACTTGAGTATTCGTACAAGTTCGAGACATTTTTCAGTGTAATAAGTTGACATATAAATACCTACATCGCTGACTAGCAATAGATTATCCTTACTCTACACATAGGTACAAGGACTACACTGTTCCAGTCTTGTATTGATCTGTAGTGTTCATGTTGATTCCATACACACATGGATCAATATGTACATGTACATTGGCTGTTCTGTTCTGTCCTACACCAATTGCCTGGGTGCCTCATTTATCAACAAGGTACATGCACCAATACAGTTTATTAGTAGCAATACTGTACAATTGTACATACTAGTACATGTATATAATTATGTAGGTGTTTAGCTAGTCAATCGTTAGGCTTGATAGTTTAGAGATACCTTCGCATAAAAATGTAAAGTTAGTTATGTAATCCTGATCATACTGGTATGGATCAAATTATAACTTGTGTACACTGTACAAATTTATGTATCAATTCTAGCTAATGCGGAGCCTTTGGAAATACATAGTTGACCCATTTGTTCTCTGTCGAAACCTGAAGATATTCAATAATATTGACAATTTGCTGCTTGCTTCCACTGAGAAAACAATGACATGTATCTATAGATGGATCTGAATATTTGAGGGCTCTGTTGAGGACAGATGCTCACACTCACTAACAACTGCACAAAGTCGTCACTGGATGAAATCTTCTTAGGCCATAATGATGTAAAATACTGTTTGTTATATCAAACAACTTGCAATCTATGTAATAGTACTGGCCGGATCTTCAGCTGGAACATCAAATCTGAACATAATAAATAAGTTGGCTTGTGAGTTGCAAACATGTTACAGTTAAACCAAAAGTTATGATAGTAGGTACCGGAACAACAAGAATCTCATCTTCTTTTCATCCTAGATGATTGGCACTGAGATAAAACCCAGTCAGTAAAATTCCTTTGTAATGATGAGCATTTCATAAGCTGTTGAGCATGTTGAGTGTGCCATTACAATCACTCTCATCGATGCTGTCATTTTAGTTCAATGCCGAGTGATGTGGACTTTTCCCCTGCCTGGTCCTAAGAAGATTCCAGGCATATCTACTTCTTGCATCTGGCGATTCCTCACTTCATTTCCTAGGGAGAGAGTGGAGACATTGGATCAAGGAGCCGGGCTGCTGATGGGATCTGTCACTAAGCAACCGTTGCCAACTGACAGTGGACGCTGACGTAGTTATGTGACAGCCAAGGACGCCGAAAGATGAAGTTTTCTCTCGGATCGTTCTGACAGTGTCATCCCCACAGCACTGACGTTCTGGAATCTGATTCCTTCCGTGTGATCACCACCGGCGTCTCGGCAATCTACTAACTTTCCAGACGTCATAAACTTTGATCCATTCCACTGATCAGAGTTTTCTTTGCCAGCACTTCATCTTCTACTGACCTTGACCATCGATTTTGTGACTTCCGAAGTTCAAAATTCAAGGTGCTCAAACTTTGTGGACCGTTCTCTTTTCCCCATATACATGTAGAAATTTAGCTTCCACATTGAAAAGACCTGCCTGGAATTCACCTTGGCGAGAAATTTAATACTAGTAGAGCCTACATGTATGTATATCATACTAAAGTCCTCCGGTTGAGGGCAGAGAAGTGTGAAGCCATAACCACGGGTCCTGTTTGATGACCGTGGATAGTGGCGTCATATCACGGGGTGTGGGCCATTTCTCTGTTCGCTATGGTGACCATGGTGACTGGTTTTGTCTAGGACCTTGCAGAGTAATCGCGGAGGATGTGAAGTGTGATATAGCGGTGTTGTTCTGCGGGAATGATGGCCTCTTGTTGACGATAATCCGGCCGAATGATAGGCAGGGACCGGCTTGGGAGTCTCAGGGGTGTCGGTCAGTCACCTCCTAAGGGAAGTTTATCTCTAGTCTCCCCACGCCCTCCCCCAACCGTAGGGGCTTGGACACACAGCTCTTATAAGACGTTATAAGCACAGTGACCAGTAAAGTGTAAATATTGCTAAGATGGAAATGAAATCAGAGAAAGTATTGTGGTGGTATTGTTTTTTTTGAGTGAATTATATAATGGGAAGAAAAAACTTCATGCAAAAAAGTAATTGATTAGTGAGGATTGCAGAAATCAAATTAATTGCTTTCTTGAAGCACTACTATAATGCGCCAAGCTGTTTTAAGCTAATTTGTTTATTTCAGTACCGCTGAAATGTCATCGAGGCAGGGACGATGCAAAAAATATAGACACAGGAAGGGACTAGGGGAGGGGAAATTGGGTTTGTATCGGAAGCGTAAGGGGTTCTGCTAGCCGCGTTTCCATGGTTTCCTCGGGCCTGCTATTCTGGACTGGTTCTGTTGTCTTTGTTTGACGACCTTGAACGATTTTCTGAAGTGACACGTCTGACGGTTAGATGAAATCATGGCGACGTCAAGCTCAGCATTGCACAGCATACTGAGCCGGGCCACTTGCGTAATGCTCGGTTGTGAGTACGGTACTTATCGTAGCTATGATGTTGAATTGGACTGGCGAACGCTAGTTCTTCTCATTCATTTCACCCCATTGTTATCTCCATTTTTAGAGTCATGAATAGTACCATATATTTTAAATGTCCTCGTTCAGGGTTTTGTGAACTATCCAAAACCCTTCCTGATTTACATGACCATAATAAGCTCGGTCAGCGACATAAATAACGTCCAAATTGTTATCGATAGACAAGACCCTGAAACTGTGTTGATGTATCACTTGAACATGATGGGAATACAAGTAAGAATTGGGCCATGAGCTGCCAGCGATTCCGCTTTGGGTTCTTGCTTGGGTTTTCATACTGTACACTTCAAAGTAACGTATCTACCCCATCCATACACTCGTCCCGCGCGGCGTGGAACAATCAGCGATGGGAACCAGCTGCACATGACCGCCGAGCCACTTGACATTGTCATTGCTGATTGTTGATTGTCGGTCGGCCGTCAATCAGGAGTCCTTGAGTGTTTGTTTCTGTGTGACTCTGACCTGTCGCGTGCTGTACATGTACCAAGGCCCAGGCCGAGTGCTCATGTAGTCTCCCGAGACTGGGAGGTTCCTAGTCCCATGTCCATCACCCCCTGCAGACTCGACACCTGTGGCCGCACGGATTCTCCACCAGATACGATCATGCTGATAGTGGAAATGTTGGGAGATTATCCAACAAAAAAAATTCAGTGCTCCTTTTGGGTCTTTTGCAGTTCATGAATATATCCCAGTGTACTAGTATTGGGAATGAGTTACAAGTACATAATAAAATTATTGAATTGAATTGTCATCATTAAGATAAATTTTTAAGAGAGGTTGAATTTTTCACTACGATATCTTTTTTGTTGTTGCTGTTTTGATCTTTTTGATGTTACCATATTTTCGATTCATACCAATGTCACGTACAACATATTGGTGGATGTCGGTGAAGTGGGAGGCAGCCTTGATGCCTAATGATAGCCCTTTGTTGAGTTGATGGTGTATTGTGGGAGAGTCACAGTCCACTCAGGAACTACGGTCCAGGGAGATGTATGGCACTAGAGGTTCTAGTACCCTAGCTTCACATACCTTGGTCAGATTAATGTCCCATGGCTGATGGTGGCTGTCTGTTTAAGGGCTTTTTGCATCCCAAGATTGTCAATATGTGCAATGATAAATTGCTTCCCCATTGCTTTTGGGGGCTGGTTGGATTGTAGATGGAGTTTGAGGGTTGCGGAAACAGCAGTTGGTGGGTGGCTATTGAGGGTTGTGGCTATTATCCGACCGTACGACCAGTGTAGATGTGTGTTTTGGTGGCCCATGGGCACGCAATGTAAGGGTAGGAATAACAGGGTATGCTTGTTGTACAGTTATGGACGTTATGCAGATGGGAACATGGGGGATGGAAGTTGCAAGTTCAAGGTCATTTGTGTTTATCTTTGTTATAATACAGTGGATCCTGTGTTTTAAGACCACCCAAGGGACCCCAAAAAGGTGGTCTTAAATGACAGGTGGTCTCTCATGAAAGGTTCATTTACATCATAAAAGGCCACTTGGGACCAAGTGGAACAGTCTTAAAACACAGGGTGGTCTCTCAAACCAGGTGGTCTTTAACACAGGATCCACTGTATACTGTTTTACATCATATCAGTATCATGAATATAAAGTCTACATGTACATGACATGATTGTTATGGTTTATGGTAGTATATATATCAGACATACAAAACATGTATAGTGTATGTCTGACTGTCCATTGAGTAATAGCACTCAGAACTCATCAAGTCATCATGATGATGTATGATTGCCGACAGATGTAGTAAAAACTGTGCTTGTTTGCGGTGGAGAGGAGCATCCTTGTCCAACATGGGAGGACATGAGAGGACATGGGAGATAGAAAACATCCTGGCCTTGACAGAGCAGGGTTATTAATCAGCAATATCATAAAACTGAGCATCACTTATTTGTCTTCCAATATCGTAAATGGGCCTGGCCTGATCGGCGATCGCTGTGGCGACTCGATCTGATGTAAGGAGCTGGGAATCAAGGTGTTGTGAGACCAGTCCCCTGGGGAAAGTGACGAATGTGTCAGAGCGTAAAAAACCTTGTAATGTGGATCGCGTTCTTGTCGTGGGATTCACCGGATTAGGGCAGCATGGAGCCTCGCTTCGAACGTTGTGTTCGTCTTTTCTTTTGTCACGCCTTTCCTTTTTGTCGTTCTTTCTTTCCTTCTTTCCCTCGGGGGCAGTGAGTGCTCCAAAATACCTGCATGGTGGCCGCACGACCATGTTGCCTCACATGGTTTTTGCGGGAGCCTGTATATTTGTCAAGTTGCTGTCATGACGGAAGACACTCGGGATGAACCATGGCAGAGGGATCAATACTGCTAGCTGGAGGTCCCATGGTCTTTATGGGTCAAAAATATCCAATCAAAAAGTGGGGAGAGAGAGGGATCCTTCACTTTCCAATGGATGTTATAACCCACCCCTTCGGAATTGTAATGCAGGATGTTACGTACCCTTACGTGAAAGCTGCAAATTAACTTGGGCAACTGTGGGACCGCTAGATAGTTCTTGGGTGTCTGTTCCTGATTGCAAAGTCGTAATAAACATGACCCGCGCACAGAGAGCTAAGGCTGTATGTAATGTAATGTAGCTGGACTGTTCGATGTCGGGTAGCTGGGTTCATATGGCCACAAAGGGGAAGAAATTTATGTCCTCATTCAAATTTTTCCTCTGGCCCAATGAGGCTATTAATGTCTCATTAGATAGAATTCAGTGGCTGGAAGCTAAAAATTGATACCCAGAGCTGTCAGACATTGTTAGAGTGTCTTTCTTAGCCATTAGTACATGTAGTTAAGTTTCGCATAAATTTGGACCAGTTAAAATTTATTTTAATACTGGTATCTTTCATGTCCACACAAATACCCTATCGTGAATTTATGTTAAGCCTGGTGAAGATGTGTTAAATTCGAGCAACAGGTTTCTCATAACATAACATGTTCAACTTAACCAATGGTATAACTTGCTGCACATGTACTGATAGACTTGCATGAATTTAAGTCTCAATGCACAATACACGTACATGAAAATTTCATGCTATATAATGTATGTAAATGTACATTATGACATTGTGGAAAAGAGATATCTTTTGACTGTACTTGTAGCTATGCCACCCAAGTGGGCTGCGGTTCCAGACCCAGCGAGAACCTCGGGAACCGTTCTTCCACTCGTTCCTCGTCACGCGGGAAGATGGAAGTCGCTCGTATGGCGCCGCGCTCACCTTCTACGAACAGGTCGACAACAGGCAGATCTGCAACGCCATGCAGACACTACAGGTCAGGGGACAGTGAGCCGTTGATAATAGTTCACAATATTTATGGAATGGATGTGTGGCATCAGTGTTACATCAGTGTAACTAAAATGAAGAGTAAATTTCGAAAATTTAGTTCACTTTGATCAGAGTGATTTACGAGTATTCGAATCGATTTGAACATCAAAGTTGACAAAATAGTTGAAAACTTGTAAAGCAAAACTTGCAACCAAATGAAACATATTGTTGAGATGAACTCTGTCCTTGACTGCATGACTTATTCTCCACCCTTCCCAGGACATGCACATGGCGGAGTTGAGCAATGAGCAGTCCCAGACCCTGAACCCTCACCTCGGCACGTCCGTCTACAAACACAGCCCCAAGTCTCCGCGAAAGTTCGACCCCCAACAGCCGCAGCAACAGGCGCAGCAGAAGCAGGGACGTGTGTACAACATGCGTAAAGACAATCTCCTTGTCACCAAGTGTATCGGCTTTGTGTCGCAGCTCCCCCTAGTGGCCACATTTGAGCGCCTTCTGAGGACGTTACTGGACTCGATCCTAATTGCCGGGGGCGACGAGAGCGTGCTACCATTGGAGAGCTACGTGTACAATGTGATCCATGAGGTACCACTACCGCCCCCTGGCAGCAGTCTCCGACTCAACGTGGCCGGGCGCGATATCGTCTGCCAGCGACCTGGTATGTGCGAACAAGTTGTTGTTGATGGTACAGGTAATGTTCTGTGGCGGAAGTCAAAGATCAGTATTCGTCACTTGTTCTACTGTTCTGTTTCTAAACCTATTCTTGTTTGGTATGCCAGCATAACTCAATTTTCCTCAGCAGTGCTCCAAGTTGTCATATGAGCATTATTGGCTGACCAGACAGAAAATTGTCCAGTAAAACACAATTTCCATCAGATCATAAGATGTAAGGCATTTCACTTGGATGATATTTTGATGTATTTTGATAATAATATACATGTATGTACATGTTTCGTATCAAAATCATACATGTGTTTTCGCAAATAACCTGAGAAATTGAACATTTATCATGTTTATATAGAAATATGAAGCTAGATTCCAGTCACAAATTGCAATTTATTTTTGAAAATGTATAAGTTTCCCAATTTGCTAGCTCGATGTTCTACTTAACAATATCTCATCCAGCAAATTGACGGATGGGATATGTACTGAAAGACATGACTTTGGGAGGGTCGCACCAAGGCAATAACCCCGACGCCGCCCGGACTTTACACATATGTCCGGAGATACCTCACGTAGAGTGGCCCAAGTAGGTGGGGATTAGGCAGTGTTGCCGGGGTCGGTCCACCAAAGAAAGGACGGGGGACTACGTGAGGGGTCCTGGAGACTTGGGTCTGGCGCCGGGAGGTCTGCCGACTGACCGGGCCGAGACAGTTTGATGAATTAACACTGCTTGAGAGGGGATCTAGGCAGTCTACCTTGTCCACAATGCAGATAATTGGTCCGTCGGCGGACCCCGTAAGTGGGCATGATGAAAGGGTCGACAGACTAATTGTTAGGTGAGACAGGGGTGGGTTCCAAGCTTTTAGACCTTCATACAGAAGAGACGGGACCTTATGTCCTCGGGTTTCGACTGAAGGATTATCACAGACAGGGCTGGGACATAATCACTCTGTTTGTTCAAGTGAAGTGCTGCATTGGTATGTCACTGAGGGTAGAACATTAGTGTCACTGAGGTGAGCATGTCACAGACTCACAGTACAGGTCATCGCATCTTAAGCTTTCCTGTTTTTACGATCGAGTCTGGGTGGTCCATCACCCGGAAACACTTGGAAAAGCTGGACATTCATCTTCAAAGACATCCTGGGCAAAGAGCCGGAGCCTTTGTTGTTTTGGGAATAGGGTTTGGAGGTGGACCAAGTGCGAGAACACAAATCATGGCATTACCGTAAATCGTCGGTGCTGAGAAGGTCACCATTGGTAATCCATAGCCATGGTCCCGGGATGTCAACTGAACACCACCGTAGGTAGTCTATTGTTGTGTTTGGGGGAGGCTAACTCTCTGACCTCCACTCAGGGGCAGGGGTGTAACTTGGTAACATTAGCTGGATCCCGGGCGACATTTTTCCTACTGATTGAACCAATTTCTGCGGCTGAAATCCATGCCAAGATATGATTGCGTGTAAACATGACAGGGGCCTGGTAATGGATTTCTTTGCCCTGTCGTGACATCGAGGGGTAGCGCAGTGCACCTTTTTCAATGGGAACCACCCACGTCCTATGACACTACAAAATTGGGTTCTTCTTTGTGCCCACAAAGTGATGCACAGCCAGAGAGCAATTATTTGCATGCGTTTATCTCAACTGATCACTTAAGTCAATACATCGATTGAATCAATGACTAGTTACACCACAGTTTAGAGGTGTTCAAACTGGTCTTGAACTTCTACCACCTCTGTGAAGCCTGTGTCCAGATGCCATCATTTGTGTTTTGAGTATGCCCTATTGATTTGTACAACTACAAATGTATGGTTAAGTTGACATCCACTAGATTGGTGCATTGATTCACAAGGGTGGTTATCTTAGTGCATTCGTCTTGGGTAACAGTTTCAGATCGACGAGTACAGATACCTCAAGATTTAGCCGTGGTTCTCAGTACAAATAGTACTACTCATGCCAAAGTGGCTGAGTATTTCAACTGTGTGGGCTGACTATAGTTTGTGAATCAGTCGGGCCTCCATATTTTGAACAGTTAAATGTCAGTGTACTCATTGAACGCATAGCCATTAAAATGATGGGATCCATTTGTTTGGAACAGAATTCATCAAGATCTGATTGCCAGGGAAACCTTCTTGAAAATATAATCTAGTGCACATGGACACAATGCAACTTGTGTGTTATGTGGGTCAACGAATTATATGCTAGTTCTGTGATATTAGGTCAGTTCCATTTTATTGTCCAAAAGATCTTGAGTACGGGAAGTTCAATCAGTACATTTTGGATTGCCAAAGAATTCTTAGTATTATGGATGCATTGTTATACAAACTGCTATGCACCTTCGGTGGAGATATTGGCCTTATCCTAACCCAATGTTAACCTTCATGAAAAAAAGAAAGAAAATAAATGATATTGAATTATGCTTATTCACTATAAAAAAAGTAAAAGTTTACTGAAACTCAACACTTCCATTACAATGATTATCAGTGCTTAAGACATAACATGACTGTTTTGATTTAAATTCCACCACTAATCTCAAGGCGTGTATATTTCTGGTGCAGGTTTCTCAGAGCTGCCATTGCTGGACCTCCCTTTACTAGAGTTGTTCAACCTACTGGGAGTGGACAACGTTATCAGCCTCTTCAGCTGTGTGCTGCTAGAGCACCAGGTCCTCCTCTACTCCAAAGGTACGGCAAGGGGTACCATTTATTAATGTATAACGGGATCTGTCCAAATATATCCGAATGATAAATATGGCGTCACATACATTTAGCTAAGTGGTCATGAACAGATCAGTTCACCAACAAAAAAAACATTAGTTGATTTTTTAAGTGCAAAGCTTTCAATTTCTAAGAACTACATGCATAATATGTAGATGATATATGAGTGAAGTACTCAAGTTTTATCCTGTTTCAAAAATTATCATTGCAAAAACCTGTGCTCGTCTGCCTCCCACAGACTACCAGAAGCTGATGTTGGTGGCGGAGGGGATCACTGCGCTGATGTTCCCGTTCACATGGCAACACGTCTACGTGCCGATCCTGCCGGCCTCCCTGTCACACTTCCTAGACGCTCCGGTACCGTTCATCATGGGCCTCCACCGGTCCACCGCCCACAGCCTCAAGGACCTCCAGCTCGACACTCATGTACGTGACTATGTGGGGCTATATACACAGTAGGGTAGAGGTTGAATGGGGCATTTATAAACGTTATACATACAACGTTTGACTTCTGACAATAGTAGTATATTTGTGTCATGTATCTTCTAAGACTCTAAAAAACTATATTGAGTCACCTTTCTGTTCTGTTCGTGAAGGTGAACATGTGTATCGTGGATGTGGACACGGCGACGATCGAACTGCCAGATGACCTGCCGACATTCCCGCACCACAAGGAGCTGAAGCAGGACCTCCAGCATGAGCTCCGCCGTCTCGGACGAAGTGGTGAGGCCACACTCAACGGCCACCAGCGCGACTCTGGCTTCATCCGCGAGAGCTTTATCGGCCCTGAGGATTCTGGGATGTCTAGTGCAGCTGGGTCGACGTCAAGTTCCATGTGGAGTATTCCAAACAAACTGGAACTCCTCCAGCAGAACGAGACGATGACAAAGATTGCTGCCTTGGCGAAGAAAACTGGAGTCATTACGTCACTAGACGAGATCAGCGATTCCTTGTCACATGATATGCCACATAAACCACAGCCAGGGGGCGCTGGTCGCTCTCCGACATCCGCCGTCATGGACCAGCACACGAGAGACCTGACCATCAACAGCTCAATCCGCGAGATATTCCTCCACTACTTCCTGCAGATCTTCTGTTCGTACGAGTCGTTTGTGATCCACGGTGGACAGGACATGGAGACGTGGCTCTCCAACCGCGAGTCCATGCAGAACTTTGACCGTGCGTCGTTCCTCAGCGACCACCCGGACACGCACCTTCCATTCCTGTCGGCGTTCGTGGAGACGCAGCCGTTCGTGTCGTTCATAGACAATAAGATCCTGTCGCAGTGGGAGGATCCGGAAATGAACCTGCACATCTTTGAGAACCGACTGCGATCGTTCAAGGAAGATGCTGGGGACCAGCGGATACGACGGTTCTACCACAGCGGGTGTGCCAAGGAAGCAGGTCGGTATGAGGTGTCAGTGTGGTACATTTTCTTATGCAACTACCTAATTTATAGATCTACAAAGAATTATTCAAGTAAATGTATACGATGTACATTATTGTAGATTTTGTTTGGCAACAATGTCTGCATCTGATGTACATGATGTACCATTTTGGATGCATTGTTTTCCAGAAAGCCTTGTAGAAAAGAGAGGCACACAAGTCGACTACGTCGCTCCACCGCCACATGCCCTCGAAGGCGTCACAAGACGATATCGACCTGGGATATTTCCTCTATTACACCACCAAGTCCTCAACAGAGAACCCACCAACAAGTCAGTCACTACACTGTAATCAATATGATATGATACTATCAATGTCGGTGTTATGCTCAGATCTCCAGTTTTGCATCGTTTGACAGTGGAATGTGCTTGTAAGGTATCGCTTTGTTTGATCGCTCAAATGGTCGAGCTATAGAAGTATTTCCAAAACGTCACTGTTGGCAGGTCGAAGCGATGTGGCGGGGAGTGGAAGCGAGACAGAGTGTACTCAGAACGATTCAGTATCTCCGCAGAGCAGAAAGAGGTGGGTTGAAGCAGGACCATGTGCATCTTGATATGAACCATGACAGCGATTTATATGTGGTAATTGATGAAATATTCAGGGAGCAATACTTATCATTTCAACGGATGTTTCCTACAGCGACTACTCCAAGAGACGAGGAACAAAGGCTCGATACAGCCCAAGCTCTCTGAGATGAACCAGGCAGCGATGGCTAAGACCAACTGGAAGTTTGTCGAGTCACTGCTCAAAGAAGTCAAGGGAAAGGTAGGCAGAGTGACAATCTGGTGTAGAACACTAACTGTTTGGAGTTCGTAAATGTTCAAGGTACCTGTATCTGAATTGTATGAAGTTGTAAAGATGTACACTCAGTTATAAGCTTCTTCGGATGGAAACGATTTTAAGCAAGTTTGGACAACTGGACTGCGACATAAATAACGCCACATACATTAATCAGAAACTTATAAGAGATATGTTTCTGCTGATATTTAGAGAAATCGTCTTGATTAACCAAAATTAAGATAATGTTTATACATCATAATGTATTATTTTACCGAAATTTTCTCAACAACTTCACTTTCACCTCTTTCGCCACTATTCTCACACAGACAAAAAGAATGTTGGTGGAGAAGATGGGGCAGGAGGCTGTGGAGCTGGGACACGGCGAGGCTTCCATCACCGCAGCCGAGGAGAACACGCTCATAGCCAGCCTCTGTGACCTCCTCGAGAGAATCTGGAGTCACGGCCTGCAGCAGAAACAGGTACAGTGTGGTAATAGGGGCAGTGTGGTAATAGGAGCAGTGTGGTAACAAGTAAAATGTGTGGGAATAGGGGTAGTGTGGTGATAGGGTTGGACAGTCTCGTTGTGCATACATCTGTAAATGACGTTTTGGCGACGTCATACAGTCCTTTTGGGGATAAACAATACCACGTGGTCAGTTTTGCTCAATTAAGGTGATTTCTTCAGCAGTCTAAACATTTATTATTCCACATATTGCTCTAATTCTTTCTTTTACTCTATGAAATTGTTCCCAAATATTTATTGCCAATATTGAAAAAAAGACAAGTGTAAAGTGATATGTTCAAAATGCCGCCATTTTAGGTTGTGTTTTTGGAGTTATTTTTCATCAACAGATTCGATTATAACAAAGTTGTTCATATGCTGTTTGAACTAAAATGATACTGAATATGTGTGACACCATTGATAGTTCCACAAACCACGGGTGAGCATAAAATTAAACATCTAAAATTCGACCAACATGACTTTTCGTGTGGCCAAGGTCATATCAACATTCCCCCAAAACATATTATATTCAGAACGTGCAATGAACGGGATATAATGATGTGTTATTACGATTTATTGTCTCAGCAGCAGGAGAAAGTCTTCAATAACTGTGATGTGATGTCTTGACGGATTTTCGATAATTTGCTTGCATTTTACAAAAAACCGAACATGATGAATTTTCAAAATCTGACCGAATATTTGGCTGGTAAGTTGTTTGTCCCCATGTTGACGAAATCACGTAAAATAACGCAACGTTTTAAATCTCACTGTCCAGCCCCATAGGGGCAGTGTGGTAACAGGTAAAATGTGTGTTAATAGGGGCAGTGTGGTAATAGGGACAGTGCAGTCATAGGGACAGTGTGTTAAACGGTATATTGTGGTAAGAGGTATCGTGTGGTAATAGGGACAATGTAGTAATAGGTTCTGTGTTGTAATAGGTACAATGTAGTAACAGGGACATTGGTACAGAATGGACTATTTATGTACAACTATTGTAAATCAGTATTGTTATATCTGAGTTGATTCCTGACCGTTCCTCTTTCTCCCACACTCCAGGGCCGGTCGGCGCTGTGGTCATTCCTCGTCAACTTCCAGGAGGTGGAGGAGGCTCGGCAGTCCGATAAACCCATCGACCCCAGCATGCTGACACCTGGTGAGTGAGGGTGCTGACACCTGGTGACTGATGTGTGAACCATTACTAAACAGCTTGTCTTGAAGTGTGTGGTGTTAACATTTCAGAGTGCAGTGGTTTTCATGATAAATATTGATATTTGATGGGAATGCACCTCATTTATGTAATATATTAACTTAATAAATGCATCTGTATTATAAAAGATGTATGAATAATGTTTGTTTAATATAGACCCTTTGTTGGGTATTCGTCTATCATTAAGTTAATGGAATGGTAAATGATTCTGCACATTTGTTGAAATGAAATGTACTATTCATGCCAGTGGGTACCATCAACATTGTGGTCTGTCATTGTTCAGTTGTCGCTTCCTTCTATTGTCACTGAAAAACTCGTTGCCAATTTTGTACATGTAACATTTATGCAGTATTGAAAAGCTTTGAATTCTTTTCATGTCTGTGACTCTGTTAAACTCCATCTTTCCCTATTGTACAAAAAAAAAGACCAGAAACGTAAAGCCAAGTGGCGCTTTCTAGGTAACCATGGCAACCCCTGGCTACAGTCCTGACACTGGCTTACAGTGGAGCAACTCGAAAATAATTTCGCATAATAACACTGCTGCCAGCTTTTGATGTCTATGTTTTCGTCTTCGGTTCACATTTATCATATTTGAGTCTCATTCTTTTGTCCATCCTTAGAAATTTGGACTTGGAAATTTGGGATTTAGTTCTAGCGTCTATTCATAACTAGTGTGATCAATCAAACTACATTCTTTGCCTCCGATTCAGAACATAATTAACAAAACCACACAAATGATAAATAGCAAAATAATAGCAACAGAGAAAAAATACAGAAGAAATAGTAAATTTCCAAGTTGGTTTCTTGGATGGTACGTAGTCACCATGGCTGATACGAACGGAGATACGCAAAAGATTTGCAGCATGAGCTCACCAGATCTCTGTTAGAAAGTTAAGGCTTGGTGTTTGATAAGGACGGCTTGATGACGTTTTGATGCATGAACGCCTGGTGGATCAGTGGACGAGATGGACGTTTTGAGCCATTTTCACTCTGTCAAATTGAGTTTTATGTGCAGAACAGAGTTCCATCGGGAATGAGGTAGACAACTCCAGTCTTCGTGATTGATTTTCTTTTTCCTTTTGTCGCTGGAGACTTATCAGAAATTTTGCTTTCATTTTAGTGCAACTGAGCTTTACGATTCTTCAAAGCAGGGAACCTTCGCTTCATTATGCACCGTTTGAACAGAGATACAAGTCAATGATTGACTTGCCAATATTTTTGATTCGTTGCAGATTTATTTTGCTTTCAAAACTGATTCATGATATGAAATGGCTTGAATTATGTATGATTTTACTTCAAATAATGATGTTTTTCCTTTTTTGCTGCCTTTTCTTTGATCACATGACTGTCATGTGATATAGCTATGGCGTGGGTCATTTTGCGACGGAGATATGACTGTATGTTCCAAGGACAAAGTTGATGTTGTTCTTTGGTTTATCTCGATGTCCGAAAATGTATATGGTTTGATATGATTTCTTCTTGATAGCCACTCATATGTTTGTTTCAGTTTTGTTTACCGTTTCAGTTGAACGGTTTTGTGTTTAGTAGATATATTTTTTTAAACTTTATTTGTGTATTGAGGGTGGGTATCACAAATACAGAGTCTGTAATATTTAGATATTGACTGGGGTTGGCACTCATAGTTTGCTGATAGTTTGCACAAATACATGACATCATAGACATACATGCAATGAAATTATGACTATTCCCAGCAAATGTTTTCCTTGTTTACATTCGTT
Organism: Terebella lapidaria; assembly: GCA_949152475.1. NCBI lineage: Eukaryota > Metazoa > Annelida > Polychaeta > Terebellida > Terebellidae > Terebella > Terebella lapidaria. The sequence goes on along the minus strand of OX424558.1, from coordinate 22,509,541 downwards.
CAATTTTGGGGGGGAGTGCAAATATTGCTGGATAATTGTGGAATTATAGTAGCATTAGGAATAAACATAAGATCTGTAGTTCAGTTGGTTATTTTATGCATGTGCCATAGCCCAGTTTGATGTGTTATTGTTCTGTTGTTAGAAGTTGAAAATTTATTTGCTCTTTTAAGTCATCAAATTCAGTGTTTTGTGAAGCATGTTTAGCATAGAACATGACTGTGTAGAACTACAATTAATGTTGATAATATCAGTGATCACTTTCCACTGTGACAGCTTCATTGTATTTGACTATTAAAGACAGTGAATTAGAATCTACTTTTGAATGTGATGATTAAAATTTCAATGAAAATTATACCAAGCTGATAACATAATGGGCTAGCGTCTAGCCATGCTAAATTTGTATCCATTCCATCCAACTTAAATTATCCCAATACACTTTAATCTTTTTATTAGTTGCTCATGCCTTGTCCGTTGACCATCAAGATGTTCCAAATTGTTTATGTTTCTGATGACTACTCGACGTTTATAACTGGCACTTTCACAATTACAGACCTGTCATCATCGACGTTCGAAGGCGAATCTTCCCCGAATGCCCCGAGCGGTCTCCAGACGTGGCCAATCAGGCGACACCGCCGGAGACCGAGCCGGGGCCTAGAGCTGCCAGTACTCAGTCCATTGCCAGCCTCTGCCGTCACAGACATCAAGTGAGAGTGTAGCTAGATGAAATATATCACTGTTGCATTCATAATCCACCATGTTGTGTAGAATTTAGATAACCGTGCATATTGTTTGAATTTCACAAGAAATTTTTCGTTCTCGTATTGCACTTTACAGTAAATTCATGATGTCATGGTGATATTAAATGCAATTACTATTAAAAGATCACCACAAGCAGTGACAAGCACTGATTATATTGATCAAATCACGATACTTTACTGCAGAAACGTGATACAGATGTCAGACATCAAAACAGACGTGGGGCGGGCCCGGGCGTTTGTGCGCCTCGCTCTCGAGAAAAAGGTCCTGGCCAAGCACCTTAAGGAACTGTGTGTCAATGCTGATTTACTCAGGTAAGGTGGGGAATGGTGAGATTACCATGAAGAAAGTGATGTTTTCTGACTTAGCATACAAACAACATGTGTTGTGAGTTTGAGTGAATCATGTTATGTCATATTTATGTGTGTGATATACTTTACCAGGGGTGTATACAAGCGATACGCGTTCTTACGCTGTGAGGATGAGAGAGAGCAGTTCATGTTCCACCTCCTGTCTCTCAACGCGGTGGACTACTTCAGCTTCACCAACACCTTCACCACCACAGGTAAAGATCACTAGAACCTGTCATGTGTGGCATTCCGCAACCTCGCTGATACAGTACTCGAGCAGGCTAACTCCCACGTACAATGCTCAAGTGTCTACTCCCTGTCCGTAAACACTTTCCTTTTACTCAGGAATCACAGTACTAGTAATAGACGAAACAACTCCCAACAAAATCTTCTAAACATTGCTGATTTCAATTTAGTGAATTCTGTTTACCACATTTAGTGATATTGTGCATTTGTTCTTATATTTGTACACTTTTATATTGTAATTTCTCTGCAGTGATTCCATACCGAATTTTGATATTCCCACGGCTCAACAGCAGTGGAACATCAACAACGGCGAATTGTTACCTCAGCATCTCAGGAAAACTCGGCGAGACTGACAAAATCCCTCTCCCGAAACACGAGCTCGATATCAGCATCCAGGTATGTAATAACATGAATACAGGCTTGATATCAGCGTCCAGGTATGTGATAACATGAATACAGGCTCAATATCAGCCTCCAGGTATGCAATAACGCAGGCAATGTCTCGATATCAGCATCCAGGTATGTGATGACATGAATACAGGCTCGATATCAGCCTCCAGGTATGTGATAACATGAATACAGGCTTGATATCAGCCTCCAGGTATGCAATAACGCAGGCAATGTCTCGATATCAGCATCCAGGTATGTGATGACAGGAATACAGGCTCGATATCAGCCTCCAGGTATGTGATAACATGAATACAGGCTCGATATCAGCCTCCAGGTATGTGATAACATGAATACAGGCTTGATATCAGCCTCCAGGTATGTGATAACATGAATACAGGCTTGATATCAGCCTCCAGGTATGTGATAACATGAATACAGGCTCAATATCAGCATCCAGGTATGTAATAACATGAATACAGACTCAATATCAGCATCCTTGTATGTAATAACATAGGCAATGTCTATGTATCAGCACCCAGGTATGTAATAACATTGGCAATGTCTCGATATCAGCATCCAGGTGTGTAATAACATGAATACAGCTTCGATATAAGCATTCAGGAATGTGATGACACAAATATCAGCCTCCAGGTATGTTGTAACCCATAACATGCTCTGAGTCTGAACCATGCAGGTAATTTAGTTTTCATGAAAATTTGCTGTTTTTCAGAACAAAAACCTTGGTGTGTTGACAACGTTGAGTATCGGCCATGACAACGGCGGGATGTCGCCCAAATGGCTGCTAGAACACGTTCTCGTCAGAAATGAAGTCACCGGACACACCTACAGGTCGGTACCTTTGTCGAGGAATCAGAAGGTAATGATATTTCTGTATTGAGCAAAAATAGCGATATATAGGGTGTGAATGTTGACAGGTTCCCGTGCGGGCGGTGGCTGGGTCGCGGTGTAGACGACAGTGCCTTAGAACGACTGCTGGTGGCTGAGCCTGTACATCCGTCCACCGATCATAACGGTCAGTACACCAACCAGGGACGTTATGATTTTATGCCATACATGACAGCAGACACATTTCTTGATGATTGATGTTGCACCTTGTACAGAGCTGATGGAGAAATGTCGCACACCACCGCGCTGTCGATCTCCCAGCATGCCTCGCAAGTCTAACGAGCCAAGTACGTATTATACACGTATAACTACATTCTGAGGTGTGTGTTTGTGAGATGAGAAGGCAGGTGTGAATATTGATTATTGTTCTGAATACATGTACAAACTGGTATCATTGTTATGCAGAGTTACAGACATCAGATATCCAAGAAATGTTAGGTGATGCTGTCAACAATCTTGTCAAGCACTTCTATAAACCGGAGAAAGAGGTACCCAAACTAGGCTACAGTCTTTGTTTCCACACTTAATTAAAAAAAAGTATGCCTTATGATCAATGCTCCTACTCTTGTTGATATTTGTTAGATCATAGCTTGCTCAATAAATTTTGATCTCTGTATGCATGGTGTGTTACTTGTCATATTTCCCAGCGTGGGAGCCTGACCAGTCTGCTCTGTGGGGAGTATGGTCTCGTCTACTGCATGGAGCATGTGTTCCAGTGCGGCTTCAAGTCAACACGACTCTTCAGAAACAGGCTCTTTGTTTGGGAGTTCCTAGGTTAGATTTCTGAGGTTTTGAGTGTGTAGTCTTGTGCAAGAGATTAACTGCTGTCATCTCAGAGTCAGCAGCCAAACTGCGCTATCTTAGAGTCAATCTGAGTATAAATATTGCGAGAACTTAACATATCGGTGAGAGAGAAATTAACAAATGTTTGCGCATCTTTCTCCCAAACAGAGAAGGTACAAGCCCACTACGAGAGTCTGCTTTTGGACAAGGAACACATTGAGATCAACAGTAACATGCGCAAGACGATGAACTCCTTCAATTACGTCATCTCCAAGATCAACCACGCATCTGAGTCCATCGGCAAGGACGGCCGCTTCCAGATCTTCATCTGCATCGGAGTCAGGTACACATGCAGAACAACACACTAGTCCCATTCTTGTATATGTCACTTTACAAATGTGTAAGATAGGATTCTTAGATCGCTCAGCTTTGTTCTCTCGATGGTCCCAATCTGACCGGTCAGATTCATCCTTTTTTCCTGCCAGGGACCGATGGTTGCAGCACTGGATCCGGGCGATCGGGAAGACTCCCATCACACAGCAGTTCTACGAGGAGCACTCGTTCCTGAGGGAGAAGGACCTCATCCACTTCATCGTCCAGATCCTGGAGCCCCTCCGAGAGTTCTCCTTCGTCCTTGAGGCCTCCCTTGTGAAGGGAGTCCAGCTGTAGTCATGGGCAACCATCTGTCATCGGCAACCAGCTGTCATATAGCTATTACTGCCCTGATATCAGTGTTGGGCTTGGACACCTTTTGCACCTCTCAACTTCGAGCATAATTGCAACTTGGTAGAGTGGAGTGACAGCACTAGATGATATCACGACATCGGCAAAACAAATGATGTGTTTCTGCATTTCAAACTAGAAATTGATAAAACATAAGAGAGACGTGGTTTTCGGCATGGATACAGAACTCCACAAGCTGTTGCTATGGTCACAAATGTGCATTTCAAGCTGTTATCACAGGAAAGAACAATTAGAAGATTGGGTGTTTGTATAATTGTAATGATTATGAAAGTTCAGTCGTATGCTGAAATTTCTGTCTTCAACTGCCAGAACTTATATTCTAGTCAGGATTTTGGTTTTCTCACATCAAACTCATGAAGACTCCAATGCCTGCTGTCCAGCGCAGCAGTGTTGGACCGCACATATTCAAGTCATGGCTGTAAACACTGGATACATTAGCTGATTTCTGTAGCAGTTCTCTAGGGTTAGCCGCTGACTCACTAACCGGCTACCTGCTGAGAAATTTATTTAGCAGTTGACTGATGTAATCGTGTGTGGAACAACTCATATCCTTGTACATGCTGATATAGGGAGGGTACAAGACAATTTATCTCAAGAACACGTCTCAGAATGCTGTTGTCTCATTTGTGTCTTGCTTGTCTGGTGAAAAGGAATTTAGACGAATAGAGCGATATTTTGATACGAAACGTTTTTCTGACTTGTGCAGTGGATATTATTCAAAGCATTTTGGTACAAATTTTCTGTAAAATGAACTTGGTTTAATCACTGTTGGGTAAAATATAAATTTGATTTCACAAGTTTCTTCTGATTGTGGTCAGGTTCAGTGCTAATTGATATACTATTATGAAGAATGTATTGTTGTGAAATTGTGGTTTCGTCAAATTTTAGTGAAGCGTGAATTCGTTTCTGTTGGTTTGCATGTGTATCATGTTTTGCTGTTTGGAGACAGACTAGTCACAATGTTCGTTGCTCATCTATAGTTTTTGTATTGTACATCATCAAACGTCAACAGTGCTTAAAACTCTGCATGTCATCTGCATCACCATAAGTATTTATTTACGTAACGGGCATTTATACTTAAAAACAAATCAAAACCGTACTTAAGTTGTTTTGTATCCTATCTGTGGAGCTTTGGTATTGAGTGCAGTACTTAGCATTTACTACCGGTCACCCATCACATTATCATAGATACTCATTAAGCAATACTCAGTCCGTTCATCGTGTTAATATCATTGCTGTAGAAAGGCAATCTACATATAAGTGCAAGCTTCTATACAATTTAATGTAGGTTACTGCTTAGTGCAATGAAGGTGTCATTTCTGATGGGAAAATAAGGCAGGTTGACACAATTTCGTCATTTTGTTTTTGTTGTGCTGGCCGTTATTGTCTTGTATTTACTAGTATTATGTTGCTACTTTTTTGCATTAAATAATCTGTATATATTATTCATTTCTCAGCAATAGTTAACCAGCACAATTCCAAAAGGAAAGCAGTTTAGGGAATTTCCACGAACTCTGCAAACTACGTTGAAATATCGAGCGACGGATTGAAGCATAATTTTGTTTGAATCATCAGTAATTTTGAGGCATAATGTCCATATGAAATGCATTTCTTCGCCATTCGAATCATTCCATTGCACAGCATATGTTGGTAGTAATGCTGGCTGCGGTTGGAAGTAAACTAAAAAAAATAAATGAGATAATGATGTTCAAATAATACACTGAGTGATGTATTTTAAATATGGTGTCAAAACTATTACATGTAGTGATATAAGGTGTCAGAGATAGCAAAAAATACTATATTGTTGGAAGGAAATGTCACAAAATCAGATTTTGGGGAATAGATTTCCTTTGTTTGTTGTTTTCAAAATCCGGATGCAAAACTTGAAGTAGCAGATTTATTATGAGATGTTATTGTGCAAATATGTTAATCTATTAAGACTCTTATGTAAAGTGCACTGTTTGCCATCCAAACATCTAGTCACTAGATCAGCTGTTTTGATACAATATTATTCAAGGAATATTGCTGACAATTTCATTCATCCCGTTATCAAGCGATTTTCGGTTGTGTTCCATTAAATTTCACAAGATTCACCTTTGATTTGTGTTCAAAACTGCATAATAATGTTTCACAGAAAAAAAAACGTTCCAGCTGAGACAAAATCAATCAAATTATTCTTAGTTTTATTATTGCGTTTGTATATAAGATATTTTTATGAAAATTCTTGTTATGTTATTAATGTTGTTGACTATGTAACCAAGTATTATTTAGTTATTTGGGATTTTTTTGTAGGATTTTTTGTGGCAATGTTTTCCACTTTTTGTGTAATATTTTTGTACCTATTATGAATCAACACCTGGGAGGTTCCAGCTTCACCCACCAAGTAGCAAATTAACTACCGGTACTCGAAAACTAACACTGAAAATGTCGTATCACTAATATTCCTGAGAATCCACTCTAATTCTGGCTAGTCTCGCTGGATGGACCCCAGTGGTCTGTCTGGTGATAATGTTGCTGCTGATTTTATTACCAAACAATATTCAAACTATCATTGTTTTTTTTTCAGTATTACACAATAATTATTGGGCTAGTATTTGTGGATGATCTCACTATAAAAATAGCTGTTTAGTACATGTAGTATGATTATTGATTAGGTTATCTTGATGTATTTCCACCATTTCAGTATCAATATCAAGAAAATAATTGATTATTCCGAGATAATCTTTTCACCATTTTCATGCCTGTTTATTGCTGTAATTGACGCTTATCACAATTTGTGTCATTTTGCTTCTCATAGACTTGGAAGAAGTAATAGGTTTATAGCATTTTATCATCGATTTGTTGATATTCTGCCAAGTTGGAAACTTGGAAAGTTTTTTGGCAAATTAATCAGAAATTGTATATGAATTTTTTGAAATAATATTAGTTGGATCTTTTGTCCTGTTGGCACTGTCCTTTTGTTGAATTTTTAGCCAGAAAAGAGAGTCAAAATTTGTCAGGTCTGGTTTTTGTTCTGAGAAGATTTCCAGTCATGATTTAGAGAAATTTTGATAATCGACAAATCATGAAATGCAACAGCTGCTTTGTTAACGCTGCCCCTGTACATTGTACCTCTATGTTAAAACACATGATATCTATTTTGCTATTTTGACATAATGCGAGGTAGAAATGTCCGCATGAGACCGTTTATGAAGAACATGTGCAATATTTATGTTCCATGTCTGAACGTGAACCCAATAAAATGTGCTATAAAATTTGGATGTGTAATGTTCTGCAGTATTGTGACGTCATTGGATTGAGATGACGTGCGTATTCGAATGCCATTGAGTAACATAACCACTATCCCTACAAAATAGTACATGCAACCAGAGATTCAGTTACCGCAATGTTGTGTGTAGAAGGAGAGGGGTTTTTGATTTGGAAAAAAAAAATTGCTATGAAATTAATTGTCGGAAATCATACACGACCTCATCACTTGGAAGAATGACAAAACATTGACAATGGTAAGTAAGTGCATCTAGAGATTGAATTTCGGAAGAGTTGAATTTCAAAAAGTAGCTTGTTTACGGCTGGGTGTTGTTCATGGTGCTTTGGGAAGGCGTCGGCCCAAGTGTATTTCTTATATTCAGTAAAGATTAAAAAGGTGTGAGACGGGTGAAATGGTATGTTTTCAATGGCACATAGTATCGCGGGGCAGTAAAGGTGTTTGGGCCAAGTAGTTTGTTCAGGATTGGGTGTTGTTCCTGATGCCATAAAAAATGGTGTTCAGGATTGGGTGTTGTTCCTGATGCCATAAAAAATAGTGTTCAGGATTGGGTGTTGTTCCTGATGCCATAAAAAGACATTTGTTCAGGATTGGGTGTTGTTCCTGATGCCATAAAAAATAGTGTTCAGGATTGGGTGTTGTTCCTGATGCCATAAAAAGACATTTGTTCAGGATTGGGTGTTGTTCCGGATGCCATAAAAAATGGTGTTCAGGATTGGGTGTTGTTCCTGATGCCATAAAAAGAGGTTCAGGTTTGGGTGTTGTTCCTCATGCCATAAAAAGTGGTATTCAGGATTGGGTGTTGTTCCTGATGCCATAAAAAGAGGTTTGTTCAGGATTGGATGTTGTTCCTGATGCCATAAAAAGTGGGAGCTGCCAGGACTGTACTGTACTGTCGGTGCGTCATAGAGCGAAACGGACGTTATTCTCGGACTCGTGCCCTAGACAAACACGTCTGATGGGTATTAAGGATGACCTTTGACCTTGACCTTGAATTTTTCTGCCGAGTCGGCATTTTTTGTTTTCGTCGATATCTCAGAAACGGTGCGTGAAACGAACGTGAAACGAACGTTATTTTCGGACTCGTCACCGTAGACAGATATGTCTGAGGGGGTATTATGGATGAACTTGGACCTCGACCTGACATTTTTTAGCCGAGTCGACATTTTTTGTTTCTGTCGATATTTCAGAAACGGTGCTTCGGACGTTATTTTCGGACTTGTCGCGCTAGACAAACATGTCTATGGGGTATTGTGGATTAACTTTGACCTCGACCTCAAATTTTTTTGCTGAGTTGACAATTTTTATTTTCGTCGATATCTTGAAAATAGTGTGTCGTAGAGCCCATGGTAAACATGTTATAAATATTATAAAATAGTCTTAACACCGAAATGCCTCCAAGGCATCTTTAGGCCTTGACGTCTAGTTGTCTTGTATTTACTAGTATTATGTTGCTACTTTTTTGCATTAAATAATCTGTATATATTATTCATCTCCCAGCAATAGTTAATCACCAGTTTGTATGTTTTCAAAAGGAAAGCAGTTTAGGAAATTTCCACAAACTCTGCGAACTACGTTGAAATATCGAGTGACGGATTGAAGCATAATTTTGTTTGAATCATCCCGATGCCATGAAAAGAGGTTTGTTCAGGATTGGGTGTTGTTCCTGATGCCATAAAAGAGGTTTGTTCAGGACTGGGTATGTTCCTGATGCCATAAAAAGTGGGAGCTGCCAGGACTGTACTCATAGAACGCTTGAAGATAGAGCTTAGATATTGGCACCTCAAATAGGAAGTCATATACGGCGACTTGTGTGGTGACCTTGAATTTGATATTGAATGACCTTGAAAGGTCAAAACAGCCATTTTTGGGTCGAACAATGCTCAAATTTGCACCTGGTTTATCTTTTCTCGAAAACTATCTGATCAGTTTTTAGAATTTTGTTTCAAAAGATTCCCCTGATGTACCTTTATGATGTATATAAGTTTAGTTGCCATTGAATCGGCGGTCTCCATGTTGCGGCCATTTTGAATTTTCGACGGGTCGGTGAAAAAGATTTTTTTGCCCTAAATCATGTTACCATCCATTTTGGGTCATTTCTAGGCAAATAAAAAAATTTCACCGTTTGAAAAAAAAATTTGGACTTGAAAAATTTTCGCCACTTTTTTTCCTTCATAATGGGAGCTGCCAGGACTGTACTCATGGAACGCTTGAAGACAGAGCTTAGATATTGACACTTTCAAATGGGAAGTCATATACATGTATGGCGACTTGTGTGGTGACCTTGAATTTGACCTTGAAAGGTCAAAACAGCCATTTTTGGGTGAAAAATGCCCAAATTTACCTGTACAGATGAAATGCAAGTAGATAGAGCTTCAGTTTGTATTATGAACATGTGGGAAGTCATATATGGAACAAGTAATGATGACCTTGATGTTGACCTTGGATGACCTTGAGTGCTAAATATCTGACTTGAAATCTGTAAAGTGGCCTCTGAAGCTTAAACTTTTGCACATACAGGTTAGGATTGTGTATAAGCCTATAAAAAGTCATGTATATATGGCACATCTTTTGGTGACCCTGAACTTGACATCTAACGACCATGAAGGGCAAATCTCAAAATCTTAAATTTGCCTCTACAAATGAAATACTTGTTGATAAAGCTTATATGTTTGTATTATGAGCATATGTGAAGTCATATGCAGCATACCTAATGGAAACATTGAAATTCACAATGGTAAATCTCAAAGTCATATGTCACTTACAATGCTTAAAACCCAAATTGTCCAGTGTCCTATCTTAGCCCTTGGGCTAATTTTCCTGATGCCATAAGAAGAGGCCTTTTCAGGATTGGATGTTGTTCCTGATGCCATAAAAAGAGGCCTGTACAGGTTTGGGTGTTGTTCTTGGTGCCATAAAAAGAGGCCTGTTCAGGTTTGGGTGTTGTTCTTGATGCCATAAAAAGAGGCCTGTACAGGTTTGGGTGTTGTTCTTGATGCCATAAAAAGAGGCCTGTACAGGTTTGGGTGTTGTTCTTGATGCCATAAAAAGAGGCCTGTTCAGGTTTGGGTGTTGTTCTTGATGCCATAAAAAGAGGCCTGTTCAGGTTTGGGTGTTGTTCTTGATGCCATAGAAAGAGGCCTGTTCAGGTTTGGGTGTTGTTCTTGATGCCATAAAAAGAGGCCTGTTCAGGTTTGGCTGTTGTTCTTGATGCCATAAAAAGTGGTCTGTTCAGGATTGGGTGTTGATCCGGATGCCATAAAAAGTGGTCTGTTCAGGATTGGGTGTTGATCCGGATGCCATAAAAAGTGGTCTGTTCAGGATAGGGTGTTGTTCCTGATGCCATAAAAAGTTTGTTCAGGACAGTTTGTTCAGGACTGTGTGTTTCTCTTCGTATCAACGCCAGGAGCCCATTCAATTTTCAGCAATTCATTGGATGGTCGAGTTTCGTAAACATACCAAATTGTGCCGGAAATCTTATGTACTCCCATTACGTGATGCGGTATAACCATAGCACTACAAGAGAGTTCTATGGTATAAACGTACATGTATCTGCGTGCCACTGGTAGGCACAATCCGGTTACAATACCGAGGTAATGCTATGTAATTGCTTTACTTTAAGCTACTTAGCTTCTCCTGTGCCCACATACTGCACACGGCAATCAATCGATTGTTGTGGTGCCATTGTATGGTGAACATATAAAACTATAACGTAATAGACGATTACGATACTTGTTAACACCCTTCTCTTGACGTGATATTTAGATGACGTAAAACCCACATCGCATTACCCAACTTCATGTTTGTGTGCATTATTACATACCACGTGATTTATTTCTGGCTCTACACGCAGACGGTACGCTGATTATATGGACGAAATGAAAGCAATATCAAATTCATATAAATTTACTAAATAAACATCCACAAAAAGATATCCTGTTGACGTGACAGTTGCGCATTTACAACCCTATATATAGTAGAGTCGTTGTCATGGAAATGGGAAGATGTTCAGAGGAACAAGATCAGCAATTGATCGGGACAAGGTATTTATCATGACATGAGACATAATGAAATTCATGTAAATACACTGTGCTGCCCGTATTGATAGCGCACGTGTATTTTCATGTTACAACTATCTAACGAACACTCATAAAATGTGACGTATAAAAGTAAGCCCCAGTCTCACTGGGATCCTGGTACGTAGTACGTAGTCTACCGTGGTCTGACCCGTGTTGGCACCGTAGAGTCACCTCTACCGGGATGTACTGTGAAGTGCCGTGCCACGGCTGGGCGGATTTAAAGGTATGGAAAGGAACGGGGGGGGGGGGGGAGAGGGGGGGGGGGGGGGGTGTCCGGGGCTCGCACTGGCCCATAATGACCTAGCCAAATAGGCATGGGGCCTGGGGCCCGCCTAGGGCCCCAGAAACCAACGACCTCCAGACGCTCTATGGTGAATTCTGAGACTCTGGGAGCTCGAAAATGTTGCTATCAAACAGTCTCTTTATATAAAGCCATATACTTTCAACTCAAACAAGAGTAAATGTTCATTATAAAGTGAAAAATAACTAACACTACATTATACCTGAAACATTTAGACAGTGTTGTTTTTGGCCATATAATACACTATAATACGGAGGCGGGTCTAGAATTGGGGAGAGAGCAGTCCCCGGAAGCCATAGCCATTTTTATGTTCTGAGATAGTTAGCTTCCTGGCCTCTCCTGGATATTCTACTTAAATGTACCCCGATGATACCTCTGCTCTGAAAATTTGGTTTCAAGCATGTTTCGGCCTGGGATCTGGGGTCCGCTTCTTTATGTTCTGTGGCAGATTCCTGGCCTCTCATGGCTATACATTCCACACAATCCCATTATCATACATTATTATCAAATATATTTCGCCATTAATTTTTCGGGGGAGGGGGGGGGGGGGAAGCTTTGAAGAATATCCGTTTTCATTCTCTAATTAAAAATATATATTATTATTTCCAAGTTATTAACAACTGATGTTGGCATGTGTTGCCAGGCAGTTTGACAAAACAATGAGGCGTGGGTGTTGATACGTTGGATTCTCTGTCGTGGCTCTCAAAGGTTTAAAATGTGAAGAAATCACTTGCCTCCCCTCCCCTTTAAACCCGGCCTTGCATTCTGCATTCAATCAGACACACTAACGTATGGAATAACTGGGATGTGATGGTAGGTAACTGAGCTTCACTAAAATGCTTCCTGAGTTTTGCAGTAGATTCATTTGCTCCATAATTCCATGATGATATTTGAGACCAAAGAGAGCCCGCCTCAGAAGCGAAATGTTTTTTTTAAAAGTTTTATCGTCATGTGAGCTATAATTGTCAAATGTGGAGCGGAAGATACTTTCGGACATTGGGATCATTGGGGGGCATTGGTCTTCGTGCCCAGAAGCCAAATGATATTTTTAGTATTGTAGTATAGTCTGTACGAAATACTGACTCTGACCATTACAGAACCCAAGTATCTATTATTTCATGGTGAGATTTGAGTCCAAAGAGGAGCCATGAAAATTATTGTGAAGTATATGGCAGAAAATACTTTCAGACGTGGGGCCTGGGGTCCGCCTAGGGCCCCAGAAGCTTAATGCTTTCCTTAGTTGTATGGTACATTTTGTACTTACTCTGACCATAGAACCAAGGTACCGAGGTACCCAACATTTAATGATGAGATGTGAAACATAGATACTTTCATGCAGGCGTGCATATCCATTTAATTACATGATAAGATTTGAGATCAAAGAAAAATATCAAATCTTGTTAAAACCTAAAAAAGAAAACTGCCCAGCAAGATATCCGTAGGGACCTACTGAAGTAAGAACCATGTCATAGACCTACACTTAATACATATGTGGTATTATATAGTCTTGCCCTTATTTCTTTTCTCCTCTCTCTCGCTCTCCATAATTATTTGAGTTTGTGAGTTCCAATATTGTTGTTGATAAAAGTTACCGACACGTGTTAGTTCTCTGCTGATAAGGTACCGTGATATTGTGTGTGGAATATACACGACTTTTTTTCACTGGTGAAATCTTAAAATTTCAATAAATTAAACGTTGAATTTTCAAGAAAAAAACTTGAATTTTCAAGATTAAAAGTTGAATTTTCAAGAAAAAAAAATTTCAAGAGATTTCAAGATTCGAGATTTCAAGATTCGAAATTGAAATTTCAAGATTTAAACTTCTTGAAATTTCAAGATTTCATCAGTAAAAAAAAAGTCGTGTGGCCCTAATGTGCTTCCGTATGAATAATAGATATATTTTTATATATTCATTTTTGCCCCTGCAACGAGCTCTAATTTTGCTTTTTTCTGGACTTTTTTTTCGGTTACCGAACTTTGGGTCCGATAACCCATTGCCATGGCTTTGCGTCCGTCGTCCGTTCCCGTCCGTCTACATTTTTATCTTTAAAGTTTACGATCGAATCTTTATGACTCTTTGCACAAAAATGCCAAAAACATATTCAAAGATAGAGGTATTTTTTATATCAAAAACATGCACACCAGTCCGTTGACTGAAAAAATTCGGTTATAATTACCCATAATTCAACATTGAAGTGATTATTTCGTCCAAATTTGCTGTTTTCAAACGCATAACGTCATATTGATGATTGGTTGAAAGTCCTAGAACAACCAAAGGAATTTCACATTTTAACCACTCTAAGCTAGTCCCTCACTAGAGCTTGTCCATAATATTGAGATTAGAGATTGGAAATCAATTCTGGACATATAGGAAATTGATATATATGCTGAATATTCTCGCGCTCTTGAATTTGATCTTTGACCTAATTTTCACATTAGGACAAAATGGCTAATATCTCGTTTATTATCGACTTTATATATTGGGAATCAATTGTGGACATATAGGAAATGGTATACATGTACGCTGAATATTCTAATGAACTTGGATCTGACCTTTGAACTCATTTTCAAGGTCAGAGCACAAATGGCCAATATCTCGCTTATTATCGATTTTACAGCTCAGCAATAAATTGTGTACATATAGAAAATGATGTATGCCGAATATTTTGATGACCTTAAATTGACCTCTGATCTCATTTTCAAGGTCAGAGCACAAACTGGCTAATATCTCGCTTACTATCAACTTTACAGCTTAGAAATCAATTGTGCACATGTAGAAAATGCTATATGTTGAATATTGTCATGACCTTGAACTTGACCTTGTGACCTTATATTAAATGTCAGTGCACAAAATGATTGCTATCTCACTTATTATCGACTCATTATAGCAATCAATTGTGAACATACATGTATATGCTGAGTATTTTCGTGACCTTGAATTTGACCTTCACCTCATTTCAAAGGTCACAGGACAAAATAGTGTAAAGTTCGGCGACCCCACGATAAAGAGGTACATGCCCCATTACTGGAGTGTCAGCGAATATCTTATAAACCTGTCAGCACGTTCACGCTATAACCGTGGTGTCACTACTATGTAGCCACCACGTCATAACGCTACAGTGCTTTCCCTTTCGGAGAGACCTCGTCCCCGAGATCAGTTGTATCCCACTGTTGATCCATATCACCCTGGTCAGTTAATCACCCATATGGGTGCCCCAGACAAGTGCTATACCCGTCTGCGGTCAGGGACCAGGAACCCGATATTTACATGTGATGTGAATCAACAGTGGGAGCCGACCCAGGACCGACCCCAAGACAAACCACTGTGGTTCGAAAGGTCAGGCACCAATGTAAAGTTCGGCGACCCAACGATAAAGAGGTATGCCCCATTACTGGAGTGCCAACGAATGTCTTATAAACCTGCCAGCACGTTCACGCTATAACCGTGGTGTCACTACTATGTAGCCACCACGTCATAACGCTACAATAGCTTTCGATTTAACAACTTGAGAATGAATTGTGGACATTCAGGAAATAATGTATGACAATATTGCTAACGTCTCTCTTATTATTGAATTTACAACTTAACTATCAATTGTGGACATATAGCAAATTATGCTGAAATTTCTCGTGACCTTGAATTTGACGGCACAAAATGGCCTTGAGTAACGGGACCTTGGGTAACGGGACAAAATGGTCAATATCTATAATACAAAACCTATATTGTCAGTTAACCTTCCTTAGCCTTTGGTACGGCGGCCCAATGCTGCCATTATTCGTGCCTGAGTTAAGAGTAGTTTTGAAATCAGTTTCATAGTTAGTAAACAGTTATTTTCAGTTATGAAACTAGTTTCTAGCAAGGCACAAACCCTTTACACCCGGCATAAACGTTTTTAGCAGGGTGCAAACCTTTCTAGCATGGCGCAAACCTTTCTAGCACGGCACAAACCTTTATAACAGGGCATACACCTTTATAACATGGCACAAAACTTTTTAACATGGCGCAAACCTTTATAACGGGGCGCAAACCTTTTTAACATGGCACAAACCTTTATAGCAGGGCACAAACCTTTTTAACGCGGCACAAACCTTTATAGCAGGGCACAAACCTTTTTAACTTGGCGCAAACCTTTACAGCACGGCACAAACCTTTTTAGCATGGCACAAACCTTTATAACACGGCACAAACCTTTATAGCAGGGCGCAAACCTTTTTAACATGGCGCAAACCTTTATAACAGGGCACAAACCTTTTTAACACGGCACAAACCTTTATAGCAGGGCATAAACCTTTATAACACGGCACAAACCTTTATAGCAGGGAATAAACCTTTATAACATGGCACAAACCTTTTTAACTTGGCGCAAACCTTTTTAGCACGGCACAAACCTTTTTAGCATGGCACAAACCTTTATAACATGGCACAAACCTTTATAACAGAGCACAAACCTTTTTAACACGGCACAAACCTTTATAGCAGGGCACAAACCTTTTTAACGCGGCACAAACCTTTATAGCAGGGCACAAACTTTTTTAACTTGGCGCAAACCTTTACAGCACGGCACAAACCTTTATAGCAGGGCACAAACCTTTTTAACGCGGCACAAACCTTTATAGCAGGGCACAAACTTTTTTAACTTGGCGCAAACCTTTACAGCACGGCACAAACCTTTTTAGCATGGCACAAACCTTTATAACACGGCACAAACCTTTATAGCAGGGCGCAAACCTTTTTAACATGGCGCAAACCTTTATAACAGGGCACAAACCTTTTTAACACGGCACAAACCTTCATAGCAGGGCATAAACCTTTATAACACGGCACAAACCTTTATAGCAGGGAATAAACCTTTATAACATGGCACAAACCTTTTTAACTTGGCGCAAACCTTTTTAGCACGGCACAAACCTTTTTAGAATGGCACAAACCTTTATAACATGGCACAAACCTTTATAACAGAGCACAAACCTTTTTAACACGGCACAAACCTTTATAGCAGGGCACAAACCTTTTTAACACAGCACAAACCTTTATAGCAGGGCACAAACCTTTTTAACACGGCACAAACCTTTATAGCAGGGCACAAACCTTTTTAACACAGCACAAACCTTTATAGCAGTGCATAAACCTTTATAACAGGGCACAAACCTTTTTAACACGGCACAAACCTTTATAGCAGGGCACAAACCTTTTTAGCAGGGCACAAACCTTTTTAACACGGCACAAACCTTTATAGCAGGGCATAAACCTTTATAGAAGGGCGCAAACCTTTTTAACAGGGCACAAGTGTTTTTAACATGGCGCAAACCTTTATAACAGGGCACAAACGTTTTTAACATGGCGCAAACTTTCATAACAGGGCACAAACGTTTTTAACATGGCACAAACCTTTATAACAGGGCACAAACGTTTTTAGCATGGCGCAAACCTTTATAACAGGGCACAAACCTTTTTAACACGGCAAAAACTTTTATAGCAGGGCATAAACCTTTATAACACGCCACAAACCTTTTAACAAAGGCATAAACCTTTAAAACGAGGCACAAACCTTTTAAACACAGCACAAACCTTTATAACAGGGCCTAAATCTTTATAACGGGGCACAAACCTTTTTAGCACGGCGCAAACCTATATAGCAGGGCCCAAACCTTTATAACAGAGTAGGTTTGAAATTAGTTTCCTAGTTAGTAAACAGTTTTTTTCAGTTATGAAACTAGTTTCTAGAATGACACAAACCTTTACAACATGGGGTTTGTGCCATGCTACAAAGGTTTGTGCCATGCTACAAAGGTTTGTGCCGTGTTAAAAAGGTTTGTGTCATGTTATAAAGGTTTGTGCCTTGTTATAATGGTTTGTGCCGTTTTAAAAAAGGTTTATGCACTGCTATAAAGGTTTGCGCACTGCTAAAAAGGTTTATGCCCTGCTATAAAGGTTTATGCCATGTTAAAAAGGTTTGCGCCAAGTTAAAAAGGTTTGTGCCATGTTATAAAGGTTTATGCCCTGCTATAAAGGTTTGTGCCGTGTTAAAAAGGTTTGCGCCCCATTATAAAAGTTTGCGCCATGTTAAAAAGGTTTGTGCCGTGTTATAAAGGTTTGTGCCATGTTATAAAGGTTTGTGCCATGCTAAAAAGGTTTGTGCCGTGCTAAAAAGGTTTGCGCCAAGTTAAAAAAGTTTGTGCCATTTTATAATAATAATAATAATAATAATGAGCATTTTATAGTCTAGAATCACCAACTCAAGTCGGTCTCTCTGACTGCACAATTATTATCCCCGGCAGACCTGTTCACTCCGACACATACTCAACCTCCTGGGAGGCATACAGCTCTATGTGCAACCATTGTTTGGCGCAGGGAAACTGTGCATACACAATTGCCATCTCTGTCTATTGCCAGGTGCCCAATTATACTGTTTGGGTGAACAGCATACAGCAGCGCAGGTGAATGCACAAACAGGGTCACCCATCCATGTATTACCCACGCCTAGCGTTGCTTAACTTCGGTGATCTTACGTTTACCGGTGTGTCATGCGCTACAAAACCTTTATAAAGGTTTATTCCCTGCTATAAAGGTTTGTGCCATGTTATAAAGGTTTATGCCCTGCTATAAAGGTTTGTGCCGTGTTAAAAAGGTTTGTGCCCTGTTATAAAGGTTTGCGCCATGTTAAGAAGGTTCGCGCCCTGCTATAAAGGTTTGTGCTGTGTTATAAAGGTTTGTGCCAAGCTAAAAAGGTTTGTGCCGTGCTAAAAAGGTTTGCGCCAAGTTAAAAAGGTTTGTGCCCTGCTATAAAGGTTTGTGCCGTGTTAAAAAGGTTTGCGCCAAGTTAAAAAGGTTTGTGCCATGTTATAAAGGTTTATTCCTTGCTATAAAGGTTTGTGTCATGTTATAAAGGTTTATGCCCTGCTATAAAGGTTTGTGCCGTGTTAAAAAGGTTTGTGCCGTGTTATAAAGGTTTGCGCCATGTTAAGAAGGTTTGTGCCCTGCTATAAAGGTTTGTGCCGTTTTATAAAGGTTTGTGCCAAGCTAAAAAGGTTTGTGCCGTGCTAAAAAGGTTTGCGCCAAGTTAAAAAGGTTTGTGCCCTGCTATAAAGGTTTGTGCCGCGTTAAAAAGGTTTGTGCCCTGCTATAAAGGTTTGTGCCGTGTTAAAAAGGTTTGCGCCCCGTTATAAAGGTTTGCGCCATGTTAAAAAGGTTTGTGCCGTGTTATAAAGGTTTATGCCCTGTTATAAAGGTTTGTGCCGTGCTAGAAAGGTTTGCGCCATGCTAGAAAGGTTTGCACCCTGCCAAAAACGTTTGTGCCGGGTGTAAAGGGTTTGTGCCTTGCTAGAAACTAGTTTCATAACTGAAAATAACTGTTTACTAACTATGAAACTGATTTCAAAACTACTCTTAACTGAGGCATGAATAATGGCAGCATTGGGCCGCCGTACTTTGGGCTAATTGTTATATAGATTTATTCCTTGAAATAATTTTTCATTTTAATCAAAGGCCAACAACAATTAACTTTTTTGGAGAGGAGATTTAGGACTGGTCATTTGAACACAGTCAGGACATGATATGTATGTGAATATACAGAACTGTACATGATGTCAAGTTGTTTGTTTTGGTGTTATATTTATAAAAGGGTTTCTTGAAAAAATCTAGGATATATATAAATTCATAGTGGATAGGGAGAAGTCATCGTCCATTGTATTCGTTTTACCAAGTCCATTTCTACTCCACACTAATTTGATTCCTGGTTTATATTCAAATATAAATACACGAATGATGTATTACTTGACTCATAACTTCAATGCGAATATAGTGTTTACCTGAATGTTTAGTGCGCCCAGTTAGACAATATATCTTAGACATATAGGTTACGAAGTCCAGGAGACTGAGGTAATTGTATAGTACAGCTAGACACAGGTTTAGATATGGACCGCCTGTTAACATTTCGCCCAGCCATGGTAAACAACACAGTATTGATCTAGGAGGGAGGTTCAAGCTCGCGGCCAGCATGATTCACCCATCCAGGCACTGTGTGAGCCATGGGCACTGTCACAACAGAGGTGATTGCACAACCATGCATTGTAGGCTTATGCCGCGTCAGCAACTTTACATTATTGATAAATGCCAGCAGAAGTGACCTATATTGGTCATGTGGGTGACATGGTTTGAATCATGTCTACAAAACAAGACCTCTCTAAACTGCTGCTTATATATAATAGAGCCAGGCGTTTGGTATGGTGTTAGAACATGTAGAAGTGTCTATCTACACTAGGCTACTGTAGGATCTTCGCAATCAGCCAAAGGGCCTCAGACTTGGCACGGTGACAGGTGGTAGAGCTCGGGCAAAGCCACTACACCTTGGCCAAATGTAACCCACTGGAAATTGTACCATTCGCTTCCATGGTAACATACGAAATCCCCGGGATAGTGGCGTAGATTATCCAATAAATTGATTGATGTAAACAATCCGATGGACGAATATGACACACCAAGAGAAACTCGAGAATACATATAAATGTAGGACGTTCTACGGGAAAACAAGAATCATGGTTCTTGAAGACAATACCAATAAGTAAGTATAGGCTGTGATTTACATAGCTGTTAAAAGATAATATATATTATTATATATATAGAGGGATTTTCTCTACATATCTACCAATGTCCGTACTAGCTGAATATAACCGTACGTAAATTATATCAACGTAAATGCTACGTGGCTACATCTGCACGGTACGATAAGGCTTAAATATCCGTTTATGTAAATTATAGATATAAAGATAGATATAAAGTAATTAGAATTGTGCTTTTGACGGTTTTCCGCTGGCATTTCTTAGGTGTATGTGAATAAATATGACATTGTGTTTTGGAAAGTGTAGGTAAAGGTTTTGGTTTCATTATTACTCTGTCTACAAACATGGCAGTGACGATATCTTCAGTCAATAAAAGCTAGATACTTCATGATTGTGAATAAGTTATCGACTATAATCTGTTAAAACATGTATATTTGAACACTTAGTAATTGTCAACATTCGACGCCTGACTTATCAATCAGTATGCTGTGGTTAATCATACATTATTTTATGTAATCAGTCATGGAAGTTGGACGTGGGCAGACATGAACTCTAAATGTTATCGTTTTATCATAAAACGGTGACAAACTGTGGACCTTAGACCTGTATATTGTTATTAGTATAAATATGATCAACTGTTCTGGTTTACTTAATAACCTTTCATCTTTGGCTGTCGTCCTGGTTCGTTCTGGTTGAAGCTTTCATATGCATGCGATAGAAATGATTGATCCTTTATATATCGATTATCAGGTACACTTTGACTATATGCAGGCGCAAATATTTTCTTGGACCGGTGGTGAATCGATGAAAACATAAAATGAACCATTTGTATGGGTTCATGTATTCGAGCAGAGAACTTGTGTAACGAAAAAAAAGGTTCTCATAGAAAACATAGGCTAACATTATGTTCTAACTATTACAATAATGTTCTTGCAACCAGAGAATCCACAAATTTATGATGACGCACATATATATCTACTTGTCATTATCCAATTTCATCATTTCGACTTCGGGTCCGAGAGTGCTTTTGTTTTCACTGTCTGAGTTTGAGTGGTTTACATAACATTTGGTGCCGTGACCGGGATGTTTTGCTTTACAGCATGCTAATCATTTGACGCTGCCTTTTCCATAATAAGCTATACAGGAACAGCAGAAGTATCTATTCACTGGCATATTTCGTGTATTTAAACACTTGTCAATTAATTACACAGAAACGAATCTATTCAAGTTCATGACATTTTAAGACTTGTGGTGAATTCACAATCGAACTAAGCAGCTATATGAAGCCCATTTATCTCGTGGCACAATCATTGTCGACGATGATCAGTATACTGTGAAGTGTCATCCGAGGTCTAATATTGATAATATATCATTACAGCTCCGGCCCGGACGCGATGGCGAGTCAGCAGGAGCTGACAGCACTGACTAAGGCCATCATGAATGATGACCTCGACCTTCTAGACTCGTTATTGAACGAAATAAGCGGCAAGAACATCAGTGACCGCTTGGTGACCGTGTCGCTCCCGAAACGCTGGCACCAGGTCGCCAAGAACGTCATGTCCACGCCACTACGGACATCAATCACGTGGCGAAACGTCAAGGCGCTGGATGCGATCATAGGTTCAAAGTGCGTCATCAGCGACAACGACCTCTGTCTCGGTCTGCAGAAGATACTGCGTCACACGGTTGGAGGCACTGAGGTGGCGATCGTTCGACGACTGGTCAAGCAGGGCGCCACAGTGGAGAGTCCCGTTCACTTCACACTGTTCTTCGAGAAAAGTTTCCTCGCCGACAATGGAACAGCTTGTACTGACGTCGTAAATGCCATGTGTCGCGCTCAACCTTCCAATAACCTCCTCGGGCAGCTACTGCTCTCCACATCGAAAAGATCTGCCAAGAACCACTCCACAGCGGAGAGCGGATATGACATCTTAACGGCAAGATGGCCTCACTTCTCCGCCACGTCGGCGAGAACGATCATGGCTTCGGACTTCAGTCCTTACGAGTTCATCCGGGACGTCAAGGTTTGGCTGGCCTTCGGGCGCGTGGCCTTCCAGCACTTGATCCATGCTTTGCCCCTGCTGGTACAGACAATGTCAGGGTGTCCTCTCGAGGCCCTGGGCTGGGTCCTGCGTCACGTCGGTCGGTACTACCCGCACGTGAGCAGTGAGGGTAGAGACAAGGTGCGACAGGCGGCTAGACTCATGTACGAGGCTGGTCTGGACATACCAGGCCTCATGCACGTCGCCTGCCTGTCTCCGCGCTTCATGGCGAACACTGGTCTGACAAAGTGGACAAAACAGCACAGAATCCGCATGAGGTCACTCCAGCACCACAGTCGGCGGGTGATACGTGACAGCATCACCAGGGGAAATGTATATGTCGCCATGGAAACCGCTACCAATCTCCCGACCCCGCTCAAAGACTATATCCTCTTGAAAAACGCACAGGAGCTACCCTGGGGTGATGACAGAGATTAGTCATCACAGTGTGATATTAACATAGAGATTGGAATGGAAATTGAATATTGACTGAATTGATTATGTCGTTTATCGAGTTTGTATGATAACTTTGTGATAATCGGAAGTTTGATAACCTGATATGAGCTTTGATTGCTGGTAGACAACTGATTAGATTTACATAACAAAGTGGATTGGAGTTTGCAATCTGTTGATTGTTTGTAGGTGACAGTACGGAGCTTTGCTCCAGTGTTATTGATCGTTGGCTCTATTGGCACTTGTGCGTTCAATTTACACGCCTACACAAGATTATCCACATGCCCAGAAGGAATCACCGTGCCTGAAATGTGCATTTACACGTGTTTCAGGTACATGTACATCGAAACCACTATGACGGGGTTCAGTGTTTGAATGTCAGAGTTGGCTGTTGGTTTCACAGGTTTTGTGTTTATACCTGCGATCCCTGTGTGATATGAAGTTCTGTGATGACATTCGATCTGTTTTGTTGTATAAAGTTCAATAAAGTTGCTATTATAAATTCATTCAGGTTTTTCGCTAACATGCTATAATAATAATAATAATAATAATAATAATAATAATAATAATAATAATAATAATGGTGAGGGGAGGGGGGGGGGGGGGGTAGCGCAAAGGGCAACGAGAGCCTTAGAATTCACCATAGAGCATCTAGAGGTCGTTGGTTTCTGGGGCCTCAGCTGGGGCTGAGCTGGGGGCCAGACCTTATGCATTTTTAGCTTGACCAATAATATAACCAACTGTGCCCCATATTTTCTACAATTCTGTATCCGACCATGTTGTCTTTCACCGCCAAGAGGACCAAGGTCATATTATAGTCCCGACGATAAAAACCCCACTCATATCAAAAGAGTCACCTAAGTAGTTCATATTCATGAACACTTACAGAGATCTGTATGAATGAATGAATGAATGAATGAATGTTTATTTTCTGTATTATGTACAATACAAGTACGCCTAAAAAATTAGTAATACATGCACTAAAAGTATACAGGTATTAAATAATTAAACAGAAGAACATGCTGAACTTAATGCAAAAATAAATCTCGAGAAACTTTACGCGTGCATAAACATAACCAAAAAGTACACAACACAAAGACACAAAGTGAAGTCTATAGACTGTAGGGCTTCATGAAATATAATAACCAGGTCTTAAAAATATTTGAAGTGAAGCTACTTTGTGACTTTACATGTAGGGAAATTAAATTAAGGAAAGAATTTTGAAGAGAACAGAAAGCTCAAGGGCTGAGAAAGGTTACCAGAAAAAAATGCAGTATTAGGCTCTTATGGTGCGAAACGTTCATTTGACAAGATAACTATTATAAGGTCTCCACTGAAATCATTATATTGGACTTCCTATCATATGTACATAAAAAATTCAAGTCCGAAATTGAGCATCTTTGGAAGAAACAAAAAAAATAAATAAATGACCCCATTTGGGAAAAAATCATAAAGTGAAAAAGAAAATAATAATTTATTTTTGATTTTCAGTATTTCAGTATGAACGGAAACACCACGGCAATATGTGATTGGTTCTAAGTTCCGGTAACCTGGTAGTAGACTACCAGTGTAGTCGCGTGTGCACGCCCATGCACCCAGGCCCCAAGACAGACGAACCGACCCCTGTCTACGTCTACGAACCGACTCCTGTAGACGTATCTCTTGACAATAGAATAGCTAAGTAAGTCAATTGTAACATAAAACGACCAGTGTAAGCCAGTGACTACGCCACTAAACCTCCTGAGTCAAGTATGACACTTACATTCATGTCATGTAGTCGTGTACAGATGAAAGGCACTTATAACTGTAAAATTCGGCGACCCCATGTATACCCCAATACCAGATTATCCATCACCGAGTGTCTTATAAAGCCACCAGCATCTGTGCACCATAATAGTGGTGTTACTACTGGTTACTACCACGTCATTAAAGCTGCAGTGCTTCTCTCTTTTGGAGATTCCTCGTCCCCGAGGTCAGCTGTTAGTATCCCACTGTTGAGCCACATCCCCCTGGTCAGTTATTCAACCATATACATGGTGCTCCTGTCTGCGGTCAGGAGCAGGAACCCGATATTTACATACATCTCTTCTGTTTAATTCCACGAGAGAACTTAATCTCACTGACCTGTATTCATACCAAGCCTGTATATAGTAATTCACTTTCTTTAGGGTAAAGTGCCAACTTACTTCGAAAACATGTTCTCACTAAACAATTCATTTCATACTTTTTTTATAAACAATATTTATTAAATTGACTAACAGGGCAGAAAAACCCTATACAAAAGTCTCTCTATATCATACTTATATTACTAGACAATCTAATTTGTTACACTCATGTCACGATCGTTTATTTATTTCAAGCTCCTCAAATAGATTCAAATTACCTCAGTTATGGAACCCGCTACCACCCACTATTAAAAATAATAAATCAAAACCACTGTTCAAACTACAATAAAACACTCCTATTGAATAAGTATAAATTTTTACTGATTTTTACAGCTGTTTATCCTATTTGTATTATTATTTATTTATTTTATATACAGCTGTAACCAATCATGTATACAAATTATTCCGTTTTTACTATATGACATTCCACAGACGGTTGACATCCTTAATACGTATCATGTTACATATCATGTTACTTTTCCAAGCAATATGTAATATTCTTTTAACAACAAATGTATTGAAAGTTTTCTGAAATAAATATGTTGTATTGTATTGTAATGTGATGTCAGTTAACAGTGGGGGAGGGGGCGACCCAGGACCGACACCGAGACAAACCGTCAGTGGTTCGATAGGTACGGCACCAATGATAAAGAGGTATTCCCTATTATTTGGTGTCACCGAATGTCTTATGAGTCCACCAGCATCTGTGCACCATAATCGTGGTGTTACCACTCGCTTAGCCCCACCACGTCATAATGCTACATATATCCGTATGCACCACTGGTAGTGTTTAGGATATCCTCGCCATTCACATAAAAAATCACACCATGTCCAGAATTACGAATGAAAACTCACATACTTCAAGTTTAGGACACTTTTCAGTAACTCCATCTCCCATTGCAAAAAAAAACGTTAAAACGCCATTAATTCAAATCATCATAGTTCTTTCCCATGACAGGAGGAAAGTTAGCAACTAATATGTCACGGTAGATAACTCATTTCCTCACCTCACTGTAATAATGAAGAAGGAGAAACATTTATTTTTTATCTATGAAGACATAGATTGACAAATGGTCTTTTTTCCTTACTACAGAGTTTTGAATGTAGGCCTACGGTAAAAAAGTTAATTTTCATGCCCGACAAGCCACTTTTGATATTCGTCGTGTTAGCCTTGTTGTGCATGCTGTGGTTTTCAAACTGTTTGTGTGTAATGTCAACCAGCTCCCTTCAACTGCCAGCGGAAGCATAATATCCCCCATCCTCCTACGGGGTATCAAAGGTAGGCCTATCCTCAATTTTCAAATTATGAACTCCTCTGACTGTAACGGGTGTCATATATCTGCTATTGTAGTGTTTTATTATTGTATGTAGCGTTATGACGTGGTGTGCGCGAGAAGTGACACCACGGTTATGATGCTGCAGTGTGGGCGGATTTATAAGACAATTCGGTGACTCTCCAGTAATGGGGTATACCTCTTTATCGTGGGTTCGCCGAACACTACATTGGTGTCGTACCTTTCGAACCACTGGGTTCTCTCGGCGTCATTCCTGCTGACTCACATCACAGCCATGTATGTAAATAGCAGGTTCCTGATCCCTGATGACCAGGGTGATGTGGCTCAACAGTGGGATATAGCTGACCTCGGTGACGAGGTCTCTCCGAAAGGGGAAAGCATTGTAGTGTTATGACATTGTGTGCGCGAGTAGTGACACCACGGTTATGATGCTGCAGTGTGGGCGGACTTATAAGACAATTCGGTGACACTCCAGTAATGGGGTATACCTCTTAATCGTGGGTTCGCCGAACCCTACATTGTTGTTGCCCTCTGATATGGAGTTTTAATATATAGAACTTGTGAAAACAATAATTTATTTCGTTTAACTTGTTTACACCATTCTTTGACCATATTTTTGCGATGCTAAATGTTGTTGTTTCATAATTTGGCATACTTCACCTGGGAGTCAAACGGCAATTGTCCACCAAATTTCAGACTTCTACTGCAAAATTGGCTAAACCAAGGTTAAATTTTCTGGCCAAAATGGGATCCTGTTTACATCTATCAGGATTCGAAATATTGTTGTGATTTTGGACCAGAAGACACATTGGGGTGTATTCCACACAAACATGTTGATCTCGAAAGATTGAACAGCTACAAAACCGAGCAAATGCACAAAATTTTCGTGCGGAACCAGAAATTGAATGACAGACATGAATTTAACATTGTGGTAGATTGCCAACGTTTTCACGATAGAAGTCTGAAATTCGGTAGAAAATTGCCGTTTCACTCCCAGGTGAAATATGCAAAGTTATAGAATGATACGGTTTAGCATCGAAAAAGTATGAGCGAAAACCAGTGTGAATGAATTAGAAAAATCAGAGTATAGACACTAGTAATTGCATAAAATGTCACAAAAAAGAAGACTAATACCTACCACTAGAATTCGATCACTCCTGTCGGGTTTGTGATTCGGAGCGTTATGATATCCGAATATTCCGAATGTCGCGAGATGAATTTCAATTTGATATACAACGTACATATGTAAAGTTACGCGACCCCACGATAAATGGGTATACCCCATTGCTGGAGTGTCACCGAATGTCTTAACCTGCCCGCACTGCAGCACCATAACCGTGGTGTCACTACTCACACACACCACGTCATCATGCTACAGTGCTTCCCTCTTTCGAAGAGACCTCGTCCCCGAAGTCAGCTATATCCCACTGTTGAGCCACATCGAAGCACACACATGGCTGTGATGTGAGTCAACAGTGGGGGCCGAGCCAGGAGCGGCGCCGAGAAATCCACAGTGGTCCGAAAGGTCAGGCACCAATTTAAAGTTCGGTGACCCCACGATAAAGAGGTATACCCCATTATTGGAGTGTCACTGAATGTCTTATTAACCTGTCCGCACTGCAGCACCATAACTGTGGTGTCACTACTCGCGCACACCACGTCATAATGCTACACATATACATATATAAACATGTACATATGATCCAGATGTAAAAGGACTCGAATGAATAAATGTTGATGGTGCCGGAATGTTAGTGTTATATGAATAAGAATAATACATCGAAATATCGTGCAACACATTTATGTCACGCGAAGTCAAAGAGTATAACAAATTCACTGGATTTACATATCAATATAGCGTGCAAACAGCGATATTTACACATAATAAATAATGGTGCTGTACACAGTTACATTTGCACGAGATTGTTTCATATATCACAGACGGTTTGGTATAATACTGTTAGCGGTGTTACAATATGATACACCCCTTCATACCCCCTTCCATTATGACAGTCTTGTGCCCTCACAGGAAGAATACATGTACACCTGCAATAATCGGAGCTCACGTCTTTATCTCTATAAATACCAATTCAGAAAAAGAGATGAATTGACAGACAGGGTGAACACTGAGCAGTTGTAGTTATAGAAAATATGATCACCATAATTATGTGCGTGCTTGAAAACGATATATTCAAATATAATATCGAATATATCTGAGTGGAATTATTTATACACATTCGAAAATCGTACCGGTTAATATTTTTACATAGGCCCTTAATGCAACACGTGAACATTGAGTGTCATAGTAACCCAGCATATCTTGATAAAGGTAACATACAAATATAGACTATTCTGAAATTATTCTTCAAGTTCAACATCGGTCTGTTCATGCGTAGGTTTATTATCGTCTTGTGAAGTTGACGGCTCTGTCTCAATCTGGAGTTCGTCTGAGTTCGATTCAGCTTGGTCGAGGTTGGTTCTCTCAGCTGCACCATCATTGCCAGTAGTCCCATGTTGTGAATAAGGAGTGTCTACACAAGGATCGTCATCAGGTTCTGGTGTTGGTGGTGCGACGGTGTGTTCTTTCTCAGCGCTCTCGGGTTCATCCTGCCCAGACTGTGAAATAAACGTCGCCCCAATCGGCTCTGCTAGGTTGGATGGCTCGGCCGACGCCTCCCTCTCAACTGCCGCGGCTGTGCTATGATGTCGGTCTCGTGGTTCCTGTTGAGTTTCATCCGCACAAGACAGATCAGGCTGCTGAGTGGTAGTGACAGCTTCTCGAGCGCTGAGGGTGTCTCGGTCAGGTTCCATGCTTCCTGCACTACTCGGTATCGTGATCCCGATTGCAGTATGGGTTTCGGAGTTATTTTTGTCGCCACCATGGAGGTCAGAATTGTGTCCATCCTCTCCCACTGTGTCAAACTTTGGTGGTATATCAGCTGGTCCAGGATCTTCACCGTTAGTTGTGTTGGGATCTTCCGTGTGCTCTGGGTGAGCCACCTTTGAGAAAGTTGGACTACTGCAATTCCCATCTTCCAAAGAGTTCTGAGCTGCTCTGGGTGCATCTACACTACTGTAACCCATATCACTGGGAATGTCTTCTCTAATACTTGTGTGAGGGTTTAAAATAACTGTTGTGTCCCGTTCTAAAGATTTAGTTGTTAGATGGAATGCTGGAGAATACACACTCGACGTTGGTTTAACGGGGCTGCGAAAACCTGCACTTTCAAAACCAGAGTCAAAGTTCTCACTCTTAGCATGGCCAGAGTTTCTCGATGTTGAATTGCCTGGTTTGAAGTTCAGTCTTGATTCAAAACTGCTACGGGTTGGATGATGTCTGTGCCCTGCATATCTTGGAACTTCATCGATGTTCGGCTCAAATCTGGAGTGATATTTGTATGACGCTGATACAATAGAACCACTTTCCTTTTTCTTCCGCATATTCTGCAGATTTAGTTTGAGTTCGTGGGATAACTTATGCTCAACGCCTACTGGTTTCCCGATATGCTTCATTAAATCCAAACTATTGGTGACGCCGAGCCTGTAAATTGGTCTGTAGCTCCTCCGAGCGGAACTTCGCTGGTTGGATAACGAACTTCCTGGCTTGGACAGGTCACCAGCTTGGACAGGTTTGCGCTTCTTCATGTGGGCCTTTTTCACTCGTATGGACGGCAGAGTACTGGACCTGTCGAAGGCGTCGTAGATCGCATCATCGAGGTATGCTGTTTCCACGCCATCAACGTGTAGTTGAAGATTATCCACAATTTCCTGTTGTGACTGAGCTGCCCTCTCTGGAGTGTTGGACCCAGTGAATGTATAAGCTCTCTTCATCGTGTAGTACTCGGGAATACTGAAATACATCGTCGAACCACTTCTTGTAGGGCCGCTATCTAACTTCGTGCCATTGACGTGGATAGCCTGCTGGTTCTGTTTGTCCATATCCGTCAACGCTTTCTTCGAGCAACTGAACTGAGTACACACGTTGCTTCCACTGCGGACTTCTCCCATGGTCGACTTCTCTCTTTCTAACTTGGAAACGAATCCCTCGGGATGTTCCACTTGTCTCTCCTGTTCTCTTTCTGACGCCTGTACAATGTCTCTCGTCTCCTTCTGAGTGGGGTGCAGAGTTTTCCGCTCTGCTTGTGATATGAATGCTTTCGGACAAGGTCCATTCGGAATCCTTGGCGTTATAGTCAGCTGTTTATCTGGATTTGGGAATCCAGCCGTTTCGTAATCCAAACTTCTCGTTATAGTGGCAGACCTGAGGTTCTGTAGGGCCCTTCGCTCCCAGTCTGGGAGTGACTTCGACGGGCGCCATTCCTTCTGGCGGAACGGCTTCAGTTCAACCACAGGAAGACGGTCACTGTCAGAGTCTTTGAATGGTTCGGTGGCCAGCATTTTGTCGGCGGAGATGAAGTAGGTTTGACGTCGGACTTCTGTGGAGCAGGGTCGAGGAGAGTCTTCTGTGTCTATGGTGTAGAGGTTGTCAGCTCCGCGATCTTTTAGCTTGTACACGGGCACAGTCACGACGGGAACTCGCACAGGTTGAGACTTCTTCGAGCCATATTCACTGAAACACCAGGTGAAAACATTTTATAAAACATATGTATCCCACATGAACTTTTTTCCAATCGAGTATCCAAAAATATCACCAGCTTGGATACTCCACTGTAATAAATAGTGTATACATGGTTTTAGTTAGTGTTGTTTTGGCAGTGGTAGCCAACACACACTATCCTGCGGTTGATGTTCCTAGACGAACTCGGGTTAGAAGATATACGCGATCTTGATCTTGCTACAAAGGTTAAGTCTCTGTCAACAGCACGTGAAGTGCCGCTACTATATTCAGTTTGCCTTCGTCTTCGGTTCATTGTTTTGAATGTAATACACTCGGGATCTGACTGACAACAGACTGTTAATTGATGACCTTCTGGTATCAAGAGCTATTTACTTTTATCCAATAATAGTGAGAAGTGACCTGATGATTTATCATCGAACAATGTTCGCAGCAATACGTTTTATGCTGTCCGTCATGCATTTGGTTCATGTGTTCGCTAATACTGAAAAAGTAAAATGTACTCTCACCGCGCAAAATCCAGTCAGGTATAAAGTTTGCTGACATTTTTTTTTCAAGCCATGTTTGTTCAATTTCAGCGTGTGCTCTATGGGTATTTATTCCATCCTGGGTTCTCAAATAATTGCCTTGCAAGTATGATCAAACCCAGATTGTGTCCGTGATTCGACTGCCGACAATCCTTTGCTTGTCAATCAAAGGTTCCGCACAATTTGTTCACATCGGCGCAAGATCGGCACGAAATATCAGCCGCATATCGTGTATTTTTATGACCAGGACGGATATCATGTCGCTGACGCCGATATTGATCCGTTTATCGTTGATACCATGGCGGTATAAAACACATTTACTAGGAAAACGTGCAGGGCGCCCCAATCCACTGAATGAGAGTTAGTGTGCCTTATGCAAAATACCCTAATACCCTCGAGGTGGAACAATCGCCTTTACGGCATACGCGTGTATTTAACGCCTGTTTGCGTTCTACCGCGGTATGTTTTGACAATAATTTATTGGCAATGTATCACTTATGACAGGTGATTATTATGAAGGCACACGGAATTCTCCTAATACGTATATCTATAGTTAGTATAGATCTATTGTATGTCCTTGACGATATTAAAACGTGACTCACCGAACTTGACGTGTTGGCTAAAAATAACTTTTAATCGGATCATATTGCATATCAAATCAACAAAATGTTTTTGTTGTATTGATCCATAACCTAGACGTTCATAGATCACAACCTATCAAACCTACGATTTTTACCGGATGCATCATATAATTGCATTGCATAGTCATTGCATTTTGCTGATTTATGACATAAATATGAAACACTGAACTGTTGGTAATTACCTAATAATTTCAAAATTTTAATACAACGACACATGGCCAATATATAGGCCTTCTAACTGAACTCAATAAATGTTGGATATTGCATTATTGTATTTGATCAGTCTCCAATCTCTGTCTTGCTGTCACTCACTTTACTACAGACACTCAGACCATATCACCATATCGGATATATTTCATGTCACAAACCTTGAACTATCGTGATCGCCATCGAATCCAGTTCAGTTCATGAAATAATGTTCCATTTAGTCATATCCATCTATCTCGTTATAGTTTGTACTCGTGTACCAATTATTTGGCCCTAATTCGTAATTAGTGTCACAATTCAAGCGCCTATCACACGCGAGGCAATGACCTAATAGAAGCGCATGCAACACTTGCACTATATAATCGAGCGGATGGTCAATACATGGGTTTGTGCTTCGGTACATAGACAACTAACTGTCGCCTGGCGACTGCGCCGCGTGCGCTGCAAACACCTGCAGATTACGGCCTGGATGGGTCGACGGGGCAGGGGGAAAGCGATCGCTTTATCACAGAGTGGTGATATTGACGATAAAGATCTGCATGGAATAAAAACAATAAGTTATTTCATTTTATTTTTCCGAAAATATTGCGTATTTCCATGCGAGGAAAATTACTCAAATAGACCTACACATGTAGTTTCAATCATAAAACCGGAAGAAGATTAAGTTATTCCTTCTGTGAAGTAGTTTCTTTTCTCAATTTGAACATTTTGTGGCAAATGATTTAATATACTAAGACGTGCACTATCTTAGAATAACAGAAGTCCTATGAATTGATTTTGAAACCAAAATATAATTGCACACGTATAATGCTTGGTTTAGGGAACAATCTAATGGATGATATCGACTTTCACTGGGAACACAGGCGAGCAGTGAGCGTGTCGACCCGGTATAAAGACGATATGCTCGGGTGCAGTTCACGGGCTTTCTTCTAGGGCTACACGGGATTAATTTTTAGCGTGTTGCGTTCTGCTGCTGAGGTCCCGAGATTCATCAAAAAGCGAACGTCAATACAACCAACAAAAGGTAACGTTATACACCGTAGCGCTAGAGGCCGGGCGGCTTTGCGTGGGTTTTTTGTGCAATGAACAAAGACGAATAAGACATGTTTTCCATTTTTTCCTCGTCAAAATCGATTGTACTTATGATGATGTATTTTCACAGCGGGCGTTCAAAAGTCCGTGAAAACAATACTGTGATAGTTTGATTTGAAACCCTGAAAGCGATAGGTAAATTGGATAAGTATTAGATAGACATGCTCACAAATCGAACATTGTATCGGTGAAGATGTTTACAGTTGGACAACAGAAAAGAAGACAAATGCTACATGAAAGTTCCCTTGTCTGTAACTTAAACGTGTGGGGGTGCCGTATCCCTAAATAATCAGTGCAAAAGTTAATCAATGCAAGCCTGCCGTCTATCTATTGACAAAAAAAAAAAAAAAAAAAAAAACAGATCATACGTCTTCATGCATGTTTTATGTAAGCTTGTCAAGTCTACTACTCTTCGAGAACGAAGTAACGACATTTTCGTTCATGCTGCTGATTATTTTAGCTGATGTTGTTATGCTATCGCGTCCTCTTTATTGTTGATGACAGGAAGAGGAAGTCGGCATAGTGTCACGGTTGCGTTACGCTTTATGCCCCAGTCGGACTATGCCGATTTTCGTTGGGTCTTTAAAGCTGGA
Organism: Terebella lapidaria; assembly: GCA_949152475.1. Taxonomy (NCBI): domain Eukaryota; kingdom Metazoa; phylum Annelida; class Polychaeta; order Terebellida; family Terebellidae; genus Terebella; species Terebella lapidaria. The sequence continues at coordinate 22,475,571 of OX424558.1, read as the reverse complement.
ATCACTGTTAGAATGGATCGAATCTATCCATTCTCTTTATTTCGTCTATGGAATGGCAATTTGCAACATAAACTGGTTTGAAAATATGTGGTATGCGCTCGAAATGAGTTTCCACAACCGAGGTTTGAACTCTCGCCACTCAGTCTCTCGTCCACTTCTCCTCGAAGCGGTGGGTGTTAAATGTGTTCGGAAGATGAAACTCAGTAGATTTTTGAGCTTGTGATTTGACTCACACAGTTTATGAACTTTGTAACACACTTATTTTGGATTTGTTTTCAGTAAGTTGTTGAGCAGCTGTGCACTGTTTATACAGTGGAAACAAATACCGGGGTTTCCCGAAATATGGCCCACCGGATTTATGGCCCATGGAGCCATCTTTCGGGAAAAAATCACGAAAGATGGCCCATGGGCCATAGTTCGGATTCATTTTTTCTTAAATTTTTGGTGCTATGATAATAATTTTCATTCATCGTATTTGGAAAAAAATGTGAACGGTTATCGAAAATCCAGAAATTTTATCAGACATGGGCCGAGTTTTCATATCGAAGAATGATATAGGGCATTGAAATCACAACGGGGTGACCATGGTGACTCAGAGAGAGGCTCTAAAAGTTGCTAACTAAACCAATATACTCATCTGACGTCATGAATAGTCGTCAAAATTAGCTAATGAGCTTCAAATTTTAAGTACAAATATTCTTAAAACTTAACACAAAATTGTATATCGACAACGTATGGTTGACGACATTATACTCTGAATTTTCTAACTCGTTTACACCGGTTTTTGCTGATATTTTTGCGTTGTTAAATCGTATCGTATTTTAACTTGGTATAGCTTACCTTGGGACCAAACGGCAATTTTCTGCAAACTTTCAGACTTCTACCCATGAATCTGATAAAGTTAGTAATCTACTGCAATGATAAAATTCCTCCTGAAAACTTTTCGTCTGCATTTGAACTACATAATGAACAAGGCAATATGGCAGCGCCTTACAACAGGGAAAATCCTCGCTTAAATCGAAATTTTGTGTGTTTTGAAAGAAACAAGTATCGTTTCGGAAGCCAGGTTTGTGCAAATCTATTGCCGTTTTCACCATAGATATGTAATATTCAGTTAAATAGATCACTTGAAGTAATTTGACTGAAACAAAGGCTAAAAACGGTGTAAACGAGTTAAAAAATCAGAGTAGCCTAAGTTTCTGTAAATGCCAGCACTGTAGTTGTTGCTTTTTCTCTCACATAGAACAGGATAATTTTAAACTTATTTTGACTTGAGTATAGTAAACCGAGGTATGTTCCATAGTCTACATGTAGAGGCATCAATACACAATTTTTCTTTGTCGGTGTGATTTCTTTCTCTGTTGCCTGATGTACATAGGCCTATCCGGTACAGGCATACATTTCATAACTAAACATAAAGCCCTCATATTTTCAGAATAACGCCGATGAATTGGTGGAAAAACGGTTCTTCCGAAAGATTGCCCATGGGCCATAATTCGGATTTGAATTTTATTCGATGAGATGTCATTTTCCGAAAGTTCGCCCAGGGCCATTTTACGGAAAAGCCCGGTATGTTCACACACAGTCTGTCCCTGATGACACTATTGTGTCATTGGATTGAATGTTCGTTTATGATTAGTTCATATCCTAAACGTGTTTGATTTTAGGTTTTCTATTGTCATCAACAAAATCTTTTGTACCAGATGTAATGGGTTGAAACGTACATTTCATCATGAAATCGGTGTCATGTTCTCTGATTGAAAAAAAAAACCTCGATTTTTCGAAATAATTGGCCTATATCCCCGCAAAATAATGATGGGGAATAAAATAGGCGTGGCGTTGTTAAATAATATTCGTTTGGCTACACGTGGTCAAACCTCAAGATAGGCCTACTTACATGACAATTAACTATGTATATTATTAAGCAATCCATTTTGAGTTTTCTTGTTGATTAGGGTACAGTTAATAATTTCATACATAAATTCCAAATCATTGAATACTATTACATGCATGAAAATAAAATACACGTATCAGATTCAATATATAGTGTATTGATTCAACGTTGCCCGTGCATACACGAAGATATGAATCATGCACGATTTATCGATCTTACCATGTGCTAGCCCTGCTGACCAAATTCTTTGGCGCGATGGTCATCTCTTCGTGCTCGATATCCATCGGATAAGCAGGCAATAGATGATACGTCCGAACAATTGGAGGGCTACTTGTATTATACTTTGCTTCCTTGTTTCCAGTTCACTCACCGCTGGCGTTTGATAGGTTGGTTACCAGTGGCAACCCTGGCTACGATCCAGAGAACATGGCCCCTAATTCAAAGAATGGTTCTATTGTTTTGCGTGGGTTTTTTTTCTCAGTAACAATAATTAGATTTTCTCAAGTTGAATTATTAATTAGTAACCATTGATTCGTCTTTCTATAGAAAGGTTCTTCTAAATGTCTGCTCCAAAGACAGTATGTAAGTGTAGAAAATTTCCTATAAATGTCGAGGTCTTCATTAATAATCCATTAGCACCGTTAGTGTTGAGTGGAGGCGATCTTGTCTTGTCAGTATTGAGCGGAGTCAATTAGTTCGGTATCCCGCTGCTGTTGACATAACACACGAGTACAACCCGCTCTAAAGGTGTGTTCACATCAGCACTCTGAGATCGAGTTCCCTTCTTTACCATCGAGAACGAAATACACATGAGTCTATGTACTACTGCAAATACGTGACTTTTCCTGATTATGACCATGGTTTTGGTATGGAATGCGTTATATTCCAGTGGGTGGACAGCAATAAGGGTACAGGCACAAGTATGTACGTTCCTTTTACATCTTTATCAAGCGGTTGTCAGTGGATATCAATGAAGTCTGACCGACTACTGTACGTTTCAAAAAAAATTCTATGGAAGTTGAGGCAATGTAGATTTGATGAGAAATGAGAAGCAGGGCCCTACTGAAGTATACATACATAACAATATAATCCTTCAGTAACCATTTTTATTCAAAGAAAAGATCAATTCAACATACAAAACCTTTTACATTGAAGCGTCTATCCAGTTGGCACTTGAACGAGAAAGTAAATATAACTATATTGCAAACACTCTTTGGTTATTCTTTAACAGAATAGGCTGAATAAACATAGGGCTCAAAATACGTAAGCAACTCAAATATCTGACCATGAAAACATCGGCACATGTATAGAACCTTTAAATGGCGATGCGTGTAGATCGAATTGATTAGATTAAGTAAAATGCACTTTTATGTCAGATTTCCTTTTTTCAGTTATGACCTTGACCTGGCACAGACATGACCTTGATCTAGCTTTATCTGTGCCAGTTCAATTTGTACATACATGTCAACGGAGGCTGAGGGTTAATACAGCACCGTGTGAAACAGCGGCGTATATGTTGAGATACGATGTTGGTTCGTTATTGATTGCTCTATTTTTATAGCAACAATGATAATTATGGACAGAATAATTATCACTCGCTTTTTATGCAGTTGTATGTTCTAATTACTTTCAATACATTATCATTATATATATATACAGTAGACAGAATTACACTTTACACAATGTCTGCCCCTGATAAAACCAGTTCTGGACCGGGCTGTGTTTTTATTCCAAAAAAACCAAAATTTTTTAGGTAGGCTTTTTATTGTTTTCATGGAAATATTTCTTATTGGTGGTAATATGTATTCATACATTTGTCCAACACAAATACTCCAATTATCTGTTTTAATTCTGTTCAATGATATCAGTATTTCATATTATTTTTCATGCAGTTTATATGGACATAAGTACAGCGAGAGCGCACATTTAGATCGGATCTGAAGTACATGTGGTATCCTGCATTGAGATATAGAATTCAAGACAACGAGCAGGGAGATGAATGGATGTAAAATAGTAAAATGTATGTAGGATATTCGAACTCGGACTGCTATAATTCAATATCCAAACTGTACCCAAATAGACTAATCTCATGTTGAAAAAAAATCCAACACGATCTTAATTATAAGAAGATGTTCCATTTTGTTTAATTTTGTTACCGTTTTACCGTATTTCTGGAAAATGTTGCACATTATGATATTGTTATCATCATGATCATGATGTAGCTCATATAGTGCATTTTTAGTGTGATTTGTATGGGACTGGTATACGTTCTTGATGTCTTCATTTCAAGTACAGACACAAACAATATTTCAGAAAAAAGAAACAATGTTGAAAACCGCTGCTTGGTTTTCTTCACTGAAACAACGATTCATTTGTCATTATGTCTGCTGGATGACGGTAATAAGCTGTGACATCTGGGCTGAATCGTGGACAAATTTGCAAGTTACAACGTGGTGGACGAGGCTCATGTGCATAAAACGGCAGGGTTATAATCACGTTATTATGATCGTCATTCAATTGAAATACGTATCTTTGATAAGTCACGGGTCATCTGATTCTGTTTTCACGATATTGAACCTAATCATGCAAATGGCCTCCACCAATTTCCATTTAAAGATGCATACACTACTTTTTGCTCACAACATTGGCCTAAAGCGCTGTTTTCAAAAAGGTTGTTTTCAAGGGCCAACATTCATGAGCAAACCGACAAATATGGCGTCGTCACTGAAAAAGTTTATCTGATATCACGTTCAATGTCACCAGAAGCCAATGATGTAATAAACACAATTACCTTCATAATTTCAACCTGAATCTTTCCTCAAATGTTTAGAGCCCAAAGAATTTTCGATCTCGGGAGAGATTCGGGTTTAAATAGAGTCGTATAATGTCCACGAGTTATGTAGTGTATATTACACCTTGTGTGTGTGAGTGTGAGTGTGTCATTGATCCAAAAATGTTTTACATGTAGTGCATTTTGGCATCTAGAATTTGTAATTTCAAGTTCAACAAAAAATGTACAATATACGGATTTCATACATACCCCTGATATTGTCCAAACGATCAAGATTACATTTTGGCCTATGAATACATATCATGGGTTATGACTAATCACTACAAAAAAACGCTGTACATGCAGATGTATAGGCTGTCCCTGGCAAAAGTGTTGGAAAAAGGATTTGATTTACTAGAAAAAGTGGCGTCCAATAAATTTCAGTGTGGGAGATGATTTATTGAATGGCCAAATATATTACATTGATGGTTCAATCCAATGAAGATTAGAAATACGACAGCTACATGTAGATTAAATGGTTTCCAATAAAGGACTGTAATTAATTATTACTGGGCTGGGCAAAATAATATAGCAGCAAGCTAAACCATATGTTTTGGGTCATTTGATGTATTATAATTACATATACCTAATATTATTGCAACCTCTCGATGTTGCAAAAGGCTGACGAGTAGCTAAAACTATATACTTAGTAAATAAAAGCAGTGACGAAAATATCAATAACACAGGCATTTATTGAAATCCTAGTGTTGATAACATGTAGTTTTAGAGTGGGTTGACAGTCTAGCTGCTAATGATGGTTCACTCAAACTGCAGTCTAACCCCCGCAGACTCCAGTGTTTCTCTGTAAGCAGCATCCACAATATCGCTCTGCTCCTTGCTGAAGTAGTTCTTCCAATCACCGACGACCCCTTTCCTCATGAATGGCGAGATCTCCTGCTTGAAACTTGGCAGATTCTTATAATTAACCATATCATTTCCCTGCATGCTTTTGAAGGACAGATGTTCCAACAAGTTATTCATCTGTGTCTCGCTGACACTCTTCCCCAGAAATTCTGCCAGTTCTCCAATGACGCCCCTCAAATTGCCCACCATATCTTCGTAAGTGAGGAGTTTGATGTTTTTTCTGACCGAGGTATGGAATCCATTCATGATACCAGTCGAAATAATCGCCGTAGATCAAATGATTGGCTTTGTACAGCTCGAAAAAGTCGTCCCATGTACCTGGGAACAAACCTAAGTTTTCGACCATCCTGTAGAAGTGGAAAAGCGACACGAGTGTGTCCTTGGGATTACGGATGATGATGACGACCTTGAGGTCGGTTTCTAGTTGTTTCTGGAAGAACCTGGCTGGAAGGTGACACTTGACCAGTCGGGGATGAGGCTGGTCCTCCACAAGATCCAGCTGGTGAACCGTTCCAAATTTTACTTCAAGTAATGGACTCCGGCTCGGAATGCTCTCAGTTTTGGCTGCTTCAATGTTGATCTCATTGAGAAGCAACCACAACAGCTCTTGTATCCATGTTGTACCTGTCAGAAAAAAACCAGTATATTTATATAATGCTGGGAAATATATCTTGTTCACATTAATATGCAGTAACTTCTTTATAACGTGATTTGTTTTTGAATGATTTGACCTACAAATATGCCAAGCACAGGAACTAATATGGGGATACTTGATATTTGGGAAGAATAATGTAGAGCCTCATATAGGCTTCTGAGACTGTGATTTATTGTACTAAGTATACCTAATATTATACTCATGTGCAGGTGAAACATACTCAAACTCTCACACCTTTTCACATTCCAGTGTGTAATAAAATAAATGAATTCACAGTTAGCCAAACAACCGTTCTATTCGCTTAATATCGTGTCACAAACAAAATATATGCCAGAATTCACTCGCTAGAATAGCAGCATCGACAAGTTCTAAGTTAGTGTATGCTTTATTTGGTTATTCTGACCATTTATCTCCTTGACTTTGGACATATTGCAAATATTTCAGTGAAATTAATATGAATTATTCACAACTACCTAACATTGTCGACATACGTACCAGTTTTAGGATAACCTGCGAGAAGCACATCCCCAGTCAAGTCGTAGCCGCCTCTGATTCTCTCTATGACCTCTGTGCATATACTCCCCAGTAGTACCATGTTCTCGATCCTGTGCTCTCCATAAATAGTGTGCTGGAACGTCATCCTTGTAGTGATTTCTGAAGTTCAGAGCAGGATAGTGTTGGTCGCCACCACGTCCGGATCTAGTTTCCCTGCCGCGGGTTCCGGCCTTGCTGTCCCGGAGGACCAGACCGGAAGGAATTCCTCCGTTGCGGGCCAGGGAGGGTTCCCTGGTATCTGGCGACCGCAGGCGTTCCAACAACTCTGGACACTTCAGCCAAAAGTGTCCCGGCTTTCCGCAGAAATAACAGGGATGGTTCTGGGCTGGTCCGGAGGTGAACAGGCAACATTCTGCGGGTCCCGGAGCTTCGATATCGTATTCCTCGAAGTCGCACTCGTCCGAGGACGAGCACGGCGCGGCGATTGGTGCCGCATGTGCGGGCATCCCTGTGGAGGGTGCTGGCGCACTAACCCACTGCGGGTTAGGTTCCCTGGCGGGTTCCCGGACGACCGGGTCCTGCCACGGGGTCACCTGCGATGCTTTAGCCGGAGGAGGGGTCGCCGCCTGTGCGGGAACAGCCGAGGCCGGAGCCGGGGCCGGAGGCAACTGTCTAGGGCGGACAGCCACCTCTAACGCAAGAGCGGAGTCAATCGCCTCCTCCATCGACCGCTTTTCATGGGTGGCCAGCCCGTATGATAGGTGGTAAGGCTGGCCATCGATGAACTGATCGATCAGCATCGTTTCAAACCGCCTGGCGTCCATGTCCGAATAAGCTCTCCGGCCGAGTATGCGTAGGTTAAACGCATAGTCTGTCACAGACTCAGTCGGTAGGCGGGTTCGCGCTTTGAACTCCCGTTCAAACTGCCGCCTGTTGGTCGTCGGCGTGAACAGCAAGCGAAGTTGACGGGCAACCTCGCCGAAGGTTACTGTTCCCACCGGCAAACTCTGCATAACGCGGAGAGCTTTTCCTTCCAAGCTCCCCGCGAGGACATGCCCGGCTTCCTGCTGGGTCCATCCTTCATACACGGCGGTCCGCCACACTTGGAGTAAGTAGTCCTCCAAGTCGGCGTTATCCCCGTTGAACCTTTTCCGCCACGAAGAGTGGTCGGGTCCGTCATCGCGCTTACTACGCGCCTGACGTGCGGACCCGGCTCCGGGGTCGTCCGTGTAAGATGGCAAGGTCCGCGAGCTACCCGCGCCTGCGGCGGAGTCTGCCGGAGCAAACATCGACGCCGCGGACATAGGAGCAGGAAAGCTCACGTTCGCCGCCGGGTTCATTCCCGCTAATAACCCACCCTGGCTAGGTGCGGGCGGGGCCCCCATCGAACCTACGGTGTAGGCTCCAGATGGGGCGGCAAAGCTAATATAGCTCGGGGCCGTAGCCACCGGTTGCCACTGTCCGCCCAACACACTTTGCGCCCCAGGGTAAGTCGACCACGCGGCTTGCGCTCCAACCGTAGGAACGGTCGACGCGGTCGCCAACGTGGTGCCTCCGAGCCGCGGAACAGGCCCGGATCCCATTGCGGGGACCACTGGCGTCTGCGGACTCGAGAGGACTTGGGGAGGGGCTATAGAACCAGCCATCCCCGGGCTGTACGCGGTCGTCGGGTCAACGCTCGCGGGCGGCTGACTTTGCTTGAACTGCTCAAGCGCTGCAGAAATCAGCCACCTCTCCCTCTCCGACAAAGGCCCCAAGGAACCTTCTGACCGCGGAGAAGGGGAGCGGTCCCGTCGATCGGGTCGTCCCTGATGGGGCGACCGGGCGCGGTCGTAGCGCCCTTCCGGAGCCAGTGCACCTAGTGCCTGGGTGAGCTGGTCCACTACGCCCTGTACGGACCGTCCGGGATCCGCGCGGGAGGTTCGCGAAGGAGTCCACCCTGCTGGATTAGGCGTCCGGAACGGGTCCGCATGCCCGGAGGAGACCGTGGTCACCGGCGCTTGATTCCGGATGTCCGGAGACATCCCCTGGAAGAGTACCGGCTGACGCAATGGTCGTCCGGACACAGGCGTGCACGGCGTAGAGCCGTTGCCAGCTCCGCCTACCGCGCCTAACAAATCAAGGCCAGGCCCTGACTGCAACACATGTTGCGGCCCCGCGGGGCTCGACTCTACGTCCGGAGACGGAGTCAGGGACGCCGGAGTCGACTCCGCAGACTGGGTCTTGTCTACGGGGGTCTCCGCGCGTACCTTCTTACCGCCGGAGTCACCCAAAGATATCTCACGGCGGCTGTCGCGCGACCGGGTGTGGTCTGCGACATTACCACCCTTATCCCTCCCGTTTTTCTCATTTTCATCTTTATCTCTGTCACTCATCCTTTTGAGTTGTCCCAGAGGAGCGAAGAATCCCCCAGGGACGAAGGAGGCTACAACACTGTGACCTTAGGCTGCGATGGAACGCCGTCGGACTGATCCTGGTCACGGCACCAATGTAAAGTTATTGACTGTCGTCCGCTCTTCGGGATCCTCGAGAATAGTCCTCTCACCACGAGTCCTTGCGGACGCGCATCCGCTATTCCGGATCCTTGCGGCGGCGCCGCTCACCGGAGGTCACGGCGGACACGGTAACCACTCTAACATTTACGGTAACCAGGTAACAGCCCACCCGACACGCCCAGGCCTACGGACACCGTTCAGAAACTAGTTCATCACCACGGTGTTAGCTGGAGAGGCCTGGCGAGCCGCGGTCTGCACTCAGCATGTTTAGCAATGTCCAATTAAAACGTTCGACTTGGCCGTCACTCTAGGGTCGATATGGGGTCGTACGAATTTTCTTGGCGCCCAGAAGACGCACGACAATGCGGAACAGGGATGACTTGAACTCGGTACCTCGGTCGCTATGATTAGCCTTTGGAACACCATGGTAAACTATCCACCTGTGTATCAAGATGTCGGCAACATTTTTGGCCGTATGTCACCGTAGCTTAAAGGCGTCTGTATACTTGTACCGATGGCCTCTTCCGGTGACTTTATGAGTGTCGAGAATGTCAATCGCTATCCTGTCGAACGGGGCTCCTGTCGGCAACGGTGTCAGGGGCGATCTTTTTGGGGTCGGTTTACCCTTGCGGGTCACACATTGTGGGCAACGGGCACACCAGCAGGTGACGTTCAGTGCCAAGCCAGGCCAGTCGAAACGGCGCCTGACTCTTTCAATCGTACGCTGTATGCCGAGATGTCCGACAATTTTTAGGTCATGACGTTGGTGCAGAACCTGAGTCCTGAGTGCGACAGGAAGCACGGTTTGCACCACTGCACCAGTACTCTGTCTTGTGGTGCCAGGAGGTTCCAACAAGAAACAAGTGTCTCTACCTCCTCTCCGTGGCGAGCAACTTCTCTCCAGTCTGGTTTTGTGCCGGCTAGTATCCACTGACGCACTTTTCCGACGCTGATGTCGGCTTGCTGTGCAGCGACAATGTCCTGGGTTGTATAGTCCGATAACCACTATTGACGATCCAGTGTGGTATCCAAGGCAAGGACTTGAACAACTTGACGTGCCGAGATTAGTCAGGGCGAGACTGGTGATGTTATGGAATCACTGTCCAGGAGGTCTGCCCTTGTCATAGTCGGAACAACAGTTATCCGACAAACTAGAAGTTCTCCGGAAATGGTTTCTGGATCTTGCATCCGTGTCAAGGATGAAATAGTCATCCGGATTCTGGGTCGGATGGGCGAGCTCGGGCGCCTTGATGAGGGCATCACGAAGTCGTTGGAAAGCTTGTCGTTGGGCCGGTCCCCAGGTGAAACGGCATTCACCTCGGGTGAGAGCTACCAGAGGCTCAGCGATCTCAGCGTAGTCCTTGATAAATCGCCTGTGATAGTTGGCGAAACCAAGGAAAGCCCTGACGTCGATGATCTCGCACGGGGTTGAAGTTTCAGGCCTGCCGATCTTATTCAATCCAGGACCGCTTCGAGGTTTGCGAGTGCCTGGTCAAATGTTCTGCCGTAAGCAATGACGTCATCCAGATAACACATACACTGGCCAGGCCAGGCCCTGACTGCAACACATGTTGCGGCCCCGCGGGGCTCGACTGTACGTCCGGAGACGGAGTCAGGGACGCCGGAGTCGACTCTGCAGACTGGGTCTTGTCTACGGGGGTCTCCGCGCGTACCTTCTTACCGCCGGAGTCACCCAAAGATATCTCACGGCGGCTGTCACGTGACCGGGTGTGGTCTGCGACATTACCACCCTTATCCCTCCCGTTTTTCTCATTTTCATCTTTATCTCTGTCACTCATCCTTTTGAGTTGTCCCAGAGGAGCGAGGGATCCCCCAGGGACGAAGGAGGCTACAACACTGTGACCTTAGGCTGCGATGGAACGCCGTCGGACTGATCCTGGTCACGGCACCAATGTAAAGTTATTGACTGTCGTCCGCTCTTCGGGATCCTCGAGGATAGTCCTCTCACCACGAGTCCTTGCGGACGCGCATCCGCTATTCCGGATCCTTGCGGCGGCGCCGCTCACCGGAGGTCACGGCGGACACGGTAACCACTCTAACATTTACGGTAACCAGGTAACAGCCCACCCGACACGCCCAGGCCTACGGACACTGTTCAGAAACTAGTTCATCACCACGGTGTTAGCTGGAGAGGCCTGGCGAGCCGCGGTCTGCACTCAGCATGTTTAGCAATGTCCTATTAAAACGTTCGACTTGGCCGTCACTCTAGGGTCGATATGGGGTCGTACGAATTTTCTTGGCGCCCAGAAGACGCACGACAATGCGGAACAGGGATGACTTGAACTCGGTACCTCGGTCGCTATGATTAGCCTTTGGAACACCATGGTAAACTATCCACCTGTGTATCAAGATGTCGGCAACATTTTTGGCCGTATGTCACCGTAGCTTAAAGGCGTCTGTATACTTGTACCGATGGCCTCTTCCGGTGACTTTATGAGTGTCGAGAATGTCAATCGCTATCCTGTCGAACGGGGCTCCTGTCGGCAACGGTGTCAGGGGCGATCTTTTTGGGGTCGGTTTACCCTTGCGGGTCACACATTGTGGGCAACGGGCACACCAGCAGGTGACGTTCAGTGCCAAGCCAGGCCAGTCGAAACGGCGCCTGACTCTTTCAATCGTACGCTGTATGCCGAGATGTCCGACAATTTTTAGGTCATGACGTTGGTGCAGAACCTGAGTCCTGAGTGCGACAGGAAGCACGGTTTGCACCACCGCACCAGTACTCTGTCTTGTGGTGCCAGGAGGTTCCAACAAGAAACAAGTGTCTCTACCTCCTCTCCGTGGCGAGCAACTTCTCTCCAGTCTGGTTTTGTGCCGGCTAGTATCCACTGACGCACTTTTCCGACGCTGATGTCGGCTTGCTGTGCAGCGACAATGTCCTGGGTTGTGTAGTCCGATAACCACTATTGACGATCCAGTGTGGTATCCAAGGCAAGGACTTGAACAACTTGACGTGCCGAGATTAGTCGGGGCGAGACTGGTGATGTTATGGAATCACTGTCCAGGAGGTCTGCCCTTGTCATAGCCGGAACAACAGTTATCCGACAAACTAGAAGTTCTCCGGAAATGGTTTCTGGATCTTGCATCCGTGTCAAGGATGAAATAGTCATCCGGATTCTGGGTCGGATGGGCGAGCTCGGGCGCCTTGATGAGGGCATCACGAAGTCGTTGGAAAGCTTGTCGTTGGGCCGGTCCCCAGGTGAAACGGCATTCACCTCGGGTGAGAGCTACCAGAGGCTCAGCGATCTCAGCGTAGTCCTTGATAAATCGCCTGTGATAGTTGGCGAAACCAAGGAAAGCCCTGACGTCGATGATCTCGCACGGGGTTGAAGTTTCAGGCCTGCCGATCTTATTCGATCCAGGACCGCTTCGAGGTTTGCGAGTGCCTGGTCAAATGTTCTGCCGTAAGCAATGACGTCATCCAGAAAACACATACACTGAGTCCGCAAGTATCCACAGAGTATGGTTTCCATCAACCGTTCAAATGTTGCCGGTGCATTACTGAGGCCGAACGACATAACCTCTAACTGGTACAGTCCTTCCCTTGTGGCAATGGCAGTTTTCTGCCTGTCGGTAGGGTCGACTTCGACCTGCCAGTAACCAGAGGCCAGGTCCAGGGCCAAAAAGTACATAGCGCCCGCCAGGGCGTCATGAGTGTCCTGAATGTTGGGCAAAGGATATGAATCCTTGCGTGTGACATCATTCAGGAGCTGATAGTCGACACAGAATCGTACTTGGCGGTTCTTTTTGCGCACGAGCACTACCTGTGAGCTCCAGTGCGAATCAGATGGGTCAATACACCCCAAGCATAGCATCTTGTCGATCTCCTCGTCAATGATGCTTTGCTGGGCCTGGGGGACGCGTCGTTGTCTTTGCCGAATCGGGCCGAGGTGCCAGTGTCGATCCTGTGTTGGACGATCCTGTGTCCCAGCTGTCCGTCTGGGCTCATGAACGTGTCATTGTATTGGTGGACAAGGTTGGCGCAGCGTTGGTGCTGCTCTGGCGTGAGTCCAGTGCAATCCACCATTTCTTGTAGGTATGGCGGCAGGTCGCCATAGTGACTGGCGTTCACCGTGGATGGTTCGGGCTCCTCTCCGGGTTTTGGCAGAGCTCCGACGACGCTCTCAATCAGACTGGCAATGGTGACAGGGTCGGAACGAGCCAGTGTGACGCCAGTATCTGCAGGGTTGACTACAGTCACTTTCACACATTGCTGATTCAGGGACGTTAGCGTTCGACCCATGACAAGGTCGGTGTCTTCTGGGAAGGTCGTCAATGGCTGGATCATTCTCGGATATTGACAAACCCGTACTCTGGAGGTCGGAACCAGTTCAATGATTGCTTCGCTGCGTGCAGGGACGGTGACGCTCGGCGCACGGCCATTTGAATAACATTGGCCTCAGTGTCATTATGTGCGAACAGGATTTCTATATTGACCTGTATTGTCCCTTCACCATAGTTCACCACAGCATTTGCTTGCCGGAAAAAGTTCAAGCCGAGTATCATGCCGTCATGGATGGCAGCCACACAAAATGTTACTGTCAGATGGTTCGTTCCGACCTGTATCGGTAGGTCGATTAGTCCATCAATTGGGCTTGACTGTCCATTGAGGTCACGGATGGTGGCCGACATGGGTCGTAGATGTCGCTGGCTGGCAGGGACGTGGCGGAGCAGATCACGTCGGAGCAGGGAGATCTGCGCTCCGGAGTCGAGAACTGCTTCAATTTTCTTGTCTCCGACATGTACCGACAACTCCCAGCATTCCTGTGCAGCTGGAGAGTTGTCAATGACGAGCGGAACAATGGGGTCGTCTGGCGGTGGCTTGAAGAGTTAGTGGAGTGGCGGGAGCTTAGTCTCTGGTCCACTTGGGAAGGCGTAAAACCCACCGTCGTCGGAGATCCACTCGATCTCGGACATGCTGTCGATCCCGATGCCGTCACCGATCAGGGGCGACACCCCTTCGAGATGATGATTTCCGCATGGATATCTCTGTGGGAGTGGTGCTGACACCCCTTCATGAGGAGAAGCCGGCGCTGGGGTCGGTGCGTGACATTTGGTGCACACCCCTTCGAAGAGCTGAGGTGTGGGCTGGGCCGGCCATGGGGTCGTAACAGGCAGTTGCACCTGTTTGGTCGTCATGGCAACCACAGGTGTGGAGCTGGAGACATTGTCCTGGTTTCTGGAATGCCCTTGCCCCTCAGCACCTTCCTTTACTGGTTTGACGACTGTGTCGGAGGCACTAGTGGGGCCGATTGATGCTGGTTGCCGGTCTGGTTGGGTACTGACGATACTTGAGCAGTCTTTCTGTCAGAAACTAGTGGTTTCACGCTGTATACACTAACACATCCTTGAGCCGAAAACATAGCAGTCAGCGATGGCCGAGCTTCTTGCAGAAAAAGCACACAGCTGGTCTTCCGGGGTTGCGAGGGTCGATCTCCTTTGGTTGGGGCCGTAGCTCACAGGACCGAGTAGATGACGTCGTCTCCACATAGTCCATTCTCGTCACTAAGGACGCACTGAAATGCTTCAGCCACCCACTCGCGTGAGCAAGATGGCACAGAGTGTTCATCACATCCCTGCAAGCCGGTAGTGTCGCTGTCAGCGGAGTGGTAATAGACCGCAATTTGTTCAGGGGTTGGGGTATCCCACTGATTTATTTGTCCCATGGCACAAGATAATTCACCATCAACACATTCATCGCCAGCGTATACGATCGCTGAGATATCGGCACGGCAAGTGCCCCGATAACGGTCTCTGTGGGTCTGTTGTTTGTGACTCTCAGCCTTGAGGATGGCCATTAGTGCATCACTGTAACTAGCGAAAGTGAACACACAGAGTTTATCAGCAATGGGGTCAGGTTGGCCGTTTATGAACTGTGATATCACTGTTCGTTGTCGAGATTCTGGCGTGACGTTGTCAAAGACTTGCTCAGCCAGAGTTTGAAGCCATTCTAGATAGTGTTCTGCAACCTCCTTCCGTTCTCGTTTGAGGAACGGGAAGTTGTCACGCTCGGATTGCCGACGTGGCGTGGGCTCCCAGCCCTCTAGAAGTCGGCGACGAAACTCCTCCCAGGGTGTCTCTACTGGGATGTTCAGGGCTAGCACTTCGGCGCGGCCGCCATCGTGCTCCTGGAAGTCGTCATTTTGTTGAGGTCGGAATATGTGAAAGCCGCAGTGAATTGCTCGAAGCTCCGAATGTACTGGGTGAGATTGCCCTCTTTGAAGGTTGCACGCCATTGAGCCGATTTAGCCATTGCTAACGTTTGGGGCTCAGACGTGAGTCTCCGGGGCGTGGGCGTGTTGGCGCTCACCACAGTTGGCATGGTCGCGATGGGGGCAGCCAGTGTCGTGGCGGCCGGAGCAACTGGGGTCCTAGTAGTCGGAGCTGTTGGGGTCGTGTTAGTGGGGGCGACCGGCGCGGTCGTCGCAGAGACGGTGAGTGAGGCTGCAGGTTGTACTGGAGCGAGGCCGGGGTCGTGTGATGCCTGCATGACAGGAGCCGTTTGGCTTTATTGTTGCGACACCCATGGTACTTCGATTGAGGGTGGGATTACAGCCGATGGTGGACATCGGTATACTGATCCGTCTGGGGCCACACTATGGTACACTACCCTATTTCGAGCACCGTGATATCCGATATCTGTTATCCTGTTCGGAACGCCACCATATCCTGTTGGTGGGTTTGCACAGCCAACGTGGGGGTTATGGTATCCGACAGCTGCTATCCCGTTTTGAACACCGCTTACTCCGACAGGATATCCGACTGGTGGATTACTATATCTGATGGGGTATCCGACTGACTGAGAGATCGGCTGTCCGATCATTGGCACAACACTTTCTGTCGGAGCAGACACACCTTGGTCTTGCGACGGAGCAAAGTGCGGCTGTTCTCTGATGGTCGGCGACAGTCGGTGCGCGGTTGGCGCATGAGCGCGTGTACCGGAGGTCGACATGTCGGGGTCGCGAGGTCGGCGACTTGACGTGGATGGTGGTTGCCGAGGTCGCGCTGGACGTGTGAGGGCGCGAGGTTCTGTTGTCGCGTCGCTGGGTTGTTGCGATCGTAGAGGTGTTGCGGTCTGGACAGCGGTCATCACCGGGACGCTCCCTGTAGTCGATCCCGCCTGGCTGGGTCGAACGTACTCTACCACGGTTGGCTCGGTCGGTAGACGAGAGTACACCATTGGTACTGGGTCGTGTTGCCCCAGTGTCACTGACGGCGTAAGGGGTTGAGTTGCCGAATATGCGCTCGGCGGTACCAGTTGTGTAACAGTGTCAGTGTCACAAACCCACTGCTGTATCCGAGAGTTACTTGGCGGGTGCGTAACCATTGAAGTTTCTATGGTTACAGGCTGAATGTTCACCGTAGGGTATTCTGGGTCGGCACGATCATACACATTTGCTCTTTGACGTGAGCGTGTATAGTCTCTGTCGGCAAAGTCACTATTTAACTTCTGGGTCGTTCTGGCCGGCGTGGCCGAGTACGACCCTTGCGTGTGCACTGATAATGTCACTCACAGTATGTGGGGCGCTAGCGGGTCATGGCAACTGAGCAGGGGCCGGAAGGTCGGAAGATCGGGTTCAGGTTAAACGTTACCTTGTCATCCATTGCGTCGAGCCGCTTGCCGCATGGTGTTCCTTAGCCATCGCCATCACTGGCGAATGGACACTGTGTTCTATGGAACGGTTGTGTTGACAAATATGGCTATGGGGAATCAATGTGAAAGTCCAGGACAAGTGGGTGAACGAACGTGTGCATCGTTTATCATATATTTTTGCTCATCAATGTACATTTGAACAACTGATAGGTTTTCATGTCAGTCACTTGTGCCCTAATAAGTTGTGTGTCATGCCTTCACATCTAAGCCTCGAGGACGGTGAAGCAAATACATGAAATAATGCCAGACAGTCATGTGTCAATAGTGGCCAGTATTTTGATCATACCCGCACCCAAAATGCCTGTTACAACTTCAAATGAGTATCATGCTTTTCATGTTGCTACCATGCATACTATATTTGTGTAGTTACCATGAAACTCTTCATGGAACCGAGGTAGGTAGGTAGGCAGGTGTAGGCCTGTGCGTCACGCCCTCCAGATGCTGAGCATTGTTTCGGGCGAGGGCCGAACCCGACAACATCACGGACAGCCACTGGACGGACATCAAGGTAGTGGTCAGTAGCTTGACCACACGGGATGCAGAGATGTACGGCATCGGACTGAGACGGGCGTTTGTTGAACCCACAAATGTTAAAACGCCCACAAATGTGAAAACCCACAAATGTGAAAACAAATTTTGTAAATCACCCACAAATGTGAAAATATCATTACCCACAAATGTGAAAAAAAATTCACCCACAAATGTGAAAAAAAAATTTAACCACAAATGTGAAAACGGTTTTTGTCATTTGCCCACAAATGTGAAAATCACACACAGCATTAGGTTCCACAGGAGGAATGTCTTTTATTGTTATGTCTTTTTACGGAACCTTGTTCTGATAATAGTCTAGGGTATATAGTGTTTCACGGGGAAACACTAACAAATCATTTGGAATTGTTTGCCTTGGAGGCATCTAAACAACATACTAAAAGTCTAAAGAGATAAAAAATCAGGAACATTCCAAAACATAGGGTGAAACTTTTCAAGTTTTTCACTCTCGAAACGCCACAATTTCGTATGTGTGTTGCAATAGAACATTGTGTTTATATCGATTTCGCTGCATATATATCCACCAAAACTACTCTTATACATGTACATCAACTCCTATACATGTACATTAACATATTAGACGGTTGGTTACCCATACAGCCTACTTAAAATAATATGCGTCCCACATAGCGAAACCCCCTATACGAAAGATCAAGGAATGACCTCACTCACACAGAGCACCTGATTGCACGCTCAGCTGGATGGGTGTCTGTGATGTTCACATAGCTTTGACCTTGATACTCTAGTATCACTTCGATTTGACCACGTTCACTGATTTTGTAAAATTCATACATGGATTGGTCTTGGAATTATGAATTTGTCTGTTTGTCGAACATTCTAATCCCCCGAAATGGCATTCTAATCCCCCGAAAGTCATGAAATGGCAGCATACTGTCAACTTCTCCCATTCTCCTACTCATCGGAACAGCATTACTTATAACCAACTCTTATAATTCGTGTCTTTCTCGTTGCTTTTTACTAACTGGGATTGTTGGAATCACCAGGATCATCCCTCTTGGGGCCCAGCCTCCGAGAAGAACTCGAACACCGAGTCGGAATAGGTTTCATGCCGGTCGGCTGGCCCTGTCTGACTCCTGATAAGAACCTGGTTTCAATTAGGACAATCAATGCAAATGCTGTCAGCATTGTTTCTCCATACATGTATCTTATTCTGCATTCTTGGACCTTTAGGTTGAATATCCACTTTTCCAGATGATGTCTCAGCCTCGAGGCTTGTCTTCGCTGCCGCCATTGCAACGAGGGATTTAGAACTCTTCTTCGGGCTCTCCTTGGCTTTGGGAACGCTTAGTGGGACTCCTGACTGAGGCCCTTTCCATGTGATTTCCGTCTGGTAAAACAATACCCTCAGGAGCTACCTCAAAGGTCTCAGGCAGTTGGAGCTGAGCCTCGGCGCTCGTCTAACGTTTCAGCCTCAGACGATGTTCAATTCTATGAGTCAGTAGCTGAAAACTCAGATGACCCATCGCTTGTTGCATGCACAAGAGCTGTCTCCACCCGGTATATTCCTGCTTTCCCCAGGTTCAACACGGGAAGCCATGTGCAGCTTGTTGTCATCCCTGCTTCGACGCTGCCAGGCTCTCCAGCCCGGGCTCGTACCCAAGGGAACAGTTTCTCGTGGTTACTCTGGTACAGAGCATTTTTAGCTTACCGGCCCTTTGGGCCGATAAGCTATTGTAGTGGTATTTCGTCCGTCCGTCGTCCGTCGTCCGTCCGTCGTCCGTCCGGGTCTGTAACTTTTTTTTGACATGATGAATTTCCCCATAAATTTGTCAGAACATACCTTGGGCCAGTATCTAAATACGTTTTTTTAATTTTTTTGATTGAATCGTTTTTGCCGATTTGGCAGCCATTTTTGACGAAAAATTGCCAATTTTGGACTTTGGAGGCCATTTTCTAAAAAACTGTCAGATCAGTTGTGAGATTTTTGTTTCAAAACATTCCTCTCATGTACCTTTATGACATATATAAGTTTCGTTGCCCTTGAATCGCCGGTCTGCTTGTGGCGGCCATTTTGATTTTTTGACGGGTCGTCGAAAAAATTTTTTTTGTCCCAAATCAAGTCACTATTCGTTTTGAGCCATTTCCAGCAAAAAAAATATTTTTTTTTGGCCATTGAAAAATTTTTTGGACTTGGAAAATTTCACCCAATTTTCCTTCATAATGGGAGCTGTGCAGAGTAAACTCATAGAACACTTGAAGATAGAGCCTAAATATTGGCACATTCAAATGGGAAATCATATATTGCGGTTTGAGTGATGACCTTGAATTTGACCTTCAATGACCTTGGAAGGTCAAAACGACCTTTTTTGTCGAAAAATGGCTAATTTTGGATTTTTTATGGCCATATTCTCAAAAACTGTCTGATCAGTTTTGAGATTTTTGTTTCAAAACATTCCTCTCATGTACCTTTATGACATATATAAGTTTCGTTGCCCTTGAATCGCCGGTCTGCTTGTGGCGGCCATTTTGATTTTTTGACGGGTCGGCGAAAAAAAATTTTTTTGTCCCATATCAACTCACTATTCGTTTTGAGCCATTTCCAGCAAAAAAAAAAATTTTTTTGTGGCCATTGAAAATTTTTTTGGGACTTTCACCCAATTTTTCCTTCATAATGGGAGCTGTGCGGAGTAAACTCATAGAAGACTTCAAAATAGAGCCTAAGTATTGGCACATTCAAATGGGAAATCATATATTGCAGTTTGAGTGATGACCTTGAATTTGACCTTCAATGACCTTGAAAGGTCAAAAACGATGAATTTTGTCTTTGGTGGCCATTTTGTCAAAATCTATTCAGACAGTTTTTCTCAAAATAATGTATATGATTCTCTTTATCTACCTTTGTGATGTGTTATTTGATTTCGTGTTATAGTCCATGCAGAAAATGTGTTTCCAGCAACATTTACGAACATGTTTTGACAATTAGAGTTCAAGATCAGTGTAGCAATTTATATGTTGGAAAATCAATACTCTGCATTTCTCATGATTGCCGGTAAGCTACAGCACCCTTGGTGCTATGTTTACGTCCCAATTGCCTTTCATGTGCTTGGTTACACCAGGCCACTCTCAGCGACCGGTAAAGCTCTCGCTGGCTCCACCCTATCCGCTGTCCTCGTTGATATTGCACCCACTGAAATGCCATCACCAGAAGACTCCATGGGGGTGGATGAGCTCGACCAGAGTTCCAACTTCGCTCGTTCCCAGGAAGTGGATGGCAGAACTTACTCTTCAAAGAGAAGCTCCTTCTCGTGCATTCACGCCTGGGGTCACAGTTCCCACCTGAACCCCCAAATAAGTCGTCCACTTCGGTGGACAAGGTGGCCTGCGGCCTTCCCATACGTCCAGCTGAAGCTCATCAGCAGTTGCTTCTGAGCTGGAGTGTTTGCCAAGCTTTCAAACGCCGTTGGCAGGGAGCTCTTAAGAACAAGAGATAAAATACCAAGCGGTCGAAGCTCTCCAAGCTCTTTGAACCTCCCCAGAAGGACTTTCTTGCCAAGCCGTTTTGGCCCTCCCAAGGAGGCGTTGCGCCAGTTATCCACCCCTAACTCGGTGTCGGCGCCCATGTCTCAGCCAGGGGAGGTCCTACGACCCCTACTGTCTGTAGCATTGATATACTCTACCCTGCATTGGCTGGCAGCTGCTACAATATATGCTCGACCAGCTTGTCTCACGTGAGGTCTTGGAGGAAGTACTGCAGTCGGCAGTTTCGCTCCTTAACAGTGTGGGCATCATGATCAGGGAATGCTTTCACCAAGCCTCTTTTGGAACCTTTCTGTATTGCTCAGTTATGACAAGTCGCTCCATTTCGAGGCCCTCGATGTCCTCTGGACAAAGTTGCGACTGCCTATGCTGGCGTCCTGTGCTCAGGAAACATGGAACCAATACCCAAGTACATTCATAATCGACATAACCTGCTTTTACTTCACGTCTTGTCGTGTTACCTTTCACAACGAAACGTGTTGTTTTGAAAATATAATGTCATGTTGTCAATCATAGTAAATCAATTTGAGCCAACATTTAGGAACTTTCAAGCTCGTAGTTCCCCTCTAAAACCACGTGGCTCAAAATATATGCCATGCCAAAACTGAACTTACAGGAACATGCGGGTTGTTGAAGGGATCCCAACAGAACCACTTGTTTAGTCCCTATGGTTTCATTGTGGGTGGGAGTTGTGGATGTGGATGAGCTCAGATTGTGGCAGAGTTCTTGTCATGCATATTCTGCTTTAGAAGTATATGTAAGCATGCTCCATCAAGATTTTTGACATGATTTGCCGCGCATAAATCAGCATCAAACTCTCTGGCCACAACAACTGGATAAGCTAGTCTTCCTGTTTGGGGATTATATAGGAGTAGACACTAACATTTTGCCTTCATCCGACATAAAAACTGAAACCAAGCTAGAAACGTGTTTTTTCCGAATTTTCCAGGATTTCATGGCAGCCATTTCGAATTTTGAAACAATCAACAGTCACAGAAACTCAGCAATACCACCATCTGATTCCTTGGGTCAGAAAATATGGGGGTAGACACTTGAATCACCAACGTAGGTGCAGTTGATAACTCGCTTGTTCAATTTTAAGCTATTTCGCATATAAATGGCGGCCATCTTGGATTTTTGAAAAAAAACCCATGGGATTGATGGGGACTTTTTTGTGGATTATCGATATGGTCTCCAGAGTCACTGTGCAAAAAATCAGCTTTGACACCCAAATTTCTACCCCAAACCCTGACAGTTGACTAAATTCTGACATGGCGAAATGGTGTGGAAAATTAATCGAATGGGGGTCCAAAAAATTTTAATTTTATCCAACTTCCCATATTTTGAGAACTTTAGACTTTTGATGTGTTGTTCAGCATATATTTCTGTAATCAAATCACAAATGATATATAGTGTTGCATTTTTTTCCTATCTGACCCAATTTGGGCCATAAAAGCCCTGGACTATAAACCATTGCATGGCATTGCGTCCTTCATCCGTCGTCGTCCGTCATACGTCTTACATTTTTATTTTTATCTCGAATTTACGGTCGAATCTTTTCGAAATTTGCGCTAAAACGCCTAAGAATACAGGGAAGCACTTTTCTGAAAGATTTTTTGGGCTACCGGACCTTTGGTCCGATAACCTATTGGCATCGCGTTGCGTCCGTCGTCCGTCCATCCGTCGTCCGTCGTCCGTAAACAATTTTATCTCTAAATTTTTGTAACGAATGTGACTTCGTTAAGTAGCAACCAGGTTAGTACCGTCATAGCATGGTTAGTAGACAAACATCACATCACATATCACACATCATATAATGAATAGTTATAGTAATGTCGCCGTTGCCGGAGGCCCGAGTACACCATAACTTGGGTCCCCGGAACCACAACGCTTGGGCGTGTTGTTCGTCCGGCCTTGTTGATCCTTGGGCATCCTGAGCCCATTTCCTTGAAAAATAATTCTACTTCCGGTTTGGTGTCATTTGACACCACAGGTGTAATCTGATACCAAACCACACCTAGTATATTGCCAATTAGCCCTAAGGGTTCGAAAATAATGTCCTTTTTGCTCTACGATCAATATTTACTGAGATATGGAGGTTTTTATGGAAAAGTGGGTGATAATAGGGGAAAGTATCAATTTTTGGCCTTCAAACACACCAAACCGGCCTAATAACTGATCCTTGGGCATCCTGAGCCCATTTCCTTGAAAAATAATTCTACTTCCGGTTTGGTGTAATTTGACACCACAGGTGTAATTTGATACCAAACCACGCCATGAGTGATTATTGCATTAAAACAACGTTTAATTATTATATCGGGTGAAAAAAACTTATTTTCAGTTATAAATTTTCAGTCCAAAATGCGCAATATTTTGCAGTTTGAGTGTAAATATCTGAATGAAGGCTGGTTTATAGATATTTTTAATGTGTTTTTCTACAGGCCACAACTGTTTTCTATACAATGCAACTTGTTTGACACAAATATTGCATTCCAGTCAAAAGATATAGCTTGTAGAACGCAAAAAAACGCAGCTGGCCCCCTATTCTGAGAAAGCATCATATTGCCAATTAGCCCTATGGGTTCGAAAATAATGTCCTTTTTGCTCTACGATCAATCTTTACTGAGATATGAAGGTTTTTATGGAAAAATGATGATAATAGGGGAAAGTATTAATTGTGCAATAGGTTTTCAGAACAAAGGTCGGTAACCTAAAAACATTCCTCATGTTGAAGCTAATGTTGTGGCAGATTTTCACATTTGTGGGCAATTGACAAAAATCGTTTTCACATTTGTGGTTGATTTTTTTTTTTCACATATGTGGGTGAAGTTTTCTTCACATTTGTGGGTGAAGATTTTCACATTTGTGGGTAGTTGACAAAAAACGTTTTCACATTTGTGGTTGATTTTTTTACATTTGTGGGTGATTTACAAAATTTGTTTTCACATTTGTGGGTTTTCACATTTGTGGGCGTTTTAACATTTGTGGGTTCAACAGGCGTCGTCCTGTCATTCCGACGTCATCGACCTGTCATCCTGGGCTCCCATCTGTTGTTCCTGGACATCTCCGGGCCAAAGGGGAATCGCCGCCTGGTGATGGAAATCAAATATAATGTAGTGGTCTGTGATATGGATGTTCATCATGCTTTTCATGCTTTCTACGAGTAGGATACGGTCCACTGATGTTAATATTGTTCACTGCCACTCATGTAGTCATCGCAAAGCTTCCGTTCTGCCTCCTTTCGGGTTCTCAGCAATCTTGATGGCCTTGGCTGATTTTCTGCATTTGTTGAGATGGGAACCCCATCAGAAGTGATGTTGGCAACTTCGCGGAAAACTTAGTGGACAGCCTCTTGACAGGTTGTGGCTTCTCATGTGTTTCCAGAAAGTATACCCTTCCAGGTACGTTTGACCCTTCCTTAAATTGTCCCTTGTTACGTCGTGTTTTTTGCAACTTGTTTCCTTTTGAAAGTTGGCCCTTGTTAGCAGCGCTTTTCTTGACCCGAGCCATGTTGTTGATTTAAATATATCCCATTTTAGGTTACCGTACCTTTGGTCCGATAACCTATTGGCATGGCGTTGCGTCCGTCGTCCGTCCGTCCGTCCGTCCGTCCGTCCGGCGTTAACATTTTTATCTTAAAAGTTAACGATCGAATCTTTCTGAAATTTTGCACAGAAATGCCTAAAAATATTTTGAGAAGGAGGTATTTTTTTGTTTTTTGATTTTCGCATTTTTTTCAAAACGGCGGCCGTTTTTGTCGAAAAACGCTCAATTTTGGACTTTGAAGGCCATTTTCTCAAAAACTGTCTGATCAGTTTTGAGTTTTTGGTTTCAAAAGATTCCTCTCATATACCTCTGTGATATGTATAAGTTTGGTTGCCCTAAATTTGCTGGTTTCCGTGTGGCGGCCATTTTGAATTTTTGGCGGGTCGGCGAAAAAAAAAATTTTCGCCCCAAATCGCATTACTATCCATTTTGGGCCATTTCTAGGGCAAAAAATTTTTTCACCCTATGGAAAAATTTTGGACTTTTTTTTTCGGCACTTTTTTCCTTCATAATAG
This sequence comes from Terebella lapidaria, assembly GCA_949152475.1. NCBI lineage: Eukaryota > Metazoa > Annelida > Polychaeta > Terebellida > Terebellidae > Terebella > Terebella lapidaria. The sequence goes on along the minus strand of OX424558.1, from coordinate 22,450,555 downwards.
GAGCTGTCCAGACTGTACTCATAGAACGCTTGAAGATAGAGCTTAGAAATTGGCACTTTCAAATGGGAAGTCATATATGGCGACTTGTGTGGTGACCTTGAATTTGACCTTGGATGACCTTGAAAAGTCAAAACAATGCCCAGATTTGCCTCTATAGATGAAATGCTTGCAGATAGAGCTCATGTTGGCATTATGAACATATAGGAAGACATACATGGCACAACTAATGATGACCTTGAACTTGACGTCAGATGACCTTGAGTGCAAAAAGTCTGACTTGGAATGTTTAAATTGACCTGAGCGTCCTAAACGATTCCACCCAACATATAGAATATCAAATACCGCACACATACATGTAATGGTAACATCGAAGTTCATACGGATGACCTTGATTGGTAAATGCCAAGGTCATATGTTTACACTGCGAACCTTGATTGGTAAAAGGTCTGTTACCTGCCAATGCTGCCATGGCCAAACCAAAATTGTCCGGTAACCTATCTTAGCCTTTGGGCTAATTTTTATTAAAGAATTATCCTCAGTAATACTCAGGTCTGTAACAGCAGTGTTACTATGTTAAGCTCCTCGAAACTGTGTACACCTACAAGTACACATGACCCAAATGATGCTTTCTTACCAGAATTTCCCCGAGTCCTGGTGTGTGAGACACAATTTATGTTCCTTCAAGATTAAATTGACAGATCTGGAACAGTCATTCAGCTGTGAGGCCACAGAGTAAGCATTTCAGCTGTTTGCATTCAGATCCGAAATGCTAGTGTTGCATGATGACAGTGCAGCTGGGCCTGCATGGGTGCACTGTGATAGTGTATGTAAATAGTTTATTATGGTTAAATATAATAAATAATAGTAACAACATTTTTATTCGCAATGATTCGTGTAAAGAACTTGTCTAAAAACTGATGTGACACCTTTTCGTGAACACACCCTTTACTATGGCGTAGGGACCTTTCAAAGTGCCACTGTCATGTTCAAACCATCTTCTGATGGTTAATTTTCTAAATAATTGATAGTAATTAGGACAAATAATTTAGCTGTAAATATCACTCAATACACTGACCGAGTCATGATCAGTTGCATGTATAAACGAAGAAAACAGTTCCATTATGTTTCATTTTCCCATCACATCATTTTGAAAATCGGCAATTTTCTGGTGATTTTCAGCATTGAGGTTGGCCGTCCCTGTCTCTTGTGCTAGGTGCGCTTCCCGTGCAGGCTCTTTCTGGGTATGTGAACGTTCTTGTTGTTTTATTACTTTTAGTTTTCATTCATCATAGCATATTTGATATTTTGAGGCATACAGTACAATTGATTTCCAAAAATAGGTAGTCTATTAGATGTCAGGCCAGTAATCACATTCATCTGGGTCGTGACGATAGTCCCGTTAAAAAAAAAGTGCCAGGTAGTGTACAAATGGTGTGTTTTGAGACACGGTAGATGCACGGATGCAGTAGATTTGCTTTATTCCTAGTTTTGATATGCAGGTAGGTTGATCTGAGACAAAATATTGGTATATTATTGATGGATTAAGATAGTATGTTTGAGATTGAAAATTTGCATAATTTGTGTCACTCCGCGGTTAGAAATGGGTCATTTAGAGGGTACCTATGTTCACGTGCAAATAAAAAAATTGTTTTCTCTTGCGATATGGTACATATATGTGAAAGTGAGGAAAATAAATCGTACTTCTTGTTTTTATTGCAGGTGACAATACGTTATAATGGTTGCTTATGAGATCTAAATTTGTGGTCAGACGTCACATATGAGGATTACCTTTGAACGATGTCCATCAACGGAAAATCAGTAAACAATACACACGATAAGTATATGCCCAATGCATCCAGTGGGTAGAATGTAACCGAAGTGTATTGAAATAATGTCACTGTGACATGCCCTAGTTTAGTTCCGATGAAACTGACATTGGTACTGATGATACAGTTTCATCGGAACTACCCTAGTTACTTGTGTACCGAGTGGGTATTGGCAGCCTGGGATAATAGCGTATACGATAGTATACGGTAAGCACGTGGTATTATGTTGTTGCTGTTGCTTGAGTAGGCATATAACGGGATGGATGCTGATGGCTGCTGGAATCAGGAAACCCTATGGCATAGCTGAGGAGTGTGAAGAAAAAAAATACACAGACCCCACAGGAATGGGCGGCTGAAGTGTGAAGCATGGTCCAACAGCCTCCACTTGCCATCCAGACACAAAAATAAGTGGGCGCACAATGGAGACAGGAAGTGGTAACTGGGTTGACTGAACAGGTAGAAACAAGCATCACAACAGCAGAACTTGAGGTTACGTGTGCGGCCACAGGGACAAAGGAGAGTAGAACCAGTACTCGAGGCTGAGTGAACACGAAAAAAAATCAAGGATAAGTAGACACGAAACCCATTTCAAAATATTGTGGGTCTTGTTTCTATGTGATATGAAAATTCTAATTGTGAACCTGAACGTTATGACAACCTGTCGAATATTTTGATGTCCATGCGTAAATTGATTCTCACCTGCTCTTTTGTTGAGTTGCCCATTATTCTTGCCCAAATGTGTTTTGGTTGAACTTTCCACAAAGGACTATGGTGTGTGTTTCCCTTGCTCAATATTTGGAAATCAACTTAAAGCCTATTGATTAGTTTGATAACAACAAAGATGTCCGCTTTGATAACAATATGAAACAATGAACTCGAATCGTATTGTAACTCGAACTCGTATTGTAATAACTCTCTACTTCCCTCTCACAGAGAACAATTCTCGTAGATGGTCTTACACTACCATAGTACCTCCAATACTGGTGCCGAGCTTGTCCATGCGAAAATTGATTGTTACTCGCATTTGTTTGTCGACTCGTCCATTATTCTTGCCAAAATGTGCCAAAATGTGCTTTAGTTGCACTTTCCACAAATGACCAAGGTGTGTGTTTTCTTTGTTCAATATTTGCTACTTAACTTTGTTGTAATCTGAGATTATGACATAAAATATGGATAATGTCATCGCTGACTTAATTCGGTAGCAATAAGTCCACGCATGGACAAGCTCCTCACCAGTAGTACCATGGGGTCAAAATTACACTAACAGATATAGTACGGCTAACGCCGCACAAATAGACGGAGATTACAAAGACTTGTGGTTGAGGAAAACAGTAAAACACGAGCACAGACAGAGAAACTGCCCAAAGATAAAAGTGAAGCAAGACGGGAATCCCACGCCAACTCACAGACGAACAGGAGGAGGAAGATGATGAAGCATGATGAAGTTAGAAATACATGCTGACAAAAAAACAAGATTATTGGGTGAGGAAGGAGTAGATGCTGTCTTAGAGGCAGAGGGCTTGTGGAACATTCAGCGAGACGTGGCGGATGAGGAGAGGGGCTGTCAGGGTTTAGGGTGCAAAATGGGGATGATAGAGCAGCTAAACGTGGCAGCATGGGTGAAGCAGCGGGGGCTCGAAGGCGACTCATCTGACCATTTCACTTGGCATGTTGGACTACATTGAAAGCAATCATAAGTGGAATCAGGTACACGTGTCAATAAATTGGTCATTTTTGCAGATGTATATTCTAGAACTTTGAAAACAAGAATATGATTCAATATCTATGAAGACTTTTTCTATTTTCGTTGGAAATGTTGTCTTCCATACGAGATGGTCAGCCCACGTGGAATTGCTTGTGGTCCAATAATCTTGTTTATCATTTTGTTGCAAATGAACATAAACATAGGAAAACAATTTATCTATCTAAAGTGATATCATAGAAATCGCCCCTTGGTTTCCATCAGTGTCGTGGATTATCAGCGTTTTAAAACGCAGGGATCTAGTCATATAACTACTGATTTTTGGTTCACTCAAACTGCAGTCTAATCCCCGCAGACTCCAGTGTTTCTCTGTAAGCAGCATCTACAATATCGCTCTGCTCCTTGCTGAAGTAGTTCTTCCAATCACCGACGACCCCTTTCCTCATGAATGGCGATATTTCCTGTTTGAAAACTGGTACTGTCTTATGATTAACCATATCATTCTCACGCATGCGCTTGAAAGAAAGATGTTCCAACAAGTTATTCATCTGTGTCTCACTGACACTCTTTCCCAGAAATTCTGCCAGTTCTCCGATGACGCCCCTCAAGTTGCCCACCATATCTTCGTAAGTGACGAGTTTGATGTTCTTCTGGCCGAGGTGTGGAATCCACTCTTGATACCAATCAAAATAGTCGCCATAGACGAGATGTTTGGCTTTGTACAGCTCAAAAAAGTCGTCCCATGTGCCAGGGAATAAACGTAAATTTGTGGCCGTCCTGTAGAAGTGGAAGTATGACACGAGCATGTCCTTGGGATTACGGATGATGATGACGACCTTGAGATCGGTTTCTAGTTGCTTCTGGAAGAACCTGGCTGGAAGATGGGACTTGACTAGTCGTGGATGTGGTATGTCCTTCACAAGATCCAGCTGACGAACCGTTCCAAATGTTATTTCAAGCATTGGACTCCGATCTAGAATGCTTCCAGTTTTTGCTGCCTCAATGTTGACATCATTGACAAGTAACCAAAGGAGCTCTTGTATCCACGTGGTACCTGCGAAAGAAACGCATCTATATAGTTTTGAATAATATTGTTCATGAGCGGTAACTTCCCTGAAAAGGTCTCTTCATGAAAAGGTTTCCGAGTAGATATAGCCTACATTACGTGAACCTATTTGATTCATCATGTCCAACATGCTTGTGTTAAAATACACCCCGTGAATTATGCGGTCCTATCACTGTTCCGAAACAGGTCATCACGCCCATGATGTACTCAATAGTCCTTGTGGTGCCTTTGATCTGGGGAGGTCTGGTACACTATCACCAGCTATGATTCATTCGGGTTCTTTCAAACTCCAATTGCAACTCGTTCGGGGATACGTTACACTAACATTTTACGCATCAGTTTTATACAGCGAGTCGCATTCAATATAAAATTTTCCAAAATATATTCATGGTGACAAAACTTTTTGGCTAGTGTATTTCGGGAATTTCATGGTAAATTTGTAGTGTTTGTAACCCCGTCTACTAGCAGTCTCTCACTTTTGACGTATAAGCGCTAGTCGCTCTTTATGCGCTGGCGAATAACTCAAATTGACGTACAGCACACGATTAGCTTGAGGGGGCGTATCCACGCATACTTGGCGTTTCGAAATGGTCTTTTATTTATAGGCGAGTGGACCCAAGTATCATACACTGCGCCTTAATACTACTCGTCCACTAAATGAATATCAATTTAATCCGTCAGTCACCTTTTTAATCCTTATTGAATATAGAGGAAGGTGCAGGATATGATACTTGGGCCGGCGAGTGTTGTGTCACAGCACCCTATTTCACTAGCTTAGCATCAATAAAAAAAATGACAAAATAAAGTAGAGTGCAGACATAAGACAGATCTGTTTGGGAGGAGGCATATATGCATATATTTAATAACGCAATATATAATGCTTATTATCAAGTGCATTATAATGCACTTATGCTTTGTCATCTTAGTTTGAATATTATCATTTGCGAGTTGGTAGGCCGATTGAGAAATGGACAAAAATATGTTATGTTATTTGAAAACCCCTTTATTGAATCATTGTTGGATCCGCCCAGACCTTTCCCAATTTCATACTGATCATACTTGCCGAGGGTCTACAGCAATGTGGAGATACGCATAAGGGATAATATCTTTTGTTCAGAGATTGTGAAAGAAAAAGGTCGGGAAAAAAAATGCTGATTGCAAAATAAAACTGCATAATATTGCGTCTATTAGAATATATTGATACAAAAAATAAACACGTTATCATCCCTGTCGATAGAGCCCATGAGTCCTTACTGTAAAATGAAAACCAGATAATTATACTATGTTTTGTATAATTAACAATGATGATGAACTACTTTACCAGATTAATAACCACAATGATATAAACAGACTCCATTGTTAATAAGATATATCTTTGAGCCTATCATACAGTTATAAATAGTAAGAAAAGATCTAGAAAAAAAACCATTTCAAATATTATCTTTTTTCAAGAACATATACACAATGTATAAACATTGTAGACATGCTCCAAAACTCATTCAACGTATGTACACGTATGCGTGGATACGCCCCCTCACTCTATTCGTCAATTTGAGTTATTCGCCAGCGCATAGCGAGCGACTAGCGCTTATACGTCAAAAGTGAAAGACTGCTACTTACCAGTTTTGGGGTAGCCCGAAAGAAGCACATCTCCGGTCAAGTCGAAGCCGCCTCTGATTGTCTCTACGACCTCTGGGGATATAGTACCCGTCAGTACCATGTTTTCGATCCTGTGCTCTCCATTTATAGTGTGCTTGAACGCCATCTTTCTAGTGTCTTCAGAATAAGACTCGATACGCCTTAAACTTTGTTTGTGAGTTGTATTTTGAACCATATGTTCTTAATGTGTCTAACACATAGCGATTCAATACATGTACTTTGGATATTGCGTGTGTCCGTCGAGAGAAAATGATTGTATTGTGTCACAAACTCAAGGTTCAGGAACGATTGTGTTACGAATTGAGGCCATTCCTGTTTAATTTTCTGTTTCTCGTCCCCGCGCGCCTAGCTTTTTGCGAAATTTTGAGAAAAAACAAACAAAATAAATATGTAATATTATGGAAATGAAAGCGATCTTGACACACAAAATTCCGCCAATCTTTGTAAAGCTTACCCATAATGGTCTCGTAGCAAAACTTATTCGATTGGCGAGTGTGTATACAAGATGTATCCAGAGTTTTGCACAGACTAACATTTCAAATTAACAATTCTTACCACAAATAAGTTTCTAAGATTCAATATGAAACTATGATATATTTTTCAGATGCTTAAAGACATAGGTCCCCCATTCAAGCATCGTTTGCATTCAGAGAATCATTGCACAGTATATTGTTTTTTATTTGAGGGTCTGTTTGTTTTTTCCGCCCTCCCTCCTAGCTTTTGATTCTCCAAAGGACGAGAAACAAAAAATTAAACAGGAGTGGCTTGATTCTATACAACCGCCTTCGTGTATAGGTTGACAATTGCTATTAACCCTCTAACTAGGTCTACCATATACTCTGATTTTTTCTAACTCGTTTACACTGTTTGTTACTGATATTTTTTGAGATGCTAAATAATATCGTTCTATAAATCGGCGACTTCTATCGCGAAAATTGAAAAACATACGATTCACTTTTCTTTCATGTGCCAAGAATAGTAAATTTCCCACTTGGGCCGTACCCCATTTCAAGTATTAAACTATGACCCCAATGCTGATTGTAAATTCAAGATATATAACAAGGGCGTGTACAGGATTTCTGGAAAGAGGGGGCACAAGTTGAGGCGGGGGGTCTTGGGGCCACTCAAGGACCCCAGAAGCTGAAGCCCTTCGCATGATATCCGATGGACTTTGGCCTTATTCAGATAGATAACACAATGAAATACATTGGACAATGGAACAGAGAATCTTAATTTGTAAAAGGCGTTTGTACAATGTGGAGTGGGATGAAAAAAATTATTATTATTTTATATTCACTTGTATTGTGTAATGCCAGATGCACAAACAATGCCGCGATCCCACTGGCGTGTTTAGAGGGGGGCACAGCCGGCAAGTGCCCCCTCTTTCCATGACATAGGTACCTTTGTGCCCTCCCTCTTTCACAAAATCGTGCCCTCACTCAGTTTCTTAGAAAAAAATTAAGTAAAATTAAATAATTTTCTTAATTTTATTGCCTTTTTGATGATAGTAATCAATCCAGTTGGTGTGTACGAAGTATGTACAGCGTGCGGACATTTTCTTTCACTAGTACTGGATGATAATGTTCCCATATTGTTTGCTAACACACGATATGATCAGCGGTCATACCTATAAAATTGAATTTCCTGTTTCTCGTCCTCCTATTTTTTCGAGATTAGATAGGGAGGGACTTTTTATTTTTCATTTCATATTTTGCAAAACATACCGCTGTACACACTTCGTACACACCACATCAAAAAGGCAATAAAATGAAGAAAATTATTTAATTTTACTTAATTTTTTCTAAGAAACTGAGTGCGGGCACGATTTTGTGAAAGAGGGGGCACAAAGGTACCTATTTCATGGAAAGAGGGGGCACGTGCCGGCTGTGCCCCCCTCTAAACACGCCAGTGATATATATGACACTAGTCTCGTGCGACCTCACACCAGAATGTGTATTGTGTCTCTATGTTTGTTCTGCATCGATGGACTTTGGCTGATAGCTTCGTTTGATATTCAAGTCTGATAGTGATATGAACATCACACAACGCAGTGAATGTGTAGCTAGACCAAATACTTCATTCGCTGTAGCGTCATCTTCGTCCATCCTGTTCTCGGTCGACACTGGAAGGATGTCGTTCCAGCACACTGTACAGGGAAAGCACAGGATCGAGAACATGGTCATGTCTTCAAGAGTTCAGCCAGAGAGTGTCGAGAGAATCAGAAACGGCTACGACTTCTCTGGAGATGTACTTGTGGGCACATACCCCAAAACAGGTACTAAACGAGTAGCAGATTGTCTAGTGCATGATCGAAAACCCCCTTATTGCAAAACCCCTTCAGCATTGAAATCCCTTCCGGTCCAATATACACTTCATAATTCTCAAAGGCCTGAAAATGCACATTTCTTAAGCACTCTCCCTCTGATATACCAGACTGAGTCTTTTTATGATGGTTTTGGATTGTTTTGAAGTGGGACATCCAGTTCGATACGGATGGTGTAAACGACTTTGGCTCTCTCTGACAGGTACCACGTGGATGCAAGAACTTGTTTGGTTACTCCTTAATGAGATAAATTTAGAGGCGGCCAAAAGTGAAGAGATTATGAGTCGAAGTCCAACGCTCGAAATAAAACTTGGAGGAGTTGTTCAGCTGGATGTTTTGGAGGACAGGCTACGTTCTCGCCTAGTCATGTCCCATCTCTCAGCCGGTTTCTTCCAGAAGCAACTAGCAACCGATCTTAAGGTCGTCATCGTAATCCGCAATCCCAAGGACACGCTCGTGTCCTTCTTTCACTTCTACAGGATGACTGTAACCTTGGGTCTTTTCCCTGGCACATGGGACGATTTCTTCGTGCTATACAAAGCCAAACATCTCGTCTATGGCGACTATTTTGACTGGTATCAGGAGTGGATTCCACACCTCGGCCAGAAAAATGTCAAACTCGTCGCTTATGAAGATATGCTTAGCAACTTGAGAGGTGTCATTGATGAACTGGCAGAATTTCTGGGAAAGAGTGTCAGCGAGACACAGATGAATAACTTGTTGGAACACCTTTCTTTCAAGCGCATGCGTGAAAATGACCAATCGCAAGATGGTGCCACACCTACGACAGCAGATCTCACCATTCATGAGGAAAGGTGTCGTCGGTGATTGGAAGAACTACTTCAGCAAGGAGCAGAGCGATGTTGTAGATGCTGCTTATAGGCAAACATTGGAGTCTGCGGGGATTAAACTGCAGTTCGAATGAAAGATCATTTGAAGAAAATGAGCAGGAACTTAATCCTGGAAAGATGTAGCATACTACAGATACCAAGCTACAATCAAAACAACACAATCAATACTCATTTAACTAATATTTGTCTCATCTGCAAAACAATGACATCCTTGATGCTCAGGAAATACTTCGAATTTCAAAGAAAGTTCAGTGTTATCATACTTTTGATTGATGATCCTACTATTTAGAATAATGTGTTCTTATATCTACAGCAGTATAAACTATTGGGCATAGACCAGGATTTAAGTTGATGGGTCATGAGCTAGCAACACCACTTTTATTGAAGTAGTGTAATCACGGGATGGTGCAGAGCGCTCGGCCCATGATCTACAGGTCGTGGGTTCGAGTCCGCTCAGCGCCACTTGTGCCTGAAAACCTCCCACGCCAGTGCAGCCCGACTGGCGGAAAAAACAAAGGCCGGGTGGTGTCAGAGACTGTCTATGGTGTCTGGCACCTAAAAGATCCCCTGGGATTTATCGTAAAGAGTAGGGGATTTCCCCGATCCCGGGTTTCTGCCTAGGGGGCATATCATCGAGTTATGGCGCCCCTTACCCCTAGTACAAGTACCATTCAACAGAGGGCATTGGAGCATTTATACTGGAGTTGGTCGCTTACCAATGTTTGGCCTGGACTCAACCGAAACGTGAATCTAACAACAGAGTGATCAGGCGGTGGACACCATGCAGTCAAAAATCAATGCCAAACTTGTTGTAAGAGATCGGTTACAGTTATAACTTGGAAATTAACACAATATTGTAGTGTGTCATGAAGTACAAAATACATAATCGACCATATACTTTCCTTCAATAGAATTACAATTCATTGATTGCAAAAATTATACAAACTCATCGCCTCGTTTGTAATGTGCTTCGTTTTAAACACACTATTCCCATACATCATTTGCATCCAATATGACATATTTACAAATTCCCAATATGTGCATTGAAATCACCACAAAATATTCATATGCTTCCTTATACATAATAATAAAGCAGATAACTGGTTGAAAAGGTTATGGGAGGCTCTGTCCGACCCTGGACGAGTTCTCTGTCGGGAGGTAACAAACAAACACCACATTTTTTTTTTCATATGAAACACTTATAGATGTGCAGCAAACTGTACTCCAGGTTTCCACTGTTCCTCAGAACTCGTGGAGGGTTTCATATATTTTTTGAGGACATTTATTACTACTTAATTATATGAGGCAGCCAAAAAGGGTATTTGGACTGTTTTACGGTCTTTGGTTGGTCTGAGAAAGATTGCTGGGAAAAATATTTAGTATTAAGCGACAACTTTATCTAACAAAATTGCCGTTTGACCTGTCAAGGTCATTAAAGGTCAATTTCAAGATCACTTGTAGATTCACCATATATTACTTCCCATCTGAATGTGATAATCACAATATACCAATTGAACTATCTGACCGTGATTTCCGTAAGAAAGTTGATTCTATAACACCGAACCAAAACTTCAAATGAGTGAGGAGGGATTCATCACTGACTGATGGCGTCATTTTGTGTTTGACGTTTTTGTTCCCGTTCTCATTTCATTTCAACCGTCCCTACTGCCGTGAAGGTAAAAAAAAAAACAACGATCGTGAGTGTTGGACTGATTGCCCCGTACACGCAGGGCTACAATTCTATTACCCCAATTCTAATTCTAAAGTCAACATAATGGACCGTCTCAGGTGAGTGACCTTGCACTAGATGGTGTATTGTGTCACTATGTTTATTCTGCATGGATGAACTTTGGCCGATAGCTTCGTCTGATTTTCAAGTCTGATAGTGACATGAACATTACACGAGACAGTAAATTTATAGCTAGACCGTCAACTTTATTCTTTGTAGCTTCACCTTCGTCCATCCTGTTCTTCTGTCTATGCTGGAAGGATGTCGACCCAACACACTGTACAAGGAGAGCACAGGATCGAGAACATGATCATGTCTGCAAGGGTTCAGCCCGAGAGTGTGGAGAGAATCAGAAACGGCTACGACTTGTCTGGGGATGTGCTCGTCACGGCCTACCCCAAAACAGGTATACTACCGATCAGTATGTACAGCCTAGCAGACTCCCTATACTACAGGTATGAAAAAACCAATGCAAAACAACGTTAGGGTTCAAATATCTTACAATTTCTGTACGACGACACCTTTGGTCCGATAACCTATTGGCATGGCGTTGCGTCCATCGTCCGGCGTCCGTTCGTTCCCATTTATATCAATAAAGTTTACGGTCGAATCTTTCTGAAAATTTGCACTAAAATACCTGAAACTATTTCCAGGAAAGAGTTTGTTTAGTTTTTTTTATTTTCGCATGATGGCGGCTATTTTTGATGAAAAATGCCTGATTTTGGACTTTGACTCTCATTTTCTTACAATGTGTTCAGCAACTTTTCTTCTAATTGTAAAAAAATTCCTCATAACACTAGAATCACCCAAACTTTGCCCAAAAGGGACTTTCCCATGTCAAAATCTCGTATGCTTCATAATGATATCTCACTTGATATTGAGATTAGAGATCAGGAAACAATTGTAGGAAATGATATATGCTGAATATTCCCGTGACCTTGAATTTGACCTTTTATCTCATTTTCAAGGTCAGAGGACAAAATGGCTAATATTTCACTTATTATCAACTTTACAGCTTATGAAGAAATTGAGGATATATAGGAAATGATATTTGCTGAATATTCTCATGACCTTCATCTTGACTCTTGGCCTCATTTTCACGGCCATAGGACAAGATGGTTGATATCTCGCTTATTATCGACCCAACAGCTTAAGGATAAATTGTGGACATCTGGAAATGATGTATGCCGAATATTTTAATGACCTTGAATCTGACCTTAGACCTTTTTCAAGATCAGAGCACAAAATGGCTAATATTTCCCTTATTATCAACTTTACAGCCTTGGAATCAATTGAGGACATATAGGAAATTATATATGCTGGATATTTTTATGACCTTGAATTTGACCTTAGACTGTATTTTCAAGGTCAGAACACAAAATTGCTAATGTCTCACGTATTATCAACTTTACAGCTTAGGAATCAATTGTGGACATACAGGATTCGAAGTATGCTGAATATTCTTATGACCTTGGTTTTTACCTTTGAACTAATTCTCAATGTTGGGGAACGAAATGGCTAATATTTCGCTAATTGTAGACTTTACAGCTCAGAAATCAATTGTTGACCTTTGACCTCATTTTCAAAGTCAGAGCCAAAATGGTTAATATCTCGCTTATTGTCGACTTTACAGTTTAGGAATCAATATATGACATATAGGTATTGATATACGCTGAATATTCTCATGACCTTGAACTTGACCTTTGACCTAATTTTCAAGGTTAGAGTACAAAATGGCACAAGTGGTTTATTTTCAAGGTCAGGGGTCAAAACAGCTGATAGCTAAAAATAAAAGATATATTGTCTGGTAATCTTCCTTAGTCTTTAGGCTAATGTTTCTTTATGTCCTATCAGTGCACATAACAACGAATAAAAACAGAATGACCAGATTGATAAAGGTAAATTACAGATAGGAAAAAATAAATATATAGTGAAACTAGACGAACAAACAAAATTTTATGGTGGTTCTTGATTTTTTTTGAAGTCGGACATCTAGTTAGAGATACATATATCATAACACTTATTACATTGGGTTTCACCAACAGGTACCACGTGGATGCAAGAGCTTCTTTGGTTACTTCTCCATGACATCGACGTTGAGGCGGCCAAAAGTAAAGACGTTTCACGTCGGAGTCCAATACTCGAAACAAAACTTCGAGAAGTTCCTCAGCTGGATCTCTTGAAGGACAATCCACGTCCCAGACTGGTCAAGTCCCATCTCCCAGTCAGGTTTTTCCAGAAGCAACTAGAAACCGATCTCAAGGTCGTTATCGTCATCCGTAATCCCAAGGACACGCTTGTGTCGTTCTTTCACTTCTACAGGATGACTGTAAGCTTGGGTCTTTTCCCTGGCACATGGGACGATTTCTTCGAGCTGTACAGAGCCAAACATCTCGTCTATGCTGACTATTTTGACTGGTATCAGGAGTGGATTCCACACCTCAGCCGCAAAAATGTCAAGCTCGTCAGTTATGAAAATATGGTTAGCAACTTGAGGGGTGTCATTGGAGAACTGGCAGAATTTCTGGGAAAGAGCGTGAGCGAGACACAGATGAATAACTTGATGGAACATTTGTCTTTCACGTGCATGCGTGAAAATGATATGACAAATTGCAGGACTGTGTCAAACTTCCAACAGCACACCTCACCTTTCATGAGGAAAGGGGTCGTCGGTGATTGGAAGAACTACTTCAGCAAGGAGCAGAGCGATATTGTAGATGCTACTTACAGAGAAACACTGGAGTCTGCGGGTGTTAGACTGCAGTTTGAATGAAGGGTCACTGGGGCAGTATAAGAAACTCAATCTCAGAAATAGTGATAATACGAAGAGAATCTACAGATACCAAGCTACAACCAAAACAACAGAATTAAGGGCAGTATACTAGGGCAGTATAAGAAACTCAATCTCAGAAATATGGATAATACGAAGAGAATCTACAGAGATCAAGCTACAATCGAAACAACAGAATTAATACTCATCTAACTAATATTTAAATGAACACTGATGAGTTAATTCGTTGACATCCTTGCTGCTCAGGGAATACTTCGGATTGCAAAGAAAGTTCAAAGTGTCATCATATTTTCGATTGATGATCCTACTATTTAGAGTAATGGATTCGTATATCTACAGCAGTACAAACTGTATTGGTCAGGATTAACGTAGATGCCATGGGTCCTGAGCTAAAAGCACCACTTTTATTGCAGTCGCCAATACAGGTTAAACTTTTTGTATGAGATCGGTTAAAGTAAAGACTTGTAGCGTGTCATGAAGTATAAAAACATATTCGACCACAGACTTTCTTTTAATATACAGGTAAAATCGCCTCTTTCTTCTGAAAGCGACCGTACAACAAACACAGTTCCATTACAACATAAAATCTAGAAAATCATCAAATAGGCATATCCAATATGACTTTTTTACAAGTCCCAATACGTGCATTTAAATCACTAGCTTCTTCTAGCTTCTCATTTATGGACATGTTGTATGTTGTTACTAAATAAAATATATCTACATACATCTCTTTTTGTGCTAGCAGAGTTTCACATGCACAATATATATTGTAGTTACATTGTACAAATATTCTGAGCGTAAGCCTATTGAACTCACAGTGAGACTGCCATGTCGGAATTGTCGGGTCATCCTCGTTTGATAGAGTCTACTAAAACGTGAGATGCCTTTGCGTAGAGGCGAACATCACGATCTCCTGTAGCTTTCATGGACACATCGCGACTTAGTTTCTGGAATCCTGATTCTCGTCGCACCGTTGTTGTCTGTAAGGGGTGTTTGAGACAAGTACTCTATTGACTGCGAACCGGTATTGACCGTGAAAGATTATATTTTCTCCTCAGTGCTTTGAGTTTATCTTCCTACGATGGCAATTCCACTTTCAGGATTCCAGTCCTCCCGTCACGTTTCCCAAGTCGGGTGGCGCGCTTCACTTCAATATCTCCCCTGTTCAAAAGATCATGTGCTTGCTGCCAGGAGATTGAACTTACTAATCACCACAATTTTTTCGGAGTTAAATTCCTGGTCTGTGAACACCTTGAGACACAAGTTGAGGAGAGCCTCAAAGTGTTCACAGACCAGGACATTAACTCCGACAAAAGACATGATCTGAGGAGTTGAGGAGAGCCTCAAGGTGTTCACAGACCAGAAATTTAACTCCGACAAAAATTTGGTGATTAGTAAGTTAAAAGTCCTGGCAGCAAGAACATGACTTTGGATATCAAGTGTGTCAGAGTCCGCCGAGAGAAAATGACAGCGACACTGTGAAGGTCCAAGAAAAAAAAGCGCCCGATTGTGAGTGTTAAACTATTCGTGACCTCATAACCGATTGCGAGTGTTGAACTATACATGAACCCTATGCTAATTGTAAATTCCACATAGCTATACTCTTCTCATGCATCCTCACACTAGATCAAGTATTGCGTATTTATCTTTATTGAGCATGGATGAACTTTGGTTGATAGTTTTATCTGATTTCCAAGTCTGATAGCTACATGAAAATCGCACAACGCAGTAAATGTGTGGCTACTGGCTAGTTCGTCAATTTCATTCCCTGTAGCTTCATGTTCATCCATCCTGTTCTTCTGTCTACACAGAAAGGATGCCGTTCCAGCACACTGTACAAGGAGAACACAGGATCGAGAACATGGTCATGTCTACGAGAGTTCAGCCTGCGAGTGTGGAGAGAATCAGAAACGGCTACGACTTGTCTGGGGATGTGCTTGTAGCCACCTACCTCAAAACAGGTATACTAACGAGCAGTGCCTACTACGTATAACCTTTTAACGGTTTCTACACATGAAACACTGTTGCTGTTAGCAATACAATTTATAACTCATAAAGGTCTGAAGGTGCCACAATTTGGGTACACCTTTTTCTCTCACTCTTTCTCACTGTGGAGAGAAGCAGAAACGTAGGAAAGAGTGATATTGGGTTCTTGGGTTGTTTCGATCTTGGACATCAAGTTACTTCTATTCGGAAACAGTGACAGTGACTTTGGCTCTCTCTGACAGGTACCACGTGGATGCAAGAGCTTCTTTGGTTACTCCTCAATGACATCAACTTTGAGGCGGCCAAAAGTGAAGAGATTCTGAGTCGGAGTCCAATGCTCGAAGTAAAACATGGAGAAGTTATTCAGCTGGATGTTTTGGAGGACAAGCCACGTCCTCGACTGGTCAAGTCCCATCTCCCAGCCAGGTTTTTCCAGAAACAACTGAAAACCAATCTCAAGGTCGTCATCGTCATCCGTAATCCCAAGGACACGCTCGTGTCGCTTTTCCACTTCTACAGGATGACTGTAAGCTTGGGTCTTTTCCCTGGCACATGGGACGACTTTTTCGAGCTGTACAGAGCCAAACATCTCGTCTATGGCGACTATTTTGACTGGTATCAGGAGTGGATTCCACACCTCGGCCAGAAAAATGTCAAACTCGTCGCTTATGAAGATATGATTAGGAACTTGAGAGGCGTCATTGGAGAACTGGCAGATTTTCTGGGAAAGAGTGTTAGCGAAACACAGATGAATAATTTGATGGAGCACTTGTCTTTCAAGAGCATGCGTGAAAATGATATGATCAATCGCACGATGGTGCCAAACTTCCAACAGCAGATTTCACCATTCATGCGGAAAGGGGTTATTGGTGATTGGAAGAACTACTTCAGCAAGGAGCAGAGCGATATTGTAGATGCTGCTTACAGAGAAACACTGGAGTCTGCGGGGATCAGACTGCAGTTTGAGTAAAGGGACATTCGGAGAGGACCAGGAACTTCAGTCTGATGTACACCAGACGCGACGCGACCTCGAGCTCAAGTCGGACAAAAAAGATCACTGTGGCGGAACTGGATTCGCTAACGATCGTTGGTGAATCCCGCGATGGCGGAGAGTAAATATGGTCAGTTTGATTTTTAACCGCTTTTTTTTTGGTAATGACAGGTCCATTTCTGATAAATGAATATTTCGAAGGTAGCTTAGCGTTTTGGTCAAAGACATGTCTTGTGTAGTTATTCCAAGCAGATCACGCTTTTGGTTTAGATATGTTGAGGGAAAGAATTAATTATGAGAGTCCCTCACGACAATGTAAGTGAGATTCACTAACGATATACATTCTAATATGTCCAGATTATACACCATTATAAATTGGTTGACTTATGTGGCATAAATTATCGAAGGTTACATTAGAAATATATCTGTACAGTACTAGATAAATATAGTGCTTAGATGCACTTGGAAATGCTACAAGTGAACTTGGAAAACATTTTATGATGTGTATCAAAATACACATAATCACATACCCCATATACCTGTACACACATGTATCCACAATATATTATGTTATTTATATTAGGAGATCACTTGTACATATCACTCATATGTCAGTTTGTACTCTATTTCACTGTTAACATATTAATATTGTGGATTCGAATGAGTGAAGGATAGATCGTTACGAAATCTTTACATATTCGTTAGTTAATCTTTGGTTTCACAAATCGTTAGGGAATCTTTCGGCTTTTTTTCAGGCGAATTTTTCATGCTCAAACTACATAAATCGCCATGTATTTGCGATGAGCGTTTACTTCATGCACATAAGAATCAGCAGGTATCGATCGATGTGTGTATCGATCAGAATCGTAACTAACGGGAAAATGAAGGAAATTAAGGAACCACAAGTGCTGTCCGCCATTTCAGGATTCCCTAACGATCGCTATAATAATAGGGAATCCAGTCTCGCCACAGTGAAGATGTAGCATACAGAAAGAATCTACATATACTAGGCTCTTGTCCAAGTTTATTGTAATGATACGTTTTATGTAATCGAATTGGTTTTACATGAATAATGTTTGTTTTTCTCCTGCAATAAGAGGTGGAAATAAATGAATAAGTGTATCATTATCTAGCCTAATGCTCATACTCACACTGGATATTTTTTCAATAAAAATTGGGAGTGATCCATTTTTAGGCCGTGTTGTGTTAAGAGTTTGTATAGCGTCCGTGTGCTGGTAGCTTTTCCATGAAATTTGTCACCAGACACACAGAAAATCTTGGTAGTTTCACTGGGTTTAATGCTTTTAGACCTGTAGAATTCTTTCGCTTTAAATATCGGATAATTAGGGATCAATAGTATGACACTTTCTTTTGAATATATTGTGCAGGGTATTTCTCCTTTGTACTGGCATCCATAGACCAGGTTTCCACTTAATTAAAACGTGAACAATCATATATGAGTTGTGTGTTGCCTATTGGCTTGCGTTAAAATTTGTGTGTGTGTTAATATTCTGTGCTGCCTGATACCTTATCAAACTCTGACGGACGCTAAACAAAGTCCTAACACAACACGGCCTTACGGACCACAAACCTGATCCCCAATCACAAACTTGATCTTGCGGAAAATGGTATGAATAAGTATCATGATCCAAAAAATTCAGCATGGAAGACTGATTTATCTGATCCCAAACGCTGATCCTGTGTGTGTTGATATGTGAAATGTACACACCACCTCTGGAAGATGGATATATTATTTAAAGATGAGAGTGCAACTAGATCTATTTTCATGTTAATTTTGGGGAATTCATGACGGGTGCCACTAGTGGGGCAGGAAATGCTCACTCTTTCCGGAACACCTGATTTCACCTCCTAATGGCCATTTACGGGGGTTCATGAGTTTCCCTGTCATTTTAGTTTTCTCTCACTTCGTATGCCTGATATGACTTCCTGTCCCCGGACTATGAGATTGGATAACGGACCCTGTTTTGTTTGCTCGGAATACTTAATACTGGGTATTGATTCCACGTCTATGTGTGCCTAGCATTTGTCATTTTAAGAAGGAGCATCAACACATGAAGAGCTTCACAGTACATTGTATGTAACTTGATATGTGTTTGAAATGGAAGACAATAAAATGTTAATGCAATAATGCAGTCATTGCAGGACGTCAATGTAGCACATCTATGCAATACTCGCTGCAGGACAAGAGAACGGGAGATGTATTGTTCTATGTAAACAGTATTTACAATGTGTAGCATGACATTTCAACAGCATAACAAATACATTACAAAATGCATGAATTTGTGCTCAATCAAGTCTGTTCCATATACGTGATGAATAAAAGTCGAGCTATCAGGATCGAAAATCCAAAATTGTGATCTTCTTGTTGTACGAGACGGATGCGATCCTGAAGGCGTCACAGTGTACACAGTTGATGGTCCTGTTGTGTTCCTTGTACGTCTGTGCGTTCTTCCCTCTGTATCAAAAGTCACAACTCTGAGTGAACCCTCCAAACTGAACATATCAGAAGCTAGCTCAGTGGGCATATGACTGCGGCAGTCATAGCATATATCGCTTCTCATGATCACTGTTACTTAGACTAATCACTTGCTGATGTCCCAGTATTTCAACACACCATCACGGCCTCCACTGATCAGTGTTGCGGTGCCTCTCGCTTCATCAACTTTCAATTCCAGACTTTCTATGCTGCAATTCCAGGTTAGGCTTCATCACAAATAGCAATGTATCTGGCTCTATATCGTGTGCCCCACGGAGGGACTGATCCTCTGACACAGACGCTGACTCATGATCAATGACACGATGTGGTGGCAGACTGCCATCCCGTATCAGATGATCAACATGGGTAGACCATCTGTTCCAGCTGTCCTTATTGGATAAAGTGAGTGGGCTTTTCACCTTTTCACAATGTACCAAGTATCAATTTTTCCTTCTCTGAAATTGCGAACTTTGACTCTCTGGTACAGGTCAAATTGACGTACTTTGATGAAGTAGGGTTGTAACGCTATGTCAGTGATACTCTGGGGCCATCCTGAAGATGTGTAGTCAAAAATACGAGCCAAAAATACGAGCCAATACGAGCCACCTTGCAGGTGGCTTCTGCTATCTTTTGTGCAGTGAAGGGCAGCTGATGGGAGGAAGGGCTATACACTTCCTGAATCTCAGCTGGATGGGCAGATTCTAGGCTACCAACAGGTAAGCGACTTGCAATGGCAATGGTATTTTCGGATGACTTCCGATAGGCAATGTCGCTGATATCCTTCCAAAAGGAAGGCCCAACATTGCATTCATGCAGCAGCCACAGAATGAATACAAGTTTTGGGCCTAAAATTCGTGTCAGCAGGCCCTTTATGATCCCGCATATCCATCCTAGTGCTTCCTTTTTGATTTGTGGGTAGTTCTTCTCAGCATGACTCAAGGTCTGGGAGGTGTATGCAACAGGTTTTTCCGATCCATCAGGTAGCCGTTGGCTCAGAATACCGCCCAGGGCATAAGCGCTGGTATCTGCACTCAAAACTAGCAGCTGGCTAGCATCATAGTGCATCATAGCTGCTGAACGCTTGAAAGCCCACCCTGCATCAGTGTTGAGCAAGCTGTACAGTGGGTGCAGCAGGCTGTATAGGTTCTCAAAGAATTTGGTAGTAGTAGTAGTAGTAATTTTATTTTGACACACAATAATCATACAAAAATGAACATTTACGATATAGACTACATTTTGAGCGCTATTTACAATATTCGATTCTGTTATTTAGTCAGCTATGAAATTTCAACATACGATTAATGGTGAGTCATGGTAAATGCTAAAGCTTTCGCTGTGCACTCCACTCATTAGAGTGAAGTGTAGCAAACACCAAAAATTCCAAGTTATTATGAACATGATTTCCATATAATTTCATAACTAAATTATTATGATAGTATATTTTCCCTATACATATCATCCCTATCCCCATACCGTTCCCTTCCCTTAACCCATACTGATATTTTCTTTTAACAATATTCTCAAAATGGCATATGTACGTCTGGCACCAGAACAAGAACGAGGAATACTAGTACATTCAATTACTATATAGTGTGAATAAATATTGTTTCAATTTTCTTTTAAAAACTTGTTTTGAGCGACTTTCTTTAATATCGGTTGGTAACTGTTGCCATGAATCGGGACCCTTCACAAAAAAACTTTTACCGTATACATTGGTTTTGAAAGCAAGATGATGGGGATTATTTGATTGCCTTGTGTAATATGCATGAATTTCACTATTGCGGTCGTACATCGACTGGAGAGGGGGTGGAAGCAATTCCCTACTATATGCATACATAAACTGTAACAAATGATATGTAAATAGATCATATATCCTCAAAATATAGTGTACAAAGGTAGTGTATGATCAAAGGTAGTGTATGATCATTGTATCTAGCTTTATGAATGGCCCGGAGTGTTTTTTTCTGTAATATATTGAGTTGATCGAAGTATCGTTTTGCAGCGGTACCCCATAATAATATCCCATACGTAAGATGACGGTGGACCATGCAGTAATATATTGTGGTAAGTAAATTAATTGAAAACGATCGCTTTAATGAATTCAATATATATAGCCCCGTCGTTATCTTTTTCCTGCACATGCTGATATGAGGGCCCCATTCAAGATGTTTATCGACAATTATACCCAAAAATTTAGTTTCATTCACCGTGGAAATTACATCATTATTTAGGACTAATTGAAAGTTATATTGGCCGATATCGTGTCCTTTTCTGGAAAATAAAATGCTGTAAGTTTTACTCGTGTTTAACGATAGCTTGTTAGGTCTAAACCAGTCATTTAATGTTTGCAATTCGGTATTCATAGATAAGTACAATTGTTGAATATCCTTCGCGTGGCTAAATATTGTGGTGTCATCTGCAAATAGTATAGACTGTGAACTGTTTAAGTTTTGGGGCAGGTCATTAGAGTATAGTATAAATAATAAAGGCCCAAGTACTGAGCCTTGTGGGACCCCGCATTTCATTATGTGTGTGTTTGATTTATGAATATTTATTTGAACATACTGAAGCCTATCTTCTAAATAACTCTTGAACCACTCCAAGGCCACACCCCGTATACCATAATGTGCTAATTTCGCTAACAATATTTTGTGGTCAATAGTGTCAAAGGCCTTGGAGAGGTCCAAAAATACTGATAATACATATTCGTTGTTTTCAAATGCTTTCAATATATGTAATTTAATTCTGTTACTGCATTAATAGTGCTGTGGTTGGGACGAAACCCATACTGACTATTATATAATATTTTACTACTACACAAAAAATTGTACAACCTTTTATGCATTACTTTTTCAAGTAGTTTAGAAATACATGGTAGTAATGAAACTGGTCGATAATTTGAGAACAACTTTTTATCTTTGGATTTGTATAAAGGTATAATTTTAGCTAATTTCATTTTGGATGGAACTTTACCAGTTTCTAAGGACTTATTGATAATAACTGTTAATGGTTTGATTATGGAGTTTTTTTTATTTGTTTTAACAAAATCGAGGTTATACCGTCAAACCCAGAGCTTCGTTTATTTTTTAGTACAGTTATTAAATCTGATATTTCTTCTTCTGTTACGGGATATAAGTACATTGATTTATTGTTTGGATTATTCGACATATATTCAGTGAACGAGTTTGTATCAAACATCGAATTTCTGACATTTCAAAACGCCATAACTTCAAAATTGATATGCATTTTACAGGCTATGATCTCAATGGAATCACCTATCAAGGTCCAGTGTTATGTTGAAGGTCAATGAGAACCCGTAAACAAAAACTTATTTTCGGTTGAAATTCTGTGTCCAGGTGAGGTAGAAAGATGCGGACGAACCAAACCACGTAGGATGGTAGAATGCCAATGACATTCACGCCTATATTTCAAAGTTTTATAATTTTAAAAACAACCTGTAATTATTCCACAACATTTTAGCATATTGTGTGCAGTTGTGAGAAACCTCGTCAACTCAGAATGTTCTATTTTTCTTTGTTCCTTGCATGAATCAGCATATTCATGTAGAAAAGGCTGATCGTTTTATTTTCGGTCAATAACAAAGAGAAATAAAATGTATGCAAACTTGTTAATAGACTGCTGCATTAAAAATGTGTTAACCTATTAATTAACTGAATCAGTGGGGCGAGGGTCTGCAATCTCTGATTGTCTTGTTATCATGCATGTATGAACTTTGGCTGATAGTTTCGTCTGATTTTCATGTCTGATGGTAACATTAAAATCGCACAACGCAGTGAATGTGTGGCTAGTTCATCAATTTCATTCGCTGTAGCTTCAACTTCATCCATCCTGTTCTTCTGTCTACACTGAAAGGATGTCGTTTCAGCACATTGTACAAGGAGAACACAGGACCGAGAACATGGTCATGTCTACAAGAGTTCAGCCTGCGAGTGTGGAGAGAATCAGAAACGGCTACGACTTGTCTGAGGATGTGCTCATCACCGCCTATCCCAAAACAGGTATACCAACGAGACGTATATAGCAGATTGCCTACTGTGTGCATAGATCACCCTAATTGAAACCTTTTACAGTTTCTACACATGACACACTGCAGCTGTTAGCAATACAATTTATAATTCATAAAGGTCTCAAGATGCCACATTCGGGTACAACTTTTTTCTCTCTCTCACTGTAGTCGCTGATATTGGGTTCTTGGGTTGTTTTGAAGTCGGACAACCAGTTGTCTCCATACAGAAATGTTGACAGTGACTTTGGCTCTCTCTGACAGGTACCGCGTGGATGCAAGAGCTTGTTTGGTTACTTCTCCATGACATCGACTTTGAGGCGGCCAAAAGTAAAGAGGTTCTGAGTCGGAGTCCAATACTCGAAATAAAACTTGGAGAAGTTCCTATGTTGGGCCTCTTGAAGGACAGGCCACGTCCCAGACGGGTTGGGAGTCCCATCTCCCAGCCAGGTTCTTCCAGAAGCAATTAGAACCCGATCTCAAGGTCGTTATCGTCATCCGTAATCCCAAGGACATGCTTGTGTCGTTCTTTCACTTCTACAGGATGACTGTAAGCTTGGGTGTTTTCCCTGGCACATGGGACGATTTCTTCGAGCTGTACAAAGCCAAAAATCTCTATTTTGACTGGTATCAGGAGTGGATTGGTCACCCCGTCCGCAAAAATGTCAAGTTTGTCGTTTTTGACGATATGATTAGCAACTTGTGTCATTGGAGAACTGGCAGATTTTCTGGGGAAGAATGTCAGCGAGACACAGATGAATGACTTGATGGAACATTTGTCTTTCGAGCGCATGCATTACAATGATATGACCAATAACAAGATGGTGCCACACTTACGACAGCAGACCTCACCATTCATGCGGAAAGGGGTCGTCGGTCATTGGAAGAACTACTTCAGCAAGGAGCAGAACGATATTGTGGATGCTGCTTACAGGCAAACATTGGAGACTGCGGGGGTTAGACTGATGTTTGAATGAAAGGTCTTACGGGCAAGGACAGCAAGCATGAACTTAAGCCTGATGTACACCAGGTGCTATGCAACATCGAGCTCAAATGGGTCAAAAAAACAGGTGTAGCACACAGGGCGAATCTACAGCTCCTATCCATGTTTACTGTAATACTTACGTTTTATGTGTACGAATGATTTGACATGAATAATGTTGGTGGAAATGAATAAATAATAAATACATATTCCTCTATTTTGGTATATAGCTTATACTCACACTGGACAAGTTTTCAACAGAAAATGATAATTTGGTGTGTTTCATTCGTACGGCTTATACTCGCACTGGAAAATTTTTCAATAGAAATTGATAATTGGGTGTGTTTCATTCGCACGGATCACAAACCTGATCCCAGATCACGAACTTGATACAACAGAAAATGGTTTGACAGTATCAAGATCCCAAACGTTAGACTATGCAAATATTTTTTTGGTGTGCGGATCATAAATCTGATCCTGTCTATAATATGTATGAATGAGTCTAGTGTTCCATTACTAACCAGAACCATATTCCCAAATAGCACTTGGTAAAGAACTGTGTTCCTGGCATATGTCATTTTTGGAAGGAGCACCAAAACATGAAGAGCTTTACAGTGTATAACTAGATATACGTTTAATATGGAAGACAATAAAATCTTATACAAAACAATAATGCAGAACATCAGTGTATTATACAATACGCAATATGCAGGACGAGAGAATGAGAGATGTGGTAATAATACATGTATGTATACGTACAATATGTAAGAAGTAAACAAAATACATCACAAAATGCATGAATTTTTCATCAATCAACCCTGTTCCACATTGATGGATCATGAGCGGAAGTCCCAGATTTTGATTTTGTTGTCGTACGAAGCGGTGGCGATCCTGAAGGCGTCACAGTGTACACAGTTGATGGTCCTGTTGTGTCCCTTGTACGTCTGTACGCTCCTCTCTCTGAATCACAACAGTACTTGCAACTTCTAGTAAATCATTCAAATCGGCCCCCACCACCCCCCATCCTTGAGGCAAAATGACAGTCGTTAGAAGTTATATACCAGTGCTAGTCATGGACACAGTTAATCAGCTTACTCACTTGCTGATGTCCCAGTATTTCAGCACACCATCACGGCCTCCACTGATCAGTGTTGCGGTGCCTCTCACTTCATCAACTTTTAGTTCCAGACTTTCTATGCTGCAATTTTAGGTTAAGCTTCATAACAAAGAGCTCATATGATCTTCAGGAATGGTTAAAAGGGCAGTTGAGATTATAGGATTAACAAATTCTTGGACACGTGGTGCACAGTACCGTTTGTAATGTTCCTCATATGTTCGGACACGTTTGGCGCCGTTAGTTTTGCTGTTCAGTCGGTAGATGGCGATGGTGTCCCAGAAGGAGCAGGCAAGCAGACGGTGGCTCCAGCTGACGGCCATCACAGCAGACCGATCGTTGGTCCGGATCACGTGTAGCTGTTCCCCTGTCCCCGTGTCCCACAGTCGTACAGACTGAATGAGGCATAACCAATGGTATAGGAATTGAAAGTAGCATGTCATCAAGCTATACCATTATAAGTATTTGATGCAGTGAGGAATGATGTGCATCAATTTTGTTCAACTTGCTCTAGGATTTTGAAAGCAAAAGAACAGCAGGTACCCAAAAAAGTTTCGAGCAAAATACATATATGGATATTACGAAGCAAGTAATTTGATAAAACTTTCTAAGTTGTGAAGGTTTTTTCTTGTACTTTGCACACTGTTTACCCAGACTGACTCCGTACATTTGCAGTACCTTGTCAGAGGAGCCAGTGACGGCTACGCCCCCGCTCTCATCCATGTCCACACAGTATACGGCCCCATGGTGACCTCGAAGTGTGTGCAACAGATAGCAACGTCCCACGTCCCAGATACGCGCCTGCAATGCACATCAATTATATATAGTAAACTATATTTTCTCTCTAGATGTCTTCCTTCAAGAATATTGCAACTGTATGATAGATGGACACATCCTGATTTCAAAATCGTTTGATTTGTAGTGGGTTGGGCGATCGATGAAGTGTAGAACTGACTGTTTTGTCGTGAGAGCCAGACAGGAGGTTGGATCCCCGCCAGGCCAGTGCCCACACAGGGCCTTCGTGTCCCAGCATTGTCCGAACACACCGACTCTCCCTCAGGTTCCACACCTAACCAAATCAAGTTAGTTATAATAGAACCAAATCTCAGATGCGTCTTGATGCGCTGCGATAGTGCCTAAGTTGTAAACTGCGCAGAAACGTCCAGAAGGTTTGATGCATGCAAGGATGAGTCAGTTATAAGTTAAGTCCCTCTACCTTTATGGAACAGTCGTAGGAGCCGCTGATGAGGAGATTCTTGCTGAAGAAGCGGAGACACCAGACGCCCTTGAGATGACCTTTCAGTGTCTGTGTACATTTGCCGGTCTCAATATTCCAGACCCGGATCAGTTTGTCCACACTGCCCGTCGCCATCCGTCGCTCGTCAAACGTCACGCACAGAACTCTGGTAATTGAGGAGGGCCAGAGGTAAGTCATGCGAAACATAACAAAACATACCTCATCCTTGTTAGTTTCTGCTGTTGATTGAATAATATCAGAAACCCATACTCTTATGGGTTTCTGATATTATGCATTCACACAAAATAAAATCAGCGTGGGCTTCGTAGAACAGCTGTACAAATGGCAACATACCTGTCTGTATGACCTTTACAGTCGATCACTTGACATTTTCCCGCATTCCAGTTGGCTTTTATACTTCGATTGTCTTGATATATCTTCTTCCAATTAGGTTTTGCCGAGAGCACAGGGATTGCTGTAATAATTAATCAGTTGCCGAGAGCACAGGGATTGCTGTAATAATTAATCAGTTATGATAATATTTTATTTATTGTCACTTATATAATAGTGATAATTTATCTCGAGCACGTTCCCCAAATGTAGACCTATTCACGAAGTTTTGTTTCGTTTACCAAGATGGATTTGTTTGCAGCGAGTTTCCCACAGTCGGTTGCTGTTACAGAGCTTGTACCACTTCTTGCAAACCTAGAAGTACAAATTTTTCATCAACTCCTGTAAAAACGGTTCATGTTGTCATCTTCCTCAACAATACATGGACGCGAATGGGCAGAATGAACTACCATACTTACAAGACTGCATCGGAGTAGTTGCTTCAGCGGCAAATATAACAATATTTTGACAGCGATGGTCTCAGGAAGGAGCGATATAAAGTCTTTCTGACTCTGGACCTGACGGAATAGGATGCAAAATATAAAATGTACCTCCATCCAATTATCATACGAGCAGCAAGTACCTGGATATGGGGAAGATTTGACCTAGTTTCTCGGCCACTGATTGGTTGACCTAGTTATGACGTGACGTATTTGCCATAGCAACGATATACCGGAAGTGATGTCGTAACTAGGTCAACCAATCAGAGGCAGAGAAACTAGGTCAAATCTTCCCTAAATCAAGGCCCTTGTTGCTCATATGCATTAAGCGGATTACAAATTGGTTTGGAGTTTTCTTCTGTGACATTTGCAATTTGCACATGTATGCGTTGTTTATGGATAGCTGATCTGTTTTCAACAATGGTTTATATATATCCGCTCACCGAGAGAACGCTAGAGACGAAATAATGTTGTCGTGGGTCCAATTTCAACATGAACTTCCGCAGAAACTCATTCCTCTGGGCATCTATCACGTACGATATCAGTTCTAATTATTTGTAATGAATTCATTTCAAAGCCCTGGTGATAATGATAAAATAGAATCAATTTTCATTGTAGGCAGTTTATGTTCATATCTCACCATCCCACTGTGTGAGGTACCATTCCAGAACCTGGAGGCCCTCTGGGGACACAGCCGGAAGAGATTCCTTCTCGTTCATCTTGGTGTTTGACTTGGTGCTATAGCAACGGATCTCGGGTGACATCATTGAAGCCTTGTCTCCGAAAGTCTTTGCGCGCCGCTGGAAGGAACCAGTTATAACAATCAGTCATGTGGATTTTGTCGAAACTAAATTCATAATAGGAATTGAATTATAATTTAAATAATCATTAACCATTGCGGTGCGTTGTTTGTCGCGTTTCCGGCTGCGGAGTGACAGTTGTGATGTCTGACGGGGAGAGAGGGACAGGGAGCGTGGGGAGGGATCGTCACCCGTGTCCCCACCCGCCGGTAACCTGGCAACAGTTCATACTACATGTTGTTATAGTTCAATCCTTTGGAGCTGTTATACCAGTTCGGATATAATTTGGAATTGACGCAATATATACGTGCATGCATGTAGACAATTCTGTAGGGGGTCTGCATGGGAGCGCTATAATAAACTATACTATGCCTAACACTGCTAGAAATTAGTTAAATTGTATCAACTACCACACTGACAATATCTAGCTATAACCTGTAGGACACATGGATTTCACGATCAACTATCAACTCATATTCTGAGGCCCCAGACACACATTATAAACATGCAATATTGACAAACCTTTGGCTTTTTCTGTCATTCTGTACAATGGTTTCTTTAGGAATGTGGTTAACTACTGGATCTTCTAAGGAAAGCCATGCTAAGGACGTGTCATGTGTCTTGGAGAGGGTATCCTCACCATTCTCTTTGTCACATGATATGTTGTTCAACGCACTGTAAGGTAATCGTTTGGAGGAGGCAATTGTTTGTTAGTGGACAGGTGATACGACATTGAATTACATTCAACGTGCATGTGGGTTCTCTAAGGTTTCGTTATGAAATTTGGTGATTTACATCAATATGTAGCTACATGTACAACGACGATACTATGCAAAAATGGGTTCAGGGAATTGAGGTTAACACAATCACTAAACACACTAAGGGTATTACTCTAACACGTATAACCATGTTGTTTACATGTTTAGTGTTTTAACAATATCGGAAATCTCTCATGGGTTCCTGACAAAAAGTATCTACACACGATGTCCAAAGTTTACCTCCACGTTACAGAACGTTTGACCCCTGTATTATCTTGTCTCCGCGGCGTCACACTCGCTGGATCCAGAGACGGCAGTGCACGCCCCATTCGGTCACCGCTCTCTGTGCTCGCACCCTTGCCAGGGGCCACATGCCAATCCCTGACCCGATCCCCAGGACTCTCCAGGGGCCAATTCTCCAGGTCCCCGCCGTCCCTGGGAGTTGTCGGCTGGACGCCCCAGCGTGGCATGTCCGAGTCCGGGGCAAGGGACGGGCCGCTCCAGGTGTGTGTCCGACTCATGGTCGCAGGGACAGGCGGAAGTCTCAGCTCTTGTAGGATCTCCGCCAGCTGGTCGGTGCGCTGCAGGTGCGCGCTGTCCACCCGATGGTAGGTCGAGCCTTCCTTGCGCCGTCCCATCAGCTCTTGACGCGTCTGCGTGGGTACAAGGGACAGGGATATGCAAACATCTGGTACTTCATGATAAAAAATGATATTGCCAATGTTTGCCAACATGAGAAAATTTGAGTTTGCATCAGCAGAATTTGCAGCTGTTTCACATGAAGGTTACATTCTATAAATTTGGATTCGAATGCACGTTATATCACACAAAGTGCGCAATGGAAGATACAAGCTCAGTACCTTGAGTTTACGGCTGTAGAAGGAGCTGTGTGGGACGAAGGCTCTGTCGGGGAAGTCGGACCTGGCCGTGTACATCAGATCCCTGTGCAGAGCCGGGAGCGACACCGTCCTTAGGAACTGGAACTGTCTGTGGCGGCCCCACGTCATCAACGTCCGCAGTATCGTGCATCGCTGAAATACGATCCAGGCTTCGTTTTACATAATTTGGACCCAAGATAAGATGCGAGCAGTTTAGAAGAGTGTGTACGAATTTGTGTTCCAGTCACATCACTGTATTTCCACTTGAGGTAATAGACGAGTTCATATCATTGGGAAAGGAAGAGATAATTATGGTGACTGTTAATTCTTAAAACATAAACGTATATATTATATTTATCATATGCCAGAATGACAGTCGATGCGAATAGCGTAGTTAATGTTATTATACAGTAATTTGAATTACTGTCAACAAACTTAGACCTGAAAATACACCATTTCTATGTATTTTGTTTTTCAATAGCTGTGCCTATTCTTCCAATAACAAACTTCTGCCTGGCGGGCTGTAAATTCCACACTTGCCCGGGCAGCTCCCAGTTCAAGAAAACGTCATTTTTTCGAAGTGTAAACAAATGCACATGGTCGCTCTCCTGGCCCGATTCCGTTATGTTTGACGTTTTTGCCACCAATTTACGTTTTACGCTGATGCTCTTGGAACTCTGAAATGGCCTGTGAATCGGAGAAATGTGTGAATAAAAGCTGTATTTCTTGCTTATTTCTTTCTAATCGGATATGATTCGGTCATTTGAAACATACTAAAATGTCCCCGACATCCACTGGCATATGATAAACGGGTTATTGCACAATATGGGGTTTCATGCCCTCGGGCCAAGTCTTCAAGAAGCCCTCCGCTTCGCGTCGGGCTTCTCGAAGACTTAGCCCTCGGGCATAAAACCCCATATTGTGCAATAACCCTATAATATTGAATGAACAAGGTGGTTTGTCATGTCCTGATTGTAAATGCACGAGTCAGATCAGAATCCTAAGGAAAGCCACGAATTAAGAAAATAATTCCAGGTAAAAAGAAAATTAATTGAAATGGGCATTCGAATATCACTGAAATTAAGTAGGTCTACAAATAAGTACATCACATGATGGAATAATAGAAAAAAAGCGAAATGGTTCGACTATATCCACAAATTCGATTTATAAATATCCAACATTACTGATGAAATTGTCCAAAAAATTATGTATGGCCTTGGATCTATAAATTTCTCGCTGGCTTCTCCATGAGCTTTTGACACGACCCTTTGACATTTCTCCTTGTATTCCTGTCCTTATTATTGCCGGTATTGTTTCACATTCACGGGTGTTCCACTTGAATATGGGCCTAACACACCGCCATCGATCGAAAGCCCATGCTCGGTTTCCTGGCAATTTTCGACAGGCAGACGACAGAAGTCTTGCCGCCATTTTTTGCCCAATCAATCACAGGATCAAAAGATTTGTATTCCTACACCGATAAAGACCACGTAGAGACATATCCCCTAGCACTATTTGTTCAATCAATCTTGTCAACGTGAGCGACTGTTGTGAACCATGTTTATTCTGCGACATGTACCGAAGCAAATCTTGCGGGTAGAATTCTGTGTGGTTCTACCGTAAACAGGTAAATGCATACGTAGCCACTCTCGATACCATATATGAGCTACCGTTTTGCACCATTTAATGGATTTAATTTTTGTTTTTGAAAATCTAAAAAAAAAACCGACAAGAATCTCGATCCATGGACTCCAAGGACAAATTCCAGTAAAATGATGAAATGTGAGACATTTAACTCATCAAGAAAATCAATTTCCCAAACCATATGTTCACAATACTGCCCCCCCCCCCCCTTTAAAAAGAGAAGACTTTGAAACATATATATGGCAGTGAAACTCATTATAGAACGTTTTAATTATTCATTGGCACATTTTTATTTAACCCGCATTTTGAAAATTAACCAGAGTTGAAACGACAAGAACAAATCTATTTTAGTCTTGTGCCCAAATATGCCTACCCATATGTTTGAACTACTGGTGTATGGTGACTGACCCTTCATCACGAGTGCTAAGTAAACTGTGTTTGCAATTAACCTACCCAGATAGAACGGGTGAACCATTGGTGAAGCCCTTAACTTGTGTACAAAGCGATTCGTTCGTTGTTTTGTCCTTCGCGGTGTGGATGGTGCAAACATACATGTAGGGTCCGAATCAACATTTAACATTGTTCAAGGGTGCTGGACATCATAAGCGGCTACCGATTTTTTGGGTAATAATTGATAGAGGGGCTGAATTTTCAAAAAAATGTCCAAGAACTCTGCAGAAAGACTGCGTTGAGATGTATCATACACATTACGATTATTGTGGAAGTTATACCAATCTAGACCAACTTTCCTAAAATGGTCGAGACTCATCATTCTTTTACATTTTCTCCCTTTGTTTTCACACTTCATATTAGCATAATTGTTTCAGTATTCAGTAGGGCTACAATCAGTAAAAAAGTTAAAGTTCATAATACGAGTGTACCTATCTGGATCACAAGAAAAACGCGTACATAATCGGTGACTGAAAGGAGGACTTCCATTTACATGAAATATTACTCTACATGAATACTAAACCAGTTGTCAATATGACGAGGAAATCGCATTAATCACATAACACAAGTGGACCTCATTACAGACTTAACCTATGCAAGTTCACACAGTGGGTAATCTCGTTGCATAAATCTTTACACAATGCACATAGTTTTCGTGCATGTTTAGCCTAATGAGTGTGAAGTGAAAGTGATTATGGCACGCTCCACTACAAACTAAAGGTTTGATCTAGATCTGCCACATATACATTGAATTGAACGAAATGGTTTCCTCAACATGATCAGGTGAATTATATTGAATTGAATTAGATACTACCGTGTTCACTGATACTATGCGAATACACGAAAAGTTTAAGTTCATGGAAACATCTTTGGAAACCCGTTTCCCAGACCAACAACTTACTTGTTCGTGGTTCCATGTTTCGATCCACAAGGCTACCCTCTCCAGCTGCTGGCTGAAAACGAGATCCGGAGCTCTGATCCTGGTCTGTGTCCCGTCGTCTGTAGCCATGGTAACCTCACATGGGATCCCATGCCCGCTGTCACCACTGGAGACAGCTCCGTAATTGACTAATCCAGGATCAACAACGCTCATACTTGTCACCACCAGGTACTACACCTCATATACCTAGTCGTCATCGAACGGCACCGCCTTTTAAACAAGATTAATTAACGATCGGCGTCTCCGAGTGTTCAGCCGCGGTTGTGAGGTGACAAAAGTTTTTCCTTTTCATTCGCGAGGTGTCTTCGTACGTTGAAGAGCCGCTGTTTGGCTTAGAATATACCCAGTGTCCTCGCGTCACACGGTAGAGCTTCGTGCAGGTTGATAGCCGCGGGGTCCAGTAGATATGATCGATCCATTGGACACCGAACAGCTAGACCACTCGAGAAAATGAACGGCGCTTAAAAGTCCAGAGCTTGTATTCAAGAGCAAGCAACGTAACCGAAAAGAAATGCCAAATAGGGTCCAGAGCTATTCATGAATGCAAACAGTTTGCCTTTTTGTGCTTTAGTCATGCAGCACCAGTATCAATCGATGTCTTTTGTATTATTAAATTCATGTGTAATCACGACATGGTATAACGAGATATATATGCCCCGTGTCATTCGGCGCATACATCGCCATTTGCAATGATTTGAATGTAAGGGTTTTCAGCAATAATTATTGTTCTTCATGTTTTGTGTGATCTTAAACTTCTAGCATCCTCATGTACATTTACAGGTACAATAGCTCACGGGCGCGTATCTTACAATGTTTGAACATGCATGCTAATATAATAAACGTATCTGTAGACTCAGTATGTGGATCAATCCCAATATGCTTCGCCTGAAACAAAACGAATTCGAACCAGTCATGTGACCAAACATTCTGACATTTCATTATGATACCCTACGATTATATCGACCGATAATTTCTCAGAAATATATGGCCACCGCGTGAAGTTTATGCGCACGTTTCAGTTTCTCTTCCATTTTATATTCTTTATTTGATGTAGGCCTATATGAAAACATGGAAAATAAATTTAACTGAATTGAAGTGCAAACTATATGTTTTGGAATATATGACTCAAATTAAGCTTGGGATTTTGAATGACATGTAGGAATTATGCCAATAATTGGGCCATTTGTGTTGCAACCAAAAATGTTGATAGGAAGCAAAAATATACCGATATTTTACCATTCCATATACCGTATTTCCTCGATTGAGTGCCGGGCCTCGAAAGAGCGCCTGTCTCGTATGAACGCCGGGGGGTAACCAGTAATCGAAAAAAATTATAAGCGCCGGGCCTCGTATGAGCGCCGGGTATGGCTTGAGAACGATCTTTCAACTGAATTCGGTCTACTCTTGTGAATCCGTAGCATATCATAATAGGTTAATGGCCTATCCAGTAAGGTTTGAATGAAACGTGAAATGTGAATATGGCGTAACAAAAATAATCATTCATAAGTTTCCAAATTGCCGATGTGACCTAAATATTGTTATGTCTCTACATCATGTCAGAACCTGAGCCATATCTATAAATCAAGTCGAGATCACCAATCCAATTGCCAGACGTTATTAAATAATTTATAGGTCTATTCCATTTAGGCTATCTTGGACCCCAATTTTTTTCACACCAGATAGCCTATCTACATCATATATGTCTATGTGTGTATTTTATAATCCATAATTTGTGGTAGGCTCATCACTGTAGGCCAATTTGTCTGATACCAGAGTGCATCGCATTGGAGACTGACATTAGCAAATGAGTTTTTGTCAGTTTTGCCGGTAACCCACAACACATTAGTTCCACAAATTCCTCCATTTACACTCATTCGCCAGATGTCGCTACATTTTGTATTGGCTGCTTTCGAGAACACAAAGTAAACAATGTCAAAGACAATTGTTTTGGATAATGGAGCTTACACAGCTAAAATAGGATACTCCACAGACAAACAACCAAAGTAAATGGATATTTGTGGATTTAAAAATCCGCGCGTTCAAATTTACTACGGTTTATTGTATAATACTCTATTATCGCTCACCGGCTCGCTGCTAGAAAATTTGTTTACCGTACGTCGATAGATGAATATTTCACGTAGGCCTAGCACTCGAAACTCATCTCCCTGTGGGTTTTGATCAGCATTGTGTGCGTATTGACTCCCTGGCTGCCCTAAGTTAGGTTTTGATATTACCTGTCCAATGCATGATAGATCTACCTCGTATTTACAAGCCTGTGTATTTTGTTGAACCATATCGATATCAAAACGTAGCATTGTGAGGCGTATTGACCCCGCTGGCTGCCCTAAGTTAATCAAAACGTATCGGTATTCATACCAGTTGTTTGACTAGTAATGACAGTATGAGTATCCATGCGGGCCTATACCTGCATCTCGTGGACAATGTTGTTCACAGTTCTTAATCTGTGAACTTATGGTAATACCAGTGTTTATTGGCAGAAATTCACATACTTTGGCTGTCATGGATCGACTGATTGAAGAAATCTGCAGCCCATAGCAAAATAGCAAAAGCCTGTTCAGTATTCAAGTAAAATCGCCACATTATGATACACTGCTGTTGTATACTTGTATTCATTGTTGTTTTTAGTCTGTATTTAAATCATTCTGTTTTATTTACCCAGGAGATTTGACAGGTGCTCCTCAATGTGTTATAGTTCTTGTGAGGTGTGTCAGTAATGAAAAAAATTGGACTGTAATAGTTTGGTGTTTATATTTTGATCTTGCAGAATTGTTCCAAACTGTGTTATCAAAGCCAAAAATGTTCGGAACCGAATTTTCATTGGGGACCAAGTGGAAGATTGTAAAGATCTCTCTGGACTTTTCTACCTCCTCGCTTATCAGAAGGTTATACTTTCTACCGGTATTCACCCTGATATATTAAAAAATATATGGATACATTTTGGTAAATATTGCTAGTATACCTTCACATTATTTGTCATCTTGAATCCTATATCATGTATATGAAATATTGCTATAACTGCTAATTAAGGCATTTCGGCAGAAATGCCTTTATGGTTTTAGCAGAATTTTTTTTTTTTTTTTTTTTTTTTTTTTTCTTTTTTTTCTTCTTCCGCCACTTTTGGTTTCCGGACGATAACTTTAGATTGCCTTGACGGATCCTTGTCAAATTTTCACCGCAAGTCAGAAATGATATGAGGAAGAACCCTATTCTTTTTGAGCCGGATCGGAGGTCCGTGAGGTCCGTGAGGATGAAATCAAGGCTAATTTTAAGACTTGGTTTCCGGACGATAACTGGAAAAATATTTAAGCAATAGTTGCAGAACTCTGCATGGAGGTTCATATGCCACCAGGGAAGAACCCTATTGATTTTGGGATCGATCCGTCAAACGACCTTTGACCTAGAGGTCAAAATAATTTTTTGCTGATTCATCCTTGAGGCTTCCTGCATATCTCGGAAACCGTGCGTCGTAGAGCGAAACGGACGTTATTTTCGGACTCGTCGCCCTAGACAAACATCTCTAGGGTGTACTTTTTTTTTTGATCCGGCTCCGAGGTCCGTGAGGTCCGTGAGGATGAAATCGAGGAACTTGGTTTCCGGACGATAACTCAAAAAATATTCAGGCAATAGTTGCAGAATTTTGTACGGAGGTTTATATATCACCAGGGAAGAACCCTATTGATTTTGGGATCGATACCTCAAACGACCTTTGACCTAGAGGTCGAAATAATTTTTTGCTGAGTCATCCTTGATTCATCCTGCATATCTCGGAAACGGTGCGTCGTAGAGCGAAACGGACGTTATTTTCGGACTCGTCGCCCTAGACAAACATGTCTAAGGGGTATTATGGATGAACTTTGACCTTGACCCGAAATTTTTTTGCCGAGTCGGCATTTTTCGTTTTCGTCGATATCTCGGAAACGGTGCGTCGTAGAGCGAAACGGACGTTATTTTCGGAATCGTCGCACTAGACAAACATGTCTAAGGGGTATTATGGATGAACTTTGACCTTGACCCGAAATTTTTTTGCCGAGTCGGCATTTTTCGTTTTCGTCGATATCTCGGAAACGGTGCGTCGTAGAGCGAAACGGACGTTATTTTCGGACTCGTCGCACTAGACAAACATGTCTAAGGGGTATTATGGATGAACTTTGACCTTGACCCGAAATTTTTTTGCCGAGTCGGCATTTTTCGTTTTCGTCGATATCTCGGAAACGGTGCGTCGTAGAGCGAAACGGACGTTATTTTCGGACTCGTCGCAGTAGACAAACATGTCTAAGGGGAATTATTGATGAACTTTGACCTTGACCCGAAATTTTTTTGCCGAGTCGGCATTTTTCGTTTTCGTCGATATCTCGGAAACGGTGCGTCGTAGAGCGAAACGGACGTTATTTTCGGACTCGTCGCACTAGACAAACATGTCTAAGGGGAATTATTGATGAACTTTGACCTTGACCCGAAATTTTTTTGCCGAGTCGGCATTTTTCGTTTTCGTCGATATCTCGGAAACGGTGCGTCGTAGAGCGAAACGGACGTTACTTTCGGACTCGTCGCCCTAGACAAACATGTCTAAGGGGTATTATGGATGAACTTTGACCTTGACCCGAAATTTTTTTGCCGAGTCGGCAGTTTTTGTTTTCGTCGATATCTCGGAAATGGTGCGTCGTAGAGCGAAACGGATGGTATTTTCGGACTCGTCGCCCTAGACAAACATGTCTAGCGGGTATTATGGATGAACTTTGACCTTGACCCGAAATTTGTCGACATTTTTCATTTTCGTCGATATCTAGTATTATAAATTATTCATCACACCGAAATGCCTCCAAGGCATCTTTAGGCCTTGACGTCTAGTTTGATCAGAGAATGCAATTATTTCCAGAGGAATATCAAAGAGTGTTTAATGGTATGTTTAATATTGATTATATTTCAGGGTTATTTGGTGAACTGGGAAATTCAAAAGCAAGTTTGGGATCACATGTTTGGCAAAGATGTACTCAAGGTATAATTTAAAGATCACATAAAGATATCATACTGTTATGTATGTAGATAACACATGGATAATCAAACATACTTCATATTTTGAAATCACCAATGTAACGGAATGTTAATTTTCTGAATAGTGTTACAAATAACCATATGACAGAATATACTCAACTGCTTGGTTATTGATATTTTGTGATCTACCAAGGCCAACACAGAAGAAAGCAGCATTATTCTCACAGAACCTTGCTACAATTTCCCTTCCATCGCTGAAGGTATCAGTGAAATATTGTTTGAGGAATACCAGTTCCAGTCAGCATTCCGATGTAATGGTGAGTTTACCAGAGTAGCTCTTCAATTCAAATTACTTGAAATACCGAAACATGTGCATATAGAATGTTCCTTTCTCAACTCAGGTTATATGATAATGGACGCATGATGTGTACTTCAATGTATGTCTGTGAATTACGCAAGAAAACAATGTCAAACTTCATGTACTGAGATAATTCAATCCAGTTTCACACAATTGTTCAGATAATTATCTGACTGTGTGAATATTACCATTGATAATACAGTCATGAGACATAGATCAAAATCTTACACCTCAGTATTTTCGTCATATCATACTAGTGTTTCCCCCTCTACGTACTGTTGATAGCGGCACATCTGGCACAGCACAAGTATCAGAAGTCGGTCCCCGCCCCACCACTCTGCTGTCTAGTCGTGGACTCTGGCTACTCCTTCACACATATCGTACCATTCTACAAAGGGCAGAAAATAAAAGACGGCATCAAACGGTCAGTATTTTCGTCACATCCTGGTGTGGTCGCTCTTCGTTAAGTGTTCATAGATTTTGTGGCAGTGTTTTCATACCGCCGGTACTGAACTTTTATCCTCTTACAGAATAAATGTTGGTGGGAAAATCCTTACAAACCATTTGAAAGAGGTTATATCATACAGGTTAGTGTGGTTTTTGTGAACGAATGTATGGTGACATTTTATTCTTAGTATGGTTGCTTCTACAGAAGTTCATCACTCTTCAAAAATTGATAAATTTATATTTGCCTGGCAGACAGCTGATGGTGATGGACGAGACCTATGTGATGAACCAGGTCAAGGAGGATGTCTGCTACGTGTCCACTCAGTTCTACAAGGACATGGAAATAGCTAGGTCAGTCACAATTAAAATATTATATGCATTCTCATTCAGTCATTGTCCAGTGCTTGTGTGTAATTTGAAATAAGAAACATGTAAATACCAACATACTATTCATTGATTTCCATTACATGCCTGATTAAATATTATATAGGTACATATACACTTGTATTCTCACAGACATGTAAAGATTATTTTATATATTTCTAGAATGAATGTACAAACAGATTGCAGTATTTTTATATGGTGAAGGATGCATACTAGTATTCACAAAGTATTTGTTATCATTTACCAGGAGTAAAACAGACAACACAATAGTGCGAGACTATGTTTTACCAGACTACACTCACATCAAACGTGGCTACGTTCGTAGTCCTGAGGAGGCTGGCACTAAAGCCAAGGGCACTGAACAAGTAGGTAACCATGGCAACCAAAAAAGTGTCACTGGTAAATATTGCATTTGGGAGCCAACTGTGCTACTAGGCTATTTCCTCATATTACAATTATTAATCTATTTCAAGCATTTTGATGTCCATTGAAAATGATGAGTTGATACATTGTGATTATTTTTCTGAACGTAAAAAATCCGTCCATGAATTGGAAATGATGAGTGGATACATTATGATTAAATATATTCTGGATTATCTTATAGATATAGTCAAAATTTGGGAATTCTCGTTTTGGGAGTCCGAAATGATACCCATTGTCCATTACATTATAACAATAACGATGGTTTGCCCTCGAGCCTTGGCGAGGGCAGACAATGTCTGAAAGGTGTCCAATGACCCAAGGAGGGCCTTCAAACCGCCACACCGCCTGGCAAATCATCGTTATTACTATTATTATCATTTTCATAGTCTGACTAGAACTTGAAACACTTGATAAGGACAATAAACCTGTGTAGCATTTGACGGACGACTCAATTTTGCATTTTGTGTTTGACTGTTCCGATTGCTCTGATTCTCACTCTGGTCATAGCACACTCCTTCCGACGCACTGTCATAATGTATCTATCATAAGGTATCAGTTGCAAATGAAGAAAACAGTCGTTTGGACTAGTTTCACAAGACGCGGGCGTCGAATGAAAGACGCTGGCGTCGAATGAAGAGCAGTTTCATTCGAGGCCCGCGTCTTGTGTTGGGTAGCCGAAAACGTTATTTGATGTCATCGGTTGCGTGAATAACATGCGTGTATTGTTTCGTTAACGGACAGCAGCGCCCGCAAAAATGATAATAATGGTTGATATTTCACTACGTTGGTTCATGTTTCAAATAAAATTCCTTGGCTGCAGATCATTCGGCTGAACAATGAGCGATTCAGTATTCCTGAGGTTCTGTTTCACCCGTCGGATATCGGAATACAGGAGATGGGAGTGGCTGAGGCGGTGGTTCACGCTGTCAGCTGTGTCCCAGAGGGTAATATCAGCAAACGTGTCAATTCCTGCAGGATAGAGCCTCAGTCTTTTGTGTTAGTTGTGAATTGTTGCCATATGACGATGTTATTTTCCCCTCTCCAGAAATGCACCCACACATGTATCAGAATGTCATCCTGGTCGGAGGAAACTGCTGTATGCCGGGTTTTAAAGAGAGAATGTAAGTGTCATATCAGTAGGTATATACATATATAGTCACTTGAGTATTTCAGACAAATCAGATATGTAGAG
Source organism: Terebella lapidaria (assembly GCA_949152475.1). Taxonomy (NCBI): domain Eukaryota; kingdom Metazoa; phylum Annelida; class Polychaeta; order Terebellida; family Terebellidae; genus Terebella; species Terebella lapidaria. The sequence goes on along the minus strand of OX424558.1, from coordinate 22,409,660 downwards.
TATCACTTTTAGAGCCTTGAAAAGTGATAAAAGTTTGTTTTAGAAATGGTTGATTCATGATTGCGCACCTCGATTGATTTGTTTTCACAGATATCAGGATATCAGAAGTATGATTCCAGGAGAGTTTGATCTCAACATCACCTGCCATGAAAAGTATGTGTAAGAATACAATGGATTGTGCCAATATTTTGCAGTAATATTACCTTGAATTTGTGGATAAAATCTTCCTTCAAAATTTGATAATTGTGATCTAACTGACTCACTCTGTATTTGTGCATCAAATTATATTCCAATATTCCTCATTGTATGTCTGACAAGTAGTTTGTTTGTTCTTGCAGCCCCCTGGTTTACCCGTGGTTGGGCGGCGCAGATCTTGCCTCAGATCCGACCTTCAAAGATCAGGTTGTCACAAAGGAACAATTTGATGAACACGGTTACAACATTTGTCTGGAGAAGTTTGATGTATGAAAAGTTCTAAAATTTTAAATATATGGCAAAAGGTGGACTTATAATCAAATCGTTTATGTTTTCAAGTTTGTCGCATAAAATAACAATATTCATGAAATATCATATTTTGGTATACATTGTTGAAAAATTGAGAACTGCTGTCCACTTTTAGCACATATTTATACATTTATATAATATTGCAAATTAGCTGTTAATTTGCATGATCACTCGAGATCTATGTAAGTACATTGACTGTGAATTATCATGAGGTATGCTTCATCAACCTGTGAAAGTCACAAAAAAACATTCATCATAACGTCATCATGCAACAGTTGTACATTTAATATGTCCGATATTGGACTGTTTCTCCATCCATATTTCATTCCATGGGTTCATCAAACACGATATAAAATTATCACACATATTCACTCACATATTTTCGTGAAATTTGTACATCATAACGTCGCTTTCAAACCCATTATATGTTTGAAATGTGAGATGGCTATATTGAATAAATGTATGTATCACCAGTCTTGTACATTGTTGACTGCAGAAATTGAAAACTGCTTTCGCATCCTGATTTTTGTCTGCACAAAATTTGTATTTGTTCAAATAATATGCTTAAGAAAATAGGAATAGTAGTGATGAGCATATTTATATGACTTACAGTATCATGGAAAGTATGAATCAACACCACTCTACACATGAACTGGTCCGAATGATTTGACATTGTTTTAATATATTTGGTATCATACAGAATATATTCAAACAACATCAAATCATTCGGACCTGTTTGAGAATTATTGTTTTCCACTGTAAAATTCTGACCACAACCTACTAGTACGATAATAGATCAGTATCCGTCGATGACTAAACAGGTAGATTATCTTATATTTACGATTACGCTGTGTTCGTGATAATTTTATGCAGGACATTGAGTGGTTTATCGACGTATTTTATGAGTTCAATCAATACAAAGCAAATCAAGAGCACTAGGGAATGTCGACCGAGGACAGAAGGAGGCGTGATCACACCAAATATAGATTCGACGGGAAATTTGGAATATTGCCCCCAGAGAAATGTTTGCTTGTAAACTACAAGAAAAGAGTTGCGATGAAAAAGGTCCGAATGAGCACAATCGATTTACAGCTGAGATTACGATACAATATGGAAAGTTTGTTCTTGCCCAGAGTAAGTCTCCAATTTGCCATTACAATTATTGTTGGCAATTTCTGACATTCGAATCTATAGTTGTCGCTTGAGATAAATCTACAAGCGTTGGTGCCAAAATTCGCCAATTGCGGACCGTTTTCTTAACCTCTTATCGATACGATCGATCGAATACACGTGGGTGGGTTATACTATTCTGTAACACCGTAAAAGGCAGGCCGATCCATAGCTTTCACGTTAAAAGCCGACTTAACGACATTTCGTTATGGTATTTACCTTATCTCGCGTCTACGACCGTGTTCGACCGGTGAAAACGTGCAGATTTTCTACCAGAAATAACAAGTAAACAGTTCGTGACATAAGGAACACGGATTTCTTGGATAAAGATGCTGGGACGAAAGCTAGTGCTATTAATGGGATATATCTTTTGAATAATTTGTTCATCTACATGAAGTTTAGAATACTTGTGCAGGTAAGCTGCTTGTAGATCTATATACACATAAATAGCTAGTTTCATTGAAAAAAAAAGTTAGTGTCAATTAGAAATATTGACAAAGAGAATATAATTCAAGCTATCCTATTCACGTAAACAAGCCAAAAAATAACAAATTGGCATATACATGTATGTCTTATCGATATTTTGGAAATCAATGAAAATTTCTGTCGGTGTCCCTGTTTATCTATTCAAAATGCAATAAATCAGGATTTACCTTGGATCACGCCGCTCGTGTAAATGTCGTGTGCCGTGGAGTATAGAAAATACACGAGTTTATTGGCCGTGGACAGGTAACTAGTCACACATAGAGTTTTCTCAAGTGTAAGTCAAACTCTGATAAATTACTGTACTTGGCTGGGGCTATAAAGCGATATTCACAAGTCGTACATATTTCCATCATGTTTATGTTATATAATTCACAATACTGCGCGAGTTCGCTGGAATACCTGTATTATGTTAGGTGTATTTTTACCCATTTTGTGGAGTTATTTTTTTTCCAGAAATATATTTTAATGAGAAAATGATAGCTTTCCTACATGTATTTATCATTTTTAATTCCGACCTGACTGACACAGAGATTCTTAATACTCAAAATTCTGCATGTCATACAGTATGTCATTAGTTATTACATTGCGACAACCAATCAATCGTGTTCACCAATTATTCCAACTCGCGATTTGACAAATAGCTATCCTCAAACATCTGAAGTGGTGTACATGGCCAGATCTCGAGACTTGGCCGAGGTGACGACACTAAACAGATAAATCGATCTGTATCAACAAATAACTCCCAGGAATGGGCCGTCTTTCAAATAACTATAGCCACACAGACGCTCGAACGAAAACAAAAAATCACAACACTGCTGAAACCTGAAACAGGGAAACTTGAAACAAGGATTATCAATATCGATGAATGAAAATGATTTATTTGGATATTCTTGGTGTTTTTCTCACAGATGTAAGTATTGAAATTAGTCATGATCTGAATTTTGTATTTATATGCCAGAGTGTCCTAAATTGAAGTGGTGCTTAGTCATTCAGTTTAATTTCGACAAATTCGATAATTTATACAATTTTTAGACCTATTTTAGTACAAACCTGTCATGGAAACATTGATTTTTATGTTAACAGACATGACTTTCTGGAGGTTGATAGTTCATGTGATGAAAAAATCTAACAGATACATAGGCCTACTGCAGGTCACAAGCTACTGTGCACGGTGATATTATATAAGCTTTATCTCGACAATAGCGTTTACTTTGGATTGAATCGTGAAATATTGGTGTCTGCCCCAACACAGTTAATCAAGTGTCCCAAAGTGCCAGAAATACAAACACAACACCACACGTGTGGTCGAAAACGTGTAAATGAAGATTTTCCATGGTTGATTTGGTAGCTCTTTTAAAGGAATATTCGAGCCCATGACAGGTTTCTGATATGTTTGTCGGTAAATACACCGTCGTGCTTCAAAGGGGTCTGTAGGACGGATTATGGCACACAAAAGGTGTCGTTTTACCGGGGGTTTATACTGTCTTGATGGATACATGGGTTTAGATATGGGTAAAAACGACTGTATATTATTCTCTACCCGGGCCAATCGCTTCAGAATCAGACTGATCGGATTATTTCATATAGCCATAATTCCAATATAATTTCGGTTATTTATATTATAGATCAGATGGCTATTCTTGGTAGAATCTATACACGGTCATTTCGATTACCGGTCGATTGGATTGCTAAGTTAGTCGATATTCAACGGTAGACTGTCATGGGCGTTTGATAATGTGGATACACTGATACAAGGCTGACCAACACATATTAAAAAGAGTATTGGATAGGCGAAATTAGAGTCAACGTTTAACTTCTTAAAAACACTGGTGGATCTGGAACCCAGGACGAAGAAATCAAACCCCCATGCATGTTTGATTGTTTGCACTAGATATCGGAACCCAATCAAAGCGAAAAGATCACGCGGACAACCCGAGGATGTTGAGTGAGTCGTAGCTATCACAGACGCACGTCACATAACCATGGAGAGCATCAGCGTGCACGACCTGTCGCCCCTGACCAAGACGGGGCTGCAGGACAAGCTAGATCCGCTGGTGGAGATACAACAGGACGTCTGTCGTCACGTAGTCAACACAGAGATCATGATGCTCTACGGACACGACGTCAACGGGGTGAGTGCAGATCCGGTGGAGGAATTCCTCCCCCCACCCCCACCCCCCAGCACTAGAGAAAGCTTGGTTTACTTGGTTTAAAAACGAATCACACAAGAAGCCTATTGGTTGTTGTAAAACAGACAAACCCCATACCGACGTAACAACATCCTCCACCTTTTCATTCCCAGTATCTTCCTCCACTGCCGTCACCGGATCGTCCACGGACCAGCCTGGGTAGGCTACTCAAATTGATAAATTTTATTGATCAATGTGGTCATGCAGAATTACAAATATCAATATCTGAAATGCACACCATGGCTTTGTGTTATTGAAACAAGACAAATTACCAATTCCAGCCTCAGCTTGGGGATGTGGAAATCAGGCTGTCCGACAACTGGGAAATGTAGGTATTTCGTCCAGAAAACTGCAAATAATATAATTATGTATGTGGAATTTTTATTCATAAAAAAAACCCACTTTAAAAAAAAAAACTGACTTACTCCAAGTAAACTTCGTTGAAAACGATATTCAAAAGAGACCAACATAATGTGTCCGTCATACACTTTGCCAGGTGACAAGACGAGGTCCGCGGAGCAGGAGTCTGCCTGGATCATCCCTGGTGAGGCGGAGCTCCCCTCATTCCGACCTGTCCCGACCCCACACCACCTACTGCTCTCACGTCAGGGGGGTCCTCAACACCCGCCCCTCCGAGATCCGCCCCCATACCGTCGCCGGCCGCGTCATCGACAGGTCCGCAAATTCTTTTGAGGGAGAGCCTATATGTTTGGAGTATCTTTTTTTGTGGGGAGAGCCTATGTGTTTTCATTTGTTCACTTCTTGGAATATAAGCGCTCCAATATTTGTGTTCAATATTTACAGGTCTAACGACAAGAAATTGCAGCCAGTAGAAGACCCAGAATTAATATTGCCGAGTAAGTTTTCCTGAAAATATGAGCGAAAAATTGAAAAAAAAAAACAAAAAAAAGCACCCTCATTTAGACATTTTATTGTGACTGGACACATCTGATATAAAATCTACAAAATGATAACATCAAACAATACTTATACAACCAGAGAAATCATCTCTCATTGGATTTTTTGGGACCGCATCAAAGGGTGAGACTATTGTTATAAAATGTGCACCTGTGTAGTTTCAGTATCCTATGATCATTTGGGGTCGGTAGTTTTCAATCAAGTTCAATCACGAAGACTCTGTATACTCTCACACCGATTGTACATATCTACTAATCTTAATACCATAGTGAATAATATAAGAGCTGTTATATATATATCACCAAATAATTGCAATGTACATAAAACACACTCAGAAATGGATATGCTTGCTTGTACGCAAATTTTACATGTGTATATTGAGTTTCATTTGTAAATCTGCATCAAATAATTCAACTTTACGTCCAAATACATCATTCATCCCAAATCTATCCCATTTGCAGCTTACACTACAGCGTACCAGCTTCTTTCATACCTGTTATCAAAGTGAACTCAAATAAAACATTGTATGTGGTTGATTGACGACATGCTCGCCAAAAATCGGATCTACTGACATCTCATATACCCAACAGGGCGGATTGACGATCCCCATGACGACCCACTCAGCGGTGGGGACACCTCAGAGGTTGCCAGCACAATTCCCCTGGCTGGGGGTGGTCTGCGCAAACCCAAATTCGGCGTTACCAAAAGGAAGAACAAAAAGAAAGGTGTGCACATGTAAATCCCATGTGTCATTCATCCCAGTCTGGAATTTACATTTCGAAAAAAATCTGAATGTCTAAACAATTCTCGATAGACCAATGCGTTTCTTAACACAAATGTAGTACAGAAAAGACGTCTATTGCATCTGGTTCCAATAGATCAGAGGAAGGCGTCAATTGCCAGCGCTGTACGTGTCACTGATGACGTCACGCGAGTACTCAAAGGAGATTTAGATAACCTCCCTGATCATCCACCTACAGAGATCAAGATATACCTATGCAGCAACCCGAACGGTCAGTATCTATTCGTACAAATCATATGCCGTCATGCATACATTCGTTTCTTGAAACTGGATTACTCATGTCACTTCTATTGGCTCGCTTACAACACACTTTAAAAGTCATGGTGATATATGCTTTGTGTCTAATATGATGTCCTTCTCCCATACGTAGACATGCTGGAAGAGAAGGCTGCTTTGGAGAAGGAAGCATACCCAGAACTCCGAGAGTATTGTCAAAGGCTGGGCTTAGACTTCCATGTGGTTGATGCACACGTGCCAGGGTCAGAGGTCAATCCAGAGGACATAACATATCGAGGCAGGCAGCTGGACAGGTGCCAGCGCCAGTCAGTCGGACCAAACTACGTGGTAGGTATATTGGGGTTTATATTGACATATGGTTGATTGACTTGTGTTCTTGTAATCTTTACGGATGGTTTCTTTATTCCTGTGGTAGCTGTTGCTAGGAGACATGTACGGACCTGCAGCCATTCCACTGAGTCTGTCTGTCAAGGACTATCAGTACCTGCATAAAGCTGCCAGTGTTAGTACCACTGTCGAACCTACACTCCTCGAAGATTGTTATGAGCTGGAAAACAACATCGTCCCACCGGCCTACGTTCTCAAAGTAGGTACACGTGGATATCTAATCATGTACTTCGTGAGATGATATACTGAGAAAAAATTCTTGACACATGCATGCTGTTCACTTTAAAAACTTTTTCCAAAGAATCCGGAGCAGTTGAGCTGCAATCGATGCACGGAACTTCGCTACGTACTGAAGGAAAGCGTCTTTACGGCTGTACAGATTGGGAAATTTCGTCCAGAGAAGCAGTGGGAATATGATACTTCAGGTTTGATAATTTCTATGATTACACAACCAGTGCATTCACATCGTTTCGATGTAAGTTTAATATGTGTATATAATTGAACTTTCCAGCTCTGGAGCTGCTCACAACAGAAGCTTCTCTGAAGTGTGCAATTGAAATTTCGGCACTGAAGTGTCTGTGTTTCAAGAGAACGTTTGTCGGCATTGATGAAGATCTGTCGAATGAACAAATCGCTGACTACACGGATGTGTCATTCAAGGATGGTCAGGTCCTTATCGATGAGGGCAAACGTGAGAGGTTGGAACACATGGAGAGTAAACTGAAAGAGAAACTTGGGGAATCCAACATGAAACACTACAATGTGACCTGGAAAGGGAATGGGGTCAAACCTGTTTACTACAAGGATCATGCAGAATATCTGGAGCAGTTTGTTCGTGACTTCACGGAAGGTATCAAGCGGCTGATAGATCTTAACCGAAGTATACAGGATGTGAACATACCAAACTACAATACATACAAAGAGGTCCTCCAACATAGTAAGGTGATAAGCAACTGCAATCAACAGTACATTGAAAGGACAAAAGTTAACGATGACATCAGAGAAACACTGCACAACAAAGAGAAGAGAGCATACCCTGTGGTGGTTCGTGGATTTGGTGGAAGTGGGAGAACCTCAACCTTGTGCAGCATCGTGAAAACAGGAGAAACTCTCGTCAACAAGTCGTCCTTTGTGGCGCTTTATCATCAGATTGGTCTAACAACAAACAGTCTGAACTTGCATAAGCTTCTAATCAACATATGTATTCAGTTGAGTATTACCTACAACATCGAGCCACCAACAACTTGTGAACTCCGCAGCGTCAACAAGATCACTGCAAGATTCCTAGCGATGCTTGATGTTATCTCCAAGCATCATGCTGAGAGGCGTCCTCTATTTATTTTGCTAGATGACGTAGATAAATTGACAACCACTGACAGAGCAGATACGTTCTTCTGGCTGCCCAGACTGTGTCCTGTCAACGTCTACGTCATCATGTCCATCAACAATTTGTCAGAGGGAACAATGGAAAAACTCCAGAGAAGGGATATCAGAAATGTTGTGAGTCTCTCAGAGTTCACACATGAAGAATCCTTCAATCTCGTCTACAGCTCTGTCAAAGCCGTTGGACGAACACTCGCTGAAGACCAACAGGCATTTATCAAAACTACATTTGAGAACCGGACAGGTGGTATTGAACCACTACTTCTGAGGTTATATGCTTTTGACATGAGGAAATGGAAGCATGAAGAATCATTGAACCCATCGCAACTGTCCCCATCATTCGAATCTGCACTAGAACATTACACTCAGAAGTGGAAAAACAAATATGGAACTGAATTTGTTAGAATTGTTCTCACTTCGTTATGTATTATCCCGTGGGGTGTCACACAGGCTGAACTCGAAGATGTGTTAGTGTCCGACAGTGCTGCTGTCAAAGAATGCATTGCAAGAGCAAAGTATTCAGACAGTGTTCAGTATAGAATCATGAAGTCTCGACTGGATAGACTTCTGGATGAATTCAGCATCAGTGGAATTACCCAACAGGTGGTTGTGCATGATCGTCTGCTTCTGTCGTTCAAACACCAGGTTACACAAGCATGGGTATTGCAGAGGTACTATGGTGTTTCGTCGCTTGACGAACTGGATTCTTCCACCAACAAACTAGCTCACCAAACCTACACCCACTTACAAGAACTGTTTTGCCAGGAGACGGGTGTTTGGTTGCAAGACCGTGAGCTTTATCGCTCAATAGGAATCTGCTTCATCACTCCACAACTACTGCTGAAAGAGTCTGTTCGGAAGCTCCAATTGTTGCCACATCTCATCTCCAAATGCAGAACGATAAACGACGAGGATAAAGAGGCATATCTGAAGTGCACTTGTCTATTCAATGTTCAGTGGCTTCAAGCAAAACTAGAAGGAACTTCTGTCAAAGCTGTTCTGAAGGATTTTGAGTTTATCCCTGACGATCTTCCAGTGAACATCATTCGTGACTTCTTGGCATTCTGTCAGTTTGGTTTGCAACAAAATCCATCGAGCATGCCACTCCAGTTGATTGGAACAATGTCAGAAAGTGATGTTGAATCATACCCAGCCATTGTGCATGTCCTGGAAACGGCAAAGCACTGGATAAGAGAGCAAGAAACTCCACTCCTTATACCAGTTACTCAGTGCTTTCCATCACCGCTACATGCGTGCAAAGACCAGCAGTCACGAATTTGTGACATCCTTTCTGTCACTGCAGAAACGAACCTTGCAGTTGCGAAATCACATGATGGATCTCTGAAGATCTGGGACACGGCCAACAAAGAATGTGCATACCCGCTGGATATGAAGTTTGACAAGCTGACTCAAAATGTGTTCTCCTCTGCAGAAAAGGTGATGGGCATCAATGCTCCATATCTGCTCAATGTATGGGAGATTGAAAGCGGGCAAATGGTACACACTGTAGATCTAGTCAATATTCTTGGGGAAAACATCAGTACAATGTCCTGTCTGGCACACACAACTGACTTCAACAAAGTGTTATGTCAAATATCTGATGAAGATTTCAACCAGACTGTCCTTGTTCTGGATGTCAGCAAAGCCAAGGTGTTGCTTAAGCTTGAAAAGTTTGACGTCAAGGATGAATTCTTCCAAGAGGCGGCTGGCTTCATCACAAAGAACGGAAATGGCTGGGTTATCTTTGTCAATATACGTGGCGAAAACATCGAAGACACACCCATGGATGTTGTAAAGCTCAGTGCATATAACATCCAAGCGAAGATGCACAAGTATACTATCAACTGTGGAACGAAAAAATTCCGAAAACTGTTGGTACCCGACAACCACAGAGTCATCATCAGTTGGGATGACTGTTCTTTTGATATGTACAAGACAGATGATGGATCACACACACGTCATCTCACACATCCGCAAGCTGATCTCTCTGTACAGTCGTCCACAATTACAAAAGACGGATATCTGGTGGCACTTGGAGCATCTAGTGCATCCCATGAATTTGGTAACTCAAAGATGCATGGAATGTGGGTATGGAATCTGGAAGAAGAATCTCAATCAGAGCTCTTCATAGAAGAACAGTCATCAAAGGATCCGACCCCAAAGCATTTTGTGATAATCGAGGAATTGCACCTTGCTGTGTTGGGCTTTCCAGAAGTTGGGCGTATTAGTGTTTGGAATCTTCCAGCTGCAAAGTGTGTCCTCACTGAAAAAGCACATAAGACAAGCTTGGACAGGATATTGAAAGGAAGTGATCCATACAAGATATATACATGTTCCTCGGTGGATAAAGAAGTGAAGCTCTGGAATTTGTATGATGTTGTTGCAAACGCACATGACAAGCTGGTACATCCAATATCATCAGACAGCAATGTGGTCTTTGATGCTGAACGGAACATAAAGTCTCCAGACAGCATCCTAAAGGGCTCCGATAGTCAGTCGATACCAGGAACATCACCCACACCAAAGTCTGTCAGATTTGTGGACACTCATGAGAACGTGCAAGATATCAAAGAAAGTCATGAAGTAGAGAGGAACATACAAGAAGAGACTGAAGTGGTTGACGAACCCACAGAAGATGATCACTGTATTGAGAAAACCATGACACCTGATGGTCCATGTGATCATATTGGAACAGCAATGTCATTCGGCACAATGCAAAGCCATAAAGACAATATGCTTGGTGTCACTGTAGTGAGGTTCAGCAGAAATAGCCAGTCCTTCATAACTGCATCATCAGAAACTCTTCCTGTAGTTTGGGATGTGAAAACTGGCTATCCAGAACTCCAGTTCGAAAAACATGGTCATGACGATGTTGGAACACCGTGGTTTTCATTTGCCTGCAAAGACAAATATGTAGTTGGAACTACCATTAACAATCGACCAACGAAGGATGGCTGGCCAGAAATATACAAGTTGCAGGTATGTCGGCAAGTATCTCTCAAAGTAATGGACCACACAGTAAAAGTAATACCATCAAGAATCTCATTCCTCGTGAATTCTTTCCAGGTATGGGAATCCCAATCTGGCAAAGTTCTGGAGTGTCAGAAGGAGATGGATGACATATTCACCACCAAGTGTGTTTTACTTGATGATGAAGAGAAGGTTCTGGTCACTGAGCTGAACCACTTCAGTCCTGGAGACAAAGCAGGTCAGTGATAGACATCTCTTCACTTTTGCAAGTTATCTTCAGGAGGTGGGTTGAAGAAATTGTATCACTGATCTTCAATATGGCACCTTACTTCTCATAACAGTTGATTTTATGTGTAATGTAGTGACACCACAGTAAGAGCACACAAATGCTGGTGCACGATCGACAACACCGCAGTAATGGGGGTATAACTCTTTATTGAGAGATCGCCAAACTTTACATGACCAAGTTCACAGTTTTGTACAGTAAATACAAAAAATACAAATATTTCGTACATCAGAGGTTCAGCTGAAGCTGATGAACGTCGAGAGTTTGGAGGTGCTGACCACCGTGAGTCTCTACCTGCAGGAGCTACCCTGTGACATGCAGATCACAAAGGATGCTACCTACTGTGTCCTCGCCTCACCGTCTTCGGACAACAAAACCAAAGAGCTGACCGTGTACAACTTGGAAGGAGGGGAGTTCCCACAACCTTCTGTTTATGAGTATAGGTGGGAGGACATATGCACACTTTTGTGTTTCCACTTGTCAGTTGCAAAACGATACCAGTCGAATACATATTATTTCATAAAACCAAATTTTTTACCATTTTCTTAGATACACAAGTATGCCTACTGTCTTTACTTTGAAGGGAAGGCAACAAGTTCCAGAAATATGGCGCTACTTTCAACACAATCCTGCGAAATGGAATCTGCCTTGCATCGGGCCTGAATGGCGACCTCCAAATGTGGGACATCGTGAACTGCGAGTATGAAGGCAACTTATACCAGGATCCTGCCGTCAAGGAAAGGTCCAACCCTGGACTCCACAACCATGATGGGCGCCTGATCAACCACTGCGTGTTGTCAAGGGATAGTCGATACCTGGTGTGTGGGGGAGGCGATGGAATCACATCTCTCTGGGACCTGGAGTGTGAGGTGATGACGCAACGCTATACCGGGCACACGGACGAGGTTGGTTCAGCAACTTCATGGGGAAATTACTTTTTTTTTCATGTCACAAGAATCTTACTGTTGAATCATGTGAAATGTTTATGAAAAAGATGCTTCGTCATCAAACACGGTACTTATATTACAGGTATGCAGAGTAGCAATCTCGGCCGACAACCAGCTGGTTTTGGCAGCCGGGGTGGATGGTATGCTGTACGTGTGGCCGTTCGCTGCGGACAGACCGCTCTGCTTGCTGTACATACACGCCACTGCCAGTGACCTACAGATCTCTGACGACAAACAAACCGTGTGCGCGGTCGGCAACCGTCATAACGAACCCAGCAGATTGATGATGTTCAGATTGGTCAATCTACCTAAACTGTCATAACGTTCCTTGTAGCATGTGAACGGACCTGGTAGTCATCATAACGAACCCAGCTAATTGATCATGTTGCATCAGATTAGTCAAGTCTACCTTTACGGTCATAATGCTCTGCTGGTGAATGTGAACTGAATTAGTTATCTAATGAATTTGTGCTAAACTATTTATAGGCTGTAGGTCAGTGAATTGCGTAATGACACAAGTATCTCCTGATTTGTTAGCGGGTTATTCAAATTCATCATTTTTCATTTTGTTTGTAAATATTATATTCTTGGAAATATTTTAATTTTTCTGGTGCTGTTCACATAGTCAAAATGCATGTTTTATTCATCATATCCACTGTAGTTGTACATTTTCACTTCCATCAAATTGTATCGATAAACATGAGTCATGAATTAATAAACCCTGATTTTGAAAGAATCAAGTTCAATCCACCCAAGAAGTGAAGGATAAACATCGATGTATTATTGCCACAACGAATTCCCAAAGCTATCATTGTCAAGTGTTATATGTAATACTCTTAAAATGTGGTATTATCATCGAAAATTCAACGTATAAAGTAACTGCTATTTTAAGCATTGGTCAAGTGTTGAAATAACAAACACAAAACATAAATCTCCATACACATAGTTTATGCTGAATACAACTGATTAATGTGATAACAACATTTTGTGAAAACATACAAAAAATAATTAAATACGAATAATTGGTCGAATAATGAACAGAACAGAAACTCAGGAACATGTTTACAGCTTTTCCTCTTTTTTCAGTTCGTTTCTCACGTCTATTTACAACACCAAATTCAGTTTCACTAAATGACGCAACTGCCCTACAAATGCATAGTCTTCCACAAATTGTCTTCTCGAAATTGTACTTATAGTAATTCTGCTAACATTCACTTGGCTAAATATGTCTGCACTCATGATTATACACATCTTAATAAGGAGTTGAGGTAGTCCACATGTAGACAAGACTTATGACGAGATTCAATAACCAATATATTGCATGAAAGCTTGATTTTGAAGCTTCTTGTGAAAATGTGATGAGAGAAGGATGAGACATAGAATTAAATATTACATTGAATAGAATGCAAAGTGCTTGTATGAGGTTGCCTGCCTTTTCAATACGGCATGAGTTCAATCGTACTGAAAAGGACTTGGGACTAAATCTAGTGACTCATCGTCATAATGGACAATAATATAACTAATCATAATGTCCACATTTTTCAAATATGCTGTTGAAAGGTGTTAATCTGAAAGATATCTATGCAATAAAATATGTTTTGAAATAAATATTTTAGCTCATAGAGGGAATACATTGTCTTTATAAACACGTTGCAGTCTACTACAGCCCCACATATATGTACACAATTCTACAGCTGCAAATGTGTGCACGAAATATGCCCAGCTTTCTTGTTAACAATTTGCCGCCTTCACTTCATTTCAAGTGCTGGCAAAGATCCGATCCTTTCAAATGACTTACATGTCACTTTTGTTGAAAACACTCAAAGCTTACGTTTCAGAATTTCACAATACTACTGCAATATGCAGCTTACTCATGAGAAGCTAGACTGCAAGTTAAAATGATTTTTTTGAGCGCATAGTTATCAATTTCATATCTTTATCAGATACAGTCCAATTGTTTGATAAGCATTAGAACACAAGGCTTTTCATTCATGACCATGTTGAACAAGATGTCCAGATCTTGATGAAAATGAATGACTGGTCTCAGTGGTCTGTCTGTCAACTTACTGAATGTGATTCTTGTTTTCATGCACAAGGAAAATGTCACTTACATACATTAAAATTTGCCCTCTGCCATAGTTTTTTCCTTAAATTGGTTGTCAGTGCAAGGACATAAGAAAACCCCGAGTCACGACAAACTGAATATTTTTCCAGTTCACTCCAATCTTGCCTAGGAAAACAATAAATAAAGGTTACTACCGGTACGAAAATTATACTCAAGTAGAAGCAAGACTGATATTTTGCCTCCAGTTTGGCCTTACAGCTTGAATAACCAATTCCCAATAAACAACAACCAAAAGGCACTGGGAAGAAGGCAAGAAAGGATGTTTCTGGACACCTGAGGGAACATAACATAACATAATGTTAAATAACCAAGATATGCCACAAACACAGATATATATGTCTGCCATGTGATTGTTTCACAGTCTACAGCTTATTGCACCAGCCACTGTCATTTCACTATCACTCAGATGTAAGCCTCGTCCGCATTGGGGTTTGTTCGCTCCTGAGGGCCGCGGTTTGACCTCCAAGGGGCGACGTTTCTGGAGACTGGGCCTGGCGGCTCACTCCCTGGGATGTAGAAATGAGAGTTCTGAGCATTTTTTGAGCGGTTGTATTGCAAGGGTGTCTTCCCAGTTGAGGCTGAACCATTCTTTTGGGTGTTGTGCGACTTCTGTTCTGCGTAGATTCCTCGCAGCTTGGCTACACTCCAGTTGAGACCCTCGTCTGACTTGCCCCTGTGGCCGTCAGAGCTGACTGGGGAAGACCGATGTGAGGGAGTATCTTCTTGTCGAGAAGGCTCCTCGTTGTGCTGAGTAGACTCTGACTCTTTGTATTGTTCTCTCAACTGTTCTGTCAAGTTGTCGGTCCTCACAGACTTTGGTCGATCGTTTTGGAGGTGGCTATGTCGTTCTTTCTGTGACACACTGCTGCTGTGGTTTTGTCTGTGTATGGCTGGTGAACTGCCATGTTGTACATTGCCTCGTGCAGGTGAATTTGCCATGTTACGCTTGTTTTCTTCCTTTGTAACATAGACCAAGTCTTTTGTTGGGTGCATGGGTGGGGTCCAGCGTTTGCGTGGTTGTTCACTGTCTGCACGCTGCTGCTGTTCCTGTTTATTACTTGTCGAGTATCCAAACTGTACGAGGTTGGAGTTATGTCTGTTTTCAGTTTGTGGCATGTAAAACAACTCCTTCTCTTTGTACTGTGACACCAAGTCTTTGTGCCAGTCCTTGTTTCGTACAGATGGCACACTCCTCCTGCGCTCATGTGAGATAGCTCTGGTCTGTCCGTCGTCCCTGGAGGTTCTGAGCACAGACTCAGTCTTCCTCTGGTTTCGCTCCTCACTGTGTGACTTGATTCGCTCGTCGCTGGGCTTTCGCTCTGGTGTGCTCCTGTTGGATCGGCTGGCTTTCTGCAGGTCTTCCATGCTGACATTCTCCTTGTTGTTGTCGAAGGCCTGCAGCTGCTTGAACTTGCCAACCTTGTCCAGGTGGTCTTGGGAGTCGCTCTTGCTGCGGCTGACATTCGTCATGGTGACCTTGGAGTTACCGAGTTTGGGGTCAGAGTAACGCTGTCCGTGGCGACGTTCTCGAGAGCGAGAGGCAACCCGATGGTTCTCCCTCCTCCGGGACGAGTCGCTGTCACTGCGGGATGGAGGACTGGAACGGGAGACAAACTTATCTCTGCCATCTCGCCGGCGAGAACAGTCGCTGTCACTGCGGGATGGAGGACTGGAACGGGAGACAAATTTATCTCTGCCATCTCGCCGGCGCGAACAGTCGCTGTCACTGCGAGACACCTGGCTTGCATGGGATGGCGTACTCTCACGGCTACTAAAGCTTGATGACCTGCTGCAGTTGTCATGGACAGAATCCATTGATTGTCTCAGAAAATTCTGATGTCGGTCCATGATTGTAGAGATCTCAGACAACCTGGGATCGACTCTAATGGGTGAGTCTGTGAGGAGGCGAGACTGATCGCGGCTTGAGGGTGGAGTCGACAATCGAGGCTGGGACTGAGCTCGCTCTCGCTTCTGTCCGTCTCGGTGTTTGGCCCCAAGGCGCCGGTCGCGAAGAACTTCCTCCTTGATGTCACCATGATGTCGCAGTGGAGAATCCCGAGACTCCGCCGATCTTCTGGGAGTCTCCTGTTTTTGCGCTGAACGCCGAGCGGGTTCACGATTCCGACTGACATGTTCAGTCACCTTACGTGGTGGAGATTCGGAAAGCCTTCGCTGTTGTTCAGGTGATCGCAAAACTTTGAGCTCTGTTGATGAAGGTTCCGGATTGCTTTCCTTTCGTTCCTTTATCTGAGCGGCTCGCTGGCAGGCTTGTTCGTAGGAGGGCAACTGCTTCTTGGTAGAGTGCGGAGACTTAGTCTCTTGACTCGAGACTTTTAGCTCCTGCCTTGGAGAGCTCTGCTTGACCTTGTGTGGGGAGCAACAACCTGGCATATCACTGATATTCTCATATGCTTTTAGTGACTCTTCGTAAAGTTTCTTGGCCTTAGCACTGTTTGTTTGCTGAATAGCTATTGAGTCTTTGGGCACAAGTGGGCTGGTGCGAAAAGAGGTTTGTTGAGTTTTCCGGTGGATTGCCTCCTCGTACGTTGGCGGGTTTTGTGGCCGGGATTTCCCAGTGGATTTTACAGGCCCAGCAAGTTCAAACTGGTCAGTGACACTGGTGTCACTCACAGACTTCTCTATCGCTGATCTTTGTCGGAAGCGGTCCACCGAAGAGGGAACACCCCCAGAGTAGGAATCACTACGACGACAGGAATTGGCACCTTGACTAGTAAGTAATTGTTTTTGTGGCAGCACTGGACTGGCAGTGCCCCGAGATGGTGCGACGTCCTCTAGACTGTACAGCGAGGTCCGCAGAGGTATCGTGGCAGGGAATTTGTCCGCACCGGAAGCTGTCATTCCCTTGCGCAACTTTTCGTGGTCCTCACCACTGAGTGATGTCTGCATTGGATCCTCTACTGGCTCATATGCAGATACTGTCTTTCGCAGCACTGTACTGTCTATTGCATCACTGCGCATCAACTTGCCTTTCCGGCTTCTGTCAACACTATTTCCTGATGTGACCGACTTAACCCTCATTTGCACTGTAGAGGAAGCACCATTTGAAGATTGTCTTTTCGATTCCTGACTGGGAGCTGTGTAGTCCATTGGGACAGCAGGTTTAGGTGGTGAAATGTCACAATCATTGTCTTTTGTACCACCCACTGATGGAGAAACACTTCCTCTATTCAAGTTATTCGAAACAGTACTCGAAAGCAACACATCTGTGACAGCTGATTTAATTTCTGGTGAGTCTGGTGGAGTTATCGAGAAAATTGGCTGAGATTTTCTGGGGAAAGTTGAACTCAGTGAGAGCACCTGGTTTTCTGGGATTGGTATATCCGATGGCGAGCTGTGATCCAGCGAGCCTCCCAGTTTACTGAAGTCCGTTCTCTGCAAGAACTTTGGAGCAGATTTGTTTGTCTCAGCAGTGACAGCAGACTCCACTCCATCATACATGAGAGGAGGAGCTGAGCGCCTGTGCTCTTTGTTGATGCTTCTCTGCTCTCTACTGACTGCCCGCTGAAGCACACTACTTGGGTTTGGACGAGGTGGCCCCACATCCTCGCTGATGTATAAATGCGCACCACTTTCCGATTTGCGGATTATTCCTATGTCCGTAGTGCTTTTGTTCAGCTCATCCAGAAGTTCACTGGGGTATTCCTCGTCGAGACTCCCCAGTGTTGAGTCCTCAGAGGTCCTCTTCAGTGGGTAGACACTCCTCGTACGCTTTTGGTCATATCCTGACACAGTGACCTTGCCATGACCTCCAGCTTGGCCGGCGTCCAGTTCGACGGCACCCGCGGACCTCCGCTTGGCCTTTCTAGGGGGCGCCACTGGGCCAGGTTTGTGCATTGCGAGGATTGACCCATCATGACTGCTGCTCAGTTTGCCGGGATCAGCAGAGGGTTTGTTCTCGTCGAATTGCGAGTAGCTGCGAGACATGGGCGGCTGTTTCTTGGGCGGTATCGATGAGTGCTCGCTCTCAGTTCCGTCCTCGTACAGCTGTGTGTCACTGAGGGTGAGACCCGAGTCTCGGCTGAGGTTGGTTGGTGAGAGATGACTCTTGACCAGCTGGGGACTGGAGTCCATTTCTGGGTAGTAGCAGTCCCGGTCCAGGCTGTCCAGTGACTCACTGTCTCGGGTACCCACACCTGCAAGAGAACATCAGAGCTTTAGATACTGTTCAAGATTATCACGTGGTTCCCAAAGTAGATAAAGAACAAATTGGTTTGAACATATTGATAATAGCAGATAAATCATGACATATTTTGCTTGAGATCTTACATTGCTGATCCCGGAGGCTGAGTAGACTGTGCATACTGTCCGAATCAGTGCTGGAATCCTGCCGTGGTTTGCCGACCTCGACTGGCAGATCCCCAAACAGTCGCACGCAGTCCTCTCCGAAAATCTCCTGGCAGTTGGCGATGAGGAGCTGGACGACTGGCACGACCTTGCCAGCTATACTCTCCGCGGTGAGGAGGGCTTGCGTCGGGGAAACGTCCTTGGAGTTAGCTCGCCACAGTAGCACCTGACTGATGCACACAGACAGGGCGTAGCTGTCCATTCCCTGTTCCTTGGCGGCTTGGCAGTGCGATACCAGAAATAGCAGCGCCACCAAGTGACGAAGAAGGTTCTGGTGGCTTCTTGGTAAACACTCAACCAGCCTGGAAACCACAAGGTACTTGGGCATTAATGACTGATAATTATTAGGTGTGCCAATATAGGTAGTTCAGCAATGATTGGCGCCCAATATTAGTCAGTGAGTAGCAAGAAAATTAAGTTTTGACAAATATATCGTCATCAGAATTGTTTTAATTGGGCTCCGTGTGGGTGATTTTCATGCTAGGAGGTCAAGCTTGTCTATATTTGGCTAGAAATAACTGTTGAATGATTGTCTTCAGGTTCAAGAAGTGCAGGCTCTTATACCATGAAACACATGCACACAAATACATTCGATAACACCACTACGGCACCAACACAAGTGTCACACTCGAAAGTTGCTCAGATTGAAGTTAAATGTTGACAACGGTCAAGTTCTTTTGTTTGGGGTAACCAGGTTTTTATTTCTAGCACACTCCATCAGCTGGACTTACTTCCTGGCCTGGTTTAACCTCTGCGTCGCGTCCTGGACCTCTGTCATGGCGATCCACTGGTCACAGAGCTCGCAGTCTAGCAGGCAGTTGGGCAGTCGCTTCAGGTAATCCTGGTGATGGTGGGTGGGGAGAAATACAATAAAACATTTTATTGACCGTCCAGCTCATTAAACACAAGAAGTCATTATAGGCGTTCTATTGACTATCAAATATTTATCAGTCACTGAGGAAGTCATTATTTGCCTCTAGAGGTTTGCATTTGTGATTATTTTACACACACACCTTGAGTATGGAAGACGCCACCGGTATCGTGAGTTCTTTGGTATCCAAGTCTTCCCCGTTGTCGATCTGTGAGATGATCTCCTGACATTTCTTCTGACTACCGGGTTTACGGAAAACCCCAACTGTGTACAGTCCCTCTTGGAACAGGTACACCAACAACAACTGCAGAGCGAAATAAATATAAATGATCAGTTATTAAGGATGTTTCACTTAGATTATTGCCAAAATACTGTAAGCAATCAAGAAAATGTTAACTGATGCAGCTAAAGTTTTGAGCACGCTTCCTTACCTTGATTGGTTCCGGCAGCTCATTTCCGTTGCTAACCGTCGTCAAAGAGTGGCCAAAGAGTTTACCACTGGGTGCTGCAGGAGATGACTTCTTCTTGAAGATGTTCAGGGGAGACTTCTTGGCCTTCTTGTTCCTCTTTGTGTCATCTGCAAAGTTATATTAATCCAAAAGAATCTGTGATAATGTTTATGAATGTGCAGAATTAGTGATGAAAGAGAAACTTGCGTAAGAATATGTAAGCGATTTCATTACCTGGAATAAAGACTACACAAACTTCATAGCAAAAGTGATAAGTTTTTATTCGGTACTAACCAAGACTGAGGTCCCTGGGTTTTTTCTTGGAAGGCTGCAGTGTGAAGTAGCTGAGGTCGAGTCCTCGTAAGGAGTCAAGCCGGCCGTCTCCCGCGCCCTCCTGGTTCCAGTCTCGCTCCTGGCTCTTCCGGATCGAGTATGGGTGCTCATGGCCTGAAACAACAGCCCCGTCATCATGGTTATGCTCCCGAGTCAAGTCATAGACAGAGTTGAAGGTGTGGCTCCGTGGGAGCGTAAGTTTATTCGGAGATCGTTTGACACCCCACTTCAGTGGCATTGTGACTGGTTTTCCTATCCGCGTTCTTTTTTATCCCACGATCGATGTAGCATTTGGGAATCCCATGACCATGCCTCGGAGGCACCACGATTGGACATATATCATGTAATATATGACTTGCGAATCAATCAATCCCCTGTATTTATCCAAGTCATGGGAGGTATTATGATACATAACATTGTCACTGAAACAGTATGCCATAGTTTATAAATAGCAGCAGAGTATCAAACGAGTTCATGGTCCCCAACAATGTCAGGAGACCATTCTTACAATCCATGCTTTTAACTCCAGTCCAACAAACTTCATGTATATCAGTCCTTATGTCAACCATGAATCCATGAATAACGTTTACTTTTCCACTGGCAACACCCACACACTGTTGCACGGGCAATCGGTGTGAACGCTTTCCTCTCTGTAATATTACATCTCCGATAGAAGCTGGAGATTTCGTGGACAGCTACGAAGTTTCACGCGGGTTGTAAAACGATGGTGTTACGATAAGATGTATGTTCTAGGCAGTGATAACACACGTCCATGCAGACTAACATCACAGACGCTGTCTCCCACACGCATACAGATAGACGAGTAACCTCCTCCAAGAAACAGTCACCTTCCAGCAGAATGACGTAGGTTTCTATGGCGATGTTGAAGTCTCCACACGACTTTCTCAGAGCTCGTAAGTCATGATGACAATTTGCGGCCTGGGCCTGTGTCCTGCGGTGGCAGACCCAAGAACTTTCCTGACATTTGACCAAACAGCCAGAATGTAGGCTAGTCAACTGGTCGGCCAATGTCCATTAAAGTCCCCTACTGTTTTATTGGCTGCATACTTTGACCAAGGCGAGGTTTCAGGCACTAAACACTTGTTCTAACCTCTAGAGCAGTCACATGGGGGTGGGGTGTGTGTTACCTTGTATGTGTGTGCCTGACCAGTGGCAGAACTATACAGGTACACAATCATGTATACAGAGCATTCACCTTGGTCCACTATATCTCCATATTGTAATGCTAATAATTCTTACTAAACTATCAAAATAATAGACTGGAGCTGAATAGACGACACAATATACACCTCTACGAGCTTGGCTGTGGTGCTCTAATAACATGGCTCGTCTTTCCTGGTGAACATGAATCGAATGGTCCATTCTTTTTCTTGGCAGT
This sequence comes from Terebella lapidaria, assembly GCA_949152475.1. Classification (NCBI taxonomy): domain Eukaryota; kingdom Metazoa; phylum Annelida; class Polychaeta; order Terebellida; family Terebellidae; genus Terebella; species Terebella lapidaria. Next base: position 22,387,839 of record OX424558.1, on the reverse strand, counting down.
TGCTGGTGAAGTCCATATGATAGACTTGTGACCGGTCAAAACATCAGGTGAACAACCGCATATTACCGGGTCGATATCAGTCCGACGTTATGAGAAATAAGTGGCAGCTCAAGACTGGACAACTTGGAGGTCTTCCCTTTCAAGGAAAATTCTTTATTATTAGAGTTCGTGCATGCAGCATATGTTTCCATGCAACTTTTTGTGGAGACAGATGTCGAGCCGATGACCGGTCGGAAGTGACCCTCATGCGGTCTGTTGCTACCTGTCCACACCTTATCCACTGCTCACACGACCATCGAAGGCTCGTTTCGAGTCACACACATCGATCACTTAATTGTCCAGTAATTGTCCACAGATGGAGAAGTCATCATAAATCTTTCATTCCACTGACAGTGCAACCGCTGACCAACATTTTCCAACTTTTTTTTCCTTCAGTCAATATCTTGTGTGTGAGTGAACACCACTTCGTCATAAACCTGATCTGGTCCAGTTTTATATGAGTTCAACGATGATATTAGCATGGCCCATGTCACTTTACAAGCATGCAGGGGGTCTGAATATTGATTTTAGCTCGAGGGACACTGTTTGCTAATGTAACTTTGACCCACTCGGTATAATACTTAAAGTTAATAAAGGTTCGCTTGTTGAAATCAAAAGCGTTTTCAACTTGAGCTCGGTGCCATAAATGTAGCACTGAATTCAATCAGGGAACGTGACGTGCTTGAAGGTAAAAAAAATCTGTGTGAATAAGCATGAAATGTCAACTGCAGAGAGTCACTGGTTCATCAAGTTGAACTTGACATTCTTCCAAAACCTGAAGTGAATCTTCACGGTCCTCTCTCCGCATGATGTTTCTCGTCATCTTTGGAATTACAGCATAATTGTGAAATTGAAAACCATATTTTCAAAAAGCCTCAATAAGATGACAGCTTCAATTTCTGCCTTTCGGATCCACAACTTTACAATGTGTCACATCATACACATACGCATGTGAATTCTTTTGGAATATTCTACCGAACAATGGCTTCTTTATGGTCGTCAAGCTCAACTTGCTTGGAGGCCTTCTTGGGTTTCTCGTGAAGAAGAACAGAATAGTTTCGTAGTTAACAAATTAGCATTGAGGCCAGTAAGGTAAATGGGAACAGTCACAGTGGCATATCGGCAAAACTTTTGACTTCTCCGGTAACTTTTTGATTTCTCGCCAGTCACTGTTGACAGAGAAAATATGTAAATTTTATATGATGCCTAACAGAATACCCAATGTAGACGGCATAAAAATGTGATGCAAAAATGAAATGTTTTGACATAATTATGGCTAAAAAATACAGCAACATTATTATTGCCGACTCCAATTATTCACAGTTGAGGCGAGGGAACTTTCTGATTGATGTCATATGTTGAGGGGTGGATATCTGTCTGTTACCATGGTGACACTATATTACAGGGACATGAGGGGCCTGACCTGTCAACAGTCACCTGAAAAGCCCTTGAAACAAACGTCTGCACCCCAAATTGTAGTTATAGAAAGTCATCAGACCGATGTGGACAATATTATTAATGTGGCAAAGAAAAATCTGGAGATCATCAGTTTTATAATACTTCTATGTCAGACAGGCACAAATTAGGCATGAGACAGAAACCACAGGTTTTCACCGAGTTTTTAGTTGTGTTTCCACAGGCCAGCTTTTGGTAAAACATAATAAATCCTGACATAGGAATCGTCTAATTACCCACGATTTATTTTCTCGTTGAAGTTTTGGCCCTGAGATGTGATCGGCTGCACCGATCTGTTGTAATTGAGCCTTGGGCAAGCACTGTGTGGGTCTCACTTGTCCTGATACAAGGCCAGACGAGACGCAGTCATACCAGCCACAATACGGCAAATTACACACTGCAAACAGTACGATATAATACCTCCAGCGCGTTTGAAATATCGCCTCTCTGATGTACATTTACACTTATGAGGTGAATAAGCGGCGAAAAAAATCAATAGAATATAGATTTTTCACAACGACAATTAGTTTGCTGTGCTGTGGTATCACAATCACCGTACCGATATGTATTGATAAGTAATAAAGCATTGAATATGTAACGGGTTATAATTCCTACACATGCGATACATTTTACTGATTTGTGATCTATTCATATACCGACTGATTACGTGTGAAAGCTAGCTGTATTCGCGGAAGAGATTGATTCCCACATTACACCATAGAATCAAGATATAATCTTGATGTCAGACTGAAGTTTTTTTATCAAGGTCAAAATTACCTGCAAAACTGATGAATTGACCATACTGCTCAAATTCAGTGGAACTAACCCTGTGGAGGTTAGATCTTTTGATTGTGTCTATATTTGATTGACTGAATATTTACTGGTAAATGGCAATAGACAAAGAAAACTCACTCACCTGCTGCCATCTGGTGTACAAGAAAGACAACCATTGGTCCGCCAATATTCTTTCATAATATAGATACGGTATGAGAGATATTACTTTTACTGTCATTCCATCAAAACTACATACAACATTGTGATCTGTCCTCATGCAAGATTGGATGCAAGTAACCACTTTTCAATAGTTGTAATGTGGAATAAAACCACACAAAAAGCACCAATATTAATTTTGAGTTCAGCCAAGTTGAATTGTTTGAAAAGGTAAAGAACATTTACAACATCTTCATTCATCATTTCTGTGGAACAGTCAGCAGGTGGGTTATCTGTGGTTTACCCTTAATAAATATATCTACATTGTATTATTGCATTCCACACTGACCACAAGGCACAGGGGCCAATGTACATGGGAAAATCTCCAGAGGTGTAATAACTTACTGTTATAACACCCACACACACACACATCATGTAATAACTGTGACATAAGATTAACTTGTTCATGCCTCTGACTAAGTCTGTTAACAATGTAAAGAGCTTATAACTGTTAAAATCTTCAGCCAGTCAGCTGTGTCCAAGTGGTTTCTCAACTATTACTACCATCATTTCATAAGCAAGTTAAGATGTCTAACAAAGGGAGAGTTCACAATTGAAATTCAAAACGTGTGGAATGTTGTTGATGTCACAAAAATTTATTTTAAGGTAAATGACATTAATACAAGCCAATATTGATATGATTCATGCCTCCTACAGCCTTGCATAAGTGACAGAACACTTGTATATCATTCATTACATAAACAACCTACAAACACGCTCTTACTCTTATTCAACATATAAAGGTAAACTGAGGTCCTGTTCATTCATGCATGCATCTTCTTAATTGGATGTTATTAAAATGATCAAAAATCGTTTGCCTACTGGTCATCTTGGTCATGTCACAATTATTTGTATTGCACTTATTTACGCATAATTTGTATGTTTTTCGCCGTTTGCCTATTGTGAGAAGCACAAAGCTAATAACTTGATTATAAAATGTAGGTGGATGCTTTTTCGATGACTTATCAGGCGGTCACGGTTGGCTGGTTTTTGTAATTGTTCAGCCGACCGACAGTCACTGTAGGACCTGTCATCTCATATCTTAGTTACTCATATCTGACGAGAATCGCCCAGCCATCCCACAATGCACTGCATGATTTCTGACGTGCCTTCTCATTCATCGTCTTCATAAGCTAGTAGTCAACGGTATTTACAACCGCTTTCCTCAACTGAATATATATAGATGTCATGCTTTCACTACCACACACGCACATTGGGCCTTGTGCTTCTCTCCCCCCCCCACCCCTCATTACCCCTAGCTTATGTCATGAATGAGTGTACATGTACGAGGAATGCTAATCAACGAAGTCCCACGCCTAACATGTATGGTTGGAGAAAAGATGGGAAAATTAATTAAATTCTGCATATCTTTTCACATTTTCAAGAAATTTTCAACTACACCCACATGATCAACAGTCGAAATCCCTTCCGCGAATACCGCTAGCTTTCACACCTAAACGGATGTGGTTTCTATGATGTTTTTTTTTGCTTTTTGTGCAATGCGTTTTGCAAAACATTACGCAATGTTTCCAGTTTTACATAATGTTCCAGAAATAGCACTGAACATGCTCCATCCATTGCTACGTATATCAGCTTGAGAGTCACAGTTTATTCACAATAGCCCTAGAATAGCTCAGTAAAATATCTCTTAGGTATTATAAATGTAAGTTCGAAGTCTGGAACACATAAATGTTACTTGATAATATTGATACTGACATCATTTAGCAAAACAGCTACAACATTCAGTAGAAATCAATTCGCAATTTGCACAGCAGTGCACAGATGTTGAAGTAATTGCTTTCTCCCTATATCTCTCTCTGTCTCTGTCATGTTGTCCTCCGAGGGCCATGAACTGTGCACTCCTGGGAGACAGCAGTAAGTCCCTGGGACCCGTAAAGTGCTTTGTTTCGATCGATCGTTCGTGAGGTTGCAGTCCCCTCAGAGGAGCTTCCAGTCATTTGCGCATTAAATCGGCTTTACGTTTGAATGCTAAGTAAGCATGGCAGTCAGGTGCTTATACATATAACCCATGTGTCTCCAAATATTGATGTTGCATATTATTATGAAGCCTGGCTACTTATATTTAGTCAAGTCGCCCAAATATAGGTATTAATTTTCAGGCACTATTCAAATATACCGATACGGGAAAACTTATCCATTATTTGGGTGACTTGGCTAAATAGCAATGTCCACAATTTGGAATCAGTGACCATGGTGACATTAAATTTCAAGGACTATCAACATGATCAAAGACGGGACATATAAATGACATGAGTGTTTGAACTAGAGTGCGACAATATGCACAGTTTTTCAACATGAAAAGATCATGAAGATAGAACCTACAAATCTTAAAATGTTGCATCTTCTCGAAATAACAATGACGAAACATAGTTTCCATGACTTGTTCACTAAAGTATATTATTCAGAGTCTGATGACATATTGGCCATGAGCTCGTTCTTGACATCTGTGAAAGCCGCAGTTCTCCCATTCCTTTCAAAATACCGCCTGGAAAATATCGCATAACTTATCCTAAACAATAATAGCATAGAATCGGGCGGCCATGTAAGATTGAAAGGCATGTGGCCTTGAAATGTTGGCATTAGGCAGGGTAAATATTACCGCCATTCCCTGCCGCAACCACATACTGCAAGTGAAAATTTATGTGGTAAAATAACAATGGCCGGTATGAATCCTTGGGGCACTCTGGGTAGACAATACAGTACACTGGTTTATTGTACTGCAGGTGGTGTTCCTATCAATGGACCAACAGGAACAATTTCAACTATTTTTTTCCTGTGAGTGTGCTACAGATTTTGTATCACCTTCTATTAATACGCCCTTATGTCAACATTTAAGTCATGCACATTTCTTATTTCTCTTCATATTATACATGTACATATAAAAATATCTCCAACCATTTGTATTTTATAGCTCCGACAATTTGTGATTTGTGTGTGGGGAGCTATGCTTCGTTATACCACTATATCATATACATGGGTTCAACCAGAATTTAATTATGTTCACTTCAGGATAAAACTCCAAGGCTGAAACATTTTCATCACTGAAGGGAAAAAATATTAACCAAATTGACATCGGAAGTCAACTATATATTTCACCTACAATTACAGAAAATTTGGCAATTGGCCAAAATCTCCACTCACACAGCTAAACGGAAATACATCCCAGTCAATTGTTACTGTGACTGCCTCATTAACTCAGACTCGCACGAAGCCTTCGATATAGTGCCTCAATGCATGCCTGCATGGATGGAGTCTACTGCGGGCTAAAACCGCATTCAGCTGCCTGCGTGAATCATGTAGACAAAAACTCCGGGGGAAGGGCGTTTATAAACCTCCATGTGAATAGCTGCTGATTATTTCACACACCAGTGAGTGCCACACAAATATCAACAATGAGTAATTCGGCGTTCCCACGGGCACTCTCACGCTTCAAGGAAACCAGTCACAATACCACTGAAGTATATCGGCAATATATACAATACCCAACGTCAAATCTATCTGATTAATTCATCAATGTGATGAATATTGGAATGATATATCAGATACGGTAATTTTGAATTTAAATCCCACCAATCAGATCAATCGCTTGTGTATTCTACACGATCTTCAGTAGAAATATTTATTACAGTTATATAAAACTGCTAAAATGTATGTAGCACTGATATTATGAGAGAATAAACTCATACTGTTATAATGTACAAGGCCATATTTTATCATAACAGTCAATCATTGTGGCGGTACTCACCAAAGAGCGGGTACGGCGGGTCATCCTTGGTGGTACTGCTGGCCCACAGCTGGTACTCACTGGCGTCCTTACCCTGTGAGGGAGATCGGGAGCGGGTTAGTGTGCTCTGACCTTTGCCCTTCAGTACGGCAAGGTTAGACTCCGACTTTGACAGGAGTCGTGCCGCTCTGGAGCGAGACTTAGACCGGGAACGTCCACGCTCTTTGGGCTTGTCGATAGGGAGCGGGGACGCATTGGCTCGCGAACATAGCAGTGATGTCATTGTCATGGCAATGAGTTAGAGTTATGAACAACAGACACTGGGTGATTCGTTGGTGATTCAAATCCATGCGTACTGCAGCTTATCCATGATTTGAGACCACTGTAAGGCACTCAGATATGTTGTGTTGTGGATGTCTGTCTCAATGTTGTACTGACCATGTGGTCATGTACATGTAATGTTACTCAAGAGTAAACCAGTTTCTGACTCTAAGTCACAGTGATGTCATAATAAGCCGGCGATATCAGTTTTTGTACGGTAGTCACACATTTCCTCTTGCGGTGCCCTGCCTACGCAGTCGTCTAACTTCTTCAGAGAAATCCGTCCGCTCCTCACAGATTTTACTTCTCTCGGCTCTGCACTTCACATGTTTACTTACAAACTGTGTACACGCGGTAGTCACAATATCCAAGCGGTGTTGAAGCCTTCGACCCGTCGACAGCACTAAAGGTCTCGCGGCAACTCCCAGCGAGTAATAGGCATGCTGCCGCATTCAATGGGACCCTTCTACCGCTTTTTATATTAATAAAACATCCATGCAGTCATACACACAGGCATATTCCGTAGTCCATTTCACCGACAGTCATGAGCACGTTACATGCGAATATCGTCACAAGGCCATACGTAATAAAAGCTGCTTCGCTGTACTGAATACCGGTCCGTCAACACAACTTTACAGGGCATTGGTAGCTCGGAATTTTTTTTTTAATCGACAAAATTGGAGACTTCAACGTGACGGCATGGCTTTGACGTAGTATGTGTCGGCTAGCTGGGTTGGGCGTGGAGATTATGGGTCTATTGTGCAACAGAAAATTGCTACCACTTGAACACAAGTGGCACATGTATAACTGTTCAAGATTCCAAAGTTTGTGGTCCGCTTCACAGAAGTTATTGTCCGTTCGAAGAGGGTGGAGCCTGTCAGGTTACTGTGTTTTTCTAGGAGCTCTCTCTGTCCATGATTTAATCCTTCCACTTAACATACTTATAACCACGGCCTGTTGCACAGGTACACACAATTAGCTATGCCACCAGTTGCAATGCGATTACCACATTAGCATAATAGTTGTTTGTAGACTTTGTTCTGAACAGGCTAAACCTACACACAGCGTACTTGGTGTGTAAGAGTATACACTGCCTACTGCTGCATCAACAACCCTGCTCAATACAGGATTCACGAGTGACTTCAACTCGCTTATGTCTAGTCCATTTTCTTTCCTAGCTATGACTCCAATCCACTTGCTATAATGCAGTAAACACACATGATGGAATCCATGCAAGTCAAGTGACTAACATCATGTCTTACATCCATGAAATCTGGCACCTTTGGATGCTAACAGTCCAGCAGCATGAGAGATGTGACTACCTGTCAGTCCTGCTTGGTACATCTAACATGATTGTCAGGGGGAGCCTGGTCAATTTGATGGGGGAGTGGGAAGGAAGGGGGGGGGGGGGCTGGAGGGGGGCATAGACAATGTCAATCAATGCATCACCAGTTCAAAGATGAGGGTTCAACAGACCAAGGCCCCCACAAAAAACTTCACTAATATCATAAATGCAGCAGTTTTGTTACACAATGGGTCAACAATTAAACCTCTAAGCTTGCCAAGTGACCACCCCCCAATTTTCCATATTACCTTGAAGCCTGCTATTGTCATATAGCAGTCATGCTCTCCTGAACATGCTGCATGTGACAACACTCTGTTATTGGCTGGCTGGGGTGTGATACACTGGTCCAGCCACACATTGACCAACCCTGTGGGGGTGACCTTTTGATGGCAGCAGAGAACCAACTTGGACATTCATGGGTAGAACTGGTTCAGTCACCCTGTTGGCAGGTACTGGACTGCATGAGCCATTCGAAAGGCTGGGCATTTTGACACCTGATATTGACGAACTTATTGGATGTAATGGTCAAGGACTTATACAAGGTGTTACTATCCAATAGACATGATAAAGGCTGTAAAATGATAAGGAGTTCTCCCATTATATAGACAATGTGTTCACGAATCATGAGTGATTGTCGAACACATGTGACATTTGAATGTAGCTGTAGGTAACATTTTAGAGATAAAGCTAGTCATTCATTATTCCAATGAACCCTGCAGTTAATTTGAACAGAAAATCCTTCTATAAAACTGATAGGCCCTCTATTGTACCAGTACTATAGTAAGACTGACCTAAAGTAATTGAACTCCAGCTTATCGCAAAACTGATGTCATCAAATACCTGAAGTCAGTGCAAATTTTTCTCGCTCTCAGCGTTATTCATTCAGCAGATCTGACACTTGAAGCGAACACTCTCGATCATGACTTATCAATTTTACAACCCACACATGATACTTGACTTGAGCCTTTGACAACATCAAGATTTACAGTTCTCAATACTGGAGATCAACAAAATGGAAAACTTGTCAGAGTTTGCTCAAGTAGGAGTGCATGTGGCCTTCAAAAGATTTTTTCATATACAAAATACTCCAGTATTTTTCTTTTAGCCAGAACACCATGCAATATCCATCTGTTATTGCTGAACAACCCTGATGAGGCGCATAATTTCGTGGTGCAGTCTGGACGACATATGTACAGTGCAACAACATCATGGCAATTAGAGCAACAATTATACGAGTGTTACATCAAATTACAAAGAGGAAATTGCTGGAAAAAAAAAAATTGCGCTGACCCTAACTTGCATCTATAACTGTAATGATGAGGTCAAATGCTTTTTGAACATGGTTAAGAGCCATAACATACCACAAACTATAAATCGAACCAGAGAGGAAATTCAATCAATACAGGGCATATTCTGTGTCAAGTGACCATAAAATCTATCAAACTGGCGATAAAGTCCCCATAAATTCGAGAACTATAGCCTTCGATCAGGGCCTGTGACATTATGGTATAGGCCAATGCGGTGGGCATACTATACACACCGGAAGATATCATCAAGGTCAAAATGATCAACTAAAACAGGTATGGAAAATTCTTGGCTACAATTCTAGGGTAAACAATCATGGGCCAAGTACTAAAATTACAGTACATGGCCATATATTTTGGTCCTGTTTTGGTAAAAAATTAGACTGCATCAAGTGACTTGCCATTACAAGACATTTTGCCAGAAATTCATTATGTCCATTTGCTGGCAGCCAACTGACATTAAGCATTCTTTACCAACATAAAGTTGTGTTCTGAAGACTTCTGCTGTCATGTTGGTTATGGCCATTTTATGAGCAAAATCTCATCCAACATGGCCACCTTGATGAATAATATATTTTTATTGTCATACTTATTGCCAAATATTTGTAATTACTGATGTTGCCAGTGCACAAAGTTTTGGGTAGTATATAATTCGGACACTTTTATCTGGAGCTTAAGTTTATGAGGCATCACAAAAATTAAGCCATCTTTGTGTAACATGCTCCACTTCCCAATTTGGCGATAGCACTCGAAATATCTATGTCAAACGAACAAAAATCATGACTCCATACATGTATATGTAATTTTTCGCGTCATACTGTACTCAGTTCATTGCTTGTTCAAGTCCTGTCTGCACGATGTGCCTTGGAAGACCGTTAGCTAATAAAACGTCAATCAAATTTGTAGAGAAAATTGTTAACACGAACAAGGTAATCTACACGGAGTATGCACATCAAACATGAGCGTTTGTCCACATGTCATCGAGCATTGAAGTCTTTCATTTGTGTACTCGCTCCCCCCCTCCCCCAACGCAGCCGATCTTTATACAATCCGTCATATCTATTATATCCGTGAGGCATGCGAACACTTGAGAAATCATGACAGCTTGCAAAAAGATTCAAGGTTTTCAAATTATCTGATACGGTATAATAAATTTGCAGTTCGTTTTCCAGTTATATGAATGGTTTTGTGTGCAGAAAATGTTAGAAGCTTATGGTAATGTTGGCCAGAATTCTTTTAACTTGGTCAAGGTCGTAAAATTATCATAGGTAAATGCTTTTTGTTTGTTCCTCTGAGTGCCTTGTGGTCATAAATCATGTGTATATATTCAAGGTATATGCATACACAGCATTATTGTTCTGTATGTGTACATAAATTATTTCCTCGAGGAAAGTCTTACACAACGAACTTTAATGTTTCATACATTTCAAGAAAAACAATAAATATATAATTCTTGCACATATAAATGCATTCATGTCTATACACATGCAATTTAAAATATTTTATAGAATTTTAAATCAAAAGATGAAGATATCCGTTACACTTACGAGGATGTGGAATTCCTCGACACAGCGTTGTACGAGAGAGCAAGCTAACTCATCATTCCTCACGTGCAAACTCTTGATCTGTGCGGAGAGAAAATTGTCGATGGTAATCTTGCGAAAGTCAGTCTTCTTTCGCTAAAAGACTGATGGATTGATTGTTGGAATTAGCTACTTATTTGACAATGAGGTTTTTGATGATACAAGGTGGACTGAGAACCCACCGACTGACAGTTGCTGTTAGGATCAACATATCGGATCCTCACAATACACGTCTGATCTTCTTTAGCCTTCTCTAACTTCACTTGACTGCAATAAAACAAATAAAATTTGAAAATTATATTCACAAGTTTGTTATCTATTCTTATAGACACCCCTGAAATACATGTAGGACAGTCCAACCAATATTGTTTAGTGGATCAAAATGTGAATAATTATCACAAATTTCCATGGGAACTGTTATCACGACGAATGAATGAATGACCTTTCAGGCCACTTTCGTGACCATGAACCAAGAATCATGGCCAGTTCTGACCTGGATAACTTGTCCCGCCAGGCCTCCATGAGACTGGGAGAGCTGAAGGTGGCCACACAGTTGGTGGTGGGCCACCCCAGTACGAAGGACCGCTCCGAGGGGCGTGCCGTCTCCGCCACATCCTCGATACAGTCGGCCAGCCAGATCTCACAGACACGTACCCGCTGCTTCAACTTGAACAGGTTGTTAGACCTGAAAGGGAGGAGGGGGAGGGGGGGGGGGGTGAGGGAGAGAAGATCAACAAGGTATTACTTTGGGATCTCAACAAATCCACGCTTAGTTAGGCTTATTACCAGTTACTAAGAAACTTTAAAATATAAAGATAGAGAATAAGATAATTCCAAAGTTTTTTTTCTTTCAATATTCATAATCAAATTGTTAAAATTTAGACAATAGTGATCAGAAACAGCATGCATTGAGCAGTACATGTATATACCTTTGTTTCGCCACAAGAAGCAAGTCATTGAAGAGGAACAGGTAGCGGTCCTGTGTCTGACATGCCTAGAACAAAATATTTTATCATGCAATTTTGAAAATAGTTTCATATTCAGATACATGTATACATGTATATGAACAGAGCAAAATAGTATCTAATCAAGAAATGAGCATGACTTTGTCATATTATAAAGTCAAGTTCATCCATCAGTGAAACACGCCTTTTGGCCGTAGTTTTGTTTTGGATAATCGGATCAACTTGAAAATTTGTTTCTCTATTGTGTATCATGCTGTAATTTGTCACAAAATTTCAGAATTCTATCTCAAAAATTGAAAAAGTTGGCAATCTAACCCAATGTTAAATTTCAGTCGGAAATTGTGATTAAGTAAATTTCAGCAAATTCGGAGCTTTTATCGTGTTTATGCCCATACAGAATGAACGTATTGTGTTGATTTAGACTCGGAAGGCATAGTCGGTTTATAAGTACACATGTTTATTCTGAAGCAATATATAACTCGTACATCGAATAAAAGTTGTTGTTTTCTGTGCAAATTCTGAAATTCCATGTTGGGGCCGAAATTTAACATCGGGTTAGATTGCCAACTTCCTCAAATTTTTAGATAGAACTCTGAGATTTAGTGAAAAATTACGGCATGATGCCCAATTCATACACCCAAATTTTCAAGTTGATCCGATTATTTAAAACGAAACTACGGACAAAAAGCGTGTTTCACTGATGGATGAACTTGAGTTTAGTGGTCTCAGAAACCACTTTACAGGTATATTACACCTGGATAATTGTTTTCAATTCATTAACCATAAATATACATCAAGCTGTGTGAAATAATTAGAACATTCTGGAATGTCGCCAAATGAATGTGTGCTGCACCAAAGCCCACTGGACAAGCATGAACAAAGTTCAAGAAGTTGATTGTACTGAGTACAGTTGACCCCTAACGGTAGAACCAAGTCACTTGTTGTTTATTGTGTGACGAGATCCAAAAACAAATATGCGACATGACCACTCAAAAACTACAAGACGTCATGTGACACCTAAGTTTGGATAACAAATGACAATTTGTTTAGTCATGAGACGGGCTGATTTCTATGGCGTCCATTGTTGTGAACAGGGCATCTAATCCCACTCTGATTCATAACCTTGCCGTCAGTTTGTAAACCAAACGTATTCATACGCCTGGGAGGGGACAGTTTGTTGACACAAGTATTCATGACCTGCTGAGGGGAGGGTTTATTTACCGAGAGCCGAGGTTTTGGGAGCTGCCGTAGGAAGGAGGATGTCAGGTTCTTCATTTATTCTAATTCCTCGGCAAACAAACTACCGTCAGGTGATATATTTGTTGATTGGAACATTCAAGGCTGAAAAGTCTCGCCCCATTGTTACCTAGGCTACAATGGGAGCATTGTGTCCACAGAGTCAAACACCCCAGCCATATCAATAACACCACTCGATTCCATCACTGTCATGTCTTCTGTATTGAATATGTCATTACAATAGTGGGGTCTACCTGTTTATCATATTCACCAAGGTAAAACAAGCAAATATCCTGCCCTTCCTTGATGTTACCTCTTGGTCATACCGTATGTTTATGAAATGTGTAACCGATCTTCAGTAAATATGAACTTTCAGCACTTTTCTGGTTGATCTACCGTTTAAACATTTCTCCATTGCAATGAATCTGCCATTTCTGTTTACATTATGACGAAGATCACAATGGACTCATCAAGAATATTCATAATTTTCATGCTTGACCCAAGAACTTAATTTTCCTAAAATTCCTCTCATATTATTTTGAAAAAATTTCGGAATAGTTTTTGGAAAATACACCAGTGACACTTACGGTTGTGAACTGGACCGGGCCCTCCAAGATGTAGATGCGGTTGCTATGGTTACAAGGTTGCTGGGGTGACAGGGGGATGGTCAAGCCATCTACAGTATCAGGTATGGGAAGGTGGTTGGCACTGCCATTGCTCTTCTCTCTGGAACAGAAAAACATATATCAATACGTGTAGTTATGTCAAGTGTTGTGATGACTACAGTGACAGCATTCAGAATTTATGTGCTTTTGAGTCAAGTGGTTATCTTGCACGTGAACTATGGTACATAAATTGCTATAAATAATGTTTCTTTTGCAATTTTCTATACTAAACAATGAGATATTTGATGTGAGGTGAAGTTGAAGAGGTAATTTTTTTCATATGTGTCTATCATAAAGTGGGCCAGATGTAAAAGTATATTTAGTGCCTGGTAAGTACAGGAACAATGTTAAAATGTTTCAACAAAATTTAACGGTATGTACACAGTACTGTGCTGCAGTCTTATCTTCCATCAAGAAGACATATCATCTTTTTACAATGTTTGACTTTCTAGTTATATTGTTGCAAGGACACACCACAGAACCCCTCTCTTGTAACCAGGCCGATCTTATGGCCCAGTGGCAGGAGACATGTTTTATGTGCGGTACGGCCTTGGCTACGATAGAGATCAAGGTGCAAGCCGATAAACGATACGAGTCTGTGCATTGAAGTCTCTCAAACTTCACCCTGAACTATATTCGGTCGCACATAGCCAATGTATGCCTGACTTCACTGATGCGTACTAAGCGGTCCCATAAATCGTCCCTTCCCACTGTTATGTCCATGCTTGACCTGTTTTTCAAAATGGATGGCCTACTTTCAACAATCTTAAATCTCCCTTCAAACATGCAAGAAGGTTGCCTGCAGATAGCCTACGTGAGGTCATCAGACAAGTACTTCAATTTGAATAGAATTTCAATTGTTCTGAATTTCGCAATTTTTTTTTAGTTCTTTTACCCTTTGTCTTGATGCACTGTCTTGACAAAATTTACTTGTGCCTTATTCATGGACACTTTCTTTGATTCTGCAGTTGGCTAGGGGTGAAAACATCTAATAAAGACGGACATGCATCAACTGTTGACATATTTATGCAAACGCACACCACAACAAATAGAGTTGTCTCTTTGTGTATGGAACAAAATGAACAATGCACATAATTTGCAAAAAAGATATGTCCAGGAATTCCTACTGATGAAATACAGACATGCTTACGGTGACAACAGAGAACGAGAGATGTGGTCTTAAAAATGTCTGAAACACTCACAGATGACATATTTAAACCCTTAATAAAGCCTGCAATGTGATTTATATACAAGAACCTGTTTTAACGGGAACACACGTGTCTATATATCATGTTATACACTGCACATCAAGTCAGGTACACTCGCTAGAGTGGGAGACGAAAGAGAGTAATTTGTTGGCTCGATAATCGAGATATATGACGGGATTTATTGACATAGCCACACCTGAAATGTATCTTTAGTAAATTCACCACATTTATATTAATATTGATTGAATGCGATATAAATCTACTAGTAGATTGATGACAGTAATATTCATGTTAACTGTGATATAAATCTAGACTGATGAATAAAACTTCTGAAAGAACATATACGTGTATCATGAGGTGTGTCCAATATTTCAGGGCTATATATTTTTCATCGGCATGAATAAATTGTTGTGTCAATCTTCCACTACTTCTAGAATGAGTGCCCTGCTCAAATTATCAAGTGTTTATTTAAACCATACTTGTGTACATCTCTAGTCTATGTATGACTCATCCACAAATACAATTGAAAGTGTCAGAAATGATATTCGACTTGACACTTGGCACATGTTCTGACTGGTAACCTTTTTTTAACTTAGTAGTCATTATATGCAACCGGGTAAATACCCCCCAATAACTCTGGAATATTCATGCAAAATTTTTCACCACACACTTTTGTACAAAAATCTTCAAGCTGGAATCTCGAAATGTTCTATTGCGAAAAAAAAAACCTGCTGATTATGGTAGCTACAAAATATAAGAGCTCTAAGCCATATGCTTCGGTTTACCCCGCCTTCCAAACTTATGTACCCCCTCTTACACCATTAACGTCAACAAGTGCCCCCACAGGGCCATTTTGAGGCTTCCCCCCACCCCTCTCAAAGAGAAAATACCCCCACAGACCACATCTCAAACATTCAAACTGCTATGCACACTGTGTCAAAGGATTTCTATCAACATCAAACATAGCCTCCAGACACCATGTAACATAATACTTCGCTGTTTACTTAAACGGCCGTCTCATTAAATATTGTAATTTCTATAGCGCAACGCTTGTATGCCGAATGGAATATGTCGAACAAGGGTTACACAATACAGCAATTTCTTGAACCAAATTTCGAAGATGCCAGAGGCAATGTAAGGCCAGTGCTTTTTGATTTACTGTTCTGTGACAAATATAGTAATTCACACATCCTTCTTGAACCAGGTTACCAGTTGCGCAATACAAAACGAATCAGTTACATTATCAAAAACATTAATGTAGTGAAAAGCTCCAGTTATGACACAAATAAGCAATCTGGAATATTTCCTTTCACTATAAAGAAATCCTTCACTCTTTGGTGGGGCCTAACACTAAATCAAGGTCAATGTCGATGAAACGATTCTCAAATTCAAACAGCCCAAAGACGCCAAACTTTTCAAGTCTCAATCTGTCCTAAATTTTGGAACGACATTGTACACTTCCAAGCATGCCCCATACAAGAAGATTAAACGTGGCCAAACTGGCCCAAGGGCAAATTGAACCCAAAGGCGGCATGATCGGTGACATATGTAGATAAGATATTACATTTGATCGAATGATGACAGTGTGCAAATTTGATCATAACTGAGTTCACAACCAGGCATTGCTCCAATATATACCCCACTACACTGAGAGTTTGATGTGCAAACATTGTTGATAGTCAATCTTTGTAACTTGCAAACTTATATAATCTCTGATCACAAGATATACTGACCCTGGGTGGTGTTTGCGTCCGAAGGGTTTCAGTATCACAGCTCCTGCCCCAGACCTTCTCCTCGTGGAAGATTTGTTGTTCTTCTGTAAAATACAATGTTTTCATTTGCATTAATTTTGGAAAATCTAGGAATATTCCGTAGATTTCATGTTGAAGTCAGTTTTAACTGACAAATTGTAAAAATTTGAACCGTCCGGTCATACTTTCATGGTTACCATGACAATATATAGCCTTTAATTTCATGGTAACCATGGCAACACTTACCCTCTCCTTATCCTGCAGCTGCAGGTCGTCGTTAGGGAAACGTTCCTGGACAGCATCCATTTTTTGATCGTTTTGTACATGACGGACTTCCTCCTCCCTCTCTTCTACCACCTACAGGGGTCAGGACATAATGGTTACCATGGATACCAAATGCTAGTATATACCGGTAAGTACAATATTTTTGGTTTAACTGATTAATTATTACGAGAGGATAGGACGCGTCAGTTTTTGAAACTACATGTACGGTTGTTCCATTGGTCAATTTGTACAAACTTTAATGGTAACTGTTACATCCTAACAGCTAAGTGACAATGCAGCTATAAGGTTGCCATGGATACTGACCGCCCGGACACGGCTGGCGGCACGACTCAGCTCCTCGTAGTCGGGATGTGCGGGACTCGTGTCCTCCAGGAGTCGAGACAGGAAGACATCGTAGTCAGGCACCCGCTGGACCTGGCAACGCGACAGAGTGGGGAAAGTTAGAAATTAAGGAAACTTTAGTTGTATCATCCCGCTGTAAAGTATATACATGTAGTGTACACTGTACAACATGGTACTGAAACAAAGAGCATGTTTCTTTTCTCTACCTTGTTGACTGCCTGAACATACTTCATCTTGCATGTATACAGAAATGACACAGGGTATACAAGTGGTTATATATCCCCAATCACAGTCATAGTCACATATCACATGAATCATACATTTGTATCCAAACGGTATGTCACATTGACGACAGGTTCTGTATAGTGAAGCTCCTTGTTTCACATTCTGTGGACAAATTGTAACTTCTCTGGCATGTTGTACGTCAGGTATATCTATCTTTATTCTAGGACTCACCTTGTTCAATGACTCAGTTCAAGTGCGCATGATACCTTGAGCCATACATTATTGTTCTTTTTTTCGACTTTTCTCTTTTTCAAGTGTAATGCAATAATTTCATTGAAGTGCATCGTACTTTAGTTTGACACAGTGAACAAACACTCAGCATTCATTGCATACATCTCAATCCCATGAATGAATAATTACACAAGTAATTCAGCTTAATTACCATCAGTAAATTGTGTCGAGTGTTAAGTTATTCATAGAAATGGAGCTCGAGCGATGACGTGATCAACTGAAATAGTCTTCTATGATAAAAATGCCAGATAAACCAAAATAAAACCAGGTATATTTATTTTCCAATCAATGATTATT
The DNA here is from genome assembly GCA_949152475.1 of Terebella lapidaria. Classification (NCBI taxonomy): domain Eukaryota; kingdom Metazoa; phylum Annelida; class Polychaeta; order Terebellida; family Terebellidae; genus Terebella; species Terebella lapidaria. The sequence continues at coordinate 22,369,792 of OX424558.1, read as the reverse complement.
ATGATGAATAAAATTAACAAGATAAATTAACCCACATAATCAGGGAACTTGCCACAATTCTTGCCAAGCTTCGAAAAAAAACATAATGATCATAATGACCAAAATATACTTATGTCAAGATGGTCGAGATGTTCCTGCTCAACAATAATTTTTAATCATTCAAGCACAATTTATACCAACCTAAAGAATTTCTTAAATATTAATCCAAGATGTTACTTGTAATCCTTTCAATGTGCCCACGGAATAATTTCAAGTAATTGACAGAGATGAAAGTAAAAATTCTCACAACCAGGCAGCTATTCCAGTAAGTAAAACCCTCTGTTCTGCACAAGGCTTCCGCAAAGTCACAAGTCAGAACAGGATGCTTCAGACAGAGTCACAGCGCGATCATCACGCGGCATTGAATTTGGATTCCGTGACTGCTGATGATCTTTGATTGTGCTGTTGAGAGTTTCAATGACGACAAAAGTTTTAATTGTACCGTGGTCCGACTGACAGAGTTCTAGCCACTCCTCCAAGGCCGGGCCCCTGTATGTATCTCAAGCTTTAAAGTCGTCCTGGACACCGGCCAAACCACTCGGCCCTCTCATGTTTGCCTGTGCTAGGGTGACTTCATTGATACCACAGCCAAATAATCGTTAACCAGGCTGAGCAAATGTTCACAGACATGTAGCCCTACAACCGGGTATATATGTACAGTGCATTGGAACCTCATGAATTAAAAGCTTTCCGTGCTTGACTTTTTTTGCGACGACTGGTGGTGGTCGAGAAAAATTAAATTGCACAAGGCTTTTGATGCGGTGTGACGATGACGACAACCAATTGGCCTGCTGATATGTTTTTTCTCGTAAAAAGGATGGGTAAATTTTTACCGTCATGACTGCAGAAAGAGAGGAGGTATCTGTCTACCCCCTTGAGTTTTTTTCATTCACCCCCAGCATCTCCATTTGGGTCTACCTCTTTTGCAGAGTTGATTCACTAGCCTGAAGTTACAAGGGCAAAACGTTCCAAAAAAGGGAAAGAAAAACACTAACTTCTGAAAGAGCAACATGCTCCAGTGCACACGACTCAACAGATAAAAACTCTCAAGGATGAAGGAACTAGAACTGCTGAACGTCGAGATGAGAGTAGCCGGGGCAGGGTAACATATAGATATCTCACCACACTGGGCATGGGGTAACCATCTCTCAGTGGCGTGATTATGGAACTTAGCCAATAAACTACGATCTACGCTTGTCTATTACTGATGTTACGCGAGTACGTTCACATTCATCGTGCGGAGAGCATTTCATTCTCAATTGACATTTTTTGAGTTTTTTTACTTGCCCAAGGGTGCATACGTAACGAAGGGAATTTTCCACTATCAAGAAATCAGAAAAAAAACACATTCTAACTGTCATCACCATATCAACTGTCTTATGAGTATGTTTTATATATTGTGGTGATGGAAATGTTCCAGATATTTTACCGGTATCCACAGAATTAATACATCTCTTTTAACAAATACTTTACATACATTTATGTAAATATGAGAAGCAAAATTTTACCATTAGCCTACACTCTATTTCTAATAATTTCAAAATTACATAACTACATCATTAACACTATCAAGTAGATCCATTATACACGTTACCGTAATTTGTTGATATTTACCAAATAACTCTACAATGTTGACATGACAGCGTACATGTAGGCCCAGTGTCTGACAGTTAAGGGCCATATCTCAGGAACCCACACGCTGGGTCACAGTCAACAACAGTAGTACATCACCAGCACTGCACAAAGTTCCACCCGTTGCAAGATCTAGTTTCTTCCGCCGTTGCTTTAAATTATATAAAACTTGACAGGACGAACTAGTTTAGTTGTAATAAATTTACTTGCGCACCACAAGTGGGTGAAGTTCGGTAGGATCACCACAGAGATGCTCCGAACAATGAAGCCGCTCAACCATGAATATATAGAAGTTATTTGGAGATAAAAATCTACCTGGTAACATAGTTTTGTGCATGTGGTTTTTATACAGACACAAACGCTTGTCCTGAACAATCATTGCTGGTATTATGTGGTTTTTATTTGACTGTGAAACACGGGAATATATTTATAGATTTTTACATTTGCCGAATTTATTTTAGAAATCAGATAAAATGGATGCCGTTTTGTTGTTTAATCAAGATCTCTCAGTTGCCATTCAATTATTTCGCCCACATGTAGAGTGCTATTTTTTTCTATTTTTTACCATGACAACTGATGTTATTTTGGTTCCATCATTGATGTAAAATCATGCATTTTTTGCAACATGCTCAGCAGAAGTATAATATCATAATATACAGTCATGATATATAGGATAAGGTACGAGGCGTAGGTCTTTGGCAATAATAATGCCCGACGCGCGTAGCGCGGAGGGTGTTATTATTGCCAAAGACCGTACGCCAAGCACCTTATCCTATTTAATGCATCGCCCCATTATCGAATAAGACCGCGCACAAACATAAGGATCTCCACATAGGTCCTTATTGAAAATAGGGACCCAGCGCGAACAAAGCAAAGATGCATTAAGGACAGATGCTGCTCATCATAATGTAATATTTTTGATCATTTTGATCATAATGTACTTTACCTGCCTTGCTGAGCCAGTCTGTATTATCTCATGAATATGCATGAATTTGAATAAATGGTTCTCCATGACTGTCTAGAAGATCGCAAAATGTCAAAGAATATAACTTGCAGATTTGCTGAACAAATCTGGATTTAACAATTATCATTTATCAACTGTTTAGACTATGCGAGAACAGGTACAAAGTGCTTCCAGTTAGTGCTTTAAATAGAACCATGAGAACACTCAAACAATGAAATTCAAAATACTACATCAAATTTTCCTGGAACCGCTTATGGGAAACTAGTAGAATACCTGCTGCAACATGCATAAATTGTGAATGAAAACGATGAATAATGCTGATTTCAAACTTGTAAATTGTATGCTCCGATGACCGCTTCTGAGAAGGTATACATAGTTCCTGATTGGTTACATGAGACATCCTGCAATGTGCGGTTAGATTTTTGGCAAACAAAACTTTCAATTTTCATTTATTTCTACCTGTATGAGTCAAACCACCTATCAAAGGACAACCGCAAGTGAAATCCACAAAAGGACAACGTTGGCACACTTGTGGCGTCTAACCTGTGGCAACAGGTACAAGATGTAAATTTCACTTGTTTTTCGCATAGTAATTTTGAAATCGTATCCATGAGTACCCAGCTGATATTTCCACGTATTCCGAATATTTTATCTGGAATTTTGATGTGACAGCCAAAGTCAGGCCATCCATAGTCATGTCATTTGAAAAAAATATCAATCGAGGGAAAAATACATCCTGAAGCGGATCATTATGCATACTTCTCATGCTTACGGTGAGAGAAAACACACACATTGACATGAAGGTCATGCCAACTTTTACCTTGTTTACATGCAAATATGTTAATGTGAGGTGAAATAATGAATAATTCAGCTAGCTTCTGAAAATCGAGGCGCACAGTTCCAAATATTGTACATGTAATTCACTTATTGTGATAATAAACTATACATAGTCGCCAAATGGCAGAATTTATGAATTGAAAAATTAATATCATCAAATGGAATATTCCAGCTTTTCCAGATTGCAACTCTCTAGAATCGCAAAAAATATGTCCACATGATAACTCATCAGTCAAGAAAATGGCCAAATTCCGAGATAATGTCATACAGTTTGAAGAATTCTGACAGTTACACAATGCCTTTGGGTGTTGCCTGTTTGTTCTCAATGAAAATTAATGAGGTGCAGAATCATTAAAAAAAAGTACCAGATTTCATGAGAAAACTGGTCCCACCCTTTCACAGCCATGCAACTAAAAAGTTCTGGGCTTTTTTTTCCAAACTTTCTCACCACTTAGAAGTTTTCTTTCAACATTGATATTTTGCAAACACAATGCTCTAAATTATTCTGTTCATTGTGAGTTGAATATAAAATTGTACACTTCATACCGTACAGTACATGTATAGTGATTTAAATATGCACTTGGCTACATATTTTTATATAAATTATCTTCTTATTTTTACAGAAATTATCTTCTTACAATAAATTTTATCAAATAGATTTAATTACATGTATTTATAAATGAGAAGAAAAGTACACGTACCGGTACTGTTTTATCATTATCACTTCACGTATGTCTAGAAATCCTCTGAATCAAATTATATTTAATAAAACCTAGTAACACGTACATGACCATGCCACTCACTAAAGAACATCCCAAACCAACTGGATCAAACGTTCATTTTCTGTTGATGGCTCATGTATGTAAACTGTTCAGCAATTGCCAGGAGCTACAATATATACGCATTCCTCAGGCCTACCTCAGGCTCACTATGTTCACTGCATTGTTGATTGTGCTGCCAGTTTGCCAAGCATATAAGTACACATAATTTATGATATTATGAATACATGAGCATCCTAAAAAAAATTCTGGATGCGAATTTCCTCATTTTTATGTAAGAGGTTTTTTTTCAATATATAGGCAGTCTGTTATTGTCTTTCTTTTATACTGTAATTAAGTTTATTAATGTATCCTTATTTTACCGAGACATGCATAATACTCATCCTACACTTTATCGAGATTCATACACTTACACACAAATTCCGCACGTTCCAATAATGTTTCAATAACACAATTACCTCAAACTCTGTGTCAGTCTCCAGAGGTTCGACCGTGACGACGAAATCCAGGTCGTCAGGATCTCTGTCCAGACTGAAGCTGGAGTCGAGGTCGATCGTGCTCCTACGACTCCGTGACCAGAGATCCTTGAAGCTCTGGGAGGCTTTGATCTTGCCGAGTTTAAAGCGTTTGTGTGAGACTTCGGGAGTCGCGGCCGTATCCGAGTGATGTCCCGTCTCCTGGCGCTTTTCCGGAAGGTCATCGTCGAGGGAGTGCGACGATTTGTTCTTAAACGAATTCTGTTTTTTCTTCCGCTGTGATGACGGTGAAGACAGAGGACTAGCGGGAAGTGAGGCATGACCTTTCGCATTGACAACACTTTGTAGGTACTGTGGCAAACTGGGCGGCCAATCAGCAGCATCTTCTAATGAGGTGTTTCCCCGACTGGCAGTTTCATCATCTGACCGGTGTCCTGTGAGGAAATCCACGGGGACCGACAATCTGTTACCACGGTGTTTCTTGACCAGTTTGCGGATGATCGGAGAATGGCTAACCTCTGACTCATCTGAGGATTCCACATCTAGACTGTGTTGTTTCTTCTGACGCCACCTCTTGGGCGAAGATGATGGACTGCCCCGTAACTTCTTGGAGATCGACTGCCACATAGTTAGTTCCCAGTGCAGAGATCAATGTAATTTCAACAGGTATGGTAAAGTTGATGTCATCTTTAATGTATCGCTTCACTTGATGTACGAGGTAAAAATGATCAGATAAATCCAAATGTCATCCGATTGCGAATTTTCGACTGAATGAATGATCATGTGACACATTTCTTCACATCATTCTCGGTTCACGATAAACAAGGACACAAGAAGTATGCACAAACAAAAATTGTTGATCGGACGAGAGGTATCCACTCATACTCCTTGACCATCGAACTCCTCATGGACACAAACAGATATCAGGTCTTTTTGACTGATGAAGATGATCAACGTTCAACGGCACTAGGCAGGTTTCCGTAAATCAATTTTTTGGTTGATGATGTAAATAGTGAATCACGATAATCACGTCATATTGCAGATTATCTCCAAATTTGCTGAAAATAGATCGATCAATTACGCAACCTCCACTGATGTACAATTCCGTTGTCCCGATAAATTCCAAGTCTATTGATGGCCCCAAGTCTGACTGAGAGTCAACAACAATGAGGGAAAGCCGAGGAGTTCAATAAATCAGCTGTTGCTGTCGATGTCGGGCTGCTGACAATTAACGCGCAGTGCATGCCATCCTCATGTAACTCTACTGTGGACATGTGTCAGCGCCTAACATACATTTACATGTGCGGCGATGCACCATTTCGGAAGCAGAGGTTAGGTGTCGAGCGTTTATTGCGATGACATCGTTTGTTCTGCCGATCGACATGCAAGTGTCCACTGGTATATTCTAGTTGTTTTGGCTATTGCCGGGACTCTTTCAGATGTTGCTGTATACAGTGTAACAACTGACCTTCCGTAGTGCTGAAGATTCAGCGATCCATGTAAACTCATTCACTAAACTTTATAGTCATTAGAGCTCCCACAATTTACATACATATGTAGTAAAGCTCTGCCGTGAATGATTTATTTCCTCTGGCAGTGTGTGTGTGACTCAGTTCAGAGAAATACAAGTTGTTAGTTTAATAGCGGGGCACACTTTGGAATCAAGTATATTTGACCTTAGGTGGATGTCTCATGCCCCGTTGACCACCGGTAGGTCGCCCGGCCTTGTCCTGGCAATCCACCCTGTGATACCATGAAGTCCCACACACATCGTCGGCTTTATCGTTTGTTTCCACGCAGCTCTGATAGTCTTCTAATAATTGGCTCCTTGAAGGTGTCCAAGTATCCACCTTAAGAGTAGTTTAATAGGATTATCGTGTTTGCCGGACTTCCAAGGCGTTGATGGTCCGATAGGCGAGAGTCAATTCTCGAGTAGCCAATCCTGGTAGCAAAGCAGTGCCTCTCAACTCCACAAGAATGTAAATGGTTGTTTATTGTCTGCAGGACTGGACCACAGCAGTCAATCCAGTGGCGACAGCCAAGGTCAATGGATCATCCATTCGCTAAAGTTAAGATACTTGCAGACTCCACGAGTGCTCAAAGTCATCTTGGTTTTTTAAAAGCAAACTTTGAAACATTTGACAAATGCCACTCTGCTTCCACGGGAAAAACTCCAGGCATTTATGATGTATCCTGTTTCCTGACAAACAGTACAATTTGCAAGTCTTAGAACTGTTTAGCAACTGGTGGTGTTTTGTTTTCTACAGAATTTCACATTCACTTGCATAGCACAAGTTTTTGAACATCAAAATTTGACACCGATATGATCACTCATTCACTTCAGCAAGCCCCCACTTGTGCTGTGTACTGTGAAGGCGGGCTTTTTTGTGGCTCGACCGACCAAATGTTACTGGTCGGTTGCTCGTATGTCTTCCTGTGACCTGCTTCAGTAGTAGTGATGTTGTCGAAAGCACTTGAGCTCCTCCAAACAACAGAATATCATTCATCTAAATATTTGTCCAGATAAGACGTTATTCTCTTTGCGGGTTGTTTTTACCCTACCGTACCTTTTCACATAGTCCTTCCTATCATGATCTGGATTGCGGCTCGTGTCAGTCACTGTTTTATCATTGAAAATAGTCTATAGATGCCAAAAGCCGATACAAAATGATCTCTTGCATTAGCTTTCAAAACTGTACAATGTATAACTTAGCTTGACTCCATATCAAACTATACATTATATCTATAGATATTTGCTAATATAATCCATTTTATCATTTGCAAATCCAATGTTCAATATTCGACCAAGATAAAATGACATTATGCAATGACATTATAATAAACCCAGGCGGTTCCCATCTATCGTGTTTACAAAAAGAACATAACTGTATGCTATTTGTACAATGAAGAAGCAGTTGTCGGTGGAACACGAATACTCCATCAGTTGATGTCAAATGTAGCTGTTACCTCCTCCATCAACAGTCAATACATCCTATTGTAAACCCCGGCTACATCTGTACAGCCTTATCAGGCGTACTGCGGGTTCGGGGTTTGTTGTGTTTCGCTGGTTTTTTTTTTCTGCACATCAACGAAAATAAACACTGTTATTTGTCAAAATGTCATATCCATTGATTCAATAACAGATATTCCAATACTTTTGACATAATTATGAACGTGCAGATATATAGTCCTGCTTACTATCCTTGCAGCATTACATGTATTTCTCTCCCTACTATATATTTCTTATTTCCTTTCAATAATCAGACTAAATATTTTTCTATACATGTATCTGATCTGAGACTATTAGCTTGAATGTGAATGCAATGTCCGGTTGATAATATACCTTGCCTTTCTACACATTCTAGTGTGTTGGGGGGCAGAAGGGTACATTATGCTATAATCACTTGTCTATATCCTAAGCACAGGGTCATTCATTAAGACTAATCACAGGACAGACCTCCATACAATGCAGACAGTCTCGGCAACTACATTATACAGCGATGTAGATCTATTATTAAATGTCAGATTAATGATAGGCAAAGAGGATCAATAATCTTAATATAGTGCCGTATTTGGTAAATATGGTGAAATATCCAATTACAAAACCCCATGTACATGGCCAAAACTAAGGTCAAGCTAATGTACATTTTCTATGAAGAGAGCCCGAAAAACAGATCATTTGGGCACAAAATCATTGAAAGGAAAGACGCCATATTGTGATAGATAATCATTGGACGGCACTCTCTATTACATTATATTCAATATTGTTATTCATGACATAGATCTACATAATTCTTGGAAGCAGCGATGTGACTCAATTCTTTTTTTCAAATATGGGGCACAAAATGTTTGCTGAAGATGATGAGACACCTCCCGTCTTGCGTCTGACACCCTGGGTCGACCCCTTTGGTTGTCTGTTCTTTTACAAATTGTACCTTCTGACAACAACAAGGCCATCCTCAAACCGTAAGCCGCACAGAAAATTTCCATGCACTGCAGCGTAAACCCATAGATCTACTTTATAAAAGAAATAGTATATACTTCTTTTAAATATCTAGATGTGGATGATTGTGTACGTGCAAGCTCTTGCAAGCCCATGATGTTATTACATGGGATAATATTTTATTTTCAAAATACAAAGCAACTGCTTGTTTTCACCCGAAATTTTTGGAGCATATAAAATTGTGATACATTTCACCCGAGGGCAAATTAAGTCTCTACGAGTTTTTGGCCACACTAAATATACTTGAGCTACTCATGTTTGGCAAAGGATGATTTCAAAGGACATATGTCGGTGGAGAGTATTTTTATCTCTTCTTATTACCACAGACAAGTAAATTCAAATCCGTTATATTTGAATTTATGTTTTAGTTATTTGCCTGTTCTCAACCATGTACTTTTTGATTTTTGATTTTTTTTTTATTTACAAACTTCCAGCATCTTCACGTAGAAACTCAGGAAAAACAATTGTAACTTTTTTTCCAGTTCAGTTTGTTTATTTGATACACAGCAATTGTATTTCAAACCAAGAAATAGCAAACAAATACCCGACATTCCATCCATAACTTATTACAGCAATAATTTGCCATACACTGTTGATCACAAGTCACACAACAGTTATGATGCTGCTGTTCCAAACATTTATACAAACCTGACAATTCACACGTGGGCAACATTACACCCAAACACAAATTAACCTCAATAAATGTTTTGAAAATTTCAGTAAATATTATTTTGCTCTGTTTTTAAAGCTGCATCCATCTATCAATAGGCAGTAAATAGCTCCTACCAGTCTGCTTATTCATTTTGAACAAAAAAAATTGCATGCTTTTATTTAAAGAATAGAAATGAGTTCTTTTTCATTGTCCTAATTTTTTGCTTTTGTGTATATTGCATTTTTGCTTGTTATTCAAGAGGAATTTGGAAAAACATGTTCCCAATTGCTGATATCAATTTCACTCACGTCTTTCTGGTCGATAAAATCAACAAACATAGCAAGCATACTTCTCTACGATAAAGGAACTACCATTATATGATAAAGGGATCATCTTCATGTGTACACAGTATAGATAACATATGTCCAGATAACAATAAATATATCAAAGAAAAGCGACAGCGAAAAATATTCACCACTGCAAGTCAATAGCAAATTGACTGATCGATTATTGAACCTGCTCTTGTTGATGCCTGTAGATTTTTTCACCCCTAAAAAATTTTTATCTGAAAATTTATAGAAGCTACCAATATTTTTCTACATGTATTTCAGAAAATTTTTGAGAGAAAGAGAAATCAGGGGCTGCCTATCCATACAGGATAATGGTCATATTTTATATACATGCATTTTATATATTAATGATTCCAAATAGCTGCAACTCGAGCTATTAAGGTTATTATTCATAGTTTCATTTAGAAAGTGATGAACAACGGCAGTCTGTTGAATCATCTTAAACTGGAAAGTTAGTTTTAATTAAATTTGGTATGAGAAATAAAATTTTTTCAAAGTCATCGATCTATGTGTGAAAGTTTGCCCAAATCTGTCAGAAATCAGAGACAACATTTTTTTCCACAACAGAAATTCACTTTTCGGAATTGAAAATAAAATTGATAAAAATTTTCTCACCACCATATTTGAATCCAACCGAAACAAGAAGAACCAATAAATTTAATATAGGGTTACAAAATACAACATGAGACCAGTCATTCAAGTTAGTTAATTCACACACAGTCCCCAGCTGAGAAGACCCAATTTATGTCACTTTCAGCTCTTTACTCAGCATGCCTGCTTTTTAATTATGAATAACCTGATGGCACCATACCTTGCTACCTTATCATATTTTTAATGGTCATTCGGTGCATCACGAAAGTAGTCTTGTAAATATTTGTATTTTGTTCATTTCACATTGTAATGTATATTTCTCCCAAATTTCCCCATGGGCGATGATAACCTATTTACAACATCACTCAAAAAGACATTCCCCTACAATATAGACAGTGTCGCGTTACCCATTGAAAATTTGTTTTTGCCAAATATTCTCAGAAGACAGGCAAATGACTGGCATCGATTCAGACCAATCTGTTGACAACTCAAGAGGCGCATGGCTTGAGACCAGTCAGTGACACTGCGAGCCGAGAATTGTACTAAAGTTCACAAGCCACTCCTCGGGCCCCTTGCCGTCATCCAACAATGTCCCTGGAATTCAACATCCTTTGGTCACTTTTTGAGCTTTCTTGCAAATTCAGTGTTCACAGTATTTTTCATATTTTTCCTGTTACTGTGCAAAACTTTTAATTGTCTCTGATTTTTTTCATCAAATATATGGCACATGGAAATCGTCTTGATTTGTCTTGAAACAGACCTAACCAGAGTGCATGTAGATGCTGACCACTCCTTTGCCGAAATATTTACTTTACAATATACTGACCACTGGTCACCACTGGCATCAGAAGGAGTTGGTCACTGTATGGCGATATTGTTTATTTTTTTCAATTTGTCATCATGGGGTCAAATGGAAGCACCACAGGCTCCTTGGACCAAAGTAGTTTAAGTTTATGTGACTTAGTATAGCGCTCAAAACTGATGAACAACAAACAGAGAAACAACTGAATATTTCCCTAGAATTTATCCAATGAAAGGGCACGGATTATAGAGCTACAAATCTGCCAGTTTAATATCAGTACAAGAACGCCATTATATATTAATGTTGTGTATAAATCAGTAAAAATAATTTGCAATCCTTGTTTTGTACGACACACAAAATTTATAAACAGATGAGACTTAATTCTGATATCAGTAACTTACCTTCAATTTTTGATTTTGAGAAACCACTCGATAATTAGCCTTAGGTTCACAAGTTCCAACTGACAATCAGTCACCAATATTTCCTAATGCAAAAATCGAGAACTAATGAGCGAATTATTCCGATAATCTCCGGCCATGTTCCACTTGTACCACGTAGTTGAGATATCAGTGAAGTGATATCATCACAATCAAGCACAATCTTTCAGCCCTTTCCAGGCTCTTTTTCATTGGAACAGAACAACTGACAATCCGCGGAGATGAGATGCTTAGGCGCTGACGCCAAAAATAGTCTGGATTGAAGCACCACCTGTTGATCTGCCACCGCTCCGTCAATCAGGAGTGAATAATCATCATCGCCTCATCAATATCACTCCACTCACAGCACAATGCGCCTTCAACACTGCTTCCTCGTGGGGTTAAAATGTAAAACTGTCACGCCTTATCTTTTTATTGCTTCTTGACGAATAAAAGATGTCACGGCAAATATGCAATGCATGCTCAGTGCTTTGTACCAGTGGATACCCATTTACAGGATATTCAATATATTTATTACTGCTATATATGCATGATATTACAGAATATATCACCATTTACTAATGCAATGCATATTAGTTATAAAGGTAATAATATTACAATTATGATCACAGGAAATTATCCTTCTAATTGCAGATCATCTGTGGTAAGTTTCGAAGAAACTTGGTATGAGGTATAAGGTATGGAAATCTTTGTAGTGGTTCAAGACAAATATCACTGAAAGGTTCATAAACACACAATTAATTTACTTGTGAAGTAATCGTCAAGAAACACACTCCACCATGTTCAAAGTGTCTGTGGCTGAGATGTCACGAACCAAAAATAAAACCTATTCTATGAAAACACTTCCGTCAAGAGGCACAAGTACAGCTCACTGAGATGTGAAGACCACGTAAACCCAGTTATTTCTTGAAGGAATGTCGATGCCAGGGTAAATTGCATGATTTAATGAGGTTACTGGATCACATATTCCAGATTACAACCTAGCCTTGTTAACCTGATTAGTACAAATTTGGGAGTATATATGTTCTGATAGAAAATTTAATTTTCGGGAAGTCACATTCCACAAATTTTAATTCCACCTACAGTAATCTAAAATTAGGTAACAACGTAAGATCTGTTTGCTTTATGTAGTTAGAAATCGAAAACTGAAAATTTACAAATCCTTCGTAACCATGGGAACAGTTCAAATTGATTTTGGAAGCTATTCAATCGTTTGGTATCCTTACACATTTTTAGCGCAAAAATGTAATTTTTCCGTCTTCACAAATCTCCTTTGACCAACAATAATAAAGTGACTGCAGGCTGTCAAAAGAGCACATGTCACTGATCAGATACGTGGTCATTATCTCGAGAGCTCTCAAGATGATTGAAAAGTCAAACTTCGCACCTCTGCTGCACCATCTAGTCGCCGTCAGTGTGTCACAACGGCCATGTTTTGATTCAACAAAAAACCATCCTTCAACAGCATTCGTTTTATTAAGGTAATTTTACGTGACCTTGGAGAAAATGAAGTTTTCTAAGAAGGAAGTCACCTGAATGCAAGGTATACATGTCCTAAGTCTGAGGTATATTTCGATTCGGAATACGAGAGGATTCAAAGTTGATGTCGTTGTGACAGGGTACCAGTTAGCGATATTCTACATTACAAGTATTGTAGGCCTGGGTGCAGGCAAAACTGCATACCTGCCAACTGCACCATGGTTAACCTATTTTACATGTACTTGATTATTTCACGTACATGTATTACCAAACATGTAGGCCATTATCTATTTATCATATTTTCTGGCTTTATCTATGTGATAAATATTCAAGTCACATGACATTCTGACCTACCCCATCATCTTTAGTTAGGAAATCCAACAGGTCCATTATTATCCATGTTTTTTGTCAGTGCTTAATTAAATTGAATCCATTTCAATAAAATCTTTCCTAGATCTACGTACATGTATATACTGTTGATAAAACCATACTTCTGCACAAACACATACAAAAACCAAGTAATGACTTATGTTTCTTTAGGACAAAAGCATCCCCATTGGGTGTACAGTTCTAATCATGCTAACATTTTGTCAGTAATACTATTATTGGATCAATTACTGCTCACTGAACACAGTGAAAGGGCAAGGATTAAAAAGCTACAAATCTGCCATATAAAATCACTTCAGTACATGTTGCCCATTGCTCAGCTGTCAAATGATCATTAAGGTACTAATATTTTGCTTGAAAAACAAGCACTCTCAGTGTCCAAAACAACAAAACCTACTATTACACCAACTACCGGTAATACCCTTACAACAATAGAATCATGTATTTAAAGCACATGTAATAATCATTGTATTTCTACACCGTATGATATACAGTAAGGCCCAGTGATGGTAAAATGAATATTAGTATGGGGGCAATTTACAGTGCTAGGGCCTAGAAACTAAATACTAGAAACTAATAAATTTTTTAATTAACAAACTGCATGTCATGTACTGATTCTTAAGAAAATGTTGCCAAAACTAGACGCTTCCGGTCGCCTACGACCGCTTGGGTGTATCCCCCGTAGCCCTATCATCTCTGTTGCCCCAAATATATCACTGTCAAGTGTGAAAAACTAGAGCAAGGGCTAAAAAAGATTACCAGAGAAATGTTAAATCCCAAGTCACAACTGTTTTCTTTTCCCCACCAAAACTGCTGCACTGATTTTCCGAGGTTATTGAAGGTAGAATTCAAAATCACCACTGAAATCTCTTTATATGAATTTCCATTCGACATGTTTGATAAAATAACGAAAATACAGATAGATCAATCTTTTCACCTATTTATATTTCAACTCAGAATATTTTACAAACTTGGTTCCAAGTTGAAATTCAAAGTAAAATTTTACCAAAAATGCATTTCAAGATGACGAAATTGGAGCTAGATTGAACTTCTCACCATAAGTTATATTTCGATTCATAATACATGTATGGGCTAAACATGGTTTCAAGTTGAAATTCAAAGTAAAAGTTAATCAAAACTGCATTTCAAGATGACAAAATTGGAGCCAGATCAAACTTTTCGTCATAAGTTATATTTTAACTCATAATACCTGCCCAACTTGGTTTCAAATTGAAATTCAAACTAAAAGTTGACCAAAACTGCATTTCAAGATGGCGAAATTGGAGCCAGATCGAACTTTTCACCATAAGTTATATTTCGACTCATAATATGTGCCAAATATGCTTTCAAGTTGAAATTCAAAGTAAAAGTTGACCAAAACTGCATTTCAAGATGACGAAATTGGACCCAGATCAAACTTTTCACCATGAGTTATATTTCAACTCATAATATGTGCCAAACTTGGTATTAAGTTGAAATTCAATGTAAAAGTTGACCAAAACTGCATTTCAAGATGACGAAATTGGAGCCAGATAGAACTTTTCGCCATAAGTTATATTTCGACTTATAATATGTGCCAAACATGCTTTCAAGTTGAAATTCAAAGTAAAAGTTGACCAAAACTGCATTTCAAGATGACGAAATTGGAGCCAGATCGAATTTTTCACCATAAGTTATATTTTAACTCATAATTTGTGCCAAACATGGTCTCAAGTTGAAATTCAAAGTAAAAGTTGATCAATGTTTTCATAAAAAGCTATTGTGATCAATAATAGACTTAACTAGCAAAAAAATAATGTTAACTTATTTGGTCACAAACATAAAATCTCTACTGGACAAAGCCTTCACCTTGTTGAGCCCAATAATAAATATTTCTTGTCTATTTTCATTGTGGTCAATAATAGACTTAACATGTAAAAATAAAGTTAACTTATTCGGTTACACCCGGAAATTTCTACCAGACAAAACCTTAACCTTGTTGAGCTCAATAATAATTGTTTCTCATCTTAACTATTTTTATTGAGGTCAATAATAGACTTAACTAGACGTCAAGGCCTAAAGATGCCTTGGAGGCATTTCGGTGTTAGGACTAATTTGTAATATTTAAAACATGTTTGCCATGGGCTCTACGACACATCGTTTCCTAGATATGGATGAAAATGAAAAATGTCGACTCAGCAAAAAAACATTTCAGGTCAAGGTCAAAGTTCATCCATAATACCCCTTAGACATGTTTGTCTAGGACGACGAGTCCGAAAATAACGTCCGTTTCGCTCTACGACGCACCGTTTCCGAGATATCGTCGAAAACGAAAAATGCCGACTCGGCAAAAAATTTTCGGGTCAAGGTCAAAGTTCATCAATAATACCCCTTAGACATGTTTGTCTAGGGCGACGAGTCCGAAAATAACGCCCGTTTCGCTCTACGACGCACCGTTTCCGAGATATCGACGAAAACGAAAAATGCCGACTCGGCAAAAAAATTTCGGGTCAAGGTCAAAGTTCATCAATAATACCCCTTAGACATGTTTGTCTACGGCGACGAGTCCGAAAATAACGTCCGTTTCGCTCTACGACGCACCGTTTCCGAGATATCGACGAAAACGAAAAATGCCGACTCGGCAAAAAAATTTCGGGTCAAGGTCAAAGTTCATCCATAATACCCCTTAGACATGTTTGTCTAGGGCGACGAGTCCGAAAATAACGTCCGTTTCGCTCTACGACGCACCGTTTCCGAGATATCGACGAAAACGAAAAATGCCGACTCGGCAAAAAAATTCAAGGTCAAGGTCAAAGTTCATCCATAATACCCTTTAGACATGTTTGTCTAGGGCGACGAGTCCGAAAATAACGTCCGTTTCGCTCTACGATGTACCGTTTCCGAGATATGCATGATGCCTCAAGGATGACTCAGCAAAAAATTATTTCGACCTCTAGGTCAAAGGTCGTTTGAGGTATCGATCCCAAAATCAATAGGGTTCTTCCCTGGTGATATATAAACCTCCTTGCAAAATTCTGCAACTATTGCCTGAATATTTTTTGAGTTATCGTCCGGAAACCAAGTTCCTCGATTTCATCCTCACGGACCTCACGGACCTCGGAGCCGGATCCAAAAAAAAAGTACACCCTAGAGATGTTTGTCTAGGGCGACGAGTCCGAAAATAACGTCCGTTTCGCTCTACGATGCACCGTTTCCAAGATATCGACGAAAACGAAAACTGCCGACTCGGCAAAAAAAATTCGGGTCAAGGTCAAAGTTCATCCATAATACCCCTTAGACATGTTTGTCTAGGGCAACGAGTCCGAAAATAACGTCCGTTTCGCTCTACGACACACCGTTTCCGAGATATCGACGAAAACGAAAAATGCCGACTCGGCAAAAAATTTTCGGGTCAAGGTCAAAGTTCATCCATAATACCCCTTAGACATGTTTGTCTAGGACGAAGAGTCCGAAAATAACGTCCGTTTCGCTCTACGACGCACCGTTTCCGAGATATCGACGAAAACGAAAAATGCCGACTCGGCAAAAAAATTTCGGGTCAAGGTCAAAGTTCATCAATAATACCCCTTAGACATGTTTGTCTAGGGCGACGAGTCCGAAAATAACGTCCGTTTCGCTCTACGACGCACCGTTTCCGAGATATCGACGAAAACGAAAAATGCCGACTCGGCAAAAAATTTTCGGGTCAAGGTCAAAGTTCATCCATAATACCCCTTAGACATGTTTGTCTAGGACGACGAGTCCGAAAATAACGTCCGTTTCGCTCTACGACGCACCGTTTCCGAGATATCGACGAAAACGAAAAATGCCGACTCGGCAAAAAATTTTCGGGTCAAGGTCAAAGTTCATCAATAATACCCCTTAGACATGTTTGTCTAGGGCGACGAGTCCGAAAATAACGCCCGTTTCGCTCTACGACGCACCGTTTCCGAGATATCGAAGAAAACGAAAAATGCCGACTCGGCAAAAAAATTTCGGGTCAAGGTCAAAGTTCATCAATAATACCCCTTAGACATGTTTGTCTAGGGCGACGAGTCCGAAAATAACGTCCGTTTCGCTCTACGACGCACCGTTTCCGAGATATCGACGAAAACGAAAAATGCCGACTCGGCAAAAAAATTTCGGGTCAAGGTCAAAGTTCATCCATAATACCCCTTAGACATGTTTGTCTAGGGCGACGAGTCCGAAAATAACGTCCGTTTCGCTCTACGACGCACCGTTTCCGAGATATCGACGAAAACGAAAAATGCCGACTCGGCAAAAAAATTCAAGGTCAAGGTCAAAGTTCATCCATAATACCCTTTAGACATGTTTGTCTAGGGCGACGAGTCCGAAAATAACGTCCGTTTCGCTCTACGATGTACCGTTTCCGAGATATGCATGATGCCTCAAGGATGACTCAGCAAAAAATTATTTCGACCTCTAGGTCAAAGGTCGTTTGAGGTATCGATCCCAAAATCAATAGGGTTCTTCCCTGGTGATATATAAACCTCCGTGCAAAATTCTGCAACTATTGCCTGAATATTTTTTGAGTTATCGTCCGGAAACCAAGTTCCTCGATTTCATCCTCACGGACCTCACGGACCTCGGAGCCGGATCAAAAAAAAAAGTACACCCTAGAGATGTTTGTCTAGGGCGACGAGTCCGAAAATAACGTCCGTTTCGCTCTACGACGCACGGTTTCCGAGATATGCAGGAAGCCTCAAGGATGAATCAGCAAAAAATTATTTTGACCTCTAGGTCAAAGGTCGTTTGACGGATCGATCCCAAAATCAATAGGGTTCTTCCCTGGTGGCATATGAACCTCCATGCAGAGTTCTGCAACTATTGCATAAATATTTTTCCAGTTATCGTCCGGAAACCAAGTTTTAAAATTAGCCTTGATTTCATCCTCACGGACCTCACGGACCTCGGATCCGGCTCAAAAAGAATAGGGTTCTTCCACATATCATTTCTGACTTGCGGTGAAAATTTGACAAGGATCCGTCAAGGCAATCTAAAGTTATCGTCCGGAAACCAAAAGTGGCGGAAGAAGAAAAAAAAAAAAAAAAAAAAAAAAAAAAAAAAAAAAAAAAAATTCTGCTAAAACCATAAAGGCATTTCTGCCGAAATGCCTTAACTAGCAAAAAAAATGTTAACTTATTTGGTTACAGACATAAAATGTCTACTAGACAGAATCTTTACCTTGTTGAGCCCAATAATAAATATTTCTTGTCTTAACTATTTTTATTGTGGTCAATAATAGACTAAACTGGTAAAAATAATGTTAACTTATTCAGTACACCCACGAAATCTGTACTGGACATACTTTCACCTTGTTGAGCTTAATAATAAATATTTCTCATCTTAACTATTTTTATTGTGGTCAATAATAGACTTAACTATTTTTATTGTGGTCAATAATAGACTTAACTAGTGAAAATAATGTTACCTTATTCGGTTACACCAATGAAATTTGTACTGGACAAATCTTTAACCTTGTTGAGCTCAATAATAATTGTTTCTCATCTTAACTATTTTTATTGAGGTCAATAATAGACTTAACTAGCAAAAAAAATTTTAACTTATTTGGTTACAGACATAAAATGTCTACTGGACAGAATCTTTACCTTGTTGAGCCCAATAATAAATATTTCTTGTCTTAACTATTTTTATTGTGGTCAATAATAGACTAAACTAGTAAAAATAATGTTAACTTATTCAGTACACCCATGAAATCTGTACTGGACATACTTTCACCTTGTTGAGCTTAATAATAAATATTTCTCATCTTAACTATTTTTATTGTGGTCAATAATAGACTTAACTATTTTTATTGTGGTCAATAATAGACTTAACTAGTGAAAATAATGTTAACTTATTCGGTTACACCAATGAAATTTGTACTGGACAAAACATTTACCTTGTTGAGGTTAATAATAAATATTTCTTGTCTTAACTATTTTTATTGTGGTCAATAATAGACTTAACTATTAAAAATAATGTTAACTTATTCAGTTACACCCATGAAATTTGTACTGGACAAAACCTTTACCTTGTTGAGCTTAATAATAAACGTTTCTCGTCTTAACTATTTTTATTGTGGACAATAATAGACTTAACTAATAAAACTAATGTTAACTTATTCAGTAATATTGTCCTGTTTTCACTGAAAACTTCAGTTCTCCATTCTGAACAAGAAACCAGTGTCATTACCTTCCACTGTACAGGCTATTGGAATGATCGTACATGTCAAAATGGATATTTCAAAATTCTGTAATAAGTTAGGCTGTTAACATATTAATATTTATATGATCATTCTAAAAAACGATTGGTTTCGTGTGACAGCCCTTCCCAACAACACTTCCAAATATTATCGAGATTTGTCAAAAATTGCCATCTGTAGAGCGTTCACAAGCCATGTGTCTCAAACAGGCTGTTTTCAATGCAAAATGTGTCCCCAAACGACCAATTCAGTTGCCACGGCAACCAAAATCGATTGGTGTCGGGATCTTACCATAATATATGTGCCTGCAAAAAATAATGGTGATCGGGTGAGAATTGCGGCCTGTAGCGCGTTCACAAGCCATGTGTCTCAAACAGGCTGTTTTCAATGCAAAATGTGTCCCCAAACGACCAATTCAGTTGCCACGGCAACCAAAATCGATTGGTGTCGGGATCTTACCATTATATATGTGCCTGCAAAAAATAATGGTGATCGGGTGAGAATTGCGGCCTGTAGCGCGTTCACAAGAAAATCTCTGCGGACGCGGACACGGACGCGGACGCGGACGCGGGCGCGGACGCGGACGCGGACGCGGACGCGGACGCGGACGACGAAGCCAAATCCATAGTATCCGCCGAACTTTGTTCGGGGGATACAAAAATGTAAATTCAAAGTCCAAAGACTATAAATTCACAGTCAGCTTATTTCAAGTACATGTGACTCGTGTCATTGTCATCAACAGATGCTAAACCCTGAGACAAGCACCTGTTCCGTTGAGTAAGCTGTACCCACTGCCCTCATCATAATGTTACTTCAAGGGTCATAATGTTCTGTTATAGAACATCAAACAAAAAGTGGCCGAGGCAAAGCAGGTCAGAATGCCACAGGAGTGGCCGTGATGGTAAAGTCACCGCACATAAATCTACATTCCTGTATGGGTCCTGTCGTTTTGTGGTTACCTTGGCATGCAGGGTAATGAGATTTTTTCTTTTACTGACATGCAACAACATTCCATCTTTAAAATCTTATTCATGCATAGATCTACTAAAAGTTCAGTACAGTTCAGACCCAGAACATTGGTAAGATGAGAACCTGGTTTACTCCCTTAATACAACATTTGAATTCTACTTATCAAAATATTTTCCAAGAATTTGCAGGACTTTTCATTTGACTTACTATTATTTTTGCTGTATCGGACAGGTCTACCACCCCTTACACTATGACGGATCTATATGCAGACCTAGCTCTTGAGACTTACCGGCAGCAGCAGTAGTGAGTCGAGGGAGTGCCGTGCTGCCCCCTGGCGTAACCGACAGAAGTGCGCAAACTCCTGGTCTGACTGTCGTTTCTGCTTCAGCAGCCTGCAAAATGTACAGTTTGTTGAGTAATTCGGTAGCTAACATATTACCAAGTTATCATTGTTATATTCCACAATTTATTCGATCAACACTAATAAGTTTTTGGAACCTTCCATGAAGCTGTATAGCGTATACACATCATAATGCAACCAATACTTACAATCGTCTGGCTGTGTATGTCTGGTAGTACTCGTCATAACGTAACCAATATTGCTTCGAGAACAAATTTCCTACAAAGTAGAATCATCATGGACATTAATAGTCCCTTCCTCAAATACCTGTCTGATTCCACCAATACGGCAAGAATATCCAATTTCTTATGAGAGGACATCATCAGAGGAAATGTTTGCTGTTATAAAACTTACCAATGCGAGATGTGCCAGGGTCCCAAGTCAGAATAGTTTCACTAAGCTGTTTAATTAGAAGACAAAATCACAAAAATTTATTTTGAACCATCAAGGTAGAGTAGACAATACTTTTCTTTCCAAATTTAACGATTTTTATTCTAGGCATTACTCCTGCATTTCTACTGACCTTGATACAAAGCGAGGTGGACAGAGACAGGATTGGCTCCAGGCTTGAGAACAATACATGGTGGTCCTCGGCACAGAGAGAGGAAAACTTTCTGCAAATATATACAATTTATCCAATTCAGTTCATGTATTTCACAGCCTATATGATACTAAGGTTTTGGACAAATAAAATTCAACTTATAAACCAGAGAATTTTATGGAAATAATTTATCAACATTGTCACACTGCATATTTGCATGAACAAGACATAAAGCACTATGACCAACAACAATGGAACACCAATCATAATGCACCCATGAATCATCCCTGACTATATATTACAAGAACAAACCTGAGAGGCTCAGCATAGATGTCAAAGATGTCATGAAGACACTGCTGATACAAGCGTTCACGTCGCAGTAGAGTCTGAACCAAGTCCAGGCGACGATCGTCAACTGAAATAGACAACAAACATCATCAGTATTCAAAGTACTGTTTCATGTAAAAAAAATTCATTTTATGCTTGACCTTTCATTATATTATAATTGAAATGTTCCTCCATTCTTGGTTACAAAACCTACCATGTTGAGCATTGGTGTGGGTCACACAGATCTCGTTGCCATGGAGACCGACTGCGTCAGTGTTGTGGTCGAGTAGAGCCTTCGATGATGCGAGGTGCAGACGATAGCTCGCTAGCTTGTGCTCCATGGCAACCATCTCCACGACGTCGTATATCGTCTGCCCATGCTCCCCCGTCACCTAGGCAACCAAGGAAAATACATGGTAGGTACATTTGTGCATAAAACTCCATTCATTGCCAGCTGAACCATGACTCTGTAGCCATATACATGTAGATCATCTCAACAACATAGACCATCCTTCAAAACTTGATCTGAAAATATCAAAACTACATTAAAATTGATATCATACTAAACAGAACCTCATTTTTGACTTCCATTGTCATGATGATACAGACAAGACAGAAGCTATGGATGACGTTCAGCTTTCTACGTTATATTATACCAGGAACCCATGTTTTTGGTGCACTTACATACATCATAGACAATCACAGGTCATAAATACCCACATGTGCCTACATTGTATAATCCAAGGCTCGATCAGCTTTGATTGTGAAATCCCACATGCAGGCAACTGATAATGTCACAACACAGCCAAACTACTGTCTCTATAAAAATGCAATTTCCGAAAGAGCTTGGGTTATAATTTTTGAGTGGTACAACGTTGGAGAGGTTTTTGTGGTCACCCAAGTTATTGGATTGGATGAATTGCCACCGATTCAAAGCAATGTCGAATTATCTTGGCTCTTCTCCCATTTCTCGTGTCAAATACTCCTCAGGAGCGACAGACTTGACAAAAGTTTCTTGTTGTTGGCACACGACAATATCTTTGAGATGAACATCTTTGAGAAATTTATACCCATGTTTCACAGTTCTAGCTGTCTAACTACAACGTCCTGGACAGAACACAAGTTTTCTCAGACGAAGTGTGAAATGCGAATAAGGCTCCTAACTTTTTTTGGTACAACATAAAGACACAATCATGGCCAAAAGTCAGTTTTATCTTAGCATTCATCATCTCTGAATCACATATCATGATATGTCTCATTGCAGGCAAGCTGCCTCTGAATATGGCATAACTAATTTCCATCAATCTCATTCCATCAAAAAATATTTTGTCTCATCATGCTCATATTTCTTCTTAATTATTTGGAACTTCATAACATGATTGAAGCAGAAAAGGTGAATAAAAAATGTATCAAACAGTGCAGAAGAAGAAGTTGATCACAAATTTACTCTCTCTCCCTCAAAATACGAGTAAATCCATCACAAACTGTGATAATATTATATTGAAAGAAATTTATTCACCAGTTCATGATGTTTAAGTTGCATTTAATTGACTCACCTGAGTGACTAGAGGAGCATTCTAGTAACTACACAACTAGGTAACTAACGGGCTGTGTACGAGTGACCAGGTAAACTCTCAGGGGGTCAAAATGTTAATTATCTTGTCACCAACTGACCAGTGCAACAGCTGACCTCAAGCAGCTTTGGGGGCTAGGGTGGACTGGGCAGCAGCCAGCGCTTAAACAGGGTGTCAATAAAACGGTAAAATTTGACACCGTTCAAGCACACGTGAGCGATTTCTACCGTGACTATCGAGGCCCTACAGTGACATCAATCGACACACCTGGACTGCGACTTGATCCCTCAGTAATCTGACCTGTGGACTGACCAGGCTTTGCATGAGGCCATGTGGTCAGTGATGGGTACATGTGTTGCCTAGAGTAATAGTCTCAGCTTTTATAGAATACTCATGATGCTAGTATTGAGGAGGGTAGTTCGTAATCATCAGTGTCCGACACAACATTTTTTCTCTTCAGAATATCACATTATAAAACTATTTATTGACCCATCATCTTCAGAGAATATTGTACTTCACAGAATGTTAATAGTATGACCCCATATCACATTACCATGGTTGTGATAGATGGAAATCTGATCTGATGTAAGCTGGTGCATCTCTGATAGATCACATATTTACCTTTGTGCAACTGAACAAGTTCATCATGTCCTTCAATGTATAATTGTATAATCCTTCCAGACACTATATCCTGTATATTCATTTGTTAATATTCCTGATGTTCCATGGCCAATACCTAGTCATTATCACTATCGATTATCAGTAATTTCGCATCATAATCTATGCTTTCAGCAATTCAGTATGTACAAGTATGAAAATGCACTATTAAAACACTTCTCAAAAGTTTAAACACACTGTTAAACTGTTTTTATTTTCAAAAGACACACTCCCCGCTCCCTGCTCTGCCTGCCGACACATGCAACCATCTGTGTGTTTTACTGCAGTAAGTCGGCAGTCATTGGCCCGGGACCTCCACGAGGGCAGGTGTTCTTTGGAGAAATTCACCTGTGCATCTCAACCGGCTTCAATAGGAATATATATACATACACTTAACGGCTAACATTTCTTGAAAGTTCAGTATACATGTCAGTTTTTGGGGCATATCATTGGGAAAATTTTCTAGTAATATGAAAGATTATTGTACAACATTTATACATGTGATAACTGCTCCTAAAAATGTACATACAAACTGTCAAACATGTTTAACATAGTGAAAGCAAAAAAATTAAATCATGTGCTCGCGTATCCTTTCATGTTTAAAGTCTTGCCGTAGCAGGCTCAAGAAAATGTCACGTGTGAAACTGATATCAACTTTACATGACATTGTATTGCCTGTCAAGATTTCAGCATTTGTTAAAGAAGAAACTGACCGTGTCCATATAAATTTCACATTTCCTCGTGAGAAATAAAAGCAGCCTGTTGTGCAGTGCTCTATGTCGAAGAACTCACACTGAATTTAAAACTATTGGGGTTCGTGACTGTAATATATGTTTATTTCATTTAAAAACTTGAGATATATTTCCTCCAAAATATGCATAATTAAACACATGATTATTATACGATCACATACACTGATTTTTCTAATTCATAATTACAGATATAGTTTGAAATGTCGACAGGCTTCTATCGACATTATGTTACAATTCTTTCCTAAGAGGGCGATGATAAAATATCATAAACAGAACAATTTGTAAGCAAATCAAGCACAATTTTCAAGCTGAACAGGAAGATGCGAACATTGGCTGCCAGGCAATTATAATGAATGTCGGGCAATTAATTTTGACTCTCATTAAAATTTCACACCATGATAGGTGATAGCTGCCGTAGCTCACAGTCAGGTGCATCACAAACATGGGCCATAATAATTAATGTGCTTTCAATACATATTATTTGATGTAAAATTGAAGCGGAGCCGTTTCGACTTTCCCCTGCACACGTGAGCCTGGGAGCAGTCTTCCCTGGCCGGTCGCAGTCATGATTTTTTGTAATTAAATGATGCTCTGCACTGGCTGCCGTGCATACATTAATTATAAAATCAGCAGCGTGCTTGAGAACAGCACAGAGGAAATCTAATGAACGAGATGGATAGGCTATTGTGCATTCACAGGCACTGATCATGATCATGGATTTAACAAGTAATAAATACATACTTGTTGATAAATAGAATCAAAGTATTGTACAATGGTCCAGTTATATCATAATGACCATGATCCTGTCATAATCCCATTTCACCAAAACACCTTATACAATATCAATCCGAACGTAAGCAAATTACCCGTGAAGTATACCTGTTTTTTTCTGAGAAAATTTCTCCAAATATCCATCTCTCCAACTTCTACCTCAACAGCCTAATCAGGTGTCAGTATGAGGTCAATATGTAGCTTTCATCGAAATGTTGTTTGGCAAACTTGTCAGTCATTCCTAATACATGTCACACCTGACCTTGGATTACTGTAATATCTGCATGATAACTACATAAATATGATCAGGATGAGATTATAACTGTCTTGTCATTTCTGATCATCCCTTCAGACAATATTATGTACATATTTGGCCAAATGGATAATATTATTCCTTCTTATATAAAATTGTTATGATCTTTCTAGGTAATTCAATATTGTGTATACATATATTGCCGTTCAATTTTCATACAAGAACAATAATTTCATATTTATAGAAAATTGTGCAATATCAGAATTCATTCCATGCACAGAGAATGGAGAGCGTATTTTCTTTTTGTGCATTTCTATTTTCTATTTACGTAAGTATCATAATAATTTTTACAAACAATTATTTACAACATTGTAGTCAAGTGATGGAATTATTTGTAATTGAGTGTAAATAAATGTTAGGTACATGTACATGTAATTACATAGCCATGATAATCAATATATACATATATTTTTTTACATATTATTATCATTATTATATACTAATATAAAATAATATATTTTGAAAACTTCAGGTATTCACCTTTCAACATGTATATTTATATATTGTTTTAATTGTTATTGTTGAATAAATTGATTGATTGATAATCACCAGTTACTAGTATACTTACACATTCAATACAACAATTCTGATGACTGAATCTTCATCATGTCCATTGTTATCAAACTCTTGATGAGATCGCACACACAGTTCATGGCGTCACCAAGCTTTTCATATTGCCTCAATTTAAAAAAAAACTTTGTCCAAATGATTACTCCCGTTACACATATATCACAACAGCAAAGTAAAGGTAATATATTGCATGTAATCCAAGTAATAATCCACTGAGATGAAACGGAAAATGGTTATCAGACATATCCACACATCAAGATATCAACTTCTATTTGCTTTCTCATCATGCGCTCTGAAGACAGACACCAAAGTGTCGCACTCTTCAAGGTTTCCACGACAACCGGAGAAAACCTCCGATGTTGGCCAATTCTAACACCTCTCCTCGTGGTTTTGTTTGCAGATCGTCCTCTCTGTTTTTTTTCGCCGTCGGATGTTCGCTTACGTTTGTCACGTCCCAACGATTGGAAGATACAAGTTGTCCTGTACTCCGCGAGTTACACACGACTACTACTGTGTCCCGATGCACGACGACGAAGCCATGCTCCATACACGGTAAACATCACCAGGCCATATATCGCTTAATGTTCAAACTATATATGCCATATACTAGTGAGATAAAATGCCTTGGGGTCATTGTTACTGCTTTGTGTATGGACATACCTTGTATCAACTACATCTATTCCTTACTACAGGGCTGGCCAGATTGGCACTGATGGCTAATGGCGAGTAATAAAAATATTATGTAAATATTTGTCCGAGTTATTAGATCATGCTGAAGAAAGAGTACAACCTAAAGACATACGTGAAACATATACTCGCTCAATTATAGTTGTTTGTTTTTATTGGGTATTTTTTGCTTCAAGGAAAGGGGGTCGGGGTGGTACAGTGTTCAAATGCAACATGAATGCATTCATCTGGTCCTTTCTGCCATCAAATATTTCTAATTTCACATATCTTTATTATGACGTAATCTAACTTGTGAATTCATCCTGTCAATCAATGTTCGGAAAATTTTGTACCAATATTTTTAATTCAGAAATGCTTTCAAATTTCTATCATTGAGAAATATAGGAACAGTATTGAGATATAAACAACATTTTCACAGGTAGAAGACTTGATAAAAAGAATATTTTCATACGGGTATCAGTATCACAGACCTCTACATAGAGTATCCAATAACAAAGACATTTGTCATAATTAGTCATATTTCAAATCAATTTATTCGATACACTAGACATCAAAGTATCCACATACAGACACTATGCTAGCATCCTTGATATCGAAACAGTATGTTCTCTCCTCAAAAATCCTGCTATTAATAGGTTCGTGTGTGCATTATGATTTGTTCAAGCACTCACAAGGTGGCAGCACTGTTTCTGCTCCTTAGCACAAAATTCTAAACCACTCAGTAGGTGGCAGCACAGACGCCAGATCAAATCTGGGTGGTCATGCTCAATCACATACAAATCAACAGCCTACTTCAATCATGGTGAATATGAAAACAACCACTTTGAGTACATGTTTATGATAAGTGTCATTATGATTTGATATATAACTCAGTTATTAAAGCTCCCTGGGAGGTAAGATATCACCAACTGCCACTCAACTTTGTTATGGCCTTTAATGGTTCCTGTAACCTAACAACTGCACAGTGTATAAGCTACCTACTGGAGTAAAGTTCAGCATTATCTTTGCGTTCAACTGATGTTAACCAAATCCATGCCACTAGTACACGTAATGATTTTTATAATCACTATGGTAATGACAATGTACAAAAACGCAACTAAATAATTGCATGTGTCTAATGTAATTAGCGTGGATGTAAACATAAAGTCAAAAGTGAAATTCACATGATAACAGTATATTTATTTAGTCTGTGTGAAACTCTACTAACTATTTGAACATGTCCAAGCATATTTTTGAGTTACAGTAATGGCTAGAAAGTTTACGGCATGATTCATAAATCACAAAGGCTTATCATTTTTTACGTGCAGTGTTAGATTCCATGGCTCAAGAGGTGCAATTCAACCACTTCACATTTTTGTCCACCTAATCAAATTGAGACCAGTTCTTGGATAACAACACATGCCATAAATCCCTAATGATCCTGAACTTTTGGCCATCACACAGTTTATTCTTCCATAAATCACTCTGTCGGGTGTGGGAGCTGCCGCTTTTATATTCCGTTGGACATTTTGTAGACATCGCCTCAGACAAGACACTCAGGAGGCTTTCGTCTTTGACCTCTAAAACCCAGCTGGTACCTGATAAAGCGATATTCAATGCTGCTTAAGACGCACGAACCAGGCCTCAGTGCAAGATGTCTCTAATAATTTGTTGTCAGCTGAATCTATCTATATTAATATGCAACTGCATAATCCATCAGTATCTAGATCTATGCTACTAGTATTCAGCATACATATTCAGTGAGTACATACATTTAAATTGAAACCATCGTTTTGACAACAAATGCATGTACGCTAGCTATTAAAATATTTTGATGCTACGAAATTGTGTGAACTGTTGTATGTAATATTGATAGTTCTAATACTGGTAGTACTATGTGTAATTGTACATGGTAATCGATTGTTCAACACAATTCAATAGACAACCTCTCACGGCTGGGCTGTCATTTACATTTGTACACTTATGGGGTAATAATACATCGTAAGATGACCCACCCTGACACTGTAACTATACCATGGCAACCACACCCACTCACCCCAGCTACACCACCCTTCACTTTCCCAGCACACATTAATTAACTACAACCGTCTCTTCAATGGGTTGAGATATGTGTCAAAGTAGCTTTTAGCACATCCAAATTCAATTGAATGAAGTTTTCTGTTGTAAATTGTCTGTTTCAAGGCTTCAGATTTCTGTCTTTTATTGTCCATTCAGCTTGTTCAATTTAGTTAAGTATTTAACTGACCCATGTAATTTTATCCCTGAACCCATCCCAATGCCTGAAAGTACCTTTTCAACCTTAATTAATTGAGTAAAAGCTATAAGAGTTGATCGGCATTAATTGTACACACTCATTATAGGCCAAAAAAAACAGTACTTTCATAAAATGGAATGAAATATTCCATTATACTCTTTGAATTTATACCCACCATGCATAAAATACAACCCCCCCCCCCCCCCCCCCCCCATCGAGTTGTTTCTAACTAGTCCCTGAACTATTCTAATAGATACAAATGGGTCTGCATAAAATGTGTATTGCACTTTGGTATACATACAGACAAAACTGTGTGCTGGTCATTTATCATGCCAAAATCATTTATCATGTTTAGGCTCATCACGCAGAACATTTGACAAATGTTGTGATCCAGGAGATAGAAGTTCTAAAATTAACTTTTAGAAGTGAAGGCATGAAATCAGGAAACTGTCCAATGTTTCTTGGTTTATATAATTTCCAGCTCAGTTTACAAGCAAAACAAACTTTTTTGAGCAATTAGTGGATCTCATTGTCTTCAAAGATCCGAAAACTACACCCGATAACCAAAGGCAGGACCATCAAAACAGCAAAATGTTCTAAATAACTCTTGTTTATCAGATGGAGGTTTTCCCGTTTTTTTGCCATCCGTGGAAGGAATCAGAGCACTTCTATGGGGAGAAGATCATTACCAGCCGGGCGTTCTACACCAATTACTCCCTCAAAAACATCAGCCACAACTTCAAGGGCCCTCCTTGGATGAGGTCCAGGACTAAGTCTTGTACGGGTTCCTCCAAATCCGGACCAACGGATCGGATCGGGAAGCTATGAGGATAATCTGCTGTAGCCAATTATCTCAAGGTGCCAGTGCCATTTACACCTCCACTTTCGGAGGGCAGCTAGGGAGGCAATTGACTACAAAGGTTCGCCCCTTTAAATGTGGCTACAATATACTTGGCAGAAATCTACTCATACTTGTAAGTGGGCAAGGAGATGCTACCAGTTATAGGTCTGTGGATGAAAGGTAGCTGATTAGGCACAAAAGATGCTACCGCAGAGGTTAGAAGGACAACTATAAGTGGATGATCTGACAGAAATCACTGCTTCTGGAGTGTTTGCCACTTCTTCGCTCCTACTAGTACTTTTTAAAAAACAGCTTTAAAAATCAGCTATCATAGATAATCTCACTTGAGGATGTTATCACAACCCCATCCCTATAATTTTTACCAGAAAAAGCAAAAGAAAAAGTCCCTTTAGCATATATTTTGAAATTTCAGGGTGATCTACAATACCTGTAGTCAGTGAGCCGTTGAGAAAATCGATACAGCGATCATTAGCACAGGTCAGACCCGAAAAGGCACAAAGTACAGCAACTCATTAACATGATTCAAGAATCATTTTTCAAGGGCCTAAGTTCAATGTGTCAGCAGGTCGAACCATTCCATTAAGCACATTCCTATTAAAATATTTTGCTTCTGAAGGTGCATTCCTATAAATAGTAATTACCTTGAATAAATTAACACACAATTTCTATGGGAATACACTTAGATGCCTCTTAGCAAGCTCAGAAGGACTGTTACATCAGTTAATTTAAAACTATCCCAGGCTTCCCACTGTTATACGACTCTCTCTCCACAGGCATTTAATTTATTGTCCAAATCAACCTAGTAAAGATGGTTTGTTTGACAGCGGCTTTAGACCGTTATTGCCTGATATTGGCTGCTTGGCCACTTGAAGGCCACTTTACGGGAACCCTTGTTGTTCATAACTATCAGAAGCAGGTACCTTGGGTCTCCTTGACCAATATCAGAGTCAAAACACAGCCACAACTTGTAAGTGCTGCCTAACAGAGCTGATGGAATGTTAGTTATTGTTGGAGCCGGGCCGTGAAAGTCTGAAATGTCGGCAAGATGATACACACGTTTATTTTGTCCTTTCCTCCACAAAGGGAAAAAGTATTTCCTGGTAGAGTAAGTAAACACAAGTTGCTCTACCTTGATATATACACCTCAGACACTTGGATATACAAGTACCATGGTAATACTGCATACTGTACAGGACATTTTGTTATCATTATATATATATAGGTATGACCTGCAAACATATCACGGTAAAAGCAACCTTGTACACCCAGGAAAACTGCCTCAGTCAGCCTCAAAAACTCAGGCAATCAAACACTTGAAACATTCCAGAAAGAAAATCCGAGTTAGTTTAAGAATAATATTCTACACATCATGGACATTATGACATAGAAATATATCTTTTCCCTACATCTTTTCATTTTCTTTGTCAGTCTTCAAAATGAAAAATGTTGTTTTGAATAGGATTTTTTTCCCATCCCCCTGTCCTTCAAACCATGATACTTCATATAGCATGAATCCTGATGTTAAAATACATCGCCACAATAAATGAATGGTTACTTATCACGCTTATCATCATGTAACCATAGCAACAACACTCATCTATTGTCCCAACCCCGGCCTGGAGGCCATGGCCCATATCTGTCACCAACGTTTCTTCAAGATATAAGATATAGTGCCATTATTCAAGCTATACAGGCATTGAAGTTACCCTGCATGGCAGTGCTAAAATGCGGCTCAATAGCAAAGGCGCATCCCACTATTTCTTGGCTGTATACAACGTGCGACGTACATTATCCAATAAAGTACAATACAGCACCCCCTGTCTGGTTGAACAATGTCCGACTGGAATTTTCCACAATAAAAGCTATAATTAAGGTTTCACACTTCATACAATATGTGCTACTTAGGATCAGTTCGGTTCAACACATAAATTTGTATGCCTGAAATCATATGTATTTATGTGGTCATGCATCTTATTGGCAAATTCATGACGAACAGTTAAGTTGTTTGGTGCATTCAAGCTTCAATAAATAGAAGAATTAGATCATATGTGGCATATAATTATCAGATTTTTATACAGTTTTGTGCCTCACATTGTAATTTGCATGCTCTAGATTCATACTCATACATGTATACATGATGTATAGCTCATAAAGTTTCATAGAAATTTCATACATGATCAGCAACCATGACTGATCAATATATGATGTTCACATCATCAATTTCGCTCATTCAGAGTGAAAGTACATCTGTCATTATAAATGTCAGACACTAATACCATGAACTGCTCCCGACCACTGTTGAGATTTCTTGGTTGCACGCACGAATTCCGAGGAAGTGCATGAGTTGAATGTGATGGGTGTTGTATCATCAATACCCCGGAGGGGTTTGTACCATCATGCATTCAGAATAAATTTGTGAAAGTTGAAATAAAAATATAATTTCAGAGGTTAGAATAACACACAAAATCTGCACTGCATCATACAGATGACGAAATATTGAATGTGGTTCATGCCTGACTTTATGTGGTTCATGCCTGACTTTTTGAAAACATAAATTCACTACCTGATTCCACTTGTGACATTCGCACATCTTCACCATGTGTAAGTTTTATTCACACACGCGATTAAAGTCATTAAACATGAACAAAATCCCTAAATATATGTATACCCACAGACATAGAAGCACCAGTCTTGCTTCTAATATTCCATTAGATCCCATGTACATGTAATTCACAACCGCCCACACCTTGATATAAGTACACTGTACTCATAGTACTGGACTTGGTTTTATGTCAGAAGAATACACGGCTGCGACAATTAGAACTCTTGAGACACCTTCATGGCTAATTTTCCATGCCCTTCCACAAACAAATTTACAAGAGGGTAGGGTTCATGCAGCTCTATCAAGTGCAGAAAGTGAGCTGGTATTTGAAGGCGTACGGCCTGAAAACCTGTTATGTAAGTCATTGTGAATGTTAGGACAGAGATAAATCGTGACATATGTTTGTTCGTGAGTTCTGTGAACATTTTTATAACATGACGAAGAATTTTTCACTGTCGCTAAATTTTGTTCACAGAATTTTGAAAATAGTTTGCATAATAGCCCTTTAAACCATGTCAGCATAGTCAAATCTGGCAATTTGTGATATATCTTTGTCGCTTCATCATGCAACGATATCTCAGGTACCAATCAATAAATCAGAATGACATTTACATAGCAAGAAATGAATGCCAACGTCATGTGATCTCATCTATAGTACATTTAGGTAGTAATGAACCAAAATCATCGATATTGTTTTTTGATAGCACAAACTAAACCCCAACAATGATAATATTGTCCTGGTAACATACAATAGTTGTATACAATAAAGTTAGATACACATTCGATTATAAATGGTGTATGTATATCATGAATTACAATATATTCAGAATTGCCAATAACCCACAAAAACAGAAGAGGAAAAAACCTCCGTGAAAAATCAATAAGTGGCTCAATACACTGTGCCTCAACAAGGGCAAAAACTTCCATAACATATTGTCAACAGCACACCCGGGGGTTATATTCAAACCGTAATTTACAACATACCAAAGGGCAAATTACATATAGGTGACAATTGGTCTGTTGTCCACACCACTATTCACTGTAGGAACCCTACTACCGTAACGCGACGTTACGGTAGTCCTAACGATGGCGGAAGGTATTAGCTTCGAAAAATTATTTCACGATAAACTAGGTATTAGGCAGGTTTCGCACATAACACCTACACGAGGCGAAATGTCTAGATATGCTTTGTAGTGTGGCAATATGATTAAACTCTGAATCTGATCGATTTGCGAGTAAAAACGGTTTGAAATATGCGACGATTACTACCGTAACGTTAGCGGCCCACTACCGTAACGCCAATTTCCAGATTTCAAGTACTACCGTAACGCTTGCATATTTATAAAATTACCATGATGTAAAACTTTGATTTTGATCATACTTTAGGATTTTCGTTATGGATAAATAATACAAATATTGTTGTAGATCGATGATCATAATCATTTTTTGGGAATTTGTCATGCATATGTAGACTATGTGAACAATATATCAGGATACATATGTTATTACTGCCCTTTGACCAGCCATTCGCCAAACAGAATTTTAGAGCATGTTATTGAACATCATTCAGAGTCTCATTTTAGCATCAGACTTAGATGTATAGACGATGAATCTGGTAATGATTCACGGTGTTCCGTTCACTTTGGAATGAAGTTCAAGGCTTTAGGTCCTGGTACGATTTTGACTCAAGACACTTACTCATAAACTGTAACTAAAGAATACCTGGTATCCTAACAGAAATTCAATAATCGTTACAGCTTTGTGAAGATGATTTTTTGGGGACGGTGACAAAGCTTTGCCGTTCTTCCGTGGATACATTGCGGTTGGACCAGTGGCGACCTTATCAAGTACACCTCAAAGTTGAAGTTCATCTTATACCGTACGTTTAAAAGTTTGACTGACACCAAACAGAACATGGTACATAAATAAGGATTCACTCTTTCATAGTATGCATTATCTTTTGATATGATTTTACAGACGTCGATAAAAAATCAAATGTCAAAAAGAGACCATATCTGATGCATATCACTGTGCGAATCTATATTCATAATTGGTGCCAATTAAATCATTGGTGTAAACTTCATAACTTTTTCCTCAGACGAGTGTGTAATGCTGTGCAACGGTCAACGTTTGCATGTTCGTGTAAATTATACGGCTCGGAATACACAAATGTATCTTTACATTTTATATATTAATACGACAACGATATATGGCATTGAAATAAATCAAAACATCAACATCATTATCTTAGTTAAGATAAAAGTATCTTGTCAATATTATTACCTCACTCATACCTTATCATAAAATTAGTACAACAAAATTTTCTACGCTGGGGTAACATTCGGAAATATCATCATTCAATGTATGAACTTTGCTTATTTGCTTACTTTGCTTATTTGCTTGCAACCCGTTTTCAGTTATACACCAGTTAAACACCACATTTCGTCATGTTACATGACATCAAACAGTATCAGTAGTATAATATAACAATTAATTGTACCTCGAAATCAATTCCGTATATGCAAGCTCCTTATATTCGAAATTCTTATCTGAAACGATGCAAAAGACATATTACGAAAGACCTAGTATGGGACCAAGATTAACGTTACGGTAGTACATGCTTGGCGTTACGGTAGTACCCCGCATCTACTGATCTGACGTTACCGTAGTAATCACTTGATATTCATTTTCCATTTTTTGACTAATTAAGAGCAATTTTCCCACAAAACAATATGCCAACAGATGCGAAACTTCAAGAGGCATCAAAGCACACCGTCGGAGAAGAGTGACATGTGTTCTATAAACGATAATCTCAAGAACACCAATAGAACCACTCGCCTGCCGTCATCGTGCCGTACTACCGTAACGCCGCGTTACGGTAGTGGGGTTCCTACAGTGCTATTGAACCCACGTAATAAATTGGCTTTATTTTTAGGGGGGTATAGCAACAATAAATAACAATACAGGTAAGTAATGCCATACAAACATTATTAACAAAAGGAAGACTGGAGGGTTGTTTTATATTCGGTGTGGCAATAGGTACATTTTGTATGCAAGGTGACAATGTGTTTTTCGCATCAGTGATCGCATTTGACTTTCAGGATGGACAGAACAAGCTTTTTCAGGAATAGTGTTATGAAAGCCATGATAACAATAAAGGGAATTTTCAGTATTAAAAGAAAAGACAGGAAATATTTTCTTACCTAAATATAGTCTAAATCATATGTGAAGACATGAATATGGTCATACGATATTATATAAATCCCATCCCATTTTAAATCTACCTGTGACTCTGTGTCGGAGATGTAGCCGTCCGTGTCGACATCCTCCGGGGAAGAGCCGCAATACTCATACTCGGCAGCGAGGCTCCTACATGCTCCACCAGACCCTCTCTCACCAGCTCTTCCCCTGGTTCCCATGGCAACTAGGGGTTCCCAGGCCCTGGGCTGGAATTCCGTGGTGTGTTCCAAATGGTCTTGCCTGTCCTCAGGATGCTGGTAGAATATATACGTACTCTCATGTGTTCCATGATGATATGACCTTGGATATTTAGAGGTCAGTGGTTGGGGACCTCCAGGAAGATGTCCGTATTCATATTCGTGAGATGTTACGGCATCAAAATCTTGATGGTAATGATTAGTTTCTTGCTCAGCTGTGGCACCGCCATGATCATGTTCAGGCACATGTGTTCTACTGGGATGATTTCTGTCATCTCTGATGTTGTTCAACTGGGAGTTGTGAGAATCCACTTCCACCAAGTCCACATTTCGGCCATTCTGGATTTCCGCACGACCAGATCCCAGACCTTCACGGATGTCTCGTACACGTAGAGCAGAGATCCTAGACTTTGGTCTGACACATCTTCCATTCTGATTTAGACGTTCTCCGCTCTTATTGTATCCATCTTCTCCGTTATTCTTGACACTTCCATCAGCTGATTTATGATGACCATATTTGGTTTCAACTGCGGGATCACTTGCTTGACAAGGCTCAGTCCTGATGGAGCATGACTCACTCTCAACTACTATCGATGTCACATACTTTCCAATGTCCGCCATGATTATTACAGTTTCCTCAAAATAATATTATAATTACCGTGATTATCGTCCAAGATTATACAAAATGATGATTTAAGTTGGATGGAAAATACACATCTTTTTGTGAGAAATAAATTGATGAATATGAACCCTGAGCCAAATGAGGTTGGACAACACGCGGGGCACAAATGATTATGCTGCAGAATATCACATGATGCTGAACATAAATAATCAATCTGTAAGTTCAAACTTGTTTTTATAGTCATTATTGATTTGCGAGGCCCAATCTGAACCTGACTGAGCCTTATACATAGTGTTCAGCCCAGCGCCAATTAAATTTATTGGGTCTGCGGCATGCTGCGTTCATGCACGCTCAGACAGCGAGGTTTGCACATCCCAGTACATGACTGCAGTAACACCCCCGATGCAAGCTGCCGTCAGATTTTGAATTTCATTTTTTTTTCATGCAGTTTCCTCCACTTGAAGTAGAGACTTCAATATTGGCAGATATGAAATATTGATTCGGTATTTGAATCATAACAAAATATCGTCTTTTTCTGCACTTGGAATTTCACCCAAATAAATGACAAGGTGAAACATCATAATAGTGATTGATGATAACGACATATACTTTTCCATTGGTCCCCCCCTCCCCCCTCCCCACCTCCAATTACATTTTCCATGATTTCAGTAAAAACAGAGATTGAGGAATAATAATCTAGTATGAATCATAATATCACATTCGCATTACTGTTTGGATAGATGGGATGTCGGCCCATCATCATGATGTTAAACACGTTAGTATATGAGACTTTAAGTCAGATGGTAAATATCCTATTTTATATTTTTTTTCATCTAAGGGCTACCAATTCAAAACAAAAATATTTCTTTGGACAGTGCACAGCTACATGATGTACACAA
Source organism: Terebella lapidaria (assembly GCA_949152475.1). Classification (NCBI taxonomy): domain Eukaryota; kingdom Metazoa; phylum Annelida; class Polychaeta; order Terebellida; family Terebellidae; genus Terebella; species Terebella lapidaria. Next base: position 22,331,922 of record OX424558.1, on the reverse strand, counting down.
GGTACATTTTGCATAATTTAATAGCCTCCTTGTTGTTTTAAGTTCATTTTACTTGCACTCATTATTCCTGAAGCTATACGATATCAGCATGATTGATTCATGGAACTATTGTTTTCAAATCAGCACCCAACAACTATTCACACCGTTACGAAACTTTTTTTAATACTTTTTTTGTCATCAATCATTCAATTTCAAGCACGGACACCCCACTAAAATGTGATACAACATAGAGGCTGATAGGTGCGATAGACGAGAACTGTCACAATATATTCAGGGTTCAAGACCTCAGATGTCACAGTATGTGCTAATTACCCCCCTTTGGTTCAACTCCATGGCATAGAGAAGAAAATAGTCCAGCTCTGCAGGTATACAACAGAGAGATAGGCCACCATCCTAGTTTGTGTGGTTGAAGTCCCTGCTTGTGTAATTATGTATAATTGCTCTGAACAGTGGACTAGTGACATGTTTTGATCAACCCAATTAGGGTCTACTTTTTTCTTTGGATGAGCAGACAAGGATGGTGCATCTCATTATGTTTTGTCAAATCACAACAACAACAAAATCCATGCACAAAAAATTGCCTGAATTATAATGCAATTATTCTGCTCAGCAAAATAGCTTTGGGGTAATGTATTTACATGATTGTAGATCCCTACATTCAATAAAATTCGAAAGTTTGTTTCTTTTTTTCAATGTGACTTTGAGGGAATTTTGAATCAATTTCCCCCAAAGTGTATATATCCCCAAAGTTTCACCTGTATTTATAACCTGAATGAAAACTTCAGCATAAATACTCACCACACGTCTGACTCCATCGGGCAGGCTGAGTACGACTTGACATAGTCCCCCAGCGCCGGTACTAGACCTCCCTCGTCCGTCCCTAGTGGGCGCCACCGCTGTCCCCGTCAGCACCAGGTCCGTCACAGAGTTGGAACGCCCTCTGCTGAAGAACTTGCCGATTTTAGATGACGTGCTGGCGTTTTGGTGTGGGCCGCCATGTCCTGTGGTGACGCCGCCGTTGATCGATGGCACGGCTGAACTCCGGCGTTTCTGGGATGGAAGCGTTGTAGGAACGGACGGCGACAGACTGAGAAGTCCATGACTGGCTCGCCGGGTACTGGAGTGACGTTTCCATGGAAACTCCATCCTATCCCTTGCCCGTCACGGTCAGAGTTAACTTTCTCATAACAACATTACAAGATGATAGAAGTTGCAATCTACATCTCTAGATCGATCTTCAACATGTTCAATCTCCTGGTCAAATTGTTCTCTTATTTCTCCAGTGATGTGGCATACATATTGCATGTGGTAGTTATGTGTATTGAAACATGTCTATCCCGAGTAATCTTTCATTCCACAATGTCACAATCTTAAATATCAATAGGGGTCGCCATTCAAACTCAATGTATCATTCAAGAAGGCAATTGTTCCACATGCATCCGTGCAGAAGACGCTTCCCTTTCAGAATAACGTATTGTCTGCGGTGCCCACTGTAAATATACTCCCTGTCTTTGCTTTGGCATAGACACACTCACATTCTTCTTGGCAACAAGGTAGCAATTAGGCGAGTGTTATTGGCGGTCTAGCCCCTTACGTATGGAACATTGAGCAATGCCTCCTACCCTATTGATTCCACGCCAGTCACAGATAAGAACTTCATGGCCAATGCCCTCGTATCGTGAAGACCCGCCTGTTATCTGTCTGTCTGACCAATGTATCGGGAGTTACTTGCGCGGAGTCAGTCAAGCGTGAAACTGTCAGAAGGCGGGAGTATGGTAACGTAAGGGGGCAGCACATGTCACTTTTCAAACGTTATGATTTCCACATAATCTGTTCAGCAGAGGGCAGCACCAGATGCATTTGCGCACAAACAGCTGGCAGCAGTATAATTTCACCGTAATTACGACTGCCATACACTTCCATTATAACTATTTTGTTGTGTTTTAGTGTCCAAACCTGGTGAATGCAGTATCTGAAAGCCTTGTACTTGATTTCTCACATATAAGAAATATCAGCATAATGTAATATGTTGTAGGAATAAATATTTCGCGATAAGCACTTGACAGACACCTTGCAAATAGCATGACAAATATTAAAACATTCAGTTGTTTCACAAATAAATTGAATTTTGTCCCTCTGAAACTGTTTTGGGGTTACTTAGTTTCAAATTTCAGGCAAAATAAAATATTCCGTTTTCTATGAAAATTGACCATTGTTATAATGTGAATGTTTTATACACACTATGTGTGGTACTTTGCAATTAAAAATATGTTGTTAGAAGTATTTTATTCAAAACAAAGACAATTTATGTTCTCCACAATTCACACATTTTACAAAACAGAAAATATTTAATACTGTATGAAAGTATGAACAACATTAACTTCCTTAATAGTCACAGTCATATAACAACATCTAATTCGAAGCACCTGTCCGATAACAAATTGGAATTCACCATAAATGAAATGCAAAAACTGAATTCATGATTACCAACAAAGAAAACAACAAACAGATCAAATGACTCATGTTTTTGAAGATAACAATTATTTGTTCAAAATTAGCATGTGAAACTTCCAATATTCCGGGTAGTCTTAAAAAATCCTTCCACATGTTTCAAACTTCCAGCATAATTCTCACTATATATACCAATATATTCATTTACATGCAAATCAAAGAACAGAAATTTGTTTGCATTCATGCCATAATACACTACATGTGTACATATGTCTATACATCTATGCCTAAATAAAACTCACACTGCTGCTTTTATTTGAAGACTGTTAGAGAGAAGCACTGTTTATATTTCACACAATCCATTGCTACTCCTCTGCTGGTAATTCCCTGTCAGTTCGATCCGCCCAGCTCAGCCCGTGCGTACCTTGTGACTCGTCTTCCTCAACCTCATACGTCTCCTCAATGATAGCACTGAAACAGGCATTTTGTAATACTTACTTCTATGATAAACACCACTGTTTATTATAGAGGTTAACACATTACAATCAATAATCTTTAAACAACAACTCACATCAACTGTACGATAACTGATCTGTTATCAGGGTCAATTATTTCGGTATGTATTTGTCTCTACAGTAAACACTGTTCATTATAGAGGTTACCATATGGCACAAAAACATGATTTGTACTGTAACTGACCTGTTGTCAGGGTCGGGTCTGATGTAGCTGATGATTCCCTCCTCAATGAGGGGTGCGTATGCAAGGGGAGCATCCGGACCCAATAAACGGAACTGATCCTCAGGGAACAAGTCCACCTCCAGCTCCAAACTGGTCGACTGGAAGGGGAGAAGGTGGGGAAATCAGAAGAGTTATTTACCTGGTTAGACGATTGTGATGTATGTTTACATTGTTCCATGCATATGCATATGTTCGTTATTCTTGGAGAAACACTACGATGAGAGACTGTCATGATGAAGTCTATTAAAGAGACCTGTAGGTGTACTGTTAGTTACCTTGACAACAGCTGTGAGAGTCAGGGATACCAGTAACTCAGTCATCTTGAGAGTGACATCAGGGTCCCAGGACGTTGGATCGCCAGCGATTGGAGGCTCAATACCAGAGAGGACACACTTGAAGGCTTGTGTGGGGAGCTCCATCAAGCCTTCTGGGATCTCTCGCAGACTTGAACATGCAAAGAACTCAAAACTTTACCTCAGTAAGGCAAAAGGCAAATGTATCCAGAGACTGAAAAGATGAGCAGATTTTACCTGGATATTGGTAGATATTCCGATGACCCATAATCCACAAAGAGTATTCCAGAGTAGTCATCAGGTTGATGGCCTGTGCTGAGAACCTCAGCACGGTACCAGCACTCGTCCTGTGTGTACTTGGCAACACACGCCATACCTACACACAAGGCAATTACAGGGATTTATCATTCTGTGTATGGTGATACTCGAGACACAGTCACACATACAGAGTGTATGTCGGGTTGCTAACGGGTTAGCAATCATTATGTCCATTGAGCTAGTGAACGGGCCTTCGAAATTTCCAAAAGGCATTGGGCAAGTTGTAACTTGAATTTTAGCGCGAACGAATTTTGTAACACTGTTGCCAACACAATATCTGGATATTTTCTCAACACAATCATCATGCCAAAATCTGTGTGTGTCAATGAGTCTTCCTCCAGATTACATTACCCCCTCCCCCCTCTCCCCTTCTCTCCTCCCAACAAATACAAGAACACACCAGGTCTGACATTGGTGAGCTGTGGATAACTGTCAGCACTCATGTTGAGGATGGCAGCGACCTCGAGCAGGTGGTCCAGCTGGTTGTTAATGGCGACCAGACTCGGCTCATCGGCCCCCTTCTGCTGCTGGTGCTGCAGGTAGACCTGTAGGACAGGAGCAATGGAGGTGATAGCACCAAAAAATTCGGACAACATGACATATAACGGCATGCAAAGTACCTACGAATTCAGATTGTGCATAAAAAACTACGACTACAACTACGATTCTTCAATTATTTTCACTTGCAAAATCACTGACTGAGTTGGGGTGATCAACTTGTGTCATCATGACAACCAGCACATCAGCTTCCACTGGTGGCCTTGGCTGTGTGTACGGACTTGGTACCTGCCAAACATTAGCAATATCAGTTGAACGTGGAAAGAACAAAAACTTATCTGCGTTATTATTCAGGTGCAAGTGGGGCAACACATCGGTGAAATACCATTCATAATTGTGCCTGACCTGTCTCTGAGGAATGCCATAGAGTTGCATATAATCAGTCCTGGATACATTCATTGTTGCCATGGCGTTGAGATCTGTCGCCTCCTGATCTGTGTGTTGTCCGGCAGCGTTATCATACTCCTGGGACGACCGGTGAGCGAGATTCATGGATACCATGACGTCCGTGATCATCCGTCCCTCGGGCTCCAACAAGTCTACAATCAGCGTTGGGCCGTCCAAGACATCCTGTCAGAGGTCAAGTACAATATTGATTTTGGGAGGTACATGTACAATATCACAAACATAACCTTGGACGTGCATCTGTTTAGTTGAGGACTCGTGCGAAATATACGTGCCTTGATATGTAGGGTCAGAGTTTTGTTGACGATCAGGTCGTGTATTTTGGTGAGAGCAGGTACAGGCCACCGCATGGACTGTGAAAAGACAACAACAACAACCAATCCCACATGAAGACATTGGTACAAAAATATTTCTTGCAGTGTTTTAGTACCAGAAATGTTGGCAATAGCACTTACAATGCCGTCCTCGCTGATGGGTATCACTCCGTCGAGAACGCACTCATAGCACTGTATTGGGATGTCTGGCAGCTCTACAGCGTCTCGGAGCAGAGTCGGCGGCATGATTTTGAAGTCACCGAAGTCCACAAACAACACCTACCAAAGCATACATAGTCCATGAGCTTCAATCAGTTACCAGACGGAATTTCACCAAGGGTCATCCAAGGCAAAGTTCAAGGTCACCAAAAATGGCGATATACACAACCTCCTATTTGCTCATACTACAAATCTGAGCTGTACTTTCAATCAGCAGTTAACTGGATTGACCATTTAGCTGATCATTCGGTTATCTGATCAGCATGATCAGGAAACATCTAGCATCCATACAGGGCACTACATTGAAATAAAAGGCTGGCTTGATCTGTCAAGCACAGAATTGCCACTTGCATACCGAACGTCCCTCTGTTTCAGAATTGTTTAAGACAAGCTGACCTTGTAGCCTATATCGGTGACCTCAAGGATTTTTCCTCGGTAAAACTTATTGTCATCGACGTATTTTGCCACCACAGCCTGTCCTGCCCTGTACACTGCGTGTGGGTTGGGTGCCGTATTTTGGTACTTCGAATCCAGATAGTCCATCAGCTGGTTCAAAAGGCTCTGTTCTGTAATGGACAACATTTTGCAAGCAACTACACGACAATTGATTACATGATATTTGAATTTCATTGAATCATCACTGGCCCCCATATATTCTATTTTCCTTTATCAACATAACATGAGCAGTTATAACAATATTTTCTAAATAATTTTTGACTCCATCATTATTTTTCCTACTAACTCACCATACTTCTTGTTGTCAAAGAGTCGATCACTCATTTGGAACTCATGGACTTTCTCCACCCTCCATCGATTGTACACCGTCTCCACCATGTCGTACTCATGCTGTGCCTTCACAACTATATCATAGTGTCCACAGTCGAAGAATCCGTCTGACACGTAGGACAGGATGAAGGACGGGTCAGTGTCCTTGCCATAGATACGACGGGTGATGGGGGACTTGAAGCCGCCCATGTAGAGCTCTATCTGGACTTGAAATGTGAGGCACACTGCTTGAATCTCCAACTCCCCGCCGTATACTCCCTCATGCGACATTTTCAGTATGTACTCGTCCTTGGTGGACTGCAAGAAAAACAAACAATTTGGATGTGACAAAGATTCATAGATTAGCAGAAGGCAGTTAAATTCGACACCTAGACATGTACGATTTACAATTATGTTTTTCACTTTAAATATACAATGAGTTGTTGTTTATTTCAAAGTCTGCTTTCATAGAGAAGACGACTGTTGCGAAAAAAAAGTAACCAGGCATTACTCACATCAACAGCAAGACCTTCAAAAAGGTACCAGTGATGTAGAAATGTGTTGACGACACCTTCTCTCACACGTCTGTGTTCATCTTGGTTAGTGAATATCGCCTGGGCACATGCCCGGAACAGGCAGTTGCCATCCCTGATGATTTTAGCACGGTGCATGTTCATTTTCCTAAAGTAAGCATTCTGAAGCTTGACCTCGATCGTGTTTTCCTTCAAGAAGTGGCCGAGTCTTCCCTCAGGATGATCATCTGCAGCAGTTGACATCAAGTTTTCAATCAAGGAAGGTAGGAAAATACACAGACTCAAATAAATGTCCATGAAATCGAACTGTCATCATTTTCACAAATCATTTATAAAAAGGTATTGAAACTCCCCAGGAAGAACTGATCACATACCTGGTTTGACCTCCTGCACAAAGACATGACAGTCATAGTCGACATACGTCGGGACAACCGTGATCATTTCGGATGTCGGCATCTCGGCAGGCTGGTAGTCCAGGAGTTCACAGGGTGGTGATGGAGCCGGCGACTCGGACGGTCGGGCGAGAGGGGGCGGAGTGCATGAGCCACTCTTTACGGCAGACTCTATTGCGTCATCAGCCTGCACTTCTTCTTCTTCTTTTTCTCCATCCTCATTGACTAGAGTCACATCTGCAGCAGGATCGTCACTTGTTGATTCTCTGGATTCATTGGAAGCAATGATGTCCTCTTTGCCTCCAACCTCACGCGAGGGTTCCTTACTCGACCCTGTGGCTGCCTCAGAAGAGGACTCAGTTTCTGAAAGTGCCTTGGATTGATCCAAAACAGTCGAGTCCATTTGATGATCTTGTACATATACCACAGGGGGCACTGCTGTAGGGTGAAGTGTAGCGAGTTCAATGCGTGGAGCAGTCAGCTCACTGATGCTGGAGCAGGTTGGAGTACTGTTCAAATCAGACAAGACGACCCGGCCGCAGAACTGACCCCTACCTTTCTTCATTCTGAAGCACACCAAGAAAGAAGGCACTGAATTGTCGATCACCGATATAAATATAGTCCAGTCATACAGGTGAACCATGCTTGCCATGGACAATTCTATGCCATGACCATTCAATATGAGTTTAAACTACAAGTTAGTGGCCGCACCATTTTGCTAAATGTTTGAAGTACACGTGAACAATCCCAAGAACTGACCTCTTGGGCAGAGCGAGGCCTTTCTCCAGGATGAGTTTCCCCACACTGATATAATTGATCTGGTTCCCAGTTAGGGCATCTCCCTGGATGACTTCCTCCTTCAACAGGTCCACCGCTACGGAACCTTCCTCAAAAGCTCCCTATCATACAGTGAGCATACCTTTGATTTGTGTCGTAATTATTGTGTATCAATCTCTGATTGTGTATCAGTTGGGGGGAGAAAAATCTGGTATAAACCAAGCTAGAAGCAGGTTTTTGCATAATGTCATTTTGCCATCTTCTTGTTGTTACCTTGGGAATGATGTACAGGATTTGGTCCCTAAGGGTGTCATTGAGGAACTCAGCAGAAGTCCTGCTCCAGCGACTGATATCCCCCGCAGGCTGGATGTCGTCGATATGGCAACGGAACACAAACTTTTGCACACCTTTGAACTGGTCGGGCAGGTAACGCAATTCTGACGGGGGCACGGTGTCATGGCAACCAAAATCGACGAGCTCAACCTACGGCCAAAACGAGTCCCAATGTGCATCATATAATTATCTGATAGCAGAAACCCATGGGCTGATATCATTTGCATATACATCCATGCAGTATATACAGCACTTAATACAGTTTAAATTTATTTTTACATTCACCACACAGCTTGCTGTAGCATGAGTCTTAATACCTTGATTTTCTCCTTGTCTGCAAGTGTGACAATTTTGCCGCGGTACCACAGATCATCCTTTGAGTACTTGACGGCGCAAGTGTCCCCAACTTTCCAATCTCCGACATCAGGAGCCTCATGGGTCTTCCCCAGCACCTCAGACAGCTCTCGCATCATCCTGGCATGTCGAAAATCAACACTCACTGGTGGCATAGGGACATAGTCAACATGTCACTGTAGCAATATATTTACAAACCGAAGTATTACCGGTAGGTGAAACAAATCTCTTACTTTTCTCGCTGGTCCTCAGTGTCAGCAAGGTGCATGTACATCTCTCCCGGGGTCACGATGTGGCTGACCTTGACCTCTTGGTATGGAGGCTTCTCATTGGCTACCACTGGGGACGAGGTCACCCGCTCAGGCTCAGGGACAGAGGGAGGGGTCGCGACAGGTGTCATGAACGCAGAGCTGTGTAACGGTGCTGCCACCTGTCATATGAATGAGACGACTTGAGGATGAAAGGCACAGATTTGTTTACGCAGTCTGTGCTCCATTCGGGTAACATTCAACAGATGCTTTTTAAAATATTCAGTTTAGTGATACATCAAACTCATGGAGTATTTCATTGCACATGACAGGGTCAGAGAATAACCAGCCTACCATCTGCTGTGGAGTAGTGCTGCGGGCCACGCTGCCTGCCCGTGCAGCAGTGGGCGGGACCAGGGGCAGTTCAGGGCTGGCCGGCCGAGGCTGTGATCTTGTACGTCAATGGGAAAAGGATCACTCAATTACATCAAACATGTTATTATTACTGGCAGCAGTGTCAAGTTTAGTTTCTTTACCCCAAATTTGTACCCCAAATACTTAGTTGATAAAGTATATCTGATTCTATACAAATGAACAGCAAGACTTATTCACATTTTTTTTTAGGAATAATGGCAGGTGCCACATGTGAGGCAATGAACGTGATGAATGCTATCTGTTTTCGAGAAAAGGAAATCTTATGACAATGCGGAGCTGGAAATATTGAAATTGGGACACATGTATATTGATAGACTGTACCTCTCCTTTTTAGAGATGAAAGATAGTACCAATATGTGCACATTCAAAAGAAAGAAATGTTCTAGAAAAGAGTAGGTAAGTATGATGTATCACAGAGTAGACACAAACAAGTAGCATATATATATTATGTGAGCCAAATGTGATTGTAAACAGCAAACATCAGCAATGTACATGTATCATAATTCGCCAGGTACATTCACAGTTGGATATTCATTAAACACAGTCATGACAATTAAGCTTGTGCAAGAAAAGAATCCATTTATTGAAGAGTTGGTGACTGAAGAAAGCATTGCATAAGTCCAGATATGAACACAGTGTCACACAGGCCAACAAAACAAGAGGTGGAATATTTAGGCCAGCAAACATCAATCAAGACAGTAATTTGTGCAGAGCATTTCGCTTCTTACCGTCGTATTCTTTTGGAATGTTTAGTCCTACGACTGGTGTATAAACACAGCAGAATTATGAATACACGACACAAAAATCCTCAGTACACATGTACATGAGCCTTTCAACAGACAGCTCGCTTTGGCTTTACACTCAAGCTTCAGTTCAATCATTGATGGAAATTGCTGCTAGACGATTATACAACTCACCCCGACCCCGAGCTCTTGGCCTCTCCGATCTCGACGACCCATTCGTTGTAGCAGACTGGTTTGTGCTTCTCGCCCCCCTCTTCTTCCTCAGGAATCTCCGTCATCACGACATCAATCACACCTTGGCTGCTCACACCTGGGCGAGAGAGGACCCTTGCTCATATCAGAGATTTCAGACAGTTTCAGAAATTTCATATCATTCTGCACAATTTTCAGATTACTTTCAGGCTCTACTTGTATAAATGAGCCTAGTTATTACATGCCAGTTACAGGAATCTGAGATGTATGACATTAGTTGCCCGAGCCAAAGTATTTTTGCCATAATACCGTATTTATTCAATTAGTTCGAACACTCTAATAATTCGAACACCAAAAATTATTGAAGACAATAATTTTCATTGACTCGTTTAGTTCGAACAGGCAAATTTACGATCAAAATTTCGATTGAAACAACGACTGAAATCAACTTGTCGGATGCCAAAACTGACAACTCACCAGGCGGCAGCACTACGAAATGAGTCATCAGCGATATATTCGCCAGGTGGCAGTGTTTGCAATTAACAATATGAGCCATAGAGGCACATTATGACGGGCTCATAATGTACCTCTATGATAAGAGCAGAAATATTGAAAGCGCGGACCTCAGAGTGCCAGGCGGTTTGCAAAGTTTTTCCGATTCGAGTGACTCGACTGCACATGCAATATGACTAGAATTTAGTATCAATGTGAGATTATAAACAACAGTTACCGTGCGATTTAGCCGCCAGTTATTCGAGTTTTCTAAAAATGCTAGTTGTCTGCGGTTGACCTATCAATCATACAGTACAAGCCCTAGTTCCAACCACCATGATGAACGGTATCTGTCAACTCCCGTATGATAAATCTGGGTTTGCGGTTTTTTTCCGTTTTGACGGACGATTTTATCGTGAATCTAATAATTCGAACATTTCAAAATTTAATTATTTTTAGCTGTTCGAACTAATTGAATAAATACGGTAATTCCAAAGAAATGTAAATGACATAAAATTTGGTTATAGGGGTAATGTATATCAATCAGTATACTAGTATACATATTAATATATATATTGCCAGTTAGTATTTTCAGACCTTTGACGTCCAGCGTCACCTTCTGGAAGCAAGCTTTCATCGACAGCTCCTGCTTCAACTGAACAGTACACCACATTGAGACAAAGGTTTCCAGAACTCATTGCACATATGCATTATTCAGTGATATTACAACGTGGGATAGTATGACAATATTCAAACATACCTTGGGGGACCAGCCTGCCTTCTTGTCGCTAGGTTCAACATCCACTAATCGACAGTGGATGGCCTGTAAAACAGACCGAATAATATTCGATATGATCAAGTTATGAACAGCTTGGAGGGCCAAAATATTCTTCATACAATGTGCACAAACATCCCCCACTAACACAAAGTCTGACAAGTTGTAGCCATATAAACTTGATATAATCAGCTTCATGTCCTGTTAGATTGTTGCTAACCTGCATGGGTAGTTTGAGGAATCGGTCATGAATCTTCTTCAGCTTCCAGTGAGAGACAATCTCTTCGTTTCCGTAGTCAACGTACTTGATCCAAACGTTCTGATGACCGGGCAAGTCGATGACTCTGGCTCTGTACCATGCGCTGTCGTCAGTGAACTGACACACACAAACCATATCTGTAATTGCAAGGATCGGGCAAAGTCAGCAGAAACACAGTTAATGCCTAACACAGATCATAACGGGAGATCAATTGATCCCAAAGTATATTAACTGGACAAAGGAAGCATCGATACACATAGTATAATATCACTCGTGGTGTGTTTCGATTATCATACTTTATAATGTGAGTGATAAATACAAAACTGGTACAACTATCAGGTTGCAATCAATACAAGATGATCAGCCATTCTGCACGGACCTTTCTTAGGAGTGAAGATGGTGTACTGATCACCCGTGTTTTCATTGTAGATGTCTTGTATTTCTGTCATAACTTGGTGCAAGTATCTGGCTTCATTTCCAACCTATAAGACACAATACAGCACCATTAGCATAAAGAGCTGGTGAGAGCTATGGAGTTCAGTTTTGCACAACCCCTTCATTCACCAGCTGTATGTAGATTTTGTCTGGAGATTCCACAAAGCTTATCAAAGCTGTGGTGATGGCTCCTTTGTTGGGAATGTTTGGACGGATGAATGACTTGCTCTGCTTCTGGGTCACTCCTACGAAAACAAACAAACAGATCAACTGCCAGTCAAAAGTGAAAAAGACTGCATGCATTTAGAGCGACCATTGACGTACCCGGTGGCCTTAGCAACTGTGGACTCACCCCCAGGGGACACCGGGACCGTCATCGGGGAGGTGAAGGAGGCCAGCTCCATGAAGACGAGCATATCTCGTACGGAGACTGGTGGATCTTCATCGATGAACGCGAGGCCGGGCTTGCTGAGGTCCACATACATCACATCATCATCTTCTGACAACACCTGGCGCACAGAAACAGGAAGTTTCCACTTTTTTTCAAAGTCGACATTTATCACATACCAACCTCTAAGATAAACAAAACTGTTTACTGTAGAACTCGAAGTGTGGCAATAAACAGGCAGTCAATCGGCATTTATCTATCTCTTTCGAATGCGAAGATTTCATTGCTCAGCAGAGTAAAAACTGTTCACTTCATCAATATCACAATACCTTCAACTGCATTGGTTTGTCAGCGTTCATTCGAACAAAGGCACGTACAGCTTCTTGTGACCACTCGCCATCCTACAGAACAAATATATTGACATTTGTGCGCGTCTATTGTAGTACTTCTCAAGATCAGAACAGATGTGACAAAACACTAATATATTTCCAGAGATATTGTTGTTTACCGGGTTGGCAGGAACGATGGACTGTAGGGAGCATTTCTTGGACAGTTGTGGGACCTTCATGAACATTGGCTTGATGTTCCGCAGGCTGAAAATTATCGAGTGTAAATGCATGAGTTGCTATATTCCAGCTGGAAGAACGAGTGCTTCATACTTCACAGAGCAGAACACTCACTTTTCAACGAGAACGGTGTCGGTATTTCCGTAGTCAATGTAGAACACTTCCACAACTTCCTCCTCTTCCACGACCCTGGTAACCCGAGCACGGTACCACGTGTTCTTGAAAGTCGACAGCACAAAATCGCCTGAAAATATATCAAAGTCCATCAACCATAGTTCCAAACTTAAAAATAGTTTTTCTATTTTCCTACAGTTTCTCAAAGTATCATTTTCATGAATCTCTCTCGCCTTATCCATTTATCATATATCATAAACGCTGTTCTAGCATGACATTGTAATATGCCAAATATTTATGAAGGCACTTACCTACATCAACTTCTTCCGGTATTTCTCGCTTACTTTCCGGGCTTGAACAGTACTTGGCTATTTTACGCTGCAGCAATTTCAACCGTTCAAAGTCATCCATTCGCTGGACCATGAAGCAGCAGGGGTTTTTGATGTGCGTCACATAAACCAGTTCTGTCTTCACTGCAGATCACAGGGACGAAAGTCTATGCATTACTTTTTTTAGTGATAGCTGAATCAAAATATAAACAGCTGTGCCCCGCTAAATAAAATGGAAGAAACATAGAATTTGCTTTTGACCAGACGTTCTGTCAAAATCTACGACAAAGCTGGCTCTCCTCGTAACCCCCCTTTATAATCACAGCTTCATTGTACTATTTAATCTGACAGGATAGCAATTGTAGATCACACTAACACAGGCAATAGGTAACTATCTGCAACAAGGAATGCACTACATCCATTTTGAGAAGTTGCCGGCTACGGCAGTAACAATGCCAAAACCATAGTATATCCAACTTGTCATCTGGAAATACAATAAATGAAGACTATCAGAATGTTGGACTCTGATGTACATACAAGGTCTGATCCAGACTCTGCTGGGCTGCGGCAGCTTGGCTTTGTTGGAACTTCTGGATGTTCTTGAAGACTGACTGGTCGCTTCGCTTGTTTGTGAGAGGGAGTCTTCGTTGTCTGTGTCCAGAGTGGCAGCTAATCACGGACAAAATCATGAAGATTATACAAGACGAACTATTTGTACTGGTTTGTCGTTTGCATTTATGAGAAATTTAGATAACACCAATCTCTTTTAGAGAAATCACTATCCCACAGCTCAGATTCACCATGCTGATCTCTCAAGGTCACACTGGTCTGGTGACGAGCCAGACCCAACTCTCTATTGCCCCTCCATTACTTGGATGTTGGCGAAGATGGCAGTCTTTTTTAAAAGTTCACTGTACAATCATATTCTGATTTACTTACATTCTGTAGTGACGGATAAGGTGTCAGAAGCTCCACTGCCGAGTGGAGCATCGAAGATGCTGGGCTCATCATTCTCAGCGATATCTGACGGGACTTCATCCAGGGACTTCAGTGACAGTCTACGGGGAAGACGAACATTCAAAGGGTGTTAACAACAGAGGTAGAGGGAATGATATTTTGGACAATTCCCCTCATTGATAATGCATAACTGTGGAATATTGACTCACCCAACTTGAATGCGACCACTCAGGTTCCCAAACTGGTTGATGACATCAAACAAATCCTTCTGGAATGTGCAGCTGCAAAAAATCCAGGGAAACATTATTGCAAGATTACAAATCAACATTTACAAATACATGTAACATATCTTGCTGGAAATTATTGATATTCATCGAGTAAAACAGACTGATTACCTGATTGGTTCCTCAGGAAGATCGTCCATTCCTAGTTTCAGTGCGATACAAGGCATAGATGTGCTCTGTTTGAGTTTGGCCAGGAGTGCCTGAGCATTGACTGCGGTCTGATTGCCTGCCTGGAGCACACGGTTAGCCTCTGTAAGCAAAGGTGAGAAGTCAGTGTCTATGAGGCATCGTCATGGTTCATATTGATGGTTTTAATATTTATCTTACTTCTGCCTTTTCAATTAATAGGAAGTTTTAAGTTATTAAAACCAGTATTTATTACACACTTACCTCTATAATAAACACTTTGGGTAATCTTACTTGGCTTTCAAATAAGAGGGAAATCGTGCCATTAAATTTTTAATGGCAAACTCTCTTAAACTGGTCGTTCTATGCCCCTCAGTCAACAGTCATTCATAAAAGTTTCTTGACGAAACTTGACTGTGTCAGTGGTCACTGAGAAATCTTTCTTGACGAAGCTGTTCCACCGGAACCGCCATTACTTTGTCCCCCAAAAGGTTAGGCTGGGGAGGCGGGAGGGAACATGACCGTGTTTATTATAGAGGTAAGTGTGTAATAAATACTGGTTTTAATAACTTAAAACTTCCTATTTATGTCCACACTTTGACCTCTATAATAAACACTTTGGGTTATATCAGAATAACCACAGGAGGTGGGCTAACCCCTCTCCCACGTCAATGAACATCATTGAGGCATAGAACGCACATATTCAGTTGAGCATGAAGTTACTATTAAATTGAGTTTAATTTCGCCCTGTAGTAATTCGTTGAGGGTTTAATACCCCCGACGAGTAATTAACAATTAGTTTAATAACATGGGCGAGTAACGAACATGAACAATAAAGAATAGTACCTGGGTAAGAGAGTGAAGTCGTAGAGGTGATTCCCCCGCAGTTGTCTTGCTGTCGGCGGGACAACTCAAAATTTCTTTCACCCAAATAAGAGGGACAACCAGAATCTCCGAGACGACCCGTCCACTAGAGATGTGCATATATACACGTGCAGTCCCTTATGTACATCATTTACAGATGGACCTTATGCTGCGCGGCCACCACGGGTCCAAGGCGGTAGCCGGAGTCGTCCTGCCAGGTCAGTTCCCTGCAGTAGAAGGAAACAAACGTATTGTTAGAGGCCCAAGTGCAGGCCTGCATGACATCGGACAATGCAACATTATTCATGAACGCGAGAGACGACGCGAGCGCTCGCACATCATGAGCCTTCACGCGGAAGGAGCCCGAAGTCTTAGTTTTGGATTTTTCATAGCAGAACAGGACGCATTTCTTAACCCAGGACGAAATCGTTGCCGGTCTGATATCTTTAGAAAATTTCTTCTTAAAGGCAACGAAAAGCAAACGTTTCCCGACATGGAGCTCCCTCGTGCGATCAACGTAGATGCGCAAGGCTCTAACGGGACACAGTTTAGCATCTTCCTCCAGGCCCGGCCCCAACGAAGAGGTAAGGGACGGGATAGAAAAGGACATAGACGGGGTATGAGCTAGCTGAGTCTTAGCCAGAAACGAAGGGATAACTCCGAGAGTAACCGCGGAGCCATCTTCCTTCCAAAGAACTTTGGAAAAGTCAAGAGCATGAAGCTCACTTCTCCTCTTCCCCGAAGCTAAGGCCAGGAGGAACACTGTCTTGAACGTAAGGAACTTAAGCGACGCTCTCTCCAAGGGTTCAAACGGATCAGAGAGAAGACAATTTAGAACGAGCGATAGATCCCAGGTCGGGACGGGATTCCTCAACTTGGGTCTCTCCACCACAAAACTATTCAACAAAGCGGACAAACTTGCATCCTGACCGAAATCAACCCCCGTTTTAGGTTTAATAGTTTTGGCAATCGCAGTCCTATAGCCTGCGAGCGTAGAGGGGGCTTTCCCCTCCTTGAACTTCTCAAGGAGAAACTCGGAAATCACAGGAGCAGTGACCTTGAAAGGACTAACCTTCCGGCCACGGCACCAAGCACAGAATCTCGTCCACTTGGATTGGTAGACTGCCAAAGAAGATCGTCGATTAGTTCGGGCGATCCTAGCTGACACCTCTCTTGAAAAGCCCTTCTTTCGGTAACATCGCTCGACAAGAGCCACGCGTGTAGCTTGAGCGTGCCCGGGGCTTGATGAAAGCGATCTGACCGCGGCTGTTTTAACAGATCCGACCGGTCTGGTAGTGGAACTGGGCTGTCCACCAACAACTCCAGAAGGTCCGGGAACCACGACTTCTGTGGAAGTTGTGGGGCAATGAGAATCATCCTGCTGCGATGAGCCTTGAACTTGGCTAGAACCTTGTCCAAGAGAATGGCAGGAGGAAAGGCATAAAGAAACATCCCGTCCCAATCTAGGGACATCGCGTCGACCGCCCATGCTTGATCGTCTGGGATCGGGGACACAAACGTCGGAAGCTTGGTATTCCACCTCGTGGCGAACAGATCCACTGCAGGTCTGTCCCACATGTGACAGATCGCCCGGAATACTACCGGAGACAACGACCACTCCGTGGCCTGAATCTGGCCCCGACGAGACAAACGATCGGCCCACACATTCATATAACCGGGAATGTGCCGGGCCCTGAGCGTAATCCGGTGGTGGAAGCACCAGGTCAGCATCTCCACCGTCAACAAACACAGGGACATGGACTTGGTCCCGCCCTGCTTGTTGACGTAAGCCACGACCGTTGAATTGTCCGTGGCGAGCAAAACCACCTGGTCTGAGAAGTGGTGCTCCCAATGCTGAAGCGCGAGAAACACTGCCCTCATCTCCAGCACATTGATATGGTCGTCCTGCTGTGACCGAGACCACCGACCCGAAATCTCTTGATCGTCCCAGTGAGCTCCCCATCCCTCCATACTGGCATCCGTAAAGAGATGCCTGGAGGGAGGAGGCGGACGGAATGGAGCGCCCCGAAACAAATTGGCCGGGTCCAACCACCATCGCAGGTCTCGAACGACCTGGTCTGACACGTGAACCAACTGGGCCATGTCCCCCGTTGCCTGCGACCAGTTGGCATGAAGCTGCAACTGGAGGGACCGCATATGCAAGCGACCTAGAGGCACCATCTTCTCGGTCGCCGCTAATGTACCGATCAGAGACTGCCAACGCGAGGCTGGCTGAGGAACCCTGGTTAAGAAACCGCGGGACTGCTCTGATAACTTTGACCGACGTTCCTCCGTCGGGATAACATAACCGGAGGTAGTCCGAAATCGATACCCCAAGAAAACGAAGTCTTGACGAGGAGATAAATCGGACTTTTTTTGATTGATTTTGAAGCCCATGGACTGACACAAATCCACAACCCACTGGGCCTGACGAAGCAAAGTTTGAGGGCACTGATGCCTGATCAACCAATCGTCGAGATACTGGTAGATCACAATGCCGTTCCGATGGGCCAACACCTGTAGCTCCCGAACGCACATCGTAAAGATCCAAGGGGCGGTGGACAGACCGAAAGGCAACGCCCGAAACTGCCACACCTGGCCCTGATAAAAGAACCTGAGGTATTTTCTGACGGACCTCCTCATAGGCACGTGAAAATAAGCATCCTTGAGGTCGATTGTCACGACCCAAGCCCCTAAGGGCATAGCCGACCTTACCACCTCCGCCGTCTCCATGGTGAAGGTGGGAATAAGCAGATAACGGTTGAGAGCGGAAAGGTCTATCACCGGCCTCCAACCGCCCGAAGCCTTCGGAACTACAAACAGGATACTGTAAAACCCCGGGGAGCTGCCCGAAACTGGTTCTACCGCTCGCTTTTGAATCATGGCCGAAATCTCGTCTATCAGCGCCTGACGCCTTTCCGGGTCGTGAGGCAACGAAAAAACCCTTGGAGTGAGCGTCAACGGAGGAAACTGTTCGAACCGTAGACCGAACCCCCGACGCAAGGTGGAGACGATCCAAGGACTGGCTCCTAGGTCTCGCCAACGAGGCCAAAAACCTCCTAGTCGCGCGCCGACAGGCTCGTTTATATCCAAGATATTTACTGGAGCGAGTGAACTTGGAGACTCGACCAGACGTGGGGGTCCCACGAGAGAAGATGAGGGTATTACCTGACTTCTTAGCCCCTGCTGGCTTTGCTGGGCTAGCTGGACGTCCGCGACCGCGACCTCCACGTCCACGCTGCCCCCCTCGCTGACCGCCTGCAGGGGCCCCACGAAAGGGCCGGTCCAGGGCCTTGCCTTTACCGCGCCCTACCGCTGAGGACCCAGCACCAGAGGAAGCTGACTGCTGCTGCTGCTGTGGGCGCTTACGCTGCTGCTGCTGCTGTAAAAGCATGCGGGACCATCTCTCCATAGCCTTAGACTGCATAAGGGAAGCGTCCGTCGAGGCCTTAGCCCGGTCCCGCTCCTCTTGACGAGACTTGAGGGCATCCACCTCGAGGTGAGCGTCCACAGGGAAGAGAAAAGGAGAGGCGGGCCCAGACTCCGGGAGAACTGGATGACCACGGAGCTTAGCCAGCAACTGGTCAGGGACCTTCAAGTCCAGACGCTGGATCACGGAATCCCTCCGCCAAAGCTCCGATGTCCACCAGGCCGTGCAATCTAGGGAAACCTTATCCGCCACAGCCTTTCCCAACGACTGTAAGAGTCCAACAGAGCCATGGAGCACATCTGCGAGTTCAGAGCGATCGAGGTTCTCATTGTCCATGACCTGCTCATAACACGACGTCGTAGCCAGCGTGAGAGCATGGACCATCCAATCCATCGATGAATCCACGGCCACGCCCAAACGTAAAGCAGCCTGGAAATCCGTCAACTGATTCCACGGGAGAGAAACAGTCTTAGGCACAGAGAAAATCTCCTGTTCCTGTAACTTGGAAGGCTCTGCATCCAGGAGTGACGAAGAGTAAAAATCCTGGATCTTAGGCTTAGCCGGCAAGAGTCCAAGCTGAGGACGGCCACGTTTCGCCGTTTCCTCCACCCTAGCTGCCAACATGTTCCGAACACCCGGTGCTACCGGAAAGCGCAAAGCGTCCCTAGGGACCTTGGGCTGCTGGAGATCCCGCTCCGTGAAAGAACGTGCCCGCTTGGCTGGAGGTGGGGATGTTGACGCCAGGTCCGGCCACTCCTCCCCAGTAAGCCTACGGACGTAATCCAGTTTATCGGCCCACGGGCGCTTAAAAGGATTATTTGACTCCTCCTCATCCTGGGAGCCGAGATCATCCTCACGGAGGCGCTTGGGACGAACCAGACCCGAAGGACCCGGCAAAGGCACAATGCCATCTTCCTGAGAGCTGTAGGGCAAATCCACCGAAGACTCCGCAGAAGGAGACGCCGCCGGAGGGGCCTGAAGCCGCTGGACATCAGGAGCCTGGCGCGCCAGGAAAGAATCCAGCCTGTTCATAACCTCAGCCCTCATGGCTTGCATCTCCGCCTGAAACTCGCCTCGCGATAAAAAATGGGAGGAGACCCCCGGAATCGTGGACAAGGGAGTGCGGAACGGTGCCGTAGCCACAGACAGCGCAGAAACCGAGGCCGAAGGTGACGCAGACGTAGCCGCCACGGAGGCAGAAGCCGAAGGAGCCGCAGGCGCAGAATGCGTAGCATCCACTGAACTTGTAGAGGCAGTCGCCTGGGATTCCATTGGAGCCGACGAAGCCGGGGGGTTGGAAATCCCTGGAAGGAGGGGAGATGACGGGACCTCCGCACCCTCAAAATCCTCCGCAATCTGCGGGAAGAAACTCACGTTAGAATCAAATGACACAGACTTGCGAGATGATTTGATGGAAGTAGTAACGCGAGTTTGTGGACGCGAATGCCATTGGTTAACTATAACCCTGGGAGACAGAGGATAGCCGGGCCTAAAACCCGTACCCGCCATTGAGCTCCGCTGGGATAACGGCCTAGGGGATCCACACCCCGAAACACGGAACAGAGGTGAGGATAAAGGCCGAAACTGGTTCCCGGGAACCGATGCACGGCTCCCGGGAACCGGTTCCCGGGTCCCGAGAACCGGTTCCCGGGTCCCGGGAACCGTAGGTACCGAACCAGCCAGAGTGGAGACAGCCGTAGCCGCCGCCGCCCCAGAGGAACGTGGCAAACCCAAAGCAGGAAACCGGCCCCCGGGATACGGGTATCCCGAGGCGCCAGACGCCTGAAGTCCACAAATTGAGACGTTGACGGAATTGAACCTACGGGTAGAGGACACCGAAGGCCGCATCCGAACGGAGCTCAATGCCAGGTAACCGGGGTCTATGGGCATGTTTCGGCCCCTTGCCCGGCTACCCTCAGGCGGGACAGGGTTAGAGTTAACCAATGTCATACACGAAGTATGAATTGAAAAACTCGCGGTACTACCGCGGTAGTACTGGTTCCCGGGAACCGGCAAGCCGGGTCCCGGGAACCGAGGAAGGCTGAAAGAAGAGCATAAATCATTACTCACAGCAGAAATCAAATGCAGCAAAGATAAATCCTGCTCCTCACGCTTCTGTATGGCCTGTTTATGTCTAGACCTAGCGCTAGAACTAGCCGAGGGACTTGGAAAGGGCGGGAGAGGTTTACTCATCCTTTCTTGTTGAACGGCTCTAAGACCACGCAAGTAGTCCGACCACTCGTCGACCGACCAACTCCCACACAGACCACAAGTCGCCGTTGGCCGACACAAAGATCTGCACATCCAGCAGGAAACGTGCAGCTCCCATTTCGGCAAAAACTGCTTACAACCCGCGCACTTCATCTGGAAAATTCCAACATGAAAGAATGGGGGCGGGCGATAATTGAGGAAACTAAGTAACACTCGAGGAAATTACCAGTTCCTCAACCGAAACTAAACTAAACTACTCTAAACTACAGTAGCTGTACGAAGTACACTAGACTGTGAAGAAATTCCGTTGGAAAAACGATCGTATTCCAAGAGAAAGAGTGAAAACTCCAAATTTGAAAGCCTAGCAAGATCCTTTGAACTGGCGCCAAAACCAGGGACAAAGGTAATGGCGGTTCCGGTGGAACAGCTTCGTCAAGAAAGATTTCTCAGTGACCACTGACACAGTCAAGTTTCGTCAAGAAACTTTTATGAATGACTGTTGACTGAGGGGCATAGAACGACCAGTTTAAGAGAGTTTGCCATTAAAAATTTAATGGCACGATTTCCCTCTTATTTGAAAGCCAAGTAAGATTACCCAAAGTGTTTATTATAGAGGTCAAAGTGTGGACATAAATATAACTTGACACCTGACACTAAATTTGTAGTCGTGGTAACTGCTCGAGTACAACATTATACCTTTAATGGCTTGATCTAATCCCCACATATCACTCAGCAGTTTAGAGCGCTGAAATCATGAAATGTTTTCGATCATGATCAAAAACATGAACGAAAGTTTCAATTTGCTGATCAGGAAACTATATAATATTTACCTATAGATATGAATAAACCCTATTATTATTATCGAATGGTATTTATCAATGGTAGCACAAATTTACTGACCATTTCCTCCAATGATCCACTGACTTCATATTTTCGATGAAACTCTTCGACCAACTGGGCTTCCCTGGCATGAAAAAAGTATACTAGGCATGTAACGATAAATCGATGATATCGATGATCGATCGATTGTACTGGGCCGAGCGATGATCGATGTGAAATACTTGGAATCAATTTTTTTCATATCGTAAATTGTTTCGGATATTTTCGTGAGTGGGCAGTTTTGGCCGTGCGCCTTTTTAAAAAAAGCTAGTTCTTGTTTTGTAGCCTCGTATGAATACATCGAGAGAACTCCTACAGCACGTCTATGCAGCCTGTGTCAGACCGGTGGGTGCCGACCGTAATGCAAATTGTTTTCACCGCATGTTTCCGTCATTACTCAATTGCAAAAGACAAACGACACCGAATTTATGCAGATTTTTCAAAAGGATTAGGCGAAGTATATTGCTTAAATTATGATCTAATCTTGGAGATTGTTGAGGACTATTTTTGCCGCGTATGTGCACCGTGTAGTGTGGATACACATGAGGTGTGAAATGGCTCCACATTTGATGATTCGAATGAAACTTCTTCAAACATTGCTATTTTTGACTCGGATCATCAATTACCAAACAACTTTTTTGGACTATTATCAAAACCTTGTGGTTAATTCATTTATTTCTTCCTGTGCCCTATAATACATGCTAACCCCACCATCGTATCATGGCACTAGCGCCTCAGTGACCGCGGCGGTTCCAGCCGATATTGCCCATCAACAAGCGCGAGTATTGCAGAGTCAAGGGTCAGATTCGATGATCGATGATCGCTCGGTGGAAGGCAACGATCATCGATATCAAAATCCCCCACCGATTTACATGCCTAAAGTATACCCAACCTGGATCATTTTCATGCAAGTGACATCGATGGAAGTTACGAGCAAATTGTAAACTTAGTAGAAACTTAGTGGTGAAACGACAGAGAAGTCACAGAAAGACTCCATCGTGAAATATTATAGAGGATTTCTAGAGAAGATCTATGATTGAGGTACAGGATGGCAACACCACAAAGTATCTTTGAAGCATTGTTCAAATATCTAGAAGTATTCCACTGGTACAAAGACTAATTGCACAACAATTACCTGGCCTGAAGCAGACCGTGGGCCTGTCTGAAGTGCAGGGAGATATCGTCTAGCACCTTGTGTAAGCCAGGGCTGCTCGGGGAAGTGGCACTCAACAACTAAAATCAACAGCGAGTAAAGTCAGATAGCAGTCACTGTGTAATCTAATATGTCAAGTGGATTAACAAATTGTCATTCAATAGAGTAGAAAGTAAAAGAAATCAACAAACCTTTTCTGACTTTTTCATCCGTCTCAATACCGTTGTACAAACTTGCAGAGCAGGTTCTAATTCAATCAGAGCCTTTTTGTTCTGGAATTTAAGACAGTTGTTCAATTCCAATGAAAACTGTGAGCAATCGAGGAATATCGTCAACGCATAGATGTATTGACTATGTTTGACATGGGCACTAACCTTGTCTTCCATGGAAGAGATGGCATGTTTTTTATGTGGACCCATGATCACACAGTGAGAGCAGATCGGTGTCTGATCGTCTTCACAGAAGTACTCTATCGGTCGGTTGTCGTGTTGTGAGCAAGTGCTCGGAAATATTATTCCTCTGAAATATCATAGCAAATAGAATTTTTAGATTTTCTTGACATTTTCTCAAGGTACCAATAGATACTCAGATACGGCAGAAATTTGACAATCTACGAAATCCTCACATGTCGCACTGGTCCAGTGGTGATGCCTGGTGCTTGCGTAAGCTCTTAGATGCTTTGTGAATCTGAAATTCCAACATAATCATCAACAAATACTGCTATTATTCACGACACTACTAAAGTATCCAGTGGATTGGGTACTATTAGATATACTGAGCTAAGGACCTTGTCAAAGCAGGTGCCGCATAAGATGCTCTCGCACTTCTGGCAGCTACAAGTGGCAGCACGGGTCCCACACTCCACACACACTGGTAACCATGGTAACAGAAACAAGCAGAGTATACAGTAGACATGGTAACACAAACAAGCTTGGTATGAGTGGGGGGAAGGGAGTTCATGTCAGAAATATCAGTAACTGAGCATTCTTCAAACAAAACAGACAGCTTACTTTCCTTCTTCGAAGCTCTCTCTTTCTTCCGAGCACTTCCTGAATTCGTGCCATCAAGTTGGAATTGGATTGTAGATGTCCTGAAAACACACACACAAATTTTGACAGATCAATCTGCATGCATGTTCAATTTTCATGGTGACATTAAGGCAACAGATCCTGACTATAAAATCATGAATATACATGGATTCTGTTTACTTATATTTTTCATATACATATAGCTTACTTAAGTCTATCCACTGTTGACTTTTTGCACTGCATCACAAGACCGACTAGATATGTGTCAACCGGGAGCCCTTTGATATTGTCATCCTTCAGCGACATCGGAGTCTGAATATAGACAGAAAACATGAGGTTTGTCATTTCCACACACTCTAGCCGAAACAAATGAAACTGGCATTTGGATAGCAATTTATATTGATATTGATAGATTTACCTGACAAACAGAGCATGTGACTAGATTTGAGGACTTGTTTGATAGTTTGGTCAGACATCCTTCGCACATGGAATGGCCACACTGGAGCAGCAGGGGCAGGCGCCCGCCGTGTGAGCCTGTGTCTAAAAACAACGAAGCTACAGTTGAACGAAGCGACAATGGAATCAAAGCCTGCTGAAACTTTCAGGTCATGTTCTATTTGTTCTATGCATGAATGTTCGTATGTTGTAAACTGCCATCTATTAACAATACTTGTTACAAACAAGAAGGAAACTATGTGTGTGAAGTGCCCAAGAGGAACATGCTCAAACTCAATCTTGTATTACCTTGAGATTCAGCACTCAAGGTCAGCTGAGGTCAAGTTCAAGGTCACCAAAAGGTGCATGCACCATCAATGACTTTGCCTAATTATTATGTTGCTTATACATTTTGATTATGCCTTGCCTTGAACTGATATATTGACCCCATGATGTCACAAATTTGTTTGAAATTTAAGTACACTGGGACTAGCCCAAGCACTGGCTCTCTCCAACCTTGAAATCAGTGGGGATTGTGGCGGAGAGAGCCACTAAAGCATGGACATCATGAGCTGCCTCTGACCAAGAATGAAGATTTTTAACCTGTGTGACTCGAAGTTCCATCTTTTTTTTTGGTCAGAAATACTGTTAAGTTTTAACATTAGAGGCACTTCGTCTTCGGGGCTTCACCCCTCAGAGAAGACAACGTTGTTTGTCAACTGGCAACTGGCAGAATCCAAGATAGATCTTGTACTATTGACAGTCACAGTAAATCAGTGTGACCACAGTGCACAATCAGTTTGCAGAATTACTGTGTACAGCGCTGTATGGACTCAATACATCGCTGTGCCGACTCGACTGTCTGTGGCTGGCCGGGGAAAGTGAGAAATTTGATCAAAGTATTTGAGGCATAATTATCGTGCAGTGCATTCCAAAAACTGTGCGGACTGTTCCAGCTAGCGTGCAGCGACATCGCTGCAGTCTTAGTTGGGGGATTTCTATGAAAAAATACAATGCAAATGTCCATTTATTTCAGCACACATTTATCGAGTTTCCGTTGATATCTCACTCGCCATATGCCATTGTGCGCATGTGCAGGTCAGAGGTCAGCTAAATATTTGCATACTAGGTCGAAGTCACATCGTCTGCCCATGCGCACGAACATGCGCAGATAATGTGACCTCGACCTAGTATGCAAATATTCAGTTGACCTCTGACATGCGTACACAAAACAGCCCAGAATATGGCGGCAGATGTCAACAAAAACTTCACGAAATTGTGCGGAAATAAAGAGTGAATTTTGTTTGGAATTTTCGGTAGAAATCGCCCAACTAAGACTGCAGCGATGTCGCTGCAAGCTAACTGAGAAGGACTGTGCAGTTTTCGGAGTGCGCTGCATGGTAAATATGCCCCAAATACTCGGATCAAATTTCTCACTTTCCCCGGCCAGCCACAGACAGTCGAGTCGGCACAGCGATGTATTGAGTCCATACAGCGCTGTACACAGTAATTTGCAGAATTGCTCACTGGAGCTGATTGCACACTGTGGAATGTCGACAACTGACAACTGTCAACAGGACGCCAACTGAAGTTTAAACTTTACTGTGCACAGCGCTGTACTGAAATTCAATACACATCACTGTGCCGAGTCGATGCTGGCCTGAGTCTGAGAAAGTGACTAGATCTATGTTCAAATATTTGGGGCATACTTATATCCCTGTAGTGTGTGACTGTGTGAGTACAGTGCTGTGCACAGTGACTGAGTGTCAGTGAGTAAGTTTCAACTGTGATTGTCATGATTGTGAACTGATCTGACAAGACAGACTGCATGAGCCTGAGCCTGCTGAGGTAGACTCTATTGACTGAATTATTAGGAGTGGTGACAGTCACATCTCACAGTGGATTCGACAAAAACCGAAATGACACCTTTTGATCCAAACGCATGACCACAGCACGGGCAGCAAGGTGTTCTATTCAGTGTTGACATGTTGAATGATTTCGTTGCAAATCCTCACGCAGTGAAAATCTAAATATATTTCAAATTCAATGCACAGTTTGGACGCATGTTTTTTTCCGCAAAAGTGCGCCATCTGGCGATCATCTTCGGCGCCATCGTTTTTTCGATCCATTCAGAAGAGGGCGCCTCAGTCAGTCTGGTAACCAGGGAAAACAACGATGGCAGGCAAAAGATCTTTCCAACTAAAAATTTGTGGTTTATTGAACGATGTCACGTTTCAATCGGCAAAATGTTGCGCCGAGGTATAGTATATCTAATATAACTTCTGAACTTTCACGGATTTCATAATTTAATCTAACTTCTAAGACAAACTCTGTCTCTGACTCCATGAGTGACTGTCACGGGTTGAAATGACTAGGGCTTCAACGAGTACAAAATTTTGTGACCGGTTACTCGTTAGCTTGTAACCGAACCGTAACCGGTTACTCGTCCAAAAATATAGAGCTAAATATTGTCCAAAATAACACCAATTTGTTTCGCATTTCGCATTTTATCAAAGCTCCGTGTCAAAAAAGGCTCAAAATCCCGCCTAAAGCTCGACATTAGACGTCATTTTCGCGTGAAAATATGCAATATTATGATGAATGAACATTCTACTTGGATTGCAGAGTGATAAATCACTTCAATTCAGTGCGTTTGGGCGGAAATTTAACTGATGTGAAGTGTTTTAGGCTAAATTACGAGGGTGTAAAATACGTTCACGATTAACTGGTCACAAAATCTGTAACCGGTTACACTCTGTAACCGAACCGTAACCGGTTAACCGAGTACTTGTTGAAGCCCTAGAAATGACCAATTATTGTCTGCATTTAAATCAATGTTAAATTGGGCAACTTCGGGTGTGCGTTTCACCTTTCCAAAAAAAAATTAGGGCTTAACGGTTGACAAGGTGTGATAGTAGAATCATAGTACTTCAATAAAATCTAGGTCACTATAGAGCATGATAGTACCAATTTTTCATAAAATGACGTTGAACAGGACCCCTGTCAATTTAGCTCGTTTTCAGATCGCAATTGCCGACATAGCATACATTCAGCAAAACCTTTCTCTACTCCAAATCTCGGGGAATACCATCGGAATTTTTGCTTTTCCCAAAACCAGACTTCCACACGCGCAAAATAAACCAGCACGTGGATCAATATCGCTTCGCGTTGTCTCCCTAGGCAACCATACATCTGGCGAAATGACGTCACTTAAAACGGAATCCTCAATGTGTGAGGCATCCCCAGATCTATTCCTGGCTTCTACCCTCACTGAGCACTCTCTATACTCTGATTTTTCTAACTTGTTTACACCGATTTTTGACGATATTTTTGCGATGCTAAATGTCATCGTTCCATAATTTGGCATGCTTCCCATAGAAGTCAAACGGCAATTCTCTGCCAAATTTCATACTTTCATCGCAAAATTTGAAGAAGTTGGCAATCTACCCCAATGTTAAATTTCAGCCCAAAACGGGATCCCGAGAATCTGAGCATATTCGAGGATTTGGTCCTGTTTATATCCATCAGGATTCGAAGTTTCATTGTAATTTTGGACCAGACGACACAATGGAGTATATTCTATACAAACATATTGATTTCGAAAGACTGCACAGCTACAAAACCGAGCAAATGCTTAAAATTATATGAGGACCCATAAATTTAATGACGGGGTTAAAATTAACATTGTGGTAGATTGTCAACTTTGTCCATTTCCGCGATAGAAGTCTGAAATTTGGTAGAAAATTGCCGTTCGACTCCCAGGTGAAGTATGCCAAGTTATAGAACGATATCATTTAGCATCGCAAACATATCAGCGAAAAACTGTGTAAACGAGTTAGGAAAATCAGAGTATAGTCTTGAAGTCTGTGAGTGTGACACAGTGAGTGTCTGACCTGGTGCAGTGTTAGACAAACAATACACTTGTAGCGTCTACTCTGACTGAGGACCAGCCCTCGCTCAGAGAAGACGATATTATTTGTCTAGTGCAGTGCCATCACTCACACTAGCATCACCATCAGCTGCTCTAAGTTACAACTTACACTCACACCCAGTCAGTGAATTTATTCATTCAATCAATGATTCATCAGGTACTATACAATAATACATGCGCACCGTTTTCATGAGTCCACTGGTTTCACTCCTCTGGAGTCCTTGTCCGTCCTGGACCTCACTCACTCGTCCCAAAACTGTCGATCGATCTATTAACATAGACTGGGTGGGACTGTGTCTTCGCGAAGCCGAAGTCGGTGAAGGCTAAAGCCGTCAAGGCAAATCTACAGCCCCTAACTACAACCCAAAACTACAGCCCCTAATATATTCATCATTTTGTATGTTTATATTGATTTTACTAAATAAACTCAATCAAGAGGGCATGTGGAGATTTCTGAGATGTTATTTCGTTCTCCCGAAGTACACATTGTAGATATCGTTCACTTGGAATTTTGTTAATTCTCTCGAACTCGGAAGTAGTATTTCCCTTGCATTCCCTTGCAATCCCTTGCAATAGATTTCGTTTGAACACTTGAAATGACATTTTGTTCAGTCGAGATAACATTTCATTAACTCTCAATATTATTTTATTTACTAGTATGTTATTATTATACCGTTATCTGGAAATAATTTTGTGCACTGAAAATGGTATTCCATGCACATGTATCAATTTTTTAGAATTCTTGTTTTGGGGGGGGGGGGGGGGGGGGGATATTATCCTTGATGATAAATTTGCTTTTGACAGTTGATTTGGTGAACTGTTTCCAGTAAAGAATAATCAGTTATGTCTGTCAATACTTTCGGTAGAGCGAAAGTCATGCTCCATGATTGAGTCAGAGTGACTCAGGATCATGAGGATACATACATGTATCTTTATACCGGTAATGACTTACTCACTCAGTGACAACCTTGCCATGATTTCTCTACTGCACGACGTGCACAAAGGGTCATGACCCCAATAATTTATTCTTCTTATTCTTTTCTGTTGCAGGATCTTCACTCGCGAAATCCAAATCTGTTTCCCTTACCAGAGATATGTGGAATGTTGGAATTTGAATGGGACCTCTACTTAGAGGAACAGAAAAAGGTCACTTTACATAACTTTCTTCTCTTTTTTTTGAAAACATTTTATTGATGGAGAATTAATTAATAGTTTGGTTATTGATCTTGTTGCTTCTTCTGAGTTATTTTCATCACCTCTGTGTAAATGCAATTACAGTTGTTGCGTGGAGAGACCTGGGTGTTCAGTGACAAGGCCATCACATTTGTGAACTCGGAGCTCATTGGTGGTCCCAAAGATTTCATCGAGTGGGCTAAAGATGAACATAACTATGAAGATTTCCGACCCCTTCCTCTATACGAGACACTTGCTGAGGAAGCTTACAAAACTTACTTGAACTCCACAAACGTAAGTGTTCTCTCAATGAGGGTGATCTGTTGTAACATGGAATATTATTTGTTGTGTGTGTAGATCTAAAACATGATGGAATCGTTCAATGTATGTCTCTAATATAAACCTTGTGAATTTCTTCTTAACAGCATGATTACGTATACATGGATATATCCATCGGGGAAAAGCCTGTCGGGTCACTGCTCATCGAGGTATGGACAGTACTCTTGGGTTCTTGATTTCTACCATTCTTACACCAATTTTTGGTGTATTTTTCGATAAGTCATCTACAGTCAGTCTTTCTGTGTTTGTACGCTCAGCTGTTCACAGACAAGGTTCCAAAAACGTGCGAGAACTTCCGTGTGTTGTGTACGGGGGAGAAGGGCGAGTCCGCACACACTGAGTACAAGTTACACTATGCCGAGTCCATCTTCCACCGCATCGTCAAGAACGGCTGGATACAAGGCGGAGGTGAGGCCCGTTTACACACATTATAAATATCAGAAACCCATAAGAGAGATCAGAAACCCATAAGAGTCTCTCTTATGGGTTTCTGTAAATATTCAAAGAATATTGATTGAACGCTGTTCTTGCTGGAACATTTTGCTGTTGTTTTATCTGGAAGTCAGCTGAATTATCATGGACAGTTTCAATTTCTAGTGTATGAAAGCCAACTGTAATCTGTACTGTTGTGTCGCAGATATCTGGATGAAGAAAGGTGATGGCGGGGAATCCATATACGGACCCACATTTGAAGGTATTACCATCTCTCAATCATGCAGCCATGAGAGCGATGTCATTCAGATACATGACATGTATTGCTACACTACAATAATCTCTTTCAGACGAGAATTTCTCGGTGTCACACACCCGCCGAGGGACACTCGGGATGGCCAACAAGGGTCGTCACACTAACGGGTCGCAGTTCTATGTCACTCTACAGCCTGCGTCCTGGATGGACTGCAAATACGTCGCCTTTGGGTTAGTTTTCACTAGGTTACTTGATCAGTATCAAATGTAGGGTGCATTTCTGGCAATTTTGCTTTCTACACATAAATTATATTACTGTGTAAATATTTACTGTAATATTGTTTTACTGTGTAAATATTTCCGGTAAAATATTACTATGTGGTTTATTACTGTGTAAAAATTTCAGGCAATTTTCCTCACATCGCTTATTATCGTGTGGTGGTAAAAATTATATTTTTGGTAATATTGTTTTCCCTGGTAGTTTATTTATTATGATAAAGGTAAATACTAGTACTTTTACACATAATCATGCATATGTAGTATGTCAGGCTAGTTTTGTATCCAGATATTTATAAAGTTCTTCCTTGCTTTATGCTGACAGACAAGTGATCGAGGGAACAGACACACTGAAAGCAATGGAGGAACAGGACACCATGAATGACCGTCCACTGAAGGAGATCAAAATCACAGACTGTGGAGTCAGAACCTATCAATTTTAGAATTTTGCAATGTGTGTTGCTTAGAATAAAACTTACTACTGTTTGTGTATGGTTGAAATCAGACTGAAAATTGTTTTGTATAGAAGTTGCGATCCCAGTGTAACTTGTATGAATGGAATACTGTAAATATTTAGAGCAGTGGTAGACTATTTATGCACGAAGGGAATTTGAACATGGTCAGAGAACAAAACGCTATTTAAGCTCTTATTCCATGATGTTGTATACGTCTCTATGAAATTTGTACATTTACCATGTGTGTTTTTGTTGGACTGATGTGTGCCTGAAGAGCTGTGATATAATGTTATGGTGTTATAAATGTATTAGAATAAAATGGTATGTAAACTACATCACATATTTATTCTTCATATATTCTGCGAATGATGTTTCATTCAAATTCGAGGGATACGTAAAACACACAAACAACAGTAACACATGAATCTAGTAAGACAGACTCCATCTTTCATAAACATGAATTCTAACATGACCCCTTCCCAATTTAAATGCATTATGAATGGCTTGAAACTGCCAAAATCCAGATTTACTGAGGGTTATGAATCATTTTCTATTGTCATTTCCCGTTGTTATTCCAGATTACGATAAATACAAAATTCATCTAGAATTGGTGTGCAGCACTGTGTACACTATAGTTTTCTACAGATTTTCAAACTTCGGATCACATGGGCACCAAACTGTGCTACAAACATCAGATATCGCAAGAATAACTCCAAAGAAATTGCAGAGAAAATATAAATTACAATCGTATTCACAATCCTCGCGACATTCCATCAAATTTTTTTGTCCACCCTAATCAACTATATATATTACAATACAACAATTCATTATTTTTTCATGCATGTCCCCTGCTATGACGTGATGAGTCTGGTGCTGAAGTGACCCCAGAGACGGACAAGGCTGTTGTCATGGTGACTAAAATGTACTGGGGGGGTAGATCCACATCAGTGCTTCTTGCCGCTCAATCTGCAAAACATGAATACAAACATCAATATCTGAAGCATGAGTACAATCCAAATTTGAAATGTGACGAATCATCACTCATGCAAGTATGTCAACCATGCTCATGCATTATTTTTCTGAGATGACTGCTTCAGTTTGGGATTCTGATACAAAACATATACTTTAACTATACAAAATTATCACACACAACATAAATATATGTATACTACTTTTCAACCACAATTTTCAAGCATATTTTAGACTACATGTGTATATGAAACATGGAACAATTTCAAGCATGCCTTGACTATGATATTCCAACAGCAATAACAAAACTGATGTTCCTTTCACTGCCCCCCCCCCCCCCCCCCCCCCCCTCAAAATGAACCAATGAAAACGAACAATTAGTGAAACAACATTGATCATTATACAATGAAGTACCTCCGTTCTTATCCGTCTTGCTTTGTGCATCTTGTCTGAAATATTTTATACCATCATGCTACAGGGATATGTTTAAAAATCTTTGTTGCCATGTCTGGAACATGCAAAGCTAAATATCTTGTTATCTGGTCGAGCTCTTCATGAAAGCAACATTCTTGATTATAGGACACCCTAATTGACTATATTACTATACTCGTACAATATGAGGAGACTTGCAAAACACACACTTAGTTCACAGAAAAAAAGAGTACACACTTCATGAAAATTATCTCACTTATGCTTGCTCTTGTGTCGTATCTTTTTCTGTCGAATGGAGCTCTTTTGGATCTTCCCTGAGGGGTTGACTCCGTGGAGATTGTCCTGATTACTCGTGGCGCTGCTGCTGCTGTCATTTCCATCATTATTGTTGTTGTCTGTGTTCAGGTGACTACCTTGCAGACTGCCATTTTTACTGCCCTCATCATTGGGAGGCTGATTCTCGGAAGAACCTGAAAATCAGAGAACAGACAAATTTATACATTTTCATACAATGCAACAAAATGAAATGTAAGAATTTATTATGACCATGCAAATTAGTACCAGTACATTGTGTACAGGACAATCACATCATTTTCATACTAATAGTATAGAATGCGACCCAACTTATTCTACCCTACACATCAAACCATCCTTGAGTTATATACTCACCTTTGTCCAGCTGTTCTGAGATTCCATTTACTGCCTGTCAATAAGCAATAAGAAGATTAATATAAGATTTCACACCATGTTTAATATCATGATTATTATGTAATATTGCCAGAATGACCATTATTATACAATCGTCATCATTTTGTTTACAATCAATTAGTAACTACTGACCGCAGCAGAAGTCACAGAGGACTTTGAGAATAGTCTGTCAGCTTCCTTGAATTTTCTGTTCCTTTTGTCAGCTTTACTGTGGAGCAACAGAAATAAATAACAATTTATTAAATACAGATTACAATTCATAAATGTGTCAAAAATACCACAAATTTATGGAGAGAACTGTGCATCACATTGCTGGTGTTGAAGGACTTACTTGCTAGCAGTTGTGAGGTATCTATCCCAACCTCTTATGATGTTCCCATATTGCTGAGTGTCCTCCAAATAGCTTCCTTCGAATGCATAGATCTGTCTTTCTAAGTTGGCTAGGGTCTCCTAAATAAACAAATTGAATATTTTGATATTATTTCGGTTAAACTGGTACAAAAAACTGGTACAAAGGGCGAAAAATCATAACATGCGAAATAAGCGGGACCTATATCACGATATGGCCAATTATTTTATGTTTGAAACTTCATAAACTCGTGAAACATGGACATGGTTAGACCAGGTACTAGTATCTCACTCAGTGAGCGTGAAGACCCTCGTACTTTGCGCTCGATGAGTGGAACACCTGGGTCTAGGACATGGTCATGATGGTGTGCCTTATCGAGTAGATCTTATGTTAAAGAGGAACTCCTATCAAATTCAAACATAACTTGGTAACTTATGAGTTTCACACACATGAAGTATTCATTCAGATGACTTCAAAATCGAAGAAATTATATTTTTAAAACTACTACCGAATGTAAAATCAAAAAGAAACCAAACTTAGCGGGCCACGCCCCCCAACTTGGAAGAATGAATGAGTAGCAACAGATGACGTCACTGTTTTGATGATGCCGAGCAACGGAGCACTTCCAGCATCTTTGGTTCCAGTGGAATGAGTCGCCTGTTGAGATCTCTCAAAACAATGACATCACAGATATTTACGCCATTTTTGACATTTACTTCACCCATGCACTGCCGTGTGACACATGTACGACAAAACTTGCAGATTTTCGGTGTTTTTGATGATATATCTTCCGTACGATTTGTTTGTGCTGAACAAATATAAACATACTAGTATTTCATGTGTAAACGAAGCTTAGAGTTTACTCTAAGTCTTCTCTATTCAAATCAAATGCATTGAAATATATTTGTTATAATAAAGTTTTAACCGTAAAATCATGGGACGAAACCAATATACATTGATAGGAAGTCCTCCTTTAATATTATGTACATTAATGATCAATAACATATGATATTATGACATAGTGATCAAAAATTGACCACTATATGATCCTACATATGCTGCGAAAATTTAACTATGGTAAAGTCATACTATAGTACGGAGCCCTAGACAAAGTACGTCTTTCGGGAATACCTGCTGAGGACCGCAGGCCCGAAAGACGAAGTTCCATGCGTGTTGAAAAGTGTACTTCGATGCGAACGAAATCTATTCGCTGTTTGAGAGTTCAAAACTTGGTGAAAACTAACGAAAATTGCAGCTAAACTTACCAAAATGGCAAGCATAATCATTTCAAAGTTGTTATCTGTGTTAAAATCGTTGATTCATTGTGTTTTACAAACATTTTCAATCGTTTGAACTAAACCGGCAAAATCAGGCAAGTTTCTCGCTTCGATTCAATGGCGGTTTCACCATTGCCTCGATAAACTCCGTGACACAGAAATACGGTGTAGAATCAAATCGAAACGGAAGATGTGTTGCGTAATTCTAAACAACATGAACGCATATACTAAGCCAGTTTCGATTTGATTCAACATCGTTTAAAACCGCCATTGAATCGAAGCGAGAAAGTTGCCAGATTTTGCATCTTTGGTTCAAACGATTCAAGATGTTTGTAAAACATAATAAAACAGCGATTTTAGTGCAGATAACAACTTGTAAACGATTATCCTAGCCATTTTGGTAGGTTTAGCTGTAATTTTCGTTAGTTTTCACCATGTTTTAAGGTGTCAAACGGCGAATAGATTTCATTCGCATCGAGGTACACTTTTTATCATGCATGGAACTTCGTCTTTCGGACCTGCGGTCCTCAGCAGGTATCCCCGAAAGACGTACTTTGTCTATACGGAGCCCCTGAGGTGACATACCGAAAATATTTATTAATTCGTGCGCACGGTTTACCAACCCGTGCGCACGAATTACCAAACCGTGCGCACAAATTAACAATTTGTGGCCACGAATTAACAATCCGTGGGCACGATTTACCAGTTCGTGAGCACGAAATACTAATTCGTGCCCACGAATTGGTAAATCATGCCCACGGATTAGTTATACCAATGTACACGAATTGCTAAATCGTGCGCACGGATTAATAAATAATTTCAGTATGTCACTTCAGGGAATCAGGGGCTCCGTACTATAGAGTCATGTCATGAATAATTTCAAAAGTAGGGCCTACATAAGAATTAACGTGACAATTGGCAATGGGGAAATCCATTTTAGAAAATCAAACAAAACAAATGAATTTATGAAACCACTTCCGGTCAAAATACTGCTGTAAATGACCCATTCTAACACTAAAATAATCGTTTCTCACTGCCGAAATAACTTTCGGCGATATCTTGAATATCTCTACAGTGTCTTACAGCAATTTCAGACCGCCGTTTGACTAATTCTGCGAGTTCTGTGCGTGTATCTGTCGTCCCTGGAGTCCGATTTGATGCCATTTTCATTTTGGCAAAAATAATTACGGAACGTACAAATATACGCCGATTCTCGAAATGATGCCCGCGATAAAGTATTGGCGGGAAAACGGGATGAAGGGTGCGTGTCGGGTAGCGAGGGGCAGAGCTACAGGACAAGAGTTGGTTTTCCTGAAATTCCATCTATATCCAAACAACACCACATTGGAAATAACACATTTATCCAAATGATAGAATGGATGTACAGCCAATGCGAAGTGGAGTTTGTGTATGTCATATAAAAAAAATTACACGGTGGTCTACACTCGAGTAATGAGTCTTATATTTCTGGCCATATGTCTGAAACTGACATTTAAAAATCAACTGCTCACCCGATCAATCTCACCATCTTGGCGAGAGAAGCTCCAGGATACTACATACATGTATCACTTCACAGCCATGTCACCAGGCATTGAAGGGATTGAGCTAGCCCTCCTTTTAAGCGATGAAGCCCTAGGTTGCACTTTCTATGGGCAAAATTACTCAATTTTTAGGTTACCGTACCTATGGTCCGAAAACCTATTGGCATGGCATTGCCAGAAAGATCGGCTCTTTCTGAAATATTGCACAAAATACCTAAAAATATTTCAAGAGGGGTTTATTTTTTTTGTTTTTTGATTTTCGCATGTTTTTCAAAATGGCGGCCATTTTCTCCGAAAAACGGCCAATTTCTGAATTTGGCGGCCATTTTCTCAAAAACTGTTCAGACAGTTTTGAGATTTTCATTTCAAAAAATTGCCCTCACATACTTCTGTGATGTATATAAGTTTCGTTGCCCCTGAATCGCCGGTCTGCGTGTGGCGGCCATTTTCATTTTCTCGGTTGGTCCCAAATGGGACTTTCCCATGTTAAATTCTCCTATGCTTTACAATTGGACACATTATGCCTAATATCTCACTTAATATTGAGATTAGAGACTAGGAATCAATTGTGGACACATAGGAAATTGTATATGTTGATTATTGTCATGACCTTGAATTTGACCTTTGACCTCATTTTCAAGGTCAGAGCACAGAATGGCTAATAGCTCGCTTTAAAATTATCAACTTTACAGATTAGGAATCAACTGTGGACAGCTTTGTAATCATTTGTGAACGTATAGGAAATCATATATGCTGAATACTCTTGTGAATTTAAATTTGATCGTGACCTTATTTTCAAGGCCACAAAATAGCTATTACATATTGTCCGGTAACCTGCCTTAGCCCTTGGGCTAATTTTTTTTCTAACATTTGCTGTGATAACCACACAAATTTCCATATTCGGATGGACGTGTGGGTTCAACGAATGGGTCTGATGCATCAAGACTCACCAATGATGAAAATTGTGTGGGAAATTTCGGTGTGGCCATTTATGGCTATTGAAATGACTAGTCTACATGTATACCCTAACTTGGTGATCATGTTCAGTTTTAGTTTTGGTCTTGAACCTGGTGAGGTGTATAGATCTACCAGATGTGAAATTTACGGTGGCTCATATTCGCCAGATGGAGGAATGCACTTTTTTCTTTACAGCGTTATAACGCTGTAATACAGCGTAATAACGCTCTAATTTACAGCGTAATAACGCTCTAATTTACAGCGTAATAACGCTCTAATTTACAGCGTAATTACGCTCTAATACAGCGTTATAACGCTCTATTACAGCGTTATAACGCTCTAATTTATAGCGTAATTACGCTTTAATTTACAGCGTAATTACGCTCTAATTACAGCGTTATTACGCTGTAATTTAGGCGTTATTACGCTGTAAATTACAGCGTTATAACGCTCTAATTTACAGCGTAATTACGCTCTAATTACAGCGTTATAACGCTCTAATACAGCGTAATAACGCTCTAATTAGAGCGTAATTACGCTCTAATTACAGCGTTATAACGCTGTAATTTACAGCGTAATAACGCTCTAATTACAGCGTTATAACGCTCTAATACAGCATAATAACGCTCTAATTAGAGTGTAATTACGCTGTAAATTAGAGCGTTATAACGCTGTAATTTACAGCGTAATTACGCTCTAATTACAGCGTTATAACGCTCTAATACAGCGTAATAACGCTCTAATTAGAGTGTAATTACGCTGTAAATTAGAGCGTTATAACGCTGTAATTTACAGCGTTATAACGCTCTATTACAGCGTAATAACGCTGTAATTAGAGCGTAATTACGCTGTAAATTACAGCGTTATAACGCTCTAATTTACACTGCCAGAGACATCATCGGACCTGCTAGTTCATCAGCTCAATCATTGGTAGGGAAATCTCAAAATTATTCTGATCTAGATATGTTTATTACAAATCACGATAATGGAAATATGCTAGGAAGGTGAACGGTTTAATTTAGAGCGTAATAACGCTCTAAAATAGAGCGTTATAACGCTCTAAATTAGAGCGTTATAACGCTGTATTACAGCGTTATTACACTGTAATTAAAAATTTGCGGTCCTCTATGTGGCGAATATGAGCTTCCGTAGAAATTGGACATGTATGTACATGTATACCTTAATTTCAGTCTACCTGAGCATGCATGGACATGTGACGGGGTGTGCCAAAGAAGTGTTACAGGCATCGAGATCATGAAAATATTGCTGCCAAAATGAAGTTTGATTTTTGACATAGGCAGTAATGTATGAATGGCTATTTATGTGGTTTTTTATACCGATGATGACAAAAATGTGAAGAATGGATTGATATGACTTTGATGATTGATAATCAACATGTAGATTCTACGAAAATTTCTGTTTATTTCTTATTTTGTGTGCATACAAAACTGCCAACATTTATGGCACATTGACAACATGATTGTGTGAAACAGGGAGAGGTGTGTGATCACAGACATCTGAATAAAATACTAACACTCACATTCACCTCAATACGTGCGGCAAAAATATACATGACTACATGGATACAGAAACCATTTTCACTCACATTAAAATAGTAACAAATTTCCATGTAACAATCATAACATGCATAACACCAACCAAACTTCAATTCAGAGTCACACAAAGTGGAATACAAGTACATGTATAACGGATAGCTAAATGAATTCCACACTATTGCAATATGTGCTCCCTTTTGAGTAATGAGTGTGCAAATATGCATGGTAATTCTAGCCAATAATTTACCAGAAGCTTGGGGAATTCATGCACATTTATCGAAATGACAAATACTATTTACAATGATTGATACTACAATCTGCAAGAAAATGCAGTATTCCCTTCAATTTCAATCTAAAGTACTTCTGCCACTTATAAAAACAAATGTACACAACTCTGTACGACAGGCATGCATGTACATTGTACAGGCAAACTGAAAATTCTCCTGAATTCACAAATTTTTCCATTGTCAAACCAACTGTTAATTTAGATATTATAATGATTGTAGATACATGTGTGTATTGGATTTGGTAAAATCACAACTTACACTGATATTAGATTGATATATTTGGGATTTTGTTCGGATGAATGTATGAAAGAAACATATTTCTATAATATTTTCATTGTTCCAAATACATTAAAAGTACCCAATGCATCAAGACAGTCTTAAAACATCATAATCACACAGTATTTAATTCATGCTGATAATGATAATAGTGTTTGTAGTTTTTGGTCCCATGGTGTCTCATCACAGAGTACATTTACTTACATGACACAGGCAGAATTTGAATATAACACAGTTTCATACACTGGTCTTATCTGAGGGGGGCCACTGTACATGTACCCAAAACCGATCAGCTCCCTGCCTGTGGTTTTCAGAACACTTCGCCAGACTTCTCACGATTGTCCCCAGATGGCGTTCTAAGCTCGACCGAGATCTCCTCGAAGGTTGAGGTAGACGGCTGCTGGTCGTAGCCACTACCACTGCTGCCACCTGCTGCGGCCCCCTGCGCGGTGGAGGAGCCATAGTTGGCGGCGCTTGTTGATGCGGCAGTGACACTAGTGCGCGGTGGTGGGCGATCGTTGGCAAAATCAGCATAGGTGGAGGTGTCCTGGGTCAGCATGCGCCATCTGTAGGAATTTTTCCTCTATTGTTAATACACTCTTTGAAATGCTATTTGATGAAGGCGAGAAATTACGTTACTCTACGACACAAGATACCCATTGCCATAACTACATGTACAGGTAACGATAAGCCAGATATTATTTGTAAACCATAATACAGGGCAGAACATGTGATATCTTACATCAACAGGCCTCCGATGGTGAGCATGCTCAAGATGGACAGAGTGGCCACCAGGGCGGCTACAGCGATCTCACCCTTCCTCTTCGTTCCTGTAACAATATGATTGAATTCCGTTCATCGGAGTAGTTGTAGAAATGTAATTTTTGAATGATGAGTATTGTGTTTATCTAATAAAATTCCATAGCCAATAAAATTCAAATGAACAGAATTTATTAATATTGTGAAAGAAAGCTGAGGGCCTTGAACACTGGAACCACAAGAATTTGGTACCAACAGATTTAGTTTTACTGAATTTCTAACAAATATTATGATGCACTCAAAATAATAATTTCTTACGTGACACTGAATAAAGTTACCACAGTTACCTGGCTTGCACTTGTAGTTGATGATGATTTCGGAGTTGATGCCCGGTTGTTCCTTGGTGTTGATGAGGTGTGGACTGACGTAGAATGTACAGTTGTTGAGTCCGGCACAGATGGCCTCCGCGTAGACGCACATGTGACCGTCAGTGGAGTCGTTACCAGGGTTACAAGTGGTCCAGAGGTCGATAGGCACAAGGACATTCTGCGGAGGTAGATCCTGTTCACAAGGGTGACCTTGATCGACCTCTGTGAAGCGCATGTCAACGGTCTCCAGAATGTCATCATCAGGACATTGCATGTGTACGAAAGCTTCTGTGCAGCCTTGGATGTTGATGGTGCCCATTGTGGCTGGAAAGGGGAATAAATTTGAAATTAATTTACTGGCACACAAAATGCGTGTAGATCAAAATATGTTAGAGACTAAATCTACAATTGCAAGAATTCATTGCAGCATCCTGCTTTTTACAGGTGATTTAAGACCATCCTGATATAAGAAAGGACCCAAGAGAATGTTTCAAAGTAAAAAGTGGGAGTCCAAGTCAGTATATGCAGTAGCCCATTCAAGACAACAAAAATTTTGGGAACATTTGCTCAACCGTGCAATATCTAGGACTAGAATAAAAGGTTATGACTTAGGAAATGTTTGAGAAACAGGCGGTCTTGAATGCAATACAGACTCATCAGGCTAACTAAAGCCGATGTTCAGATATATTTAGCTCAAGTGACAATTTCGTATCAGTTGGTCTTTAACACCGAATGAAGTCTCCAGTCACTCACCTTGCACCACAGACTGTTGCACTGATATCGCTGCCAGAAGGCAACACCAAGTCAACAGTGAATACTTCATGTCGGCTTGTCACTTTGTTCACCACACCTAAAATATATTACATGAAGACTTTTATAATTTGGATAATTTTATATAATATATAAACACATTGGATAATTTTATGAAATGTATAAAACTGGATACATTTCCAACTACATTGTACAAATCAATCGATCAATAAAAAGTGTTCTCTAATACAGGGTTTACTATATAGTACATGTGTGTGTATAATTCTCTACTACATTTGTATACTACAATGTACTAGTATACTCTGAATTTTTCTAACTCATTTACACCACTTTTCGCTGATATTTTTGTTATGCTTAATTGTATCATGCTATTACATGTACTTGGTATACTCCACCTGGGAGTGTGTATAATTCTCTACTATACTACACTCTGATTTTTTCTAACTCATTTACACCGCTTTTCGCTGATATTTTTGTTATGCTAAATGGTATCATGCTATTACTTGGTATACTCCACCTGGGAGTCAAATGACAATTTTCTACTGCATTTTAGACTTCTAAAAGAGAAAGTTGGCAATCTACCCCAATGTTAAATTTAGCCCGGTCATTTAGTTTCTAGATCCGCACACAACTTTGTGCATTTGCTTGTATTGTAGTGATGTAATCTTCGAAATCAACATGTCTGTGTAGAAAACACCCAAATGTGTCTTCTGGTCCACGATTACAATAATACTTCCAATCCTGATGGGTGTAGAAATAACTAAATCCTCGAATATGATCAGATTCTCGAGTTATCGTTTTGGGCTGAAGTTGGGATCGATTGCCATCTTCTTCAATTTTTCGCTATA
Source organism: Terebella lapidaria (assembly GCA_949152475.1). Taxonomy (NCBI): domain Eukaryota; kingdom Metazoa; phylum Annelida; class Polychaeta; order Terebellida; family Terebellidae; genus Terebella; species Terebella lapidaria. The sequence continues at coordinate 22,289,170 of OX424558.1, read as the reverse complement.
GAGGTCTGAAATTTAGTAGAAAATTGTCGTTTGACTCCCAGGTGAAGTGAGCAAAGTCTTCAAAACCCTGAGTAAGCGAGTTAGAAAAATCAGAGTATAATTTCCGAAATAAAATACACCAGATACACATGTACATGTATATTATTCAAGACAATAAAATTAACTTTCAATATTCTGTTTTCAACTACATGTATAGATAATAGTCCCGATAACAGCGACTAGATACTCTATCAATTCTGAATACCTTTAAAATTACAAGACTATTTCAACTGCAACTATATCCAGGTTTCTTACCTTCAGTATGTTGACAAAATTGTGTATACCAACCTACTATACTTGAATATATCCAGGACAAAATATTCCTGCTTGGTATCTCTGCCTGACAGCATACATCTATCTGTTTTCTCTCTTCTCAGGAACTATTGATTACCTTTCTACAGCGTACATCACATGCAGTAGTGCATATTTGATCTACTGGTCACGGTTCAGTTAATCAATACATTCACCCCTCTCTGCCCCAACATGCACCGTGTCATTATCTATCTACATTTGGTATTATATGGCCTTACATACAAATATTGGAATTATTGGTCAAAATTTCCAACAAGCATTGAGTATCTCACCCAATAGACGTTACTCCAGCATGGAATTTACCAGTGGTTGCCAAGCATGCTATGTAGTGTGTAAACGGTGCCTGTCATCCACATGTAAACAGCGTGGTTGCTAAGCCACTGGCATCAGTGCCACGCTGGATACTCTGTCCCGATATTGATCCATCCCTTGCAATGCCCTCACTCACCCTTCCCCCATCCACCCCGCCCCCCTCACAGGCATCAATCCTGCCTAATTGCAACTACTGAAGAAGTATATAATAGTTCCAAATATTGTACTTTTAATATCAAATTTGTGATTTTAGAATATTTTACAAGTAATGTTCTGTGGACACTTCATCTGCTCTAACTTGTTGAAAGAAGTTGGTATAAAAATATTACAAATTGAACTCTATAATAAGCCCTATGCATAATTTTTTTGCATACCAGTATAAAAAATTAGCCCAAAGGCTAAGATAGGTTACCGGACAATTTTGGTTTAGCCATGGCAGCATTGGCAGGTATCAGACCTTTTACCAATCAAGGTTCGCAGTGTAAACGTATGACCTTGGGATTTACCAATCAAGGTCATCCGTTTGAACTCGATGTTACCATTACATGTATGTGTGCGGCATTTGATATTCTATATGTTGGGTGGAATCGCTTAGGCCGCTCCGGTCAATTTACACATTCCAAGTCAGACATTTTGCACTCAAGGTCATCTGACGTCAAGTTCAAGGTCATCATTAGTTGTGCCATATATGTCTTCCTATATGTTCATAATGCAAACATGAGCTCTATCTGCAAGCATTTCATCTATACAGGCAAATCTGGGCATTTTTTGACCCCAAAATGGCTGTTTTGACCTTTCAAGGTCATCAAAGGTCGAATTTGAGGTCACCACACAAGTCGCCATATATGACTTCCTATTTGAAAGTGCCAATTTCTAAGCTCGATCTTCAAGCGTTGTATGAGTACAGTCCTGACAGGTCCCATTATGAAGGAAAAAAGTGCTGAAAATTCCAAAAAAATTTTCAAAGGGCGAAAATTTTTTTTGCCTAGAAATGACCCAAAATGGATAGTAATGCGATTTGGGGCGAAAAAATTTTTTTTCGCAGACTCATCAAAAATTCAAAATGGCCGCCACACGGAGATCGGCGATTCAAGGGCAACAAAACAAATACGGCCGCAATTTTGAAAAAAATGCGAAAATCAAAAAATACCTCCTTCTCAAAATATTTTTAGGCATTTTTGTGCAAAATTTCAGAAAGATTCGATCGTTAACTTTAAAGATAAAAATGTTAACGCCGGACGGACGGACGGACGACGGACGCAACGCCATGCCAATAGGTTATCGGACCAAAGGTCCGGTAACCTAAAAAGGATGCACTCTGGCCAAATAGATCAGTCAATAGTCTGACCTATTTGCCCATGGTGAGGGCTACAACCGGTGCACATTAGATCCTTGTGATGCTGACTTCAAGACAAAGAAACCAAACAGAAACTAATTTTCATCAGAAATTGCTCTATTCATGGTCATACCTTTACCTCTACATGTATATTGAACACTGGAAGTCTAATGACAAAATGTCTTCCTCGAAAGCCAAGATTACTCACCAATTGTTATTGAGGTGTACATATTAAATATACAAGCATACAATTTTGACAAGCATCTATGAAAACTCTTGGTGTAAATGTGTATGTTCGTGGACATGTTATTGAGGAGCTGATGTTTTATAAGGAACATAGAAAGCATTAGGACCCAATTAATTTCTGTGTATTTTATTACAAAATGGCTACATATAAAGTAAGTAATATAGAAGCATATATATTCATTGATCGTCGCCTGAACATAGATGTCCAAGTAAGCAAAGCACACATCAAGAAAAAAATATGTAAATATATCTTCATAATACACTCCAGTTAAAATATTCATCAAAGCAAAATATGTATTTACTTTTTAGATGGTAATGATTTATCTCCTGGAAAACTTCTTGGTTAGACCATGGAATGTTACTGTCACAGCAGATGATGAATGCACAGGATTATGTTTGCAATTCCTAGTAAATCTTCATCAAACAATTCATATATTCAACCAAGAAACAAAATATATATCAAACAAATTTCTCCAAAAAAAATCTCAAACAATAACAAACAGATTTTTCCAAGTACTGTTTTTCCCAAAATAAAATCTATTTCATCAGCATCTCGTGACAATGTACACGAAATCATAACATACAAATAAATCAATTTACTTGAAACTGGTAGAGGAATTATTGATATTAAGATGCATGGAAATGTTTCAGCTTCTTGCATATCGGAGAAGACATGATTTTCACAACTAGAGTATCAAAGCATATACACAAGTTTACTCAACAGTGAAAAGACAGAGATTCCAACATATTTTAACAACTACCTCCATGTGACGGATATTACTATGTACAGACAATGATATAGAACCATGATAAATGTAAACCTCAATCACCAAGAAATTCTGCAATTTAATCTTTCACAAAAGGTCATATTTTGTGAAAAGGTCTAACATTATTTGTTTGAATGTAAAGGTGTATTTGTAATACATGTACCAATAGTCGTAATTTACTAGTAAATTTCCCATGCCATAATTCCTCAACACAAAATTTAAGTTACCAAATCTAAATATATAACACAGAAATACAATTTGAATGTACACAGTTTCAATATATATATACAGACATTCTAGGATGTATATTACAGGGCTGTATCTTACAAGACAATACTATTTTGGAAGCCAGTTTACAGGTTACCGTGTTCAATATTGCAGAGACATTGTCAGGCAAGCTTCTGATTACTGATTAAATACGGAATGGAACAACCACCAAAAGCAAGGAATGAATACACTGTATAAGATTTACTTTGATACAGAATGTAAACAACTGGTCCAATGTAGATATGGAAATTCTTTGTGATAATCACAGTGTTTCAAGAACAACATACTTTACATGTCAGCCATTACTGACACAGGTACAATTTCAAATTTACATGAAAACTACTTTTCTTGATTGTACAGACAATATTTTTGTGACAAGCTATACACCACATAGTTTAAATTGAAATATTTTATCGTAAATTTTTAAAGATTGGTGTGTATAGAATAAACTCAACACTTCTATACTAGTATCCAAGGCAGGTCCCAATAATGTTGAAAATTTCCGAATCATTTCGTGATACTCAGCACTAAGAAATTTTACATGTATTCATGGCAACAAATAAATGAGAAAACAAGATCTTACTCATAAGTCATAGCACCGTTTGATACTGTTCAGGATAAAATGAACTCTTCCAGTCCCCCTTTGGCCGCATGACCTTCAAATGTCACTTAAGTTCATGCAAGAATATCAATGTTTTTTTTGTGTGTGAAAGCAAATTAATGGACAAGTGAAATAGCAAATTTCCACTGCAGCTGAACATGCACAGAGCATTTTTATGTTAATGCAATAATTTAGCCCTACATGACTAACTTCATTTCAAGCTAAATATTCGCTACGATTCATATTTAATACTACCAAGTGCATCGAAACATAAGGCAGGGCCATCTTGCCAAATTTGTTTGTTGTCATTGAAATAATAGTACACACGATTGTCCAGTAATTCCCTTTAAAAATACTTTCAAATGCACTAAACAATAGTGCACTATTCTTACATTCCTAATACTACACAGAATATCATGACATATTATATACATGACTTGTGAGACTGAACAGTTTTTTTTTCCAGCTGCATCAACACATACTAATTTAAACACTTCACATGTATCCATGTCCGCGGAATACAGTTTGGCTTTTTGCGCACATGATGAATTTTCGTCAGCACGATATTTTTTTCTGTATCATGGTTATGGATATTCGAATTGTTGCAAACAACCAAAATCAAACAGTTTCATTATTTTTTTTCAATATATGTTACCATGGTTAATCACAGCATAGAACAGTGATGCTACAAAAACATGTGTGGTTTTTCATGTAAACAATGGCAACATAATTTTCGTGATCGATGTTACTTGATTGATTCAACTGTACAATACGTATTACATTGTTTATGGTACTATTATCAGAAATTCATTAACGAGACTGAATACTGTCTTTTAGGACAATACATTTATCAATATTTTTGCCCCAATAAATTAAGTTGACATGGCCTCTTTGGCTGTACGGTATGTGTGTATCACAAGCTGCGGTCTATATGCATGGTGTTGATAAGGCCAAAGCGATTGAATCCAAGGTCTCAACACTTGAGTGACGATGTTGTCTCAAGGTGCTCAAGTCCTCTACTCTTGGCCTCCGTTCTGTTTGGACAACAATAAAGATACTGTCACACAGGTGTAAATATACACCATTTAATATAATGAACCATTTATTCAATGTGTACATAACACTGCAGATGTTAGAATTTAAAGGTTTAATATTGTCAGCAACTGGCTGGAATCAATGGAATGAACATAAATTCGTTGGAGTTTTGTACGAATATATTATATTAGCCACATATTATTCTATGTACTTGTCCACAGTTATTACACGATATATGAATATGGACCAGCATGATCCTGAATTCAGTCATATAAACATGGTAGTATGGTACATATCAATAAACCAAATGACTAAAACAAACGTATGTTGAGGTCATTCTGGTTACTTATCACTATCTCGTATACATCTTAATTACTCTTGGTATATTATGATGTGCTAGCAGATTTATATTTTGAAAGAAGCCTCACGTCTGAATTTTGTTATTCTAACAATTCTACATTGATAATCAAAGTGATGACAATAATCACATATCATATACTGCTTGTTTATGATTAGATATTGCTCATATCAGGGCTAGAATTTCGTGAAATTTTGCGAGAATCCTGTTCTCATATACCCCATTATATTTTGCGAGAATCAAGGGCCATTCTGCGAGAATCTTTGCGAGAATCAATTCTCGGATTCTCGCCGAAATTCTAGCCCTGCATATTTGTTATAAATCAAATATGATTTGTAAATAAATTTTAAGTCTTTGTACAGTCATTTGTTCATGCAGAATCTATAAGCATGCATGGCGTCCTCAGCTGAAAGCAAGCCATATATAAACTGGAATAATCAAATTCAAGGGTTAAATTGGTGGAGGGACGGGGTGGTACAAACTATAATAAAGGATCATTTTTGGTACTTGGCAGTGCAAGGGTTAGCAATGACAGCAATGTAAGAGGGATCAGCGGGGGTTGTTCGCCATCCTGGAGTTACCGCAAGCGTGATGGTGATTTTGCTCTGAAGGACTGGTGGACTCTCTGGTGTCTGCAGATCTAGGGAAGGTTTGTGTGGCTGCAAAGTCAAAACAATCTTTTTGACTTGTTATGTGCAAACATGCCACTTCAAGATCACTGTGCAGTCAGAGAATTTAGTATGCATGATTATTGAGGTTACTACTATCTAGTATTTGTGTGTGAACTGCAATGTTAATGCAATTTAATAGCAATTTAGTCTTCCCTTGCTAGGACAGACCAGTTTTTGTTAGGAACACTGCATAGCTTGAGCTTTTAGAGTCATGCAATATATTGAAACCTAATGAGATTTTTAATAATTTCTCAAAAAGGTATTTATTACAAGGTAAAGCATTCAAATATTTGTACCGGTATGCAAAAAACAACTCATTTTGCAAGTTACTAGTATAACAAAGCACATCACCGATACTATGGAACTTCATAAATGTGGTTTAGTTTGGCAGATATCGTAATCTCTTGTCAGTCTGGAAACGGATGGACTCTAAGCTACATTACATGGTTGTATCTGTGCCCACCCAGACAAAACAGGCTTTTACATGCTTTTGGAGATATGATGACAACTAATATTGTCAGCTATTCAAGATGCACAAACGGAGCAAACTTCACACTGAAATGCGGAAAAAGATGGGGCACAAACTAATGAATTTGCTCAGTAGATCTGGTTTTCTTTGTCTTCATCAAGACTGGCTGCATCTTCACTGATTGTTTCTGGAGCGTGCTTGAGCTCAGCACAGCTGGCATTGCTGGTATCATTCACCTTTATCAGAAAATGGTCTTATGTATTTCTGCCTTTATTGGATTCACTATGTTCATTCATAATTATGCAAATAAATATTCCTCAACTGAGTGAAAAATTGATACTGTAATATTTTATGTATTCCATAAAACTGTTGTCCTATCAATGCTGGATATACAAAAGTTGATGAAAACATGTACAGATGTATAGATGTACCTCTGTCAGTGAATAGCGATCTGGTTACCTACCTCAGCTAACGTAATCTCTGCCTGAGTTGTTGATTTCGGAGGCGCCATCTGCAGGAATTCTTCCAACATGTCACTCTCGTTGGCTTCCTGAAACTTGTCAAAATCCTGTAAAAGAAAAACAGATCATAATATTCATATTCGTAAATCATAAATATATGAATATTGTCCATGATAGAGTATTGATCAGGTGACAAGAAAAAATTGAACATTTCACCGATGTCAAAAGATCGTTATTTTACTCACTGCAGATAAATGAGTAACTCTGAGCTTGTCTCACCCCGAGATATTCATCATCCTTGTAGACCTGTGGTGGAAGTGGTACATTCTGGCCTTCCTTCGCAGTTGCCGTCTGTCTCATGAACTGTTTCAGCTCGTCATTGGAAGGGTCAGTGATGTCCACCTCGACATATTCAATTTTCTTGCAGTCCAATACATGTTTGATGGACTCCTGATTGGCTTTGATCTGTCAAACATCAAAGCATGGGGTTAGCATTATGAATTATTTATTATCTGGTCACTTTTCCTCAACTTTTGGAAAACATAAATAAGTGACCTCTGTGACAGTGACGATCATTAATGATCATTGACCAAAATCTTGATAAATATCGAGTATGCATAATGCATGTGTGTTTTGTTTTCATTGTGATTGTGATCATAAACATGCATTGCGCCTACTAGCGATCAATGAGAGATATCAGGTTTTCTCACACTCTGCTGTGACATCACAATTGTCAATGATGACATCAGTTCCGGGAAAAATCGTTTTCAGCACAGGTGTCGTGAAAACAATAGATTTCGTTACTAGATCTATTGGTTATATTTCGTTCGTAATCGTGTGAGAAAATGCATTTGGCATTGTTTCGAGTGCAATCATGATTTTTCTGAGCATAAGTCATATAATGCATATAATACCCGGGATAAAACTTCTGACTCTGAGATATGAATCAAGTACTGTAGAGTTTTCAGTTAACAGGTTAATGACCTTTTTCTGGCACTCAACATTTGGGGATGCGGCGAAATTAGGACGGATAACTCGTACCCTATACTTGTTACTGTGGTGACAAGTATACTCATGTTTATTGATAGCTGCCATCAGTTGATTCGGTCAGAAGGTTCAAGATTTTCGAAATGAAAACAAAACAAATGGGACACACCCACCTCCTTATTGCCTGACAGGTTAGAGACGAACACTTTGACGACCATCTTGATTGCACTTAATTACAGTATTCACGTCTACCACAGAGATGTATATTTCAATTTGCAATTTATTTTTTATCACTTCGAATGCGGATGACTGAGATTGAGGAGGATTTGATGGTCGATCTTCTGCGAAAATATCCAACTTTCCCCAGATTCGATTCCGGAAGTGAAAAATGCTGGTTATAAATACACGAATGTTGATGACGTCACGTAAAATGTGTACACAATTTTTGTGACGTTTCCTGTTGCTTGGCAGTGAAGAAACAGAGAGCTGTCAAATGACATTCTTTCGCTAAGCTCATGGATAAAACATGTCGATAACGCCGCATTATGAACGTGAGGTATTGTGACAGACAAGTGTAGTCGATAATCAGACAGTTGCCTGACTTGAAGCGTGCAATTTGAATGTAAGTAAAGCTGACACGTAATTTATCACTTGCAATTGTTAGTGTAGTCTACTAGTCTAGCTAGATCTATTGTTGGCATGATTGTTGGTGTCACTGACAGTCACACTCGCACTCACAGACTGAGGCAGAGCATCACAGTCATCACATGGAGCATCATGGCATTCACTGATTCATGCTTGCATGGGATGATGTGGACTGTTGTTGAACTGTAATGTGTTGCACTATATACTCCTGATTTGATGTTACTGTGTACAGCGCTGTATAATGTATTGAGTGTATACATCTCAATACAGCGCTGTACACAGTAAGATTTGATGTTCACTGAAAATTCACTCATCGACATCGTCTCATGAAAAATCTCACGTCAACCTTCTAGTCCTAATTTAAATTTGAAGTTTCAAGTTTGACTGTCTTGAATGTCCCTCAATATTAATATTTATGTGTACGATTTAGAAGAAGTGACTCTTGACATCGTTCAAATTTAGAATATGTAAAACTTATTACAGGTAGGGGATCAAATGTCGAACAGCACCAAACGTCGAACACAGTTTTTAATGTTGTCAGTGTTCAGAAAAGAATGAACGTAAATCCCAACTTACTGCACAAAGCATACGAATGTTAGATATAGAGATGGCATCGAATGTCGCGACATTCATGCATCGTGATATTTGAAGTTTGACGACGTCGCGATCTGCATTTTCCCGACATCGCATCGTCAGTTTTAACAATTCAATCAATCTTTTCAATGCTAGACGTCCAGATTTTCATACATTTTCGGTGTGTCAGATTCAACGCATGTCAGATGTCAATATCCATGATATAAGCTTATGCCGACATCGTATGTAACACGTATTGTGATTGGATGGTGAGAATATCCCATACGTGACGTCAGGTTTCCTAAAATCATTTGATTGTGACTGCGCATGCGCCTGTTCATGCTCGCCCGCCCACATGATGGAAAGGAAAAAATAACAAACACAAGAGAATTGTATCAGTTTATCGAAAATTCAGGGCTTTTTCAGGCCATATATTGACATTATATCATATTTAATACTAAGATATGCACTCACGTAGTGTTATATACCATGAATACGAGTACGAGATAATCAGTGTCCACAGTTATGTTGACATGTGTAGATCGCGATTTGAACTTGCCGACGTCGCGACTTAAAAAAAAATCACGATGCCATCTCTAGTTAGATATAAGCAAATCTTACTCATAAAATTTTATTTTCATGCTTTATGAGTACTGCTAAAATTAAAAACTGTGTTCGACATTTGGTGCTGTTCGATATTTAGTCCCCTACCTGTACCTGTGTCAGAGTCTTACTAGTAGTTAAAATATGTTTCATAGTTGGATCGGAACGGGGGGCACCGCTGCAATGTTAGCTTATCGAATAACGAAAATATGGGTGCATGGATAATAAACACGTCATTACATAATCCTACATTTGGAGGCCCCTAAAGTGCAGCAAAACGTTGGATCTACGGTGCTGTACGCTGACACTGTGCAGGTGATATGCCTATTCCCGAGCAGGGACTTTTAAATCCAAGCTCCAATCTCCATGATCTCCATGTCGTCGTCAATTGTACAATGTGTTTTTATACATGACAAAACTATTGCCTACAGTACAAAGTTTAACGCACGCTATCACAACAATAGTTCATGTTCCGAATGTTGGACAATACCCACGTTTGGAACATTAAATACCACAACAACAGGATAAACGACGTACAGTATTGAACTGGAAGGGTGCTTGGGATTGGGTCCCTGCTCGGGGATAAATTAAGGCACGTCACCTATACGTGCCATACAGTTGCAACGTGTGACCAAAGTTCGAGCAATTTGAGCTATGTACGTATAATACCATGGACAAATTTCATTGATTTGAAATAATTGTTTTGGCAGTGGTCAAAAACAAACATGTGAGCAAACAGAAACATGCGAACAAGCATGTGAAAAGCAATGATGCTACCGTAGTGAGTCTATTGACGTAAAAACAATTTGCATGCCCATGCGCTGGCATATACATGTATCTCAAACAAGACTCACATTGAATTTTGGTCACATGACGTCACGTCAATGATGATGATATGCAAATGCATTTTATGTATCGATCTCAACACTTGTTCAATTTTGTGGAAATATGAACTGATTTTTGTCTGTTTGTTGTCCACATCTAGTTTGACTGAGAACTGATCAGCTACTGAGGTTCGACTGCAAGAACCAAGACTAGTCATGTCCGATGTGGACAAGAATGGCACTTCGGCCAAAAATGGGAGGAGTCGAAGTCACAGTCGATCGCGCAAGAGGCGGAGTCCTAGCATGAGGAGTGATTCGAGAAGTTATGACAGTTACTCGGACTACAGCGACTCCTTCTATACAGACGATGAATCCTATGTTGGATCCAAAAGGAGAGGAAAGCGAGGTATGTACCTCAGTCGCTCAGTGTCATGGATCTGTTCGATGTAGACAATTACTGTATGATTATAATATACACTGTACTGTAAATATAGAATTTAATATCAGGAATGCACTTGCCGCAATGTGCATTAAACTTGTTTTGAGAAGCAAGATTTGAAGTTCATGTACCGATAACATCTAATCTGAGACTCGGAATACAGACTCCACAAAAGACTTGAGAACAATGATATCCAGTTTGTTTGTGTACTACAGTGCATGCATATATGCATTGTGTTTCTTGCCAGCATTTTCATCCATATATGGTAAGGTCATTTGGTACATGTATACATATGATCAATTTCTTCAGAAACAATGTGAACAATCTAGTACATGCTTACCGGTAATGCCACAGAGTGAAAAATATTTTTGTCATAACCATAAAAAGATTTATGATAAGTGAATTTTCACCCAACACACTTTTCCCTTGTTGGGTTCCATTTGGATGGTGAAATAAAATGTTTGGGAATCTATCTCTACACACGGAGAACACAATTTTACATGTTGATCCCACAATACATGTATGTGTAGCTCTAAGTATTGACACATTGACAGATTACTGTAAAACTACTAATTTTGGTGGACGATTTATTTGGCGGATTTGGCGGTAGGGAAAAAACTGCCAAATTAAATCGTCCGCAAAATTAGCTAAATATATAGGGATCAACTCACCCTATATTTCCTACCGTGACGGCAACAGCTGGAGAATCACCCCCACCCCAGGAAAACAGAGAACCACCTACGCCCGAAATATATGCATAGACATGTCATGTAACAGATAAATAATACTAATCTCAAGTCATGTGATATTTATTTAATATACTTATATGATATTTAGGCATATGAATAAGAAAACGCACTAATAAATCTGTGAAAATTGCAGGAAATTCATTTTCCCGTTCCGTAAACGTTTAAATGTGACGTCATATGTGTGATGTAATAAGGTACTGATGACGTATAGGGGTTTCCTTATGTAAACAAACCTTTGTTACGTTGTCAGTTGTCACCGGTATCTCCAACATAACGCATTCCACAAGTTCTAGCTACAATAATTCCTTCTACAGGTGTAACTGTACACCGAAACTGTGAGTGTGACAGCTGTTAGTGTACAAAAATCCTGTGTTTACATGTAAACTTTGGTAAAACCAGACCTCTGGTAAAACCATCGCTTCTTGGAAATACGTAAAATGACGTGAATTTTCCCGGCTATGGACTGCTCACGAGACTGACCGTAACAGCAACACATAAGCATGCGGTACCTTATTACGTCACAACGGAAATCCCTTTCATGCATGTCTAAGTGAGTGCGGAGGGAAATCTCTGAATATATATTGATATATCGATGATAAATGTTCCAATCAATATAAATTCTTTGAATGCTGGCATGTCAGTATGCATATTTATGAGTGATGGCATCGACAATCCCAGATACGTCGAATTTGGAACCCCGAGATGATACCTTTAAGAAATATAAGTGGTCTTAAAACCGCCAAATTAAATCTCCGCCAAATAACGTGGGGCTCACAACCGCCAAATTTAATAGCTGCCAAAATTAGTCGTTTTACAGTATAAGGATTCCAAAATGTATGCATGGAAATCAAATATACACCATACCGGGTAGTACTGGCAATCTAACTACCAACCTAAAAATATATGTTTGCTTTTTTGAATCTCATTAAATGGGATGCAATTTGTCTCAACCAACAGTTTGGTAAGCTAACATGTCTAATTAGCATAGATAGAACACTATAAATTCACATAAAACCTCTTATGAAAGTGTCCATCTAGACATAATGACAGTCTACTAACAGTCATTTTCAATTTAGATCCAAATTTTTTTAAAATTTCATGCAAAAATGCTGGTCTTGACGATACTCTTCAGTTTATTAGTTGGTTGAGATATACACTTTAGCTATGGCACACACATGTTTACACAATGATTGGGATACAGTACCCAGTGGCAGTGCATATATCGGTAATCCTGCCAAGTACAAATGTAGGAACTGGTTACCGGTAGTCTAGTTTCGTCTGACAAGTCACAGTCTCTCGTCAGTACAGCTTGAGGGAGCAGGTGACTGGCTATCAGACGACTTGCATGGTGTAGTGCCAGGGATATTTCTCAGGCCCCAAGCCCCTGTTGAGTTGTCATGGTTACCATGTATGGTTGTCATGTACACAAATAATTACAGGTGAGCGCTCGCAAGAACGTAGGTCGTTTTGGAAGGGGAGTCACATGTATTGACTACATTTTGTCCGTAGACTTGTTTTTCTCGTTGTTTTGTCGTACCGATATTGGTATTGATTTCTTAATTACAGCATTCTGATGGACACCGTTCACCTGTTGGCATGGCTGCTAAAAGCTAAAGACTGCCACCATTGATCAAATATATGTTTTGTGAATAGGATACCTGTGCTGTTTGGACATCACAGTGAAATATCAGTAGGGAGTTGTGTACATGTACATATAAATAGACATCAACTGATCGTAGGATTACCAGTACCTCTTTTCAGGACTTTTTTTCTCTCGTGCATGTACATGATGTTTATGGGATATTACTGTAATTCCGGCCATAGACAACATTTATCCCAATATATACATGCAGAAAAAAATAAAGATTGAATTTAAAGGTACATGTAGAAAAGGATAAAAGGAAAAAAAACCCTTCAACTCAAGTTAAAAGTAAATGTATATTTTTCGAGCCAATTTTGCTCAATACGAATACCTGTAAAATAGAACATAACTTGGAAGCATCACATATATTGATTTTCTGTGGGATACATGGAAAGTAATAAACAGGAGACAATTTCATCATATGCCTCAAGAGATCTTGATCATCCTCAGTAACTCAAGTGGATTACGATGGCGCCGTCATCAATTATAGATGCTGTGACTACAACGAGGGAAGGCACAATAGGACCTGACGAGAGGATACTTCTCATGTACAAACAGTTCTCAAAACGCATCCAAATCGATAGTTGCCTGAAAGATACAAATCGACATATATATATATTAGCATTCATCATGTTTGTGTTGGTTACGTGTATGTTTGTAAAAGAATTTTTTAATAAATAAAATATGCCTTGATGTTTTATTATTTCGGATCGATCCCGGATATTCTATGCCTTTAGGTATTCACCACAAAATTAGTATAGGCAAATTGGATCTACACATTGCATGATTGTGTGACAACAGCCGATACACCCCCCAGTCACACCCCCTCGTCCTTCTGTAGCTTTTGTGTGATGTTGGCATGTGATGTTGTGATCAGTTACATTGGAATATGAGGCAATAGTGCACCTGTTCAGGTGTCTTATGCTTTCTCCATTTACGCTGTGTTGGTTACTGGGGGTAACCATACTGTCAATATAGCTGATGGCCCCATTAGCTACCGGTATATATACTGATACAATACTGTACCTCAGGGCACTCTTTACTTTCAATCTTCTTATGGATATAAGAGAAATATATAATGGACAGACGCATGGGGAAAAGGTTACTGATCACCAACATTAACCCTTATTAGGCATCCCGATTGAAAATCGGGAGGCCTTATGTTTTTGTCTGTTTTTTTTTTTTTTTTTTTCTTTTTTTTTTTTTTTTTTTTTTCTTCCGCCGTTCGGTTTCCGGATCATAACTCTTGAACGCCTTGATCTATCTTTCCGAAATTTTCACAGCTCATCCGAAATACTTTGCTCCTAACCCCTATTGTTTTTCGTCGAGATCCGAAATCCAAGATGGCCGCTGGCGGCCATTTTGGAAAAAAAAATCGGGCGATTCCTGTCAATGTCATAATTTGATTCAGGCAATTTCCAGGAGAAAAAAATTTTTTGGGTGTATTTTTTTTTGGACTTAGAATTTTTCCCTCACCTGCCCCCATGCAGATGTAATACTGTGACTGAGCCATGCTACTGTATTCACTGACTGCAGCCTGCATGTCCAGCATGAGGCTAGGCTCTGCCCTCTCAGCCAGTGCAGTATATGAGAGCCCTGCTCAGTAATGCCTGTGATAAGGCAATACCCCCCCCCCCCCCCTCTCCCTCCCCCACCTCCAATGTCAGCCAGTCTAATCTGCATATGAATGTAGCAATGTATCAGTGACTTGTATGCACTGCCCCCTCTTCCCCACCCCCCCCCCCCCCCCCCCCCCCCCCCCCCCCCCCCCCCCCCCCCCCCCCCCCCCCACCCCCCTCTCTCTCCCCCAGTTTACTATACTAACACCAACAAGTTGGAACAATGCCCTCCTTCCCTTTCTAAAGAAAACAATAGGTGGTTATATAATGATGACCCAAACTGAAGATAACAGCTTTGAAGGTCTGCCTGGGCCTTGTTTGCCGGTCAATTGTTCATTGTATTCAGTTAAAACAGCACTGTGTTTATCTGGATGAAACTACATGCATTGTTTTGTTTTCTAGCTGTATTTCACATGCAGTGACCAAATTATCATTGTTTTACTTAGTCAGAACCCAGAATAATTTCCTTTTTGCTTGTATTATGAATGTCTGTCATGTCTGTACATTTAATACCTATTGAGATTAAAACAAATATCTGATGGACATTTGTCTAGTGAGCAACTGCTATAATTTGAACTCTCACTCCCACCTGTGTTCAATAATCCTGGTATATGTATTATAATAACAGTCAAGTTTCACCATTAGAAAAGAAAAGAAAAATTGGGGGATGCCACAAAGCCTATAGGCTTTTATGTCTAGTTTGTTGTCAGTTTCACGACAACCACAATACATGTATGGTATTGGTAAGGCGTTATTGGAGGTTGGTGAGGATCATTTTCAGCTCAAACGGCCACATCGGAGATACATCATTCAAATGACTGAAAATGGATTGTGGATTGATACACTGTATGTTGTTATTGTAGCGAATGTAATATAATTATGACTTAAATAACAAATATTCATGGGTTCATGTCTGCCTGCAGGTGGGTCACACTCCAAAATGACTTCTAACAGAGGACGTGGCAAGGCGATGGCTGGACGTGGCGGCCCCCGTAACAACCCACAGTCACCCCGGGGTCTCGACTTCGTCACCAAGCGCATGCTCTCTGCGCGCCGAATCAAGATCAACGAGCTCCACAGTGAGATCGACGACCTCCAGAACCAGCTAACCGAGGTCAAGAAGGAAAACAAGATCCTCGTGAGGCAACAACGTATCCAGGAACGTCAGCTGGTGCGGTATGAAGGCCAGGAGAACGAGATGCCGGCGGTGCTCCAGCGTCACGCAGAGGAGATCCGCGCACTTCGGGAACAGCAACGTCGACAGAAGGAACGCTACCAGAAGTCCCAGAAAAAACTCAAAGACAATGACGAGGAACTGGAGCGCACTCGCAGGCTGCTCAGAAAGATGAAGGGACTCGTCGACGACAAGGAACTGAAAGAACGTGACGAACTCAGCCAGAAACTGTCGCACCACGAGTCTGAACTCGACGAGAAATCTCGCAAGATACAGGTTAGGATTCCAATATTCTCTCGGGATCTAGTGTAGGTTAGATCATAATAGGGTATGAAATTTTCGGTGTAGCACTTTCATCCTTGTCACTGTATCAGTGTATACATATTTTTTACAGGCATTAGAAAAACACATAGAGAACCTGAACAAAAATCATCGGCACGAGTTGGGTATCGAGCGAGCGCGACACAAAGAGACTGCACTTCGTCTCCAAGAGTCACAGGAAGAAAATCAAAAGTTGCAGGCCACACTCAGGGTCAGTAGAACATTGTTTTGTGTTTTATGAGGGCATACTTAAGCACATTATGTATGATAAAACAATCAAATTATCTCAATGTGTTTTCAGATCAGGAAAATATTCCCGTATTCTCTCATTTCCAATAAATTTATATATGAAGATTTGTTTTGGATATTCTCTGTATTATCCATTGGTTGCTCACATCTTGATCACCCTCTAGGAGAAAGAGAAAGAGCTGGAGGTCAGTAACATATACCGGCATCGCGTCATGAAGCCACCACACAAGCTCAACTCCTCCCTGACGAGTGTCAGTTCCTCACCATTCCCAGAGTCCGGTCACCGTCGCCATCGACGACGCAGGAGCTCGCCTATCATGCAGACCCCCCGCGACCGAGCGAAACTCTTTGAGGAGAAACGCAAGGAAGAACAACGGCGAAAGCGGGAGGTGCGTACAGTTGTTTCTTGATGATTTTTGCTGGACGTTGTACGTTGAAGTATTTTTTTTCGGATTGTTCATTTGGTAAACCTTAGTAGCTTCGATTGTCTTTGTGGGGGATTTTTTCGCAATATGAGCAAACATATTTTCATCCCAATGATTAACAATAATATAGCATTTTACTAGTGATGCATTATATTACTGACAATTTAGCATACTGAATACGTAGATGAATAATTATATTTTATCATTACCATACTCATAGGAAAGCTACGACTCATTACTTGAGGTAGCGTAACCTGACGATATTGGCATGTTTTCCATTAGTTGCTACAGTTTGCATGTCTGAATGGTGTCAGGAACCAGTCTTCAAACTGTTCTGTTGTCTGGTTCCTAAGCTTCACTACTCCTAAGTACATGTACTACAATTTATACACCTGGACTTTCATTTTACTGCACATGCATGGTAAAGGAAATGAACAATTTGTATTTTCTTGTACTTTTCGTCGTAACATGCACATAATCATACATGAACTTACATGTATCAGTGACATATATGATATATGTTCTAGTTAGTTAGTTTGATATGTACGGTTGTAAAAAGTGCAACAAATTCATGTAATGTGTGTAATGATTTCTTTGCGAAATCATGTCCACTTTAGTGAATTTTATGCTACCATCACACAGGACAGGGCAAAGGGAGACTTGTGACAATGAGAGACCCAGACTACAATATTAGTCAGCTTACTCCAAGTCTCCTCACTGCATTTATACCTGTATACATCGTGTACTATAAAACAAGTGTTATTCCACAACCAATTATGTAGCTAGTTCACAATCATAATCATGGTTTATAATGTTCCTGATCCTGAGTTTCGAATGTGTACCCCTGGTCTGTGATTGTTCTGCTAAGATGAGGGTAAATTTTTGAAAATACAAAGTCTACAGTATAGGAATGTAACTTGTAATCCACTACCTTCACAAAACCATGTACTTAGCAGAACTGCCGGGCATGTGATATACCCAGCCACACTGGGTGGGAGCTTGCCCATGATTCTTGACGAGTCAACTCGGTAAAAATCTTTCCTCGTAGGGGCTTTGCTCCGCAAAAATCTTTTGTCGCATGGGCTTTCAGATGCCCCTGTGACTTAAAGATTTTTGCCGAGCAATGCCCCTGCGAGAAAAGATTTTTACCGAGTTGACTCATCAAGAATCATGGGCAAGCTCCCACCCAGTGAGCCAGTTCATTATTAGCTGCCAGCTAGCAATTGATGTGCAATATACCAGTTATAAACACCGGTTACAAATCAGTTATATATCTGATACTATGTTCTTGAACTAAAACTTTCTAATGTTGCCAACTGTTGTTGTATGTAATGTACGTCTGTATGCAATACACATGAACATTTCCTGAGTGTAAAATGCTACATTTAATTTTTTTGTGATGCTGAAATCTGTAGTGTTCATTTTCTTATAATAGTAGGTCTGATAGATATCTGTACTTTCTCTAATTTCTCATTCTTCTTTTCAACTTGCTCATAGAAAAATCCAACTCAGTACAACGAAACAGGCTTGGGTGACACTACCTCTAACAAACCACCGAGGAATAGAGCGAAAAGTGAACAAGATCGTTCGTTGGGAAATCAGAAATCTAGAAGTGACGCGCAGGCCGATCCTGAGGATGTCCCCTACATTCCCAGTGGATTTTCTCATCCTTCCAAAGGCAGAGCCGAGCAGAGATCGACGGGACTCGCCATGCAGCTTGACTCTGAGGCAAGGCATCCTAAGTCACCTGCTGTTTTACAGCTCGACAAGAAACCTGGAAATTCCAGTTTCAGTTTCAAGTTTCAGTCAGTTAATGAGCATGGTAGCCATACTGGCAGGACTCACAAAGATGGCAAAGTTAAAGACACAGGCCAACAGCAAGAGGTTAAGTCTGTGTTTGCTAAACCCTCCTTCTTCGGTGAAACTCCAAGGTCACAGGACAGTCAAACTATTCCACATTCTGAGGTTCAGGACAGTGCTAGAAGTACCAACCAAAATTACACTCCAAGTTTTCTCGCAGAGCAGCCTTCGTTAGGGAAGAAAGTAACTTCCCAGAAACAAATGTACCAACCCTCAGCAATTGTGGAGTCTAGTAGGGGGAATAATTCGGTTCGCAGTGAACCGTCTAAGTCCCGACCCATCCCAACTGTAAAAGACACAAGTAATGATGACAGTTTGGCCGATCGTAGCCCCAGGAAGATGCATGTCCGGGAAAACGCGTTCCCATGGCAATCGTCTCCAACTCCCGGAGCAGATGTCCAGTCATCATTGCGGGTAACTGTTAATCAATGGGATTGAGAAATGAGAACTGAGTTCCATGCTTCGTTTGACTTTCATTATAACATCTTTGGTTCAACGCTGGTAACCACAAGATGGTCTCTCTTTTCATATTGCCTCGATGAGTGCAGTGTTGAATTAATTCCAAGTAGGTTCTGAGAATAGACATCTGAATACCCATAAAATAGAAAATAGTTCATCGTCGAATAAACATCAAGTCAATGTATTTGTACATCTACATGTATGGCACCTCGGAATGCAATTTCATACTCATAATAATTTTGGGGTTATGATTCTCAAAATCATTAGTGGCTTGTAAAACACCTTTGTATGCAAGACACCAATAGTTTGAGTGGCTTGTATGCAATATATTTTTTCTTTGGAATAGGTGCATGTGTGTTCATTCACGCTCTCTCGCATGGATTTATGCTCTTGCCATACATGTAACCGATTGTGAAGTATTCACATTCCATATCCAACATTTCACCCCACTTTGATACCAAATAGTCAAATGAGTAACCAATGTTTTTCCCAAGTTGACATTACTAATATTGGTTATCTTGTGATCATATATGTATGTGTATTGTTTTGTGGATTTGAACTGACACTGGTGTCTTTGTGTGTATATATTTTGCTTCAAAAGTGGCTTGTGACTTTTTTTGTGAGTGAGTTTTATTTGTGTGCTGATACATGTACTTCTCTGTGGTTGCCCGAAATAGTAGATGTTTCATAGTCTGTAGTCTTAGACGTCTGTTCATAATCATATACACTAGTATTTTGTTAATATATCTAGATAATGAACTTTCTTATAACAGGAGTCATCTAGCAGTATTAGTCTCAGTATAACACCAGTATTACCATATACAACAACCATAACATGAAGTATTCATCACTTTTAGCCATGCTTGGAGCAATTACACATGTATTTCATTTCACCCTTTCCAGAAGAAGTCACAAGGGCGAGGGTCGCAGGCTGCCAGTGAGCCGCAGGATGGAGACCGGGCGGCGAAGGACCTGTTCAACCAGCTGGAGCAGGAGCGCGCCCAGCGGCGGGAGGTCGAAAGAAAGAGGGAGGAGGAGGAACGAGCTCAGGTCGAGGAGGACCGTCTCTGGCAGGAGCAGCGAGAGGAACAGCGGCGACAGGCCGAGGCTGAGCTCTCACGCCAGCGCCACCTGGCAGAGGAGGAGGAGACGGCCGCGCGGGAGCGAGAACAGCGCGAAGAGAGAGAGCGACGGGAGAGGGCGCAGCGGGAACAGCAAGAGAGGGAACGGGAGGAGCGTGAGAAGGAGCAGAGGGAGAGGGAAACTCGAGAGCGGCAGGAGCGGGAAGAGAAGGAGAGGCTGGAGAGGGAGAAACGACAGCGTGAGGAGCAGGAGATACGAGAACGTGAGGAGCAACAGAGGCGCGAGTTGGAAGAACAGGAGCAACGGGCGCAGGAGGAGCGTGACCGCATCTCCAACGACAAGGCTGAGCAGGAACGCCGGCGCCAGAAGGACCTTCTCCTTGCCAAGATGAGAGCGATAGATGAGGGAAGCAAACCCGACACAGTGCAGCCTGTCGGCTCTCCACACCGGGAGCGAGCTCCTTTTGCCACTCACAGTGCTGCTAGGAGGGAGTACCATCACGGCGAACCTATACAAAACATGCACAAGGGAAAACCAGCTTATAACGTTTCCGTACCCGTCCTGGAAAAGACCAAAAAGAAGAACTCTCTCTTTGACAGTGACAATGACTCTGATGAGATTCCCGGAGGCTACCAGCCGACCTTCACTGGGAATGCTTCATCCAAGGGCAAGAAAAAGCAAATGAACCAGAAAAAAAACTCACTAATGGATAACTTGTTTGGGGACACCGACAAGCAGCCCAAGAAGACGAGTACTCAGCCGCGAGAATCCTCCAGTACTGCTTTGTTCGGCGGTGGCAATGCCATAATTGACAATGATGAAGCCCCACCCCGGACTAACTCTCACCTGTTGCCGCGGCGAATTAGGCAGCCACCGCACACGACGACCATATCGTCTAAGCCCACAATCAATGCTGTCGACAGTTTGGACGATGACATAGAGGAAGTCGTGTTGTAACCCACTCTCACTGACATGTTTTTATTTTGTACTTCTGTAAGTCACAAACATTTCCATGTATACATATTGTGACAATGTGAATGCAGTTAGTCTGATATAATCAGAGCCAGGTTGGTTTGTTATTGTTACTTTGTGAGCAGTGTGTCATATTAAAACCCTGTGTATGTACAGGTTCATTCAGGAGACTGTATGTCCAAAAAGGCCATGGGCTTAGCTATTACCGTAAATGCTGTAGAGATATGAAATACCATTATGCCAAATACTGGATAGTGCTACTACTTGAAAGTTGCGATAGGATAGAACTGATTTTTTTGTCAGTTTTAAGGAAATGAATTATGAAACTTCTAACCATAAAATTCCTTAATTTACATTTCTAAAATGGGGGGCTTATACAAGTTGATATTTATTTGTATGATATTACGTAATCATATGACATAAAGGTATATCTGTTTTATGATGTGTCTAGATGTTGTGTGAGAATGAATTCCCTCCCCATTGGTGCTTGTTCTAGAGTGTGCATTCAAAATGTGTAACTAGCGTGCAAATGTGATAAATGTATTGTCCAGTTGTGTCGAACTTGAAATCTTCAACTGACAAATTTCAAAAACATGTTGAATTTTTACACAAACTGAACAATTGTCTTGTTATTTTATTGCGTACCTGTATTTAATTCATTTGTGGCATGGATATTGTGATATATTAGATTTTGTATGAACTGTACAAAGAGAGTATGGACGTCTAACTTATCATTCCAATGAAAACTTTTAATAGTCGTCAGTTACATGTCGTGTATCATACCAAATCTTTTATATATCAAGTTATGGAAGATCTGCATCACTGCAATGTATCCACAACACCTTACTATATACACCAGCACAGCTTGTCTCGGATGCTACAGATCAAAATTATGTTCTAATCTGTACTGTATGTAAAACTGGATCTCGTTGTACAGTGTAGTTTCACGTCCCTGCATAAATGTGCAGTGTTGTAAAATTTGGAAGACTTGATGCACGCAATTCCTGATATATTAGATGGGCACAAAAAAGACTTAGAAATCTTCCCAATCTTGCCAGCAACTACATGTACTGGCTAAATATCTGAATTAGTGTGGCTTTTTACAAATTTGTATTCACAAGAATATTTGGAAAACCAATTTTAACAATTTTTAAGTGAATGACAGATGTTTTGAATATTTTATTGCATGTTGTAAAATGCCATGTGTGTTTGTGTTGTAATCAGTCGGATAATCATTACAGTTTCTGTTAGTTTCACTTTCATGAATATGAAATATGCTGCAAGTAAAGATTTGAATATATGCTGATTAATTCTATGATACATTTCAAATTATCAACATTATATGAATCAGTCTAGTCGAAGGTCGGCAGAATCCGTCCTCAAGTGGAATTTGTAAGCAGCAAGATAATTCTGGAATTCTTTGTCATAACCTATAATATACATTCGATACTAATGAATCATGTGACATTGATTTAGAATTATTTATAAATTTGTTTCTCCGTAATATTTCGTGCGTTTAGATACATTTGCCGTACATGTATTTGGTCAATGTGTGGTGTAACTCACAGCTTTAACAAAATTTATACCCTTTTTCAATATATATATATCTTAGCAATACGCAAGTGCGTTTATGTCAGTGTTCATAATGTTGTTGTATTTTGTGTACATAAAATAATTGACCGTTATGACATAAAACTAGGCTAGACCTGCACAGGTGCATTATGATGTTACAGTGCACTTCAGAAGTGTGTACTTCTGGGCTGTGTCCATTGAGATTGAAAAATGAAACAAAGTGGACCAAATTTTTGTCATTGATTTATATATTTTGTGATTCATACCGGTACTAGTATGTGTTATATATACAAGACTGTGCCACAGAAAATAAACATATTGCTGTTACAATGTCTCATTTACATGCTTCAGATCCTATCAGGTTTTAGATCACATAATAATATGAGCAAACTTTCAAAATATCATTTCAAACATACGGTTCACTCAAATCAGATTGCGTAGAGAAACTTTGTAAATAGCTATGCAAATTGATATCGCCAAAAAATCTCGAATTTATAATACATGTATCCGTATACACATTTTGGTAAGCATTATTTCAAAAAAATTATTTCAGTGTCAATGATTCATTCAAGTATCTGGAAAATATAAACTGTTAGCATTGTGCAATATATTTCCCTGACTTACACCAAACACAATGTTTAGACGCCTGTGATTTAAACCTGACTTATTCACTGCCAAGAAACAATGACTATTCCGGCATCAGCATGAAAAAATGTGAGATCTTTGACCTGCCAGCGTACCAGTAGGACACTGTCCGTACATTCCATAATCTCCCTACTACAAACGACACTGAAACCACACTCAAACCATTTTAAAAGAAATTGTCTTTTGACGTCATCGAAAGAGTTGTACAATTCTGGGGATGGTACTTCGACAAGCAACGATCCAGAAAGTCACACTTACAGCCCCTGAAGTGAAACAGAAAATTAGTTTATCATTTGCACACCAATCAATTTCATTTCTTTTCAAACTTAACATATTTAAACCTAATAATGTTTTTCGTATCTATTGCAAGTTTTATTTGAACATGTACTATGTTACTACATGCAGAAGCACAATGACTTCTGTTTTTCGGATTTAGATCTACTCCTTTAGTTAAAGTACCTGGTATCCCTGTAGGAAACGACACAACTTTGTTGAGAGGGAATAACCAATCAGAAGACATGTATAGCAGTGGTTCATGTCTGTAGTTGTAAATCAACGTCAGGAAACAGAGCACCTGCAAAAGACGAATGTCATAAGCTATGAACATGAGTATGACTGTAACCATGGTAACTGCACTGTGGTTTTGAAACATCATACATACATACATGTACATACAATATTACAAACCTGAACAATATGAAATACTGTATTGATTCCTAACTTGAACTTGAGGTACACTTCAGTCTTGGACTCTCCTGTGGAAAATGAACAAAGCATGATCATGATGATGCACAAAATGTAACATCCATAATAGTTTGCTTTGTGATATTATGACAGAAACATACTAGTAGTGAGATAATACACTAGTTATTACAATAGTGGATATCATTCATACTGATCAATGATGAGGATGAACAACTTGATAGCAATGATGTCAAATATTCAGTTTGAGTTAAGCCTTGGGCATATATTGACTCACGTAGGTTGTCAAGTTCTTCTTTCAGCTTGTTGATCTTCCGTTCTGTCTTGGCATATTTTGCAAACTCATCCACCATGTGAATACTGCCGAGTTCATTCTTCAGTTCCTTAATCGCTCGTCGCAGGCCCGGTTCTTCTGCTGCATCTTCCACTGTCAAGTCTACGAGCTGTAACAGTGACAAAACACATTGTCAACTGGTGGGTCTTATGGAACGTGACTTGTCACAAATATTCGACTCACTCAAATCAACAGTTTCTCAACCATATCTCATGACTTTCATCCAACGATCCATCCAGAAGCTTTATCCCACAGATTCATTCATATACAAAATTGATATTTGAGGAATACAAAATCTTTACAGGCAAGGAAGTGTTATTTCGAAAGGGTTTTATCGCGTGGGCGAACTATATGTATGTGTCAATTAACCCTAAAATATCACCTAATAATTGCTTGTCTGCTTTATTAAAATCAATGTTTTTATACTGACAACCAACCATGACCTAATCATGATGTTTTTGGAGCACATGTACAATTTAGTGGGCAATCATGTTTCCCTATGATAATCAATGACTTTATCAGTAGCACAAATTGATAAATACAGATAAAGAGAACATCTGGTGTGTAGATCTAATAAAGAACACTTCTATCATAACCAATTGTCATTCCGGATCCTAAGTATGGGAAATTATACTCGAATTTTACTAACTCGTTTGCACTGTTTTTCGCTAATATTTTCGTGATGATGAATGCTATCGTTCTATAACTTGGCATACTTCACCTGATGTCAAACGGCAATTTACTACCAAATTTCAGACAGCTATCGCAAAAATTGAAAAAGTTGGCAATCTACCCCAATGTTAAATTTAGCACTATTATTTCATTTCTGGGCCCGCACTCAATTTTGTGCATTTGCTCGGTTTTGTAGTGGAGTAATGTTTCAAAATCAACATGTTTGTGTAGAGTACACCCCAGTGTATCTTCTGGTTCAAAGTTACAAGAATATTTCGAATCCTGATGGATGTAAACAAGACCAAATCCTCGAATATGCTCAGATTCTCGAGATCCCGTTTTGTTCTGAAATTTAACATTGAGGTAGATTGCCAACTTTTTCAATTTTCGCGATAGCTGTCTGAAATTTGGTAGAAAATTGCCGTTTGACTCCTATGTGAAGTATGCCAAGTTATAGAACGATAGCATTCACCATCACTAAAATATTAGCGAAAAACAGTGTAAACGATTTAGAAAAATCCGAGTATAGTTAGTAATAAAATTGCCCACGTTATTGTACATCCTAGCCTCGATGTTAAATATTGACAACCATGTTGTCAAGCCTACTCAGTAGCCTACTCGATCACTATCAGATTTTGTAGCCGGTACTCGCACCAGGTCGCAGAGTCGCAACTCGCAAGTACAACTTGCAAAACAACGCAATCGGTTGGGCGATAATACAGGTTTGTAACGACATTTCATCCCAAAAACTGTTCGTATCATCAAGGATGTAACATTTGCCTCTCAACTTGACAGGACAACGATTACCTTTTTCGAAATACCAGGCAAAATGTGTGGTAAAACAGAGAAAACAACGATAAGAACAAATATGACAACCAACAAAAACGCCATGACCACATCAATACGTGCAGTTTGTGTATTACAAAATACGACATGCACAAATGATAAAATACGTGCTGCGAAGTTGTCCGCACATAGAGAACGGCCGTTACATTCACTTCTCATGTTAAACCTACCTACATGTAGCGTTGAACACTGTACATCGTTCCCTGCGATAGTCGGGGCTTAGCAATAAAATCCCACAGATGCCTACTCACTGATACTGGCATATCGCAACTCCACCGTGACCACACTGGAGCCACGTGTTTTTGTTTACTAGTTATATTTTCGTATATGTGACCTGGTTAGGATCTTGGTCTTACCACCCAGACATTCTACGGGGATCTGGCTCTAAAATGATGCACCGGTGCCAATGTAGCAACCTAACAGTTCTGGTGTTGTTGTATCAAGCTGTTTCTCTGGGAGCCGTAGAGACCTAGGATGTCAGGTCACTTCTGCTCGGTTACAGGTGGTCTTTGGCTGAGCTGTGATCGGCTTCTTGGCCTCGTTTGAAGTCAGCTCCTCGGCCTCAGCTGGGGTCGCTTCCTCGGTGTTGGCTGCAGTCAGCTCCTCAGCTGTACAAGCTTCTCGGCCTTGGTCGATGTCGGCTCCTTGGCCTCGGTTGAAGTCAGCTCCTTGGCGTCGGTGGAGGTCGGCTTCGGCTGCAGTTGGCTCCTCGGCTGTGATCAGCTCTTCGGCCTTGGTCAACGTCGGATCCTTGGCCTCGGGTGAGGTCGGCTTCGGCTGCAGTCAGCTCTTCGGCTGTGATCAGCTCCTCGGCCTTGATCGACGTCGGCTCCTTGGCCTCAGTTGTGGTTGACTCCTCTACTTCGGCGACGTTGACTACTTGGTGTCAACTGTGGTCAGATCCTCAGCAGTCAGCTTCTCGGCTATTCGGGTAGGTCTCTCAGTTGGTAGCATTACCAGGCTTCCGATCTTCGCCTTTCTGCCAGACGAATGAGATTTCAAAGATGGAGTTGATGGGATCATCCTCTCTTGTCTTCTTCTCGGTTGTTATACTTGTCGTTTGAAGCCTGCGTTCTTCGGCTATCTCAGATGCTTTCTCCTTTGTTCCACCAACTTTATCTCTAACATCTTCTAAATTACTTTAAGTTCTGTCTTGGTTGCTTTTCCATCAGTTTTCCCGAACTCCAAGTCAGTTCAACCGACCTAAGAAGTACTCTCGGCTGAAGTTAAATTGGCAAGTCTACAGTCGGTTGAAATTTTGTGAATACATCAGAGATGACTTCTGTCAGCTGCTGCTGTTCTCCAGAAACATAAGTGGCATTTCTGATCAAAACTGAACTGATCAAATCTGTGATTGTTACAGACAAAAAAATTATGATGGTGAACAAATCCGTAGGTACTACGTCACAATATGCATTGTTGTAACTAGGTCCTGCGACACTTTTACATAATGACATAGTTTGCACCATAGACCATCGTTTAAATCTTTTTACACGACAAATAACAACCATTAACAATGAAGAGCATACTGTGAACATGTATTAATGCACAAGCCGACACAATTTACTTTTACCAGCAACAACATAACATTTTCATGAATCCAATAATAAAAACCTAGCATGAAACATTATAATCCACTAAAGTCTCCCCGGCGTGCTCCAACCATGAACATTAGTGCACCATCCCAAATACCACAACATGCATAAGAGAGCATACAATCAACACCAGCATTGATCACAACGAGCTATACTGCCATTGACAAAAATAATGATCAGAACCAACCGGACATTCCACACCTCACCTCCCACTCCCGACCAAAGACAAATACACCAATATCAATATAAGGCTACAGACTGAAATAGATGCAGCCGAATCACCTCCAATCCAATCATCTCACTCTCTGGACATTTCACCTGATAGCACCTCCAAGACACCAATCAGACACCCATCAGTGTGACACTGAGAATCTCTTGCTAGCATAAAATCAATGAAACCCAAATCGAATGTTCAAGGCTGGCATATATAATGGTGGGGAACGATACAGGGTACGCAGCCCAAGAAGTTGGGGTGGACATCATGCCTCACTCACCTTTGACACCAGTTGCACATGACAAACCCAATCCCTGTCTGAGCCAAGAAAATGATTCTGTCAGACAGACAGGAAGCCATGCAGAAAACCCTCCAAGTTCTCCGACCCGCTGCCTTTTTCAGAGGAAGCCCACCACAGCAAATTTCCCTAACATTAGAAAAACTGTCCATCGTCCCATCCAACGTTGCTCAAAGGGATCAGGAGTAATAGTATCTTTGGGGACCATCCCATGACATCATATGGTATGGTTGCCCTCCAGCAAGACTGGCTGTTCAGATTTGAAGAGGACTACGTTCAACCATCGGCCAGAAAGTCAATAAAGACTGTTGAGATCTGTTGACAATGATGAACCAATATCACAATAACAGCACCATCGAGGTTACATTGGAGAGGCCATAGCCTTCCATATAAACATTATGATGTCACTGTCACCCCTACCGGTGGGAACTAAAGCTGTAACCCCGTTGCAGATTCGACAACTACCAATCAACTATTCTCTCCCATGTCGGGTAAACCTAGCAAAGGATGAGTTCAATGCCCAACTGGACTGCCTACATGTACTGATCAGCAAATACAGCCCATTTCATGCATGATGTTGTCGTCTGCATAGACCTGAATGCATCACTTATTGAGGACAAATGTTGTCATGACCATGAACTTGCCAGCAGATGGTGTGTCTGTAACAACCTGCAGATATGTTGGAAATATCCCCAATAGGCCAACACAAAGCCACTGTCAGTGGTTAGGCACCATGACAATCGACTAAATTTCCTCACAACTGACACAAACCTAATCTGCTCTCCACCGGATCACAGGTCGGATCAACAGGATACTAGACGAATCCAGTGATGCAAACATCTCTCCACACCATCCTGTTTCTGTATTGATGGTAGCCACACTCAGGTATGTTATGATGGTATAGCTGGAAACTCAAAAGCCACTACCAGCCTAGATTGGAGTCGATATGCCCGAGACCTTCAGCATGATCGTCAGTTATGGATGTCTCACCAGTTATGGATGACATAGATATACAGTGTCCTGAAGCATGGTGTGAAACAATCACCAATCACTCATATACAGGGCAATGCAGTATCCCATGCCAGCATAAGAGACCCAACAAAGAGTTATGGGATGGAAAAGTACATGCATCATGTGCTATGGCTTCAAATAAAGAAGCTCTAAGAGAAGGAAACTTTGCTGGCTGACTACACATTGTACCCCATACACACAGCAAGACGAGAGTTGGATGAAGCATTACGGCAATCCCTACAACAGGCTAAACATCAGGTCTGGATCTATGAGGAAATATCGGACACTGCCAGTTCACACAATGCCAAGCTGTTTCACAAGTTGATTCATCATGAAAAGTCCATTCCGTCCACCCATGGCACATAGCTGGTAGTCGATGGTAACCTTTTGACATCCATGGATGAATTTATCCAGGCCTGGACCAAACACTTTCAGATTCTTGTAACATCACAAGTCAAAGCTGATAAATAATTACAGTAATGATGCCCTCCATGATGGCACTGAGTGGTCTTCTTGTCCAACAATTGATAGCCACAAATGCCAGAGACCAAAAAGCCCCATTAGGGGAGAACACTTCTAGTGACCAAGACATTGCTATCTCTAAGCAACGAGAATGCAGTAGATATCATCAGACTAAAGGCTGATCACCTGAAGGCACACAAGATGTATGGCTTCACATATCCTACATCGTGGATGGCAGCACAGGATCCAAGGAAATTTTATAGAACCACACTTGGTGGGACAGGGTGTTGGACAAGGAAGGGTAACCTCAACCCATAACTACAAGATCTACATTGATGACCTCCTAGGAAGGCTGATGGACACAGATCAAGGAAACGCCATATTCTTCCACTATGACGGCATTCTGATGTGTGCAAATGAGGTTATTCCATCAGTCAAGGACAAGGTAAAGATAGTGACACACTATACAAAATCACCCAAATACTTTGTCCACCCAGAAAAGTTTAAAATGATTGTTTGTGTCACTGTAACCCAAGCAAACCACAACCATTCAATTGGAGTTTGCTTGACACGGTTTGGTATATACATCTATATTACCATCATGTCTTCTGACGGATCTTCCTAGGATACAAATTGATGGGCTCAGGTTTCCATGGCCTCACCCGGACCTTACCAAGAAGCTCACTGACCGTGTACATGAATTATGTTGTTCCAAGACGACTGTAGGACTGGAAACTCTGACTCTGTATGAGAAGCATATTTGGCTCATGGAACAATACCACAAGAACACATAGGACAGCTGCAATTCTGGACCAAACTGCTACATCAATGGTGTACCTCCTCAGTGGAACTCCCCCATGGAAATATTATGACTGATCAGTCATCATGATGACTCTATATTGAGGTAGATTGAAAAACCTGACCCCGGATCCTGGTTTATATATGCAGCGAGGCGCCTGTCAATATATCATATTAATGCTCTTTCAAAGCTATGTACAGGAACAACTTCAGTACAAGGTGATG
This sequence comes from Terebella lapidaria, assembly GCA_949152475.1. Classification (NCBI taxonomy): domain Eukaryota; kingdom Metazoa; phylum Annelida; class Polychaeta; order Terebellida; family Terebellidae; genus Terebella; species Terebella lapidaria. The sequence continues at coordinate 22,258,298 of OX424558.1, read as the reverse complement.
AAACTCAGAATTTTAACCCTTTGGACCACAGGACTAAAGAGGAAGCTGCTGCCAAGTCGACTTCGAGTGGACAAACCAACGTGGAATGTAGCGGCAGAGACCCCCTATGCCTCCTGTTCAAGTCCGTGCCTGAATATCGCCAATACATGACCCTGGACTACACAACACATGAGACGATTATAGCGAAGAGAATGACTAAGATCACAGTATCATCCTTCACTTTGCTGATCTAGAACCCCAACAGAAACTTGAAATTATCCTAGATCCACAACAATGTTCATTCATGGCCTGCGAATAGGCTGATCTACAGGACGCTTCAAGATACCCCATGTAAAGGCTTCAGTGCCAGAGAATTCCGTTCCTCAATGGTATCTAGAAGACTAGATGGCCTTTGCTGGTGTACATGTATGGCTCCAGGGTAGCATACAACATCATATCGATGTTGGTGCGTTGCCAAGTGTGTGTGTGATGACAGTGTAGCAGCGATCTTGGGAGATAGCCTGTCCTATCCTATTAATGAAGGAGTATGTAATCTGGAACCGATTCTTGGAGCATTGACAGTTCCAGCATTATCTTTGGGCCTTAGACTGTGAGCACAATGTCATGAGATGTTCGAAAGATGGAGGATATACATATTCTACAACAGTTACTACAGTGACTTCCATTACGTCAACTAGATGACCTTTGTGGATGCAGAGTACAAGTTCGTTTGAGTTAATGCTGGAGCCAACAGATGGACTAGAATCGATATCAAAGATGCCATCAGTGACAGCACCATCGGGGTTCACCGACCTGAGCCAGTACATGTTGATGACTGAAACATAGTGAAAAACCAGAAATTGGACGTGGACAAGAGGAAGTCATAATCTCGTACTAGGTGCCTGGCTTTATCATGTTTATGACACGCCTGTTGTCGATGTTTGTGATAAATTAGATGGTACATGTATGTAGTAACGAGCTGCGGAGGTCGAGGTTGATAGGACTCGTCGAGATTGTTGGTGATGAGCTCTCATGGCTGCTGAAAGATGGGCCTCATGAAGAGTACATGATTGGTGAAGACATGATCCCCAGTAGGTAATTGGGGCTGATACAATCGCTCGCAATACCAACTCGAGACTCTGGCGGGAAAAATTCTGTGGGAGAATTAAGACATTATTCTATACTCGGTTTGCCATCTGGTCAGTGCACTGAACCCCAAATTCTCTCGATAAGTTTTGATGAGCATGCTTCCTGTGTGGTCTACAGCTGGGCTGAATTTTTTTGCTGTTGACTAAACAACAACATGATTTCCTGTTTCTGTTGGGCTTTGCCCCTAGGCCTTCTTTTGTGTTTCGTTCTGACTGGGTGGACTGTTCGAAATGTAAACTGGGCTCGACTCGGCAAAATATTCAATGTTAATGCATTTTGGTTGAGCTTGAGCCATTTTACTGAGCTGTAATCAACGTAAGCCTGAGCTCTGTATCTTTAAATCTACAATACTGGAGTGGGAGGTCTGGGGCTTCCTCTGCGTCTGAGGCTTCACAATCTTCTCGGGTCTCCCGCGGTCGATTTCTTCTCATTGAATACTAGTATTTTCGCCTGTGTTGATCTGCATATATGTGTTAGAGTCAAGTTAAGAAACTTCTTGCCTTTTCTAACTGGGTGGAATCATTGCTCGTACAGTCGGAGTTCTTAGTGCAGACATCCTGAGAAGTTTTTTTTTAGCGGTGGTGTATTTCTATACTCCTTCAGAAACTCTATATTGAACTTATTGACGCCGTGAGTACTCGTCATCATAGTTAATAGGTGTTAAAATTGGCTTAAAATCATTCTATGATTTGCGACAATGACTGTTTGAAGTTCGTCTGCACTTCAACCGAGGGGTATTGAACAGCTGAAGGTTTGGAAGAGTGTGGGATTTGTAAATATCATCTATGTGGAGTAAAAATTTCCTATAAACCCATACAGAATATTGCCAGATATGCATGATAGTTTCATAGTTATCTACCTCGATTCGAGAAGCATGATAATAGTGAATATGAATTTTCTGTTCTGCTCTGTTGCTTGTTGATCCTTGTTCCAGCCAGTGGCGTCACTAGGGGTGGGCACAGGGGGCACGTGCCCCCGATCTTTTCATGTGTGCCCCGGATCAATTTTGAGCAAAAACAAAAAAAAAACCTTGTATAAAGCTTGTATAAATCAATACAATTGTGCTGGCCCAACTAGATCTACTGGTATTTCTGAGGCCAATATGTTGGGAGCAAAATTATCAAAACCTGCAAGTCATTTTGACATGTTAGGGGTGTCTAGATGTGCTTTAATTGGTTGTTCGAGAGTAACTTAGGGCAGCCACAATGCTAGTTCGAGAGTGCAAAAAAAAAACCCGGGGCCTTACGGCGCCCCCCGAACCCCCAGACCGGTTTAGCAACGCTTGCTCCGCGCGCTCGCACCCTCGCCTCCAAAATAACTGTGCCCCCCCAATTTTTCATTTCCTAGTGACACCCCTGGTTCCAGCATTGTGAATTGTCACAGGCGTGTTTTTGGCGAAACTGTTTCCCGTCCGTGAATGTTGACCGCGGGATCAAGCAAGACCGCGGCGGTTCGGATTTCGGAACTGTGCTGTGCTAACTTCGGTATCGGATTTGAAGATTTAGGTGGAAAACATCACCATTGAAAATACTGGAATGTGTGGATGAAAGCTATTATCTTTGACTTCTCTTTGCAAGCGTTGAACATCAGTAATCCAGTACAGCCGGTAAGACGTATGTACTCTGATTTTTATAACTTATTTACACCGTATTTCACTGATATTTTTGTGAGGCTAAATGGCATCGTTCTATAACTTGGCATACTTCACCTGGGAGTCAAACGACAATTTTCTACCAAATTTCAGACAACTATACTCTGATTTTTTCAACTCGTTTACACTGTTTTTCGGTGATATTTTTGCGATGCTTCATGATATCGTTCTATAACTTGGAATTCTTCACCATCGAGTCAAACGGCAATTTTCTACCGAATTTCAGACTCCTATCGGTAAAACTGATAAAGTTGACCATCTATCCCAATGTTAAATTTAGTCCTGTCATTTAATTTCTTGGTCCCCACACAATTTTGTGGATTTTCTCAGTTTTGTAGTGAAGCAATTTTTCGAAATCAACATGATTGTGTAGAATACACCCCAGTGTGTCTTCTCGTCCAAAATTACAAAAGTACTTCGAATCCTGGTGGATTTAAACAAGACCAAATACTTAAATATGCTCAGATTCGCTAGATTCCGTTTTGGGCTGAAATTTAACATTGAGGTAGATTGCCAACTCCTTCATTTTTTGGGCTAGAAGTCTGAAACTTTGTAGAAAATTGCCGTTTGACTCCCAGGTGAGATATGCCAAGTTATAAGACGATAACATCTAGCATCGCGAAAATATCGTCAAAAACCGATGTAAACAAGTTAGAAAAATCAGAGTATAGCGCGAAAATTGAAAGAGTTGGCAATCTACCCCAATGTTAAATTTAGCCCTATTATTTATTTTCTGGGCCCGTAAAGCGAAGTAGGCTCGAACGACTTTTATTTATTAACAAAATCCTAAAACAAATATATATAAAATATATAAGCAACAAATAAAACAAATAAAATATTGCAGCATGAAAATAATAATCTGGAATTAAATTACACTGTATTTCCACACAATTCATCAATCAGCAATTGCTATTTCACCAAAGTAATATATCAATAATTTATCAATAATGGAGAATTCATGGCTAACACATACCCCGTGAGAATATCACCATTTTATGGTAATACATGCCCCTTCATAAGCACGGGCCGTCCCACAGATAAATCACACCAACTGAATAATTAAATTGCAAATTGGTTCAACTAATGTGCATACAAGCCCATGAATTTCAGAATAATTTCGAATAATAAAAATATATGAATACATACACTTCCCCCAACTCCTGTACTGTCCCGTCTGTCCAAGTGGACCGCTCGTGATAGACTGACCACGAGAGTACCAGTAAATTTTTGACGTCACAGTGGTCACAGCGTCCAGTCAGGTCATTGGTCAATGAAAGCATGTAACCATGGCGAGGAAATGCGAATGATCTAGTTTTTCAATATAACTGTTAATAATGTGTATTAACTATGTATGAGTTAATGTTAAATAATATCAGCCGGATACTATGCGTCAGTATAAATATTTCGGACGGAATATAATTATTGCGCAATACGATCACGTACAAGATATGAATATTCAATCGACGGTCAATATCGATTAGCGATCATAACGCTCCGTGTATTCGCGAGTATCAAAATGCACCGTTCAAACGCTTGCTGGAAATCAATGAAATAATTACACGAGATGCTTGGTCACACAATTTTGTGCATTTGCTCGGTTTTGTAGCGGAGCAATGTTTCAAAATCAACATGTTTGTGTAGAATACACCCCAGTGTATCTTCTGGGTCAAAGTTACAAGAATATTCGAACCCTGATGGATGTAAACAGGACCAATTCATCAAATATGCTCAGATTCCCGAGATCCCGTTTTGGGCTGGAATTTAACATTGGGGTAGATTGCCAACTTTTTCAATTTTCGCGTTAGCTGTCTGAAATTTGGTAGAAGATTGCCGTTTGACTTCCAGGTGAAGTATGCCAAGTTATAGAACGATAGCGTTTAGCATAACAAAAATGTTAGCGAAAAACAGTGTAAACGAGTTATAAAAATCTGAGTATAGGGCGTAGGCTAGGGGGTCGGGAATAAACATAAGGTGTTTTGATGTTTGCAGCCGGGCGGCCGGGGCTGCATGTTCACACTGGTCATCAGTGGTCACAGCCTAGCCTAGCGGTGTGCGATACTATCAAATTAGAATCTATTAGACCTAATCAGTGTATGATAGCAGATTGCTTGGGGTGGTATAGGCCTATTCAAATGGTGATATGCGATTGTAATTACAACTTCAAGTCATAAGGTTATGCCTTATGCCGTTCAACCATTGAACCCTTTTATTGAACGGTGTCAGACTATGACACTGTGGCTAAAATTGTATTCTATAAAAAATTTTTTAGCTCCCTCCCCAAAATATAATTGCATGTGTACTGTTGCTAGTTAGCAGCTAGAGCTCTAAAAACATTACAAACCAACGGACAATCAGTTCGATCCGGTTATAATTTTATTTCACGTTACATGTAATTTACAAAGGAAAAACCTACAAAACCTACTAAGCTGTGTGCAGTTCACGTAGTACTATGAACAACATCATAAAAGTAACTTGTTGGAAATGTCGTACATATGTAGTTGCCGGAAATTGTTCAACTGATGAAACCAGCTTTTTATGCATTGTCTAGTTTGTGTGGGATTTTTAACATTCCTGCTAACATGTCAAGTGGACTCGTCAGTTCTGGGAAGCTTCGATTCATTCATATATGATATATCTACTAAACTATAAACTGCCACTGGAGGCGTACGTTTTGATTGGTCCACACAGAAAGGCTGCATATTACAGGCACAAAGACTGACGGCAGCACATGCGGACAGACACAAAGACTGACAGTGAAGTATGCCCCCCCCCCCCCCACTTACAATACTATAGCTCTGTACATGGGAACGCTCAGAGCACATGTGATAAGGCTTATCAGTGTTATCATTGCTTACTCTATGCAGTGATTGTGTCATTCTCGTGGCTATAAAGTGTGATTTCACATCACATTGCAAACAGAAACAACTGCTGATTTAAACCTGTGCCAAGAGATGCCATTCAATTTTGTTCGGGACACCTGCGAAGGATTTCATTAAACGTGATTTATAAATTCTTTTACAGAAAATATTTGGGCAAACGCTGGAAAGATTTCAAAGGGAGGATTCTCTTCAATCCGTGTGTGCACTCTGCAGGAAATTAAAACATTTTGACTGGATTTTGGAGTATGTGCTCAAAAATGTCTGTGAGAGCAACGAAGTCTGGACTTAGCAGGGATGTACATCAAAAGGTAAATAATATATCATTACAATGTAATAATAACGTGTACTTATTATTGTGTTTTTATTAATGTAATATTATGCATTTATTATTTTAATAAGTTGTCAGAACTTCTGCTCATAATGTTGGAAAAGGTGTACTTGGCTACATTTCCAGCTTAAATCTGTTGCTAATCACAAAATTGGATATTCACACATTCCTGTGCAATTGGGTGTTGCAGAAATGGCACAGATGATTGCAAACAAAATACTGAAAAAATTTGGTTGAACAACCAGGCTATTCAGTACTTTATGTTCCTACAACATGTTGTATTTTCACATTTAATGAATTTACATGTACAAAACTGATTTACCAAGTTATATGCATATTTGCGAAATATTCATAAGCATAACTGTTATGATTTGTCTCATTACACATTTTAACGACAACTAATTTTGATATATGACTCCCGGTACACTGAATGAGCACTTAGATGTGTATTTTTGCACTGTTCAAGAGATTTCTTATCACGGTGAAGAATAGAAGGTTTGTTTTGGATCAAGTACAATTACTGGAGAGTATTCGCAATAAAAAGATGACATCACCAATATAAACATGACATATGAAAAAAAGAGAAATCAAGCTTGCATGACATTTTTGCAGCAACATGACTTGACTATTAGATGTTTTCCTGCTTTCTTGGCTGGTATACATCCACACAGAAGTTTTTTTGACTAACGTCATGTTATCAAAGAACACAACTTGTTTGAAGTTGAAGAAGGTGGATAGGGGTGGGGGGGGGGGGGGGGGGTGGGGGGATAGCATTGGAGATGGGTATCAGCCTATATGTAGTGGTAGGGTACAGGTATGTTATATCATACCTGAAAGGTCATTGAGTGCATGCGCTAACATCTTCTTTTTCTCGGTTTGATTCTTGCACAAAAATACTCATGTTTACATGTGGACTTATTTATAGATTTGGATATTTGTTACATGGGTATATGGGTAGTTGACCAATTTTGTGTCAACCTGCTCATTTTTTGCTCAATGAATATGCTTGGATATTGTTTGGATATGGGTGGGAGAGGGGGGGGGGGGGGTGTTGGAGAATCTTTATCACTGCTATGGAATGTTTTCATTTTCACATGTATATTGTATTTGGTATTTGATTTACCAGCCATCTCAGTGACAAGCCTAGCAGTCTGACTCAGGTTTCTATGGTTACTGATGGCTGGGTATCTGTGATGTATCAAATGTTTATGCAATGCTTGGGAGTCTGGACAAAAACAGTGGTGTCTGGGACAGTAAAATGGTTCATTAGGCAGGAATAAAACAATCCTTGGGGGAGTTAGCGCCATCAGATATCAGAAATTGGAATGCAGATTTATGATAAAAATTTTAGGTTACCGGACCTATGGTCCGTAACCTATTGGCATGACGATGCGTCCGGCGTCGTCGTCGTCGTCCGTCGTCCGTCGTCGTCGTCGTCCGTCAACAATTTTATCTTTAAAGTTTACGATCAAATTTTTCTGAAATTTTGCACAAAAATGCCTAAAAATATTTCGAGAGGGAGGTATTTTTTTTTATTGATTTTTGCATTTTTTTCAAAATGGCAGCCGTTTTCGTCGAAAAACGGTCAATTTTGGATTTTGGCGGCCATTTTCTCAAAATCTGTTCAGTAACTTTTTTTTTTATTGATGCATAACACTCCTCATATGTACCCCTGTGACATGTATAAATTTCGTTGCGCTTGAATCGCTCGAAGTGGGCCATTTTGGGCCCAAACTCGGCCCAAATGGGACTTTCCCTTGTTAAATTCTCCTATGCTTTATAATGGGACACATTAAAGCCTAATATCTCACTTAATATATAATTGAGATTAGAGACTAGGAATCAATTGTGGACATATAGGAAATGATATATGCTGAATATTCTCGTGACCTTGAATTTGACCTCTGATCTTGGTTTCAAGGTCAGAGCGGCCGTTTTCGTCGAAAAATGGCCAATTTTGGACTTCGACGGTCGTTTTCTCAAAATCTTTTCAGTAACTTTTTTTTCTTATTGATGAAAAACACTCCTCATATGTACCCCTGTGACATGTATAAATTTCGTTGCGCTTGAATCGCTTGAAGTGGGCCCAAACTCGGCCCGAATGTGACTTTCCCATGTTAAATTTTCCTATGCTTTATAATGGCACACATTAAGCCTAATATCTCACTTAATATTGAAATTAGAGACTAGGAATGAATTGTGGACATATAGGAAATGATATATGCTGAATATTCTCGTGACCTTGAATTTGACTTTTGACCTCATTTTCAAGGTCACAGGACAAAATGGCTAATATCTCGCTTATTATCGACTTTACAACTTAGGAATCAGTTGTGAACATATAGAAAATGATATATGCTGAATATTCTTGTGACCTTGAATTTGACCTTTGACCTCATTTTCAAGGTCACAGGACAAAATGGCTAATATCTCGCTTATTATCGACTTTATAGTTTAGGAATCAATTGTGAACATATAGGAAATGATATATGCTGAATATTTTCGTGACCTTGAATTTGACCTTTGACCTCATTTCCAAGGTCGCAGGACAAAATTGCTAATATCTCGCTTATTAGCGACTTTACAGCTTAGGAATCAATTGTGAACATATAGGAAATGATATATGCTGAATATTCTCGTGGCCTTGAATTTGAGCTTTGACCTCATTTTCAAGGTCACAGGACAAAATGGCCAATATCTTGCTTATTAGCGACTTTACAGCTTAGGAATCGATTGTGAACATATAGGAAATGATATATGCTGAAAATTCTCGTGGCCTTGAATTTGACCTTTGACCTCATTTTCAAGGTCACAAGACAAAACGGCCAATATCTTGCTTATTAGCGACTTTACAGCTTAGGAATCAATTGTGAACATATAGGAAATGATATATGCTGAAAATGCTCGTGACCTTGAATTTGACCTTTGACCTATTTTCAAGGTCACAGGACAAAATGGCCAATATCTTGCTTATTAGCGACTTTACAGCTTAGGAATCAATTGTGAACATATAGGAAATGATATATGCTGAAAATGCTCGTGACCTTGAATTTGACCTTTGACCTATTTTCAAGGTCACAGGACAAAATGGCCAATATCTTGCTTATTAGCGACTTTACAGCTTTGGAATTAATTGTGAACATATAGGAAATAATATATGCTGAAAATTCTCATGACCTTGAATTTGACCTTTGACCTCATTTTCAAGGTCACAGGACAAAATTGCTAATATCTCGCTTATTATCGACTTTACAGCTTAGGAATCAATTGTGAACATATAGGAAATGATATATGCTGAATATTCTCATGACCTTGAATTTGACCTTTGACCTCATTTCCAAGGTCACAGGACAAAATTGCTAATATCTCGCTTATTATCGACTTTACGGCTTAGGAATCAATTGTGAACATATAGGAAATGATATATGCTGAATATTCTCATGACCTTGAATTTGACCTTTGACCTCATTTTCAAGGTCACAGGACAAAATGGCCAATATCTTGCTTATTAGCGCCTTTACAGCTTAGCAATCAATTGTGAACATATAGGAAATGATATATGCTGAATATTCTAGTGACCTTGAATTTGACTTTTGACCTCATTTTCAAGGTCAACAGGACAAAATGGCTAATATCTTGCTTATTATCGACTTTACAGCTTAGGAATCAATTGTGAACATATAGGAAATGATATATTCTGAATATTTTAATGATATTGAATTTGACCTTTTACCTAAATTTCAAGGTCAGTCATTCTATTTTCAAAGTCAGATTACAAAATGGCTTATATCTCGCTTATTATCAAATTTACAGCTTAGGGGTCCATAGTGAACATATAGGAAATGATGTATGCTGAATAGTTTGGTGATCTAGAATTTAACCTTTGATCTCATTTTCAAGGTTAGAGATATGGCGATTTCAGTGGTCACCTTGAATTTGACCTTCAACTTTCTCGGCTTAACTCTGTATATTTCTCCGGTAACCTTTCTAGCCCATTGGGCTAATTTTACAACTTGTGAAAGTTTTGTTTAATTAACAAAAATGTGAAACATTTTTGATGTCATATCAGATACCGGTATACATGTATAGGGAAGGGCATGTGCAGATATGGGAGTTCTGATTTCTTTTATTTTTTTCGAAAAAACATTCTGTTTATACTTCTTTGGTATCAATCAACATACCAGTAGTCATAGTGTATGTTTCATGGAATATAAGAACACAATAGAACAATGACTGAAAGATGTTCATAAATAAATGAGAAAAAATGTACGATGTATTCATGTTCATTCAAAGTAAATAGATCAAAAGGAAAGCTTGTACATTTGTAGGACTATGCTTCAGTTTTAATGGTGACTTTATGGCTATATAATAGATCAGAAAAAAATGTATCTTCTGAAGTCAACTACTTTAGTAAAGCCCCAGTCCCAAAATGTTTAAAACTGCCGGGGCCATCCGGGACAGTCTGGGGAAGTAAGGCAATCCGTGCTGATCCGGGCCAGTCCGGGTGGTGGTCCGTGGCTCGTCCGTGACTGCACCGTGGTGTATGTTCAGTCCGTGGCTACTCCTGGACGGTCCGGGGTGTTCAGGGATAGTCCGGGAGTTATCCGTAGCTTGTCCTGGTACTCTGGACGTACACCGGGAGTCTACCATGTCTGATCCTTGGTACTCCGGGGTGATCCGTGGCTCATCCGGGATCACATGGTCCAAATAAGTATGAAAGGGACTGAAAATCAGCACCCCTCCATCAGTTCCTCAGGGGACTGTCCATGGCTTTTGTTCGTGGCTCGTCCCTGTGTATTCCGGGTATATGGGACCATAAAAACAACTTACATTTTTGGCACATTTTATTACTTTTATCCGGGATGGTCCGGGGTGATCCAGGGTGTTTCGTCCGAGACTAGTCCGGAGCACAGTCCGGGTAGGTGGGACTGGGGCTTTAGACTAATTAAAACAACAATCTGAATCATTACACTTGTAATTAACGATTATTATCATACTAATCAAGACAACACTCACATATAATCAGAAACCCATAAGAGAGATGGGTTTCTTATGTAATCAAAACAACAGATATAAAATTACAAATTTTCATTGCATCATCACATGCATCTAATGTTTCTAATAGTCGGCGAATAATTCCATTCTGTAGATGACAGCGAAGTATGATGCTGAGCTGGCGGAGCAGTGTCTGGAGTGGGTGCGGGACATGATCAACGATAACCTCGGGCCGGGTGACAGTCCCGTAGACTTCAGCACCAGCGGTGAGCAGGCCAACTTCTACAGCGTCCTACAGAACGGCACCGTCCTCGCAAGGTCGGTACCAGCTCTATGTGGTCATTTCTGGTGACACATGTTGTTGGAATGTTCTCATGTAAAATTGCGCATGCAGATTGTTACATAGGTTAAAGATAGCAAGCTACATTGTTATGAGCAGATATGTAGAAAATTGTTGAAAAAAATGACCAATATCTTATTGTATTCAACATGAACCTTTCCAATTATTAGGTTACCGGACCTTTGGTCCGATAACCTATTGGCATGGCGTTGCGTCCGTCGTCCGTCCGTCCGTCCGTCCGTCCGGCGTTAACATTCTTATCTTTAAAGTTAACGATCGAATCTTTCTGAAATTTTGCACAAAAATGCCTAAAAATATTTTGAGAAGGAGGTATTTTTTTGTTTTTTGATTTTCGCATTTTTTTCAAAATGGCGGCCGTTTTTGTCGAAAAACGCTGAATTTTGGACTTTGACGGCCATTTTCTCAAAAACTGTCTGATCAGTTTTGAGTTTTTGGTTTCAAAAGATTCCCCTCATATACCTCTGTGATATGTATAAGTTTGGTTGCCCTAAATCTGCCGGTTTTCGTGTGGCGGCCATTTTGAATTTTTGGCGGGTCGGCGAAAAAAATTTTTTTCGCCCCAGATCGCATTACTATTCATTTTGGGCCATTTCTAGAGCAAAAAAAAATTTTCACCCTTTGAAAAAAATTTTGGACTTAGAACATTTTCGGCACTTTTTTCCTTCATAATGGGAGCTGTCAGGACTGTACTCATAGAACGCTTGAAGATAGAGCTTAGAAATTGGCACTTTCAAATCGGAAGTCATATATGGCGACTTGTGTGGTGACCTTGAATTTGACCTTGGATGACCTTGAAAGGTCAAAACAGCCATTTTGGGGTCATAAAATGCCCAGATTTGCCTTTGTAGATGAAATGCTTGCAGATAGAGCTCCTGTTTGCATTATGAACATATAGGAAGACATATATGGCACAACTAATGATGACCTTGAACTTGACGTCAGATGACCTTGAGTGCCAAATGTCTGACTTGGAATGTGTAAATTGACCTGAGCGGCCTAAACGATTCCACCCAACATATAGAATATCAAATGCCGCACACATACATGTAATGGTTACATCGAAGTTCATACGGATGATCTTGATTGGTAAATCCCAAGGTCATATGTTTACACTGCGAACCTTGATTGGTAAATCTCAAGGTCTGTTACCTGCCAATGCTGCCATGGCCAAACCAAAATTGTCCGGTAACCTATTTTAGCCTTTGGGCTAATTTTTTTTTTTCCCTTTTCCTTCGACCGACTTCTGACAGAATGGCTAATGCAATCATCCCCGGATCCGTCCCCGTTTCCAAGTACGCGAAGGAGCCTAAGCTTGCCTTCAAGCAGATGGAACTGATTGGGATTTTCATTGACAAGGTCCAGGAGTTCGGTGTTCCCGACTACGAGAACTTCAGCACCGTTGATCTGTTTGAGGAGCAGAACCTACACCAAGTCGTCATCTGTCTGCAGTCGCTCAGTCGCAAGGTCTGTCACAGTGGTCACCAATGTGTTGTGTATATATCTTAAGTCTGTTATCATGGACGGGAAGAAATTATGATATTTGAGAAGGAATTATATAATGACTAGGAAACAATTGCATGTACAGTTTCTGTTGACATGGCACACAGTCAATGAAGCCCATGACATGCCTGTTTTCACAATTTTCAATTCGTTTATTAGGTTAATTTGATGTGTAAAAATATTTGTAATCATTTCATGCGCAAGGATGAAAAAATTACACTTTCAAACATAGACATACTCTGTCTGAAATTGAATACATTCTTATCATACAAGTTGATATTAATATGATTTGCACTTTCCTTTTTAGGCCAAGTCCAAGGGGATGCTGGGATTTGGACCAAAAGAAGCCGAAGCGAACCCGCGGAACTTCTCGGATGAGCAGCTGAAGGCAGGCAAGAATGTGATTGGACTACAGATGGGCACGAACAAGGGTGCGAGCCAGGCTGGGATCTCATTTGGAAAACAGCGCATGATCATTGACTGACACCACATGCAATAGGAGCTGCACATCGATGTATTTGTTTGTTTTGACTGTTATGATTATATGGTACATTGTATGTTTTCGAGTGATGTATTCTGTTTAGTCTCTCTGATCTATTCAATTTTTGGTCACCAATCGTCTTTTTAATGATAAATGTAATGTTTGAGACTCAAGGAAAATTTTGTCTATCTAATTTTTCTGATTTCATTAGTCAAAATGAATTGTAAAAAACTATTCTTTCAGAGAGATGTGAGTGCTTCGATGAATAATGTCATAGATATATGTGTATTCTTTTGATGTACCATGAAGGGTCATTGAATCGTGTGGTGCTTGATTTGGTGCTATTGATAAAAAGTCATAATTCTGTAATTGTGACATAATTGGATGTTCACTACATGTATTTGTAGTATGACATGTACATAAAGTGTGAATTCTCTAGTATTGGTGTCAAGTTAATTGGCTTGAGACATATTGCGTTTGTTGTGACATACACATGTTTATTCTGGTCAATAGTATTACATTTATTATAATTAATGAGTTGGTGATGTATACATAAACAGCTTATGACATTCACAGGATATTTCTCACATACCGGTATATATATGTATACTTGTAGACATTCAAATAATATATTTGATGACAATGAAGTACACTGCAGCTTTTCACACATATGTATAATATCCTGAAGGTCATAGTTTTCCTTTTCGATTGCAACTTGATGTAAATTTGAAAAATGTTATACAGTATGCTGTGTTTGAGATGTATTTAGACAGTAAACACTCGAATGTATCATATGATCATTTCTTCGCATTTTTTTTTCTCGACAGTTTGTTGCAAAAATGTAATACACATATTTGGACATTTGACCTTTCTGTCAATTAATGTGCAATATACTGCATCCCTGGTTGTGTACCAGTACATATATGACAATCTGTATATAAAATATTCAGGGTGTCCCCAAAAAAATAAATGCCTGATTACTGTTGAGTGTTTCAAGATGAAAATTGTTGAGCTAAATGTGTTGCTTCTGTCATCGACCACACAAATTTTTACATTTTGTGTCACATATTGCACCTCTGAATACTGGTACATGCAGTCAATCATAGTAGTTGTCTTAATGTATATAAACCCTATTTTGTACGTTCACACAATACAGGATATAAATGTGTAATTCTCGACACTACTGTGTGTTTGTTTTTTTTCTTGATATATCCTTTGTCATGTGTGTATGAACAATGTCTGTTGTAATACCATTTTTTTGTATGTTTGAGTTATGAAGAATCAAATAAATAAAAATAAAAATGATTCCATGTAAAAGTGGGGTGTATTTCTGCCTTTATTTGTTGCTGTATTCAAGGGATGATATGGTAAAAAAGATCCCCACACCTCTAGCTCAACATTTTCTGGAGTAATAGATGGCCAATGTATGGACATATGGACATCCTCGCTATGAATATATTTTATCAGCTAGACTTGTGCTGAAGCAATAATTATTAATTAGTGCATTGTACATTACGTTAATGTTCCTAAGTGATGCAATTTTTTTATATGACTGAAATCATAATGTTCACGTGAGTATCCTACACTTGTTGATTTCAACAAAATCATAATGATACCTACCAGCATTTATATCATAATGACCCTAGATGTGAAAACACACATCCGATTTTTGTGAAAATAAAAAGAGTTAGAAATAATATATTGTAACAGTAGAAATAGAAGTGTTTTATCGATTTTGTATTTTGATGGATGAAGTGTGTTCACTTTTTTATTGCAGGGATGCGAAAATATCATGTCGTAGAGTGTGCAGATCAACTTATCTTATACATGGACACTGCTGGCATTGTTGGCCTGACTTGATGACCTCTGGAACATAGCTGGGGTTTGCAGTATGACGACAGGTAAGTCATCTAAATAGTGGAAAGCCATAGCCAAACATGTCCGTTAGGAGATATTTGCTATCATAATTATAATAATACAAAATATCATTGTTTTAATAAAGTAAAAATTTCAGAAAAATATCATGTTATGGAATTATTTTTCAGCAATGCATGAACATGTTTTCAGTTGACTCGCCTAATAATATTCAGTGAACAATACCTGTTACATCATACATCATCAGAGCCAAAAAAAAAAAAAAAGTTCTAATCACCTTCCTTGCGGATTACCTGTCTAATCTTGCTATCGGCTCATTCACTTGAAGATTGCATGCACATGATTACGCGAGCAATCACGCCAGATGACGAGGCCATGCAATCTGTGATATCGAAGGGCGTTACCTCTGAAACATCTTACGTGTTATTGAACGGAGAGCTTACTCTGGAAAACTTACAGTGATGTGTGGTATATTCCACTATAACACACACCCATTACATATTGATTAGTTAGCTATTAGGTCTGAAATTAGACAACCATTTTTTTCTTGCAAGGCATAGCACGTGTTTATAGACAGGTGAAAGTATGACAGAATGGATATTGCATCCATGGTATGGGTAATTGTATCCCCCGAACAAAGTTCGGCGGATACTATGGATTTACGATCGTCGCGCCGCCGCCGCCGCCGCCGCGTCCGCGTCCGCGTCCGCGTCCGCAGACACTTTCTTGTGAACGCGCTACAGCTTACAAATCTGAACCGATTTTGATAATATTTTATATGGACATGACTTATGGTGAGATCTCAACACCTATCGATTTTGGTTGCCATAGCAACCAAAATAGCCGATTGGCGTAACATTTTGTGCTCAAATTAGCCTGTTTAACACGTATGAGTTGTGAACGCTCTACGGGTGGGAGTTTTCAATGAATGATGATGAAATCGCACAGGCTCAATGAGAAAGACCATCACACGAAACCTATTGTTTTTCAGAATGATCGAATAAATATTAATAAGTTTGAGAGGTTAACTTATTACAACAATTAAAATGCCTACTTCTTGTGAACGCGCTACAGCTTACAAATCTGAACCGATTTTGATAATATTAGGTTACCGGACCTTTGGTCCGATAACCTATTGGCATGGCGTTGCGTCCGTCGTCCGTCCGGCCGGCCGGCCGGCGTTAACATTTTTATCTTTAAAGTTAACGATCGAATCTTTCTGAAATTTTGCACAAAAATGCCTAAAAATATTTTGAGAAGGAGGTATTTTTTTGTTTTTTGATTTTCGCATTTTTTTCAAAATGGCGGCCGTTTTTGTCGAAAAACGCTCAATTTTGGACTTTGACGGCCATTTTCTCAAAAACTGTCTGATCAGTTTTGAGTTTTTGGTTTCAAAAGATTCCCCTCATATACCTCTGTGATATGTATAAGTTTGGTTGCCCTAAATCTGCCGGTTTCCGTGTGGCGGCCATTTTGAATTTTTGGCGGGTCGGCGAAAAAAAAATTTTTCGCCCCAAATCGCATTACTATCCATTTTGGGCCATTTCTAGGGCAAAAAAAATTTTTCACCCTTTGAAAAAAATTTTGGACTTAGAAAATTTTCGGCACTTTTTCCCTTCATAATGGGAGCTGTCCGGACTGTACTCATAGAACGCTTGAAGATAGAGCTTAGAAATTGGCACTTTCAAATGGGAAGTCATATATGGCGACTTGTGTGGTGACCTTGAATTTGACCTTGGATGACCTTGAAAGGTCAAAACAGCCATTTTTGGTTCGAAAAACGCTCAAATTTGCACCTGGTCTGTATTTTCTCAAAAACTGTCTGATCAGTTTTGAGATTTTTGCTTAAAAAGATTCCTCTTATATACCTCTGTGACGTGTATAAGTTTTGTTGCCCTTGAATCGCCGATCTCAGTGTGGCGGCCATTTTGAATTTTTGACGAGTCGGCGAAAAAATTTTTTTTCGCCCCAAATAACATTACTATCAATTTTGAGCCATTTCTAGGCAAAAAAAAATTTTCACCCTTTGAAAAAAATTTTGGACTTAGAAAATTTTCGGCACTTTTTTCCTTCATAATGGGAGCTGTCAGAACTGTACTCATAGAACGCTTGAAGATAGAGCTTAGAAATTGGCACTTTCAAATGGGAAGTCATATATGGCGACTTGTGTGGTGACCTTGAATTTGACCTTCGATGACCTTGAAAGGTCAAAACAGCCATTTTGGGGTCAAAAAATGCCCAGATTTGCCTTTGTAGATGAAATGCATGCAGATAGAGCTCATGTTTGCATTATGAACATATAGGAAGACATATATGGCACAACTAATGATGACCTTGACCTTGACGTCAGATGACCTTGAGTGCCAAATGTCTGACTTGGAATGTGTAAATTGACCTAGGCGGCCTAAACGATTCCACCCAACATATAGAATATCAAATGCCGCACACATACATGTAATGGTTACATCGAAGTTCATACGGATGACCTTGATTGGTAAATCCCAAGGTCCTTTGTTTACACTGCGAACCTTGATTGGTAAATCTCAAGGTCTGTTACCTGCCAATGCTGCCATGGCCAAACCAAAATTGTCCGGTAACCTATCTTAGCCTTTGGGCTAATTTTTTATATGGACATGACTTATGGTGAGATCTCAACACCTATCGATTTTGGTTGCCATAGCAACCAAAATAGCCGATTGGCGTAACATTTTGTGCTCAAATTAGCCTGTTTAACACACATGAGTTGTGAACGCTCTACGGGTGGGAGTTTTCAATGAATGATGATGAAATCGCACAGGCTCAATGAGAAAGACCATCACACGAAACCTATTGTTTTTCAGAATGATCGAATAAATATTAATAAGTTTGAGAGGTTAACTTATTACAACAATTAAAATGCCTACTTTGACATGTGTGATCACTCCAATAACCTGTACTATGAAAGCAAATTGCACTGGATTCTTGTTCAGAATACAGAACTGATGTTTTTGGTGAAAACAGAACAATATTACTGAATAAGTTAACATTGGTTTTACTAGTTAAGTCTATTATTGACCACAATAAAAATAGTTAAGATGAGAAACATTTATTATTGAGCTCTACAAGGTAAAGGTTTTGTCCAGTAGAGATTTCACAGGTGTAACCGAATAAGTTAACATTATTTTCACTAGTTAAGTCTATTATTGACCACAATAAAAATAGTTAAGACAAGAAACATTTATTATTGGGCTCAACAAGGTAAAGCTTCTGTGCAGTAGAGATTTCATGGCTGTAGCCGAATAAGTTAACATCATTTTTACTAGTTAAGTCTATTATTGACCTCAAGAAAAATAGTTAAGACAAGAAACATTTATTATTGAGCTCAACAATTTAAAAGTTTTGTCCAGTAGAGATTTCATGGGTGTAACCGGATAAGTTAACATTATTTTTACCATTAAAGTCAATTTTTACTTTGAATTTCAACTTGAAACCAAGTTTGGCACATATTATGAATTAAAATATAATTTATGGTGAAAAAATCGATCTGGCTCCAATTTCGTCATCGTGAAATGCAGTTTTGGTAAACTTTTACTTGAATTTCAGCTTGAAACCAAGTAACATAATTATTATGAATTAAAATTTAAATTATGGTGAAAAGTTTGATCTGGCTCCTATTTCGTCATCTTGAAATGTAGTTTTGGTCAACTTTTACTTTGAATTTCAACTTGGAACCAAGTTTGGCATATGGTATGAGTTGAAATATAACTTTTGGTGAAAAGTTCGATCTGGCTCCAATTTAGTCATCTTGAAAAGCAGTTTTTGTCAAATTTTGCTTGAATTTCAACTTGGAACCAAATTTGTCAAGTATTCTGAGTTGAAGTATAACTTTAGGTGAAAACTTTTATCTGGCTGTAATTTTGTTATTTTATCGAACATGTCGAAATGGAAATTCGTATGCAGTGATTTTAGTGGTGGTCTTGAATTCGACCTTCAATAAGCTTGAAAGGTTTCACACTCACAATGTACATCAGTGATATATTTGGGGCAACAGGGATGATAGGGCTACGGGGGATACACCCAAGCGGTCGTAGGCGACCGGAAGCGTCTAGTTATTTCTACGCTTAAATAATGATTTTCATAAGTACTAACAATATAATATCATGTACACTGTTGGCGAATTCATTATTAGCACTTCGCATTTATAATCGAATACCATGTGGGCATGGCATAGGATGATTTGAATTTCCTACTGTGGCAAATTCCAAATAATTTATCAGCCTACATGACTGATTCCTAGTTGTTCCAAGAGCTGCATTTGAAGCATGATGGATGTACAGTTATAATATATCTCTGGCTTATACGAATGGAAATGCAACATGTGTTCATTGTATTCAATGTGTAAATGTCATATATGTCAATTGTCAAGCTATATATTTTAGTATGTACATGGGCAAATTATCTTGGGGATGGATGATGATTAATATCTTCATTACCTGCATGGATATCTTCCAAATTTCTATCAGAGAGACCTATTGAATGCTTGTGTTGTGTTGTCAGACTCGCCCATTAGAGGATGATGGAAGGGTGGCCAGACCATGTAGAGCAGTTCATCCACAGATCATGTCGTGTTTTGGGGAATGTAAAGAAAAATGTCCACAGATTTAGTAATTTTAACTTACCAGCTTATGGTAGATTTGTAAATCGTGAGGTTGCTAAACATAATTAATATTTAATTATTATTATGTGTAGGGATTTAATACATTTAAAATGGACAATTTCAAATAGTACATGTAGTATCCTGTGAATGTTACATCATGAATAATGTTGAGATAGTGGAGATTCATGTATCATAAAGTGCATACTTATATGAAAATATAGTTGAAAATATGCAATAAAACATGTACGTGTATTTGTTTGGCATTTTCAGTATGTACTGAATTACTGCTCGCAGGAAGTACACTGTATTAAATTTGGTATAACAATTATGTTGAAAGTTTCTAACTTCAATGGAATGGTGTAGTTCACAGGAACAATGTTTTCTGTGTTAGCCCCGAATATGCGTAATACGATGCTGTGAAAAACTTTGGATAGTTAATTTGCACAGATCAGATCACCGCCCTGGTCAGAGTAACGTGACACCTCCGTATGTGTGAAATGTTGATCTGCTTGTGTTCTAGCATGAACTCAGCTTGTTCATGGGGATGTTATGTGTAGATATATATCCTTTTATCCATGAAAAATAAGTGACATTGTGGTAAAATTTACGTGCATCTCGTGGTATTTGAGGAATTGTGGGCACATATAGTAATGTTAATTAAGGTGTGAAAGAAATTATTTCACTGGAAAATACGTAACACTGAAAATATTTTGCAAAAAAAGGGTTAAATGCTATTCAAGTAGATCTACTGCACTGGGACAATGATTGTCAAAATTCTGAAACGTGAACAATTTTGTTTGGTTTTCTGAAATTTCATGTGTCTGAAATAATTGTCGTTTACCATGTTTACATGTATTGTATTGTATTGTCATCTTTTTAGTTCCACCATCATGACAACTATATGACTATATTCGATATGAACAACCATGTACGTACAGTGTTATATCTACCGGGATATGTTTATATGTCATGTAATTTGTCATTTTGATTTCCAAACAACTGAGTATAATGTATTGAAGTTGTACACTATGGATAGTGGAGAACACTTTCTCCACCTTCTGAATCAAGAGGTTGATGTTTGCTCCACTATAAGATGAAGAACTTTGCAGTTCTTCAAAAAACGATGTTGGGGGGAAACATCCAAAAGCCCTGTCAAACCATTGTCCAGTATGAAAACGAGTGGAAAAATAAATTGTCCCTTTGCAGACATACTGTATAGATCTCATACAGTGGAGGCAGACTGTGATTTCTTTGGCTCGGTGTCTTCATGCCACCTTCCTATTGTCCACATCCTGTCGGCTATTGTTGGCTTGTGTATTTATCATCGTTTGTTGGAGGTTGTAATAAGCAGCTACGTGACACACCTGCAGACGGTGGGACACAGAACATGGCCCTGAACTTGATCTAGGCCTGGCAGGTTTACTTTGTGCACACTGTAGAAAATGTTTTTCTTTAATAAAGAAAAAGTTATATTTTTGTTGTAGTATGTACATCAAATAGTTCTTGTGAAAATTTGACGAGTGAACTAAGAGAGAATTCATTTAAATTTTGGCATGTTCAGCCTTTTCTAGTTACATCGTGTACTGAACAAAACCTTTTTGTTTTTCAAGAAAAAATTGTTATCTTTGAAGTAGTAGTCAAAACATTGGCAGAATGAAAACAAAAGCATTCGAATTTTGGCTCATTCTACATGTTCTAGATGTTACATAATACTGGATATGTCATGGAAAAAATATGCTAAACTCTCTTTTCATGTTTTCGATGGTGTAAAACTAGTACGAATACATAAACATCCATGATAGTTTGCGGCTGAACCAATTATAAAAAGCTTTGTCATTTACCGCAAACATCCAATTCTTTGCACCAAACAGAAATAAAAAATACCAATAATGAAAAGTAGTTGTGCAGAAATTGAGCAAACAGAGCTAGAACCTATGGGTAGTGCAGTATACACATGCCATATATAGATATTTACACGCCGGTCTAGCTACCATGTTTGGGACCCCGCCAGGCTTTAAAGCTAAATGGCTGAGTGTCTCTTCCTGTGAGTCAGGCCCTGTGACGACTACAGGGGCTGCTTGTAGTGCATCAGCCCCTCCTCCTGCTGGGACACTGGCGTATAGTCATACATACAAACGGACAGACGGACGGACCACGAGGAGGGGGTAGACAGCTGATTGACTCACACAAGGGCTATCGTCCCATAAACAGATCTTGCTTCAGTACAAAACCGCAGCTTTTGCGACCCTCGTGCTCATTCCGTATATGGACAGAGAACCAACTGGTGGAATTTGTCAGCGAGGATTAATCAAGGCAGGATTGCGGAGTATCAATTTGAGACCGTCATTGGATAGATACTGTTGTCTTCAGCTGTCGTTTGTTGCGCTGTCTGTAGGAAGCAATAAATTCAATATTCTGTGATAATGGCGTACAGAGCGAATAAGTCCGGCTTTGCTGCTGAAGCCCAGAGGAAGGTAAGCATTAACAATAAGGGTAATAATCCATTGAATATTCATACCTGCTCCGTCTACCTGTCTTTGTGTATACATGTCATTAAAAACAGAAGGATGAATTGTCATGATGGTATAATTGAAGGTTAAATGAAGGCCCTTTTCCCATTGTTAATGAACAATTTACTTGCGAATTACATGTATGGTATAAATGTTTGTGACCTTGTGACACTCCTATAGATGCATAGTTGTGCAATGAATATCTGCTTTTAGATATATGCTCATTCTCGAGTCATTAGGATGCACTTTATATGGTTATTGGTATATATAATTAGAACTACTGTCATGTACCATGTCTCGCACCAGTACATGTTGTGATACTGGTCCTGCTGTCATGAATTAATTAGAAGGTAAAATGATAACTATGTACATGTTTCTGTATGTCGGTATGTGCAAAATGTTTGTGGAATGAATTTGTAGAGCTAATAACTGTATTATTATAATTATACCATGTTGATTATATATAGGAGTGACATGTACATACATTTGTAAAGACTTTCGGTCATGATGACTTTTTGTATAATTATCTTATCATGCTCTATTAATGTGACTGCATTGTACAAGTTGAAAACTTAACTGATAAGAAAGTTATTGTTATCTAACACCCAATAATAGGCTATAAAAGTGTACAAAAATGTGAGTGAAAAAAAATCCATGATCTTGACTGGATGTTCTGTTATCAACTGGTCATGCACATCTGAAATACTAAGTACATGTAAACTGAACATTCTACCGGTTCCCTCACTGAGAAAGAAATAAGTTTGATAGATGCACAGACAAGAGAACTTGATTTTTAGGGTCAGTGACATTGAGGCACACAAGTCCGGTATTAGCACCACTTGCCTTGTGATTGGCAGTCTAGTGAATGTGTGTCTTTTGTGCATGTCTGGTGGCCGGAGCATTGCCCTGTACATGTAGATATATGTATGTATAATGTGTTGTAGCCATGATAACTTGTTATGTATTAAATGTACATGTATTTTCTAAAAGATGATAATATATTATGACTAGGCCCACATGTACATGAACAGTAGTTGCATAACATTCAGATGGATAACCATGTTTCATCAGTGACATAAGTGAAATTGGAAACTACATTGTAGGAACCTTTTATGCATCAAACTCTTTAAATTACTAATCATTGAAAAAAACGACCAGCTAAAATTCTTTGGAAAATTTCTGAACTCATTCTGTTCATGTGTAACCATGGTAACCGGAATACAATTTGTATCATCAATTTCAAGTTGATGAATACACATACATGTACGCTATGTTCAGTCAGATGAAAATTCTATAATTCCAAAACATGAAGGACCTGTGGAATATTTCAAAAATACAATGTGACCTATAAATATCAAAACGGCAATCGATAAAGCTGTAGCGTAGGAGAAATCCTTTCCAGGGTTAGTGGTATTAGCTCTATGTGACTGAAATAAAAGCCAGATGTCTCTTGATTCTTTCCATCTATGGATGTTTTATTGATTGTGAGAAAGGGGGGGAGTGATTTTTGTGGACAGAGCTAATCCAAATAATATCAAAACCCATGGGGGAAAAAAACTGAAACTTCGCCCAGATACGAGTGCCGGAGATTTGGAGGAAATTCTCTTGTAGCGAGGGGTGGCATTGGGTATGAATTGGCTAAAAAAGGTTTAATGTTACAAGAGAGATATTTATTGGGCGGAGAATGTGAAACATGATCTCGATAGACTTGATATAATCCAGTGATAGTCACAGGGCTTAATGAGAAAACAGCGAATGATTCACTTCCACTGAAGTTATTGTCACTTCAGTGTACGTACGTACGTAAAAAAATGTACGCATTTGCATCTCTTGCATTCCAAACGGCATGACTCAGTCGCTTCGTTCACTTCTAAGGTGATTGCGAAGTGAGTTTTTACCAACTCCTTGTTTGTCTGTTACCCTGAGAAGGGTGACAACTGAAGGGCCGCGTTGTCATGGTGACGTAGTGGGTAACCCGCCATGGTGTGAAAACATCTGTCCCACGAATACCGAGCATTCCCGCAGGCCGTGTTTGTCTCCAATACAACCATTCATCAACAGGATGAGATAATTGAATGCTTCGTGTACCTGCCACTTTACGCTTGTGACTTTTCACTGCTTGTTGACGAAAAAGTCAGCCACAATCTCGTATAAAGTACTGTGGTTCTCCTCGAGATAAAAATCTCGTCTAGTTTTCCTCTCCAGTGGAGACTGGAGAATTGAGGTCTTTATTTGGGTATATGTGAAAAACATAATGCAAGAAATTGTCTATGTAGAAGATTCAAGAGTCTATGATCAAATTTCATGATTGTAGTTTGATTTGTGAAGAAGATGAGTTATAGATCTAGTATAGAATTAAGTGTTTAGAGCAACATCATGACATAACTGTTATATGATCTTGTTGATAGTTTGCAAAACCTGGAAATAATGCTGCAGTAGATCTAAGTTAACATAAAAAGTAAATAAAAATTCCTATTCATATGAATAACGAAGACACTTTGATAATATGCTTGTGAGCATTTTGATTCTATTATATTCATTATTGAGTATTCTTTAGCTTGTAGGAAATCATCATTCCACTGAGAGCGCAGTGTAATTAGATGTGGAAAATATAAACAAACCAGATCAATGTTTCCTTGGCCCATGGAAGTCACTCAGATAATTTTTCCAATAATTTTCAGCCTTGCGTCCATGAAATGCATAACAACTATCCAAATACTAGTATGTATGCCACTTTTATTTTGTGTTCAATAAATCCTCACAGAAAACTGTCTCCAATACCTGACTCGCAGCTGTTCAATGTCACATGTGTTTACGAATTTTCGTATTGATGAGATGTTTCGCCAGATTTTTCTGACTAACGTGTATGTTTTATGTCAGAGGTGTACATAATGCCACAAATATCACGAATATCTCCATGTCGCATGTTTCATAAACATAATTTCATGAATATGCATTTTATGATTAGTTTATGTACATGTAGGCCAACTAACATTGCAATTATATACCAATGAGAAATTTTTGCTAGACTGTCAGTTCCACAGTTTGTAAATTTTCCTTCATATATAATCTGATAATTATGCGTGTCATTAAAAATACACATGACCATGATATTAAGAGGCATGAATTTTCCAAATACGTAATAATATGATAACTATATGAAAATATTGGACATGCAATAAAACCAACACAATTAGGTGCCATACATGTATATTCGATGAGTCTAGTCTATTGAGGGTCGATCTTTTGTTATCCCAACGTTTAATAATTCACTACCCAAACACAGACAAGAGCTGTGTTTTTTTTACCATATTTGTACATTGTACACATACTTCAGCGTCAAGTTTCTGTAGATATCGTGGTTCGGGTGCCAGGTCTGAGAGTCAATATTATCGAGAGGGTGCTAAAAATTTTAGAGCCAAATTTGGTGTGGTTCAGCTTTGGGTGTGTGTCGTATATATGCAGATTTAACGAAATTTTTATGTATCAACATGTTCAACAGGCTGTTGGCCTTCACTTTATCACAAGGGCTCGGACTGTATAATAAATCCTAGTCAAACAAGTTCCTGTTATCAATCAGTGCGATTTTGACATGCTGCAAGATACTGTTGTATATCATGCGTCATGCGTCATGCAGCTTGCCGTGTGAAAATTTGCTATAGATATAACAACATGTACTGGTAGTATTCAGCAAAATTTAACTACCGTTTTGGTCCTAATAGTGGCACACGCCCTAATAGTAGAGCGCCCCCTTCTTTTGCCCAAAAATGTTGGATTTTTGTGACTTTATAATTCACTTCATATCTTTCTAATAAGATCTTGGAGTGTTCCAATCCACATATTCATGTTAATTGAATCATAATAAAGGGGATTAAAGGCTATAGGTATATTATTCAGTGATTTTCATAAATTTGACCAAGTTTGACCTCATTTTTGCGCGCACTGCTGCAGGGGGTCTTGCTTTGGCTCGCCGTGCTACTATTAGGACCAATACGGTGCATGTATAGAGATGAGTACACACACTTTTAACTTCTGCTTTGTTAGAATATATTATAGTTGTTTTTTGGTTTGAATGATTTATGTATGTTTCATGTCATCGATGTGATAACTGCAGAATATTTCAGCTACAAGACTGGTGTCAATTTTTGTTGCATAAAAAAAGATTGTAACATGTAAAGTACCTATTAAGTACTAATGTATGGTTCAGACAATCTATACCCGCATTATTCAGTCGGGTCTAGATATATAATTTTGCATTCAAGCATTTGTATATTCTTTATGTGAATATAGTCTTGCGTTTCTATCCGTAAAATTAGGCAGAATTACTATCGTCATTTATGACAAATTATCCAGAAAATTGGGACAATTGTTTTGTGTGACAGTTATGCAATTATGGTTTGGTTAATCATCATACTGGCATACTGGCATAAAAAGTGTATTTGATTCCAGTAGTGCTTCAAGAGGGTCGCTCAAGTGGTATATGTAGAGCTCATTGGAAACATTATGATGCTTACATGTATCATAATGTACTCAGCAATAATACATGCAGTGCTGATTATGGTCATAAATACCTCACAGAAATATGGAATTTCTTGATTAGGGCAAAGCTTTTGGAACAGCGTTGATGAGACATATACAACAAGAATATTTTTTAAAATTTGTTCAGGAAATTACAATATGCTGACAGCCAATCTGTACAAATTGGGTATTGACTATGTTTATAAACAAATGTTGTATATCGTCAGATTGAGGCTAACTATGACCCGGAGGAGGCGAGGAAGTGTCTGGCCTGGATCGGAATGGTTGCCCCGGTTACAGATATCCCCAGTGACCCTAGCGCCATCAACTGCTCAAGTGATGGCTTCCACGAAATGCTCAAAGATGGCATGGTCCTTTGCAAGTAGGTGCTCTATTTATGGAAATGAATTGGACAAATTTTTGTAGCATATTGAATGGATATTATGGAATCGCTTCAGCACAATTTGCTCAGTATGTCTTGAGACATAATGAAACATTTTTGGTGATGGGTTCATGATTTTCGAGATAATTTCCTCTCTTTTAGCCAGGGCACTACCCATACTCAGTTTGTATGCTTTTTTCCCACCTAACTTTATTGACCATTCCGACAGGTTAATCGACACACTGCTTCCGGGCAAGATCAACTGGAACGATAAGACGTTTGTGATCCCCAAGATCGAGGGCATGCGTGTGATGCGTGAACGCGAGCGTATCGCGATGTTCACAAAGCTCGTCCAGGAGTACGGAGTCACGGAAACGTACACCTTCCCCACGGAGTCGCTACATGAGAAGGGCGCGCTCAACCTCGCACAAGTGTGTGTCTGCTTCAGAGCCCTCGGCATCGAGGTAAGTCTTGACAAAAATCGAAGGGTGGCTTTGGAGAGGGGTCATATGACACTTGGAGCAAGCATGACTTTCTACTCTACATAATGGACCTCCAAAATGTGGCAAAACGGACAGCAAACTCTCACACCAGAAAAATTTACAGCTTTAAAAGTAATTGTTTTCACAATTGATTGTGTATTCCTAAGAAGACACTCTTAATCACATGTCTATTTCTGTTTGCTAGGCCCAGGCCCGAGGTGTGGGGCCCGCCGACTACTGGCCACGGAAGTCCGAACGACATACACGAGAATTCACGGATGAACAACTCAAGGCCGGCCAGAACGTGATCAGTCTTCAGTACGGAACGAATAAGGGTGCCAGCCAAGCTGGAATGAACATGGGAAAACAACGCAAGATCATAGACTAGACTTCTTATAGCATTCTATTTTATCATAATATTTACTGTAAATATATGTAAATATTAGCTGTATTGTTTCAGCGTTATTGTTTAATCTGGAACAACGAAGAAGAGAGCATTTTATGTTATGATTTGAGAAGTTTATACGAAAATGTTGAACTTGAATTTTCAAAACAATGTGCTGGGAGAAATTGATGGGGGTATTTTAGGGCAGTGCTGTACATATTTTAGTCAGATTTATTTAGTAGGGTAATGGGTGTAAACAAAGTCATTCCGCTATATTATACAGCCTTTTATATCATTCAATGTGTCAAAAGTATTTAGAATATACATTTCTATATAATGTATATTTCTATGTAGATGTGTAGCTTACCAAAGTGTACAATCACATATGCAGGTTCACATTTCCCGCACCAGAGCTCTGGAAAATGTCCATGCTCATGTGGAAAGGAATTTAATTTACTTATTCATACTTGAATTGCTCGTCAGGGAACACACACAATTGTGGTATGAAAATGAGACTAGATATCAACATGGCATTGACTTGACCAGTGTTAGAGAGTTAAATATTTCTATAGTTTTTTTTCCATCGTGATATACTTTGTAGCTATTTGGGACTGAAAATTAATTCTTATACAAAGAATGCAACTGTATTGTATGCTTTTGCTTGAGTATATGTACAATTTTCTGTGTTTAGAATCCTTATAAAGTGTTTCATACAAGATAATATATACATGTATGTGCTTCTGTGAATAAGTTTTATTCACATGTATGTTTTGTAAAATGTTGAAGTTGTCATGGTAATTACCATGGTGTGTCTTTGATCACTTGTCTATGCAAATGTTTCAGTGTAGTTCTCGATAATGACTTTATTGCTTTATATGTACAAATTTTCAGAAGCCCTGACAAATATAGAATTTTGGTAAATTGTACTCCTTGAATATGTCTGAATGTTGATCGGGAATGCCAAGTTTGAGTCATAGTACATCTCATATTTAATATATTAATATCGTAATATAAACATCATGGTGCTGGCATAAGGATATATATTATATATATATAAGTCTACTGAATATAAAAAACAGGCATAAAATATAATATGTGTATAGGTGTGTGCTTCATGCAACCTACCCATAGTCACAACTTTTAAATCAAGTTCTAGTTTAGGCTGACTGGTGTTTAACACACAGCATGAAAAAAAGAAGTAATGGCATTAGGAAAATGCATTGGGATTTTATGTTGATTTTTGCAAGATCTGCTATATATTGCTGCCTGCTTTGTTTTATGTTAACTTTCTGCATGTTCAGTTAATAAAATGAATTTGAAACAAAGTTTTTAATGTGTTTTTACATTGAAATTCCAATCCGAGAATCTTTTTAGGTTACCGGACCTATGGTCCGATAACCTATTGGCATGGCGTTGCGTCCGTCGTCCGTCGTCCGTCGTCGTCCGTCGTCCGTCGTCGTCCGTCGTCGTCGTCCACATTTTTATCTTTTTTGTTTACGGGCGAATTCTTCTGAAATTTTGCACAAAAATACCTAAAAATAATTCAAGAAGGAGGTATTTTTTAGTTTTTTGATTTTCGCTTTTTCTTCAAAATGGCGGCCGTTTTCGACGAAAAATGCCTGATTTTGGACTTTGGCGGCCATTTTCTCAAAATCTGTTCAGTAACTTTTTTTCTTTTTGATACATAAGACTCCTCATATGTACTTCTATGATGTCTATAAATTTCGTTGCGCTTGAATCGCTCGAAGTGGGCCATTTTGGCCCAAACTCGGCCCAAATGGGACTTTCCCATGTTAAATTCTCCTATGCTTTATAATGGGACACATTAAGCCTAATATCTCACTTGCTTTTGAGATTAGAGACTAGGAATCAATTGTGGACATATAGGAAATGATATATGCTGAATATTGTCGTGACCTTGAATTTGACCTCTGACCTCAGTTTCAAGGTCAGAGCACAAAATGGCTTATATCTCGCTTATTATCGACTCTACAGCTTAGGAATCAATTGTGGACATATAGGAAATAATATATGCTGAATATTCTCGTGACCTTGAATTTGACCTCTGACCTCAGTTTCAAGGTCAGAGCACAAAATGGCTTATATCTCGCTTATTATCGACTCTACAGCTTAGGAATCAATTGTGGACATATAGGAAATGATATATGCTGAATATTCTGATGACCTTGAATTTGACATTTGACCTCATTTTCAAGGTCACATGACAAAATGGCTAATATCTCACTTATTATCGATTTTACAGCTTAGGAATCAATTGTGGACATATAGGAAATGATATATGCTGAATATTCTCGTGACCTTGAATTTGACCTCTGACCTCATTTTCAAGGTCCAAGGACAAACTGGCTCATATCTAGCTCCTCTATTGACTGTATGGCTTGGGAATCAATTATGGACATGTATGCTGAATAGTTTGGTGATCTAGAATTTAACCTTTGATCCCATTTTCACGGTTAGAGATATGGCGATTTCAGTGGTCACCTTGAATTTGACCTTCAACTTTCTCGGCTTAACTCTGTATATTTCTCCGGTAACCTTTCTAGCCCATTGGGCTAATTTTATTTCTGTGTTTTATTGATGGGTTCGCAAGGCGTAAATGGGAATAAATATATACAGGGTCAATATATAATTTATATATAAACTGTAGCCCAGTACCGTTCAAATATACAATTACATAAACGGCCAGAAATTCAGGTAAACCCTCGTGGTTATCATGAAGTTGCTGAAATCATAACGTTTAAAAATTAGCCTGAAAACTAAATCCATACCAGAAACCCATTTTCTTATGGGTTTCTGGTCCATATACATATAATAGTGGCGATATTCTACTTTAATCCACATGCAATAAATTAATCAAGAACGAAACTGAATTTCACTTGTGTATAGGTCTTTTCTTCGATCCTATATTTCAACCTGATTTGTAAAAGTCCGTATTAAACTCATAGAAATATAGTTGAGAGTTATCCATTTTAAAACATTTTTTGATTACTGGACCTACGGTCCGATAACCTATTGCCGTGGCGTTGCGTCCATCGGTCGTCGTCCGTCGTCGTGCGCACATATTTGTATCTTTAAAGTTTACGGTCCAATCTTTCTGAAAATTTGGGAAAAGATACCTTAATATAATTCGAGAAGGAGTTATTTTTATTTTGTATTTCCAAAATGGCGGCCGTTTTCGTCGAAAAACAGTCAATTTTGGCACCATTTTCTCAAAACTTGACTGATCAAATTTGAGATTTTTGTTTCTAAAGATTCCTCTCATGTACCTCTGTTATGTACCTCTGTGGTGTGTATAAGTTTGGTTGCCCTTGAATCACCGGTCTGCGTATGGCGGCCATTTTGAATAAAATCGCGTTATTATTCATCTGAGCCATATCTAATTTTTTTTTTCACCTTTTGAAAAAAAATTCGACACTTTTTTTGTTCATAATGGGAGCTGCCAGAACTGTACTCATAGAATGCCTGAAGATGGAGCCTAGATATTGGCATTTTCAAAGGTGAAGTCAAATAAGGCAATTTGTGTGGTGACATCCATTGTTGGGTCGAAATATGCCCAGATAGAGATGAAATGCTTGCAGATAGAGCTTATGTTTGCATTATGATTATATAGGAAGACATATATGGCGCAACTAATGATGACCTTGAACTTGACCTCAGATGACCGTGAGTGCCAAATGTCTGACTCGGAATGTGTAAATTGGTCTGATTGACCTAAACGCTTGCACCCGGATATATCTTTGTATTATGAACACATAGAAAATCATATGCCGCAAACGTACATGTAATGATGACATTGAAGTTTACACAGATGACTTTGATTAGTAAATCTCAAGGTCATATGTTCACACTGATAACCTTGGTTGATAAATCTCAAGGTCTGTTACCTGCCATAGCCAAACCAAAATTGTTCGGTAACCTATCTTAGACTTTGGATGTGGAATGTGGGTGTGGAATATGGGTGCATTTTTTCTTATTGGGGAAATAATGGCTTGTATTACGTGAAACGCAATATCATCATATAATTTAGGCCTACAACTAGAAAGTTTGGTAGGATGCCGTGTTAAGGTGACGTATCCCCCGCAAAACCAGAGGTATCTACTCATTTGTGACTATACATGCACAACTTCCCCAAAGTTTTGCACTACACTTTTGAAACAACTTCACTAGCTCGTTTATAAAACAAGAAATTAACCGAATGAATGGAATAAAACCGTGTGTATGTGTGTTATGAATATTCAAAATGGAAAATATATCCCTCCCAGCATTGTGAGACTCGTAATAATTGCATTGGTAGCTATTGGTAGGAATATTTACCGATAGTATCGCACATACGGTAAGTGATGGGAATCGCGTACAAAATATCGATCGGTGTTGCACGGAGTCCCGTGGGAGCTGCCGGTAGACTGACGGACGGCCAGACGTACGGCGGGAGTCTAGTGACGTAGTGTGGACCGCCGCGGTCACTGACTAGCTCACGTGCTACCACGACACCGCCGGCCCGCTCCGCTCGCCAGCGTAAACAGTGATATACACCCAACCCATCAAAACGTACATCGCGCCTGGGATGTTCCATTTCTGATATGGCTGATTCGCCAAATGAAAACACAAACTCAGAATGTTTGAAATATCTGTGATATCTGCAAACATCTGTTTGTGGAAAAAATGATCTTGAAACCAGGCCAGCTCTGACTGTACTCATTTACATGAGATAACGCCGGGACCATGAGCAATGCGCCAGATCATTGCAGTGGGCGTGAGAGAACGGCAACAACAAAGCTGCTTGTGCAATATTGCAACATCATTCTTCCTAAAAGTGAGAGTGATTAATGTACATAATCTGTTGCCTCGGGTATGCCGGAAGACAAAAGATTATCTATAAAGAGCCACGTACGTTCCAATATCGGATTAACACGATGGAATACACAGGTTGGTACCTGTCCCAGTAATTAAGACATTATAAGCCGATATTTTCTGGCTTGTTGGGCCATACTAGTATATACATATATGTTTACAGCTGTTATGTTGATAGCCGCTCCTCAAAGCGTGATATACGTGTATTAAACTTATTCCATGGTGTTGCTATCGTATTAATTAAGCCTTTTAACCCCCTCCCCTCCCTTTCCGCTCTGCACACGTATATGTAATTGGCTTAAATATAGTGATCAGTGATGTCTGTCTTTGTTTTCAGCACCCGCAAATAATGTTACCAATCACGTGTGCATAACCTGTCGAACACATCGTGATACACACTAGCGTCAAGCAGTGTCAGCTCCGTTATAAACCAGTGTCCGGTCCTGGTATGCGCGCATAATTTAGGGCAAAAGCGAGAATACCACTGGATATATCAGTATTTTTGGAACTTGTTTGAAGGTAAGTGATCAGAATATGTATCAATATTTGATTATTTTATTCGAATATTTGGACAGTAATGACCATTTGTCGCAAGCATCATTATAACATTCATACCTATTCTTCTGCAGACTTGGGAAAGTAAATATTTGGAAAGAGATGGGTTGTGGAAGCAGCAGTCCCGTCCCCGAGGTTACCATAGAGAATTCCACAAGGACAGAGCCATCCAGTGAACAAATCAAACCCAACTTGAAGCATCGAGCGTCCGTCAAGTCAAAGACGGGTTCCTTCTCGAGCCGTCTGTCAGCCGACCAACTCGACCCCCGTCCTGCCTCCCCACCTCCCAAGGTAAACGACACCCCGATCATCCGCCAGAAGTCCTCACCGCTTCCGCCGCTACAGTCGCCGATAGTCGAGGTGATCCATGTGCCCACACAGAGACCAAAGTCCCAGGAGCGTGTGGAGTCACCCAGAGCCTTGTCTGCTCCTCCACCGGACGAGTTCAACCCACCCCCAGCCGTGTCGAGGACATCACCCACGCCGAGCTGTCCCGTCTCCAATGGTACCGACTCTGGACAACTGGGAATGTCCGCTGGTGACCGGGGCGACCGAGACATGAGGAGTCCATCACAGCCCAAATCGCCATCCCCAGTGTCCCGACCAGTGTCAGCTCAGAGCGCTCCGCCACAGGTAGCGAGCCCCACAGATAACGACGTGCTCCACGTGGCCGGGGAGCAGCCGACGGACGACCAAGTCGCCAAGGACTCGGACCTGGACAGTGGCCTGGCTCCAGACTCTTCTTCCACGAGTGGCGCCTCAGAATCCACCAGCAGCTCTCTGGAACCACCAAACAATGCCTCAGAAGTAAAGGATGATCCATCAGTGACCCCGAGACAGCCCTCGCCTGAGGGTGAGGATCATGTGATTGCCAGCGTGGACGAGGTAGACAATCAAGCAGAACCCTTGGACGACGAGGAGGAAAAATATGGAAACTAGAGATCATAGTAAATGATAAAATATTTTATCATACATGTAGACCAATTCCTAACACATGTACCATGAAAGTTTTCAGACACATAATTAAGTTATGTGTGCATGCTGAATCTGTGTATGTTGCAAGAATGAACACATTTTATGTATATCATGAATAAACCCAAGATAATGCACGATTCAATGTTTTTTTTTTCATTATCGGGCAGATCTTTTACATTACCAGTTATACATCATAACAAACAAAACCGACATGCACTCGGTGGTATTTCCATGATACAGGTGTTCCTATCAAACCAACACAAGGATACGACTCTATACATGTACTTGTTGTCTTATTGAAATTTCTTCGAGCGTTCGCTCATGTGTTCCCTCACCACGGTATAGGGAATATGTTTTAATTTTAGGTAGGTAGTATATTTTCGAAAGGTACAAAATATTTTGAAAATATTATTATTTATCTTATTCATGGCTCATCACAGAGATCAGTCATTGATTACACCAGATAAACGTGGGTCCGTTGTTGTTTTGAAGCTGTGACGAGGTTTTTTCCGGAGATAACCTTCAAACCTTGTGTGGGTGTTTGTCTGTGAGGTTCATGAAGCGTATCAAATCACTCCGGGCTCCTTGCCACGGCCTCTATACAGCTGATGTTGCACCATTCGTGTGTCATATTTTTTTGTAAAACCATGCTGACTAATGTAAGTCGTGACGTCAATATTAGCTGGAACTTTGACCGAAGAACTACTTGAACTTGTTCATCTAGGCATCAGCTATAATATAAACGTTGTTCGATCTTCGATTGCCCTCATCAAAACAGATACATTCTAGTAGGGGTATATTTGTGTGTGAACTATTGACGTGAACAGATGTGGACGATTCACCACAACAATAGAATCAAAACTCGATAGGACTTTTCAAAATAACGATTTTGTTGAGATAAAAAAGGAGCTATATATACTGAACACATTGCAGCTCAGGTATGTGAAATGGTATAATATAGTTGAAATATATCAAGTATATGCCGGTAATATATTTTATTTACATGTATAATGAATTTATAGTATCGTTGAAACAGAGATTCTATAAATTGTACCATGTCATATATAGTGTATTATTTACCACCAGCAACTAACCCCATTCAATCATTCAGTTCATTCATTGACCTGGAGGCCACAATACAAAACACATTACACATTGCACTGCTCCGGCATAAATTGCCAATATACTCAACAACCAGTATAATTCGTATTGCCAGCAGATATCATGTCGTATTTGTCCAGTGAAATAACTTTGAAGCTACATGTATCCACATTCGGTCAATTTTGTTTTCACAGCAAAAGTCAACAATGTCATCCTCCATTATGTGCAATTACAATAAGTATACAAAGCTCAAGGTTTGATACAGTGTGTCAATGGTGTTGTGGAATATACATCATTGGATGTTACATTTGAAGTATATATATCACGGAAATACCACTGATGGTCATGTCCATTACAAACAATTAAAATTGCATTTATATTTTTTTTATTGCCAAACGTACATGTAGGAGTATGCTCATAGCCAGAAACCCGCTCCTAAGGGTTTCCTTCACAAGTAACGGAATACATAGCTGAATTTTGCATTGTTTATAGATGTATTTTGTTTCACTGTTACAGGCTGGGTTGACTGTCGAAAGCTGTTTGAGCCTGACTGTGGCTGTAGCAAGCACCTGGCTGGCATTGCAAACTGGCACCAAACTTCCGAGGAAGAGTTGAATACACATCAACCACAGAGCGCAGAAACTCCTAAGATAGTATTTCAACCTGAATCAACGGACTGGCACGGCGATTCTCAACTGTATGCAACCACTAAGGTAAACAACATCCAAATGCCTTCAGAATCTGGAGAAGATAACTCAAACACAGCACGAGATACCTCAGATGACGTTAGTGATGAATTATTAGTATCACCGGTTGAGCCATCACACCACCATGATAAAAATGGTGGCAGTATCTTCGAGCATCACCAAGGATACTGTTTACCTGGATGTTATCATAAATTGCTAGAGATGAAGGCTCTCCCACAGATCACCCGAGATCACTTGGCTCAGCACAATGAACAGTGTAGGGCTTCCCAAAACTGGCAGGATATGTGGACACATGACAGTCAGTATGTATACAATGGTTACACGCTTGTAGAAGGTCTAGGAAGAAGGATACACCAAACATACAGGACCTTGTCCCCACAAAACATTGGTACTACCAATGGGCTTGGTAAGAACAAGTTCAGGTTTGATGAACTGAAAAGTCTGGTCGAGAATGGGATCTATGCTGCAGGAGTTTTCTACATCAACGAACTTGATATTTCTTACATAGCCATGAAGCGAGCAAAGTGTGCATCGATCGTTGGTACTATGGTGGAGGAGTCAAAGCTGTCCGATTTCGAGAAGCAGAAGGTATGGCTAGAGTCTTTGCTACCCCGGGAGTCAGAATCAACTAGTTCTTTGCACCAGGTAGTGTTACGACACCTCAGAAAGTTGGAGCACTGCTCAAATCATTATTCTCATATTACTGGGGATACCAACAATAGGGAATTCGAACTGCCTAGTGACGTACAGACGAGTGACTTGAGAACACACTTAGCCTCATGGGAACCACTCGATGTGCATTGTGATCAATATCCATGTGCACGTGAACTGGCTTGGCCAGACGAGGAAGATCGAAATCCCGACACACATACAGTCTTTGCAGAGATGGTTGCCGCTGATCGTATTCTCTGTTTGAATACAGAAGTGGATGGAGAGGTGGCGTGGAAACAGCTCCCAAAAGATGTAGTTCAGAATGATGTGTTGACTGATGCACAAGCCAAGATTTTCGAGCTAAGGCGACAGAGGCGACCACTGAGTCAAGCTCAGAAAGTGGCACGCCATCGCACCATCCTGTTTTCATTGGCCGTAAAGTATCAATTGGAAACAGAGAAGTTTGAGAATTGGATGCTTGTGCGCAGAGAAAGTTGGAAAAAATTCACAGCACTTTGTGAATCATGGTCACCAGATCAAAAACCACATATCATAGAGAAAACATGTCTCTCACCAGTGGAAGCCTCTTATATTCCTGTCAAATCCCTCGTAAGATCAGAAACAAACGATTCCCATGACCTGACTTTTTCCAGGGTCTGGGATGAATTCTTAACCAATCGACCTTACATGGAGAAGATACAACTAAGCTCCGGCAACCTGTCAGCAAGAGCAGATGTGTTCTTCACCACTGCCTTCCCAGAGGATGATTCCATTGGAAGTAAATTCAAAAGAACACTTTCAAAATATAAGATGGGAAGAAGGACCAAAACAGAAGTCAGACAAAAAACTGTGTCTTCACTCACACCCGCCGAGAACGAGGCAAAAATCAGGGAACAACTGACTCAGGTTACTCAGGATTTGCTTGGCGCTGCAACAAACTGTGATGATTCTCTCGATAGTTTCATAAATCTCATGGAAGAGTACCTCCGTCAATCAGATCTGTCCAATGGATCTATTGCATGTCAAGAAAGGCAAATCGGGGATCCTAATCAGATCCCTGTCAAGCTTCCATGTACCAATACTCAGATGAGGACATTCCTGAAAACACCTGCAAAAATGACCCCGTATCCCGAGCAACAAGAGAGATATGATAGATCTACATTTGATTCATACAGAAGTCCAGACACCCGACCAACGATTCCATTTGCGAGAGAGGCTGTTGCTCGTTCATTAGCATATACGAGCTTGAAGTTGCAGAAAGCCTGCCCCTGCTGCCGCTCACCAGAACTGATGTGTATACCATGTAGCAACAAATGCAGTGAATACAGGGGAAGGTACTCATGTGGAACGATTAGGACATCATTCTCTAATTCTCTGTATGCTCCAGCATTGTACCAGGCATATACATGGACAACGTTGACTCCAGAGCAGAGTATTAGACGACGCGAGAAACTCAGCCAGTATTTTATGAAGAGGTACAAGAATGGTAAACGCAAGTATGCTGCCGACCTCGATAAATACAGAGGCTGGGCACAGAGCATGGCAGACTCATGGGCTGCATTCCAAGTCCTCTGTAGAGATGAATGATGCTCGAAAAACGATTTTGTGTGATAATGGCATGTATCAAAGAAATGGTTTTCTTCCGATGCTTACTTATTGGTGTTTTTTAAAACATGAATTTACAGATAATCATCATTTCGGATTGTTCTTTCATGTATGACATCTACAGAATCTATCTAGAGAACACATTCACTTTGTTTCACAATGTTTCTTCGATTTTTTGACAAATGTACCGGTAATTGTGATACAAGTGATGTCTTGTATAATAAATATGCATGTATCGAAATATTGTGTATCTAAAATGTCTTGTTTGGGAATATACACTGTACACACATTACATGATATACAAGTAGTAAAATTTATAGTAAACATATTATATCATTAGTGCTCTGTAAAGGTTAGGTACATTTACACTGTATAATTACGTGGCTGTTAAAGCAATAATCATATAGTTTACACCACCATGGTGAGTCTTGAGACATTGGGTATGCTGACACCTTGTGGCTTGTATGTAGATGCGACCGAAGGTGTACCTGGGCAACACCATGACAGAATGTTAATGTATATCGCTAAGAATTGGCACTGTACTGGGCGATGCCATGGGAAACTGGGACACTACAATGAAATAACGAGAGTAAGCCTTGTCACAAGGACAAGAGGATAAACCTTGACAAACTGAGTAAAATGTTTTTATCTTATATTATCTTGGGAACATGGGACTACAGTAATTGCTTTTTTTTCTTTTTTTTTTTGGCAAAAATTGTCCTTGTAATCCTTACCCGGTCCTTGTATTTGTACCAATACATTTTATAAACAGTACACCCAGTTAAAAGAGGATAAGTTGCCTCTGGGCTTTCATGGGACCTAGCTTGGTGTTCCTGTGGGACGGGGTGGCTGGTATATACCACCTACTACCAAAGCTCACGAGTCTTTTTAGGTGGGCACGGATACATTCCCTCCGGAGTAGAATACTCCAGTACATGAGGTCCAGCATCCATTCAGTGCTGGAAGAACAGCTATGTTCCCAAATCCTGGCTAAGGAAAGGGTTTATTCTGTCTGGATTCCTGGACCTTTTATCTTCCGCAGGCCTGTACAGCCGGATGAGCTATGATGTACTGCTATGATGAGCCTGGCGACCTCAGCATGTAACTTTATCGGAAGATATACATGTACTGCTGTTGCCGACCGGTAGCCTACATGTGAAGTTCGGTAGGCCTTCTGGCAGCCGAGAACCATGTGACTGACATTAACGTAGTACGCTACAAACAGGGAGGTAATGAATTGTCAAAATTTAAAACTTATATCTTGGATATTATCTCTTCAAAATAACATATTTTATAGAGTAACTGATCAGCATTCTAAAACTGAAAAGAAAATAGGGGGTCACCGTGCTGGTTTCTTCGACATATTCGATCAAAAATCACAAACATTTACTAAAATGACTTAATTTTTGGTATTTTTACACATTTTTTTTGCCCATATTCACATCTTGCATCTTGTTTCCCAAGAGAACGGATACGGTGACCTCCTATTTTCTTTTCGGGGTTTGGATGCCGATCAGTTACTCTATAAAATATGTCATTTTGAAGCTCTAGATTTTGTTAATACAGTCATTTATTTTGAAAAACTCTTTGACCCCCTCCCCTCACTGTTTGGAGCGGACTACCTTAAGTTGCGTGGCCTGCCCAGCGCCGTCCAGCGCCGTCTCGATGCTCTTAGTAGCAGTCCAGCTGCGCCATTGCAGCTGCCACTTAAATCTCTGCCATATGGGGCTGCCACATAGTCTCTGCCATATCTCTGGCCCCATTCAGTCTTCCCTGAATGGGGCCAGACACGGGTGCTCCATCGACCGATGCATGGACAGGGGTTTGCAGCTGTGGTTGGCAGCTGTGATTAGTTTGGTAGGTTAGTTTTTTTTTTCGCTTTGAGATCCATGAGCCTGGGAGGGGGGGGGGGGGCCCTGGTCATCAAATCCTACCAAGAAGACAATGGCCTAGCTGGGTGTAGGGAATGTAAAAATAATTAAACTGACCATTTAACTCCATGATAAATGGTCTTACTTTGGTGTCCAAAGCACCTTTTTGAAACAAATTCCAGCCTAACCACTATGCCAGTTTTATCAATTGAAGTATTGGACATCGTGTAATAAGCATGGATATATGGGACGACATATGGGATTTTTCGTTATTCTGCCTTGAATGGACCCGGGGTGAAAATACTCAAAATTTTGGGTGCTGATGGCCTTGCCAAACTCCTTTTCTTCCTCAGCTCCTGAGAAGAACGATAGCAAGATATTGCCTTGAACCGGGTCATTATTTCCCAGCAGTGCATTCTTTCAGATGTACACTCGTTCATCAATCTGGCATATAAAAATATATATGAGGTGACGTTTCAAAAGTTTCCTTTTATATGATTGGCTGACTGATGCTGTCATGTGACCTGTAGTCTTTAATGTCGCCATTCAGTCTCTAATTCCGGTTAAGTAGGAGGCTCGATAGTGTATCCAGACCATCTTATGTGGCGGCCGGGTCACCTGGTTGTGCTCTGGTCTGCAGTGGCTGCGAGCGAGGCTGATCACGAGCAGAGGCCTTCATCCATGCACTCGCGTTCACCACCAAATCAAAAGTGGGGTAAGTGCTGTCAGGCAGAACCAGCAGATACTCACTCCGTTGTCTGGTGATCCAGCTGGGGTAAAAGTATTAATGACTAGCTCTGCGACCAGAGAATATCATGCATGCACCGTCTCGAACTGCCATCACATTTGGTAATTGAGCTGATAGATGAGATCCAAATACGCACTTGGAGGGTCGAATATTTGCCCTAGCTCTTTGGAGATGGGTAGCTAACCATCTAAGCTGGATAAAAGAATGCCTCTCTATGATGTAGTTCCCGTCGTGATAGGAGGCGGAGCCGTCAAGTTCAGACAATTGCCTGAATTGACCGTACGTTGCACTTCATGAACCATTTCGACAGGTCGACATGAATCTTTTTTTTAGTTGCCCATCCGCTGTGTAGCTGTCAAGCTTAGTGCTCAGTTTTAACTTCAGGATAAAAAGAAAGATATTGCCGGGCTTTTAAGATCTGTACAAAGCATATTATATAAAAGCTGTAACTTCGTGAGCTTCAAATGTTTTGTCCTTGTTGTCGTGCTTTTGTAGTCGAAGCAAATGTGCTATTGTAGGCCTAGGCCTAT
Source organism: Terebella lapidaria (assembly GCA_949152475.1). Classification (NCBI taxonomy): domain Eukaryota; kingdom Metazoa; phylum Annelida; class Polychaeta; order Terebellida; family Terebellidae; genus Terebella; species Terebella lapidaria. Next base: position 22,216,572 of record OX424558.1, on the reverse strand, counting down.
GTGTGCGTAACAATATCTGTTATGCCGTATCTACTATACATATACTCAAGTTCAATACAAAACCTCACATGGTTTTTGGCCATAACTCCGTTTAGGATGGTCGGATCAATTTGAAATGTTTCCATTTGGCACAAAACCATATTTTTTCTCCAAATTTCAAACTTCTATCTTGATAACTGAAAAAAATTGGCAACCTACCTATGAGTAATTGTTAACTGTTGGACCCAAATCGGATCACGGGAATTCAAGCAAATTTGGGGATTTCATGATCTTCATTCCGCTTAGAAATGTAATATGAGGAAAGTTTTTGAAAAGCATACAGGTGTATTCTAATAAAATATCATTCTTACAAAGAACAGTGCAATGCGAACATCGAACAAAATGCCAAATTCTGTTCAGACTCGCAAATTTCATGTTTGAAGTGAAATTTAACATATTGGAGTAGATTGCCAACTTTTTCAAGATAGAAATTTGAGATTTGGTGAAAATTATACGATTTTATGCCAGATGGAAATTTCAAATTGATCTAGCCATCCTATGGGAAGTTATGGCCAAAACTCATATGAGGTTTTGTGTTGAACTTGATTTTAGTGACTAATACTGTAGTAGCCTAAATTAACAAAAAAAGCACTTTACTGGTACGTACTTACACTAGATGGGGTTAAAAATGTTGTTTGAGGGGAAATATGAATGGATAGGCCTACTAAGCTACCATCACTTAGGCCTACTCGGGTGACGGGGGTGATATGAAAGCTAGAAATACAGATCATTACATACCGATATACAGACAGATACAGCTAATATAACTGATAGGTGCTGATGTGATTATGTGATCTATCAAAATACGTATGTGTAGGCCTACCAGGTTACACAAAACGAATGCGAGAAATGTCATGTGTGGGTGTTTTTTCTTGGAAGGTTGATACATCCGTCCAGTGGGTCTACTATCCTGACTGCACATGTACACGAGAGAGTAAACTGAGTTATTGTCAGATTTCCACATGTCCAAAGACCTCTAGCTGGTATGGAGCATTGGTGTCCTCCCAAGCGATGATCATAGATCGCTTTTCTTTAGCCTATCATTAGGGCATTTCGGCACTCACTTTTCAGTTTCCGGACGATAACTCAAGAACGCCTTGACGAATCTTCGAGAAATTTTCACCAGTTATCACATATATTACATAGATGAACCCTATTGTTTTGGAGCCGGCTCCGAGGTCCGGTTAGTCCGTGAGGATAAATTTTGTGTCAAATGGTTTCCGGATGATAACTCGAAAAGTACTTGTGCTACCATTCTGAAACTTGACATATATGTTGATATAGTGTCGCAGAGGAGCCCTATCGATTACGGGGTAAATCCCTCAAACGACCTTTGACCCAGGGGCCAAAAACAATTTTGATGAGTCATCCTTGAGGCTCAATGCATATCTCGGAAACTGTGCGTCGTAGAGCGAAACGGTATAATGGATGAACTTTAACCCTGACCCGAAATTTTTTTGACGAGTCGGCATTTTTCGTTTTCTTTGATATCTCGTAAACGGTGCGTCTTAGAGCGAAACGGACATTATTTTCGGACTCGTCGACCTAGACAAACATGTCTTATGGGCATTATGAATGAACTTTGACCTTGACCCAAATTTTTTTCGCCGAGTCGGCATTTTTCGTCGATATCTCGAAAACGGTGCGTCGTAGAGCGAAACGGACGTTATTTTCGGACTCGTCACGCTAGACAAACATGTCTAAGGGGTATTATGGATGAACTTTGACCTCGACCGGAAATTTTTTTGCCGTGTCGGCATTTTTCGTTTTCCTCAATATCTCGGAAACGGTGTGTGGTAGAGCGAAACGGACGTCATTTTCGGACTCGTCGACCTAGACAAACATGTCTTAAGGGTATTAGGGATGACCTTTGACCTTGACCTTGAATTTTTCTGCCGAGTCGGCATTTTCCGTTTTCGTCGATATCTCGGAAACGGTGCATCGTAGAGCGAAACGGACGTCATTTTCGGACTCGTCACCCTAGACAAACATGTCTAAGAGGTATTATGGATGAACTTTGACCTTGACCCGAAATTTTTTTGCCGAGTCGGCATTTTTCGTTTTCTTCGAAATCTCGGAAACGGTGCGTTGTAGAGCGAAACGGACGTTATTTTCGGACTCGTGACACTAGACAAACATGTCTAGAGGGTATTATGGATGAACTTCGACCTTGACCCGAACTTTTTTTGCCGAAGCGGTATTTTTTCGTTTTCGTCGATATCTCAGTAATTAACTTGTGATACTAGACAAACATGTCTGAGGGGTATGTCGGGTGAACTTGGTCCTGGGCCAATTTTTTTTTGCTGAGTCGACGTTTTTCATTTTAAGCCATATCTCGGAAACAGTGCATCGTAGAGCGAAACGGACGTTATTTTCGGACTCGTGACACTAGGCAAAAATGTCTTAGGGGTATGTTGGGTCAACTTGATCCTGGGGTAAATTTTTTTTGCTTTTCCATTTTTCATTTTTGGCCATATCTCGGAAACGATACATCGTTGAATGAAATCTATGTTATTTTTGGGCTCGTGGTACTAGACAAAGATATCTTAGGGGTATGTTGGGTGAAATTGTGCCTGGGCCAAATTTTTTTTTTCTGCTGAGTCGGCATATTTCATTTTCGGCCATATCTCGTTTATTTTCATCTATATCTCAGAAACCGTTGTTTTGGATTGAAATGGATGTATCTACATAATCATTTTGGTTGCAGAGTTGTCAGTATTTAACAGTTCACCTGTGATTGTGTTGTGTATCGAAATGCCCCAAGGCCTCTAGGCCTTTACGTCTAGTTCCGCATGATACTGCTATAGGTCCTTTTTCATAGCCTACATGTTTGATCACCTAACAGTGCTCTGAGACGATTTATTAGATGCTTCGAATGAATCTGTAGGAGACCCGTTGCATGTTTTGCCTGCCTCACTCCGGATCAAACAAGGCCTCAACCACGTACTCCGAAAGCTACTCCTGTTCCTGATGTTCGACGAGATAGGGCGAGGGTTTGTAGTTTTGGCGTGTCTTTTTTGCTTTACAACTCATTCGCCAGGGGGCGCTTCGAAATAGGGATTTCCGCTGACGGAACAAGTTGGACAAAAAAATTAAATATTGGAATTAAAGCACGAAATACTTCGTAATGGATGATGTGATAGTAATAGAATCATCAAAGGAAGAAGGAGAATTGTCGGATGATGAAGATGAAACGAACAGCGTTCCTCGGAACTCACCCAAATCCCATTCCCGTCCCAGTTATCGGCCCCCTCAAAACAATAGACCAAATCAGTCAAGTCACTATCGTGATCGTGACCATGGAAATCAAAGCTCACATACCTACAAATATGACAAACAAAGCGCATCAAAAACACAGTCTCACGCACCCTCAAACTCACGTTATGACTCTCATACAGAAAGAAATCGCAACAGAACAAGAGATAGACGAAAAACTCCGCCCAAAAACTTGCAATCACATCATGACACTCAAAATGCTATTCCTGAACCGAAAATCGCTGATTCTAGATCAAACGCCATCACAACAGCACAGAAAGGAGGTGTCCAGTCTCTATTGGATATGGATATCCCCATCCCAGCAGCATATTTGCCTGGAATTATGAAGCGCCCACCGCCACCTCCTCCCCCTCCCCCTCCCCTCCCAGACGAGCCCCCGCCTGACAAGCCAGAACCCCCGCCACTTAATCTTCCGCAACCTCCCAGACAGCGGCCTAGAAAAGGAAACACAATTAAAAGTATCCTTGACAAAGTATATATTTTCCAATTTTGATCAAAATCCTACTTCCTAGTTGGTGGATATATATATGCACAATACTACAATCACAAGTAAGCCTACCGGTAAATAGCCACCTGAAGTTCGAATAGTATTTGGGTATACAATGTAAATGCGAATCACTGTCGGGTGACTGTCCCCTAACTGATGGAAGACCTTCAAGAACCGGGTACTCTCATGTCTCCTCCTGCCGGGGATGTGGAAGACTCTGACTACATCGATCTACTCCTGGAGTACCAGGAAATCAAAAAAGAGCTGGATATCATTACCAAGGTGGAGAAGAGCAGTTCGCCGGCTGGTAAAACGAAGGAAGGTGTGCTCAGCATATTTGTGGTTTAGGCGAGGTTGTCTTGCATAGTTGGAATGTGATACTAGTGCATGCTCTGAGACAGTCATTTGTAAAATAGGCCGATGTGCTTGGTATTTCTTAGGTCATGAGTAGCCTATATCATCATGATAATGCTCAGCGTTATTTACATCATGAAAGTAAATTTTTCAGTGGTCAGCAACGATGAAAATAAAGAAGGAATACAGGTAACTATTTACTTTACTGCATGACACCTGGAATGTATGATGTTACATAAAATAGCTCAGAGAACTAACAAGCGACTAATCTATGAAATTATTTGACAGGAACTTGAGGAGGAAGAAGAGAATGATATTCTTGAACTGCGATTGAATGCACTAAAAACTGTTGCTTCAGATTCGCCTGTCAAACAGTCTAGTCAAGGTTGGATTGTGTTACTCAAGTGGTCAAAATTATAAAATTTGTGGTGTATACATTTGCTGTTGGGAGTTTAAACAGATCAGTCTTTCGTTATCGTGTAGCAATTTACACTGTAATATGCAATCCACTTGTGGTACTTGTTTCATTTTGAATTTTTTTTCAAAAAGGAAAAACTGCAAAAGCCAATAAACGAGCATTACCCTTCGCGCCACGGAATTTTGACCCGCCAAGTTCCCGTCCATCTAAGCTTGCACGCCGGGAGGGTACAAGTACAATCCTGCGGGAGCGTACCGGGCAGTACTACTGGGATGTGCCACGGCCTAGCGGTCGTACTCGGGATCGGGCTGTCCCAGAGCGCAGACGTCAGGATCGCAGGCGTGAGGAGCGAGAACAGAGACGCAGGGATGAGGACAAACGGCGCGCTGAGAAACGCAAGCTCGATGAGGAGTATGAAGCCAACCGACGACGACTCGAGGTTCAGAAGATTGTCACCCTGGACGACCCTAAGGAACAGTACAAACGGTTCATGGAACTTGTCGCCGGAGTTGAGAAGAGTACGGTAAGAATACCTCCCAATTTACTTCTACACACATTGTAGGATTTGATGCAGAATATGCTTGTTTGAGAATATAATTGAACATATATATATTTGCTAGCGATCGGAGGTCACAGAGAAAGCCGTTCCCCCAGCACAGGGTGACAACTATGAGGAGGTGGCCATGGATCTGGACAGTGATGGAGAGAAGTCAGCTGGTGAGAACTTTGAAAACTTTGACAGTAGCATAATTGTATGAGTAAATTGGCTACCTATAGTAAGGTAAATCAGGCTATAATCCTCTTGAATCATTGTTATTTATTCTCCTGAAGCAGATGGGAGAGCTGGTGTCATACCTGATGTATTCAACTTACCTAAGTTGGATCCTGATACCATTCCTGGACTTGAGCCCGCATATTCAGATCAGGTCAGTATGCAATTTGAAGTATTATAACTACACGTACATTTATATACATGCACTCTAACGTATGCTGTTTTGCCTTATGCGTCTACTGGACTATCCAATTACTTCTATCATCAGGTTCCCGAGCAGCATGAACCAGCCTTCACCAGTGACTTGATGTCCTTTGGACCAGCATCTACTGGCTTCCATGAAACCTTTGATTCACCAGCGTTTGCCAACCTGTATGTCAGCCCACCATCTAAGGAGTGTCAGACTGCACTGCTGCCCCCTGTTGGCCCTTCCATAGAATCCCCTGAACCACCTGAAAGCTCTGAAGAAATTCCCGGTCTCGGGTGGAGCAACGAACCATCCAAGCCAGAGGCTCCTATAGACGATATGGCACCAGAACCTAACGATAAAAGTCAAGGAGACACAGAGGAAGATGAAGAAGCCATACTTAGAGCAAAGCTACTCAAGTCCTTGTTCATGAGGAAGAAGATGCAAGAAGAGGTAGACCCAATGTTTTATGCCTACATGCTTATTAACGACTCTTTTGCACTGATTTCTGTGACTTAGTATCTCTCTGATTCACTATTTACAGCAAGAAACTTCCAGCCATGACCCGTCTCCACATGACCAGCCATCGCCGACAATTCACCCACCTATAGCAGACACCAGTCCCACCAAGGCTTCCCCACCCCCACAATCTGTAGCTTACAGCTCCACAGCAAACCTCAAACAATCACCTCCTGACACTCCTGAAATCGCGCCAGCAGGTGATTTAGAACCCAAGAAGGAGCTGCAACTAGACGACGTAGACGAGCTTCCTGAGGCTCCTCTTCCTGTGGATGACAAGTCTTCACGCAACGATTCTGCTGTTGATTGCAACTCAGATTATAACAGATTCAGAAAGGTTGGCATGAAACATAAACATTATACAATATAATATAACTCGTAAATTTTGAAATTCAAGTGATTGTCAGGTACATGACATGACGTGTTTGACCGTCACCAGGTACCGCGGCACGACCCAGTGGTGATACGTATTGGTGACAGTAGTGATGAAGAGCTGGACACAGATGGACAGAAAGATGGAACAAGTACACCAGAGCCACAGAAGTCCAGTGAAAGACGAATGACGGCTCTTCCTGGCAATCTGGACTCCTTCATCAAGGAAGCGCGTATGTCAGTTGAGGTCAGTATAACTCAGCTGAGCATTGGATGTAAACACTTACCATATCAGATACATATATCTGGGTACTAGGTAGGTTAAAACTAGGTATACTTACAAGTGATTCATGGAGATTTCTGATGAATTTAAGATGTGTGCACTGTGTTTTTTTCAGGCCAAATCTCAGGCATCGGACAGTGACAAACCGATTGATGTGGAGCCCGAAAACACCTCCGTGATGATTACGCCAGAGGTGATGAAGGCGTTACCCCGTACGAAGGTTGAGGAGTACAAGAAACTGAAGGAAATTCTCCGGAAGAAGACTGGAAGCTCTGCCAAGTTGTCGGCTCCAGCCAGTCCTGTCGACGTAACTGCAGATGAACAGATTGACGACACTCGGATGAAAACAGAAAATCAACAGAAGGAACTCCGCCAAAAACTGGTGCTACTTCAGCTGGAGCTCGTTCAACAGAAGTAAGATGTCAACAGATCAATTGTGTTTCTCTATTGAAATCATACCTTGGTATTCAAATAAGAGACAAGATCAGAATCATAATGTTGACAGGAGTCATAATGTAACAAGTTCAGTAACTGCAAGTGGGTTATACTATTTCATTCTGCAACCTTCATGATTGCAGACACTCCTTGAGAATCAACAAGGATACACTAACTGGTATCAAACACGAGATTACCAAGAAGCGAGCGGTTCTGAGAATGGGTGAAGAGCATGTACAGAAGTTACGGGAACAGTTGGCTGCAGCCGAGAAAATCGTACAATCAAATCGCATCCAGCTGAATGTCTTCAATGAACAGGTCAGGAAATTATATATACACTGATGTCATGTAACTATTGTGCATTGACTGTTTTGATTGTAAGTTGTTATAAGTTGTAATAGATCATGCCTACAACACTAAGACGTGTTGTGTAGAAGAGTAGTACTTTCATCAGTTTTTTATCACACAAACAGGCCCAAGATGCACAATCCCACGTCGATGAACGAATGGCTCGGGTGCAGGCTCTAGAGGCACAGCTGTTGAGTGTAGGCCGACAGGCCTATGGGGAACACTTCACCCCAAAGATGGCGGCAGGTGCCTTGCAGAATGATCCCCTCGCTAAGGGCAGCAAAAGTCTCAGTGTTACCATTGGCAAGAATCAACAGGTGCTTGCAAATGGTGGCTCGTAGTAACATGAGAAATACAAGTGTCTTGGTCATTCACAGTTTTAAAGACCTAGTAGCATGCCGATGAAAGTGCTTTTCATTTAGTCCATTATGAATAGTTATCAATGAATTCGAACGAATTTTACAAATACAATCAATGGGTTTCGAGATATTGAATCAAATAGGCACTCCTTCCGTAAATTGCCGAAGATTTTGATCACGATTTTAGTATGGGTCACGTGGTTGGTGACGTCAGTTGAGGCAGAACTGAAAGTACATGTAGCCAGCAAGGTAAACTGCATGTCGCATATTCATTCCCGTTGTGTATGTTTGACAATTCAAGTGAACGGGTGAGATGGTGGGAATACTGCATTTCTTGTCTTGATATTTAGAATCAATACTATTCATTCTCTCAGAAGGGAGGTTTGTTGAACTGCAAGATGTCCAGTATTTACTGGTTTTCGCGTGTTTTCTTTTGAATCTCATGCCTTTTGGATTGGTTTTCTATCTTTGAGCTGACCGCCCAAATTACGCATTTTACGTTTTTGGCCAGCCATCAAAGCACATTTTGCCTCAACTGACGTCACGATTACGGAAAATGCCGAAGCTATTTTGTTCATCGGTATGAGAAGGCGATTGTAATACTGGCTCAATACACTCGATTACATGTCGCTGTTATTAACTACCAAATAACGCGAACATCTTTTTTATCACCAAATGTCCACAATGCCTTCATCTGAACAGGAATAAAACCATATAATGGTACCTTGCTACTATGACTTTAAGTATTATTTCGGGTGTTGATGAAAAGTATGGTTGTTTCTGACAGGGTGCTAGACAAGTCATTGTCCCTGTTGCAACTGAGTCTGAAGAAAGCAACACAGCATCACCAGTCAGAAAGGTAGTAGTCATCAAGAAGAAACCTGCACCAGCCACGGCTATACGGAAGGTCAAAATGGGTGCCGCAAAATCCTCGAAACCAACAGCAAGTGGACCAAATCCTGAGCAATCTGTGAAATCCCTCAAGACTCCAGAGGACATTGCCACGGAAAAAGCTCGTCTCATGCTGCTCGAGAAAAAGTATGCTGCGATGATTGAGAAACACAAAGCAAGGCAGCGAGGCGAGCAGGTAATCAACAAAAAAACGGCAGTTGATGCTAAGAAGCCATCAATGCCTGCCCCTGAAGTCCCATCGCCGAGTGGCACTATGTGGAAGTCACTACGAAGGAGATCGTCAGGCCATGTGCGTCGCGACAGTGAACCAGAACACGTACACACGGAGGAGATGATGAGCGTGGACAACCAGGATCCATCAAAACTCACTCGGCAGTCGTCCCTACTCGACAACAACCAGAGCACCAAGCCCAGTCTGGGCAGGACTCACAAGAATAGACAGGCAATGGGGGGAGGTGACGCCCAGCCAAATGATCAAAAGTTGCCACCAGAAGTGAAACGAAATGCGTGTTTCAAAATCACCAATAAAGCCAATTTCAACAAAGCATTGAAATCTTACGTAAGCACAGTTCATTTATTGTCAATAATACTGAAAAAAAACCAACAACAGATGGGATGTCAATTGGATCTCTTGTCATAATTGTGTCATTTTACGAGACATAATCCATGCTCATCAGTTGCTCTTCCGTGAATGTTTTTTTTTCCCAAAACTTTTCAGCGGACAACCCTCCAGCAGAGATTTAAGGAGAGCATTGCATTCAGTGTTCAGTCTTCCAAGTCTTCTGGTCTCCCAAAATTAAAACCGGTATCTTTTACCTTTTGGTTTTATTTCAATGAGAAAATTATTGGTGAAAATACTGAGCACATGTCAAGTTCTTTTTGGTGTATTCGACCAAACAGTAAACACTCCCATGATATCCATTCAACAGTTCGCAGCAACCAGTTATGAAGAATCTACGACAATCCTCACTCCAAATCTGATGTATGCTACCGCACCAGACATCACGGACGACACAGACATTGCTGCAGATGATGCATCCAGTTCCCTGAAGGAGTACGTCAGCCCTCTGTTACACTTGCGTAGTTACCGTCTTTCCCCGTACTACCGCACCAAGGAGAAGCTCAGTCTCGTCTCTCACTCATACTCACACAAGATCAACCCCCACAAGCCGCTCTGTCCCTTTGACGTCACTGGCAAGTGTAACGATGAGAAGTGTGCCAGGTGAGTTTCGTGGCAACAGTTACGGAATGGTCTACCTACTGTAGCTTGGGGAAGCAAATTTTTCACAGCAATTTGTACAGAAATAAATGGACAGCTGTGAGTTCCAATTTACATGTGGGTGCGAGAATGATCATCCTGAAGGTTCATGCAGATTTTAACGGTTTTCCTTTCCAGACAACATTCCGTGCATTATAAGCTGTCGCCTGCAGAGCTGCTCAAAGACTTTTCCTCGTATCATCCTCCAATGATCACCGATGATAAATCTAAACTCAATGATGAACTCGGTAAATAAGTGTTTTGTGAAAAGTGGACATTGTGAATTTGACATTTAAAAAAACTTGTTTCTTCCATTATGATATTAATCGCTGGAATACAAATTTGATTTCAGATGCATTTGTGGACAATTTTTCGAAGACTCATAACAAGAAATTCACCTTGGATCAACAGTGTCTTCTCTTGGTTTCAAAAGTGAACAAGGCAGCTAATCAGGGTTTGTACTTAATCACTGTGTGTATGATGACATTATGATGGTATGACAAGACATTATGACGTGACTGTATGATAATATGATTGTGTGGAACAATTACCTCTGCTATGTAAGTATGTTTATGCATTGTCTTCTTTTGAAAGAAAAACAAGCAACTTACTATGTGTCTTTACATTATTATGGTTGCACAGACACTCCCCACACCACAGTCACAGAGCCGCGTCCATGGCGACCTCGACAGAAACAGGAGAAAAGTGATGTAGTCGATGATTCAGAGACTTCCAAATCAAAAAGTGGTGTGTATCTTTACTACCTGTGTTTTATGGTGTGATATTCTGTCCCTTCCCACGCATATGTTGAACATTGCTGATGACTTAGGCCTTTTCATTTTAGGGAGTATAGAAAACTTCGTGCTATTGGAGAATGATGTACGATATTGGAGCAGTGCTGCCACCTGCTGGGAGGATATGGAAGCAGCTGTACTCAATAACCCTACAGATGTTGACATGTGGCTCAAACTAGCTTACCACAAGCTATACAGTGGTCAAAACAGGTCAGTGCCCAGCAATTTTGTTCTCGATAATGTGTAGAAATTTGGTTAATATCTCATCAACATTATTTGTGATCATGTAGATTTACGATTTTGTATTTCCAAGATGTTAATATTGATCTGTCGCTGTTGCCATAGAGATGAGAACCTGGACCAAGCCCTGAATGTGTTGTCGCGGGGAGTGGAGTCTAACACGGGCAGCAGTCGGCTCTGGCTACACTATCTCGGACTGTACGCAAGACGCGCCGACACCGCCGACCTGGCAGCTCTATATCAACAGGCTCTCAATTACGCACCCAGCTATCAACTCTACTGGAAGGTGGGGAAATATGCTTACTGCATAACTAGTAGCATCAAAAGGCAGTGTATATTGAATGGATTGGAACAAGTTAGATTCAAAGCTTCTATGCTTTATCACAAAATAAGCAGGAGCCATATTGATGAACATAATAGTGAGTTATAGGGCAATAATCTCAATAATAGTGATTGGACATGCTATACCTAACTTGTTTGCAGTACCTGGAGACTTGTTCTACAACCCGAGACAGAAGCGAAGTCTGTCACCAGATGATGAAGTTTTTGCTATCAGATCTTTGCACAGAGCCACCTGGTGAGAAGTCTCATCATCTGCTGGAGATAATCATTCACCAGGTGTCACTCTACGTCAATATTGGACTGGAACAACAAGGGCTCGAGCTCATTCAGGTAGGTGCATGTATCTAGTCAGCGTTATCCTCCATAATATTCAATTGATAATCTAACTGGAAATGATAAGTTTCTTCAAAAAGATTTGAGGAATTGTTGCCAATCTCGCCACAGTGTGCCATTGAGATACCTTCAAGCAACACGGCCCCGGATCCATGGCACATCCTGAGCCAGAGTGACAGACTCTTGCTGATGCTGACCCACGTCCACCTGCAACAGTTCCACTCACTGCCTCGGTCTCTTTTTGCCCCCTCCGGCAAACATCCTGGGTGGATTGTCAACAAGGTACTTATACTGTTGGCAGGTCCACACTAACAATTGCCTGTATTCTAGATTTACGACTATACTTTGGATTTCGCAGAGTTCATTTCAACATGAAAGTTAATGTGGGTCCTGATTTCCAAATATCAATTTCGTAAATACCATTTGTTTCTTTTTTTCTCCCAGGCGGTGTGGAGCCTGCCCTGGGGTACACTTTTCCAGGGCCTGAGTCCTAGCGACCCTGACACTGCAGCACAAGTGGAAAGGATCTGCTCTGGTGCCCAGGCAGCCCTGCAGAAGTGGATAGACCAGATCCACACGGCTACACGACTGGAACTATCTCCAGCTCAGGCCGATCATAGAGACCTCGATATTCTACATGGGAACGTGGTGGACATGTTCCTGGCTGCTGGGAGGTCAGTGATTACAACGGTTCAACCTGTATTCGAAATGTAAAGCGAATAAGATCAACGTGGTAATGATTGTGGTGTTGCTATATGAAAGCTTTACAAGTTTTCAACCGTAGACCTGAAACGCCAAGCAGCATGTACTCAGCTGTGCTCTGCCTTGCTCATGAAGTATGAAGTATTCCATGAAGTATTCCATGATCACTGTTGTATTTCTGGTATAGACACCGCCTGGCCCAGGACTACTGTGTGGAGTTGCTGAGTGACGATCATGTCCAGAAGGCGATGTACATCAAACTTGTGGAGTGTGCCGCGGCTAACAAAGACGAGACTCCTTCCGGGATCAAATGTGTATGTATCCTTGCCCAGGCAGTGGAAACTTCTATTAAGAAATCTCAGACTTTTCTTCGGTTTGATCAAACTATGTCTGCCCACTGAATATTTGTTTGACACAAATTCCTCGCCATATTGGGTGCAATGTTTTGTTCATGAACAGTGGTACAGGCAAGCTATCCTGCACCTTCCAACATGTGCAAGAGTTTACCAGCTGGCAGCAGACTATGAAATGCAACAGGTGAGAAATGCTCATGACACTGAACTTCAGATTAGTTGAGCCAAATTAAATGACTGTAGTTGCTCATCTATTGAGTTTCGTAGTTTATTACAGGCCACAATGATTTCTGTACAAGGCCCAACTCGAGTGAATGTTTCTCCAGAATGTCACTGTTGGTTTTAGGGAGATGAAGATGCAGCCCTAGAACTGATGGAGCAATGTGCTCTAGCCATGTTTGATACTGACTCTGCCATGTCAACAAGCTGTGATCCCAACCTGCTCTTCTGGTGTGTAGGCTGCACACAATTACTTGATACTGCTATAAAAAAAAGGTCTACAATGGAGTGCAGCCATTTTCTTGTTGAACCATTCTGGCAAAAACAACTTGTATGTTGATATCTTGCAGCAAATTACTGAAGCAGTCCGTGCCTCTGGATTTTGAGTCTCCATCCCTCAAACCAGCAGTAAGGTCTGTTGAGATTGCTGCTCAGCAGGCCGATCTCTGGAACTGTTATTGGTCAGTACATGCATAAGCAATCATTTGCTAACAAATTGAATAATGAGGTACTAAAATTTCCGACCCAGTAATGACTTGTAACATGCATGCATGTCAGAAATATTTATGTGTTGCATTAGCAAGTGTGCTCCTTCGTCTCATTTCAAATACATGTCACAGATATAGTTCACTCTACTTCGACTACTTCATTGTTCATAAAAAAAATTTTGTTCATGTTCTAGCCTGTTGTTGGACCTGCAAGGCTGCACAGACCAGGCCAGTGAGGCTTTTGAGTCGGCAGTTCTTGCTCTGAGGGGCACAGACCAGGCAGCTACTCTGTGGATAAGGTATTGATAAAAATAGCCATGATATTAAACGATATGTGTTTTACAGCTTTGCTATATCTCGGCTACTGCTGGGTTTCAGGTACCTCCGTCATGAACACAAAGTTCTGTCGGAGAGAAGAGGTACAGACGCTGGGGATGTTTTCAGACAGTTCACATCGCTGGTTCTACGATGTCTCAGGACTTTACCCTGCAGGTCTGTAGAGATTCTGAATATCAAGTGTTTATTGCCATACATCTACCTCTGGGTGATCTTTCCTTGACTTTCAAAGAAGAGGAGAGATTTGTAGGTATTGAGGATTTCTAAGAAACCTTAATGATACAAATCTCAGATTCTTGGGGAGAAAACAGTCATCAATTCTGGATCTAGTGCTACTTCAAAGCAGGTTGGGAGGTGGAAAATTCGAAATGAGTGTTACTAAACTTGTTGCATTTGACAAATTTCTTATCAATTCAAAATAAAAGAGGACAGAACATGGTACTATTCAGAACACCGCTGCCACATTCGACCTGCCTGACGTGGCTCGACTACTCCCCTCACGCGGCAGTCCTGGACATCTACCTGCCCACGGTTCCGGAGGGGCGACATGTTGCCGTGTACCAGAGGCTACTGGCAGAGCATCCCGGCAACGTTCCTCTCCTGCTCAGGTTGGATAACTCAGGGGCGCCAAGGGCGGTGTACATTATTTTCAAGTTAAAATAATTGGTTGTGTCGTGTCTTGCCACTTTTATGGACAAAGAGAAGGTTGTATTTGACGGTTTCAGGGCGGTGAATCACCTGCAGAAGACCGGCCACGTGGCGTTGGCGAGGGGGTACTGTGTGACCAGCTTGATGGACCATCCTCACTGTCTGGCTCTATGGAACATGTAACTCATAAGCTACTCTCTCTCTCTTTAAATATTCAGTTGCATTATTGTTGTAGTTGGGTAGTCTGTGATTTATTTTAATTTTACTAATTCATTCACTTGGAAGCAATGATTATGTACATTATTTTCAAAATTAAGTGGACTGTTCCGTGGATCAAACAAAAAAAGAGATACAGTGTCTACTGGACTAAGTCATTAGTGTGTTTGTTGATATATTATGTATCTCTATGCTTGTTCATCACTTTGTTTGCCACTGTGGTGAGTGATGTACTTGGCTGATGTAAGGTCAGAACACCAAGCACTACCACATCCATGTTTTCACATAGATCAAATCCTATATTTATGCACCCATTGAGTGCCTGTAGAGGTTTACCCCTTGTATCCCAGGGTTTGTATTTCTTTTCAGCTACATTTCCCTGCTCCAAAAGGAGAACAACATTCTGGAGGTGAGATTAGCTTCATAGAAACGCCGCTTGTGATGATATCCCTAGATTACTGTAAAATGAACTAATTTTGGCGCCTATTAAATTTGGCGGTTGTGAGCCCTACGTTATTTGGCGGAGATTTAATTCGGCAGTTTGGACTCGCTCATACGCATATATTAGTGAACAAATAAAAGTGTAGAAAAAGAAAATTGTTCGAGAAGGCAGTAAGATACCATGATAAAAGGATGGCCAAAAGCTGAAAACGTGTAAATTACAAAGTAATACATCAGGTCCTGTTTCTGGTGGTGGTTGATCTGAAGTCTGTTTGACTGATATTTGTTGTGACTGTTTTACTGTTTTACTGCACTGCGTTGGTGGTGGTGTGTCTTGAACATGTGGCATCTGGCATACAAATCCGTCTTTTTCGCTTAATTTGTGGATAATCCTGTATCGGCGATTGTTTGTGTTCACGTGTTCTTTATAAGATATCCACGACACATCTATTCCATTTCTGTTGACTCACAGATGCGAACCGCCTACAGACAGGCCACCCGGGAACTACCTCTCGTCGCCAACCTCTGGAAAGATGTAACCACAACATTACTTAATATTACGGGCTTTTTACAATCATGGGTGGGGCAAAACATTTCAGTAAAGTATTTTCTGGCCTGGGTAGAGTGGGTGTTTGATTCTTCTTGTATTATTAGGGTAAATGGGACTATTTGGGTGCATTATGATGTCCTGTGTATGGAAGTATGTTTCAGATGCTCCAGCATCATGTTCACTATCTGCAAATAATTTCCCGGGCAGTGTATTTATGTGCGTTGTGATATATGTTTAGAAGTGCTTTGGAATCGCTGCTACCTGCGTGTGTTCGTGTATAGCTCGGAGTCTGTACCTATGTCCCTGTGTTCCTCTCGTCACCTCGCACAGTTCGCACAGTTCGAGCTGCTCCAGGGGAGTGAGGACCTCGTTCGAGACGTCACAGACCGGAGTCCCGATCCCGAGGTCAACCTCGCCGACTGGATCCAGACCTGGGCAGGTGGAAAAGTCAAGGTCACTGCCAGCAAGGACAATGACAGCCTCCAGGAAACACTGACCAATACCATACAGAAAAACTTGGCCAGCATCCGCAAGGACACCGAGTCGGGAAAGGCCAAAAAATCTGCAGTCAGTTGTTCAATTGATGTGCTTGAAAGCAATCGAGATTTGAGGAAAATGGAGAAAGAACGAAAGGAAAATCTTAAACGACAAGGGAAGTATAAAGTAGGAAATATGAAATGAAAAAGGATGTCCTGATGAGAATTACAACTACCATAAATTCGCATAAGTATCTTAATCTCAAGGAGGAACATACAAAAATGATATTATCCGTTTATCGGGTAACAATCCATGACACTGTGGAAGCTCTACCAAACGGTACAAGTTTCAATGAAATTGCATGTGTTCTTGGATGAGGTAAGTATTGATGACAAACCATGGAATTGGAATTGTGAATTGATAACGCAATTTTCTGGAATGAAAAACATTTTTCTTCCATGGCACTCTGAACTTCATACCCGGAAAAACAAACCGCCTGTAGGATTTATGGATCAATACCATATGCTATTTTGTAATCTGCTCGGGAATGGAAATTATATGAAATTGCAAACTTGTGGGAAGAAAATATTGGAGTGATTCCAATGACATGGAAATTTTTGGAAAATGTCCAGCAACTTATAGATAACTACATAAAACTCAACTGGAAAGTGTGATTATCAGAGGCTGATTGGTTCCAACACAAGATGTTACTCTCAACTTTAGGATGTATGTTGGCTACTTGTTGCATGATTTGAATACTTTATAATCAGAAAGTACAAGGATATGGTGATATTCGATGAATTTCAACAATTTTTCGCATGTAAATAGAAATTTGAAAATCAATTTAGAATATCCTGATCATATTAATATTATTATTCTTAATCAGCTTGTTGTGAAATGTACACTGTACTAGAAAATATTAATCATTGTTGGAATTGTTTAAATAAGAGTAGATTTTCTTAAGTATTACAATAAATTGAGTTGAACACTAGCAATTTTCGACTGCATTGTTATTGGAAGGTGGTAAGTATTAAGTGTGTCTGGCTGTGTGGGCTGATTGTGTTCTGTAGTATCGCGATCCCTAAGCAGTTGATTACCTTGGTTACATACACTAGTACTAGCTAGGTACCTGTACTTTTTACCTCTGTGCGGTCCCATATAAAGCGGTATATTGGGCTTGTACTAGTACTAGTAAGTTTGATGTCCCTGTTGCTTGTGTTGTTGCTTGTCTTTGTTATGTTCAGCGGCTATATTAGGCATGATTGTGTATTGGTATCAGGCATATTGAAATATAAGTATTATAATGAAGCATGGGTGGAAAGAGCAAGGCTGAAGAGTGAATGATGAAAGGCAATGTACCGGTATGTGTACTAGTATGGGAAATGAATACTAATAGTTGTATGTATCTATGTGTGTGTACACAGATAGTTTGAAGGTACCTGTACAAACTACAAAGAAAGCTTGAAGTGATTGATAGACCTCGTGCTATATTCAGCCATAATTATTGCCAGATAGACCCCACCGTGCAAGTGTTTCTCAGGCGACTTCTGTGATGCATATAGGCAGCCATAGTGTAGCGTAGTCTAGAGCAGTTATCCATCCTCCAGTTTGATTCTCGGTGTTCTCCAGTCTTTTGTAAGCGTTTCAGTCTTGCACTAGCAAGAGTGATGTCCTTGAACATGGTATGTTGTCCAGCTGTCCCTTGTCCTGTTTCTGTGGGAATGATCACCATTAGGGTGACCCCCACCCCTCCACACTTCCTCTCTAAACCTCCACTGGATGCATACCTCAACGCACGGAGATATGACCCAACTCTGTGTCCATGGCAACTGCGGCCGTCCACGCTGGAAACACGTCGCGATGGAGGGGAGATGGGGAGATCACCGTGAAAATAGCCAGACCCAGTCAGGGAGTACCGTGGACCATGTATCGAGGGAAGCAAGAAGAAACAGGACTGAAAATTGCTGCTGCAGATTCCCAGAAGACTTTGGACGAGGAAGACAGAAGATCTTGGAAATATGGAGTCCTCGTGCATCAGTTAACCTCTGCCGACTAGCACTAAAAACATTTTAGCTTTTGTAGTCAAATGATTCAAGTGTCCTTTGAGAAGCAGCAAAATAGTAAGAAATACTCCTTCAACTTGTTACTTTGCTACTCTTGTAAAAAGTGACCGCAAGAAAAATACTAGTAGTTAATTTTTAATACAAATAATCTTAATGCTGCAACTTGAATTTGTTTTATTGACATCGTATTTTGTTGATCCAACAATATGAATTGTATATTGATAACAACATTAACTTGACGTATTGTACTGTGATGACGAATTGTTTTAGAACAAGCGTTTGTTCGTATGTTTGTTGAAATTGTAGATAAAAGAAATGAAAGTGAGAATTTTGTTTGTTGGTTCTTTATAACAAGCTGTCGTATATGAGAAGATTTTTGATGATCTTGCACTCTTTGAGTAGTTTGAAAAATATAGCATATTTTGACTTCAAGAGTATCAAAAATCCTCCCATCACATTGCAGTAAGAAGATCGAATTTATCTTGGAAATAAATTAGAATGAGGCCCGTTCGGGCCAATCAAGACTAAAAAAAAAAGTCTTGAACTTGTTAAAGTTATTCAACGTCTTCATATTGCATTCAAATACTCACAGGCTGGTACAGAAAAGTCCCAAAGACAATTCCATTGTACTAGCACTACACGATGAACTCGATCCATGAATATAGGTACTGTGATGGTCACGGGGTAATGATCAAGGTCATGGACACACAATTTATTTCACGAGTGAATATAGATACTACGGAGCCGCTGAAAGGACATGGAAGAAATTTTTTTTGACATGGTTATTGCGTTCCCTCGCAATATTATCACGTTCCCTCACAATCCGGATCGCGTTCCCTCGCGATCTTATTGCGTTCCCTCGCATTCCGGATCGCGTTCCCTCGCAATCCGTATCGCGTTCCCTCGCGATATTATCGCGTTCCCTCACGATATCGCATTCCCTCGCATTCTGGATCGCGTTCCCTCGAATTGTGCTGACGCCAATGACTTCTGAGAAGGTTATTCTACAAGATCGTGAGGGAACGCGATCCGGAATGCGAGGGAACGCAATAAAATCGCGAGGCAACGCGATAATATCGTGAGGGAACACAATAAGATCGTGAGGGAACGCGATAATATCGCGAGGGAACGCAATAAGATCGCGAGGGAACGCGATCCGGATTGCGAGGGAACGCGATCTGGATTGCGAGGGAACGCGATCCGGATTGCGAGGGAACGCAATAAGATCGCGAGGGAACGCGATCCGGAATGCGAGGGAACGCAATATTATTGCGAGGGAACGCAATAATATTGCGAGGGAACGCAATGACAATGTGCTAAAAATATTTCTTCCATGTCCTCTCAGAGGCTCCGTAAGATACTACTGCGGTCAGATACAAATAATATTGTCAGAACATTCTACAATTACAAACAAGTACAATGAAACCTAAGCTGGTCTGAATCGGAGCATTGAAGAGCAAACCGATCAAAAGACAAACGTGCATTTCAGAGGATATAGAAAGGACAAAAACGATCAATTGCAGAATGTGTAATTCAAAGGGTATCAGTGATATTTTCAACATGACTGCATGCAAACTACAATTCCTGTTCATCATTGCAATGAATGGGAAACATCGAGGCACAGTGATATAATGTCCGTAAATACTATTACAGTTTTGTGCGGCACACGCGTGCTTTGTGGTGATATAATTTAATCAGCGGAAAGCCACAGACAACTGTTAAGGGGTAATTGGTCCCTGGGGATGGGTATCGGGGTGGGATGGGATGGGTTGTAGGAGCTAGAGAAGGGGGTTTGGAGAACATGTGGAGAAGGGCCGTGTCCTGGAATATTTCCTGTTCGTGCCAGTATCAGTGTGTATTATACCTGTTGGGGTGACATGAGTCTGTCAGACAATGTGATGCTAGTATTCGTCCCATAATATTATACGTTTAAAATATGTAGTCAACCTGGGTTTTCTACTTATAAATAATGTTTTTATGATACTATATCGAAGTCTATGATTTATACACACAGTGGACCATCTACGTGTAGAACCTATACTGAATTGAAACTTGGAGAACTACATATGGTCAAGTATAAATGCTCAAAAGCGACTGCCAGAGTTTATTTTGTTGTGACATTTGACGTTTAAAAATTCCATTTTTAGGTTACCGTACCTATGGTCCGATAACCTATTGGCATGGCGTTGCGTCCGTCGTCCGTCGTCGTCCGTCGTCGTCCGTCGTCGTCGTCGTCCACATTTTTATCTTTTTTGTTTACAGGCGAATATTTCTGAAATTTTGCACAAAAATACTTAAAAATAATTCAAGAAGGAGGTATTTTTTAGTTTTTTGATTTTCGCATTTTTTTCAAAATGGCGGCCGTTTTCGACGAAAAATGCCTGATTTTGGACTTTGGCGGCCATTTTCTCAAAATCTGTTCAGTAACTTTTTTTCTTTTTGATAAATAACACTCCTCATATGTACTCCTATGATGTCTATAAATTTCGTTGCGCTTGAATCGCTCGAAGTGGGCCATTTTGGCCCAAACTCGGCTCAAATGGGACTTTCCCATGTTAAATTCTCCTATGCTTTATAATGGGACACATTATGCCTAATATCTCACTTGATATTGAGATTAGAGACTAGGAGTCAATTGTGGACCTATAGGAAATGATATATGCTGAATATTCTCGTGACCTTGAATTTGACCTCTGACCTCACTTTCAAGGTCAGAGCACAAAATGGCTTATATCTCGCTTATTATCGACTCTACAGCTTAGGAATCAATTGTGGACATATAGGAAATGATATATTCTGAATATTCTCGTGACCTTGAATTTGACCTCTGACCTCAGTTTCAAGGTCAGAGCACAAAATGGCTTATATCTTGCTTATTATCGACTTTACAGCTTAGGAATCAATTGTGGACATATAGGAAATGATATATGCTGAATATTCTCATGACCTTGAATTTGACCTTTGACCTCATTTTCAAGGTCACAGGACAAATTGGCCAATATCTTGCTTATTGGCGACTTTACAGCTTAGGAATCAATTGTGAACATATAGGAAATGATATATGCTGAAAATTCTCGTGACCTTGAATTTGACCTTTGACCTCATTTTCAAGGTCACAGGACAAAATGGCCAATATCTTGCTTATCAGCGACTTAACAGCTTAGAAATCAATTGTGAACATATAGGAAATGATATATGCTGAAAATTCTCATGACCTTGAATTTGACCTTTGACCTCATTTTGAAGGTCACATGACAAAATGGCTAAGATCTCGCTTATTATCGACTTTACAGCTTAGGAATCAATTGTGAACATATAGGAAATGATATACGCAGAATATTCTCATGACCTTGAATTTGACCTTTGACCTCATTTCCAAGGTCACAGGACAAAATTGCTGATATCTCGCTTATTATCGACTTTACAGCTTAAGAATCAATTGTGAACATATGGGAAATGATATATGCTGAATATTCTCGTGACCTTGAATTTGACCTTTGACCTCATTTTCAAGGTCATAGGACAAAATGGCCAATATCTTGCTTATTAGCGACTTTACAGCTTAGGAATCAATTGTGAACATATAGGAAATGATATATGCTGAAAATGCTCGTGACCTTGAATTTGACCTTTGACCTATTTTCAAGGTCACAGGACAAAATGGCCAATATCTTGCTTATTAGCGACTTTACAGCTTAGGAATCAATTGTGAACATATAGGAAATGATATATGCTGAAAATGCTCGTGACTTTGAATTTGACGTTTGACCTATTTTCAAGGTCACAGGACAATATGGCCAATATCTTGCTTATTAGCGACTTTACAGCTTAGGAATCAATTGTGAACATATAGGAAATGATATATGCTGAAAATTCTCATGACCTTGAATTTGACCTTTGACCTCATTTTCACAATTTTCGTGACCTTGAATTTGACCTTTGACCTCATTTTCAAGGTCACAGAACAAAACGGCCAATATCTTGCTTATTAGCGACTTTACAGCTTAGGAATCAATTGTGAACATATAGGAAATGATATATGCTGAAAATTCTCATGACCTTGAATTTGACCTTTGACCTCATTTTCAAGGTCACATGACAAAATGGCTAATATCTCGCTTATTATCGACTTTACAGCTCAGGAATCAATTGTGAACATATAGGAAATGATATATGCTGAATATTCTCATGACCTTGAATTTGACCTTTGACGTCATTTTCAAGGTCACAGGACAAAATTGCCAATATCTTGCTTGTTAGCGCCTTTACAGCTTAGAAATCAATTGTGAACATATAGGAAATGTTATATATGCTGAATATTCTAGTGACCTTGAATTTGACTTTTGACCTCCTTTTCAAGGTTAACAGGACAAAATGGCTAATATCTCGCTTATTATCGACTTTACAGCTTAGGAATCAATTGTGAACAGATAGGAAATGATATATTCTGAATATTTTAATGATATTGAATTTGACCTTTGACCTAAATTTCAAGGTCAGTCATTTTATTTTCAAAGTCAGATTACAAAATGGCTTATATCTCGCTTATTATCAAATTTACAGCTTAGGGGTCCATAGTGAACATATAGGAAATGATGTATGCTGAATAGTTTGGTGATCTAGAATTTAACCTTTGATCCCATTTTCAAGGTTAGAGATATGGCGATTTCAGTGGTCACCTTGAATTTGACCTTCAACTTTCTCGGCTTAACTCTGTATATTTCTCCGGTAACCTTTCTAGCCCATTGGGCTAATTTTTCTTAAGAGAAATAAATCCCGGACTCGTTTTGTTTCAAGTGCATTAATATTTCGCTGGCACGAATAGCCATCACATTGTGATTAATCACCAGACGAAACCGCCGCTGTTCGGCGGGAAAATTAGTCCCACAGGGATCGTTTATTCTGACATCAAGGATTATCCTGGGTTTGTGCCACCGTGGCAAAAATATGGAGAGATTTAGCGCCTGATATATTTTGTGTGCCAAGCAGCATTTGTAGCGATAATATTGTGATGTCATTTGATCGAGGGATTGTCGACTCTATTTGGGGCGCTAAATATATTTCGTCGTGTCCGGAATATACATGTTTAGGTTTTATATGGACATTTAGAATGACTGTAGGCCTACGTGAACTTATGATTATATATGATTATAAATGTTAACCATTCGTAATGAACTAAAATATTTGTGAAAAATCCACCAGAAATAATAACCGATGATCAATGAAGTGTGTTTAGGCCTACTTTGGACATTAGTTATTCACATAATATTTCAATAAAGCAGATTTCCCTAATATCCATTGAACTCAATTCACAAATTAAAATATGTTTTACCACGATTGCCAGTTAATTTCTTCGTTGTTTCACTTTTTAAGAGACAAAAATTGTTTTTCTTTATTGTTTTGAACTTGACCTTTGCCAATAAATAACAAATCTGCCATGTCCAAAGCGGCTGACTCACCAAATCGATAGCGACAAATTATGGTGTCTGTTATGCCCATGGACACCATCGACAAGGAAGCCACGGTGGAGGAAATTGTGAGACATTCCTACACAGGCGTAGATCAGAGCTAAGATCAGCCCGCGCAGCCCCACGACGCTGGAATTCTTCCCCCAGTTTCTATGGGTCAGGCCAGTCCGGAAAGATGTCTATCACCAAATGAACCGTCTCCGAATTAGGCACTATCGGCGATCTGTTTATCGGATCGACCCGCTGGGAATGGATTTAGATCTAGAGGTTATCGAATTGTGCATTCATGGAAATCAGCAAAAACGTTAGCTATTTTCGTCTTGTTACGACTGAAGTGTATCTAAATTGAACATTCACATAACAGGGAATATTGTTGAATAGTTCCATATGTAAACACATGGAATTGTTCGTCGTACTTTCAAATTCATATGGAAATGTTAAATGACTGGTACTATTGTACATCAAAAATAGTGCATTGTGAATAAAGTGTAGGAGGCCCCGTATAGATAAAAAATACGGGATCATAACATAAATACGGAACCTCTGAGAGGACATGGAAGAAATATTTTCAGCACATTGTTATTGCGTTCCCTCGCAATATTATTGCGTCCCCTCGCAATAATATTGCGTTCCCTCGCAATCCGCATCGCGTTCCCTCGCAATCCGAATCGCGTTCTCTCGCGATATTATCGCGTTCCCTCGCGATAATATCGCGTTCCCTCGCGATCTTATTGCGTTCCCTCGCAATCCGGATCGCGATCTTGTAGAATAACCTTCTCAGAAGTCATTGGCGTCAGCACAATGCGAGGGAACGCGATCCAGAATGCGAGGGAACGCAATAAGATCGCGAGGGAACGCGATAATATCGCGAGGGAACGCGATAATATCGCGAGGGAACGCGATCCGGATTGCGAGGGAACGCAATAAGATCGCGAGGGAACGCGATCCGGAATGCGAGGAAACGCAATGAGATCGCGAGGGAACGCGATCCGGATTGCGAGGGAACGCGATAATATTGCGAGGGAACGCAATATTATTGCGAGGGAACGTAATAATATTGCGAGGGAACGCAATAACCATATGTCAAAAGATATTTCTTCCCATGTCCTTTCAGCGGCTCCGTAATAAAACGCGAAGAGGAACGTATTAATTGTTGATTCCATTGATGAGAGCTGATGTTGGAATGAAATGCGTAACAGATATATCTGTTGAATGAATTGATAAGTCCGCCCCATTCCCTCTGCCCCCCTCAACGGGAGCTCGCTGCCTAATCGTTTGTAAAATTCGTTCAAATGGATGATTGATTTCGCCTCGCCGTTTTTCACGCAATGTCACATTTAATATCCAGAAGACACTTCTGTATCTCCTAGAAATATGTGATATAATCGTATGAATGGAAGATAATCCGAGTCGGTTACTGAGAATATTTATTGTGTTCTATGAGCCTATTTTATTCCAGTTGTGTACTGATCTGGAAAGATTGCATTCAAGAAGCGTACTTGATAATGTATGATACCAACGCAAGGAAACGGGTATTCCCACAAGCCCAGATAATCGTATATTTTCTCACAAAAGCTATAAGTGAATATGTTGTTGAAGTATAGTTAAAGTTGTCAATGTCTACTAATTGAATACGCCTAATTTAATTCAAACTAATCGTCGAATCAGCTCGATTTCACAGTTATTCTCAGGTTGTGTGTTTATGTCACAAATGGATTAATACTGGCATTGAAACTGGTCAGAAGAATATAACACCCGAGCCTGACGCTATAGTTGTCTGTCTCGCACTATCTGAGGGAATTTCGAGTTCCTATGAAGTAAACAGACAAATGACTTGGGGCATTGCATTACAGATCATCAATGTCTTGTCCATGTGCCTTGCCTAATATCCGGTCTGAGCGTTTTGTTTCAGAATATCGCTTGCACATGTACCATTCCCGCCTCCGCTCTGTTTCATGCAGTTGTCGGCTTTCCAATTGATGTAAATCCAGTTAGTACAATCAGTTTGTACAATCCTTGCACAGAACAATATTATACAATAAATTGATTATAGTAAAAATTAGCCCAAGGGCTAAGAAAGGTTACCGGACAATATATATTTTAGATATTAGTATTTTGTCCCGTGACCTTCAAAATAAGGCCATTGGTCAATTCTAGGACACGATAATATTCGGCATATGTCATTTCTAGTATGTCCACAATTGATTCCTAAGCTGTGTAGTCAATAATAAGCGAGATATTAGCCATTATGTCCTGTGACCTTGAAAATGAGGTCAAAGGTCGAATTCAAAGTCATAGCAATATTCAGCATATATCATTTCCTATATGTTCATAATTGAAACCTAAGCTGTAAAGTCCATAATAAGCGAGATATTAGCCATTTTGTCCTGTGACCTTGAAAATTAGGTCAGAGGTGAAGTTCAAGGTCATGACAATGTACAGAATGTATCATTGTATCATGTATCATTGTTCACAATTGTTCATTGTTCACAATTGATTGCTAAGCTGTAAAGTCGATAAAAAGCGAGATATTAGCCGTTTTGTAACGTGATCCTGAAAATGAGGTCAAAGGTCAAATTCAATGTCATGGCAATAATCTGCATACATGTATATCATTCCCTATATATTCATAATTGATTCCTAAGCTCTTAAGTCGATAAGAAGCGAGATATTAGCCACTTTTCCTGTGACCTTAAAAATGAGGTCAAAGGTCAAATTCAAGGTCATTAGAATATTCGGCATTAATATTCGGCATTAACTATTGTACAATCCAATTAAAATAAATATGTTTAAACTATTAATCATTGCCTATATGTCCACAATTGATTCCTAAGCTGTAAAGTCAATAATAGGCGAGATATTAGCCATTTTGTGCTCTGAGCTTGAAACTGAAGTCAGAGGTCAAATGCAAGGTCACGGGAATATTCAGCATATATCATTTCCATTATGTCCACAATTGATCCCTAAGCTGTAAAATCGATAATAAGTGAGATATTAGCCATTTTGTTCTGTGACCTTGAAAATGAGGTCAAAAGTCAAATTCAAGGTCATCAGAATATTTGGCATATATCATTTCCTGTATGTCCACAATTGATTCCTAGGCTGTAAAGTTGATAATATGCGAGATATTAGATATTTTGTGCTCTGACCTTGAAACCGAGGTCAGAAGTCAAATTCAAGGTCACGAGAATATTCAGCATATATCATTTCCTATATGTACACAATTGATTCCTAGTCTCTATTAAGTGAGATATTAGGCTTAATGTGTCCCATTATAAAGCATAGGATAATTTAACATGGGAAAGTCCCATTTGAGCCGAGTTTGGACCCAAAATAGCCCACTTCGAGCGATTCAAGGGCAACGAAATTTATACATGTCACAGGGCTACATATGAGGAGTGTTATGCATCAACAAGAACAAAAGTTACTGAACATATTTTGAGGAAACGACCGTCAAAGTCCAAATTAGGTCATTTTTCAACGAAAACGGCCGCTCTGACCTTGAGACTGAGGTCAGAGGTCGAATTCAAGATCACGAGAATATTCAGCATATATCATTTCCTATATGTCCACAATTGATTCCTAGTCTCTGATCTCAATATTAAGTGGGATATTAGGCAGAATGTGTCCCATTATAAAGCATAGGAGAATTTAACATTGGAAAGTCCCATTTGGGCCAAAATGGCCCACTTCGAGCAATTCAAGCGCAACGAAATTTATAGACATCATAGGAGTACATATGAGGAGTGTTATGTATCAAAAAGAAAAAAAGTTACAGAACAGATTTTGAGAGAATGGCCGCCAAAGTCCAAAATCAGGTATTTTTCGTCGAAAATGGCCGCCATTTTGAAAAAAATGCGGAAATCAGAAAACTAAAAAAAAACCTTTCATGGAAATATTTTTAGGTATTTTTGTGCAAAATTTCAGAAAGATCGGACCATATACTTTAAAGATAAAATTGTGAACGGACGGACGACGGACGGACGGACGGACGACGGACGACGGACGACGGACGCAACGCCATGCCAATAGGTTATCGGACCATAGGTGCGGTAACCTAGAAAAGAGGCTACATTTTACAGTACATTCAAATGTTTATATGTGCAAATAAATCTTTAGACTCGTTTTGTGACCTGGGGTCATTGATCATTGAACTATGATGTATGCAACGAATGTCATGATGGTCTCGAATAAACTAAACTAGTAGGGCCTACCATACATAATAATCCTATCAAAGGGCTACATGCCATGACTTCATTGTTTTTATCGCATATAGATGTTATAATAATAATATTTCATTTTGTAAAGCGTGAAATCCACCAATGATGGTACTCTAAAGCGATGGTGCTCTATGTTATGTTTCTGGTCGCACAGTCAGAATGGTACGGGTATATACGTGTAATTTGCCATGGAATATCCAATATACGCGATGGTAGTTCAATCTTCACCGTTGTTTCTTTCCTCTTGTCTCCTCTATGACAGCCGGGGTAATCAGGCGGGAAAAGTAGCTTCGGCAACCAATTCCAACAAACCATTTGCTTTATTAAGATGCCACTATGATTGATCTATCGACGACGACTGGCCACCAAACCCATTATTGTCCATATTCGCCTGAGCAAGCAAAAGTGAATCATGTCCAAGTGTATATCAAACGGCGTGTTTCATTGGTGCTGGTTTCCTTTTGTTGACATCAAAAATATCAGTGCACGTACCAAAAATGTACAGCAATAATATCATATTTTTTTACACGCACATATCTTCTATATTTAATAAGCAATAATTATATTCATCTGAAAGAAATCCAATTCCTGGAATAAAAGAGTTTTATGCGGGCCGTATTATGGTTAGGGACCGGTCATTATTTACTGGGTGGGGGGGTTGGATGGTTTTTCCGAGAAATTAGTTTTCAAAGTTTGACCCCCCCACCGATATCGAAAACCAATCTATGACCCCCCCACCAAGATCCAAAATAAAAGTATGACCCCCCCATCCCCATTTCTATGGAAACAATTGTGACTTTTGTCGCAAATTTATGATACTATAAGGTCAGTGAATATTATGATTTGTGCTCTTCGTGTATCCACCATTCCTTCGCTTCAAGTGTGAATGCCATTACAACAATTATTACTGGTATGCATACTATATATGGGCACTTAAGGTTGTTCGATACACCGAACGCGTCATCAATGTGGCCCGTCTATGGTTGACCAAACGTGTCATAAACAGCGAATGTAACGGCGGGGTGAAATAGGGATCGGCGGGGGTATGAACGTTGCCGTGCAATGGGAGTACTGGAAAATCCGGCGGTCTGTAATCAGTACGGCGGAGTCTCGACTTGAACACACAACGTACTGGAAGCATCACAGCATATGTCTATAGTATCTTTCAGTGGGCCAGCCTCGGTTAAGAAGATAATACTACTAGAACATCCATTCGTTACATAGTTTTAATATGTATATGAGTAAACGTTTGCAGAACAAAACTAGTAGACCTAACAATTTCCAAATCTTCTGATTAACATAATCAAACAGATCGTAAAATTATTCAAAACACTGTTAAATAAATTGACAACACTTCTGTGGATCATGGCATAATTTTCAATACAACTCAAGCTTAGCGATAATAATATTTTTAAAGACTATTCATGGTATTGCAGATCTCGTAGGGCTAATAAGCATGGATGTACTAGTATGGCATAACACATGGAATTTGTTGCTACTTGACTTGAGTGGACCAAGGACACAAGATACAACGAATGCAAGAGCAAATTTGAGGGGTGGGGGGAGTTGCTGGCGCAAGTGGCGCTCATTACTCTGTATATGATATCTGTGTAAGACCAATAAAACAAGTGTGAGGGTTTCTTCCGTTTCTTACCACATCCTCCCATCCGCCGAATCCTGCATTTTGTGCCCCTGTGGAGTGTTTTCTTCACAATTCCAATCTCTTAGAACTTCAAAGTTCACCACAAAATATCCAGAGGTCGTCACACACTCTTTCATAATAGTTTGTCCTATGCGCCCCTAAGTTTGTCCAAACACGCATATGCATTTCCAGTTCCACTAAGCAACATTCCATTGACATACATAAATTCCTCTATAACCTGTCCATTATATAGCCTGAATATACCAAATGTTCACTATTTAAGAGGAATACATCATAAGAAGAGCTCAACTTCATTGGGCCGCAACATTTACAGCCCACCAGGCTCGATTTCGCGGGGCTCCGTTTTCGTTACAGTTGTCATTTTTGACACGTTTCGTCTACCATACCCGTTCCGCTATGTAAGCCGAATGGGGCTAACTTTTTTGTTTCCGCAGCTTATCTGCCCAGAAATTTACACTATGTTAGGCGATTTTCTGCCAAAATTCATCGAGATGCATGAAATAGACCTATAGACGAAATAATCTCCAAAATTCACCGCGCACAGATCAGCGCTACCCTCTCAGTCAAATCTGTTATCAGCCATTTATATATAATAAGCTATATCCTCACGTTGTCCGTATGTATAGGCCTACAAGTTATCGCAAAATACTGTGCCAAATGTGGCGGTCATCTTGCTCAAGCTAATTGGGTGAAATTTATTCCTAAAGTTCTACTGACTTGTCAAATTTGATGGGGATATTTCAACTATTAGGCCTACTGAGTTGGCGACCGGAGAGAATCTCATCTGAGCCAATTGACCAGTCAACATCTAGTGGTTCATTCTAGCAGCCATACCGTTCATGCTAATGATCACATCTACCATGCCAGCCTTTTATACATTTCTGAGTCAAGTCAGAACATACAATATATGAAATATATGATTTTTTTTCAATTCATACTCACAAAAACTTGAATAATTTGACATAGTATGCACTCCAAATTCATGAAATTATTGATTTTTTGTTTCCATAAAATGACACTTTTCATGTTTTAACGCTTATATCGCGAAAAATAACCTGGATTGGTATATTTTTATATTATTTTTACAAACCCAAAATATCATTGAAGAAATATGTGTAAAAAAATTAGAAAAAAATACTGTATTACTGACCGAGCAGTGATACTCAACGTTGTATGGATTATCAGAAGTTACTCTTTTTCTGTAAAATTTCAGTGCTGAAATATATACACATGTTCTTACTGTTGCCACGAAACATATCAAACTCAGTGCTAGCGAATTTTGTTTCATCAGTTTAATGAACCGTTGCA
Source organism: Terebella lapidaria (assembly GCA_949152475.1). NCBI lineage: Eukaryota > Metazoa > Annelida > Polychaeta > Terebellida > Terebellidae > Terebella > Terebella lapidaria. The sequence continues at coordinate 22,185,692 of OX424558.1, read as the reverse complement.
TATACAACAGTTCTGTACTGAAAAATCCTATAAATATATAGTTTTAGGCAAAAATATGCAGTTAGATTGCATGTCATGATGTAATGGATTGTGGCTATTGCTGAGGTACTTTCAAGACTGATAGGAGGTCAACAAAATGCATCATAGCAAAAAATATCATACGGTGGCCTACTATTTTTTTCTGCTTTTTGTAACCATCACATATCTAGCTATCAAGAAATATAACTTTTTACTCAATAAAAACACCTTTCCGGGTGTTTCGAGCAACCTTAACAGCCAATCGATTCGGAGCTCATTTGAAACACTCGAGACCTAGGTCAAAGATCATTCAGTTGGTTCCTTGACTCCGAAATTTTTGATGGAATGGAAAATGTATGAAAACCCTCATGGATTTTCACTGGGTTATTAATGGACTCTTCCACATATCGCTGATGAGCAGGGAAGAATTGGTGAATCAGGCCATTCAGAACTGGTCTTGAATCAGGTCTGTGTTGGCTCTATGATGGGCTCATAATGTTCTGCCACCATCCAAATCATGTGAGTCAGATTCACTACCCGGGTCATCCGGGGCGACCCAGGACCATTTTGCCATTCTGTGTGGAAAGGTCCATGTCTTTTACATGGTGGTTTGTGATAGTACTGAGGTCTTTGGGGAATATCCTCAGTGGGGTCATGTGTTGACAAAATTTTGAGTGGAAAACCGGTCTGTGGTTCTGACATGCTAGTTCGGGTTCATCGGAAGGGATGATATCTTGCTCAGGGTGGTATGGACTGGTTGATCCATTGTTTGTTTGTGACAGGACCCCGCTGATCTGGGTTCGTGCTTGCTGGCACCGTGTTCAGCTGTAGTGTTGCTCCCTTAGGTCCAAAGTTGATTCTTGGTGACAATGTTTCAATCTGAGTGATGAGCGTTGATCAATGCACTTCAGGGCTCAGAATTGGCACTTGTGGGTAGCCATAGGCTCATAACATTTCAGATTTGCTCCAAGGCAGTAGAGCTCACGAGGCAATTGACTGATTCAAAAGTAATATTGAAATATGCTTCTATGAGCAAATTGGCTCCTGAAAATTGCTGAATAGGAGCGAAATAGGAGCCTTCGGCTTCTGGATAAAATTATAAATTTTGAGCCCTGATGCACACGGATTGCCGCATCTCTTGATGTTAGTGTTCATGGATGGTCCTCTGCAGGATCCGGTTTCAGTGAGATTATGGTTTGACTGAAAATGTCATGAAATTCCATCGCGTACTCCAGTGAGTTCATGTACTGATATTGAGTGGATTGTTTCCACCTAATTATTTAACTATTTTACCATTCAGATTTTCCCAAAATAACTCAATTTCAAACTCCGACCCCCCCAGTCCCGTCGAAAATAAGAGTATGACCCCCCAATAATGTTGAAAATGAAAGTGTGACCCCCCCCAGTTTTTACCCAACCCCCCCACCTGATAAATAATGACTGGCCCCTTATTTATAGGGTCATGTCCGCCATTTGAATAAAGAGAACGGTGAACGGTAATTGTTACACAATGTGGTCACAGGAAAACAGTTGGATAATCACGAACTAAAGCCTTTATACAGTCGTCCGTGATCACAGGATCAAGTTTACATGCATACAGAATAGACCTATGACGTCATACGGTCTCCTACATGAATAGTCCGTCATCTGATGCTGTTCCAAAAGATTATCGGTAACACCACATTCGAACCGAATCATATCCATGTCCAGTGTTTCGGAGACGCGTTGATGTGTGAACTAATTTTAGTAAATATTTATATTACAACAATGCTACTAATGTATATACCTTACAATATATATAGAAATATACAGACAGTCTTTCGGGCTGATCTAGTGCTTTGGTAACGCGTTGCTGTGGAATTCAATCTGCATGCAATATTAATGTCGAAATAACTATGTAGCGGGGGTATGTTCGTACATGTCCATCTAGATACTGACCTTGTCAGTCCATTTGTTCGTAAACAGGTCCATATTGTCACCTTCTCATGTGACAGCAAGGTGACGTAATCTTATCGATTTAACGGTAGATTGTTTTCAACAGTGCGTGACTTGTCCAATCAACTCCTCCACGCGTTCCCATACAAACAAAATAATATTTGCAACATGTTCACCGAGCCGTGATAAATGCTGGTAGACGACTGAATTTGGTCTACCATCTCGGGACATGTTTCGTCATGTATGATGTTAATAACCACCTGCTATCTTCTGTCGACTGTTCTGCATCAATTTAGTTCATGAACTTTCAAGGTGACTGGGAAATTTCTATCTGTCATCTTGGGTCACAATTAATAATGTAATCTCAGCAAAGAGAACCCTAAGGAATATACACAAAGTCCACGTGCAGAAGCCTTAATATGGACGAGGAATGAACGCCACGAACATTTACCAATTGGTCATACATGTAAACATTATAGATTCCACCAAAGCTCCTACAGCTTGAAGACAAACAGTTTTGCTGGAAATTCCATCGTAGTTGGAGTCCAGTTAACGGGCACTCGAATCTCTGCGACTTAGTTAAGAACACGACTTCAACCACCTTTCAACGTACTGGTTCAGGATAGATCTGGAGTTTCGTTTTTGGCACATTGGACATCATTCAGGATATCGTTTTCAAGTTGCCCTGAACCGATGATGTTGCTCACTGTATCGATGATGTCTTTCAACCGACAAAACCTGATGACAGGCACGTTGTGTTTCCTGTTGGCGTGCGTATTGTTTTTGTCGTCGTACATCGGGCACAGGGCTCCGGTCCGGAGCAACCGCTTGACGCGATACTTAGAAGAGGTATCTCAAAGCTGTGACGAAAACGAACCACTGCAGCTAAGGTTATCAAAGCCTTTATGCCCATGTGTCCCACGTGGCATGCGGGGCCGCGTGGTGCCCGACACAGAGGAGCTGATGGACTTAACCTGGGAGGAAGCCGAGAGACGTGTGCCTCGGACCCTCCTCAAGCCTGGAGGACACTGGCGGCCGGAGCACTGCGAGCCCCGGCGCCGAATGGCTGTCATCATCCCCTGCAGGGACAGAGAGCGGCACTTGCGGGCCTTCCTGGCACACACCCACCCCATCCTGCAGAGACAGCTGCTCGAGTACAGGATCTTTGTCGTCGAGCAGGACTACCCATACGTCTTCAACAAAGGCAGCATGATGAACATCGGGTTCATCGAGTCCCAGAGGATATTCAAACACGACTGCGTTTTGTTCCACGATGTGGATCTCTTGATGGAGAACGACCAGCACATGATGGTATGTGGTCCTCACGTACAGCACATGGGCGCTTACGTGGACGCCTTTAACTACACGGTGCTTTACAAGTCGCTGGTCGGGGGCGCCGTGCTGATGGATAGACACACCTTCCTTGATCTCAACGGCTACTCTAACGAATACTTTGGGTGGGGCGGGGAGGATGACGATTTTGAGAACAGGATCAGGTGGAAAAACAAGACGATGTTGCGAGCCCCTCGAACAATTGCCTCGTACTCGAGCTTCGAGCACAGGCGGGACTCTGGCAATCCCGTGGCTGGCGATAGACGCAGGGCGTTCGAGCACCGACCAGAGCTCTACGGACACGATGGACTGAACAACGTCAAATATTCGATCGCCCAGGTGAAGAACTTTCCCCTGTTCACCTGGGTACACGCGCGCTTGGACAAGCGGGCAACTCGAGCGAGTTTCTTCAACACGTCGGTAGCTTACTCCGTGGAGAACGCGGGGTGTTCGCTGGAACCGGAAGGGGAACGTCGCGAGCTTTCGAAGGTCACGTGCAAGTTCTCGTGCGAGCGACAGAAAAACTGCACGGGGTTCTACTACAAAACAGACAAACTGCGGGAATCGTATTGTGTTCTGCTCGATAAGACATGTCGTCTCACTGTTCCAAGCGCATCAGAACAAATCTATATGAAAGTCGGCAAACTATGACAGCGACACCACGGGTCGCTGGAATTATTTAGCAAGACTTGATTTCTCCGGAATGTAATTGCTTATTTATTATGCCAATAAATGTGGACAAACAGTGATGTTTCTTTCCGTAAGTTTGTGCATGATATTGTGTGTGCATTCAAGTCACAATTAATAAGTTTTCTATATTAGTCTTCACAAATTCATTATTAAAGACTGGTTTACACGAACAAACTAATTAAAATATCCTACTTTGAACTATTTAAAACCCTTAAAAGTGAGTTTGATGTTGGTTGTTTACACGATCATAATCGTCACGTTAAACTACTTGAAACTTTCAATTCCGGTTTACACGGTCGAACGTTTCACTTCAAAATATTCCAAACTCTATAAAAGTTTGAAGTAGTTTGATCGTGTAAACCAAGCTATACTCTTTGAGGTAGATATATTAGGTATGCAGGAGTTTGCTTCTTAGGAGTTGTCACACCAATGTCTCACCAAATTGTTCTATTTCTCGATGGGTCGCAGATTGAGGCTCAGAAAGTACGATGTTGTACCAGCATATAAAATTGCTAGTGTTACAGAAACCCATATTTGTTTTTGCATCATGGAATCGAAAGCATTCCAATGAGAACATCGATGTTGATTCTTGATCTGGAAAATTATCCAGAGAAAAACCCAACAAATTGAAAAATGCAATTCCAATGAAGAGAAAGTGAAGGCAAGATATGTTAATGTTTTTGGGGGAAGTTAACTAGGACCTAAAACTGAGGAATGACAAAAATCCGAGTCATCACTACTTGGAATATCATCGTTTATCTGGGCCACGACAGACAGAATACCTCGTCAGTTTTTGCGACGGAACATGAAAACTCATCACCGGTGGTGTCGCTACCAGATGTCTGTTCCCGACGGGTCCCTCGCGATACTGCCAGGGTGTGCCACAGGGGAGGGCAGAGGGGCATATTGGGGGTGGCTTGGGTGCGACAAGGGAAGGTTGGGGGTCGGCAGGGAGGTCAGTTAGATGTCGGTGATTCCAGGTCGAAGCTCTTCTCTGATAGAAATCAATACTTCTGACAAGCCAACTTCGTAGTATTTGGAATGCCGATATTGAATTCCAAGTTTTACTTGAGAATTTTATGGCCGTGAGAATTAGTTCACAGGCAATTAGTTCACCAACGAGAAGTTACGATTCGTAAACGAGAAGTTACGATTCGTAAACCACGATTATATTAGTAAAACACAGAAGTATCTACATGTATAGTTTCGATTAAACAGGAGAGAGATAAAAATTATGGAAATATTTATGAGGAAATACATGCCACTCAATCAGTGACAAGTTCACGAACTGAACACACGGACCCAAGAGGAAACAATTTGGGAGTTGATTGGCGTCATGGGTTCGGGTGTAGGTCTATATGAATACATTAGCTTTCTCCTGGCGTTATTGTGTCCCAAATAAAGACAGTAACTATAATTTGCAAGGAGTGGTGGGTTGAAAAATGCTGATAGAGGCGAATTGATGTGATGAATACATAATGTAATAAACTCTGAGTTGATGTAGATGAACCTCGGAGTGGTTCTTCTGTTGATCAATTTTCATCTAGTGATAGAAAGTATATTGTGCTCTTGGAAACGAGCGTTGTATTTCGTCGTGGCTTGTGTTCTGGTCAAGCGCCGTTAGCTCAAATCTGCCACACACCAAAGAAATAGTTTCCAAACAGGTTCTAGATTTCATCCTGGATGGTAGTATTTTCGATATGTCGAAGTAAAATCTTGAAATATACATTTATGACGAAATATCTCTGTAAATTTTCAATATTTTTATTCTTCCGAAAATTAGATGAAATGTTTGAAACACAAGAGGTATTGAAACGAATAATTGGTATATAAATGGCTTTGACCCAACACAAGCACCCATCTAGAATATGCAAACTGAATCGTACCAGGACAACGCTTTTCAGTGTCCCAGCCCTCCTATTTTTGATACAACCAGAATTCCAAATTTGCCTGGTTCAATTTATATATTCAATTTTCACACAAAGGCAGAACCAAAACAGGTCTGTACCAAAAGGAAATTGTTGATTAATACCTGGATAATGTAGATTTCCGTTTGAAAGACATGCAGGTCATATTATGTCATCTAACGAATGTGCAGGAAATGCACAATTCAAAGAAAATTTTTTTGTGTCCATTTATGTATATTGTGTCTATAATATGTACATTAATATACATTTCATTACTAGCAGAAACTCATAAGAGAGTCTTTCTGTTATTAGGCTATCAGTATTTAGTAGACAAATTCCATTGAAATGTATAGATTGCTCAAAAAAAGTTTAGATACTTACCAATATAATACTAAATTATGAGAAACAGTTCAATGTTGTGGCAATACATGTATCAAGTGCACACAATACAGTCATCATTCTCATGTCAGAATACGGAATAATTTATCGTGGTCATGGGCCTGGTGAATATCAACAACAACGAGAATTGAGCAAAATGTCCAGATCCTTGTCTGCGGCATCATTTCATCAATGCACCCATCCCAGTGATGTCAGCATGACTCACACAACAGACCACCAAACCCCGAATCTCAATGTCTGTATCAATATTAATGGCCCATAAACTTTGATGCATTCGTTGGGACATTGTTCCAGAGATACTTGCGCACTATTCGTTTGTGTTTGTGATGCAGACAATCGATGCCGTCATGGTCGTACATTTCCAACAGCAAAAGTTTTGAAATGGCTTATATTTGGAATGTACACCTTAAATTGTGTACATGTATCCAGAAATAAACCTGGAACTGGACTAAAAATGCTTCGAGATGCCTTTCGGTTGGCATTTCGAACGAAATTACCTCTGCCGTTAGTGATCCCAAACCTAAATGTTTATTGGTCCATGCATTGTTCCGTCAAATGAATTATTTGTCTGCAGCAACAATCCCGTGAAGGGAGTTTGTGTCCGACGCCTCATTTGAGTGATAATGCCAAATATATAATGCTGGCTGTCCAAGAAGTTAGACTGTTTATGGACTTTCTAATACATCCGGTATTGGTTCGTTCTGTGAGCACACAGTTTTTCAAAAATATTAAACAAACATTGACTTTTGCTGAGGTTGATACGTGATTGTCTTCACTTGTTGGAAAGTTGTATTCACCGAGCTTGCGAGGTGAATACAACTCGCCAACAAGTGAAGATAATCACGTATCAACCGAAAGCTAAAATGCCAATATTTGTTTTATTATTAACTATGTGGACAATTCAGTCCACACAGACTGAACTGAGAACACATCGAACAAGAGCACACATGACAACAGCTCTCCAAGCGCGTAATCGGGCGATGCGCGCCATCTGGCGAGGTCAGAAAAGGATCAACTAAAACTTTCCCCAGAACATCTCGAAAAAAAATCACTCTCTCCAGAACATCTCGACCAGGATATTGTGGCCTCATTTGAACCAATCACAAACAGGAATCTTATACAGTTAATAATAAATTCTTATAACATGACAGCGTTTTTTAAAGCTGCTGATTTCGAATGTATGCAATATTTTTGACATTAGAGCGTTGGGGGCGAAGCCCCCAACTCTCTACATGTCTATGTGCTGACTTTTTTATGGAGGTTTCATGCCAACCTATAGACGCCCGTTCTCGCATGTAAACCTTTGTACACCTACTTCAAATGAGGATTTTCTTCGTCCTTGACATAACATCTCTCGATTTGATGGCAAGCTTGGAATATTCCACAGATATATAATGCATAAATCGATGTGTTAGGTTTGAGAAAATTACGCAAAATGGTCAGCTCGTCTGGAAAACGTCAAAATGGCGGAGCCGATGGAAATTCACGTTCCCAGAATGCAAAGGAAATTTTACCGCAATGACGCGTACTTTGGTACGCACAATTTTCTGTGCAGCATTTTGTGCATGCATGTACATGTAACCTTGCGTGTGGCATTCTTTGGCGTCATGAAGTAAACACAACGATTCGTCTGCGGTACCACGACTACATTTACTGGAATTGGACATATTTTATCACATGACAAGGTGTTCCATGCTGGGTTGCGAAACCTTTTTATTTTAAACTGGTCTTTTAATTTGCTCAGTATGCATGTGTTATCTATATCATGATATCAGATGCAGATATTCCTCATAGACATAGTTTCCAATATTTTAAGGATATTTTATTGAGGTTCAATATCATTTTATCAGGCGTTTCAGTGAGTTCAAAATAAATGTTTACTCATTAGGAATATGATTGAAGTAGGCCTATGTGTTTCACCATAATATACGGGAATGAATTGGAATCATGTGGGACATGACATGATATGTTGATGGTGTGCTCGAGCTCTAATGTCGTCTCCCGCAGTTAGCTGCATTTTCTTGTTTCAAAACCATTTTTTTTTGGTTAAACACATCTAATGCACTACAGGCTACTCAATGTCCTGGAACGATCTTTGTCCATACTAAATCTTTGTTAAATTAATACCGTTGGTGGGAAGTTTTGTCCAATATCAAGAGCAGGATTATAAATGATCCAATAAACCCGGACTTCATCAGCTTGGGTGGAAAATTTTTAAGGGTATAATTACCATCACTTTGGTACAAACTGCCACTTTTCACAATGAGCCGGTATTTTCCACAGTGGCTCCATAAAGGTGTGTACACGCAACGGCAGAATAAAAACACACTTTCATTCCCCAAATCTCTGTGTTCATGATTGAAAAAAAGCGTAGCAGTAGAACTTCCTACACCATCGCACACATAGTTAAACAATTCGATTTCAATTAATTCTTGGCCTGGGGATAATACCTTCACGAGATTGATGATCAGATCGTGTCTTCCAAGTGGTCGTGAATTATGAATATGTCCGGGTGACTGAGAGATTGATGGCGTGTCATGGTCAGAGCATTGATTATTTGTCAGCTTCTTACAATTGATGCATCTTCAAACAGACTGGTTTCCTATAGGCATGAGTAAATCATTGAAACTTATGTATAGCTTTCAAGATTAAAAGAAATCAATCTAATCACAAATTTTTAGGAGATAATGATGACATTGACTTACTCAACTTTTCTGATATAACACAAATAACTGGCATCACACTTTTCTTGGAAACATTTTTGAGGAATTGAACAGTCTTTGTTATCATGGCAGTTACCACAAATGTGTCCAGTTTTAAATGTTTACATTGAATTTTAAACCCTCAAATGATTGGGAATTACCTTAATTTACCACCAGCCAAATGATCATTCCTGTTTATAGCAGAACCACAATAATCTTATGATCAAGAATCACTTAGTTAGATGCTAAAAAAGGTTTGTTTCACTAACAGTCATGTACCTTCAGCCTTGCAGCCCTATAGACACCACACATATTCCACCATAACAAATCCCAGTTCGTTATCGTTCAGCAGAGGTTTGTTTGTCTGAAGCCTTCGTCATTCGGAAATACTGGCATGGGGGTAATGTCCTCATGTAAAATTGGGGATAGTTGATTGACTTTATTCTGTACAAATTCATCAACAAAGCACAGGGAGAGGATAAAACCTGCTCCTTTCGGTTTTCTGAATCAGATATATTTAGACAAAACATCACAAGATAAACAACACTGAACTTTCGTGCTTTTGTGGAACATAGGAACATTGATTATGTGTTGAATTGTTAATGACAGACTGCTAATTGATTGATGGATGGGGTTTGTCCATAAATCACCAGCCCCGGACCCTGACCTGTGACGGATCAGTGACACTATAGTATGGCTAATAACTGTCCCAAAGCTCTGACCACTTCTCTGCCACACCAGCCATCATGAGGATTGTTTCTTGAACATAGCTCATAGTTCATACCTTTGGCGTCATTGTGTGGCATACGTGTCATTGTTGGGCACAAATATGACCATAATGCATGTTGCATAGTACATACGTTGCATATGATGTTCCTGATGTACCCATATCTCCACTAACGTATGGGGTATGATAATGCAACTCCTCCTATAATCAAGCAAAAAACTCATTCTATTTATAGTATGGACATTTTGTACGGTATCGACACTGGTCAGTATGAACATAGTACGCATTTGCAGTGCTCCACCACAAATATATGTGGGGACAAACTGTTCGAGTATCATAGAAAAGTAACATATGTGTACATATATCATCCAGCTATCAGCATTATATTGTGAATATTCTTAATGAAACGTGTCAAGTCCACAAAATACAGCCATCATTTTCAAGCTGGTGATACGTAAATCAATAATTTTCAGAACATGTCTCAAGAGTATGTATAATTCTTGGAAGTTTTATTTGGCGACCTGGGCCGTCAGCCATCTCCAATGGAACTTTTAGAGACACTTCCTGCCATTACCTGGACAAACCGTTTTATCTTTGCAATCTAGCATTATCATTAGAGACAAAATTGTTAATGGTGAGTGAGCTATGTCATTGCATTGAAAGTTGTTTAATGTCTTTGGAGAATGCTCGGCTACACTAAATCTTGGTTAAGTTAATGCCAATGGTTTGATGTTCTTCACTAGCAACGCAGTTGTTTATAACAAGACGCGAATCACACACTATCTGATCAACTCGGGCTTGTCAGCTTGAATGCTAACGTTTTAATGTGGTATTAAATTACGATCGGTGTCCCACTAAAGAAATCCATGGTACACAATGATCTGTCGAGGAGAAATGTTCCTTCGCACTGGCTTATCCATATAAACAGCAATAAAATATGTATTTATATATATTTATAATCAGTTCATATAATTTACAATACATAAGTTACTTCATCCACTATGATGATACCATGGTATAAACAGAAAAGTGTATAACTTTCCTCTAAGAGGGTCCATATGTATGCCTATTTGAACATATTACCTTTCTTTTATCGTTATGGTTCCCCAACTGTAGGCAGTAACTATAATGTGCAAGGAGTGGTGGGCTGATAAATGCTGTAAGAGGTTTCTGAATTCGATAAATACATAATGTATTGAATTCTGAAATTGTAGATAAACCACAGTTCTTCTAGTGAGCAAATACTTTATACATATTGACATGATAATATGTATACAATTACCTTAATCTTTCAATCTTTCGAAACATCATTCGAAATATGCAAAGTGGGTTGTATCTGTGAAACATCCCACCCTTCCTAAATTTGCTACATTCAGAATTCCAAATTTGCCCGGTTCCATGAGATTTGTGTTCAATCTCCATGCAGAGACAGAACTGAAATGGGTCAGAAACGGAAAGAAACAGACACTGATACTAGGATAATCTAGTGTGAAATACATGCAGATCAAGGTTTTACAAATGCACAGTTCAAGGAATAACACAGGTTTATATAACACAGGTTTATTTGTGAATATGAATATAGATATACAATTCCTCACTATTAGTATGCAACAGATACAAACTCCATTGAAATGCATTTGATTGGAAAATAATATACGAAATGAAAAGATCACTCACCATAAAAAGGTTATATACTTGCCAATATAACACTAAATTATAAGAAAACAGTTCAATGTTGTGGCAATACATGTGTCAAGTGTACATAATACAGCCATCATTCTCGTGTGAGAATACGGAATAATTTATCGTGGTCATGGGCCTGGTGAATATCAACAACAATTCTGCAAAAAGTCCAGACCCTTGTTTGAGGCATCTTTTTGCTGACCAATATACCAGTACCCATCCCAGTGATGTCAGCATGACTCACACAACAGACGACCAAACCCCAAATCTCAATGTATTTATCAATATTAGTGGCCCATAAACTTTGATGCATTCTTTGGGACATTGTTCCAGAGATACTTGCGCACTGCGTTGACAACAGCTGAAGTCACTGCGTCACTGACTCTATGTATGTGATACAGACAGCTGATGCCATCCATCATCATGATCATATATGGGCCTATCTAGATCGAACTGCGAAAGTATTGACATGGCTCCAATTTGGGATGTAGACCTAACCCTTGAGTTACGTCAATCCAAGTAATTCCGTCACGACGATTTATAACCCCAGCAAGCACGATGAACAAGATGAATATTAAAAATTGGAAGTAATATTTTGTCAGACACATACTACGAGTATAAGGAGTAAGTCATATCAGTTTAAGACAGTGATAGTATGAAATATAATAGAAGTAGAATTTTTTGATGTAGGCATAATATGTAATTCCGTCACGGAGGAGTTAGTGAGTTTGTGTATTCAAAGTTACACCTAGAACTGAAGTAAAGATACCTTTGGGGGCATTTCGAATGAAATGCTCTATACCGTTAGTGATCCTAAGAATGCATTTTTAGGTTACCGCACCTTTGGTTCGATAACCTATTGGCGTGGCGTTGCGTCCGTCGTCGTCGTCGTCCTTCGTCCGTCTACATTTTTATATTTAAAGTTTAAGGTCGATATTAGTGGGCAATACGATATTGTGCATTCGACGGTAGCCGGTAGATACAACGCAGAGTATCGGGCTATACGAAATATCCGGTAGCGATATGATCCGGTAGCGATATTGGTATCTCATATGTATGTGTTAGTATCTCACACGTATGAGTTTTTATTCCATATGCGTATGACTTTGTACTACATATGGCTTTGTATACGTATGACTTTGTATTACATTACATAGTATGCGAAGGCGAAATTATGAGAAGGCGAAGCCGAGAGTGGGCGAAGGTGAAGGCGAAAGTGGGTGAAGGGGAGGACGAAGGCTAGGGCGAAAACATCACGAAGACGAAGGCGAAATTACGAAAGAAGGCGAGAGCATATCTTTGTCTGGAGCGACAATCCCTTGATATTAAGGGACGACGTGTCGTTTCAGAGATAATGACTAATATACTTATAATGCTAATCAAATGCTCATCCCCCCAAAAAATTGGGTAGAGCTCCAGGTCTAAGGTCGTTTGACAGATAAACTTCAAGGTCAGTACGGATCTTTCCTGGTTTACATGAACCGTCCTTTTGAGCAATATATCGAATAAATTAGCCACAATTGATGAGACAGAACAAATATGGCGATGTCATTGTGTACCTTCAATGATATTCCTTTGGTTGTCGCCACCGTGTGGATTTTATTGATAAATATTGGTGGCTGGAAAGTTAGCTTTGGTAGCTGGTAGCTGGATCTTTATAATGGAATGGCTGAGATGGCACTGATTGCTAGAGATAATTTAGGCATATCTATGCGAATGCAGTGGATCGAAGAATCCGATACAGCAAATTCTTGACAAATGCTACGAGAAATAGTTTGTTGGGAGTTCTTGTTGAATGGAGCATTGAGGGAATGATATGCTGATCGTTTTCGTTCATTGTATTAAAAACAACGGAAGGTACCTCATCGAAGGCTACAATTTTTATCTTTCGGTGGTTTGAGTTGCTGTACATATGGACATTTTCGATACATCTGACATCGGTTTCTTCTGTGCATATCCATCTTCCTAAAATACAACGTGATAAAACTGCTTCAAGACCATAAGAATTACAATAACATATATACCAAATTGAACTCTATGCAATGTTATTACACTACAGGCTCCTTAATGTCCTAGAAAAATCTTGTCCACACTAAATCTTTGTTAAATCAATACCGTTGGTGGGAAGTTTTGTCCAATAACAAGAGCAGTATTATAAATGATCCAATAAAACGAGAGTTTACCAGCTTGGGTAGGAACATTTTAATGCTGTAATTACCATCACTTTGTACAAACATGCCACTTTGCACAATGAGCCGTCGGTAGAATTTTTTTTGTTAAAGGATGGCTCTATGAAAAGTGTGTACATGCAACGGTAGATTAAGAAACACAGATTCATTCACAAAATTTTTATAGTCATAATATGAACAACAAATATAACACTATCACTTCCTTATAGCACCCTGATACACAGTTGTCATGAATTATGAATATGTCCGGATGACTGAGTGATTGATGCCGTGTCACAGTCCGCGAGCAGCTTCGTCAGCTTCTCGGTGTAGAGGAATCATCAAACGGGCTGATTTCTTACGGCCTTAGGTATTGAACACTTTGCAAAATGAAAATATAGTTATGAAAAATTGAATATACAAATATATCAACATTTTATCAGGTATTTATGATGGAACCTAAATTACTCAATATCTGTAATATATAACAGATATAACTGGCTCAGTTTCAGAATAAGACAGCACGGTTTATCATCTGCTTCCCCAAAACTCTCCTTGTCAGCGAAGTAATCCCAAAAGCCACAACAAATCAATAAAAGAATGACCAATATAAATCACGGGCTCAGAGTTTCTTGGTTTTTTCAATTATTTACCAACCAAAACCACCAGAAAAAACTGTCTACATTGGAGGGTATTGTTTGTGAATGGTATACTTCTGTGGGGGTCAACATTTTCTACGTATATCAATCCCCTAATTATCTCACAAAAGAAAATAATACGAGCTATGAATGTGCCTCAAACATAGCATTCTCTCCCTCTCTTCGCTGAGCTGAAGGTTCTGAACTTGGAAGACATATACAATATCGAACTATCAAAATTCATGTACCAATATGAGCATGCAACATTGCCAAATTCCCTGTTGAATCTATTTGCCCATGCTAGCGATATTCATAGCTAAAACACTCGGCAGTCTGACAATATCAGACAATATCGACCACGTACTGTAGTAGCTGCAACTAGCATACTTTGCAATGGACCAAATATATGGAACAGAATCAAACATGACATAAAAATCAAGAGCTCATTGTCGAGTATTTCTGCTGCTCTGAGGGGTGATGTCGTTCTGGGATACGCTGATTCCGCCGTGTCATGACCTGAAGAATGTCTCGTTGGGAATTTTTACATTTGTGAATTGTAAACTTCCAAATAAATGGAAATTACATGAATTGAGCACCAGTGAAATGAATAGTCCTGGTAGTCAGCGGATTTTTTCTGCAGTAAAACTGCCCATGATGTGGACATAATGATGGACAAAGTACAGAGAGATAGTCTGAGAGGAGGAAACCTGCACCTTTTAGCTCTCTGAAGCAGATATATGTGGACAATGTAAGTATCAATCTATTACCGACAATACAGCCAAATTTTGATGATTCCAATAACAAACGTAAAATACAATACTTTGCAATAGAAACAAAGCCCGACCAAATAACTTATCAAAGAACACACTGGCGTCATCAGGGGCAGACAGTGTGGTGAATGTAGTTGTTTCTACTGTACACCTGATGGAATTAGTATACAACTGTCCAACAACCTATGAAAATAACTTAGAAATCCGAAACAAACCCCATGGAATAGATATATGACTAGCACATAAGTACCTAATCACAAGCCAAAAGGCTACTGAGTTGATGGTAAAACACTCCAAGATGGCCAACGTTGGCCTTTTTGAGTCTTTTATGGGCCATACAAACATTGGTCACATGTTGAATGTGAGTATCAATCTATTACCACCAATACAGTCAGATTTTGATGATGCCAATAATGTATCCAAAGACACACTGGCGTCATCAAGGGCAGACAGTGTGTTAAATATAGTTGTTTCTACTGTACACCTGATGGAATTAGTATAAATTGTTAATGATATGAGGCTAATAGATTGATGGCTAGAGTCCATTATAAAAAAAACCCACATGCCCCAGAAGCTGATTTCCTTCAACATGTTCAACGTGACGAATCGGAGACATCGTCCAACGGTTATATCCTCAAAATCTGATAATTTTTTCGGTAGTGGCAATAGATTGATACTTACATTTACCCAAGGGCTGAACACTTCACTGCCACACTGACCATCGTTAGGAATGTTTGTTCATACCGCTGGTTTCATTGTATGGTGTCGATGTATTTGTTTGGCACAAATATGACCATAATGTATGCTACATACGTTGCATACAGAATTCCAGATATATGTGGTCCACAGTAGAACAATGGAGTATTATATGAAGAATGTCCTCATAATTATAATCAAACAAAACAACTTATTTATTCATGCGTATAGCCACGTGCTACAATGGTCCAACACATATATACAATGGTCCAACAGAACAATATCTGGGGACAAACAGTTCAAGTATCATGGCATAGTAACATATGACATATATGGTTCAGCTATTAGCATTATATTGTGAATATTCTTGGTGAATATTCATGTCCACAGAATACAATGTCCACAGAATAGAAGGACAATTCATGTCCTTCGTCATTCGGAAATACTGGCATGGGGGTAATGTCCTCATGTAAAATTGGGGATAGTTGATTGACTTTATTCTGTTCAAATTCATCAACAAAGCACAGGGAGAGGATAAAACCTGCTCCTTTCGGTTTTCTGAATCAGATATATTTAGACAAAACATCACAAGATAAACAACACTGAACTTTCGTGCTTTTGTGGAACATAGGAACATTGATTATGTGTTGAATTGTTAATGACAGACTGCTAATTGATTGATGGATGGGGTTTGTCCATAAATCACCAGCCCCGGACCCTGACCTGTGACGGATCAGTGACACTATAGTATGGCTAATAACTGTCCCAAAGCTCTGACCACTTCTCTGCCACACCAGCCATCACGAGGATTGTTTCTTGAACATAGCTCATAGTTCATACCTTTGGCGTCATTGTGTGGCATACGTGTCATTGTTGGGCACAAATATGACCATATTGCATGTTGCATAGTACATACGTTGCATATGATGTTCCTGATGTACCCATATCTCCACTAACTTATGGGGTATGATAATGCAACTCCTCCTATAATCAAGCAAAAAACTCATTCTATTTATAGTATGGACATTTTGTACGGTATGGACACTGGTCAGTATGGACATAGTACGCATTTGCAGTGCTCCACCACAAATATATGTGGGGACAAACTGTTCGAGTATCATAGAAAAGTAACATATGTGTACATATATCATCCAACTATCAGCATTATATTGTGAATATTCTTAATGAAACGTGTCAAGTCCACAAAATACAGCCATCATTTTCAAGCTGGTGATACGTAAATCAATAATTTTCAGAACATGTCTCAAGAGTATGTATAATTCTTGGAAGTTTTATTTGGCGACCTGGGCCGTCAGCCATCTCCAATGGAACTTTTAGAGACACTTCCTGCCATTACCTAGACAAACCGTGTTATCTTTGCAATCTAGCATTATCATTAGAGACAAAATTGTTAATGGTGAGTGAGCTATGTCATTGCATTGAAAGTTGTTTAATGTCTTTGGAGAAAGCTCGGCTACACTAAATCTTGGTTAAGTTAATGCCACTGGTTTGATGTTCTTCACTAGCAACGCAGTTGTTTATAGCAAGACGCGAATCACACACTATCTGATCAACTCGGGCTTGTCAGCTTGAATGCTAACGTTTTAATGTGGTATTAAATTACGATCGGTGTCCCACTAAAGAAATCCATGGTACACAATGATCTGTCGAGGAGAAATGTTCCTTCGCACTGGCTTATCCATATAAACAGCAATAAAATATGTATTTATATATATTTATAATCAGTTCATATAATTTACAATACATAAGTTACTTCATCCACTATGATGATACCATGGTATAAACAGAAAAGTGTATAACTTTCCTCTAACAGGGTTCATATGTATGCCTATTTGAACATATTACCTTTCTTTTATCGTTATGGTTCCCAACTGTAGGCAGTAACTATAATGTGCAAGGAGTGGTGGGCTGATAAATGCTGTAAGAGGTTTCTGAATTCGATAAATACATAATGTATTGAATTCTGAAATTGTAGATAAACCACAGTTCTTCTAGTGAGCAAATACTTTATACATATTGACATGATAATATGTATACAATTACCTTAATCTTTCAATCTTTCGAAACATCATTCGAAATATGCAAAGTGGGTTGTATCTGTGAAACATCCCACCCTTCCTAAATTTGCTACAAATTATTGTGATTTGATTTGTGTTCAATCTCCATGCAGAGACAGAACTGAAATGGGTCAGAACCGGAAAGAAACAGACACTGATACTAGGATAATCTAGTGTGAAATACATGCAGATCAAGGTTTTACAAATGCACAGTTCAAGGAATAACAGGTTTATATAACACAGGTTTATTTGTGAATATGAATATAGGTATACAATTCCTCACTATTAGTATGCAACAGATACAAACTCCATTGAAATGCATTTGATTGGAAAATAAGAAACGAAATGAAAAGATCACTCACCATAAAAAGGTTATATACTTGCCAATATAACACTAAATTATAAGAAAACAGTTCAATGTTGTGGCAATACATGTGTCAAGTGTACATAATACAGCCATCATTCTCGTGTGAGAATACGGAATAATTTATCGTGGTCATGGGCCTGGTGAATATCAACAACAATTCTGCAAAAAGTCCAGACCCTTGTTTGCGGCATCTTTTTGCTGACCAATATACCAGTACCCATCCCAGTGATGTCAGCATGACTCACACAACAGACGACCAAACCCCAAATCTCAATGTATTTATCAATATTAATGGCCCATAAACTTTGATGCATTCTTTGGGACATTGTTCCAGAGATACTTGCGCACTGCGTTGACAACAGCTGAAGTCACTGCGTCACTGACTCTATGTATGTGATACAGACAATCGATGACATCATCATGATCATATATGGGCCTAAATGGGCCATATATGGGCCATCTAGATCGAACTGCCAAAGTATTGACATGGCTCCAATTTGGGATGTAGACCTAACCCTTGAGTTACGTCAATCCAAGTAATTCCGTCACGACGATTTATAACCCCAGCAAGTACGATGAACAAGATGAATATTAAAAATTGGAAGTGATATTTTGTCAGACACATACTACGAGTATAAGGAGTAAGTCATATCAGTTTAAGACAGTGATAGTATGAAATATAATAGAAGTAGAATTTTCTGATGTAGGCATGATATGTAATTCCGTCACGGAGGAGTTAGTGAGTTTGTGTATTCAAAGTTACACCTAGAACTGAAGTAAAGATACCTTTGGGGGCATTTCGAATGAAATGCTCTATACCGTTAGTGATCCTAAGAATGCATTTTTAGGTTACCGCACCTTTGGTTCGATAACCTATTGGCGTGGCGTTGCGTCTGTCGTCGTCGTCGTCCTTCGTCCGTCTACATTTTTATATTTAAAGTTTAAGGTCGATATTAGTGGGCAATACGATATTGTGCATTCGACGGCAGCCGGTAGATACAACGCAGAGTATCGGGCTATACGAAATATCCGGTAGCGATATGATCCGGTAGCGATATTGGTATCTCATATGTATGTGTTAGTATCTCACACGTATGAGTTTTTATTCCATATGCGTATGACTTTGTACTACATATGGCTTTGTATACGTATGACTTTGTATTACATTACATAGTATGCGAAAGCGAAATTACGAGAAGGCGAAGCCGAGAGTGGGCGAAGGTGAAGGCGAAAGTGGGTGAAGGGGAGGACGAAGGCTAGGGCGAAAACATCACGAAGACGAAGGCGAAATTACAAGAAGGCGAGAGCATATCTTTGTCTGGAGCGACAATCCCTTGATATGAAGGGACGACGTGTCGTTTCAGAGATAATGACTAATATATTTATAATGCTAATCAAAAGCTCATCCCCCCAAAAAATTGGGTAGAGCTCCAGGTCTAAGGTCGTTTGATAGATAAACTTCAAGGTCAGTACGGATCTTTCCTGGTTTACATGAACTGTCCTTTCGAGCAATAGATCGAATAAATTAGCCACAATTGGTGAGACAGAACAAATATGGCGATGTCATTGTGTACCTTCAATGATATTCCTTTGGTTGTCGCCACCGTGTGGATTTTATTGATAAATATTGGTGGCTGGTAAGTTAGCTTTGGTAGCTGGTAGCTGGAGTTGGATCCTTATAATGGAATGAATGAGATGGCACTGAGTGCTAGAGATAATATAGGCATATCTATGCGAATGCAGTGGATCGAAGAATCCGATACAGCAAATTCTTGACAAATGTTACGAGAAATAGTTTGTTGGGAGTTCTTGTTGAATGGAGCATTGAGGGAATTATATGTTGATCGTTTTCGTTTTTTGTATTAAAAACAACGGAAGGTACCTCATCGAAGGCTACAATTTTTATCTTTCGGTGGTTTGAGTTGCTGTACATATGGACATTTTCGATACATCTGACATCGGTTTCTTCTGTGCATATTCATCTTCCTAAAATACAACGTGATAAAACTGCTTCAAGACCATAAGAATTACAATAACATATATACCAAATTGAACTCTATGCAATGTTATTACACTACAGGCTCCTTAATGTCCTAGAAAAATCTTGTCCACACTAAATCTTTGTTAAATCAATACCGTTGGTGGGAAGTTTTGTCCAATAACAAGAGCAGTATTATAAATGATCCAATAAAACGACAGTTTAACAGCTTGGGTAGGAACATTGTAATGCTGTAATTACCATCACTTTGTACAAACATGCCACTTTGCACAATGAGCCGTCGGTAGAATTTTTTTTGTTAAAGGATGGCTCCATGAAAAGTGTGTACATGCAACGGTAGATTAAGAAACACAGATTCATTCACAAAATTTTTATAGTCATAATATGAACAACAAATATAACACTATCACTTCCTTATAGCACCCTGATACACAGTTGTCATGAATTATGAATATGTCCGGATGACTGAGTGATTGATGCCGTGTCACAGTCCGCGAGCAACTAGCTTCGTCAGCTTCTCGGTGTAGAGGAATCATCAAACGGGCTGATTTCTTACGGCCTTAGGTATTGAACACTTTGCAAAATGAAAATATAGTTATGAAAAATTGAATATACAAATATATCAACATTTTATCAGGCATTTATGATGGAACCTAAATTACTCAATATCTGTAATATATAACAGATATAACTGGCTCAGTTTCAGAATAAGACAGCACGGTTTATCATCTGCTTCCCCAAAACTCTCCTTGTCAGCGAAGTAATCCAAAAAGCCACAACAAATCAATAAAAGAATGACCAATATAAAGCACGAGCTCAGAGTTTCTTGGTTTTTTCAATTATTTACCAACCAAAACCACCAGGAAAAACTGTCTACATTGGAGGGTATTGTTTGTGAATGGTGTACTTCTGTGGGGGTCAACATTTTCTACGTATATCAATCCCCTAATTATCTCACAAAAGAAAATAATACGAGCTATGAATGTGCCTCAAACATAGCATTCTCTCCCTCTCTTCGCTGAGCTGAAGGTTCTGAACTTGGAAGACATATACAATATCGAACTATCAAAATTCATGTACCAATATGAGCATGCAACATTGTCAAATTCCCTGTTGAATCTATTTGCCCATGCCAGCGATATTCATAGCTAAAACACTCGGCAGTCTGACAATATCAGACAATATCGACCACGTACTGTAGTAGCTGCAACTAGCATACTTTGCAATGGACCAAATATATGGAACAGAATCAAACATGACATAAAAATCAAGAGCTCATTGTCGAGTATTTCTGCTGCTCTGAGGGGTGATGTCGTTCTGGGATACGTTGATTCCGCCGTGTCATGACCTGAAGAATGTCTCGTTGGGAATTTTTACATTTGTGAATTGTAAACTTCCAAATAAATGGAAATTACATGAATTGAGCACCAGTGAAATGAATAGTCCTGGTAGTCAGCGGATTTTTTCTGCAGTAAAACTGCCCATGATGTGGACATAATGATGGACAAAGTACAGAGAGATAGTCTGAGAGGAGGAAACCTGCACCTTTTAACTCTCTGAAGCAGATATATTTGAACAATGTAAGTATCAATCTATTACCGACAATACAGCCAAATTTTGATGATTCCAATAACAAACGTAAAATACAATACTTTGCAATAGAAACAAAGCCCGACCAAATAACTTATCAAAGAACACACTGGCGTCATCAGGGGCAGACAGTGTGGTGAATGTAGTTGTTTCTACTGTACACTTGATGGAATTAGTATACAACTGTCCAACAACCTATGAAAATAACTTAGAAATCCGAAACAAACCCCATGGAATAGATATATGACTAGCACATAAGTACTTAATCACAAGCCAAAAGGCTACTGAGTTGATGGTAAAACACTCCAAGATGGCCAACGTTGGCCTTTTTGAGTCTTTTATGGGCCATACAAACATTGGTCACATGTTGAATGTGAGTATCAATTTATTACCACCAATACAGTCAGATTTTGATGATGCCAATAACAAACGTAAAATACAACATTTTGCAATAGAAATAAAGCCCGACCAAATAATGTATCCAAAGACACACTGGCGTCATCAGGGGTAGACAGTGTGTTAAATATAGTTGTTTCTACTGTACACCTGATGGAAATAGTATAAATTGTTAATGATATGAGGCTAATAGATTGATGGCTAGAGTCCATTATAAAAAAACCCACATGCCCCAGAAGCTGATTTCCTTCAACATGTTCAACGTGACGAATCGGAGACATCGTCCAACGGTTATATCCTCAAAATCTGATATTTTTTTCGGTAGTGGCAATAGTTTGATACTTACATTTACCCAAGGGCTGAACACTTCACTGCCACACTGACCATCGTTAGGAATGTTTGTTCATACCGCTGGTTTCATTGTATGGTGTCGATGTATTTGTTTGGCACAAATATGACCATAATGTATGCTACATACGTTGCATACAGAATTCCAGATATATGTGGTCCACAGTAGAACAATGGAGTATTATATGAAGAATGTCCTCATAATTATAATCAAACAAAACAAATTATTTATTCATGCGTATAGCCACGTGCTACAATGGTCCAACACATATATATATATATATATACAGTGGTCCAACAGAACAATATCTGCGGATATATGACCTATATGGTTCAGCTATCAGCATTATATTGTGAATATTTTTGGTGAATATTCATGTCCACAGAATACATCCATCATGTCTGAGATGATCACCAATTAGGTAAATAAATAATTTACAGAACACGCGTTATCTATGTAGCATGAGAAAACGTGTTGTGTGAGAAAACGGCACCCCATGTTTCATACTGGGATTTGTGTCAGTATCCTTGGACGGTTTATTTAGCGGTCATCATCTATTTCCAATGGACATTTTGGAGTAACTTCTGCCATCAAGCCGTTTTTGGCAATTTTTGGCAATATAGCATTATTATTAGAGACAAAATTGTTAATGATGAGCTATGTCATTGCAATGAAAGTTGTTTAATGTCTCTGGAAAATGCTCGGTAACACTAAATCTTGGTTAAATTAATGCCACTAGTTTGATGTTTTTCATTATCAATGCAGCTGTTTATAACAATATGTGAATCACACATTATCTGTTAAACTGAGGCTTGTCAGCTTGAATGCTAAGGTTTTAATGGGATAATTACCTAAATGTCCCACTAAAACATCCCCGTTATACAAAGTTATGTCGCTGAGAAATGTAGTTCCGCCCATATAGTCAGCAAAATTATATATATTCATATATATTTTTAAATTGATAAACAATTTATATATTATAATGTACCATAAGTTATTTCAACCACTATATCAGAACTATGGGTACAAAAAAGTGTACAACCTTCCTTTGATAGGGTTCATATGTAGGCCTATAATAATACATTAGCTTTCTTTTGTCGTTGTTGTCTCTCAACTGTTGACAACAACTGTACGGTGTGGGGAGTGGTGGGCTAATAAATGCTGAAAGAGTCGCTTAAATGTTAAGTACACAATGTAATAACTCCCAAATGTTGTAGATGAACTACGGTTTTCCTAGTGAGCGAACACTGATACACACTGGAATGATGAGATGTATACAGTGTATGTGTATGACTGTATCCTGATGTAACTTTGAAACATTTTGAAAGTCTTAATCTTTCGAAGCATGCAACCAGAGGATGCAAAGTGGATCGCATCTGTACAACCACTTTTATTTTTAAATTGTATACAATCAGAATTCCAAATCTGCCTGGTTCAATGGGATTTGTGTTCGATTTCCATACAAAGGCAGGACCGAAACAAATCAGAACCTAAAGGAAACTGATACCTAATACTAGGATAATGTAGATAGTGTATGTGGAATGCTTACAGGTCAAATATCCTCTAAGCAAATGTTCCGCAAATGCGATTCGTGGAATAATATCCACTTTCGTGTCTATTCATGTGTATAAATATACGTTTCATTATTAGCAGAAACCCATAAGAGAGGATTTTTTGGATTTCTGTTATTAGGCTATCAGTAATCAGCAGACAAACTCCATTGAGATTATCGAATAGGAATATGCATATAATGAAATGCAGATTGTTCACCATGAAAAGTTAGATACCTACAATTATAATGCTAAATGCTAAATCATGAGACAGCAGGTCAATGTTGTGGCAATTCATGTCCTGTGTGAATACGGTAAAAGTGTACCGTGGTCATGGACATGGTGAATATCAACAGCATGCAGAATTCGGTAAAAAAAATCTAGATCATTGTCTGTAGCATCATTTTATCAATACACCTATCCCAGTGGTGTCAGCATGACTCACACAGCACGCCACCAAACCCTGAATCTCAATGTCTGTATCAATATTAATGGCCCATAAACTTTGATGCACTCGTTGGTATATTGTTCCAGAGATACAACTGAAGTCTCAGCGTGATGTTTGTGGTGCAGAAAAAAGATATCATTGCAGGTCGTGTTACAAAACGCTTGACATAGGCCTAAGAATGTAACATCTAACACTATACTACACTAGGTAGATAAATGGTGATAGTTGGTTATTTGAAGCTGAGGCTAGTGTCACTCTAATAGAATGATTGAAATGACACTGATTACTTGAAAAACCATTTGAATGCGAGTGTAATGAATTGGAGAATCTGACAGAAACAAAATGCTTGACTTACGCATGGAGAAAACTGTTGAGAATTCTTGGTACAGAACGAAGAGGAAATTTTTTCTCTGAATAATATTAATGTTGCTCGTGTTCATCATGCGTATTAAAGGGGACATGCTACACTGCTAATAAACTTGTGTGGAGTATTGACATACACTATGAACAAAGATAAACACTTTCAGATAGAGTGATAACACCCCCTCTATTGTACACAGCTGTTTTTAATCAGGCCAGCACAGGCAGAGCCTGGAGCGCGCTATCTGTGTACTCTGCCCAGTGACGTCACTGGCTGGGTCAATTCTCAGGCTCCAGACATTGCCTAGTGTTGTTATACATGGTAGATTCGGCTCTGACCTACATGTTGTTGTAAAGTAAACACCAGTAATGTACGTGATGGATTCATCTGACAATGAAAGGGGACTTATTGATGAAATTTTTCCGATTAATCCACTGGCTTATGCTTCTGAGCCTGTAAATGTTCAGGTGGATAATGAAGAAGACAGTTCTAGCGACATGGAAAATGAACAACAGGAGCCTGGTCTTGCCGCAATAGAGCAAGAGAGGCTTGGGAACACAGACTGGTGTACATGGGGAGAATGGGTTCCCATGGCTACAAACACCGAATCTTATTGTTGTCAAGAATTGGATTTTGACCACAAATTGATAGCTGAAAGCGGGCATCAGTTCAAATGCATAACCCACAATCCAGTGTTCACTAATGTCGTGATGTACTTGATGTGGCTATGATTTCATTGCGGAATGTCCGTGCATCGAGTAAGTATACTTCAGATAATATTTTGTTCGCTGCCATATGTAGTTGTGTGTGTGTTTAGGTGCGTGTGTGTTTAGTTGGAAATAAACTCCTAATGTAACACAATCACTCAATCATAAAACGAGTCCTTTACAGTGACATTATAGAGTATGAAATATTTATTGCTTTTATTAGGGTGACAACAAAATATATACCGCTTCAATATATATATTGTATATTGTAGTGGAAATAAAGGTTAATTATGCACATGTAATTCATGTACATATGTAATGCAGGAGCGATAAAACGAGTAAATACAAGGTGTTTTGTTATTTATTGCAGTCTGTATCGCCTGACAGCTTATCGACAATTCACCATATGAACTCGGGAATATCTCGGGAAAGGAAATCGCCGTGTGATACCTGCGTGTGCCGTGAAAAGAATCAGGGACAAATACCCCTCTCTGCACTATCATGGATTTGAATATGACAATATGTGGCAATAGCATGTGCATGTATTATACATGTCACTTCACTCAATGACACTATAGGAAGTACAAATATTGTGATTGTGATAGCATTAACATGATTAAACCAATTGGCTATTGTATACACTTTCAAATAATATATAACATGTATGTTTCCAATCGCCAGTAATAAAGCACTGCAAACCTTCGTGCGGTTAATGTAATGGCATACTAGTACATTGATAAACTTTGTGATACATGTATAAGACATCTAAGATACGTGTATACTCATCTATCATTAAAAGTGTGCAGCATTGACTGTAACCTGATCCAGATATGACAATGTGTATAATGACATGTAGGTACTGGAACCTATAGAGATGATAGATGAAATATGAGAAAAGGTCAGGTGCTTTTATATCTTGTTACGAGACACTTCTCAACTGATGTAATATTCATGACAAACACTACACAAATGTATCATTAATTTCTACACACAAACATCTGACCCTGTGACTGTAACTGTTTCATGTAACCATGGTATTAGTACCACCCAGTGCATGTACATCATTTCTCTGCACGTATATTTCATGACAAAAAACACTGGTAATTTGATAAAAGATCACAACAAGCTAGTTTCTGTGATTCAATGCAACTCTCTTGTGTGTGGATCATATATGTAACTGCCGTAGAAGCGCATCATACAGACTGAATATAGGACTCCTCGGAAGTGTGCAGTCACATAATGGTCAATCATGATTTCACAAATCTGCTGACATGTTTCTGGACACATTCTTCTTTCTGCGGTTTTGAAGCGCCACGGTGTTCACCTATTGTAACCTCCTTCTCCAAGGTTTGATCGCGAAGTTGTGCTATGATGGATGAACTCTTGCTGCACCTGGCTTTAACTCCAGACATCAGTTCTCGGCGGAAGTCGTAGGTCTTGGCGACTTTGATCGGCATCGTCCTTGGCATGCTCAACACTGAGGTCTGTCAGAGGTGCTGCGTACGAGTGGTCATGTGCCGCAATCTCGCGAGCGAAGATGTCATCAGTGCAGCAACTGACACTGACACGCTGTACAGACTGACAAGTACATGTGCACACCTGTGGCTGTGGTGCTATGTTCTCTTCCGTCTGGGTCATCACGGACACGCCGCAGGTCTCAGCAGAGAACTGTAATTTAATGTAAAAAACATGGTTTGAAAAGAAATCTTCCATCGCTACTAGTATCAGAATTACTGGTATATGTGTGGATATAAATTTATATATATATATGAACAGATATAAAAATAATGATAATGATAATATTTGTTTCAACGAAGATTAGAAAGCACATTCAAGAATCCCCCCCTGCCTCCCCCATTAACCCCTTATAATGTATTGATCCAGTGTGCTGATAGAAAAGCACCTCTCTTTTTTGCAGAAAAAAAAATCCATGTTCTTCCCTTTATAACTTAAAAATAGCATGTATATTTTCAAAACATGCTTTTATACTGTTTTGGACACCATATCATACTCCATTTTTACCTAATTAACACATAATAAACACTGTATAGGTATTATATCGTTATATTAATATAATCATATGATTTCCGGACAAATTATCTTCAATTTCACCTATTTTTACGCGCGCTAATGTTGAGAGCGCTGCTCTCCTATTAGGACCAATATTGTACTTGAGACCAATGGGGGATAATTCCAGGGTTAGTGGATTTAGTGTGCTATGGTGATGATGGTAGGTGATGCTAAGCCTTCGAAGTTATCAATTTTGAAGAACAGTGTTAAGGTGGAGAGAAGCATATGCATTGTTAATAAACATGATAAATATGTCAAAGAAATATGTCTTTGGGAGGGGGTTCTGTCCTAGGGGGCTTTTGTCAACGGGAGGGGGGGAGGGGGTAGAGATGGGCTTTTGTTCCCTCTACCACACCCACATTCCCACAAGGTATATCAATGTAAAGCTTGTGTCTTTGAATATGTATAGAACTTGAACCAATACAAATAATCAATTTCCAAGAATTAGATTGCTTATTTAATGTTTATTACCAAAACCTATCAAACGGAAGTAAGACAATATTCAGAATTATAATTGCCACAATGGATCAAAACAATACAGTGCCTGATCCAGATAGTTTGGCTGATAGGACCTTCATAGCTGTTGCCTGGTCCCCGTTCCTATTGTCTGCTCTGGCCACTAATTGCTCTGTGGTGTACATTGCTATGTCATACATGCATGTATCAAGAAGCAGTAGAGCAAGTCAATAGCTTGATTGATCTCTGGTTTTGTTTGGACAGATGTGTGATTGTCATTCAGATCAATTAGGTGATTGTTCTGACGTCTTTTTCTGTTCACTTCTTCAATTGCCAACATATACAGTACAAATCATTTACTGTTATATACAGAACTATCAGGATAATAGGAAAATAATTATTTAATAATAGACAAATGTAAGGTGTACATGTATGTGTCAATGTGCTAATGAGATATGTTTTAAGTTATAGTTCCTCATATACGAACGAAATAAACAAATAATGTTGCGGGTACATTTTTGAAATCTTACCAGTGAAATGGAAATTTCATACCCGAACCTACCCCGCACTGACAAATGCAAACCCGCATCCGCACGCACCGCAATTTCTGCAATCTTACACACCCCGCCCCGCAAATATCTTTCAAAGTATTCCCGGCCCGTTGTTTTGCGGGTACCCGCAACCCGCACGGGGCAGGTACACCCGCGCAGGGCAAGTGGTGGTAAACACATACATCTGGGCAGTCCATAGAAGTTTGTGGACATTTAGGTGGAAGGTCCTGAGAATCCACAGCAGCCTCAATCAACTCTTTGACCTGTAAGAATGAAGACTCATTTTAGATTTATGTCTGGCATGATATGCTGCCATGGTTGTATATACTATATATTGTATATACATACCTGTTTATAAAAGTATATGTATATTCAATCCAGATATTGTTAATACCCCACCATATTATCAGTTTCACCCCTGGAACCAACCCCTTCCCATGTATCGATTATTCATGAAATTTTCTCTTGATAAAAAGAATCAAAATAACTTGTTTCATTGACATAGATTTACATGCAGTTAGTGGGCCATGAAATGAGATCCTGCATAAATAAATAAAGTTTATTTGACTACTACATGACCTAACATTTTTCGTTCATTTGAAAAAAAGCCATGATGACATTTAAATTCTATTTCAATACCCATATTATATGTATACTTGTAGCATTTGTAAGCATCATGTTTTAGGACACTTACCTGCGTTTGTGCTGCCACGGCAGATCGCCTTTGTGCACGTGCATGCCTGTCACTGCTGCCCGTGCCAGATGTTGATGGACGATCGGTTGATCCCAATCCGTACGAAGTGAAGTCGAAACGTGACGGAACCGCTTCAGGCTTTAGTTGTGGTGTTTTATAATCCACAAGCCTCCCCGATTTGTCAAACTTGAATTTTGACACATAGTCACTTTCAAGAAAATGGCCACTACAGACACGCGAGTGCTTATTTATAGGGGGATTTGCCCGCTTCATGGCACAAATCCATCGTTTCAACAGTATTGTATCCCTCAATGGCAGGCGATGAAAATGGACACTGTCATTTGCTTTCTTATAGAAACTATTTGTGCATCCTGGGGCAATGCAATATAGTCCACTTGTGATTTTTCTCCTCATTTTTCCTGAAAGACTGTTGGCACTAGAAGCTTTCTTGCTATGTGGTACAGTGCTACATGTGTGTACACATACTGGTCTCAGTCTGACCCAGATAATCTAACCCAGCCAGTGACGTCACGCAGCATGCTGCACAGCCCAGAAGGTTAATGGCGGCACCCACGGTCATTAAGACAGTGACAGCGGAATATTCAAACCCAGATCAAACATCTCACAGGCAGTAAAAACCCGAACTGCTGGTGGCAATATACTCTTTGATGATATAATAACCTTTGTGCTAAATATCTTTTAGTGTTTCACTTCACCTTTACAGATAATGGAAGACTGTGCGGTAGAGGTAGATCCATGACATTTCGATACTTCATATAAGACAACAATTTCTAAACAAATCTGACATTGGTTTATTCTGTGAATATCCTGCTTTTTCGAAATATATATACTTGAAACATGACCGTTGTACTTCATTTCTATACGATTGGCAATATCATTAGGCAACAAAATTGAGCTGTATCCGTGTTATTACGCTAGAGTACCTGAGAAATCCTTCTGCACATTGTATCTTTGTTAAATTAATACCGCGGCTGGGAAGTTTTGTACAGTATCAAGTGCTGTGAATTACAAATGATCCAATAAATCGAGACTTTATCACCCAGATAGGATCATTCTCTAATGGTGTAATTACCATTACTTTGTACAAACATGCCACTTTGCACAATGAGCCCAAGATAGGTTTTTTTCGTTCCACAATGGCTCCATAAAAAGTTTGTACATGCAACGGCAGAATAAGAAACACAGATTCATTCACAAAACTTCTATAGTCATAATACGAACAAAAACTATAGCACCATTGAAAAAAATATTGGTAAACCTAGAGTCGGTCCTGCATATGATATCATGAGACAATCCAGGTGTAAATTCAATTATGTACTTACGCAATGTAAGCGCACGAAAAAGAGTATCCTTGCGGATAAACTTGCTGAAAAATTGTGTACCAAAAGTGGAAAGGAATTTTGGAAAGCAGTTAAATATGGAATAAATAGCAAATTACCTAATACTGCCGGAGATTCAATGTACTTACACAATGTAAACTTACACAATGTAAGCGCAAGAAAAAGAGTATCCTTGCGGATAAACTTGCTGAAAAATTGTGTACCAAAAGTGAAAAGGAATTTTGGAAAGAAGTTAAATATGGAATAAATAGTCAAATTACCTAATACTGCCGGAGATTCAAGGGGTGATGACATCCCAGTAATGTGGCAAACCACTATCAATCATTGTTTAACTGTGTGGATAACAGTAAATGTCATAACTTTGTTTCAAATTCTCTAGCTCAGAATATCAAACAAAATGATTGTTTCTCCTGATAAAATAGCTGAAATCATAAAACAACTACCTAATGCTGCTGGTTTGGATAATCTTACCTCTGAGCACCTAAAGTATGCTGGCTTCAAATTATCTGTATTATTGTCTATGTTTGTAACTTCTCTGTTAGTTCATGGGTACATGCCAAGAAATTTGATTGATTCTGTAATTGTATCAATTATTAAGAATAAAAACAAACGAATAAATGATAAAAACAATTACCGCCCTATCAGTTTATCCAACGTGATTACTAAAAAAATAGAAGCTGTGTTGCTTAATCGTATCGAACCACTAATTTGTACTACCTCCAACAAGTTTGGTTTTAAACACAAACATGGTACAGACATGTGTGTATATGTCCTGAAAGAATTACTGCAATATTACATTAAACATGGTACAGAGATGATTGTGGCCTTTCTCGATGCTTCTCGCGAATTAATCACACTGTTCTATTGCACAAATTTGTAAGATGATCGGTATCTTTGTATAGTGTACGACTCATAGGTTATTGGTATAGGCCTACACAACAATCATATTGTGTCACTCAATGTACGCTGACGACTTGGTAGTTTTTTGCCCCTCTGCTAAGGGTCTGCAGAAATTATTGAATGAATGTTCTAGTTTTGGTGACAATAATAATGTGATATTTATTAGTACAAAGTCCCAACTAATGCAGTTCGACACCAGAAAGTATAGAGCTTATCAATATATCTGTCTTAATGATATTCCTCTGAAATATGTAGATACATATAAATACCTTGGTCATGTTATTGACAACATGCTCAACGATGAAGCAGATATGAAACCTAAAATTAGATCGCACTGCCGAGGTAAAAAATATACTTTTTTTATGCCTATTGCAGTAACATATATTTGAATTTTTTATGGGTTGATTATAGGAAATCTGTCGCTAATGCTGTCACAGTAGCATTCAAAAATGCATAAAGAATTTTACAAAATTTGAATAGAAGTTGTAGTGCCAGTGGTATGTTTGTGTATAAGGCCAAAAAAGTATTATGGTTTTGGTTATGCGCGCGCGTCAGTTTTAACCCCTCGCATCCCTCTTTTTGAAAAAACAAAAACAAAAAAAAATCACGCGCATCACTTTTTTTGAGAGTTGAATTTCTTTTTTGTTTTAGTAAATTGACACCCGTACATCCATTTTTGGGAGATAATGATCAAGTAAAATGGTCCCGAGTGCCTTTGACATTGCAAAACTTGGTGTATGGCTGGTGAATCAGGGCAAATTCAACCGAATCACTTATCAACAGCCAATTTTAGGGGAAAATGGTTGGCGAAATGGGCCATATTTGACCG
The DNA here is from genome assembly GCA_949152475.1 of Terebella lapidaria. Classification (NCBI taxonomy): domain Eukaryota; kingdom Metazoa; phylum Annelida; class Polychaeta; order Terebellida; family Terebellidae; genus Terebella; species Terebella lapidaria. The sequence goes on along the minus strand of OX424558.1, from coordinate 22,153,321 downwards.
GATGAGTCATCGACCGCCAATTCTAGCGAAAATAAAAGAAAGGAGAAATTAGGCCGAGGGCCAAAGATAGGTTACCGGACAATGTTTAATATTTTAGATGTTAGCCAGGTCAATGGTTAAATTCAAGGTAAAGAGAATATTCAGCATATATAATATTAAGCATATATCATGTCCACAGTTGATTGCTAAGCTGTAAATTCAATAATCAGAGATATATCAGCAATTTTTTTGCTGTAGCCTTGAAAATGAAAGCAAAGGTCAAACTCAAGGTCATCAAAATATTCAGTGCATATCATTTTATGTGTCCACAATTGATTCCCAAGTCATACAGTCAATAGAGGAGCAAGATATGAGCCATTTTCTTCTGTGACCTTGAAAATGAGGTCAGAGGTCAAATTCAAGGTCACGAGAATATTCAGCATATATCATTTCCTATATATCCACAATTGATTCCTAAGCTGTAAAATCGATAATAAGTGAGATATTAGCCATTTTGTCCTGTGACCTTGAAAATGAGGTCAAAGGTCAAATTCAAGGTCATGACAATAATCTGCATATATCATTTCCTATATGTTCATAATTGATTCCTAAGCTGTAAAGTCGATAACAAGCGAGATATTAGCCATTTTGTCCTGTGACCTTGAAAATGAGGTCGAAGGTCAAATTCAAGGCCATCAGAATATTCAGTACATATCATTTCCTATATGTCCACAATTGATTCCTAAGCTGTAGAGTCGATAATAAGCGAGATATAAGCCATTTTGTGCTCTGACCTTGAAACTGAGGTCAGAGGTCAAATTCAAGGTCACGAGAATATTCAGCATATATTATTTCCTATATGTCCACAATTGATTCCTAAGCTGTAGAGCCGATAATAAGCGAGATATAAGCCATTTTGTGCTCTGACCTTGAAACTGAGGTCAGGGGTCAAATTCAAGGTCACGAGAATATTCAGCATATATCATTTCCTATATGTCCACAATTGATTCCTAGTCTCTAATCTCAATATCAAGTGAGATATTAGGCATAATGTGTCCCATTATAAAGCATAGGAGAATTTAACATGGGAAAAAAATGGCCCACTTCGAGCGATTCAAGCGCAACGAAATTTATAGACATCATAGGAGTACATACGAGGAGTCTTATGTATCAAAAAGAAAAAAAGTTACTGAACAGATTTTGAGAAAATGGCCGCCAAAGTCCAAAATCAGGCCTTTTTCGTCGAAAACGGCCGCCATTTTGAAAAGGTCAAATTCGTCGTCGTCCGTCGTCGTCCGTCGTCGTCGTCCACATTTTTATCTTTTTTGTTTACGGGCGAATTTTTCTGAAATTTTGCACAAAAATACTTAAAAATAATTCAAGAAGGAGGGTTTTTAGTTTTTTGATTTTCGCATTTTTTCCGTTTTCGACGAAAAATGCCTGATTTTGGAATTTGGAGGCCATTTTCTCAAAATCTGTTCAGTAACTTTTTTTCTTTTAGATACATAAGACTCCTCATATGTACTCCTATGATGTCTGTGAATTTCGTTGCGCTTGAATCGCTCGAAGTGGGCCATTTTGGCCCAAACTCGGCCCAAATGGGACTTTCCCATGTTAAATTCTCCTATGCTTTATAATGGGACACATTATGCCTAATATCTCACTTGATATTGAGATTAGAGACTAGGAATCAATTGTGGACATATAGGAAATAATATATGCTGAATATTCTCGTGACCTTGAATTTGACCTCTGACCTCAGTTTCAAGGTCAGAGCACAAAATGGCTTATATCTCGCTTATTATCGACTCTACAGCTTAGGAATCAATTGTGGACATATAGGAAATAATATATGCTGAATATTCTCGTGACCTTGAATTTGACCTCTGACCTCAGTTTCAAGGTCACAGGACAAAATGGCTAATATCTCGCTTATTATCGACTTTACAGCTTAGAAATCAATTGTGAACATATGGGAAATGATATATGCTGAATATTCTCAAGACCTTGAATTTGACCTTTGACCTCATTTCCAAGGTCACATGACAAAATTGCTAATATCTCATTTATTATCGACTTTACAGCTTAGGAATCAATTGTGAACATATAGGAAATGATATATGCTGAATATTCTCGTGACCTTGAATTTGACCTTTGACCTCATTTTCAAGGTCACAGGACAAAATGGCCAATATCTTGCTTATTAGCGACTTTGTAGCTTAGGAATCAATTGTGAACATATAGGAAATGATATATGCTGAATATTCTAGTGACCTTGAATTCGACCCTTGACCTAAATTTCAAGGTTAGTCATTTTATTTTCAAGGTCAGAATACAAAATGGCTTAGATCTCGCTTATTATCAAATTTACAGCTTAGGGGTCCATAGTGAACATATAGGAAATGATGTATGCTGAATATTTTGGTGATCTAGAATTTGACCTTTGATCTCATTTTCAAGGTCAGAGAACAAAATGGCTAATATATCGCTTATTATCATCTTTACATCTGCCCCTGATGACGCCAGTGTGTCTTTGGATAAACTATTTGGTCGGGCTTTGTTTCTATTGCAAAATGTTGTATTTTACGTTTCTTATTGGCATCATCAAAATTTGATTGTATTGGTGGTAATAGATTGATACTTACATTTATACCACTGAGTCGGTGTCACTGCTGGCGGACGTTAAATCTGTCCCCGAGGATACCATCAACTCAGTAGCCTTCGGGCTTGTGATTGGGTACTTTTGTACTTGTCATGTATCTATTCCATGGGGTTAGATTCGGATTTCTAAATTATTTTCATAGGTTGTTGGGCAGTTGTATACTAATTCCATCTGGTGTACAGTAGAAACAACTACATTTAACACATTGTCTGCCCCTGAAGACGCCAGTGTGTCTTTGGATAAACTGTTTGGTCGGGCTTTGTTTGTTTCTATTGCAAAATGTAGTATTTTACGTTTCTTATTGGCATCATCAAAATCTGATTGTATTGGTGGTAATAGATTGATACTTACATTTACAGCATAGGAATCAATTGCGAATATAGAGGAATGATATATACTGAATATTTTCATGACCTTGAACTTGAACTTTGACCTCATTTTCAAGGTCACATCACAGAATGGCTAATGTCTCACTTATTATCGACTTTACAGCTTAGGAATTTATTGTGGACATACTAGAAGTGATATATTTGTTGAAAATTTCATGGCCTTGAATTTATCAGTGACTTTATTTTCAAGGTCACTGGACAAAAGGCTAATATCTAAAATGTATATTGTCCGGTAACCTTTCTTAGCCCTTGGGCTAATTTTTTTACTGGCCTAACGGTGTAAAATCTTATCCGGAAGTTTACAGAAAATCAGCATTTGGGTTTACCTAGCGTATTAAACATTTTAGGAATAGCATCGTGTCCACTATAAATCACTCTGATTTTTATTTCAACTCTGTTTTAACATCTCTATGGCATAAACAAATCTATCGTGGGTGTATGTTTTTACATATGCTCAGCTGACTTTTGTCTGTGATTGTTTTATTGTGCAATCCAACCTTTTATATTTTTTTAACCTGTCTATATGTAATTGTATTATTTGAATATGGACTGTATTTTTACAAGTCTGAAATAAACTAAACTAAACTATTACTTCCTTATAGCACCCTGATACAGATAGTAGTTTAAGAACCATGACTTAAAACCATGACATGGGGTTTGTTTCGGATTTCTAAACTATTTTCACAGGTTGTTGGGCAGTTGTATACTAATTCCATCACGTGTACAGTAGAAACAACTACATTTAACACACTGTCTGCCCCTGAAGACGCCAGTGAGTCTTTGGATAAACTATTTGATCGGGCTTTGTTTCTATTGCAAAATGTTGTATTTTACGTTTGTTATTGGCATCATCAAAATCTGACTGTATTGATAATAGATTGATACTTACATCCAACCAATGCTCTGAGCAGGGGCGATACACCTATTTGGTGTCTCGGGATCATATCGACCTAGGTGTCGTGAATTATGAATATGTCCGGATGACTGAGTGATTGATGCTGTGTCACAGTTCGGGAGTCAGCTTCTCAGTGTAGAAGAATCATCAAACGGGCTGATTTATTTCTGCCTTAGGTATTGAACACATTGCAAAGTGAAAATATAGTTATGAAAAATTAAATATACAAGTATATTAACATCTTATCAGGCATGTATGATGGAACCTAAATTACTTAATATCTGTAATATATAACAGATATAACTGGCTCAGTTTCAGAATAAGACAGCACGGTTATCATCGGCTTCCCCAAAATTCTCCTTGTCAGCGATGTAATCCAGAAAACCATAACAAATCAATAAAAGAATGAAGAATATATGTCACGAGTTCAAAGTTTCTTGGTTTTTCAATGATTTACCAACCAAAAACACCAGGAAAAACTGTCTAGATATATTGGAGGGTATTGTTTGTGAAATCTTGAATAACGTTCAGACGATACTATTTCAAGCTTTCCTGGAATTTAGCAGTCGTTTTTGTCATGACGGTCACCCCAAGAATGACTCGTTGTAAATTTCAGATTATTATATTTTAGATTCCCTTCCAATATAAAGGGAATTACATGAATTGAGAACCAGTGAAACGAATACTTCTGGTAGTTAGCGGATTTTTCCTGCAGTAAAACTGCCCATGATGTGGAAATAATCATGGACAAAGCACAGAGAGATAGTCGGAGAGGAGAACGCCTGCTCCTTTTAGTCCTTTGACGCAGGTATATGTGGACAAACATCCCAAGATGACCAACGTTGTCCTTTTGAGTCCTTTATGGGCCATACAAACATTGGTCGCATGTTGAGTTGTTAATGACATGATGTTAATAGATTGATGGCTAGAGTCCATTCATATATCACACGCCCCAGAAGCTGATTTCATGTTCAACGTGACGAATCGATGACATCGTCCAATGGTTATATCCTCAAAATCTTATAAATTACTCGGTAGTAGAAAAAGTTTGATACTTACATTTACCCAAAGACTGCCCACTTCACTGCCACGCTGACCATCGTTAGGATTGTTTGTTGAACAGAGTTCAGAGTTCATACCGCTGGTTTCATTGTATGGTGTCAATGTATTTGTTTGGCACAAATATGACCATAATGTATGCTACATACATTGCATATAAAATTCCAGATATATGTGGTCCACAGTATAAAAATGGAGTACGATATAATGAATTTCCTCATATGATCAAACAAAACAAGTAGTTTATTTATACATAAAGCCACGTGCATCTACACTGATCCAACACAATAATATCTGGGGACAAACAGTTCAAGTATCATGGAATATTAACATATGTGGACCTATCGTTCAGCTATTAGCATTATATTGTGAATATTTTTTATTGAATATTCATGCCCACAGAATACAGCCATCATCAGATCATGTCTGAGATTATTACCAACTAGGTAAATAAATAATTTACAGAACATGCGTTATTTATGTAGCATGAGAAAACGTGTTGTGTGAGAAAACGGCACTCCATGCTTCATATTAATTAGATTTGTGTCAGTATCCTTGGACGGTTTATTTAGCGGTCATCATCCATTTTCAATTGAAATGTTGGAGTAACTTCTGCCATTAACCACACAGACCGCTTTATCCTGGCAATATAGCATTGTTATTAGAGACAAAATTGTTAATGATGAATGAGCTATGTCAATGCATTGAAAGTTGTTTAATGTCTTTGGAGAATGCTTGGTTACACTAAATGTTGGTTAAATTAATGCCACTGGTTTGATGTTTTTCATAATCAATGCAGTTGTTTATTACAATACGTGAATCACACATTGTCTGTTAAACTGAGGATTGTCTGTTTGAATGCTAAGGTTTTGATATATAAAGAGATATTTACCGTACGTGTCCCACCAAAAACATCCACGTTATACGAAGTTATGTCTCAGAGACATGTAGTTCCGAACTAGCTTGACCATTGATACAGCAATATAATATTTAGTCATTTTTTATATATTGATAAACAATTCATATTTTATAATGTACCATAAGTTATTTCAACCACTATGCAATGACTATGGTACAAACGAAAAAGTGTACAACCTTTTTCTAACAGGGTTTATATGTAGGCCTATAAGAAAACATTAGCTTTCTTTTTGTCGTTGTTGTCTCTCAACTGTTGACAACAACCATACGGTGTGGGGAGTGGTGGGCTGATAAATGCTGAAAGAGGGTACTAAATTCGATAAATACATAATGTAATAAATTCTGAAATGTTGTAGATGAACCACGGTCCTTCTAGTGAGCAAATACTGATACATATTGACATGATAACGTGCATGTTTGAAACGTGCATGTGTACCGGTATCCTGATTCAGGTTTTGAAACATTTTGAAAATATCAATATTTCGAAGCATGCACCCAGAATATGCAAAGTGGATTGTATCTGTGCAACTACTTTCAACATCCCACCTTCCTAAATTCGATACAATCAGGATTTCAAATCTGTCTGGTTCAATGGGATTTATGTTCGATTTCCATGCAGAGGCACAACTGAAACGGGTCAGAACCAGAAAGAAACAGACACCGATACTAGGATAATGTAGTGTGAAATACATGCAAAGCTACGGAAGCCCATAGGTGACATGCGCGTAAAAAAAATTCTAGCAAAAAGCTAGCACGTTCGAACGTGGAAGCATTTAACACTATCACGTTCGCACGTGGAAACAGTAAAATTACTTTCACACGTGGAAAGTCCGAGGTTACCACGTTCACACGTGGAAGCATTCAACGCTTCCACGTTCGCACGTGGAAACTTCAGGAGCTACCACGTTCGCACGTGCAAAGATATGGGCGTAGTAGCATCAAATGCTTTCACGTGTGAACGTGGTAGCTTTGAATATTTCTACGTGCGAACGTAGAAACCTAATTCTTTCTACGTGCGAACGTGGAAAGGTATAAATGCTTCCACGTGTAAACGTGGTAGCTTCGGAACTTTCTACGTGTGAACGTGGAAACCTACATCTTCGAACGTGGTAGGTTTTAAAGTTTCTACGTGCGAACGTGAAAGCATATAATGTTTCCACGTGTGAACGTGGTAGCTTCGAAACTTTCTACGTGTGAACGTGGAAACCTAAATCTTTCTACGTTCGAATGTGATAAGTTTTAAAGTTTCTACGTGCGGACGTGAAAGCATATAATGTTTCCACGTGTGAACGTGGTAGCTTTTGACTTTCTACGTGTGAACGTGGAAGCCTAAAACCTTTCTACGTGCGAACGTGATAAGTTTTAAAGTTACCACGTGCGAACATGATAGCGCTAAATGCTTCCACGTGCGAACGTGGTAGTTTTGAACTTTCTACGTTCGAACGTGCAAGGTTTTAATAGAAAAAAAACCAATTTTTTTTTCCCGCACATGTCACCTATGGGCTTCCATACAAAGCAAATATTATATAAGCAAAGGTTTTATAAATGCACAGTTCAAGGAATAATATTCACATGTTTATTTATGAATACCAATACCGGTATACAATTCCTTGTTATCAGTATACGAGAGATACAAACTGCATTGAAATGCATTAGATTGGAAAATGTTAAGCAAAAGGAAAAGATCACTCACCATAAAAAGGTGATAAATTTGCCAATATAACACTAGATTATGAGAAAACAGGCCAATGCTCTGGCAGTACATACACGTCAAGTGTATATATAATACAGTTATCATTCTCGTGTGAGAATACGGAAAAATTTATCGTGGACACGAACCTGGTGAATATCAACAACAAGGACAATTCTGCAAGGACAAGTCCAGATTCTTGTCTTCGGCATCATTATGCTGGCCAATATATTCATCCCAAGTGTTCTCATCATGACTCACATAGCAGACCACCAAACCCCAAATCTCAATGTCTCTATCAATATTAATGGCCCATAAACTTTGATGCAATTGTTGGGACAGTGTTCCAGAGATACATGTAAATTGCGTACCGTGTTCTCAATGTAAGTCACACTGTTTTGATTCTTATGTTTGTGATACAGTCGAACAGTGAAATTGTTTACATGCATCCCATTCGGATTGTACCCCTTTATTTGCGTAGGCCTACATATATCTAAAATGAAACCTAATTAAAAATGCCCTGAGAGGGCTGAGAGGCCTAAAGATGCTTGTGAGGCATTACTAATGAAATTATCTCTACCGTTGTGATCCCAACCTACTTTTTTGGTCCATGGGTAGTTCCGTCAAACAACCCTTCATCGGCTGGCGACAATCCAGTGAAGAGAGTTCGTTTGTAGCTGTTTGTCTCCAGGAAGCATAGTTTCAGAGGTAATGACGAATATGTAATGCTGACTAAGATGCAGCTAGCGTTGTATTCCTTCTAATGGAGTGATTGAGATGGCACTGTTTGCAGGAGATAACATATGAATGAGAATACATTAAATCGATGAATCCAATGCATTCGAATGATACAACAAATTCAACAAAGAATGATACAACAAATTCTTGACAAACACTACGAGAAATAGTTCGTTGGGAGTTCTTGTTAAATGCAGTATGGAGCGAATGATTTGGTGCACGTTTTGCCCTTTGTAATAACGATGACGGAAGCTAGGTTGCGGTACCTCATCAAAGACTATAATTAGTCTATTAATATATTTTGATCTGAGTTACTGCAGGTGGACAATATCAATACATCTGACACCGGTCAGATGATCAGTCCCTGAAAAATCCTTGTCTAAATCTTTGTTAAAATTAATAGCGCTACTGGAAAGATTTGTTCCATTACAAGAGCAGGATTACAAATGATTCAATAAACAGAGATGTTATCAGCCAACATTTTAACGGTATAATTACCATCACTTTCGTGCAGATATGCCACTTTTCACAATGAGTCGTCGTCGTTCCACGATGGATTCATAAAAATTGTACATGCAATAGTAGGATAAGAAGCACATAGTCATTCACAAAACTTTTATTGTCATGATACAAGTATATCACCTCCCTAAAGCAAGCTGATATGCTTAGTTCAACAGCCATGACTCCAATTAAATCTCAGACCAGGGGACTATACGTTCACGAGTTTGGCGTCTTGGGATCAGATCATCTCGACTTGTAGTGAATTATGAATATGTCCGGATGACTGAGTGATCGATGCCGTGTCACAGTCAGAGAGCAACTAGCTTCGTCAGCTTCTCAGTGTAGAGAAATAATCAAAGTGACTAACTTATTACTCTTACAGCCATGCGTAAATCGTTGGATAATGCAGCTTTTACGATTCAAAGGAATGGGGTAATTGACAATTGCAATTTCATTGAAGTCATCCGATAAAGTCCCACCTTTTATGCCCTCTTCTGGGAAAATTGTTGATGCATAAAGAAGTCAGTATTGCGACAAAATTTAGTTGCCTTACTGGTCAGCACCGACCATGTCCTATGAATATCGATTAATTTTAGTCATGCATGAATAAACTGTGAAGTTGTAATATCTTTATATAGCAAGGTGGGCCAAAATACTGAAAGACACAAACAATTTGCACCAGTAATTTATTACGAGATAATGACGAAATTGAACTACTCGACTTTTCTAATAAAACACAAATAATTGGCATCAGACTGTCGTCATATCGCAATATGGCTTCCTGAAATCCTTTGTCGGGACATTGTTCCAGACTTGCACATTGTGACCCCAACATGAGACACGAAGCCATACTTTCAGGTTTCATCGGTAATTCCCAAGGTATAGAACACATTTTATTCTCGAGTTGCACGACTGAAGATTTCATCACCCAAACGTAGTAATTTAGAAATGTGTGATGGAATAAAACTGTCATTCTAAAATAACAATATATCTCAATGTAGGAAATGGAGTGGAATAAGTTGTAACAAATTATACATTTAACGAACGAAAGAGCTAAAAAGGAAAAATGGGATTTTGATAGAAGGACCAACAATCACGTATACGGTCGAATTGTGTGAAAAGAGTTGATGTGATGTGATTCTTTAACTTTAATGGAATTCCGTTGACTACTGTTATGAACACATAGATATCAGTGATAAAAGTCGATTGAATTTTTAAGTCGCTGTAACGGGGTTATCGAGTAATGGAGAAGTCGCTGGAAACTCCAGATATCACGGACATGTGAATACACTTGTTGCAGAGTTTGATACCTGTTTCTTCGGTGAGTTCTTCTTTTTGTTGAGATCGTTGATATAGAAACATTGTACGAAAATAATTTCTGATATTCAAAACCCACAAACTGCTGTACAATGCATTGGAATTTGTATGTAGATTGATGTATAATTTACATGATAGGGTACAGTTTTACTATTGCATATACAACCACTTAACAAGTAATAAATGTTGTGATTTTGGCACAGAGGACTATGCTGGCAAATCATGTGTCAAGTGTGCATAATACAGCCATCATTTTCCTATGAGAAAACGGCATAAATGCACCGTGGTCATGGACATGGTGAATATCAACAACATGCAGAATTCAGTAAAAAAATCTAGATCATTGTCTGTAGCATGATTTTATCAATACACCCATCCCAGTGACGTCAGCATGACTCACACAGCAGGCCACCCAACCTTGAATCTCAATGTCTTTATCAATATTAATGGCCCATAAACTTTTACGAACTCTTTGGGACATGGTTCCAAAGATACTTGCGCACTGTGCTCACAACTGAAGTCACAGCGTCATCAATTCCAATTTTTGTGATGCAGAAAATATATATCATTGCAGATCGTTATACAAAACGCTTGGCATAGCTTTACATGTAAATGGGAATGTAACATATATTGCTTTACATCTAACACTACACGACACTAGACGTCAAGGCCTAAAGTTACAAGTGAAATTATCTCAACCATCAGTGATCACAACTGTAATTTCTTCTAATTTTTCTTCTAATAATTGAACGTATTAACAATAGTGATAAATGTTGATAGCTGGTGAGTTGAAACTGAGGCTGGAGTCACTCTAATGGAATGATTGAAATGGCACTGCTTGGTTAAAATACCGTTTGAATGTGAATGTATTAGATAGGAGAATCTGATAGAAACAAAATGTTTGACTTACAAATGGAGGAAACTGTTGAGAATTTTTGGTACAGAATGAAGAGGAGAATTTGTTCCTGTGAATAATATTAAATTTGCTCGTTTTCATCATGCGTATTAAGGATAATGGAAGACTGTGTGGTGGAGGTAGACCCAGAAATTGGGATACCTCAACGAAGACAATAATTTCTAAGTAAATCTGACATTGGTTAATTTGATGATATCCTGTTTTTTCAAAATATACTTGAAACATGAGAGCGGTACTTCATTTCTATTAGAATTGCAATAACAATCAGACACACATTTTGTACCCCGTATTATGATGCTAGGCTACTGAAAGTCACTGAAAAATCCTTCTCCACACTAAATCTTTGTTAAATTAATTCCGCTGGTAGGAAGTTTTGTCCAATAACAAAAGCAGGATTACAAATGATCCAATAAACCGCGATTTTATCAGCTTGGATAGCAACATTTTAATGTCGTAATTACCATCACTTTGGTACAGACATGGCACTTTTCACAATGAGTTGGCGGTAGGCATTTTTGTTCCAGGATGGCTTCGTAAATGTTTGTACGTGCAACCGAGGAATGAAAAAAAAACCCATATATTCATTCACAAAACTTGTTTGGTACGGTATAAGATAGATGTGTTTTTTGTTAAACACATCTATTGCAATATAACAAAAGGTGTGCTCAGTGATTTTGACGATTATAGTCCGTCCGAGTTGTCTTTTCAGCCGTTTTAGTGCCCATTTTGTACCGGTTTTTGTAAATAAACAAACGAAGTGTATCCATCAAACCCGAATGTAAACAAATGCTCAAATCGCGCTTAAAAGTCCACATCGAGTACATGTTCCAGTTCGTATGTGCATATATAGTGTAGTTGTGAGAAAATAATCAGTGATATACCATGATGTGCGTGGAATTGTCAGTCTATCTCGCACTTCTATGCTTTGTTTACATCTGCGTGTGATGGATACAGTTCCTGTATTTACGCGAGAACCGCCTGTTCAAATGAGCAAAATTTTCCTTAGGACTGGTTATTTTCATTACATTTGATGCGAGCATGTTTCGTCCAGTTAGTTTAACATGTTTAACACGAAATATAGTTTAAAAAAAATATTGACTGGTTTCGAAGGCAGCTGCGTTAAATCGGTCAGTCTTGAACCGAAGTTTGAGTCTAGCTTTCACAAGCCAGGCTTGAACCTTGGTGTAAGTCGGGCTTTCACAAGCCAGACTTACAGATCTGAACCCGAGTTTGAGCCATGGTTTGAGCCTCAGGTCCGCAACCGGGCAATAGTTACTTACTATTAGCTAGCAACTATGGGAACACCATATCGAGGCATGAGGCAGTCTTTCATGTACCTCGATATCACTGGTAAGTGATGACTTGTGCCCCGTTCATCATGGTCCACCAGATATTTGCTGGTCTAAAACCATCTACAAATGGTAGCAAGCTTGGGTAATGTTTCCATGTAATGAGCTGGGATTACATTCGGCATAGTTTTACTGTCGCCATGCTACGGCAAGTTTGACCATCGACTACCCTTGACCCCTCAATATCAGCGAAGTGACTCAAGAACCCCGATGCAAATCAATGAATGACAAAACAATGAGTTCGAAGTTTCTTGGATTTACCTGACAGAAAACACCGACGAAATAGTTTGACGACACTGGAAATTATTGATTGTGCTGTCAACAACGTTGAGAAAACGTCTTAACGTCAAGTGCTCACGGCATTTGAGAGTCGTGATCAGATTGCCAAGGCAGTCCCAACCTAATTGTCTCCCTATAAAACAATTTGTACATTTGTAAGATTATATAATGTTCTTTTATGTCAAATTGAAACATATAAAAATTCAAATTGATCCGGCGATCCTAATTTATGGGAAAATCATTGAGGTCTTGTGTTGAACTTGACTATAGAGGCTAGATGCTCAAAAATAAATGTCACACAAAAAAGTTTGTGTTACCACCAGATATGAAGCGTCAGCCATGGCAGCCCTTTAGATATTGCGCCTACCTCAAAATAACAAGACACGAGGTCTTCCTTTATTATGTACCTCGATATGATTGATGGATTCTGCCCGAATGCAATAGACGTTTGCTTGCCCGAGGCCGCCCGTAAACGGCAGTAAACCTGGGGTAATGTCCCCGTATTATGATTTTGGCTGACAATCAGTGGACTTTTCTGCTGTAGAACTGCCCATGGTGAGAGCAAATTCATGAACAACCTGCTCCTTCCAATACTTTAACGCAGATATATATGTAAACAAAACATCACGAGACGATCTGTGAGCGGTTTCAAAGCCCCAGCAAGCGTTGTTAATGACAGCCTGCTAATAGATGGATGGAGTCCATACATCACCAGCCCTAAGCCCTGACTCTGTCTCCACATGACGGATCACTCACACTGCCCAATAGTTATTAACTGACCTTATCTCTGTCCACTTCAATGCGATAGTATATATCTTATTGTATCATATTTATGATGTACCCACATGAGGTCCATTGTATTTTAAATATGAAATATGATTAGAATGTCCCTGTACGATCAAGCAAAAGAAGTATTTTTTTGTCTACATTCATAGACGCTGGCATAGATTCAGTGGTCCACCATATGGGTAACACAATTTCAATATTGTGAGAGTTTGTCAGTATCATGTAGAATCTTATATATGTTCATGGTGAGAGATGTCCGGTCCAAAGAATACGGTTGTCACATTTTCTCATGTAGAAATATTATAAAATTTATCGTGACCATGAATTTGGTAAATTTCACTAGCAGATCCTGGTGATGGAACATCTCAAAACATGTTCAAGGGGCCGTTTTATCAGTACACTCATCACAATGATATCAGCGTGACTCATGCAACATACCACCAAGGACCCTCAAATATCATCCTTTACATCAAAATCGATGGCCATAAATTTTGCGACATTTGTTGTAGTATTGTTCCAGAAAGATTTGCATACTCTGGTCTCAGCGTAAGCCAAATATTCTGATATTTGTGATTCAGACAATGAATAACAATGGGAGGCAAACTAAAGTTCTAGGTTTCACCCAGGCAATGAACAAACTTCAACTTGGAACGTAACCATCGTACTAGACTTTGAAATACTTCGTCAATGAAGCACAATAGAAATTTATATTCAAGTTCAAATAGCTAGGAAAAAAAACATGAGATTTGATGAAAGGACCTAATTTAAACCCACATATATGATTGAAGTGCCTGTGAATATTGAAGCGATGTCATACTTGAATTCTAATTGGATGTCGTTGGCTGCCTTTATGAACATGTGGACATCAGTGATAAAAGCCGGTTGCTGGTAGAATTCTAACGGCGCTGTGCTGGAGTAAACGAGTGATGGAGAAGTCACTGGAAGCTTGCGATATCACGGATATATAAATCCATTGGATTGCAGACTCTGATAATACATATTGAACGAGCATTATTGAAATGTTTTTTTCAGAGTTATGTGTTTGCTTTATTCATTTAAATGGGTGACAATCTTGTGGGAATCAAAGCATAATTGAAAACAAATTCCTCTTGTATGTAATGGGTAAAAAAATGGATCCATTTGATTGCAGACTTTGATACTACATAATGCGCAAACAGCACTCCGAGAAATATTGTTTGCCATGGTTTTGATTAGTGATTGAAGAGGAAATGTTCTTAGAGTTTTTTGTTTGCTTTATTCATTTAAATGGATGACATTCTTGTGGGAATTAAAGCATAATTGAAAAATTCATCTTGTATGTAATGGGTAAAAAGTTGATGTATTCTTTCAATTCATAATTCAATAAAATAAAATTCATAATTTCAATTAATGAAACAATAATTCCATATTTCAAGCTACTGTTTTCCACCACCATAGATTGTATTCTCAAGGATCTTTCAGGTACTGCATGCCTATTTCTGTTGGATGATTTACCGTTGGCAACAATGTCTGGAACTCGTCACACCCAGAAAAAAATTGTAAAAATACGAATGAAACATTCATATACTTGGACATGAAATATTTTTGGCAAAATTGAATCATGCAACACATTTTTCAAGTCTACATGTATGATATTATATTGTTCATTGAATTCAACCACGATATTTTGTTTGTCTCTATTTGTTGTTATATCACGTAAGAATTTAATGATTGAGTACACTAGAGTATGGAGTCTAGATGCTTAAAAATAAATATCATACAAAAAAGTTTGTGTTACCACCAGACATGAATCGTCAGTCGCGGCGGCCCTTTAGATTTTGCGCCTACCCCACCATAACAAGACACGAGGTCTTCCTTTATTATGTACCTCGATATGATTGATGGATTCTGTCCGAATGCAATAGACGTTTGCTTGCCCGGGGCCGCCCATAGACGGCAGTAAACCTGAGGTAATGTCCCCGTATTATGATTTTGGCTGACAATCAGTAGACCTTTCTGTTGTAGAACTGCCCATGATGAGGACAAATTCAGGAACAACCTGCTCCATCCAATACTTTAACTCGGATATATATGTACACAAAACATCACAAGACGATCTGTGATGGGTTTCAAAGCCCCAGCAAGCATTGTTAATGACAGACTGCTAATAGATGGATGGAGTCCATACATCACCAGCCCTAAGCCCTGACTCTGTCTCCACATGACGAATCACTCACACTGTCCAAAATTGTTAACTGACCTTATCTCTGTCCACTCCAATGCGATAGTATCGATCTTATTGTATCATATTTATGATGCATCCATATGAGGTCCACTGTATTTAAAATATGAAACATGATTTGGATGTCCCTATACGATCAAACAAAAGAAGTCATTTTTGTCTACATTCAGAGACGCTGGTATAGATTCAGTGGTCCACCATATGGGTAACACAATCCCAATATAATGAGAGTTTGTCAGTATCATGTAGAATGTTATATATGTTCATGGTGAAAGATGTCCAGTCCAAAGCATACGGTTGTCACATATTCTCATGTAGAAATATTATAAAACTTATCGTGACCATGTATAAATTTGGTAAATTTCACTAGCAGATCCTGGTGATGGAACATTCGAAACATGTTCAAGGGGCCGTTTTATCAGTATACTCATCACAATGATAACAGCGTGACTCATGCAACATACCACCAAGGACCCTCAAATCTCATCCTTCCCATCAAAATCGACGGCCATAAATTTTGCGACATTTGTTGTAATATTGTCCCAGAAAGATTTGGTACTCTGGTATCAGCGTAAGCCAAATATTCTGATATTTGTGATTCAGACAATGAATAACAATGGGAGGCAAACTAAAGTTCTAGGTTTCACCCAGGCAATGAACAAACTTCAACTTGGAACTTAACCATCAAACTAGACTTTGAAATACTTCGTCAATGAAGCACAATAGAAATTTATATTCATGTTTAAATAGCTAGAAAAGAATAACATGAGATCTGATGAAAGGACCTAATTTAAACCCACATATATGATTGAAGTGCCTGGGAAGTATTGAAGCGATGTCATACTTGAATTCTAATTGGATGTCGTTGGCTGCCTTCATGAACATGTGGACATCAGTGATAAAAGCCGGTTGCTGGTAGAATTCTAACGGCGCTGTAATTGAGTAACCGAGTGATGGAGAAGTCACTGGAAGCTTGTGATATCATGGATATGTGAATCCAATTGATTGCAGACTTTGATACTACATAATGCGCAAGCAGAACTGGGAGGAATATTGTTTGTCATGGTTTTGATTGGTGATTGCAGAGGAAATGTTCTTAGAGTTATTTGTTTGCTTTATTCATCTAAAAGAAAGGCATTCTTGTGGGAATTAAAGCATTATAGAAAAATTCATCTTGTATGTAATGGGTAAAAAGTTGATGTATTCTTTCAATTCATAATTCAATAAAATATAATTCATGATTTCAATTAATAAAACAATAATTTCATATTTCAAGCTACTGTATTCCACCACCATAGATTGTATTCTCAAGGATCTTTCAGGTACTGCATGCCTATTCCTGTTGGATGATTTACCGTTTGCAACAATGTCTGGAATTCGTCACACCCAGAAAAAAATAGTAAAAATACGAACGAAACATTCAGATACTTTGACATGAAATATTTTTGGCAAAATTAAATTATGCAACACATTTTTCAAGTCTACATGTATGATATTATATTGTTAATTGAATTCAACCACGATACTTTGTTTGTCTCTATTTGTTGTTATATCACGTAAGAATTTAATGATTGAGTATACGAATAGAAAAGCACATGTGTTATTCATTTCCTAAAACATATAGAATTCACAAAGCATGCCTGATGTACGTTCAATCTTTGTGACGGTTTGTTTGCCGACTCGTGCCATCCACCATTTCCAATGGAGCTTCTGGCGAAACATCGTGCAATTAACCAGGCAAGACATCTTTGCTGTGATCACATGCATTGACCCTTAATATTATTGACAGAGAATATAATGTAACAATGGATGTTTCTTTGAACCACTTAAGCTACATACGAGGGGCGTGAGTTGCAATATGAATGCGAAAATGCAGTAGTGATGCAGTTGTAACGAATTGCGTCACCATGATTAATCATTGGAGAACAAATTGTCGTAATCAGCTACATTGTTACAGTGATGAGCTGTAATGTAATGAACTGGGATGACATTTGGCATTTTCATAATTTGCCGAAAAAACAAAATTCATATTTTTACTGTCGCCATACTACGGCAAGTTTGACCATCGACTACCCTTGACCCCTCAATATCAGCGAAGTGACTCCACAACGTGGAGCAATCCATGAATGACAAAAGATGTTCGAAGTTTTTTGGTTCTTCAATGATTTACCAGACAAAAAACACCAACGAAATTATTGATTGTGCTGTCAGCAACGTTGAAAAAAGTTTGAACGTCAAGTGCTCACGGCATTTGGGAGTCGTGATCAGATTGCCAAGGCAGTCACCACAAAGTTGTCTCTTTCTAATACAATATGTACATTTGTAAGTTTATACAATGTTGTTTATGCCAAATGGAAACATAAAAATTCAAATTGATCTGGCAATCCTGATGAAAGTTATGGAAAAAATCATTTGAGGTTTTGTGTTGACCTTGAGTATGGAGTCTAGATGCTTAAAAATAAATATCACACAAAAAAGTTCGTGTTACCACCGGACATGAATCGTCAGCCGCGGCGGCCGTTTAGATATTGCGCCTACCCCACCATAACAAGACACGAGGTCTTCCTTTATGATGTACCTCGATATGATTGATGGATTCTGTCCGAATGCAATAGACGTTTGCTTGCCCGGGGCCGCCCATAGACGGCAGTAAACCTGGTGTAATGTCCCCGTATTATGATTTTGGCTGACAATCAGTAGACTTTTCTGTTGTAGAACTGCCCATGATGAGGACAAATTCATGAACAACCTGCTCCATCCAATACTTTAACTCAGATATATATGTAAACAAAACATCACAAGACGATCTGTGATGGGTTTCAAAGCCACAGCAAGCATTGTTAATGACAGACTGCTAATAGATGGATGGAGTCCATACATCACCAGCCCTAAGCCCTGACTCTGTCTCCACATGACGGATCACTCACACTGTCCAATACTTGTTAACTGACCTTATCTCTGTCCACTCCAATGCGATAGTATCTATCTTATTGTATCATATTTATGATGCATCCATATGAGGTCCACTGTATTTAAAATATGAAATATGATTTGGATGTCCCTATACGATCAAGCAAAAGAAGTAATTTTTGTCTACATTCATAGACGCTGGCATAGATTCAGTGGTCCACCATATGGGTAACACAATTTCAATATTGTGAGAGTTTGTCAGTATCATGTAGAATCTTATATATGTTCATGGTGAGAGATGTCCGGTCCAAACAATACGGTTGTCACATTTTCTCATGTAGAAATATTATAAAATTTATCGTGACCATGAATTTGGTAAATTTCACTAGCAGATCCTGGTGATGGAACATCTCAAAACATGTTCAAGGGGCCGCTTTATCAGTACACTCATCACAATGATATCAGCGTGACTCATGCAACATACCACCAAGGACCCTCAAATATCATCCTTTACATCAAAATCGATGGCCATAAATTTTGCGACATTTGTTGTAGTATTGTTCCAGAAAGATTTGCATACTCTGGTCTCAGCGTAAGCCAAATATTCTGATATTTGTGATTCAGACAATGAATAACAATGGGAGGCAAACTAAAGTTCTAGGTTTCACCCAGGCAATGAACAAACTTCAACTTGGAACATAACCATCAAACTATACTTTGAAATACTTCGTCAATGAAGCACAATAGAAATTTATATTCATGTTTAAATAGCTAGAAAAGAATAACATGAGATTTGATGAGATGACCTAATTTAAACCCACATATGTGATTGAAGTGCCTGGGAAGTGTTGAAGCGATGTCATACTTGATTTCTAATGGGATGTCGTTGGCTGCCTTTATGAACATGCGGACATCAGTGATGAAAGCCGGTTGCTGGTAGAATTCTAACGGCGCTGTACTGGAGTAACCGAGTGATGGAGAAGTCACTGGAAACTTGTGATATCACGGATATGTGAATCCATTTGATTGCAGACTTTGATACTACATAATGCGCAAGCAGCACTGGGAGAAATATTGTTGCCATGGTTTTGATTGGTGATTGCAGAGGAAATATTCTTAGAGTTATTTGTTTGCTTTCTTCATTTAAATGGAAGACATTCTTGTAAGAATTAAAGCATAATTGGAAAAATGCCTCTCGTGTATAATGGGTAAGAAAATTATGTGCATTCTTTCAATTCATATGAGATAATAATTCCATATTTCAGGCTACTGTGTTCCACCACCATAGATTAGTGTATATTCTCAATGATCTTTCATGTACTGTGTGCCTATTTCTGTTGGATGATTTACCGTTAGCAACAATGTGTGGAATTCGTCACAACCAGGAAACTAATAGTAAAAAGACGAATGAAACATTCAGATACTCTGGCATGAAATATTTTAGCAAAGTTAAATTATGCAACATATCTTTCAAGTCTATGATACATGCATTATATTGTTCATTGAATCAACCACGATATTTCGTTTGTCTCTATTTATTGTTATATCACATAAGAGTTTACTGATTGAGTAGATAAATGGAAAAGCACATGTGTGATTCAGTTCCTAAAGCGTAAAGAATTCACAAAGCATGCCTGATGTACGTTCAATCTTTGTGACGGTTTGTTTGCCGACTTGTGCCATCTGCCATTTTCAATTGAGCTTCTGGCGAAACATCGTGCAATTAACCAGGCAAGACATCTTTGCTGTGATCACATGCATTGACCCTTAATTTTGTTGACAGAGAGTACAATGTAACAATGGATGTTACTTTGAACCACTTAAGCTACATACGAGGGGCGTGAGTTGCAATATGAATGCGAAAATGCAGTAGTGATACAGTTGTAACGAATTGCATCACCATGATTAATCATTGGAGAACAAATTGTTGTTAATCAGCTACATTGTTACAGAGAATGCTGCTTAAAGCAACTGTCTTCGAGAGTATGCATTGTTTTTTTTTGATATTAAGTTTTAGTGCAACACATCTACAAAATGCCGAAACATGTGCATGAAGAACACATGATCGAACATGAGTAAAATTTCCCAGAGGATTGGATGTAGTGACAACATTTGATGTGAGTACATCTAATTCTATTAATTTCATATAAATTCATATAAATATCATATGAAATATAGTTTTTGAACAAAAATTGCTTGTTTTCGAAATCAGTTTTAATGTTTCTAAAAAATATTAATTATACTAAATATTTGTTAAACTAATACCGAAGGTGGAAAGTGTTGTTCAAATAGTCTAATAAACTGCGTATCAGCTGTAACGGTAACATTTTAATGTTATCATTACCATCACATTGGCATCATTATTTCACTGTAACACAAGTTCACAATAAGCTGTCGATAGAAAATTATATTCTGTGGATGAAGATCCATTGTTCGTATACCTATAGATTATAATGCACAATGAAAGTCATTTCAACCAAATTGTAATATTACCACTCTACTACCAGGTTCTACTTGATCAAATCTTAGGATAGGGACGATACTCCCGCTAACATAGGTGACTTGGAACCAGATCATCTCCCCTAGTTATCATGGATTATGGCGTCTCAAAATCTGTGAGAAACTAGCTTAGTCAGTTTTCCACTGAGAGAGTCTGTGAGAAACTAGCTTA
Source organism: Terebella lapidaria (assembly GCA_949152475.1). Taxonomy (NCBI): domain Eukaryota; kingdom Metazoa; phylum Annelida; class Polychaeta; order Terebellida; family Terebellidae; genus Terebella; species Terebella lapidaria. The sequence continues at coordinate 22,132,041 of OX424558.1, read as the reverse complement.
GTCAGTTTTCCACTGAGAGAGTCTGTGAGAAACTAGCTTAGTCAGTTTTCCACTGAGGAGGGATCATCAAACGTGCTGTCTTCTCACAGCCATAGGTAAAACAGAATATGAAATGAGGATACCAAAGATATCAATAAAATAGGTGTGCTATTTTATACACTTTTTTTCTGTAATTGAAACAACATTTTCAGTGTCTAGGAAACACTAAATTTATTAGAAATGAATCAGACCGGATAAAACACAATAATTGATTCAATATTTCTTAGTCTTTCAGTGACTTAACAGCCTTAGAAACACATGGAAACTTTCTGGAGACACTGGAATCATCGATTTCCGTTACCTTACACTTCGAGAAGGCTCCCGTGACAGCATTCTGTGTTTTGTGTGGAATTCATCAGATATGAATATCATCCTTCATCACAAAATAGGTTTTTGTTATTTCATATATAATATGTCTGAACTGTACATCTGCATTGAGAGAGCCATGGAAACGATAGAATAGTGGTGGAATTTAGAGCTAATATTCAATGTTAAATTTCAGGAAATACACGATCACCTGTTTTTTCAGTGAATACTAGTAAAAAATTTGCTGCCCGTGACGTGGATATAATCATGGACAAAGCCCAGGTAAAGAGCCGGTATCATTCTGGTCTGGAATCTGAACAGGGCATATGTTTACAATAAATTACATGATGAACAACACTGACATTTCATGGTTTGAAATACCTGCAAACATGGTTACAAAACTATAGTAGTCTAAATCACCTTAAGTTTGCCCATATGGCATACAAGACGTGCAGGGGCATCTTCGAGGTGATGACACCGAAATGCAAAGGTCAACTAGCCAACCCCATTACCACTATTCACGTCAGTCGATCACATGACCTCCTAAGTACGTATAATTGTACTTGGACATTCAGCTACAAATGGAGAACAAACGCGGATCTTGCAGTATCCAATAGTCGTGATTGACTCAATCGTTTTCCGACAGCAAACAGAAGCAGCAAATGAGCTGCTGAGTAATCTTGTTACAAGAGCGACAACAATCGGCTGGGAACCCGGGCCAATGTGATCAGATCTATGGAGGCACATCGCCACACAATAGCAAGGAATGAACATGTCGATAGAGCAAATCGATCATTACTGGACTAACTCTGAATTCACATGTGATTGGGTTAGCAATTCCCTGGCATACAACATCATCCAGAGATATTGTCTCTCCTTTGCCATACGTAAGGTATGAAGCATCATGGGATAATGGCAAAACTTTTAGATAAAATAAATGCACATTATACCAATAAACACAACGCAAACAGCTGACAATATATTACGGGTTATTTCTTGTTGAGTGTAAACATGTACGTTTACATACATGTATGTTCTTTGCTAAATACTATCTAGTTCTTCCCCTGTGTGTTTTACTTCCTGTTCCGGTTGGAGCCATATTGAAAGAGTTGAACCTGACGGAATAAATGTGTCTGCAAAGTTCATAATCTTGTTTCATTAGATGAATTGGACCAATATTAGTGATAAATCCGTCCTCAAACATGGCTGCAAACGGAACAGTTTTTATACTATCATGGAGGAGAGCAAAATATAATACGGAACAGCGTGATATGTGTAGACGATGCTTTGCTGGGTAAATTTTGCGTGTGAGATTTGTTGAATGACACAAATTGTTTATGGAAGAATCCATGTGATGAAGACTACTGTCGCAATTTCACGGGCTCAGTCCAAGCCAATGATAACTCAACTGCGAGTGTCAATAATGGAAATGGGCCGTGGAGTTCCAATTTTGGCACCCTTAATCACTCCCGTGTTAACAAGTTCTGTCCTTAGCCCTGGTAGAGTCAATACTCGTGTTGGGGAAAATGAACGCAGTGGCAGTTCTTGAAAAGTCCTTCTCCGACCCGAGAAATTAAAGATAATAATTGCACCTTCGGAGTGAAATTGGAGTGATACTTATACTTCAGAGCAAATACCTGAACGGTAGGCTGGTAAATTAATTACTTCTATGGCAATGCTGCTTTAAATTATTCGAGTGCTTTAAATTATACCTGTCTGGCGTTGTCATCTTACAAAACAAACAGGTGGTCGTATAATCCGAGATCATCCCAAACAGAACGTAATTCGAAAATATGTTTTGGGTGCATATGTGTCGCATATGGAGCACGAAAATTATTCCTTGATGCTTACCAGTAACTTGTCGTAAAGTGATAGCCTTACCACCACCACTATGGACTACATGTAAAGTATAATCCCCAAGTATCATCTATCTTATGTATTGTCTTGCAGTTTCCATCATTGTTCCGTCTGCTAGGATTTTCTGACGATGCTTCGGTCATCCATCACAGGCGTCGTCTCGTGACTGTCGTCTCTGTCCCATCACGTGGGGGATTTAGTGTTCCCGTATATTTATGGGGAACAAATCATTGTGTGACCACACACGGCAGTCTAAGAATAGATGTTAATCCTACAAAATAGATGATGCTATAGTTATTGCGTGTACCATACGAAACACATCTAAAGTTTATTGCAAACGTCATATCAATTGTTGGGGACATCTCGCTGGATATCACAATGACATACCCATACAAGATAGAAAACGTGAAAACGTGCCTGTTTTATTTCTATTACATGGAAGGAAATTTAGGAAATGTTTTGTTTCTATGAAATATGGAGGTTTTGTCTTTGTGTCTTGTCGATTTACATAAGTTGTATCATAATCCCATGAATCGATGACCGATTAATAAAATTTATAGATACTCATCCATCCACGATAACATCACATGTTTTTGTTGTGAGAAAATGGGTATTACATGCAACGAATTCCAAGCACTGGGACATGACTGCAAGTTAAAGTTAATTCTTATCGATGAATTGAAAAGTTATGCACCTTAGAAGTTATTATCAAGAAATAGATAATATGACGGTTTTCGCATTAGTAAAAGAGTTATCTGAAGGGCTGCAGCTTCCCCGGAGACCTATCACAGTCTAGGACAGAGACTTATTGAGACATTTAAATACGAGGGATTGTATATCAGACGGAAGCATTGGTGATCTCACGTGACTATTCCCCAAGCAATCTTCCAATGAGATTTACTGGTAGTCTTGAAGTTATAGAACCAAGGTATCATGTCAATATTTGATGTTTTCTGATTTAGGAGAGTGATGTGACATTTACCTTTTTCAATAACATTTGAATTTATTATCAAGAAATAGATAATATGACGGTTTTCGCATTAGTAAAAGAGTTATCTGAAGGGCTGCAGCTTCCCCGGAAACCTATCACAGTCTAGGACAGAGACTTATTGAGACATTTAAATACGAGGGATTGTATATCAGACGGAAGCATTGGTGATCTCACGTGACTATTCCCCAAGCAATCTTCCAATGAGATTTACTGGTAGTCTTGAAGTTATAGAACCAAGGTATCATGTCAATATTTGATGTTTTCTGATTTAGGAGAGTGATGTGACATTTACCTTTTTCAATAACATTTGAATTTGAGTTGCAGTAAAAGAGAACTTATTTCCTGTTACCATTCCTCATGTCCTTTTTTTTAGCCAATTGTGATGTCAAAGATGGTATTTCGGCAGGATGGCAGTTTTACTGTTTGCAGGAGGTGGACGCCATTGGTTGTATAAATACCCTTTTCAGGTATTGTTATCGAACTACATGCTTCATGTTTCGCATGGTTATTTTTTTCGTCTGGCATAACAAATACAGAAATGAAAGGTGAAGTCAATAGAAGTGTAATAAAAATACTTCTGTTAAAAGCGTTCATAGTTATCGTTTAATACTTACCTCCGAACTCACACGTGATTGGGTTTGCAATTTAACTGTAACTAATGAGTTGGTCGTTGTCATTGTCCCATCCTCCAGCACGGGGGGACGGTGCTATGACATCACTGTCCGATCACATAAATACACATTGTTCCATAAACTCACAAAAACATCTGATAATATTTTGTGGATGTTTGTTTTTTCTATGAAGTGGAACAGAATCCAAAGCAATCTATCAGATGTATCCATTAGCACAATCTGACGTGGAATCAGAGATATAAGAGATATAATTGTCATGTGCTTTCTCGGATAATGTCTGGTTTCGGAGTTCAATTGTATTGAAAACAAAAGTTAGGACATTATTTGGCGATTGTTTTTTCTGTTTGTATGCATTCGATGAGTCTATAGAAGTATGATCGAGGTATGTAAGTGAAACGGTCAAAGACTGTTATCCCAATTCAAAGGGTTCGTTGATAACTCGACTGTAAATGTGATAACGTGACTGCAAATGTTAGTAATGGAAATGGGTCGCGCAGTTCCAATTTGGCCCCCTTGACTACTCTCACGTTTACAGTTTCTCTCCTCGACCCTAGTAGAGTCGATACTCATGTCGGATGAAACTGAGTGCAAAGGTAATTCTTGAAAATCCGACACAAGAAATTAAGAAAAGCAATTATCCTTAAGTAAATGACCATACAATCTACTAAAACAATTTAGAAATACGAAACAAACCCTATATAGTTGTATGACAAGTACATAAGTACTCAATCACAGGCCAAAAGGCTACTGCGTTTATGGTATTCTCGGGGACAGATTTAACATCCACCAGCAGTGACAGCGGCTCAGTGGAATGAATATAATAATAAGCCTATTACCACTCACACAGCGAGATTTTGATGTCGCCAATAGCGGATGTAAATTTCAATATTTCTGAATAGAACGAAGCCAAATCGAATACTTCACCTGAAGACGCACTGGCATCATCAGGGGCACATGTCCGTGGTGTTTAATTCTGATCTTCCGAAGAATTAGAAGTTAATTCTAACAGAGAGATGACCTAAGATAATATACGCCATAAAAAGCACATTTGAAGGTCAGGGGAGGGTATATTATTTGTTGAGGATGTCTCTTCGGATATGTACAATCAAAAGGAAACCATTTCCTCTTCAAAATTCACCTCAATGAAAAAGTGTCTGTTTATTTTATGAATAAGATAATTGGACAATAAATGAAATTGATATTCATTCAACAATAACAGCACATATTTTTATGTGTGAAATTATGGAGATCAAATGGAAGATAACTCAAGCACTTGGACATTACTACAATTGATTTCCTAATGAGTATTCTTGACGACCTTCATTTGACACAGTGACGCTAACAGAACGACACGTGTATTGCAAGTGTAATATAATGAGCAAGGTTACACGGTCAAAAATATAAATATAGAGTATGACAAACCTATCTTCTGTAGTAGCCTGAGTTATCTGAAGAGCTGCAGCCAGTCTCCATAGAGACTCATCACAATCTGGGGCAGAGACTGATTGAGACATTTAAATACGAAGGATTGTATATCAAACTGTAGCTTTTGGAATCTCATGTAACCACTCCTCAGGCAATCTTCCAATGGATTTACTCCTGAAATACTCCTGAAATTACATCGCTTAGGTAGCATGTCAACATTTTATGTGTTCAGATTCACAAGAGCGATGTGAAATTTGACGTTTGAATGAACATTTGAATTTGAATTACTGTGAAAATTGACACTTTCCTCCAAAAATTCGTCAAGTTATGTTTCTTGATATTGTTGTCGTTCGTATCAATATCATTTTGGCAAAATGTGAGGGATCCTTATTGGAAGATGAAGCAAATTGGAGACATATTGGAGACAGATCGAGAGTTGTCTTGCTGGTTACTTATATCCAAATTTTCCTCAATTTTGTCTTGTATATTCCTCACTTTGATTTTTAAGCTAATAACTAGAGAGATTAAAATTATACAAAGTTATTTTAAAATTTGAATCACTCCCATCAAATTTTACAAGTATTACAGAAACTCAGAACTACATTTTCCCAGCACGGATCCATAAGAGCTTGTCAATTTGCACAACAAGATCTTGCTGACGACAATATAATTTTGTCGTGGCTGTGTTGTGAAACTAGAAAATTACACCATACGGGACAGAGACAAATGTATCGGTGCTCAATATTACTTCGGACATTGTACTAATCATCAAATTTTTGGGTGCGCACACGATTTTGTGCATTTGTTCGCTTTTGTAGTGATGCAATTTTTTTAATTCAATACCTTGGTGTAGATTTAACCCCCCCCCCTTTTTTTTTTGGTCCAAAATCACAACAATACTTCGAATATGTTGAAGTACACTCAGATCACAACATGTCTGCACATTCGTAATTTACATTCGAGTGGCCCACCAATGCCCAAGACAAGGTGGTCACATTTATACTCTGATTTTTCTAACTCGTTTACAATGTTTTTTTGCTAATATTTCTGCAATGCTATATTGGCATTTTGTGCATAACTAATTGCATTATTGTCCTGAACTCACGTGAAAGAACCGATAGAAGAGTACTAGCCCGGTCTCGTGATTATTTTCTACTTCGTGGGATAACAAACACAGCGATGATTGTTAGACGAGATCACATTATCAATGGAACGTATTGATTATCAAAATATGATGTGGAATCAGAAAACATACACTATCTATGAGTCACAATTAGGTAACTCAAATTTATAACCATTAGGTAGCAATTCAGTTTCCCTGATACCTGGTTTCGTAATTCGACTCCGGTGAAAAATAGGGTTCTATTACTGGCAATAATAGAGAAAAAGTACTTCATGGCTGCTAAGAAAATATTACTCTGATGAAAAGAAATGAAAAAGAGATGTCTATAGTTGCTTCATCGTTCTGACATTTTAAAATGCCATCATTGCAAACAACATAAATGGCGACAAACAGAACATGACAAATGGTAGAAGGAAAAGGTTAAGTTTAACCTTATTCAAATTCAAATGTTATTCAAAAAGTTAAATGTCACATCACAGTTGTAAATCTGAACACATCAAATATTGACATGATACCTAAGTGGTGTAATTTTAGAAGTAAATCCCATTGGAAGATTGCCTCAGGAATAGTCACGAGAGATTCCAAATGCTGCCGTCTGATATACAATTCATCTCATTTAAATGTCTCCATCGGTCTCTGTCCTAGATTATGATGAGTCTCTGGGGAGACTGGCTGCAGCCCTTCAGATAACTCAGGCTACTACAAAGGATAGGAATATCTTTAGTTAGTTTTTACTGTGCAAACCAAGTACGGAACTAAATCTCGCAATACCTATTTTCCTGGTGTTTTCATTCTACCAGATGAGGTTACAGTCATGTCTCAATTTTAGATTTCATTTCAATTGGTTTCCGTTTCCTTCTCTCAACAACGAGATGGTTATGTTTGGATTGATATCTGTTTGTTCCTTTGATTGTTCATTGGTTCATGGAATTATCAGGACAGACGCAAATGAGCGAACAACCCGTGTAACACTTCATCAGTTGAAGCTACATGTATGCTAAATTAACCTATCGCCAAACCAGTTTGTCCGAGTCTTTTTACGTCATTCTCGACGAATTTTGCAAAACGTTATTATTGGCCAAAGAGAAGTTTGCCGACGTAATATGTGCACCTCGGACAACGTTTTGGGGCTTTGGCGGTAGGTCAATTGACCCATCCCAAATGCCCTCAAAAGTTGTCCGAGTTTCACAAATTACGTCAGAAAACTTCTCTTTGGCCAATAGTAACGTTTTGCAGAATACGTTGAAAATGACGTAAAAAGACTCGCACAAATTGGATTTGGGATAGGTCGATTGAATACAGAGTGCAGTTACACGCATCATACTGCTCATTACAATGAAAGGAGAAATGTTAGGGTTATGTCACGATTTGTGGTGTTTTTGAATCTAAGGTTGGTATTTTTGCTTTTGATTTGTATTTCCAATCAGTGTTTGGTATTGTGGTATCAGGTCACCTCATCCATCTTAATAGTTAACCTCTAATTATTTCTCATGGTAGTACGATAACTTGATCTGTTGTGTCGGATTTGATTCCCATCAATAAACAGGATGGATAAATCCGACACATCCAAGTCATCCACTTACCAACCAATCCGCAACCCATTTTCGAATTGTGGCGGATGCAGTGGTGTCGCGGTGAGTGAAGCTACTAAACATGGAGTTTATCCACACATGGTAAACAAATGATGCTCCTTTCCACCACAATGCTAGCTGATTTGTTGGATAGGTAGCGATAGTTGCTCACTTCTGCTATTCATTTCCCGCAAGCATTTGACATAACATTCCTACAGTTCCGTCACCTTGGCAACAAGCACCTGCCTATTGGAGCAGGTGGTCACATTCTCTTTGTACTAAAGGACACTTACATTGATAAATATTCTAATAAAAATATGGCAAATAGACAAGGTTGTTGCTTTTGTGTACATTTGTAGGACTGGATGGACACAGGTTCAAGCTTCAGAATGCGGTATGTTTTACAAATCATATATCAACTGGTGCACATACTATTGATCTCTTAGAAATGAATGAGAAAGAAACCCCTATGAATTTGGAACGAACTCAAAGTAGTAGTCGGAGATTTTATGTCTCATAACTGCCCAGATCAATCAAGTTAATATATTACTGCTTATCACATATATACGATAACCGTATTTCAAACAAGCCCGAATATGCAGGTAGTCCTTATCCAGGAGAATTCTAACTCCACAAGATTATATTGCCACCGTAATTGACTTCTATCAGGCAGTTTAGAATTTAAAGCAATCTTTCCACTCAAAACTCAGAGAAAGTGTTTGAGAATGAAAAAGTTGTTTATTGCTATCGCAAGTTGAGTTCTATAGCTGATCGAAAGGCCGAACAAAAAATGGAATAGATTGAAGATATCAGACGAAGATACAATCACTGCGCACCACAAACGAGAACAAACATAACGAGAGCAATGGTGAGGGAAAAAAGGTTTATTTTCACCGCAGTTTTAATTCCAGTTTTAAATCTTGAGAACGACAAATATTGTTATATAGCTAAGTGAAATTTCAGTAGCAATTTAGGAGTAATCCAATTGGGTACATTGCCTGATAAGTGGTAGCGTAAGATTCCTGATAAACAGTTAAGTCTGATATACAATATACAATTAATCATTTAAATATCTTCTCATAACAGAAAGTATACGATGTTTTCGAGCAACCAGTTTTTATTGATTTCACTAACTACTCATTGACTTGTAAGTCAAAAGGGGTGTCCCCTTTAAAGCTATAATCACTTTTAGAATTGACAAAATTTATTCATTCTGTGGTGGCTTTATATTGTCTATAAAATGAGATATCATTACGTGCTAAATTGAGTTGCCAAATCAAGATTCAAATCATTTTTTTCCTCAAAGCGGCCCGCCTTGCGAGCGATTTCTACACACAGTCTCATGACGTCATTGGTATTTGTCTAGATACTGTGGCAACCGGCAATGTAGGCAGGCCGATCATTCTCTATCCACTGTTTTCATGCACGAATAACGGCAATTTTCTGAGTATCTGTTGTCGAACTGTGCATATTTTCTATGAGATGTAGTCTCGAGATGTAGTTTCAAGTTTGCGTGACAAACAAGAACGCTAAATTTGGCTGATTTTAAAATTGATTCCAACTTTAAATGATAATGACATTTGCAAACATTCAGATGTGTTTGATATGAAACGTGCAATAACTCGCCTCATCGATCTTGTGGAATTAACCTCTAATTCTTTGGAAGGTAAACGTGACCATACGATATTAACAAGCTCTTTTTGTCGGATTTGTTCCCCATATATAAACAGTAACGGTAAATGATACTTACAATCATACAAATTTGGGTCTGAAAATGTGTATTACGTGCCTAAATTGAGTTGCCAAATCAAGATTCAAATCATTTTTTTCCTCAAAGCGGCCCGCCTTGCGAGCGATTTCTACACACAGTCTCATGACGTCATTGGTATTTGTCTAGATACTGTGGCAACCGGCAATGTAGGCAGGCCGATCATTCTCTATCCACTGTTTTCATGCACGAATAACGGCAATTTTCTGAGTATCTGTTGTCGAACTGTGCATATTTTCTATGGGATGTAGTCTCGAGATGTAGTTTCAAGTTTGCGTGACAAACAAGAACGCTAAATTTGGCTGATTTTAAAATTGATTCCAACTTTAAATGATAATGACATTTGCAAACATTCAGATGTGTTTGATATGAAACGTGCAATAACTCGCCTCATCGATCTTGTGGAATTAACCTCTAATTCTTTGGAAGGTAAACGTGACCATACGATATTAACAAGCTCTTTTTGTCGGATTTGTTCCCCATATATAAACAGTAACGGTAAATCCCCCTCATGCTGAAACAATGGTAATAAAGCAGAGGAGGTGCTTAAGATGGATGATAAAACATCATCGCAAAAGCCCAGCAGACGGAAAAATAATGAAAACCGTGGGACAATACGTAAGATAGATGATATTTGAGGATTATGTTCAAATCTGTATTTCTGTGGTAGCATGGCTGCCACTGGACGGGCTTTCCATAATAAGATGTACGAACAGGTAATGGTATGCGCTAAGGAATTGCATATTCATTCTGCAGTCAACACATTTGTTCGAATTACGTTCTGTTTTTTGGTGGATTCGGGATTATACAACCATCTAAAAATTTATGACGGCCGAATGGCTAAGTAAAGAACCTAGCCAATTTACCATCTTCGCCATTCAGATATTCGCTCTTGTGCACAAGGCCTCTTATTTGATTCCAATTTTACGACGAAGGTGCAATTTTTGCATATCCTTAGGTGTGCTTTTCGAGAACTACCATTGTACCATCTCCGACACGAATATTGACTCTACCAGGACTGAGGACAGAACCTGTTAATGCGACAACAATCATTGCTGCCTAAATTAGGACCTGCGACGTCTCATTTGTATCATATTTATCTTTAGTTCAAAGAGAATCAATTCCAAATTATCAAGCAACAGGAATATTTTCGCTGCAGCTAAAACTATATTCGCCCCAGCTTTCACTGTCCCCTGCAGAGCACTGTACCAGTGTATGATATGAACCGGTGATATAACCATCATCAGTAAATGGGTATAAATTGTTGCAGGTAGCATTATTTACCTGAGATAGCTGACCAAGTCAACTGTCAGAGGCAAATTTATCATCACGGATATTTTTTCCGAAGTGAATAATAATTCTTCAAACAATCATGCTTGAGAGCAGTTTCCTGGCCCAGGTAAAAGTTGCCAGAAATCTCTCATATTTTTCAATGATTTGGACAATGAACTGGAAAATATATGAATTGTACCAATGTAGACTACTCAAAATGTTTCCATATATTGGCTATGAGGGTCCCTCGCCATGGCTATGACACAGTAATCGGTACATACACTCTGATTTATATTGAAATATTGGCCCAACACAAAAATCCCAGGTTTTCAGGCAGTTCGCTAACCGTTTTTTGTATGGACTAGTAACAAGCTGTAGGCGCGAAAACGAGCAACGCCCCTGCTAAAATATTTTAGCTGCACCAATATTTTAGCTCCAGCTAAAATGTTTTCGCTGCAGCTAAACCTATTTTGGCCCGAGCTAAAATATTGTTGCTGCTACTAGAACTATGCCCTTGATGACGCCGATGTGGCTTTAGATGTACATAATAACAAAGAGATCATGACAAAGAGACTAATTTTTCTCATTCACGGGTACCATATAGTGGTAATGCAGATTTGTGGACCCTATGTGATTTGTAATCGAGTTCTATCCAAAGACTAAGATTGAAAGTTTATTTGACAAGTGACACTATGTGATGTTTGGGGACTATGGTGTTTCAATGTGTGAATTGTTGCGTCTATTAATATTGATCAATCAAAAGACTGTTATCGCAATTCCATGATTCAATCCAAACCAACGTTAAATCGACTACAAATGTCAACTTAGAGAATGAATTGAGGAGCTACAATTTTGGCATCCCTGATTACCCTCACGTTAACAGGTTCTCCCCTCAGCCCTGGTAGAGTCAATACTCGTGCCGGGAGAACTGGGTGCACTAGTGGTGCTTGAAAATCAATCCTGAGAATTAAGGACAACAACAATTGTATCTTCAAGGTGAAATTGGGACATATGAGTGGGCTTATACTTCTGAGCAAATTCCTGAATTTGGCTACTGATGAATTAATCATTATATGTTAATACTGCTTACATTCCCTGTGTAATAATTTCGTCTTCTGAAAAAACGAACGAGTGGCTCTGTGTCGAATACGGAACACATATATTGAATAAATTTCTTCTGTGCGTACAGGTAACGTGCTGTACATGACCCATCTGACTATGCTATCACAGAACTACGGAGTCAAGTATATTGCGCAAGATCTATCGTTTGTATTGTCCTAAGTCTCCATCGTTGTTTCGTCTGCTAGGATTTCCTGACGATGTTTTGGTCATCCATCACGTGCCATGGTTTGGTTGTCGCAATTGTCCCATCTTGTGTGGATTCAATGTTCCTCTTTATTTTTGGAAAACAAATCCGGCACAAAGGGCAAGTTAATGTGTGTTTACTCCCGGTATTCTTTGAGACGAATTATTGAGCTTACTCCTACAATTGTATGTAGGCCCCCCATTGGATTTGTTGGAGATGCTACGTTCGGATGGTCATATGAAATCATATCTACATGAATTCGAAGACACAGAAATTTGTCAGTTCATGAAATAACAATTATTTCATGAATATAGATTTGTTTCGTTCTTCATGGTTCAGATGGCACCATCTTTTAATGTGATATTACTCTTTCCTTTTGAAAGTAGTCTAACAATGTTTGTATTTTGATGTGAGAAAATATGTATCAGGTCAGAAGGAAAGTGTGACTAGTTCATTAGCGTTAATGTTTAGTGACCTCATATTAACAAAATATAGTTAGATCTATGTCACAGATTACGCTACCCAAACCCTCGTAAAATCCTGAATTATCTGAAGGGCTGCAGCTAGTCTCCCCATAGACCCATCACAGTCTGAGACAGAGGTCGATTGGGACATTTAAATACGATGGATTGTATATCGGACGGCATCATTTGGGATCTCACATGGCCACTCCTGAGATAATCTGCCCAGCGAGATTGATTCCTAAAATACTCCTGAAATTACATCACTTGGGTATAATGTCAATATTTGATGTGTTCAGATTTACAACAGCGATGTGACAGTTGAGTTTTGGAATAACATTGAATTTGAATTACAGTAAAGTCAACCTTTTCCTCTTACCATTTGCCTTGTATTGTTTGTCGCCATATATGTTGCTCACAACGATGGCATTTTAGCTTGAAGGTAGTAATACATTCAGAACGATAAAGCAAAGATAGACATCTCTTTTCCTTTTTTTCAATATAGCGTAATGGTTTTCCGATGGTTTATTTTGTTGCCATTTTGTTATTTGTCTTATGGCCAGCTATAGATACCAACTCCTAGAAAACAACAATTTACAAATTCTTCCTCCGTTTGGATAGAAAAATGTTTGGTGATAAACATGCCCACAAATCACAATAAATTCAATAAAATGTTTTGATCTTGGTGTGTTTTGTGGGATACAAATCACTGACAAATAAAACAAATAAATCTGCCAATATTAAAAACGGTATGGCCCGGGCAGTTATGTACACCTCACATTGGATATGAGACTGAGATATTCTTGAATTGTACGCCTGGATTCGGATTCAGATGCGAAATGCCGCTGGAGTCATTTTGGTCTCTCAATGAGACTACTGAATATTACGGTACAAAATAACCGATCGCTTTGTGTTTGAAGGCTTCTTGTGTAGACATGTTGTTATTCACAAGCAAGTTGTTGTATAAGGTTAACCAGTGATGATCGGTGAAACAGGTCTCCTAAATATAAATCACCGTGGCGATACTGGATGCACTAACGATCGTTAGTGCATCCCGCAATGGCGGACAGTAAACACGGTCAGTTTGGTTTTTAACCGTATTTTATCAAATGACGGGTCCATTTGTGATAAATGGATACTCTGAAGGTAGCTTAGTGTTTTGGTCAAAGACATGCGTAGTTATTTCAAGCAGATCACGCTTCTTTGTTTAGATATGTTGAGGAAAAGAATTAGCGATAAGATTCACTAACGACAAAAGTGAGATTCCCTAACGATATAGGCCTAATACGTGTATATTGTAATAGGTCCATATCATACACCATTGTGAATTCGTTGATTTATGCGACATAAATTAGCGAATATCACATTAAAAATATAAAATCTGTACTAGAAGATCATATGTACACATCAATACAATGTACATGTCAATTGGTACTTTATTTCATGTTTAACATTTAAATAACGTAGATTTGAATTAATAAAGAAAAGATCGTTAGGGAATCTTCACATGTTCGTTAGGGAATCTTTGATTTTACAAAAACAATCGTTAGGGAATCTTTCGGTTTTTTTTTTCAGACGAGTTTTTCATGCTCAAACCAACATAAATCGCCATGTATTTGCAACGAACGGTTGTTTCGTGCGCATAAGAATCAGCAGATATATGTGTGTATCGATCACAATCGTAATTTTCGAGAAAATGAAGAAAACTCAAACGAACCGCGAGTGGGTTCGCCATTGCGGGATGCACTAACGATCGTTAGTGCATCCAGTCTCACCACAGTGATAAATGTGGGGATTCGAGGTAACCAAAACTGCTCAGGAGGTACGGATCTCAGAATCTTTCGGTTCTTGTTGTCTTTCGTACATCCTCATATATCTTAAGCAGTCCTGTGCTCTAGCTAACAAAGAACCCACAATATCAAAATAGAATCAGCAATCGACTGGAGGAAGTCCCTTCTAGGATCAATGTAGTCTGGCCCTCCAGTGATTTTTCAAGTCAGAATCATATTTAAATGTCCTCCCAATGGTACCGAGTCAAAATTTCCTGAAAACCTTAACCCATCGAACCTCATATTGTTGCTTTTCACTGTATTCCGGTAAAATCCTAAATATCTGTGATTTACTTGCAGTACGGGCGTTTTGCAAACGCTGATATAACATGATAAGATGGCCATATTCTTTCACTATCATGTCATCATTCCTTGTGTAAATACTAAAGTTACGATAACAAAATTCATATCAGTGTAACTTGTAGTAGAGCAACAATATAATGCCATAAGAGGTAATATGTTGTGTGAAATGATGAATTCTATTTTAATAAGCTATTTGCTAATGAGGTTGTGGCAGTAACATGCAGTTCTCCAGTCACAATCATTTTCCAATTTAGGACGATTGGATCGAAGTGATGTCGCGGTGATTATCAGGAAAAAGCGTGGAATATATACGGACAGTGTAAAAGCTGTATAAAATGATGCTCCTTTATGCTGCAATGTCAATAATCCCGGTTTGATTTGTCGGATAGTTGCAACCGTTGTTGACTACTGCTATCTTTCTCTACAAGCAGTTGACATTCCCACAGTTCCATCACCTTGACAACAAGCACCTGCCTATTGGAGCTGCTAGTCACAGTCGCTTTGTACTAAATGACATGGGTGTTGCTTTTCTTCTAACAGAAAATGTGGGAATAAACACAGGTGTACATTTAAGAATTGCTAACGTTTGGTATGTCACATATCAACTGGTACACATACAATTGTTCATTTAGAATTGAATGACAAGAAAATCTTAGTGAATTTGAAAAACGCTGCTGAAATGCACAATGTGGATGATTTGGGAACGAAATCAGATGGAAACAAATTTACATAAAATCGCCATGGCTAGTTGACAAATGATTTACCTGAAATATTGTCTGACATGGCAATAGGAGATGATGCCGTATCATTTCTACAAGCTGCGACACGACATCATGACTTTTTGTCTGTGGAATAGTCATGAGATTTAGAGATCGCGGATTTTGATGGCTATTTGTCAAAATTCTTCTTGCCAAGACCAACATGGTTCCTACCGCATGTCACATCCGAATACACACATGTATACGTTTAAATGCCAAACGAGACGTTCCCAGCAATTATGACCTTTGCTGACCTTCAGATGTGTTTGGTATGAAACTTGCAATAGCTTGCCTCATCTATCTTGTGGAATTAACCTCTAATTCTCGGGAAGGTAACGACCACAGGATAACTTGCTCTTTTGTGTCGGATTTGTCCCCCATATAGAAACAGTATCAGTAAATCCCCCACATGATGGGACAATGGCAATAACGCAGAGGAAGTACCTAAGATTGATGACAAAAACATCATCGGGAAATCCTAGCAGACGGAAAAATAATGAATCTTTAAGATAGATGATAGTGATACTTGGGGATCATTTTGGACTTCTAGTCCACTAGTGGCATAGCTGCAAATGGACAGATTTTTCACTTTTGGAAGTATGAAAAGTTATCGGTAAGCACTGAGGAATTTTGGTTTTGAATATTCATGTCACAGTCAACACATTTTTTCGAAATATGTATTACGCTACCGGTCCCTGAAGCTCAGTGAATAAGCTACAAAACTCAAGGCAGGGAGGTCATGCGTTCGAATCCAATCTGTGGCCGAGGAATTTATCATGTCCAATCCATACCCAGGTTGAGTGTGCAGTAAAGTTACTGACCCACGGGTACGATATTGATGGACTTCCTGGTGTTATGACTCAGTAATGGTTTGTGATATGTACACTGGGTCTGGGTTTCACTGCCCCGTCCTGGGTAACACCAGGATAGTTTCATGGTATGATCAGAAGCATGTGCCAGGCATAGCCCTGCACAGGATATATACGAGAATGGGTTTGCCCAACAAAAATGAAGAACAAAAATGTTTTGAATGGATTTGGGATTGTACAACCACCTATTAATTCTTTTCAGGAGAAGACAGCGTCGGTACAGAACGAAACGAATCAGAACAGTTTCGATATTAAACAATTTACCTTCTTCGTAATTCAGGTATTTGCTCTGAGGTACAAGACCACTTATTTGTTTCCAATTTCATGCCGAAGGTGCAATTATTCCTGCCTTCAATTTCTGAGGTTGGATTTTCGAGAGTTACTATTGTAATATTGTACTATTATTAAATGTACCCAGTTATCGCGGACACGAGTAACTCCACCAGGCTGAAGAGAGAACCTGTTGAGACAATAGTAATCAGGGGTGCTAAAGCTAGACCACCACAGGTCACTTTTATTGTCTCTTCCCCTGAGGGATGGGCGAGACTAATGTAAGTATCAATCTATTACTACCGATACAAAGATAGGGATCCAAATGTCCTGCGTCGGGAGCGGCGGCGATGGCGTGTCATTTAGGTTAAAGTTTTTGGTTGAGGTTTTTTCCTGGATTTCTTTTGTGAATTTAATGATGACCAGCCATTTTCCATGAAGTGAACATGACAATGATTGATGTAGGAGAAGCTTTAATTAATTTTTTTTTTCAATACTATTGTGTTTTGGGGGGCTCGGGACTTTCAAGACATTTGGTCAATGATATATGAATGAGGGTACAGTTAAAGTTCTTATTTGAGATTTTTCGTGTATTTCTTTTGTAAAACGCCGGGGCTCACTTTTTCTTGACAATTTTTTTGTTAAGTAGTCAGCAAATTAAAACCCGTAGATTCGCGGTTACGGTCTATACCACACCGAAACTTTGCACCTGCTTCATGAAATTTAGAGGCCATTCATAGGTCAGTGAAATGTAGTAATGAAAGTATCAATCTATTACCACCAATATTTTGATGATGCCAATAACAAACGTAAAATACAACATTTTGCAATAGAAACAAAGCCCGACCAAATAGTTTATCCAAAGACACACTGGCGCCATCAGGGGCAGACAGTGCACATCTGTTATCAAACTCATGAAATGGGATTTGATCTGAAATCTCGTTTCAGCGACAAATGTAAAGCCTCAGAACAGACAGTGTGTTTATATGTAGCTTATATAATGTACAAGTATAAGCACGTTATTGTATGGCCAAATGAAATTGCAGCCGTCTGTGAACTACCTATATAATCACAGAAAACAGATCCAACGGATTCACTTGTTGTCAAGACCTGTTTGAATAATAATGATATCATTCACATGAATAATTTTCTGTATTTGAAGAAAAACTTGAGAAATAAACGGATTAGAGTGTTTTTATCCTGTTCACCCTATGTGTTCTATTCGTGTAATCATGATTTTGCTTCCCTGTATTTGTGTAGACTGTGGCGGGCCAATATATTCACACATGAGTATATGAAGTACATGGACATAAAAATATTATTGACTCAAACATGTACACAGAATACAGACACACATACAAACACAATTTTATTTCACCCACGCCACACGTTGATTGTACATAATTTTATTTTTAAGAAAAACCTGGGCGATATTTAGCCTACTCCAACCATATATACGATTGTCACACTGTCCTCAAATAGTATTAGACCATTTCGTACGCCTGCTGTATTCTTATTTCCCAGCATTTTGAGCGGCCTAACAAAATGGTGGCGGTCAAAGCCCTTTCCTGGAGAGCTTGATATACAGACTGCAAATTAGTTGTACCAGCAGCCCCTTTGTTGTGTTTTTTGTGATTTTCACAGGTACATGATTATGGCGATCACGTTGTTATGTATTTATGTCATGCGGCATATATCTGATACGTGGTGGATGTAGTATATCCTTATGCACTACGTTCCTAATTGCTATAACTACACAACCCTTGTTAGCGTTGCCACCGGAAACCGGGAATAACTAACGATCACAAGACCAGATGGATTTTACTCCATTTAAAGCAACTGCCAGGGAAATTATAGACCTATGTTGTTGTTTTTTCAAAACTAAATTTTAGTTCAACACATCCAAAACAGATTACAATGCAAAATGATCTTCACAATTACAATTCATCCAAGTCGTACTTTCATCCATTTGAACACAAGTTCCATGCGAATTTTGTATATAAAGAAGTGTAGTAGTGTAATAGTGTATCCAACACACCCGGTTGTAAACAAATGCCCATATTGCCCCCAAAACTCCACATCGTGTACTTCTTCCAGTTTGTTTCTGCATGTAGGTTAGTTACAGGAGAATTATCGGTGATTCACTTTTGGTATGTGTGGCATTGTCAGTCCATCTTGCACTCTTATGCTTTGCTACATTGTGCGTATGGTGGATACAGTTCATGACTTTTGACATATATACATACCATGTGAAACACCCATTGCGTAAAATTATTATGACTGGTAGTGGTCATGATACCTGATGTGAGTACGTCCAATCCAAATAATTTCACGAGATCAATATGAACAATAGTTAAAAAATTATTGCTTATATTCGTAGGTAGTCCCTTTAAGGGAACTCATCTTGATGTAGTAGATCTATACTTATACATAAACACGTTCTGAATGTATTCTGCAGACGGGAGGCGTATATTTCTCACACTGTAGAACTGTTTTTGGTGGATGGTCATTGAGCAAGCACAAAGATAACGGACATGGAGCAGACCACGGTGGACAGTAGTAACTCGGTGTTTGAAAATGAGAAAGGTGGTATCACGAAGTATGTTATGCCAGGAATATTCTTCGTGGGATTTCTAGGCAATTTAGTTTCGTTCTTCATGATGCTTACCAAAGAGTTTCGAACGAAGTCCACTGGAGTGTTCATGGCCACATTGGTTGTGGTTGATACGTTCTCACTCCTAGTGCTGGTCAATGAAGAGTACTTGCGTGGTGTGTACCAAGTCACCATTCCTGGACTACTGAACATGTGCAACGGCATACTCTTCCTCTACGGCGGAACCTCAACAGCCAGTGCTTGGATCCTCGTGGGGATCACCATTGACAGGACAATCGCTGTCTTCGCACCCATCAAAAGCCGCCTGTTCCTTACCCCGTCTAGGGCGGGAGTAGCCAGCGCTCTCCTCCTGTTCTTCAGCTTCGGGATGTACATCTATGCTCTTTTCGCGTACGAATCAAGTTCACCGACAACCATCTGTGGTGTGAGACCGGGGCACGCCAGCTGGTACACTACGGCTGGCATCTACCTGATTTTCACGATCGTCAGCTCCATGATACCTACTATACTGATCTGCGCCCTGAACATCGCCATCATGGTGCAGTTGAGGCGCCCGACAATCGTCAGCAACTCCAGGTACGACACCAAATCTAGGAACAACGTGCGCCGCGTGACAATTCTCGTCCTTGTCGTCTCCACGAGTTTTGTCGTCCTGACCCTCCCCACTAACATCCTCTCGAGCCTCGTCACTGCCACGGGCATTCAGCTCGGCCCCTCGAAGTACAGCCACCATCTCATCCTTGAGATCACCGAGCTGATGTACGTGGCCAACCAAGCCATCAACTTCTTTCTCTACGCAGGATTCTCGGCGAGATTCCGACGGTCCCTGGGGCGGATGCTGAAGAGCACGTGTACCGTTTGCTGCCCAGGGCGTCAGGGTGGAGCACAAGGGGAGAGGCCTGAGATTCACGACATAAGGATCAGTGCAATCTCCCAGACCACCACGAGCCGACCCGAATAGTACTGATCTACATGTGCTGATGTGCCCGTTATCAATGTATACTGGGCACACTTTCAGTGTAATTGGCAGAGGTAATTGGTACAAATGTGACATTTCTGAACGACTGAACAATCTTTAAACAAATAAGATCGGGAAAGTTCATCTGGATTCCATACACTATTCAGAACAAAACCAAAGTTCTGGCTGTTTCTAGAACGTGGTCTCCACAGTGCAATTAGATCATACTTAGTTACTTTGGACATAGAATGATTGATTTTCTGAGATCAGAATTTCTGCGATTGAATTCTGCAATCAGAGGCACACATATATCTACTTCATTCTACTTTTTCCATTGTGGGTTGTTAGCGTCCCAAACACTGCACCTTAATTGTTCAAACTATGCTACCAGCATCATTTTTGGACCATTATTAAGTGTACGGTAAACACCTTCTGTCAATGTTTCGAGGGAGCCAAGCAAGGCTCCCTATATGTCGGCCATGTTAGATAAGTCAAAGATGGCGGTCATCAGTAGATTCCTGATTCAGAACTGTGGACGTCAACTGCTTGTGGGAAATATACAGCTGCAAGTAACCGACAGTTCAACACGTCATAATTCAACACAACTATTCAACAAGTTCACTTAAAAATGTATTTACATTGTATCATAAATGCGTACATAAACTCCCTAGCTCGTAAGTTTGTAAGCATGTCTTGCTTTTTCTTCCACCTTCCACCATTTAATTGCAATATTTTGATGACGACAATGTAAAACTTGATACGAAATATGAGAACAGAACTGAAGTCCTACTGAACAATTACGACCAAAGCCACACTGATGCTGTTATATAAAATAAAATAGTAACAATCAGAGTATAGTGTGTCAGTTTAGTTGTTTATAACTGTTCAGAATGTGTAGGTCATTTGACATGACCTTCCTTTTTTCCTTTTTGTCACCCTGACATTTGATTTTCGTTATTAATAGTAAGTTAATGCGGGGGATGATAGGAAGGTAGATAAGGATTTGTAGCCTTCATATTGTGCCGTGAGCATCACAGAACACGCGACTGCAGGTGGAACACAAAAAATTAGCCCAAGGGCTAAGAAAGGTTACCGGACAATATATATTTTAGATATTAGCCTTTTGTCTCGTGACCTCGAAAATAAGGTCATTGGTCAATTCAAGGTCACAAGAATATTCAGCATATATCATTTACTCTATGTTCGCAATTGATTCCTAAGCTGTAAAGTCGATCATAAGCGAGATATTAGCCATTTTGTCCTTTGATCTTGAAAATGAGATCAAAGGTCAAATTAAAGGTCACCAAAATATTCAGCATATATCATTTCCTATATGTTTACTATGGATTCCTAAGCTGTACATGTAAAGTCGATAACAAGCGAGATATTAGCCATTTTGTGCTCTGACCTTGAACATAAGGTCAAGGTCAAATTCGAGGTCATCAAAATATTCAGTGTACATCAGTGTATATCATTTTTCTATATGTCCAGAATTGGTTCCCAAGCTATATAGTCAATAGAGAAGCAAGATATCAGCCATTTTGTCCTTTGACCTTGATAATGAGGTCAAAGGTCGAATTCAAGGTCATGGCAATATTCAGCATATATCTTTCTCTATATGTTCACAATTGATTCCTAACCTGTAAAGTAGATAATAACGATATATTAGTCATTTTGTCCTATGACCTTGAAATTCAGATCAAAGGTCAAATTCAAGGTGACGAGAATAATCTGTATATATCATTTCCTATATGATCATAATTGATTCCTAAGCTGTAAAATCGACAATAAGCGAGATATTAGCCATTTGGTCATGTGACCTTGAAAATTAGGTCAAAGGTCATTTCAAGATCACGACAATATTCAGGATATATCATTCCCCATATGTTCACAATTGAATCCTAAGTTTTAAACAGTGGTGACTAATCTAGTCTAACAGTATCATTACATACTGCTCTGTTGTCTCTAAGCGTTTCGGCAGCTTAGGCCCAATAGATATTGCATGATTCAGTGGCAATGCTATATAGGCCTATACAAAATGTGCAACACATACATGGAACGCAGTAATCGCGTTTGTCAAGGAAACAATCACGAACCATTGTTCTCACGAATTATTCCACACAAATTACCCACTGTTATTTTCCTTAAAAAATTCAAACCTGTGATTTTTGTTTCATTGCTACGGCAGATGTGCCGAAAGAATATGCAAAGAAAGACATTGTAAAATACGATGTAAAAATCTTACAGATGGAAGGGAGCTTTCGTTCTATTTTTTTTATTGGTTTAGCTATTGCAATAAACATATCTGATAGTTTTGAACCTTACACATATGAGGAATGGTACATATAGGTTGACTAATTTATTCCTTTAAACACGACCAGTTCGACAGCAATTAATATGAATTCCATATTTTTGGCAGATTGTTTGCAGCTTTATTTTGGCCACCCACATATTAATTCGAAATATTATTCTAAAATGACAGTGTGAAACTTTGGAAGATATAACATCACCATCATGGACAAATATTCGAGATTGGAATTCGAAATTATATCACCCATTTTGATAACGAACTTTTTAATGCCGTATATCATACAAACATGCAAGAACCATATTTGAAAAAATTAAAAACTTGACGAATTTATAATCAGTTGAATCATGCAGTAGGCATACTCAACTGCAGATGACACAAACTACAAAGAGTCGCCATACTCAACAGTCAATTCGTCCGAAATACAAGTGTACTGAAATATCTGAACGACGTGGATTGTAAATCAGACTTTGACATTCGGAGTGACACATGACTAATCCACAGACAAACCGCCCACGGGGTGCTCTTGAATGACAAGATTTACATTCCATAGCATTTTCGTCTGCATATTTGCTTGGAAACGATATAGCATTTGTCTCGAATTCTAGAATCAATCAATATTTCACAACAGGTGTCTTTTTTATTTCATTGTTTATTTAATGTCATTTGTTAGTTCTCATACCATATATATGTTGAATGAGTTAGCTCTCATGCCACTGTGTTTTTTAGTCAAACATGATGAACTGGATGCAAGAATTTTTCAGAGCATCTCTCATTGTCACGTTATACAGCACATAAAGGGAAACAACCACCCCCTCCATTGGTCAGGTGCTTGTTGCTAGGGTGATGGGAGTGTGAGTGTCAACTGCTTCGAGAAATTTCATACAACACAGTGACAAATATCCAAGAAATCAACAAATCAGAAATTTTATATTGTAGCATCGGGAAGAGTAATTTGTTGAATCATGCAGTAGGCATACTCAACTGCAGATGACACAAACTACAAAGAGTCGCCATACTCAACAGTCAATTCGTCCGAAATACAATCAAAACTTGCAAGGAAGACTGATGTCACGTCAACAACAGTTGACGTCTTTGTGTCTTAGTGATAGCAGGATGTAGATTATTTCGAAACATATTTCCTTAAGAAAAGAAAGGAATCCTCTAAAATAAGTCAGATGTGTGTCTTAAGAAAAAAAAAGGAATCCTCTAAAATAAGTCATGTGTGAGGTCCATGGTTTTTACGTGTTGTTGTAAAAGCTCGGAAAACAGGCAATGAGAGTCACGGAAGAGTATACATTGTGGAAGCGAAGCGCAAAGGGACCCTCTACTGAAGCGAGCAATCCACGTCACGTCACCATTTGGCCAGAGGTCCACGATGTTCAACCAACTCCAATCAGATGGAAAATCACCACGCCAAAGAGCTCCTCATAATCTTTGCACTCGACCTAATTCTTCATTTTGCCAATCTCCTACGTACGCCATAATAGTTCTCTGGATGACCGGGCATGCCAAAATAGACCATAAAGCGCAGTAATCCAACTCGAGGGATAGTCTGATACTTTTCTCGAGGATATCGCCAAAAAGAACCCATTATTTCATTATGAATGTCATTATTCACCCCAAAGTACGCCCATAACCGCACATTGTCCTGAATAATGAAACTAATTCCAGAACAATAATATGTTTATTCTACCATAATACTGGGTTCTGAAATTATGTTATTAACTCAGGTTCATTGTAGTAAGAAAATTAATGTGCACTGATGTTATTGAATGTACAATATGTAATAACCAGGATATCGTTCTGGATCTGCTTTGTACATCAATATTCTAAGGAATTGTTTTGTCCGAAATTGAAAAAAAAAATCTCAGCATGCACACATTCCCCATGTGTGATGATGTGTGGCTGACTTTCCTGTCACTGTCCTAGATTCCCATACCGGTGTGTCTTTGTTGCATATGTAACAGTACCATATACCAAATCGTGGTCAACACGTGGTCAACACATGTATATCAATGTCACAATGTTCGTTCATTAGTCTTCAAGAGATAGATCTATTGCTCCCTGGAGCAGCTACCGATGAATATACGAAACTTTGCCATTCGGATGCAACTTCTTTTTATTTCCCAAATAGTGACATTTTATGGACCTGAGGGATGGAAACTAGCAAACTCATCAACCATCAAGGATAAGAGAGTTTTTTTTTTCTATTTTGATTTTGTTTTTTATTCAAATCCAAATACCTTAACACTTCATATAACAATGTATGTTATTCCTGCAATAATCCTTCCAAACATGTTTTATGTATATATATAATTGAATTCGATCATCAGATAGGCCTGGCATCAGATAAATATCATGATATCAAACATATTATGATATCCTTTAATTGAAGCTTTCCCGGGGCCGGAAGGAGATAATCAGAACAATAGATCGTATGTCAGACCGCAACATATTCCGAAAAAATCCATAGACAACCATTCTTAGAGACATTTACTTTCACAGAAGTGTGATGCTCATGGATACAGTGTATTCACTCGTATCAGGTGTGCCTCAAAAATGGAAATGGTGACAGGTTGACACGGTGCAGACAGGTTGACACGGTGCAGTAACAGTTTATTTTGATCAAGGAAATAAAAGATACAACGACTATTGACATCACGACCGGAGATAAAGATTCTAGTCTGTGAACTAGATTATATGACAAGCGTGATAATTCAAAATTTTCCATAGTCAATTTCCCTTTTCTATGCAGCGGCATGTCGCCAGCTGAGGGTGTGTTTGTCTTACAGCTCACACCCTATTTCACAGCTAGTTGCAGATACTAAGTATGAGGGTTTGATCACTGAATTTCCTAACTAGTCTTCAAAGTACTGTGATATGCATTACCAAGATTATAGCTGCTTTGAATAAATTCTACGGACGTCATCACGATCTCGTTGATCATCATATCAATATAAATACACCATCACCATATCTGTCACTGCCGATGCAGGTAAGCCTGTTTACATGTTAAATTTGTTTTTGGGTTCATGACGGGTGCCACACGTGGGGAAGGAAATGTTCATTCTTTCCGGGAAACCCGATTTCATCTCCGTATGCATGGCCATACAGGGTGATCCAAGAAGAATTGCTTTTATTTGCATCAGAAATAACAAAACATCCACCGATTTCATACCAAGCTAATCCGTATGTTTTCAGTATATATATATATTGTATATGGGGGTGCATGAAGTTCCATACTATTTTCCAAATTTCGTTGACACTGGACTTTGAGATTTAATAGATAAAAGACTCAGTCTTGTTTGCTAGGAATACTTCGTACTTCGGTATTGGTTCCATGATTCCATGCCTGGGGAAGATAGGAAACGTCAATTGAATTGATCCGTCCCCATAAGTAAACAACAATAATAAATGTTATACAGAACAAAGGAGGGTGGAAACCCGAGGCAGCAAATGGCACGAATGTGGTTGGAGTTTTGGTGTTGTGTTATGCTCAATTTGGTAATTTGGTGTTGTGTTATGCACAGGGTGGTGGGAGCATATCAGCTACAACGTTTCCTACATGTACATACTATGGGATACACAATAGTATGGGGTATATACAATCAACAAGAGGCCTCACAGATCTTGGGGAAAGTTAAAAGGCCAATATCATGAAGAAGCAAAAACTTTTAAGTACTAGGAACATGAAAAGATGATGTGAGCTCAGATTAAAGCACCTTGTGACCTGATCAGAACGGTTTTTACAGCATGTGAATATCTTGATTCCTTCAAAAGTTACAGTGCTTCAAAGTTCAAATTGCCCAAATCACAATTTGAAAAATCATATAGCTCATTAATATGCAAATTTGTATGCATGACGTCACAGGGGGAACATTTTTTAATTAGATGGTTTGACTGGCATATTAAAGTCCTAAGAAATTGCAATTATTCAACAAAGCTTATTCCACATGCTCCACATAATTGACAATAGTCAATAGTCAATGAATTTCACATCCGGATAGTTTCCAAGGTCACCAGTATTGATATAAGGCCCCTAGCAACCAGGGTTGCTATGGCCCGAATCCACAGTTATATCGATAAGCAAACAAAACCAAAGGTGGAAATGGATTGACTCCACATGCATAATTAATATGCAATAATCAAATTCTGTCAAAACCCCTATTTCTGGCAGTTAGGACCCATAGTCACCAATGGTTGCTAGGGACTCCAGCAGGTGAATAGTAACTATGGCAACAGTAACACTTTGAACAACACTGATTATTGACCATGCCTATCAATGTTTGAAGTTTAGGTTTGCAATAATTCTGACCGGATCAATTATATTAAGGCTCAAACTTGCCTAATTAAAAATATTCCCCCTTCTACGTCACGAATACCTCATTTGCATACTAATTAGCTTCTCGTAAAATCCAGAAGTGTTCAATCCAGCATATGTCATAACCTGCCAAAACGTGACATTCAAATGGCCATAACTATTTAACCATTGAAGATATCGGCATGCAGTAAACTGCATTTTACTCAGCAAAACCAGGTCTCTCCTTTGAGTTCACATCATATTTTCATGTTCCTAGTACTTTAAGAACTACGGTGAAAGGATAGCATTCCATCAAGAACTGTCTTCCCGAAAGGAAACATCAAGAACAATCCCTGATATTGATTGCGTATATGATGGAATGAGATACATGTACACATGTATATCAGACCATAGAATTTCCAATCTCACAAACACGATTAATTCACGGAATAATCGTCAACTTATCGTCCACAAAGCGTCCACGTTATGTACTCTAGATGGATGCTCAAACCTCAGGGTTTATCATTCAGTCCTACGAAATCAAGTGTATGTGTGTCTACCAGACAACCTGGTCTAGTTGTCCTGTTTTTATTGGAATATCTATCAATGTCCATGTCCCTTAGTACAAAGAGAATGTAACCACCTGCTCCAGTAGGCAGGTGCTTGTTGCCAAGGTGATGGAACTGTGGGAATGTCAACTGCTTGCGGGAAATGAATAGGTGAAAGTAACCGACAGTGTAGTGTGTCTTAATTTGTTTAGATATAAGTTTGTGCACGTAGGACATATTTAGTCGAGTCACCATACACTTTTTTGCTTTTTCAGCTCCAGTTATGTTCAAAGCGACAACAATGGCCCAAAGGTCCTAGATTGAATATTGATCGATAAAATATTGAAAATATGTATACAAACATGTCACTACCATTGAGACAGGCAACGTTCCTGACATCGAGCGGAAACTCACATGTTGCCTCTCTTGTCTTCAAGTAATTCGGCAGTTTCGGCATAACAAATATTACATGGATCAGAGGCAATGTATACCAATTATGAAACAAACGACCAAAAGACAATGGTAACAAGTTGACACTTACATTATTTCATCATTATGACCTAAAGATATAGCGTCATAGCAAATCCCTAAGGAACCATCATTGCAAGTGACGATACTAATCGATAACGCCAATGTTCTGTCCAACTACAAACATCTGGTCCATGTTAAATCCGCCCAAGACCCTGTTTGCCCAGATGTACAGTTTACCATGGATTACTGGCTCTGTATGCTGATTTTGGGGTCAATTTATAAAGTACAGTAAACAAATTTAAGGGCAGTGATTGTCCAATCACTTAGATCGCCCAAGGATGCGATCTCAAATCTCTTTTCACACATTTATCTGAAAAACTTCAAAATGTTTAGATATGAACTGTGTCAATTACATATAAATATATGATTCAATTCGTGTGACGGTACATGACATTAGTACACCCAACAAATTCATTGGCAACTTGTTATACTGACAGGTATATTTTTGCAATGGACTACAGCATCGTATCGGGAAAGATGGCATCATTGATTCACTAGTGTGGAAATCACAGTGGGTCTCGCATGCGGGGCAGGAAATTCTCATGATTCTGGTGCACCTGACATTCCGTATTACATTCAAAACGTGACCCCCTGTTCCACTGAGAATGTTCTGTTTGGAAAAGTTGATAAAATCATTGATGAAACAATTAGAATTTACAGGACAACACCATCGTTCCGTGCTAAATATCGAACGAGTTCCATTCAATGGTCTAAAGCAATTGAATTAATGAAGATATTTTATCGTAAATCGATATCATTCTGCTGCTAGCACTCTCCCAAAGGATACATAAAGAATGACTGAGATATCTGGAGTAAGTGAATTGTAAATCAGACTTTGACATTCAGAGTGACACATGACTAATCCACCGACAACCCGCCCACGGGGTGCTCTCGAATGACATGATTTACATTCCATATCATTTTCGTCTGCAGATTTGTGTGGAAACGATATAGATTTATCTCAAATTCTAGAATCAATCAATATTTCACAATAGGTGTCTTTTTTATTTCATTGTTTATTTAATGTCATTTGCTAGCTCTCATGCCATATATGTTGAATGACTTAGCTCTCATGCCACTGAAGTTGTTTTAGTCAAACATGATGAGATGGATGCAAGAATTTTTCCAGAGCATCTCTCATTATCACGTTATACAGCACATAAAGGGAATCAACCACCCCCTCCATTGGTCAGGTGCTTGTTGCTAGGGTGATGGGAGTGTGAGTGTCAACTGATTGCAGAAATTACATACAAAACAGTGACAACTATCCAAGAAGTCAAGAAATCAGTATATTTACATTGTAGCATCGGGAAAAGTTATTCGTTCACATATCTCATCAGGTCAGCTTGAAATCATCTCTTTGTTCGAAACAGCAAAAGCTGCAATCAGCGCGAAACCACTTCACCAAAACGTCCCAAATTGAAAATGTATTTCATAAAAGTTTCTGGGAAACTGCTACAATTGTCAATGAGTCGTCAGTTTTCACTCAGCTTCATATTTGAAGCATTCATCATCTGACAAATCGAGGCGTAAATTTGATGGCCTTACGTTTCCGTTCGGACACACATACACAGTGGTATCATCGGTATGTCTTGAAGTAGTGATAGTAGCATCGTTCATGAAATGGTAGATTAACAAACCAGAAATTGTAGTCATTACTTATCATATGATAGGCCCATCTACACAACATGCTCAAAAATCATAGATCATACAAATATGTATGCATAACAAAATCTAAGATATAGAGAGGTTGAGCATATTGAGAGAACATTGAGATGGTGTGAACGACAACAGCAGGTAACATTTCCAGTGCCGTTCCCCCCATTCAAATATTCTTGTCATTGTTTATATTTGCAAAATAACTAGAAAACCATTCTGAATTGGACCCAGAAGGGACATTATCCCACCGATTCCTGGTTTCATTGTGATCTGGGTTTATCTCAGGAGGAGCATTGAACTGCAGAAGACATATAGGCCTACGACCTTGCTGCTCAAGACAACGACACAGCTAACGGTATGGTAGTGTGAAAGTGACCTTCCACTCCTGGCTAATTCGAGCCTCCACATTCATGTCTGATTTGGTGAGTTTATGACCTACCATGAAGTACCCGAGGCAAATCATCAATGAGAGATCATATCCCAATCTCCAATGATTACGTCACAGACTATTCTCATGACTTCAGTGTTTTCTAGAAAACATATATTCTATCTTCTTGTGAATATAGCAATGTCAGGAAGAAAACTGTATTTGAAACCATTAAGCTAAAATGTGAACTTCATGCTGATCTTTGTCGATAACAATGGTAACTTTCCAACTGCTTCATGGTACCATAGAACTCGATCCATGGAATGCCAACTCAAGTTTTGAAACAAGTAGCTTGCGGCGCGCATGCGTGAATAGAAGTTTGGGCGTTTCATTTCCGGTCAACTGTCATCTGTCAGAACCATAGCAACAAAATTTCCACTCACTGCACCTTCACTGACTGAAAAACAGTTACAACGGATTTGCAATCGTAGGTTTCGCCCATAAACATACAATCATAGATAAGATATCATCATGAGGTAAAAACTAGATGTTCATAATGAAAACGTGCCATATTTTTTATGTTTTGGAATTTCGAAGCAGGCCACAGAATGCGACATGCAGCCCGCGGCCAGGCACAGGTGACAGGATCAGCATGGACTCGTATCGTGTCGCGGCGTATTTCAGGCAGCGGCCACGAAACCAAAACAATAAAATCTGACAGACAACTGCCAGAAAGAAATGAGCAGACGTACGATATACAGTAGTATGGATCGAGTTCTATGATGGTACCATAAGTATATACCTTGACTGTGGAAGTCAAAGCAACACACAC
The DNA here is from genome assembly GCA_949152475.1 of Terebella lapidaria. Taxonomy (NCBI): domain Eukaryota; kingdom Metazoa; phylum Annelida; class Polychaeta; order Terebellida; family Terebellidae; genus Terebella; species Terebella lapidaria. The sequence continues at coordinate 22,101,141 of OX424558.1, read as the reverse complement.
ACATACCTTGACAACTCTTGACAACAGGATGTTGCTCATCTCTCAAATAGCCGGAACCAAAGATACCCTAAGTGTCAGACCCTCACCAATCGGTCATACTCAGTTCTGCATAATTTATAAACTCGACAGCTCAAGGATCACAGAAGCAGATTGATGGGTTAGTTTGAAATTCCCAGCCATTTGCACACGTTTAGTTTGATTTCTGATATTTAATTAGTTGAATGAGCAATTTCTAATGGAATGTAGAGGAAAAAAGAAATTATAAAGTGACTATCACCCTACAAGTTGCAAACTGCGCAAATGTCCACATACGAGAATGACAACAACTGCAGAACATTTTTGAATTTAAATTGTGAAGCTCGCCAGAAAATTTCATTGGATTGACTATAATCGATGTATTTAGTCTTTCTGGATATTTGATGAACGGTTGTTAAGCTGGCGACCATATTTCTGGGATAGTTGTTACTATCCCGTCTATAGCGACGAATATCAAGTACAGTGATTACCGCTACGTCCAAAGGCCGATCATATCCTATATTGTTGACAGGTAGTCTAAAAGCCTTCCGGGCATTGAGGTAAACTGAGTATCTTGTGAATATTCGCGTATTTATGTTCCATGAGCAGAAGCAATATGTTAACATTTGTGTTCGATTCTTTTGTACCAACACGGCATGCGAGTAGTAACGGTTCCATATGTTTTTTAAAGTAGTCCGCTCCAAATAGTCTGGTAACGAAGGGTCAAAATTTAAAAGTTATTTCTTGAATATGATCTCTTTTAAAAATGACCTATTTTATAGCGTAACTGATCAGCATCCTAATACTGAAAAGAAAATAGGGGGTCACCTCACTGGATTTTTCGACATATTCGATCAAAATCACAACCATATACCTAAAACGACAAATTTTTGTGGCACTTTTGCAAAAAAAAAAAATCCATATTCACATTTTGCATTATGTTTTCCATACGAACGGATGCGGTGACTCCCTATTTTCTTCTCAGTTTTAGGATCCCTATTAAATATGTCATTTTGAAGCTCTTGATTATGTTGATACAGTTTTTTATATATAAAAAACTCTGACCCCTCCTTACCTTACTGTTTGGAGCGGACTACCTCAAAAGTCAATGAACGAAATACCTACTGGGCGCGAAGGGCAAGTACGTAATACTGTAGATCAAGCAAATCATGATATCACGCTATTGTGGGATCACGATCTTCAACAATCTCCGATCAGCTAGAAAATCACTGTGCCAGAGCAATTCCCAACGAGACCACAAACTCGAGCGATCTAGCCCAAAATCTGACCTTAAGGTGATTTTCCTCGACGGTACATGACCACAAACGTTATAGTACTACCCTGATGATACACTATCATTATCTGAAGCACAGAAGATGACCAGCTCATGCCGATCATGCACTTCTTCATTCATTATGACTTACAATCTTCATCGCAAAGCTTCTATATGCTGCTAATAAATTCCAGAAAATTGTCATTTTCGTCTGTTATAATGGTCGGAGTAATAGCTTTGTGTGCTGTTCTTTCATTTCTGTGACAGTGCTAAAAGTTGACGATGTTCTTACAATTACCATGTCATGATCACCTCAGGGCTGGCGATATATGTCCATTTTCAAGGGTTGTGCTCGATTTCAGACCGCGCAAACCCTTGAAAATGGACAAACTTGTGCCATCAAACCTTAGGACATGTACATGTCACCAGCCATGGTGGCATGTGTGTCTGACTTTCCTCTCATTATCCGTAATAACACTTCATGCTTTCAGCAGTCCTATTGCCCACGCCACACTTTCACTGTCCCAAGATATACACGGACATATTTATCGGCAACTAAAAATTAACCAAGGAGTAGCCTATTTACGATCCTTGCTCGCAGTACCTTGGCACATCAAATATCGGGGGTAATTCACTGAATACATGGACAGTGTTCAGCGACTCTTCTCTCCTACATAGTTTAGGCAATAACTAACCATACATGTATATAGCAGCATGTATAGTTATTGAGGTTGTAAATAAAAGTGCCCATCAAACTCGTAGTCTGCTTTAGTCGCGAAAATCCAGTGGACGAGTGTGTTCGATTTGCTGTAGTATAATTTTGTACGCCATACATTAAATAAAATTGGTAAAGTCGCGTCACAATAATATTATATATCCTGATACAATCTTCAAAATCTTCTCTTTTTACGAAATAATAAGCAGTGTCTGGCTGAGATAACAAGAGGCGTGTTTTATAAGGAAAATTACATTCATATTACATAATTTACATTTTTCAAAAAATACATTACATATAGTGCGGAACCCTGACAGAGCAAGCCCTCCGTTGTGGATATATTTATTCCCCTTATATATGACACTCAATCACATCCCATCGAATGTCACGAACTTACATAGGTGTCCCTCCAAAATGAAACATATATCATTTTGAAACAGAAACAAACTGAAAGAAACTGAATATAACTACCCAAATAGGCATCACATCACTGGCAACTGATGACCCCTGAGGTCAGGTGTTACAGTTTTGTGTGGATGCTCACCGATAAGTCATATCGATTTCAAAATGCCTAACATACACCAAAGACCAATAACAAAATGGTCTGGCTTCAAAAGTCATCGTCAAAAATATACATCCATTCCAGGAAAAGTGTCTCTCTAATGTCTATCGTTATAGAATGTATACAATCTATCTAGCCCACATTGAAGCGTTTGCAAGTTTAATCTACATTCACAGATATTTGTCAGCTGAATTAAGCTGAGAGACCAATATAAACCCAGACCAATGCAATTAATCTGAAGGGAATAATTCTCGAGGAGGGAATGATTAAACCGACAATTTTGTGCCACACACACAATGGTAGATGCCATCTGACACATGAAATATGTTTTTGTCACTCAGTCAGTTGTACCCATAACCTGTGAGTCTGTCATTTCAGATAAATACCTCCCTGATTCAATCAAAGAAATACCTCCCCCAGCAGCTACTAATAAAAACACAAAATCAACCTGTGGAATCGGTGTCATGAACGGTATGTCAAAGTACAGTAAAAAACATCTCACTATTCATTGCTCGGTGAATACTGAAGCATGATATAGTGCGAAACTGGCAGATACATCTTTACAAAGGAATGCAGCATCAAACGGGAAAAGTTGGTGTCTCACATGGCTACTCTACTGGTGAGTTGTCCAGTGTGTGCTCTGGTTTATTGTTGAATAGCAGGACCATTCTCAGAATGTTGATGTTAATTACATGTACATCTCCATCCCCTCAGAATGGCTGTCCATCGTTATGTACAACAATATAGTCATATTCATGATGATTGATTCACCAAACCTCGGCGCCTTATCAACATACTTTTCTGCGACCAGTCGGTGACTTCATTCATAAGCTTATCGTCTGGTACCGATTAGTTTAGGTTCGATCATTTTGTGCTTAGACATTGTGTGCACGATCTTGGTATTAATAAATGACTCATTCAATCGTTCATTACACGATTGATTCGTTTCCCATACACAGCGTACAACAGTAAGTAGGTAAATGCTATATGTTAGAAGAATGGATGAACGGGATTGATGGCAGCACGTGACACGAATGGCGAGAAAGGATTTGGAGTGAGCTCAATTGCAAGATAGGGAGCTGCAATCTACAGTGTATTCTACATATTGTGGATTACCTTGATATATGAATGTGTCAAAGATGAAATTGGGAGTATCCTTTATATTATATGTTTTATTTTTATAAATCAGATGAGTAAGTACCTCATATATCACCGCAAAAGTCACAGTTAAATTCTAGGAAACAATCTAGTTTCTAGTAAACACAATCTAATCTAGTAAACACAATTTACAAAAAACTATACGGAATGCTGCTTTGAATTGCAATTTCTAAACTGGCCTCGGACAGAATCAGGAGTTTAACAACAATATTCCAGAGAACGACTATTCCTCTGTAATGTTTGGTGGGAAAAATGTGCTAGTCATAACGAATGAAAAGGTGACATGGTCGGTTTTTGGATTTGTGTGAAACTAATCATCTTCTGGGTTTCAGATAAAGATATTTATGCCAATTAGATTTTGCTGGTCCTTAACTACTCTATTTTGTATTAATTTTCTTGGACTCAAAAGTTTATGGTTCGAAAAACTCCTTGCGTTACTCCTTGCGTGTCTATGATATCAAGCGTTACTCCCTGCGTGTCTATGATATCATTGTACGTTCGGATGACGAATGACAATAACGATATTGTTAATGAAAACAGGATATAAACTGGTGTGACAAGAATTTGTTTCCATAGTGATGCCATATCCACCAACCATTTGGATGGTTGAACAATACTCCTAATAATTACTCCTTACTCCTAACAATACTCCTCGTATGTGCAGGTGCTAATTTGAAACAGAATACGCGGATATATACAAATTACCTGTCAGAATGTCAGATTACCTCACATCCCGGAAGACTTTCAGACTACCTACCAACAGTATCGGATATGATATGTCTTTTCTGTTTTGACGCAGCAGTATTTACTGTATTTGATAGAAAATGCTATAGATGAGATGAGTTTGACAGTTTGACAGCCAACATACATATATCAATGATAATCAATTCAATCACATTAGTCTAATAAAGACTAATTCTATATGTCATATTAGGCATACATTGGGCTGATCCATTACACATCACTGGCCAACATGTTCGATTCTTTGTTTCAGGTACTGGTAGGTCACTAGCTCACCAACCGAGACGCGCATGTAGGGGTTTGCACTAACCAGAATGAAATGGTTCACACCATCTCTAAAATGCCCCACGCCAACCCCCCCCCCCCCCCCTTAATACTTGATTCTCAGAAATACTATATGAGACAAGGCTGTCTATATCAGTTATTCTGTTTTATTTAGATATAACCGTATACGATCAACTTGCATCACATTTATGACTATTGTTTACATGTTCACATCAGATACACTAAAGCCATTCACATTGTTCAGTGATAGACGTTCTGATAAAAATAGGAGAAATGTACATGTATGAAAATTGAACTGGAAAGCATCTGGTTAACTTCCATTTGAACACATGGCACTGAAAATGAATTCAATGAACTCAATGAAGTCAACCAACTGACCCTGTGTGTCTATGATATCATTGTACGTTCGGATGACGAATGACAATAACGATATTGTTAATGAAAACAGGATATAAACTGGTGTGACAAGAATTTGTTTCCATAGTGATGCCATATCCACCAACCATTTGGATGGTTGAACAATACTCCTAATAATTACTCCTTACTCCTAACAATACTCCTCGTATGTGCAGGTGCTAATTTGAAACAGAATACGCGGATATATACAAATTACCTGTCAGAATGTCAGATTACCTCACATCCCGGAAGACTTTCAGACTACCTACCAACAGTATCGGATATGATATGTCTTTTCTGTTTTGACGCAGCAGTATTTACTGTATTTGATAGAAAATGCTATAGATGAGATGAGTTTGACAGTTTGACAGCCAACATACATATATCAATGATAATCAATTCAATCACATTTTTTGGGCAAACCTCACAATATAAATTCAGGCACATTTCTCTGTTGTTATGACGAGTCACTATTATACCCGAGAACTTTTGCAGTCTGCAATTCAATGATCGTTGATACCATTAATGTATATTTTGATGCAATTGTGTGTTTAACATTCATATAAGAATTGGTCTATTTTTTCACCAAGGTAACAAGGACCAATGTACCCACGCATCTTGAAACTCACACTAACCTCAACAATCTGCCACTGTGGTCCTTGAACTGTCGAGTTCATCAATTATGCAGAGCTGAGTATGACCGATTGGTGAGGGTCAGACACTTGGGGTATCTTTGGTTCCGCTAGTTGAGGGATGAGCAACATCCTGTGTTTCGACTTGTCAAGGTATGTGCGTGCATTGCTTTGACCTTCACAGTCAATGCACACACTCCAAGATGTAACTCGGCAGTTGAGAAGCTACGATTGTGGTTGGCATGAATTTTACCCACTGATGGAATGATATCATTTGAACCAAAGCTGTGCTAAATAAAGACTAATAAAGACTAATTCTATATGTCATATTAGGCATACATTGGGCTGATCCATTACACATCACTGGCCAACATGTTCGATTCTTTGTTTCAGGTACTGGTAGGTCACTAGCTCACCAACCGAGACGCGCATGTAGTGGTTTGCGCCAGCCAGAATGAAATGCTTCACACCATCTCTAAAATGCCCCCACGTCATGTCACCAGCCATGGTGGCATGTGTGTCTGACTTTCCTCTCATTATCGGTAATAACACTTCATGCTTTCAGCAGTCCTATTGCCCACGCCACACTTTCACTGTCCCAAGATATACACGGACATATTTATCGGCAACTAAAAATTAACCAAGGAGTAGCCTATTTACGATCCTTGCTCGCAGTACCTTGGCACATCAAATATCGGGGGTAATTCACTGAATACATGGACAGTGTTCAGCGACTCTTCTCTCCTACATAGTTTAGGCAATAACTAACCATACATGTATATAGCAGCATGTATAGTTATTGAGGTTGTAAATAAAAGTGCCCATCAAACTCGTAGTCTGCTTTAGTCGCGAAAATCCAGTGGACGAGTGTGTTCGATTTGCTGTAGTATAATTTTGTATGCCATACATTAAATAAAATTGGTAAAGTCGCGTCACAATAATATTATATATCCTGATACAATCTTCAAAATCTTCTCTTTTTACGAAATAATAAGCAGTGTCTGGCTGAGATAACAAGAGGCGTGTTTTATAAGGAAAATTACATTCATATTACATAATTTACATTTTTCAAAAAATACATTACATATAGTGCGGAACCCTGACAGAGCAAGCCCTCCGTTGTGGATATATTTATTCCCCTTATATATGACACTCAATCACATCCCATCGAATGTCACGAACTTACATAGGTGTCCCTCCAAAATGAAACATATATCATTTTGAAACAGAAACAAACTGAAAGAAACTGAATATAACTACCCAAATAGGCATCACATCACTGGCAACTGATGACCCCTGAGGTCAGGTGTTACAGTTTTGTGTGGATGCTCACCGATAAGTCATATCGATTTCAAAATGCCTAACATACACCAAAGACCAATAACAAAATGGTCTGGCTTCAAAAGTCATCGTCAAAAATATACATCCATTCCAGGAAAAGTGTCTCTCTAATGTCTATCGTTATAGAATGTATACAATCTATCTAGCCCACATTGAAGCGTTTGCAAGTTTAATCTACATTCACAGATATTTGTCAGCTGAATTAAGCTGAGAGACCAATATAAACCCAGACCAATGCAATTAATCTGAAGGGAATAATTCTCGAGGAGGGAATGATTAAACCGACAATTTTGTGCCACACACACAATGGTAGATGCCATCTGACACATGAAATATGTTTTTGTCACTCAGTCAGTTGTACCCATAACCTGTGAGTCTGTCATTTCAGATAAATACCTCCCTGATTCAATCAAAGAAATACCTCCCCCAGCAGCTACTAATAAAAACACAAAATCAACCTGTGGAATCGGTGTCATGAACGGTATGTCAAAGTACAGTAAAAAACATCTCACTATTCATTGCTCGGTGAATACTGAAGCATGATATAGTGCGAAACTGGCAGATACATCTTTACAAAGGAATGCAGCATCAAACGGGAAAAGTTGGTGTCTCACATGGCTACTCTACTGGTGAGTTGTCCAGTGTGTGCTCTGGTTTATTGTTGAATAGCAGGACCATTCTCAGAATGTTGATGTTAATTACATGTACATCTCCATCCCCTCAGAATGGCTGTCCATCGTTATGTACAACAATATAGTCATATTCATGATGATTGATTCACCAAACCTCGGCGCCTTATCAACATACTTTTCTGCGACCAGTCGGTGACTTCATTCATAAGCTTATCGTCTGGTACCGATTAGTTTAGGTTCGATCATTTTGTGCTTAGACATTGTGTGCACGATCTTGGTATTAATAAATGACTCATTCAATCGTTCATTACACGATTGATTCGTTTCCCATACACAGCGTACAACAGTAAGTAGGTAAATGCTATATGTTAGAAGAATGGATGAACGGGATTGATGGCAGCACGTGACACGAATGGCGAGAAAGGATTTGGAGTGAGCTCAATTGCAAGATAGGGAGCTGCAATCTACAGTGTATTCTACATATTGTGGATTACCTTGATATATGAATGTGTCAAAGATGAAATTGGGAGTATCCTTTATATTATATGTTTTATTTTTATAAATCAGATGAGTAAGTACCTCATATATCACCGCAAAAGTCACAGTTAAATTCTAGGAAACAATCTAGTTTCTAGTAAACACAATCTAATCTAGTAAACACAATTTACAAAAAACTATACGGAATGCTGCTTTGAATTGCAATTTCTAAACTGGCCTCGGACAGAATCAGGAGTTTCACAACAATATTCCAGAGAAAACGACTATTCCTCTGTAATGTTTGGTGGGAAAAATGTGCAAGTCATAACGAATGAAAAGGTGACATGGTCGGTTTTTGGATTTGTGTGAAACTAATCATCTTCTGGGTTTCAGATAAAGATATTTATGCCAATTAGATTTTGCTGGTCCTTAACTACTCTATTTTGTATTAATTTTCTTGGACTCAAAAGTTTATGGTTCGAAAAACTCCTTGCGTTACTCCTTGCGTGTCTATGATATCAAGCGTTACTCCCTGCGTGTCTATGATATCATTGTACGTTCGGATGACGAATGACAATAACGATATTGTTAATGAAAACAGGATATAAACTGGTGTGACAAGAATTTGTTTCCATAGTGATGCCATATCCACCAACCATTTGGATGGTTGAACAATACTCCTAATAATTACTCCTTACTCCTAACAATACTCCTCGTATGTGCAGGTGCTAATTTGAAACAGAATACGCGGATATATACAAATTACCTGTCAGAATGTCAGATTACCTCACATCCCGGAAGACTTTCAGACTACCTACCAACAGTATCGGATATGATATGTCTTTTCTGTTTTGACGCAGCAGTATTTACTGTATTTGATAGAAAATGCTATAGATGAGATGAGTTTGACAGTTTGACAGCCAACATACATATATCAATGATAATCAATTCAATCACATTAGTCTAATAAAGACTAATTCTATATGTCATATTAGGCATACATTGGGCTGATCCATTACACATCACTGGCCAACATGTTCGATTCTTTGTTTCAGGTACTGGTAGGTCACTAGCTCACCAACCGAGACGCGCATGTAGGGGTTTGCACTAACCAGAATGAAATGGTTCACACCATCTCTAAAATGCCCCACGCCAACCCCCCCCCCCCCCCTTAATACTTGATTCTCAGAAATACTATATGAGACAAGGCTGTCTATATCAGTTATTCTGTTTTATTTAGATATAACCGTATACGATCAACTTGCATCACATTTATGACTATTGTTTACATGTTCACATCAGATACACTAAAGCCATTCACATTGTTCAGTGATAGACGTTCTGATAAAAATAGGAGAAATGTACATGTATGAAAATTGAACTGGAAAGCATCTGGTCAACTTCCATTTGAACACATGGCACTGAAAATGAATTCAATGAACTCAATGAAGTCAACCAACTGACCCTGTGTGTCTATGATATCATTGTACGTTCGGATGACGAATGACAATAACGATATTGTTAATGAAAACAGGATATAAACTGGTGTGACAAGAATTTGTTTCCATAGTGATGCCATATCCACCAACCATTTGGATGGTTGAACAATACTCCTAATAATTACTCCTTACTCCTAACAATACTCCTCGTATGTGCAGGTGCTAATTTGAAACAGAATACGCGGATATATACAAATTACCTGTCAGAATGTCAGATTACCTCACATCCCGGAAGACTTTCAGACTACCTACCAACAGTATCGGATATGATATGTCTTTTCTGTTTTGACGCAGCAGTATTTACTGTATTTGATAGAAAATGCTATAGATGAGATGAGTTTGACAGTTTGACAGCCAACATACATATATCAATGATAATCAATTCAATCACATTAGTCTAATAAAGACTAATTCTATATGTCATATTAGGCATACATTGGGCTGATCCATTACACATCACTGGCCAACATGTTCGATTCTTTGTTTCAGGTACTGGTAGGTCACTAGCTCACCAACCGAGACGCGCATGTAGGGGTTTGCACTAACCAGAATGAAATGGTTCACACCATCTCTAAAATGCCCCACGCCAACCCCCCCCCCCCCCCCCTTAATACTTGATTCTCAGAAATACTATATGAGACAAGGCTGTCTATATCAGTTATTCTGTTTTATTTAGATATAACCGTATACGATCAACTTGCATCACATTTATGACTATTGTTTACATGTTCACATCAGATACACTAAAGCCATTCACATTGTTCAGTGATAGACGTTCTGATAAAAATAGGAGAAATGTACATGTATGAAAATTGAACTGGAAAGCATCTGGTTAACTTCCATTTGAACACATGGCACTGAAAATGAATTCAATGAACTCAATGAAGTCAACCAACTGACCCTGTGTGTCTATGATATCATTGTACGTTCGGATGACGAATGACAATAACGATATTGTTAATGAAAACAGGATATAAACTGGTGTGACAAGAATTTGTTTCCATAGTGATGCCATATCCACCAACCATTTGGATGGTTGAACAATACTCCTAATAATTACTCCTTACTCCTAACAATACTCCTCGTATGTGCAGGTGCTAATTTGAAACAGAATACGCGGATATATACAAATTACCTGTCAGAATGTCAGATTACCTCACATCCCGGAAGACTTTCAGACTACCTACCAACAGTATCGGATATGATATGTCTTTTCTGTTTTGACGCAGCAGTATTTACTGTATTTGATAGAAAATGCTATAGATGAGATGAGTTTGACAGTTTGACAGCCAACATACATATATCAATGATAATCAATTCAATCACATTTTTTGGGCAAACCTCACAATATAAATTCAGGCACATTTCTCTGTTGTTATGACGAGTCACTATTATACCCGAGAACTTTTGCAGTCTGCAATTCAATGATCGTTGATACCATTAATGTATATTTTGATGCAATTGTGTGTTTAACATTCATATAAGAATTGGTCTATTTTTTCACCAAGGTAACAAGGACCAACGTACCCACGCATCTTGAAACTCACACTAACCTCAACAATCTGCCACTGTGGTCCTTGAACTGTCGAGTTCATCAATTATGCAGAGCTGAGTATGACCGATTGGTGAGGGTCAGACACTTGGGGTATCTTTGGTTCCGCTAGTTGAGGGATGAGCAACATCCTGTGTTTCGACTTGTCAAGGTATGTGCGTGCGTTGCTTTGACCTTCACAGTCAATGCACACACTCCAAGATGTAACTCGGCAGTTGAGAAGCTACGATTGTGGTTGGCATGAATTTTACCCACTGATGGAATGATATCATTTGAACCAAAGCTGTGCTAAATAAAGACTAATAAAGACTAATTCTATATGTCATATTAGGCATACATTGGGCTGATCCATTACACATCACTGGCCAACATGTTCGATTCTTTGTTTCAGGTACTGGTAGGTCACTAGCTCACCAACCGAGACGCGCATGTAGTGGTTTGCGCCAGCCAGAATGAAATGCTTCACACCATCTCTAAAATGCCCCCACGTCAACCCCCAACCCCCTTAGTACTTGATTTTCAAAAATAGTATATGAGACAAGGCTGTCTATATTATTTATTCTGTTTTATTTAGATATAACCGTACACGATCAACTTGCATCACATTTATGACTATTGTGTACATGTTCGCATAATATACACTATAGACATTCACATTTTTCAGTGATAGATGTTCTGATAAAAATAGGAGAAATGTACAGGTATGAAAATTGAACTGGAAAGCATCTGGTTAGCTTCCATCTGAACACATGGCACTGAAAATGAACTCAATGAAGTTTGAACATAACGTTTGAGTACATTATGTGAATGATACCAACTGAACCTGAATCAAAATTGAAAAAGAAAAAAAAACTTTGGTGGTAATTATTGATTGATTCTGCAATTTAAGATGACTGCCGTATATCATCTCCACAATTCTACAGACATGGGTTGATATGGAACTTGTCATTGTAAAGCACCCTGTGGGAACTTCATCTGTGGATTAGTCACATGAGAGTCTAAATGCCAAAGTCTGACATACAATCGACTCCAACCAAATATCTCCATCGACCGCCAAAGTCGTCCTTGGTGTCTCCTGTGGGATAGACGAAGCAGCAGATTGAAATCATTCTACGATAGAATGTCACTGGTAATTGAATAGTTTGGATGTCTCTCTGGTTTGGTGGATTCTTAGAATGTGACTAGACCCATGGTATTAACTTCTTTCGTCCGATCATTTGATGTTATGTGAGGTATGTTCAATATAATGCAATACATTAAATATGATGCCATAATATCATCTATACTCCGAATAGCATGGTAACACTTGGCATTGTACATTGCAGCTCGCATGTCCATATCGTGTGGATTTACTCTTGTTTCTTGTCCTTCGTGTAATCTGTTGTCACTGATCCCGTTCTCCTACTAGTCCGTCGAGTGAGATCATGTACTTGCAACTGTATGGAATGTTGATGAGCATGGATGAAAATTAACGATTGGAAACTAAAATACTCTCAAAGCCCCAGAGGACAAGACACCGGCACACATTCCATGAGACACAAACATTTGACATCTGGTTCTGGAGTTCACTGTCATGATATCTTCAATTATCCTTGATATTTTTGTCAGCCTGGAATTTGCCTCGTGGCGAAAATTGCTTCAATACTCATCACACAACTAATTTGTTGGAGACAGGATTAATGTCAAATTTATTGAGGCTTTTTGGATGAATAACAGATATTCGAGATCAAACATTGAATATTTTAGCGATTTGACAAGCAATGAGATTTATACTACTAGGTTCGCCATGTATCATCTTCAGTTCACTGTGCTATATACATCTACCTCAAAATTAGCACCCAGAGCGAGTAATCGATGGAAGAACTTCACATCTGGGTGCAAACTGTCTTGGTTCCTCTGTGATTTAACATGGACCAGATATAAGTAGTGGGACGGAACACTGTCATTATCGATTTCTACCGCCACTACACCTCTCACGGGCACACTTGTAACCATGATTCCTTGTAGCTTTGTAGTGTAGCCAAGGATCTTTCTGCTGTAGAAAGATCCTTGGTGGAACCCTCAGCCCATTTCTATTCCCTTGTTTCATATTTTTCTTGATTATTTTTTTCACTCTGGTTTGGATATGGCCGGCGATATATGTTTAACCATAGAGTCCTTAGCCACCCTAATTTTATATGGTTGATAATAATTTGTTAAAAATTTAATAAGAATTTCGATTTGTTGCATTCATTTCTTCACATTGAAGCACAACTTACTCTAGTATACTGATGTACCCGTAAGTATCATCAAACTATGACAGTGAAAATCTCCCGAAGGATGGTTTATTCATGGATTAGCCATGAGAGGCTCAGAATATTGCAGTCTGACATGCGATCTTTTGTTCTGATTATCTATACCGGGTCGTTGGGTTGTCCTTGACGTGTCCTCTGGGATATTGTCTGGAAACGTTCCGATAAACGTTCTACCATTTACAAAATCCTTCCATCAAACGTTATTAAGATATGCTTAATATTAAATCATTTTGATGCAATCTGATGATCTTTGTACCCGTGAAGGGAATTGTGCTGGGAGTCAAGATATTCAGTTATTTGTATTTCAAATAATCAAACATATAGAACAAAACTATCTAATCCTAACATTAATACTATTTCATTCCAAATCAGTCTAAATGTGACTGTAGTTGCATTATTATAGCTTACAAAATACTTCGGTTGGGTCAGTTGTACTACAACCAGTGACAAATGATGACAACTGTATCTGCTAAAAGATTTCTTGTGAACGAAATCTGAGGGGTGATGTAAAAATAGGAGAAATGTACAGGAATGAAAATTGAACTGGAAAACATCTGGTTAGCTTCCATCTGAACACATGGCACTGAAAATGAACTCAATGAAGTTTGAACATAACGTTTGAGTACATTATGTGAATGATACCAACTGAACCTGAATCAAAATTGAAAAAGAAAAAACAACTTTGGTGTAATTATTGATTAATTCTGCAATTTAAGATGACTGCCGTATATCATCTCCACAAATCTACAGACATGGGTTGATATGGAACTTGTCATTGTAAAGCACCCTGTGGGAACTTCATCTGTGGATTAGTCACATGAGAGTCTAAATGCCAAAGTCTGACATACAATCGACTCCAACCAAATATCTCCATCGACCGCCAAAGTCGTCCTTGGTGTCTCCTGTGGGATAGACGAAGCAGCAGATTGAAATCATTCTACGATAGAATGTCACTGGTAATTGAATAGTTTGGATGTCTCTCTGGTTTGGTGGATTCTTAGAATGTGACTAGACCCATGGTATTAACTTCTTTCGTCCGATCATTTGATTTTATGTGAGGTATGTTCAATATAATGCAATACATTAAATATGATGCCATAATATCATCTATACTCCGAATAGCATGGTAACACTTGGCATTGTACATTGCAGCTCGCATGTCCATATCGTGTGGATTTACTCTTGTTTCTTGTCCTTCGTGTAATCTGTTGTCACTGATCCCGTTCTCCTACGAGTCCGTCGAGTGAGATCATGTACTTGCAACTGTATGGAATGTTGATGAGCATGGATGAAAATTAACGATTGGAAACTAATATACTCTCAAAGCCCCAGAGGACAAGACACCGGCACACATTCCATCAGACAAAAACATTTGCCATCTGGTTCTGGAGTTCACTGTCATGATATCTTCAATTATCCTTGATATTTCTGTCAGCCTGGAGTTTGCCTCGTGGCGAAAATTGCTTCAATACTCATCACACAACTAATTTGTTGGAGACAGGATTAATGTCAAACTTATTGAGGCTTTTTGGATGAATAATAGATATTCGAGATCAAACATTGAATATTTTAGCGATTTGACAAGCAATGAGATTTACACTACTAGGTTCGCCATGTATCATCTTCAGTTCACTGTGCTATATACATCTACCTCAAAATTAGCACCCAGAGCGAGTAATCGATGGAAGAACTTCACATCTGGGTGCAAACTGTCTTGGTTCCTCTGTGATTTAACATGGACCAGATATAAGTGGTGGGACGGAACACTGTCATTATCGATTTCTACCGCCACTACACCTCTCATGGGCACACTTGTAACCATGATTCCTTGTAGCTTTGTAGTATAACCAAGGATCTTTCTGCTGTAGAATGATCCTTGGTGGAACCCTCAGCGCATTTCTATTCCCTTGTTTCATATTTTTCTTGATTATTTTTTTCACTCTGGTTTGGATATGGCCGGCGATATATGTTTAACCATAGAGTCCTTAGCCACCCTAATTTTATATGGTTGATAATAATTTGTTAAAAATTTAATAAGAATTTCGATTTGTTGCATTTTCATTTCTTCACATTGAAGCACAACTTACTCTAGTATACTGATGTACCCGTAAGTATCATCAAACTATGACAGTGAAAATCTCCCGAAGGATGGTTTATTCATGGATTAGCCATGAGAGGCTCAGAATATTGCAGTCTGACATGCGATCTTTTGTTCTGATTATCTATACCGGGTCGTTGGGTTGTCCTTGACGTGTCCTCTGGGATATTGTCTGGAAACGTTCCGATAAACGTTCTACCATTTACAAAATCCTTCCATCAAACGTTATTAAGATATGCTTAATATTAAATCATTTTGATGCAATCTGATGATCTTTGTACCCGTGAAGGGAATTGTGCTGGGAGTCAAGATATTCAGTTATTTGTATTTCAAATAATCAAACATATAGAACAAAACTATCTAATCCTAACATTAATACTATTTCATTCCAAATCAGTCTAAATGTGACTGTAGTTGCATTATTATAGCTTACAAAATACTTCGGTTGGGTCAGTTGTACTACAACCAGTGACAAATGATGACAACTGTATCTGCTAAAAGATTTCTTGTGAACGAAATCTGAGGGGTGATCTTTCTGAATTATATATTATCACCATCATTCTAGCCTGTAATCATTGCGATCAGCATATATGAACATAACAAAAGAGGAAGGGGTGACTTTTATTGTATATCAAGTTCAAATGTTATACCGAAACTCAATCATCACATCAGTGGGTAGATCGACTGAGCAATAGTCCCGTGAGATTTCAAATGCTGCGGTCTGATATACAATCCATCGCATTTAAATGTCATTATCAGTCTCTGTCCTAGACTGTGATGGGTCTCGGGGGAGGCTGGCTGCAAACCTTCAGATAACCCAGGATTTTACTAGTGTGAGGAATGCCATATTCTGTAATTTTTGTTATTTAAGCCGTATAACCCAGTAAAAATGGGCCTAACTTTATTTTTATCAATATTGCAATGATTTGTTGAATATTAACAATGTATAAACGACAGGACTGTGGAAAATAAACAATGACGTGCCGTGTATAAATATCTCATTTAAGCCCGCATATAACCGTTCTGCATAATTTTCCTCATGCGCGCCGGTCGTTCTGGCACATGGAAAGTCGGAATTCGACAGTTCGAAGCGATACTATTTATAGAACACAAGGAATGCGAATAGGAAGATGCATCTATTGAGGTGAAACTGATTGTTGGTTACTAGTATCCTACTTTGCTCATTGTGACCTAAATATTGATCAAAAGAGTAATGATGTGATCTGTTTCGGGCCTAATGATCATTTAAGCATGGTACAAAGCTCATTTATAAATGAACTCTGACCATGCTTGAATGATCATTACGCCCTTACCAGATCAGATTATTGGTATATTCAAAATATTGGTATGAATTCAATTTCAGTCTCCGCCCCAGTGCTTGAATTCCAATGCGTTTGATATTCATAATCTCACAACAGAAATAGTGATGGTAATGTTGGACGAGTATCTATTAATTTCACTAATTGGTCATTGATTTATGGAAATACGAAATACATATATTGTGTAAAATGGCATGAGAGGCGGATATGTACAGGTAACATGTGTCAATCGACGAAATTAAAAAAACATCATAATTCATAAAATGAAAACATGTATTAACTATTTCTGTATCAACACACTAGTTATTCTAGTATTATTTCAGTGTAATGTCAAAAGATAAAATCCCCCAAAACGAAGTGACCTTTGCTGACATTCACATAAAGTGCAAATATTATTGTCCTTACATGTAATCACGTTCTGCACTAACATGTAATTTTAATTTCACTTTGCCATACATGGTTGATGTATTGTCGCTAAATAATCCCAAGTTTGGTGATTACTAGTATTTGGATGTCATATATCCTAAGGAACTTGGGATACTACAGACTCCGCTAATTTTTCCAACTATCTAGACCTGAGATTGGAGATTGATAATGATTCTAACCTGTCAACTAGATTATATGACAAACGTGATGATTTCAATTTTTCCATAGTCAATTTCCCTTTTCTAAGCAGCAACATTCCTATGTCACCGGCATATAGTGTGCTTATTTCTCAACTTATACGCTATTCCAGAGCTAGTTGCAAATATTATGAGGACTTTGTCTATCGAAGTGCCCAGCTAGTCTCTAAACTGCTGCGACAAGGATATGTTTGTCCAAGACCTCTAGCTGCGTTTAAGAAATTCTATGGACGTCATCATGATCTGGTTGATAAATACAGCAAATCCATGTCTGCCATGCAACTAGATCTATTTTCATCTATTTTAACTAGATCTTTTTAGATTATAATTAGATCTTTTTTACCTAGATCTATTCTCATGGTAATTTTGGTGAATTCATGACGGGTGCCACTAGTGGGGCAGGAAATGCTCACTCTTTCCGGAACACCTGAGTTCACCTCCTCATGGCCATTTTTGGGGGTTCATGAGTTCCCCTGTCATTTTTGTTTTCTCTCACTTCGTAAGCCTGATATGACTTTCTGTCCCCGGACTATGAGATTGGATAACGGACCCTGTTTTGTTTGCTCGGAATACTTAATACTGGGTATTGATTCCACGTCTATAACAAGTGTTTGGAATGGTACATTCAATAACTGACATCATCTATCGTGTACAATTAACCTCTAATTCTTCGAATACCTCTTGTGGTCACATAATGACTTTCCCTTTTGTCTTGGATGTGTTTCTCATGAAACAAACAGGAATACTGAATACCCCACGTGACGGGACAACGACATCATCCACAAAATGAGGCCTGAAATCAACGACAAAAACATCATGAAACGGAACAATGATGGAAACCGCATGATAATACATAAGATAGATGATACTCGGGGATTAAACTTCAGACCATAGTCTGATGGTAACGTGGCGTGGCTACCATTGGTAAGACAAGTCATAGGGAAGCACCAAGTAATTGTGATAATTATCGTGTTCCGTAGTCGACAGACACGTATCCAAAGTATGTTTTCGAATTACGTTCTGTTCGAGGGGATCTGGGATCATACAACCACCTGTTCGTTTTGTCAGGAAATTTCCACGCCGTCCAAGTTCATAACGGGATCAATTAAAGCAGCATTGGCATAGCAGTAATTAATTGCCAGCATA
This sequence comes from Terebella lapidaria, assembly GCA_949152475.1. Classification (NCBI taxonomy): domain Eukaryota; kingdom Metazoa; phylum Annelida; class Polychaeta; order Terebellida; family Terebellidae; genus Terebella; species Terebella lapidaria. The sequence continues at coordinate 22,082,383 of OX424558.1, read as the reverse complement.
CCATTTCAGATATTTGCTCTGAAGTTTAAGTCCACTCCAAAATCACTCTGAAAGTGCAAATATTATTGTCCTTACTTTCTCGGGTTCAAGAAGAACTTCAAGAACTGCCACTGCGCTCCGAGTATTGACTCTACCAAGCTGAGGGGCGAACATTTTGAGGCGATAGTATTTTAGGTGCCCAAATTACAGCCTCGCGAATCATTTCCATTATTGAAATTGTCGAGTTATCATTGGATTTGATTGAGCCCTTGGAATTGCAATAGCTGTCTTTGTCACACATTATTATCCAATGTTGAACTTGCGTAGCTACCAATCATACTTCTATCGACTCATCAACTTACACAAAGAGAACACCAATCCAGCAAAGCATCGTCTACGCATACTAGGTGCAATTGCAAAAATACCTCTTAAACAATGGTACAGCTGAATGACGATGGTGATTTCGAAATTTAGTTATTTTGCTTTAGGTGTTATTTCCTCTGGTTCCACATCAGATTGTGCTAATTAATACATCTGATTACATCTGATTAATCACTGTCCCGTCTCTTGATTGTGTTTTACTTTGTAGAAACACAAAGAACAACCACACTATAATATCAGTTGTTTATGTTGTGTTTAGTGCCACAATGTGCATTTGTTTGATCTAAAAGTATTGCCTTGTCCCAATGATACTTTTGCGATTCATCAGTAGCACAGGAGAAGCAATATCTCTGGGCGATGTTGTATTGGTCTAGGGAATTGCTGACCCAATCACATGTGAATTCAGAGTTAATCCGGTAATGATCGATGTTTTCTATCGACATGCTCATTCCCTGCTATTGCGTGGCGATGCGCCTCTATAGATCTGATCACATTGCCCGGGTTCCGAGGCGATTGTTGTCGCTCTTGTAATGAGATTACTAAGCAGCCCATTTGCTGCTTCTGTTTGCTCTTGTAAAACGACTGAGTAAATCACGCCTATTGGATACTGCAAGATCCGCTTCTGTTCTCCATTTGTAAATAAATGTCCACGTGCAATTACACGTACTTGGGAGGTCAAGAGATCCACTGACGTGAATGAGGGTATAAATGGTGTTATTCAGTTGACCTTTGCATTCCTATGTTTCGGTGTCATCACTTCAAAGACGATCATACATGTCTCGTATGACATATGGACGACGCAGATTTTTTTCAATATCTAATTCTTGAAACATCTATCGCTTACTAGTATTGTCCATTCCATGTCCCTCATAGTTGAAAATGTATCATTATCTTGCTGGTATGATCTATCTGTCTGTACTACAATTCCTACTTCTCCAGCATATGGTGTGTTTGTCTCAGAACTTATATGCTATTCCGGAGCTAGCTGCAGATACGTGGACTGTGCTCGCCCAGCTATTCCCTAAACTGCTGCGACAAGGATATGATACGCTAAGACTAGGAGCTGCGTTTGAGAAATTATATGGACGATCTCGACGTGGTTGATGAGTACGTCAAACCTGTATGCAGCAGGACTTCATGACAGATGCCACAAGTGGGACAGGAATTGCTCACTAAACTTCTTATGTCCAAAATATGTAAGTTCATGAAGTTTCATAAAAATTTTCTCGACTTTACTTGACCTGAGTATTGGTTCCATGTTTTTTGTGGTAATAATTATGCTAAGGTTCAACGATTTTAAACCTTCCTTGCGTATCCTGTTGGTAACTTTTTGGCACAAAGCCATGGTTTTAGAACGATCGTCCTTCTTTGAACACAGATAATTCTTGTGTTATATACGTCCGAATTACCAGGACAGTGAAGTGGCTAGACATTTGCCTAGTTACTAACCATTGGACAGTGTGGCTGATCCATCATATGGAGACACAGTCAGGGTCTGGAGCCGGTGATGTATGGATGGACTCCAGCCATCAATCAATTAGTATGTCATTACCATTTCAATACATGATCAATACATGTATGGTGCTTAACAACCATCATGGGTCAGTGTTATGCATCTTGTGATCTATTGTCCACATATATTCTAGATGTTCAATAATACAGGTTTTCTTCTCTCAGACTATTTGCCTGTGTTTCATGATATGATACTCATCATGGACATTTGTTCTGTATGAATGACCACCGACTGTCATCCCAGCTCATTATATCGGGACATCGCTCCAGGCTCATTGCCATTTGTATGTGGGTTTAGACCAGCAAACGTCTGTTGGGCAGTGGTGAACATTGCAGAAGTCACCAGTTATATCGCGGTACATGAACGACATCCTCCTGGCTCGACGTTGTGCTGCAATGCCTGCATATTATTACCTTGTAGCGACACAAAGTCTAGACTTTTGTTTCATGTGTTTGCCTATCCACCCAGTTTATTCTTGGGTAGAAGGATATTGGGCATCTAACAAAATCTGGTGTTATCATTTCAATGGTGGTCTTACCATGAAACGTCCAAAAACGAAAAAGCTGAAACCAGGAAGACACTTTCATGATAAATTCCACAGGTACATGTATGTCAACCACGAATCTCAAGTTCCATGAATTTCTAAGTTCCACGAGGATATGAAGAGGTTTCAAGAGTGTCGCCAGACAGTATTTTCAGATGTTTTGATTGTCAAACCCAGAATCTATGATTCTGGATCATACATTTCCCAGTCAATTATTGCGTCGCTTCCGATTTTGACATCACTTCGATGTCATGGAGGGTTTGGAAAATTCGACTTGTAAACTATGCTGCAGCATGGCGACAGACTAATGCCAATAACTTATTCAATTTCTTCATTTGATGAAAGTAATTCCTTTGATTCTTAACATCTGTATTATTAAATGATTTACTCATGCCTGTAAGAAGCCAGCCTATTTGAGGATTCCTTGATACTAATGTGAAGCTGTGGAAAGAATTTCCACATCTCACTGACTGCCACGCCAACAAAATCTATTCAACCTGATATATTCATAATTCATGACAACTTGAGCGAGATGATCTGAACTGAAAACAAAGTTGTGGGTGTATCGTTCCCCGGAGATTTAGTTGTAGTCTCACGGTTATTTTGTACGAACCAAAGTACACACGTGATGCGTGGCAATGTCCTTGAGTAATATGGCTACGTTTGTAGCGGGTTAACGGGCTCAAGATCATTTTTACTATACAATGCATTTCATAAATAAAGTCACTATTAATAAAGTGAACAATGCCATACTGGTGAACTCATGGTATTCATACAATCAAAACATTTGTTGCAGCTGGTGGAACCTCTGTTGATTGGCTGATTTGTAATCACGCTTTTGTAATCAGACCTTAAAAAAATATTTTAAAAAATACAAAAAAAACACGCAGAAATAATCTAACAAAGAGTCAGTGTGGCCTAGGATTCTTAATAAAAGGCATCTGGTATCACCAAAATTGGAAAATCCATCGATCTCAGCTGTCTACAGATTATAAAATCGATAATGTGTAATAATTCAAGGGCACGATTGTTTTATGACCACGTATTACATACTAATGTGAATCACCCTCCGTATTTGGTTACCAGGAGCAAAGATTGTGTGCTCAAAATATAAAATTCGGTTCCTGAAATATCTGTGTATGACAAATATGCAAGCAAAATGGAAATTAAGATTAAATATAGTTCAGACGAACCAGAAGGCTTATCTGACAGTATCCGTCAACTCTTATTAAGCAGGGATCCATATGAGAGTCATGTGCTTAATATGTTGTTCTGTCCATTTTAGTGGTTGTGATGTATTTGTGTCTGACGATGTTTTTATGTCATGTGTTTTATTGTACTCTTCTTTTGAAGGCAATACATTATTATTATTATTATTATATAATAATAATAATAATGATAATAATAATCATCAGATTTTATTTAACGACGGTCCATGTTGATAGGCAATTCTGCCTGTCTTCCCCATCGGGTGACAATTTAGGATTTGGAAAGCACATTCGCATGGAGAAACCATTGCATTGCCAGGATGAAAACTCCCCCTACTTTGTGCCAGTGACGGGGATCACTTACCGCCTCCGAGCTTCGTTGCTTCAAGAGCCACCGGTCCCGTCCGCTCGGCCAAAGAGGCGGTTGAAATATTATTTCAGAAATATCACTGGCGTTCAGTGTAATATCATAGGTTGAGGCTCAATTTAGTAGCTAACCATATATCCCAAAATGTTGTACCTTAGGTTTGCTAATGGTATCGTCAAAATCTAGTTTTACTGATGGTAATAGGTTGATACTCACATTCATAGCACTTCGCCGGTGTTACTGCTATTGGACGTTAAATGTGTCTTCGAGGATACCATCAACAGTAAAAACAACTATATTTTACACATTGTCCGCCCTTGATGAGCGTGTGTGTATCAGGTAGAACTATTTGGCTTTGTCTCGATTCCAATGGGATGTCTAGTTGCTTGCATGATGTTTCTCCAGAACCTTTCTCCAGAGAGTATATTACCTAATTTCGTACATGATACAACATAAAAAATGTGGTCCAAATCAGAGATACATGTGGTCCAAATCGAGATACATGTATTAATTTCATGTGGTCCAAATCCAGATACATGTATTAATTTCATTTTACATCATTTAATCAATTTGAAAGTTGACTAATTCATTTACTATCTATGATTGTTTGCCCAAATGTTTCGAAGAATATGATGTTAATTCTATTAGATATAATACATACATGACCATAATCTGGTCTACATTTCAGACAACTTCTATCACCATAAATATGACACAGGAAGCAATTTTTCTAATACCGGTTCAATGGTGAGTCAGTGAGATTGAACTGTTCCTCCAGGACATCTCTGAAACATATTGACAACGAGACAAATCAATGATTGCAATGTCTCCAGATATTTTCACCGTGTTTTTGGCTTGTATATCAGTAAAGAGCAATGGATCGAAGCGAAGATTCTTGTGCTATGGAAGAACCAAAAATGTCTAATCACATATTGGTTTGTAAACAGATTTGGGCTCATTCAGATTGGTGTTCCCCATAAGTTGACAGGGAATTGATGCGATGAAAAACTCTCTCAACAGGGTCTATTTGTCTAGATTATTGAAAAACATTTTCAAGAATGAAGAAGTACGTGATCAAGTCCTGATTCCATAACCTTATTACATATTCCTTCGATAACGTTCATTTCCAAATTCCACAGTTTTACCCAAGGCTTGTAGGAAGCTGATCCGTTTGATGATTTTTTTAATGATTTTTTTTTCATTTTCCTCCACATTGAGAAGCTGACGAAGCTAGTGTCTCGCTGACTGTGACACGCCATCAATCATCCAGTCACATTGACAAGGCGGCCATATTCATAATTCACCACAATCGGGCGAGATTATCTGATCATAAGACACTGGAGTCAGTTGGAGTATCGTCCCTCTTTAAAATTTCCGATTGTAGTTCCAAGGTATATTGACTAGAATACCGAATAATGTGTAACACTGTGTTGTGAGAGAATTCTTCTATTTTCCGTTTGTTCCATGGTTATATTATAGTTGTTGAAATAACTTACAGTGCATCGTATTATATGATTGCGTATTATCAAAAACCAAGTTACTGATTGAATGTACCGAACACGAATCATTAGATGTATAGCTCCGAACTGTAAAATAGCATAACATGAAAGATCTTGACGACAAATGTGTGATGGAAGTTAACAACTGATTGCAGTTAACAACTGATTGTGTACATATGACCATGCTCCATCACCATGAACATGGTCATATTCCTAGACATAAAATAGACTGCTACTCTATAGATGGAGAAGGGAATGGGATGAAATGTGCATCAACAATTGAAATGCCATTCAGCAATAGACTAGAGCTACAGCGTTTTTGGAATGGGACACAGCTGGTTGAGAAATATTTTTTGAAGTGGTTCAATTCTCATGTGTCAGACACAGTTATGAAAACCCCATGAATTACAACAGAATGAGTGGTAAAAATATAGCATGTGTCAAATGGTATATGTGAACGGGTGTGTTTGTACATTCATTTCTCGAGAATTATCCTCTCAGATGAATTGGTCTAGGATTATATTTATCTCCCATTTCAACTCAACTGATAGATAGTCGTGGACGCAGAATAATTATGCATTCACTTCAAGTTGGATCGAATGTATATATTCCATAAGTAGGAATGTTAGGGACATACTACATGTATTTCTGGAATGGCTGTTGGAAAAACCCAACAAAGTGTGCTATTGAAGCCGGGACTTTCCCCGAAGTTTAATATATTATATTGTTGAACGTCTGTGTGATTATTCCGAGAATTCTTATGTGGTTTATTGTGGAGCATTCGCAAGAACGTCTGTGACGTCAGTGATGTAATGAATGTCAAGGTAGTCTATAGATATATGTAGCTTGTTTTCAAACCTAACTACAAAACTATATTTTCTTTTCTGAAGGACATATATAGGTTAGTGACATTTCGTGGAAGGTATCATATAGCATTATATAGATGGATATAAAAATATCCACTCGAGGGCTTGATCTGTCTGGGGATTGACGTTATTTGTGCCTCAATATAAAATATATATATAATTTTCTTGGTATCACAGTTAGACAATGCTTGCTATTTCGAAAATACCTTCCTATTGACAATATTGTTATGGTTATATAATACCGAAAGAGTATCCTGGCATATGATTACATATATTTTTAGCGGCCAGATGTGAAGAGCTGCTCCTTGGTACTACACTTGAGACGCCTTTTAGACCGCTTGGCACTTTTTTTTCAAATCCCAACTGAATCTAGAAGAACAAGCGTCCCATTTTTCTTCACAATGGACATCATGAGTGTAAGAGACACTTTTCGAATTTTTGTACAGATCTTACAGCCACAATAAATTTGCACATAGATGTATGATTAGTTTTTGCCAAAAGTTTTTGTGTGCAATTACAATCTTGAGTTGAAAGTGCGTATGCTGCAATATCTAACCGAACCATGTCCACGTGTTCAATGGATTGTCCCCGTTATTTGATATGCCAAATTTTTAACAAGGATCATAAATAAGCTCTTGTGCCCCGTGCAAGAGATATATACTAGCCTTTATATGTCAATTATAGGATGGTACAGTGAAAGTGTATATCGATCGGACAAGTGCCAAAAGTGCCAAAGTGTTATAATCGTTTTTTTTGTTTTTCCATGCGAAAGTGATCAGTAGATGCCTACAGGACAGACGTACACTGCAAAATGTTCACTGCAACCTCAAAAATCGTCAAAATATGACATTGAAAGTCAACGTTGTCGCACAATTTCGTACAAAAAGTTCCTACACAGTGATACCAAAAAAATCAGAAATACTGGAAAAATGCATCTCATTTGCTCTGATTTGTTTGTACCACATATATTTAGGCTCTATAATAGCGATGGAACCCACACTATGAAATATGAATCGTATATGCGTAAGATAAGGACAATTAATGCCAACACGTTTATGTTTGCCCAAATAAAAACAATTTGTTCACATCGTGTGTTTTTTCAGCATGTTCAAACTTCATTGTAGGGTCATCCGGGCGTAGTTTGAAGGATCTGTTGGTGCTATATCATTAGGAATATGCTAACCAATTGTTCTATAACAAATTCCAAAAACGGATTATTCTACTTTAAGACAGCACTTGAAGACAGAAATGGATTCTTTGGACCATGTGAGCAAAGTCTCCCACACATGACTCCACGGCTGGTGACGTGTACCTGTGTCATGGTTTGATAGCACCATTTTGTTCTCGATTTCAGACATAACAATTCCTTGAAAATGGACATATGTGGCCAGTCTTGAGCCTTTCATGGCATGGTAATTGCGTCCAACTACACCTACGTGTATTTGTTGCATTGTCACAGAATTGAGACAATGGAACCGAGGACTTATATTTGACCATTGTGACAGCATGTAAAACAGCATGTAAAAGACGCTACGACAGTAGCATCATATTTTCGAAATGATTTACTAACGTATTGGTGTTTTTCGGGGTGAGCATTTGCAAGTCATAGGAATGAAGAAGTGGCATAGCCAATTCTTTTGCGTGACTGATGATCTCATCTATTGTAGATAACGATAGTTTATGGCAATTCATATCTCTGTTCAATTTAGTGCAAGTATAAACCAATCGTCCACGTCATGAATCTTATTTTAATGTTTAGATTTTGTTCAATTTTGCTGCCTGATCATTATAGGAACCTATTGATTTTGATGGATGTATAAGTTATAAATCTATACTACCGAATAAAAGATGGTCAATTGATCTATAGTAAATGTCGATAACATAGTATACAATGTCTTTTTGTGATATTTTTTATCCAGATCAGACTTGAGCTGGACTGCTCGAGCTTATGATCTCGTTGTGACCTTATGATCTCATCCAGAGAACTATAATTGTGAATGTGGGAGCTCGATAAAATGGAAAGTTAACTCAAGTACGAAAATTGGGCGGTTATTTTCCAGCTGACTAGAGATGGCTGGACTTGGGAAAACCACCAAGCAGTGAGGTGGTCGCTTTAGAATTGAAGAGTTTCTGACGGTCCAGAAGGTATATCAGTCCATGACCTTCAGAAGCAATATTTCCGAAGATTTTAAAAGTTACTCACTGGCACATACTTGTGGTGTTTTATCACTGAGAACGTTTCTTATACAATATTTGGTTTGAATGATATTACGATGCTCCTGAGTTCCCCCTGAAATCATGTCAAGAAATATCCTGAAAAAAACCCACAGAAGACCCATTAACCGCAGCATGATCGGAGTGATTTGGCGCCATGGAGGGTTCGCTGTTATTGACGTGAATGTCAACTGTCTTTGAGAGTTTGAATGTATTTCGAAGGAATCTCCTGATGAATTTGGTTGTTAGCGTCATTTGCAGCGGACTACTGCACTAAAATGAGTTTTCATTTATGGGGCCCTTTTTGTTTGGGGTGCCCAACAATGTTACGTTTCTCGTATGTTTATATGACTAATGACAGTGAGGATATCGTTAATGAAATGCAGGATATACACCGTGTGTGAGATAAACTGTCGGAAAGTTACAATTCCACATGGATGGATAGGAATTAATTGAACAAGAAGTGTGCTGGATTTGGATTTCAAACCCAAATTAGACATATCAGACATATCAGTTGTGTGATGATTATTCGCTGAAGTGTTGTCATCTCTAGAAGGTCATCGAGTTCACCAATATGAGGAATAGTTGTGTGCTTTCTGGTGCAGTGCAATACAAGGAACAAAGAACAAAAGTCATTGGAGGTGTCTGTGACCTTGGTTGGGAAAATTTCCTTTATTCATAAATGGTTGTTATCGTGATCAAAATTATACTGACGGTGGTTAGGTGTAACTGGGTGTAAGTCGAACCATGTTGCTGAATGGTTCAAGATAATGTTTTTTTGCAGTTGTTTTACTCCATACATATCTAGCGATATTCATCAACATCAATGGAAATATAATGAATATTTCTTGTGAAAGATTGTTGAATGTTTGAAGTCTAAATAAGCTTGACATGATATAGCTAGACATGGGGTAAGACCGCAAAATGGTATACAATTGGTCAATACAACGGGAAGGAATTTGTCAAAACTTTGTTCCCCTAAGGTAGAGTATGTTCATGTGTGACATTGAAGGTAGGGAGCATCATAATCCAATGAGGGGTAGGTTCAGATATTGGTATGTCATATACTCTCCAATCCTTTCACGGATGTGGTGGTTGCAATCATTTTTGTTTTCATTTATTCAGATATGGCTATATAATCTTGACTCTGTGATCCGCTTGCACTACAAACACAATCATAATATGCAGTCATAACACAGTAAAGACTACAATTGTACCATTCTTACATTCCTTGTGCGAGTGCAGTCGGGCGCTATAACTACTGTAACACTATATATCATTGTGTATGTTGTGGCAGAACGAAATGCTATGCCATGGAAAGTATATAATGAAGATTAAAAGGTGTGATGCTGAATAAATGGTATACTTGCATTGGATGAGTACTGTTACGGGGCAGTACAAGATACTGTTGCATATCACCATGTTGTGTGAAACAATGAAACACTTCCCAAACACGAAGTTATGAGAAGTCGTCAATATACTAATCAAATTGTAGCAGTTATGCAGTCACTCGAACGCAAATCAATATTCAATTTGGGACGTTTCGGTGCTGCAGTGATGTCACGGTGGTAACTATTGCTGTGTGGAGGGTAAAAAGAAATATACGACGACAAGATGAAATCTGCAAACAAATTAGGTTCCCCTTTGCTGCAATGTATACACTTACAAATTGATTTGTGGATAGTTGCATTACTGCTACCTTCCATTGCTTTCATTTTCCATGAATACAGTTGACATTGGCATATGTTCATCAAGATAACAACGAGTACATACTAGTACCTGCTGGGACAGTTGGTTACATTCCTTTCGTACCACAGGACAAGAACAGTGATAGACGAGTGTAATGAAATTGAGAGAAATGGACCAGATGCTCAACAAAAGTACATGTATATTTTAGATTGTACAACTAAGAAAATTAAAAAAATATATATTTTACATGCAACGTTTCGCATTTTCAAAGTGCTTCATTCGGTCGTTGACCAGTTAGATATACTGATTTCATCAGTTGTACAGTACTGAATAAAATGTTTAATACTAGGACGCCAATGTGGCTTTTGATATGAATGTGTGCTCGGGATTTGTTTTTATTACAAAAAATCCTTAATTGTGATGTTTTTATTATCTTCAAAATCTGGTGGATATTGGCGAATTTTGCACGTAATGACTGTTACCAAAAATTTGGAATGAAGAGTGAAATTGGCATGAGGTATTGAAATTGAATCTCAAGTCTAATGACGTATCATTCCCACAAGTCTGCAACAATCGAGATATCAAATGTAAATCTTGTCATTCTAAACTAAGCAGTGGGCGGTTTGTCTGTGGATCAGTCACATGAGACTCTGAATGTTAAAGCCTGACATACAATCCACTCCATTCAAATATCTCCATCGATCTCAAGAGTCGTCCTTGATGTATCATGTGGGGCAGATCTAGGAGGCGCATGATATCGTTTAAGCATGGAATGTCATTTGTAATTGAATTGAGTGGATGCCTTGGAAGTGGTACGATATTTTATCTTTAACGTGAAATTACGATGTTGTGTACCGTGTAAATGATAATTATTTGATGCATGTTTTTTTTTTATCGTTTTCAACGAGCACATTAAACTCTTACAGCATCAGGGGGGGGGGGGGTTATCGGGGTCTAATGATTTTATCTCTTCGCAGCCAATGCTAGACTAACGACAGTGGTAGAGAGTGAGGTCACACGATGCTCAGTTGGTAGCTATTGAGATTGCACCTCGTACATGTACCTGTAAATTAATGTGGACAGTGATGTTGACATGCTTTGTTGTCATGAAATGTACGATAGATAAGCATCGACCTGTTTGGTTCAACTTTGTAGCTCACTGTTCCTCGGAATGTCATTCGTCCCCTTATTATGGAACTTCATATGATTGTGTGGTTGTGATTTAGGTACGTGAACTTGAAAACCATCTTATTTACATTTACAAATAACATGGTAATTCTTAGATCTTGTATATGACGCATTATGTACATTGCAGCCCAGATGTCTATATCCCGTGGATTTACTCTCTCAATCTCTCCTCGTCATTGTGTTGGCACTGATCTCGTTCCTTCATTGTTCTGTCAAGTGAGATCTACTGCTTTTGTTTATTTATGACAAACGAATCCCAGATATGTGATGAGCAAGGACAACTCACAGGATCATTCATGAATACCGAAATCTTGTATACAATGTCAACACAAAATGGATGGACCAGGGCTTATTTGTGGCAAAGTTAAGGATAAGTGTAGACTGCGGCCTTAGGGGATGGTAATTCACATCAAACGAGAACCAAAAATCGGAAACGATCGTGTCATTCTTCACCCTCACTCCAGGTCCAAAATGGACAACTCAATAGTAGATGATTAATATCATTCATCTTTCGTCATCTGGTACCGAAGTAACATGTGCTGCTTGTTCTTATATATTAATAAAAGGTCCAATCACTACGTCACTCACATCTCTCATAAGTAAAATTGGAATTATGATGTAAATGTAAACTATTTTTTATTTTTGTAAGGTTGGAGATTGATGAAGATTCTAACCTGTCAACTAGGTTGTATGACAAATGTGATGATTTCAATTTTTCCATAGTCAATTTCCCTTTTCTAAGCAGTAACATTCCTATGTCACCAGCATATGGCGTTTTTGTCTCACAACTCATACGCTATCCCAGAGCTAGTTGCAAGTATGATGACTTTGTTCATCGAAGTTCCCAGCTAGCCTCTAAACTGCTGCGACAGGGATATGTTTTACCAAGACTAATAGCTGCTTTCAAGAAATTCCATGGACGTTATCACAATCTGGTCGATAAATACACAAAATCTGTTACAAGTATACAACAAGACCTTTTTGCATGTTAATGTTTTGGAATTCATTCAAGGGCAGGAAATGCTCACTCTTTCTGGAACACCTGATTTCACGCCTTTATGGCCATATATAGGGGTTCATGAAGTTCCATTAAAATTTTCTCGATTTTGCCTGACACTGGATTTTGAGATTGGATGATGGACTTGGTTTTGTTTGCTCGGATACTACTAGTATATACTTGGGTATTGTTTCCATGTTTATTCAATGAGGATTGAAAAGGTGTGAGGATTGTAAAGGTTCAATCACTACGCCATTCACGCTTCTCATAAGTAAAACTGGAATTATGATGTAAATGTAAACTTTTTGTTTTAGGAGGATTCCCCACAGCAGATACCAAGCGGGGACCTTCTCCCTGCTCTGTACAAATAATAATAAGTGCCAGTGCAGAAGCGAATTCTGTACAATTAGAAATGATGCACTGCATGTGGAATTGCTCTGGAATTGGAAGAGAAATACACTTCACTTCTTTCGAAAGATATGATATTCTTTTTTATTCTATCTTTTACATTACTTTGGATATGGTTTATGATATATCTTCAACAATGGTGTTGAAAAGTCATCATATCTTTTTTTTTAAAAAAAATAATTAATAAATTATTACTTAGTGCGTACAGAACACTGTTTCAACTTGCTGCCATTTCATATACACCCGGCGAAAAACTGATAATAGTACATCTCTGACTATAGTATACTGTAACAGTAAAAGTCCCCCAATGATTTGTTCGTGGATTAGTCTTGTGTGCCCCATGATGCCGTCTGACATACGATCAATTGTTCTGATTATCTCTATCGGGCCCCAGGGTTGTCCTTGATAAATCCTCTGGGTCATTGTCTGGGAGTGCTCAGATAATCGATCTAGTATTCACGGGAATATCATAATCGTGGAACTTCTTCTTTCGAAAGACTTCATTATCAATCTTGAATAAAAAAATAAAATGAAAAGGAAACCTTTGAAGATGTGTCATCCATGTCCAATCATATATTTTGTACAAATCTGACACGATTGTTTAAAATGATGAGCCTATTTCACAAAATACCTCCATCAAAAGTTATTGAATTATACTCAATATTAAAACATTTTGATGCAATCTGATGATCATTGTGCCCTTCTTGAATTCCGGATACATCTTCGTCAGACATCTGTATAGGAACACTACAGGAAGTAAAGATTTGTGATAAAAACTTCAGTACAAGTATTTTGGGATGAATGATTGAAATAAATTGTCGTTTGGTGGGAGTTGATTGAAGTATCATATAGATGGATATAAAAGTATCCACTCGAGGGATTGATATGTCTGGGGATTGACGTAATATGTGCCTCAATATAGAAATATATCTAATTTTCTTGGTATCACAGACAATGATTGTTATTTCGGAAGTCCTTCCTGTTGACAATATCGTTATGGTTATATAATACCAACAGAGTGTGCTGGCATATATTCGCACATATTTTTAGCAGTCAGATGGGAAGTGCTGCCCGTTGGTGCTATTCGTACACTTGAAATCTGGATTGAATCTGGAAGAACAAGCGTCATAACTAATGTGCGCCCCCTTTTTCTTGCAATGGACATCATGAGTGTAATAGACTCGAATTTTGGAACAGATCTTACACATAGATTTTGTGCATAGATGTATGATAGTTTTTGCGTGGAACGTGTTCAGTGGACTGTCCCCGTTATTTGTTATGCCAAATTGTTTACAATGATTGTGAATAAATCCTTGTGTACTGTGCAGGCGATTTATACTGGCCTATATATTTAGGTGTATATGATGGAACAGTAAAAGTGTATACCGCTCGGACAAGTGTCAACAGTGTCAAAGCTGTTGAATACAGCACTTGAAGACATACATTGATTCTCTGGACCATGTGAGCAAAGCCACCCACACATTATTCCACGGCTGTACATGTGTCATGGTTTGATGGCACCATTTTGTTCTCGATTTCAGACATAACAATTTCTTGAAAATAGACAAATGTGGCCAGTCCTGAGCCTTTCATGGCACGGTAATTGCATCCAGCAATACCTACGCGGGTTTGTTGCATTGTCACAGAATTGAGACAATGGAACCGATGACTTATACTTCGACCATCGTAACATACGACTGTAGCATCATATTTTCGAAATGATTTACTAACATATTGGTGTTTTTCGGGGTGAACATTCACATTATACTACCTTTATATAAGATAGTCAACTGACTTATAGTAGTTTCCATTAACGTAGTCCGCTACAAACAGTGAGGTAACGAAGAGTCAAAATTTAAAAGTCATTTCTTGAATATTATCTCTTCAAAATGACATATTTTATGGAGTACATGATCAGCATCCTAATACTGAAAAGAAAATAGGGGGTCACCGTGCTCGTTTCTTCTACATATTCGATCAAAATCACACACATTTACCTAAAATGACATAAATTATGGCATTTTTGCACATTTTCGTCCATATTCACATCTTGCATCTTGTTTTCCATGAGAACGGATACGGTGACCCCCTATTTTCTTTTCAGTTTTAGGATGCTGAACAGTTATTCTATAAAACATATCATTTTGAAGCTCTAGATTATGTTGATACAGTTGTTCATATTAAAAAACGCTTTGACCCCCTCCCCCAACTGTCTGGAGCGGACTACCTTAACACAGTATACAGTGTCTCTTCATAATGTCTTTGATTCAGATCAGACTTGAGCTGGACTGCTCGAGCTTATGGTCTTGTTATGACCTTATGATCTCATCAAGAGGACTATAATATAGAATGTGGGAGCTGGACAAAATGGAAAGTTAGCTCAATTGCGGAGATTGGGCGCAGTGATTTTCCAGCTGACTGGAGATGATTGGACCATCAAGCAGTGAGTTGGTCGCTTTGGAATTGAAGAGTTTCCAGATCGTTCAGAAGGTATATCAGTCCTTGGCCTTCAGAACTAGTATTTCTGAAGATTTTAAACAGTTACTACTCACTGGCACACCCTTGTGGTGTTTTATCATTCAGAACGTTTCTTATATAATATATGTTTGGAATTATATCACGATGGTTTTGAGTTGCCCCCAAATCATGCCAAGAAATATCCTGAAAACAAACATAGAAGACCCCTTCGCCGCAGCATTATCAGAGTGATTTGGCGCCATGGAGGGTTCTCTGTTGTTGACGTGAATGTCAACTGTCTTTGAGAGTTTGAATGTATTTCGGGGAAATCGCCTGATGAATATTGTTGTCAAGTGTCATTTGCAGCTGATTACTGCACTGATATACATTTTACTTTAGGGATGTCTTCTTTCCGGTTTTGAAGAAAAAGTACTGTTTCTCGCGATCGTATCGTTATATGATTAATGACATCAACGATATCGTTGAGAAAAAGCAAGATGTAGTCTAATCGTCGCGTGAGATATCAATCCTGGGAATATATGGGATACAGGCTGCATTTTGGCATCATGATGTCCAATTCGCTATTAGATGCAATTGTGTGTGAACATTCAGTTAGGGATTGCTCACCTTTGTTCGTTCGAATATCAAGTAATAATCTGAATATATTCATATGTATTTTTCATACAAAGCCCAGCAGTCTGCCGCAGTAATCCCTGACCTGAAACAAAAATACGACTTTAACAATTATCTCACACTGATGCGTTCTGTCACTTAGGGGTTGAATGGAACGAATTGTACAAGAACTGTGCTGAATTGGGATTTCAAACCAACCGTTTCAATTATCTTAAGACTTAAGATAAAAGTCCGAACTTTGTTGAATAAAGAGGTTTCATGCCGAATTGAAACCAAGGTATGGCAACAATTATTTGAGGTTTCTGTGAACTTGACTATAGGAGGTCATAGCTTTCATCAATATGAGAAAACAATGTATGTTTCCTAGTGCAATGCAATACAAGCAACAAGAACAAGAGTTATGGGAGGTGTCTGTGACCTTGGTTGGGAAAATGATTACTATCGTAATCAAAATTATAGTGACAATGGCACATTATTATTGAGTGTAACTTGAACCATTCTTGTTGAATGAAAAAATGTTTTTTTTTGCAGTTGTTTCTGCAGTTGTTTTAATCCATACACCTGTAGTACCACTACATACACGTATTAGTGCAAAGTATACCTCAACATAAGTCATCCACAGTGATGGAAACATACTGGATATTTCTTGTGAAATATTGCTGAATGTTTGAGGTCTATATGACATGATGTGATATGCTTGACATGATATAGCTAGACATGGGGTAAGACCGCAAAATGGTATACATTTGCTCACTACAACGGGAAGGAATTTGTCAAAAATCTGTTCCCCTACGTTAGATTTTGTTCATGTGAGGCATTGAACGTGGGGAGCATCATAATCCAATGAGGGGTAGGTTCAGATATTGGTATGACATATACTCTCTAGCCCTTTGACGGATGTGGTGGTTACAATTACCAGAGGTATCATGTCACTTTTCAGATTAGAGTCGTTTGGCTTGCTCGCCGACTTGTGCTGTATCCCAATATAATTTCTGCTGTCCAGTGCGTCGGCCGGAATGAACCTCACGTCGGAATAAACCCAAGAATCGATGGAGGAACGTCCCACCTGGGTCAAATATACACGTAGGCTCGTTCTACAGTGATACTACCACTGCAAACATCGTCAGAAATGTGTGGAGTGTGAACATGATATTAGAATTTTTGAATTTCGTTGTTGTTTACAGCATACTCAAATGTCATCCCTTCAGAACATTAGAACTCCCGTGATGTTCAGAAATGTCATATTCATACACGTGAGAGCGAAGCTAGATGAATCATATTTTGTTTTCATTTATAATCTTGACTCTGTGATCCGCTTGCACTACAAACACAATCATAATATGCAGTCATAACACAGTAAAGAATACAATTGTACCATTCTTACATTCCATGTGCGAGTGCAGTCGGGCGCTATAACTACTCTAACACTATATATCATTGTGTATGTTGTGGCAGAACGAAATGCTATGCCATGGAAAGTATATAATGAAGATTAAAAGGTACGATGCTGATTAAATGGTATACTTGCATTGGATGAGTACTGTTACGGGGCAGTCAAAGATACTGTTGCATATTACCATATTGTGTAAAACAATGAAACACTTCCCAAACACGAAGTTATGAGAAGTCGTCAATATACTAATCAAATTGTAGCAGTTATGCAGTCACTCGAACGCAAATCAATATTCAATTTGGGACGTTTCGGTGCAGTAATGCCACGGTAGTAGCTATTGTTATGTGGAGGGTAAAAAGACATGTACGACGACAAGATGAAATCTGCAAACAAATTAGGTTCCCCTTTGCGGCAATGTATACACTTACAAATTGATTTGTTGCATATTTGCATTGCTGCTAACTTTCGACTGTTCATTTCCCATGAATACAGTTGACATTGGCACATATTCATCAAGTTAGCGTGAGTACATACCTGCTGTGGCAGGTGGTTACGTTCCTTTTGTACTACAAGACATGAACTGTGATAGACAAGTGTAATGAAATTGAGAGAAATGGACCAGATGCTCAACAAAAGTCCATGTATATTTTAGATTGTACAACTAAGAAATATATATATTTTACATGCAACGTTTCGCATTTTCACAGTGCTTCATTCGGTCGTTGACCAGTTAGATATACTGATTTCATCAGTTGTACAGTACCAGAAACCCATAAGAGAGAGAAACATGCAACTATTTTCCACTGAAATGGGCTGTTTTCAAACCCAGCTAACTCTGGCTCAAAACATCACATGAAAACATTTCTTATGTGTACTTGAAGCAAAAAGCTATCTCTAGAATGATGGCTATTCAAAATAGTTCAATATAATCTTGTTCTTGTCATAATAGGCCTCCAATGAAGCAGCCCTCAACACAATTTCAGCTCTCTTTCCAGTCATGTCGGGCATGTGTGTGTATGGGTATGAGGTCCTGAAGAGCCCCGATCAATACTCATGAATAATAATGACATCCAGAAAGCAGTCTCATTGGTTGAAGTATATTTCCCATAAGTCTGTGCAGTATTTTCGTATGTTAATTTTGTTTTCACTTGGGAAGATATTGTAAAGCCATTAAACCGAAGATTTATGACAGCCCCCTCCACCCCACTAGTCAGTGGATTTACATGACATAGAACTTCCAGAACAGCCACACTGTATGAAGTTTAGCTGTGCATGTTTATAGAATGAAGTTGAACAGGCTATACACACTGATACACAGGGCCTGTTCTGAAGAAGGAGATTGACTGAGTCTGGAAGAACTATAAATTACCGATTGATGGAAGTGCATAGATGTATGATATATGGACAAATACCAGTCCGTACCCCAAACATCCATAGGGTAGAATTCTTTCTGAGTAAAAAGCAGTATACGGTATATGTACAGGGCTTGTGGAAGTGAAAATATGCAGCTCTCATATGTATTTGAATATTTTTTCACATGGATATCAAATTTCCCTGGTAAACGAGGGCATGTCCTACCTTTTCTGGACGCGGCCCTGCATATATAAAAAAAACTGATTCCGTGAATATTATTGTATACTCCGATTTTTCTACCTCGTTTACACTGTTTTTCGCTAATATTTTTATGATGCTGAACGCTATCGTTCTATAACTTGGCATACTTCACCTGGGAGTCAGACGGCAATTTTCTGCCAAATTTCAGACAGCTATCGCGCATATTGAAAAAGTTGGCAATCTACCCCAATGTTAAATTTAGCCCTATTATTTATTTTCTGGGCCCGCACACAATTTTGAGCATTTGCTCGGTTTTGTAGCGGAGCAATGTTTCAAAATCAACATTTTTGTGTAGAATACACCCCAGTGTACCTTCTGGTTGAAAGTTACAAGAATATTTCCAATCCTGATGGATGTAAACAGGACCAATTCCTCAAATATGCTTAGATTCTCGAGATCCCGTTTTGGGCTGAAATTTAACATTAAGGTAGATTGTCAACTTTTTCAATTTTCGCGTTAGCTGTCTGAAATTTGGTAGAAAATTGCTGTTTGACTCCCAGTGGAAGTATGCCAAGTTATAGAACGATAGCGTTTAGCATCACAAAAATATTAGCGAAAAACAGTATGAACGAGTTAGAAAAATCTGAGTATAGTGTTTGCACATGATCTGCGGAATTCCTCCAAACTTCCGGTATTAAATCACTTGAGTATAAAGCTGAGAGTGATCTGACTACTGCCACTGCTAATGACTCTGGATCTTCCCATAACCAGGTGAGGTTCAGGTCATGGGGGGTGGGGGCGGTATCTAATCAGACTAACGCAAATTATATGCTCACTGGCATTTATCTACATGTACCTTGATTCCAACCATCCAAGGCACTTTTCTTCCAACCATCCAAGGCATCCGGGGGGGGGGGGGTGCATGTGTTTGAGAATGCCTTCAAGGAATTTTTCACTCCTGGTCAGAAATTATAAGAGTATAAAACCCATTGTTTTTAGTCGGTCTGTATGTGAGCCCGAATTCAATGCAGACCATTAGCATGTGAACAGAAATACATAAGACCTTGTGTATGGTCTTATGTACGGTCTTAAGTATTTCTGATGTGAACAAGGGTCATCAGGGAATATGTAACATATTTAGTGTCTCGCAGATTTATGTCCTACTTTAATATTTTGGAAACCACAGAGTTTTGCAAGTACAAGTGAGTGTTATCTGTGGGAGGTACTGGTTGCAGCGATGTTCACCATCCAGATTTCAGGGGGCTGCACTGTTCCACATGCTTTGTGTGATCCACATTGAGGAATGTTTTACACTGTACTGCTGTGGCAGACTGACCCCATTGTATCACCTTAGCTGCCATCAGTCTATCAGACAGCCTAGTCAAATAGAGATATCCCTCTACATCTAAATAACACATTCAAACCTTCAACATCGCTGGTCTCGATACCACCCGCTGTAATTACTCTTTTGAGTGGAGTGTGGGCCATAAACAATTTCAGCAATGAAACCTTTCCAGTGAGGGAGGGGGGGGGGGTTACTCCTTGTTTCTCCTTCCACGTGCCTGGAGCACGTGGACTGAGGCAGACCAGCACCAGGCACATGGAGAGGTATTGATTTATTGCTTTAGAACTCAGCCAAGTTTCACGACCGTACGACATGCACATGGGGAAATAGGCTGAAAATTGGCTGACTGGGGTGCTAATTAACACCATATTGTGGCCTAGTAAGGACATAATCTGCCTTAACAAACACTACCATCCTGTAGACATGGTAGAGGATATGTTCTTGTTCAAGGTGGACCAAAAATGATTCTACATTTGTGATTCTGACATAGCATTTTACAGTTCTCAAAACAGCAGAAAACCGTGTTTTTCACTTGCATGTTTCTCTCTCTTATGGGTTTCTGACAGTACTGAATAAAATGTTTAACACTAGGACGCAAATGTGGCTTTTGATATGAATGTGTGCTCGGGATTTGTTTTTATTACAAAAAATTCTCAAATGTGATGTTTTTTTATTATCTTTAAAATCTGGTGGTGGATATTGGCGAATTTTGCACGTAATGACTGTTACCAAAAAGTTTGGAATGAAGAGTGCAATTGGCATGAGGTATTGATATTGAATTTCAAGTCCAATGAAGTATCATTCCCACAAGTCTGCAACAATCGAGATATCAAATGTAAATCTTGTCATTCTAAACTAAGCAGTGGGCGGTTTGTCTGTGGATCAGTCACATGAGACTCTGAATGTTAAAGCCTGACATACAATCCAATCCATTCAAATATCTCCATCGATCTCAAGAGTCGTCCTTGATGTATCATGTGGGGCAGATCTAGGAGGCGCATGATATCGTTTAAGCATGGAATATCATTTGTAGTTGAATTGAGTGGATGCCTTGGAAGTGGTACGATATTTTATATTTAACGTGAAATGACGATGTTGTGTACCGTGTAAATGATAATTATTTGATGCATGTTTTTTTATCGTTTTCAACGAGCACATTAATCTTTTACAGCATCAGGGGGGGGGGGGGTTATCGGGGTCTAATTATGTTATCTCTTTGCAGCCAATGCTAGAACAATGACAGTGATAGAGAGTGAGGTCTCACCATGCTCCGTTGGTAGTTATTGAAATTGCACCTCGTACAATGTACCTGTAAATTAATGTGGACATACAATACAATCATATCATTGGACTTGATATTGAATTTCAAGTCCAATGAAGTATCATTCCCACAAGTCTGCAACAATCGAGATATCAAATGTAAATCTTGTCATTTTAAACTAAGCAGTGGGCGGTTTGTCTGTGGATCAGTCACATGAGACTCTGAATGTTAAAGCCTGACATACAATCCAATCCATTCAAATATCTCCATCGATCTCAAGAGTCGTCCTGATGTATCACGTGGGGCAGATCTAGGAGGCGCATGATATCGTTTAAGCATGGAATATCATTTGTAGTTGAATTGAGTGGACGCCATGGATGTGGTACTTATTCGATATTTTATATTTAACGTGAAATGAAGATGTTGTGAACCGTGTAAATGATAACTATATGATGCATGATTTCTTTTCGTTCCCAACGAGCACATTAAACTCTCACAGCATCAGGGTCGGGGGATCGGGGTCTAATTACTTTATCTCTTTGCAGCCAATGCTAGAACAATGACAGTGATAGAGAGTGAGGTCACACAATGCTCAGTTGGTAGTTATTGAAAGTCCACCTCGTACATTCATGTGGACTGTGATGTTGATATGCTTTGTTGCCATGAAATGTAAGATATATAACTATCGACCTGTTTGGTTCAACTTTGTAGCTCACTGTTCCTCGGAATGTCATTCGTCCCCTTATTATGAGGACTTCATATGATTGTGTGGTTGTGATTTGAAAAGTGAACTTAAAAACCATCGTATTTACATGAACACCATGGTAATTCTTAGATCTTGTATATGACATATTATGTACATTTCAGCCCAGATGTCTATATCCCGTGGATTTACTCTCTCAATCCCTCCTCGTCATTCGTGTCATGTGTTGCGACTGATCTCGTTCCTCTATTGTTCTGTCAAGTGAGATCCACTGCTGTTTTTTATTTATGGAAAACGAATCCCCTGTATGTAATGAGCAAGGACAACTCACAAGATCATTCATGAATACCGAAATCTTGTATACAATATCAACACAAAATGGATGGACCAGGGCTTATTTGTGGCAACGTTATGGATAAGTGTAGACTGCGGGCTTAGGGGATGGTAATTCACATCAAACGAGAACCAACAATCGGAAACGATCGTGTCATTCTTCACCCTCACCCCAGGTCCAAAATGGACAACTCAATAGTAGATGATTAATATCATTCATCTTTCGTCATCTGGTACCGAAGCAACATGTGCTGCTTGTTCTTATATATTAATAAAAGGTCCAATCACTACGTCACTCACATCTCTCATAAGTAAAATTGGAATTATGATGTAAATGTAAACTATTTTTTATTTTTGTAAGGTTGGAGATTGATGAAGATTCTAACCTGTCAACTAGGTTGTATGACAAATGTGATGATTTCAATTTTTCCATAGTCAATTTCCCTTTTCTAAGCAGTAACATTCCTATGTCACCAGCATATGGCGTTTTTGTCTCACAACTCATACGCTATCCCAGAGCTAGTTGCAAGTATGATGACTTTGTTCATCGAAGTTCCCAGCTAGCCTCTAAACTGCTGCGACAGGGATATGTTTTACCAAGACTAATAGCTGCTTTCAAGAAATGGACGTTATCACAATCTGGTCGATAAATACACAAAATCTGTTACAAGTATACAACAAGACCTCTTTGCATGTTAATGTTTTGGAATTCATTCAAGGGCAGGAAATGCTCACTCTTTCTGGAACACCTGATTTCACGCCTTTATGGCCATATATAGGGGTTCATGAAGTTCCATTAAAATTTTCTCGATTTTGCCTGACACTGGATTTTGAGATTGGATGATGGACTTGGTTTTGTTTGCTCGGATACTACTAGTATATACTTGGGTATTGTTTCCATGTTTATTCAATGAGGATTGAAAAGGTGTGAGGATTGTAAAGGTCCAATCACTACGCCATTCACGCTTCTCATAAGTAAAACTGGAATTATGATGTAAATGTAAACCTTTTGTTTTAGGAGGATTCCCCACAGCAGATACCAAGCGGGGACCTTCTCCCTGCTTTGTACAAATAATAATAAGTGCCAGTGCAGAAGCGAATTCTGTACAATTAGAAATGATGCACTGCATGTTGAATTGCTTTGGAATTGGAAGAGAAATACACTTCACTTCTTTCGAAAGATATGATATTCTTTTTTATTCTATCTTTTACATTACTTTGGATATGGTTTATGATATATCTTCAACAATGGTGTTGAAAAGTCATCATATCTTTTTGTTTTTTAAAAATAATTAATAAATTATTACTTAGTGCGTACAGAACACTGTTTCAACTTGCTGCCATTTCATATACACCCGGCGAAAAACTGATAGTAGTACATCTCTGACTATAGTATACTGTAATAGTAAAAGTCCCCCAATGATTTGTTCGTGGATTAGTCTTGTGTGCCCCATGATGCCGTCTGACATACGATCAATTGTTCTGATTATCTCTATCGGGCCCCAGGGTTGTCCTTGATAAATCCTCTGGGTCATTGTCTGGGAGTGCTCAGATAATCGATCTAGTATTCACGGGAATATCATAATCGTGGAACTTCTTCTTTCGAAAGACTTCATTATCAATCTTGAATAAAAAAATAAAATGAAAAGGAAACCTTTGAAGATGTGTCATCCATGTCCAATCATATATTTTGTACTAATCTGACACGATTGTTTAAAATGATGAGCCTATTTCACAAAATACCTCCCTCAAAATTTATTGAATTATACTCAATATTAAAACATTTTGATGCAATCTGATGATCATTGTGCCCTTCTTGAATTCCGGATACATCTTCGTCAGACATCTGTATAGGAACACTACAGGAAGTAAAGATTTGTGATAAAAACTTCAGTACAAGTATTTTGGGATGAATGATTGAAATAAATTGTCGTTTGGTGGGAGTTGATTGAAGTATCATAGAGATGGATATAAAAGTATCCACTCGAGGGATTGATATGTCTGGGGATTGACGTAATATGTGCCTCAATATAGAAATATATCTAATTTTCTTGGTATCACAGACAATGATTGTTATTTCGGAAGTCCTTCCTGTTGACAATATCGTTATGGTTATATAATACCAACAGAGTGTGCTGGCATATATTCGCACATATTTTCAGCAGTCAGATGGGAAGTGCTGCCCGTTGGTGCTACTCGTACACTTGAAATCCGGACTGAATCTGGAAGAACAAGCGTCATAACTAACGTGCGCCCCCTTCTTCTTGCAATGGACATCATGAGTGTAATAGACTCGAATTTTGGAACAGATCTTACACATAGATTTTGTGCATAGATGTATGATAGTTTTTGCGTGGAACGTGTTCAGTGGACTGTCCCCGTTATTTGTTATGCCAAATTGTTTACAATGATTGTGAATAAATCCTTGTGTACTGTGCAGGCGATTTATACTGGCCTATATATTTAGGTGTATATGATGGAACAGTAAAAGTGTATACCGCTCGGACAAGTGTCAACAGTGTCAAAGCTGTTGAATACAGCACTTGAAGACATACATTGATTCTCTGGACCATGTGAGCAAAGCCACCCACACATTATTCCACGGCTGTACATGTGTCATTGTTTGATGGCACCATTTTGTTCTCGATTTCAGACATAACAATTTCTTGAAAATAGACAAATGTGGCCAGTCCTGAGCCTTTCATGGCACGGTAATTGCATCCAGCAATACCTACGCGGGTTTGTTGCATTGTCACAGAATTGAGACAATGGAACCGATGACTTATACTTCGACCATCGTAACATACGACTGTAGCATCATATTTTTGAAATGATTTACTAACATATTAGTGTTTTTCGGGGTGAACATTCACATTATACTACCTTTATATAAGATAGTCAACTGATTTATAGTAGTTTCCATTAACACAGTATACAGTGTCTCTTTATAATGTCTTTGATTCAGATCAGACTTGAGCTGGACTGCTCGAGCTTATGGTCTTGTTATGACCTTATGATCTCATCAAGAGGACTATAATATAGAATGTGGGAGCTGGACAAAATGGAAAGTTAGCTCAATTGCGGAGATTGGGCGCAGTGATTTTCCAGCTGACTGGAGATGATTGGACCATCAAGCAGTGAGTTGGTCGCTTTGGAATTGAAGAGTTTCCAGACCGTTCAGAAGGTATATCAGTCCTTGGCCTTCAGAACTAGTATTTCTGAAGATTTTAAACAGTTACTACTCACTGGCACACCCTTGTGGTGTTTTATCATTCAGAACGTTTCTTATATAATATATGTTTGGAATTATATCACGATGGTTTTGAGTTGCCCCCAAATCATGCCAAGAAATATCCTGAAAACAAACATAGAAGACCCCTTCGCCGCAGCATTATCAGAGTGATTTGGCGCCATGGAGGGTTCTCTGTTGTTGACGTGAATGTCAACTGTCTTTGAGAGTTTGAATGTATTTCGGGGAAATCGCCTGATGAATATTGTTGTCAAGTGTCATTTGCAGCTGATTACTGCACTGATATACATTTTACTTTAGGGATGTCTTCTTTCCGGTTTTGAAGAAAAAGTACTGTTTCTCGCGATCGTATCGTTATATGATTAATGACATCAACGATATCGTTGAGAAAAAGCAAGATGTAGTCTAATCGTCGCGTGAGATATCAATCCTGGAAATATATGGGATACAGGCTGCATTTTGGCATCATGATGTCCAATTCGCTATTAGATGCAATTGTGTGTGAACATTCAGTTAGGGATTGCTCACCTTTGTTCGTTCGAATATCAAGTAATAATCTGAA
Organism: Terebella lapidaria; assembly: GCA_949152475.1. Classification (NCBI taxonomy): domain Eukaryota; kingdom Metazoa; phylum Annelida; class Polychaeta; order Terebellida; family Terebellidae; genus Terebella; species Terebella lapidaria. The sequence continues at coordinate 22,056,039 of OX424558.1, read as the reverse complement.
TATATTCATATGTATTTTTCATACAAAGCCCAGCAGTCTGCCGCAGTAATCCCTGACCTGAAACAAAAATACGACTTTAACAATTATCTCACACTGATGCGTTCTGTCACTTAGGGGTTGAATGGAACGAATTGTACAAGAACTGTGCTGAATTGGGATTTCAAACCAACCGTTTCAATTATCTTAAGACTTAAGATAAAATTCCGAACTTTGTTGAATAAAGAGGTTTCATGCCGAATTGAAACCAAGGTATGGCAACAATTATTTGAGGTTTCTGTGAACTTGACTATAGGAGGTCATAGCTTTCATCAATATGAGAAAACAATGTATGTTTCCTAGTGCAATGCAATACAAGCAACAAGAACAAGAGTTATGGGAGGTGTCTGTGACCTTGGTTGGGAAAATGATTACTATCGTAATCAAAATTATAGTGACAATGGCACATTATTATTGAGTGTAACTTGAACCATTCTTGTTGAATGAAACAATGTTTTTTTTGCAGTTGTTTTTGCAGTTGTTTTACTCCATACACCTGTAGTACCACTACATACACGTATTAGTGCAAAGTATACCTCAACATAAGTCATCCACAGTGATGGAAACATACTGGATATTTCTTGTGAAATATTGCTGAATGTTTGAGGTCTATATGACATGATGTGATATGCTTGACATGATATAGCTAGACATGGGGTAAGACCGCAAAATGGTATACATTTCCTCACTACAACGGGAAGGAATTTGTCAAAAATCTGTTCCCCTACGTTAGAGTATGTTCATGTGAGACATTGAAGGTAGGGAGCATCATAATCCAATGAGGATTAGATTCAGATATTGGTATGACATATACTCTCCAACCCGTTTACGGATGTGGTGGTTACAATTACCAGAGGTATCATGTCACTTCTCAGATTAGAGTCGTTTGGCTTGCTCGCCGACTTGTGCTGTATCCCAATATAATTTCTGCTGTCCAGTGCGTCGGCCGAAATGAACCTCACGTCGGAATAAACCCAAGAATCGATGGAGGAACGTCCCACCTGGGTCAAATATACACATAGGCTCGTTCTACAGTGATACTACCACTGCAAACATCGTCAGAAATGTGTGGAGTGTGAACATGATATTGGAATTATTGAATTTCGTTGTTGTTTACACCATACTCAAATGTCATCCCTTCAGAACATTAGAACTCCGTAATGTTCACAAATGTCATATTGATACACGTGAGAGCGAAGCTAGATGAATCATTTTTGTTTTCATTTATTCAGATATGGCTATATAATCTTGACCCTGTGATGCACTTACACTAAAAACACAATCATAATATGTAGTCATAACACAGTAAAGACTACAATTGTACCATTCTTACATTCCTTGTGCGAGTGCAGTCGGGCACTATAACTACTGTAACACTATATATCATTGTGTATGTTGTGGCAGAACGAAATGCTATGCCATGGAAAGTATATAATGAAGATTAAAAGGTGTGATGCTGAATAAATGGTATACTTGCATTGGATGAGTACTGTTACGGGGCAGTACAAGATACTGTTGCATATCACCAGTTGTGTAAAACAATGAAACACTTCCCAAACACGAAGTTATGAGAAGTCGTCAATATACTAATCAAATTGTAGCAGTTATGCAGTCACTCGAACGCAAATCAATATTCAATTTGGGACGTTTCGGTGCAGTGATGTCACGGTGGTAACTATTGCTGTGTGGAGGGTAAAAAGAAATATACGACGACAAGATGAAATCTGCAAACAAATTAGGTTCCCCTTTGCTGCAATGTATACACTTACAAATTGATTTGTGGATAGTTGCATTAATGCTACCTTCCAACTGTTCATTTTCCATGAATACAGTTGACATTGGCATATGTTCATCAAGATAACAACGAGTACATACTAGTACCTGCTGGGACAGTTGGTTACGTTCCTTTCGTACCACAGGACAAGAACAGTGATAGACGAGTGTAATGAAATTGAGAGAAATGGACCAGATGCTCAACAAAAGTACATGTATATTTTAGATTGTACAACTAAGAAAATTAAAAAAATATATATTTTACATGCAACGTTTCGCATTTTCAAAGTGCTTCATTCGGTCGTTGACCAGTTAGATATACTGATTTCATCAGTTGTACAGTACTGAATAAAATGTTTAATACTAGGACGCCAATGTGGCTTTTGATATGAATGTGTGCTCGGGATTTGTTTTTATTACAAAAAATCCTTAATTGTGATGTTTTTTATTATCTTCAAAATCTGGTGGATATTGGCGAATTTTGCACGTAATGACTGTTACCAAAAATTTGGAATGAAGAGTGCAATTGGCATGAGGTATTGAAATTGAATCTCAAGTCTAATGACGTATCATTCCCACAAGTCTGCAACAATCGAGATATCAAATGTAAATCTTGTCATTCTAAACTAAGCAGTGGGCGGGTTGTCTGTGGATCAGTCACATGAGAATGTTAAAGCCTGACATACAATCCACTCCATTCAAATATCTCCATCGATCTCAAGAGTCGTCCTTGATGTATCATGTGGGGCAGATCTAGGAGGCGCATGATATCTTTTAAGCATGGAATGTCATTTGTAATTGAATTGAGTGGATGCCTTGGAAGTGGTACGATATTTTATCTTTAATTTGAAATTACGATGTTGTGTACCGTGTAAATGATAATTATTTGATGCATGTTTTTTTTATCGTTTTCAACGAGCACATTAAACTCTTACAGCATCAGGGGGGGGGGGGGTTATCGGGGTCTAATGATTCTATCTCTTCGCAGCCAATGCCAGACTAACGACAGTGGTAGAGAGGGAGGTCACACGATGCTCAGTTGGTAGTTATTGAAAGTGCACCTCGTACATGTACCTGTAAATTCATGTGGACTGTGATGTTGATATGCTTTGTTGCCATGAAATATAAGATAGATAAGCATCGACCTGTTTGGTTCAACTTTGTAGCTCACTGTTCCTCGGAATGGCATTCGTCCCCTTATTATGAGGACTTCATATGATTGTGTGGTTGTGATTTGAAATGTGAACTTAAAAACCATCTTATTTACATAAATACCATGGTAATTCTTAGATCTTGTATATGACATATTATGTACATTTCAGCCCAGATGTCTATATCCTGTGGATTTACTCTCTCAATCCCTCCTCGTCATTCGTGTCATGTGTTGCGACTGATCTCGTTCCTTCATTGTTCTGTCAAGTGATATCAACTGCTGTTGATTATTTATCGAAAACGAATCCCCTATATGTAATGAGCAAGGACAACTCACAGGATCATTCATGAGTACCGAAATCTTGTATACAATATCAACACAAAATGGATGGACCAGGGCTTATTTGTGGCAACGTTATGGATAAGTGTAGACTGCGGGCTTAGGGGATGGTAATTCACATCAAAAGAGAACCAACAATCGGAAACGATCGGGTCATTCAACACCCTCACTCTGGTTTCAAATGGACAACTCAATAGTAGATGATTATTATCATTTAATTTTCATCATCTGGTACCGATGTAACATGTGCTGCTTGTTCATATATATTCAATGAGGATTGAAAAGGTTTGAGGATTGAAAAGGTCCAATCACTACGTCACTCACACCTCTCATAAGTAAAATTGGAATTATGATGTAAATGTAAACTATTTTTGTTTTAGGAGGATTCCTCACAGCAGATGCCAAGCGGGGACCTTCTCCGTGCTCTGTACAAATTATAATAAGTTCCAGTGCAGAAACGAATTATGTACAATTAGAAATGATGCACTGCATGGGGATTTGCATTGAAATTTTAAGCAAAATACACTTCACTTCTTTCGAAAGATATGATATTCTTTCTTATTCTATCTTTTACATTACTTTGGATATGGTTTATGATATATCTTCAACAATGGTGTTGAAAAGTCATCATATCTTTTATATTTTTAAATAATAAATAAATTATTACTTAGTGCGTACAGAACACTGTTTCAACTTGCTGCCATTTCATATACACTTTTACAGTAAAAGTCTCCCAAATAATGGTTTGTTCGTGGATTAAACTTGTGAGCCCCATGATGCCGTCTGACACACGATCTATTGTTCTGATTATCGCTATCGGACCCACGAGTTGTCCTTGATATGTCCTCTGGGATATTATCTGGAAGTGCTCAGATAAACGCTCTAGTATTCACGGGAATGTTATCGTCGTAGAACTGCTTTTGAAAGACTTTATTATCATTGATATCTTGAATCAAACAGTAAAGTATCAGGGAAGGTATGTCATCCATGTCCAATCATATATTATTCATTACAAATCTGACATGATTGTTTGAAATGATCAACATATTTCACAAAATGCCTCCATTAAAAGTTATTGAATGATGCTCAATATTAAAACATTTTGATGCAATCTGAGAAAGATTGTACCCGGTTTGAATTCCGAGATACAACTTCTTCAGAAATCTGTATAGGAATACTACAGGAAGTGAAGATGTGTGATAAAAACTCCAGATCGGTATGATCTATGTGTGATCGGGTTTTTTTTATTTCAAAAGCTTCTTAATTGTGATGTTTTTTATTGCTATCTTAAACATCTGTGGGTATCAGTGGCAATAGGTTGATAGATACAGTTGGTATATCACCGTGCATGTTCATCTGAACACATGGGATTCGAAAAGGAATCAAATACACATACATTCTAAACCAAACGACTGTAACTTCAAATAAACGAACGAAGGTGGCAATTGGCATGAGGTATTGGTTCTAAAATTCAAGACAAATGTATCATTCCCCAAATGTATCATTCCAACATGTCTGCGAAAATCTAGATATCAAATGTAAATCTTGTCATTCTAAAGTAACCAATGGGCGGTTTGTCTGTAGATCAGTCACATGAATGTTACAGTCTGACATACAATTCACTCCATTCAAATATTTCCATCGATCATAAGAGTCGTCCTCGATATATCCTGCAGGACAGATCTAGCAGGAGAATGATATCGTTTTATCATGAAATATCATTGGTAATGGAATTGAGTGGACGCCATGGATGTGGTACTTATTCGATATTTTATATTTAACGTGAACCGTTGTGATTAATGTTTAATGTTGTGAACCGTGTAAATGATAACTATATGATGCATGATTTCTTTTCGTTTCCAACGAGCACATTAAACTCTCACAGCATCAGGGTGGGGGGATCGGGGTCTAATTACTTAATCTCTTTGCAGCCAATGCTAGGCCTAGAACAATGACAGTGATGGAGAGTGAGGTCACACAATGCTCAGTTGGTAGTTATTGAATGTAGGTATCAATCTATTACCACAAATACAGTAGATTTTGATGATGCCAATAACAAACGTAAAATACAACATTTCGCAATAGAAACAAAGCCCGACCAAATAGTTTATCCAAAGACACACTGGCGTCATCAGGGGCAGACAGTGTGTTGAATGTAGTTGTTTCTACTGTACACCTGATGGAATTAGTATACAACTGCCCAACAACCCATGAAAATACTTTAGAAATCCGAAACAAACCCCATGGAACAGATATATGACAAGTACATGAGTACCTGATCAATAGCCAGAAGGCTACTGAGTTGATGGTATCCTCGGGGACAGATTTAACGTCCGCCAGCAGTGACACTGACTCAGTGGTATGAATGTAGGTATCAATCTATTACCACAAATACAGTAGATTTTGATGATGCCAATAACAAACGTAAAATACAACATTTCGCAATAGAAACAAAGCCCGACCAAATAGTTTATCCAAAGACACACTGGCGTCATCAGGGGCAGACAGTGTGTTGAATGTAGTTGTTTCTACTGTACACCTGATGGAATTAGTATACAACTGCCCAACAACCCATGAAAATACTTTAGAAATCCGAAACAAACCCCATGGAACAGATATATGACAAGTACATGAGTACCTGATCAATAGCCAGAAGGCTACTGAGTTGATGGTATCCTCGGGGACAGATTTAACGTCCGGCAGCAGTGACACCGACTCAGTGGTATGAATGCAGGTATCAATCTATTACCACAAATACAGTAGATTTTGATGATCCCAATAACAAACGTAAAATACAACATTTCGCAATAGAAACAAAGCCCGACCAAATAGTTTATCCAAAGACACACTGGCGTCATCAGGGGCAGACAGTGTGTTGAATGTAGTTGTTTCTACTGTACACCCGATGTACACCATTGGTAAAGTGCACCTCGTACATGTACCTGTAAATTCATGTGGACTGTGATGTTGATATGCTTTGTTGCCATGAAATGTAAGATAGATAAGTATCGACCTGTGTGGTTCAACTTTGTAGCTCACTGTTCCTCGGAATGTCATTCGTCCCCTTATTATGAGGACTTCATATGATTGTGTGGTTGTGATTTGAAATGTGAACTTAAAAACCATCTTATTTACATAAATACCATGGTAATTCTGAGATCTTGTATATGACATATTATGTACATTTCAGCCCAGATGTCTATATCCCGTGGATTTACTCTCAATCCCTCCTCGTCATTCGTGTCATGTGTTGCGACTGATCTTGTTCCCTCATTGTTCTGTCAAGTGAGATCTACTGCTGTTGTTTATTTATGGAAAACGAATCCCCTATATGTAATGAGCAAAGACAACTCACAGGATCATTCATGAATACCGAAATCTTGTATACAATATCAACACAAAATGGATGGACCAGGGCTTATTTGTGGCAAAGTTATGGAAAAGTGTAGACTGCGGGCTTAGGGGATGGTAATTCACATCAAAAGAGAACCAACAATCGGAAACGATCGGGTCATTCAACACCCTCACCCCTGGTCCCAAATGGACAACTCAATAGTAGATGATTAATATCATTTATCTTTCATCATCTGGTACCGATGTAAACATGTGCTGCTTGTTCATATATATTCAATGAGGATTGAAAAGGTTTGAGGATTGAAAAGGTCCAATCACTACGTCACTCACACCTCTCATAAGTAAAATTGGAATTATGATGTAAATGTGAACTATTTTTGTTTTAGGAGGATTCCCCACAGCAGATGCCAAGCGGGGACCTTCTCCGAGCTCTGTACAAATAATAATAAGTTCCAGTGCAGAAACGAATTCTGTACAATTAGAAATGATGTACTGCATGGGGAATTGCTTTTAAATTTTAAGCGAAATACACTTCACTTCTTTCGAAAGATATGATATTTTTTTTATTCCATCTTTTACATTGCTTTGGATATGGTTTATGATATATCTTCAACAATGGTGTTGAAAAGTCATCATATCTTTTATATTTTTAAATAATAAATAAATTATTACTTAGTGCGTACAGAACACTGTTTCAACTTGCTGCCATTTCATATACACTTTTACAGTAAAAGTCTCCCAAAGGATGCTTTGTTCGTGGATTAACCTTGTGAGCCCCATGATGCCTTCTGACACACGGTCAATTGTTCTGATTATCTCTATCGGGCCCACGGGTTGTCCTTGATATGTCCTCTGGGATATTATTTGGAAGTGCTCAGCGCTCTAGTATTCACGGGAATGTTATCGTCGTAGAACTGCTTTTGAAAGACTTTATTATCATTAATATCTTGAATCAAACAGTAAACATGGTAAAGTAACTGGGAAGATATGTCACCCATGTCCAATCATATATTATTCTTTACAAATCTGACACGATTGTTTAAAATGATCAACATACTTCACAAAATGCATCCATTAAAAGTTACTGAATGATGCTTAATATTAAAACGTTTTGATGCAATCTGAGGAAGATTGTACCCGGTTTGAATTCCAAGATACAACTTCTTCGGACATCTGTATAGGAATAATACAGGAAGTAAAGATGTGTGATAAAAACTTCAGTCAAAGTATCTTAAGATGCATGATTAAAATAAGTTGATGGGAGTGGGAGTTGATTGAAGTATCATATAGATGGATATAACTGTATAGGGTATCCACTCGAGGGCTTGATCTGTCTGGGGATTGACGTTATATGTGCATCAATATAAATATATATCCAATTTTCCTGGTATTACCGTTAGACAATGCTTGTTATTTCGAAAATACTTTCCGGTTGACAGTAGCGTTATTGTTATATTATGTGCTGGCATATAATTACACATATTTTTAGCGGCAAGATGGGAAGTGCCACCCGTTGCTGCTACTGGTACACTTCAAATCCAGACTGAATCTAAAAGAACAATGGACATCATGAGTGTCATAGACACTTTTTCGAATTTTTGTACAGATCATACACTCACAATATTTTTTAACATAAATGTATGATAGTTTTTGCGTGGAATGACAACCTTGAGTTCCATGTACGTATGCTGCGATATCTAACCAAACCGTCTCCACATGTTCAATGGACTGTCCCCGTTATTTGATATGCCAAATTGTTTACGAGGATTGTAAATGAATCCTTATGTACTGTGCAGTTGATATAAACTGGCCTATATATGTCAGTGTGTACAATGGAATAATGAAAGTGTATATCGCTCGGACAAGTGCCAAAGCTGTTGAATACAGCCCTTGAAGAAAGTCATTGATTCTCTGTGAGCAAAGCCACCCACACATGGCTCCACGGCTGGTGACATGTACCTGTGTCATGGTTTGATAGCACCATTTTGTTCTCGATTTCAGACACAACAATTCCTTGAAAATGGACAAATGTGGCCAGTCCTGAGCCTTTCATGGCATGTTAATTGCACCCAGCAACACCTACGTGTATTCGTTGCATTGTCATAGAATTGAGACAATGGAACAATGGAACTGAATATTTAACCATCGTAACAGACAGTAGCATCATATTCCCAAAATGATTTACTAACATATCGGTGTTTTTCAGAGTGAACATTTGCCAGTCATACGAATGAAGAAGTGGCATAGCCAATTCTTTTGCGTGACTGATGATCTCATTTGTTGTAGATAACGATAGTTTATGGCAATACATATCTCTGTTCAAGTTATTGCAAATATAAACCAATCGTCCACGTCATGAATCTTTCTGGAATGTTTGGATTTTGTTCAATTTTGCTGCATGATCATTAGAGTGATTTATTGATTTTTATGGATTTAAAATCTATACTACCGAATATAAGATGGTGTATAGTAAATGCCAAAAACGCAGTATACAATGTGCTTTTGTGATATTTTTGATTCAGTTCAGACTTGAGCTGGACTGCTCGAGCTTATGATCTTGTTATGACCTAATGATCTCATCGAGAGAACTATAATAGAGAATGTGGGAGCTGGACAAAGTGGAAAGTTAGCTCAAGTACAAAGATTGGGCGGAGTAATTTTCCAGCTGACTGGAGATGGCTGGACTTGGGAAAACCACCAAGCAGTGAGGTGGTCGCTTTAGAGTTGAAGAGTTTCTGACGATCCAGAAGGTATATATCAGCCCTTGACCTTCAGAAGCAATACTGCCGAAGATTTTGAAAGGTTACTACTCACTGGCACACCCTTGTGGTGTTTTATCACTGAGAACGTTTCTGATATAATATTTGGTTTGAATGATATTACGATGCTTCTGAGTTCTCCCGAAATCATGTCAAGAAATATCCTGAAAAAAACATAGAAGACCAGTTCGCCGCAGCATGATCGGAGTGATTTGGCGCCATGGAGGGTTCGCTGTTGTTGACGTGAATGTCAACTGTCTTGGAGAGTTTGAATGTATTTCGGAGAAATCCCCTGATGAATTTGTTAATTAGCGTCATTTTCAGCTGACTACTGCGAAATAAGTTTTTATTTGGGGTTGCCCTTTTTGTTTGGGGTGGCCAACAATATCACGTTCCTCGTATGTTTATATGACTAATGACAGTAAGGATATCGTTAAGGAAACGCATGATATATACCTCGTGTGAGATTAACTGTTGGAAAGTTACAATTCCACATGGGTGGATAGGGATGAATTGAACAAGAACTGTGCTGGATTTGGATTTCAAACCCAAATTATCACTGATATCAGACATATCAGTTGTGTGATGATCATTTGCTGAAGTGTTGTCATCTCTAGAAGGTCATCGAGTTAACCAATATGAGGAATAGTTGTTGCAATACAAGGAACAAAGAACGAAAGTCATGGGAGGTGTCTGTGACCTTGGTTGGGAAATTTTTCTTTATTCATAAATGGTTTTTATCATGATCAAAATTCTACTGACGATGGTTGGGTGTAACTGGGTGTAAGTTGAACCATATTGCTGAATAGTTCAAGATACTGTTTTTTTACACTTGTTTTACCCCATACATATTCAGCGATATTGCATACATTACAGGTTTTCTACGAGGTATTCATGAACATCAATCATCCACATTAATGGAAACATAATGAATATTTCTTGTGAACTATTGCTGAATGTTTGAGGTCTATATGAAGCTTGACATGATATAGCTAGACATGGGGTAAAGACCGTGAAATGGTATACACTTGGTCACTACAACGGGAAGGAATTTGTAAAAAAATTTGTTCCCCTACGTTATATTTTGTTCATGTGAGGCATTGAACGTAGGGAGTCGTGGCCCAAGTAGCGCACCTTACTATGTTAATACTACTCACCCACTGAATGTGTACTACGGTGGCTGATTCATGCCATAATACGTTTTTTCTCGAATAGTTTTCATCGCAAATTTAATGGTAGCGACCAAAACGTTTTCGCTGCAGCGAAAACAGTTTCGCCGTGACCAAAACATTTTCGACGCTATCAAAACATTCTCGTCGCAGCGAAAATAGTTGTTGTCGCAACTAAAACATTTTGGTCACAGCAAAAACCATTGTTGCGGTGACCAAAACATTCTCGCTGCAGCGAAAATCGTTGTTGCCGCGACCAATACATTTCTGCTGCATCGGGAATAATTACCGCCACAGCGATAATTGCACTCAACTGTGAATATTCGCTGCGGCGATAATTGCAAAGATAAATAATCAGTTCTATCTGATGTGATGAAAGAAAAACGTTCTAACAAGTATGCAGCAAGTACGGCGGCTTATTTGTGCCATATTATTTTTTTTATTTGAAAGAAAATTAATTCCAAATTATCAAGGAACGGAAATATTTCCGCTGCAGCTAAAACTATTTTCGCTGCAGCTAGAATTATTTTCGGCCCAGCTAAAACTATTTTCGCTTCAGCCAAAACATTTTCGCTGCAGCTAAAACTATTTTCGCCCCAGCTAAAACATTTTCGCTGCAACTGAAACTATTTTCGCTGCAGCTAGAATATTTTCGCTGCAGCTAAAACTATTTTCGCCCCAGCTAAAACTATTTTCGCTCCAGCTAGAATATTTTCGCTGCAGCTAAAATTATTTTCGCCGAAGCTAAAACATTTTTGCTGCAGCTGAAACTATTTTCGCACCAGCTGGAATATTTTCGCTGCAGCTAAAACTATTTTCGCTCCAGCTAGAATATTTTCGCTACAGCTAAAACTATTTTCGCCCCAGCTAAAACATTTTCGCTGCAGCTGAAACTATTTTCGCATTTCGCATTTTCACTGCATCTAAAACTATTTCGCTCCAGCTAGAATATTTTCGCTGCAGCTAAAACTAGTTTCGCCCCAGCTAAAACATTTTTGCTGTAGCTAAAACTATTCTCGCTCCAGCTAAAACATTTTCACTGCAACTAAAACTATTATCATCCCAGCTAAACTATTTTCACTGCAGCTAAAACTATTTTCGCTTAAACATTCTCACAGTATCATTAATGTTTTTTTAGAGATTTTTTTAGATTTTGGGGAAACTTTTTTTTAGATTTATAGGGGATTTGGGAGATTTTTTTTTAGATTTGACGGAAATAATTTTAGCTGGAGCGAAACTATTTTAGTTGGGGCGAAAATAGTTTAGCTGCAGCAAAAATGTTCTAGCTGGGGCGAAAATAGTTTCAGCTGGAGCCAAAATATTTGGGCTGGGGCGAAAATAGTTTTAGCTGCAGCGAAAATATTTCAGCTGGGGCGAAAATAGTTTAGCTGCAGCGAAAATAGTTTAGCTGCAGCGAAAATGTTCTAGCTGGGGCGAAAATAGTTTCAGCTGGAGCGAAAATATTTGAGCTGGGGTGAAAAGAGTTTTAGCTGCAGCAAAAATATTTTTGCTGGGGCGAAAATAGTTTAGCTGCAGCGAAAATGTTTTAGCTGGAGCGAAAATAGTTTTAGCTGCAGCGAAAATGTTCTAGCTGGGGCGAAAATAGTTTTAGCTGCAGCGAAAATATTTTAGATGGAGCGAAAATAGTTTTAGCTGCAGCACGAATGTTTTAGCTGGGGCGAAAATAGTTTTAGCTGCAGCGAAAATGTTTCCGTTGCTTGATAATTTGGAATTCATTTTCTGTGAAGTAAAAAAAATAAATATGGCACAAATAAGTCACTGTACAGCAAGAATGTTTTTGCTGCAGCAAGAATGTTTTGATCGCAGCTATAAGTGTTTAAATCGCGACGAGAACAGTTTCGCTGCAGCGAAAAGGATTTCGGTCGCGACAATACTGCCGCAGCTAAAAGTATTTAATTCGCAGCGAGAATGTTTTCGCCGCAGCGAAAACGTTTTGGTCGCGGGTTTAATGATTTTGGTCGTGATTTAAATACTTTCAGTCATCACAATTAAATTCGCAACGAAAACTGTTCAGGGAAAATGCATTATGGCATGAATCAGGCACCGTAGTATACCATATTTAATCCGTCTGGCACAATTTTAATCTTCATTGTATTTGGAAGAAATAGTATGCTGCACAACATGGGCCAGAAACACTTCCCAAACACGAAGTTATGAGAAGTCGTCAATTTACTAATCAAATTGCGGTGGTTATGCAGTCAATCGAACGCAAATCAATATTCAATTTGGGACGTTTCGGTGCAGTGATGTCACGATGGTAGCTATTGCTGTGTGGAGGGTAAAGATTAAAATACGACGACAAGGTGAAATCTGCAAACAAATTAGGTTCCCCTTTGCTGCAATGTATATAATCAGGCCCCAGTCTCACAGGTGGAATAAAACGTCAGGGTTGAGAAAAGTGAAAGTCACGTAAAATTCCGCACAAAACTTTTTTTTTTTAATTTTCACCACGTAGGCTTACGTAGCCATACGCAGTGATACACAAGAATGGTGCAAAAGAGCCATTTCCCACGGAATGTGACATTTCCCTTTACTTCCACCTACGCACGCATGCGTTTTTCAAAGTAACAAACAGAGTATTTTGACTTTTTTTTTACGTATTGCTACGCATTGTTACGCACTGCTTACGTACCGTTAATTATTCTTACGTTCTAGAAGGTTCTTGTACATTTCTGTACGTTTTGTTACGTTGGTCATCCCGTACTATAAGAGTTCGACGGACTGCATTTTTCCATCATTTGCAATCATGCCTAAAAAAAAGGATTCTCGCACCAAAAAAAACTCCTCAAACACCTCATAATACGGTGGCTCTGAAGGGACCTGTGTGTGAAAAAATATTATCTCGAGCGCTCGAAATAACAAAGCAAGCGCTCAAGATATTATATCGAGTGCTCAACATACTCATATAGAGCGCTCGACTTAACTAACTCGAGTGCTCAACATAATGTAATGAACGCACTACATAACGAAGCAAGCGCTCTACTTGTTCATCTTGAGCGCTCGAGAAATGTTAAAGATTTATTTTTGCTATCTCGAGAACGTTTATAACTTTGTATTCAGCACTTCAGTTCAAGATTGGCTTATGGTATGCTCTTCAATTGATATTCTCATATAAATATAGGTATCTGACTCGTTCCACTTAGAAGTTAGTTATACAGCAAAAAAGTGCTTGCTTTATGATGTAGAATGATCGCTATATTATGTAGAGCGCTCGCTATATTATGTAGAGTGCTTGCCATATTATCCAGAGCGCTCATTATATCATGTAGAGCGCTCACGCAGCAGCACGTTTGTTTACGTAACTCCACTTTTCTTTATGTTCTACCCATATTTAGCCCATATTCTTTACGTTCTACCCATATTTAGCCCATATTCCGCTAGTGAGACTGGGGCATTATTTTTACAAATTGACTTGTCGGATAGTTGCATTGCTGTTAACTGATATCTGTTCATTTTCCAAGAATACAGTTGACATTGGCACGTGTTCATCAAGTTAGCAACGAGTACATACCTGCTGGGGCAGGTGGTTACGTTCCCTTCGTACCACAGGACATGAACTGTGATAGACGTGTGTAATGAAATTGGAGAAATTTGAAATTGAGAAATGGACCAGATGTTTTAGATTTTGGATCGTAAAACTAAGAAATTACAAACTATATTTTACATGCACCGTTTCGCATTCCCAAAGTGCTTCAGTTTCAATATACTGATTTCATCAGGTGTACAGTGGGAAATAAATGTTCACACAATCATGATGCAAGTGTGGTTTTGGATATGAACGTGTGATGGGGGTTTGTTTTTATTTCAAAATCTCAATCGTGATGTTTTTGTGGTTATTAGTATCAATAGGTTGATACATACATTTGGTATTTCATCGTGCATGTTCATCGGAACACATGGGATTCGAAAAGGAAATAAGAGAGTTTTAACCAACGTGCTCAAATACACGTACATTCTAAACCAAACGAGTGTAACTAAACTAAACTAACTAAAGGAAGAAGGCGATTTGCATTGCATTTTTCTAAATTTCAAGACAAATGTATCATTCCCACAAGTCTGCAAACATCAAGATATCAAATGTAAATCTTGTCATTCTAAAGTGTAACCAGTGGGCCGTTTTTCTGTGAATCAGTCACATGAGACTCCTTGATGTAGGAGAATGATATCGTTTCACCGTGGAATATCATTGGTAATGGAATTGCGTGGATGCCATGGAAGCGGTACTTGTTCGATATTTTATATTTACGTGAAATGTCGATGTTGTGAACCGTGTAAATGATAATTATTTGATGCATGGTTTCTTGTCGTTTCCAACGAGCACATTAAACTCTTATAATATCGGGGGTGGGGTCTAATTACTTCATCTCTTTGCAGCCAATGCTAAAACATCACGGTGATACATAGTGAGGTCACACGATGCTCAATTGGTAGTTATTGAAATTGCACTTCGTACATGTAAATTAGTGTGTAGACTCTGATATTATATGCTTGGTTGCCATGAAATGATGTAAGATAAATATTTATCGACCTGTTTGGTTCAACTTTGTAGCTCACTGTTCCTCGGAATGTCATTAGTCCCCTTATTATGATGAATCCATATGACTGTGTAGTTGTGTTGGTATTAATGTACTTTAATACCATCTTATTCATATTCACAAATACCAGAGTAACTCTAAGATCTGGTATAGCATGGTTTGTACGTTGCAGCCCACCTGTCTATATCCCGTGGATATACTCTGAATCCTTCCTCGTCATTCGTGTCATGGTGTTGCCACTGATCTCGTTCCTTCATTGTTCTGTCAATTGAGTTTTGCTGCTGTTGTTTATTTATGGAAAACGAATCCCGATATGCAATGACTAAGGAAAGCTTGCAGGGTCATTCATGAATACCGAAATCTTGTATACAATATCAACACACAAAATGAATGGACCAGGGCTTATCGGTGGCAAAGTTATGGATACGTGTAGAGTGAGGCCTTAGGGGAGGGTAATTCACATCAAAGGAGAATCGACAATTAGACACGATCTTGTCATTCAACAATAACCACCCTCTCCTCCCCAGGTCCCACTGGACAACTCAACAGTAGACAATTCGTAATAGAATATTGTTTCATCATCTTGTACCCAAGTTATTTGTGCTGCATGCTACTCTATATTCAAAGAGGATTGAAAAGTGTGAGGATTGACAAAGTCCAATCACTCTGTCACTCACAACTCTAAAACTGGAATTATGATGTGAATGTTTTATGTAAACTGTTTCGAGGATTCCCCACAGCAGATGCCACAAGAAGATCTCATCTGTGCGCTGTACAAATAACAAATAGGTGCAAGTGTAGAAACGAATATATACAATTAAAAATGAGGCACCGGGAATTTGCAGTGAAATCCGAAGCGAAAGTATCAGTCAATAGACGTGGAATCAATACCCAGTATTAAGTATTCCTTGCAAACAAAACAGGGTCCGTTATCCAATCTCATAATCCGGGGACAGAAAGTCATATCAGGCATACGAAGTGAGAAAACAAAATGATAGGGAAACTCATGAACCCCCCAAAATGGCCATTAGGAGGTGAAATCAGGTGTTACAGTTACAGTCAATGCATACTTAACACTGTTACAATTTTCTTTCATTTCATATACACCCCGCCAACAACTGATAATAGTACATCTCTATCTATAGTCATACTATTACAGTAAAAGTCTCCCAAAGGATGGTTTGTTCGTGGATTAACCTTGTGAGCCCCATGATGCCGTCTGACATACGATATTTTGTTCTGATTATCTCTATCGGGCCCCAGGGTTGTCCTTGATATGTCCTCTGGGATATTGTCTGGAAGTGCTCAGATAAACGCTCTAGTATTCACGGGAATATCATAATCGTAGAACTTCTTCTTTTGAAAGACTTCATTATCAATCTTGAATAAAAAGTAAGATAACAAGGAAACCTTTAAAGGTCTGTCATCCATGTTCGATCATAAATTATTTTATTACAAATCTAGCATGATTGTTTAAATTGCTAAACATATTTCATAATGTGCCCCAATTAAAAGTTATTGAGATATATATACTTAAGGATGTATGCTCCTGATTGACCTACTCAGAGGGGCTAAAATTGGAAATTCATTTGATGATTGTCAGCATTTTAAACAATCATCAATATGACATTGTGCATTCAAGAACGGAAAGTTGGGAACAAATATTCCCCTTAGTGTATAATTATGTAAAAAAAAAATCACCCCCAAAACACCAGCGAAATGGGTCTTGGCACACTAGCCATTCTGGTCGAATAAAATCTCAACAATCTGAATTAACTACTCAAGCCAATATAAGATCAAAAAGGTGGAATTGAGTGAAGATTGAAGTTGATATCGAAATAATGTTCTCATTGCAATGTTTTCAACAAATGTATCAATCTAGCCTTCGAACTGGATTGCTTGACTTATTGATCTCGTTTCCTTGCTCGGTCATCCAGATAGCTATTCTATTAAATGGAGAAGGCTGGCAAAATGAAGAACTACCTCAAGTGCAAAGATTATTGGGAGTTTTTCGGCGCAGTGACTTTCCAGCTGATTGGAAACGGTTGGACATCACTGACCTTTGGTCAAATAGTGACACCACATGGATCGCTTGCTTTAGTTCCCTCATGGCATGATATGCCTTCCAGTGGGCTAAGATATATAAATAATCATCTGACTCTATCGAAAATGATCTAATTCCAAATAATTTTTTCTCCATACTCATATATGCCACAATATTTCTTGAAAAAAAAACAGTGGACCCATTTTGGACAGTATGGTCAGAGTGATGTGGCATCACAAAGGGCTCGCTGTTGTTGACGTGAATGTCAGTTTTGCTTGAAATTTGCCTGAGTAGTTAGGACAAGGTGATAGTGGGATATGGTACGTATTGAATCTTGTGTCATTTGAAGCTGACAAATGCATTGTTGTTCTATTTCCTATTTAGACGGATTATTTTGTCAGGTTTTGTTTTCAGAATATGATTGGTTCTTGCATGTTTTATGACTAATGTCATCAACAAAATCATTATGAAGAACTCGATTTAAGATTCAAACAAGAGTAGTTTTAAAAAATATGGTGTACATCCCTAATCATATGAACATGGTCAACCATGTTCGGATGCGTCACGATTGACCAGCGTGATCAAAGCGTTTCCCGACGGAAGAAGAAAGTGAAAACAGATAGGAAAACCCTGAAAAAAACCAAGCTCGTTCATTATTCTTTATCAGATAATGCTTCTATTTATTGTGGCATGTACAGATGGCAAATCTGAAAAAGAAACTCTTGTGAGGCAGTAAGATATTGTTAGTCTACCGGGTTTATAATAATTCTCAAAAGAGTTACAAGTTAGGATATGACTGTGAATTTTTTTTATTTGGGACACGTATGAGAAGTTGCTGTTCATTTGACCAACGATCATATAGCCACGGACATATGCAGAAGGCTGTCGAAATAAGTAATCAAGCTTGAGTCATTTTATGAGCATCAAGCAAGCAAAAATAAATCAATGCCACTGTGGAATTAATCTGGTCGTTTTGTGTTTTTAATAGTAAACGAATTGATGTAGTAGTAAACGCATTGATGATTTTTGGTAGCTTGTTTCACTATTAATTTATGTATCAGACCAGTAATGGTTTGCAATTTGTATAGTGGAAACCATATTGCGTTCTTGGTGTTATATTCGTTATGATCATTTCATTTGATTCGTTTGGCCCTGGTTTAGGCATCATGAATTACGTGTACATACGCCTGCTTTCCCACACAGACCCCAGAACCTACCTTCAAGTCCTTGAGCTGACATGTATATCAATAATGCAGAGCTTAGTATGACCGATTGGTAACTGTCTGGCACTTAGTGTCTCTTTGGTTCCGCTACTTGAGAGATGGGAGACATCCTGAACTCGAGTTTTGTAGCGAGGCTGTAACTAGGCGACCTTTGGCAAAATATGCATTCTATGCCACCAAACAGTTGAAAAAACTGGCATTGGCAATGATATGCAATTCTCACCAATGGAAAGAAATAACTCGAACAATAACTGTGCTAAATTGGGGGTATCAAACCCAAATGATGACTGATATTAGAGTAGCTGTTGTGTGCATGTGTTTTGATTGAACATTGGTCATTGCTTGATTATTTGCTCAAGTTTTGTATTATCTAGCAGTTCATGGAGTTCAATAATATAAAACAAGGATGTATGTCTCCAAGGGCAATGCAATGCACAAAAGAAAGAACAACAGTCATGGGAGGTGACTGTGACCTTGGTAACGATAACTATATTCATTATTATCATAACCATACTTGGTATTGATATAACTATATTGACATCTCCATATTATTATATCTGGGTGAATTTTGTTACCATTGTTTTTTCTCCTGAAACATGTTTCCCAGAACAAATTCTGCATTACTGCATGTACATATTTCTGAGGACTATCCCTTATCATAATTCGTGAATATCGATAAATACGTGTTAAATATTTCGTGTGAAATATTGCATATTATTCATGTGAGGTTAGAGCATTATATTCCATTGAGGTTTATTCAGATAATTCCACTGGCTTTCTGGCAACGTTGGCCTGCAAACTCATATATTTTCTGCTGTCCACTGCTTTGGTCAGAATGAACACCAGATCGAAATAAAACCAGGAATCGATGGGAGAACGTCCTTTCTGGGCCCAATGTAGACTGCCAACTAGGAACACCGAGAGAAATATCTGAAGTGTGGACAAGACATTAGGAATATTGACTTTGTTGTTGTTTACAGCATACTTCAATATTCCTCCTTCAAATCCGTATTCCGGTGATGTTCGAAAATGTTGTATTTGTATATGTGACAGTGGTCCATCTGAATCTCTTCATTGTTGGTTTAATTATTTCAGATACGACTATAATCTTGCTTCTGCAATCCGTTTGTACTGCAGTTATATTCATTACGTAAACAGGCATATCATATAATGAGGAATGACCACAATTGCCGATTTGCCATTCTACCATTCATTTCAGGCGCTACTATAAAAACTTCCAAAATATGAAGCTATTAAAGGTCATCATCATGATGCGAGTGTGGATTTGGATATGAATGTGTGATCGGGGTTTATTTTTATTTCAAAAACTTCTTAATTGTGATGTTTTTTATTGCTATCTTTAACATTTGTGGGTATCAGTAGCAATAGGATGATAGATACAGTTGGTATATCACCACGAATGTTCATCTGAACACATGGAATTCGAAAAGGAAATAAGAAAATTTTTACCAACGTGTTCAAATACACGTATATTCTAAACCAAACGACTGTAACTTAAAATAAATGAACGAAGGTGGCAATTGGCATGAGGTATTGGTTCTAAAATTCAAGACAAATGTATCATTCCCCAAATGTATCATTCCAACATGTCTGCAAAAATCTAGATATCAAATGAAAATCTTGACATTCTAAAGTAACCAGTGGGCGGTTTGTATGTGGATCAGTCACATGAGACTCTGAATGTTACAGTCTGACAAATATTTCCATCGATCATAAGAGTCGTCCTCGATATATCCTGCGGGACAGATCTAGCAGGAGAATGATATCGTTTCATCATGAAATATCATTGGTAATGGAATTGAGTGGACGCCCTGGATGTGGTACTTATTCGATATTTTATATTTAACGTGAAATGTTGTGAACCGTTTAAATGATAAGTATTTGATGCATGGTTTCTTGTCGTATCCAACGAGCACATTAAACTCCTACAGCATCGGGGGCAGGGGGGGTCTAATTACTTTATCTCTTTGCAGCCAATGCTAAAACAAAGACAGTGATACACAGTGAGGTCACACGATGGTCAATTGGAAGTTACTGAAATTGCACTTCGTACCTGTAAGTTAGTGTGTAGACTGTGATGATATATGCTTGGTTGCCATGAAATGTAAGATAGATATGTATCGACCTGTTTGGTTCAACATTATAGCTTACTGTTCCTCGGAATGTCATTCGTCATCTTCATAAGATGACTTCATATGAATGTGTGGTTGTGATTTAGGTACGTGAACTTAAAAACCATCTCATTTACATTTACAAATACGATGGTAACTCTTAAATCTGGCATGTCACATGTGCTGTACGTTGCATCCCTCATGTCAATATCCCGTGGATTTACTTCCAATCCCTCCTCGTCATTCATATCATTTGTTGCCACTGATCTCGTTCCTCCATTGTTCTGTCAAGTGAGATCTGCTGCTATTGTTTTTTTTATGGAAAACGAATCCCCTATATGTAATGAGCAAGGACAACTTACAGGGTCATTCATGAATACCGAAATCTTGTATACAATATCAACACCCAAAATGGATGGACCAGGGCTTATCCGTGGCAAAGTTATGGATAAGTATTGACTGCGACCTTAGGGGATGGTAATTCACATCAAAGGAGAACCAACAATTGGAAACGAGCTTGTCATTCAACACCCCCACCCCAGGTTCCAAATGGACAACTCAACAGTAGATAATTCATAAAAGACTATCGTTCATCTTTCGTCATTTTTGTACCGCAGCAACTTGTGCTACTTGTTCCTATATATTCAGTGAGGATTGAAAAGGTGTGAGGATTGAAAAGGTCCAATCACTCCGTCACTCACACCTCTCATAAGTAAAATTAGAATTATAATGTAAATGTGAACTATTTCTTGTGTTAGGAGGATTCCCCACTGCAGATACCAAGCGGGGATCGTGCTCTGTACAAATAATTATAAGTGCCAGTGCAGAAACGAATTATGTACAATTAGAAATGATGCACTGCTAAGGGGTTTGCAGTGAAATTTGAAGCGAAATACACTTCACTTCTTTCGAAAGATATGCTTAAATTTTAAGTTAATCATGGATGCAGTTGAGGAGCATGCCAGAAAATGGACAAAGCGAGAAAAGGCAGAAACTGATTCTCTGTCAGAATGGGTCAAACAGATTAGGTCATTGGTAAACAAACGCATTAATGTTTTGTCAAAGCCAGTTAGTACTAAATATAGCTCTGTCTTCAATGATCCCGTGGTTACTAATAGTTTGTTGAAACTTCAAGAGAGGTTCGTCATTGTCCCTGCAGATAAAGCTTCTAATAATGTTGTTTTTGTTTGTAAAGCATACTATATACAGTGCCTGTTTGACGAACTGGGTATTGCCAACAATACTAATTCCAATAGTACATACCAAGCCATTACCGTGCCCAAACAGGATATCTTATCAAATCATTTGTCTGTATTGCATTCGTTTGGTATTACTACCTCATGTAAAGATTCTAATCTACCGAACTTATATTGGATCCCAAAGTTGCACAAAAATCCACACAAACAAAGATATATTTCAGGTTCAGCATCATGTTCTACCAAAGCCCTTTCTAAAATATTAACTACTATATTGTCTAAAATTAAACAGGGTCTCCAAAAGTACTCTGAAACCATCTATTCTAGAAGTGGTATAAACCAAATGTGGATATTAAAAAATTCCAAATCTTTATTGGAATATCTACATTCTCACACACTTTCAAAAGTAACGTCTATCAAAACATTTGATTTCTCCACTTTGTACACAACTATACCTCATTCTGAACTGAAATCTCACCTTAAAAAACTAATCAATAATTCGTTTTTCTCTAAAAAGGGACAACGTCGGTACCACTATATTGTAGTTAAATATAATACCGCTTATTTTGTTAAAGGCGACTCTGATTCCCCATACAAATATACTGAAATAGATGTGATAAATATGGTTAATTTTCTGATTGATAATATTTTTGTGGAATTTGGTGGTCGAATATTTCAACAAACTATTGGTATTCCCATGGGTACAAACTGTGCACCATTATTGGCAGACCTGTTTTTATACTCATATGAATCAGATTTTATCCAACATTTACAAAGAGGAGGTTCTAAGAAACTAACATGTAATTTTAATTTCACTTTCCGATACATAGATGATGTATTGTCGCTAAATAATCCCAAGTTTGGTGATTATTTGGATGTCATATATCCTAAGGAACTTGAAATTAAGGATACTACAGAATCCGCTAATTTTTCCAACTATCTAGACCTGAGGTTGGAGATTGATAATGATTCTAACCTGTCAACTAGATTATATGACAAACGTGATGATTTCAATTTTTCCATAGTCAATTTCCCTTTTCTAAGCAGCAACATTCCTATGTCACCGGCATATGGTGTGTTTGTTTCTCAACTTATACGCTATTCCAGAGCTAGTTGCAAATATGAGGACTTTGTCTATCGAAGTGCCCAGCTAGTCTCTAAACTGCTACGACAAGGATATGTTTTACCAAGACTTATCGCTGCGTTTAAGAAATTCTATGGACGTCATCATGATCTGGTTGATAAATACAGCAAATCCATGTCTGCCATGCAACTAGATCTGTTTTCATGTTAATTTTGGGGAATTCATGACGGGTGCCACTAGTGGGGCAGGAAATGCTCACTCTTTCCGGAACACCTGATTTCACCTCCTGATGGCCATTTACGGGGGTTCATGAGTTTCCCTGTCATTTTTGTTTTCTCTCACTTCGTATGCCTGATATGACTTTCTGTCCCCGGACTATGAGATTGGATAACGGACCCTGTTTTGTTTGCTCGGAATACTTGATACTGGGTATTGATTCCACGTCTAATGCTATTCTTTTTTATTCTATCTTTTACATTACGTTGGATATGGTTTGTGATATGTCTTCAACAATGGTGTTGAAAACTCATCATATCTTTTATATTTTAAAATAACGAATAAATCATTACTCAATGCATTCAAAACATTGTTTCAACTTGCTGCCTTTTCATGTACACCCGGCGAAAAACTGATTATAATACATCTCTGACTATAGTCATACTATTACTGTGAAAGTATCCCATAGGATGGTTTGTTCGTGGATTAACCTTGTGAGCCCCATGATGCCGTCTGACATACGATCAATTGTTCTGATTATCTCTATCGGACCCCAGAGTTGTCCTTGATATGTCCTCTGGGATATTGTCTGGGAGTGCTCAGATAAACGTTCTACTGTTCACGGGAATGTAGTCCTCGTAGAACTTCTTCTTTTGAAAGAATTCATTATCAATCTTGAATCAAACAGTAAAGTAACAAAGACACTTTTGAAGGTATGTCATCCATGTTCGATCATAGATTTTTTTTACAAATCTAGCACGATTGTTTAAATTGATCAAACTATCTCATAATGTGCCCCAATTAAAAGTTATCGAAATATGCTTGAGGATGTATGTACGTTGCAAATTTCTTGCAAGATTGACCCAGTCAGAGGGGCTAAAATTTGTTTTAAACAATAATCAATATGCTATTGTGCATTCGAAAACGGAAAGTTTGGATCAAAATTTTTTTCTCAGTATTATGGAAAAATCATCCCCAAAATATTAGCAAAGTGGGTCTCGGCACACCAGCCACTCTCGTCGAATAAAATATCAACAATCTGAAATAACTACGCAAGTCAATATAAGATCAAAAAGGTGGAACTATGTGAAGAGTGAAGTTGAAATCAAAATAATGTTCTCATTGCAAAGTTTTCAACAAATGTATCAGTCTAGCCTTCAACCTGGATTGCTTGACTTATTGATCTCGTTTCCTTGCTCGGTCATCCAGATAGCTATTCTATTAAACGGAGAAGGCTGGCAAAATGAAGAACTACCTCGAGTGCAAAGATTATTGGGAGTTTTTCGGCGCAGTGATTTTCCAGCTGATTGGAAACGGTTGGACATCACTGACCTTTGGTCAAATAGTGACACCACATGGATCACTTGCTTTAGTTTCTTAGGTTTCATTATTCTCTTAGCTTTCAGACATTGAAATATATCATGGTAGGATAGCCTTCCAGCAGGTTGAGATATTGGTAAATATATATATATTCACCTGACTTTATCGAAAACGACATAATTCCCAATATCTATTTCTCCATACTCATACATCCACAATATTTAAAATGGACCCATTTTGGACAGTATAGTCAGAGTGACGTGGCATCACAAAGGGCTCACTGTTGTTGACGTGCACGTCAGTTTTCCCTGGAAATTTCAGAGTAGTTTGGACAAGTCGACAGTGGGATATATGTATTGCAGTTTGCGTAATTTGAAGTTGACAAACGCATTTCCCATTTAGGCGGATTCTTTTGTCAGGTTTTATTTTCAGAATATGATTGGTTCTTGCCTGTTTTATGACTAATGTCATCAACAAAATCATCATGAAGAACTCGAATAAAGATTCTAAAAAATAACAAGCTCGTTCATTATTCTTTATCAGATAATGCTACTATTTTTTGTGGCACGTACAGATCATCAATCTGGAAAAAAAAACTTAAAAGGCAATAAGATATTATCAGTTTACCGGGTTTATATTAATTCTTAAAAGAGTTACAATTTGGGTTATACAGTAAATGTTTTTCTGACGTGACTGGCATATTTGGGACAGGTATGAAAAGTTGCTGTTCGTTTGACCAGCGATCAAATAGCTACGGACATACAAGATATCAAGATATCAAAAGAAAACTTGTCATTCTAAAGTATAAGCAGTGGGCGGTTTGTCTGTGATTTACAGCCTGACATACAATCCACTCCATTCAAATATCTCTATCGTTCTCAAGAGTAGTCCTTGATGTATCCTGTGGGGCAGATCTAGCAGGAGAATGATATCGCTTCACCGTGGAATATCATTGGGAATGGAATTGGGTGGATGCCATGGAAGCGGTACTTGTTCGATATTTTATATTTAACGTGAAATGTCGATGTTGTGAACCGTGTAAATGATAATTATGCATGGTTTCTTGTCGTTTCCAACGAGCACATTAAACTCTTATAACATCGGGGGTGGGGTCTAATTACTTCATCTCTTTGCAGCCAATGCTAAAACAATGACGGTGATACATAGTGAGGTCACACGATGCTCAATTGGTAGTTATTGAAATTGCACTTCGTACCTGTAAATTAGTGCGTAGACTGTGATAATATATGCTTGGTTGCCATGGAATGATGTAAGATAAATATGTGTTGACCTGTATGGTTCAACTTTGTAGCTTACTGTTCCTCGGAATGTCATTAGTCCCCTTATTATGATGAATCCATATGATTTTGTGGTTGTGTAGGTAGCAATGTACTTTAATACCATCTTATTCATATTCACAAATACCAGAGTAACTCTAAGATCTGGTATAGCATGTTTTGTAGGTTGCAGCCCACTTGTCTATATCCCGTGGATATACTCTGAATCCTTCCTCGTCATTCGTGTCATGGTGTTGCCACTGATCTCGTTCCTTCATTGTTCTGTCAATTGAGTTTTGCTGCTGTTGTTTATTTATGGAAAACGGATCCCGATATGCAGTGACTAAGGAAAGCTTACAGGGTCATTCATGAATACCGAAATCTTGTATAAAATATCAACACACAAAATTAATGGACCAGGGCTTATCGGTGGCAAAGTTATGGATACGTGTAGAGTGAGGCCTTAGGGGAGGGTAATTCACATCAAAGGAGAATCGACAATTAGACACGATCTTGTCATTCAACAATAACCACCCTCTCCACCCCAGGTCCCACTGGACAACTCAACAGTAGACAATTCGTAATAGAATATTGTTTCATCATCTTGTACCCAAGTAATTTGTGCTGCATGTTACTCTATATTCAAAGAGGATTGAAAAGTGTGAGGATTAACAAAGTCCAATCACTCTGTCACTCACAACTCTAAAACTGGAATTATGATGTGAATGTTTTATGTAAACTGTTTCGAGGATTCCCCACAGCAGATGCCACAAGAGGATCTCATCTGTGCGCTGTACAAATAACAATAGGTGCAAGTGTAGAAACGAATATGTACGATTAAACATGAGGCACCGGGAATTTGCAGTGAAATTCGAAGCGAAAGTATCAGTCAATAGACGTGGAATCAATACCCAGTATTAAGTATTCCTTGCAAACAAAACAGGGTCCGTTATCCAATCTCATAATCTGGGGACAGAAAGTCATATCAGGCATACGAAGTGAGAGAAAGCAAAAATGATAGGGAAACTCATGAACCCCCCAAAATGGCCATTAGGAGGTGAAATCAGGTGTTACAGTTACAGTCAATGCATACTTAACAATGTTACAATTTTCTTTCATTTCATATATAGCCCGCCAACAACTGATAATAGTACATCTCTATCTATAGTCATACTATTACAGTAAAAGTCTCCCAAAGGATGGTTTGTTCGTGGATTAACCTTGTGAGCCCCATGATGCCGTCTGACTTACGATCTATTGTTCTGATTATCTCTATCGGGCTCCAGGGTTGTCCTTGATATGTCCTCTGGGATATTGTCTGGAAGTGCTCAGATAAAGGCTCTAGTATTCACGGGAATATCATAATCGTAGAACTTCTTCTTTTGAAAGATTTCATTATCAATCTTGAATATAAAATAAGATAACAAGGATACCTTTAAAGGTCTGTCATCAATGTTTGATCATAAATTATTTTATTACAAATCTAGCATGATTGTTTGAATTGCTAAACATATTTCATAATGTGCCCCAATTAAAAGTTATTGAGATATATATACTTAAGGATGTACGCTCCTGATTGACTTACTCAGAGGGGCTAAAATTGGAAATTCATTTGATGATTGTCAGCATTTTAAACAATCATCAATATGACATTGTGCATTCAAGAACGGAAAGTTGGGAACAAGTATTCCCCTTAGTGTATAATTATGTAAAAAAAACACCCCCAAAACACCAGCGAAATGGGTCTTGGCACACTAGCCACTCTGGTCGAATAAAATCTCAACAATCTGAAATAACTACTCAAGCCAATATAAGATCAAGAAGGTGGAATTAAGTGAAGAGTGAAGTTGAAATCGAAATAATATTCTCATTGCAATGTTTTCAACAAATGTATCAATCTAGCCTTCGAACTGGATTGCTTGACTTATTGATCTCTTGCCTTGCTCGGTCATCCAGATAGCTATTCTATTAAATGGAGAAGATTGGCAAAATGAAGAACTACCTCGAGTGCAAAGATTATTGGGAGTTTTTCGGCGCAGTGATTTTCCAGCTGATTGGAAACGGTTGGACATCACTGACCTTTGGTCAAATAGTGACACCACATGGATCGCTTGCTTTAGTTCCCTCATGGTATGATATGCCTTCCAGTGGGCTAAGGTATATAAATAATCATCTGACTCTATCGAAAATGATCTAATTACAAATAATTTTCTCCATACTCATATATGCCACAATATTTCTTGAAAAAAAAACCCAGTGGACCCATTTTGGACAGTATAGTCAGAGTGATGTGGCATCACAAAGGGCTCATTGTTGTTGACATGAATGTCAGTTTTGCTAGAAATTTGCGTGAGTAGTTTGGACAAGGTGATAGTGGGATATGGTACGTATTGAATCTTGTGTCATTTGAAGCTGACAAATGCATTGTTGTTCAATTTCCTATTTAGGCGGATTCTTTTGTCAGGTTTTATTTTCAGAATGTGATTGGTTCTTGCATGTTTTATGAATAATGCCATCAACAAAATCATTATGAAGAACTCGATTCAAGATTTAAAAAAAAAACAAGCTCGTTCATTATTCTTTATCATATAATGCTACTTTTTATTGTGGCACGTACAATTGGCAAATCTGAAACAAAATCTGCAAGACAATAAGATATTGTTAGTTAACCGGGTTGATTCTCACAAGAGTCACAATTTGGGATATACATGTAAATGTTTTTGTTTTTGACGTAATTGCCGTATTTGGGACACGTATGAAAAGTTGCTGTTCGTTTGACCAACAATCATATAGCTACGGACATATGCAGAAGGCTGTCAAAAATGAATGATCAAGCCTGAGTCATTACATGTATACATATTTGTGAGCATCAAACAAGCACAAAAAAAATCATTACCACTGCTGAATTAATCTATGTTAATTTCCAGGTCGTTTTGTGTTTTAACTCGTAGTAAACGAATGATTTTTGGTAGCTTGCGTCGCTACTAGTTTATGTATCAGAACATTAATGGTTTTGTATAGTGGATTCCATTTTATAACCCTACACAATTGTGTTTTATTCGTTATGATCAGTTCATTTGATTCGTTCGGCCCTGGTTTAGGCATCATGAATTAAGCTGAACGTATACATGCACATGTTTTTCCACACAAACCCCAGAACCTACCTTCAAGTCCTTGAGCTGACAAGTATATCAATAATGCAGAGCTTAGTATGACCGATTGGTAACGGTCTGACACTTAGTGTCTCTTTGGTTCCGCTACTTGAGAGATGGGAGAAATCCTGAACTCGAGGTTTGTAGCGAGGCTGTAACTAGGCGACCTTTGGCAAAGCATGCATTCTAAGATGCCGCCAGGAGTTGGAAAACTGGCATTGCAATGATATGCAATTCTCACCAATGGAAAGAAATAACTCGAACAGTAACTGTGCTAAATTGGGGGTATCAAACCCAAATGATGACTGATTTTAGAGTAGCTGTTGTGTGCATGTGTTTTGATTGAACATTGGTCAATGCTTGATTATTTGCTCAAGTTTTGTATTATGTAGCAGTTCATGGAGTTCAATAATATAAAACAAGGATGTATGTCTACAAGGGCAATGCAATGCACAAAAGAAGGAACAACAGTCATGGGAGGTGACTGTGACCTTGGTAACAATAACTATATTCATTATTATCATGACCATACTTGGTATTGATATAACTATATTGACATCTCCATATTATTATATCTGGTTGAATGGTTCACGATGATTTTGTTACCATTATTTTTTCTCCTGAAACATGTTTCCCGGAACAAATTCTGCATTACTGCAAGTACATATTCCTGAGGACTATCCCTTATCATAATTCGTGAATATCGATAAATACGTGTTAAATATTTCGTGTGAAATATTGCATATTATTCATGTGAGGTTAGAGCATTATATTCCATTGAGGTTTATTCAGATACTAGTGGGTCATATGCTCTCCAACCCTTTCGCGGATTTAGAGGTTTGAGGTAACCACGGTTTGAAGATCATACATCAAACTAGAATTCCATTGGCTTTCTGGCAACGTTGTCCTGCATACTCATATATTTTCTGCTGTCCACTGCTTTGGCCGGAATGAACACCAGATCGAAATAAAACCAGGAATCGATGGGAGAACGTCCTTTCTGGGCCCAATGTAGACTGCCAACTAGGAACACCGAGAGAAATATCTGAAGTGTGGACAAGACATTAGGAATATTGACTTTGTTGTTGTTTACAGCATACTTCAATATTCCTCCTTGAAATCCGTATTCCGGTGATGTTCGAAAATGTTGTATTTGTATATGTGACAGTGGTCCATCTGAATCTCTTCATTGTTGGTTTAATTATTTCAGATACGACTATAACCTTGCTTCTGCGATCCGTTTGTACTGCAGTTATATTCATTACGTAAACAGGCATATCATATAATGAGGAATGACCACAATTGCCGATTTGCCATTCTACCATTCATTTCAGGCGCTACTATAAAAACTTCCAAAATATGAAGCTATTAAAAGTCATCATTTGATTGTCAAGTTGCAGCAGTTTCTCAGTCACTCAATATAAGCTTATCAAGACTAAAATTAAGATCTTTGAGAAAAGTGATTCCGGATTGTTATTTATTGTTTTGAGGAGGGAAAAGAAAATTAAAGCTGACAGGGGGAAATCTGCAAACAAGTTAAGTTCTCCTATGCCATAATGTATATACTTACCAGGTGATTTGTTGGATAGTTGACATTATTGCTAACTTCTCGCAATTCATTTCCCGCAAGCAGTTGACATTCCCTCAGTTCCATCACCTTGGCAACGAGCACCTGGAGCAGGTGGACACATTATCTTTGTATTGAAGGACAGAGCAGCGACATATGCTCTAATAAAAACGGGATAGACGAGGTTCTCGGAACGAATACGTTTTATAGTTTGGAATATACAACTCAAAGATTTGTAACTATATTCTTACAATCTACCCTTTTAGTGTAGAAATACATTTAATTTTGTTTCTATGTTGTATACGAATGCTATCAGTGTATGGTAGGTGAAAAACAATTATGTTTCACACAATGGTGACGATAGTTATTGCTTCGGATATAAATACGTGGCCGTTTTAAATTCCAAAAATGTTCCATTGTGGTACTTTCTATCATCATCCATCTGAGCACATGGGATCACGTCTGATCACATGCAACTCAAATACAAAGTGTAAACCATATGACTATAATCGAAAACTTTGAATTAGGAAGGCAATTGGCATGACATATCGATTCTTTAAATCATGATGAATGTAACAAAATGTCCCCAAATCTGTAAAAACATCGAGATTTGATAAAGAATGTAGTTCTTGTCATTCCAACGCATTCCGTGGGCGGGTTGTCTGTGGATTAGTTATGTGAGACCCCAAATGCTACAGTCTGACATACAATCCACTCCCTTCAAATATCTCCATCGATCTCAAGAGTCGTCCTTGTTGTATCCTGCGGGACAGATCTAGCAGGCGAATGATATCGTTTTATCATAAAATATCATTGTTTTGCTTGGATTTCATGGAAATGATATATACTTGTTCGATGTTCGACTCTTAGCGTGACACGACGGTGTTATGTTGACGTGTGAATGGTACATATTCTCTATATTGTTTCCTATTTTTCCAAAGGCACATTCTCACTGTGAAATGTCGTTTTCCTTTGTCACTTGAAGAAAAACGGAAGAAAAGGCATATAATAAGTCTGCAGTAATTTTTCAACTTTGGCTATGGCTTGTGATATATATATTTTAAAATAATAAATAATAAGTATTAGTCAATGCATACTTAACACTGTTTCAACTTTCTGTCATTTCATATACACCCCGCTGACAATGGTACATCTCTACCTATCGTCATACTATTACATTAAAAGTATCTCAATGGATGGTTCGTTCGTGGAATAGCCTTTTGAGCCCCATGATGCATTCTGTCATACGATCAATTGTTCTGATTATCGATATCGGGCCTACAGGTTGTCCTTGATATGTCCTCTGGGATATTGTCTGGGAGTGCTCAGGTAAACGCTCTAGTATTCACGGGAATATCATAATCGTAGAGCTTCTTCTTTTGAAAGACTTCATTATCAATCTTGAATAAAAAGTAAGATAACAAGGAAACCTTTGAAGGTATGTCATACATGTTCGATCATAAATTATTTACCTATCTAGCACGATTGTTTAAAATGCTAAACATACTTCATAATGTGCCCCAATTGGAAGTTATTGAGATATATATGCTTAAGGATGTACGCTCCTGATTGACTTACTCAGACAGGCTAAAATTGGAAATTCATTTGATGATTGTCAGCGTTTTAAACAATCATCAATATGACATTGTGCATTCAAAAACGGAAAGTAGGGAACAAATATTCCCCTTAGTGCATAACTATGTAAACAAATCACCCCAAAACACCAGTGAAATGGGTCTTGGCACACTAGCCACTCTGGTCGAATAAAATCTCAACAATCTGAAATAAATACTCAAGCCAATAAAGTTCAAGAAGGTGGAATTGAGTGAAAACTGAAGTTGAAATCGAAATAATGTTCTCATTGCAATGTTTTCAACAAATTTATCAGTCTAGCCTTCGAACTGGATTGCTTGACTTATTGATCTCGTTGCCTTGCTCCGTCATCCAGATAGCTATTCTATTTAACGGAGAAGGTTGGAAAAATGAAGAACTACCTCGAGTGCAAATATTATTGGGAGTTTTTCGGCGCAGTGATTTTCCAGCTGAATGGAAACGGTTGGACATCACCTGACCTCTGGTCAAATAGTGACACTACATGGATCTCTTGCTTTAGTTCCCTAAGTGTCAGTATTTTTCTCCATATTCATACATGCCACAATATTTCTTGAGCGAAAAACAGTGGACCCATTTTGGACAGTATATTCAGAGTGATGTGGCATCACAAAGGGCTCACTGTTGTTGACGTGGATGTACGTTTTCCTTGAAATTATCAGAGTAGTTTGGACAAGGTGATAGTGGGATATGGTACGTTTTGCAGCTTGTGTCATCTGAAGCTGACAAATGCAATGTTGTTCTATTTCCCTTTGAGGCGAATCCTTTTGTCAGGATTTATTTTCAGAATATGATTGGTTCTTGCATGTTTCATGACTAATGTCATCAACAAAATCATTATGAAGAACTCGATTTAAGATTCAAACAAGAGTAGTTTAAAAAATATGGTGGACATCTCTAATCATATGAACATGGTCAATCATGTTCGGATGCGTCACGATTGACCAGCGTGATCAAAGAGTTTCCCGACCGAAAGAAGAAAGTGAAAACAGATAGGAAAACCCTAAAAAAACCAAGCTCGTTCATTATTCTTTATTAGATAATGCTTCTAGTTATTATGGCACGTACAGATAGCAAATCTGGAAAAAAAAACTCACAATGCAATATAACATATTGTTAGTTTACCGGGTTTATATAAATTCTCAAAAGAGTTACAATTTGGGATATACATGAATTTTTTCTTTGACGTAATTGCCGTATTTGGGACACGTATGAGAAGTTACTGTTCGTTTG
Source organism: Terebella lapidaria (assembly GCA_949152475.1). Taxonomy (NCBI): domain Eukaryota; kingdom Metazoa; phylum Annelida; class Polychaeta; order Terebellida; family Terebellidae; genus Terebella; species Terebella lapidaria. Next base: position 22,022,845 of record OX424558.1, on the reverse strand, counting down.
ACCAACGATCATAAAGCCACGGACATATGCAGAAGGCTGTCAAAAATAAGTAATCAAGCTTGAGTCATTGTATAAGCCTCAAGCAAGCTGAAAAAATCATTGCCACTGTGGAATTAATCTGGTCGTTTTGTGTTTTTAATAGTAATCGAATTGATGTAGTAATGAACGAATTGATGATTTTTGGTAGCTTGTTTCAGTATTAGTTTTTTTATGTATCAGAATAGTATATGGTTTGCAATTTGCATAGTGGGAACCATTTTGTGTTCTTGATGTTATATTCGTCATGATCAGTTCAGTTTGTTCGTTCTGCCCTGGTTTAGGCATCATGAATTGAGCTAAACGTGTACATGCACCTGCTTATCCACACAGACCCCTGAACCTAACTTCAAGTCCTTGAGCTGACATGTATATCAATTAGTATCAATTAGCAGAGCTATCAATTAGCAGAGCTTAGTATGGCCGATTGGTAACGCTCTGACACTTAGTGTCTCTTTGGTTCCGCTACTTGAAAGATGGGAGAAATCCTGAACTCGAGTTTTGTAGCGAGGCTGTAACTAGGCGACCTTTGGCAAAGCATGCATTCTAAGATGCCGCCAGGAGTTGGAAAACTGGCATTGCAATGATATGCAATTCTCACCAATGGAAAGAAATAACTCGAACAGTAACTGTGCTAAATTGGGGGTATCAAACCCAAATGATGACTGATATTAGAGTAGCTGTTGTGTGCATGTGTTTTGATTGAACATTGGTCAATGCTTGATTATTTGCTCAAGTTTTGTATTATGTAGCAGTTCATGGAGTTCAATAATATAAAACAAGGATGTATGTCTACAAGGGCAATGCAATGCACAAAAGAAGGAACAACAGTCATGGGAGGTGACTGTGACCTTGGTAACAATAACTATATTCATTATTATCATGACCATACTTGGTATTGATATAACTATATTGACATCTCCATATTATTATATCTGGTTGAATGGTTCACGATGATTTTGTTACCATTGTTTTTTCTCCTGAAACATGTTTCCCGGAACAAATTCTGCATTACTGCATGTACATATTCCTGAGGACTATCCCTTATCATAATTCGTGAATATCGATAAATACGTGTTAAATATTTCGTGTGAAATATTGCATATTATTCATGTGAGGTTAGAGCATTATATTCCATTGAGGTTTATTCAGATACTAGGGGGTCATATGCTCTCCAACCCTTTCGCGGATTTAGAGGTTTGAGGTAACCACGGTTTGAAGATCATACATCAAACTAGAATTCCATTGGCTTTCTGGCAACGTTGTCCTGCATACTCATATATTTTCTGCTGTCCACTGCTTTGGCCGGAATGAACACCAGATCGAAATAAAACCAGGAATCGATGGGAGAACGTCCTTTCTGGGCCCAATGTAGACTGCCAACTAGGAACACCGAGAGAAATATCTGAAGTGTGGACAAGACATTAGGAATATTGACTTTGTTGTTGTTTACAGCATACTTCAATATTCCTCCTTGAAATCCGTATTCCGGTGATGTTCGAAAATGTTGTATTTGTATATGTGACAGTGGTCCATCTGAATCTCTTCATTGTTGGTTTAATTATTTCAGATACGACTATAACCTTGCTTCTGCGATCCGTTTGTACTGCAGTTATATTCATTACGTAAACAGGCATATCATATAATGAGGAATGACCACAATTGCCGATTTGCCATTCTACCATTCATTTCAGGCGCTACTATAAAAACTTCCAAAATATGAAGCTATTAAAAGTCATCATTTGATTGTCAAGTTGCAGCAGTTTCTCAGTCACTCAATATAAGCTTATCAAGACTAAAATTAAGATCTTTGAGAAAAGTGATTCCGGATTGTTATTTATTGTTTTGAGGAGGGAAAAGAAAATTAAAGCTGACAGGGGGAAATCTGCAAACAAGTTAAGTTCTCCTATGCCATAATGTATATACTTACCAGGTGATTTGTTGGATAGTTGACATTATTGCTAACTTCTCGCAATTCATTTCCCGCAAGCAGTTGACATTCCCTCAGTTCCATCACCTTGGCAACGAGCACCTGGGATAGACGAGGTTCTCGGAACGAATACGTTTTATAGTTTGGAATATACAACTCAAAGATTTGTAACTATTTTCTTACAATCTACCCTTTTAGTGTAGAAATACATTTAATTTTGTTTCTATGTTGTATACGAATGCTATCAGTGTATGGTAGGTGAAAAACAATTATGTTTCACACAATGGTGACGATAGTTATTGCTTCGGATATAAATACGTGGCCGTTTTAAATTCCAAAAATGTTCCATTGTGGTACTTTCTATCATCATCCATCTGAGCACATGGGATCACGTCTGATCACATGCAACTCAAATACAAAGTGTAAACCATATGACTATAATCGAACTTTGAATTAGGAAGGCAATTGGCATGACATATCGATTCTTTAAATCATGATGAATGTAACAAAATGTCCCCAAATCTGTAAAAACATCGAGATTTGATAAAGAATGTAGTTCTTGTCATTCCAACGCATTCCGTGGGCGGGTTGTCTGTGGATTAGTTATGTGAGACCCCAAATGCTACAGTCTGACATACAAGCCAATCCATTCGAATATCTCCATCAATCTCAAGAGTCGTCCTTGTTGTATCCTGTGGGACAGATCTAGCAGGCGAATGATATCGTTTTATCATAAAATATCATTGTTTTGCTTGGATTTCATGGATATGATATATACTTGTTCGATGTTCGACTTTTAGCGTGACACGACGGTGTTGTGTTGACGTGTGAATGGTACATATTCCCTATATTGTTTCCTATTTTCCAAAGGCACATTCTCACTGTGAAATGTCGCTTTCCTTCGTCAGTTGAAGAAAAACGAAAGAAAAAGTGCTATATATTGTTCCTTTTTATAGTCATCGAATAACATCTTGTATGTTTCATTCAGTCTACTTTTCTCCTGCCGAGGCATCAAGACATGTTGGGTATAGTTTGACATTCGCCATATATGGTGAATATGTTTGGTTGATAATACATTGTTACTGAATTATAATAACGAATAAACGAATAGTGACAGCATACGTATGTAGCACCTTGTCAATTTTCTACCATTCTTATTTCACCTTGTTCACCTTGAATCCCACTTAGTAATAGGACATTGGTGCATCTGTAAGTCTCCTTATCCTATGACGGTAACACTTTCCCAAGGGATGGCTTATCCAAGGATCAGCCACTTGAGGCTCAGAATGTTGCCGTCTGACTCACGATCAATTGTTCTGATTATCTCTATCGGGCCCCAGGGTTGTCCTTGATATGTCCTCTGGGATATTGTCTGGGAATGCTCAGATAAACAATACGTGGGATTGATGTCATTTCATCAATACGAAAGATGAGTATGCCATTCATGTCAAATTCCGAATTGCAGTGTAAACATCTAGCATGATTGTTTAATTCATGTTAATTTGACTAAAATGTTTTACAAAATGCTACCATCAAAAGTTATTGAAATATGCCTAATAACAAAACATTTTGATGCAATTTGACGATCATTGCACCCGCTTTGAATTTTACATTTTTCTGAGACATACGTGGAAGGAATTTCGCATGTTTGCTGTACAAACTTAAGTTCAAGTGATTCGATTTGAAAGATTCAAACAAATGGAACAGAAACTATCTAGACATCGATTGTTAGTGTCCTCACTAGTCTCAGAATACACTTGATAGTTGTATTGTGTAAATGTAGTATCGTTCCCCATTTGCTCCTGTAACTACATTTAGTTTGCACGTTTTCTTCATCAACTGAATGCACCAGGTATTCTTGCTTGCGAAATCACGAATAATTGCTTGTATTTAAAGGTGGTTCGAGACGGCAATATCTTTTAGAGACGAATGAACGGCCATTCTGACATGGGACTTATTTCAGAACCTCAATATATTAAGTTGAGGATGTTAAATCAGTTTAAATTCTTAACTAACTCATTTTACGATTGGGTAATATGTATGTTATATAGTAGCCTATGAAATATCTAGATTGTGTCGGGTTGTACCACACCCAGTGACAATTTTTCGCAATTGTAGGTCTCTGGACACAACAAAACTTTCAGGTGACGTTAAAATCGTGCCTCAATATAAGTATAGATTCCATTTTGTTTCGAACACGTCTGGGTTTTTTTTCAGAAGTCCAACATGGCTATTTAATAAAAAAATATGTTTCTTTGAGGAATAGCGAATGTGTGTGTACATGTGTAACTGTTGTTCACAATGTGTTGCTGTTACATACACAGCAAGGACATACGTGTATCCAACTTGTTTGAGAAGCTAGGACAGTGTCAGAAAAGTGAACCACACATGAGAAATGTGCGTGTGGCACCAGAATTAGGTTAGAATTAGATGGCACCAGTTGGTTCTCAATTCCAGACAAAGCTATTTCTTGAAATGGACAAAGCCCAACCGGAACCATATATCATTCCGTAGTTACATGTAGTAATATGATTGGGTATCCGTTTTGTATTGTCAAGGACACGAGAGAATATCACAGTCTTAGTTTACCGGCCACTAAGGCAGAATAAATTATCAACACTTTGAAATTAGTTAAAACTATTAATGCAAATTATTTTTTGAGGAACAGTCAGAACGGAAACAGTGTACTCATTGTATTATCGTTGAGTAAAAGTTTTAGCCGTGCCCTCAAGGCTACATTGCCCAACTCTAGAATCTTGTTTCCTTGCCCGATCACCATGGTAGTTATTCCAGAGAACGTGGGAGATTGGCAAAATGAAGAATGAGCTCAAGTGCGAAGATTAGGAGGATCTCTTTGATGCAGCGATTTTCCAGCTGATTGGGGACGGCTGGACACCATGGACATTCGGTCATGTGGTGACGTAACATGGATTGGTTGCTTCAGTAGAGGCCTCCTCGCATCCACAATGTATATTGTACCTTGGTTGTCGATACGGTAAAGCATGTACATGCCACAATTATCCTTGAAAAAAATCAGATGACCCACTTTCCACAGTATAGTCAGAGTGAGTTGGCGTCACAAAGGGCTCATTGTTGTTGACGTGGATGTCAGTTTTCCTTGAAATTTTCAGAGTTGTTTTGGACAAGTCGACTGTGGATTATGGTGATTGTTTGTTTCTGCAGCTTGTGCCATCTGCAGCTGACGACTGCATTGGTAGGTTTTATTTTCAAAATATGATTGATTCTTGAATTTTTGTATGACTAATGCCACCAAAAAAATCAATATCAAAAGCACGATTCAAATTTAAAATAAAAACAAGTTCGTATGTGCTGGGAATATTTCCCATACTTGTACCTTAATATGTACATTGCCATTAGCATTGTTAGATAATGCTACTAAATATTATGGACGTACATATGGCAAAAATTGAATATTCTTCATTCATTAAATGAAGTTTTTCAATGCCTCTGGCTCACATGACCATTTGAAAAAAAAATTGTCAAGAATAAATGATTAAACTTGAATCATTTCAGTCATATATTCAGAAAAAGCATTACCAATTCACTGTTTTCAAATGTGCAAAGCTCAAATTAAGGCAACGAAACTGATTTTGTTTACATTAGGCCATGTTGTGTTTTTCTCTGTGTCTTGTCAAATTTTTTCTCCTCGAAAAGTACCAGCCAGACAAAAAAAACAACAAAAAGAACAAGCATACAAAAAAACACAGACGTTTTTTTTATCACAATAACAGCTTTATTTACAAAGTAGCTCTTATAAAAGTGTGAAAATAAATAGTATTTGACCATTTGCTAAGCTACTAAATACTTTATTGATAAATATCAGATGGGAAAACAGCGAAATGGAAACCATTCACTATCCTTCTCCATATTCGGGACTAGAGGTAACTAACTCCGAGTGACTCAAAGAAAGAAAGAAAACCGGCTGATGGTGCTGTTAAGTGATTTATCCATCTGATTCACCATAGTTCGTTTTGTAGCTGATTTTTCTGAGGCCACAGGCACATTTTTTTGGTTCATTTGGAACAAGTAATTTCATACCAGGGCAAAAAAAAAACAATACAGAAGCAATTCCAAGATAGCGAGGGGGTGGCCAGAAAGATCAGTGCAATCTGCTTTCATCGAATTGGTACAGGATGTTCTTAGTAGAAAACCCTTTTCTATCGCCGCACAATGCAGAGAATGACCTTTATTGAATGACTCTTGTTTTGTTATCGCGGGGAATGGCTAGACTGGCATAAATCATTGCGTCGTAATTTTCCGAATGGGGCCCAACATGGATTGAATTATCGCCCTTTTCCGACTGGCAGCGAATTGTAAAACAACGGCAAAAAGTCCTGGTTCATAGAAATCAATAACTCTTATCTCTTCGAGGTATAAGGAACCAATTTCGATACGGAGGGTCGATACAGGCAAACCGAGGATGGGAAAGGAACTTTCTGGGGGAGGGGGCTCAAGATGAACTCAAATATCAAAAGTGGCGGGCATACATCAGATCTCGGCAAGCGGGCTCGTTATTACGGGAATAGCAACTTTGCTGGAGGCGAATATGACATTTGTATTCGGGGGCAATAGTTGTTATGGAATATTCCTCAATGATGTCCTTCATGCTTGGTTGCTTTGTCAGTGAAGGTGATGTTGACCACTTTCTAATTTAAGTAATAATATGATATATATATATATTTGAAGTATTGCAATTTTTTATAATATGCACATAAGTATTATATATAGACAGCTATAAATATTGTGGATATGTGCATGTGGCAGAGTTGAAATAAAATATTCACGATAGTTTATGGTAATTGCCGGAAGTTTTGTAGACAATTTGCAAATGATATGATATATATTCGGTTTCGTGACGCAGTTACAATCCTTGGTCTGAGTATAAATAGTCGCTGTCCATGTAATCATGTTTGCACAGTGGTAAAAAATGGATAAGTCAAATCATTGACATGCACTCTGTAGGGACAATCTTTATGAAGGGATCTCTGACATTGGTCCCATCAATTAGTGTGTTTTGAGATTGGAAGTTTTGGTTACGGACAGAGGACAGGTTGAGCAAGTTACTTGTGGTTTAAAGCATGGCTACTGATCCATCTTCAAGGTGCAAAAACGGGCACACCAGAAAACAACAGCAGTGGAAACTGCAAGACCAAAAAGGAATTCGGAAACGCAATCCCATATGTAGAGACCGATTATTCTGAGAATAAGAATATGTTGCGTTGGCATTATAGATCTATTTATATACTGTATTTGATATTTACTGGAATTAAATAAATAAATAAATGTATTTCCTTTGAAATATATATGAATGTATATAATACCACAACCAGACATTGCTTATTATTCTAAATTATATTCCTGTTGAGAACAACTGAGAGAGATAGACAGCTTCACAACAATACATACGAAACCAGACAACTAATTATATGACTCATTTTTTAGGATCATGTTCCCACAAGATATGATTTTTCATTTCATTTGTACATGCCACAATATTTCTTGAAAGTCAGAGGACACACTTTAGACAATACTCTTATAATCAGAGTGATCGGCCTGAATGACCTGTTTTTTTAAAAAGGAAAACGAGAGTATCAAAACGTGTGTCATCTGCAGCTGACTAATGCAATAATATTTTACGGGTATGTTTGTGTCTTTCTCTCAGATGGATTGTCCTGTAAGCAAGGATCCTCTATAGAGGATTCTTGGTGTAAGGATTTCATTCTAAACAATATTTTTGGCTCTCGAATGTTTGAATGATTAATACCACCACGAATCATTATTAATTCAATGATTGGAAACACACAGGTGGCGAATTTGGAACATCATCTGCGAGAATATGCGGTATTGTCAGTTCACTTCAACTCCCGGAAAGAATGATATGTGATGAGTGGGATATACTCAGTGTCTGACGTAATTATTGTCTGTTAAACGAGTATAGAAAGTGTCACTGATGATGTGACTTTACAAAATAATTTGCAATGCTACCTTGAAGCTATTTTGCAATTTGCACAGTTACAACATAACTAGTTTGCAATCGGTAGAGTGATTACCATTCTATGATTGTACACAGTAGTGGCAATTGTGCACTGCAATTAATTTAGCTATAATCAGTTTAGTTTGTTCCTTCGAATATCAATGAATATATTCGTTTGAATATATGATGAACTAATAATGTACATAGAGCTGATATTCCACACTAAACCATCAATCTGCCACTCTGATCCTTGAGCTGACAAGTTAATCAATTATGCACATCTGACTATGACTGATTGGCCAGGATCTGACACTTGTAGTCTCTTTGGTTCCACTATTTGAGAGATGGTGGACATCCTGAACTCGAGTTTTCAAAGTATTTATGACTGTCAACCTTCCACAATCAAGGCTGACTTTTCAAGATTTCAGAGAGTAGTTTGGAAGCGTCCGTTGACTAGTATTGTTATAAGTTCCTCATGGGACCCAATATTAGAATATAAACTGATCGCCAATATTGGCGTATCCACTGTGTGGTGGTCAATGACACATTTTAGATTTTCTGGAGGTGAATTAGGAATATGACTATTCATTTATTTCTGACATGAAATAAATGAAGTCTCTGAACGATTGTATAGGTGTATGCATGAATCAATGGTCTTTTGACGTGATCACAGTAGGCATTGGAATGATTAGCATTGGGTTTCATTGTTGTATGTTTCCGTATAATTCAAAATCGTCGCCATGAAAACATTCTAAATATCTGGTGTGAAATATTGCCGAATCCTTGGAACGTCTATCGGAGCATGCACTATGGAGGACTTTGTCTGTGAAGGAAACCCTAACATGGGTCCCTTGTATTCAGCGTGTGTTTGGTGTTGGAAATGAGGGTGGTTTGAGGCACCAGCGGGAGACAGGTTTGACGTGTCACATGTGATCTATAGCGCGGGTCCTGATCCATCTTCAAGATGCAAAAACTGAGCCAATAGGGAGACAATGGCAGAAGTTTGAAGGCAAGCTGAGACGGCAGTGTGATGTAACGATGGACACTACACTGCGACAAAAGAGTTGGAAAATGCGGATATAGCTTGACATTAACTAATTTATCTTATATATAATTGCTTATTAAAAGCAAGTATACATCTGACTTGTTTGACATAACGTACTCCAACCAATTAATTCCCACCATAACTAAGCCCACGCGGATTACATGCCAGACTGCCACGCTTATTGATAATATATATGTCAAAATCAACTCGAAATTGTTTACGCAATCTGCGATTCTTTTTGATGACATTTCTGACCATTTGCCTGTTTTCTTTTTCTATTTGCCTGTTAATTTTCTGCTCGCAAATGTTAGTGGTTTATTACATGTTGTTACTTTGTTTGGGCATCTTATGGAAAAGAAAACAGGCAAATGGTCAGAAATGTCATCAAAAAGAATCGCAGATTGCGTAAACAATTTCGAGTTGATTTTGACATATATATTATCAATAAGCGTGGCAGTCTGGCATGTAATCCGCGTGGGCTTAGTTATGGTGGGAATTAATTGGTTGGAGTACGTTATGTCAAACAAGTCAGATGTATACTTGCTTTTAATAAGCAATTATATATAAGATAAATTAGTTAATGTCAAGCTATATCCGCATTTTCCAACTCTTTTGTCGCAGTGTAGTGTCCATCGTTACATCACACTGCCGTCTCAGCTTGCCTTCAAACTTCTGCCATTGTCTCCCTATTGGCTCAGTTTTTGCATCTTGAAGATGGATCAGGACCCGCGCTATAGATCACATGTGACACGTCAAACCTGTCTCCCGCTGGTGCCTCAAACCACCCTCATTTCCAACACCAAACACACGCTGAATACAAGGGACCCATGTTAGGGTTTCCTTCACAGACAAAGTCCTCCATAGTGCATGCTCTGATAGACGTTCCAAGGATTCGGCAATATTTCACACCAGATATTTAGAATGTTTTCATGGCGACGATTTTGAATTATACGGAAACATACAACAATGAAACCCAATGCTAATCATTCCAATGCCTACTGTGATCACGTCAAAAGACCATTGATTCATGCATACACCTATACAATCGTTCAGAGACTTCATTTATTTCATGTCAGAAATAAATGAATAGTCATATTCCTAATTCACCTCCAGAAAATCTAAAATGTGTCATTGACCACCACACAGTGGATACGCCAATATTGGCGATCAGTTTATATTCTAATATTGGGTCCCATGAGGAACTTATAACAATACTAGTCAACGGACGCTTCCAAACTACTCTCTGAAATCTTGAAAAGTCAGCCTTGATTGTGGAAGGTTGACAGTCATAAATACTTTGAAAACTCGAGTTCAGGATGTCCACCATCTCTCAAATAGTGGAACCAAAGAGACTACAAGTGTCAGATCCTGGCCAATCAGTCATAGTCAGATGTGCATAATTGATTAACTTGTCAGCTCAAGGATCAGAGTGGCAGATTGATGGTTTAGTGTGGAATATCAGCTCTATGTACATTATTAGTTCATCATATATTCAAACGAATATATTCATTGATATTCGAAGGAACAAACTAAACTGATTATAGCTAAATTAATTGCAGTGCACAATTGCCACTACTGTGTACAATCATAGAATGGTAATCACTCTACCGATTGCAAACTAGTTATGTTGTAACTGTGCAAATTGCAAAATAGCTTCAAGGTAGCATTGCAAATTATTTTGTAAAGTCACATCATCAGTGACACTTTCTATACTCGTTTAACAGACAATAATTACGTCAGACACTGAGTATATCCCACTCATCACATATCAATATCATTCTTTCCGGGAGTTGAAGTGAACTGACAATACCGCATATTCTCGCAGATGATGTTCCAAATTCGCCACCTGTGTGTTTCCAATCATTGAATTAATAATGATTCGTTGTGGTATTAATCATTCAAACATTCGAGAGCCAAAAATATTGTTTAGAATGAAATCCTTACACCAAGAATCCTCTATAGAGGATCCTTGCTTACAGGACAATCCATCTGAGAGAAAGACACAAACATACCCGTAAAATATTATTGCATTAGTCAGCTGCAGATGACACACGTTTTGATACTCTCGTTTTCCTTTTTAAAAAAACAGGTCATTCAGGCCGATCACTCTGATTATAAGAGTATTGTCTAAAGTGTGTCCTCTGACTTTCAAGAAATATTGTGGCATGTACAAATGAAATGAAAAATCATATCTTGTGGGAACATGATCCTAAAAAATGAGTCATATAATTAGTTGTCTGGTTTCGTATGTATTGTTGTGAAGCTGTCTATCTCTCTCAGTTGTTCTCAACAGGAATATAATTTAGAATAATAAGCAATGTCTGGTTGTGGTATTATATACATTCATATATATTTCAAAGGAAATACATTTATTTATTTATTTAATTCCAGTAAATATCAAATACAGTATATAAATAGATCTATAATGCCAACGCAACATATTCTTATTCTCAGAATAATCGGTCTCTACATATGGGATTGCGTTTCCGAATTCCTTTATGGTCTTGCAGTTTCCACTGCTGTTGTTTTCTGGTGTGCCCGTTTTTGCACCTTGAAGATGGATCAGTAGCCATGCTTTAAACCACAAGTAACTTGCTCAACCTGTCCTCTGTCCGTAACCAAAACTTCCAATCTCAAAACACAATAATTGATGGGACCAATGTCAGAGATCCCTTCATAAAGATTGTCCCTACAGAGTGCATGTCAATGATTTGACTTATCCATTTTTTACCACTGTGCAAACATGATTACATGGACAGCGACTATTTATACTCAGACCAAGGATTGTAACTGCGTCACGAAACCGAATATATATCATATCATTTGCAAATTGTCTACAAAACTTCCGGCAATTACCATAAACTATCGTGAATATTTTATTTCAACTCTGCCACATGCACATATCCACAATATTTATAGCTGTCTATATATAATACTTATGTGCATATTATAAAAAATTGCAATACTTCAAATATATATATATATCATATTATTACTTAAATTAGAAAGTGGTCAACATCACCTTCACTGACAAAGCAACCAAGCATGAAGGACATCATTGAGGAATATTCCATAACAACTATTGCCCCCCGAATACAAATGTCATATTCGCCTCCAGCAAAGTTGCTATTCCCGTAATAACGAGCCCGCTTGCCGAGATCTGATGTATGCCCGCCACTTTTGATATTTGAGTTCATCTTGAGCCCCCTCCCCCAGAAAGTTCCTTTCCCATCCTCGGTTTGCCTGTATCGACCCTCCGTATCGAAATTGGTTCCTTATACCTCGAAGAGATAAGAGTTATTGATTTCTATGAACCAGGACTTTTTGCCGTTGTTTTACAATTCGCTGCCAGTCGGAAAAGGGCGATAATTCAATCAATGTTGGCCCCATTCGGAAAATTACGACGCAATGATTTATGCCAGTCTAGCCATTCCCCGCGATAACAAAACAAGAGTCATTCAATAAAGGTCATTCTCTGCATTGTTCGGCGATAGAAAAGGGTTTTCTACTAAGAACATCCTGTACCAATTCGATGAAAGCAGATTGCACTGATCTTTCTGGCCACCCCCTCGCTATCTTGGAATTGCTTCTGTATTGTTTTTTTTTTGCCCTGGTATGAAATTACTTGTTCCAAATGAACCAAAAAAATGTGCCTGTGGCCTCAGAAAAATCAGCTACAAAACGAACTATGGTGAATCAGATGGATAAATCACTTAACAGCACCATCAGCCGGTTTTCTTTCTTTCTTTGAGTCACTCGGAGTTAGTTACCTCTAGTCCCGAATATGGAGAAGGATAGTGAATGGTTTCCATTTCGCTGTTTTCCCATCTGATATTTATCAATAAAGTATTTAGTAGCTTAGCAAATGGTCAAATACTATTTATTTTCACACTTTTATAAGAGCTACTTTGTAAATAAAGCTGTTATTGTGATAAAAAAAACGTCTGTGTTTTTTTGTATGCTTGTTCTTTTTGTTGTTTTTTTTGTCTGGCTGGTACTTTTCGAGGAGAAAAAATTTGACAAGACACAGAGAAAAACACAACATGGCCTAATGTAAACAAAATCAGTTTCGTTGCCTTAATTTGAGCTTTGCACATTTGAAAACAGTGAATTGGTAATGCTTTTTCTGAATATATGACTGAAATGATTCAAGTTTAATCATTTATTCTTGACAATTTTTTTTTCAAATGGTCATGTGAGCCAGAGGCATTGAAAAACTTCATTTAATGAATGAAGAATATTCAATTTTTGCCATATGTACGTCCATAATATTTAGTAGCATTATCTAACAATGCTAATGGCAATGTACATATTAAGGTACAAGTATGGGAAATATTCCCAGCACATACGAACTTGTTTTTATTTTAAATTTGAATCGTGCTTTTGATATTGATTTTTTTGGTGGCATTAGTCATACAAAAATTCAAGAATCAATCATATTTTGAAAATAAAACCTACCAATGCAGTCGTCAGCTGCAGATGGCACAAGCTGCAGAAACAAACAATCACCATAATCCACAGTCGACTTGTCCAAAACAACTCTGAAAATTTCAAGGAAAACTGACATCCACGTCAACAACAATGAGCCCTTTGTGACGCCAACTCACTCTGACTATACTGTGGAAAGTGGGTCATCTGATTTTTTTCAAGGATAATTGTGGCATGTACATGCTTTACCGTATCGACAACCAAGGTACAATATACATTGTGGATGCGAGGAGGCCTCTACTGAAGCAACCAATCCATGTTACGTCACCACATGACCGAATGTCCATGGTGTCCAGCCGTCCCCAATCAGCTGGAAAATCGCTGCATCAAAGAGATCCTCCTAATCTTCGCACTTGAGCTCATTCTTCATTTTGCCAATCTCCCACGTTCTCTGGAATAACTACCATGGTGATCGGGCAAGGAAACAAGATTCTAGAGTTGGGCAATGTAGCCTTGAGGGCACGGCTAAAACTTTTACTCAACGATAATACAATGAGTACACTGTTTCCGTTCTGACTGTTCCTCAAAAAATAATTTGCATTAATAGTTTTAACTAATTTCAAAGTGTTGATAATTTATTCTGCCTTAGTGGCCGGTAAACTAAGACTGTGATATTCTCTCGTGTCCTTGACAATACAAAACGGATACCCAATCATATTACTACATGTAACTACGGAATGATATATGGTTCCGGTTGGGCTTTGTCCATTTCAAGAAATAGCTTTGTCTGGAATTGAGAACCAACTGGTGCCATCTAATTCTAACCTAATTCTGGTGCCACACGCACATTTCTCATGTGTGGTTCACTTTTCTGACACTGTCCTAGCTTCTCAAACAAGTTGGACACACGTATGTCCTTGCTGTGTATGTAACAGCAACACATTGTGAACAACAGTTACACATGTACACACACATTCGCTATTCCTCAAAGAAACATATTTTTTTATTAAATAGCCATGTTGGACTTCTGAAAAAAAAACCAGACGTGTTCGAAACAAAATGGAATCTATACTTATATTGAGGCACGATTTTAACGTCACCTGAAAGTTTTGTTGTGTCCAGAGACCTACAATTGCGAAAAATTGTCACTGGGTGTGGTACAACCCGACACAATCTAGATATTTCATAGGCTACTATATAACATACATATTACCCAATCGTAAAATGAGTTAGTTAAGAATTTAAACTGATTTAACATCCTCAACTTAATATATTGAGGTTCTGAAATAAGTCCCATGTCAGAATGGCCGTTCATTCGTCTCTAAAAGATATTGCCGTCTCGAACCACCTTTAAATACAAGCAATTATTCGTGATTTCGCAAGCAAGAATACCTGGTGCATTCAGTTGATGAAGAAAACGTGCAAACTAAATGTAGTTACAGGAGCAAATGGGGAACGATACTACATTTACACAATACAACTATCAAGTGTATTCTGAGACTAGTGAGGACACTAACAATCGATGTCTAGATAGTTTCTGTTCCATTTGTTTGAATCTTTCAAATCGAATCACTTGAACTTAAGTTTGTACAGCAAACATGCGAAATTCCTTCCACGTATGTCTCAGAAAAATGTAAAATTCAAAGCGGGTGCAATGATCGTCAAATTGCATCAAAATGTTTTGTTATTAGGCATATTTCAATAACTTTTGATGGTAGCATTTTGTAAAACATTTTAGTCAAATTAACATGAATTAAACAATCATGCTAGATGTTTACACTGCAATTCGGAATTTGACATGAATGGCATACTCATCTTTCGTATTGATGAAATGACATCAATCCCACGTATTGTTTATCTGAGCATTCCCAGACAATATCCCAGAGGACATATCAAGGACAACCCTGGGGCCCGATAGAGATAATCAGAACAATTGATCGTGAGTCAGACGGCAACATTCTGAGCCTCAAGTGGCTGATCCTTGGATAAGCCATCCCTTGGGAAAGTGTTACCGTCATAGGATAAGGAGACTTACAGATGCACCAATGTCCTATTACTAAGTGGGATTCAAGGTGAACAAGGTGAAATAAGAATGGTAGAAAATTGACAAGGTGCTACATACGTATGCTGTCACTATTCGTTTATTCGTTATTATAATTCAGTAACAATGTATTATCAACCAAACATATTCACCATATATGACAAATGTCAAACTATACCCAACATGTCTTGATGCCTCGGCAGGAGAAAAGTAGACTGAATGAAACATACAAGATGTTATTCGATGACTATAAAAAGGAACAATATATAGCACTTTTTCTTTCGTTTTTCTTCAACTGACGAAGGAAAGCGACATTTCACAGTGAGAATGTGCCTTTGGAAAATAGGAAACAATATAGGGAATATGTACCATTCACACGTCAACACAACACCGTCGTGTCACGCTAAAAGTCGAACATCGAACAAGTATATATCATATCCATGAAATCCAAGCAAAACAATGATATTTTATGATAAAACGATATCATTCGCCTGCTAGATCTGTCCCACAGGATACAACAAGGACGACTCTTGAGATTGATGGAGATATTCGAATGGATTGGCTTGTATGTCAGACTGTAGCATTTGGGGTCTCACATAACTAATCCACAGACAACCCGCCCACGGAATGCGTTGGAATGACAAGAACTACATTCTTTATCAAATCTCGATGTTTTTACAGATTTGGGGACATTTTGTTACATTCATCATGATTTAAAGAATCGATATGTCATGCCAATTGCCTTCCTAATTCAAAGTTTTCGATTATTGTCATATGGTTTACACTTTGTATATGAGTTGCATGTGATCAGACGTGATCCCATGTGCTCAGATGGATGATGATAGAAAGTACCACAATGGAACATTTTTGGAATTTAAAACGGCCACGTATTTATATCCGAAGCAATAACTATCGTCACCATTGTGTGAAACATAATTGTTTTTCACCTACCATACACTGATAGCATTCGTATACAACATAGAAACAAAATTAAATGTATTTCTACACTAAAAGGGTAGATTGTAAGAATATAGTTACAAATCTTTGAGTTGTATATTCCAAACTATAAAACGTATTCGTTCCGAGAACCTCGTCTATCCCGTTTTTATTAGAGCATATGTCGCTGCTCTGTCCTTCAATACAAAGATAATGTGTCCACCTGCTCCAGGTGCTCGTTGCCAAGGTGATGGAACTGAGGGAATGTCAACTGCTTGCGGGAAATGAATTGCGAGAAGTTAGCAATAATGTCAACTATCCAACAAATCACCTGGTAAGTATATACATTATGGCATAGGAGAACTTAACTTGTTTGCAGATTTCCCCCTGTCAGCTTTAATTTTCTTTTCCCTCCTCAAAACAATAAATAACAATCCGGAATCACTTTTCTCAAAGATCTTAATTTTAGTCTTGATAAGCTTATATTGAGTGACTGAGAAACTGCTGCAACTTGACAATCAAATGATGACTTTGAACGGCATTACCTTGAATTGGTAGAGCCCGTTCTTGGTAACGAAGGCAGTCTTCGCCCGATCACTCTCCTCCATCTCCACCTGCCAATACCCGGAGGCCAGATCCAGAGCACAGAAATAGTGCGACCCGGCCAGGGCATCGAAGGTATCCTCAATGTGCGGGAGAGGATATGAGTCCTTCCGCGTGGCATCGTTGAGTTTCCGATAGTCCATGCAGAACCTCCATGAGCCGTCCTTCTTCTTCACCATAACCACCGGACTGGCCCAAGGGCTGTCACTGGGTTCGATGATGTCCAAGTCGAGCATCTTTTGCACCTCCTGGTCTATGACCTCTTGGTGCACTATTGCTGCCCGACGAAGACGCTGCTTGAGAGGACGCTCGTCCACGAGGTCGATGCGGTGTTTGGCGACGTCAGTCTTGCCAACTGCACCATCAGGACCCATGAACACATCCGCATACTGCCGCAGCAGTTTGCGGAGCGCTTGGCGCTGCTCTTCATCCAACTGGTCCTTCGGAACCCGAGATTCCAAATGGTCCGGCAGGGTGAACGGGTCATCCCCGGCGGCCGCCGCCGCGCACGCAGCGCGGCAGACAGGATCGTCGGGGAGGACACGACTCGAGGACGCGGGAATAGCAGTGGCTGCTATGCATCCGCGCTTCAGTACAATCGGAGCATCCGTAGGATTCACCACGAGGATGGGCATCGCGCGGGGGTTGGACATGACCAGGGCCCCACCCAGCACGAGCCCAGTTCCTGCGGCGAAACTGCTCATGGGTTGCACTATACACGGTCGACCATCGAGGGGCATGCGGGGACGACGCGGCCTCGCCTCAATGATCATCTCACTCATCGGTGGCACTACTACAGTGCGCGATGCCCGCATTTGGAATGAATGCATCGGGCCCGAGCGGAAGAGGAAGTGTGTGTCCTCTCCCATCCGGAATTCGCCAGCACTAAAGTTGGCGGTCACCCGGTGGACCCGTAGAAAATTCATCCCAATAATCCCGGCCGCTCCGATATCCGCCACGATCGCCTCTGTCAGATACACCTTGTCCCCAAGGGTAATAGGCAGATCGATGATGCCGTGGATACGGATGCGGTTGTCTCCCGCTCCGTAGAGCTTGTACGGTCCGGGATCCCGCAACTCGAGGTTGCGGAGCGCGGGCTCCTTCCTAAACGTTCCGGCGGCCACGAGGGTCACCTCCGAGCCTGAGTCTACGAGGAACCGGACCGGCTCCCGTCCGAAGGACAGGGGCAGGTACCAGCAAGGGTCCCTCACCAGCGCGCAGGTAGGGCGATACCTTTCACACGCGCTGGGCTCATCTACGGAGTCCTCGCCATCCGCCTCAGCCGCGGAGGAGCTAGACTGATCTCCAAGGACTACTTCCGGAGAAGTCATATCTACTTGGGGTTCGTCCTGCTCATCAGCGGGTGGGGCGGCATCGTTTGCCACCGAACAACTATCCCCGGACGTAGTGTTGGTCGCCACCACGTCCGGATCTAGTTTACCTGCCGCGGGTTCCGGCTCTGCTGTCCCGGAGGACCAGACCGGAAGGAACTCCTCTGTTGCGGGCCAGGGAGGGCTCCCTGGTATCCGCGCGACCGTAGGCGTTCCAACAACTCCGGACACTTCAGCCAAAAGTGTCCCTGCTTTCCGCAGAAGTAGCAGGGATGGTTCTGAGCTGGTCCGGAGGTGAACGCGCAACATTCTGCGGGTCCCGGAGCTTCGATCCTGGCGCAGTGCGCAATCATCTGCGCGGCGCCGAGGTCGTATTCTTCGATGTCGCACTCGTCCGAGGACGAGCACGGCGCGGCGACTGGTGCCGCATGTGCAGGCGCCCCTGTAGAGGGTGCCGGCACACTTACCCACTGCGGGGTAGGTTCCCTGGCAGGTTCCCGGACGACCGGGTCCTGCCACAGGGTTACCTGCGATGCCTTAACCGGAGGAGGAGTCGCCGCCTGCGCGGGTACAACCGAGGCCGGAGCCGGGGCCGGAGGCAACTGTCTAGGGCGGACAGCCACCTCAAGCGCAAGCGCGGAGTCTATTGCCTCCTCCATCGATCGCTTTTCATGGGTGGCCAGCCCGTACGCTAGGTGGTAAGGCTGGCCATCGATGAACTGATCGATCAGCATCGTCTCGAACCGTCTGGAGTCCATGTCCGGAAAAGCTCTCCGGCCGAGTATGCGTAGGTTGAACGCATAGTCTGTCACGGACTCAGTCGGCTGGCGGGTACGCGCCTTGAACTCTCGTTCAGACTGCCGCCGATTGGTCCTCGGCGTGAACAGCAGGCGAAGTTGACGAGCAACCTCGCCGAACGTCACTGTTCCCACCGGCAGACACGGCATCACGCGGAGAGCTTTTCCTTCCAAGCTCCCCGCGAGGACGTGTCCAGCTTCATGCTGGGACCATCCTTCGTACACGGCGGTACACCATACCTGGAGCAAGTAGTCCTCCAAGCCGGCGTTATCCTCGTTGAACCGTTTCCGCCACGAAGAGTGGTCGGGCCCGTCATCGCGTTTGTTACGCGCCCGACGTGCGGTCCTGGCTCAGGGGTCGTCCGTGTACAGCGGCAAGTTCCGTGAGCTGCCCATGCCTGCGGCGGAGTCTGCCGGAGCAAACATCGACGCCGCGGACATAGGAGCAGGGAAGCTCACGTTTGCCGCCGGGGTCATTCCCGCTAAAAACCCACTCTGGCTAGGTGCGGGCGGGGCTCCCATCGAACCTACTGGGTAGGCTCCAGAAGGGGCGGCAAAGCTTGGGGCCGAAGCCGCCTGTTGCTACTGCCCGTCTGACACACTGTACGTGCCAGGGTAAGTCGGCCACGCGGCTTGCGCTCCAACCGTCGGAACGGTCGACGCGGTCGCCAACGTGGTGCCTCCGAGCCGCGGAGCAGGCGCGGGTCCCATTGCGGGGGCCACTGGCGCCTGCGGACTCGGCAGGACTTGGGGAGGGGCTACTGGCCCAGACATCCCTGGACTAAGGATGGCCGACGGGTCAACGCTCGGAGGCGGCTGATTCCGCTTGAACAGTACAAGCGCCTCGGATATCAGCCACCTCTCCCTCTCCGTCAAAGGCCCCGAGTTGCCTTGTAACAGCGGAGAGGGGGAGGGGTTCCGCCGGTCTGATCGTCCCGGATGGGGCGACCGGGCGCGGTCATAGCGCCCTAGAGGAGCCAGCTCACTCAGAGTGTGGGTGAGCTGGTCCATCCCGCCTGACGCGGACTGTCTGGATTCCCGGCCGGGAGCCCTTGCAGGAGTTCTTCCGGCTGGATGTGGCATCCAGAACTGCTGGTCCGCTTGCCCGGAGGTACTCGGGCCGGCTACCACTCGATCCCGGACATCCGGAGATGTCCCCTGAAAGAGCGTCGCCTGCCACGACTGCCGTCCGGACTTAGGCGTAGGCGGGCGCGGGGTAGCGCCGTTGCCAGCTCCACCTACCGCGCCTACCGGATCAGGGCCAGGCCCTGATAGCAATCCCTGTTGCTGCCCCTCAGGGCGCGACTCGTCGTCCGGAGACGGAGCCAGGGACGCCGGAGTCGATTCCGCGGACGGGGCCTTTCATGGAGGTCTCTGCACGTTCCTTCTTACCGCCGGAGTCATCCGAAGAATTCTCACGGCGGCCGTCGCTGGACCGGGTGTTGTCCGCGACGTTTCCACCCGTTTCCCCCCCCCCCCTTGGGTTCATCAGCCTTATTTTTGGCCTTATCTCTTTCCTTCGTCATTATTTACGAGTTGTTCTTGAGGAGCGGGCGATCCCCAGGGACGAAGGAGGCTACAACGCTGTGACGGTAGGCTGCGATGGAACACTGTCGGACTGATCCTGGTCACGGCACCAATGTAAAGTTATTGACTACCGTCCGCTCTTCGGGATCCTCGAGGATAGTCCTCTCTCATCCGAGTCCTTGCGGACGCGCATCCGCTATTCCGGATCCTTGCGGCAGGGCCGCTCACCGGAGGTCGCTGCGGACACGGTAACTACTTCAGCATTAACGGTAACCAGGTAACAGCCCACCCGACACTCCCAGGCCTACGGACACCATTCAGAAACTAGTTCATCCCTACGGTGTTAACTGGCGGGGCCTGGCGAGCCGCGGTCTGCCTCGGGGACGGAACCCCGTACAGTCCGACATGCTGGCCAGAGCCTCTGTCACCCGTCCCGGGAAGGGAGAGAACTGGCGATCCACAGGGCGTACGCCCCCGAGTCAGCAACTTGTCTCTCCCAGCCCGGGCCTCCCCATGGAAATCGTCCTCAGGGCTCTAGGAGCCCTCTACTCAGACCCAGGGAACACAAAGCTCATGGCGAGCCTCGTGTGCGTCCTAGTCTCGATCTCTCGGACAATCTCCTCGATCGAGTCGCCAGTGTATATATAATACACCACAAGCTGTAGGGCGCACGCGAGGTCTAATCGATCCATTGTTATAGTTTACTGGAGCGTAAATTACAATGCGTCGCCGTGGCAACGCACGCTCGAACCGAGCGTGTCAAAACAAGGCCAAGTACGGAAAGGCCACATAAATGGCATTTATGTTTACAATCACCTGCCGCGTGCTTAGGGCAAAATCGCCACAATTAGTTGGTAAGAAAACGTTCTCCTCACGCTTCAAGCGGGAGACATTGCGGGGCTATCGCGGCTAGGGACGTGCAGACTCGGACTCAGCATGGGCGCGGGGGCGTGTCGGCGCAGTGGGGTCAGATAGCGGCAGACAACTTACAGCACTTAACAACCTTGTATAAATGTTTATTTTTGTCAAAATTACAAATATTTGCATGTATATATAACAACATATAACAAACAGTTTATTATGTGAAGAGCTGTGGGGTGCCTCGTTTATTAATATTTTCATCTCTCCTATCGTGTAAATATGACTTCCTACCACTGAGGTCTACAGTCTAACAGACTCTATCCCCACAGCTCAGGGCTATACATCTCATTATTTTAACATTGTAAAAAAATATCCTGTACATTTGTATGAATGTGTGTATAGTTCCTGAATAAATTCAATCAATCAATTCAATTCAATATATTCTAAATATCAGAGGATACACTTGGACACTTTTGCTTGAATAGATCCAGTACTCAAAACAAGACAACACATGATTTCTGAAAATGAAATGTTCTTGATATAGAGTCTATAAATTCAAACAAGAAATGTGTAGATGCAATTCCAAAACAACAAGAGGAATAAACAGAGATAGAAATCAGTGTTATCTGCTTCTATCGAATTAATACAGTATGTTGTTAGTGAGGAAATCATGTTTATTGCCGAACAATGCAGAGCAAGGCCTTCATTGAATGACTCTTGTTCTGTTATCGCGGGGAATGGCTAGGAAAGCATAAATCACTGTGTCGTAATTTTCTGAATGGGGCCCAAAATTGATTGAATTGTCACCCTATTGCCGCCGGTAGCGAATTGTAAAATAACGACAAGAAGCCCGGCCAATAGAAATCAATGCCTCGTATCATTTCGGGTGGACGGAACCAATTTCCGATGGAGGTAGATAGGAGCAAGCTGGGGAAGAAAGAGAAGCGTTCCGGAGACTCAAGATGAACTGGTGTCCCAAAGTGGCCAGTGTATCGTCAGATCTCAGCAAGCAGGCCAGTTATAACAGGGAAAGGCGACTCTGTGGAAGGCAAATATAAAATTCACATTTGGAGCAATAGTTGTTGCGGAATATTGCTCAATGATAGTCTTGACGTGGCTTTGGTCGCTTTGCCTGTGAAGATAATATGGACCATATGCCCATATTCAGTAAATACTAGTGTAAATATCATATGGGAACAGTTAATATTTTTCCATATAAGTCTAATATACACAGGTATACATGTGACAAAAGTCAAGAAAATTATTATTCTCAATCGCTAATGTTTGGTGTTTTTATTTTGGTGACTTAAAATGTCATACAATTTTTATGATGTGTTTATAACCAAGTTAAAATGTAAGAATGAATGGAGAAACAAACTTCAATTCCATCTAAAATAATCATACTCACACCCACGAAAGTCCCAGATTAACAGTTCGTGCCTTATTGTAATGTACACAAAAAACATTGCACCAAGGAATGGTGCTGTAGCTTACCGGCAGATCATGAGAATTGAACAGAGTATTGATTTTGAAAAATATAAATTATTACACTGATTTTAAACTCTATTGTCAAAACATGTTCGTAAATGTTGCCGGTTTTCTGGCACATATTTTCTGTATGGACTATAATACGAAATCAAGTTACATTCTTGAAAGGTTTTTTCCGTTAATGACATATATTCACAGACCATCGATTCAGAGGCAACAAAACGTATAGACATCACGAAGGTACATACGGAGAATCTTATGCAATTTGAGGAAAAATGTCTGAATATATTTTGAGAAAATGACTGCCAAAAACAAAAATCATCGTTTTTTTCGAAGAAAAAAAGGTCTTCTGACCTTCCAAGGTCATTGAAGATCAAATTCAAGGTCACCCCATGATTTCCCATTTGAATGTGCCAATACTTAGGCTCTATTCGGAAGTGTTCTAGGAGTTTACTCTGCAAAGCTCCCATCATGAAGGGAAAATTGAGTGAAAGTCCAAAACATTTTTCAAAGGCCAAAAAAATGATATATTTTGCTGCATGGCTCAAGTGATGGATTGATGGACTGCTCACCTGTGTGTGTGAGAGGGTGCAAGCAACTCCTTCTTCAGGCCGGTAAATAAATCGGCCCATATGGGTCGGTAAGCTAATAAAACATGATCACTATATGTTGGTTCCATTTGAATTGAGTGATCTTCATTGCTGAGTGTCTTCTATCAACGAAGCTTTTCTACGTTGAACTGAAAGTTCAAATAAACGTTGAACTGAAAGTTCAAACAAACAAGAAATCATCTGGAGTAGAAAGATTATGGAGGGAAGTTGTCATCACTCTGGCACAGTAATTTTCCAACGGATTGGACAGGGTGAGACTGCGTGAACCAGGATGTGATTAGATAACGGACGGTCCACCTGTGTGTATGAGAGGATGCGAGCAACTCCTTCTTCAGGCCGTGCGCTGTAAGTCAGGGTTGTAATTTTATGGTATTAGTTTTGAATATAGGGAATAGGGAAAACTTTTCTAAGGCTAAAAAAAATAGAAAAAAAACTCGGATTGGAGGTGGGGGGGGGGGGAGGGGCGTCAGGACCACACTGATAAGTGTCTGTCACTTTAGCTTGCCATCCCAGGTCAATATTATGTATATTTACCTGAATAAAATCAGTCAATCAGCAGAAGAACACTCATTGCTGTAATCATCATCGGGGTTTCAAATCTACCCTTGGATTGAGTGACCCCAAATTATAATCATAATTCAAATTAATTTGGAACAACCACGTAACCAAATGAAAACATAGGCACTTTAAACCTGATAACAGCTAAAGGCATTATTTCCCCCTTCGATGTATTTACAGTCTGAAACAAATTTGCATGACAAATTTTAAAGTGATCGTTCAGCTTTAAAATTAAAGTGGGATTGTTGTTTGATTGTACCTGTATTGGTAAAGAAACAAGCATACCTCTGTTGAATTCACCGAAGTCGAATGGAAATATTCTGAATATTCCTTGTGAAATATAGCTGAATGTTTGGAATGTCGAAATGAGCATCTGGAGGGCAGTGCCGCTGAAAGGAACCCTGTGACATGTGTCCCGTGGACTTAGCGAGTGTTTGGAATAGAAAGTGGTTTGAGGTAGGTTTGGGGTGTTACTTGTGATCTATAGCATGGCTCCTGATCCATCTTCGGGGTGCAAAAACAGAGAGAGTGCAATGAGAAGACAACGGCAGAGAGAAAAATGCCAAGACATTGGTCTGATGTAACGATGGTCACTATAGTGCGAGGGAGCAAAGTGCGTTTTCTAAAAAACAGGGATATAATGCGTTTTCTAAGAAACAGGGATAGGCTATAGCTTGACTGCAACAAATTTATCTCCTGTTCTGTTATCGTGGCGAATGAATAGACTATCATTTTTTTTATAAATCACTGTGTCGTAATTTTCTGAATGAGACCCAACATTGATTGAATTGTCACCCTTTTCCTGCTGGTAGCGAACTGTAAAACATTAGAAGAAGTCAGGCCCATGAAAATCAATAACTCGTATCATTTTGGGGTGGACGGAACCAATTTCACGATGGAGGGTAGATAGAGGCAAGCGGTGGGATTGAAGGCGTGCAGCTTTCTGGAGACTCAAGACAAACTGGTGTCCCAAAGTGGCCAGTGTATCGTCAGGTCTCAGCAAGCAGGCCAGTTATAACAGGGAAAGGCAACGCTGTTGAAGAACAAATACGGAATTTATATTTGGGGGCAATAATATTGGGGAATATTGCTCAACGATGCAGCTTTGGTCGATTGGCCTGTGAAGATAATGTGGACCACATGCCCAAGATAAATATTATTGTAAAGAATATACACAAGAATGCTATAGTATGGTTTTTGTTTGATTGTAGGTGTATTGGTAAGAAATAAAGATAACTCTGTTGAATTCACCGAAGTCGAATAAAAACAATCTGAATATTTCGTTTGAAATATTTTGGAACGTGTAAATGAGCATGCGGAGGACAGTGTCGCTGAAGGGAACACTGATATGTGACCCTATAGATTAAGTGTGTGTTTGGAATAGAAAGTGGCCCGGTTCGATGTGAGTTTAGGGATACAACTTTGACGTGTTACTTGTGATCTATAGCATGGCTCATGATCCATCTTCAAACTGCAAAAACGGACTCAGTGCAGTGAGAAGACAGCAGCAGAGAGAGGCAAGCTGAGCCAGCGGTCTGATGTAACGATGGTCACTTAGATATGTGATGCCAAGGAGGAAAATGTGTTCTCTTGAAGAATCTAGCCGGGCAGCAACGAGTTTATCTCCTGTTCGAATAATAGAAAAAAAGACATTTAAAATCGTTGTTATTCAAATGTGCATTCTTGAATTGGGACCAAATATGTGAATAAGACATTTTTGATATATATATTATTTAGGATGATTCTTGCTTGTAAGACAAAAGTCGAAGGGATGCAGTATGCTTTGTAAAATCTGTGTAGATGCAATTCCAATACAGCGCGGGCAATGGACAGTTATAGAAATCAGTCTGATCTGCTATGACTTTGCTGATGAATTCTGCTGATGAATTTGTACAGTAAATTGCTAGCTAGGAAACCCTTTTCTATTGCCGAACAATGTAGAGAGTGGTCTTATTCAACGATTCTTGTTCTGTTATCGCGGGGAATGACTAGACTAGACATTGCGTCGTAATTTTCGAATGGGGCTCAACATTGATTGAATCGTCACCATTTGCCCCTGGCAGCAAATTGCAAAACAACAGCAAGAAGTCCGGCCCATGAAAATCAATAACTCGTATCATTTCGAGGTGGACGAAACCAATTTCACGATGGAGGGTAGATAGAAGCAAGCCGTGGGATTGAAGGAGTGCAGTTTTCCGGAGACTCAAGATGAACTGGTGTCCCAAAGTGGCCAGTGTATCGTCAGATCTCAGCAAGCAGGCCAGTTATAATATGGAAAGGCAACGCTGTTGAAGGCAAATATGAGATTTATATTTGAAGGCAATAATAATATTTTTTATCACGGAATATTGCTCAACGATGGTCTTGAAGTGGCTTTAGTTGCTTGGCCTGTGAATGTAATGTGGATCACATGCCCAGGATAAATATTATTGTAAATATTATATGGGGAGAGTTAATATGTTTTTATATAGGCCCTAATATTCATTTAAGTATTATATACAGTAGTAAAAAATTAATTCCTCAGTGAAAAAAGCCAAGAAAATTGTGCTTTTCAATGTTTCATGTTTTTGTTCATTTTGGTGACTTAGCATGTCAGGCGAATGCTATCTATGTTTATAAGCAAGTCAAACTCTCGGAGATGAATAGATAAAAATACTTCAATTTCACATGAAATAATAATAGTTACACCTATGAAAGTCACTTATTAAAACATTTGTGCTTATTGTAATTCACAAATAAAATAGTGTGGCGCAATATCATGCAAAATAGCCTATGGCCACTACATGTTCGAATGCAGGGATCCTAATAGTCCAGCAGAACTGCAGAAAAGCATGTTTTGGCGTCATTATGAACTTTTTTTGTGATTCATCATCTCTGAGCATTCCTGAGTCAGAATCAGCCGGGTGCCACCTTGGCACCCTAGGGGAATTTTTTCCAGAGCCGAAAAACAAAATGGCTGCCACTGAATACTGCTAAATTTACTTCTTTGACAATATCTCCGCTTCTATGCCACTTAGAAGCACAAACTTGGTGTCTACTACTAGGTTTTCATGGTCAAGGAATCCATTTATAATAATGCCGAACTTGTATATATAACAGCTCATCAGATTTTCGAGATTAACCACCCAGATATTTGAAAAAATCTGGTTTTGGTCAAGTGATTAATTGCTCATGCATTTGCCATTCAGTACAACATTTATTGCTGTCCACTACTATGTATTTCAGGCTCAATAAATCAATGACAATAAATGTGACAATATGTTTCCACTATTAAATTAGGTGTTACATGTGGCAACATTACGAGTCATTGGCAATTCTTCGTAACTTGAACCGATGTCATCATCATATTCCTGAACAGGTTCTTCCTTGGTGTGTTCATTGCAACAATCTGGTCCAGAATAACAGGCACATAACTTTGAACAAGATACCTGTGGCACTACACAGCCACATCTCTCAGTGGAACATGGCCGGCTGGTGGAGCATCCACGTTCGACTGGTTGTAGAATGGCGACAGATACAGTGTGTACACCAGTTAGAAGCGGGATGGACGCATGTTGTGCCGTCTCCATCTGTATTCCGACCATATCGGGTCGGGTCAAAGTGTGGAGGATCTGATTGAGCAGCGGATTCATACATAGGAATTGTAATTGTAATTGAGTACGATGTAGATGCTGAACAAAGTCATCATGATAGGCAGCAAAAGAAGCAGCCGTTTCTGGCATCAGGTTTGTTTCATCTGCTTCTGGTTGACCAAGTGGGATTAGGTGATTTCCCCTATTGGGGGTCTTCAATGATGTGGCCTTTCCAATGCCAAACAGTGTAGTACACAGTGTCACACCCACCTCCGCCATTGAGACATGTGCACCTGGCATATATTTTGCTATGCTTCGGTGTGTTCGAGCAGTTTGACGAATGCTGGAGGAAAGCTAATGTGGTCCCAGTGTGGATGTGATAAAGATATAGCGGCACTATCGTGATTTGCAAAGTGATTGAACATATTCTGGTGAGCAACATGATGGACCATTTTGACGAACACAATATCCTAGTCGACTGCCAACGCAGATTCCGAGCTGAACGTCCATATGAGTACCAACTCATCATTGCGATTCACGACCTGACTTCCCCAAACAGGTGCAAACAAGTACATATGGCCATACTAGACTTCAAAAAAACACATGATCGGGTCCTACACTCCAGACTAAAAAGCAGAACTGGACTATTATGGAATCAGAGACAAACATCTTCTATGGATTGGTTCATTTAAGGATCAGAGAACCCAAAAGATACACGTGGATGGAAATCTGGCCTCTGAATTTCTAGTACCTGCTGTTTCTACTATTCATAGATGACATCACGATGATTTTAACATCAACCACCAGGTATACATATTTGTTTGATCCTTCATGAAATCTCGTCAACAGAGGATCACATTCTGCTTCATAATGACATTGACAGACTGGTAGCCTGAATTCACAAAAGGCAAATGGATTTCAATACTGAAAACTTTTACATTGTAAGAATTTCACTGGCCATAAAACCTATTGCTACCTACATGTATCAATATTCCATAGGTGGCAGCACAATACAGGGTGATAGCCCATAAACGCGGGCGACTCGGGCACTATGCTTCCTTTGTAGAAACCTTATTCGATGTGACAGGTCATCCAACCCAAAGGAAGAACTTTGCTCTCATGACCTCATTTAATATTGATGTGTGGTCTAGTGCCCACATCAGGCCAAGATATAAAACCAGTTTGGAAAGGTTCAGTGATCTGCGGCCAGATTTCTAGCAAAACCCTATGACAATCGTCATTCAGACAGCATTACAGCTATTCCTAATGACCTCGGATGGATATCACTCATGGAGTGGAGAAGGAGAATGACGCTGACCCTTCTGAGCTGTCTCAGTCAATGACCAGGCGACCAAACGATCAGCAGTTCGCACAATATCAAACAACTGTCAACATGTACCAGTCATTTATTCCGGCACAACACCTGATTGAAAAATGGCCTTCCCCAGAGTGTGGTCAGCTCGCCCTCCTTGGTCGTCTTCAAGACATGACTGGTGGCTATTCCCCTGAAGTAGATGAACGGCTTCAATCCAGCCTTGTTTTAGGTTACTTTGTGAACCACTTTTTGCAGAAATAGTATCGTGTATAGACTGAGCTGATGTTTTTTTTATTATTTAATTTTTTTACCGTCTGGCAAGATCTTGTCATTTGCTTTGTGTTGCTCTGTATCTATCAAAGATTACGTAAACCTCGCAGCACCCCCAAACGGTATATTATGCTGGCCATACTGTGCAGTTTTGTATCTTGATATCTGTTTGTGAATGCCTCACCATTAGAGTCCCATATGGGAAGACATCGGCTCAACTAACAGAAGAAACAACGACTGCCTTTATTGCTGCCTGTTATTGTTCTAAACGGAGAGGTGATCAATGTCTGTTTGCTGACATTTGTACGGAAGGTGAAGATGGCAAACTCGAAGATCACACCAGCTGCAAAACTGAAGGTAGTGCCCCATCAAAAAATGCCTTTGCTGAGCATGTACACCATGCTCGAATGCAAGTTTTGTTCAGGAAAAAAACCTGTTCAGGAAGGCGATGATGATGACTGATCAAGTTATGATCTGTAAATGACTCACAATGTTGTCACATGTAACAGTTGATGAGATAAAATCATACAGCTTTTGTTGGGTCAGTACTATAGATTCACTAACTCAGTAGTGACCACCAAGATCGTTGATTAAAGTGGAAAATGCATATGACTTGAACAAAACCACGTTTTTTAAGAATCGGGTTCGTCATTCTCGAAAACAGGATAAGATGTTATATATACAAGTTTGACAGTATTATATTTGGATTCCTTGACCATGAAAACCTAGTAGTAGACACCAAGTTTGTGCTTCTAAGTGGCCTAGAAGCGGAGATATTGTCAAAGAAGTAAATTCAGCGGTATTCGGTGGCAGCCATTTTGTTTTTCGGCTCTGAAAAAAATTCCCCAAGGGTGCCAAGGTGGCACCCGGCTGATTCTGACTCAGGAATGCTCAGAGATGATGAAGCAACGAAAAAAGTTCATAATGACGCCAAAACATGCTTCACAAGAAAATAGTCATTTGGCAACTGGACTATAACTGGATGTCCTCTATCGAGAAAGATATTCTACGATGTCCCTGTGAGTCAAAACAAAAAATCAACTGGAGTGCAAGGATTACGGGCGAGAAGTTGCCATCACGTGGGAACAGTCATTTTCCGACTGATTGGATATGGGGAGACCGCGTGAACCAGGTGAGATATTCAACTTGCTTATATAATTCCTTATCTAGAACATAGACCTACACTGTAAGCCCGGTGCTGTAAGTTGATGGTATTACTTGTGAATGATACATGAATACTAGCCGAAGAACACTCAATACTGAACGATAAAACCATCACCGGGGTTGCAAATTTTCCACTGGATTGAGTGACCCCAAAATATATCCATAATTTAATTAATTTGGTGATATGAAACAGTCCCATGACCACGTGAAAAATACAGGCACTCGCTTTGAAGTCAGATAATTGCCTAATAGCATTATTTTCTCATTATATGTACTACAGTCTGAATCTAATTCACAAGACGGATTTGAAACTGTTCGTTCAGCTTTAGCATTGATGTGAGATCATTGTTCCATTTTACTTGTATTGGTAAGAGATAAGTACGTATACCTCTGTTGAATTAACCGAAAAATGGAAGCATTCTGCATATTCCCTGTGAAAAATTGCAGAATGGTCTAAATGAGCATGCGGAGAACAGTCTCGAATATTTTTTATTCACATTGTGAATAAAATATTTTGAATATGAAGCTATATTTAAGATAATTTGTGCTTGTGAAACAACAAGACGAATGGTGCTTAAGCTTTGAAAGTTGTGTAGATGCAATTCTGACATCGAGGGCAAGAGAAAGAGATAGAAATCAGTGTGATCTGCTCTGATCGAATTCACCCAGTATTTTGTTAGTGGGGGGGGGGGGGGGGGGCTCGTGTACTATCGCTGAACAATGCATAGAATGACCTTTATTGAATGACTCTTGTTTCCTTATTCTGGCAATTGACTAGACTAGCATAAATCACTGAGTCGTATTTTTTCAGAAATTCGTCGGGGCCCAACATTGATTGAATCGTCGCTCTTTTCCCGCGGGAAGCGAATTGTAAAACAAGAAGTTAGGCTCGTAGAAATCAATAACTCGTATCATTTCGGGTGGACGGAACCAATTTCACGATGGAGGGTAGAGGTAGATAGGAGCAAGCCGTGGAAAGGAGAGGGGCTTTCTGGGGGGCTCAAGATGAACTGGTGTCCCAAAGTGGCCAGTGTATCGTCAGATCTCAGCAAGCAGGCCAGTTATAAGGGAAAGGGTAACTCTGCTGGAAGTAAATATAAAAATATTAATAGTTTTGGTATATGCTAGTATTGCTTGACGAACTGGTTTGGTCGCTTGGAATGTAGGAATGGGAACCTGCATATACCTTGGATAAAGATTATTGTGTATATTATAGGGAAGAACTGATATGGTTTTTTTCAGTGATTACATATCATAGAAATAGTAGCTCTGCTCATAAGCAAGTCTAACTTGCCGTGAATCGATGAACAGACCTAAACTTCAAATAAAATAATTATAGTTACACCTATGATTAACAGTTGACCGATTAAGGTAGTCCGCTCCAAACAGTTAGGGGAGGGGGTCAAAGAGTTTTTCAAAATAAATGACTGTATTAACGAAATCTAGAGCTTCAAGATGACATATTTTGTAGAGTAACTGATCAGCATCCTAAAACTGAAAAGAAAATAGGGGTTCACCGTATCCGTTTTCTTGGAAAACAAGATGCAAGATGTGAATAGGGGCAAAAAAATGTGTGAAAATACCATAAATCAAGTCATTTTAGTAAATGTTTGTGATTTTTGATCGAATATGTCGAAGAAACAAGCACGGTGACCCCCTATTTTCTTTTCAGTATTAGAATGCTGATCAGTTACTCTACAAAATATGTTATTTTGAAGAGATAATATTCAAGATATAACTTTTGAATTTTGACAATTCATTACCTCCCTGTTTGTAGCATACTACGTTAATAAATCGTGACTTATCGTAATGCAATATGATCACTGAATGTTGCTCCCTTGATCCCAGTTGAGTTGAGTGATCTTCATTGCTGGATCTCTTCTGTAGAGAAAACTTTTCTACGATGTCCCTAAGAATCACAACAAAAAATCAACTGGAGTGCAAAGATTACGGGAGAGAAGTTACCATCACTTTGGGACAGTCATTTTTCGACTGATTGAGCAGGGGGAGACCGCATCAACCAGGGAGTTCTGGGTGGGCAGTAACGGATTTGGAGGGGGGGGGGGGGTACTGGAGTCACCTCCCCCTTTTGCGCAAAAAAAAAAAAAAACATATACAGCAGACCTTCCTCAGGCGGATTCAAGCCTCCTGCCTGAAAAAATGATGTCGAGATATCATGTTTGAGAACATGCTGATCATAGTGAGTTTGTTCGAAATGCATACCCAGGACAAACCAGGAAGCTATCACAGAACATAAAAAAGCTTCTGGCTTCTGGGGCCCTTCAGCGGGCCCCAGACCCTAGCTTCCCTTTAACAATTTTTACAAAATTTTCAAACATATCATCAATGAATTTTCAAGTGCAATTTGTTCTCAGGAAAGGCCACAAAATTAGTTCAGAACATACAAAGGGCTCTGACTTCTGGGCCTTTCAGTGGGCCTCAGACACCCAGTCATTATGAAAGTATAGCGATCAATGGGTATTCAAGTGGAATTTAAACCCAGGAAATGCCATCAGCTTATCACAGAAAATAAGAAAAAAGCTCTGGCTTCAGGGTCTCTTGAGCGGCCTCCAGTACCCCACCAGGACAGGCTCGCTTCACCCCATTTTTTTTCCACAAATATATCAGGGGCAAGAAGTGGAATTCATATCCAGGAGATACCAGGGAGCCACCACAGGACTTAAAAAAGTATCTGGCTTGTGGGGCCCTTGAGCGGACCCCAGACCCCACGCCGTATAATGTTGGACCCCCTCTTTTCGAAATCCTCGATCCGCCCCTGGTGAGGGTCGGTCCGCCTGTGTGAGAAAGAAGGTTTAGGCAACACTTTCTGTGTAATGTATGTTATTAGAAGTTGGTGGTAAATGGTATCTGACGAGCATTTATTTTATTTCCATCCCCTCATCTAAAGAAACTATTGCAAATATGCAAAATATAGGAATCCAAACACATATTTAATGTGTTGTAATGAGCTATCAAGACTGTAAACTTAATAATGAGAAACGAAACAATATTGGGTTTCACTGGGGTGTAATTTTTTGGACCTTATGACCTTCTCTGAACCCCAAAATATATTCATAAACGAATTATTTTAGTTTATGAATCAGTCACATAACCTGATTGACCTCATAAATAAACATAAGGCACTCGTTTATAAGCCACAGCATAGCCTACAGGACATTTTATCCCCCTTGGATTTATTCCCGGCCCCTCAGGGCCGGGTATATGTGATTGTCGTTGACCTCACCCTATGTATTTCCTTCTTCCGACTTCTCCATACGACTCTCTCACATTCAGCATACACTGGTGTTGGTTTCGCGAATTTGAAATAGAAGCCGATATATTCTGTTAAGCTGATACAAAAACACTGCTAATAATAATGTTGAAACAACAATCATCATATGGCAATGGA
The DNA here is from genome assembly GCA_949152475.1 of Terebella lapidaria. NCBI lineage: Eukaryota > Metazoa > Annelida > Polychaeta > Terebellida > Terebellidae > Terebella > Terebella lapidaria. The sequence goes on along the minus strand of OX424558.1, from coordinate 21,988,928 downwards.
AACTAATGTTTTAAATTAGATTGCATGTCGAATGCGCAAGTGCAATTTCCGATTTTCCTGCCAGTTATCTTAGAACTCACAAAGTATGACCGCTCCAATTGTGTGGTTATAATTACTGTAATTACTTATAATACTACGCCAAGAAGTAACCACCAGAAATATGTTGTATTGCAGGGGTTGACAAGGACGAATTACTTTTGAGCATTTTAGACAATAGTTTAAAATACTCATTCCGAATTATTTCGATTATGCTGAGCTTATCAACCTATTTCTCTTGAGACGACCAGGGACTATTTGTCGCAGCGCATGTGCATGTGTATGTGTATGTGATCTATGAATCTAGGCAGAGTGTAGGTAGAGTAGGTCCCTAACATCCAGAGCGGAGCTCCGCATCGTTTGGACTGCCAGAGAGTGTACACTCTGGCTTCAATGGCTCGACTGCCCGCATATATGCAACTCCTGAATGACCCCCCCCTCACCTCCCCCCTACCGCTCGAAACATCATACAGGGAGGGGAATACACGGCCTATACATCTACGGCTATTTGTCCGGCCTGACGCCGGTTAGCCCGACTACTATATATTCGTGGTAAGTTGTACGGATAGCGAGCGATTCCACCTTGGACATACGTAATATTTGATTTTACTGACTCAATTACACCGTTTTCACTGATATTATTGCGATGTTAAATGGTAACGTGGCATACTTCATCTGGGTGTCAAACGGCAAATTCTTGCAGAATTTCAGATCTCTACTCGAGAATTGAAAAAGCTGCCAATCTACCCCAATGTTAAATTTCAGTCTCAATTTTGTATATATGCCCAGCTACTCTGATTTTTCTAACTCGTTTACACAGTTTTTCGCTGATATTTTTGCGATGCTAAACGGTATCGTTCTATAACTTGGCGTACTTTACCTGGGAGTCAAACGGCAATTATTTACTGTATTTCAGACTTCTATCACGAAAATTGAAGAAGTTGGCAATCTACTCCTGTGTTAAATTTAGCCCTGTCATTTAGTTTTTGGGTCCGCACACAATTTCGTGCATTTGCTCGGTTTTGTAGTGGTACAATCTTTCAAAATCAACATGGTTGTGTAAAATACACCCCCAATGTGTCATCTGGTCTAAAATTACAACAATACTTCAAATCCTGTTGGATGTTAAAAGGATTAAATCCTCGAATAAGCTCAGATTCTCGAGATCCCGTTTTTGGCTGAAATTTAACATTGGGGTAGATTGCCAACTTCTTCAATCATTGCGATAGAAGTCTGAAATTTGGTAGAAAATTGCCGTTTGTATCCGAGGTGAAATATGCCAAATTATAGAACGATACCATTTAGCATCACAAAGATATCGTCAAAAACCGGTGTAAACAAGTTAGAAAAATCAGAGTATAGGGGCCTAGTGTGCAGGAACTACATATTTATTCATTGTAATAGGCCTGCACGTATATCAAATCCTGCCACCTGTTTATGAATATTTAAAGGGAGTGAAAATTGTTTTATCATTCATGATAGGCTGTTATGTCCTATCGATATTTTCTTGCATATCTTCGGGAAGGGGTTAGACCTGATTGTGGAAAGTGTTAAATAAAGGCGCCTTGTGTGTACCTATAGTGATGTTTACAGGATATTGGTAATGCGGCATGTTAAACTAGAAGGTAGATTATGGGGCGACTTATGGAACTGGAATTCAGTAGGATGATTTTAACAGAGCAGCCGACGGCACTGGCGATCTGACAAGGTAGTCTACCAAAATTAGGTCAAAAAAGCCCATAAGGTAGACATTTGGGTGTCAAAGCTGAATTTTTGCACAGTGACGCTGGAGACCATATAGATAACCCACAAAAAAGTCCCCATAAATCCCATGGGGGGTTTTCCCAAAAATCCAAGATGGCCGCCATTTATACGCGAAATAGCTTAAAATTGACCTAGCGAGTTATCTACTGCACGTACGTTGGTGATTTTAGTGTCTACCTCCATGTTCTCTGACCCAAGGAATCTGATGGTGATATTGCTGAGTCTCTGTGACTGTTACTTGTTTCACAATCCAATATGGCTGCCACGAAAACCCGGGAAATTCGTAAAATCACGTTTCCATCTATATTTCAGCTGCTATGGCAGATATAAGCAAAATTTTGGTGTCTACTCCCACGTTTTCTGACCTAAGGAATCCAATGGTGATAATGCTGGGTCTGTGTGACTGTTGATCGCCTCGAAATTCAAAATGGCTGCCATCAATAACGGTGAACTTATCAGAATTCAATATGGCTGTCATCAAAACCTGTGAAATTCGCAAAATTAAATTTCGAATATGTAAGCTTCTCTGGAAGATCGAAACAAGATTTTGGTGTTCACCCCCATGTTTTCTGACCTATGAAGTCCAATTGTAATGTTGGAATGGTGATAATAGTCTCTGGGATGCATTGTAGTATCGAAGTTCCAGTGCAATTGAAACCTCAAAACCAGGTTTCTAGCTAAATGAGCACAAATAGATATATCAACAAACATATAAATTCATATCCGAAGACCAAAGACACAATTCATCAAATAAAAAAACATGTAAGTGGTAAAATCCAGATGATACTATCAGTTACAAAGTTGTAGCCAGCTAAACATCACACATACCCAAGCAATTGAGTGTGAGATCAGGTGCTCCTGAATAGTGAGCATCTCCTGCCCAGCATGTGGCATTCGCTCTGATATCCACACTTGTAAATTTAGATGCAAATATAGCCACAAAATCACAATGATAGAAAAATATATACCATCATACATGTACATGTATGTGAGAGGTTTTAACTAACCTTCAACCATGCCTACCATAAAACATTTTAAAATCTAAACATTATACAATCATATTAGAGTAGTTTGGAAGTCGAAACCTGTGCTCCGGCTATGAGTTCCTGGTGAGATGTATGCACTAACTGGCAAAGCTGGAAAACTGCGACACACATGTTTAGACGCCGTAGGCTGGAGAAGTTGCGATATTACTGTTCAAGAACAGGGATATTGATAAGAGGAAACCCAGAGTTGTCACGTTAGTCATATACCCTTTGTGCTCAATTTGAAGGGATCTCAGCAGAGCCACTTGTTCACGGTTTCACTGTGGGTGAGAGTTGGTAATGTGGATGAGCTGAGATCCATTGTGGAGGAGCTCTTGTCATGCAATGATTTGTATGGAAGCATGCTCCTTCAGGATTGACATGTTTTGCCTCTCATGAATTAGCAACAACCTCTCTCCGGCCGCAGCAACTGTATAATTCTCTCCCTGTTTGTGAATATGACAAGGGATCATCAAAACTCTTTGCTGTGCTGAGCAGGCACCATTCACACAACTGTGGCTGTCATTCAAAACGAAGTCTCTTTGTAAATAAAAAAAAAAAACATTGCATCTTGACAAGCAATTATTCATCAAAATTGTAGACTTATTCCAAACTACTACGGAACATATGTTTGCTACTCTCAGTCATGAAAAACTGAGTTGTCTCTCTTGAGAAAATGGCTCTGCTAAGATGCACTTCCTCCACATTCCTGCAATTCGGCACTGTGATTGTCATTATGTCACATCAATAAATTGTAGTAAGCCTATATCTGGGTTGGTTCTAAACTTTGAATTTACAGAGATTATGTGGCATTTTTAACTTGTTAGTTGAATATGGTTCCACTGGTGCTGTTATTTCTTTCACTGGTTAAAACATAAATATAAACACCAAAATCTTTTATCTGCCACAGGAGCTGATATATAGTCGAAACGGGGTTTACAAATTTTTGTCACAGATTTTGATGGCAGCCATAGTTATTACTGTGGCTACCAACAGAAAATATGGGGGTAGACACCAAAATATTGCCTCAATCTGCCATAGAAGCTGGAGTATAGCTATATTCCCCGGGGTTTTGTTGTGCCCATTTTGTATTTTGAAACAACCAACAGTCACATAAACTGAGCATTATCACCATTTTATTCCTTAGGTCAAAAAACGTGGGCGTAGACACCAGAAATTTGCTTGTATCTGCCATAGCAGCTGAAATGTAGTTGCAAACGTGATATTACGAATTTTCCGGGGTTTTGTGGCAGTCATTTTGGATTTTGAAACAACCAACAGTCACATAGACTCAGCATTATCACCAATGGATTCCTTAGGTCAGAAAACGTGGGGTTAGACACCAAAATTTTGCTTATATCTGCCATAGCAGCTGAAATATAGTTGCAAACGTGATATTACGAATTTTCCGGGTTTTTGTGGCAGCCATTTTGGATTTTGAAACAACCAACAGTCACATAGACTGAGCATTATCACCATTGGATTCCTTAGGTCAGAAAACGTGGGAGTAGACACCAAAATTTTGCTTATATCTGCCTTAGCAGCTGAAATGTAGTTGCAAACGTGATATTACGAATTTTCCGGGTTTTTGTGGCAGTCATATTGGATTTTGAAACAACCAACAGGCACATAGACACAGCATTATCACCAATGGATTCCTTATGTCAGAAAACGTGCGGTTAGACACCAAAATTTTGCTTATATCTGCCATAGCCGCTGAAATATAGTTGCAAACGTGATATTACGAATTTTCCGGGTTTTTATGGCAGCCATTTTGGATTTTGAAACAACCAACAGTCACATAGACTCAGCATTATCACCATTGGATTCCTTAGGTCAGAAATCGTGGGAGTAGACACCAAAATTTTGTTTATATCTGCCATAGCAGCTGAAATATAGTTGCAAACGTGATATTACGAATTTTCCAGGTTTTTGTGGCAGCCATTTTGGATTTTGAAACAACCAACAGTCACATAGACTCAGCATTATCACCATTGGATTCCTTAGGTCAGAAAACGTGGGGGTAGACACCAAAAATTTGCTTCTATCTGCCATAGCAGCTGAAATATAGCTGGAAACGTGATTTTACGAATTTCCCGGGTTTTCGTGGCAGCCATATTGGATTTTGAAACAACCAACCGTCACAGTGACTCAGCAATATCACCATCAGATTCCTTGGGTCAGAAAACATGGGGGTAGACACTAAAATCACTAACGTAATTGCAGTAAATAACTCGCTAGTTCAATTCTAAGCTATTTCGCGTATAAATGGCGGCCATCTTGGATTTTTGCGAAAACCCCCCATGGGATTGATGGGGACTTTTTTGTGGGTTATCTATATGGTCTCCGGAGTCACTGTGCAAAAATTCAGCTTTGACACCCAAATGTCTACCCCAAACCCTAAATACAGTGGACTAAGGATACGGTACATCTAAACAGACTTGGGGAGATAACTTGGCTGAGGACGTACACAATTTCCCGCATCAGTTACTTTGATGTGACTGATTGTCTGACTTTCTATATCAACTGGGCCCAAGTATCATACACTGCACCTTCCTCTAAATTCAATAAGGATTAAAAAGGTGACAGACGGATTAAATGACATTCATTTAGTGTTTGAGGTGCGGTTTGAGCACATTAGTGAGCTATAGTATATTTGAGTTGGTGCTAGGGGCCTATCTAGCCAATGAGGGGGGTTAGATCACCATGGTGAAAGACGAATACCGCACCTTACTAATATTGGTGCGACTTATTCATATGGAAATAAGCTGTTCAACCAGGTTTTATGGGATAACTTCTTACAATGTGAACTCGACAATCAGCATTGTGAGTCCATGGAAAACATGCACACATAAAAGGGCCGGGTTTTCTGCCATGTTTTTCTAAAAACATGGCGTTATACTTGTCATTACATTTAGCCCTACTGTAATAATTGAAAAGTAATCTATCAGCTTTAAAAATCATGCGGGATTGGGCGCGCAATGACACCTAGCGAATAAAATGCGAATATTAGCGCGTGTCGGCAGGGAGATGAACAGCATTCGGCGCGTGCGTCATGATAACGATTGACCCGCGGCGGTCCGTGATTCCCGCGCTTTCACTCGGATTGGGCCCGTGTGGACCGCTCGCTGCTTTCATCGAGGTAGGGTCTGGTTGACTAGCTGGTTGAGCGACGAGTCACTCGGAGACCAGCGCCGGGGGCCGTAGTATTCAGCGAGGCTTCAGCAGCGGACAGCCCCGACTGCCAGGCAGACAGATCCAACAGGCAGCCCGGCCAGAGCGCGGACTTGCACGAGTTGATTCGAGGGAGGGCCCATGCAGTGGCGGGCAAGCACGCGGTCTTGTTTACCTCACCGCAACGAACGTGTAAAAGTTTGGAGCGGCTCGGTAGACCGCCAAACACAAACCGGACCACGCGACGTAGCCACAACTACACAACGACGCGAAAGAAACTTGGGAGTTATTTGTTTTCGGGTGTTTTTATTTGTTCTTGAGTAAGTTTTACTTTGTGTGGTGTGTTTTTATTCACCTGTGGAGTTTTATTGTGATTTATGCGATCGAAGCTCGTTGACATGACGTGCGAACGTGTGACAAGGAGCGGGTTTGTTGAGTCGGCCCCTTGTGTCACATACATGTGGCTGTGACCTGGTGACTTGGAATACAGCGGTTTGATCAGTCGTGGATACAGTCCTTCTCTCCTGCATTAATTGCAAGGTCGTGCAACTTTCGCAGCTTTACGTGAAAAAGGCCTCTTCACCGAGTCTACTTTGTTTATTCAAGGATGACCTAAATGGATAGATAAAAACCTGGAGTGAAAACATTATGGAGTTGTAACTTTTCTGTGGTACTTTGCTCTGCGCAAATTATCAGTGGATCGTCATTTCGCCGAGTACATGACAAATCGCAGCAACTGGGCTGTGTATTGCGCGCACTGTGACAGTGTAATATAGAAATCACAGAATGATCCTACAATGCTGTAGATGAAACATCCCAAAGATCTTCAAAGACATTTTGAAGAGTTCTATTTTCATATTATAAGCAATTTTGTGATATAACGAGCATCTTACGGTGGATTTGCAGCATGTCTCTGACGATGTCGCACTGTGTCGGATACTGTGTGTGTGCCTTACTATTGACCGCGCTGCCCCTTGCCTTAGGGTCTGGGTCGGTCAACACTCAGGATATTTGTAACCGGGACCCTCCGGATACCGCCGCAAGTCAAACGCCCGGTGACAACGGCTTCCAGATCAAAATCGTGGGACGGCCGCAGCCCGAGCGATACACCCCTGAACATGTTTACACTGGTGAGTTGGGTGTCCACTGTATGAAAGGCTGACTGCTGGAGTGAATGTTGCGTGTAGTATGTATGTAGTCATATGTGAGATACTTACATGTGTGCTAAAGTGTCCCAGGGGATTCAATGAGAGATTCAATGTCAGTACTGTACAGTATCATAATCATATTGACAGAAGAGGTCTGTTACATCACTTTGTTTGTACAGCTTATAATTGAATATTACCCCAGGAAGAGAAACTTAGACTTCATGTAATGGTATATGCAGAATAACAATACACATAATGACATATATTAGGTGTCAATTTGTTTGTGTTTGGAAGGGGCTTTGTATTTGACAGTGACCACTTTATGTGATGTGAAGTTGATAAGCTTGATGTTGTTGACATGATTTTTGAACAGAGAGAATCAGTTTCTGGCTGAGTGCTGGTTTCAAGCAACCTGTGGGGACAAAGATGACACAGAATTGAGAATGGGGGAAAAAATCAGAAGCAATTGGCTTTATTTTTACAAGTAATGTATAAACCATGTGACAGGGCTGTGTTTCCATGGTAAAGGTTCTTTTCTAGATCTGCAGATACCGTAACCCTAGCCAGGATAATGGATTTACTTGCTTTATGAGATATTCGGTTGACTTTTTGATTTTTCCATGGCCGATCCCAGGGATATTAGCTCATACATCAGATCTGTTGCGTGCAACTCTCGACTCAATTCACGGTGCTCACGGAGCGTTAGTTGTCACGACTGTCGTCACCTTTTGATGCATGATGCATGCCCCTCGTCAGAAATTGATCACATTCACGATGGATGCGGCAAGGTATTGAAGATGGAAATGACGCACGAGAGTTCCGCCAGAAATGTAGCAGGATTCTCATCAGTTGATTGCATAAAAAAACTGTTTGGTGACAATTACAATGCACAGTCATTTGGATGACATTTGGCCTGAGTTTAATTCACCATACATTGATAAATACCCCTAATTCTCCTTCACTCATGCCCTACTTTATATCCCGTGGGGCATTGGGCTCTTACTGCATGGTTACATACCCCAGCCCACCCCAGAGTAAACCCAGTGAAGCAACATGTACAAATGGGATGAAATTGATGCTGATATATTAATCATTTAGTGTGTTGTAGAGACTGGACAGGCCTGTGGCTGCCCCTGGGAACGGCCGAAAGTGTATTTATGGGTTGTACTGTCAGATGTAATTCATTAATTTACCAGGGCAAACTAAGTTACGTATGGTACAGGGGGTGTATTGCGATTGTTTTCCATGTTTTTCCGGTTGAATTTCCATGGGGGATAGTGTCCGGAATTGCATAATTTATCTCAGATTCTCGTAACTTCACGCCTGGCCTGAAAGCCACCTTCGCTCGGTTCCCCACGCTCCAGTTTTTTGCCAGCAATAAATGATCAATGTAATTGTCCACAAATATTTTCATGATCTTTTATGGGCTGGGATCGTTCTGGTCTCAGTTCGACCCTCCGCCCATAAAACTGGGCATTATGTGGAGTGTGGCTGTGGCTCTGTGGCTTGCTTGTTCACTGTACATGTATAGCTGGGAGTAAAAACTTCATAGATTATAGACCACTACTGTAGTCATGGAGAACCCCAGTGCACATACCTGTATGCAATGCAATTGTATACCAGTTTTCTTAAAATAAAAAAAAAACTCTTGCAGCGTCTGGGAGCAGATCAAGCGGAAGCTTGCATGTATGTTTGATGGGTGGACTGACTGTGTATGACTAGCGCGATGATTGAGGGGGGTTCCTCCAGACGTCTGTCATACATGTCGCCGTGACAATACCTACAGACAATAGAGCTGATAGGTGAGGAGCCAATAATTGATGAACAAACACGAGCACCCGATTGTGATGGCAACTGGTGAAAAAACATGGGGCTGTCGCAGTTTGCTGCTCGGTGAGCGAGCGACGTTGTTAGATGTGGAATAATAGAGCTGGGAGGCCTGTTGCCGCATCGGTCCTTTCCATTCCCACTGTGATCGTAGGGCGTATGTCAACCTCCGGAGGATAGTGAATCGGTAAAAATTCGAGCAGACAATGTTCCTTTGGCAAGGACTTGTAATCATCTATATTACATGAGGTACATAGTGTTTGACATTGTAAGGTAAATGCTTGATGTGGGACGAGCTGTAATGGAGATTTGTTCTAGTGGGGATTGAGGGTAGATAGTGGGGGGAGGGGGCACTCTAGTGAGGTCTCTATCTACAAAAGGTGACATTCTGTGGCACTATTTGTTTAGCCTTATTAAGTGATGATGATTAGCTGGTCTTCCATCCTCTCAACTTGAGTTCTTTCAGGGAAAATTAGCTCCCTTGTTTCGCCAGCCCATTGTGTAACATGGTGGAGCGCTTGAAGACCGCACAAACGTCCCATTTTGCTCGAAGCCTTTGCAGCAAATTGCCTTCAGAGTTAATGCTTTCATTGTCAACATCTGTCTTCTAGAATAACTAACAGAAGGTTACAGGCCAGTTATATTACAAGGGATGTTGTGGTAACCATTTGGCATGTGGAATTTGAAATTGGCCATGATTTTCTGCATGTGGTCAAGGGATAAATGATCATAGACTGTTGATGCTCTGACACAGTCATTGGTGACCCCCTGAAACAGAAAACAGAGTCAACCACCTAGAATACTCCCTGGGGAGATTCCTGTCTCCCACTGCTCCACTTGTGGCAAGAATTCACCCCAGGACTGGTGAATGGGATTGTATTCCTATTATGATGCCTGTTATCTTTACCATCCCATGCAATTACAATGGTGACCAGTTACATCCCATTGACCTACCCACAACTCCCCTCCACCCAAACTGAATGGATGATTTATTGGCCAGCCCACTGCCCAGTGTCTCCAGCAATGTCCAATGGAGAGAATACTCCTAATTATAGGCACATGGCTGGCTGCAGATTCCATTGATAGAATGTTTGACCTCTTCTTTTATCGGAAGTCTCCAAAAATGGACCTCCTTCCGCAGCTAGAAGTCATCAAGAAGATTGACTGCCTGCCTCCTCCATGTAATAAGTATCCCTTGCTTGCCGTTCCCCCTCGCTCCTTCCCTACTATAGCATCACATCAGATCTCGGCAAGTCATGAATAAGAATATTTCTAATAATCTTCCCCCAGTTTTGGAGCAGAGCCGCCCGTCGCGTCGCCTCCCTTCGCCTCGCCTGATTCCTTATCGCACCACTGTTTCTCTTCTCTCATCCCCCGGCTGTCCATGCGACGTTGGTCGGGTGGAGGAAGTGTCCAGGAAGTCGCCACTCGGTGCCCTGTCCGGCACTGGCGGCTCGCTGGCTCCACTGGATACTTGTCTCCGCCGAGGTAGCCACTCAGGGATCACTGGGGGACACTTTAGACACAAATGGGCCCAGGGAGTCATTTATGGTTGTGGCCATGGTGGCTGGCAGCAGCGGGCGGTGGCCAGTGGGAATCAGGAATTGTTGCTGGGAATTGCTAGGGCCAAGCATTTGTCCCATGTTGTTCACGTCCGTTGTGACCGCTGTCTGTTGGCTGCCGGACAGCTGGTCAGACCCGCAGGCTGCCTGGCTGCACTGGGTCGGTCGGTCGAGCTGACACTGATTACAGGTCCGAAGCCAGCTCGTCAGCGCAGTGTTCTCCCACCAATAGGCGACCCTCGCCTCATGATGACAACCCGTAATTTTCACCATTGCGTAATGGTTTCAGGTTGCCTCTTGATGTCTGGACTTCAAATGAACGAATTGTGCCCAGAGTAATCATGATGTGATGGGTCCTACTCTTTGTGTTTCTGGTGTATTCTGGTGTTCCAGGTATTGGTAGGTAGGATTTGGTATGATTGACCAGCGCAGCAAAGTAGATGGTTTTGTTTTCACCAGGACATGGTAAAGTTCACCTCTTGTGAAGTTTGTGAGCTAATGACTGGGGGACTAATACACATACATGTAGATAGTTACTGTGGTTGAAGCAGATGGTTTGTGGTGGGCCTCGGGTGGGTGACGTGGGTGTTGGGGGGTATAATTACCTCCATGATGAGGAGGCCTGTGTAATAACATCAACTGGTGGATAATCTGATACCTCTTTGGGAGTCAATACAGGCTTTGGTATGTATTTGTTCCATTTGTCCCAGAGAACAAAAGAAAAACTTGACTTGAGTGTGTCGGTTCCTGCTCGGATGCACTTTCAAAATTGTTCAGTTCACTGTGGAACTCGTTTCCGAGTCAATCACAAAAACGGTTAAATCGGCCAAGCTTGGAGGAGGTGAACTGTTGATGTTGGAAGTCTGTGCATCACACATGGATCTTGAGTAGTCCCATTGTTTAAAAGTGACACTGCTTCCACTGGTGAGGAAGTCACGGGTGTCGATACATTAACACCCTGCGGCATTCGTTCGTTGACGGTGTCGATACATTCGCACCTCTTGTAACATGAAATCTCACGTAGGGATCGAGGCAGGCACGATGCTGGCAACTTAAGCGGCAAGCGCCATAGCATTGCGTGCTGTGTCTGTATTCTATATTCTGCAGCAACAGTCAGGACATGCATTGCTCAATTATTCAGAACTGCAATCCATACTGGTTATTGATTGCAAATTACAGCATGAGACGCCCACAGGGGTGATTTCATTACCAACTCTAAACTGTTGAAGATTGTCGACCATATCAGTGAAATTATAGGTCAAAATGCCTGTAGGTGTGATGCTTAGATACCTAGGCTTCAAAGACAATAACCTTTTATTGGAAATGTAGGAGGGTCTGCATCGCTCATATTCATTACCGTGGAATATGTGACCATGCATGTACATGTACTTATAACTAGTGTTCTAAGGTATGTATGTATATGCATGTATCTTCATATGCATATATCTCCATATGTATATGCATGATGTAAATTTGTTACACTTTGTGTCTGTGGATGTCTATAATACTTCCGTACAAGTGAGCATGATGACAGTCTTAAGTCTTGTGTTAGGATGAGGGGGTGGGGGGGGGGGGGGAGTGGAAGGAGCAGCAAAGAAAGTTTGCAGGAGGAGGGAAAGGGGGGAGGTGCATTGGAAGGAGAGATTGTCACAGCATGTCTCAGCCAAGCCACCCATCCTTCTCTCTTTCTCTATCCTTGTTTCATGAGCGCCAAATCAAAACACATTAAAAAGCTTTTTTCAGGTAATGGTCATGTTTTGTTAGCGAAGCTCGTTGAGAAAAGACTTTGGCCAGATGTTTTGATGGTTTTCTGATCGGCCCATTTATGCACCTACGCCCAAGTACAGCGCACAATGAGTGCCCATTGAGATAACCGGCCAAGGGGCTGGCGACCAATTCAAGGTGTGTCTATAGGTAGTGTTCTATCTATGACTCATCCAATGGGAAATAAAAAGCCTTTGTGAATCAATGGTGATTATAATTAGTGCGACTTTTCTAATGTGACTTTGAATCAGTGGAGAGCATCAGTTCCCATGCATGGCTTGAAATGGGTTGTTTTAGTTTCTTTGCTATTGTAATGAATCACTGCCGAAATTGCTGAAATCTGATCCATGGCGATCGCTTCACTTTTGTTACTTTTGGACATTTTAGACAAAACGTGTGTTTTGTTGCAAGCGTTGCTTTGTCATGGCCAGCAATTTGAATTGTTGTGCATTTTCTAATCATTCTTTATATTAGAGTTAATAACTTGGATCTTATTGGGATGAGAGTGGGAGTGTTCACAAATTAGGCCAGGAACATGACTCAGAATATTTGAAAGAAAAATTGCAGCATGGCTTTAAACCTGCAAGGCAGTATCAGTATCAATTGTACTTCACTTCTAATAGGAGCAAAGTATTTTTACCTGCATGGGTAAAAAGGTGTTTTCCATTGTATTAACCAATGCAAGATGTCCCACCCACAGTGGAATATACATCAGTCCTTTTATTCCTACCTGACAAAAAAGATACACCTGTTTGTAATTGTGCGTTTTCCAAATTGCCTTGCCATCAATCTTTAGAACACTACCCTGGGCAAATTTCTGAAGTTTCTGAGTGATGGAGTCTGTCGCATCTTGGGGGAGGAAATGGACCAGCATTTGAAGGTCAGACGGACGTGACCTTAGACCTCAGGTCATAGGTCAAATCAACCAAGTGGAAACAATATTTGCATTCTTTCTGGAATATATATTTTCTTATGTAAGTCCATGAGTTCCTGTTTGCAAGGATCTAGAAATAGTTATGGCAAATTACAATGTGAAAGAGTCCTGACAGACAACATGATTCCCCAAGAAACACAAATAACATGCCTTACCTACGTAATTCCCTGAATATGTGGGTTATCAAAGTGTACATATACATCATTATGTGAGGAAAATCTCAGACATTGTAGACATAATAAAACCGAACTAATGACCGTCAGCACCTAGACAGCCAGACAGATAATACATGTCACTTGTGACGGCAATTTTCACTCCATAAAAGATAAATCCAAGTACATACTTGACTGAAATAAGCATGCATTACACCTGGCAAGGGAGATTAATACTCATTACCCCTTGGGACTGATGAACTCATGTCAGTCAGTCTGTTGGTTTAACAGATCATGCCCTAACATTATTGGAGGTTCTAATCTGTTCTTGATATCTGGCATTGAGCTTACACACTTTGGTTTATCGTTGTCAGTACAATCCATTGTCTCTAGACTGTCAGTTGGAAAAAGTTCTTCAACTTCAGTTGTTTCACCTTTACTCATACATATGTGTATGTGTATGTATATGGAAAATTTTATGTTGAAAATTGGTTAATCTGTAGCAGATCGACTCTGATCGAGTTTGCGACAAGTTGGGAATAACATTGTTCAAAGTAATAGTTGTCATTCAAAATGCATGAGTTTTTATGTTGAATCATCATGTTGATCGAAAAGTAATTTTTCGCATAATAATAACATGAGTAATGGGAATTGAGAATGATCACATGCAATTAAGAAATTAGTCGTAATTGTGTGAAATCTCTTCATTAGCGTCACCATTTTTGTTGCAGCCACTCTGCAATAATAATTTGTCATTCAAAAGTGCGGAAATCAGTTTGGTGACTGAATCCAAGCTCAAGAAGATAATGGACATCACAATTTAAATCACAATTTTAAAAAATGGAACACAAAATATCTAGCAATCGCAAACAATAATTTGATTGGTACATCATTATGTACATGGAAAAATGTGAAACTACAGCCAGTTTTGGTTTAGTTTTGCATTCTGAGCGATGGACTAGATGTTTGTACAGAAAACTAGCTGGATTTGTGTAGGAAAAGCTTGGCACCTAATCACAACATGAGAGCTGTGTGCTCCCGCCAGTTAGCAGCAGGGTTCGAGATATTTTGGCAAACCTTCCTAAAGCAGAATGCCCTCCCACTGGTCACCATTGATTGTTTAGGTCTAGGAGGTATAATCTCCCTTCACAAATGTTTACACAAACTGCCTACTTAGCTGATCTGTTTATCGTGTTTTTGTTGCTTCAAGTTCGGTTTTCTTACATAAATTTTGAGATTACAAGTTGGAATGTACATGTATAGAGGCATACATGTAATTTATGAAAAGGTGTATGTCTTATTTTAATTATAAGTTATGATAAGTATGTAGAATAAGAATACATGTATTTATGACTATAAAGGAGATGTAAATTCGATCAAACTTTGCTACGTTTCTCTTGGCATTGACAATTGTTTATATCTGGAGATCCAGGTACTAGTATCTGGAGATCCCTGGGACATGGTTTTCAGGGCCAACTTATAGTAGAGAGAATTGACCTGGGCAGATGTGCTTGTCAGTCAATCTCAATTACAAAACAACTGTACGTCCGGTGTTGTTTGCTTACCAAAATGTCCAAATAGATATCTATTTCACTTAAAATTTGAGGACGCAGTAGAATTTTTGTCCACTTGCAGTCTGATTTTGCACTTTTCGGTGAGAATGTACATTTTATACCCCATCATCTGTTCACAACACACATGCTCTCAAATAAGCAAACATGTCAAGCATGGCTCATGAGAGGGTTTTGTTTGTTTACTGTGTCAATTTTGAGGTGAAGTTGAAAGGAGAACACCACAAAGATGTTGTTGTTTTGTGGGATTTGGGTTTGTGGGGGTGGGGGGGGGGGGGGGGTGAGGGGATATATGTCATGTTTTAGTTTGTTCAAGGTTTGCTCTGGGACAGGTGTTTGCAGCAGGTTTTACTTTGTGGGACTTTGTAGTCATAACAAGAAGTCAAGGTCACCCTTATCCTGTTACATGTACACATGCAGCTTTGGTCAGCTCTCGTTTCTCACCTTACAAAGCCGTGTATCATGTGCATATATATCGTTCACAACAAAGAATGCTGGCCAATGAAAACCCATAGAAGAAGTTTCGTTTGTGCTTATGAGTTTCTGGTGTATTGTATCGTAGCCTTTGTGAAGTGTGATGAACATGCCTGTTGGTCAGGGAATATGATAGCATTACTTGTCATAAAGTGCTACAAATAGAGATACATGTGGTACAATCATAGTGCAATGATAGAAGGAGTACTGTTGTATGTTCATTTGGCATTTGCAATGTTTAGCATTGAATACCGTAATACAAAATAAATGACATGGCCTGTACATATTTCAGTAATTGAGTTAGACATCATGGATGACCGGTAAACATTTCCGAGAACCTAAATCACAAAACACCAAAAGTGTATAATGACGGATAGTCAGAATTTTGCCCCTTACCCACTCATTATATGCCCGTGAATCACCGATCCGTCACCTGGGAAACAAAACTTCAGCCACATCTCTCCTCTGTAGGGGGTGTGTCCCCCAGTAATTGTTCATAATAAATTAATGTGGCTTGAAGAGCGAGTGTGCACCAAGAATTTGGAAATTTTTGTCTTTTGATGAAAGGTGCCTTTTGGCTTTTGTCAAGCTTTGCCAGAAGAATTTCACGCAGTGCATTGTGGATAAAATGCTCTCGCTATAACTTGATATTAAAATTCGTCAGAAAAGAATGAATCATGATGTCACCTTGCATTGTTTGTAGTTCAATACATGAGAAAAAAACAGACTGTAGTTGATAATCCATGGGGAAAAAAAATTCATTGCTTTCTATTTGTAACATGTACCAATACAGTGACTTTGAAAAAAAAAAGCTGGCCTTGTGTGAGGCAGTTCACTTGTGGTACAATCCATTAAACATGTTCCCTGCTGAGGTTGTCAGCTGGAAGGGTCATCTTTGAAGGTGACTCCAATTAACATTTTGTTTTCCATCCATAGAACTGAACATCCTCAGATCATCATTTCTGAGTAAGAATTCGTCTTTGCCTTTTCATACATGCCCCAATGCCTTTGCCTTCCTTTAGAAAAGAGACATTTAACAGTTTTCCTGAAAAATAAAGATTACAGTAAGAATTGGTGTACAAGTTAACCCCTACAGGTTAGGTTATAAAGTGCACCTTTATATTCCATAATAAAATATGATTAATGCATACAATGTGATAAACCTTCACATGAATTCAATATCCAGGTATTGTGAAATATTGTCGTGATTTTGTCATTTTAATGTTATGTGTATTGATTTTTCAAATGCAGCGGTGACCGTAACAAAATCTGAGGTAAAGTCATGAAAATTTATGTGAATAATGCAGTGTGAGATTAGTCAGACAGTTCCCATGACTAAGAGCAGTTTAAGTTTACTCCCAGTCCGACACCTGTCTATTAGATGAAATATCACCCCTCAGCATGCAAATTACTGTGACAGTGGTCCCGCCCGCCATGCATCAACAGAGGCATTTCCTGCGTTATTACAGCCCGCTTCCTGAGATCAGCTTGGGTCACCGCGAGGTGAAATGGAAATTTGAAATGGCTAAAAAAAGGTTGAAAATAAAAATTCCATTAAAAATAGTGCATTGACTTTATATAAAATGGTTGGTTGCATTTTACGTGTTTGCTGTTCAGTTTGAAGGATGTTTTTTTTTCTATTTAGACCGTCATCTAGTATGACATTTAATATGAAAAAGTCAAGAATGGGATTTGTGATACATTGATACAGTTTTTGAATCTACCAAAAAATAAACCTTTTTTCCCAAATTGGCTTGTGATGAATTACTTTGATCTTTCATTGTGTGATTATGTCAGTGAACCTTTTAACCTGAAAGTAATGATGATGACCGCTGCTACATTTAGCTGTAGTAATGTGATGTTATCTCCTTGTTCTGTCTGTTGATCCAGTTCTGGAACATGATGAACATGTCGGGGCCTGCCTTCATGACTGCTGTTCATTTTGCGTTGTCTCTGTTTTCAGAGACGTTCAGACAGAAGATCACCATGATCAATTCGTAAAATCAACAAGACCCTAGGACTTCCTAGAATTACACTAGAAGCAGCTTTCTGCCGGTAGATTGTTGGTATTTAATTAATTATTCAAGCATTTTATCCGTGACAATGGCAAGTAGAGCGTGATAAGATGGTGGATGAGAGATTGGGTGGGAGGGGGGGGGGGGTGGGGTCGGTAGGTCTATCAATTAGTGATTGGCAACAACAGGGGGCCATTGGACACAGGCGGGTAACATAGCTGGATGAGGGTGGTTCTCAGGGGTGCTTCTGTTACCATAGAGACTGTTCTTGGGGGTTACAGGTTTTTGAGCATGCAGATTTTCTCACAAAATAATTTTTTTTTCTGTGAGAGAGAAAAAAAGGAGATTGTGTTGATAAGCGATTATGCTGATTGACATGAACAAATGCATTTGTGTTCTGCCAATTTCAGCTGCATGTTTTGCGTAAAAAGATCTGGGAGAAAAGACCATCATTGTCACAGTCAGCTGTTGTGAGCACAAATATCAGAATTTTACAGCAAACAGAGTACATGTACCATTTTGCTACACATGCATGGCCAATAATGTCAACTCCTCGAATTGGGACCAACCCCCTGCTTAGATAATGAGCAAACTGGTTAAATTGGTAGAAATTTATTCCCAGCATGTAACCTAGTAACTGGCCAGTTTGTGATCACTGGGGCAATCATGCATATCCCTGATTAGTTTTGGTGCAGTTGTTTAGTGTCTGATACAGGCTCAGTCATTGTGAAATCAGTAAATTTGCTCTGTGTGCTGATTCAATTAAAATATCCAGCTCAACAGGTGGGAGTTAAGTGGTACATCTAGATGTTAACCAAATAGATGCATATTGCAAATCACAATGCAACTGATCGATTGTGAAATTTGTTTGCAGGGCTGAGTTCCAATTTCCCATTTAACACGTTTAAGTGGATGCACATGTATGTTAACAATGTGTCAAATTTAGTTTAGTGACTCTTTTTGTAGCAATTGCACATGACATAATATTGTCAACCTCTTCATTTCATATGACAGACAAATTGCCTAGACCAATTAGTATTAGATGGCACCAGACAAATTTGGGGGCGGCTGTGAAAAAGTATCTGAGAGTGGGAAGTTATTAATTCAGTAATAAAATGTTGTCGTTCCTGAACTTGAAACTACCATGACACAAAATGAGAGCAAAGACATCAGGAGGTTTGAAATAACATGCATGTACAAGATCAGATTTAAATTATCAAAAAGGCTGGAAGAATGCCTAATACTTTGTTAATACAGTGGCAAATCAGAACTTGAATGATTATGAAGTATTTGTTTTCATGTGTGATGACCTATGGTCTGCAGGGAAGGACTTGAGGTGGGTTGAGTGTCCTGAGGAGCCAGGACAGGTCAGCCATGCCCACAGTGTGACTGAGTGCTGAGGGTATTGGGGCATATCCCAGGGAGAACCAGAGTGGAATAATGTGGGAGAGATGGGGTGGACTAAACAAATATTACTATCTGGGGGTCCATGTCAACTAAAAAATTAATCACCTTGTGGTCCTCAAGTGGGATATATTAACCTGGATTATGGAGTGCTGCTAGTTCATTGGTGGGACAGAGATGGTAACATTAGGTCTCAGGAAGTGTTAATTAGGCCCTGGCCAATATCTCTACATGTGCATGTATGGGAGAATAAGGAATTAACACTGATGTCCAGGTTCTCCAACAGGCTTAATTATCAAGATTTCCTTGATTACGAATTGTTACATAACCCTGGCATCAAACATGCCAGGTCATTCTGAGTTCATGCTAGTTATAATGGCATGGTCTAAGGCGGAGGGATTAAGTATGTAAAGTTTTGGAGAGTGAAAACCTCAGAGGAAGGCCGAAGAATGACGTTGCACATCTGCTGCGGTCCATCAGCTCACCTCCCAGTCTCTGATGAGATTTGAAGATTGTCCCGGGAAGGTAATGGAGCGCACCCAGTGCGACTGTTTGTTTGGGGCTGTGATTGGGCTGATAAGCAGCGTTTGTGCTGTTTGTTTTGGTGAAGGCATGCGGTTCCATGAACTGCTGGCGTTGTTGTGTTGTTCCTGGGGGATGTCACAGGTATGGCATGTGGGGTGGGAGGTGGGGGAAGGGGGGTGTAATATTGGTTATATCATGGGTAAACATGGAGAGATAAACACTTGCGTATTGGAGTAAATAAGCAATGACTGGTGCCTGTGGTGTTTGAACTGGAATTGCTCTGAGTTTTGGTTTGCTGGGGAATGAAGAAGATGAAATATTTGACAAATGCATGCAACTAGAGCTGATTCAGTACATATCATATTTTTTGTTTCTAATTGGCAAACATACATTGTTCTGTTTCTATTTGTGTTGACCATTCATTCTCATCATGGTGCTTCTTTTCATGTTTCCCATTGTATTGGCCTAAAACTGTTTGTACCATACCCATAATTACCCTTAGGGGTCATTGTAAGAAAGTAGACTAATGTCAGATCACAGACAATGCCTAGGAAGCTGCCCGTTTACGCTGTGAAGCGCCAGTATTTAGCCGCTCCCTGTGAGGTTGACCCCAGTCGCGGGGAGCTCTTCCCTTCTGGATCAGCCTGGATCAGTGGGGAGTCCTGGCTAGAGACTGTGATTGGTACAAATAGCCCTGTTTATTGTGGATCTGGAATAGCCTCAGGTGCTTGGCTTGATCCTGATTGCCCTCAGGGGATAAATATTCTGATTGCTGATGATTTTTTTATCTCACCCCCACCCATACCCCCAACACCCAAGCCTTTCATTTAGACCTCCTTTTCTTTCGCTTGTTGTTTCCTCATCATGTTCTGGGGTTGCACTGGGCTATGTACTGCACAGTCATGGATGTGTTTTTGCCGATGCTGCGTAGATCTGTAAATGGTGCGGATCAGTGATCATTCCTTGGAGATCACTGCCGACTTGTGTCAATGTTGTTATTTGGGCAATGTAGCTTTGTTGTTGGCCCCTGAAGGGATCCACAGGGAGATGTTTTTGTTTGTCGGTGGGTGTTGGCGATATTTCCTACATTGTACATGTTGTTGTATGTAGGTATTGACCCTCAGGGTATCTCATGGTCAAACAGACTTAGCTTTCCCAAACCCTTCATTGATGTTTTTCTTGTGTTGTTTTTGCCTAAAAAACACAAAAGACTTTTCAGAAAATACAAGATATACACCACGTTATATACTGAACAATATGCAATGAATCACGTACATACACATATTGACCCATCAATATTTTTCTCCCCGAAAGTTTCAAAGTAACAAAACATGCCTAAAATTTTGACATTGGGAAGTTAGTTAATTCAATCAATGCAAAGAACAACGTTGGGAGTCAATGCTCTTCACTGAGAAGCCACAGATCGAAGGAACTGAATTAATCCGATAATAACCCCCTACAATATCGACAGTTCTAACCCTGGTAAGCCTTCCCTACCAGAGATTACCCACAGAGGCACTGTAGACAATTGGGTTTATCTCTCTATAATGTGATAGAGTGCCTTAATCCAATCATCGTTGATGTGGAATCCTTGTGCCTGCGGGAATCGTGTCCACTTTAACATATGGTGACCTGGGATTTGGTTTTTAAAGCCCCGTGCCTTGGCTGCCTGCAAGTCTCGTCTGGTTTAATCAGCCAAAACCGTTGTGTTTCCTGGCTGATTTAATGATTGCTGTTAGTGAGTTTCTTTCCAATAATAAGTTTAGCACCACCGAGAGGCCAGTGATGTGTGTGTCCCTCCAGATTAGAAACCTGTATCGTCGATCCGAGTTGTTCTGGGAATATTGGAAATTGAGAAAAAAAAAAGGAAGGGATGCAAGTTAAATAACTTTACTTGCTCCGCATTGATCAATGCTCATTGTATCAGATAAACAAACATGTAATTGCACATGTTCAACTATTTTGAAAGTACAATGTAGTTTTCCAGTAATCATTTTAGATCTACACCTTATTTTGATCATTGATCGAAATTACATGGCTTTCATTGCAAAGTAATAAAACAGTGCATAAAACTTCCAACACAACTGTTTTACCATGAACATAGTAGACAGTCAATGCAACTGACAGACCACAGTGAATTTGATACTGTTGATAGGAGATAGAAGCTACTTTTCTATAAAGCTTTGGCAGTCCAGCTGCAAACTGGCTTCTGATGATTTGATCGTTGATCCCACTGCATGGGTTCATGACAGTTGGAATGTACTACAGAATCCGAGCCAGTAATTGCAGCCACCAGATAAACTGATTTCAAAAATCTCTACTGATGCTCCCCCTCTGACTGTGGGATTTTGTGAAATCCGACCTCGGCCCCTGAAGTCTGCCTTGAAGCTTCTTTGTCCAGTTCGCTGAATCTCTCGACCAATAGGAGTGGAGCGCTGCCGACCACATGCCCAGTGTCTCTGGACCTGCTGATGTCGGCGCATGACAGCAGTGAAATATAATATTAATCTGTGTACTCAACGTATCACTGGGCATTAAGGGTGGGAGCCTCCGGGGGTCGAAACACTTGCAAGTGTCTGAAAGCTGGAAGTGGATAGACATCGTGAGGGACTTCATCGCCACATGAAAGTCAGACACTTGAGATGCTTCGTGAGAGTCCAAGAGGTGGAACTTGAAGAAACCCAGTGGATAAAAATTAAAATTAGGGAGGTAGGGTGATAGGATAGAAGGTGTGGGGGCCTGGGGGGGGGGGGGGGGAGGAGGGCTGAGGGGGGAATACTTAGTAGGATAGACAATAGGACATGACAGGAATATGCAGCTCTTAGTTTCACGAGACTAATTTTGAAATGTAACAAGAGACAGCAGGTTCCTGTTTCTTGTAGAAATGAATTAGACATCAGGAAGCCTAGAAGATGGGATTATGTTTTTCCGTGCAGAATGTCACTCGAGGAAATTGAAACCATGGCGACATCAGCTTGGAAAACTTCTCCAAATGAATGCTGACATGTCAGGAAGCCATTGCATCACAGTGTGTGATCGTGAGAATGAAACAAAAAGCTACAAGATTTTGTGCATTGAAGTCACTCGACACTGATGAAAATTATTTTTGCTGGAAATATTGAACAAAAAAAAGTAATATCAGTGTGTTCAGCTATCATCTACAGATTACTTCATGACGAAGAACTTGACAATTTAGAGCTGTCATGGGGAGTCTGGGATCTGTTGTCATGACTACGGTACTTACTCATCATCTTTATGGAAATATGCGTAACATCCAAGAAAGCTTCCTTATGTCAGAACAGCTTGGTATGCATGTCAGGCCTCTGAATTCTTGTATTTGTGGCACAAAGGTAGCGATGGTATTTCATAATTAGAGGGTGAGGATTCGGTTTGGGGTAGTTGGTGGTCATGGGGGGAGGGGTTAAGGTTTAGAGTCTGGGGGCAGCATCTCATGCAGAGTTTATGGTACAAATACCCATGACAAGAGGAGAACTTGTGGATGACAAGTTCTTCTGTAATTGAGTCACTCTTCTCTGGGAATGATGATGATTATCATGATTGAAATAATGGGATGGGACATTGATAATTTATGAGACAAGTTTCTTGGAAAGCCCAGGGGTCAGCTCAATATTTCTGCTTGGAATTTGAACACACCAGGACGGGAGGCATGAGGGCGCTGGTTCCTATGGTTACAATGATACTGGGATAGAGGGGTGGATGGGATTGAGAAATTTATAGTTTCTTCATCATGTTCATTGTCAACTTCATGCGAATTCATCTGAACGTGCTGTTGTCCATGTGTAATGACTCTATGCATAAGAATTGAATTCCAGCAACTAAAATGTTCATGTTGATTGTGCAATACTAGTGAATCACGATTATCGTGATCATGCACGGGTACCTAATTATCGCCATAACTGTTGAAGGTGACAATCATGGTGATACCTGATCATATGAGTCTTTATTGTTTCTCTTCATAAGAATTCATCATTTTTTTCAATATCCTGGTGTTATGCACTCAGTACTTGTATATAAATGATGTTTCTCTACATTTATAGTGCAGACCCCACACGTTTCCCACAACAATTTGTCATTCGCTGTGGCTCCCGTCAGTTCTACAGCAGCACTAAACAGGTCCATTGTGCCTGGCTGTCACCTCTCCTGTGGATGTCCATGAATCTCCCAGTACCGAACACAGGGCAATAACGGGTTGGGGGGCAATAACAAGTGGGGGCGATAACACTCTGATATTGACCTCCAGTGGCCAGGTTTATTGTTCGGAGGTTGTTGGTGATGTCCCGCAGTGAACAGGTGACTTCTGACATTTTCCGATGCTGGACGGGAACTCACGGAGTTTTTCCGTTGAAGCCGGATGATGAGAAATCGTCAGCATACATGCAGGGGAGCTACATTGTCCCAAACGTAACAGTGTGGCTCGTCATTGTTAGTAATTTATCATTGTGCTCTTCTGTTTAGTGGTCAACTCATGAACATGATGAAGATTTTTGCTGCTGTTGCATGGCTTGCCTGCGAGTGAATATTGTTACCTTGGGTGTTGTCATGTGGGAAGTTATGAAGGGCAGGTGTCAACTCCGTGGTGTTCCCCATTTCACATCTTTTATAGTGTCCACCCTATGCGCACCTTTCATCCATGCTGGCTGGGTGGACTTTCCAGTGGACAGCTAGGTTTGCTGCAACGGCTCTAGAGGCAAGCTCCTGATGTATATGACAGGTGCCAAATGATCGCCTGACCTGTCAAACTGTGGGGTGTCTGGGGAAAGTGTGGGACGTCGTGGCTACTGTTGTTTTGTGCATGGGGACAATGAGTTTTGACAGTTTGCGGTAAATATGATAAAGTTCTTTGCGGATCTGTTGAAGTACTCATGGTGCTATACACAATGACTGGTGTGGCTGTGTGTGAGGAAATGTTGAATCTGAAATGTATGTTTCTAGATGAATGTGATTGTGGTGGCACAGGTGTCTGAATTATCTGACAATGAGTGCCAATTAATTCTAAAAATTATATTTTAGTCAAATTTAAGAATTACAAAGAACACAAGACAATTTGCGGAAAAGATGCACTAATATCATTCATTCAAACCCGAGAAATGACAGAAAATAGAATTTAAATTGTTATTCCTCATTTCAGTTGTGATAAATGGAACATACCCAAACCAGAAGTTACTGGGCTTCATGCTGGTGGCGGTGACGCTCAACGCACAGGATGAGTCGAACATGCTCGGATTATTTCAGGTGCGTATTGATGATATTACAGCGTCACGGTCTTGTCGCCATTGCTCGGTGGGACTGTTTCATTCTCACAAGTGCATGAATGTGTATGTTTGTATGTCATTTTACAGTCACTATAAAGACATGTGTATATCAGAATATCAACACGATCAAATTGTTTCCTTTGCTCATGCCTACAAAAGAGTCAGTGGAGTCGATTATAATGTATGTGAGCTGTGAATGCAAATGCAGTTTATGTTTATATATTCCTCTCGATCTATTTATTTAAAAAAATTATACATACAAGTATGGTGACTGGTGCTGATATTCGTCTTCTGCTCAACATAACCATTTCCCATTGTCCGAGCTTGATCTCTCACGGAACTACTGTTGGTAATGCGAGGAAATATTCAATACAACCGTGTTTGTTTTATGCAAATTTGCTATTGATGACAAGTTTACTTATGGAGATTTCTGGACAGTTTGACAGGCACCGTGCTGTTTTTTTGCACGATTCCACCCCCCTCCCCCCTTCACCCTCAATTCCAAATGCTTGTCACAAGTGTTTACCCCCACTGTCATAGCCCAATCCACCCCCCAAAACAATTCCGGACATCACCTTGGCTCCTATCGGACGTGTCCCATGTCCCCATCGTTGTCACGGCAACAATCAGTGTCTGACCCCTGCCACAGTCCCAAGTTCCCAACCAAAAAATTATGTCCTCCATGAATCGAAAGAAATTGCATAATAATAAGCCGAGGCAAATATTGCGATGTTTACCGTGCGGTGTCGTTCAACAATGGACGGCTTGCCCTCTGAGCAAAGTTTGTAAAAACGTGGAATTTTTTTTTACGGAGGTATTCTTTGACATTTTGTTGTGACCATTCAACCCAGAAGTATTCATGAATGAATCAGTTCAGACAATGAATGACGACAATATTTTGTTGATCGTTGATACACATAAATATGTAACGCTGCGTACGTGGCTCTTGTGAGCTTGAATCACGGCAAATGATGTGCATCAATTGGGAAATATTTGGCGAACTCCTTCAGTTGCAACATGCATTCGCCGACTGTATGACCATGCAGCTACATGTACTTGACTCTTAGGGACATTGACCCATGAGTTGCTACCTTGTTCCGTCAATGACACACCTTTGAGTAGCTCTGAACAATGGATGATGACTAGTGTATGGTCTCTCCGTCTGAGGTGCATCAAATTTTAACATGGCATGACATATCTGGAACAATAGTTATCAGTTCTGATGTTAATATTGACTTACGGCAAGTCAAACAGAAGCGACCTGAATAGGGCATAGAGACAAATTGTGACTAAGTTTGTCTAGACAGTGGGAGGCTTTGTTATCAGGCCACATGGAGATTTACTCTGAGCATATAGAAAATGTGGTGGGACATTATATGTATCAATTTATTTGAAGAGTTGGAGTATAGTTACAGATAGAAACAACAGTTCTTTATATAATAAGTTTCATCAGAAACTCTGGAGAGATTTTAGTTATCATAGGTTTCTGGTTTCATTTATTTGTAGGAACTTGTTTAAAATATTTTGCTCTAATGAATACCGCTATGCGAATATTGAGTCGAGCGATAGGTAAGAAAAAGGTTTCAAACGGGTAAACTGTTATATTCATAACAATATACATGTACACATGTATGACAGCTCCTATGAAGTGCTGTACATGCACATGCAATTCTGGGTATTGATCGATTATTGTTTCTTTCGGTATTATTAATATTGATGCATGTTTCCAGAAATATCCACCACCATATTCATGTATTATCATGATTATCAGAAGCCCGAAAACAAGATGGGTATTATGGTATAGGTATTATGCAATTCTGTTGTACCTGGTGCGTGACTCACTAGTCTGCATGGGACGGACATGCAGTTGAATAATCTCGGCCCACTTTTACATCGAGTGTTGGATCACCAACGTGGATGGTCGCGCACATGCATTGGTCAGAGATGGTGTTTGCCCAATTTGCATGCTCAATCACGCAAGCACATAAAGCGTGGCAATAAATAAATCATAACTTTATCTCATGTCCCCCGCCTCCTGGCTTTTCTTGGTTGACCAGTGACCACATGCAGCAATGTGTGCCATGCATTCAATTCCACGAGCTGGCCTGGGTTCATAACATAAGGGCATCTGGGTATTAGGGTAGGTGGGTCTAGAGGCAGAGGGTGACAGTGCAGTCACAGGGAAGGTTCCACCAGTCCAACAAAAGCCCTGCCATTGTGATTTCCCTGTATCTGGGCCAGTAACATGAATAACGTTTATGTCCCATTTCCATTAGTTTATGTAGATGTCCCCTGAGCCCTTTGATCCTTGAAGTTCCGAAGTAGAGTGGGCTCATCTCCATATAATTAATGCAGTGTACCCCACTCTCGGGGATTCCCACTGGCTCTGGTATTCCCCACTGTAACTCACCTGCACGTTTGGGGAAATCTTTCTAGATGATTTGGCCCTATCTAAGCGCTCACAGAATAATGTGAACATCTGATTGGAAACTGAATCGCTGTATCTAATTTTTCAAAGCATAGTTTAGGTCATATTATAATTTGTACATGTGAAACCTAGTGACATGTCATTATGACATTTTGATTCAGTACATTGTATAACAGTCGGAACCGTAGTTCTAAGAAGAGTGGTAGTAGACTTCCTTGTGACAAGCACCTGCCAACTTTCTACATTTTCTAGAAATAAATTACTTACTTTATTAATACTGACTTATGAGAGGGTTTATATATCCCCCAGAGGTACAGTGTGTGTGGGTATGTCTGGTGGCAATATTACCACAGATTATGAACTCTTCCATAATTGGCCTGGGGGTAGCTAAGTGTGCGATAATAGTGTCTGTAGGGTGTGATGGGGTTTGTTTCTCTAATAAGGTGCTTTTAAATGGGCATTTCCCATATTAAGAGGGGTAAAGTGGTGTGTGCTTACATAAGGATTCAGTGTTTGACTTCGAACAAGGATGGCAGTGTTTGATTGTTTGTTTAAATCATTGTGTTTGAGATGTTTTAGAAGTAGTATTAGGCTTCGTTTCTTTGTCACATTTATATGATGCGCGTCCTGGTGGCAGATGTGGTGGAGTGGCAGTGAGGGACCACTTGAGGACCGGGAGCCTCCACCTCGGCTACTCCCCACCACTTGAGTAAGGTCACCGCCCCGTGAAAATTGATACCACTTCAACGCTAGATCAATCAAAGGCTTGTTTGATTGTCATATCAAGCGATATCTCATTACATTACGCCGACCAGCAGAGTTCAATGGGGAGAGTTGTAACATTACAACCTCCGCCATATGGAACAGAGCTGTCATTCACCATTTTCGGAAAAAAAATTGGCCAAATTGAAATCCAAGGCCGACTTAACGAAGTCGTTAGCGGACAACTGAAGCGAGATCTGGTTACTTTTAATGAAGTGAACATACACAATACATGTGGTATTATGAATTCCCCTTTATGTATATTTTATCATCATAATATTCTGTACTTGGAAAACTCCCCACCATTGATGCCAGATGACAATGGCTCTTGTTAAGTGAGAGGATTCCATACCTGTCACATTAAGTAGCCATGATCTGATTGCAGTGAGCAGGCCCGAAATCCTGCCTCATGCTGAATTATGAATATCCTGTGCTATATGGACTAATTCGTAGTGGCATTGTGTGCCCCCATGAAGGACCACAAAAATCTGGCACCCTTGTTATGTCAGAAGATAATCTTGCTATTATTAAATATAATAATAATTGCCCTGTCAGTGTGCTCTCAACTGACAACCTCGCCCAATCCGGGGTCAGATGACGGGAATTTGTGTCACATATACTGTACTTAACCGTTTTTCCCGGTGACAATACAGGGGTAAAGCCCCATCCCTGGTAATAGCAACAATAGCGGAGTTATTGCAGATCCTGGGTGGGGTATTTATGGAATAGCATTTAGCTAATTAAGTAGTAACTTTATGCCTCTCAGTTACAAATTGTGCGGCTGTGAATTGATCCTACTTTACCTGTACCCTGTACCAGTAAGCAGGATTTGTCTCCTTAGGGATTGCTGGCTATCCCCCTTATGCCAATTATCTCCCCTGTCCGTTGGACAAAAGGCTGCTATGTTTTCTTGTGTTCCGTTTACATTCTACGTTGTAGGGCTATAAGCAGGCTATTGTGTGGCGAGAGTGGATAACTTGATTGACAGGTCTGAGGGTCATGACATCTTTAGATTTCAGTGGGTTCAATGCAATCTTGCTGAGCAAACATGGCAAAAGGGTGATCAAATCTTTGTCAAATGTACATAGTCAAATGGTGATTATGATGTGAATTACCGGAGTAGATGGCAACATTCAACAGCACCAAAGTAATCACTTCATAATGAGCTCGAATCACCTTGGCATATCCCCTTGACCTCGTAATGCAGGACACAATCTTGTCCTGTTGCTGACATTGACAAATGAAAAAAATCGTTGACATTGACAAAAGAAAAAAAACATTGCATATGGCATGAGGCATGGACATCATAGGAAAAATGTCCATAAATCATTGGTAGATATTGGCTGTCATCTGTCAGCATGTCCCTGCCCCGGTCAGACTCACGTTCACCCCCCTCTGCCCCCCCCCAGGTACATGTACTCTATGGATGTGTGTTTTGTGAGCGAGTCCGGCCTTCCTTCTGGGATATCCTGCTGTCTGATCAGTGATCAATATTTAATGGCTCATCACTCATCCCCAGCTGTACACCATCTACATGTATCAGGGCAGAGGACACATGTCAAGGACAAATATTTGGTGAAAAAACAAACGTCCAAGGCGCAACAGGCGGCGGGCAGTGGTTGGTTGTCAGGGGACATCGCTAGGGGAGGGGTTCTATGTATGGGGAGTGGGGAGAGCTGTAGAGACATAAGGGTACCATCTAGGGAAAAGAGTGGAACTCAGAGAGAAAAGCTTGTAGAAATCCCAGGGTGTGTCGATGTATGATGTCATGTTTGCCTTTTGTCGGTGAACATTCATAAATGCATGCACAGGTCACCATATGGCAAGGACAAAAGAATAGCAGTTGGGTCCTGTTGGTCGGCTTTCCATGCATGCAGACTCCCAGACTGCGACTTAACTTGGACGTGGGGGTCCACAAGTTTCATGTCGTGACATGGCATCAAATATTCATGCTGATGTCCTGATGTGGTCACTCGGAGTGGAGACGAGAGCAAATCTCACCTGTGGCTCGGGCGGCAGAAACCAGACAGACAGGCGGTGACAGTGGTATATGGAAGGCCGCAGTGCTCACATGTGAAATATGGAAATGTCAGCTCCAGACAAATTGAAAAAAATTGTGGCCCCCTCATCATATTAGATTTTGAGATATTCGTCTGGTCTGAAGCCTGACTCCACGTCGTTAATTTGTGCATTGTGTGTTAAATCAGGATCATGATATAGTTGCAAAGAAGAATTCAAGTCTGAAAAATTGCAATTAATTTACCAAACATTTAACTCGAATCGAGATCTCATTATTGTCAGCGATTTTTTTCATGCTGGGTGTAAAATCCATTGAAAATATCATTATCCTGATTATCATACATCTAGGCAAGAGTATTTATCTATCAGCATGATCAGTACATGTGTACTGAAGTCACATCTCCAATGTACATGGAATACTAGTATGTTCATTATGTATTGCCTATATGTACCTGTATTCGGCCATGTTTGACTATCTAATATAATATTATAAAAAGAAAATATGACATCAAATTTATGCTAAAATAGCACATGTGTATGTTGAGGTGATGTAGGTATTCAGAGATTGATGGGTACCTCAGACATGTTAACAAAAACAAGTGCATGAAGATGTCTGGATGTTGAAACCGTCTGACTGACTCCTTAGGAGTGTACTTCTGTTGTCTCGATCGATTGCTTATTGTCCTGCAAATGTTTACGTGACACTTGTGATGTGGTGATGTTCGGTGTGATGGGAAATTAGTTTGTTCTTTTCATCTTGAGCCTATCAGGTAAGCGTGGGTGTTGACATTTCTGTGAATGGTTGATGAATTTATGGAAGTCCTGTGACACTTGGCAACTTGAATGCAGTTAAATAATGCAATGACAATAAATATTGCAGATGTTGCATGTTCGAGAAAGTTTATGTGACTAAATGTCAGCATAAAATGTGCAGTGAACTTGTAAAACAACAACATATATCTTTAATGTTGTCACTTGAGAATGTTATAAAATTTATATGAGGCAATGAAAATCATGATTCGTATAAAATTCAAGTACAATATCCTTGTCTTCTTATCAACAGTGTCTTTGACATTAAATTTAAGTTTTTTCACCCTGCATCCTGCATGTACATGTTCGGGTATCATTTGTTAGCCCATTACATGTGTAAATGAAACCCCATCTGCATAACTGTTGTAGTAATATCAATAATATTATAGTGAGCATGGTTAGTGTGGCATGATTACATATTTTAATCAAGAAAATGCAAGACTCGGAGGATAATTATTGTGGATTCTACTAACGTACATGTAACTCAAGTTGAAACATAAAACGTGAAAAAGTGCATCGTGCGTCATCATAAACTTTACTGCATGTTGAAAAAGATTTGAATACCTTGAGGGGAAAATAAAAAGCCACCAGCATAATTCTTAGAGTTTACCTGTTATGCATCACATTAACAGTACCATGCAAAGGTAACATACTTTATAACATGTATAACGGGCTCCCGCTAATAACTATGTGGGTTTTTGGGTGTTGAGTCTG
Organism: Terebella lapidaria; assembly: GCA_949152475.1. Lineage (NCBI taxonomy): Eukaryota > Metazoa > Annelida > Polychaeta > Terebellida > Terebellidae > Terebella > Terebella lapidaria. The sequence continues at coordinate 21,957,547 of OX424558.1, read as the reverse complement.
ACAGGTAATTTGCATCACCTAAGTTTTTCTGATGTTTTTTTCTTACTGGTAGAAGGCAAAAATGCTATGACAATACATGTACCGTAAGTAGACATTCTTTGTGTACTGTAAGGATATGTGCGGTTTCATATAGGCTCTGGTTTTTAACTGTTCTATTGTCTGTGTTGATCATGTTGATAGGCAGTATAAACATGATAAATGCGGTGGAACATACTGGTATGGAATGTGATATGCCTTTTAAGACAGTTTAACTTCAATCCTCTTCATAATTTGAAAGACATTGGAAATTAGGTATAATTAAATATTCTGAACTGTATTAATTTAAAGAATAAAACAAACATGATGAACTGTTGTCAATAATTGAGTTCCATGAAGCATACCTGGACCATCCTGATTGGACGGATCTTGTACCAGCAGTGACATCGGTACGGCCATTAGACATAAGAAGAATATGACAAGAGGAACACCTGAGGCGTGTGCTAGATGTGGGGGAGAGGGGGGGGGGGGGTGGATGGGGGGGGGGGTAGTGTGACCATCAGACTGCTGTGACAGGTCTGTCAAAACTGACATCTCACCATCACCACTGACAGTACAGACGGGGTCACCCATCACAGGCTCCTGTCGTCATTATGCAAACACCCTCAGGTGCTGCATTACTGGCCATTGCATATATTTGGATAGTGAGAGAAGTAGATAGGTGTTTTCTTGGTGTTCTTGGCTGTTATCCTGTGTCTTTGAACTATTTTTATAGCATGACCCAAGGGAAGTAAAGATTTTGTTCTGCAAATATGTGTCACAGTCACAGAAGACCTTATAGTTACAGACTGTTTGGACAAAAAAATTAGTTTTTTTGTTTCAAATTGCAAGTGAAAATATTTAGAAATGTGGTTCCAAATGCAGAATGGACGAAAAAATTGAGAGATAAACTTATAGCAAAGTATATCATAGTTTCTTACTCCCAGTGGACTATAAAAAGTAAACTGGCGTAATTACAAGGACACCGCAAGGTGAATAGCGCCCTGATAGTACATTCTTGTACCCAATACATGCTGTATGTGCTGGAGTGTAGATGAAAAAGAAAATCTTGAAAAGGTCCAAAAATTATGTGAATGTATATAATGACTGGAGAATGACAGCTGACTGTGAATATAATTTGAGAATAAAAACAGAAATGACCTTCCCTCATCAGCAAGCCAGTGAAGTGGAACTCCTATCACACCACAACATATTGTTCTGGCTGACAAAGATTTGTGAAAAATTGCGAAATAATTGCGGCCAGGTGTGTGTTTGGAAGCCCAGATGTACATTGTACTTCCAGTAGTTTGGGGCCAAGGTAGCTGGTTACCAGAATTCACAGGGGATTCATGCGTATGTTCCAGTTGGCAAGGTTATGGGTTTTTGAACCCTACTTCACTAAGGGCATCCTGTAATATTCTACTGTGGAAATTTGTAAAACATTCTTTGGAAACACTGCTTATGGGTTTGCTTAAGAATTCTCCAAACTTTATTGGTATTTTATCATGTTTATGGGATGCTTATTGAGATGATTTACCAGCAGACCAGAAAAATTACTGTATCCTTGAGATGTTTAATTGGCTTGAAAACCAAAAATTTACAAACTATAATTTTGTCACTCAGTATCCTGTGACTGCCTAGGTGTCCAATTTCATAATAATTAGTTTTACCTGTAGAGCTGTCACAAGAGTTGTATATGGCGCACACCTGCGGTGACAAAAATACATACATGTACAAATGATTGTGGTTGGAATATATATTACCTAGTCACTGCATTGAAGACAGTCGGGTTCAGATGGGCTGGCATTTTGTAACCATGCATGGTAGCTGACTAGCTGTTATAAGATGCCTGTGATGTATATTGGTATACTACTGATATTTATCCATCAAAATCATGATAATATTGCGATAAACATTCTATTGTTAAACAATAAAGTGATCAAGAATGACAGATCAGCACATGTATATTGAATAGACATATGGTTGAGACCTGTATTTCAAGAGAGTGCAGGTCAAAATACGCGTATTACACCAAGGTAAATGACACAGTAAATATTTTGATTCCAAATGGACGTTGTCAGAGCACAGGTCAACAGTGGCATTAGAACCTCCATGATGTTTTGGTTCTGAGTACATGATTTGTATGGCACAAAGTCATGTAAACAATTACACATTTTAGGGTGCGCTGGTAACTGTAACCCCAACATCCATTAGACCCACGCTCAACTGACAAAGGTAGTCAAAATAAAGCAGACGGGTGGCAAAAAGTTCACGAAAATATTCCTTATGCTAATATTTATGTGTGGATTCCACCTAATTCTGTAATCTGAACTGTGGCTAGAATGTAGAATATGCCTATAACACCACCAAGGCAGGAACAGATTCTGAATAAACTGGGGTAAAATGTCATGTTTTCTTTGAAAATCCAAAGCCAATCTGCTTTGTTTTCTTGTGGGTATGAGCCCAGGAATGATGGTCATTGCCTGGTGGGAGACTATCATCGAAGGTTTACCCCCTGTGAAAACATTTAGGTGTGGTAACTGTCTGGTAGAACATGGCTGAGTAGGTCCAGATCTGTTATTTCTGGTCGTACTTGTAGGGCTGGGAAGAGATTTGGTTTCCATTAGCAACGAACCCTGAATTCTAATCAATAACATTTTGTTTGGAGTTATTGATACCTTGTGATGAAAAGAAACATTTTGGGAAAGGGGCAGTGCTTTCAGTGGCTCTAAACATTTAATTGAGCCAACAATATTATCTTGCTCTACTATTGGGACATTTCTATGCATTTTCTACACCATAATACAGTACATTATAGTCTGATCAGTAAAGGGCTGCATTGGGTTCATGCATGGGATCAATTATCCATAGTAACCCTGATGGGCAACCAGATAAACCCCTGAATGGTCTCCATTACTAAGGACAGGTACAATAGATCACCACATGTGTCCATACTGGATCCAGATTGCATGACCGTAGTTGCTTGACTGAGCATGACTGACTCCTAAGCCAATCTCCAGCAGTACTTGAGAAAGAAGCTAATGAACTGTATCGGACTCCCAGCAGAATTCATCCAGTTCTATGGGCCGATAGATCATGTATTTTTGGTGGTAAGTGACTGGTGGATTGCCCATTCTTTCACAAGTGTGGATTTTGTGCGATTCTCATTGGAAATCCATCGTTATCTTATAGAATTCAGTGCCAGATATTTTGTTACACCCTGTATCTTAATGAGTGCCTTGGAGACTTCTGATATGTCATGATCAATGGAATAGTTTCTTTGATTTGTCCAAAAATTCCACTGGGGCAGCAAGTTCTTGCAAAAAATTTCTGGCATTATGTAACATTTCACCGCTGTGTTATCTGAACACATGGTTCAATCGCTGAGATCGCTATGGTTCCAATTTGCGGCTTCATTCAAGGCCAGTACATCAAGATGTCTGGCACACTAGGGGAGAGATTTCTCTCACCTGGTCTGCCTCAGCATATTCAGATAAATCAAGTGAATTTGCACTGTACATGCACACAGATCTTCCTTGAAAATGTTTTTCATAAATATGGCTGAACACTGAGCTGGATCAGGGGGAGTAGTTATACATTCCTATGACAGATTTATTGTACCAATACCAGTAATAATTTGCATAATTCATGGTAATTAATCCCTGGTGTACTGCAATTGCCTGCCAAATAAATATATACATGAATATGATACTGTACATAAAAATTACAAATATACATCATGATGGAGCTATTATGTTGATCTATCAGATGATCCAGTCACCTTGACCCTACTTATATGTATTTAGGATTATCAAATATTTCTGATAATATTTACAATACTCAATTAGCCTAATTACCGCGTATCTCGTTTACCATCATTCTACACACACAATCTATGTACATTCCTGCAGATATAGAGCGGTATTGTTGGCGATGTTTGTCATGTTGGATCTTATCAGGACAATACACATAATTGTTGTTTGATGAGCACTTGACTCGGACAGAAGACCCTCGATGGCGGAGTGACGGTCTTCTGTCACAGGTCCTCAGGCTCGAGTGTCCGTCAATGTCACCTGCGCTCTGACACACTTGTCACTCTATCAACCATAACAGCCACGGAAATAAAAACTGCCACCTGTTCTAATACATAATTATATAAAGTGACGAACACTAAATTTTTGTTGTTTATCATGTTTATAGCATGTTCAAAGTAAAGTATGGGTACATGTTGCATAACATGCATGTACATTGTATGAGTATAAAAAAATTGGTGAATTACTTGTATAAACACTCATGGTAATATTCTGGTAGTTCATGAGTTAGACTTCATCAATATTCATTTGCCTGTATCATTGACTTATAATAAGAAAACAGAATGAAAAACTGGAGGTGTTGTTACTACAAGTACATACATGTACTAGCAGAATAAGAGAGACCTTTTATGTATTTCTGGTACTAGGTTATTGATTTCAGCTACTGTCCCTGGCCAAAGAAGAAAACAAAGAAGAAAAGTACATGATAACAGCATACATTATAACTGAATATTATCAACATAATCATGATAGGAGAGTTTCAATCATAGGATAACTGCAAAATAGTGTGATCTGAGCAGAAGATGTTTTGATGATTTGAACTCCACTGGGAGAAAGTTTTCAGCGGACAAGATGGCATCAATCATGGAGCTCTGTCAGAGTTTGTTCCTAGCAGCTAGACACAACTTAGAGTGCATGGGGATGAAGTTTGGTGCACGTCAGCAAAGGGGAGAAAGGGAGATCTCCTGGCCAGGATTCATGTTTTGGGTGAGGTTTTTACTGGGGGAAAATACGCCACTTTGAAATTAAATCCTGACTGATCACATACGCGGGATATGTTACAAGACTGGCGGGTGGCATTATCTGACTTCCTACTGCCGAGAAAAAAGAACTAGTGTACATGCATCTGATGGGAGATGAGAAAAGGAAATTTTGGAAAAGGGCAAAAACTCAAGAGAGAAGATGGGTTGTGATAGGGAGAGAATGGATAGCCATCGCCCTGTGAGTGGGGGGGGGGGGGGGGGGGGTTAGGTATATTGTGGTGCATGGGTATCACTGGGGAAACATCCCAGGTCACACATGAGAAGTCAAGGAAGAACTCCCAACCCTCTCAGTGGAAGATGTAGCAATGAAAGGAGGAACACTTTGGGACTACGTACATTAGACTAGACTAGACGGTAGAGCCGAGTTATTGATGGTGGTATATCTGTTACGGCTATTTATTATTCAGTTCCTATTTTATGCTGGCAGCCTTTATTAGTTGTATGACTCCCGGGATCCCAGCCTTGATGGGATGTGCTTCAATCAGTGTGGAAAGTGGAGAAAGTGGTGTAAAAGCTAGAAAGAAAACTTGTTTAATTCCGGCAAAGATAGAAGACATTTGGAGTTATTTGTGGGGGACCAGAATGACTTATATGCGTGTATTAGGGCAAAAACATTATTGTAGCTTTCTGTGAGCTTTTCGGTAACACAAGAGATTAATGAGTTTGGATGTTCTCTGGTAAGAAAGTACGACATACGCAACAGATGTTTGTAATAATAATATCAGACTGCCAGGAAGGCCTAGAAGACGGTATTATGACCACCCTCGCTCATTTTGTTACCGAGAAGCGCCCATGACTCAAAATTGCCTTTCTGCTTGGTGAGAAACCTGTTCACATAAATAAAAGAATTGAGATCACATTTCCAAAGCAATTTAGATAAAAGCAAAACAACTTAATTGGATAAAACAGTAACATACATGAAGTGATTAGGAATTGAATTTCATTGTTGGTTTCATGAGCTGATCTATTGATTTCCTCAATGCCACTTCAGCAAAAACTGCTGAGATATTGCAAGCAACACCAGTCTACCGGCAATTTTTGTTTTCAGATAAGCAACATGATGTAAAATGGTTTTGATAGAATTCTTGAGACTGCTCCTATTTTGTCGTTCACATGAAAATTATGATGAATATCAGTGTGGAATATAAGTAGTAAAATGCATAAACAAAGAAAATTCCAGTCGTGCCTTACTATGAATTTTATTTTGAAACCTATCCTGCAAAGCTCCAGAGTTTTTTCTTGCCATATGGCTCATAACAGCCATCCAGGATGCGTCCCTGTGCCGTAAATCAGCCTTCTCTTGAGAGTGAGGCAGAAGTGCAGACAGCTCTGATTGTCATACCTTGTCATCACCCACTTCTGCTTTCCCCTACCCCCCCCCCCCTCTCTATTCTACCCCCTCCACCCACCCACCCCCCTCAATCCAAACCTCTCGTTCTTGAAATGAACCCCTCCTCAATCTTTCAATTTGCCTCTTCCTTTCTTTGCCAATCAATCCGGGAGCTCTGGAAACTCTCCCCACCTTATCAGAGTGTGTGTCATCATCTTTCCAGCATCTGGATCCAGATCAACTGATCCGGATGATCTTTGAACCCCCACAGGATGGTTGGAATTTTTTTCCGTCACCTTGGATCTTTGCTGGAGTGTAAATGATCATTGCAATGTAATCAGGGCTAATCAGGAACTTGACCTTTCTGAGGTGGGGGGAGGTCAAAGGTCAGGACCTAGACAGCTGTATGGCATGGCGTTGGTATGGAGACTAATGGACATAATTATAGAGAAGCAGCTCAATAATAAAAAAAGAAGATTCCAGTGAAAAAAAATCCATGGATTCACGAAAAAAAAAGTTTTAAAGAAGAATGTCTAAAAGAAGAACATCAGGACTGAATGAACATGATCTGATGAAATATACCGTGTTCACAGAAAACATATCTCTGATTTTTTCCAGGTAAAAAATAAAGATAGGCTTGTATCTGTGGAATGCTGTTATGTTATTCTTGTTACTACAGGCAAATGGAAGCTAGTGGAAACCTGCTGTTGGAATATGTTGAACCTTTCATTCTGCTCTATGACGTACTGCCAGTGCTAGGCAGAAATTTGAGGTGTGGAAAGTGTTTGGCTGGTTTGTCAGACTGTACCTGCTTGGTAACTTTTTAAAAAAAGATGAGAGAAATGAAGAAAAAAAACTGGAATTATTTTCAGCTGTGTAGATGTAGCATCTTTCTCTGATAAGCCTGGCAAGTGCACTGTTGCCCAGATATGTATGAAGTATGAAGTGTAAAATAATTCCAGATAACCCATCTGGACACCACAGCAAGACATGAGCAGGACTCAGTTCCTGGATCTGACAGATGGATCGGGATTTCTGTCCGATAAGATCAAAGACAAACTATTCTGTTGTTTTGACTGTGCGGATGGACAATAATAGACACACAGTGAACTGTACAGCAATGTGTTTGGTACACAGGTATCACGTTTTATGAAGAAAAAAATCATTCCTACATGGAGGATTAATCCTACATGTATGCTGGAAGAAATAATGGAATATTTGATTTTTCATCAAAACATTGGGGGTTGATCATGAAAATTCTTGCAACCTATCTGAAACAGGTGTTGTTCTAACTACCTCAACATTGGCAAGGCATAGTATCATGGTTCTTTATCATGGTATTCAAAATAATGTCAGTATTTGAAATTTTGTTGTGCTTTGTATAAAAAATATTTCCCTTGCTGTATATCAGAGCTCTTACCATGATTACCAGTGTTTGTGGTAGTGAATTCTTCTCCCCCCCCCCCCCCCCCCTTCTCCCCCTCCCCTTGGTATTCCGAGTTCCACCCTGTTGATATCCCACCCATGTATAGATTTATCCCCATCACCCTCCCTGCCCCCAGCACCGTGAATGGCCCACCCACCTTGTCACCATGGATACAGTTACCTGGATACAGTCTGGTGCCCACGGTCCTGTGTCAAAGTGTCAAGTAATTATGGAACTTATACAGTAATTAACAGGCAATAAAATGTCAGATTAGGAGGATATCAAGGCATCGTAATCCTGATTGGAAGTGAAGCTATGATAAATTAGATATAGCAGGTCCTGTAAACATTCTGTGAAGGTCATGGAGTGCAAACTGTCAATTACCAGTTTCTTGTGAAATAGTTTTAGAAATTTTACAAGAACATTCACCAGTATGTTTTACCGGTACATCATTTCCCACGCCATGAGAAATCTGGAAAACTTCTCAATTATTTGTGTCACCCAGCAATTTTCAGCATGAAAGCTCAGGGGTCCAAATAGTTCGCATGAATATATTATTTACTTGCAATATTTTCATTTCAGCGAGTGGCGATGTCATGAGTGAACTAATTCAATGCAAGATACTGTGATGACATCCCGAGTTCATGTACATTCAATGATTATGATAACGAGTGTCTGCTGTTTTTGTGTACTTGCAGCACATGGGTACGGGGACGACGCAGTTTGCCGAGAACTGTCCGCACGTGGTGACACACGTCTACGGGCACCCGAAGGCGGGAGTCGAGGTCCTGTGGACAGCACCACCTGCTGGCACCGGCTGCATCGAGTTCAGGTATGGTATCGACAAACTTCTCAGAACAAATCATTTGATTAGAGCCAAGTCAATTTGTTTATTTGAAAATGTTTTTTTCGATGGCTACAAATAATGTAATCAGATTCTGTAATGTAGTGAATTTATCAAGTTTTGTGGTTTGTGTTGTATCTCATAAGTTCATAACAAGAAAATAAAGCATAACAAGATTCATGTTATTTCCATGAAACTAGAAACAATGTTTGTAATCAGGATGATCATTGAGCTCATTACTAAACAAACTTGTGTTATGATCTCTGGAGAACCCCATTGTTTTTCTGCTTCATTAGAAGCCATTGAAGAACCCAAATTTTGCCAGTGGCTCGGTAATGATGTGTACTGATACTGTTTGCACAAGTTGGCCTGTGGCCGGAGCGGTTTATGAATATTGCCCACCTCGGTTGGCTTTTCACCACTGGGCAAGCACACCACACCTGGTCCTAATAAAACAAAAGCGAGATCATTAAAACTCTAGGCCAACTTCTGATATATTTATTGGTTCCTAAAGACCATTAGGGGGCCCAGATATGCCAGTGGCTGGAGGTGTAGGGTGAGGGGTGGTGTAACCATGGCGGCGGGGAGATTCATCGCTATCGGAAACCGCTGACAAGCCGGGGAGAACCTGCATGCTGCAGCCAATTTGTTCTTTGTTGCCTGGTGATCTTCGCAAGAGGGTTCATGGAATTGTTATGTCCAGAGTTCTTTGTAGACATGCTTGGAAAAGTGGAGGTAGATCCTATTGTTTTTGAGCTTTGAATTTTCTGTTCTTTTCTGTATTTTGGTAACATATTTTGTCAGGTTTTGTGTGAGATCACAAACATTTTCATGATTGGTGACTTACTGTTTTGGGGAGTAGTGTAACCATGGTACCAGTATATGTATCTACCATCTATACACAACAAAAACAGTCGGTAATATAAAGACTTGAATTGCCCGCATTAGGCATGTCATATAAATTATTACGTGTACATAAAAATTCAACAGCTGTAGGGGCTCAGTACATTAGTTTATTATGAAGAAAATAGAAACCTAGCATACAGAATGTTGCTCAAGAAGTCATCCAGACTGTATAGTAGTTATGACAGGATCTACTTAGTCTGTCATCTTAACAGATACATACAACATTTCTCCAGTTCGGTATGTTCCATCATGGGTGGGAATGCAAAGGGTGGGTTTTCTATCCACGCAAACATTCCGTCATTTCTCGCCTCGCTAAAAACTCGAAGTAATTTTACGCAATATCAGCTACAGACAGAAGTGATGAAATACTGTAGTGGGGTGTGTTTTGTCATCGGGCTATAAAAACTGTATGGTTATGAAAGAATGATTTATAGCCAAATTAGAATTGGACTATTATCCGTGTTACCCAAGAACATGGGCTTTGATTTATAGGGTTTGTTTTTCCCCCCATGAAATAAGAACCGTATGACTATCTACATTCTACAGGAAAACCGAGAAACGAGGGAGCATTAGTTGAAAGTACCCAAGAAATTTGAAATTCAATAAGCATTATTGAATGCGCAATGTCAAGAGACTGTATAAGTGTAATATCATGAATGCTAGCATGATCGAGATGTGTGCATGTGGCGCTGTGCGGCTGGAGGTCGTGTGATATCCTGTACTCCAGCGGAACCCCCACTGGATCAAATTCATCGCAACTATCAGCAGGAAATGAACAAAAAGAAAATTAATTAAATCTAAATATAGTGAAAGGGCCAGTGCCCATGCAGTGGTACATTGAGTGCACACCATCAACAAAGCAGTGGACGACAGTGCAGGAAGAAACAAAAATTAGGCGTGGAACTACGGAGAAGTCAGTATTTTTTCATTCAAGTCTAACTAGCCTGAAACAAATGAGATTATTATGGCTGTTTTACCTCATGAGTTTGTAGTGCTTAGCTACGTTTTGTGCCTAGCTGTTGATGGATAGTGTAGCTCCACGTGTTTGACTTGTAAATAAATTACATTTCGACCTCCCACTGCTTGTGGCATGCCAAACTTTCTAAATGCTAGCAAAACCTGAAAAGCGAACCAGTAAGCTGCACTATATGTATGTTTGAACTTCACAAGTATTGATATGGGGATGGCTATAAGCCAGTAGTTTGCTTTGAATCATATTTAGTAGACCTACCAGTACATTTTACAGACAAAATTCACTTTTGGCATTCAAAGATGGTACTCACTTTTACAACAAATCTTACATCTGTGAATTGTGATTTTATAAGTAACTCCAGAATATAGGATTTTCTCCAATGCACAGACCCTGCTGAAACAAAAAATTTCACTACAAAAGATACTCAAATGCTTGAAAACTAATTAAATATCTCCAGTATTAACAGGAAAAGCTGGGTGTTTGGCGTATGTTGCCATGGTAACTGGAGTGTGCCGTTGTTGTTTCAGGGCGACGGTTATCGAGTATAACGATATCTGGTACAAAGATGACGGGGCGCTCACACGTGTCTTCTGCGAAGAAAGTAAGTGATGTCATCATTTGAAGAAACAACAAACAAAAATGTGTGATTTGCTAATACAATCTTTTGAATAGAGTTGTCATTTAAAATGTAGCAAAACTGTAGCAAATGCAAAAACTGACTGCATCACCGTTCAATGCAATAGATGGAAAATAAACGGTTGCATTATGATGAACTTCAGAATCCTTATGATCATCATGTATCCAAATGTGAATCATAATGTTCGAGGCACTGCACATCGAAGACATTTTTTCTGGTCAATGATGATCACATTTTAGAGGAGACACTATGAAATTAGACTCTGTAACATTCCATCTTCTCTCTGTGTTTAGCTGGTACCACAGAGAACAACCAGTCTCCAGAAATGTTACCCGAGTGTTGTGCTTGTGGCACGGCCAAGTACCAGATGACCTTTGACGGGACGTGGTCCAGGAGAACTCACCCGAAAGACTTTCCCACAAGTGTGTAGCATCAAGAAATAAAAATAATGAAAAGAAATTAGATTTTTCAATTTGCAAAATTAGAATTCATGTACATGATAGTAATACAGTAGAATATAAATCATATAAACAGGGCAATATATTCTATAATCTTACAAAAAAGAATAAGTTGATATGACTGCTACATGTGCACTAATATGATGTAGTAATAATTGAAAGTAAAAAACTAACAGCACCCATACCCGTACCTGACCTCCCTGTTGCAGTGAAGAGTCTGCTGCACTGGTCTAACATTGTGGGAGCCTCACACAGCAAGGACTACACACTCTGGCAGTATGGGGGCCTGGCCTCAAAGGGCGTCAAGGAGGTGTGCGAGTATGGCTTCACAAGGGCGCTCGAACAGGAGATCAGGGAACATGTAAGTACAGAAGCATGTGTTACTATAGTATGTACTGTGCTGCAGAGATGTTATGAATAATTTCTTGATGGGGTATGTATGAATGATTGAACAACTGTCTGAAAGTTGAATGAAATGAGGATGATGTTCTCATTCTAATTGACCTATCGCCAAAGCCTCCTCTTTGGCCAATAATAACGTTGTAAATGGCGTAAAAAGACTCGGACAAATTGGTTGGGCGATAGGTCAAATGAAATCTTCGGGATTGGATTTTTGATGGCAAACTCTATAGGAGTGTATGGACCTAAAACAAGTATTGGCACGGGCTACAATACATACATGTATTATAATCAGCTGTCCAAGCAAGATTGTTACTTTGGAATAATGATTCCCCCCTCCCTTCACCAGAGCCGAGACGTGCGTACAGTGCTGAAGACACTAGGGATCTGGTGGAGCGAGGCCCACGGTCTGGAGCAGACGCGCTGGGCAAGGTTCAGCGTCGACCGCCGGAACCACCTCGTCTCCATGCTCACCATGCTGGGGCCCAGTCCCGACTGGTGTGTTGGTGAGTGGTGTACTACTTAACTAGCATGTGGAATACTAGGGTGTGACCGGCAGCTTTATTAAACTTTTTACTTGTGGTGATTGACGCATTGGAAATGGTGGTACTCATATTCTTGTGATTTCAATGGATCATACTTATCCTAAGACTGGCATGCCTGTATGACAATTCTTACTTGACACCATTTATTACTACTGTCAGTAAACATGACATTTTCTGATAAATGTTCACTTGAAGAGTAAATTGCTTCCCTCGTCATTTAGGTGTGAGTGCCCTGAACCTGTGCCTGCCCAACTGTTCCTGGACAGGTGACATGGAGATCAACCTCTATCCCTGGGACGCCGGCACGGATGACGGGGCAACCTACATGGTGGGTCATGGTAGCATCTATGAGTCTTTTTACATACTGAAAATTCGTGAAAATACAATCGCTGTATAACATGAAGTCAAGGGGCAATCCTACCAATTTTGTGACAAAAACTGTGCTTAAACAGTCGGCTACTTTGTATTTGAAGTTAGAAAAATTCCACAATAACATAGATCCAGTTCTGAGTACATCAATTCCGTTCCGTCTTCGTGCAGGCCCCCAACAAACCGAGTAACCCTCCACAGAAGATCCGCCGGATTACGAACTCATTCCCACACAATCTAGACTCCCCATTCTACGGCGAGGACCCGATCCCGCCCCTGGCGACTCTCAAGATCCGGCGCATTCACCCCAAGACGGGCTCGGTGTCACCGGCGGTCTGCACGGCGGGGACTGAAGACAGCTCCGAGGATGGCATAGAGGAGAGTGCGGACCTTATAGATGAGAGCGAACGCAAGCGCAAGATGATGGAGAGCCAAGGTCCGTGCTCGAGCTGGGTTGTGGTACTGTTGTTAGTTGTCTAGGTAGCTCCTTGTTGTAGACTTCGAGGTAGCTCATTTATCTTCTCAGGATAGCTACTTTGTGACTCTGATGTCGGCCTATCGATGGAGGATACAACTCACGCTGTAGTGTGTTTTCAGTATGTAAACTGGTCATTTAACCTCATGCAAACTCTTATACTAGTTACCTTTATTATCATTATGTACGTGTCCACAGGCAAGTGTGCGGTGTCAGAATGGGCGGAATGGTCGGAGTGTTCTGTGACATGTGGAGTTGGACAGAGATTCCGCAAGCGCATGTTCCTCAACCCAGCAGTCGACGAAACAATGTGCTCTCTCGAAACCATGGAGTCAGAGAACTGTATAGGTATGTCACAGAAATAGTAAAATATGTCATTTTGCAAAGAGTTCGGATTTGTGTACATTTTGTATGAGAAAGCTAGTTTCGCCGTGACATAATAATAATAGTATGAATATAATCAGAAATTATGTATGTACATGTATTTCTGATATAATAGATTTGGTAAGTTAGTTTACTACTATAGTAGTATAAATATTCAATGTTGAACCGCCCCTCCAGGGATAGAGAATGAGTGTGAGGGTCTGTCGGATGAGTGCGCGGTATCTCGCTGGTCGGCGTGGTCGCCATGTAGTGTGACATGTGGAAAGGGGACGAGGGATCGCCGCCGGTTCTACTACCGCCAGGAGGACATGAAGATCTGTAACCGGAAACTCGAGGAGAAGGAGGTGTGCATGGGAGAGATCCCGGATTGTAGCAATGCTCTCGCCATGCTCAACTTCACAGGTATGGAGGACTGCAGAATTGTGGTTGCACTACTTGGATGAAACTTGATAATGATCTCCTTGGAAATATTCAGAATCTTATATCAATTTAGAAACTGCAATATTGATATAGCAGATACAAATATTCAACATAAGTTTGTTTGTTACCTGTTACCATGGTTACATTGTGTATTACCTGTTGAATCAAAGTGGGTGTTTGTTGACAAGCAAGGTGCTTATGGATATGATATCTATTCACCAGCGATCTGCTCAGAGCCAGTGAAATACGGCCTGTGTAGGGAGGAATTCTCTCGGTTCTACTTCGACACCACGATGAACAAGTGCCTGCCCTTTACTTACACGGGTTGCCGAGGCAACCGTAACAACTTCATGACGATGGACGAATGTAGCGAGGCTTGTTTCCCGCTGGTAAAGCTGGCAATGATGCAACAACAACAAGAACAACAACAAGCCGGAGGCACCACGACTTCCACCGAGGTGGCACAAGAGGACGATCCGACGACAATTTGTCTACTAGATAGCGACACTGGACCCTGCCGCGCGCACTACACTAGGTATCACTTCCATAGAGACATGCTCAAGTGTCTGCCGTTTACTTATGGTGGTTGCCAGGGCAACGCAAATAACTTTGTTACTGAGGAGTCGTGCATGGACATGTGTATGCCAGTCGTGAAACAAGAGATGATGAAACGGCAACAGAACGCCGATCAGCAGCCGGGCAACCACAATAACAACAACAATAATGCCAATAACAACCGGCATCCCAAACGGCAAGGTATGTGCCAAATATTATACGCACAGTGGTCCCCCTCATATAAGACCCCCCTCTATAAAGACTTCCCCCTCAGTAATGACTTTTTCCTATGGCACTATCATGACTTTAACATGTAAATGTATCGTCATTGATAAAATCACTAACCTATGAAATGTACACTAATACAAATGCCTATGAAACAATAGTTTGATACAAAAATTGACACATTCAAAGGAAGGAACCTAGGTTACCGATGTTTGTTCTGCAGGAGGGGGTGGAGGTAACCGCCATGACCCCGCACTCGGCCCGCGGGTGGACTGTATGGTCACAGAGTGGACGGACTGGACCGAGTGCTCTGTCACCTGCGGCCGCGGCTACAAACACAAGCGACGCATGGTCAAGCGGCCCGCCAGCAACGGTGGCAAAAAGTGTCCCAAGAAACTGGAGCGCAAAAAACGCTGCAAGATGCCAAAGTGTCGTAAGTATACATCCTCCTTGTACAAAACTGTATCGGCATTGCTGTTCATAGCTTCGTGTTCTTTCCTGGTGTTCATCGGTGTTTACAAATAGATTATCCCCGTGTATAGTCCATTTGTATATATACATACACCTTTTCCCATACACCTGTAGTTAAGTGTCAGTTAAGTCTGGTGGTTGTTTCTTTTTGACAAACTACGATACCATGAAGTCTGATACATCATAAGTCACACAATCATGTAACTTATGCACAATGTATCTATGTTCGATACTTATGATTATCAGACTTCAGGACTTTGATGCCTACTTGCTTTCTTGATGGGGAGAAAAGAAAGTTAAGTTCTGGCTTCTTTTTTTTCCCTCTCCTCAGAAAGCAGTAGCCATCAGCAGGAGGCTAGGACTCGCAAAGGTCAAGGTCAGTCAAACAGTAACCATGGTAATGCCAGGCGGAAAGGTGACAGAGAAAGTAAGAAGAACCAGGGAAATACAGAGGAGAAAAGCAGAAAAAAAGGCAAGAGGAAAGGTAGTGAAGAAAGAGGGCAGCAGAAAGAAAGTGGTGCAAATACTGGTGGAGGATCTTCAAATAAAAGACAGCGATCTAGAAAGAAAGGGGATAATGGTCAAGTTACAACAGTAACGCCACCACGAAAACAAGGTCGAAGGCAAGATGAAGGAAGTGCAGTCAGTGAGGGTCAAGGTCAGCGACGCAGGGGTAAAGGAGACATCGGAGAAACTGAAACTGGTGACCGGAAAAACCCAAAGTGGAAAGGAACAGAAGAACCATCAACTTCCAAAGGAGGTCGCAGTAGAAAAGGCAAATCTAAGGGTCAAGTGAATGAAAGTCCTGAAAATGTCAGGCAGAGACCTAAGGGTAGCCGAGGGAGAGAAAAAACACAGGGAACTACTGTTACCATGGCAACAACTACTACACAGGCACCTACAGAAGCATCGAAGACACCAAGGCGACAGAAACCTAATAGGAAGAAAGCCGAGGAACGTGCTCAAGCTAGCGACCCGCGCCGCCGAGTTAGAGACTGTGATATCAGCGGCTGGTCTGATTGGTCGCACTGCTCCGTCACTTGTGGACGAGGTTTCCAGTACAAGCGCAGGACAATCCTACATGTGGAGAAGAATGGAGGAAAACCTTGCCCTAAAAAACTGGAAATCAAGCAGCGGTGTACAATGTTTAGATGTCCTGGTATGTTAGTGTAGTCTGGATTGAACTTTTCATTTACTCTCTTGAATCACTCTAACTTTTCGTGTCGTTATTTTGCTCATGCAGCATTATACTCGGATTTTTCTAACTCGTTTACACTGTTTTTAGCTAATATTTTTGTGATGCTAAATGCTATCGTTCTATAACTTGGCATACTTCAACTGGGAGTCAAACGGCAATTTTCTACCAAATTTCAGACAGCTAACGCGGAAATTGAAAAAGTTGGCAATCTTCCTCAATGTTAAATTTCAGCCCAAAACGGGATCTCGAGAATCTGAGCATATTCGAGGAAATGGTCCTGTTTACATCCATCAGGATTCGAAATATTTTTGTTAATTTGAACCAGAAGATACACTGGGGTGTATTCTACACAGACATGTTGATTTTGAAACATTGCTCCGCTACAAAACCGAACAAATGCACAAAATTGTGTGCGGGCCCAGAAAATAAATAATAGAGCTAAATTTAACATTGGGGTAGATTCTCAACTCTTTCAAATTTCGCGATAGCTGTCTGAAATTTGGTAGAACATTGCCGTTTGACTCAGAGGTGGAATATGCCAAGTTATAGACCGATAACGTTTAGCATCACAAAAATATTAGCGAAAAACAGTGTAAACGAGTTAGAAAAATCCGAGTATAGTTGGAATTATCAGTTCTAGTTGAGTAGTTCTCTTGTAGTGTTCTAGCTCTGTAACTCTTGTAGTGTATTCTGCCTAACTCTTGCTAAATTATCATTCCGCTTTCCATTATCAAGAATATAACAGTGATAAAAACTTATATATATGATATAGGTAGCTAATGTTGCATGAATCATGCTTCATAATCAACACATTCACATGATCATACATGTTTCTTCACTCAAAATCATATCTGTATTAACCTAATACGTATGTTTGCATGTGTGCAATTTTGATTCTCATGGTCACTATTTGATCATTCCTTAGTGATGTTAACAATTTATACAGACGTTTGATTTGTTCATTTTGATTGTTTTCCTCGCTATGTAATCATGGTAATTCCTCCATATTACGTGATTGGTGTGCTAAATCTAAAGTTCACACATTCTCTCTCTCTCTGTCTTGCAGGTGAAGCCTGTCAAATGAGTGACTGGGGACCTTGGACGCCGTGTCCTAAAACCTGCGGCTCCGGCAGTATCCAGGAACGGACGAGACACATCGTCAGCGCGCCTAACAATGACGTCAGTGTGTGCGGTCAGCGTATTGAGCGACGGTACTGCACACTGCCTCCCTGTCCCAATCAGGTACGCAAATAAAAAAAGCGACATATTTAAGACGCAACGGATGAGCATTAACAGTACGTGTCTTGCATGGCTTTGCCTGTCTTTATGCACAATAATGCACAAAGTTCATCAACTCGTTTTGAATGCTGCATGCCTCAGAAACTAGGCTGTGCATGCGTGATTTCGAGCAGCCATGTTGTAAACATTCGCTCACTTTAATCCTTCCCATCTGGTTAGAAATTTGTTATGTACACCACAGCATGCTGATCTAAAAAACTAAAATTATAGCAATGTACATGTAGGTGCTGAAAAAAGTGTAGAAGCTTATTGTAGATTAGAGTAAAAAAACAAAAGAAAAATGCTGAAAAAATGTCATTAAACATGAAAGTCAGCCATTGAGCATGTTGAGAATAACTCACTTGATCCTGTGTGGCATGTTCGGGTTTCTGTACTGTAGAACAGTTCGTGGGTGGAAGTACACTCGTGTTCCTACACCATCCTTCCTATAGCCGAGTACGAGGGCATGTCCCTATCACATAAAAAACGCCACAAGCCTGGGCGGGCCTAGTAGTGTAAGTAGTGGCATATGGGTCGGTCTGTAGGCCTTTGCTAGCGCTCGATGTTTGGTGTTAGATTTATACACCAGAAATTGTAGAT
Source organism: Terebella lapidaria (assembly GCA_949152475.1). Lineage (NCBI taxonomy): Eukaryota > Metazoa > Annelida > Polychaeta > Terebellida > Terebellidae > Terebella > Terebella lapidaria. The sequence goes on along the minus strand of OX424558.1, from coordinate 21,939,184 downwards.
GCTTGGACAGCTCTAGGTTCAGATTAGACTGGCTTCTGTGTCTTTTCTAATACAGAAACTACTAAGGTTCTTTCCAAGATCAACGGGTACTTTTGAATAACAACGTTTCTTCATCATGTTCCTTTTCGTTTATTGAATTCTGTCAGTATTACTAATTTTTGGAGGCTTAGCAGTGTCTACGAGGGTTTTCTTCACCTTTTCAGTTGTTACAATTACAAGCATATTCATTATCATATTATCAACATGATTGTATCATATATATCTTATCTTTTATTTTATTTGTCATTTTTGTGTATTATTTTCATACATGTATACAAACTTGCTCCTATTTTCTAACATTTTAATCTTGTGCAGTAATGTGTCATGACTGTGATCAGAACGTCTGCTATTCATGTCAATAATATATACTTGAATTCCTAATTTCAGCAACATAAGTACATAACGTTTTGTGCAGAAAATTAAAAAACAATTAAAGCTCTATAAATTCAGACTTTTCTATTTGGCATTGTAATTTGGCAAGAATTTTGTGGCAATAGAATCTTAACTTTGCATAATAACTCTGATCAAACACCTGTTTTCTCTTTCAGCTTAACTAATTGACTGTGGTTACCATGGAAACCTCTCAGTTGCTCACCATCATCACGACATCGCCATGACGACCATCAGATCAATTCCAGATCAAGATCAAAGAGGATACTTGTACATATATATGATAATATGATACATCGTACATGTTGTATGTTCAAATGGCAGTCAAATTGGTATGTCGTTTTCACCTCTGAGGTTCAATCTGTTCAATATAAATGTTGCCGTAAAATAGGGGAAGGCCGATAACTTGCCTTATTTCTGTGGGTTGAACAGAAGAGAATGTATACAATTTAAGCATTCCTTGTTAAAATTGTTGTATTTAATCCCATATGTCGAATGATTTCTATATTTTGTAAGTAGACGTGCAACACACAATGTCGGGTGTCTTGTTGCTCAATTTAGCAGTCAGTGTGAACTTTTCTTTTGTAAAATGGCATCAAATGAAATCATGGAATTTATTGTTTTCATGGTAATTTTGCAATATAGTGTAAAAAGTTGTGATTCGAATGAATGGGTTTTTGGGGCTGGTGGGGGTTGGGGGAGTTATAAGGGTTCAATAAGGTTCAAGAAAGCATTTGACAATCTCGATGTCTAACCCTGGTGATTATTTGCTGCCTTGCAGAGTAATTTGTGCAGCTGTATAGATAGCGTAGTTAATTATATTGCTTGTATTTTTATTTATTCACAGTAATTATAGAAAAATGTGGCACTTCAAATTCATGTATTGCAGTGGCTATTTTACGTATTTTAATCAAAAACTGTTCAAATGGCTTTTGAATGGCATCTTCATAATTTGTATATCACAGATTAGACAATGTCATTGTGGACTTGTTTTATTGCATATCCAGCTTATACCTTTTATTTTATTTCTACATACTTTTATATTTTTCAGCCAGTGTATGATTTTTGATTCACATGGAGTATAAGTACCAGCAATTTTTGTTGCAAGATAAAAGTTTGAAGTGCACACGTGTTATGTTATATATGATTCTACCTGTTACAGCAACAAAACTTACAAATGTACCATGTTTTATAAGTAAAGCAAATTCAGCCATTCTATGTTGTATAGAGTATACTGTCAGTGAGTATACTGTATACTATTTTACAGTCTGTAAATAAGTAAGTCACTTACTGTGATCACTTTCTCGTAACTGAAATTTCTTGTATCGTACATGCTTATGGCATAAAGCTCTAGAATCAAAAGTGTATGTGCTTGTATTTTTAATATCACATGTAAAGCAATTCACCGTAGGTGTATTCCCGATGATATTATCAATACGAAAATCTTGTAAGTCAGGCACTTTGTGCTCAAGTTGTAAATACTTATTTCATGGCAGATTTGCACCCACTTGTTGACCTTTCAGGCATTCGCTTCAGCTCTTGTACACCTTTTTTTTTGTCCTGCTCAAATTTTTGAGCAATTTTGCAGTATACCAATTCCAAATTATTTCTGTGTTCAAATCAGTTGGTAATACAAAGGATTTCTCAAGACACTTTTCATGAAAATCAAATTATTTTGATGCAAGTTTCACATGAAGTATGCCTATTTGTATAAATCCCCCAAAAATGATTGTGGTTGGCCATTTTTTCACAGTTCTGTGTATTTTGGTATCAATCACGTGGATTATTTATGCAAATCTGGCATTTATCTGGTGCTGGTCAAATTTCTGAATGTATGTTCTAAATAGGGAGAAACCTATTACTGATTTCAAATGTGATGTACATTATGTATGAAATTGAAATAAATATGTAAAATGGACAAGTTTTGATATTATATGACCAACACTTGAAACCTTTGAGAGTTCTCATGTGTTTTTGCCAATTCTAAAGTAAGTTAGACCATAACAAAATTTATTACCATGATTACCATGGTCATATATATTTGGAATTAGTACAAATACACATTAGTTTTCTTTCTACCTACTTCTATATACTTCTATATTCTTATATATAGAGATATACATTATTTACATATAATGCATACATGATATATACAGCTTTGTTGACTAGAATGGTTTGGAAAAGTTACAACTTTTACAAACTTGGCATCGCATCACTTCCCGTGACATACTCGGCTCCATGCACATTGATCAGTTCATGCGATCAGCTTCACTCCATGCAGTGCTGAATTCCCAATATGCCTCATTTGATCGCATCCACAACACTGATGCCGACTCGATCTCGCTGTGACTCATATTGGTATCTTGGTTTTTTACACAGCACCAGCCTGTTAACTTGGCATCAAACACATCATATGGCTATCACTTTGTCAATCGATGATTTGCTCCAGGTTATTTGGCGGCAAGCTGTGCTTTCAAGCCCTGTATTTTCTCGGCAAGAGTCTTGTTCGAGGTGGCACACTTGTGTAGTACAAGGTCAAGGTCATCCCGGCTCTTCTGCTGGAAAGCCAAATCTGCAGCCTGCTCAAGAGATCTGTGAAATCGATAAAATATACATCAGATTCATACTGGGGCACACTGACAGTAGACTTGATCAGATATAAGATGGAAATACTATTTTTCATGCAATTTACACATTATTGCGCACAGAAATACTTTAGCATACATTGGTCAATGAATATGTCAGTGATAAAAGTCAGCAAGACTGACCCCATCTTGACCAGACACCGGACTCTGTTCTCAGGAGCCACTTTCGGCAGGTACTTCAACCCCTCCTGCTGGTTGTTGTGCTTCACACAAACTTCCACGAATGGCTGGAAATCAATGACAAAATACTGAACAGTTGCTCAATGTTTCCTACATTTTCATTCACATAAATGTACGTTTTCATAATGTTCCATTAAGGAGATATTCTGAAATGAGATAACCAACAAAGAAGTATTTGTTATCAAAATCAATACCATCAATACACATAACACAGCCTAGTAGTGGGTAACAGTAATGTCTTACAGATTACTGAAGAATTAAGTGTGTTTTGTTACCTCGTAACCAATTGGAGACTTCTTGACTTTGGAGAACTTTTCCAGCTCGATCCAGTCACCCATCTCAGCCAGGGCCTGGACACGGATCCACCAGTACCTGGGTCAGCGATTACATGGGTCTCAATACAGTATAAACACTGGTAGTGCATTGTACATAGCACTACCAGCACAATGCTATTTTTGCACTTGACTATAATGGATCTAAGTGGTACCTGCGGTCTGGGACCTTGAAATCTTTCTTGAGCTGCTCCGCGTGTCTGTGTTTGTTGTCGACAGTCAGTTTGTGGATCATACGGTGGAGCGACATGTCCAGGAACGGTGTGTTGAACTCTCCCTCCAAGTCACGCTGTCGACGTAACAGTCGGATCTCTTCCTCTGTTTGCTGGGAACGCAAGGACAAATTGGTCATCAAGATATATGCATTCATGTATTTTCTGTTTGAATTTAGGTAATTGTGAGTCATATATATTGCGGAAGTCACCACTTTGAATTTTTAAACTGAACGCAGTAAAACATACCTTAGCTGCCCAATCGTTGCGAGCCTTGCCATATGCATCCTGAGCAGCCTCTAGATGTGTCAATCTGGCTTCCAACCTCTGAGGAATTGTGCAACAAAGTTTATAAACATATGATTTTCAAAATAGGATGCATAAGTGTACAGCACATTGCATAATTGTCTTACATCCTCATCAAAGCTGTCCATGATTCTGCAGTTGGCGTTCTCCAGGAAGTTGTCCTCTTGATAAAACATCTTCTGTAGCATCTCTCGCTTCTGGTTCCGACAGTACTGAGAAATACAAAACATACCAGCATGATTTCAAGTTCAAATACTTTACAAAACTGAAAGCATAGGATCACTGTCAACTTTCTTATAGTTCCAGTGAAAGAAAGATTCCAAATAGCTTTTATAATTCAAAGGTATAGATCCGAGTACCATGATACACTTGTGCAGGAATACATATATAATACCTGTAGGAAGAGTGAGTGGGCGACAGGCATGTTACGGATGACCATGGAGAGGTTACTGAGTGGAAGGTTCTCCTTTAGTTGTAGTATCACTGTGTACACTGTAAACAAACAAACAAGTAAACAACTGTAAACAACAAACAAGTAACAACAAACACTGAAAGAACAGTAAATAACAAACGGAAACATGGCTAGAGAAGTGTAGCAGATAATCTGAAGAAAATTTGTTTGACAATACTTGTTTCGTATAGTATTTCTCTCAGCTTAGCAGTATGTCATACCTAGGTCTGTGTCTCCACTGTCTATTGCTTTCACTAAAGCTGTCTCATTGCTATTCATCTTCAGAAGGAGTGGGACTTGTTCAGAGGCTCGAGGCTCAAAGTTTAGTAGCTGCAATGAGACATATATAAAGGCACGAAGATATAAAGTAACCAACATTGAACAAGATGAGAAGAACAAGTCTAAACTGTCATATGTACATGATGTATGTCTACCTAAAATGTATCCTTCTGTCAACAAAGAACTATAGGATCATAGACAAAACTTAATGTATTCAAGGGGTTCTTTCACATATCAAACCATTCCAAGGACACCAGAATATGTCTCTACAGAAGGATGAGCCTTTACTGAGAGTATCGAGGGAGGTTTTGTATGCGTACATTGATAGCTAGTTCCCTGCGGCCGCACTCGATGGCTTTGTTAGCGATCTCTGAGTACGACACACCGGGGATGTCACCGAGTTGCTTGGCAATGTCCCGGGCAAGCTGTTCGTCATCCACCGACTTCTGCTGCACCTGCAGGGAAAAGCGGGTATTTTTTTTTTGTGGGTAGTAAACATGTGACTGATTGCAAGATATTTTTTTAACTTATCTGTCAAGACTTTAAGGCTTCAACAAAACAAGAAGATATGGAAGTTCCAAGTGTTCACAAATTTCAAGTATCCAGAGGAATGTCAATGATATAAGGAAGGGGGTTTCAGGACCAACACTCCAACAGGTTTAGATTGAGAAGTTTGAACCATGTTGGATTATATCATCAAATACATCTGCAGTTTTTTGCTCACTCATGAATTAATGCAGACATACCTTGTAGCAGGCCCAGTGGGCAACGATGCGGCTAGCTCCCTCACTGTCAGGGATCTTGAGGTACTGACAGATCCGGATGCTGAGGCAGTACTCCCTGCGCAACACCAGGCGGTCCAGCAGAACCGGTAGCTTCAGGTGGTCCAGTCTGGGGAGCAACTGCTAAGGCAAAACATACTCAGACAGAGCACATATATTATAAGAAATGTTTAAACAGTTTTCGCAAAAAAAAAAACTCCACTATTAATTTATCTGATATTGTTTTCTAACTGCCATAATATATAACCATTGCATCCGTGAAATCTACAATTTGGAAGCAGCTAATTAATATACAACAGATACTTTCATTTGGAAAGTCACTGAAGGATACTGCGAGTATGTGATGGGAATACCCAGTCGGTAATCCCGGACGTTACTGAGCACTCGGAGGAGTTGGCATGTGTTGACAAACTTGTCCGACTCGTAGTCGGTGAGAAAACACTTCCCAAAAGACGCAGCCTGAAAAATACAAGATGCTTGAGTTTATAGAAATAGATGAATTAAAGATTAATTTTTCCATAGAACAATTCCAAGAGGTTCATTTGTAATCATTCACTCACCATGTCAAAGTATTTCATCTACATATTACTTTCGGGTAACATAGAACAAATATTCTCATAAATGAAATGATTGCCATTTTCAAATAAAACTTTCAACAAAATAAAATAATTTATTACTTTAACTTACAATATTTACAGGGAACATTATAAGATGCAAGCACCATAAGCACAATAAGAATCCTAGCACATCTAGGATGTTTTTAAAAAGTAAGTCATGTCCATGAAACCACACAGATCGATGGCAAATAAATATAAAATATCATGCAGTTCGCAGTTCTGGATGAAACTGGATAAATGCTATGAAAGTCTATGAATCTGAAACCAGCTAAACATTTCCTCACAGAGAGTAGAAACACCGAAACACTATTTCAAACATTCTGTGGTTGTATTTCACCAAATACAGTCCTTTGTTGGCCAATGCCTCCATGAATCCCATGTTGTGATTCAAGTCCGGAGTTGACAAAGTTGGTCCCGAATGAAGACCTTGCCAGCTGTTTCATCTCCCAGGTTTTGTCCTCCACCATTGTTGAGAAGTTGTCCATCAGTGTATGATAGTTGTGGTTGACGTCCAGTTTTCCCGACATACACATGTTCTCGTTGTTGTCGTGGAAACCACTTTCCGTGTTCTTGATGTGCTCGCAGATCTTGGCAAGTTGTTTCTGCAGCTTGTGTTTTTCTCGCTTGGGTTTGGTGTTGTAAGACCGGTTGCGTTTGTTGGCAAACCACGCCTTGACTTGGGTGACAGTGATCCCACCCTGGATGGCCATCATGTTCTTTTCCTCGTCCGAGGGATACGGGTTGTCACGGTTCCTCTCGTACCAGTCACTCATGATCGCAACAGAGCGAGGCTTCAGTAGCCGAGACTTGTTCCGTTTGATCCCTCCGCCGAGCTGGGCTTGTTCCCGCGGCAATGTCTGCTTCAGTAGCATCAAACTCTTGGAGATACGTAGCGTGAGATGGCCCTGCTGCTCATCGTAGTATGCATTAATGGACTCCAGTTCCTTGGCGAGATGTTCTGGATCGAGCTGTTTCTGCTGCATCAGACGTAGAGCGTCCTGACGTTCGTTGAGGACGGCCGTGCTCTGTCCGTTGTAGAACCGTTCCAGCTCGGAGACTTTGCTGTTTCCGAGCGGGGCGAGTTGTCTGAACTCTGCCTGTAGGGTAGCGTCCTCGACGAGGAGGTCAGCATTGACCTGCGTCACTCTTGGACTCGTCTCGGAGTTTGTCTGTACAAGTGAGTACGGCACGGACTGGAGGATACAGTCACTAGCTAATGTGGCCTGTAGCTCACCAAACATTGGGTTGTGTACCAGTTGGGCAAGTTCATTGTTGGGCGGTGGGGGTGTGGGTATGGGCGTAGGCATGGGAGGTACCATTGTCTGAGAGGCAGGGGGTGTGGGTAGTGGAGATGCCCTACTCTGTGGTATTGCAGTTCCATCAAACTTTGGAAAGCTCTCGCGAGATGGTGGAATCGCAGGTTGACTGAGTGCTAGACCAGCAACAGGAGACTTCAAAGATTGTTTCAGTTTTTGTCCATCAGTTTTGTGTGTGTTTTGTGGAATCAACTTTGTCACATCAAAATGCCCTTCTTTGCTGATTGTCACCGGATTTGTTGTCTCTGTCGCCTCTGGCTGATTAGATCCTGTAGGGGCCGATTCTGGGAGCAAACTCGCCACATCGAATGTTCCACCTGATCCTTGCATATCGCTGGACAATGGAGGAACTGGCGACTGTGAAGGTTGTGGCAGCAGAGTGGCCAAATCAAACATCCCGCCATTTCTGCTTGATGCGTCGTTGGACATATCTGACGATTTTGTCATATCGGCAAGCACTGATGTTCGCGGTGTTTGCAGCACCAAGCTGGAAACATCAAAGGTACCATTTGAAGATGATGGCCGATTCGAAGAGGCAGACACAGTGGAGACATTGTCTGAGTCGGAAGTCAGAGGGATCAAGCTAGCAACATTGAATGTTCCAATGGCTCCATTTGCTGTTCCATCAGATGAGGCCGATGAACGGCTTGGGAGAACAGACATGTGTGGAGTTTGGCCAACCAAGCTTGTTACATCAAATGTAGAAGAGGTCGGAACAAGGCTGTCAAACAGCTGGGAAAAATCATCACTAATACATGGAGGAACTGGCAAAGGTGCCATCAATGAAGTCTTGGAACCCTGTGAACTCGACTCCGAAGTGGCGGTAGAAAATGAAGCTTGCGGTGCATAGTAACAAGGGCTGGAGTCAGTGTTGTGTTCTGGTGACACAGCTGCCATTGTTGTGCAACAGTCGGTGATCAAAATAGTGTGAAATATCCAACAAGCTGTCACTGTTGTAGATACTATACACAGTTAGAAGGGTATGCTATCCATGCTCAGGTAAAATTCAAAATTCCATTCTCCACATGAATCCATCTGAATTATCTCTTGCACACATTCTTGTGGGGGAAGTGTTCAAAACAGATGAATGTATATCCACTCCACCAGTCTATGTGCTGATTTGCAGCTTTCTCACATCCAAAACAATCAAAACAAACTAAAGCTTTTCCACAATAAAATTGCCAAGTTAATACTCAACCACCTGAGCTGCTGAGAGTTTCTGGCTGAGAGCATTTACCTAGACTGCTCAGTTTTACATGTTTTAGTTGACATGGTTGAGTTCTTCTTTTCTCAAAACTGAGTACATTGTATGAGAATGCAATGAACAGACTGGAGTCAATATGCCTTGAGCTATAAAAGAACAGCAAGGATGCAATGACCCAATCTGTCACTTGCCAGGCGAAATCATAGAATGTACCTGCAAAATATAACAACTTCTTGAATGACTTTTTTCACTCATTAAAATTTTTTTTCCATAAATTTGGAATATATGCAATATACCAGCATTGTCTACTAGAGTCATGTGATAAAATAAAATTCCAACTGAATTCCATCATGCATTCCACCTCCAGCCAACTATGTGTACGTCAGAAATACGTACGTCCAATGACACACCTTGCAAACTGCCTCCTCTTTAGACACTTCAAAGCTACTTCACTTACTTTGAATAATGGCATGTGGTAGCATGTCAACTGGTATCTTACCCTGAGTAGAGCCTTCTGATTGGCTGGTTCAAACTCCTGTGCCGCTGCATCAATACACTGTTCCACGGCGACGTCAAGTTTGTCCTGGATCATTCTGATGTACTCATCTGATCTCTGGCTCTGTCGCTATAGCAACAGTGAATGGACAGGCATGATAGCAATATAAATCATGCAATACATGTATCTATACAAATATTTTTTATGTACAGATCACATTATGTTTTACTATTAAATTTATAGTAAATAGTACTGTACATGTATTTTCGAAAATGAACAAAAACTCTCGACAAAGCATGTTTTCTCTCCACGAAGCTGCACAATCTCTGTTATTTATGCTGTACTGTACCATTGTCCATCATTACACAGCAATGATCACCTAATACCTGGAATTCCTTGTGAGCTTCATACAACATCGCCCCCGGTGACATGGACCCGATCTTGAAAATCTCTTCCACAACCTCTGTCATAATGTATCCGAGAAAAAAAACAAAACAAATATAACAAGAAACAAAATACATGGAATATGAACAACACATTATCTTCCAAGCAATCAACACGATAAGAGAGACCTTTACCTGGAACTCTCTGCAGCATCTCGTGCTGGAAGTGTCCGATGATCCTGAGAGAGTCCACCTCTGGCACCAGGTGTACTGGAGTGTCATAGCTGTACCTGGAGGAGGGTGGGGGGGGGGGGGGGGGGGAGTTGGGAGATTTGAGCTGTGCAGGAAATGTTTCAAGGATTGGTTCACTTTTATGGGAAAATTTGTCATGATCGATCGCCTAATTTCCACAAAACAAGAGTCCGTGCAACATTGCATGATAAATTGCTTCTTCACAGATTGAAACCAAATTTGAATCCAAACACATAATGCATGTTGTTCTACTTTCATGTATCGGAGAAAACCAACTTACTTGACCCAGTCTTTCTGTGGACCGACCATCAGAAGGATGTTCTCCCAGTAACCGACAATAGCTCCAGTCCCACACCTGAATGGATGATAAGGAACATACAGATCATGAACTGATATTCGCAGAAAGTAATGGATTTTGCCATACATTTCTGACCGAACAAGGAAAACATACTAGTTATATATATGTACTTGATTTGTTCAACATATGCCCCTTTCTCGTTGATTTCATTGTGAGTTTCTGGATGAGATTGTTTGAGATTGTTAACACATCATAATTTATTTTCTATCCAATTTTTCTGAGGTCACAGGCATATTTATTGTTGATTTGGAACAAATAGTTTTTCTCCCAATATCACTTTAACAAAGTTATCCATACATGAAGACCAGTTCTATGAGGTCACTCACCACACCAGTTGCTCGGGACGAGTCGGGCACTTAGTGTCAAATTCACAGTAGACTTTCTGAATTATGAATGAAGAGGCATACATGTACTTCAATGTAGAATATTGGAGTTCCGACAAAATATATCTTGAGTAATCAAGAGCTCTTACCTTAAGATCTGATGACCCAATCCACAGCATGCCGGTGTTGGTGAAGAGAGCCAAATACTTATGGTTGAAGGACACAGCCATCTCAATAAACTCCTCCACGTTGCCTGTGATTGGTGGGTTCTAGTAGGAAAGAACATGGTTTGGACAGTTTAGTATAACCAAGGTATTTTGAGGAGTTATTTGGCTCTGTGATCTGTACTTTTTTTCCCCGTGAACACTGTACATTCGTGCAATGTACCTGCCTTGAGTCTTTAAAAACCTTGGTAACTGTCTGGAAGTCTGACCTGTTTCTCGCACTGGCCGGTATAGTCGAGCAGGAAGAGCTCGTTTCCTCTGGCCACCAGAGCGCGACACTGTCTCTCTTGGTTCAGCATCGTCCAGCAGCCAGGAGGGCCATCTATTCCTTTAAAACACACCAACATATAAATTGTGCATTCCATGTGGGAAACATAATTGTACACTTTTGGTTTCCTTTTTTGGTGATCAGGTAAAATTGGTAGCCACGGAGACATACCTGGGACTTCAGCAAGTCTACGGGGTCGCGGGTCCTCTGAGTGTATGTTAGTGATGACAAACACCCTGTAAGCTGAGGTAACCACAGCCACTCCTGTACCATTGAAGCTGTTGAATATCTGACAGTCAATCACCTTCACGTCTTTGGCTTCCTGGGGCAAAAGATACATTTGGTGTAAACAGTAGTGTACATGTGGCTAAATATAAAACACATGTCACTTAAATACTCTAGAACTTGTTTTGTACAGTGAACATATCACAATATGGGAACATTACATGTACCTTCATATATAAAACCTGTCCAAATATAGAGTTCAGACAGGTACTGGATACGATCATATCTACTATTGTACACAAATGAAAGTACTCACACTGCCCATGCTGATGACCTTGAGGAATGTACCAAAGATGTCGTAGACCAGGATAGAGCCATTGTCCTGGACACACAACAGGTGCTCTGTACTCGACCAGCCCATCTTGATCACATTGCCGCTGTTCCACTGGTTAATATTACAGAAAAAGATGACACCCACCGGCATATAGGGTACTGGGTACCAACATATAGGGTATTTATTATTTTAGTTTTAAGATTGAACACCCATGTTGTCTTAACTTGTACATGTATACATGTATACATGTACCTAAAAGTAGATGATATCAGACAGAATACCTACTTTGAAAGCACTGATTTCTTTTCCAGCTGATGAATATATGTAAACAATCGGTGGAATACTGGTAGCGACTTTTAGAAGTTTGCGATCATCTCTCATCAAAGCTGAAGTCGACCATATATCAGAATTATTTACCTTATAAATTTCAAGTTGTGAGAAGAAAACTTATGAAGATACGATATGATGAAATGATATGAAAGAATACTCACCAACTGGCCCTCCATAAGGTGCAGCAGCAACCATGTACTTCTGCAAATCAACCTTCTCGAACCAGTCGAGTGAATACAGCTCATATTTCCTGAAAACAAAGTATAAACACTAAAACAGTTGTCAGGAGAATTAACTGTTAATGGTTTTCAGGCTCGAATTAAGGCTAAATATCAACTTATTTCATTAAATATTTGTTCAGCCATCACCTCCGAACTATAGTGTTGATGCCAGAGCATTTAGCCTTTATTCCAGCGTGTAAATGAGCAGTGCACCTTTAAACTTACATGATCCTTCTACCGTATAGCGCCTATAAAATGTATGTACTGTAAGATACTATGTACCTGAGTGACATGCTATTAGTGTGGTTGATTTTTTGGAGCACATATCGGATAGAGTAGGCAATTTTGATCACCATATTATATTATAGCACAGCCAAGTCATAATATACCCAATTAGCCACATCATTTCCATACGAGCCATCCATCCTAAATTCGCCGCATCCCGAAATTCGCCAACTTGATATTATCAGAACTCAGAAACTGGTTTTGTAGAAAATAAACTAGACGTAAAGGCCTAGAGGCCTTGGGGCATTTCGATACACAACACAATCACAGGTTAACTGTGAATTACTGACAACTCTGCAACCAAAATGATGATGAAGATACATCCATTTCACTCTCAGATGACGGTTTCTGAGATATAAATGAAAATAAACGAGATATGGCCGAAAATGAAAAATGCCGACTCAGCAGAAAAAAAATTTGGCCCAGGGACAAGTTCACCCACTATACCCCTAAGACATGTTTGTCTAGTACCACGAGTCCAAAAATAACATCTTTTTCTTTCAACGACGCATCGTTTCCGAGATAAGGCCAAAAATGAAAAACGCTGACTCAGCAAAAACAATTTGGCCCAGGACCGAGTTCACCCAACATACCCCTAAGACATGCTTGTCTAGTGTCACGAGTCCGAAAATAACGTCCGTTTCGCTCTACAACGCACCCTTTCCGAGATATGGCCGAAAACGAAAAACGCCGACTGAACAAAAAAAAATTTGGCCCAGGGCCAAGTTCACCCAACATACCCCTAAGACAAGTTTGTCTAGTGTGACGAGTCCGAAAATAACGTCCGTTTCGCTCTACAATGCACCGTTCCCGAGATATGGCCGAAAATGAAAAACGCTGACTCGGCAAAAAAAAATTTGGCCCAGAGCCAAGTTCACCCAACATACCCATAAGACATGTTTGCCTAGTGTCACGATTTCGAAAATAACGTCCGTTTCGCTCTACGACGCACCGTTTCCGAGATATGGCCGAAAATGAAAAATGCCGACTCAACAAAAAAAAATTTGGCCCAGGGCCAAGTTCACCCAACATACCCCTAAGGCATGATAGTCTAATGTCACGAGTCCGAAAATAACGTCCGTTTCGCTCTACGATGCACCGTTTCTGAGATATGCAATCAGCCTCAAGGATGACTCACCAAAATTGTTTTCGGCCCGTGGGTCAAAGGTCGTTTGAGGGATTGACCCTATAATCAATAGGGTTCCTCTGTGACACTATATCAACATATATGTCAAGTTTCAGAATGGTAGCACAAGTACTTTTTGAGTTATCATCCGGAAACCATTTGACACAAAATTCATCCTCACGGACTAACCGGACCTCGGAGCCGGCTCCAAAACAATAGGGTTCATCTATGTAATATATGTGATAACTGGTGAAAATTTCTCGAAAGATTCGTCAAGGCGTTCTTGAGTTATCGTCCGGAAACCAAAAAGTGAAAAAAAAAAAATAAATAAAAAAAAAAAAAAAAAAAAAAAAGAAAAAAAAAAAAAATTCTGACAAAACCATAAGGACATTTCGGGCCGAAATGCCCTAATCACTGGAACAAAGATTGGATATCAGAGTCTCGATTGACGATCGAACTTGTTAGTTTCATTTACATTGCAAGCCCTGAAATCCACGTTGGAGAATTTGGGAATGCGGCGAATTTAGGACGGACGGCTCGTGTACTAAAATCTAAAATCCCAAAATTCGCCAACTTGATCATAATGTACGAAATAAGCGGGACCTATTTCACGATAGCAAGAACAGCGTTTCTGGAAAATGGCTTCTCCCATCTGTCACCATGTTAAATGGCTAGTGTACACTAAAATCCCAAAATTCGCCAACTTGATCATAATGTACGAAATAAGCGGGACCTAGCCCCAAAAGTGGCTCTTCAACCTGGTGATCGATATGGGCGGTTGATGGAGCCACATGACACCCTTGGTTAGAAATCGGAAATCACAAGTCTTCATCCGTGTGGCTCTAAAATCAGCAATGTGACATTTCACAAAATGATTATTTTGTTTCCTTGACAACTTCTGAAGAGTGTGGCACAGTTTGAGAGTGCCTGTAATCGTTCTTCATGTGATATAAATATATTTATATTTTTCAGTGCTACAGTCCGAGAGACTAGAATTCAAGCAAAGATGGATGGGTTGATGCGTTAAAAGATGTAAATACAAAACGAAGAACGATTATAGATAACCCAAACTGTGCCACACTCTTCAGAAGTTGTCAAGGAAACAAAATAAACCATTCATGAGTTGCCACACCAATTAGCTTAGAGCCACACAGATGAAGACTTGTGATTTCAGATTTCTAGCCAAGGGTGTCATGTGGCTCCATCAACCGCCCATATCGATCAACAGGTTGAAGAGCCACTTTTTGGGCTAAGCGGGACCTATTTCACGATAAGGCCATGTAAGCCGAAGTTTGGGCAAAAGCACCTAAGGGTTATTTGAAGTATGCTTCAACAACATGCGCGTTAATAGGATGCAACGGTAATAGGCCTTGACCATATCATTTCACGCCACGGGCATAAAATCGCATGAGCGATAATAGGAGTATTTAACACAATTCAACGGGATTGCGTTATCTCTCAGGAGTCTTTAAAATCAAAGATCGTGAATTTTTCAAAAACAGTTGATAATGTTTCGAACACATGTAAATAAATAAACACACAAGCAACAAACCTGTAGAAAACTTCCCCCAAAGGACTCCAATCCGCTGTCACTGCCATTTTGGCAGGTCATGTGACACTAATGAGATACACGGAGATCATTCCCTACTCATGTCCGAAAGTCGGTTGATTTACGAGCGCTCGAAATGTGTATACTAGAAGTCATAAATTTATGGCGATCTGAGATTACCTTGAAATTGAATTTCAATCACCTCGAAATGTTTTTCTCCTATTTTTTTTTTCAAAACGACTATTTTTGGAACTCGGCAGTTATTTCCTGAAAATATTGTCACTTTACTCTTTTTCAATCAGCGCATTGGATTCGCCATGGGTGATGGGAATCCTGTGACATGTATAATTTTTTTTTTGCCTTTCACTGGTCTGAGCCTACACCTAGCAGCCATTTAGATTTTTAGGGACGGATTGGTTCGCATTTCAAAATTTTCTTGAATTCGACCTTCAATTAAGGTAGTTCACTCAAACCGGTGAGGGGAGGGGGTCAAAGAGTTTTTCAAAATAAATGACTGTATTAACAAAATCTAGAGCTTCAAAATGACACATTTAATAGGGTAACTGATCAGCATCCTAAAACTGAAAAGAAAATAGGGGGTCACCGTATCCGTTCTCAAGATGCAAAACGGATGGCAAAGATGGAAAACAAGATGCAAGATGAGAATATGAGCAAAAAAATGTGTAAAAATATCATAAATTAAGTCATTTTAGTAAATGTTTGATTTTTGATCGTATATATCGAGGAAACCATCACGGTGACCCCCTATTTTCTTTTCAGTATTAGAATGCTGATCAGTTACTCTATAAAATATGTTATTTTGAAGAGATAATATTCCAGATATAACTTTTAAATTATGACTTTTCATTACCCTTATGTTTGTAGCGGACTACGTTAATGACTTTGAAACACACCGAAACACCCAAAATTGAACTTCAAAAATCAACATGGTGATAGCGATATAGGACTTGGAGATAACCTTGATTAACCAAAATAATGTACTCAGTAGAATTAACCTACAGCAAGTTATAATATCTATACATTCATGGCCACACTGCTCCCTCTTTTTTGCAGCACCTTAACTTGTGATCGATATGTTTCGGGCTGGTCCCATGCATTGATCAGCTACAATAGGCGGAGTTTGTCAGACCTCCTGCGTGTGGCCTCGGGGAGTTTTGTGTGTCCGACTACTTCACCTGCCACTCAAGTGGCACCAACGTGCTGACTGTTTACATAATAATGTTATCGGTAAATGATTGAACACATATAGACATCGGCATAGGCCTACATATAAGAATAAATGTGTTGTCAATTGTTTGGAAATAGATCAATCACAATAAATGAGTTGATTGAAGTACATATAATGTAGGTGTGTGGCACAGTTAAACATGTAGTGATTTTTTTTTTTAGAAAAATGCGCATGTCGTCAGAAACATTTGAAAGTTCTTATTTAGCAACCCAGAGGTTTGATATAAGTCATAAATATATGATCTGCTAGTATATTGACGAAATTCGTGAAAATGGAATATAGGCCTACCTATTGCTAATTTACACACGTGTGCAAAAACTATATTTAGCGTGATTGATGTTATTATGCTGTCAATATCACATAACAATGGGTATGTTTGACTAGCCCCGAGGGTTAAGACGGTCCCAGCTATTGATTGGAACCGGCAAGGGTCATCAGCACAGTGAATGTCGAGCCCGTGTTTGGGTGTCGCCAAGGCGTCACCAGTCAGAGCAGCTAATCTACCAGATTACATTCGACGTGCTTGGATCATTATGTTAATACCAAAGTCCAGAAACAGAGGGAATTAATTGCATCGCCAGTTCGACCAAAGGTTCACAAGCCATGATGACTCGGTTGAACTGATTTCATCAATACTGGTCTGCGATTACTATTATTTCCATCTACGTGTAGGGCCTCTAACGTCAGTGCGATATATCAGAGTCGATGATATCTTCACCACGCGAGTGGCCTTGTGGGTTTATTGCATGTAGTAAAAGAAAATTGATCTTGGGCAAAAAATCTCAAAATGTCATCAGAAACGAGAGAACAGGATGACACAAGAGACTCATATGATGCACAAGATCAAGAACAAGAAACTCGAGACGTGGATAAAAATGAAGAGGACGGTGCAACGACAGAAGATGATGCCTTAAACGATACAAACAAAAAGGAAGAATCAGAGCCAGAGACTGAAGAGGGAGCAGATGAAAGCAGAACTGGAGATGATGATGAAAGAGGATCATCTGATGAAGAATCAGCGATAATTGAAGGACAACAGGATTATCGAACAGATGACCAAGTAGACGAAACTACAGGGCAATCTGAACAAGATGACGAGACGTCAGTTAGAGACGGACAAACGGACGACGACGACGATGGCAATGAGGAAGGTGAAAAACAAGACACGGAATACGACATCAGCAGAGAAGATGGTGGTGAAAGAGAAAAGGCTGATGAGCGTGTAGAATATACACAAATACAAGCTGGCAATGCAGAGGACGATGAGATATGTGCACAACAACAAGAAGCTCCAGATACAGAGGACGATGAAGATTGTAAACATCAATTGTTTGGAGATGAAAATGCAGAAGATGGAGAATATACACAACAAGCTGAGAATGCAGAGGAAGATGAGGGATATCCACAACAACATTCTGAAGAGAATGACGATGGTAATAAGAGTGATGGATATGAACAAGATCGAAATGACGAGAGCACTAATGGAGATGCCACCCAGGCTGGCAGTGAAAGGGGTTCTCCGGATGTTCTGGTTCGTGGATCAGTCCACCACGTTGATCCAGAAGTGCAAGTACACGTGGATACAATCTCGGATAGTTCCCATCCACTGGACGAGAGAATGCGTGTGTCTTGTAGTTGGCTCGAGGGGGAGACCCAACTCCTCAAGAAGACCCACTTTAAGGATTACAGCGGTGTGGAAAACCTCAGGTCCATGGTGTCAGCTGGGGATATGATGCTCTCTGATTATCAGGAGGCCATGGATAGCCAACACCAGCAGATGGAGAGATTGCGCCGCTCTCTTGCAAACCTATCAGCAACCATTGACAGCAAGCTGGCAACAGAGGGAGTAATCTCCTGGCTGGATGGGCCCAAGGCACAGCTTTCTGGTAAGGGTTTGTGTTCTGAAATGCGATAATCCTGATTTATTTGTTGTAGTAAGAGGCACATGCAAATCGTACTCAATAGTTAATTCTTTAGTCATAAGGAGGATACGCTTCGATTGCAAAAGTCAAAAGTGCCGATGTAACCTACATGGTTAGCATTGAGAATTGCACGAGAATTGTTGGATTGGTGATACCTGTTCTCGTGGACATGTCCTTTTGCTGGTACCCATCTACGCATGCAATGTAGTTCTCTGCCGTCGTACAGATGCGAGTGGCGTTGCGGAGGAGAAGCGAGTTGTTGCAGAGGCGGCGGAGGCTCGGTCCCGGGCGGCCGTGGTGCATAGAGATCTGGCTCGGGCCGAAGAACGAGTGTGCACCCTGGCTGAAGAGGCAGCCCTCGCCAGGGAGGAGGCCAGGAAGGCCACGGAGACCGCAAGGTCAGGGGATTGTAATTAGGATGACTTCACAGTAGCTTCTAAAATATTAAGCTGGACTTCGGGTCATATGCTCGCATCTCCAGGATCTTATTCTGTTGAAAAAAAGTCATCGATGCATGACGTTCTATAGTCAAAGCTTCCCAATCCTGCGTTCAAAATAATTCAGAGGGTGGGTGAACTTACGTAGTATGATCCTGTTCAAATTTGCTCAGAGCTGCAGCAAAAGAGGCAGAGCGAGCCAGAATCGCCGCCCAAGAGAAGAAGCGTGCCGAAGAGGAGGCAAGGAGGAAGGCTGAGGAGGAGAGACGTCAGAAGGAGGAGCAGGAGCGCAGGAGGAGGGAAGAGGAAGAGCGGCGCAGGAGGGAGGCCGAGATGGAAGACGGGTCTCCGGAGGAACAAGAGAGAATTAGACAGGAAAGAGAACGGAAAGATCCCAAAAACTGGCCTCACTTCATGTGAGTCCATCCCGAGAATGTTGGCCTCGATATAGGTCATCTCCAATCATAATTAATGGTTTTAAAATCAAACATACACACTCTGCAAATGTCTGTGTGTATGTCTAGTTTTGGTAAAATTGACTGAAGTACGATGTTCACAAACACACAGATATTCCGTGGACGGGGGTGACCTGAACATTCCTGTTGGCGGGATACTGCGGGCACTGCCGGGGACCTTGGACCGGGAGGAGGTGACTGTGACCACACTGGACCAGCGCACCTGTCCAGTGGATCTCAGCCAAAACGAGGAGCTCGTCAGCCACATTGTCCACATGGAACAATGCGCAGACTTCAAGGTGAATATCACATGATGGTGATCAATGTCCAACAGAATCAACTCAATCAGCCTAGCGTTATACAGTGATATTGTTTCTTTCAATATTCATTGAAACGGGTTCAAAGCAAGAGTTAATTGCATGAAATCTCTAATATTACATGTAATATCCGACACACGCATGCATACAGATTACAGAGCCGTTGTCGCTAGCCATTCCGCACTGCGCCCCTAGAAACGTCCCCAGCCGTGAGCTGGTCGTCAAGGAGCGAGTCTCGGGCCGGGAGTGGCGGGAAAGGGAAACCAGGGACGTACAGTTCGACGATGTCAAGGTAACAGTTGTCGTAAGGGAACTGAAAACATGCATAAATATACATGTATTGCACAATTGCACAATCCATAACAACATGCTTATTCGTCATGTTCATTTAATTCAAGATGCCTATTCATTTTGTTTCTAAAATGTTTTTTTTGGCACATCATGTACACGTAGAACCAGTTTGGGAAGGTCGATCGGATGTCTATACCGATTAGGCATGGCTATGATCAGTGTTCAGTAGTACATGTGCTTTGAGGATCTAACAAAGAATTGTTCAAACAAATAAATACGTCTATGTTTGTTTAAATGCCATCAGCCCGAGTGGATGAAAATCCGCATGTCCTATCGATTTCAATGAAAAATATCTTTCACGATACATTGTTTACATTTACCTACACTGAGTAAATATGAGCAATAACGTGGTCCATACAAAGAAATTGTTATGTCATCACCACAGATACATGTACATGTATAACAGTTCGTCGGAGCATGAATCTGACATTGATCTTGACACTGTGTAAAAGCTGGGTGCCTGACAATCGACTATTTTATCGGGGTGCTGGTTGTACATAGTTAGGCCTAGACAGGTTTTGATAAATACACGGCTTTCTCATCAGTTTTCCTTAGCCGATTTCGATATTTCTACGTACGAAATAGTCCCAATGATTAGCTGTCCAATATGGCAATTTCGTACAATTTTCGTATGAGAACGCCACTCATCCACTTGCCATTAAACTTCCTCCAGGAATACAAGTTCGTGGAGCTCCGATTGACGCAGGCCACGGCGACGGTAGCCGTGGTAACGCGACCCCGAAGGGAGACCTTGACGGTGACTCGTAGGTCCGGAAAGCTCGTCCCTAATGTCGACCCCAGAATCTGCTTCGTCTTCAGACCCGTCACCTTCAAGTCACCCACCAACATGAAAGTTGAGGTTAGGCTCCACGGAATACCGCCCGAAGCACCAGACAAAAAGAAAATTCTAAATAAAGTATTATAACACTCTGGAATTATGTGGGCCTACAACTGAATTACAAGAACGCAAACTTCTGCAGTGAAATATTAGTAGATCATGAAATATTTAAGATTGATTCAACATAATCAGGGCCATAATCTAGTCAACCTACTGGTCTCAGCCAATCCAGGTAAATGTAGCCCAATATGTGTATAGTGTTGAGAAGGGATTGAACTACACTCCAGATCCAGCCGGTTGACCTCACAACAGTATCGGACGTTAAGTACCGTAAGCCCGTTCACTGCGAGCACCTTCTAGCTAGCAGTCCTATCGTCCAGTTCTTATTGCCTGGCAACCGTCTCCCCAAGCCCATGGTCGTCAACGTTCCCGTCCCGCCCAACCCCAACAAATTGCGGCGGCCCCAGACATCGGTGGGTGACCGGGGAGACAAGTCAGGCAGGAAACCCCCGGCCTCCAGACCCATGTCCGCCATCATGGCCTCTTACAAGAAAGAAGGTAAGCGATGAATAGTGCTGCTAGTGTGTCAGAATAACCGCCACCACCTATTTGTATGTTAGGAAAGGGCCAATGATGGGGATACCAGAGTTTGTGTTACCTATCCAACTAATTGTCCACCCAGTGTTTTACTGATAGCATATACATAATGGCCTAATAATGTGCTATCAAAACCCCATGACTCTACATGTACTGTTTTGTACACTTGGAACAATAAACCGTCTCATTGCCAATCCTGTCTCTAGACGAGGCTGAAGACAGTCTGTACCTGCTGACCAAGTCCCCAGACGAAGGCTGGATGTCGGTCTCAAACGTGCCTCTCATACAGTCCAAGGGCAAAGACATCGTCTCTATGGAGCTCTGCAAACCTATCGGCAGGTGCGCTTGAACTACCCATTACTACCCATTACGATGAATAAATGTATTTTCATTTAGCTTTTTTCTGATAAACCGAGTCTAAGCCTACAGTATGGAATGTCATTGGAGAATGTAGAAATCTCCGTGGTGCCTACCTGGAGGCATCAAGACTACATCGTCAGTACAAAGCCCTCTATCCCCTAGGTTCGTGATCCTGCGGACGACGACGGCAGCTGGGGCCCGTGACGCCGAGAAGATGGCCGGGTGTCTGGATGACTCGATCAAGGAGCGCATGGTACAGGTGCTCCTGCGTCAGAAGACGGACGACCCTCACGTCATCACCCTCCACTGTGTGCCCGTCCAGCGGTCTGAGCGCTTCCAGCGTAAACTCACAGAGGACGGGTGAGAAGATCTAATAGCTATGCTCGAGTACCAAACATACCATATACCCGTGTTGTCTTGTCTCCACCTTGTGGAACACGGTATATCAGATTAAATGACTGACGATCGTGAGAGAGTGTAGCTATGCCCATGGCCTTCATACATTGTACATATGAGGTGGTTTAAGGAAAGGGTGCACTTAGTAGTAATTCGTAACTCATATAAGAGTCATTCTCATGTCTAATTCCTACATTTAAGGACACACATCATGAACATGTATCTCTAACAGGTACGAGCAAGGCCCAGCCCCCAGTGATGACCTCATCATCCATGAGGGTCAGAAGATGGCGGTCAAATTCCGTGGGAACTTGCAGGAAACTGACTCTGACCGGGACCAGTCCAAGCCCATGGAGTTCGTCTTCAACTCCCACATAGGCACGAGTCTCGACTTCCGCGTCGACATCATCGACAAGTTCGCACAGAAAAGTCTGGACTCGTACCGCGGCTTTACGCAGATTTTCAAAAAGAATTTGGTGCCGAATCCTGACGGAGCCGAGAACAACTTGGAGACAGGAGAACTTGAGGAATGGACCGAAGAGGAGTCGTTAATGTGTGAACTTCTTGTCAGCTTACCAAAGGTAGTGTACATCGCTGGCATGATGAAATCCATACTAGTATCTCATTGAGCTCTTTTTCATAGAACATTAGCCTCCGGAAACACGTACACATGTAGGCCTACCGGCACCAACTGCTAGGATCAACGATGATCACGCCGTACATGTATGTGACGATGTCTATTCTCGTTTCACAGCCTGAACCCGAGTCACCAAAACCGATAGTTGTCAGAACCCCAGTCATGTTCAAATGTGAAGGTAGCAAAAACGATCGTTACATTGCTAGTACTGAACAACTTTCCACATAGATTATCAAAAAATATGCTCCAATATGTATTATTAGAATGCTGTATGTATATCAATCTGTTGTGTCAATCTCCCTTTGAGCAGATATCTTGGACAACGACTACCTGAAGCAGATATCGTGTGCTCTGGGGGAGGAATGGAAGATTGTGGCACAACAGCTGGGGGTCCGGCGGATGCGCATCCAGGCAATAATGCGCAATAACGTGACGCGTAACAACGAGGCAGTAGTTTATGAGATGCTGCAGACTTGGGCCAAGCGAATTCCTCGCTCCATTAACAAGGTACACCGTGGAATCCTGATTGGTAATTTATAAGTGGAAAAAAGTTTTGGGCTTTTTCAATCAGTCGTACTAGTTGCTATGGAACGTTATCCCACTATGATATACCGGTATGTGCATAAAAAATACCGAAATCGGTTAAGGAATGCAGCACTAGGATGTGGCGGTGCGAGGATCACAAATCTACAGTATCCACCGAACTTTGTTCGCGGGGATGCATACATGTATGAGTTCTCCTTACAGGACATTTTGATGTATATATGTTATCATGCTATCGAAATGATGCTGCAAATATTTTTAGTTTGGCCAGAAGATATCGTATTGTCAGTGTGGTTAACATGGTTAATATCCATGTTAAACCAATATTGATGTCGACCGATCTGGCAGCGTACCTAAACAAATGCATTGTATTTTGGCACCAACTTACAACTCATTCACATGCGGCCAAACAAGCAAAAAAATCTCCATATCTGGTCTACATGCTACTGTAATCAGCAACTCTCCAAGTTTGACCCTCAAAAGATAGTATTGTTCGATCTCTTAGCGCGCATATGTATGGTAACTTCAAACCAGACATATACCCTGTACATTCTCTAGAAATTGGTCTATCAAATAGGCCTACACCAAACAGTGATTATATCCACATTAATCCGAGAAGCAAAATTAATCTTGAAAATCGTGCTTGACAAAGTTTCGAGTAAGGCAAAATTTCAACTCATCCATTATTATGATTATTGTGGCAACAAAAACAAAATTTGTACATCCAAACCATTGGTGTATACAGTGTTTTCAGATAGGTTTAAAAATACAATCGACGTAGAAATGTCACAAACATTAACTGTGGACACGATCATGCTTGCATTCCAATATATATATGCACATATATATTGTAAAGTTATTGACTATCGTCCGCTCTTCGGGATCCTCGAGGATAGTCCTCTCACCAACGAGTCCTTGCGGACGCGCATCCGCTATTCCGGATCCTTGCGGCGGCGCCGCTCACCGGAGGTCGCTGCGGACACGGTAACCACTCTAGCATTAACGGTAACCAGGTAACAGCCCACCCGACACTCCCAGGCCTACGGACACCGTTCAGACACTGGTTCATCACCACGGTGTTAACTGGAGGGGCCTGGCGAGCCGCGGTCTGCCTCGGGGACGGAACCCCATACAGTCCGACATGCTGGCCAGAGCCTATGTCACACGTCCCGGGAAGGGAGAGAACTGGCGATCCACAGGGCTTGCGCCCCCGAGTCAGCAACTTGTCTCTCCCAGCCCGGGCCTCCCCATGGAAATCGTCCCCAGGGCTCTAGGAGCCCACTACTCTTGACCAGGGAACGCAAAGCTCATGGCGAGCCTTGCGCGCGTCCCGTTCACTCTCTCTCGGACAATCTCCTTGATCGAGTAGCTTCCAGTGTATATATAATACACCACAAGCTGTAGGACGCACGCGAGGTATAATCAAACCATTGTTATAGTTTACTGGAGCGTAAATTACAATGCGTTGCCGTGGCAACGCACGCTCGAACGGAGCGTGTCAAAAACAAGGCCAAGAACGAAAAGGCCACATAAATGGCATGTATGTTTACAATCACCTGCCGCGTGCTTAGGGCAAAATCGCCACATTACCCCCTTCTTACAATGTTGGTCCCCAACATGTTCCGCCCGCGCCCAAAACAGCCAAAACCCAACGAAGGCTTCGCATGGCGGGGTCCGGAAGAAGGCAAGATGGCAACACCCGGAAGTCACGGCGCAAAACTAGGACTTTAAGAGTCCCTTTTGGAAGAATGGGGAACTACCCCCGGACTTACGGAGTAAACTATAACGCGCTTTGTAATTTTGACTAAACCCTCATAAACAAGCTAAAATTTTGACCGAGGTGGTCCAAAACCGTGTGATGACCTTGGAAGGTCATCCGTTATAAAAGGACGGTGTGTCGAGTCTTTGGAATATCTTTAAGGTTAAACTTTAAATTTAGAAATTTTGTAAAACGACACACACCGAGTGATCAAAAGTGATAGTACCTCTAAAAATGTTGCCGACCGCCCTGCCGGCCGGCTCCTCAGATCCGCAGAACGGGTCTGAGGCAGGGCGGAGCCGCGGGAGCGACTCCGGCACGCCGCCGCACAAGTGCGGTGACGAGGCTAGCACCCTAGCCTTCCTCTGTCGTCATCGGCTCCTCATCCGTGCCGCCTGTCTTGGGGTCTGGCGGCGGTGACGGGTCCCTACGCCGCGGAAGCAGCGGAGCCGGCATGGAGAAAGCCGGCTGCACGGGCGGATGAGGCAGGCCCGGTGGCGCTTGCAGGGGCTTATGCGGTGAGCCCTGCAATCCAAGTCCTGACGGAGCCATCACGACGGAGGCCGGTAGAGACGTAGCGCCGAGGTCTGCAATGGCGCGGAACATCTCTACCGTATCGCGGGTGCGCTGAGGACCGGCCGTGCGTTCTCCCCACACCTGGACTAGGTATGGGTAGATGGCCAGCTCCAAAGCAGCATCCGCCCGCTGGAGAGCCGCCTGGTTCAGAACGGACGACTCGGGGTCATCAACGCCCTGGAATAGGCGAGTTAGGCTCATTCTCAGCCTCCAGGTGCTCCATCCTAGCGGTTACCTCTGGGGCGGGGCGGATGCCCCGGACTGCTCGGCAAGAGCGGCGGTTCGACCCTGGTCGAACGCGCGCCGCTCAATGACGGCCGACAAAGTCCGGTAGCTCTCTAGGCTCTGCCGGGTGCCTTCCATGAGGCCCTGATCGTATCCAAGGTCGCATGCAACACGGGAGGCCTCGGCGCGGCACCGGCTGAACCGGTCCAGAGAGCTGTCCATCTCTGCCACGAGGTACTCCGCCGCTCGGGTGAGCCGACCGTGCTGGGGGTGATCCCAGGGGTGCTCCTCTCGAGCGCGGACCAACGCGGCCACACCTGCGGACCCCAAGTCACAAATGGCTCGGGGCACTGGCAGGTTCACCAACGCTGGGTCACCGGGGATCCGGTCCAAACCATCGCGACGATGGTCGACCGCCTGGCCTACAGACTCGCGAAAAGTCTCGTAGACACTGGCGGTCGTGGGACCGAGCCTCCGGCGTACGTCCGCCGTGGCGTCGAGGGGATCCAGGTCCAGGGAGGCGGTGCTTTGCCATCCCGCGGACGTCCCCTCAACTACCAACGAGGACGCGGACGCCGACCTCGAGAGAGGTACCGCACGTCCGCTACTGCTCGCAACCGAGGGAGTCACACGTGGGGTCCTTGGCCGGACCGCCGACGTGGTACTCGAGGAGGCGGAGGTGTCTGCCACCACCCGTCCCTCAGACGGACCCGCGGGTACCGTCACCTCGAGCAAGCCCGGGAAATCCTCCTGAGTCAGCGCACCCGGGGACTGCAGGGGCGTCGTCCCGGCCGGAGTTGACGAACCCTTCCCCTGAGTCCTTGGCGGGGGGCGCGGCTTAGGAGAAGCCACTCGTGTCTTGGCCGCGATCTGCGGCATCTCCGACACGACCATGGTCACCCGGTGCCGTTCTTCCACTGCCTGGGTTGCCGGTGGTTGACGGACAGCCTCTGCTGCTGTCCGGGCGGCTTCCGCCGCCTGGTACTCCGCCGGAGTCTGGCCCATTGAAGCCATCAGGCGAGCTGTGTAGCTCGAGCCCGCGGACACAACGCCAGACTCTTTCCAGGCATGGTCCATGATGCGCTGTGCAAAGCGCCACGGACCCCAGTGGAAAAACCGGTTCTTCACCGTTCCTGACGTAGTCATGAACGATGCCACCCTTGGTGGAATGTATCCATAATTGAATACAGGCCCCGCTTCATCACCAACGGTGTGAAGTCCCTCACCGCGGTGTGCACCCGCGCGGTGAGTGTTCAAGGCCTCCAAACTGGGAAAATATCGCTGATGAGGCCTACTTGAGTAACACCTCTTGCACACGAACATTTTCATCCAGGGGTAGTGGTACCCCGCAACATGTCGACTCAGGTGGTCGTAGGAAGGATACCTACGATCCCGGTTGAGTGCTTGATGCGGGTCCTCATACCCGTTCAGGGATTCCGGACAGAGGAGGCATGTTACCCCGTCCTCTGTCTCGGGCGGCAGCCCGACACGCTCCTCGTCCGTGAGTGGACGAGGCCGTGTAAAAGGCGTGTCGGCCGCCGCACCGGCGTCCGCTGTGCGGCGCCCCTGCGGATCCCTGCCATAACGCGGGAGGAACATGTGTCCCTGACGGACTCCAGGGAGTTCGGGGCCCATCTCGGCCCGCAGCCTCTGGATAGAGGGCTGCTCCGAGGACGGCCGCTTCTTCTTGGCCGCCCCCGAACGATTCTCCGACCTGGATTGTCGGAGCACACTCTTCCCGCGTTGGGGCGCGGTCCTTTGCTGCGACTCAACAAAAGCCCGCCGTCCCGATTCCAGTGCGGCGTCAGACAGGTGGACCCCGTCTTGCTCCGCGCGCTTCCAGAGGAGTTCTAAACGCAGATCTCCTTCCTTCGGCACGGGACGCCCCCGATCCACTGGACAGGACCCCACCTCCGCAACTCCGGTAGGTCTTTTATTACCGGAGGAAGAAGAGGAGGAGGTTCCTTTCGGTGCCTGGATAGGCACCCGCTTGCTGGAACCTCCTGCGCCCTGGCCGGATCCTTCGGAGGCGCCGCCCGCACCAGATCCCGAGGGATTAGGCGCCTTGGCGTCTCCGGGTCAGTCCTTCGGACTGTGATCCGGGTTTAGGCGGGGGACCGCCAGACTTCTTTTTCCGGTGGGTCCGCTTCTTCTTCTTCTTCTTCGGAGGCGAGGAGACCGGGTCCGGGTCGGATCCGGTCTCAGATTGCCCGCGGTTGGAGGCCTCCAGCGCCTGCTGGGCTCTCCACTGCTTCTGGGCAATCTCTCGGGCTCGACGGCGAGTACGCCTAGAGACGGGCGATGTAAACCTGTCATCTTTGTTCTCGGTCTCCTTCGAGCCAGACTCCTGTTCCTGGGCCGGAGGCTGGGATGCGGCTTCCTCAGCCGCGTCAACCTGCTCCGCCCAAGTCCCAGGGGCCTTCTGGTCATGCGGACCAGACTCCGCAGGTGCGGACACCGAGGAGTTCTCGGCGGAACCGGTGTCCGGACGGCTACGGCCATCCGGACGGGTTTCCGCACGAGTACTCTCATCCAGCCCCAGAGACGCAAGCATCTCCGCGGGCGGATGCAACTCAATGTCGACACGAGCAGGTCCCGCACCACCGCAGTCCATCATCTCTTCCATGCGAGGAAAAGGCGACGGATTCAAGAGTTGCTCGGCGCCTAACGTGGCCGAGTCACTCTCTGCGGGGCGGTCCTCCGCGACCTCGCTCTCGGACTCGGTCCCTGTACCGGAACCAGAGCCGGAGCTGGATTCCGCAGAATCCACATCCTCGCCTTCGGAGACGACCTCGCGGTCATCATCCTCAGGCCTAGCTAGGGGTCTCGATTACACGTTAGTGCGCTCCAGAGACCCGTCCTGCCTCCCTACATCATCACCCCAACCGTCACTAGACTCGGACATATCAAGCGCTCTAAACGCTACAAACACTGGGAGTCAGATCCGCAGATCCGTCTCCACCAGTGCCGAGCGCTTGAATGACCAGTAAGTGTCGAGTTACATCGATTAAAGGCATCAAGTGTTGGCAGTTATACTGCACACGCATCGTATGACGCGTTCCCGTGGAAACGTCTGTCCACTGCATCTTCCAGATCGACAGACAAAAGAACGTTTTACACTATCACATTCACATACACGCATCTCCCCCCCCCCCCCCCCCCCCCCCGGTGACTCCTATCGTTCCATGTATACGGGTGGCTTATGTACACAAGCCATCCCGGGGGAACCCGCTAAAATACTACAGTAATCAACAGCAGTCATTAGCAATAGCTTTCGCACTGGCGATCAATGACGTGAAGTTAATCACCCTCGCAGGTTAAAGATTGTATACAATGTATCAAATTAAAGCCAAACTACTTGTGGGTGTTACGATTATGTCACCCCATCAGCAGCGATAAATAAAAATTTAACACCGCCCAAGCAGCAATGGAAATAAATCCACCACCACTTGCATGCTTTTCATAGATCACGGCATACAGTCTTTGATACAATGTATACAATCTCCTACACCCCTCTTGCGAAAGCAGAAATCTCCCGATTTCTTACTCTCTATTGCACCAAGGAAAAGAGATATATCACTAAACTTTCTCATATGTTTGGTAAATGAGTAGGAATAGCATTTACACGGGAACACGCGCACACTTGTGGCTTATAATCCTCCCATAAATGATAAATGAGATGGAAAATAAACAAAATCACTCCCCATAGCCGCTGGCACGCTTACAAGGCGATCGGACATACCCATGACGTCCGGACCGACAATCGGGCGCCCTATGGGCGTTAGCTAAACGCCCACTAGCAACCCCGACGTACAGCCCGGCCGCGGAGCGGTGCCCGGTCCAGCCCAGAGCCTCCTCAAACGACTACCGGAGCGCGGAGCCAATAGATTAGACGCGGAGCCGGCATGGGCCATAACCTCAATGGTTAGAGGGCGAACCCTTCATACCGGCGCCCAATCTAGAGGCGCCCAAAGATGATGAAGCCGGCGGACATCCGGAGCTGCCCGCGGATGGAGTCCAGGCCTGACGCCTACCATAGAACGGCGTATTGCCCTTATCCAATGAATATGAAATTGGAATTAAAAGCCACCACAAGTGTTGCGCATGTAATATACGACCCCCTTCTTAGAAGGAGGCCGGGGTTCCGGTCATTCCGGCCGGACCGCGTATTGTAAGGTACGATCCGGACGAGAATGAGCCTCGCCCGCTACCGCGGCTGGTCCGCACACGCGGACTTAACAACCGCTCCATTATCATAATGGATAGTCGGTTTCCTGCCATAAGAAACCTTACTTACTATAACCTTAATTATAGTAATGGCTCACGGGGGATAACTACACCGAAGTGCGTCATCTTAAAGCGTCGCGGACGCCAGACGAGTCACGCGGACGAACCGTGGACCTCAGTCCTCACGTGCGGACACTATCCCCGCGTCCAGAGCCAGTTCCCCAAATCCGTGGGAAGGCGCTTCTCCCGTAGCGGACCTAAATCCCAACCTCAGTCTGGCCACTTAAGAGGCTGTTCCGGGACCAGGGGCGTCCGGCAAATCCACAAAAGTCGTCCGGCCAGCGTAGCCGCTGTGTTAACTACGCCGGACTACAGGCGAACTGATGCGGATGAGGCTGCCGCACGTCCCTAGCGCTGAAAACTACGGGAGGGCGGATGCGGAGCGGCGGCGTTACGACGTGAAAGTCTCCGCGGACCTCAACTCCGAAGATAGCCACAAAGTAGCCACCCGCGGAGGTAAGTCGTGCGGACTCGCACGGAACGACCTAAAACCCGTCCTTGGTGTGATAGACGGGTACCGCAGACGCATCCGCATGGGCGGAAGGTTATTCCCACCCATATCGGGCTGGCACACGTGGTTTCCGGCGTGGCCGCCCGTCATCCGCAGGTACTGGAGGGAGTGGGGGTACCTGCGGATCGCCGTCATCCGGCTGATAGCCACCCAGTCCATTATCTGACGGGTCAGAGAGGTCCGGGAGGCCCACCATACGGCGCACACGCTCGTCCGGAGTCCGCGGATGCTGACCGGACGGATCCCATACGGGAGCATCATCCAGTTCCGCATCTTGAACGAGCGGATCCATGACAAGCGGGCCCTCGTACTTCTTCAGATTATCGATATGGACAACCAGAACCCTGTCCGGATCGGAATCCCTCCGGATCCGGTAGTCCACATCTGTCACCTGTTTCAGTACCGTAAACGGGCCTATCCACGGCTTAGCAAATTTATTACCTTGCTTAAGCGGCGGATAATAGTAGCGCACCTTGTCGCCTTCCGCAAAAGCTGGCCTACCCTTAGCATGGGCGTCATAGCCTCGCTTCTGCCGGATGGCAGACTTGTCCAGGCACGCGCGCGCCAAAATCATGGGCATTCGCCAGGGCGCGGCGAATCCACTCCACGTACTCCGGACCGCACTGGGGTACTGCGCCGGTCTCTGCCGCAGTTGGATACATAATATCCACGGGCAAATTTAGCTCCCGGCCGTACAACATCGCGTGCGGAGTAACTCCGGTCGAAGAGTGGACCGACGACCTGTACGCCATTAAGACATACGGGAGGTGGTCATCCCAATCATTCGCACGATCGTTCACAAAGGCCGCCAGCATATTGAGGACCGATCGATTAAAGCGTTCGACCTGGCCATCAGACTGGGGCCTGTAGGGGGTGGTCCGCACCTTGGTACTGCCTAGCATCTGTGCTAGGTTTCGGAACAGGTTGCTCTCAAATTGCGTGCCCTGATCCGAATGTACCTGTTTAGGTACCCCATGGTACACCACCCATCTATTTACCAGCAACCGAGCTACCTCGTCCGCAGTCTGGCGGCGCAGTGGGTAGGCGTCGGTGTATTTGGTAAAATAGTCGGAAATCACCAGGATGTACCGGAAACCGCGCGGGGTGACCCGGTGGGTATCCAGTATATCCAAAGCTATCCGATCGAACGGCGCGCCCGCCTTAACCGTGGTTAAGGGGTGGTGGCCAGGAGTCGGAACTCCTTTGCGAGCTTGACACCGAGGGCAGGCTGCGCACCACCGTTGCACGTCCAAGCCGCTACCAGGCCAATGAAAGCGCTGTTGTAGCCTATGGACGGTCCTCCGGATTCCCAAGTGGCCGGTCACCCGGAGGTCATGCATCTGGTGGAGTAATTCTTTCCGCAGCTCCGCCGGAAGCACCAACCGCCATATTGGAGGCAGTGGAGTCGGTGGCTCATAGCGCCGGTACAAGAGGCCATCCCTCAAGGAGAGTCTTTCCCACTGGGATACTAGAGACAAAGTCTCCTCCCTGTAGGTCTTCCGCTCATCCTTAGAGGGCTTCTGGCCGGCCTCGAGGGCCGTTATAACCGGTGCCAGAGCACTGTCAGCTCTCTGCGTCGCAGCTATCTGCGCCGGAGAGTAGCCACCCAAGTAATTAGGCTCCTCATCCGTCGCGTCCGGCTGCGCCGCAGCGGCCATCACCACTGGGGGCAAGGACCGCTCATACTCAGACTCTCCAGAGGACGAGGGTACCCACGAGGAGTACACCGCCGGACTCGAGGAGGACTCGCTGGAGCTGAGCCGCACCTCTGCTTCATATGCGGGATGCCCTCGCCGATAACGGCGAGACCGCGCGGAGATGAGCCCTAAACGCTCCGGCCGCCGTGTAGTTAGAGGGGGCGGCGGCCTGCGGTCTCCCCGGAACGTCCAATTCCGAGTCTGAGGACGAATCCGCGGCTTGCTGGAATGGCGCCATCCCTGCACAGCCCGGATTCTTGCACTTATGACAACGGGACAGACCGTCCGCGTTGCCGTGCAACTTACCAGCGCGATGCTCTATCTGCATGTCATACTCCTGGAGTTTGACGAGCCACCGCGCCACCAAGCCATCGGCCTCACTATAGTTGAGGAGCCATCTCAGCGAACTGTGATCTTGGTAACGAAGGCAGTCTTCGCCCGATCACTCTCCTCCATCTCCACCTGCCAATACCCGGAGGCCAGATCCAAAGCACAAAAATAGTGCGACCCGGCCAGGGCATCGAAGGTATCTTCAATGTGCGGGAGAGGATATGAGTCCTTCCGCGTGGCATCGTTGAGTTTCCGATAGTCCACGCAGAACCTCCACGAGCCGTCCTTCTTCTTCACCATAACCACAGGACTGGCCCAAGGGCTATCACTGGGTTCGATGATGTCCAAGTCGAGCATCTTTTGCACCTCCTGGTCTATGACCTCTTGGTGCACTATCGCTGCCCGACGAAGACGCTGCTTGAGAGGACGCTCGTCCACGAGGTCGATGCGGTGTTTGGCGACGTCAGTCTTGCCAACCGCACCATCAGGACCCATGAACACATCCGCATACTGCCGCAGCAGTTTGCGGAGCGCTTGGCGCTGCTCTTCATCCAACCGGTCCTTCGGAACCCGAGATTCCAAATGGTCCGGCAGGGTGAACGGGTCATCCCCGGCGGCCGCCGCCGCGCACGCAGCGCGGCAGACAGGATCGTCGGGGAGGACACGACTCGAGGACGCGGGAATAGCAGTAGCTGCTATGCATCCGCGCTTCAGTACAATCGGAGCATCCGTAGGATTCACCACAAGGATGGGCATCGCGCGGGGGTTGGACATGACCAGGGCCCCACCCAGCACGAGTCCAGTTCCTGCGGCGAAACTGCTCACGGGTTGCACTATACACGGTCGACCATCGAGGGGCATGCGGGGACGACGCGGCCTCGCCTCAATGATCATCTCACTCATTGGCGGCACTACTACAGTGCGCGACGCCCGCATTTGGAATGAATGCATCGGGCCCGAGCGCAAGAGAAAGTGTGTGTCCTCTCCCATCCGGAATTCGCCAGCACTAAAGTTGGCGGTCACCCGGTGGACCCGTAGAAAATTCATCCCAATAATCCTGGCCGCTCCGATATCCGCAACGATTGCCTCTGTCGGATACACCTTGTCCCCAAGGGTAATAGGCAGATCGATGATGCCATGGATACGGATGCGGTTGTCTCCCGCTCCGTAGAGCTTGTACGGTCCGGGATCCCGCAACTCAAGGTTGCGGAGTGCGGGCTCCTTCTTAAACGTTCCTGCGGCAACGAGGGTCACCTCCGAGCCAGAGTCCACGAGGAACCGGACCGGCTCCCGTCCGAAGGACAGGGGCAGGTACCAGCAGGGGTCCCTCACCAGCGCACAGGTAGGGCGATACCGTTCGCACGCGCTGGGCTCATCTACGGAGTCCTCGCCATCCGCCTCAGCCGCGGAGGAGCTAGACTGATCTCCAAGGACTACTTCCGGAGAAGTCATATCAACTTGGGGTTCGTCCTGCTCATCAGCGCGTGAGGCGGCATCTTTTGCCACGGAACAACTATCCCTGGACGTAGTGTTGGTCGCCACCACGTCCGGATCTAGTTTCCCTGCCGCGGGTTCCGACCCTGCTGTTCCGGAGGACCAGACCGGAAGGAATTCCTCCGTTGCGGGCCAGGGAGGGTTTCCTGGTATCCGCGCGACCGCAAGCGTTCCAACAACTTCCGACACTTCAGCCAAAAGTGTCCCTGCTTTCCGCAGAAGTAACAGGGACGATTCTGAGCTGGTCCGGAGGTGAACGCGCAACATTCTGCGGGTCCCGGAGCTTCGATCCCGGCGCAGTGCGCAATCA
This sequence comes from Terebella lapidaria, assembly GCA_949152475.1. Classification (NCBI taxonomy): domain Eukaryota; kingdom Metazoa; phylum Annelida; class Polychaeta; order Terebellida; family Terebellidae; genus Terebella; species Terebella lapidaria. The sequence goes on along the minus strand of OX424558.1, from coordinate 21,904,766 downwards.
TCTGCGCGGCGCCGAAATCGTATTCCTCCATGTCGCACTCGTCCGAGGACGAGCACGGCGCGGCGACTGGTGCCGCATGTGCGGGCGTCCCTGTGGAGGGTGCGGACGCAATAACCCACTGCGGGGTAGGTTCCCTGGCGGGTTCCCGGACGACCGGGTCCTTCTACGGGGTTACCTGCAATGCTTTGGCCGGAGGAGTCGCTGCCTGCGCGGGTACAGCCGAGGCCGGAGCCGGGGCCGGAGGCAACTGTCTAGGGCGGACAGCTACCTCGAGCGCAAGCGCGGAGTCTATTGCCTCCTCCATCGATCGTTTTTCATGGGTGGCCAGCCCGTATGCTAAGTGGTAAGACTGGCCATCGATGAACTGATCGATCAGCATCGTTTCAAACCGTCTATGTCCGGAAAAGCTCTCCGGCCGAGTATGCGCAGGTTAAACGCATAGTCTGTCACGGACTCAGTCGGTTGGCGGGTACGCGCCTTGAACTCTCGTTCAGACTGCCGCCGATTGGTCGTCGGCGTGAACAGCAGGCGAAGTTGACGGGCAACCTCGCCGAAAGTCACTGTTCCCACCGGCAGACACGGCATCACGCGGAGAGCTTTTCCTTCTAAGCTCCCCGCGAGGACATGTCCAGCTTCATGCTGGGACCATCCTTCGTACACGGCGGTACGCCACACCTGGAGTAAGTAGTCCTCCAAGTCGGCGTTATCCCCGTTGAACCGTTTCCGCCACGAAGCGTGGTCGGGCCCGTCATCGCGTTTGTTACGCGCCCGACGTGCGGTCCCGGCTCCGGGGTCGTCCGTGTACAGCGGCAAGTTCCGCGAGCTACCCGCGCCTGCGGCGGAGTCTGCCGGAGCAAACATCGACGCCGTGGACATAGGAGCAGAAAAGCTCACGTTTGCCGCCGGGGTCATTCCCGCTAAAAACCCACTCTGGCTAGGTGCGGGCGGGGCTCCCATCGAACCTACTGGGTAGGCTCCAGAAGGGGCGGCAAAGCTTGGGGCCGAAGCCGCCAGTTGCCACTGCCCGTCCGACACACTGTACGTGCCAGGGTAAGTCGATCACGCGGCTTGCGCTCCAACCGTCGGAACGGTCGACGCGGTCGCCAACGCGGTGCCTCCGAGCCGCGGAGCAGGTGCGGGTCCCATTGCGGGGGCCACTGGCGCCTGCGGACTTGGCAGGACTTGGGGAGGGGCTATAGGCCCAGTCATCCCCGGACTTAGAATGGCCGACGGATCGACGCTCGGAGGCGGCTGATTCCGCTTGAACTGTACAAGCGCCTCGGATATCAGCCACCTCTCCCTCTCCGTCAAAGGCCCCGAGTTGCCTTGTGACAGCGGGGAGGGGGAACGGTTCCGCCGGTCTGATCGTCCCTGGTGGGGCGACCGGGCGCGGTCATAGCGCCCTAGAGGAGCCAGCTCACTCAGAGTGTGGGTGAGCTGGTCCATTCCGCCTGACGCGGACCGCCTGGAGTCCCCGCCGGGAGCCCTCGCAGGAGCTCCTCCGGCTGGAGGTGGCATCCAGAACCGCTGGTCCGCTTGCCCGGAGGTACTCGCGCCGACGCCCACTCGATTCCGGACATCCGGAGATGTCCCCTGAAAGAGTGTCGCCTGCCACGACTGCCAACCTCTGTTGCGGCCCCTCGGGGCGCGACTCTTCGTCCGGAGACGGAGTCAGGGACGCTGGAGTCGACTCTGTAGACGGATTTTGTCCACGGAGGTCTCCGCACGTTCCTTCCTACCGCCGGAGTCATCCGAAGAATTCTCACGGCGGCCGTCGCTTGACCGGGTGTGGTCCGCGACGTTTCCACCCGTTTCCCCCCCCCCCTGGGTTCATTAGCCTTATCTTTTGCTTTATCTCTTTCTTTCGCCATTTTTGAGTCGTCCGTGAGGAGCGGGCGATCCCCAGGGACGAAGGAGGCTACAACACTGTGACGGTAGGCTGCGATGGAACACTGTCGGACTGATCCTGGTCACGGCACCAATGTAAAGTTATTGACTATCGTCCGCTCTTCGGGATCCTCGAGGATAGTCCTCTCAACAACGAGTCCTTGCGGACGCGCATCCGCTATTCCGGATCCTTGCGGCGGCGCCGCTCACCGGAGGTCGCTGCGGACACGGTAACCACTCTAGCATTAACGGTAACCAGGTAACAGCCCACCCGACACTCCCAGGCCTACGGACACCGTTCAGACACTGGTTCATCACCACGGTGTTAACTGGAGGGGCCTGGCGAGCCGCGGTCTGCCTCGGGGACGGAACCCCGTACAGTCCGACATGCTGGCCAGAGCCTATGTCACACGTCCCGGGAAGGGAGAGAACTGGCGATCCACAGGGCTTGTGCCCCCGAGTCAGCAACTTGTCTCTCCCAGCCCGGGCCTCCCCATGGAAATCGTCCCCAGGGCTCTAGGAGCCCACTACTCTTGACCAGGGAACGCAAAGCTCATGGCGAGCCTTGTGTGCGTCCTGTTCACTCTCTCTCGGACAATCTCCTCGATCGAGTAGCTTCCAGTGTATATATAATACACCACAAGCTGTAGGACGCACGCGAGGTATAATCAAACCATTGTTATAGTTTACTGGAGCGTAAATTACAATGCGTTGCCGTGGCAACGCACGCTCGAACGGAGCGTGTCAAAAACAAGGCCAAGAACGAAAAGGCCACATAAATGGCATGTATGTTTACAATCACCTGCCGCGCTTAGGGCAAAATCGCCACAATATGTAAAAACATATCCTTCCTCAAACATTTTTAAACTTAGCACTTTTCAGGTAACAAAAGATTTCAACATAATAATTCTATATGAGATCTATGCACTCCTGTTCATTTGTTGTTGTTGAAAGATTGGTTATAGAACATTATTTTTTTGAGCACGATTTATTTTAAATTAGTGCAAAAACCGCAAACGGCTGTGCAGACAAACTTATGCTATGGTCACATGTCATACCCAAGGGATTCCCGATGTAGGCCTACTAGCATCTACATGTACGGCAAATTATCGAACAATCCGGGAACTGACGGGAATCTCCGTGGACGTTCCGCCCTGACTCCCGCCTGTGTCGGGAGTTATCGGGAGTTATCCGGAGCTGCTGTCGAACTCTGGGAAATTTTTTTTTGCGCTCCGGGAAAAGTCGTACATGTTCGAAAATTTCTGCCCGAATGCCGGAGCGTTCCCGGAGTGGGTCATTTTTCACTTTTTTGTCAATTTCTGGGGATATGCCGGTGTTACTCCGGAAATGCTCCGTTAGGTCCGTAGATGTGCCTGCTTTCTCTGTAGGTATTCCGACCATCTCCGCGAAATGCCGGGGATACTCCTGGATGAAATTTAACAACCGGATCAAGCCGGAGTATATACGGAGAATCCCAGGAGGTTTCTACGGGGATACACCGACTATTTTTGCCATTGTTGGGATTGATCCGGAGATACTCTGGCTTATACCCCGGCACATTTACGGAGTAAGGGCGGACTTCCGGCCTCACAACGGCTTCTGTCGAGGTCAGTCAGCTTCCTCCGGCTTATGTCGGGAATATGCCGGGGTTCTCCGTATATACTCCATCTGTCTCCGGCTTCACTCCGCAATAACTCCGTATCAACTCCTGATTTCCTTTCCGCAAAAAAAAAAAAAATGACAAAAACACCCAGAGCATGCCAGATTGCCTGAGTACACTCCGGCTATTTCTAAAAGTCCGTATTTGTGTCGAGAATACATGTGACCATAGCATTACGTAAATGTACTAGTATACGAAATCGGGCGAGTATTCACCTTTAGCATATTTGCTCCACAGAAATTACTTGTACGTGCGGAATCAGCATTACTGATTACTCACAGTTTACTGTTACTGGGCATCACAGCCAGGTCAAGATGTACTCAGCTTATGAGCACAGTTTCAGCTTGCTAGTATATACATAGTGATATACCCAAATAGCATAGTTTTCATACTGACATGGACAATAAATTTGATGGTTTTTTCTGAGGAATAAGTGAAATTTGGATGAATTTTATCTGTTGACTGCATTTTCAGCAATATCAGTATACAAATATATATCGTTTCACAGATGTCATTATCTTGATCACTGAAGGTCATTACGATTCATCACTGCATGTAAAAATGGTGAATATTCAGATATTCTCCAAGTCATCTTGCATGTTTCAAATCAGATGTGGGGCTTGAGAATGTATCCCGTATATTTCCCATAAATATTTGATTTCCTTGCCATGATGTGAGAGTTTACCTGCATAAAAGTTATGAAATTATTATTTCACAATTATTCCAGCTTTTTGCAGTTAAAGTCCAACTCAATATCTCGATTATTTATGAAGGTATAGTTTAAGTGGAAATTTTGGGCTAATCTATTTGTACCCAATATTCGAGTATTAATGACGTCACAAGGATAAAACAAGTTAGGTAAGGTAATGGAATGTATATTTTCAAACATGTACGATCATAATATATGTGCTTTGTTTGGCATTTGATATAATCAGTGACCAGATTTGGTTGCCAAGGTAACTATTCTCGAGATATGTCCCAAAGCCAGGTTGCTAGGGGCCCAACGCCATGAATGTTGATTTAGGTACTACAGAACTGGTGAAAATCTGAACATGAGACTTTTCTGAAATCCATTTTAAACCTCATTTTGTATACCAGTCCCGAGTTAAACCCCCTAGCAACTATGTTGCTATGGGCCCTATGTTGAATATGGTCGGCATGGTCATCTGACACATCTTTTGGGCGTGGTATATTCATATCATTTAGTGATACTATTCACGGAACATTCAGAAAAAGGCTCTAGAAGTAGCTAATTAAAACAACTTACTCGTGTGAAGTCATTAATACTCATTTATGATAGCTAATGTGCTTCATAATTCAAGTACAAATATTTTAACACATTACCTTTTGCATTTTCTATCGCACAAAACATGATAACTTGAAATTCATTTTGAGTTGGACTTTAAGTATCAAAAACGGACTTTCTTAAGTGGTATTTACAATAAGTAATATAAGTATCTTCAACATAATAATCGTATTACCTGGCTACAATGTATTTATTGTAAAGTCTGAAATCCATAACCATTGTGTCAAAAAATGCAATCATAGCATGTTAGTCATTCCATTTCGTTCATTACAACATATTATAACAAAGGCAAGTCAATTTGTTATATACATTTATTCATACATGTATGGAAGTCATTTACACCTCAGAGTCAAGATTATCTTTCAGGTTCCAAGTACGGTTGGTACATGATCGATTGTTGACAAGTTTGACCAGATTTAGATCCCAAGACAGTAACGTCTACGTCGCTCTGTCTCTGCCCTTCGTCGATCCAGCGCTCAGGGTGTCTATAATGTCCTGCAGGGGCATAAGTTCCCGTTTATCGACCAGGCCGAATTCCTGCACGAAGAAAATGAAATGTTTGAAAGACGTATTGAGATGTGCTTCCTCCTTGAGCTGCATGACCTGCGTGAAATGCTCGTGGTACATGTGTGCGTAGACGCGAAACAGCCGCTTGAAGATCGTCTTCGCAATCGACAGGAAACTTTTGGGGAATGGTACTCCAATTTTAGACGGAAACAGCGCCTCGTCGTCCATCTGGTCTTGTACCCAGGTCATTAGATAGTCAATATACTTGGGCGCTGAACACTTGATTGGTTTCTTGATGGAGTGACCATCTGCCCAGTGATATTCATACTTGGGACCAGCTCGCATGACCGGGCAGGTCATCTCCGTACAGAACTCTGTGATGGTGCCATATAGCATGTTGATCTGGTTGAAGAAGTCGACCGTGTTGACAGCCACCCACTCGTTCAGATCCTCGCCTTCTGGCAGCAGTACGGCCTGCCGCAAGTTGCCGCTGCCGAGCGTGGCAGCGGCATGTTTCATCAGATCGTACTGTCTCGTGCCCTCCGGAATGTTCTTCTTTGGCTTGAAGGTTTTGTTTCCTCGGGAACCAAAAAAGAAGCTCATTGTCGAACGTTTCTATTGAGGTTTTTCACGAACACAGTCACAAATCAGATCTCACTTGTCAAAGTCAATGACTGTCAGGAGTCAGTGAACAAAAGACCATCAGACGATAAAAACAACAGTTGTCACACTTCTCTGGGTGAAGTTGCTGTTTAGAAGGCACTAGACGGAAAATTGTGATGGTTCTAGACACTTAAACAGCGATTTAATTCCATAATTTTCTTTAAAATGTCTTTGTGGTTCTTTGAAATCGACGGCCATTCACTTCCTGTTTCCGTCTTGTTTACTTTTGCTGAGCATTCGCCAGATGGCGTTTTGAGACGTAAAACATTCGCCAGGTGTCAGTGTGGTGGTGGAATGATTCTGTCAATATTCGCCAGGTGGCCGTGTAGTAATGTGGTGTAAACTCCTCAACATTCGCCAGATGGCAGGACTATTCCATGGGACTCTTCAATGACGGTTCAACCAAGTTTCGACTGCTAGAGATCAGAGATGCCAGGGTGCATATAGAGTTCATAATCGATACATAAAGAATAGGCCCATGATAGATGGTCATCCAATAAAAGATAGAATTTTGAATGTGGAAGTTATATAATGGGCATTAAAACATAACCCATTCAATAGCTTTGAGGAATGTTATTCGAGTGTATACTGAGTGTACATTGAGTGTACACAAAATATGTTTCCACCCTTGAATTGAATACTAGTAGTGTAGGTTTTCAATAGCGTAGGTTCTCAAAATATAGGCATATGTGGCCACACCACTAGACATAGGCTAATGCATTTCGAATAATTATGTCATGTTGTTTGGGTAGGGTATTGAATGGGTAGGGTTTTTGGTCAATTTCTGACAAGTCCATTAGCTCAGTGAACTTCAATCAGTCCATCAGGAACGACTTAGAACAGAATTGAAAATAATTTATTCGAACTACGAATATGGATACAGTAATAGTTGCAGTTATACGTCAGAACAAATATGTAAACGTTAACAAAATTGTCGCAATATAATTTCTTTTCGAGAATAAACCCCAGCCATGAACCCACCTAGTCTGACTGAACTCAAAACGTATGTTTTTTTTTGTGATACATATATTCAATACTACAAATACTTATTTATTTGTTGTAATTCAATTATAGCCTACTTAATTTGACTGTCATGATTATCGTAAATTAAATCAAAACAAAATCATTGCAAATTAGTTACTAGAGAACTAACTTTAGTTATGGTCCTATTTTTAGAGTGGCTGAAATTTGAAATTTATTGGACCATTTCATAACTTCAAGCGAGTTTCCCTAACTAGTGCTTGTAATTAGAAGTATTTTATATCCATAGGCCTATAGGAATTAATCAGACTACTTTATTGCCCAGGTGGAGGTACTTTGTAATGCCCTGTCGGTGGCCGGCCGCGCCGATCTGGTGGAGGACATCAAGGATAGAGAGGACGAGGCACACCAGGAGCGGAGGAGATATGCTCGAGGTAACAGGCTCGGGGGTGGAGGCCTGACCACTGGTTCTCAACTTTGTAGGCTTTCAGCCTGAAATACGTTACGGAGATATCTAAACGTAGTCAGTATCTTCCAGTTCAGGAGCAATCAGGCTTACAAATATCAAAATCCCAGAGTCCAGAAATAGTTTCAGGTCAGGAATATGAATTTGATATTTGAGATCATATTTTAGATACTAGTATATTCTGTATTTTCTCCCTGGAATCTCTACTCGGGAGTGAAAAACAAAATTAAGCCAGATAGAGGCCACCGAATAGCCATCGAGTAGTCGGGATCGCATTATAAATCAATCCAGAATCATTAGATGTAATATACTATTACAATTACGGATCAAATTAACAGTCAAGAGTAGAATCAAATTTAATGTGCACTTAATCTTCGTACAATCCAAAATTAGGGTTTGGTGATCATACCAGAGAGAAAAACACAATTCATATTCGAGATTTTGGCCCATCAGCATAGGTTTATCAGTTTATAGAGTCAATAGAAACCTTCAAGATCCTAGTAGGCCTATCAGTCTGATGTGTTGGTCTTAGGTAAATAACACCATTCAGGATCAAGCGTCATTCGCACAACCCGTAGGTTCCACGTTAATATTGACATTTGACTAATAACTTGACATTTGAATACCTTCCAGCTGCCTACTTGAAGAAGGCCTTTGTCAAGGTGGCCCAGAGTGGTCCAGTGATGAATCAGTGGCGCCACCTGGGGAGAGCCATGAGCATCTCGCAGGAGGATCTGGATGACGTCGACAGGCTACATCCGGGAATCCGGGACAAGGTGACCACGTGTCTGACAAAATGGCGGGACTCTCGCGAGGAACCTGATGTCATGGACTTGATGAAAGTACTCAGGCGCTGTCGCTGGGGTCGAGTAGCCTGTGAGTTGGGAATCAAATTCCTATCCAAAAAGGCCTAAACTATTTTGATTGGATTTCATTCCCATATTAATAAATTTTCTGGATTTCATATCGACAGTTTTATTTCTTTTGCAGCGGAAATCCAAGCATCACTCGGATTGTACTGAGCGGTGGGAGCCTTAGTTCTAGGCCTCGTGATCCATGTGCGTACTTGAAGGCGAGACAGCGCTTGGTCATCAGCCAGCATTCACTTTGGATCTTCAAACAGTGCATATGTTACATAAGCCTGGTAGTACTTGTCCAGCACATTGACAGTCATGTTATGAAGATTATAGCGAACATATTGTTGAGTTGGTTCATGCTATTGCTCTATATATGTTGTTCGATAATGTACATTGTATAAAATTGTACACATGATCCAGTGACGTAACTTACACAAAATATGAGCGCAAATTTGATGTTTTATGGTTGAGCATGACCAATAAATCAGAATGTCACCAGATATTCACCCAGCGACAGCTGAGTATTTTTGTGATCTATAAAAAAATTGGGGGATTCTGCCTATAAATAGACATTTGAAACATTTTCTTTTACATTTTCACATTAAAATTAAATGATACAAAATCTTTGATCAATGTTTGGCAACCAAAGAGGCTCACTATTTAGTCATCAACACGTGTGAATCGTGACATGGGTGACCGTCAACATTACCCAAGTTGTGTTCAAAATGTCAATATCTGGATTATTAACATCTCTGGCGAGGTATTACAACCGCATGAGCCGACACACAACACGATGTAATGCCATTAGTGGTGACAATATAATCAATGGTATGGATTTGTGTGGTTAAACTGGCCATCTCGAGTTCGGGTTCATTCCATTCACAGTTACTTGAAGAGTTACAACGAGACATAAAGGATGTTGTGAGGATGCACCGACGTGATTGTTTGTCTTAATTTGGCATCGACGGTGTCACTTCAGAAGGTCGTTGTCTTAGAAATCGAATCCCTCTCGCCCGACACAAGGCCCGCCACGGGCTCCTTGGAGGTCCCGTGTAGCTCTCGTCTCTAGGGGACACGCGAGCGATGCACGTGTTCCGCGAAAACTGCCCACTCTCGGATCGATTACGGTCAAAATATTTGGGAAGTCCTCAGGGGTTCAACGAAGCCATTAATTCTTTCAAATCAAGTGTCACAGAGAACGGAAAATCGTTGGCCTCTCGATGCATCCGAGTAATTAAGCCTCTAAACGCTCTGTTTATACTGCGAATTTTTGGGCGGAAAGCTAACTGAAGATCACCGCCCAAGTGATTTTGTTAACAATTGAATAAATTTGTTGACACGGGCTCTTACGGATGAAAAAGCACGGTGTTTGCCGCCATCTCTGTAACTTCATCCCTAATTAAAAAGTTAGACAGGAGCGTTCCGTCTTATGCGTCTTGTTGCGTGCCAACTTGTTGACATGCGCACTTGACGGAGCGGCTTTCGTTCCGATAATCCACGGTCGCTGCAGAGCGACATCTCGCGGGAGTCACGTGACCTCTGTACACACAGCACGAGAGTGGAGACCCGGATGAAAGCCGCACGTCTAGGCCTTATCACACGTCGCTTAATGCGCGATCACCGGTCTCTTGTAGCAGATAAAAGGCTAACTGTTGGACGGGAATCGATCGAGCCAATAGAGAACCCTTCGACTGGGTACTCTAAAGTTTGCCTACGTCCTGAACCTGTCAACTTCACTCAGGTACGTCCAAAAAATGCGCGTCTCGGCACCCCAAGCCAGTCCCCCGGGAGCGGATGTCACACCAGCCTGGGGTCCCGACAGCTAGGAACCGGCTAGTTATAAGCCTGCTCGAGAGAACTTGACCGTCACTTGTGACCACAGAGACTGAGAGAGGGTCCTTTGTCGTCCCGTCGGATGATGAGGCTCATCATGTCTGACCTCTGCATTCACTTCTGGGCTTTCTCTGTCTGGAACTTCATGGAAGGCGGGACAATATAGAGATGAGACCTGGGCTGGGAGATGTATCATTAACACCGGGGATTGGAGCTAGGTATTTGGCCTTCCCCCTTTGTCTTTTCGTTATAGAACTTCAACTTGATGTGCGATATTGCTAAGTGGAATGTCGAGTGCACGTGATGTGTGCTAATATTGTGTCGGCAGAGGATCTTCAAAACGATAGGGCGATCTAAACATTACACTGATTTAAATCACATAAAAATATAACGTGCTTCCCATGGTATTCACCAATGAAGTTTTCAAAAGTAGAGGTTGTTTGCTAACATGCCAGTGAACTCTAGATGGCATGTCGATGATACTTTTTGACGAATAAATTGGTCCTTGATGACGAAAGATCACGTCGGTTACATTTTGTTGTCATATTGTACCTCATTGAAGAGAGGCGTTATTAGTTGAAGCAAGCAATTAGTTTCTGAGGCAATTATACGAAATTATAGGATATACCTTTCCTGAGCTTCTCTGGGATATTTTCGTTTGGGGTTGTGAACGTTTTTGCATGTATTGTGCATGATCAGAAATACATAACGATTTTTTAAAAAGAAATTTTGTTGATATTCAATATTTGATCGTTGTGGAGCAACGTATTGTGCGTAGAAGACGAATCACTGGTGTCCATAAAAATCGGGAGTTTCGAATATCCCATGTGTATTTCCACATAAATTGCAAGAAAATGGACATATATTTGAAATAAACCAGAAACTTAAATATGCACAACATATCCGTGAATGTTTGAAATCGGAGGAAGGTGTGTCTACGAGCAGACTGGGGTATTATGTGATATTACTCGTGAAGGGTTTCAGCAAATATTAAGGTGTTGAGGTGAGTGCCAAAAGTCGCGAATCTGTCTCACTTTCCACGAGATGTGGTCCCATCTTTCGAAATAGCCCGTGTTCAAATAACGTTTGATACTTTACACTTAAAGTGGCAGTTAAATGCTACTGCCTGGAGTTCGTTCAAATCTCAAGTGTTTGATATTTTAAAGTAAATTAAGGCACGTTAGCTCTCGGCGAGGCGAGATTTCAGGCGGTGTCTTGTTTGCCCGTACTCTGCATTGATAATACACCAGCTGGCAGCGGGGACAGCACACACTGTCGACTTGTCTGGCTTTTCATGGGTTTATTTGTTGAATAATTTGCTGAATAGTTGCACATGGCGTACCATGTGCTAAGTGTGGACAGACAATGGCCGGACTCAATGCGGACTCAGCTCGAGGACCGGGAACCGTGCAGAGTTTTTGGTGCTCTTCTTTGTTGGAGCTGCAAATGTGTAACATAATACGGATCGAGGTACACGTAGTCCGCTGTTCTACCTCGAAAAGGACATGGCACGGCCAGGAACAATCGTGATTTACTGGACGCTAGGACGCTAATCCATCACAGATACTCTACCCATGTTAGAGACTTTTCGAGTTGATGATAAACGTAAAATTTTGTGAACTTTGATGCGACACGCGTCGCCACTTGTGAACAAGACAAATCCGAGATTTATGTAAATACTTTGGTGGATTCAGACAGTGAGAGCCAAACAGTAACCAATGGTTGCACTATCGTAATTGCCTGATTTTAATAGGATAGACACAAAGCATCTATCAGATTAGCGAATCAACAACACAGTCCATGAAATTATAACGAGTTTAATACCCTCCTTTTCATATTGACTAATTTTATGGGGAAAAGCACTTTAAAAATGAAAAGTGAAAAATCGAGTGCCTTAGAGCAGACGGGGATCAAAGTTAGAATACTTAATAAGATCATTGTATTCAAAACACGGTGCTCATGTTCGCGGTCAATATGCTGACGGTCAGCGGGGCGCGGGGGCCTTTGTGTCCGTCACGTGACGCCAGTTGGTGCCGACCTGTGCTTTCTGAGGTGGCGTCTTCCCGTCAACCTGCTCTTTTCCGGTCGCGAATCCACAATACCGGCCCTTTGAATGCCACGTGTTCATTACCACTTGACAGTAGATGGCTCAATAACGCTCGGAGATTGATCCGTACATCAAGTGAGATTGAAGTCCCCCGCTAGTCAGCCACACGACATGTGTTATCAACAAGTCCCTGGCTTGTCATAGGCCTTGTGTTGGACGGGTATCGACACTCGATCAATATCACTTGCTCATTTTATAATCATTCTGAGGATGAGTACGAATATACTCTTGCTCTTTAAAGATTGTCAAATAGCGACATCCTTGGTAAATCCTTATCTCATGACTTCGAAACAGGATTTGCTCTTTCTTGTGTATTCATGAATTTCTTGTTCGATAACACCAAGTCGAATCACAACAAATCATTCTCATAGCTAAAACCCGTACATTTACCTGTAAATGTTCTAAAGCATAAGATACACATTATATTTTAGCCTTCGTTGAGCTGAAAGTTCAGGTTTGCTCATAGGTGCAGTAGCTGTCATAACCGGATTCTGAGTCCTTGCTCCGGTAAATTCTACTGGGTCAGCAGTGGTCATAGCTGGAGTCCAGTGACCAGCTCGTACCCGCCTCGCGCCGCCGGAAACCCGAGTCCTGGCCCCGGTACCCGCCGCTCAGCGCGCGGCAATCACCTGCCCGCTATTGACTCACAGCACAGTCCCTCTTTTATTGTTCCACGCGTCTTTTGAAAACTATTGTTGACGGAGTCTGCAGGAATGGAGCCCAGGGAACACATTTAACATCCGTCCCAGTTCAAATTCTATTGATTCTGTGCCTTTCGAGTGGGGAAGAACAAGACCCTAGCGCAACACGTGTTCAAAAGTTTATAGAAAGCCCCCGGTATCATTCAAATCAAAGCCTCGGCTTTTCACGGACATTGTGCAAACAGACAATGCAAACGCGAGGAACAGGGCTCATTTCACTCACTTTTTCCATTTGTTCGCCGATTGGGGCAAATAGTCGTTCCGTCTTCATTGCCATAGGAAATATTAGCATTGCGTGTAAATATTGCTTGCTAAGCGACTCGCTGCCGTCGCGAAAGGGCACGAGCATTTTAAGGCGTTTGTTGCTATTTACTTTAGCTACGACGGTTTTAAACGTATAAATGCTTCCGGAAGCGAAAGTCGCGAGTTCTGTGCGTGATTTTCACTTAGAATGAAAGGTGTTTGGATCTACCTGGTCCATTTGACATGGTAGGCGCGTGCCTTTGACACTAACGTTTGCGGCACACCTTCAAAGATAGCACTTCCAGGCCGCATTATGGACACTGCACATGAAGCGTAACATTCCACATACAAACAACATTAACAGCATCAATATCTATGTTTAATGTCGAATTGTGATAAGGCTTCAAAGTTAATATATTTCAGTGATCTTTGTCCTCCGTTTAGGGTGTTTTACAAGTAGTTCTTAAGATGTTGTTGCATGCACAATTTGTCGACGACATTGTCACAGACAATCAACCAGGAAATGTACTATATGATGGAGCAAATAGATCTACATAAAAAAGATGAAACCATCCCAGCATGAATACACCTCTTATACCATGTCTGCATACATGCAGAGTACAGAGGAAATGCAGAGTACAGTAACCAATAAATTCAACTTTAATATGTCCATATGTCCAATATCACAAGGCATAATTTGATTATTGCCACTAGACGACATCTTTTCATCGTGTGCCATGTTGTAATAGTTATTGGTATCATACATTATATGGTGACAACTTGTTTCTTGGATGCCCTCGTTCTCCAGTCCCAAGCTGCCCTGAAGAACCTCGACCATTGTTATCTGATCACCCTCGAGTGACCACTCGTCGTAATTGTCCAGCAAACTTCTCACCACTGGCGACAAAATAAAGTAGACTCGCAAGAAGCGTTTGACACATTGAAGATGAGTTTTTCACGTGTTTCCGCCTCTCACGCAGCTCTTGAACATGTCGCAACAGGTTGTCCCGTGTATTGAATATCATCATTCCTCGAAGGCCATAGTGGACATCTCCTCAAGCTTGGCATTGCTCTAACCACGACAAGAATTCAAAGCTCTTTGCAGGGAAGCCGAACATGAGACCAGATGATCCATCAAGTTGGATCCGGCTTGCAGACAAGGTCCAAAGAAGAATGTCAATCATTAGTCTAAACTTTTCTGCAAATTGATTGGATGCTACATTTCATTACCAAGTTGCCAAAACACTAACTAAACACTCTGAAATTGGATTGATAATTATTCATGGCATCGCATTATTTTATCTGATTTCTATAAATAAGAAACCAGTTATGTCAGAATGTACCTGGATATCGATGACGATCGATTCCTATCTTCCCTTGTTATAAAACTGAAGTCTCTCTGAGAACTAGAAAGGAAGATATGAAGATCTGTTCGTATGTCTGTTAGAGTTTTTTTTCAATAGGTGCCATTTGAGATTAAAATCGTCATGCATACATCAGCCCATTTATTTATAATCAATAACAGCTGACCTATGGACACCTCGGGTTGAAATCACTCGTGGTCTCGTGTCACTGTTACAGTGAATGCTGTTTTCTCCTAGACTGACCACAAGTATACAGTGCAGGTGCTACCATCCTTAATGCTCCTGGCCAGTTATATATATATCATAGAACGGGGCATTGTTCACACGGAGATTGTTCTGATGGAAAAGGGCGATTTGTCGTTAGAGTGGCCTGCTTCTTCTGAATGACACTAAAACCTGCCGACTGGTCCGGTCGTTGTATCGTCGACATATTTCACGTGTGACAGATTCTAAATTTCCAATTGCGGACTGCGTTAGTGTTTTTTTCCATCTGCGCGATGTCATCTTCTTAACGCTCGGACCTAATCGACTGACCAAATTCCAGTCGGTTGCTGACCAGGCGGAGGAGATGGGATGGCCTATAAATCGTCGAGGTGTAAGCTGACCAGAACGATGGCCACTTTGTGCAGGTCCCAGACAAATGGCCAGACTGACCTCTACTCGGTCGAAGGCTTTGTTGTAGTCCATGGTCTTCGCACCAGTGGCCGATAAATGGAGGTCAAAGGTGTGAGAACGACACTTTGTATCTGTCTCTTGACCATTTCAAATTAGCGACGGACAGCCAGTCTCATTTTCAGGTGTTTCATTTATCTACCTTCTTCTGAAAGACTCGTGGAAAAGTAACTGGAAACCGTTATGGCTGTTTTCTGTGTGGAGATCGCCCTGTCACATATGTCCTTATATGATGTGTGTCATTGTGCCAGATAAAGGCCATTTATTTATTTATTTTCTCCCTGAGAGGGCTCTCTCCTGATATCTTGGTAATCAACAAATAGCTGTTACAGCTCCGCGGGGTTTCATGGGAAATATATAGCGTCAAAATTCATGCCAATGAGAGTAATCCGCTCAATTGTGTTGATTGGTGAAATAGAGCCAACAAATGATCTTGGTACAAGTACAACAAAGTAGAGATAAACGTACAATTCAGGGTTTGATCTTTGTAAAAATGCATCTCGATGAAAATGTGTTTCAGTGTGCCACAAAATTACACACGCGGTTGAGATGTCAAACAGTATAATATTGAGGCCCATAGTAAATGTATGTTTGATTAAAGCTTAGCTGTGACATTTTTTTTTCAAATGTACAAATACCCCATACATAGAAACGATATTTTACATGTAGTATATAGTCTTGTAGGCAATATAATAAAAAAATTGAGGTGGGGGTGCATTATTATCAATATTTTGCCGAGCACTTTGTTAGAGTATGGTTGGTTTGAAGGGTCACGGATTGAAGTGTTAGCGAAGTGGGACACAAAAGATTGCGAGAGTGTCTCCACGTCCACAACACAGGAGCAATCCGGACATACAAACCCTCACCTGCTCCCCATTGACGGCGTAACAATACCCTTCTCGTGTGTCGGGCCTTCAGGAATAACATACCCTCTCCTCACAAGGACCTCGACACTTCAGACTCCATTGCATTCGCATCTATAGTCGTGATTATGTTTGCTTACACAACACGGCCGGTTTCTGTGTACACATTGAATTTCATCCCGAACTCCCGGCTACAAGAGCGAACTATTTTCTCGCGCGGAGTAGTTGACAATAAACACGCCGACGTGATGCGTCCGTTATGTGAACAGGGTTTTGCTGCCGCCTGGAGTGTTTACGAAACGCTCTGATATCAGAATTTCAGAATCACTGCTACCCTGAAACTCGAGAGCGTACCAGTGATCAGAGGGCGCCTACAAACATCACCAAGTTTGAAAATTGAAAAATATATCGAACTTCACAGCCTTATCAATTACCGATCGTTTTCAGCATAATTTTAAATAAATATTGTGACAGTTCGTACTAGCATAGTTATTATTGCACTGTGTGTTTCTAATTATGTCTGTGCGCGTGACTTTTGTCACTTTACCCCTCGTGTAACCTTTGTCAGCAATCTTCTGCCAAAAAAGTTTGTATACAAGCACCGAAAATAACAACTTTCCTAAATTGTGATCACCACCTGCGCTATGAAGCACGAGCAAAAGTATACAGCTGTATATAAAATATACAGAATATCATATTGCAACAAAAGAGTTTGATATTATTTTATCATTTCATGTTCACTTTCAAAGTTGACATGGTATATCATGTCACACCATGATAATATAAATACTAATACAAACACCAGGCCTTGTGGGGACAGGCTATGGCTGTGTGTTTGTTGAACTATACATGTTAATTAATCTACATGTATATGTATCCCAGAGCAACAACCATAAGTACTTTCAAAGAGTACTAAAATTTGACACATTATTTTGGAAATCGCGATTCACTTTCATTGATATGTCTTCTTCTGTCGTAATCAAAATATATCTTGTTACTTAGCAGGGTCTATAGTATAATTGCATGGGGTGACGTCCTTGAAAAGGTATAAATGTGTGAGCGAACACGAGATTGGAAAGTGTGACATTCGTTTAGCGATGATGTTCAAATTATCAAAATTTCCCAAAATATTCAAAAAGTAGTCTCATAATTCGGACGAGAAAATAGACTTCTCATCTTCTCGATGTTCTGTGTCGTTCAGGCAGTTATAGGCAGTGGTTTATTGTCGATAATGACTTTTAGTGTATCAATTGAAAACCTGAAGATATATGTGACACAATATATACCACCAATACTTTGTACGTTGAAGAGGATGTGTTGCCATGGTATTTCTTATAGGTATCACACACAACAAAGTACCAATAACTATCTTGTATCTGCTCCTACTCGTGAGGAGTTGAAGATATAATTATCTATGACACCAGGACCCAACATTCCGCCCAGCTAGAGATCCAGCCGCCCTCCTATCCCTTACTTTGATATATACTGCCGTGCTGACCCTGGGAGCCCTCCACAAGGCTCAGTCTGACCCCGGGCGCTCCACAAGGCGGGTTTTGACCCTAGGGTCAGCTCCTGAACGCGAGCTTTCCGCCCGAGCGCGCCAAGGTCGATCAGCGAGCGTTTGACACCGTGCGCTGATGAGTGACTCGCGCTGGCGACAAGTATGCGAAGATTGTGTGGCTCTTGCCACTGGGCCTTTAATCAGAAAGCCTCAGTCAACACACAACTCATCAATCGCCGTTTTCGCCTGGAATCACCGACGGTAAACACAAGGTACGCACCTCGAGCGATGGAATTTATATTCTATGACGTGTCAATTGCGCTCGAAAACGCAAGAGACATCATCATCGCAGAATCGCTGCCGGACTCGCCCTTAAAAATGTCGGGTCAAGCGGGAACACGTGACTACCATATGCGAGACGCCCGTGGGTGTAAATCATACCCCTTGTCGGTGTCCAGATGTATAATTGAGACACCAAAACCTTAATGCGTGTCGTTGCTGCATGATAAAACCGAATATTGTGAAAACCCCGACATGGTCGGCTTTTTCATGTGATAAAAGTCACCCATGTCGCTTTTTTCACGTGAAATATCCGACCATGTCGCTTTTTTCACGGTTGGTGTTTCCGCCGTGAAAAAAGCGACATGCCCGTGAAATACCCGACATTAACTGCGGAGCTATTGAAATAGCTTTTGTTCGTGAAATTCTCAACATGCATGACCATATTATCGTCCAATTCATGGACAACGCAATATTGAATCAGGACACAGCGCTGAAATCGAGTGGTAGTGGACGATCTGGCACAACAGGGGGGTTTTATGGTGCGATATATGACCAATACATCGAACGATGTTGGGTGCGTTATGTGCTGCGTTCCATTCAAGTCGTGCAAATGGTGATCATGAGTGAGAAGATACGGTAGTAGGCCTACGAGTTCAAAGCATATATCCCATTGGCAAAACACACAAATTGACATCAAGTGTGTCTGTTTACATTTCCTATTGCAACAATGATTAAATTGAAACGATTAGAATAAAATATTATCCACCAATCACATCAGGCGTGAAAAATGCGACATGGGCGAAAATAAGCATTTGACCGTGAGAAACACGACATACATGGTGTTCGATTTTCTCACATGTCGCGTTTGTCATGCTACATCGTTCAATTTGTTTTGCCTGGAAGTCCATACTGGTTCTGGCAATCAAGTTATGAGTATCTGGTAGGATTCTTTTTGCGTTGAAAAGTGCAATAATTTAACTTGTAATAAATGTAACAATGTACAATGGTTTTGAAAAAGAGCTGATCGAGAAGAGAACAGAATTTCACTGTTTCTTGATACTAGTAGGCCTACATTACAACGTCAGTGGTAATTTCAAGGCTGTAAAAGTTAATAATCTACTACAAATAAGGCGCGACAGCTACCAAGTGGCCAAGAAATTTATGTGTCATTTGAGCTCTATATATTACGACTTTCCTACAAAGTGTGGCAATGCCGCAGTCTTTAGGGCGTGGGCTGGACCGTGAGGGGAATTATTGGGTTACCATCCATGGGGACAAAATAGCTCCCCCAGGGGCTGGGCGGAGTAAAAAAAGTCACGGGATTTCTAACAAACGCGGGGAAAGTCTCTGGTATACCTTTTTTTCCTGGACACGTTGTAATTTTCATAAATTCCGCAAGCGCGATGTTAAAAACATGTCCTTTCTATTTCATACTCTGTAGGAGTGAAGGGTTCTGACCATAGTGATGTATATTTTGCTCGTGGTCCGTCCAAAGTACACTACAAATTGTTGCATACGTCCGTGAAAGAATGTAACAATCGTGTCGACCTGGATTTAAAAAAAAAAAAACGTTTGGGGAGGTCCAAATAGTCGGAAGATGTTTTTTTCCTTTTCGAATGACAACGGCGTTCAAATATTGAACGAGACCCTCTCAAGTTAATATATAATATTTATCTCTGGTATTTATAAATACCGGCTGTCCGGTAGCAGACCCTACCCCGTGCATTGTCCCGGGCGGATGTCCAATGGTCTCGAAGACTCGGAGCCATTGAACAACACCAGACATCACTCTGGGAAACGCAAACGTCTAGATGTCACATTCTCCGGGCGGAAGTACAAGAATGGCCTTCGTCAGACGATAGAATAAACTGAGAATCGGGGTTTATTTACTCGCAGCGCCGAAAGAAAACGAAGGGTTGTTTATGAAGCGCTGCCGATGTAATATTTACACGCAAACAGCCACAAGTGTCGATTGCCCTGCGCCCGTACAAAAGCCAAGTGGTCCGGGAGTGGCAAGGTACGGAGTCTCTGGGGCTGTGGCTTGCGGTAGCCGCCCCATCCAGGCGAGGACGTCGCCCGTCTTTTGTCGTACCACGTATTGGGGTCTCCACTCCATGTCGTATCCGCGTGGGGTGCGAGAAGAATAGCTGCCACCCGAATCCAAACATCTCCTTGGGCACGGCGGGCGGGTACGAGCAAATAGGACACGTGCGTCTCTTTCAGTGTCTCCGCTCTCTCCCTCGCTAGAGTAAACGGGCCTCCCCACCCACAAGTTGACTGGAGGGTCCCCAGCATTTCACTAGGGTCCTTAGCCCCCCTGACAACGAGCTAGAGGCCAGGATTCAGTGTAGTCGACCACGGATGTGTGGTGTAAGGGTGGGTAACAATGGACTGACATTGAATACTTACAAGTCGTCGTATTCTTGTCAATAAATGGGCAAAATTGTCAATAATGGCGAATCTTATGAATAACGATACCAGGAAACCGGATATTTTGATTTCATATTAATCTGTTGTTTAAATATTCCTGTATCTATCCCGCCCACGTCAAATTGTAGAATGACAAGTTATTTCTCATATATTTGGTATCGAATCCTCGAGATAGAACGATATGACCTTGAACATTGTGCTCACTATTTTTCGTGGCTGTTTATACATTATGTTTTCCTGGCACAAATGTTTAGCAGAATATAGAAAAATTGAAACACTACATGTGCAATTTTAATAATTATTTATGCGAATTGGAATCCAAAAATTTAATGTGGGGATCAGTAGACTGTGAGTTATTTTCCTATCCTGAAATACATGGCGTCAGCGTTGTCGTTTGACATCACACTGGGGAAATTATTAAGTGAAACCCCTCTTTTTCCTGTACAAAGAACTCAAGGCATCTAATTGACTAAGCACGAGGCGAGTGTTTCCGGGCATAGTTTCCCACCTTAAGTCAACAATCCCTAATCAATGGAAGACAATGATTGGTCCACTCGACCACAGCGGCATCTAGCGGAGATCGATTGAACGTCCAATAGCGGATATTGTAATCTTCCGGGAGGTTTCCTCTCCACAAAGTGCCGTCAGCGCTGTTGATAAACTTTTAGGAAGTACAACAAAAGGCTTTTAAAGTTTCAGTTTCGCTGTTTGTCTTGGTCTCGTTGCGGTTGCCGTGTAAGCAAAGCGGCTGATTGATAATTGATCGATAACTTAAGCGCGAGCCACGTGTCCTTGTTGAGGTCAGGACGCGGGCTCCCATCACCATAGCGACACACACGTGCTCGCGACCGTCGGTACAGTACTTCACTTTGCATAGTCCAGCTCGGAATAATTAATTAGGATTTTCACCTAATGTCACCTGTTGTTTTATTTCATTTGAATTTAGTTGGACTTGTATGATGACATCATTCGCCTCACCATCGTAAGGTCACCCAATTTTGGGTCATTGAAGTATACAGAGTTTCGGTACTGGCAGGTTTTGAAGTGATGTCTTCGTTACAAACCATTTATGGACCCTTCACGCTTTAATTAACACAACCGTTTGAAATGGAATGGACTCCAGTTCACCTAGGAAAGGGTTGTGTCGGGATAAGAGACATGAGGGGAAGTTGTCGCTTGTGTTGGGGGCGTGTGATAGGGCAGTGGTGATCTCCTGCCAAGGGCCAGGTCAAATCGAAGGTGAATCCAAGGCACATCTCAAAAGCACACAAGTCGCAGAAACCAGCGGAAAATTGAGCACGATATCCACTCAAAATATTTTTTGATGTGAATTAGAAGCCGAGCTTCGCAGATGAATAGCCTCCGTTCTCGGATGTAAAGACCGCGGTGTGTAGACTGGCCGCATATAATAGACGGTTAATCGCTCCTTCAACCGTTCCTCAATTACATAGGAAACCAGCCTTAAATGGGTCTAAGATGGCGGAAAATTCAATCTTTAAGATATCGCCATTATTCTGGTTCTCTTTGTAAAATTTGACGTTTAGAATTTAATGAGATGAAAACACAATGAAGAAAACATTCTGGTCCCATTCAAACTTTCCACGATCAGCTTTCACCTGTTTTCCTATTCTGGTTCAGAAGGAGGAGAAATATTCGTTCTAAAGATGATATTTTCCCTAGAATTGTTCAAAAATGAATAAGAACCAGTATTTTTTAAATACATACAAGTAACGCTACTAAATCCCATTTATTCACAGTGGCTTGTTTACAGCCAGGCAAACGTTTGTTTGAGTTGTATTTTTTAGTCATGTAATAAATATCTAATGGTGTGAATAAATGTTCTCTAGGTGTAGTTGATGTCCTGTTTGTGCTGGTCCCCTATACATTACCCTGTCGGTCGGCACTGCAGCAATAACTTACCCGGCTAAAGACGCCATCTCAAGGAGACCACGCCAGCGTCCACACACCTTACAGAAATAACACCAGACAAAAACTAGACTGGTTATTGTTGAGAGAACGTATCGGTTCCCAGATTCCCGCTAAATTATGATATTATGTACAGGGAACAGCCGGGTACCTGACCAGAACGAGAAGTGAACGGTCTCGGGCTTTTGTGGTCCGGTGTGATATTTATGGTCGGACCGTCAGTTTGTAACGGGGTGGCCGTATCAAATGTCACAGACCACCTTGCGCTCCATACGGGTAAACCAGCGCCAAACCGCCAGAGATATATTTTCTTATTAAACGTTTGCCGGTTGTGTTTTCTTTTCATTTTTTCGGGAAAAAAAGTAAACGTCTATATTTTAAAATGAATATTGTTTGACGAGTTTTTTAATGGTAGAATGAGATTCGTCAAGGAAGTTACAGGGCATTAATATTACAAACACCAGTGTAACTTGACTATTATTCACAATGCCCAAGCTTTTGCATGTTGGGTCGTTTCAATTGAATGGGGTTAAATGTTGCAATATTTTCCAACAATGTAACATAGACGAACCTTAAATCACAGCGTGCATACATGTGACATACATCACAATGTGCGTAATTTACATACATAAACTCTTACAAGAGCTGGGTGGGTGTGACGGCAATTGCAATACACCAATGTCCAAAAACATGTTCATCTTTATTCCTATTGACAAGTAATATTGGCAAGTAATTATATATTTGTGTGAAGTGCATGCGCCAAGATATGCACGTAAAATAATATGTCTCCATCATCCATTTACAGAAGTTGACATCGGGTTTCGCATGAGAAACACCTTCGTCAACAGTGAACTCATAGTATGTTTCTTCCATTGCATTAAACAAATTAGGTTAATAGAGCACAAACACACCATCGAATTCAAGGTCACTGTATGGAATAAAACCTTTCAGAAGAATATTTTTAACAGCTTTATACCTGTCCTGATGCATGTATCTCGCACATTGTGTTTCATACTAATTTATATGAAGGACATCGGCAAAGACCCTGGAGGGTTTTCTGATGTCTCTAACCCATGCACGTACAATACTGGTTATACGTGTATAGCTTTACTCTTGCCACCCATCTCTAGAACACAACCAGCAGAGGCCATCAAGTGGAGGTTTTACACGGGGACGACGCTAACAATTTGTGAGTTGACGGTTACCTTGACACCTCGCGCTTTGTATACTCCCACACCTGCCTGTGTGATTGTCAGAGAAACACAACCACTTCTCGTGGCCAGGCCTATCTCGTCCGGTTATTGCTTTATCTTATGAAATTTCTCATTTTAATTTATTTCAATTAACGACGAATTCCCTCATTGCAACGTCAAAATTTGACTGGAGGCAAGCCGCAGAGAGTATAATGTGAAACACTTGAAAGTTACAGGACTCGAGATTCCTTCAAAACAAAACAACCCTAGTTGCATAACTGTTTTGTGCAAGGTTTTCTTATGACTGGCAACGCCAGTGAGTTTTATTAAATTTTGCTAATAATGATTCTGTTTACGTGGTCACGAGGACAAGCGACCAGTTATTGGAACTAGCAATATTGTGGGGTACCGGTGCCTTTGAAGTCGTCACCTCGTGATCCGGGCTTCGAGAGTCTGTCACAGGCACCACTTCCCCACGTACAAGTCTCCATTATGCAACGTTAATCATAAATAAACATGTTTTTATTATGGTGCACTGGGTGCCGAAATAGAAAAACGAACACAATTATCCCTAAGTATTTGACAAGTCAGAGTTGATATGTGATGGTCTGTATTGTCTAACGGCCAGAATGGATATAAAGATTATTTTGTCGGTGAAATTTAACTAAAGAATCGCCAAAGAAAGCCGACACCTGACTATCTTGCGGTTCTGCCGACGTGATGCTTTTGTAGACATGTCGAGTTGTAGCACCCACGTCCCACGCTTGTTTCTGGTGTGATATGGATACCAACAATTGCGTCTCCTCCAGCTCAGCTCGGTTATTGATATTCTGCCCCCGGGTGGAGTCGCATTGATATCGTTACTGTGATGATTGTTGTACACCGTGGAAAAGGATCACTTAGTTAGGTTTGATGAGTTCCGTTACTAAATTGTGACCAATTTGTTACATCTCACAATTGATTGGTATTATATGAACCATACCGCAAGTATATGTACTGAAGACTAATTGCATTGATGAGTTCAGAAAATTAGAACATGCTACGCCAACTCGTCATTCCCACGAAATTTTGAAGAGCTTAGCTTGTGTACCCTCAAGTATATATTAGAGTACCGCTGCTCTCGAATCTCAATTGCAAAGTTACAAAGACTTGTTAAACGCCTCTACGATCTACAAAGTTAGCAATGGTCGATCTATGAAGAAGAGTTATGAAAAATATTATGACGAAATGCTTCCCTCATCTTTAACCTAGCTGTGAAGCTGCGATGAACAATCACATCACAAAACCTATCAACTAGAGTCGATCACACGAAAAAACCAGAAGTGTGGTCAAATGTACTTGAAACGTGACTTAGCCGCCAATTAATATCAGATTAACACCGCTTTCTTTGAGGATGGGAATAAAATTTAGATTGTATAGACCATTTAAGGTCAAGACACCGGGATTGACAAATCCTCGTGCGGTCCCAATTGTCTCCCCAGACAGGGTTTGATACCAGCCCCGCCACCACAAGGACCCGCGCGTGACATCACTAACGTGTCGCGTGTCACCATGGCCACGAGTTTTGTCCGACTTCGCTGTTGCGTATAAACTAAAATTATGGCCACTGAACAATTATAATGCGCTCGCATTGCATAATGACTTTACAAATAATCTAACGAGGCCGTTACCAGGTACAGCAGTTACCGTTGTGTTTGCGAATGGCGCGAGTCAGTCTCGTTTTGAAGAAGACGCCCAGGTGCCGGAAACTGGCCCTGCCCTTGGGAACAAAGTCGTAAAATTCGAGTAATTGGGCCTGGCGAATCTAATTGGAAAGATCATAATTATTTGTCACGAGTCGAAGGTACAAAGCGTATACCAACTATATATATTACTGCTTGTTCACTGCTGTGAAAAGTACATTTTTTTTTAGCAATATTATATTAATTTTGGATACCGAACTCGACACAGAGAGTTTCTTCCACATATGAATGTTCATTTTTCTACACAATTAAACCAAAGTGTTTTGTGCGAGCAGACGAAAGTGTGATGTACTGATCCTACAAAACGTTTCCAAGAGTCACTGAATTCTTGGCATGCACTTCCAGCACGAACAGATAAAAGCGCTATCACTGTCCCTGAGACTTTATGAGTTTTAAATCTGGAAGTCACTGTGATTTGCTCTCGCAAGCCTGTTACAAATTCTGTCTTGACTGTAACGTGTGAGTATCAATTATCAATCCAACAATGAGCTCACGCAGCTCCTGACACAACTACTGACGTGTCGTAAAATATAGCTTATGATAACTTCATTTATTTCCCTATGATCCTCGCTGTTTCATATCCGCTTCCTGTTTCGAAGTGTCCGGAGGTTGCAGTGCAATAATTTATTGCAAGAATATTATTTCCATTCAAGTTGTTTAACAATAATTACTTGTCCCAAAACATGGAAACAAATCTCTTGAAATCTCTTTGTAGTTTTGAGTCTACATTCAACCTGTGTTCCAGTGTGTTTTTGTTGAAGTTTTGATTGGTGAGTTTCAATGTTATGGCTGGTAGGACGCGTGACGAAGCATGAATTTATACGGGACGTGAGCTTAACATTGTGTGGAAGAAAGATACAAATTTGTTCATTTAATATAATCACAAAGTAGACTAACGGAGAAACAATAACTTACTGCCAAGGGCTTAGAATTAAACAGTATTCAAGTCACACATACCTCCCGATACAACCAATACTAAGCAAAGATCCAAGCATGATTCGCACACCCACACGTTTTGCTTACCAAAAATATTAATTACAATTTATACGCAGTAGACCCAACATAAATTTACATGTACAAAAAATCGTTCAAGTAGACACGGGTGATGAGTCCACTTTTGCTTCGCCCAGTGCCTCGTTGCCTGGATGTTTGTGCAATACATTCCTGTAATAGTGACAGTGTCCACGGAGACAAGATTGTCAGCGTTTGAGTGGACGGTTTTACAGTCACTACATGTGTCAGATAATAGACTTTACCATTGTATGTCCACCTGTGAACAGCTCTTGGAAGTATTTCTGGCCGTTTTTGGGAGGGACCAAAAGCATAAGCAAACAAACTCCTGTGAGCCAACATCCTGAAAACTTCAATCTGAAGTGAGATTAAAGACATTGTCCGAATGCCACACCCCTTTCCGGGCTTGGACTCCTTGATCTCGCGGCCCCGGAGGCTTGGGGATCTTTGACACCTCCCAAGCGGTCGACATGTACAAGCTGTGTTCCTCGAGTTATGTAAACTGGCCGCCAGTCACGTAAAGCCCACCAAGCGGTCAGCAAATACACGTTGTCCTCTCTCCATTGAATGCACCCCGTGCGTATGGCATCCCTCCGCAAGAATACAAAATCAAATTTAATGATATCCCATATCCTTGGTCACGTGTTCCGCTCACTTTCATCTCATGAACCCCTTTCAATTTGAGGTCGAACTTTACAATGTACAGCGAAACTCCATTGAATTCCGCTTGAAAAAGAATGTGCAAACACACACTTCATTACCCCCACGGACCAACAAATAGTAATACATGCTTACCTCGCCTTCAATTAGACTGATTCATATCTAAATTTGAAGTTGACAGGGCTGTCACAAAAGGTGACCGACAGATTTGGAAGTCTCTATCATCTTCGATGATCTTAAACTCACCACACCCCAGTGAAAGATGTTACACGGATTTAAATTTACCGGGTATAATTAAACTTTTCAGATTTGAATGCTCTATTCCCAATAGTTTTCATGGTGATATGATGCGGACCTTCGCTGCAGAGAATGTCAATTTGGTAACTTTATCCACAAATCGATTTTGTTCTATGTGTATAGTGATGCAAACAACATTAGATCTTGAAAGTGTAAGTGGTACTTTCAGTTTTTCAGTGGTTCACATCTAAAATTTGTCTTGAAGCTGCCCAGCAGTTTCTTCGGATAATACGTTTTGACAGTCGTGATTAATTTGTAAAAGAAAAACAGCATGCGACTTTCAGGTGGTAGGCCAGGTATAGGTTCACTCTCAGAAGACTTCTGTGCTACACTGTGTACTACTGAACACTGTGATACAGATGCGTGTTTCGACCATCGTAGAATCTCAAGTGTTATATATGCCACAAATCATTTCAGAAAATTGGGAGCCGAGTACTGAATGGAGATAGCGGAGGGCCCATGCCGTCCTCATGTAGCACGCCTCTAACGAAAACAATGTGGTGATTCCATGATTTAATGCCGGGGTTTTGGGCTCTCTTATCCATTAGGCTCTAGTTGGTGAGATTCTGTCATCTTCAGGGTGGTGCGACAAGTGTAATTATAATTTTCAAATTAAGCACCTTGCTGATTTACGCAGAAATGAGACAGTTGATAGATGACACCTTTTGGGTTGGAAGAATGGGTTGGTTGCTATGGAATGCGCATGTTCCCACGACAAAGACGTGTAGAGGCACTGCTGAAAGTAATAATGTACAACATTGAAGTCACCCATTTCTTCACAGAAACAGGCCCAAACAAAGGTCCGAGCGTTGATGATTCGCACGCTTTGTAAAACTGATGTCTTTATATCATGCCATCTAGATAGAAGGAGAAAGTAGAATTATGTCCAAATGAGCTGTCTCTGTGGGTTCGTTGACACATGAATTCGATGGTATGACGACCACATAACTGTCTAGCTTTACTCTGAGAATTGCTCATCAGCGTTACGTCAAGAATTTCGAGGGTACTTCGAGAAGGTAGAGGGAAATGATACCCAGACTAGAGGTCGTGGAAATCTGAAAAATAATGAACGGACCAGTTTCAGAGAACTAGGGAAGTTGTGTAATTTTGTGGAACTTAAGTGGAAAGGGTTTTTCAGTATCTTTGGGCCACTACATTCCACTTAAAATATCACCTGCAGTGATTGTTATATTGATGGAAGTCTAGGGCAGTGAGGGTACAACCTAGAACTCTCTCTGAAATGTGCAAGTCCAGAACTAAATTAGAAAAACGAGGACATCTAGCCTAAATAAAAGGTCCAAAAACAAAATAAATTGATCGTGCTAAAACATACTGTAGAATCAACTAGGTTTTTTTTCGAAATGTTTTATATGACTTTGGCGATCTAGCGCTGTGAAAAGGGTTAATTCACCAGTTTTATGACTGTTTTGGGGGCCCTGTTTTTCCTCTCAACCTCTTCTAATAGCACAGATATTCGATTTTTAACAAGTCACCGGTTCAAATTGTCACCGTCTTGCAGCTTATGGAATAAGATACGAGGCTTGTTGCTTTGATGAGATGAAATGACGAGTTTATGAACCGTTTTACACCCTAGTACAAATACTCATGTCTATTGCCACCACGCATGTGAAATTCAAAGGACTGGTATACACTATATGCAGTGGTTACTGGGGCATTTTACGTCCATAACCCACCAGAAACTAGGCTAGACGTAGAATAAAAACCGTCGTATTTTTGACGACATTACCACGGCATTTCACTCGACTTCGTGACAAAAACAAGAACATAAAACTGAGAATTATTGGACATAAAATCTAACTCGCTATGCGATAAACAAATAGTCGCTAGATTCTGACTAGTTGGAAGGGTAGGGTGGTAGAGTGAAGTGAGTTACGCGGGACACAGAGGCAATGGCCTGGAAGATAGGGAATATCAACGTGGCAATAACAACGAGTACCCAAGATATTGCCACTCGCAAGTGTTTATCCAAAATAAAATACAAGCACCGATCTCCAAGGTTTGTTGTAGTAATCACGCTATTAAGACATTACTCTGCCGGCCTAAGTGTTTGGAATGACACCTCATATTGTACGCTTTAAACAAGACGCTTTAGGGTATATAGCAAGACGTAAAAGAATCACTGTGTCGAGAGCCCTGAAATACCCACTCATATATAACACCGAAAACAGACCTTTCTCTGCGACTCTCGGGCCAGATAGAAAGCCTTTTAGGGTGAACGGTCTTCTTTTCAAATCATCAAGATAAAGAAACAATTTAAAATACCAGACGGGTTGTTGCGATACCAGCAGATTGGGGGTATGGTCGCCTATATATTGCCCCCGTACTGAACTAAACACACACTGTAGTGGCGATACGATAGAGGTTGTTGATATGCAAAGAGCGCTTGACCTCTGTAAACCACCTGACGCTCTGTTGGGTCTTGTGCCCTTGTTTACGCTAGCGTTTCACTCTTTCTACTTTTCAAACTAACAAGCATCGATAAAAGGCCGACCGCATATCAAAGCCACAAAAGGCCACAATGATTTCTTTTAATACCCGTCTCGCCCATGTCCGGCCCGTTCGCCTTCCTTGCATAGCAACTCTTGCATAATGCGTGGACAATGTGCTTTTGTTTGCGTCGTTTTAGGGCCATTTCGGATGCCATCTGATATGATGATCGGGCCGTTTAGCGTGCGTTGAGGGCGGATGGCTCCCTGTCCCCGCTGGGTATTGCCTGGTCACTCGGGGTCCTGAAGGGAGGGTCAGCAATGTTTGTCCTCGTCTCCTTATCGCTCACCCATTAAGCACTGCCCCATAAGGTCTTCAAAGGCGCCTCCATTCTCATGCAAGTGACATATATCACACGGTGACTCGAGAAAATGAAAAAAAGCCACACGAAATCAGCACAAAGTCCCCGAAATGGTATTTGACTTTGGAGATGACGGTGAACGAATTTTGATATCATTCAGTTCAGAACCAGTAGTACCAGAAACCCACAAGAGATAGGTTTGTGGTAGTACTAACGAGCTTCAACGAATTCAGTTCTCGCTTGATATTGGACCTGGTGTGCTTGACAGTGGTTGTGTTTTTGAGTAGTTGTTTGTGCATCCACTGAAAAAAATATGTAGCACCCATCAAAGGGGACGAAAGCAATGGAAGGTGTTTATTCTGGTGTCTAATCTCACATACGTGGTACCCTACACCTTCTCTTATCATAGGGTATCTTCATCAACGAACCCACAGCGTAATTTCACGCATAGGAAACCTAGTCATAAATATTTGTTCATTTCAAGGTCACGTTTTATTTGCCCGATAGATAACCAGGGAGCGTACAGTGCAGTGTTATTACCTGGTGGCAAGCTGTCTAACTTTTCGCGAATGACGAATTAAAAAGTGTGAAAATTGAAGTCGCCTTAGTGACCATGCGAACACAATTCCATTGTGCTGTGGGTTAGTCGGAAAACACCTCAATATCTTCACGCTTATTTCGTACATAATTTAACAACAGTTCAATTTCGAGTCCCTTCGTAAATGGGCCATTTTCTCGCCGACTAAGCTTTTGCGCTTTCCATCAATTTTACACCTGCGAGTGGCACATTCCAATTCTTGGCAAAACTCTTGACCGCAGGCGATTTCAGTGCACCAAAGAGGCTTAGAAAACCCTTTTCCAGAACATGCGGTTCCCACCTATCGGTAATAACGTGCACATGTCGTACCCATCTCAGTTCGCGCCAGGGGCCAGTGAATTTACACCACTGGGACCACTCGGTCACTGGGACTGTAATGACCCAATTATCTTCTGGTGTGAACCACAGGCGATAAAAGTGTAAGAAAAATCACACGGTGTTTGATGGACAAACCACTCGGACACTCCATGTCAAAACACTATACCTGTCCGAAATTAGGTCATTTACTCAAGATTTTGGGCAATGTAATTACCTCAATCTTTCCATGAACTCATTACATATATCTGTGTATAAGACAATGACCGATGATCTGGAAATTTGCCATTTATAGCAACACCGACATAAACCCGAGATAAAAATAACTCAGTTTTACAAACTGGTATTCCCTCAATTGATTTTTTGTGTGTGCCAATTTCGAACAACTTTTGAATGGTGACTTTTCTTTCTTTTCGCCAAAAAAAAATACACTCAAGAAGATATTGTATACTGGCAAAGCATTCCCCTCTGTAAGGCAAACGGCCATAAAATTACTTCACAATA
Source organism: Terebella lapidaria (assembly GCA_949152475.1). Taxonomy (NCBI): domain Eukaryota; kingdom Metazoa; phylum Annelida; class Polychaeta; order Terebellida; family Terebellidae; genus Terebella; species Terebella lapidaria. The sequence continues at coordinate 21,873,388 of OX424558.1, read as the reverse complement.
ACGACTTTATGTTGTTAAGACGATTTCGTGTAATAAGTACACAAAAAAATCGAGGTTAATGCCACCATAACAAATTTCAAGGAGATTTTAAACTGCAGTAATTTCTCGAGAATGACTAAATAATTCCTTTTTTCTCGTTGCTAGAATGCATTCATATATCAATAGGATGTGACACTTATGTTGAGGTTCTTTCTGCAAATTTGAAATTGTATTGTGCGCTAACGTTCAAAATTATCCTCGTAGAATTTGCATCTATAATTGAAATAACCAGGTGCAAAACTATAAATACGGCATTATATCCGTCTTTATGTTTATATGTATATATATTGCTGTGCAGATTTTGTACCAGAGAGTGTCCAAGACACACACAATAGCTCTAGGAACTATTGTTTGTGAGTCGCGGTTAATGACCTAAATGAACGAAAACTTCTCGTTGCAAAATATGACCAATAATTCACCAATTGAAATTTAGGACACACAGCTTTGATTGTTGATGTACCAACGACCTTGAAAGAAAATTATTGTAACGTACAATGCAACCATCTTGACAAACTGATGTGTTGAAATACATATAAACTGCCCTTTTTCAAATAAGAGACACATTGTCTCCACATAAGTCTAGTGACCATACAGCATTGCTCCCAAGAGGGAAGATGACCAGAACAATGCGCGGCCAAGGAAGTCACTAAATATGACACGCGCGTCATCGTGAACGATTTGAAATGCTCGGCGACACGGAAAATCTGAAACTGAGTTAACATTACGAAACTGCCAGGGCACTTAAGACAATTTAAAACAGATAGTTCACTTGTTGAGTTTGACAAGACCGTCCGTTTACACGCAGTGCGACACGTAAAAACAAGCAGAAGCTCTTGTTTCCTCACGTAATCCGCTCAGCGGCCATGAAAACACCGACGAGTGTTCATTTTCGTGTTTGTCTTAGGACTTTTTTTTACGGCTTTCCCCCATTTTCCAAATCTTCGATCGGCACTGTGACACTATTGGGGGTAAGCCAACAGCCAAATGGAGACTTAATCGCCGATTTGTGTTTGAGGAGCTCGACTACACGCTCGAGTGTCGGGAGGAGAATTAAGTGATCGACAGAGGTTCCCGCCGCGATGGGCCCCTCCTGCGTCACCTGTTGATTGTTGACTTACACCAAGGTATGCGGCCCACGTCTTGTGGAAGGGCCACGTCCTTCGGCGGAGTCTTGCGGCGGTCCGATCCATCAGCACAACGTACGTCCCGTGGAATCTGATACTTCTGGCACGCTCCATGCGTCCACCGCAGCCCACGTTCGCGACGTTACCGTGATCTACATAACCACACAACGTAACACTCCATGCACACAACAAACAGCTCGATACTTGTAAGGACGACAATCGGAACTGATCAATCTCACACATTGATTTCCCGCGCTTTCCTCGGCGGAGATCAGGTGTAGTGTTGCAGGAAGATGTCATTCTCTCGAGAGCCAATTGATGCAATTACATGGATAATGCTGAGAAATGCAGTGCCAAAGATTTCTGTTTGAAGAAAACACGTCTGTCATTCAGCAGCACAACATATAATACTTTCCACACACCCATCCTAAAACCCCAAAAGATTGAAGTAATGATGGAAAAATATCGTTGTAACTGTATGAAATGACTCTATGTACATATTGTATGATACTCCAGAAATTTACATGCCTGTATATAATATATACAAGTAGTTATTATATTTTCATTCCAGTTTCGTTTTGTTTGACGATGGCCTTCAAGTCGACTGTTAAAGTCGCGTGCAGGAACGTCTCCCACTACTGCCTGTCTTCTGTTTATAGTTTGTACTCATGTCTTCGTTAATTATATGTTACATTCGAACAACGTGAAGGTCGCAGGCTTAACCTCTCGACTAATTGCTTACAAATCGGAAAATACAAAACAAGTTCAACAGGCATTGATCCACGTTGATATTTATCGGCCGTCGGTATACTGTATCAGTCATTGCTTTCTTTCATCTACAGTCTGTTACACTCATGGAGGCGTTACTACATCCCACGTTGGTCCAACTAGAACAAAGATAATTGAAAACTATAATTAAACAATTAATTAACAACCTGAAGAATAACATCCTCCTCTTCTATCCCCGCTCATGAACTTTACCATTGGCACGACAGTCTGATATTTATAGCCTTTCTGTGGGATAATGGTCACAAAAATACTAGTATTGTTCCGAGAACTGTCACGAAGGATCACTGTTGTTTTCCATTTAACCAACCGATAAATTTCAAGTTGATTCTATGAATTTCAACAAATTTTGCAGTGATGAATATCGTGTCTACAATTTTTATTCCATGAGAGTTTTTAAGTTTCCATCATGCCGGAATAAGCCCTGTTCGCAGTTCAGCTATATATATTTCAGTATACAAAAAATACCAAACACTTGATATCATGAACCAAAAAGTTATTGCACATGGAATCAGATATTCAAGAGAAAACATCTTGTATATGCATACATGTATATTTAGAAAAGTTATGCAGTTCGTTTGAAATTACACATTTATTTTGCTCGTTTTAAGACCACATTGAACGTTTTCTCAATGAAGCCGTTCAAAAACAGGAATTGCGCAACTGAATCGAATTGAACATCTCTAACTTCAATTCTCAAAAGTGAGACTTTCTTTGAAACAAAACAAACTCATTAGAAATGTCCATTAGACCACGTGCATTTACTTTCGAAAAAACAGCTGACAGTTCGACAGCTGAACGACTCCAAAGTTGATGCTCAATTAATTAGGGTTGATGTAACTTCAACGGAAAGTAGCCACTTCATTGAAATAATAGCAATCAGAACAACACTTCCTGTGCTTGATGCTAATGGGTGTGTTCGCTTTTCAGCCGGGGATTCCTCTTGTTCTTACACATTGAAACAATAGAAAATCAATCAGTAAACGGCGATGTACAATGCTATTTGTTCAGACTTAAACGCGAAATCAATTGGCTTGAAGTCAATACATTGAAGTAGTATACATTGATAAAGTATTGCTTCATGGTGAATTAGAATTCATGTAATATCGACAATAACTTCAAACATCGATGTAATATCTAATTGCATATATTCATACATGCATATAACTATGAATGAACTTTGGGCACAATATGTAAATAAGATCCACGGTCATATGAAATATCCTTTTTAATCAGAATACTGCAATTACAAACAGGTTTTCGAGTTTGAATATCGCAAAACAAAGTACCATGCCTGGTGTCTCTGGTTTTCACTTTGTGGACAATGAATCCTACACACAAACAATCAGTAACAATAACAATATTTCGGCAATCAGTGCATAAAATTGTACGAATTGCGAAACACTGAAAACAATTCTAATTGTTTATTTCTATATGTGAAGTTATGGCATCTTAAACGTAAAGAACATGCTAATTGTATCATATACATGCATGTAAATATTGTATGTGTGTCTTTCTAACCGGAAAACTTTTGTGAAAGACAAATTTACAACCACACCCAACACCATAGTTATGAGCTATAGCGAACACTTTTTTTCAAGTCTAAAGGTCTTATTATCTTGCTATAATATGATCCATGTAAAGCATAGCAAAAGCCTGAAATCTTATTATACAAATATTAAAGAACACATCAGAACAAGGCACCCATAGGCTACTGTAAAACGAGGAAAAACACTTGAGGTATAAGCTTCATATTTGAGGTTACCCTTCCCACTGTCGGGCCACAACACGTAATCTATCGGCTTGCACCATATGTTGACGGTGCAGCAATTGGCTGACCCTTTAATTGAGCATCACTTAGCAGTCATAAAGACTTGCATCTCTCGAGGCATAAAAGTCGTCAAACTCGGTGTCCAATAATGGGCGTGGCCCTTACCTGGCCAAGTGCTACGTCACGGGAACTCTCGACCAATCAGACCGCAGGGTGAGAGTAACCTTTGAAGTGACGAGCTGGGAGTGAAGTTGTGCGTGTGGTGGCGTAGATTGGAAAGGTGTGACACGACAATGGAGCCGATTTAGCCACCGTCTGGACAAGCAGGCCCCTACCCCCGAGGTCCCATAGGAATCCCAGAGGTGGACCCGCCCGTCACTGTCAGCCACACCATGTTTCTGCTAGTCTAGGGGACGGCCCACCTTCCAGCACGCCAGGTGATGTACCGGCCGCCACTTTATAAGCAATCTGCACAACCTGGAAGTATCTTACTGTCAAATACTCCAGCACAGGACAAAGTTGTCGGTCTCTTTGGTACAAAGTGTCTGGTCCGACAAACCACGAGATTTTTCTCACACATCGGCCTATTTTGGAACAACTTGGTGGACTTTTGAAAGTGGCTGGAAGTCATTTGACATACTTGGATGTTGTGATCGACATATTCTGCAAGTCGTATTACGTTTCGTTTTGGTAACAAATTTGTTGCTACAACTTCATATTAATGAGATACTCTTGTGAACTGACTTGATGTTGCAACTTGGAAGAGACTGATTCTGGAGACGAGATCGCATTCTCTGACTTTAGGACCTCCTAATGAACTTGACAATGTTACCAGTCATCCCACTACCCAAAAGGGGGGATCCGAGACCTGCTCATGAACCTCGCTCCGTCTGCAACCCTCCCAAAATGTGGGACTCCCCCATTGGTCAGGGACTGTCCTGGCGCGTGAGAGCTGACGTCACAATCCCGGCTCTTACAACAGCTGGGCCTTATCCCTCCGAACTGCTACTGGGAATGAACACAGTAGATAATCCCAAAGCGGATAAAACAGTTCAGGTGAGTTATGTCAAAATGTCCAAACAAATATTCAATGATAATCGCTAAGTATATAGACCATAATAATACTTGAATGATAATGGTGAATGCCACTTCCTTAGTGAAAATATATAACACACAATATAACTGAAATTGGGAAAGCATTTGAACATCTCTGGAAATGTCGTCACCCCAGAAACATCCTTAAATGTGCATATCAAAATTATACCTTAGAATTTGAAATATGATACGCAGTACTTGACATAGAAATATTATTAATATTTCGAAAGTTTCTGCAACGTGTCGCAAACAAGCATTGTTCGTTAATTACACAGTTTACAAAGAATACAAAAGCAAAAACCAATATTGATAATGGTCGCTATTCATTGCCTGTTGTCAAATGAGGCGTGCATCGGCCGTTGTTTTGGAGGTAATCTCCCAAATATACGCTACAATGGGACTTTTGATGGAAAGGTCATGAGGAGTGCTTACCACATGTTTCTATCGATGTCAAAGTTTGGCACGAAGGCTTTGCGCGGGTCCATGTCCAAATGTCGACAGGCTCATACAACTAATTAAGACTATCGACCTACCAGATGTTTGATTAGTACCTTTGTATTTCAAAATACATAAGTACATTTTGTAGCATTATCCGTTGAGATGTTCCCAATTATGAATGGATAAAATGCAAAATTTATATCGCTCTGAATCTTGCCAATAAAGAGTTAAACAATAATTGTGCTTGAGGCCCCGTGAATAAGTTTTCTTCCTTCGAATGAATACGACATTGTGTCAAGAAAAATACACAAATACTCCCCAATACAATTAAACAGATGATTTTCAGGAGACAGCCCGCAGTAAATTATACTTTCGCCAGATCATTAGTGTCTTGTTTGGGTATCAAGTGCGCTCACTCTATGCAAATTTTAAATGGAGACACCATGAAGTTAAAGGCACCCACAAAACACCAAATAAATTACTGGTGAAAACTTTGAATTCAACGTGTGAAGATTCCCACTCCGTGAAATGTCTAATACAGGCCTCGCACACCCTTCCAATTCAGTTTGGCAAAAGCAAAAAAAATTCGGCCAGTATACTTTGCTCACATTTTTTCATTCGAAAACCCTTCACAAAAAGTATGATTTTATGTCCGAATAATTCAGGTACAGTACACAACATATATGAAGCAACCGCAAACACAATTATAAAAAAAAAAACAAGACCTGAGACAGACAAAGACGCTTTTCGTTCTGAGACAATCAACAATCCGGCCTGAGAGAGACCGGTGAAATAGATAGGGTCCATTACTATACACTTGTTGGTGAAATGGATCTTGATTTCTCTATTCAGTTGGGAGACCTTTGATTCTGAATGGTGTCTTAAGTGCCTTAATTTCGCGCTCGTCTTTTTCAAGCGCAACAGTTCGTTTATCTTTGTAAATCACTTTCCACGCTGCGAGGTCAGTGGCCATGCATTACAATACCAGCTATAATTGTTGGTTAGGTGTGTTTTTCTCATTGTCTTTTGAGCACGTCGTAATGGCGGGGGCCTACAGGACAGCACTTTACACACAGACCGATTAAATACGTGTGTAGTTGCTTGTGTTCGAGGCTCGAAGTGTAAACGAAGACACGCGTTGAAGTCCCTGTCTATGTTGGGTCGTCTCGCCTTGCGCTGTGCACGGTGTCGACTTCTTGGTGCGGCTCCAACAACTCGCTGTACAGACACTTGCTGGGTGTCAAATACTATTGGATCAAATCCCATTCCTTTCATTCAATCACACCTTTCCATGACTTGTCGTTCTTTGTGTCAGAAATGCTAGAAAAGTGTGAACCTCCATTGTAAAATTTCGCGCCAAAATTCTACGATAATTTTACAAATCAAACATTACTATACTGCGAATACTGACTTGCAGTCGTATTTTTTTCACTTGAGAACTCCGACTTCATAAGTCGTTCTCAACGAACACATGTGTGTGTCACTATCACAGAACAACCGAGAGGTGAAGTAAACTTTATTTTGAACACACGACCTTAAGGAGAAGTTGTTGTTTTGTGAAACACAATTTCAATGCATCTGGCACCATAATGATCTGTGTATGGAAAAGCACCGTGAAGTCACACATTCAAATTCGAATTCAAATGCGAAGCTCAGGAAAACTCAATTTGTCTCTTTTTTTGTTCAACCCGCATCCCGCATTCTCCAAGAAAATGTTCTCTACTTTCTATGCCAAAAATCATGGTATATCACCTCTGAGTAAGCAGCTAGCAGTCAGCTAGCCTTTTTGATTCCAATAAAACTGTGGGTGCAGTCCGATGGACAATCTAAGTTTACGATATGCCGACATAATGAGTGCAGTGCACATTTCTATGCCTCGCTGTACCCGGCCGATTGCCGCCTTTCTTAACTCCATACATAAATTTTGACTTATGCTCACATTTTACCGCATTATATAGCCAAGACTATTTATGGAATTATGTTTTATTCCCTCAAGACCTGTCAAATGCTTCTTTCTAGACATGTTACGTGCGTAGCTGTCGCCAATTTGACATTTTTGACAAAGCCGGCTGCTGGTCTTTGGATTTCCAGTTACTCTTCATGATTTTTAATGTCCTGAATGTCTTTGTTAAACGCTTATATCAGTAACGGCCGCAGGGTATATCTAATATAGGTAGAAAGGCAACAGGCGACCGAATTTTCGTGCTTGAAAGAAAGGAACCACGTTATAGAATTCAACGTCGTTTAACACAGTAAAAGAGACACTTTAGAGACTGGCGTTTAAACAGCGCGGACTAATCCTTTGTAGAAAATACTGAAAAATAAATACTTGAAAAACAGATGGGTAATTAAGATAGCGGTTAATTCACGTACAAGAGTACTTAGGTGGTGTGTTGATGGGCTAACAACCACTCGTTCGGCCGCTCACTGTCAATTCGCAGGTGCTAAACATACGCGTAGTCAGTACTGCGTATCAGTGACAAAAGTCAATATCGGGCAAGTATCATTATTTTAAAATTAATTGTCACACTGCCAGCGGTCAAACTCTGTTTTTTTTCTCGTGATGTAGGTTCACTTGAAGAACAACATGATGAGCGCGGTGGCCGGGACGGAGCTGCCGTGTCACTGGTTACTGTGTGTGACGCCGGCCAGGGACCGACACGAGCAGAACCTCGAGGCCTCCAGGGACGCGCGGGGTACCATCTTCTTCAGAGCCATCAAGGACATCCGCCGGGGAGACGAACTGCGCGTCTGGTACAGCGCGGAGCTAGCTATGGAGTGCGCCATACCCATCCTCACCCCGGGAAACATCAGAAGTAAGCAAATGACGTCATACCACGTGTAAATTGTCCATCTCCTACACACAATTGTATGGTTGAGTAAGCAGTTTTCCGGACACTGCAGTTTTCCCTTATTTCTTCTTCTTATTCTGGACCTAAACGAAACATCATTTTGTAATTAATTGCTTTTACCTTTGTAGGTGACCAGGAATACACATGTACCGCATGTGACGTCAGCTTCCGGTATCCGAATACTCTCAAAGCCCATATACGATTCCACTGCACACGTAACCCGATGACGTCATGGCTAGGACAGTACCCGTCCCTACAGCCGGGGGCCAGCACGCTGCTCTCCGTATACCAACAGGAACTCTCCAAGTACTTCTCGCACCTCGGTACGCTTTGGAACTTGCGCAAGATGGCGGCAGGAGAGCAGACCCCGCCGAGAGTGTCCCCTATCAATAACGTCAGTCCCGTGGCCACCCAAGATTCCAAGTCCGCCTTCCGACCCTGTAACAGCTCCTCCAGCAAGGGTCACTCCCCTGTCTTCTCCCCGACCCAAACGCCGCTCGCGAGTAGGACAAAGGTCTCCGATAAAAGTAGTTCTGACAGGCGGCCACCGAGTATGGACTCGCGCAGGAAGTCTCTGGAGGAAGAAGTCGCCCGTCGCACACAGGAGAAGTGCGCGGTACCAGGGCTCGGCCCGAATGTGCCGTCCTACTTGGATAAGGTCTACATGTACAACTACGCAAACTACCTGCGCTCGGACCTATCCGGTCTCCAAGGCGACCTTGCGCGCTCTCTACAGCGCATGCCCTTCGGGGCAGCGATGGACTACTCGACGTCTGCGTCGGCGCAGGAAACGCTACTCCGAGCTCGCGCCGCAGCCGCCGCTAACAACCCCGCACTGCGCATGCCTGATACCATGACAACACGAGAGGACAACCGGTCTCCCGAGAGCGACCGCGAGACCTCGCCCAAGATCCAACTTCCGGCTATGAACTTCCCGCTCCCGTCCGAGTCGGCGGGAGAACCCATTGACCTCCTGCCCAAGTCGCTCTATATGAGTAAGGCTTACAAGGGACATCTGTGTATATACTGCGGTAAACTCTACTCGAGGAAGTATGGACTTAAGATACACCTGAGGACTCACACAGGCTACAAGCCGCTCAAGTGTAAGGTCTGTCTGCGGCCGTTCGGAGACCCTAGCAACCTGAACAAGCACATCCGACTGCATGCTGAGGGCGAGACCCCCTACCGCTGTGAATACTGCGGCAAGGTCTTAGTGCGCAGGCGCGATCTCGAACGTCACATCAAGTCACGGCATCCGAACCACAGCATCGACTTGCTCACCGACGACAAATCCGACGTGCTCTGTGACACCGACACCAGCTTCATCGACGTCGACGTCGACGACGACGATGAAGACGAAGATCTGGAGGGACCGCTGGACATGAGTCGGCAAGACATCGAGGTGTCATGAGACTTGGCGTGAACATCGGAATCGTTATTGAGTGTATGAACTTGTTGTATGAACTTATTGTAATGTATGATACTGTAATGTGTTCTTCATGACTTGAGGCTAAGTTATTGTGACGATGTTTGTAAATATATGTATTTGACTGCTCTAATGTCCGCATTTAACTCGCACCGATGATATTTATGTATGTGTACATGTTGCCGAATAGAACTATTGTATGGCTTTCTGAAATTGGTATGGGTTAAAGGGATAACTAATATATGTATGTGCTGTTAACCGAGCCAGTTCAAATATAAACTGCAAACGATCAAAACTTCGCATCAAAAATGTCTAGTCATATACTCAGAAGTATATTGTTGTAAGTTAGGCGAAAGCGTGTTCAAATAAAAGCTGTTTGTTGTTCTATGATGGATACAATTAATAAACTACGTGATTTATAACATATGTTGTGTTTACTTGTGCAATAGACACTACCCCACACTACTGCACTGAGTTTAACATCCACAAATTTATATTGTATGACTGAACGAACACAAAACACACTGACGAAAACACACCACGATAAGTGGCCAGATGGTTGTCTGGTATACATTCACTTGGACCGGGAAGCGGTTAAAATATCGACAATTTTTTTTGTAAAATTGAATCATACCATTGAATATAATGTCCATTATATCCAATGAGGATGAAGCTTTGAGAGCCAATAGTAAGAGTATTATATTCGTTCTAACTCAACCGGCTTCTACAACTTTCATGTTCAATACGATTTGATTCCGTAAAAGATTGCTGTTCGTTCATTGACGAAGTTCTTATGAGTTGGTCTAACAAAAAGAGAATATATTTCATAGGCAGCGGTTACTTTGTGAATAATGGTGCATGCAAATACAGAGAAATAAAAGCGTTAGACTGCAATAGTTGTCTATAATTACTTGACTAACATATACACCACGAAACACATGGGAGTTTCTGACCGAACTCAGAGCTGATGAACATGTGAATGAGATGTTGAAAACATTCATTCAAGCTAGGGTTTGTACTATCAGAAGCTCAGAAGCATTACAGGTTCATAATGTAGTAGATACAAAAATATTATGTCTCTCAACATGGTTTTTATTATGTTGAACATTTAAAAATATTCATTCATATCATTTGAAAAGACGTAAATTGCACACCATGGTATTGGAACGGAATATCTTTTAGAGTTATGGTTAATTACTGAAATCAATTATGAGAGGGCGGGTTATTGCACTGTTCGCCGAGACTCCAGTTACAATGTTCATTACTAGCTGACCAGACTCCTAGATGCTATCAACACATATCTACACGTGATTTATGTAACCTTGCAACTGCCTGAAACACCCGAGTTTCCGCTACCCAGATAATTTTACAGTTCATGAATGGTGATTATTTATAACTGGTACTACGTTATAATATAGTACAAAAGTTACTTTGAAATTCGCACCTCTTTATCTATTGAAATATTAGCTTCACGGCAGTCCCTCCTTCGAGATTCGACGCCCGTTAATTGATTGTTATCATATATTCTATCAAATGAGAAAATTACCATCTCTGGATACCACTATCTTATCTTCTAACACTCTCTCCCGTTCATATATTACCCCGAGACACCATCTTCATCGGTAAGAGAACCTCCCTATCAAGATCTTCGCACTCTCTGCAACCTTCAAAGAGACCCCAGTCAAAACTGCTGGCAATAATTATGAATCATTGTTAGTTTTCAAGCCGATTGTCGAGCATGGGGCTCTGTATATGGAAGTCAGAACAACAAACTACATAGGAGACGTAATATATCAGTCCGGGGATCCGTTTACACTGGGTTTATATCTGGACTGCTATGGTAGCTCAGTCTATTGAGGAGAAATTTAGCGCCATTGTACCGATACCATCCACCCTGATAACGACAAAACTACCAAGCTCTTCTGATTTAGTGGGTGCTACATCGATTGTTGGACCGATTTATTAGCAAATTAATGGCTTATTTGTGACCGATCGAATTTCACCATCCAGTGTATCTGCTGGTGGTTGTTGCACTGAGAGGTCAAGGTGAATGACCTTCAAAATAGAGATTTCTCCTAACAGGCCTCTTTTTGAAGGCCACCAACTTCAGACTACGTGACTCTGGGGCGGTTGTCAATGAATAATCGAGACAATCGCATGGCAATTGTCTCGATATTTACAGCCGGTGATCGTGTAAATGATTATGTTTATCAAGGCAGATACTTATATCGCTTGCATCTCCACCACGCAATTCTCAGTAGGGCAGTATCTTATTAAATCTACACAAATCGTAGTTTTGGGATTACTTTGAGTGAACTAGGTTAGTCATTTGAATGAAAAAATTCATTTGAGTAAACAAGATTAATCAATTTACTGAACAGAACTGTAGAATTCGGAACAATTATTAAGTTCTCATAAGTATTCATAGATCTATGAAGATGTCACTGTGACCTCCCCCCAGGACACAACAAACAGCACTCCATCCCCACTCATAAACCAGTTTATAATACTTCTTCGGTTTACCTTTTATTTACTCGTGTTTGTCAACATCGGTTGTTCATCCATCATAGAGCACTGCAGGTGATTTTTTTTATCTATTTTGGCCAAACTATTATTGCTGTGTCTTTTACGTGACTTTTGAAATATATATATTTTTATATACATAAAATCCCGCAGTAAAGACATAGTGATGGCTCCCCTGTGAAAGAACAATTTTATGGATTGAATACATGAGACGATGACATGTTACAGTCTCCACTCTCAGTAATTAATAATACGTATGGATAGATACTCATGTTTTTAACTAGCAATCTTTAGCAAAAAAAAAAAAAACCTGACAACACCAATGGATTGAGATAACTTGTTGTGATGAAACTATTTGTTCTTTCGGAAATCACCATATCACTGGGCGTATCATATAAGATTTGTAGCAATTAAAGCCTGATGTTTTTATTCGCATTCTTTCCACCTTCGCTTGGTGAGATGCAACGCCAAATTTTCTACAATTTAACGTAATTAATCTTAACTGCTAGTACTAGTGACTGGTTTACGGCGATATGGAACACTACCACTGAACAAACCAGTGAGTTTATATCCACAAACTTCCAATTAGAGCACCGTCAATCTCACACAATTGTGTTTACAAATAAAGTAACTCTGGCCCTTAGAAAGCGAAGCACCTTATTCGGTTTCGCCGTAAATTCTGACCACTACCGAGGCAATCTGGTAACGTGATAGGTAACACGATCATTGGTTTATCAGTCGTCTATTCGAATAGGTGCGAATAACATTTATTCACCATTGAATGTTGTCTATGGTTAGAGATTTTTACAGTGCTTCAACAATATAAATTCGGCATAAGTGTAGGCCAAACAATTCACTGTAAGAAACTTCCATTGCATGGCATCACATTTTCTAATAAGAATAAACCCAAGAGTGTACAAAAACGTTATTGTACACTCTTTGAATGAACCATAAAAAGAAAACAACAAACTATCACAGTGTTCATATCCGAACCGCATGAGAATAGAGAAAGATATTAATTTCATTTGAAATCTGACAGATTTGATAGAACTTCGAGGCTGCGAAATTCGACAGCACGGAGTGCGGCGGATACACGCTACATTTGAAGCAATGTCATTACCTCATAATATCACATCTAGAAAACCTCACCAACAAACTCAAACCAGCACAAACTTCACAGATATTTGCCTCATAATGGAGTGGGGGATATTTTTTACGTGTCTTTCAAGACCAGATACGTAAAATGTTGCTATTGAAGGTAAGTCATCTGTACCAAATTTATGCACTGTAAGAAGACCTCTGAAGAGTGAGCCCCAATGATAAAATTCAAGCCAGGAGACGCGAATCACATAACTGCTGGTACCAAGTTGTTTCCAGTCAAACGCTTGTCGCGAACCTCAACTCTCCTGTTCAATGCTGCAGAAGAGAAACGGACACGGCACACGAAAACCCACAATTATTCCTCGTAGGAAATGGTGAAAAAAGCGAAAGCAACCTTTAGAAAGCACCCCACGTAACAGTAATCCGAACCGGTTATTACACTGGGCTAGCGTTAATGAAATCAAGGAGAAAGTGCCAATCGTTTATGCTACGTTTAAAGTCATTTCTCGGACGAATGCGACCGTATGGCTCGCAAGTAAGTGACATTTGGACACGTACAGGACCACACGTTGGTAGTTTTTGCTGGTGACTAGAGAATTTTGTATTGTCAAAAAGTGAAAATTAAACTTGAGTTATCTGAACAAAAACTAAATATTCCAATTTTAAACGAGGTTGACAGTTATATCTAGGTTTATTTTGAAAAGAGTCAGAAAAAATACAAATACATGTACTCACAAATGTTAGAAAACCAGTCGATCATAGCTTAATGTTTATTATATGTTGTGAATCATACGCCATGTCCCAGCTTTGAAGTAGGTCGTCATCAATATCGCATCGGTATTGTTTTCTCTTTGAATTCTGTGATTCGGTACAAACGTTGACATTCTCCTCAGCTGAATGAAAGACGTTCACGTGTTTGGCATCTGCAAGGAGCGTCACAGCAGGTTCCTTGTATTTGCTCTCGGCGATAATTCATGCTTAGAAATATGTTGCCTTCATCCACAGGCAATAATAACACGTTATGCAAGTCGTGAGAAACAAGTTAATGTCCATTCCAGTAATTAAAGTACAATCCATAAACACCGACTAAATCCTGGCGGACAGGTTTCGAAACTTTCACATGGCATCAAGGCACGAGTTATTGCAACGTACATAAATCATCCACAAATTAAAACCTATCATTTTGCTGATGGTTATGTAAATGTACTCGTCTCAAGAAATTTGTAACTTATTATACGACACAGCACGAGTTTTTGCTAACGATGTTGACACCATATGTTTGGGGGTGTGGTCGAATGATACAACAGCGGCAAACTGATAACAAAATCCACACAACCATCAAAAGATGGGAATCGTGGGATAGCGTTCACGGACCTTCCAGTTATGATTTATTCAAGAACAACAAAATGCCAATAAATCATCGGGTGAATGCATTTTTGTAACCATTTTTCTCACAAGATGACAACTAAATATGACTTTGCATCCATGTTTTCACCATGCATTACTTTCTCGATTGAGGTTTGAATAATCATATCTGAAAAGTTGCCCCGAATATGTATAAGAATCTGCACCCACTAACACGGGTTGTATAATTAGCATAAAACATTTGCTTGAAATGATAAAAAATGAACTGACGAAGTCTTTCCGCTAAATATTTGTCAGGTACAATAGAAGAACAAGAAGATGACATATTGGCCCAGGTGCGCTTGTAAACTAATGATGTCGATGATATAAAGGTGGCTAATTCCAATATGTAGCTGGAGGGGTGTGTTTCGTTTCGAGCAGGGAATTTATGTTGCCTCTCGCGTTTACAATGCGAACGGGCACCAGGAATTAATCACCTGACAGGACAAAGTGGCTGGCTGGGTTCCCTGCCAGGGTTTCAAATCAGCAAGAGGCTGCTCTGGAAGAATTCATCACCTAGCGGTAGAGGTAATGTCTGCCAGCGATGGTCCGCGTTCTCATGACCTCGGCAGGCTGGTTTTTTGGCCCCCTCCGTGACCTCCAACTAAAGACCAATTCATCTTTCGATCGGTTAATAACACGGCAGCCAAAAAACTCGACGGCGATGAAAAAATATGGCAACGACCTTACGTGCACTGTAAGAATTGTAGACACTTTATTGGTGAGTCGCCCTTTTGTCAGAGGGGTGCACGATTCACAATTCACCCAACATTTGGTGTCAGCGAGCGACAAAACGGTCGTCATATTAGAAATTACCTGTCAGAACGCTTGTGTGACTCAAATAGCCACGTAATTATCAAATATTATTAATAAACGAGTAGGTCTATACGTCTCGTGACGCCTTTCTAAATGATAACCCTGGAAGAAACACAATTTCCAGGCTGATCATAGCAATAGAACTGCCGTAATTACGCCTAATTTTTTATCACTTCTCTTTGACAAAATTACATGTTACATTTGATGATCTATGTTCGTGGAAGTGTTTCGTGTAATTCAGTCTTTTGTACGTTCCGCGGACATTGTTTTCTTCATTATGGGGTTTTTGAGAAACCTTAACGATACATACACTGGAAAGAACATTTCTTAATTAAAACAACAGAAACACATCCATACCGATCGAAACATAATGAGAATGACTCTGATCATGAATAGTATCAACCCAGTCAAAGTGGTTTGATACAATTGAATGAATACATATTTGTTACAACTGTCACGTCAACAGGTCAGTGACATGTATTAGAACCGTGAGGTTTTAAATATTAGATACCATTGAATACTCGCAATACAATACACACTGCGTGTATTCTGAGCAGTAACTTAGACGGCTCATCCCAGACAAACTTCTGAACAAAGAGCATTTGTCGTTTTGTTATAGCATTGTCATATTGATAGTATTATTGTGCACAAATCAAGTGTTCATGTAAGGCGCAGCTTAGCTTAGTAGGTTGAATACCGGTAAATAAACTGCCATTTCAGTACATGTACAATGTATATTTGGTGTGTTCTCTGTCCTATAGTAGTATGTTTATGCAGGTAAATCTATCTAATTTGTGTATTTTGAAACTTATCTAATTTATGTACATAGATGGACGGAATTTAAAATGGAACATCTGGAGAGTATTTCTTCAACAACAAGAATGTGTTCGTATTGGAACATGAATAATTCCACAAAGAACATCCACACCTCTCAAAATGGAATTGTGGTCTTCCAGAATAGAATGCTCAAAATTGTTCCAAATAGTAATGTGTACAATAAAAATGGAACATATGCTACATCAACGTTCTAAAATGGACCTTTTTTCATTCCATTTGATACACGTGACAAATACACAAGAAATACAAGTCGAAGAATATTTATGTGTTCAATATGAAATGGTTTATTCTTAGAGTGTATGATGCATTTTCTTGTTAAAAACCCAAAACACTATAATATTATAAAATGCGAGTACCTGGTCAACATTTGTTGACAGAGGTATGGAAATTATTTGGTTCTAGCCCAAACTCTAACTATCTATGCAAATATTCCTTTTATATTTGCTTTCAAACACATTTTCTTTTGTAATATTATTCTAACTGCTAAAAAACGTGAACTCGCATGAATAACCCCGATCATTCTGAAATTGGACCAACTTGGAACAAGAGACACATTAATTGATACTGGAATATCAACAGCGAACAGGGTAACTTCAGATTGCGTCTCGTTTCAATGTTAATTTACCAAAGTGATTTGATCAAGACCCCATGGTCGAAACCAGTTCTGGTTGAAACTTTGTCAGTTGAGTTACATTAGGACAAATCGCAATGTTATGAATGTTCTACATTATTTAAATTCACTCCAGATTCTGATAATATATGTATATACTATGTCCATTAAAGTGATCCGAACAGTGACTGGCACATCACGTACAATGTGGCAAAGTGGCACAAAACCAATAACACACCTTCCTTTGGTTGCGATTTTGTTCGATTACGTAGAAAGACAACGATGTCTTAAATCACATTTTCCAATGTTAATTTTTGTTTGTTCTTTTGAATTTCACTATTTTAATGACAGCTGCACAATTTTTAAAAAGCGATACATAACGATTGTTGATAATCCGTTCTCGATCCATCAATGACCAAATTAGTCTGAGACAGCTATGGAACATTACAGGACCAGGGAACATGCTTACGGAACATTTACGCAAGTCAGTAATTAACGTATCAGAAAGATCTCTAGCCGTAATTATATAATCACTTATTACACATGAACTCGAACGTATCTCAATAATGGTCGTTTATCAAGCAGGTCTAGGCATTAATAAAATTGTACAAGGCACGTGTTGTTCCTGTGAAACACTGCCATTCGGATTTTGTTTTAGTCTCTGAAAAACTACAATAAAAGGCACGATGTACCATGTGTCGTCACTTTATCACCGGCTGACTAATGTAATATCAAAAAAAAAAATGTCAAAAGACGAGCAGGGATGTTGCACAAAAAACAAGCTATTGATGCATCGATATCCCATCATTTTCTATCTTCTAAAAGATAATATGTTTGCAGAACTTCGGCTTGTCAAATTTAACCCCTATGACAACAACAAAGAGAAACTTCCATAATTTATAACCTGATAGATAATTGTATATTTCAATTTTTCCATTGATGTATTTGCAGTTCTATTAGTGTCGATGTATCACTGACACCACTCAGTAAATGCCAAATTTTACCCCCCCCCCCCCCAAAAAAAAAAAAACGCTTGGAAAACTCGCGAAATTGGGAACACAGTACGGACAATAGTCCAGTTGACGGAAATATAATTCCGCACCCAAATTTAGCCTATGCTTGTCAAATGCGAATCACAATAAATTAAATATCTGATTGCAAATTCCAAAGAAATTATCGCCATGCAAGGCGGCATCAAATTAACAAATACCAACTTGCCAAGTGCACAGAAATACCTGTTTATGCGAGTTTACTAAATATTAAACATGCAATAATACTCCACAGCATGGGGTTTTTTTTACCCACGTTCGTATTCCTCGCGATCATTAACGGGCAATAACATTGTTATTGACCGGGCGATTAAACAAGCCGTCAGTGATGACAGCGTGCGAGTGATAAACGTTTGGTGCCGACCGTCGACCTGGCATGAATGTCGTGATTTATTGCGATATACCACGGTCATTGGCTGGACAATACTGACCATCACACTCATCCCTGCACCATAGAGAACCCGCGCCAAATGACAGAGCGCGCGGACCGACACATGCACGTGCATTCCACACGAGACAAGGGGCTGTCATCGCGGCCCGGGGGTGTCCTTACTTCAGCGTCAGTGACCACGGACAACACCAGTCAGAGGCAACAGAGAAAACACTTGGATAGACCTACCTGATTAGTATGAACTACTGATAGCTATAGTATTAAGGAATTTGTATACCCATAAAAAAGTGTAATTTTATAATTCAGAATGATTTAAACTGTAATTTACGGCATTTGAAACGAATATTCAACATAGGCCTAATGTATGAAGCTTACAACGGAGAAGGTTTACAAAGTTTGGAAGATCAGCATCAAGAATTCAGGTCATGGTCGAGAAGAGGGTCAAAATCGAACAATCGAAATAACTATTTTTGTTCGTGATTATTTTGCAATGCTTTTAATTATTTCTATGGCGAATTCCCCACCATTTTATAAATGACCGATGGTCGTAGGACCAAAATTCCTGTTATCGCACAAGGTCAGAAGTGTAACGGTTAAGGGTTGAAATGACCAATTATTGGCTGCATTTAAATCAATGTTAAATTGGGCAACTTCGGGTGCGCGTTTCACCTTTCCAAAAAAAAATTAGGGCTTAACGGTTGACAGGGTGTGATAGTATAATCATAGTACTTCAATAAAATCTAGGTCACTATAGAGCATGATGGTACCAATTTTTCATAAAATGACGTTGAACAGGACCCCTGTCAATTTAGCTCGTTTTCAGATCGCATTTGCCGACATAGCATACATTCAGCAAAACCTTTCTCTACTCCAAATCCCGGGGAATACCATCGGAATTTTTGCTTTTCCCAAAACCACACGCGCAAAATAAACCAGCACGTGGATCAATATCGCTTCGCGTTGTCTCCCTAGGCAACCATACATCTGGCGAAATGACGTCACTTAAAACGGAATCCTCAATGTGTGAGGCGTCCCCAAGTCTATTTCTGGCTTATACCCTTATCAGCTTTAAAATTAGTGTCAAAATCTGAAGGACGAGGGTTTGCAATCTCTGATTGTTTGGTTTACATAGGAAAAATCCTAATCGGTTGAACATGTTGAAAGAGTTTCCATTTTGGGCTCGTAGAGTGGGAATTCTTCTGAGTATCTGCTTTTTTCATGACGATGACAGCAAAACGCGTGTTCACACTCGACAGAACAATTAAGTTATATTAATATATACTTGATTTTGTTATATTGTATTGTTCATTTTTCCCACAATATATACATTTGTTAAAATAAGCAGTAGGCTGGTGAGCTAAACTTGTTTTTCAAGTGCTGGGAAATTTACAGTTCTATCAAGCTTCGTACACAGCCCCTTATAGGACATGGCAAAGAAACATTTGACACCACTAAAGTGTTGTTTAGATGCGGATGTAAGATCGTGGACTGTACTTTGACACCACTAAAGTGTTGTTTAGATGCGGATGTAAGATCGTGGACTGTACCTTGACACCACTAAAAGTGTTGTATAGATAATGTGAAAGTGGATGTAAGATCGTGGGCTGTACTTTGACACCACTAAAAGTGTCGTTCAGATAATGTGGATGTGGATGTAAGATCGTGGGCTGTACTTTGACACCACTAAAGTGTTGTTTCGATGCGGATGTAAGATTGTGGGCTGTACTTTGACACCATTAAAAGTGTCGTTTAGATAATGTGGATGTGGATGTTAGATCGTGGGCTGTACTTTGATACCATTAAAGTGTTGTTTAGATGCGGATGTAAGATCGTGGGTTGAATTTTGACACCACTAAAGTGTTGTTTAGATGCGGATGTAAGATCGTGGGCTGTACTTTGACACCACTAAAAGTGTCGTTTAGATAATGTGGATGTGGATGTTAGATCATGGGCTGTACTTTGATACCACTAAAGTGTTGTTTAGATGCGGATGTAAGATCGTGGGCTGTACTTTGACACCACTAAAAGTGTCGTTTAGATAATGTGAAAGTGGATGTAAGATCGTGGGTCTGTACTTTGACACCACTAAAAGTGTCGTTTAGATAATGTGGATGTGGATGTTAGATCGTGGGCTGTACTTTGATACCACTAAAGTGTTGTTTAGATGCGGATGTAAGATCGTGGGCTGTACTTTGACACCACTAAAAGTGTCGTTTAGATAATGTGAAAGTGGATGTAAGATCGTGGGCTGTACTTTGACACCACTAAAAGTGTCGTTTAGATAATGTGAAAGTGGATGTAAGATCGTGGGCTGTACTTTGACACCACTAAAAGTGTCGTTTACATAATGTGGATGTGGATGTAAGATCGTGGGCTGTACTTTGACACCACTAAAGTGTTGTTTAGATGCAGATGTGAGATCGTGGGCTGTACTATGACACCACTAAAAGTGTCGTTTAGATAATGTGGATGTGGATGTAAGATCGTGGGCTGTACTGTGACACCACTGAAGTGTTGTTTAGATGTGCATGTAAGATCGTGAGTTGTATTTTGACACCACTAAAGTGTTGTTTAGATAATGTGGATGTGGATGTAAGATCGTGGGCTGTACTTTAACACCACTGAAATGTTGTCTAGGTGTGGATGTAAGATCGTGGGCTGTATTGTGACACCACTAAAGTGTTGTTTAGATGTGGATGTAAGATCGTGGGCTGTACTTTGACACCATTAAAATGTTGTTTAGATAATGGGAATGTGGATGTAAGATCGTGGGATGTACTTTGACACCACTCAAAGTGTCGTTTAGATAATGTGAAAGTGGATGTAAGATCGTGGGCTGTACTTTGACACCACTAAAAGTGTCGTTTAGATAATGTGGATGTGGATGTAAGATCGTGGGCTGTACTTTGACACCACTAAAGTGTTGTTTAGATGCAGATGTGAGATCGTGGGCTGTACTATGACACCACTAAAAGTGTCGTTTAGATAATGTGGATGTGGATGTAAGATCGTGGGCTGTACTGTGACACCACTGAAGTGTTGTTTAGATGTGCATGTAAGATCGTGAGTTGTATTTTGACACCACTAAAGTGTTGTTTAGATAATGTGGATGTGGATGTAAGATCGTGGGCTGTACTTTAACACCACTGAAATGTTGTCTAGGTGTGGATGTAAGATCGTGGGCTGTATTGTGACACCACTAAAGTGTTGTTTAGATGTGGATGTAAGATCGTGGGCTGTACTTTGACACCATTAAAATGTTGTTTAGATAATGGGAATGTGGATGTAAGATCGTGGGATGTACTTTGACACCACTCAAAGTGTCGTTTAGATAATGTGAAAGTGGATGTAAGATCGTGGGCTGTACTTTGACACCACTAAAAGTGTCGTTTAGATAATGTGGATGTGGATGTAAGATCGTGGTCTGTACTGTGACACCACTAAAGTGTTGTTTAGATGTGGATGTAAGATCGTGAGTTGTATTTTGACACCACTAAAGTGTTGCTTAGATGTGGATGTAAGATCGTGGACTGTACTTTAACACCACTAAAAGTGTCGTATAGATACTGTGAAAGTAGATGTAAGATCGTGGGCTGTACTTTGACACCACTAAAAGTGTCGTTTAGATAATGTGGATGTGGATGTAAGATCGTGGTCTGTACTGTGACACCACTAAAGTGTTGTTTAGATGTGGATGTAAGATCGTGTGCTGTACTTTAACAAGACTAAAATGTTATTTAGATGTGGATGTAAGATCGTGGGCTGTACTTTGACACCACTAAAATGTTGTTTAGATGTGGATGTAAGATCGTGTGCTGTACTTTAACACCACTAAAGTGTTGTTTAGATGTGGATGTAAGATCGTGTGCTGTACTTTAACAGCACTAAAGTGTTGTTTAGATATGGATGTAAGATCGTGTGCTGTACTTTAACACCACAAAAGTGTTGTTTAGATGTGGATGTAAGATCGTGTGCTGTACTTTAACACCACTAAAGTGTTGTTTAGATGTGGATGTAAGATCGTGTGCTGTACTTTAACAGCACTAAAGTGTTGTTTAGATATGGATGTAAGATCGTGTGCTGTACTTTAACACCACAAAAGTGTTGTTTAGATGTGGATGTAAGATCGTGTGCTGTACTTTAACACCACTAAAGTGTTGTTTAGATGTGGATGTATGATCGTGGCTTGTTCTGTAACTTCAATAAAGTGTAGTTTAGATGTGGATGTAAGATCGTGTGCTGTACTTTAACACCACAAAAGTGTTGTTTAGATGTGGATGTAAGATCGTGGGCTGTACTTTAACACCACTAAAATGTTGTTTAGATGTGGATGTATGATCATGTGCGGTACTTTAACACCACTAAAGTGTTGTCTAGATGTGGATGTGAGATCGTGGACTGTACTTTGACACCACTAAAATGTTGTTTAGATGTGGATGTAAGATCGTGTGCTGTACTTTAACAAGACTAAAGTGTTGTTTAGATATGGATGTAAGATCGTGTGCTGTACTTTAACACCACTAAAGTGTTGTTCAGATGTGGATGTAAGATCGTGGACTGTACTTTGACACCACTAAAGTGTTGTTCAAATGTGGATGTATGATCGTGGACTGTACTTTAACATCACTAAAATGTTGTTTAGATGTGGATGTAAGATCGTGGACTGTACTTTGACACCACTAAAGTGTTGTTTAGATGTGGATGTAAGATCGTGGCTTGTTCTGTAACTTCAGTAAAGCGTAGTTTAGATGTGGATGTAAGATCGTGAGTTGTACTTTGACACCACTAAAGTCAGAGAGTGTAGAAGAGAGAGGTTTCACTCCTCCGGCACCATTTTGTATTCTGAATTGGTGGCACTCCTGGCGGTTGGATGTGCTTTATGAATGAATTTGTTTACTACTATTACTACGACATGAATTTATGAATGAAAGAATATGTCAATAGAACGAAATGATGCAATTAACAATCGGACGACAAACTACAACACCGCATCCCGCCGCCAGGATTACAGGGCTCCATGAGACAAAATGGTAGACAATCGAAATTTGCAGAGTGAAACCTCTCTGTTCTACACTCTCTTCTAAAATGTTGTTTAGATGTGGATGTAAGATGATGGTTGTAGTTTAACACCACTAAAGTGTTAATTATGAGTTCGAAAGGCTAGCTTTTTTCGCTTGGATTGACATGTGCAGGATTCTCGTGCTATGTTGGGCTGGTGTTTGAGGCAAGTATTGTTGATAAATTAAGTTTGCACGATTTAGATGATACTGGTATATGATTGTCCTTGATGTGGGGTCGTGGACTGGTGCGGAACAACGTTTTGTCTAAGAACCATGAACACACGAGGCGTGGTCATCTGACAAGATGTCTAATGCCTGTGTCCTGTCAGTGATGCTCGACACGTAATTTATTAATGCAGGTACTGTATATGGTGTACAAATTGACCGCCAGTTGACCGTGGATGATGCTCCTGCGAAACTGACCGTAACAACTCTACATGGGGCCAAACAAACCACTCCATTCTTTCACCGTTTATGGCACAAAATATGTCGATGTCTTGGAGAATTAATCGCTCTAATGTCAAATGTAGATATGGTCGCTGCCACCTACCGGTGTGAATCTTCCACCTCATGGTCAAATACAAGGAGCCTTGAGGCGACACTTTCCATCCTTGGTCTGGTGTTGACTCCAACAGGCGGTTATACAGACGTCCAACCACTGAACTAGAATAAAGGTTATATTATTCACAATAACCCACAGTATGTGCACCAGTTGTTGGGCCTCTATCCGAGCACGTTTTAATAACGCCCAGACATCTTGATAAATAGTTTGGATGAAGACGGAACAGTTAAATGGCCATTAATTTAAGTGAATATCCCCCCTCCTGCTAGGTGATTTATCACCAAGAAACTCTTTATAATGCTTCGTTCATAATACCGCGATACAGGGCCAGTAGTGTGGAAACATTCTGATAGCAATTACCAAGCCTATGG
The DNA here is from genome assembly GCA_949152475.1 of Terebella lapidaria. NCBI lineage: Eukaryota > Metazoa > Annelida > Polychaeta > Terebellida > Terebellidae > Terebella > Terebella lapidaria. The sequence continues at coordinate 21,849,133 of OX424558.1, read as the reverse complement.
TTGCTTTCTTATGAAGGTTTTTTTTATCCCCTTATCCATTTCTTATGACATTTTTTGATAATGTTATATATCTGGGTCCCCGCTGTCTTTTGATAAGCAGGTGGTTGTATGTTACAGAGTCGTGGAACAGTGCGTGGAAAACGGTGAGAAATATTCAAATTAGATCTCACGCGTACCAAGTATATAATTAAACGCGCAGAGGTACGAACAGGAATTATGACACGGTGACAGTGTTCGCTGTAAGCATGAAAGATGCGCTCAAAAAAAGCGACATGAGAAACAATGGCGAGGTTCGATGACTGATGATGCTCACTACGGGGGAAGGATGAATGTTAATGTCTTAAAAATTACTGACCCATTATTTGATATCACACTTGAATTACATTCACATTACACGTACATATCTAAATTTACAAGTTTTTTTCCAATCTCAATTTTTCTACCCGACAAACTGAAGAGTTCAGCGGAGTACATAAACCACGTGACTATATCAACCCTGTTGTATTGGCAAACACTTCAACCACCCCATGCGTTTGCAAAATAAAACAAATCAATACTTCTAACCATATATGTTTATTAACCTACTAACTTCTTTTGTATGGAGCCTAGTAAAATACTATTGATTTCCATCTGAGTAATACTCCTTGATAATTTCTTCACATACTTATTATGCTTACCCACAAGATACCAATATAAATCTATATAAATTTAAGATACTTTCAGTTCTTCCAACATTCTGGCAATCCACATTATCGTCATAAACATCATATATATATATAAATTCTATAACAGTTCATAAGACGTTTTTTACATGATATCATAGAATCAGAAGCAACAGCTTGTACAAAAAGCCACCAGAAAATGATGCACAATAGATAATACTATAATGTGCAATATTAAAGCATGGAATAAACTATAAGCCTAGTCAAATTCATACGGAAATCTTTTGTGCGTTTTGTCCTAAATTTTGTTCCGATCCGATCAATGGTCGAAATAGAAGTGTTACCAAGCCATATATTATTCACCATTTTTCAAACTTCGATCTATAAAACTAGAAAGATGTTATCACTTTCAGCACCGACACAAAATTTCTGAATATGAAAATTATTTTGGCGAATTATTCAATGTTTCAGATGCCAAGTTTTTTCGGTCATAAGAGTGTGTTTGGATGGAATATATCTGACGACTCAAATTTACCACAATAGTGTTATTGGGGCTTACATAAAAAATATATCCAATCTTATTTTGCATCAAAGTTTTTAGTAGATATATATAGTAGTTTTACCATCATTCGGCCAGTCTGTCATTACGTAGTCTGAAACATAATTGAATTTCACGTTGATCCGATGATGCAGAACAAAGTTATGGGCAAAATGGCCTGGACATGCATCAATTATATATATCACAAAAATTTATGATTAATGGTGCCTTCAACAGACGGTCATATATCACTGCCGGATGAATGTATTAGCGGGGAATGCCTGGGCATGGGTTCTGGTGTTGACACGTCTATGCGAAGTATACGCATGTATCCAAGTGAGGCATCTGACACCGTATGATAATTATCCGGGCAACGCTCAGAAGCCACCCAATTTTTTTGAGAACTCAAAATTTGAAAATCATCTTGTGACTTTTCCTCGGTGACTCATGTTTGCATTAATCGATTCCTTTCCCTTTTTTTCTTTTTCCTACTACCGGTAAACAAACCTTTGCAAACGCACATTTTGTTTTATGTGCTTGAATAAAATGTGGTATTCTGGCTCTTGCGTCCGAATATTGATAAACTAAACCCACGAAAATGTACATTGTGCATCTCATGTCAATGTATAAAAATGTATACGATTACTGGTGTCATGTATTAACACAGTGCCGTAGTCCAGTACAGTGTCGAGGCACATAATTATTATTGTCAGTGTCTCAGACAGGTCGATAGATGATAACTATTGATTGTCTGTAATTATTATGTACAGAAAAGTCATGTACTTTATTGACAATGACTGGTCAATAGCTGGTACCTGTCATTGTCTGTAATCATTATGTACAGAACAGTCATGTACTCTTTTATCAGAACGAAAAACCACACAGATCAAAATGATAAATTTCCATTTCGTAATTTTGAAAAAAAAAAAAACGAATGGTTGAGTCTACACTTGGACATTTGAAAACAATAAGATGATTATCACCAGTCCTTCTCAAAATTGTGAGAACATAACGAGACAATCAGAGATTGCAGACCTCGCACCTTCAGATTTAGTTAATTACTAAAATTAAAACTGATGTACCTTAAATTTTCTTATTTACCTGGACGATAATCAGGTATTTTGGTCGTACGACCATTTATCATACATCAAATGGTGGGGAATTGGCCATAGAAAAATACACATCTCATGGGAGAAGTAATCATTGATAAAAGTAAACCTGAATTATTAATATTAACCTCCCAAACTTGCAAGCTCTCTCAGATTTATCCTGAATATTTTATGTTCAATATCCCATTGAATATCGTCAGTGCTTTTGGAATTATTATTAATTGAAATATCACGAATCGGTGATTTCACCTGATGGCCTTTACATTTTCGACCTGGGCGTTAATAGGGAATTTTATGATGGGGAATTGATTACACAAAAATACAAAAAATATTCATGGAAATAAGCAAAGTTATTGCAATTTTTCGATTTTGACCTTTTCTTTCACCTTGACTGAAAAAAAGATTGAAACCTAGCTTCACAATGATCATGAACCTCAGAACACTCAAAAGTCGCTAAATCGTGACCCCCAAATTTTCGACCTCCGGCAATAATGGGGAGTTTTGGTCGTAATAATACCATTGGTCTTACACCATCTGATCAGGAAATGGCCAACGAAAAATAGAAAAATAGTTGGAAAAATTATTATCGAATTCGAACCGGATGTATAGTCAACTATGTGGATTTCACTTTTTCGGTTATCATGGCAACCATTTTTATTCGATTTTGACAAAAAGGGAGGAGGACCGAGCCGCTGGCATACCGCTTCATTGCTATAAGTTTAATGTAAATGGAACCAGACAAACAAACAGACAGACAAACAGACAAAGACAGAGAGATCCAAATGCAATACCCTCTCCCCTTATCGGGGCGAGAGTAAAAACTCAAACCGTTCCAATGAATAGAACTTTGTTCAATCATCAGGGTTAAATTGGTAGAATGACACTTCTCGTGACCACAGAAGCATTTGGTGAAATAGCAGGTTATTAGGTTAGGAGAGATCGACTTTGTCATTGCTTGAGTCACAATTTGGAAACTGGTCGCTGCACAAAATACATGACTCTACTGATGATAACACTTGAGTCACAATTTGGAAGACTCTAGTGATGAAAACACTTGAGTCACAATTTGGAAGACTCTAGTGATGAAAACACTTGAGTCACAATTTGGAAGACTCTAGTGATGAAAACACTTGAGTTACAATTTGGAAGACTCTAGTGATGAAAACACTTGAGTCACAATTTGGAAGACTCTAGAGATGATAACACTTGAGTCACAATTTGGAAGACTCTAGTGATGAAAACACTTGAGTCACAATTTGGAAGACTCTAGTGATGAAAACACTTGAGTCACAATTTGGAAGACTCTAGTGATGAAAACACTTGAGTCACAATTTGGAAGACTCTAGTGATGAAAACACTTGAGTCACAATTTGGAAGACTCTAGTGATGAAAACACTTGAGTCACAATTTGAAAACTGGTCGCTGCACAAAATACATGACTCTAGTGATGATAACACTTGAGTCACAATTTGGAAACTGGTCGCTGCACAAAATACATGACTCTAATGATGAAAACACTTGAGTCACAATTTGGAAGACTCTAGTGATGAAAACACTTGAGTCACAATTTGGAAGACTCTAGTGATGAAAACACTTGAGTCACAATTTGAAAACTGGTCGCTGCACAAAATACATGACTCTACTGATGATAACACTTGAGTCACAATTTGGAAACTGGTCGCTGCACAAAATACATGACTCTACTGATGATAACACCGGTTGATAATATGAATGAAGAAGGCTTCACATTAAAACGATTATGTAGAAAACATGGCAAAAATCAGATTGAGGACGGAAAACAATTCACATTTGGATGTTCAGTCCATCAAAATATTGGTTTTCGAAATGAAAGTAAAGAATTGTGGTATTGATGATACGTCAATAGTATTGATGATACATATTAATGAAAAACTTCACAAATGCTTCAAAGTGAATTTATTTTGTATGGGCCCTATTTTGTAGATTTTTTACGCTATTGAAATAGTTTTCTCCTCGCAATTCCGTCAATAGATGCAAGAGATGAGCAAATTTTTATCTGCCAAATATTCCGCCATTGCAAGTTACACTGAATGTTAAATTCAAGTACTAAACCTCGAATGACTTTTCACTACTAAACCTCGAGAAAGATTTTTGCCAGTAAGATTGTTTAGGTCGTCAGATCGTTTGGCAATTTTATATGTTTTCAATTGGCATAAATTCATATTTTTTCATCAAATTCCAGATTTCTAACTCTAATTGGAAAACAACTTCTAACTGGAAAAAATTGGCAAGCTATCCTAATGTTAAATGTTGGCCCCAAATGTACAGTGGCTGATAAGTGACACTGCGAAAAAATACTTATTTATTTTTCGGAGTAATCTTGACCTGTTCATTGTTGACATAATTTCCGCGTAAATAATGTTATTTATGCGTGAATAATGTTTTATATGTTTACAATTGTAAATAATGTCATTTACGCGTAAATAAAGTTATTTACGCGTGAGTAACGCTTTTTCCACGTAAATAAAGTTTTTCACGCGGAAAAAAAGTCATTTACGCGGAAATAACGTTATTTACCCCATCGACCAAGAGAAAGATAAAAGCACGTGTATGCAGTATTTGTTTAGTATCTCATACACGGCAGAAATAAATAATGTTTTTTCCGCGTAAATAACGTTATTTCCGCGCAAAAAACTTTATATACGCGGAAAAAACGTTACTTACGCGTAAATAACTTCATTTACGCGGAAATAACATTATTTACGCGTAGATTATGTTCATTATGTCTCAGTCAGGATAACTTCGAGAAATAAATAACTTTTTTTCAAAATGTCACTTATCAGCCACTGTAGTACAAAATGAGATCACAGAAATTCAAGCAAATTTTTGCGATTTTATGATTATCATGCCGATCAAAAAGGAATGCCTACGGGAGCCCACAGGTGACATGCACCTAAAAAATTTCTATGTTTTTTCCAGCAAAAAGCTAGCACGTTCGAAAGTGGAAGCATTTTACCATCTAGCAATCCGTACGTGTACGGGAACATATATACGTCAACGGCATGGTAACATCACCATTTGCTAGATATCCAGGGGTATTTCTGCGTAAATGACGCATTTGCATATATGATACTGGCAGTGTCGATGACATTTACGTATATACGTTCCCGTACACGTACGGATTGCTAGGGGTCCCTAATATCACGTTCGCACGTGGAAACAGTTAAGGCTACTGCGTTCACACGTGGAAAGTCCGAGGTTACCACGTTCACACGTGGGAGCATTTAACGCTTCCACGTTCGCACGTGGAAACTTCAGGAGCTACCACGTTCGCACGTGCAAAGATTTGGGTGTGGTAGCATCAAATGCTTTCACGTGTGAACGTGGTAGTCTCGAAACTTTCTACGTGTGAAGCCTAAAACTTTTCTACGTGCGAATGTGATAAGTTTTAAAGTTACCACGTGCGAACGTGATAGCGCTAAATGCTTTCACGTGCGAACGTGGTAGTTTTGAACTTCCTACGTTCGAACGTGCAAGGTTTTTAGCGTTTTCACGAAAGGCGGCGCTCCAGCACCCGTCTTTCACACAATTCGTCCTTTGCATTCTGGGATACCGAAAATAGTTCCAACATGGATGCCTCTATGAATCGAAATAAATTTGAATGTTTGGGATATTTTGTTACTGACAGGACATATTGTCGAAAACTATACAATTTTTTAAGAGATTGTGATAGAATAACTCCAGTAGCGGTGTCCGTGGCAATCTTTAGTGCCTCTGAAAAATCCATGGCTGAGTCATGACTGTCGGGTCGACCCCTGGCCAGCCCTGGGTCGACCCATGCAAAACAAGAAAGCACGTGCTCGTGTTTACAAAACGCGCATTAATACGGACTATTTTGTTACCGCGCATTGACACTGTCCCCTGATTCAGGGGACCAGAGAATCGGTTATTACAAAGACGGGTGCTTCGGAGTGCCGTCTGGTGGACAAAACGAGGTTTTTAGTAAAAAAAAAAACACCAATTTTCTCGCCGCACATGTCACCTATGGGCTTCCATAGAATGCACCAACTGTGAATTTTTATTTTTATTTTAGTGAGAACACACATATGGGTGTATTCTCATCAAATATCCACCTTTTGAAGCATTATACAATCCGAACATTGAAATAACGTGCCAAATTGTGTCCAGACTCAATAATTTCAAGTTTGAGATCAAATTTAACATTGGAGTAGATTTTTCAGTTTTGAAGATAGAAATCTGAAACTTGGTGAAAAGTACGGTTTTATGCCCAATGCAAACATATAAAACTACCAATCGATCCAAAACATAGATATTGGCCAAAAAAATATTTGAGGTTTTGTGTTGAGCTAGACTTCAATTACATTGTATTCGCAAACTTGTTGCAAATTGGATATTTTTTTATTTACACGGAAATGGAATTATCGCAAGTTAGTATGTGAAAATAAAAAGAAACTCCAAGCTTTAACACATATATTACTCGTGCGAACTGAATACATGTGCGCGCTACCTGTTGTTTCTTGGTGTATTTTGTGAAATTCTGACTCACGTGACAGGAAAAGCACCAGAAGTTGACAAAGTGTTTGCCTTTATGTCGCTAAACAGCCTGGCGAAACTGACGTTCAATTATAGATCAGTCTTATTCTTGAATACTGGCTTTCAAAACCTTCGAGGAGTTTTAATGGAAACTTCCAACGAGACTGATTGCCCGACTCATTTTCCAACAATCGACAGAGGGGGTTTCGACGGGGGCCTTTTGTTTCGCAGCTTGCAAGTGTTATCCCGTATATTTCTCTAACTGGTTTTTGTATTATGATAAATACACGCAATGAAAGCTCGTTTACGAATGTAGAACCACGCCTAAGACATAATTATTACGATGCATTAACTAGTCGTTTGCCTAGTCTCGGACAACAAACACCACCGTTATACTGCAGACTGATACCAAAATATATACCCTGTTTTGTGGTTAACGTTGAATTCAATGCTACTGACACATATGCAAATTTAGTGCACAAGGCTTGATTTGAGATATTTAATCAATAATCATAGTGTGTAAATTAGATCACAAATAAAATGCCTTCGAATGTGTCTCACTAAATAAAAGATTAGTACAATTCTGGGTCAACTCCATTAATTGATGTAGTCTATATTATAAAATTATTAAATATTGTTTTTATATATATTCAGCCGGCTACAATATTCGTTCGATTGATCGATCGATCGATCGATCGATCGAGAGAGAGAGAGACAGAGAGAGAGAGAGAGAGAGAGAGAGAGAGACAGAGAGAGAGAGACAGAGAGAGAGAGAGACAGAGAGAGAGAGAGAGAGAGAGCGACCACACAGCTCTAGAGCAGAGCAGAATTTCCTCACTTCAAATACAATGTATTATAATTCATTCAGCCACATATAGTACACTTGCTGTACGACCTTTATGCATATTCATTCCAATAAATAATTTTAATTAGTGGACATTACTTTGATTACTTGATTTGAGGAGGGCAAGTATAGGCTATCGGTTGTTTTACAACAAGCCCTATGAGTGAATATAAATCATTATAACAAAAAACTCTCGCTGCATAATGAAAAACAAAATAATTAAAAACATATTAGCATGGTCGACGCAACCTAGAAACTAAATGCATGTAAAGTCCATAAAAAGCATAGGACATACCGATATGGTATATATTGAATATAACTGCAAACAGTAAATCAATCGTTTATGATACCATCCATTTTTCTATTTGTTATGTACATGATTTAGAAATGGCTACTGATAGTATTCATGCTCGAAAATCGAGACAATTTGTACAAATTTCGAGTATTTGTCATTCAAATTATTCCGAAAATGGGATTGGGATACCCATCTACAAACGTTTTGTCAGAAAAGATCATTGTGATCAGTGTATGTTATTTGTGACCTTACGAGTCACCATTCATGGTCATATGCTCAAGGCCACCAAAAAATTTGCCCTATGTGACTTCCCGTATAGTGATAATGCAAACCTATTTTCCATGTGGGTCTACTAGCGCTTTTGGCCATATTAAAAGTTTTTTGACCAGTTTTGTGGCATATTCATTTTTTATGGCGTTTGGACCCCTAGCAATCACGGTTTCTATGAGAAATATACCCCTTCCCTATTTCAGAATATTCATTCAAAGATAATAAACGTGCTTACCTCGAGCAGAGAGTGTGGACCAGAAATGCATATAGGATTATTTTGATCGTGGTTGGAACACGGGCTCATTATGCCTAAATGTACCTCGAAAGATGATGACATCATGATTTGAAGTCAAGAACGCCACGCCACCTGGCGAAAAAAAGTGCTCGCCAGGTGTCGTAGTGAGCGCAAGGCAGCGTGGGAAAATATTTTGATATATGCTGAATATTGTCGTGACCTTGAATTTGACCTCTGACCTTGGTTTCAAGGTCAGAGCGGCCGTTTTCGTCGAAAAATGGCCAATTTTGGACTTCGACGGTCGTTTTCTCAAAATCTGTTCAGTAACTTTTTTAGGTTACCGGACCTATGGTCCAATAACCTATTGGCATGGCGTTGCGTCCGTCGTCCGTCGTCCGTCGTCGTCGTCTTCGTCGTCGTCGTCCGTCGTCGTCGTCGTCGTCGTCCACATTTTTATCTTTTTTGTTTACAGGCGAATTTTTCTGAAATTTTGCACAAAAATACTTAAAAATAATTCAAGGAGGAGGTATTTTTTAGTTTTTTGATTTTCGCATTTTTTTCAAAATGGCGGCCGTTTTCGACGAAAAATGCCTGATTTTGGACTTTGGCGGCCATTTTCTTAAAATCTGTTCAGTAACTTTTCTTCTTTTTGATACATAAGACTCCTCATATGTACTCCTATGATGTCTATAAATTTCGTTGCGCTTGAATCGCTCGAAGTGGGCCATTTTGGCCCAAACTCGGCCCAAATGGGACTTTCCCATGTTAAATTCTCCTATGCTTCATAATGGGACACATTATGCCTAATATCTCACTTGATATTGAGATTAGAGACGAGGAATCAATTGTGGACATATAGGAAATGATATATGCTGAATATTCTCTTGACCTTGAATTTGACCTCTGACCTCAGTTTCAAGGTCAGAGCACAAAATGGCTTATATCTCGCTTATTATCGACTCTACAGCTTAGGAATCAATTGTGAACATATAGGAAATAATATATGCTGAATATTCTCGTGACCTTGAATTTGACCTCTGACCTCAGTTTCAAGGTCAGAGGACAAAATGGCTTATATCTCGCTTGTTATCGACTCTACAGCTTAGAGATCAATTGTGGACATATAGGAAATGATATATGCCGAATATTCTGATGACCTTGAATTTGACCTTCGACCTAATTTTCAAGGTCACAGGACAAAATGGCTAATATCTCGCTTGTTATCGACTTTACAGCTTAGCAATCAATTATGAACATATAGAAAACGATATATGCAGATTATTGTCATGACCTTGAATTTGACCTTTGACCTCATTTTCAAGGTCACAGGACAAACAGGCTAATATATCACTTATTATCGATTTTACAGCTTAGGAATCAATTGTGGACATATAGGAAATGATTTATGCTGAATATTCTCATGACTTTGAATTTGACCTCTGACCTCATTTTCAAGGTCCAAGGACAAACTGGCTCCTATCTTGCTTCTCTATTGACTGTATGGTTTGGGAATCAATTGTGGACATGATATAGAAAATGATATACATTGAATATTTTGATGACCTTGAATTTGACCTTTGCCCCTTCATTTTCAAGGCCACAGCACAAAAATTGCTAATATCTCTCTGATTATTGAATTTACAGCTCACCAATCAACTGTGGACATGATATATGCTTAATGTTATATATGCTGAATATTCTCTTGACCTTGAATTCAACCAGTGACCTGGCTAACATCTAAAATATTAAACATTGTCCGGTAACCTATCTTCGGCCCTTGGCCTAATTTTGTGTCAGCGTGATAACTCTGAAATTGAAATTTTCACCGCTGCTCATATAGCCTACGTGTGATATACTTTTTGAGCCAGATCCCAGGTCCGTGAGGTCCGTGCGGATGAAATTGATATCTATTCTGCACGATAACTCTAAATGTCTTCAGGCAGTGGTTACGACTTGCATAGAGGTCATATATACTATCGGGCAAGAACCCTATAGATCTTGGGATCAATCCGTCAAACAACCTTTGATCTAGAACTTGGAAGAATTGTTTGGTGCTCCGTCCAAGATTCCTGCATATCTCGGAAACGGTGCGTCGTAGAGCGAATCGGACGCCATTTTCGAAATCGCCCTGTACAAACATGTCTCTGGGGTATCAGGGATGAACCATGACCTGAAATATTTTTGCTCAATCAGTATGTTTCATCTTCGTCGATATCTCGGAAACGGTGGGTCGTTGATCGAAACGGACTCGCGGCCCTAGACAAACATGGACATGATGTCCAAGTGGTATTAGGGATGAACTTTGACCTTGCCCTGAAATTTTTTTGCCGAGTCATCATTTTCTATTTTCGTCAATATCTTGGAACCGGTGCATCGTGGAGCGAAACGGACGTTATTTTCCGACTAATGCAATAGACAATAATGTCTTAGGGGTATTGAATACAAGTTTGCCCTTGACCCGAAAATTTTTCTCTGAGTCAGCTTTTTTGGTATCTTACAAACGTTGTGACACACAGCAAAACGAGGCTGTGTGTCAGCCGAGGCAATCATATTATGAATATTATAAAATAGACTCTTCACCGAACCGCCGCTGCCCCTGACTATCAGTTTGGACCAAAACGAAATCTGACCGGGGAAGAGGGGGCGGGGGGGTTGGGCCCCCTCTAAATCCTCGGCTGCTACTGAGGTATTGGATCTTGTCAGAAATATTTCTGGTCTTGTCAATTGACTAGTCTGGTTTTTATAGGTCTGCGCTATATATTGTCTTCTCAAAAATCTGTTTAAAATTTCACTTTGCACAATTAACATAGTTCCCCCGGAAAATAATAGTATTGGTAAAGTGCTATTTATATGGAAACAATCCTAGTGGTATTTACAGCATGTAGCCGCTATTAGTTAGGACATATAGGAAATGATATATGCTGAATATTCTCGCGACCTTGAATTTGACCTTTGACCTCATTTTGAAGGTGGGTAATATCTCGCTTATTATCAACTTTACTGCTTAAGAATCAGTTGTGGACATATAGGAAAAGATATGCTGAATATTCTCATGATCTTGAACTTGACATTCGACCTCATTTTCATGGTCAAAGCACGAAATGGCCAATATCTCACTTATTATCGACATTTCAGCTTGGGAATAAATTGTGGACATATAGGAAATGATGTATGCCGAATATTTTGATGACCTTGAATTTGACCGTTGATCTCATTTTCAAGGTCAGATCACACAATGGCTGATATGTCACTTATTATCGACTTTACAGCTTAGGAATCAATTGTGCCCATATAGTAAATGATATATGCTGAATATTCTCGCGACTTTGAGATTGACTTTTGACCTCATTTCCAAGGTCAGAGCACAAAATTGGTAATACATCTTTTATTATTTAATTTACAGCTGAGCAATCAATTGTGGACTTATAGGAAATGATGTATGCTGAACATCCTTGTCACCTATACCGCAGCCATATGGGGCCATGTAGCGTAGCTTACTATTTCTTCTAAATTCAATGAAGATAAAAAATGTGCCAGACGGATTAAATATGGTATACATTCGGTGGGTGAGTAGTATTAACAGAGTAAGGTGCGCTACTTGGGCCGAGATATGAATAGGTTGAGATGTAGATTCTGCACCGCGAGCGTGCCATTCCCATTTAGCTTGTACATGGCTTCAGATCATTTTAGATGTCATATTGATTTCAGGTAACCTGATTAGTGGAGGTAATCTTGGTGATCATATTATACCTACAGAGAAACGAAAATTTTTGACAGGAAGCATGGAGTTAATTTTATTTATAACGTCAGCGTATTTAGATCCATGTCCACGACAGGTACATACACCAATAGGCTACAAATAAATCATAAACGTTCATGTTAATAATATTCATGATGATCAATATCCATAGAAATAAAAATCAGTACAATGTTATGATCATATCTTCGTAAATCCGGAAGCAATATTTTTTGACAGGGAACATGGTGCTACTTTTATTTAAATAACAACGGCAGTGCATTTAGATCTATAACGACGGCAGGTGTAACAATACAAATATATTATTAACGTTAATATTAATAATGTTTATACTGAACAATACATGAACCATTACAATGTAATGATCATGTCTCCGTACTTCCAAAAGCAATCATTTTGACAGGAAGCATGGTTTTATTTATAACAACGGTAATGTATTTATATCTATAAAGGCGGCAGGTATACATCAATACGTATTAATTATTAAGGTTCATACCAATAATGTTCATATTGATCAATATATATATATATATATAGATAGATAAAAACCAGTAAATGTAATGATCATGTCATTGTAATTCCAAAAGCTATCATTATTTATCACTATCCAGTGTATTACACGTCATCGATATATTACATGTATTGCATTGACACAATAAATCAATTATGTTCATATTAATGCTGATATTAATTAATGAGGGGTTTGACGTCGTGGTTGTCCATGCTCACTTTTTCTGGCCGTGTTTGTCGTTGACGGACTGTACGGCCGAGGCCGTCTCCTTACAGACCTGGTCTGCAGACATCCCCTTTGGTGCCTTGTACCAGTCGCCCTCGACGTGCTCCATCCCCCGGCGTTTTGCCACCTCGTGAGCCGCGTGCTCAGCCCTTGCTGCATCCTTCGTCGGGGCAGAGCTGATCATTTCGGCGTTTGGGTGGACTTCCTGCACCTCTTTCTCCCGGCGTTTGAGGTTATTGGTCTGCCCGATCTTGTACTTGTCACCATCTTTTATCACATACACTTGCTTCTTTGGCTCTGCCATGCTGTAGTGCTGATATATTTTCTTTCGTAAAGTCGAACGTACGTGTATTTTCAAGCCGAACTGAGTAAATGTTATCAAAATACACGATCGACGCCTTTGTTTGGAAGGTCCACTGCAATTGGCATCACGCACGATAACGACATTGGGTTTTATACCCGACTGTATTATTGATCTTAAAAGTGGTGATACCGAAAGTAAGGGGAATAAATGTTGTCATCGGCTAAAACCCCACAAGGAAAAACACCACGGAGAAATTTATATGTACATGTATAATGCATGAATTCAATGCACATAAACTAGTGGTAGTTTAAACATGAGATACAACAATCGTTTCGAATTCATCCACACCAACACATGCTAAGGCAATGTGTTGAATAATTTATTCAAAATTTGCATCAACATAAGCCTCAACAGAGACAGAAATTGTTGCGCATATGATTTCACATGCCATTTAATATTGATTAATAATATTGGAGAACATTATGTCATACCCTATAACTACATTCGCTGATAAAGAATCAACTGAGTCATATGGCTCAGACAAATGGCAATAAAGTTGGCCATAACATGTCGTGAGAATAGACCTACCCTGGGATTAAAGTCCAATGCCCATGCACATGCAGTTTTCAGAAGTATAACCGATAAATTATAGCCTAGTTTTCTGCAAGTACTTGAGCGATGACGATCTTGAGTTTCTCGATTTTTCGTACAGTGTCATCTATAAGGAAGTCAATTCATCTACCCAACTTGTGAAACTGAAAACAAGTGGGTACCATTATATTGATATTACGCTTTTCGGTATCCTGATCACTTTGGGGTGTTGTACAACTTGTTCACGATTTCATGTATTAATTATTATATTAATAACTAAAAAAAAAAGCCTCAGACGGTGCATCAGGGAAAGTCATACACATTGGATCTTCTGTTGGCCTTGATCCTGACCTCAGATCATGTGGTGGGCAAACCAAATCATTTCGGTTTATTACACTCATCTTCATCAGGCTGAAAAAAATTGAGATAATTAATGCAGTTTACCAAGCAATATGAGCAATTTCACTAAGCCACCGGATCACTCGTCTGTTTCCAGTTCCATTCATCGACTAATATATGCAACACAGATACAGAACTATACGATAACTCTATTAAGAGATAACAGTTATCGTGTGTATAGGTATTTCCCTCAAACACTTCGATCGTTTAAATAATAATTCCACAACACAATATATATATATATTGCTTAGTCTTGATTGAGGTTCGTCAATTTGCATAACATGAATAGTCTATATATGTCTAACAGTTCTAACATTATTGTATCATCTATTAGCGTGATGATTTAAAGTTTCTTGAAAATGTGGATGTCGTTAATTAACGGCTGCATGGACGCAGAAAATGCCACAAAAACATTGCCGCCCTTACTCAGAGTATAGTGAACGATTGGCCGTTCAATAACAGCTAACGTTTGCCCTCTGTCGGGTTCTTTGTGCACTACACTTGTAAATACAGAAATTATCTGTATGCGGGCAGCGATACATCATAGTATTACCTTTATTTCAGACCTCAACGATTGGTTAGTACTAATGTTGTTAATGGATTATTCATCAGTGTTTATTTGTGTAAATATGTATTTTTTTTGCCTTTATAAGGTTCGTTCAAATAGCTCTGTTCATAGCACTTGTGTTAATTATCACAACATATAGAGCTCTATCCCTAGCTTTATCGTCTATGACGGGTTGTTCTGCAGGCGTTCTTACGATCACATCTCCAGGCCTATTGCTGCGTTCCAAACACGTTGTGCAAATCATGGTGCAAATGGTGCGCACGGGTTTCCGAGGAGTATTTTCCGTTCGGCTAGGATGTACAATAACGTGGGCAATTTTATTACTTCTCGCTAGTACACACCATTTGCACAACATGATTGGAACGCAGCATATAGTTGGTAAAGACGTCGCACTAAAACGGACAATAAAACTCCAAAGCCTGCCTCGTCCTACCACAAATATAGACTATGGTAAGCTGCATGACCATTGGTCCTATTTTAGTTTCCGTCCAAGAAACTAGATACTTATTCGGTCGCTGCAGCCGAGCGAATCCCTCTGATGCTCTATCATTCCAGGCTTTCGCCCAAAATATAAGGGGAAAGATCGGCTCACCAAATAATTCCCGCAGAAGCAGTTGATTGGAAATATTATGAATTTATCGTTTAGGGATCCATGCTTCTCGGATGCATTTACGTTGACGATTGGACTTACTCATATAAGTTCATAGATAAAACCAGTTCAATATCGCCATGGTAGGCCTGCACCCCGAACAAGGTAGGCCCCTAGTTCTTTTTCAGGCCTAATTCAATCTCAAGATCTAGCTAGAACTATCACGCGCGCCCATGCAGCTACATGTTCGCGAAGACGCTTTGAAAAGATCTGACCTAGGGCCTACGTATATTAACTGAGCCTGTCAATGTGCTTATTGAAATTATTGGAGACGATGTGCTCGAGGTCGAAGTACAGGCTTGTTGTTTGGATGTGGTAACATATAGGATGTATGATTTTTCTGGTACTAGGCCTACTAGTATGAGCACGATCAGCCTGATTACAGATGAGCACGGGTCACAGTGCACAAAATCTTTTATTTTGGAGCTGTCAAATCAAATCAATATATTTTCCAAAACTGATTTTAAACATTTTTGTTGATTTCCAACTCATGCAAATCATTCCAAACTTATGGCGAGTTACCGATATATTCTATGGTCGTAAGGTAAAGTGCATGGCCATCTCAGCCAAATTTTTAGGAATATGTCTAGTCACCTTAAAATGTCGCAGAGATCCTTTCTATTTCTTGATAAAAAGGTCATTTGTCTATCTGACATTAATGGTCAGGATACACCAGATACACCCATATTTACAGATTTGATTGATTTACAGATGCATAAATCGGAAGGCTACATGTAATTCCTGGGTTCACAACATTGACATATAAAGTGAACATTAAACAATTTTATCGTGGTCATATGATCTCGGATAATATGTGCTATTGGGAGAGGATCTTGGTCCGTATTGGAATCACAAACGGCCCGATTTTCTTGTGTGGAAAATAATGGATGTTTAAACTTTCGGGTTCTTTTTTTCGAAGTTTGCCATCATTGTTTACAGAGCCATGCAGCTGGAGACTTGGAACGTGGCGGGTCTGTCCCTGACGCTGAGGACCATCGAATCCAGGGACTTGCCCCAGTTAGTGGCCCTGACGTCCCAGGAAATGTGGCCGGAGTCCCTGGAGGAGCTCAACATGATGCATAAAGCAGACCCGACAGCCGCCATGGGACTCTTCTTGTCTGATGGAACTCTTGTCTGTCAGTAATAGTAGAAACCATTCATGTTGAAAATTTGTAGTCCCATCACATACGTTCTGAAGTTCATAATCAGTACTTGAGCATCATCAATCGATGTTGTCATTTTCACTGAACACCAGGAAATAATAACATGTAGCTATTTCCTGGTTAAAAAAGGGTAAAATTGTGTATGCATATAATTTCAGCTACCGTAACTATATTTAATACTGCGGATGATGTGACTGTACTGGCTAACTTTGTGACGAGTCGGCCTTATCGTGGTAGAGGCATTGGTAGAAAGCTGTTTCAACAGGGTCTCGACATCGCTCGACCACGATCAGTTACCCTCCATTGCACACCGATGATGGCTGACACCTATGCGAAGTCTGAGTTCCAGCAAACAGAGATTTGTTTGAAGATGATTTCTGGGAAAGTACACAAAAGTCATGCTGCACATGAAGTCAAGGTCGATCTGTCATTGGCTATCACAGTTGTCGATGCAAATGACGTTGAAAGAGTTTGTCGATACGATAGCACAGTTGTAGGTCACGATAGGTCCAAATTTATTGGCGTCTGTTTGACCTCTCCTAGTAGTATATCAATAATAGCTAAGGACGGGGACAAAATATGCGGGTACTTTATCATGAGGCAAGACCTTATCGGATGCAAGAACACCCCGATGTACAAAGCTGCAGGGTTCTATGCGGAGACTACTGTGGTGGCAACCCAGCTTCTCAGGGAGATGATCCTCAATCATCTACCAGATGGCGCCGACTATTGGCTCCATTTTCCCACATATAATGAATCGGCAGCAACGGAAGTTGCCAAACAATTTGGCGAGATACAAGCTGTTGAAGGCTTTACTTTATACAAGATGACACACGGGAACGTTGGAGATATACCGAATTGTAGCTGGAACAAAATTTACAGCGTTGCAAGCATGTTCATGACGATGATGTAAGTTCTCGACGTGTTCAGCTAATGATACTTTTGAAGAAATAACATATAATGCTGATTAACAACAGATCCGGAATGCTACCACGTAGCGCGAGTGGTGTGTTCAACCCGATGTCTCCTGCCCGAGATATAATTCCATGTATTCATTTACCTCCGGTCAGTGAACAACTCAAGTTAATGAACATTTTTTCTCGGTCCCAAATGAATCTTTTAACATTGGGTGCTCTTCAGATTAGTGAACACATTCATATAGTGAACATTTTTGTTGGATCCCAAGGACGTTCACTAATCAGAGCGCAGCTGAATAGAACATAATACTCATGCAACTATCACATTCCACTATAGAAATATATACAGGTCGGCACACATTTAAATTATACATTTACTCATTTTATGCATGCACGTATGCCTTTAGTTCACTCGGGATTGTGCATAAATGTTGCCTGTTATATATCTATATATTAAATCGAAACATATTTTTGTGTACTCAATAGGTTACTGAATTACAGCTTTTGCTTGCCCTCAGCTGGGTTACTGTGGATGTAACTCACATACATATATACTCATGAAACTCTGGGAAGTCATATGGTTGTGGAAGTTATAATTGTTGCATTTCCGAGAAGTCAACATTGAAGTTACCTCAAGTATCTTCTAATACTCCCGTTAGAGATTATCTGCAGTGTACCGATATGGCTGATGTATCATTGTCCAAATCATATTTCATGTATTTTATTGTTTTAGATATATATCAATGTTCTCATCAATAGAGTGTATGAATTTCCATGTACATTGTTCTCTATTTTACTGGCACATATTTATGTAGGTTCACGTAAATTATCCCCGCAGCAGTGGTTCTCTCCAACCTAGAAGTCCGTGGGTTCGGTCCCCACTGACCGTCCCCGCCGATTTCTAGGTTGAAGAGAACCACTGCTGGGGTTACGTAAATTATACATGTGTATACTTATTGCTACAGGGCAAAATAAAATGAGTCAATCAATGAGTTGCTCTTTGGCCTAATCTTTGGAATTCACACCATTGATGATGATCGACGGAACACTTGATAACTTCAATTTTATATTTGGTGAAAACATAAAACAGTCCCAATGCCCCGCCTGGATCCGCCAATGAATTCACATGTGGTAGAAATCCTGGGAATATATATTATATAAATACCGATATATTTCAGTCTAAATCTCAAATTTATCACTGATATATATTAACAAACTTCGAATTCACGTACTAGGGACCCCATCACTTAACTCCACACTTCACCCAATACACTAAAACATTTATAGCTATATATAAAGGTGAAACCATCTCTTGTAGTAGTATCGACACCCGACAACAATTCCTCAAACATTTCCAAACATGGCACTACTTGCTCCTCAACCGTTAGTAAAATGGTGTTACTACTGATGTATAAAAATACTATATCCATAAAAATTTGCCCAAGGGCTAAGAAAGGTTACCGGACAATGTTTTTATATTTTAGATATTGGTCATTTTGTCCCCTGACCTTGAAAATGAGGTCAAAGGGCAAATTAAAGAACACGAGGATACGATATATAGTAGTATATCATTTCTTGTCCACAAGTGATTCCTAACATGTACAGTCGATAATAACATGAATAAGTGAGAGATTAGCCATTGTGTGCTCTGACCTTGAAAATGAGGTCAAAGGTCAAATTGAAGTTCATCAAAACATTGAGCATATATCATTTCCTATATGTACACAATGTATATCCAAGGCTATAAAGTCCATAATAAGTGAGAAATTAGCCATTTTGTGCTCTCATCTTGAAAATGAGGTCAAATGTCAAATTCAAGATTCTCAGTATATTCGGCAAATATCATTTCGTAAATGTGCACAATTGATTCCTAAGCTGTAAAGTCGATGATAAGCGAGATATTAGCCATTCTGTGTTCTGACATTGAAAATGAGGTCAAAGGTCAAATTCAAGGTCATAATTTTCAGCATATCTCATTTCCTATATACCCTCAATTGATTCCTAAGCTGTGAAGTCGATAATAAGCGAGATATTGACCATTTTGTGTTCTGACCTTGAAAATTAGGTCAAAGTTCAAATTCAAGTTCACGAGAATATTTGGCATATATAATTTCCTAGATGTCCTCAATTGATTCCTAAGCTGTAAAGTCGATAACAAGCGAGACATTAGCCATTTTGGGATCCGACTTTGAAAATGAGGTCAAAGGTCAACTTCAAGGTCACAAGAATATTCAGCACATATCATTTCTGTATTCAGCACATAGCATTATTATCCACAATTAATTCCTAAGCTGTAAAGTCGATAACGAGATTTTGGTCATGTTGTGCTCTGACCTTGAAAATGAGGTCAGAGGTCAAATTCAAGGTCACGGCAATATTCAGCATGTATCATTCTCCACTAGTCCACAATTGATTCTGCAAAGTCCATAATAAGCGAGATATTAGCCATTTTGTGCTGTGACCTTGAAAATGAGGTCGAAGGACAAATTCAAGGTCATCAGAATTTTTGGTATACATCATATAGTATATGTCCACAATTGATTTCTAAGCTGTAAAGTCGATAATAATCGAAATGTTACCCATTTTCTGCTTTGACTTTGAAAATGATGTCAAATGTCAAATTCAAGGACATGAGAATATTCGGCATATATTATTTCCCATATGTCCATAATTGATTCCTAAGCTGTAAAATTGATTCCTGAGCGAGATATTAGGAATTTTGTGATTTGACCTTGAAACTGAGGGTGAAGGTCAAATTCAATGTCAAGAGAATATTCAGCATGTATCACTTTCTATATGTCCACAATTGATACCTAAGCTGTAAAGTCGATATTGAGCAAGATATTAGCCATTCTGTGCTCAGACCTTGAGAATGAGGTCAAAGGTCAAATTCAAGGTCACGAGAATATTCAGCATATATCACTTCCTATATGTCCACAATTGATTCCTAAGCTGTGAAGTCGATACGAAGTGAGATATTAGCCATTTTGTACTTTGACCTTGAAAATGAGGTCAAAGGTCAAATTCAAGGTCATCAAAATATTCGGATTATATCATTTCCTATATGTGCACAATTGATTTCTAAGCTGTTAAGTCGATAATAAGCGAGATATTAGCCATTTTGTGCTCTGACCTTGAAAATAAGATCAAAGGTCAAATTCAAGGTCATGACAATAATCATTTCCTATGTGTCCGCAATTGATTCCTAGTCTCTAATCTCAATATTAAGTGAGATATTAGGCATAATGTGTCCAATTATAAATCATGGGAGTTTTCATGGGAAAGTCCCATTTGGGGCCAGTCGAGAAAATGAAAATGGCCGCCACACGCAGACCGGCGATTCAGGGATACACGTCTTAGAGGTATATGAGGGTAATCTTTTGAAACAAAAATCTCTAAACTGTCTGAACAGAACAAAATCAGAAATCGGCCGTTTTTCGTCGAAAATGGCAGCCATTTTGAAGAAAAAAATGCGAAAATCAAAAAAAAAAAAAAAATGTCCCCTTTTCAAAATATTTTTAGGCATTTTTGTGCAAAATTTCAGAAAAATGCACCTGTAAACTTTAAAGATAAAAATGTGGACGGACGACGCCGACGACGGACGCAACGCCATGCCAATAGGTTATTGGACCATAGGTTCGGTAACCTAAAAATAATACGTTGGTTGATCAAAACTACCCCCAGTGTGTCACTGGTGTCAAATTGAGTATCATTTATTCCTTTTGATTCATTACTTGTGTGCATTTGTGGCTCGATGATTAATTGATGGTTTGTGCAAATTGTAGCTATATGACCTAAAACACAAACCAGTAAATTCCAACAGTGACATCGGAAAAAATGACAACTGCACCTAGATGCAATGTACACCATTTATTCATGATCAAATAATTAACTGAATTACACAGGACATAGCACATGTATTTGATGATACCAGGAAAGAAGTTCACAGTTTGGGCTCCCATAATAAATGTTTTCATAGTCATAACGTATTTGACAGGTCCACAGTTCAGTTATTTCACACTCAATTTGTTATAATATTATAGATCGATCACATCTACTTTAAACTTTTCTTTGCGGTAATTTTTTTTTTATCTAGGTGTCCCACTGTCATTTCATGTGGAAAGGGAAATATCAATATAACATCTCTGAATATTTATGTTTACCACAATTTACAAAACAGCATCAATGTCTAACAAAGCAAATGTCCCAAGAATAGTTTTGTACTGGGAACTCAATCAATTCAAACTCCATCCTTACAAAGTTGTTAAAATTAAGCATATAATTTTCCCAATTTATCGATTATTATTATTAATGAACATGCTCACCATAAATGAACACTCACAATCAGCAATTTTATCGTATTGACGTAATATATAATCACTAGCTACGAAACAGGTGTTTCAATACTATATTCACATGATCAGTAGTATCCTTTAACGTGTCCGTGTTCCCGTGTTTCAATACTTCGAGTCCATGAACACGTCGCCAGAAGCTAGATCTCTTGGATGTGTGTGTGGGTGACAATCTGGTCGACGTCTGACAGTCACAGTCAAGGCGCTGATCGACTGATCACATCCATGATCTGAATGTTGCTGAACTAGACGACGGAGCTAACGACTAGCTTGATGTCATTCAAGGAGACCCCCTGCGCCATTTTGAACCAGTCCCCGTCACAGAGCTTCAAGCCGAGCTGACGCTGCACGGCTTCGTGGCTCAGGCGTTCCGCAGCCAAGCCGTCTCTCACGGAGTAGTGTTCGACCCTCTGTAGTCGAGGGTGTCCGTCGTCGTCTCTAACTTCTTTAAATCGTCTAGCCACGTCCACAGACTGGCCAATTTTAACTTGGGTGATGTCTGGGTCGTAGAAGATGTACACATTGTCGCTCGCCATCGGGTGGAGTTCGTGTTCTGGACGCTGTCAAATCACGTAACTCTCAGTCTTCTAGATATTAAACAAGTGGTGATGGGCCAGTGCGTGTCTTTCTTTTATAGCGATGTGGAGGGGGTTGCTTTCGTTTCTGGACATGCGATCGATACGATCGTAGTCCACGCTTCTGATAAGCCTAAAGGTGCGAAAACCAAAAGATCGAAACTGAGAGAAGTGGAAATTTTTGTTATTTTTGTTATCAAGACACTCGTTCATGTTTGGACATGTATTTCAGGGGTGGGCACATAATGTCCATGCTATATCCCGTGGGGTCTGGGGTCCACCTAGGGCCTCAAAAGCCAAATGCTTTCCTGGGTTTTATGGTACATTCTGTACTCAATCTGACATTAGAGAAGCGAGGTACTATCATGGGATTTCAGATCAGAGAAAAACGAAGTGAGTTTTGAAGTGTGAAACATAAGATACTTTTCAGGGGTGCTTATCCGTTTAGTTCCATGAACGGAGATAAAAGAGAGATTTGAGATTAAAGAGAAATAGCAAATCATGTCAAATGTTTTTTTTTAAAAAAGAACCTGCCCAGCAATGTAACATCCACAGGAGCCCACTGAAATGCGAACCATGTCGTACAGGCATACATTAAAATATTAATGATGAATATCTCCTACTCGGAATTAAGGTCCCATGCACCTTTTTGTATGTCGGTTATGTTATAGTTTTTAGAAAATGCGACCCGATAAATTATCTACCCTAGTTGTCATTACGAGTAATTCATCTCCGTGAGCATACACATGCTGTCGACTTTCTGACACTCCCATTTATAAAAATCAATACACAGCTCGAAACTGAAAGCAACTTGTTATACGGAAATATATTGAATGCTCAATCATTTCATTACATGCTGGACCGGTGTACCAGGTTTGTCTCGAATGTCATCGCCTGGCAGCCGTTTATAATATATGTATACCTGAACGTACACATGAAAACTGTATCCAACAAACGCGGATATAAACAAATGCTGAAACATCGCTCGACCACGATCCGTTACCCTCCTCTGCACACCGATGATGACTGATACATAAGCAAAGTCTGGGTTCCAGCAAAGAGGGATTTTTTTTTTGTAGATGATTTCTGGGAAAGTTTCAACGTCATTTGCATCGACAACTGTGATCGCGATTAAACGGATTGACCTTTACTTCATGCGCAGCCTGACTTTTGTGTACTTTCCCAGAAATCATCTTCGAAAAAATCCCTCTTTGCTGGAACCCAGTCTTTGCTTATGTATCAGCCATCATAACTTGAAAGAGTATGTTTGTACGATACCATAGTGGGTCACGACAGGTCCAAGTTTATTGCCGTCTGTTTGACCTCTTCTAGTAGTTAAGGGAGGGGAAGGGAAGGGGACAAAACATGCGGGTACTTTATCATGAGGCAAGACCTTATCGGGTGCAAGACTACCCCCAATGTACAAAGCTGCAGGGTTCTATGCGGAGACTCCTGTAGTGGCCTCCCAGCTTCTCAGGGAGATGATCCTCAATCATCTACCAGATGGCGCCGACTATTGGCTCCATTTTCCCACATATAATGAATCGGCAGCATTGGAAGTTGCCAAACAATTTGGCGAGATACAAGCTGTTGAAAGCTGTTGAAATTGTAGAAATTGTTGAAATTGTAGCTGGAACAAATTTACAGTGTTGCAAGCATGTTCATGACAATAATGTAATAATGTAAGTTATCAACGTGTCAAGCTAACGATACTTTTGAAGAAATAACATATATTAATGCTGATTAACAACAGATCTGGAAAGCTACCACGTAGCGCGAGTGGTGTGTTCAACCCGATGTCTCCTGCCTGAGATATAATTCCATGTATCCATGTAAGTATTCAGAGTGGTGCATAGCTGGATAGATCATAATACTCGACATGCGCAATGGATCTGAACACGTCTACGTGTGCAGTGATGCAACTATCGCATTCCATTATATAAACATATACATGTAGGACCATATTTATGCATTAACACATTTTATGCATGCACATATGCCTTTAATTCACTCGGGAATTGTGCATAAATGTTGCCTGTTATAACATACACATAACTAAAGCTGATGTCATTGTCAATAGATGAGTGGTAATGCTAAGCATGAACGTTGCCTTCTCATATCAAATGATTTTGCATATATCCGTGTTCTTTGATGCAGCTCATATACATGTATGATCATGAAACTCTGGGAAGTTATATGATTGTGGAAGTTGTAATTTTTACATTTCCGAGAAGTCAACATTGAAGTTTTCTAATACTCCCGTTAGAGATTATCTGCAGTCTACCGGTATGACTGTAAAGTATCATTGTCCAAATCATATTTCATGTATTTTATTGTTTTAGAATATATTCCAATGTTCTCATAAATAAAGTGTATGAATTTCCATGTACGTTTTTCTCTATTTTACTTGCACATATTTATGTAGGTTCACGTAAATTCTCTCCAACCTAGAAGAGAAAAATTTAGTAAAATTTAGTTTCGCTTCCGTTATCACATCATTTGCCATAATTAAGTTGAAATTAGACGCAATATCTTTTTTCCTCGTGAAAAGTATTCTGTAGGGTTTTCCGGTATTCAGTGACAATTTGTTTGCTTTAAACCAATCAGTTAAAATTTCTAGATCCCTATTCATGGATTTATATAATTGTTCAATATTTTCTGATTGACTGAAAACTGTCGTGTCGTCAGCAAACAATATACACTGAGAATTACTGAGGTTATGCGGCAAATCATTGGAATAAAGTATAAATAAAAGGGGCCGCAATACAGAGCCTTGTGGCACTCCACACTGCATTTCATAAGTTTCAGATGCATGATTGTTTATCGGCACATACTGTGACCGCCCAGTCAAATAATTCCTGAACCACTCCAAGGCTACTCCTCGAACACCATAATGTTCCAGTTTTTTCAATAGAATTACATGATCTATAGTTTCAAAGGCCTTGGAGAGGTCCAGGAACACTGACAAGACATGTTCATTGTTTTCAAATGCTTTTAATATTTTATAATTAAGTTCGCTTACTGCATTGATCGTACTGCGCTTAGGCCGGAAACCATATTATATTAGCATGGTGCTCGACGCAACCTAGAAACTAAATGCCTGTAAAGTCCATAAAAAGCATAGGACATACCGATATGGTATATATTGAATATAACTGCAAACAGTAAATCAATCGTTTATGATACCATCCATTTTTCTATTTGTTATGTACATGATTTAGAAATGGCTACTGATTGTATTCATGCTCGAAAATCGGGGACACCCGAAAACGAGTTCCAAGTTCCAAGTTCCGAGTTCCAAGTTCCGAGTCCCAAGTTCCAAGTTCCGAGTTCCAAGTTCCAAGTTCCGAGTTCCAAGTTCCGCGTTTAAAGTTCTA
Organism: Terebella lapidaria; assembly: GCA_949152475.1. Lineage (NCBI taxonomy): Eukaryota > Metazoa > Annelida > Polychaeta > Terebellida > Terebellidae > Terebella > Terebella lapidaria. The sequence continues at coordinate 21,823,259 of OX424558.1, read as the reverse complement.
AGAAAAAGGTGTCGTCCGTGTTCAGTCAGTACCGTAAAACTTCTAATAAACGCCCGGGCGTCTATTGATTTCAGTTATACCCTATACCCGGCGTCTGTTAGAACCCGGCGTTTATTAGAACCCGACGTTTATTGATTTCAATCATTGTCTGGACCCGGCGTTTATTGGAATTGGCGAGGCCTGTGATACGATATGACAAAACCGAAACTGCATGTCGCATATTCATTCCCCTGGTCTATGTTTGACAATTCAAGTGAAGGGGTGAGATGGCAGAAATACGGCATTTCTTGTCTTGATATTTAGAATCAGCACTATTTATTCACCCAGAACGGAGGTTTGTTGAACTGCAAGATGTCCAGTATTTGCTGGTTTTTGAGTGTTTTCTGTTGAATAGCATGCATTTTGAGGTGATTTTCCCTGCTTCGAGCTGGCCAACAAATTACGTATTTTACGTTTTTGGCCAGCCATCAAAGCACATTCTGCCTCAACTGACGTCACGATTACGGAAATTGCCGAAGCTATTTTTTTCATCGGCTGGAAAAGGCAATTGCAATACTGGTTCAATATATTCCATTATATGTCGCTGTTATTAGTTACCAATTAACGCGAACACCTTTTTCATCACCAAATGTCAACAATGCCTTTATGTGAACAGGAATAAAATCATATAATGGTACCTTGCTACTATGACTTTAATGAGTTGGAGAGACCCGATGCAGAAATATAAAAACGATAACTGCACTTTCTTGGAATTTAAATGCGGAACTTGGAACTTGGAACTCGGAACTTGGAACTTGGAACTCGGAACTTGAAACTCGGAACTTGGAACTTGAAACTCGTTTTCGGGTGTCCCCGAAAATCGAGACAATTTGTACAAAATTCGAGTATTTGTCATTCAAATTATTCCGAAAATGGGATTGGGATACCCATCTACAAACGTTTTGTCAGAAAAGATCATTGTAATCAGTGTATGTTATTTGTGACCGTACGAGTCACCATTCATGGTCATATGCTCAAGGTCACCAAAAAATTTGCCCTATGTGACTTCCCGTATAGTGATAATGCAAACCTATTTTCCATGTGGGTCTACCAGCGCCTTTGGCCATATTAAAATTTGTTTGACCAGTTTTGTGGCACATTCATTTTTCTATGGCGTTTGGACCCCTAGCAATCACGGTTTCTATGGGAAATAGACCCCTTCCCTATTTCAGAATATTCATTCAAAGATAATGAACGTGCTTACCTCGAGCAGAGAGTGTGGACCAGAAATGCATATAGGATTATTTTGATCGTGGTTGGCACACGGGTTCATTATGCCTAAATGTACCTCGAAAGATGATGACATCATGATTTGAAGCCAAGAACGCCGCGCCACCTGGCGAAAAAAAGTGCTCGCCAGGTGTCGTAGTGAGCGCAAGGCAGCGTGGGAAAATATTTTGATATAGAAGTTCGTGCAAATCTGTTGTTTTGTAAGAGTATGCACGACTAGAACATATTTCAACGTACATTCAAGGGTTATTCATTAATCTCGCTCTGGTAATTTTATTCCCAGTTGACCTGGAATGCAGATCTAGCCGTTGGCTGGTTGATGCGTACTAGTGTGAGTGTCAGTCAATCATTCATTGTCGTCATCCGATCGCGCATGGCTGCATGGCAGATGATCCTGATGGCATCTTCATCTTGGCATGATGTGGCTAACTGGACGTCTGATCGATGTTCGGTGTTTTTGGGAATAAAAGCATCGGTTTTTTGGGGGAAAAGAAAACGACCAAAACTTTTGTGTTGTTTTCTCAAAATTTATTGCTATAGTCGGCGCCATTGGTCTGTGAGCGGTGGTTTTTAGGCAAATACTCTGTCATTATTTGAGATAATTCTATGGAATTTCGACAGGTATGTTATCTCATAACCACCTAACTAGGAATGCATTTTCAAGAAGATTGGATGCGATGCAAAAAAGTTGGCCTATCTCGTCCATAGTAAAAATCTGAAGAAATCGGCCGTGAGCCGCCCCCGATCGCCGTAGCATTTCTATAGAAAACGTTTTGGCGTTTTCCTATTCCGTTATATATAGGCCAAATGGGCTAACTTTTTTGTTCACACACCAATCTTTCCTGAAATTTATACCCTGTTCGGCGAACATAAAACATAAAATAACACTCCTGCCAAAATTTCATCGAAATATGTTAATTAAAAGACAGAATAATCGCGAAAAAACTACTGCTCACAGACCAATGATGCCGACTATATATTGTGGGAAACAAACTGCTGGTACAAAGATTGAATATCAGAGTCTCGACAGATGATAGAATTGTGGTGTTTTATTTGCATTACTTGTAACGCTTGAAAGCACTGTTGGCGAATTTTGGGAGTGCGGCGAATTTAGGACGGATGGCTCGTATACATCGCTGTGCCGACTCAATGGCTGGCGCCTGGCCGGGAAAAGTGAAAATTTTAATCGAAGTATTTGAAGCATATTTATCATGCAGTGCATTTTAAAAACTGTGCGGTCAGTTGCAGCTACCGTGCAGCGACATCGCTGCAGCTGCAGTCTTCGATCAAAATTTTCACTTTTCCCGGCCAGGCACCAGCCATTAAGTCGGCACAGCGATGTATATCAATACAGCGCTTGCAGTAATTCTCACCTCAGAACATAAGCAAGGCCTCGGTGAAGTAGGCTTTTGCAATGATGATATTCTCTATTTTACATTATGATTTATAGTCAATGCGGATGCAAGTCAATGCAGATTACAGCTTTAAATGTGGAATATATACCGTTCACATAGATCTAGGTAGTAGGTATGATGAAAATGTCTGTTTGATTTACCTAGATTCAGTTCCTTTTTTGTTTGCAGATATATAACAAACATAAATTACCATGGGAGGAAGAAGATCCAAGTCAAAAGCTAAGAAGAAATCATCTCACTCAGCTGCAAGTCGAGTCAGCAAAACCAGTCGACTGGCACACTGTAGTTGGTGAGTAAAAAACAGTGGAAAAGGCATGTATTGATCAATCCAATCAGTATCAAATGCCTTTGAATGTGCGATCGTACTCATAGACATACTAGTATGACATGTGCACTGAAAGAAATTCTATTGATTTGGACACATATTTTTTTTCGCTACCCTAATCAGTAATTTCCCGATTTCTTGCCGGGAAAATAAACTTGAATGATATATTGCAAGCTAACGACATAACAACATTTTTATTGACAAATTTTCACGAGTTACATACAGGTGTTGAATATATAAATGGGAAATATGCAATGGGTTAATGCTACATGTATTTATTTATTCTTCTGCAAGTGACAATTGCAATCAAGATGCACCAAAAGCCAAGCCCAAGAAGCAGAAGGATGAAGAAGTTCACAGTATCGACTGTGCCTGTGATGAGTGCCACACAACACGGAACATTGTATCATACCTGCTGGCAAACACACTGAACAACAATAAACCCTCTGAGTGTATGGAACCGTACTGTATCCGCTGTCTATTGGTCAATCAGGAGGTCGTGGCCGCCAAACGGCGACTGACCAGACTCTTCAAGGACGAGGCACTGCTGTCAGCCAACACTCCCACGCTACAGGAGGGCCAGGTGTGTATCAGACAGTCATTCTTGGACTGAAATCTGGAGTATTGATAACAAATAAAGACAATCTGTCAGACCCAATAAATCCAAGAAATAATATCCTGAGAATTAATATTAAATGTCTTTGATACAATACAATGCTGAAGTGAAAAATAGTCATACATATGTCTAGGATGCGATAATTTTAGAGGTATCACAATGATATATTATTTCCTACCTTCCATGTCACTCTGCACTCTGTTGTTGTTCAGGTACAACTCACCTCACAGCTCCGTGTTATAGTCCAGAACCCTTCCATCAGTCATTATATCGGCTTCAAGGAGCACAAAGACTTCCTCAGGTGGCTGTTTGAGACAGGGCTGCTCACTGCTTATGAACGAATGCTGCGTGAAAACCTGCGGAAAAGAGGTTAGTTGATTCTCAGTTCATTGGGCTATATGACTCGATGCGCTTATGTCCTAAGTTGGTGTCCGACTGCCGTTCATTTGTCATTCATTTTGTCAGATGGACCAGTCCACGAGAGTTTCCACACGGTACCGTTTTACATTTTGATGACTTTCTGCTGGATCCTACTGCCCAAGGACGAGCAAGATGCCGTGGAGGATCCGAGTCTGCTCACATTCATGGCCGTGTTCCAGGAGCGACAGAACCGTAAACGATATGCCGAGTGCCTTGTACGATCTGGTCAGTGCACCTTATATCATGTGTATAGCATGGACTTATCCAAGAGATATCAGACTAATCACTGATATATCACGGTCTTTGTGGGTGTCTGTGAACGCTATGAGATTAATTTTTGCCGAAAGTCATGCAACCCAATTTGCATATAGAGAAACCTACATTCACTAATATAGTGTTCTGCTGAATTGCTCAGTACATGTACCACAAATATAATTACATCAAGTGTAACATTTCCTATTAAAGGATATACATGTACATTGTATTCCGATGGCTATTTTAAAACGGTAAGTTTCCCCGTTACAGGTGAGCTGACGAAGCTGTGTGTGCGCTACCTACGAGAGCCGCGGTCAACGGTGGACCTCGTCAGTGTGCTACTGCTGCTGGAGAAGCTACTCTCGCTCAGTATTCCTGCCTGTAAGGAGGTCATCTCCGTGGGCGGGCTCGACTTCTTTGGTAAATAGTGCCTCCAGTAACAATCTAAAACTACTGAGGCTATTGCCAATATGCAAGAAAAACATAGTGGATAATGTTTATTTAACAAAGTTTCCTCGATTTTCTGTACATGTATGACTTTTTCTGCTAACATTGTACTGAAAAATCAGATGTTTCCAAGTCAAAAATTTGTGCTTCAGTTGAGCTGGCAACTCCTGGGAAATTTCAAAAACGAGTGGCGAAGGAGAGGGACAATGGATTCAGCTACTACGCTAGAGAAGTTGTCTGCTTTCAAGAGGATAAACTCTCAGAATATAATAAGTGTATGTTTATAGATGTTATAAGGTATGACAAATGGCTAATATCACTCGGCACCTCACAACTGTGTCTCCAAAATATTCAGTGCCTTTCTGTCCTTTTCATATACCGGTAGTCAAACAATGCATGGGGTATTCGTTATCTGTTTCCACTGATACCAGAAAGTCCAGTGAGAATTCTTTTAAAAGGTTTCTGCTGATATCTGTTTGTAATTGAGTGCTTCTATTAACTTTGTTCACGTAGGCGCCGAGCGTAGACACAAGATTGAGGCAGTGCCGGAGCTGGATGTCTACAAGAGCATTATGACGAAGGATGGGTTTATCATGTCTGGCAGCTTGGCGTGTCTCAGTAGCATTGCTAAGGCGCATCCAGACAACCGCACACGGGTAGGTGGCTAGCAGAGTCAACATAACCTCTGCAATTGAAGTGGAATGAAAATAAAAGTTTGTGCTTTGATGCATGCAACTTGAGCTCAAGGTTAATGTCAGTAGAAAAGAAGATGCTGTAGTATAAATGCCACCATATCTAATTATGTGCACAATCAGTTAGCCATTCCAAATTTTATCTATTTACCCTCGTTGTTCGTATGTGAGTGCCATATATATCTTGTATGGTTGCAGGTGTTTCACACGTCTGGTTCTGTCAACACTGCCCTTCGCTACCTAAAACATCCCGCATTTGAGGAAAATAAAGACGGTGACTCTGCATTTGAAGCTGCTTGCTTAGTGGAATCCATGATTGAAGACAAGTAAGTCAAATGAAATCATTGACATTGCTTTTTCGGTGGTTACCAAAGTGTCGCTGTCTCCAGTGTGATCCTAGTAATCATCTCTGTTCAACTTGGTTACCTCCAGGGAATTGGCAGCTTACATGGTGGAAGAGAAGCAGCTAATGTCTCTGTTGGATCGGGTGATATTTTGTACAACAGCAGAGCCTCAAGGCAGATACCTAGAGGTGCTTCAGGTCCGTCCAGAAATCTTTACCCATATACAAAAATTAATCTAACACTGTCAATTCTAGAACTTCAACAAAAGACTGGTTCTTGTCGATACTGTCTTGGATTCCCCTAAATTTGTTCGAGTTATTGGGCTTAAATTTTCACAAAATTATAATAAAGTCGTACACCTTGTGTACAAATTCACGTAGACTTGAACATAGATGTCACTTGCCTTGACACAGATCCTGCTAGGGCACAAGGGTAACCAGTGTCACCAGATCTACGACAACAGACACATCATGCTGGCCCTAGGCTGTTACATCCACTCCAGTCTCCGGACATTACAGAACACTGCACTGGAGATCCTGGTCCAGCTCGTTCAGGAACGACCCTCCGTCCTTCACCTGCTCAACTCTCTCGGTTTGTCTTCTTATGTGGGCTGTGTTGTTATACGTTTCTGCTTCACTGTTCAAATTCGGTCAAGTGTTGTAATTTTTTGCCACCAGGATAAAGCATGAACAAAAAAGCTTTACATAATGACGTTTTGACCAACAAATTTCGTCATAAAAGTCCTGTTCAATGTTAAGTAATCCGGTATTGAATTACCGATTGTAATGTTCGCAGGAGTGGTGAATGAAATAATGTTTATGCCGTACAAGATGCATGATATGTGGGATGACCCAGTACCAGAAATGATGGAAACCCTGACCAAGATCGCTCGAAAGACGCTCAAGTCTAAGTGGAAATATCCCTGCATATCAGCTTTCATCCCGTGCACACAGGGGTATGTTCTCTTCAGCGTTTTGTTCTGGGAGAACTCGATTCGTCAAAGTATACAGTACTTTTTGAGAATAAAAATACATATATATATATATTTATGTTCTTCAGAGTTAATAAGAAATAAATAGTCATGGTATTCATCTACATGGTCATTCATGGATCATTGTGCCGGCTATGCATGACGATTCACGTTGGGGCTGTTTTCTATATTATGTACTACAGGGAGTTTGACATTAACAAGATGAGGAAGCGAGGCAATGACTGTTTCAAGGAGGGCTGTTATGAGGAAGCTATCCGCTGCTACACTAGCGCCCTCTTGCTCGGTCGACTGGATCTCGATGTCTGTGCCATCCTTCTCAGGTTGGTCCCAACTGTAGATCTGCAATTCCAATATTGTCAAATGAATGATTTACCAAGGCTTCCACTTGGAAATTATGATATTGAATAGGGATATCCAATCCTGTCATGGTCTATTGATCCCCTTGCTTCCTTGTGATGATGCAGCAATCGCGCGGAGTGCCACCTGCGCAAGTCTCGCTACCAAGAAGTGGTTCGCGACACGACGATAGCGCTCTCACAAGGTTTCACAACCCTCTCAGTTTATGCAAAAACTCTCTACCGCCGTGCCAAAGCCTTCGATGCTTTGAAGCGACCATTCGAAGCTCTGGGTGAGTTTCGTAACTACAACCTACACATTGGTAGACACACACTATATGAGTGTGATGATTCGGAGATGGACAATTTGTGTTTGGCTCTTTGTGAGTAATATTGCAATTCTGTGATTTCACTGTTGTCCCACATGAAGTAACTTTTGGCTTTAAAATTTGGTAGGTGATATATCAGCATGCTTGTGGAAAAAACCAAAGGAGAAAGGCTTCCTGGAGCTGCATGAGAAAGTTCTCTCTGACTACAAGAAATTAGATGGTGAGGAAGTGCCTGATCATCGTCAGAAAAACAGTGTTATATCCTTTTATATCCTTGTCAATACACAATGGCTTGTTTTCACGTAAAGTTCTAGATTTATACTTTTATGTCATGGAAGCTGTTCTTCATTGCTATTTTCAACTATTGAATGCTATCACTTTGTATTGCAGGGGCCATTTACAAACTGCGGACTTGTGAGAATTGCGGACTGCGCTCGGAGGGACTCCGCAAGTGTGCCAATTGTTCAACGCACTTCTGCAGCAAGACCTGCCAGAAAGACGCGTGGACGAAACATCGGGAGACTTGTACCGGCGGCCAACAGCAGTCTGAGTGATCAAACCAACCATCGCTTGGAACCGCAGTCATTGCGGCTGTTTGAGTTGTAACGGATATTTGGAATCATTTCCAGGGAGACTGATTTCGTTTGTGGGGTTTTGCCTGCACTGCAAAGTTTAGATACAAATTGAATTGTGTTCTTGTTCCACTTTTTTTTCTCGTTGATGCTTTTTTCGGGATAGTGGGGCTAGGAATATTTGCCATGACCAATAGACAATATGATAGAGACAGTTGATTCTCAAGCAACCATAGCAATATGCCAATAGTAGATACTGTAAAAGGGGACTATTTCTGAGGGTTTAAATTTCATGAATTTGGGTGTCGCAGGGTTTCAATTTTAGTGAATTAAGCCTAACAGGAATATCGTTTCAATGCTAGCAAAATATTCGCAGCGTTTCTTTTCCGTTTGTTGAAAATTGTGAAATTTAAGCCCTCACAAAATAATTCACTTTTACAGTATTCGTATTGTATAAAATATTTCATTTGCTACTTGGATGCATTTACACGTTTGTTTGTGTTGGTATTTTGTTTGAATCACAATTACAGTTTGCACAGTTCAATTAACTTTACTGAACTGCTATTACCCAGTTCTGCATTTACATTGATAGCTGTGAAACATTTATGTAGGTGAGCATGGCCAGTAAGATTCTATCACATATTGATATATTGTGTTCTATTGTATATGTGTAACCAGTATGGTATCATACATCGATATGTAATGTGCTATTGTATATGTGTAACCAGTATGGTACCATACATCGATATGTAATGTGCTATTGTATATGTATGACCAGAGTGATAATATGACATAATGAGTTTCAGTGGCTCAATTGATCTACAATATCATTGGCTCAATTGATCTATAATATCATACTGTATCAGTTCATTGGATTGCTGTTACCTCAGAGACTTCATACAGTTCTCATTTGGAATCCACCATGACTCAAATTGTGATCTCGCTTGATGTTGGGGCTGAAGGCTGTATTTTAGCTCATTATAAAACGTATATTTTTTTGTGTATTATGCAATATGCAGAATATTTTCCTTCAGGTGTATGAATATTCTCTCGAACTATTCTTCACTTTGACTAGTAAAATATCTGACACTCCTGTTCCTGTAAATTTATACATACATGTATTACTTTGTTCTCAAAGTGTAATTTTAACATTTTTGCCAGATTATTTCACAATGTCAGTAGCAATATATCAGTGTTGTATAGAGAACTTGCCTGTGAAAGTTGTCGGCAATTGTGCTGTATGCAAATATGTAGATGTAGTTAATAACAAAATGTTACTGACTGCTTGCTCATCTTGGATTTATAATTTTACATATTTAGTTTCGCAATAGCACAGCTATTGTATATTAAGCCTATTGACTACTAATTATCAGCTCATGAAATATTGCTATTTGTTTTTTCATAATTTTCAGTAGGTACTTATTACATCAGTATGTGCATTATCCTTATAGTTTGGGGAATGTGACACTTTCCTGTTTACATTTCAACTGTACCACAATAAAACATAATAAAACGCAGGACAAATTGTGTCTGTTCATCTATGTGTAGTTTTCTTGAACTTGACCTACTCCCAACACAACACGTATGCATTTGGTTTTTAGCATTGAATACAATAGTTTGCATTATAAGCATATAGAAGTGCAAATTGAGAAATTGTATGACCCAGAAATTGGTGTGTGCCAGACAAGTTCACATAAAAAATTAGCCCAAGGGCTATATAAGTTACCAGACATATTTAATTTTAACCATTGCAAGGATGACCTTGAAATTCACCATTCAAGGTCATCTTGGTCAAGTTCAGCCTCACCAAAAGAGTGGACATTAGCTCAACCATTTTGTCTGTAGTGGATAATACATATTTAATGCCATGTGTACATTCCACGTTGGATATTTAGAACTCGAACTAGTTGTTTCATTTGACTTGCTATATGCACTTTTATGCAAACATAAGCTCTATCCACAAGCACTTCGTCTGTAGAAGCAAATTGGGGCATTTTTAAGGTCGTCAAATTCAAGGTCACACAAATCACCATATATGACATCTTATTTGGAAGTGCCAATTTCTAAGCTCGTTATTCAGGTGTTCAATGAGTAAAGTGGCGGAAGCTCTCATTATTATTTTCTCAAAACCTGTACTGTAACTTTTTTTCTAAAATTTACGCATTGTAGTCCTATACATCACCTCCATTATATTATACGGGTAACCCCAACAGCTTACCTAAAATAAGCGCTCCCCCATAGAGAAACCTCCTTACGGGGAAGAATAAAGAATGATCCCTCCAGTGCTGCCTCCAGGAACAGAACCATGCCAACTTCCTCCATTCCCAATTCTCCTATCACAGGAACAGCTGCTATTATAGCCTTTTAATAGTATAGTTTCGTTTTCTGTGATTTGAAGAGATTCAAGATTTGGAGAGATTTTCTGAGATTCGAGTCGAGTTGAGTGATGCCTCACTGCGTGTGTGGCAAGTGTCACAAGTTTTTGCCTGCCTGGGAGCTGCATGACCGCTGTTGGAGGTGTATCACACCTTCTGCATCGAGGCCTTTCCATGCGAAGTGCGTGAGGATCGCTCTGCGGAGAATTGGTCTATGGTTTACGGCACCCTGAGGGATCCTCGGACCAATCCCGTTCTTCCCAAGCACGGCATCATTCTGTGATTCGGCGCTTCCCCTGTGAGTGTAGACTCCCTGCCCCTCTTAGACAGTCAGGAATTTCGTATTAATTTTGTGACGTTTGGTAATGACTTGTTTTCGGTGTGGCCCAAAAAACCTGGTTTCTCTGATCGTATAGACTTTATGTAACTCCCGCTCGTTGTGATTCGAGAGCCGTCACTAAATTGGTGTCCCCCAACGCTGGTGTATCATCACTCCGTAGCTCACCGGCTTCACTTAGGCAAGAAGCAACTCAGATGTAAATAAATTGAAGATTTATATACATCAAATCAACTTACAATTGTATGGCTGGTCACCCACGTGACGTACAAATATGAAGTTCAGACATGGAGCACTGTATGATCACATTTCAAAAATAAATAGTGCACGAGGGCACAACTAAAAAGAGTTCTTAGCCGGCGGCGTCTCTCTGTCCCTTCCCGTTGAAGTTTCCCGTCCCGCTTAGTCGAATGGTTTCTCCAGGTAGTCGGTCTAAATCCCGGTTGACTCTAAGGCCCTGAAGAAGGAGTCGTCCGCACGGAGTTCGTCGAGTCCCTTGGCTGTGGCGGTGACGATCTCCCCACGGTCGATGTCGCTGTTGCAGTGCTCTCAGAGCGGCCGTCCGCTCTCCCTTATATAGCCAGGGTGGCTGCGCGCGCATCTTCGTCCGCGAACGTATCTTCCGCACTCTTCTCCACGTGGTGAAGACTGCGTCCGCGAACGGTTCTTCCGCGAAGGCTCCTCTTCCGCGAACGGTGCTTCCGCGACTGATGCTTCCGCTGACGATGCTTCCGCAATCGTGCTTCCGCGAACGGTTCTTCCGCGAACGATGCTTCCGCTGATGATGCTTCCGCAATCGTGCTTCCGCGAACGGTTCTTCCGCGAACGGTGTCTTCGCAAGTGGACTTTGTAGATCACGTGACCGTTCCTAACGAACGTTTCAGCGCGGCAGTTGCATGGTTTTGTTACAACTCCACCCTTTCTGGAGATCAACGTCCCCGTTGATCCTTTCTCTCTCTTCTTTTCTCTTCTTCCTCCTTCTTCGTCTTTTCCTGCCTGTCTGATGTTTACAGGGCTCTCTCCCTCCACTTCACTGGCGATCCACCTCGCTTTTGGACGTCTCCGCCAGCCTGTCTCGAGTGTCTGTATATGCTCGGAGCTGTTCCCGGAGCAGCTTGGTCTCTCGGACGTGGGCTCGCAGCTCCTTCCGGTGGCTCTTCTCTCGTTGAGAGGCCTCCCCTCGCAGCTGCAGCACCTCGGCCTCGAGCTGTCTCTGCTCCTCCTTGGCTTGGAGCCGAGCCTCCGCTTGGGTGAGGTGGCGTCGTCCCATGGCTATCGTGGATGCCAGGTCCTCCAGGGCCTTCTCTCCGGCAGTGACCGCTCTGCCCAGGCCCTCCACATACGGTCGCAGTTGGTCCTCCTCCTCCGGAACGGGCTTGAGGTACCAACTCAGGTCTAGGGGCTTGTAGGTAGGGGCCGAGTCTCTGGGAACGGGGGGTCCGTCGTCCTCGGGGGTGGGGGCCTCCGGGGATTCCGCCTCTCTCCGCTCCTGCTGAGACTCCGGTTCCTCTTCGCTATTCGGGGGGTCGTCCTCGGGGTCTGGGGCGTCCTCTGACCTGGGGGCGTCCTCCCGGGGGCTTGACGGCGTGGAGCTGGTCGTCCCGCTGGCCGCAAAGCTGACAGTCTTCAGCTCAGGGGCAGACACAGTAGTCGGACCATCTCGGGGGTCGGACACGGGCGTGTCGGTCGTCGTCCTCCTCCGTCCTGGCTTGAGGGTGTTGCCGCTGGCATGCGACGTCTCATGCCGGTCTCTGTCAGCTCGGCGGGCGAATCGCTGGCTGCACATCTTGCAGAGGTGCCGCCCCTCCTTCTGCGTGTGTTTGGTCGCCACGTGTCGGCTAAAGTTGGATGCCGTCACGTGGATCCGGCAGGGGCTGCACCAGCGTCGCCCTCTCTCGGTGGACAACTTCCGGGCAGGGGACCGTCGACCTCCTCGGGGCTCCTCACGACGCTCCCGGCTCCTCGAGCGCTCCCGCTTTCGGTCAGGCTTGTCTATCTTGGTAGGTGGGTCGCTCATCTTGTCGACTTCAAGGGGCAGAAAGTCAGCCAAGTCGAAATCTGGAACGTCCCCGAAATCTTCGTCTGCAAATGCGGGTATCTCAATGATCTGCAGAGTTGGTGTGTTCATGGTTGAAGTGATGACGGAACCGTAGGCCGGCCTGCTTATATAGAAAAGGCGCGGACCAGGGATCTGGGGGAAAAAGCATTGTCGTGGAACGAAATAACGTTTTTCGCTTGCTTCCGCGAACGGTTCTTCCGCGAACGCTGCTTCCGCGAACGTGCTTCCGCGAACGGTACTTCCGCGAACGCTGCTTCCGCGAACGCTGCTTCCGCGAACGGTTCTTCCGCGAACGCTCCCGTCATCGTTTACATCGTTTGGACTGCATTCCCGCTGTTTTCCACTCGTCCCTCGTCATCACTGGGGGTCCGGACTGGGGTCACATCGTCCGGATTGGGTATCCAGGCGTCGGTTTCAGGGGTGAACCAGCACCTTTTTATATTGTCAATGTGGACATCTTTAATCTTGCCACCGGGTCGATCTTGTATGGACACCATCCATCCGAGATGAGACTTCACAACGAGATAAGGTCCCGTCCACCCTAGTCCTAGTTTTGGTCTAGCCTTTGGAGGGTACCAATACATCACCCAGGTGCCCACCGGAAAATGTCGAGCGGCTGATTTTACGTCATGATGGCGCTTTTGTCGCACCGTAGCCGTCTTCAGGCACTCTCGGGCAGTCTCGTGAGCTTGTATGGTGGCTTCCTTCACCCATTCGACGTATTCGGACGCACACTCGGGGACTGGTCCTCCCAAATCGTCCGGTTTCGTCCGGTACCTCAGGTCCAATGGGGTGGTTGCCTCCCGTCCCATCATCATTCGAAATGGTGTACACCCGGTGCTTTCGTGTACTGATGTTCTATAAGTCGCCATCACGTAGGGCAGATGGTCGTCCCAGTCGTCATGGTTCTCGTCCACGACCACGGCCAGAAGGTTCAGCAGGGTCCGGTTGAATCGCTCGACCATCCCGTCTGATTTGGCGTGATAAGGGGTCGTCCGAGTCTTCTCCCCTCCTAGGATCTTGATCATCTCAAGGAAAAGCTTACTCTCGAACTCTCGTCCCTGGTCGGTGTGTATCTTGGCTGGCATTCCCAGGCGGCACACGAACTCAGTCACAAAGACGTCCGCCACCGTCTGAGCCTCATGGTTGGGTAGAGCGTAGGCCTCAGTCCACTTGGTGAAATAATCACCCACGACCAGTATATACCGGTTCCCAGAATTGGTGATCGTTCCAGGCTCCAAAATGTCCATGGCCACCCTTTCTAGCCGATCGCCTACCGGTAGATTTCCCATGGGGTGGTACTTGGGCCCCGGTCGCGGCTTTCTCCCACTACACTTCAGGCACTCCCGGCACCAACGCTCCACGTCCTTCGTCATACCCGGCCAGTACATTCTCGCTTTTAGTCGGTGGACTGTTTTGGTGATTCCCTGGTGGCTCATCAGCTTGCCGGTGTGGACCTCCTTCATGACGGCGCGTCTCAGGACCTGTGGAACGACCAGTTGATGGATTGGTGCGTTCTGGCAAGCCGCTTGGTACCGCCGGTACAGAAGCCCATCACGTAGCTCCAGCTGGTCCCACTGTTGCCACAGAGTCTTCATTTGCTGACTTTTTGTTCTGACTTCGGGCCATGCAGGTCTCTCAGTGAAAATATTCTTCCACCCGAGGATGCCTCCAACTTCAGGGTCGGCTCGTTGAAGGGTCACTAGGTCCTCCTGGGAATAACCATTCAGGACCTGGGCCTCCGGGGCTCCCTCCATCGGATTCCGGCGTCCTCCCGTAGCCATAGCCCGCGTGACAGCTAGCATTTGTTTGTCTGGATCTCGGAGCACAGGGTTGGGGCATGGGTCCAGGAAGGGCTCCTCTCGGCAGCGCATCCACACGTCGGCCGTCGCGCCGATCGCTGCTCCGGCCACAACCTCCGGTCCCAAACCATGCAGTGCGAGGAGCATCATCAGGAGAAACCAAACCCAGGCAGAGGGGCGGAGCTGATGCAGGGTTCTGCAGACGCTCCTGGCTCCTTCCTCCGTCTGTGGGGGGCTCCGGTCAGGCAGGCATTCCTCGGTCGGCTGGGTAGTCGTCCTCGGGTCCTCCTGGCAGCGCACCTCCCAGATCTGGAATATCCCGACTCCATCTCCGCAATAGTAGTCCTCCGTCCAGGGCTCCACAGGGACCTCCCGCAAGATGTTAACTTGAGGTCCTCCGGGGCTCCATCCTTCTCCGCTGATCGGTGGAAGCAGATCCTCGTCAGAGAGGTCCTCCAGGGGTAGGGGACACTCCTCCTGAGTCGGACAGGCCTCCTCTTCTCCTTCGGGTCTTGTGGTGTGGCGAGGGGCGGGACAATCCGGTCTCCGGCACTGTCGGCATCTGGACATCCCGTCTGCATTCCCGTGTTGTACTCCCGGTCGGACCTCACACCTGAAGGCGTAGCTGGCGATGCGAGCTGCCCATCTAGCGATCATTCCTTCCGCATCCCGAAAGTTCAGTAGCCACTTGAGAGAGGCGTGGTCGGTTCGTAGTAAGAACGCTCTCCCCCACAAGAAATGTCTGAAATGGTGTATCATACTGACGACGGCCAGGAGCTCCCGCTTGGTGGTGCAGTAATTCCGCTGGGTGTCCCTCAGGGTTCTGGAAGCATAGGCGATCACCCGCTCTCGTCCGTCCTGCACTTGGGATAAGACGCCTCCCACTCCGTAGCCGCTAGCATCAGTATCTAAAATAAATTCTTGGTCCATGTCAGGGTACACCAGCAGGGGGTGCTCGGTCAGGGGTTGACGCAGCGCCTCGAACGCCTGCTGATGAGCCTCGCTCCAATGGTAGTTGACTTCCTTCTTTAACAGGTGGTTGAGGGGTCCCGCTCGGGTGGCAAAGTCAGGGATGAATCTGCGGTAGTACCCCACGAACCCAAGGAAGCTCCTTAGTTCTGTCAAGGTGGTCGGAGGAACCATTTTTGTTACAGCTTCGACCTTGGCAGGGTCGCACTGGATGCCTCGGTCGGACACGACATGGCCCAGGAAGTTGACCTGTTGTCGAAACAGCTCACACTTGGCGGGTTTCAGCTTCAGCCCGGCAGCCTGCAGTCTCCGGAACACGTCCTCGAGGTTGTCCACGGCTTCTTGGAAAGTCTTTCCAAGACAGACGACATCGTCCAAATAAATTAGACAACGCTTCCATTGGAGTCCCCTCAGTGCCAGCTCCATTAGACGTTCAAAAGTAGCCGGGGCCGTCGCCAATCCAAACGGCATCACTTTAAATTGATAGAGTCCACTACGGGTAGTGAACGCCGTCTTCTCCTTGTCCCTGTCGTCCATCTCGACCTGCCAGTAACCACTAGCCAAGTCTAGCGTCGAAAAATATCGTCCTCCTGACAAGGTATCAAAACTCTCGTCGACTCGAGGCAGGGGGTACGCATCCTTCCGGGTGACATCATTTAGACGGCGGTAGTCGACGCAAAATCTCAGTGCACCATCCTTCTTTTTCACTAGCACGATGGGAGACGACCATGGACTGTCACTTGGCTCCACAACGTCAGCTTTCAACATCTTGTCGACCTCGTCCTCGATCAGCTCTTGTTGGTAGTACGGGGCTCTCCTCAGAGGCTGCTTGATCGGGGGGTGATCTCCCGTGTCGATGACGTGTTTCGCCAGGGACGTCCGGCCCAACCTCCCATCTGGTCCCATAAAGACCTGCTGGTGGCGTCGAAGGAGATCGCTGACGACCTCCACCTCCTTTTCCGTCAAGTTCGGATGCATTCCCTCCAGGAGCGGTTCTAAATGCTCCGGGCACTCTGGTGTCTTCGTCGACGATTCTGCGTGCATGGCGTGCACTCTGGTTTCGGGCTGCTCAGGCGTCCGGTTCCGCCACTTGGTGGAGTTTGGTGTAAGGGGCTCATGCTCCCTCCCGCTCTCCTCCCGGTACCACTGTTCCCTTTTAGGTTCATTCTGGGTTGTTTTCCCTCCATCGGGACGAAATCCCAGGTCGATCACGGCCTCTATTCCGTGAAGCTCGGCTAGGATGGTCCCCATCAGCACAGTGCAAGCTCCAGCGCCGGCGTTCAGAAGTACCACCGGTACCAGGCGTCCTCGGGGTCGTACCAGGGCTCGTCCCACTACGAGGGGGTCGTCCTCCAACGGCTCTCTTGCGGACTGCACGAGGCCGGCCTTCGGAACTCCTCCCTCACTTCCTGTCAGCTTGAGGTCCACCATCATCTCTGAAAAGGGTGGCAAGACGACCGTCTCCTCCGTCACCAGTGTGTAGACGGCGCCCTCGTGGCCCGAGCTCATCACTACGGTAGTGTCGCCCACCTGCCACTCGCCCTTACGCAGATCCAGCTGTCCCCCAATCTGTTGAAGTACATCAAGCCCCAACACTCCCGGGATCCCTAGTTTGGCTACCAGTACATCTGCCGACACGAGTCGTGTGCCCAGTAGAAGTTGAACTGTCATCTCTCCTTGAACCTGTAAGTAGTCTCCGGTTGCTGCCCGTAACCTTATTCTCGTCTGCCTTATCATTGCTTTATGTTCGTCATCCATTTGGTCGAAGAGACACTCGTCCAGAACGGTGGAAGAGGCACCCGTGTCCACCAACATACGAGTCGCCTTCCCCATAACGTGGCACGCCGCATACCACGCCAATGTGCCTCGGGCACCGGCTGACAGCGACACCACCTGGCCATTTCTGTCAATCTTAAGAGAGCTGCCACTCTCCTCAGGGACGCCGCCCTGGATAAGTACTGAGTCGTCCACCCACAGTGATGCACCACCCTGGTCCTCTCTGTCAGTCTTAAGGGAATCACTCCCCTCGGAACCGCCGCTCCGGATAAGTAATGAGTCGTCCACCAGCAATAGCTGCTGCGCTGGCCCCTTGGTCATTCCGCTCCACCGGCCCTCCGTCTCCTCTTTCACGGCCGCTTGTGGTTCAGTTGCATAGGGGGGTCCCTGCTGTTTCGCAGCCTCCAGCCTCAAGGTTGTAACCTGTTGGTTCTCCTTGCTGCTAGCAGAAACCTCGTTGATGTCTCCGTGGGTCCCCAGACGCTCCACGGCTCCATCGGTCTGCATTTCGTCGACGTCTCCGCGGGTCATTAGACGCTCCACGGCTCCATCGGTCTGCATTTCCTTGACGTCTCCGCGGGGCATTAGACGCTCCACGGCTCCATCGGTTTGCTGTACATTGGCACTCCCGTCTGTGTTGACAGGCTTGCCCTCCAAATAGTCGAGAATTCGATCCTCGAGCTCCTCCTGCGCCCATCCAGTTACTTCGGATGCACACCGGAAAAACCTATTAAAAATCTGTGAAACTAAAAATTCCCCCCTGGCAATGTGTTCTTCACGTCTTCGTCGAGCTTCTCGCCTGTGAAGCCGTGCACACACCTGCCAATGGCCCATACGGTTGGGGGCTGGTATGAGCCCTACTGGTTTTCCGACACCTCGTCTGTCAAACTGTTCCGCTCACCAATCTCCTCGATTAGTCGACTCAAGCGCTCCTCCTTGGTCCGAGGTGGCGGCCGATCTGGACACTGGTACTTCCGATGACCCGGCTTCCCACAGTACCAACAGTCATCTGGTCCCGGCCTAGCGCTTGGTCCCTTGTTCTCAGCAGTGGCGGCCCTCGGCTTGATGGATAGCACCTGCTCACACAGCTCGATTAGTCGATCCAGCTTCCTGTCTTGGCTCTCAAAGAGCCCCTTGAAGTAGGGAAGTCTGGGTAGACCCGCTACGTTCGGCTGGTTGCTCTGCTGCCCACTGGTGGTAATCTCGCCTCCCTGCTGGTTCTTCAACAGCTGTAGGACCCGTCCTAGAGCTGGCTCGGAGTCCTCCGACTCTATGGACATCACCGGCTTCCCAGGCTTGGGTTTGACACATTCGTACTGGGTCACGAACGCTATGGCCTCCTCCATGGTCTTCATCTTCCTCATGAGCGCCATCACCTTCATGTCCCCATCTGGATGGCCCTTCCAGAAGTGGTCTAAGGCGATAGCCTCCTGAGCTGCGGAGTTCAGATCCGGATAACCACGGCCGGCCAGTCGCTGCAACTCATAGCCGTACTGCTGGGGTGTCTCTGCCTTCCTGCGGGTTCTTTGTCCCAAGGTCGCCTTGTAGGACTCCTCCTGACAGTCAGGGTCGAATCGTAGGGTCAGCTTGTCGGTCAGAACGTCGATGTCCCTCCGGTCTGCAGGACTCAGGCTGGTCAGCATTCGTCGCGCCTCTCCTGTCAAGCTCCCGGCTAAGTAGACGCCCTGTTCCCGCTTGCTCCATCCGTTGACCTCTGCGATGACGTCAAAGTGGGCCCGGTACACCGGCCACTCTATGGAAGTCCCATCGAACTTGTCAGGGGTCAGCATCTTCCGGTTCCTTCTGCCGTTCTGATTCCAGGCTGTGCTGTCCTCGGACGACGAGTCCTCCTGCCTCCGTCTCGGCCTAGGGCTTCGTCGGTGCAGTGGCGGTCCCCGCCTCGGTGGTCTCCTCCCCCGTCCTGGGTAACCATGGCTGCTCTCGGTCCCTCCATCAGATGAAGGCCCCTCATCGCCCGATGATGAGAAAGGGTGCTGTCTCCGGCCTCCCTGGGTGACTGAAATAGAAGCTGGATTTCTCCAGGAGGCTGGCTGTCTCGGTTGTCGACTGGGTGAAGACCTCCCTCTTCCGCGAACGCTGTCTTCCGCGAACCCTCCGCGAACACTGTCTTCCGCGAACCTTCCGCGAACGGACTCTTCCGCCAACAGCTCCCGAAGAAGTTCTTCCGCGAACAGGCCTCTTCCGCGAACGCCGTCTTCCGCGAGTCTTCCGCGAACGGGCTCGTCCGCCAAGATGTCTCGGAGACGTCCCTCCACAAAAGATGCACGTCCGCGAACGCCATCTTCCGCGAGTCTTCCGCGAACCGGCTCATCCGCGAATGGTCTTCCCCGTCTATTCTGAAAAACTGGAAAGGAAGATTGGTCGCCTGGATCACTCCTTTCGTCGAGCCGCCGTCTGGGTGAAGACTCCTCTCTTCCGCGAACACTCTCTTCCGCGAGTCGTCCTCGTCCGCGAACGTGGTCGTCCGCGAAGGGCCCTCCCCGGTCACAAGCGTCCTCGTCACCAAAGACTCCCCCTCGCCCACGAGCCCGTTCATCCACGAAGGATCCCCGGCTGCAAGCGTCCCTGTCGCCGAAGAATGCCTCTCGTCCGCGAATGTTCTCTTCCGCGAAAAGTCCTCTCCCTCTCGAGCTGCTCTCTTGGGTCGGAGCCCAAGTAACCCGTCCTCCAGTCACTCCCGTTTGTCGACTCGTCACACCAGACCGCTGCCCTGTTGCACCAGACTGCTGCTCTGTTGCACCAGACTGCTGCTGGGACTGGTCCCAAAGCCGTCTCAATGCTGCATTCTCTGGAGGTGCCACACTTGGACTCTGCTCCGGTAGCTGTAGCCGATCCCTCCTCGCCCAGATTTCGCCGTCCTCCCCGTCCAGATTGACGTACTCCGGTCCCAGCACTCGTCGGAACTCGGGGCCCCTCCTAACGCTCTCAAGGTAGGTTGACCTCTCCCTGTCTCGATCGTGCTGCCACCCAGAGTCGTGTCTGAAAAGAAAACGGTTGTCGGGTGTCTGGCTCCGGGGTCTCTGTTGACTAGTCGACTGGCCCATGGAAGGTCTCGACCTCCCTGGTTGCTCCTCACTCGTCGAAACGTCCCGTCTACCCCTGGCTGTGAAGCTGCTCTTCCGCGAACGGTCGTCTTCCGCGAACGTTGTCTTCCGCGAACGGTCGTCGGCCTCTTCCGCCAAGGTCGTCTTCCGCGAACGGTTGTCGTCCGCGAACGTCTTCCGCGAACGGTCGTCTTCCGCGAACGTCTTCCGCGAACGGTCGTCTCCCTCTTCCGCAAAGGTCGGCTTCCGCGAACCGCTGTCTTCCTCGTCCGCAAGTGAGGCCGTCCGCGAAGAGTCTTCCTCTTCACCTCCTGTCTTCCCTGGGGCAGTTTCGTCGTTTTCGCCGGACATGAGTGATGCTGAGGTTCGTTCCCTGGCAGTAGACCCTCGGGGATCCTGGTCACGGCACCAAGTTGTGACGTTTGGTAATGACTTGTTTTCGGTGTGGCCCAAAAAACCTGGTTTCTCTGATCGTATAGACTTTATGTAACTCCCGCTCGTTGTGATTCGAGAGCCGTCACTAAATTGGTGTCCCCCAACGCTGGTGTATCATCACTCCGTAGCTCACCGGCTTCACTTAGGCAAGAAGCAACTCAGATGTAAATAAATTGAAGATTTATATACATCAAATCAACTTACAATTGTATGGCTGGTCACCCACGTGACGTACAAATATGAAGTTCAGACATGGAGCACTGTATGATCACATTTCAAAAATAAATAGTGCACGAGGGCACAACTAAAAAGAGTTCTTAGCCGGCGGCGTCTCTCTGTCCCTTCCCGTTGAAGTTTCCCGTCCCGCTTAGTCGAATGGTTTCTCCAGGTAGTCGGTCTAAATCCCGGTTGACTCTAAGGCCCTGAAGAAGGAGTCGTCCGCACGGAGTTCGTCGAGTCCCTTGGCTGTGGCGGTGACGATCTCCCCACGGTCGATGTCGCTGTTGCAGTGCTCTCAGAGCGGCCGTCCGCTCTCCCTTATATAGCCAGGGTGGCTGCGCGCGCATCTTCGTCCGCGAACGTATCTTCCGCACTCTTCTCCACGTGGTGAAGACTGCGTCCGCGAACGGTTCTTCCGCGAAGGCTCCTCTTCCGCGAACGGTGCTTCCGCGACTGATGCTTCCGCTGACGATGCTTCCGCAATCGTGCTTCCGCGAACGGTTCTTCCGCGAACGATGCTTCCGCTGATGATGCTTCCGCAATCGTGCTTCCGCGAACGGTTCTTCCGCGAACGGTGTCTTCGCAAGTGGACTTTGTAGATCACGTGACCGTTCCTAACGAACGTTTCAGCGCGGCAGTTGCATGGTTTTGTTACAATTTTATTGTTTCATCAGTTTATGTTCCCCCCTTTCTTCCACTCGTGCCTGGTAGGTGTCATGGGAGCTGTGGTGGGTCGCTCGCTGATCCAGGCACTGCACCCTCAGCTTATGAATGTTCAAAATTTGATGGATTGCCCGGCTGGCTTGGAAAAATCTTACTTCAGAACTTACCTAGCGCCGTGTTTCCAAGTCATTGGACAACATTCACCTGATGTGTAATGGTGCTCGGCTCCCGAGATCCGATCCGGTCCCGGGTACCGATAGGAATTCACGTGTTGCACAATGGCGCTTGGTCCCAGGTACCGATATGAATATGCACCCAATCCGGGCCCTGCGCTCTGATAGGAAGGGTTCGAACCACGTTACAGTCGGTCCCCAGACCCTATTGGAGTCCTCATCCAAGATCCAATCAGCTCCCGGGATCTGATCGGCTCACGGTTTCCATGTGGAGATTGATGCTATTGCTATCAGCGATAACTCACCATGTCTCCCACCACGTCCTTGTACCTCTTGGCCGGATGTTCGAGTGGGAGCATGGGGGGATAGTATGACGGTCATTGGGCGATAAGTCCTCTATATTTTGAGTTGGCTCTACCCGGCTTGTGTAAAGCGACAACCCTAATAATTTCATTGTATGGACCCATTTGGACCATATTAGGAGGGTTGTCATGTTCTAGTTGTGTGCGGGGGTTTATGACAGCATGATTGATATGCGTTGATGTCCGGTCGGAAACGCAATTTCTCGAAATCCTCCAAATGGACATAACTCGGGCATTATTGAGTACAGATGTATGCATGAGGTGTCAAAATAAACAGAATACTTCACTGCAATGCATTATGAAAAAAACTTATCTTATTTTACCACTTTAGTGGCCTTCGTGTCAAAAAACCTGCGAAAATTGACCAAATTCATAGTTCGTTTTAGATTTTCACTCAGAGCCATCGTCTCCATTACTTGGAGTATTATGCATGCAGTGAATTTATTTGTGGCTACAAAACTGATCAGTTATCTGCTGAACAAAATAAAACCACATGGGTTTACTTGAAATCAGTTTTAATGATTTGAAAGCTGCAAAATTTAAGTGTACCCCCTAATTTTGTTATCAGCTCACTCCGAGTAACTGGTGACATATATGAATTTTGTGTTTCGCATTCTTTCTACTCAGCATAATAGATTTCTGTTTCCAGTGATTTCTGAATCATATTTGGATGAGTGACACATTCAGTGCATATATTTCCACTTCAAATGGTCTTGTAACCCATATGTGCTTATAGTATGGCGGTCATGGGGCGAGAAAACTTATATATTTTGAATTGGCTCCACTCGGCTTGTGTGAAGCAACAACCTTAATAATTTCATTGTATGAACCCATTTGGACCATATTAGGAGGGATGTCATGTTCTAGTTGTGTGCGGTGGTTTATGACAGCATCCTTGATGTGCGTTGGTGTTCGGTCGGATACACAATTTCCAGAAATCAAACTAAATATAAACCGGTCAATTTTTTTGCACAGAAGTATGCATGAGGTTTCCAAATGAGCAGAATACTTCCCTGCAATGCACTTGAAGAAAACAAATCTTCTCTGGCCACCTTGAAGATCTTTGTATCAGAAAATCTGCAAATTTTGACCAAATTTATAGTTTGTTTTAGACTTTTACTTGGAGCCATTGTCTCCATTACTTGGAGCATGCAGTCAGTATTTATGATTCGAATACTGCAAAACTTAAGTGTGCCACCCTTATTTTGTTGTGAACTTGCTATGAGTAACCGGTAGCAAATGTATAGATATTCGTCTTCACCTCACTGTGCTTCATTTCCTTTCTACTCAACAGATGGCATGTTTCTTTTGAGTAACTCCCAAGTCATATCTAGCTAAGTGACATATCTAGTGATTATTTCTCACTTCCAAGATATATTATAAGCCAATGACACCCATTTTTGTAATTACAGGTAGATATATTATGGGCTGATATCCATTGAAATGTCTATGAACAGATCCTCCATGAACACTTCTAGATATGT
The DNA here is from genome assembly GCA_949152475.1 of Terebella lapidaria. Lineage (NCBI taxonomy): Eukaryota > Metazoa > Annelida > Polychaeta > Terebellida > Terebellidae > Terebella > Terebella lapidaria. The sequence goes on along the minus strand of OX424558.1, from coordinate 21,799,530 downwards.
CCACCACGTCGAATCAAATGCATTTCATTGCACATGTACCTCGGAATATGTTCCTCCAAAGTTCATCACAAATCTACTTAGCTGCATCGGAATCAGATGCCTTGTCGCCACCGCCCTGAGGATTGACTGGATTTCCACAGCCTGGGGAACTATTGCATGTACCAGTACGCAAAACAATGTGTGGGTAAGTGCGTTTCGATGATGTACATCCTTCTTAGCATCTTCAAGTTCACATTCGTTTATTTCGGATGAACTTGAGGTCTTCATTCAAGTGAACTGGGAGGCATCTTCGTTTCATTCCTGCACCAGAATTGCATAATCTCTACACTGGGGTCAAGGTCCTGATACAGACTAAGCCATTCACGTCTCGACTGCATTTCTCGGATCTTGCAACTTTGCTGTAGGGCATTCAGAGCATGCATAATAATGCTTGTGGCAGCTTTACATAGCGAGAGTGTAGACGACCAAGATGAGGTAATTCCCATGAGGTAGGCAGTGGCATACTGCCAATGTTGACAATTTCTCTCATTTGTCGATCGACAGCAGTTCGAGCTCGACATGGACCTAAAGAGGACTGTACGTTTGGCGAGTATGCAGACCAGTTAGCATTCTCAATTTCCCAAAACTTTGGGAATCGGCTCAACAGAGCTGACATCCTATTTCCATCGAGACAACAAGGGAGGAATGCGGTGGTTCTACTTGGCAAATGATAAATAATAAATGGCCATGTATTAGTGGCAGTTAGAATGTGACACTGTCCACCTCAATGTCATCATTTCTTGCGTTAAAGAGCATTCAGACCAACTTCTTCAACTTCAGCACTGACCAGTTGGTGCTGAAGGCTACAACACTAACTGATGGCCGACAGATGAATCATTGTAGCTCGAGCAAAAGAATTATGATGATGTCCACAATTCTTTTGGTCAACAGCACTCCAGCCACAAAGAATCAGGCACCAGGCTCTAAATTCAGGATGTATTTGATGCCTTGCAGCAAGTTGCAGGAAGATCAAGACAGGGAGTTTCTTTGGGATGTACCAGTATGTGAAGGTTTTGCTTCTGACATAATTATTTACCCATATATGCATATATGGATTACATCAGATCACAATACCTTCTACAACAGAGGTAGATGTACTGAATGTGTCACTTATTCAAGTATGACTTAGAAATTACCGAAAAACAAAAATCTAACATGCGGAGTAGAAAGAACACGAAACACAAAATCCATCTGTGTCAGCGGTTACTTGGGAGTGAGCTCATAAGGGTTGATATGACCAATTATTGGCTGCATTTGAATCAATGTTAAATTGGGCAACTTCGGGTGTGCGTTTCACCTTTCCAAAAAAAATTAGGGCTTAACGGTTGACAGGGTGTGATAGTATAATCATAGTACTTCAATAAAATCTAGGTCACTATAGAGCATGATAGTACCAATTTTTCATAAAATGACGTTGAACAGGACCCCTGTCAATTTAGCTCGTTTTCAGATCGCAATTGCCGACATAGCATACATTCAACAAAACCTATCTCTATTCCAAATCCTGGGAAATACCATCGGAATTTTTGCTTTTCTCAAAACCAGACTTCCACACGCGCAAAATAAACCAGCACGTGGATCAATATCGCTTCGCGTTGTCTCCCTAGGCAACCATACATCTGGCGAAATGACGTCACTTAAAACGGAATCCTCAATGTGTGAGGCATCCCCAGGTCTATTCCTGGCTTCTACCCATAACAAAATAAGCGGATACACTTAAATTTTGCAGTATTGAAATCATGAATACTGATTTCAGATGAACCTATGTGGTGTTATTTTTAAAGCAGATAAGTGGTCATTTTTATAGCCACGAATAAATGCACTGCATGCAATATACTCCAAGTGATGGAGACAATGACTCAGTTATTTGTTGCAGATTTTTTTTTATACAAGGTCACTGAAATAGTCCAATAAGTTATTTTTCACATAATGCATTACTTATAAGTATTTTGCTTATTTCGACACCTCGTGCATTATACATACTTCTGTGCCTGATATTGACCGATTTTGATTATTTCGAGAAATTACGTTTCCGACTGGACATCAACGCACATCAATCATGATATCATAGACCCCCTCGCACAACTAAAACATGACAACCCTCCTAATATGATCCAAATACGTTCATACAATGAAATTATTAGGGTTGTCGCTTTACACTAGTGAGTAGAGCCAACTCGAAATATACAGGAGTTATCGCCCAATGACTGAACTGAACTAAACTGAATTTATAGGCACATGTGGGTTACATGAGGTTACAATACCCTTTAGAGTGGTGATATATACACTGATTGTGGCTTTTTTTCAAGTATGACTAATGAGTTACTGGAAAACAAAAATCTAACATGCTGAAGAAGATGAAACCCAAAATTCATATATGTCACCGATTACTCAGGGCGAGCTAATAACAAAATAAGGGGGTATACTCAAATTTTATAGTATTCGAATCACAAATATTGACTTCAGGTAAACATAAGTGGTTTTATTTTGTTCAGCAGATAACTGGTCAGTTTTATAGCCACAAATAAATTCACTGCATGCATAATACTCCAAGTAATGGAGACGATGGCTCTGAGTAAAAATCTAAAACGAACTATGAATTTGGTCAATTTTCGCAGGTTTTTTGACACGAAGGCCACTAAAGTGGTAAAATAAGATAAGTTTTTTTCATAATGCATTGCAGTGAAGTATTCTGCTTATTTTGACACCTCATGCATACATCTGTACTCAATATTGCCCGAGTTATGTCCATTTGGATGATTTCGAGAAATTGCGTTTCCGACCGGACATCAACGCACATCAATCATGCTGTCATAAACCCCCGCACACAACTAGAACATGACAACCCTCCTAATATGGTCCAAATAGGTCCATGCAATGAAATTATTAGGGTTGTCGTTTTACACAAGCCGGGTGCAACGAACTTCTAAAATCTGCTCTGTGGCCGCCATACTAGGAGGGGGGAAGGAGGTTTTCCCATGTCTAACTGTCACTCTCTCCTTCAGACGATGTCTCTACAAGGCCGACCGTCTCCACCGCCCTTGCAGAGGATTAATACTTGGACTGCTCTTCAACCCTCGTTCTCGGACTGCTCTTCAGCATTGCACTTACCGTCTTTGACTGGAGCTACCTCTCCGTCAGCTGGCTTACCTTCCACGTCTCTTAATCTTCCTCTGTCTTCCGTCAGGCTTCCTTCTGGCACCATGCGGATTTGAGGTATTTAGTGATGGATCTCAGTTCGCACCTGGCATCACAGATGGAGTCCATGTTCGAGACTATGAGCCAGCAGATGTCGACACAGAGGACTCACCGTCTACTACAGTTTCAATCTGCTCAGTCCATCCCTCCTGGCTTCCTTCCCCTCTCCGCTGGTCAAGCGCAGGAGTGTATGTGTGGAGGACCCTCGACGCCACTCCAGCACACACAGGGTCTTCAACCCCGGGTGTCGCTCCACTGGAGCAGCTACTATCAGCTACACTAGCTCAAAGTTCCAACTCGACGCCGCTGTCGTCTCTCTGTGTGGTCACTCTGGCTCAGGCCTCGCCGCGGGCTCAGCCATCGCTACATCTTCCCTCATCGGTCATGACTTTGCACACTTCCAGGAAGCACCATTACCCAGATTGAGATTCTGAGGATGAGAATCTTGACGATGCCTCTAGTATTGTGCCCTCTATCGAGGTGGACAGTTCATCTTGTCAAGGCCTTCTCTTTCGGCAAAAGTTGCTACTTGTATGCTCTCACCTAGGGTCGCAGGTCCCTCTGGAGCCCCAAGTGGACAACTTCTCTTCCGTGGACCCTTTCTCGTGCGGCCTCCCGGCTCATCCCAGTAACACACACCAGCAGCAGTTGAATCATGCACCAGGCCTTCGAGTGCCGCTGCCAGACCGCCCTTCGCTCCAAGGGAGATAACGGGAAACGGTTTAAACTATCCAAGCTATACGAGCCTATGCTACGCACACAGCTGGGAGAGGTACAGCATGCCCTGCGTTCGTCCGTTCTGATTCAACACAAGATTGGCTGCTCGCGTCAGCCCGGGACCTGCTGGATCAGCTCTTACACCAGGCAAGTGTTGGCCCTTTCTTTGCTGAAACCCTACAGGAATTCTGCTTGGCGACTATCCTCCTGAGCAGTGCTGGATATGCCATCCGTGACCGTCTCCACCAGACCACTTTTGGCACGTATGCAATAGAACAGTGGCACCGTGACGCTTACCTCAAGTCTCTGACTTTCAAGGCGCTGAACGTCTTACAGACAATACTCTGCACAGCACCCATGCTGCTCTCTTGCGCACAGGAAGCCCTCCAGGACTGGAGTACGAACTCCCTCTTCCAGAGCGCGGATCTGGATTTGGATTGGGAGCAACGCCAGATGGCAAATCACCAGCTCACAGCCTACAAATCACAGCCAACAACCAGCTCGTGTAGGTTTTGCTTGTTCAGCAGATGAACTGGAAGCCCAGCACTTCCCATTTTCAGGCTTCTTCTGCGACCAAGCCAAAGAAGAAGGCCAAGAAGCAGCTCTTTCCACGAGCTCCTGCCTCAACTTCCAAGAGCCGCTGCTAAGTGCGATGGCCGTCACTGTGGATCCAACTGTTGCGGAAATCCCAAGGGCAGAGCAGGGGCATCCCGGCCCAGTCCATTCAGTATGTACCAGACCACAGGAACCTTGTGGGTGCCAAGCATCATCAAGGACGACTCATCAAGGACAAATATCAAGGACGACCCATTTAAGTCCCACAGAACCGCCAGATGGTGGTCGCTTAAATCTCTATTGGCCTGTTTGGAACGAGCCCTTTGGTCGTGGGATACTCAAGGAAGGGATTCCAGATTTAGTTTGTAATACACCTATACTGTCTCCCGTTCCCAAGCCCTTCACTCTTCTCTCAGCTTCAGCCAAATGGGCAGCCTTAGATGCCGAGATAAAAAAATCAAATTGATCTCCAAGATGGCCATAGAACCTGCGGATCCCAAGACTCCGGAGTTCTACAGTATCGTGTTCATGGTTCCTAAGAGTTCCGGCGGTTGGTGCACAATGATTGACTTGTTCATTTTTCATGAAGACTCCAAAATTTGAGATTCAATTCGGTTAGCACTTCTGATGAATACTTGGGTAGTCTCTGTAACTGGAAGACGTCTTCTTTCACATTCCGATTCACCCAGCCTCCTGCCAGTTTGCTTACCTGGGTCGCGTTTGGCAATTCCATGCTCTAACTTTCAGTCTGTCAACTTCTCCATGGATCCTCACAATGGTGGTGCGAGAGATCCAAAGCCTTGCTCACCAATGCAGTATCTTCCTACATCAGTACCTTGACGTCTGGCTCCTCTGCAATCAGTCTCGGGAGGCCTTAATGGAGTACTGTGCTTGGTTTGGCGACACTTATCAGACTATGGGCCTAACTGTCAATTTCAAGAAGTTCCGCTCTGACATATGATTTCGTTTTTCAAGGTTACCGGCTTGTTACCACGACGGGCATGGTATTCCCACCTCTGAATCAGATCCACAAGTTGTGTCTTCTACTGGTCTCTTTCCTAGCCAATCAATGTCAGTCAGTCGCCTCTTGGCAGTCCCTGTTGGGTCTTTTGGCTGTGACAAAAAACTGGTGCCACTTGGTTGTGAGAGCTCCATCATTGCCTGAGATTTAGTCGGTGTCAAGCTACCGACCCTGACTCTACTCTGGTAACGTTGACTTCCGCGGCTCGCGAGTGCGTCCGGTGGTGGATCCAACTTTGAAACCTAATGCTGGGTTCGCCTTGCCATCTTCCGCTGGCCTCCCAGCACCTGTTTACGGATGCCTGTGTGGAAGGCTGGGGCGCCCACTTTGAGTTTCAGGAGATGTCAGGCCTTTGGAGCGGCCACTAATTGTCATGGCCCATCAATGGTTTGGAAACCGTAAATTGGGCCTTGGCCAATTGGGCATCCGAGATGGCAGGCCACTCAGTGCTTGCTACGGACAACTCAACGCTCATGGCTCATATTAACAAACAGGGAGGCACCCATCCTCTTACACTCAGTCGTCAGTTGTCCTCTCTGCTCCTGTGGTGCAATTTCTGATCAAATCTCCAGGCTCTACATGTCTCCGGTTGTCTTAATGTCTTGGCGGACATGCTTTCGTGCCGGGATCAGCTGCAAGCTACCGAATGGACCTTGTTTCCAGTGTTTTTTTAGCAATTGTGTCGACTATGGAACCGACCTCACGTGGAACTGTTTGCCATTTGGTGGAACAACAGGCTTCCTACGTTCGTGTCTCCAATCCCAGTCCCCCAGGCATGGGGTGTTGATGCTCTGTCGAAAGATTGGAAGGACCTGTATGCTTATGCTTACCCTCCAGATATTTTGATACTGCAGGTGATTGCCAGAGTCCGAGCACATCATTGTCGCCTTCTGCTGATCGCTCCTCTGCAACCTGACAGGCCATGTTTCGAGAGCTTTTAGATCTCCTTATTGAGGTTGTAGGGCCATTGCCTGTCCGAGGGGATCTGTTGAAGCAGCAACAGTCACCAGCTGGCCCTTCACTATGTGCAAAGGGTTTTTCTGAAGAAGTGTCCTCTCGTATCGCACAGCCAAATAGAAAGTCTTCTTTGTCAGTCTACGAGTCTAACTGGCCAGTTTTCAGTGCTTGGTGTGAGCGCCGGCAGACTGATCCTTTCACAGCCGATGTCCCCTTAATTGCTGAGTTTTTGTTGCTAAATGTCAATGAAGGGAGGGCGCCATTTACACTGGTGGGCTATCGAATGACCATCGATAAGACGGGTGTTGACTATGGGGCTGATCAAGCCTTGACCTCGTTACTCAAAAACTTTGAAATTGATTGTCCTGGTTCTGACAGGTCTGGCGTCCACCCATTCGAGCCCTTGGCGTCGACACCTCTCAAGTTTGTCACTTGGTAAACGATCTTTCCCCTAGCCCTAGCTTCTGGCACGCGTCGAGGTGAGATCCACACGTTGGACGTGTCTAAAGATTAGATGGAAGGAGGACTACTCTCAGGTCACACTGGGTTCTCCTTTCTTTTCTGTTGAATGCCCAGCTTTCTACAGCTCCTCCTTTATCGTGATCCCTTGACTTCTTCTTGGTACAGATTAGGAGAGTGACGTGAATCTCTGTCCCGTACGTGCGCTACTCTTTTATCTTGACAAAACCAAAGCATTTCGTAAAGATAAAAAGATTCTTTTCATCTCTTATCTGATGAAATTCAAGAAAGATATTCGTTCGCCTACAATTTCGTCTTGGACCACTGAGCATTCGGTTGTGCTATGATCTACCTTACCTGCCGACTGACAGTTCTTTCTGGGTAAGAGTGCACGACGTATGGACCATGGTTGCCTCATTAGCGTATATTGGTAATACTCCACTATCTCAGGTTATAAGTGCTTACTCATGGTCTTGCTATAACACTCATCATCTCAGAATTATAGCGTGGACTTCTGAGGAAGACCTCCAGCTGGGGCGGGTTGTTGAGGGCCAATATGTCGTTCCCAGTCGCTCTACTCGCTAAATGAGGACTTTGGTTTGCTGCACTGCGAGTTTTTTGTTTGACTGTAAATAGCCTTTGTCAAAACTATGCAAACAATAAAAAAAACCAATGGAAAAGGACAAGAATATCAAGGATTGTTCGGAAAAGACGTCACCTTATTTGATCCAGATGGATTCCTTAGTTGTGTGTGGATACTAGTGCAAGAGGATTTTGAACTGTATATACTCCTTTGGATATATTGTTCGGGACAAATGCCCAGATCCTCCTATTTTAAGTACCGTTGTTATCCTTGGACTTGTTTGACACGCCTGATGTGATGATGTGTGAAGTTGTTGTACCATGGAATGGACAGTTCGAGTCTAGGAAAGTCAAGACAAGATTCAAGACAGCATGTCTTCACTTGGTATGTACCTTTTATTGTACTACTCGGGTGACTCTAAGGGACGGGTACCACCTCTTACGTCTATTCTGAAGGAACAGTTATTGGGAATGGAGGAAGTTGACATGATGCTGCCCTTGGTGGCAGAATTGGAGGGGTCATTCTTTGTTCTTCCCCATAGGGAGGGTTTCTCTATGGGGGAGTACCTATTTTAGTGTGACGAAATGGGAGTTCATCGGGCCTCTATCAGGCCTATCGCATGTATAGTGTATCTCGAGCGTTGTGTGTTTAAAGCATGACTCCTACTGTCTATCGAGGCACAACTGTCTATTGAGGCACGACTTGAGATGACTCCTTGCGCTCATCTCTATCACACCGCTAATATTCCTTCTAAATTATCCCAAGTCTTGTCAGTTTAGTTCACAATATGTAATCCGCCACCTCTGAGAATGTCCAAAAACACGTCTTCCCTCGCGGACTCTAACTCTCTACTGACAAAGGGGCAAGTGCGGGTGTCTGGGTATGTCTGGGTATTTCCCACCAAACGCAGTGGCATGTCTGAACATGTTTGTGTACGTGATGTCTGATTGGTCAGGGAATGTGGTGTCAGATCTGCAGTGTGTCACGAATGGTGGACCGCATGATCTTGTGTCTATACATGTCTTGCTGAGTTTCTTGGAATTCGTGTACTTGTATATATGTGTACTTGTATATATATACGCATGCGGGCTTGTGGTGTGATTATATGGACCGTGTGTTGATGGAACGTGCGGCTCTGAGAAGCGCACGGCACCCCAGGGATGAGTCTCAGAGTTATTTATAGATGCTTCTGTAAGTGTGTGTGTATTGATTCTATGTAGTATGTAAGCGAGATTACATTTGGGGGAGAGTTGCGGGCCGTTACTGTCCTAAAAATATGCTAAATTAGTAAGTAGGCTGTTGGGGTTACCCGTATAGTATTTTGGAGGTAAGAATAGTAAATAATACTAGTTTCAACTCTTAAAGCGACGAATTATACTCTCCGTATTCACCTTAAGTTTCATTGCTTTTGAATCATCGGTCTTTGCGTGGCGGCCATTTCGATTTTATGTTGGATCGGTAAAAAAATAATTTTTTTTGTCCCAAATCGTGTTACTAGCCATCATTTATTATCCATTTCCAGGCAAAAAAGAATAAATAAATTCACTTTTCGAAAATATGTTGGCCACTTTCTTTCTCCATAATGGGAGTTGCAGCAGCTGCACTCCTGAAAACCTTGAAGATGGATCTCAGATAATGTCACTTTCAAATGAGAAGTTGTATATGGTGATTTGTGTGCTGACCTTGACTTTGACCTTCGATAACCTTGGAAAGTCAAAACAGCCATTTTTTGGTCAATATATGCCCAAAATTGCAATTTCTCCGTCTTCCCAAAAATTATCTGACCGGTTTCGAGGTTTTTATTCCAGAACATGGATGTTGCATTGAGTCAGAACAGTTGTGACTCAACACTATAAATTTCTCCGGTAACCTTCCTTAGCCTTTGTGCTAATTTTTAGGTAAGGAATCGATAGTGAGCATATATATATAGTAAATTTTATAAGCTGAATATTCTGGTGACCTTAAATTTGATATTTGACCTCATTTTCTAGGTCAATGAACAAAATGCTAATGTCTCGCCTATTATCAACTTTATACAGCTCAGGAATCCACAGTGAGCATTTACTAGTACATAGGAATTGATACCGGTAGGCTATGTGCTGAAAGTTCTGGTGACCTGGAATTTGACCTCATTTTCAAGATCAGAGAACAATATGGCTAAAATCTAATAAAATGATATCTGCTGAATGTTCTCATGACCTTGAAGTTGACCTTTTACCTTATTTTTAAGGTCAGAGCAAAAAACGGCTCACATCTCGCTTATTTTCGACTTAAATAGGCCTACACTTTACAGCTTGGGAATCAATTGTGAACATGCTCTAAAATATGTATTTAAAATATAAAACACATATTGCCCGGTAACCTTTCCTAGCCCTTGGCCTAATATTTTAGGCTATGACTTATTCATGTGCGTTACCATGGGCCCCTTAGTCGGTTCGGCACTCACTATGAGTTAGGGCCTACGTTTCCCAAGAAAATTTTGCGGTATGCCTATTAATAGACCCAGTTCAAAGCATAGGCTATATGCCATCAGGGTGGTTGGTCGAACCCTGGCTTCGACCCTGCATTTTTCTCTCGAACAGGATAGGCTCGTTGTTTCCGTGCTCTTACTAAATTTCCCGCCAATTGACGACATTCTCCGGAACCTCTCGATGATTGACGAACTTGGTGTTCGGTAGTATTCGCCGTCGTCGGAAATTGCCGACGTCTTGCTCTGTTTCAGGGTCACATGACTGCCGTGTGATCAGGAATAAAATGTCCGTTGGTTGCTTTGCTGCGTCAGTGAACGCACGGGCAACTTTTCGGATATTATTCCGAGTAATTTGTTGACATATCGACAAAAAAACTCGTCAAGAATATAACCTGTAACCCAAGGTAACAAAATGTTGTGTAAGCGAGCCTTCCAGTGTTTATATTATTTTCTGACATTTGACAGATCGTGAGCTTTGACCCTGCGCGGCTGACACGAATCAGCTGATCGACAGACTGAGACATACTTTGCCGTACTACGAAGTCGATAGACTACAACGATAACGTGTCCCAGCAGCCCGGGACTCAAGTGTGTGCGACACGAGACTGTCATGCGTGATCAGCATGGGGCCTACACTGTAGACATATGGAACATGACAGTCTGCAGCACAATGCCACAAGTAAACAACAACAGCAAAAAATAATAAAAAAGTCAAATAAAACATGAATCATGATTGTTCATTGTCATCAGTTTGGGAAATCAAAGTTTTTTGGCATGAAAAACAGCACATATGGAACAGAACATATATGTTTTGTTTATATATGTACACTATTGTGTCAACATTGAATGTACATGTATGGATTTTACCCAAATAAATCAATCAATCAAAAAAAAAAGAACTTTGTGTATTCCAAAGTGGCTATACATATATACTCGTAGATACTATAGTTAAATCAGCATGTGTATATATTGTCCTGCTATTGTGTGTGATGATGTAGCTACACATCTACGATCGTGAAATAAATTAAAAGCACAGCCACATATCTTCATGCTTTTTTAACTGTACTTTACATCAAGATGGACTGAAAACTTGCACTTCGTAACCTCTAGATGTTCCTTGGTAAGGCCAAATAAAATAATAGGTGTGTTTCTTATTACATCCTCTGACAAACCAGGATAGGTAGGTAGGGGATAACATTTGATTTTGCTCTAATATTTTATCATGAAGAAAATAGGGTCGGACAATAAAACATTTTTAACAAATATTTTGAATGGAGGTACATTATGATGTCGCTGCAAGCAATGGCGCTGCAAATGTACATATGCATTTATTTTTTTCATAAAATCTATGTATTGCTCAAGTTAGAACGTAATATTGGCCTTATACTGCTTGTATACCATGTGTATACTGTATACTTCAATCTTATGTACCACTGTGTGTACCAGTAGATAAAATTGATGCAAACATTTTTTTCTGCACAAAATGATTAGGGTCGAGGATCGGGACAAAAATATTTTATTTATTAAACACAATCAAATGACTAGGGTCGGTGGTGTTTTGCTAGGTAGGGTCGGGTAACCGGAAGCACACCTATTATTTCATTTGGCCTAAGCAGACTGTCAAAATAATGTATGTGACGTCGTGACACAGAGATTAGCAAGACTAACCCATATATTCCTTTAATATCCAAGCTTTACATGATGTACATGTGTAAATATATGTTTGAAATCCTGCCATTCCCATGTGATTGGCATACCAGGTACTAGATTGTTGCGACCATGAGAATCTGTGAACAGTGTGGGTTATTTACCCTCTTCATAGTGAACATCAACGTGACCTGATTTCTATCATTATATAGTACATTGTATATACATATTACTCTTTGCAGAAAAGATACTGTTTGCAGGATGGAAATGTGATAATTGTACAAGATTGTGACCCTGTCGACGTCACAGACTTCTGGGCAAATATTGGGAAGTAGCCTTACAATAAATCATACTTATCTCGCTTAAATCTCTTTCTATATATGCTGAGTAATACAAGTAAATTTTGGCTTGAGATGGACACTTGATCAAACTGGTAAAAAAATTGTACATGTAGATGATGAGATGTTAGTTCTAAGTGGATCGGGTCAAATATAGGTCTTGAATTATTCGATTATATGTATAGTCTCGAAATATTTGTTCAAGTTGTGTACATGGGATGTAATTGAATACTTGCATTACAAGTTTGCATTGTATACAGCTTCATTGATGATATTACTCTGATATACATGTACATGTGCATCTTTCATGAATATTCATATAAATTCTAATCATAATGTGTTTGATGTAACAAATAATATCAGTTCAATATAAATAAAGCATGTAGCTTAACCTGGTGGAATGTTATTCAAAGTTTAAAAACCACAAAATCTAATCATTGTCTCATTTGTTATTTGATGGTATTATTGTTGCGAACAATGTAGTAAACTGTGAAATATATATGTAGGTTTTGTCACCAATTGCGCTATATATTGTGTGAATGATCAAAACACTTACAAGGGCATCTGAGTACTTGTATGATAAGGTTTGGATTCACTAAATGTCTGCACCAAACAACCGTTTTAACCTTCGCTAATTGGATTTGGACATGTATTTTGACAAAGCTGTTTGTGGATGTGTGTGTTCAGCAACATTGGATGATCTGTTATTGATAACTATATTGTCTTGTTTATATCATGAAACACCAATATAGATCATAAATACCTATAAACTGATATACGAGATAACAGGATCAGATTGGTCATATACATCCATTGACTATACATGTACAAAATGTAATACAATCATGCATTTCATTTAGCAGTAATCGTGGTAATCTTTTTTTGCGATGCTGACTTGTTATCAGTGTGTCAGTATTTTGGGTGAGATATCACTGGAGGTCAGTAGCACATCTATATGTATAGCCATATATTGTGAAGATGACACTTACGAGTAGGTTATTAGACGACTTGTCTGACAAGGTCATCCCGAGGTCAAAGTGAAGATCCTCAATCCAGCTCTGATTGAGATGTTGATTAGTTTTGCAATCGTAAATCCGAAAGAAATAGTGACATATACGTGTATGTCTGGGACCGTGGGACGACACCTTGCCAGTTGTAGACGTGCGATATGCATGTGTCCACGGTGTGTGACCTCTCAGTATGTGTAATGGGCAGCTGCTCAGTGCAGGTATTGCTAGATCTGTACGATGTTATTGCATATACATGTGCAGAAACATGGACAGCGATACAGTTATATGTTCTTATCACTGAAACTGTAACAAGTTATGTACATATCTATGATATATATGCTGTCATTGTGTAACATCCATACATTCTAATGTGTGTGCATGCTTCATCTGGAGCGCTGTTGCCGCCACATGCGGTATATAAGTTCATGTGGTCGCCAGTTTCCTGGTGATTACTTCTCTCTCACAGCTCATCACCCCATAGGTGATAATTGAAGATACAGTGCTCACAACTTGCATTAGGACAATATGCACCAAAGAATCTGTCATTCTTCATTTTCTTATCAATATTGTTTTGGTGTTGATAATGCTGTCTGCATGAAAATGATAAAGGACCATCTTGAATTGTTGTTATTGGATTGTTTTTTTCAGAGGGATGAGACTGGTTGATGGAGTAACTGCCAGACGAGATCTCAGAAGTAGGTGTACTTGACTAAGCTGTGGCGCTTGTCCAGGACCAACAGAACTTTTCCAGGGTGTGAGTTGTCGATGTGATCTTGCGGGACGCGAACACATCACAAATTAGACGATGGGCAACAAAAAAGGTAAGGTGAATTGATTAAATTTGAATGGACACAATCGGTTTTGTCATTATGGTACCATTCTCACATGAAGTATCAAAATACATGTATGAAGTATTAAAATATGAAGTTTGAAGTATTAAAATATATAGAAATTTTCCATAACAGATACAAGATAATTTTCGTACATCTTTCATAATGTGTTCAACCATTTCATACCAATGTTTGATTTTTGATCAAGGTGTTCAATTACTTCTGAATGATGTGGAGGGACGCACTTTGATAATTCACTGATGCATGTATTCAAGCATCTGTTCATATTTCCAGATCGATGCTGTGACTGGTGTAAAGGACCAATTGCTGCACTTTACTTCAATTACTTCCTGTCATCATGGGTAAATCTGAGACACAGTGTCGTCCAGTTTCTTGATGATAGAGCTCTTGTATCATCAATAGCTAGCCCCTATGTCATACATTGTAGTATGGATGTTTACATGGTTTCAAATCTTGTAATTTCTGTGTAACCAGGGAGACCGGATGTGGCAGTTTGCGGCGGGATTGTATCTTGTCTTCCTGTCCAATGGCAGCCTTCGACTGGCCGCCATTTTTGGCTTCACGGGCGGCACTCTCATGCTTATCTTTGGTGGCATCATCGGTGACTGGGTCGACAGAAATGGCAGAATGAAAGGTTAGGCAGCCATGGCTGAAGTTGAAATTTTGGCTATCAATGATAATATGAACGGCCCATTATGTTACTGATACTCTAAAGGTTTTCATATTTTTTTGCATTGATATCATATCTTCATTGATCTGGTCAGTTTCGTCAAACAGAATGTATGTGTACATGTAGCTTTGCTTCCTGGATGAAAGTATCTTCCTAAAAGTATAAAATATACACACCATGTTTCTGTTTCTGTCCTGTTTCTGTTTTCTGAAATATTAAAGTACAATGATTCTGTTGTCATATTGCAGTGGTCGTCATCACGCTGTTCACACAGAACCTGTCGGTGGCGTTATGTTCGGTCAGTGTGTGCCTTGCACTGTGGTTCACTGAGGAGATCGACACTGGTCTCGATGGGAACCTTCGCCCTCTGGTGGAGGCCATAGTCATCAGCCTGGCCCTCTCAGCCTACCTGTCCTCCATGGCATACAAGATCGCCATAGAGAAGGACTGGATTGTTGTCATTGCTGCAGGCAACACCAAACACCTTGCCAGTAGGAAATCTGAATCCCTATACAATATATACTGTTTTTATTATTCAAAAGACCCCAAAATTTTGTTAATTGTTAAGGAAGCGTACCTCTTCCTAATTTGGCAGACAAAAAGTTTCTTGTGCATCTTTTGTTACCAACATGTTTCGTGTAAAGTTATATCTAAAGGCTACTACAAAGTGAACACCTGGGGACATAATTGAACTTGGCTAAACAGACTAAATGAAGATGCCGACAATGGCTCCTGTTTTCTCTGCGACAGCCATGAACACGGTGATGCGGGCCACGGATCTGGCGTGCGAGCTGCTAGCGCCGTGTGTGGCGGGGATCCTGATGTCCTACTCGCATGTGATCACCGCCATCTGTATCGCTGTTTGGAATGTGACTTCCGTCTTCTTTGAGTACGCCCTGCTCCGACACATCTACAACATCGTCCCCAAGCTCTCCATCAAAGGCGCCAAGGATGAAGATGGTAGGTGATGACCTGAAATTTTGACTTTTGTATTATCAGAATAAATATTGCTTGCTAGATATGGCCATAATAATATCATTGGTTTCTCCATAAGAATTGGTGTCCATCAAATAATATTCAGCCCTTATTGGTTATTGATATACTCGTATGTTACAGATGAGAAAGAAGTGGAGATGGCTGATCTTTCTGACTCACGCGCTTTGGAACAGCAGCCTCTACATGGCAGCCAGAAACTCAAGGCAGCCGACGAATCCTTCAAGAATGGCCAAACCGTTACAGTGGACGCTGACGGCCCACGACTGTATCCAGACATTGCTAGCCATGAGAACGACCTCCTGAAGAGGAACAGCATCGCCAAGTCCAACACCAGTGTACCACAAGAGGTCCAAGTTGAAGAGAATAAAACATGTTTCCAGTTGATGGCTGAACCTTTCCTAACACTGGCCAAAGGCTGGAGAACATACGTCAGTCAGAAGATCGTTTTTGCGGGACTTTCCCTGGCATTCCTATACATGACAGTTCTTGGTTTTGACTCAGTCACTATTGGTAGGTTGCCTGTGAATGCTTCTGTTTTGCTTAACCAAATCATGTAGATTCTCGCAATGTGCTTGCAAAGTTTTCTAGTCATAGCTCAGCGATGTTTGTCTCATGAGTTTTTGACAAGAAATGTGTCATTACTTTTACATTTCTAAAACTTTCCCATCACTGTTTTTTTTTTCACAGGATATATTTATGCCAATGGTGTCAAGGAGTCATACGTTGGGCTGGCAATGGCTGGGGCTGGTCTGACGGGTATTCTCGGCACGCTCATATTTTCTCGTGTGAATCGGCACCTAGGACTCCACCGTACTGGCATGATAGCCTTCAGCTCGGAAATCCTCTGCTTGACTCTGACCGTGGCCTCTATCTGGGCCCCGGGCACTGTCTTTGATCCATCTTTCTCCAAAGCTGAGCCAAACTGCACTCAGCCCGTTGCGGTCACGACTTCAACTCCGCTGATGAGCAGCAGCATCTTGGAGAATGCGGCTGGAGAGTTAGAATCACAGGGAGGAAAATCTCTTCGTCGGAGGCGAGATGTTTTCGTCGACATGGACGATGACTTCCTGGATTTGTACGATGATCTCATGTGGGAGGCGGAGAACCCATGGGAGAACAACGTCCTGTTACCATGGTCCAAGCTTTACCATAGTTACCACATGGGCAGGGTCAGGCGAGCAGTGTCAGATGCCGTCAATAAGAGTGAGTCAGCAACATCTGAAGCTCCTGTCAATCCTGTATACGATATCAACCACCCGACTAACCCAACAGAGGGCAGCAGTAGTGACCTCGAGGGCTGTACTGTCCCAGATCGACCGACAGTCTCCATCCTCCTGTTCCTAATTGGAGTTGTCACATCCAGGATTGGTGCGTAGTCATCTACAATATTTCAGTTTCTGATAATATTTTTTGAGAATATCGATTGAAATTTTTATGCATTTTCATTGTAAAGTTTTATGCAAAAATTTAAATCAATCTTCAAAATTAATCTTTTCCTGCTTGACTCCCAGGTTTGTGGATGGCAGACCTGGTGGTGACTCAAACCATCCAGGAGAACGTCGCTGAGCTGGAGAGAGGAATCGTCAATGGCGTCCAGAACTCGCTGAACATGCTCAATGACATGATCAAGTTCGCTCTCGTCATCGCTCTACCGGAAATCCAGACCTTCGGAATCCTGATCATCCTGTCCTTCTCGTTCATCACGTTTGCAGGCTGCCTCTTCACCATTCACGTGTGGAGAACCAACCGGGCAGTCTTGAGATGCGGGTCAAGTCACAAAGGTCACCGGCATGTCATCGTCGACCATGTGATTGTTGATCATACGGAGGTAAACACACCGCCCGATAATCCCAGCGCAAGTGCAGAAGAAGTTTGAGTAGAGTTGTGTTTGTTGTATTGTTATATTTTAAGGTTTTGTTTTGGTTAGTTCTTTGTTGATCCCATGTTCTGGTCGTATGTTTATTAGTTGCACTCCTATATTTTGTATATTTGACAAGTCTGTCTGTACATGTATGTAATCAGTATTATATCACTTGCTGTGTACTGGTATATATATATATATATATATATATTGAGTATATGATTATACCAAGCTCTGGATTGTGGGTGGTATTGTAAATTTGTAATCGCCTCAAAACATTAACGAACCCAGGCAATGATTTGTATATTTGCTGAATATTTTTCTGTTTTAAAAATTTTGTGTATATAGATGTGTATGCCTGTTGAATTCAGATGTTCAAACTTCAAATACATGTAATATACCAGTGCTTGGAAAGATCAAATTTCTAATTATTCTTGTAACCATCTGTGTCTATCAATATGCTTCATCTGACCTACTCGAATCTGTTACATTGGTCTACATATCTTCCGGTGCTTTAGTTTTCACATAGCAGCACTGTACATTATCAGTGTTTACTGTCGCAGTTCTGTTATCTCCAACTAGTAGGCCACAGATTGTTGCTGATGCAGTAACTAGGTTCATTACACTGTACCATGTTTATTTGGATCAGAACCTAGTTGCATTGATTTCGTTGTCGTAGAATCTGATATGTTTTGGCTTTTATTATTTTGCAATGAGAACAAGTGGGTGCCTTCATGTTTGTACCAGCGTTCTGTTTCATACTTTGTATGATCTAATAATTTTCATTTATATCATTTTAATGCTGTGTGCTAAACTGAGAGGATCATGAATTGTGCTGGTCAACTTCTTTTGTGTATAAGTTCAGTTGTTAGCATTTTACATAAAAAGAGGATTAACCACACCACATAGATGCCTGTTTGACCCTGAGTATAGTTTATATTCCAGCAAATTTGACATACGACCACCACAACACGTTTCAGATTTGTGATTTCTGTGACAAAAAAAAATCAAAAAAATTGGCCGCACTTAGAAGCCGAGGTATAAACCTTCTACTGGCAACTTTTGGTATCTGTTGTGAGAATACTTGTAAATGATGTTTTGATCTGGTTCCTCTAACCATTCTAACCAGCATTCCTCTTCTGCTATCGAAAAGGTTACACTTTCTGATTGTATCTTCGGACATCAAGTCGGAGGTACATGTACCATGGTTTTGATCATGTTACTGGCGTCATATATGGGTAACAATTTTGCATTAATTATTTTGTAATTTTCAATGGGTATTTCATGGATGACCATTGAGGTCAGTAAAATATTTCAAAATACATGTAGAGTGTAAGTAGTTGCAGATAGAGCCTGTATAAGCATTTACCACTTTGGAGAAGCCCTATATGAGCTTAAGCTGGTGATCTCAACTTTGACCTCGGGGTGGGCTTTAGAGGTCGGACAGTGATTTTTTTTGGCTAACTTCAATCGGGAAAAGAATTCTATATAGAACCTACTGGTATTTCAGTGTTGAACAGTTATCAGAAATTATATGTGGCCTTCTAAACGTTGACCTTGAATTTTTTCTTCGGTGAATTCTGGAAGTGAAACTATTTTATTTCTTTAAATACCCGACATTGAAACAAAGAATTTATGATGCCTGAAAAGTTTACTGCATTCAATCATGATTCTGTCAGATTCAATGACAAGAATTATGTGATATGGGACGTGATGGAAAATACAACCTTGCTGCCTGAAGCAACAGAGCATCTAGTTCAAATGTAACTTCAGTTTTCAGGAATCATGCACCTAATTCCATCAAAATGTACATAATATCCTTGTACTTATGTGGAAGATTGTCTGTACAGTTCGACATTTCCATACATGACAAATATTATTACGAAGACTTCCTGCATGATGCATTTATTGCCATAATTCTACCTCTATAGTGAACACTTGTGGGTAATCTTACCCTGGTATTCAAAGTAAATGGGAGATTTTGTATGTCGAAAGAATTTTCTTGAAAAATTCATGACATCAAACTTACATTCGAAACTTCCTTCCTGTTCAGAGTTAGATCTATGCTACGACATTGTATATTGTTTATGCACCACATTTGTTATGTTGGCATTTGTACAATCAATCATTATTTTGCAATATTTGTAATGTTATCGATAATGTACATAGTTGAATCGCATTATGAGACCCAGGCTTTAACATCGCCTTCTCTGTGGACCTCACGTAACGAAAGATACATGATACCACATTATTCCATCATGAGTATTAATTGTGATATGATGAATGCTTAAAATCGAACTGTTGATGATTGTGCTCAGATGTTGTGACTTTTGAAGAAATCCATGTGTATTTTGCTCATGCTTACTAGTAAGAATCAGCTTCAGGACAACGTTTTCATTCAATCGATAGAGTAGCAACTTGACTCGTCGATGTTTGTTGCTGCTTCTGGGAATGCATGTTGTGTCTGCTTTGTTTTGGCAACGTCCCTATGCAACGAAATGTAACGAAAAAAAACTAAAGACATATTTTGTGTACCTTATTAATAACATGTAAACAATGGGCTTCCCTATACTTGTACTTCTCTGCTTGTAATGTGATGTAATATATCATATATATATATATAGAGAGTTTTTTTTATATTGGGTTTTCCAGATGAGCATGAAGTTTTTCCTTTTGTGCGATCCCTGGCAAGCTAAAAAGTTGCATGATGTATCTGTTGAAGAGTGTAATAAATCTATTCTCAAAAGACAACAGAAAATTTTATTTGTCACAGGACATGTTTGTTAAAAATAAAAAGGATTCATTTTGTTATCATTACTGTCTTCGGTATTTATTCCCATGTATTACCTGATTACCAGGTAACAAGCACTGACTCGGTGACCTTCTCAAGAGTGATTTTGAGCTTGGAAAATATGGAATTGATGCAATGGGTCTATGTCGGTGAAAGAGTGTTTCATATGATAAATATGTATATACCTGCTTGTGCATATAGCATTGTATCAATATATATTTCTAGAAAATGTGACTACACAAAAATCCCAGTATCATGCTTGACACAGGTATGTCAAAATGCTTGAGATTCATGTATGATAATAGCTTAAATTAAGCTGTTGTGGCAAGACTGTACATTTGTTTATGTTTCACATCCTGGAAGTATGCATATTCTATGTACCATTTGGTATTCTGTGTACTACTTGGAAGTTCATTCCAAATCAACCTATTGAATGTTGAAACTTGCAACTTGGGTTTGTATGTAATTGGTTGGTATCATATATTCAGTATGTATTGAATATGCACTGGCACCAAAAAAGGAAACTTTCTGAATTGAGAGGTACGAAATAAATGTTGCAAGTAAATTTGCTGCCTGACCTGGGTACGAACAATAGACCTTGGGATCGAAGCCCCCATGTGTTTACCCATTTTGGTAATTTGGGTTTCTGAATAATTGGCTGGAAGTTGCCATATATTGTATGTATATATATGTAGTATGTATATATATGATATCTAGTGTGTACTTCTGCATAATTGCAACCTGCAGCTGGTGTAAAAAATATGTGTCATAAATTTTAAGTTGTATACAGGTACCTATTTTGTGACAATTCTACAAATAAAGGCATTTGACGAAGGGATTTATTGACATGTAAATTCCTAGCTTAAAAGTTTTCTGTTAAAAACATGTTTTGGATTTTATTCATTCATCTTTATGCTCTGTAATAAACATTTTCGGTAATCTCGTCTTGGCATACATATACAGGGAGGACTTTTTAAGAAATTTTGGTGACATTAATTTGTGTCATTTGATTGGTAAAAAAATGCCATACTAATTACATGTCCCCTGGAGTGAACTTCATGACGACGTTATGACGGCGTCATAATGTTTAGGATCACTAGGCCTCAAACCTTCACCTTGCCCCTGATTTTTGGCTTCGCAGCAAATATCTTGCTGAAGCATTGATTGATGTTGTGTTTTGAAACATGTTGAGTATTGAGAAAAAAAAGAATTTACATTCCGTATACATATAATTTTCTGTTGACGTGTTGCCTGTCAGGTTGAGGTATACCAGATATTTTACTCCTTGATCGGACGGTTATGCATATGCTTTTAGTTTTTGTTTCATGCCTATGCTACATGTGAATTGAATTCTGTCAGACTTTGAACGGAATGTTCACAAATAACATGATAACAGATGAGTGTCCAGTAATAATAACATGATAACGGGATGGTCGTATCATAACGGCTTGGATTCGTCTCATGAGCACAATTCTGCAAGAAACGTTATGATGTGGTCAAGTGCTCCGTCTTCAACGACCAATAATTAAAGCTGCTGCCTTCGAATGTATGTAATATTTTTTTCAAAACCAATTTTTAGGTTACTGGAACTATGGTCCGATAACCTATTGGCATGGCGTTGCGTCCGTTGGTGTCGGCGTCGTCCGTCCTCATTTTTAGCTTTAAAATTTACAAGTCAATCTTTCTGAAATTTTGCACAAAAATGCCTAAAAATAATTCAAGAAGGGAATATTTTTTAGTTTTTTGATTTTCACATTTTTTTCAAAATGGCGGCCATTTTCGACGAAAAACGGCCAATTCTGACTTGGCGGCCATTTTCTCAAAAACTGTTCGGGCAGTTTTGAGATTTTTATTTCAAAACATTGCCCTCATATACCTCTGTGATGTGCATTAGTTTCGATGCCCCAGAATCGCCAGTCTGCGTGTGGCGGCCATTTGCATGTTCTCGACTGGTCCCACATGGGACTTTCCCATGTTAAATTCTCCTATGCTTTATAATGGGACACATTATGCCTAATATCTCACTTAATATTGAGATTAGAGACTAGGGATCAATTATGGACACATATGAAATGATATATGCTGATTATTGTCATGACTTTGAATTTGACCTTTGACCTCATTTTCGAGGTCAGAGCACAAAATGGCTAATATCTCGCTTATTATCGACTTTACAGTTTAGGAGTCAATTGTGGACCTTTGAGTCAATTGAGGAGTCAATATGAAATGATATACGTCGAATATTCTGATGACCTTGAATTGACCTTCGGCCATATTTTCAAGGTCATAGTACAAAATGGCCAATATTTCGCTTATTATCGACTTTACAGCTTAGGAATCAATTGTGCGCATATAGGAAATGATAAATGCTGAATATTCTCATGACCTTGGATTCGACCTTCGACCTCATTTTCAAGGTCAGAGAACAAAATGGGTAATATCTCGCTCATTATCGACTTTACAGCTTAGCAATCAATTGTGGACATATAGGGAATGGTACATGCTGGATATTTTGGTGACCTTGAATTTGACCTTGACCCCATTCTCAAGGTCAGAAAACAAAAAAAGGTAATATCTCACTTGTTATCGACCTTGAATTGACCAATGACCTCATTTTCAAGGTCATGGGACAGAAGGCTAATATCTAAAATATACATTGTCTGGTAACCTTTCTTGGCCCTTGGGCTAATTTTTGTTAAACACATCTAATGCAATACATGTATAACGAAAGGTGTGCTCAATGATTTAGACGATTACAGTCCGTCCGAGTTGTATTAAGGCATTTCGGAAGAAATGCCTTTATGGTTTCAGCAGAATTTTTTTTTCCTTTTTTTTCTTTTTTTTTCCGCCGTTTTGGTTTCCGACTGATAACTTTAGTTTGCCTCGATGTATCTTCGCCAAATTTTCAGCATTGGTCAGACATATTGTGTGGAAGAACCCTATTGTTTTTCAGCCGGATCCGAGGTCCGTGAGGTCCGTGGGATGAAATCAATGTTTTTTTTTTTACTTTGTTTCCGCACGATAACTCAAAAAGTATGTAGGCAATGGCTGCAGAACTTTGCACAGGGGTTCATATATCAATAGGGAAGAAGCCTTTTGATTTTGGAATCAATCCGTCAAACGACCTTTGACCTAGAGGTCAGAAGAGTTTTCGCCCAGTCATCCTTGAGGTTTCCTGCATATCTTGGAAACGGTGCATCGTAGAGCGAAACGGACGTTATTTTCGGACTCGTCGCCGTAGACAAACATGTCTAAGGGGTATTAAGGGTGACTTTCGACCTTGACCTTGATGTTTCTGCTGAGTCGGCATTTTCCATTTTCGTCGATATCTCGGAAACGGTGCGTCATAGAGCGAAACATACGTTATTTTCGGAATCGTGGCACTAGACAAACATGTCTAAAGGGTATTATGGATGAACTTTGACCTTGACCTAAAATGTTTTTGCCGATTCGGCATTTTTCGTTTTCATCGATATCTCGGAAGCGGTGCGTCGTAGAGCGAAACGGACGTTATTTTCAGTCTCGTAGCCCTAGACAAACATGGCTAAAGGGTATTAAAGGATGACCTTCGACCTTGACCTTGAATTTTTTTGCCGAGTCGTCATTTTTCGTTTTCGTCGATATCTCGGAAACGGTGCGTCGTAGAGCAAAACGGACGTTATTTTCGGACTCATGGCACTAGACAAACATGTCTAAGGGGTACTAAGGATGACCTTTGACCTTGACCTTGAATTTTTCTACTGAGTCGGCATTTTTCGTTTTCGTCGATATCTCGGAAACGGTGCGTCGTAAAGCGAAACGGACGTTATTTTCGGACTCGTGGCACTAGACAAACATGTCTGAGGGGTATTATGGATGAACTTCAACCTTGACCTAAAATTTTTTCGCCGAGTCGGCATTTTTCGTTTTCATCGATTTCTTGGAAAAGGTGCATCGTAGAGCGAAACGGACGTTATTTTCAGACTCGTCGCCCTAAACAAACATGTCTAATGGGTATTAAGGATGACCTTCGACCTTGACCTTGAATTTTTTTGCCGAGTCGGCATTTTTCGTTTTCATCGATATCTCGGAAACGGTGCGTCATAGAGCAAAACGGACGTTATTTTCGGACTCATGGCACTAGACAAACATGTCTAAGGGGTATTATGGATGAACTTTGACCTTGACCTTGAATTTTTCTGCCGAGTCGGCATTTTTCGTTTTCGTCGATTTCTCGGAAACGGTGCATCGTATAGCGAAACGGACGTTATTTTCAGACTCGTCGCCCTAGACAAACATGTCTAAGGGGTATTAAGGATGACCTTTGACCTTGACCTTGAATTTTTCTACTGAGTCGGCATTTTTCGTTTTCGTCGATATCTCGGAAATGGTGCGTCGTAGAGCGAAACGGACATTATTTTCGGACTCGTGGCACTAGACAAACATGTCTGAGGGGTATTATGGATGAATTTTGACCTTGACCTGAAATTTTTTCGCCGACTCGGCATTTTTAGTTCTCGGAAACGGTGCATCATAGAGCGAAACAAACATGTGTAAAGGGTATTAAGGATGGCCTTCGACCTTGACCTTGAATTTTTCTGCCGAGTCGGCAATTTTCGTTGTCGTCGATATCTGGGACACGGTGCATCATAGAGCGAAACGGATGTTATTTTCGGACTAGTGGCACTAGACAAACATGTCTAAGGGGTATTATGGATGAACTTCGACCTTGACCTGAAATTTTTTCGCCAAGTCGGCATTTTTCGTTTTCGTCGATATCTTGGAAACAGTGTGTCGTAGAGCATTGTAGAGCCCATGTTGAACATGTTATAAATATTACAAATTAGTCTTAACACCGAAATGCCTCCAGGGCATCTTTAGGCCTTGACGTCTAGTTTGTATCCGTTTTAGTGCCCATTTTGTACCGGTTTTGTAAATAAACAAACGAAGTGTTTCCATCAAAACCAAATGTAAACAAATGCTCCAATCGCGCTCAAAAGTCCACATCGAGTACATTTTCCAGTTCGTATGTGCATATATAGTGTAGTTGCGAGAAATTAATGAGTGATATGCCATGATGTGCGTGGAATTGACAGCCTAGATCTCGCACTTCTATGCTTTGTTTACATCTGCGTGTCATGGATACAGTTCCTGTATTACGCGAGAACCGCCTGTTCAAATGAGCAAAATTTCCCTGAGGACTGGTTATTTTCATTACATTTGATGTGAGTATGTTTCATTCAGTTAGTTTAGCATATTCAGTATGAAATATAGTTTTCAAAAAATATTGACTGGTGTCGAAGGCAGCTGCTTTAACGTTGGATCATTCGAGTCATTTATATGTTGAAAATGCACTGTCACCGAAAAAGTGTATTTGAGTGTATTTTGTTTTCGTGTATTTTTCTGATTTGAGAGGTATGAATTAATATATTGCGAGTAAATTTGTGGACTGAACTGGGTATGAACAATAGACGTTGGAGAAACACCGCGTCAGGTGCTTTATCTCCAATGGCCAAAAATTGACTTCAATCATTCGAGTTTGTCTCAAGTTGTCATATGCTGTTGATACAAACCTCAGATAGGGCCTATATATCTTGAAGTATTTAGAGTCCAAAAACCATTTCACAATTTTAGGCAGCATAACTTTGATCTTGAGTGCCGTTAACTATGACTTCAACATCACCAAATGGTGTTCAATATACATGTATGACTTCCTGTATGCTCATGATACAAATCTGAGCTTCGCTTTCAACGAGCTGGTGTTCAGCATTGTCGTAATCACCATAGGATGCAAACCAAGCATAGCTCTGTTTACAACTGTGTGTTTGGGGTTCGGTTTTCATTTTCGGGAATTTAGTGCCAAATGCTTCAATCAAATAAACATTCAACATGTCTTTTTTCAGGCCAAGTGTTTATATTCCTTCGAAAAAGTATACAGCAATTAGGCATTTCCATAACGAGTGACTGTGATGGGACTCTATTAAAGAAAAATACTTAGGCCTAAAAAAAATAATTTTCTGTTTCTCGTCCCCACCCGCCTGTGTTCAAAAGCAGCCTCCCGATATTTTTTTCTCAAATAAAAAATAAAAAGTGTAATGAGACAGAGACGCTACCAGTTTTCAAACGGTTATTCTATGTGGCTACGTGTATGTAATAATGCATATACAATTGTGATCAAGAATTGATTTACTATATTCCTCATGTTATACTTCAAAGAACATATTAAGTGATATAACGGTTCTCAACAATTACTCATCATTGAAATATAGTATCAACTGACGGTTTTTGATAATAGTAATACTACTAGTACACAGAATCATCCTGTTTGTGCTGACTGCTATAATGATGGCACACCAGTAGTGCCAATGTGCCCGGCCAAGAGGTTTCAAGCCCAAATAAATCAAGCCTCTAGAAATGAAGTCGATGTGATACACATGATTTCAATTCAAAAGCCCTGATTTATTTGGGTTTGAATGCGTCTGTGTGCAAGTGTTTTTTTTAATCAATCAATAAATCAAATTTATTTTCATATGTGTGAAATGTCATCCCACTACTTAGGCCTAAAAAAATTAATTTTTTGTTTCTCGTCCCCGCCCGCCTGTGTTCAAAAGCAGCCTCCCGATATTTTTTTATTCTCAAATAAAAAATTAAAAGTGCCTCCCTACCCAATTTTCTCTTGAGCTGAGGACGGTATTTTTTGCAAAATAAAAAATGAAAAATAAAAAATAGAAAGTCCCTCCCTACCCAGTTTTGAAAAAATAGGAGGACGAGAAACAGAAAATTATTTTTTTAGGCCTTAAGATAAGTATGCCTTGGAATAAAAAAGGATTGAGTCATAATTGAGGTAAATTTTTTTACTATTTTCCACTCACATGCAAACTTAAAGTAAACAGTATTTGATATTGGCACATGTTCAAGTTTCTTAGCCATAAATTAGTAAAATATCTTGAAACACAAATTATCAGTAACTATCACACACAACACAAAAAAATATGTTCTATTTCCTGTAACAGCCACAACAAAAAACATAGTATACAACGTCATGTCCAAAACATGATAACAATAGTCACGCGTCACAAAATTATTTCTCAAATTTCCTTGCATGACAAGTAGTATGCCATTGCAGCTGAAATCTGTGGTCAATGGTCGATTCAAATTAAACACATAACATTCCCATGTTATTCTTATCGGAATACATTGACCTCATATTGAAATCATATAATAGGGGCTGAAACATCTATACAATGTATTATAAAACAATATTCAATATTGGCACAGTTTCAAGTTCCCAGTCATAAACAAACATGTGTGCGTCATTATACAACACAAATAAATGTATTGGATGCAGTTTACCAGTCATAACGTCACCCAAACTATACAATGTTATGTACAAACATAATATGAAATCAACCTTTAAAACCGTGACATTTCTGAAATTTCGTTACCTGAAAAGTATTAGTGGAGTAGCCACATAGGGAGTATACGAACATTGTGGGCATTCAGCAACCAACATTGTGGCGATGTTAGATATATGCTATTGCAGCTGAGTCACTATTGTTACATACAACTAAAAGTAGTATCAAATTGAGATAGTATGACATGTCTACTTACACAACAATGAAAATGTGATATTTATATGATTGAAAAAAATACATGTATAGTCAATTGAATTTACATTTTAGGGTGCAATATATGCCTGAATTCCCTATAAATCATAACGCCATCAGCTGATTTATTTAGAGTTATGAATTGTATCACCAGATCAAATAATCACAATTATATATAGGCATGCTTTCAAAAATGATATGTTCATAATAAAGAGTACAATATACAGTACACTGCGTAGCAAAACAATAACTATGTTACGAATATGTGAGCTTGAAATAAACCTCCAAACCTCCAAATAGTCTAAGGAATATTTGCAAGAAAATAAAATACATTTTAATATTCAAATAAGCTGTTATGCGACATAAGCAACTCAGATCCCTCTAATCTTTCCTCAGTTGCGCGTTGTTCAATTTGTAATATCGTCCACGTTTCTGCAGCAGTTCTGAGTGTGTTCCCATTTCCACGGCCTTTCCCTGATGGATGACGACGATGCAGTCAGCGTTCTGTATGGTTGAGAGTCTGTGAGCGATCACTATACAAGTTCTGCCCTCCTGGGCACGGTCCAAGGCGGCTTGCACAACCTGCAAACAGGTACGAACAATGAATGTTAGCCTTATTATGTTAGCTTACTCGGCTTGGGCATGAATGCAATCAATATGTTTTACAAGTGAACACAAACCTTCTCACTCTCCGTGTCGAGAGCTGACGTCGCCTCGTCCAGTAACAAGATCTTGGGGTTCCTGACCAGAGCTCGGGCGATGGCCACCCGTTGTTTCTGGCCTCCAGACAGCTGGGCTCCCTTGTCACCCACGTTTGTGTCGTAACCCTGGTTTAGAACGAGACATCCAATTTTCATATTCATGTATACATAGATCCTGACCAAACAACATGTAATGTATTATTTCTGGAGTGCATGCGTACGATAAGCTACAAAACGTACCTGAGGCAGTGACTCTATGAAGCTGTGGATGTTTGCGTTTTTAGCTGCCTGGATGATCTCGTTTATGGACACCTCGCGGCTGTTGTCTCCGTAGGCGATATTCTCCCGGATGCTGCAGTCAAACAGGATCGGTTCCTGTGACACAATACCCATCTGACTCCGGGCCCATTGCACGTTCAATTCCCGCAGGTTCTCACCTTCGACACTCTGCATTGAAACACGATCAGAGACATCAATACCAGAACGATACTGTCATTGCCCAATTCGTCTGGACTGTTTCCGAATTACCCATCCACTAATCAATATGAATTACTGACCACTTGTCCCTGGGCTGGGTCGTAGAACCGCTCTAGCAGCTGTACGGTGGTGGACTTGCCACAGCCGCTGGAGCCGACGAGAGCTACAGTCTGTCCGGGATTGACGTCCAAGTCCAGACCCTGTAGCACTGGAACGTTGGGCCGCGTGGGGTAGTTGAACTGGACGTTTCTCAGCTTGATCGTTCCTTGGCAGCCACCCTGTGGAGGTATGAACAGAAATATTTGGTGGAGAATACAATATGAATTTTTGGACAGGGACTGGATTTTACAAGTTGCACAATTTCCCTCATTATTTAGACCTCTTGGTATAATTTTCACTGATGCACATGCCTTAAGTTTTAAAATTTAGTTCTCTTGTTTGTTCACTTGAATTGAATAAGGTATTTCTCTAAATGATGGCATGTATGTACTGACCAGTTTCTTGCCGCTTGGATCTGAGCTGTCGATGGATGGTTCTCTGTCAATGAGCTGGAAGATCTTGGAGGCTGACACCTTGGCCTTGCTGTAGTCTGGCGCGAAGGAGCTTGCCTGTCCAGCCGACACCGCTCCGAACACCAGCGCCATGAATACCCTGGTACAAGACATAATTAGCTCATAGTGGATATGATCTCTTGTGAAACCAGCTTTTTAAATTGTCAGTGACGTGTTTCGGAATTTCAAAATCGATGTTCTACAATAAGCGCTAATGTTTCTCACTTGAACATGTCCTCGTAGGCAAGTCCTCTGTTCTCCACCAGATAAGCGCCGAGACTGAAGCAGGCAGCGTTAGCCATGAACATGATGGCCTGGGAGAAGCCGAAAGCCACGCCCTGGATGTGTGCCTTCTTCTTGTTCGTACTGGAGAAGAACATTAACTGGGCACATAACATGAAGTGAACATCAATGGTGTATAGATTGATGTAGGTATGGACGGCTACGCTGCCGTCCCAAGCAAAACTGCAGTAACTGCAAATAAGCCTAAAATGAGTTTTTCCAGAAATTTGAAGGTGCCGTATCTGCTGCATCATCTGTAAAAGTTAGGTGGTCCTACCTCAATATAATCCACCAATTTCACCATTTTTAATTAGCAGTATCTACAACAAAACGTTGTCGTGCCAAGGAAAAACGCAGTATCTGCAGTGACTTTGCAGTAACTGACAGTTACTGCACTCGGCCTTGGTTTTACCAAACAAAGTTGCAGTTACTGCAATTTGATTTGGGATGGGTGCTGAAATTGATAACGAGGCTGAGCAGTAACTACAAGTTTGTCGCACGTGCACAACATTTTCAAGATGTTTTAAAGAGGCAGGAAATTAGTTACCCTCGCTAAAGAGCGGTCAGCTAAATGTGAACAAGGTAACAAAACGTATAATTATGTTGTTATCAATTATCAACAGCGTGCCCTGACAACAAACTGTTTTAAATGAGGTTAATTTTTTAGTGACCCTATTATCGCCCATTCAGGATCACGCAATATCAATACTCTGATATGGCAAACGTCAGTTTAAATTTTTTCTCAAGTCATATTATCTATCAGGTCTGGCGTTTGGTTCATATTTGTAACCCCAAGTACATATTCGGTACAGGTAGGCCTACTTTCAATTCCAGTTTATTCATTCTGTTTTCAAGTCATTTATTAATTAGATCTTGCGTTTGGTTCACACTGTGTTTTTCATTGACAATTGGTCAATTGGTCGATTCTGAATAGATATTGGATTTTCTTTTGATTGGAAATACAATGAACTTTCAGTGGATCTATTGTAAAATAAATACTGACTTGTAGATCTATGACGGGATTATTCCCCGAGTGAGAAGATTCAGGCCCTTTATGGCAATTATGGCAGGGCCAACCGACAGGATTAGATCCATACCTTCACTGTGTAGGCCTACCATGCATCATAAACAGGTCTCGGAGCACACTTGATGCACGGAAATCCAATAATTAACGGATTGCTGTTGATTACAAGGTCTTGCGCATGCGCCATTAGCAGACCCACAGCATCTATCACAAATGCACAACCGACGTGAAAAAATCAAAAACCATGAAAGCCATATCAGCATTGTCCACATAAAAATAAACACCATAAAATGCTAGTTAATATGCATTTCTATGGAACTATCGAGGTATATTATTTACCAAACTTGTTACAAATTTGCCAAACGTATTTGATCAATCATACAAAACACCCACATGCACGTACCGTATTAAGATTCTCCGTGTATTTGCGTGGCCTAAACGGCAGAAAAACATGACATAAATAACAGGTACAAAAATGAAGCGGAGAAAGTCCCCTTATTTGGTTAAACTTATTACAAGGCGAATGTGCTCATTTATTGATAGTTGTCAGGTTTTTGATCGGATATTCCAGTATGTACGGAGATCCGATGATCATAGGTAGTCCGCATGATTTTGTTCTTAATAAATTGCCAAGCTCTTTGATAATTTGTTCAATTTCATTAGTGATATTCAGGGGAATTACACAACCAGGCAATCCCATATGTTTAACATCCCAAAATCAAAATCCAGATTTGTGGATAGACTACCACTTTTTCAGTTCCAATCCATATGGAATAAATGGCACACTCAAATAAATACTGGCACAACTCGTAGTCTGATGAAAAAACATATGAAGACTACCCATTTGGGTAAATATTTGGCACAAGTTCATTGTGATAACCCTCGTTGTTCCGAATACAATACGATTACGAACCATTAGTGCGTTTTTTATATTCACACTTCAATTTTCTTGTAGTGAATATTTACGTCGGGTTCACTAATGGTCGTGTTCCTCGTCCCGTTTGGTAATTTGCTCCCCTCTTCTCCGTGTCGGGTGGTACACAGGTCCTGGGCGCTCATGCTTTTGTTCTCACATGCTCAGCTCTCACTGCTTACAAAGTTTTTCATTTATTTCTACTTGAGGGTAACAGGAAGACAACCCTATGGTTATGTTACTCCCCTCACCTCCACCGTCATGTCACTGTATGTATTTAATATCTCTTCATCTTTGAAAATGTTACTTGTGTGGTTGTGAGAAATAAATATCTACATCTACATCCGCTAATCATTGCATTTTTCATGCAGTTCTCCGTTAATTAACGAACTTCCGTAAGACAAGCCTGCTCCAATCAACTTGAATATTTATAATTATATTCTAAACGCTCTGTTTCATTATTATCAACTGTGACACGCGGGTTCTCATTGGCACAATATGATCAAATATATCATGATTACTCATCGGTCTCCAGGTAAAAATTCACAAGCGCCAAATTGTTTTTTTCATTTTGTCATTCAAAGATGGTCATAATGCACACGATATTCATATATAATACATATTTCACACATGCAATATAATTGACACATGCAATAATAAATGAAAATACTTACAATATTAATAAACTAAGAACAGTTACTGCACTTTCCTTTGGTTTTACCGCGTAGAGTTTACCACGCAATGCCACGATGAGCGCAGTATCTGCTCTGTGACCTTGGAACTTACCTTGAAGGTCAAACAAACATAGCGGCCATGAAACACAATATTTTTTTCCACATTACATACATATCACTTAACAGTACCTTCCATACGTTTGTCATGGCAGGAAAGAAACATAAAAACGTGTTTTTCCAAAAAGGATGATTTTGCAGATACTGCAGTTTTGCTTGGGACGGCAGTACATATATCGTATGACGTCATTGATACTCACATGAAAGGAGGAAGCGTCTCCTGTTCATATTCCTTCAAGAATTTGTCCTCTTTGGTCAGTGTTGCCACAGTTCGAATGTTCTCGATCGCTTCTATCGCGATCTGGAGAAATTCAGATTGGTGGTCAAAATAAACTTCTTAATATGCAGCATTACCATGATAACAGCGTTCACTCGTTCGTATCGCACAAACAAGTAGATATCCATTAACTTTCATTTTCTGCACATCAAAAGCAACTTACATAAAACAAAGAATGAGACCATTAGTCTATATCGTTTGCTTGTACCTTGCCGGCTCGCTCGAGCGCGAGCTTGTTGCTGACTTGGTTGCCCGACATGACCTTCATTTGTACGAAGCCGGAGCCCAGCAGAAAGGGCGAGAAGCCGATGATAAGCAGGGTCAGTTCCCAGCTGTAGATGAAGCCAATGACGATCCCAGCGCCGATACTCGCTATGGACTGACAGAACATCCCCAGGCGTACGCCAGTAGCCTATACATGTAGGTTGGTAAAATGAAGGTGACGTATGTATGTATATACTGGGTAATTATGTGTGTAGCTTATCTTCTACTCATGGTCGTAATAATTGTCAAGGTACGTCACTCGACTACTCCCAGCTGGATAATTTACAGATTTTATATATCTAATGCATCAGTCTTGAGTGATGAATATAGGGGCATATATTGTATTGTGTTAGTTAATGAAGTAACCAGGTTACCCCTTGCACAGCGGATGCGTCTGTAGCAAGCCTCGTACACAGAGCTCCTACGTTGTTGGAGTGGTCATCAAAGAACGCCATGTCCTGAAACACAGATATGTATTGTTATTCTGACACTTAAATATGGCCTGATGAATGATCTAAAATAACTTAGCTAGTTGCAATAAGTTATTTCACCTGTTTCAGTACGGTTTGGAAAGATAACTGTCGGAGCCGCATCGTCAGAAACTCCCCAGACCGGGAAAACAAACTATTCTGTAAAATATTAGATGATACAAAACAATACATTCCCATACAATGCGTTGACACTTGATCGGTCAATACTCTGTGTGGATAGACCAATAACCTACCATGCCCAGCATGCCGAGACCTGCCCCCAAACCAATGACCGCGAACATCCCTGACCAGAGGTTGATCTTCTCTTGCACATCATCGTCCGAGAAAAACTGCACAAAAAACGAGTTAGACTTACGAAAAAATAGATGCTTACTTTAGTTATACTGGAAAACTGATGCTCAAACGTATAAGGTAAATTAGTGTCTATTCGTTCTTAGATATTACCATGTACATGTATGAACATTCCAAAACACAAGTTTCTATTAAGGAATATGTTTTGTCTATAATATTTAGCAGTGTATCCTTACCCCTAGAATGGTGGCGAAGACGATGGCGAACATGGGCTGTACACAGCCGACAGCTGTGGCACAGATACAGCCGCCAAGGATCAGACCCCACTCTGGGGCATTCATCCTCATCACCCTCTTCATCTGTGGGTCAGGCAGCTCCTCCTCAGCCTATAAAACGGGACGGAGAAGGGTATTCTTCTGTATGTATGGAGTATGGTCCACAATAAAACAGATCAAGTGTAGCCTATATTACATATCTTTGAAAGTGCAATTTAAATTTTATATGATGAATAAAACTGTAAAGTATTTCAATCAGATTTTCAATATTCCTCAAGGTACGTGAGATATTTAAGATGTATGTATCGATATTAATCCTGCCACCTCAACCTACAAAACCTCCGGAACTCAACCACCTTGTATAAAAATATTGTAAAGTTTGAGTGATTCACCAGAAAACCTCAATGCACTGATGATCATCAACAATCGCCGGAATTTGAGTACGACTGTAAGCACAAATTGCCTTAAAACAAACCACCACGGAAATTTAAGAAATTATTACATAGGACAAAGAGATGACATTAAACATCAACACTCCCCCTTCGAGCGGTCAAGCATGTAAGTTCCACAACAATTTAGTCATAAAATTATATTGCAATCTGTTACGATGTATCCCATATACTTGTGCATGCCTCGTTTCAGGGATGCCTGTTGGTATTTCGACGAGATGAACATCTGAATAACATGTATCATACTGTAATTTAAGTATATTTCCTTTTTTGACTATAATATTTTCTTACACGTATTATCACACAGCGGAGGTATATTACACCAACTCTAATCTGAAAATGAGACAGACAGGAATACTTAGTATTCACTTCTGTGTAATATGTGCCCTAGTTATGATGTCAGAGGGAAGCACATTGTGATGTGTAGTGAAAGTGGATTGCCAATTTCTTTGACATCTTAAAGGGTCAAACATTACAGTTCGACTGAATGGAATAACTCGACTGTTGAAATCCAAATCTGAAAGGAATACATTCCTCTGTTAACATGCCCACAATTATCAGAGCTCTGACCATTGCTCTATGCAACAAATATACATCAATCTACGCAACATACCTCCTCACCTGAACCACCTTGTACAGAATATTGGCACACAGATGATTGACAACCACCGAGCTTTTTTTACGATTGTAAGAACACTTTTCCTTCAACACACACCACCACAGAAAAAGCAATTATTCATATTGAGCAATACATGTGTGTAAAGCATATTATACAGGGTGTCCCATAAAAAAGGGTCACGTAGAAAAGTGGGTATCTTGACCACTTCATGCCCATTGACTTTATGTTTTTTTTTTTAACACTCTGAGAGGAAAAAATGTGTAAAATGCTAAAACGGGCATACTTATGTCCAAACAGGACCAGTTTGGTGTAAACTGTTACCATAGCAACCCTGTCTATCGAATAGCATGGATCCACAACTATATTAATTTTATCAAAATATCCCTCACGTCTGGGTGGGTCCTAGGCAAAACAGAGACTGTGTAAATGTTCCTTAAACATACTCTGAGAAGCAGTAAAGCTAAGAGCCAATGTAACAGCTTATTGACTCATATCACTGGGTATATTCTAAACCATCGTAATTTTCTGGGTCATGGTTGAGCAGATTGGAATTGTCTTACCTAAAAACGGTCATATTGTTATTTCTGCAAAAATCCCTGTATGTGCGATTTTACAATTTAAAATACAATTTTCAAAAGCAATTTCACTTGTATTGGTACTAGTAAAGCATATGCTATTCAAATCGAATGCAAGCATGAGAAAAATCTTGATAGTTATGAAAATAATGTCAATAAGCTACGTGACCCTTCATTTTGGGACACCCTGGTATGTGTTTCCCACACGATGAACAGATGACATCAACATTACCTCATCTTCCTTCAAGCGACCAGACATGAAAGTTACAAGACAATATAAGTTATAACATTAATTCAGCTGATGGTATTTTTGGAAGATTTATATTTCAACAATCAAAGGATTCCACAGGATGAACTGATGACAAAACATCGATATTGAACACAGCATTACCTCCTCCTCCTCCTTCGAGCGATCAGACATGAAAGTTACAAGAAAATATCAGCTATACCAAAATTTGTGTAACGTTTTTTTTTCCAGGAATATTTATTACTAAATAGCAAGCTGCGTACTGTAGTTTTTGCTTAGATCATTGGTGGTGATCTATCATTTTTCGTACAGCTACTGGTACTATGATGTAGCTGTATCATACTGTTCTTTCGAATGCTTCATTACTGTCCCCTACAAATTCTGGCACAATTACGTGTATGGTACTGTAAAGCTGTCTGAACGTCTCTGAAACCTCTAAATACCAACAGCAAGAACCCACCTCTCCCTTGACGGAGGTCATCCTCTGCAGGTCGCTGCCAGCTGACATGGTCGACATGCCGCGCTTGAGTTTGTAGCTCGTCCGGACAGATACCCCGCGGTCCAAGTCAGGCTTCTTCGGCAGACCTGAATAAAGGTAAAGGGGAATTCACTATTTCCGCAAGTGGTATACAATGAATTTTCTATAACAGTACATTGTATTTCTAATTAGAATGTGTAATTTCAATGATTTGTTGAGAATTGTCAGAGAGTTACCGTCATCAATCTCTTCTCCGTCAACCTCCTAAAAATATCACACGTAACGCATTACTATACATTGATATATAGCTAGACATTTGTTCGAACGTCAAAACCTAGAATAATCACCTTGATTGAGATTTGAATACAATATAAAAGTTGTGATTTTGATGGACAAGGATTACAGTGATATGTGGAGTTTTGCAGTAGGGAATACGCAAATAAACTATTTTATATCACATGTATTGAAGAAAAATAGGGGAATACTGGTAACAATGTAGGACAGAAACATTTATTAAATCGAATGTATTTCCAAAAGGTAAAGAGCGTTGTATTTCAGATTTTCACAGAAAAACAATGATCACATATGCGTATAACAAAAGGGTCACTAATGTATCATCACCAACCACCTTTCCTTATTATTATATACTCACAAAATGAGATTGCTGAAGATACAAGATTATCGCACGTGTGTCTATTAGTAACAACGGCAAATAACATGAAAGTATACACGTCAGTAATAAATACTGGGTAATCTAACATTATTGAAACTAATAATACATGCTTTGTGTTTATGGAAATGCTGTAATTTCATTGGTGATAAATATATGATGGTAATTACCTGGTTCATGACCAGCTCGTGGTAGAGTCCCTTCCTACTCATGAGCTCCTCGTGGGTTCCCTGTTCCACTGCTTTGCCGTCCTTCACACCCACGATCACGTCAGCTGTTCTGATGGTCGACAGACGGTGGGCGATCACCAGAGTAGTGCGGCCCATACGTGCCTGAATCCAAGTGGAACTTTTCACTATGGACTGCATATGACATGTGTATACGACCATACACTTTGGATAGAAATTACAACCTAACGATCTTGTTGAAATTCCAAATTCAACAATGAATGCTGTTTCCCAAATTGATTCATTAACTGAAAAAATACGATTAAGAAATGTGTGAATGGTGAAT
Organism: Terebella lapidaria; assembly: GCA_949152475.1. Classification (NCBI taxonomy): domain Eukaryota; kingdom Metazoa; phylum Annelida; class Polychaeta; order Terebellida; family Terebellidae; genus Terebella; species Terebella lapidaria. The sequence goes on along the minus strand of OX424558.1, from coordinate 21,761,893 downwards.
ACTTTTCAACAAGAAAGGAACATACGGTATCAAGGGCGGCCTGTACTGTAGCTTCACTCTCTGTGTCCAGAGCTGACGTCGCCTCGTCCAGTAACAAGATCTTGGGGTTCCTGACCAGAGCTCGGGCGATGGCGATCCTCTGTTTCTGGCCTCCAGACAGCTGGGCTCCCCGCTCTCCCACCAGGGTGTCGTATTTCTGCAGAAACAGAATAGTCTCACAAATTTTTGTATTGGGGCACCAGCAATAAATTTAGGCACTCCTTGTGCCCATTTCAGAGGGATAATCAGATACGATTTTAGATTGACTATTAAAACCGTTATGAAGTTCTGTGGCTCTAGGCCTAGGGTTTCACTGACTCTGACTAGCTCGAGTCCATACCTTGGGTAGTTTTGAGATGAACTCGTGAGCATTTGCTTCCTTGCAAGCCTGGATAACATCCTCGGTACTAGCTCCCTCCTGTCCGTACTTTATATTTTCTTCAATGGTGGTGGCGAATAAAACAGGTTCCTGGCTCACTACACCAATCTTCTGCCGCAACCACTTCACGTTAAACTCTCGGATGTCAATACCATCCATTGTCACCTGTTGAGAAGAAAAGCTATCGCGTAATAATAAACTGATAATAAAAGGTAAACTGATATAATATACTCATATATTGTTTGACGCACCCCAACACCCCCCCCCCCCCCCTGATCCATTATTTTATTGATTTACGTAAAATCAACAAGGACCCACCACTTGAATTCATGCAAATGCGCATCGATAAGTACATAAGGTGTACCTCGCCAATTTCAGGGTCGTAGAACCTCTGTAGCAGCTGTACTGTTGTGGACTTGCCACAGCCGCTAGAGCCGACTAGAGCCACTGTCTGGCCTACATTGATGCGCAGGGAGAGACCTTGGAGAACCTTTCAATGGACAGATATATTGAGAAATATTGAGAAAGTATACACGTTTTTTCCTGTCTTACACTCATGAAAGACAAAATCCTGAGTATTACACTAGAGGAGATCCAACTAGCGATTTCTTCAATATTATCAAATTATCAAATTAAACTGGTGAGGTTACATGGTGCTCTAGCCGAAGGTGAGTAAATGCATTTTTATTCAGAAATCGAACAGGTACCTTGACATCAGGGCGAGACGGATAGTTAAAATGTATGTTTCTGAATTCCATGTTTCCAACAATGTTTTCTGGGGTACTGCCAGCGGGAGAACTGCTGTCTATCGACGGTTTCTGATAAAATAAATAAATAAATACCAGGTAAAAATAAATAAATAAACAAGTTCAAAAAAATAAATAAACAATTAAATAATCTATTTGTAGATCAATGTGTTAATTTGATAAAGTAAATGCAAAAATAGTAAATATTTATTTCTGTCAAAGGATGTAATACATAGCAGGTTATATTAATGTCATGACAAAGTGCCTTGTGGTCGGTAGATACATATTTTGCTGAATCACGTGCTCAAGAATGAAGTGGCCAGAAAAGTTAATTTGGACACGTGTTTTATCTGCATTTTAAGGTACACTGAAATTTTGTCACCTTTAACTGGAATTTGTTCAATGTTACACATACTGACCCCATGTGTTGTTTGGAGAAGATAAAAAACGGACCTCCTATGATCATTATATAAGTGTGACTCGGTGCATGTATTATGACGTAGAGATAAGCAGAGTACTTATGGGGCATAGTTTACTGGCCACAAGCTCTTGATATTTTGTGACACTTGTAAACTAATAAAACCTGTCTGAAATTTGGTGTTATTTGGTAACACAGTGGACTCCATTACGTTTTCTATGATTGCGTAAATGACGTGTGCCGCACCGCGTGCCTGGGCGAAGTCCTGCAGGTTTGGAGCTGCTGTACCAATGGAGAATGTACCAATCAGCACACTGAAAAACACCTGTAATTTCAAAATATACGTATTAGTATAATGTATATTAAACGATCAATGAATTTAAAATATAGCCTTTACAATTCAAAATATGGCCTTTAGAGATGATGAAAAATGAGCAAACAAACTACGACAATGATTTACCACAGTTGTTATCAACCAATGAATTATCTCATGCTTACGGTGAGTAGATCTCCTGGAGAGACCTTTTCCTCAAACACAAGTTTGGAGCCGTACCAGAAGCCCAACGCATAGGCCCCAAACATAATGAAAAATATCAGGCCCATTGTAATTCCCTGGGCCATGCCTTTCTTCACACCAAAGGCTCGAGCATCAAGTAGATTTTGGTCATATCTTAAACAAGAATATGCATGCAGAATGTACTTTTAATCGGATGCTGATCATTGTCATTACAAACAGAAAACGTATAATAGCCTACTCTGACACTGTTTATATCTATCTCTGAGATAAAAAATGGACATCTGCGATATTCTCGTATTACAAGTATAATACAGGTATAAGGTAATCCTCATTTCGTCACCTCTTGCATTCTTTAGCCTCTCCCCCGAAAGCCATGACCGTTCTGATGCCACCGAAGACTTCTTCGGCCACGGCTCCAGCCTTGGCATAGGACAGCAGCTCCTTGCTCGTCATCGAGGCTCCCACCTGTTCCAGATGGCAAAAAACATGGTATTTCTGAAGCAGGCATATAGTTGCATATAATACATGTATTGGCTTTTACACACTACTGCTATTTTTCTAGCAAATGGACTCATATATAATCGATGGCCGCACCTTGCCCATAGCCATGCCACTGAGCACTAGGAGAGGGCTGACTGACAGGATGACAAGTGTCAGCTCCCAGCTATAGACGAACCCAATGATGATACCAGCCACAAATGTGGCTGTATACTGGAAGAACAGCCCCAGTTTCTCACCGATTCCACCTTCTATTTTCATAACATCACTGTAAAAGGACAACAAATTACGAGCCGTTTCATGAAAAAGAAAACACTTTTTTAATCCAAAGCTGAAAAATATCATTGTGTTCGATATGGTTTTGCAAATAAGACATGAGTCAAGTCCTAATGGCTGATATAGGTTATACGCTACTCACTCTGTCATCCTGTTATTGAGTTCTCCGACCTCATGAGTATCAAACCAGCCAATCTCCTGCTTCATGATGGACTGGAACAGCAAGAGTCGTATCCTCTGGCTCTGGTTGAAGGCGGCAGTCTGCCAACAAACCACCTGGGCGTACCCCACCACTTGCACACAGCACCCGATAACTGTGAGGGTTGTGCAACACATCAGTTATGTCATATATATTTTTGCTCAATATATATGGTGCATATAACATATCAACACACATATAAAACAATGATATGATGAAATACAAATAATAAGACATGACATCTCGAAACCATGCACACAACAACTAATACAGATTTCAAGCCATTAAATGGACATTGTAACTGCTTGATGAATATTGAATATACATTTCAAGACTCGCAAAAATCGTATTTCTGCCTGATGTGTATTCTAGTCCCGTGTAGATGCTCATCAGATTATTCTTGCAATGAACATGCATTTCGGCATATATAGGTACATGGTGTATATGGATGACGTTGTAATTTACTTACTGACAAAGTATATAGAATACTCTGTAACTTGGTCGAGAAGACCTTGCACAGGTTCTGCGGGGTTGGTTAGATTCTGGGCCATCTCGCATCCTGGGGGTTGTCCCAACTCCTGGCACACCCAACTGAGTGTAGCATGCATTGAACATCATAATTTGATTCATACGAAATTCAAGAGACTGAAGTCAAATGAATTTCATTAGTTCGAATAACTGACTATCACATCAACCTATAACAGTAAGCTTGATACTTTTATGCAGGATAAGAAGGAAGCATAATATATTATATTTTGCTGTTTGAACGTGCGGAGAGTGTCTGTGAGGTATTTTGGTTGCAATGACAAACTCACAAAATCCGTGCAGGTTCTTGTAATAGGTAGTCTGTGGTGAGGTTGCCACACCAGTTGTAGCCGGCACTCAAGCAAGCTTGCGTCCAGTTGGCGATGTAAGTGTTGATGTGGTCCTCCAAGGCTCCACTGTTGATGAACGAGTCCGTCATATCACCGAAGATGATGACAGTGATTGGCATGGCCGCTCCATGGGCACAGGCGAATAGGATTCCCAGAATAATGAGCACTCGTTCTCCACCATTCGAGTACCTGAACTGTAGACGTGACAACAGATTTTGTACCTTCACTGACTAGTTACTCTGCATAGACGTAACAAATTGCCAGTAAAAAACAATGATATTTTTTGGCATTGATATGAAATAGACATTTGTGAAGAGGGCATATTCTTCTGAAATATTGTAGATATCATCACAAGAATGGTTGATTATTGTCGGAAACCAAGCTGAGAAATATACACTCTGCTAAAATAAATTTTTTCTCAGCAAAACATGATCGTTCTAGATATGGTGTCAATGTGTGAAAACGATGAAGCATTTACACATAGCTGAAGGACATACACGTATATGTATACACATATGATCAACAACAACTTTACTCATCATTAAGAAAGCAGATAAAGATATTGATCAAGGTGACCATACCAAGAAGCTTTGGAGAAGGTTCTCCAATGTTGAACAACAAAAGGGTTGGCGGACTTTGTGCACTTTATGATATGTTGTTCACACTAAATAGGTTTGATAGGGAGACACCGGTGTAATACAGCTTTACACCTGGACAAGTGATGATTGTGATACGTAGCAATCAGTTCCTCTGTGCAATTCCAAAGTTGTTCCTGATTTGATATAAGCCATAAAGTATGAAGTATTTAATATTGTGTGTAATATAGAATATAAGTTGAAAATATAAGTTACAGATGTATGAGACACCAGTAGAATTCAAGCATGTTTTAACTAAGTACACTTAAGATATGGAGTATTTTCACATTATGTGCAATATTGAATATAATTTGAAAACACAGATGTATGAGACACTAGTAGAAAATTCAAGCATGTTTTAACTAAGTACACTTAAGATATGGAGTATTTTCATATTATGTGCAATATAGAATATAATTTGAAAACACAGATGTATGAGACACTAGTAGAATTCAAGCATGTTTTAACTAAGTACACTTAAGATATGGAGTATTTTCATATTGCGTGCAATATAGAATATAATTTGAAAACACAGATGCACAGGACACCAGTAGGATTCGAGCATGTTTGACTTACGAACAACCCAGAGAAGATAATATTTAACATGAGGATCAGGCCAATGAAAAAACCCTATGATATAGATTTTTTAATAATATTTTAATATGTCCGCATACAAATCACGCACTATCAGAGATTTGTGTACAGAGATGTCGAGTTGATCCTTGGACCATGTGTTCCTACACATGCTCTAGCAAGCACACAATGTCCCCCACATACTAAATCGCAAATGATTGGATATGTATCATCACACTTTAGTTTACCTTGTATGTGATTTACAAATACTTAGTGTCAAAATAGACCAAATAAATTATTGCTGACTGCAATTGTTCATTGATTGGTTTCCATTTATTTTATACATAGCAAACATGAATTTCAATTACGAGAAATATACAACTATACAACTATACTATATACAACTATATAGTTGAAAATATTAGTTGAAATATACAACTATACTATACAACGCTACTTTTTCCAACTATCTAGACCTGAGGTTGGAGATTGATAATGATTCTAACCTGTCAACTAGATTATATGACAAACGTGATGATTTCAATTTTTCCATAGTCAATTTCCCTTTTCTAAGCAGCAACATTCCTATGTCACCGGCATATGGTGTGTTTGTTTCTCAACTTATACGCTATTCCAGAGCTAGTTGCAAATATGAGGACTTTGTCTATCGAAGTGCCCAGCTAGTCTCTAAACTGCTACGACAAGGATATGTTTTACCAAGACTTATCGCTGCGTTTAAGAAATTCTATGGACGTCATCATGATCTGGTTGATAAATACAGCAAATCCATGTCTGCCATGCAACTAGATCTATTTTCATGTTAATTTTGGGGAATTCATGACGGGTGCCACTAGTGGGGCAGGAAATGCTCACTCTTTCCGGAACACCTGATTTCACCTCCTGATGGCCATTTACGGGGGTTCATGAGTTTCCCTGTCATTTTTGTTTTCTCTCACTTCGTATGCCTGATATGACTTTCTGTCCCCGGACTATGAGATTGGATAACGGACCCTGTTTTGTTTGCTCGGAATACTTGATACTGGGTATTGATTCCACGTCTATTACTATAACTGAGTCGGTGTCTTTGCTGGTGGATAATTATTTGTCCCCGCTGGCACCATCAGCTCAGTAAACCTAGTATAGTTAGGTTTAACCTAGTATTTGAAATGACTATGCAGTACAAAGACAACGGAAACAAACTGGTTGACACGGCGCCCAGTATAAAAAGGTGTCAAAAAGCTGTGTCCAAGGGCACGGTCACAGCTTCCTCAGAAGGTGCCCCTAGACTCATCATATCAGATATTATGAAAACATCATACGTAGTCTCTTCTGATCGTTCCCTATGGTACAACAACTCGTGTAATTTTATTAATATTAGAGATTGCAAAATCAAACTTCCAGATATAATGAAAGCAGAGGGTGATGATTGTCAATATAGTATTAATAAATGTAGAGCAAAAAACTGCAAAACTTGTGATATATTAATTACAGCTTCACAGTTCACAAGTTCACTTACCAAACGTACATATACTAGTAAAAGTTATGAAAACATCAATTGCAAGACCAGCAATATCGTATATGGAATTGAATGCACTATATGTGGTCTCGTATATATTGGAGAAACCAAAGGACAGCTTAACAAGAGAGTTAATGGTCATCGTTCCAACATCAATAATAATTCTAATCAACTACTTTATCAACATTTTAATCAGGATGACCATTCTATTTTGTCAATGAAAGTTCGAGTCATAGAAAAAATATACCACCATACTAATAGTCCCTCATTAAGTACACCCACCCGCAGGAAACGAGAAGAACATTGGATACGTGAACTAGGCACAGCTACACCTTATGGCTGTAACGATAATATCAGTTCAGTGGGAAACCTGACAAGCCCAGGATGCAGTTCAGTCAATGTAATGAATTTATTTACATCATTTAAACGTAGGAAACGAAGCCATGGACAACGACATTATAATCGACCATCTATTCATAATATTTCCTTTGATGGTCTACTCGAAATATTGAAACAACCACTTGGACTGCACTATGTTCGCACTAAATTATTTGCCATACCTCATGTTAAACTTAAAGAACTAGAGGACCAATGTCCTACCCACTATATCAGAAATACCAATAGCTATGAATTTCGTCTGTATTCCATTATCATGGATATTGTTTATCATCGGCTTTATAAGCCAACACAGAATTCCGAATACATACCACCCAAACGGTCTTTTCTGAAGATAAAATTTGCCAATAAAGGTATTGATGCAATTAACATCGGTAATATATTACATCATAAGTCTGTTCAGTCCCAGGTACCATCATACTTCACTGACATGGCTGCTCCATCTGTATCCTACTCATATACGAAATCTGTTGCTTCCAAGATTTTCAACTACAAACAAACATTGAATGATTTGGATATTGATGATCTCTTACATAACCCACCCTCCTGCACTTGCATTAACTCTCCGTTCATACACGATCCAGTTGGGCATGTTATTTCAGGCGACCTCAATATAGTGGAGAATGAATCATTGAAAGACATTTTGTCCAAAGGTCCCAAATATAGAGAGCCCACGTCGTTTTCATGGAGATACAATTTTAAGTTAATCATGGATGCAGTTGAGGAGCATGCCAGAAAATGGACAAAGCGAGAAAAGGCAGAAACTGATTCTCTGTCAGAATGGGTCAAACAGATTAGGTCATTGGTAAACAAACGCATCAATGTTTTGTCAAAGTCAGTTAGTACTAAATATAGCTCTGTCTTCAATGATCCCGTGGTTACTAATAGTTTGTTGAAACTTCAAGAAAGGTTCGTCATTGTCCCTGCAGATAAAGCTTCTAATAATGTTGTTTTTGTTTGTAAAGCATACTATATACAGTGCCTGTTTGACGAACTGGGTATTGCCAACAATACTAATCCCAATAGTACATACCAAGCAGTTACCGTGCCCAAACAGGATATCTTATCAAATCATTTGTCTGTATTGCATTCGTTTGGTATTACTACCTCATGTAAAGATTCTAATCTACCGAACTTATATTGGATCCCAAAGTTGCACAAAAATCCACACAAACAAAGATATATTTCAGGTTCAGCATCATGTTCTACCAAAGCCCTTTCTAAAATATTAACTACTATATTGTCTAAAATTAAACAGGGTCTCCAAAAGTACTCTGAAACCATCTATTCTAGAAGTGGTATAAACCAAATGTGGATATTAAAAAATTCCAAATCTTTATTGGAATATCTACATGCGCACACACTTTCAAAAGTAACGTCTATCAAAACATTTGATTTCTCCACTTTGTACACAACTATACCTCATTCTGAACTGAAATCTCAGCTTAAAAAACTAATCAATAATTCATTTTTCTCTAAAAAGGGACAACGTCGGTACCACTATATTGTAGTTAAATATAATACCGCTTATTTTGTTAAAGGCGACTCTGATGCCCCATACAAATATACTGAAATAGATGTGGTAAATATGGTTAATTTTCTGATTGATAATATTTTTGTGGAACTTGGTGGTCGAATATTTCAACAAACTATTGGTATTCCCATGGGTACAAACTGTGCACCATTATTGGCAGACCTGTTTTTATACTCATATGAATCAGATTTTATCCAACATTTACAAAGAGGAGGTTCTAAGAAACTAACATGTAATTTTAATTTCACTTTCCGATACATAGATGATGTATTGTCGCTAAATAATCCCAAGTTTGGTGATTATTTGGATATCATATATCCTAAGGAACTTGAAATTAAGGATACTACAGAATCCGCTACTTTTTCCAACTATCTAGACCTGAGGTTGGAGATTGATAATGATTCTAACCTGTCAACTAGATTATATGACAAACGTGATGATTTCAATTTTTCCATAGTCAATTTCCCTTTTCTAAGCAGCAACATTCCTATGTCACCGGCATATGGTGTGTTTGTTTCTCAACTTATACGCTATTCCAGAGCTAGTTGCAAATATGAGGACTTTGTCTATCGAAGTGCCCAGCTAGTCTCTAAACTGCTACGACAAGGATATGTTTTACCAAGACTTATCGCTGCGTTTAAGAAATTCTATGGACGTCATCATGATCTGGTTGATAAATACAGCAAATCCATGTCTGCCATGCAACTAGATCTATTTTCATGTTAATTTTGGGGAATTCATGACGGGTGCCACTAGTGGGGCAGGAAATGCTCACTCTTTCCGGAACACCTGATTTCACCTCCTGATGGCCATTTACGGGGGTTCATGAGTTTCCCTGTCATTTTTGTTTTCTCTCACTTCGTATGCCTGATATGACTTTCTGTCCCCGGACTATGAGATTGGATAACGGACCCTGTTTTGTTTGCTCGGAATACTTGATACTGGGTATTGATTCCACGTCTAATACATGTATATCCAAGAACAAACGTACATTGTTTATTCAAGACATGGAATTCATCACATTGAAATCTCTATGAATCTGATTTCAATGTGAATCCTGAGAAATAGTACACATATATCCTGTTCAATGGCGAGTTTGTAATAAGTGGCATGTGTAACTAAGCCAAAGTACATAAATTATGTAAATTAGTACTTGATACTAATTGCCACTCACGAGTGGTGTTTGTGTTTTTTGTAAGACATAACAAATCTCAAGCTCATGCTTTAACTGTAAAAGTCTTATAACAAATACTCAACAATTCTAGATTGTTGGCGTATGTCACGATTCAATCAATCAATCAATCAATCAATCAATCAATCAATCGAATGGTTGATCGATTAACTGAAATAACCATACCATACATTACATTTCTCTATTTTTATACTAAAATACTTATGAACACTCACCGTCTCAGCCATTCCAACCATGGGGACCTTCTCTTTTTTCTTGTCTCCGTCACTACTTCCACTTTTGGCAGATTTCACGGACCCTGTCTCAGACATCATGATTTCCCGACTGCTGGCCGCGTCCTTATGTACGCCATTCTTGTCAGCCGGAATGACCTCGTAATCCGGTATGAACTCCGAGCGGGAGTTGGACCGGTAGACGCTCTTGGACGGAGCCGCCGCCCGATGCTGGTCCGGAGACATGTCGTACGAGGCCGGCATCACGGAGTTGTTCTGAGAGGCAAATTGTGGAGTAAATAGTTGGTAATAACTTGACTTGGTATCTAATAATTGTTATTTCAAGACGAGTTCACATTCTGATATGATGAGTAGGTTGAAATATTCGTTTTGCTAATTGTATCTCCTTGGTGAAAACAAACTGCCAAAAGGTACCCATCATGCATGTACATAAAAGTACGTAGTGTCATTATTGATATTATCATATAATATATGTATTATGTAACCTTAGTGTATACTTCAAATTCGTCTATATTATCGTCTATATTATTATACTTCTGGACTACATCTCATATAGTTTGTGTTATGTACTTACTGTCGACATAGTAACAGTCCTATCGAGGAAAAGTATTGAACTTTCTGAAATCTCCTCTATATATCATATACTGGTACGTGATTATGAAGTCATGTAACAGGAATAAACGAATCAGATCCAAAATCCCTAAATTAGGTAATATATATTCATTGTGGATTATATCAGACACGTCATGTTGCACTGTGGCACCTCAGTGGCCAACTCCCCTTACCTATGGTTCAATCAATTGCAGGTATGCGATATCCAGGTACTGTTTTTTTGTCTTTATTGAGCACTATTTGCCAGACCGCCTGGTCCCGCTGCAGAAGGCAGGATCTTAGGAGATCCAAAATTGCATGTCGTGTAGATACCAAGAGTTCTCTATGGTGGTCAAAGGCCGATCACACGACGGTGATAACAACTTGGCCATATAAGGCTATCACAATCAACCGAGTGAATGTGTCACAAGATAAATAAAAAGTTTTAGCAGGCCTATGCCAGAGTACATCAGCACTGTGCGACTGGGCCCCTTATATCAGCGATGGAGGTCCAAACTCCATGCGGCGATAACGATCCCGGATATATATTTCTGGCGATGATGAAATATTCTCTCATCCTCTCGAAGTTTAGCAAAGGTTATGGGGGTACGGCCAAGTTAATAACGCTCTTTCCAGAACGTGTAAGGTGAAATGATGCAAGGAACACTCAAATACACATCACAAACCATCACAAACTATCGCAAATAAGGTTCATTTATCGGCTTAGGAGTTTGAAACTAGAACACCGCCTTGACCCGTGAAATCACCACACATCAGTCAGTAAACATGACACGTGGCCGCTTCAATGATGGGTTGACTCTTAAACATTTTTTTCGAGCTTTTCTACCTCACCATCGGAAGTGTGGAATGAGGTCATAACGATCCCCTGATACTAACACTTGCACTTATTATACTGCTTACCATGCAAGTGAACTTAATCTTATTACAATAGCAGAATTGCATGGTTTTAAAAGTTTAATACAAAAGTTTCCTCATGTCACGAATATTCTTTTTAAAAACTATATTTAAAATATACTCCAGGCGGTCATTTTCAACAGTGTTGAAAGGCATAATACACACATAAACAAGAAAATGCAGCAAACTGCGGGAGGCGACATTAAAGCTCGAGCATGTCATCAGCACCACGACAGCTGAATGTATCTTACACAACGTTACCCTCTCTCCTCCCCCCCCCCCCCCTAAAGAAAAAGAAACCCCAGAAGCTATCATTTCCTCTCCCTACATGATTCCAATTCATTTCCGTATATGAGGATGAAAAACATGGCCTACTTCATTCATATTCCTAATTAGTAAACATTTATTTTAAAATAGATCAATGGAACAGATACGCCTGCTAAAATGATATGGAACCTCATTAAGATATCCCTAAAACATCGGAAACTATGAGGAATATCTGCATCTGATATCATCAGATATAGCCTAACACATGCCTTTACTGGACAAATTAAAAGACCAGTTTAAAATAAAAAGGCTTCGCAACCCAGCACAGAACACCAGCGTAATTGTCATGTGATGAATCACGTCAAATTACGGTAAATGTAGCCGTGGCATTGCAGACGAATCGTTGTGTTTACTTCATAACGCCAAAGATGCCCACACGCAGATGCCCACATGCATGTATGCATGCACGAATTGCTAAACAGAAAATTATGTTCCAAAATACGCGTGACTGTGGTAAAATTTGCTTTGCATTCTGAGAACGTCAATTTCCACCACCTCCGTCATTTTGAGACGTTTTTAGATAATTTGAACATTTTACGTAATTTTCTCAAACCTAACACATCGATTTAGGCCTAATATATCTGTGGAATAGTCAAAGTTCCCCATCAATTCGAGGGATTTTATGTCCAGGACGAAGAAAATCCTCATTTGAAGTAGGTGTCTAAACGTTTACATGCCAAAACGAGCGTCGATAGGTTGGCATGAAACCGCCATAAAAAACGTCAGCACATAGACATGTAGAGGGTTGGGGCGAAGCTTTTCTCTGATCTCTGATCTCTGATTTTCTCTGATTTTCTTTGAGCTTTTCTCTGTTTTCTCTGATCTCAATATTAAGTGAGATATTAGGCATAATGTGTCCCATTATAACGCATAGGAGAATTTAACATGGGAAAGTCCCATTTGGGAAAATGGCCCACTTCGAGCGATTCAAGCGCATCGAAATTTATAGACATTATAGGAGTACATATGAAGAGTGTTATGTATCAAAAAGAAAAAAAAAGTTACTGAACAGATTTTGAGAAAATGGCCGCCAAAGTCCAAAATCAGGCATTTTTCGTCGAAAACGGCCGTCATTTTGAAAAAAAAGCGAAAATAAAAAAGTAAAAATTACCTCCTTCTTGAATTATTTTTAAGTATTTTTGTGCAAAATTTCAGAAAAATTCGCCCGTAAACAAAAAAAAAAAATGTGGACGACGGACGACGGACGACGGACGCAACGCCATGTCAATAGGTTATCGGACCATAGGTCCGGTAACCTAAAAACTGGACCCCTTATCGCTAGAGGTAATTTATCACAGGGCTGAATACTGTAGTGCTATCCACTCAGTGTGCTTCGCGGTATGCAAGGTGTATGGGCAAAAAGTGGAGTTGTGACTTTATATGGTCAAATCACTAGCGATGCACTGCGTTCGGAGAAATAATTAATCAATCAGAAGTCGATTAAGATGAGTACACAAATGTCAAAACAATTGTTGAAACCAGCCTTCTGTTTTCTATGTGTATGATTTTGGTTAACCGACTTCTAATCCATTGTTGAATAATACGAATGTTAGTACTCAGCGTATTTCCAGCGAATTTTTTTGCGTTTTTGTGCTCATTGGTTGTTCAGTTAAATACCAGAGTTTGCGATAACAACACCTTCTCCATGTAATATCTCTCTACATGAACATGCCAGCATGTACCAACAATTGAGTCCTGGAGACAATTGCATTTTGGGGATGGGATTGTGAATGCAAGTTTTGAACCCTGAAGTAAAGTAGAATATGCATTGATATAATAACTGTATATGTGTACATATGTTTAGTTGTCATTTCCCTGGTGTCTGTGCAGTGTGTGTAGGAATGTAGGATATATACATGTACACGATATGACGAGTTTTCTATACATTTTTCTCGAATTGGACTACAAAATCATAACGATTTCTGCAATATAATGGTATGTGCCATTAATTTCATAAAACCGTAAAAGGCCATAAATAGATTAATCAACCAGACAACTAAATCAATTGTAACAAAATTATGCATGTAAATTTTCATGTTCACCTTTTCAAAGCGATTTTAACATACCAATAAAGTATTTCTTCAATGGGGTACCTACGCCAATAGCAAATTCATTGAAGTCTTTCAGTAAAGACCCACGTTGCATTTAATGCCCTCTTTCGGGAAAACCTTCCATGCATAACAAAGTCAGTATGGTTGACAAATTTTAGTCGCCTTACTGGTCCGCACTGACCATGTCCTATGAATATCGATTAAATTTAGTCATGCATGATTAAACTGTGAAAATTGAAATGCCTTTATATGGCAACGTGGGTCTATTTACAGGAAGACACAAACCATTTGTACCTTTCGATAATGTACCCCATTGAGCCTACCAGTTTGTTCTTCGGTGATATTGTTGTAGAAAAGCCATGAAAATAATTCCAATATCTATATAAATGTATAAATTTATTGAAACAAATGAAGGATATATTTCTACATTCACTCAAAATATTACATACACAATTATCATTGCATTATAGTCCCATATTGCAACATTGAATCAACAATTCGGGTTTGCAGTAACAATAATTCCACACAATCGCAGAATTAGAAAACATACACATGTTTGCGATGTAAGCATGATCCAAACATTAAATTATATATCTGTATATCATGCAGTTGATGAACGACATATTTATAGGCTCGGTTAATACACAGGGTGGGCTATTACATGTACGGTAATATCACTGCACTAAACACAACAGGCAATACATCTCCTGAAACGAAGATCGGATGAAAGACAAATATTTTCTGTAACATTTCTATATTGCAATTACCATTTATGCTCATTGCAATACAGTTCAAATGCTCATTGTTCGAATACTCTAATTAATCTTTCTTCAGTTGCGCATTGTTCAGTTTGTAATATCGTCCACGTTTCTGCAGCAGTTCCGAGTGCGTTCCCATTTCCACGGCCTTTCCGTGATGAATGACGACGATGCAGTCAGCGTTCTGTATGGTTGAGAGTCTGTGAGCGATCACTATACAAGTTCTGCCTTCCTGGGCACGGTCCAAGGCGGCTTGCACAACCTGGAAACAGGTACGAACAATGAATGTTAGCTTACTCGACTTGGGCATGAATGCCATGAATATGTTTTACAAGTGAACACAAACCTTTTCACTCTCCGTGTCGAGAGCTGACGTGGCCTCGTCCAGTAACAAGATCTTGGGGTTCCTGACCAGAGCCCGGGCGATGGCCACTCGTTGTTTCTGGCCTCCAGACAGCTGGGCTCCCTTGTCACCCACGTTTGTGTCGTAACCCTGGTTTTGAAAATAAAATACACGGGAATGTAGCGGCATACTTCATTGAAGTACCAAATGATTTGTGCCGAAACTACATTTAGGCTATTATATGATCCATACCGTTGTTGTGTACACAGTTTTCTGGTTGTGTTTAAAATATGTGTACCTGAGGCAGTGACTCTATGAAGCTGTGGATGTTTGCGTTTTTAGCTGCCTGAATGATTTCACTCATGGCCACCTCGCGGCTGTTGTCTCCGTAGGCAATATTCTCCCGGATGCTGCAGTCGAACAGGATCGGTTCCTGTGACACAATACCCATCTGACTTCTCAACCATTGGATGTTCAGGTTTGGGATGTCCTCGCCTTCAACTTTCTGCAATACGAAGTAAGTATCTAAACTCAGATCTTGCATATATCAAAGGCTAGCTCTCAAATCTACTCAACACACAGATACCTCCCATTATTCTAGTGGATCAAGACTCGTACTACTGACCACAGATCCGTAGAGAGGGTCGTAGAACCGCTGCAGCAGCTGCACTGTTGTACTCTTGCCACAGCCACTGGAGCCGACCAGAGCCACTGTCCTGCCCGGGGTCACGTCAAGGTCAAGGCCGCGAAGCACAGGGACATCAGGCCGTGTCGGGTAGTTGAACGACACGTCTCGCATTTTGATGGTACCTTGACAGGATGACTGGGCAAACATGTCATATACCATTGTTAGCTTTATCTGCCCTGGGATGTAATGATCACAAATATAAATGTGTTTATTTGGTTCATACACCTGTATTACGGAAGGATATTCCCTGAATACAGATTAGTGAAACTGCGGACAGTTCCATCTACGTTATGGTAAGTTTTATTTGGAGTGCTAATTAAGGTATCCTGAAAGCCCGTACAGGTTTTCGTCCGCTGGGGTCCGACCCATCAATGGCTGAGGTCCTATCTAGGAGCTGGAAGATCTTAGCGGCCGAGGCTTTGGCTTTACCGTAGTCTGGGGCGAACGAGCTGGCTCTTCCGGCAGATACAGCGCCCAGGACCACAGCCATGAACACCCTGTAACACAGATAGGAAAAGGTCATTACACAATCTTTTCCTTTACCTTGCGATCAGTGAAAAACAACATTAAAGGTTTTGGTTATTTGCTGATCATACACTTGAGTTTATGAATTTGAAGTGACTTGCTATATGTTATGTATATGTATATATGTATCACCTGTACATATCCTCGTAAGCCAACCCTCTATTCTCGACTAGGAACGCTCCAAGACTGAACGCTGCCGACTGAGCCCAGAACATCAACGCCTGAGAAAAGCCGAACGCCAAGGCCTGGATATGAGTCTTCTTTTTGTTGCTCCTGCAAATTAATGTCAATGGATACAATTGATACAACTAGAGTTCTCATCATTCTGAGTCAGATATTGTTCCGTTTCTGAATTGATGAACAATTGGGGTAAAAAAAAAAATCTACAATAGGTTTCCACTCACGCGAATGGTTTCATTGTTTCAGTTGTATATTCTTCAAGGAAAGTGTGTTCTTTGGTCAGTGTAGCTACGGTTCTGATGTTTTCAATGGCTTGTATTGCAACCTGTGATGAACGTCCATGCACCGAATATATACCGAATATATATCAAATAAAGATACAAATTAGTATTTTTGTAACTAATAAGGAAAGTATCACCATGCAGTCTTCATACTTTGCCGGCTGCCTCCAGGGACTTCTTAGTGTTGCTCCTGTTGCCAGACATGATGCGCATCTCGATGAAGCCGGTGGCGAGGAGGAAGGGACCGAAGGCGATGATGAGCAGGGTCAGCTCCCAGCTGTAGACAAAGCCAATTACTAGACCGGCCGCCACCGCGGCTACAGCCTGGCAGAACATCCCCAGCCGAGAACCCGTAGCCTGCATCCAGGAACGTCAAGGTTCGCATTAGTTCAATGATGTATGGAAACATCACTTTAACTCTAATATCCTAATGTCCTGGGTTATATGCTAGTATTTATATGACAATATGCCTGTAACACCAACCCCTTGCACGGCTGAAGCATCTGTGGCCAGACGTGTGCATAACGCTCCAACGTTGTTACTGTGGTCGTCAAAATAGGCCATTTCCTATATATGGACATAACGTTCGTTCAGTGTATGGCATTTAATCCTGGTACGTTATACCATGGAAATACATTCTCTTACTGTCGTTTTAACTGATTTGTCCTACTTACCTGTCTGAGCATGGTCCTAAATGACAACTCCCGAAGTCTCATCGTCAAAGCTTCTCCAGATCGGGAGAAAGATGCATTCTGTAAACGGGTATTGCATTGATTTGCACAATTGACACGATGAATAAGACGACTAGTGAATTTGAAAATGCCCAGAATATGATTATGGCATGCGCGGAGAAAAATTGCACATTATATTTTCCTAGGTGTGAAATAGTTTTTTTGTCAAACTCTCGATATCCACGTCCGCTTACCGTGCCGAACATGCTGAGGCCAGTGATGACTCCGATAACGACGAACATCGCAGAGAAAAAGTTCACTTGGTCCTGGGCCTCGGGTCCACTCTCAGCGAAAAACTGATGATAGATTCACTCATACATTTATTATGATGCGTTTACTCAATCATGTTGGAAAAGAGATCAGAAATGGTCCAAAGAGCCCATGCTGTCAAGAACGAAAAGCCTAAGGTGAGATATTATAAATATCACTTGTATTGTGTTTTGGCGAGTTGCTAAGCACATGATGGCAATATTCCGAATCCATTGTTTCCACATATATTTTTGATGTAAATAAAATACGATTAACGTTCGAAAAGTTTTACTGACTGCGAGGATCTCGCTGAAGACGAGGGCGAAGGCTGGCTGCATACAGCCGGCGACTAGAGCCGAGAAACAACCCAGCAGTATGTATGGCCACTCCGGGGCGTTCATCCGGATCATCCGGGACAGCTCTGGGGCGGGCGGCTTCTCCTCAGCCTGTCAGTCACATAACCATAATGAACAGTCAATATTTTCGTGTGCACTTTACATGCTCATTTCACGCAAAAAAGGCGAATGAGTTTCGTATTGGATCCCCGGATATGCTGCAGATGAGAAGTCTGAATTGGGATTGTGCATGGAATTGACCTGAAGTATTCATCTATATCGTTGTAGTCTATCTAAATTGAATACAATTTATTTATGGACGACACCACTGACTGTCACTGTTAGAGTTAAGGTGCACGTTCTAATGACATTTGGTATCGTTAACTTACGATCCTACATATCTGAGACGCACCTCAACTTTGCCCTCTGCTCCTAGGTACTGCGTGTCCCCGGCTGACATATTGGACATGCCCCGCTCCCGCTTGAAGTGGTCACTAGACCGCACGGAGATACCGCGGTCCAAGTCAGGCTTCAGGGGTAGGTCTAGGCGGAGAGCAACGTGACGGCATCAACATACATTAAAAGAAAATACTTTATAGGAGGTCAAAGTGGCAACATAGTAGTTAGTCCATTGATGTGGCAATAGTTATCAGGTCAATAAGACAACGAATCGTCTAGAGGTAGGCCAATATGGCAGTTAACGTAGGTCATAAAGGCATGAAAGCTAGGCCAATGAGGCAAGAACTGCAGGTTATTTCGACATTTACAAATTTTCCAAGCATTATCCAGAGGAAGAACCGACCTTGACCATCGTTCACGTCATCATCATCCTGTAAATAAATAAGTGGTATGTTGTAGGTGACTTCTACATTTATTCGTGTGACAGTACATCTACATTTCTAAATATTTTTTTTAGAATTGTTAGGAAATTGTACCTGACTTAATCGAATGGAATTCTGCTTTTTATGTAAATTGAGCCATATTTCAGCCATACACACGTAAATGTGATCTCAATTTATGAATTTTTCAGTAGACAAAAATTGTTAATCGTGACAAATGTACACACAGAATGGGCGTGCGCAAATGTCACAAAAAATGTTTTTGTAATAACTCACGTGTCTTTTAATAGGTGATTGCCATTTCATCGCGTACATTGTTGTAAGCGATAATAACAGTATCCATTGAAACATTTTTAGGAAAGCCGAGGGTAATATTCATATCGAGAAAAATACTGATATTAGTGTTGTGAAATGTGTGTGAATGCAGTTATAATATATCTATGTGTACAAAAAAATAATTCTAAACGATTTATGATAAAAGCGCATAAATTCGAAATTTCATAATTCTATAGTCGCAACAATTTCGTACAGAGGCGACCCAGTAAGTACCAACTATTCGTCTATATACATGAAAATACATTAATGAATAATTTCAAGATCATTATCATTATTCAAGATCATCATGAGCGGAACGATGGCGTATATATGTCACAGATGTATAAACTGTGTTACCATTTTCAAGCGATTATTCATCATGGACATTTTTGAATAAATGAGTGATGGAATCATGAATCATGATCGATAGGCCTGATAACAATCACAGAGGCAACAGATACGAACCAATAGGAATAATATTGATGGACACTTGATTTTATTCAGGTCTAATCAATTCTGTCAACCAATCATAATGCTATGATATCGAAATCAAGATGCTCTATATGTATACCACGGTAATCGTATTGTAAATGTGATTGGAAATTATTATTCTTTTCGTTATGAGAGACATTCTGCAACTTCATTACGCCTTACGGTATACTCACGAAATGAGCTTGCTGTAGGATGAACAATGGAATATATGCAATGTCGTTGTAGAATATAATCAAAAATCAGGAAGGTAAGACATCACAGCGAGAATATGAAAGCGCAAATTACCTGGTTCATCACGAGTTCATGATAGAGCCCCTTCTGTGTCATGAGTTCGTCGTGAGATCCTTGTTCTACAACTCGCCCGTCCTTGACCCCAATGATGACGTCAGCAGTCCTGATGGTGGACAGGCGATGTGCGATCACCAGAGTCGTACGCCCCATGCGTGCCTGCACGTCGTTAAAGGAATTTTAAAAATGATCCACTACTTTCGAGTACATACGAGATGTTATATAGATCTAGCAGAGTCTGTTAAAAGCTGAAGCTAGTGACCTTGTCAAGAGCGGACTGTACTGTGGCTTCACTCTCCGTGTCGAGAGCTGATGTCGCCTCGTCCAGTAACAAGATCTTGGGGTTCCTGACCAGAGCTCGGGCGATGGCGATCCTCTGTTTCTGTCCTCCAGACAGCTGGGCTCCCCGCTCTCCAACCAGGGTGTCGTATTTCTGGAGAAACAGACATAAATACATAGGCCTACTGGTATTGATAAAATAAAAAATTATGTATCATCGTTTTATGGTCAGACAATCATAACGTTCATGGCACGATCACAAAACTGGATTCTCAATTGTCACCATGTCTGTGCCTTCTGTTTGAAAATCAGGATCAGCAATAGGAAACCTTAGGAAGCTTGGTTATGAAGTCATGAGCGTTGGCCTCCTTGCACGCCTTGATGATGTCGTTGGCGTTGACGCCCTCCTGGCCGTACCTGATGTTCTCGGCTATGGTCGTCCCGAACAGGACGGGCTCTTGACTCACCACACCGATCTGCTGCCGCAGCCACTTCACATTGTACTCGCGTATGTCCGTACCATCCATGGTGACCTTGGTGTGGAGACAGTGGAAAATATAGTTATTGGGGAGTAAAGTGTGGAAAACTATATCATACAGATATCATACAGACATTCAAGTTCTATATATGCGTTTTTCAGACATATAAAGGTGTGTATTGCATTAGTATCGTTCAGGTGCGTATTGCAAAAAGTATTGCCCAGTAATATCACACAGAGGTATTCAATACTTGTGCTGTCGTACCACGCCGGATTTAGGGTCGTAGAACCTCTGTAGCAGTTGTACTGTTGTGGACTTGCCACAGCCGCTAGAGCCGACCAGAGCCACTGTCTGCCCCACTCGTACCTCCAGGGACAGGCCTTGCAGTACCTTTCAGGTCCGGAAAATAATAGATGCAATTCGAACTATGTATGGACGTGTCCAGTAGTACTACGTGCAATCATACTGCGGTAGGACGCGGTTTCATATCGACATAACTGCCCGAGGATCACAAATCGTACAGGGATCAATTCTACAGGTCATTTGGCATGTGCACATTAATATATAGAAAAGGTACCACACAATACCTTCACGTCTGGTCTGGAAGGATAGTTGAAATGCACGTCTCTAAACACGACATTCCCAGTTATGTTGCCGCTCTTTCTTCCTTCCGTAGAACTGCTATCAATCTTGGATTTCTAAAAGACGATCGATGAACATATGATATGGCACATATGAATACCTATTCATTAAAGTCAACAAAATGGTGTTGATCCACATGCTACATCTTTCATTCAATGCTGACCACGAAAGTCCAGTCGGATATTGTCTCTGTACTCGGATATTGAGTGTTTATTACCAATTAATGCTCCGACAATTGTTATATTAACCTGTTCAATGACAGCAAACACTGCGTGAGCGGCGCCCCTCGCCCCGGCAAAGTCCTGTATGTGAGGTGTAGCGTTCCCAATGGAAAACGTCCCCATCAAAACACAGAAAAACACCTGTCCTCGAGGGTAATATAGAAAACCTACTACAAAAATATGAATTGGGTTATGAACATTGTTTTATATAAAGACACGCTACACGCTCGTCTCCAAGTCCACAAACGTCATAGTAGCACAACGCACAAAATCAGGTTGTTTGTCACCAAGTTCACAAATGCCTTAGTGGTAATCTTAGTGTGTGGTTTATAGAAGGTACATTTAATCCAAATACAAACCGTGATGAGGTTTCCAGGCGAGATTTCCTCATCAAACACTAGAGTCGAACCGTACCAGAAGCCGAGGGAGTAGGCCCCGAACATGACGAACATGATGAGGCCCACCACTATGCCCTGGGTCACACCCTTCTTCGTGCCCACCCGCCTCGCCTCGTTCAGGTTCACGTTGTACCTGGGAAGCAGAAAGCATCGAATTCAAAGTTCAATGATGTAGAACATATCAACATCCTCTAACTTTCCTCGCCAACAACCGAATTACGATAGTTTTTTTTGGTCATCAACAAAACGAACGAACCAAGGTATCATAATCTAGGGATGATGGATCTGTTGCGTGTAACATTCTTATTATCTTTACTATGTTCAGCCGAGATGTAGGTATCTATAAGTGTAACATTCCATAGAATTTGGAGGTCACCTGCTGGATTCCCTGTCCTCCCCGCCGAAGGCCATGACGGTCCTGATGGCGCCCAGGACCTCCTCAGCCACAGCCCCGGCCTTGGCATAGGCCGCCAACTCCTTGCTCATCATCGACGACCCGATCTACAGTGGGGATGGGCGGGAGAAGGGGAATGGGAAGGGGGCAAGGGATGTGATTATTAATAGAACAAACCTTCCAAATATTACCTAGAATGACGTTGAATGATTTGTACTAAAATCCGAGAATAATCACCCATATTTCACGACGGTACGGTGCTTCAAACACACATTTAAAAATATGCAGAAATACCTTCCCCATGGCCATGCCACTGATGATGATGAGAGGACTAGCCGACAAAATGACCAGCGTCAACTTCCAGCTGTACACGAAACCTATGATGATTCCCGTCACAAACGTCGACACCTCGTCGAAGAACAAACCCAGCTTGTCTCCAATCCCTGCCTCTAGCTTTAACACATCGCTGTATTGTGTAAGAGGGATTCACAAATACAATGTATTTGATACTCTACTGGAAGAGAAGGTAACCATAAACCGACCTAAATACGGTCTTCGTACTTATTGGCTACTGAACTCAGGTGGAACGGAAATGGATAAATACGACTTAAGCAAATTCACAAGGCATCCAGCATAGTGGGTGCCATCCAAGAATGTCTGCAGACAGTTGTGGAAAGTAGCGTTACTCACTCTGTCATCCTGGTGTTGAGTTCTCCGACCTCGTGCGTGTCAAACCAGCCGATCTCCTGCCGGAGGATGGACTGGAAGAGTTGGACCCTGACCCTCTGGGCCTGGTTGAGTGCCGAGGTCTGCCAGCACATCACCTGACTGTACCCCAGTACCAACGCCGCACAGGCTATCACTGTAAAGGGTGATTCAAAAGTCCTCGTCTTGAAAGAATCTTGAAGACTTCTTTGGATGCTATCCCCAATTACCCTTTACCAGAGGTTTACTTGAATTTTGAAACAATGGTTATAATGAAAAACAAAACTACAACCAACGAGACTGGTATGCTGAGATTGGGGTTACGACAAATGTCAGCACTGGCCACTCCTCCAGTCACCATCCGATATGTGTTGACATTGGCATATATTGACAGTGTATCCATGTAATTCTGGAATTCAGCGTACCAGCAATGATGACGGCGTACTCGGAGATCTGATCCACAAGACCCTCCACCGGGGTGTTGGGATCTGTCCCGTTGATGATTCCACAACCGGGAGGGTACCAGAGGCCGACACATAGCTTACTGCAATGTTTATTATTATAGATTTCACTCTCGGTTATTTGTCAAGCGGGAAATATCATATGCATATCGAAACTGAAGTGATGACTGCAGATCATGTGTATTCAGGCTGTAGGGCTGTATTCAATGAAATACATGTAGTTGTTTTTTTCTTTAGAAGAACACTCAAACTGTCCATGTTATGGTACTACCTACAAGAGGCTATCAGGATTTCCCTCGAGGAACTCCACTGTTATATTCTCACACTGGTTGCCCGGTATGGAGCTGGTCATGTTCTGACACGTCTCGTTCCATAGCGGGACGTACTCGGTCAGGTGGTCCTCAAATGCTCCGTCATCAATGAAGGTATCCGCCATGTTACCAAAGAGTATGATGACCACCGGTCGGATTGCCCCATGAGCCAAGGCAAACAACACACCGAGGAATATCAGGAACCGCTCTTGGGTGTTTGCGTATCTGAACTGGAAAGTCAAAGGGAATTAGTGCCAAGGCGCAAAATAAAATGCATTCAGATATGGCTATCTTCGGCAGATTGTACAGTGGTCTTCTTGATCTATGGTCGCTACATTCGAAACCAAATCAGCAACTGAACAGTTTCACAGCAATGATTGTAGAATTTCAACACTGAACGCGTCAACTTTATATATAAATGATATTTTTATGATATCATATGATACAAAATGTGGACGTTGCACGGAGTGAAATCGATTCCTTTGCTCTGTGGATTAGTGATTATGTCAACTCATTGCCAAAAATGTTACACTCACGACTTCGCCGACTCCGACCATGGGCGGTTTCTCTGTCTTTTTCCCTTTCTTTTTGCCGCCTTTACTACTGATGGAAGTGACGTCAGACCCTCCGCCATATTTTTCTTCCACGTGACTATTTTGTACTACATCAATAGATCCATTCGCGCCATCATCAATAAAACCTGGATTGGCATGTACCCCATCGTCTATGCTGTTCTTGTAGATTGGGTTCTTGGCGAAGTCTTGTTTGCCTTTACCAGTTAAATCGTACGAAGCTGGCATATTTCCTTGTGCTTAGGTCCCAGATAGAGTAAAGTTGATATTTGCTTCTGTTAAATGAAAAAAATAAACGTCATATCACATTCGTGGATATGATATGATGCAATGTATGTACAACTCGAATGAAACTATGCTATTCTATTCTGATATACCAAAGAGTATTCTGGTTACTTACTGATGAATTGCCATTCGATCCCTAGAGTGTTATACCGTTCAGCTCCAAGGAAGAAAAGGCCCAAACTTGGCGAGCACAATAAAATATCTCTGAATGTTGGCCTGCTACAAAAAACAGTGTGAGTGACGAAATGAAGAGGGCAGAATCTGGTGGCACGAGACAACAAATCTCACAAGAAGGACTTCTTATGTTACTGATAAGCTCGGCCAGATATTGTATTACAATATATCGGCGATATTAGGCAAAGTAAACACCACCTTGGCGAGTCCAACAGTCATCCATGACCACATGTACTGTTTACGTGGTCGTATGGCCTAGAGCCTTCCATGATGATAAAGCGAAACAGGGTTAATGAACACTTGTGCATATATTGTGTGTTGCACAAGTGAATGCAACGCAGTACTTATCAGAGACATCTATCAACGGGGTGTACACAGTTATTGTAGCGTCAATAGCCACTGAAGGGGGTCCACAAAAAATATTAATGTATTTATCAACATCACGCGACATTTGTTACCAGTTTTTGAACTGTACACTTATTAATAGAGCACGAAAATGGACACCTAAACATCAAATATAATGTACTTGAGATTCATACAAGTTTTCGCTACGTGGAACGTACCTCCGTTACATCTTCTGTGACGCTTACTGACCCTAGTTCAGTGGCCAAACAAACACTTATAATAATTTAAGTTGCTTACTTGTATTTGTCCAATGTCTGCTTCTATATACGACCATTATGACGTACTGTCTGTTTCGTGCAGAGATATTACATATTGTATGCACTTTTTTCCTGTTAATATAACTTCTAGTTAGTTACACTCCGCTTGGCGTTTCAACTACATGTAAACCACTTTTTGTGGTTTCGTGCTTGTGTTCATAATAGAGCTATAGGCTGAACACAGCAGTTTTTCTGATTTTCATTCACACGGGCAACTATCCTCACGCCAAGATATTGATCAACAACATATTTGAATATAATGAAGTAATGAAAAGTTGTCCATCGATCTATAATAAATAAAATCGAAATAAACTAGACGTCAGGCCTAAAGATGCCTTGGAGACATTTCGGTGTTAAGACTAATTTGTAATATTTATAACATGTTCACCATGGGCTCTACAATGCTCTACGACACACTGTTTCCAAGAAGTTTTCAGGTCAAGGTCAAAGATTATCCAAAATACCCCTCAGACATGTTTGTCTAGTGCCACCAGTGCGAAAAAACGTCCGTTTGGCTCTACGACGCACTGTTTCCGAGATATCGATGAAAACGAAAAATGCCGACTCGGTGAAAAAAATTCAGGTCAAGGTCAAAGTTCATCCATAATACCCCTTAGACATGTTTGTCTAGTGCCACGAGTCCGAAAATAAAGTTCGTTTCGCTCTACGACGCACCGTTTCCGAGATATCGACGAAAACGAAAAATGCCGACTCGGCAGAAAAATTCAAGGTCAAGGTCGAAGGTCATCCTTAATACCACTTAGACATGTTTGTCTAGGGCGACGAGTCCGAAAATAACGTCCGTTTCCCTCTATGACGCACCGTTTCCAAGATATGCAGAAAACCTCAAGGATGACTGGGCGAAAACTCTTCCGAGCTCCAGGTCAAAAGTCGTTTGACGGATTGATCCCAAAATCAATAGGGTTCTTCCCTGTTGATATATGAACCTCCATGCAAAGTTCTGCAGCCATTGCCTACATAGTTTTCGAGTTATCGTGCGGACACAAAGTCCGAAAAACAACATTGATTTAATCCTCACGGACCACACGGACCTCGGATCCGGCTGAAAAAACAATAGGGTTCTTCCACATAGTATGTCTGATCAATGCTAAAAAATTTGGCGAAGATACATCGGTCGGAAACCAAAACGGCGGAAAAAAAGAGAAAAAAAAAGGAAAAAAAAAATTATGCGTAAAAATTATCGTTTATTATGAAATGCGCAGTGTGGCGGTACCGTTTACATTATGGAGACACCTTTTCATACTTAACACACGCCTCTGTGAATAACTACCTATAACATCTGCTGGTCTGAATGGACGAAAATTACGAGGCCTTGGAACATACAAGGAGAGTGAGTAAACCATTCTACCAAGTCTTCGTGCATATTCATCAGCGTGGTGACAAACACCTGACAGATGTAATACATGCATGTCCGAACAAATGATGTCCATATAATGATATATCGACCTATGATATCACCAGCACAAAAAGATTTTGGTGATGATTAAAAAAAAAACGTGTTTAATGAAATGTTGGAATGAGACCAAACATTTATATCAAGATCGTCACTGTTATCATCGTGGGCAGACAATGTACAGAATATATAGTCGTTTTTTGACATTAGAGCGTTGGGGGCGAAGCCCCCAACTCTCTACATGTCTATGTGCTGACTTTTTCATGGAGGTTTCATGCCAACCTATCGACGCCCGTTTTCGCATGTAAACCTTTGTACACCTACTTCAAATGAGTATTTTCTTCGTCCTTGACATAAAATCTTTCGATTTGATGGCAAGCTTTGAATATTCCATAGATATATAATGCATAAATCGATGTGTTCGGTTTGAGAAAATTACGCAAAATGGTCAGCTCGTCTGGAAAACGTCAAAATGGCGGAGCCGATGGAAATTCACGTTCCCAGAATGCAAAGCAAATTTTACCGCAATGACGCGTACTTTGGAACGTACAATTTTCTGTGCAGCATTTTGTGCATGCATGTACATGTAACCTTGCGTGCGGCCTTCTTTGGCGTAATGAAGTAAACACAACGATTCGTCTACGGTACCACGACTACATTTACCGTAATTGGACATATTTTATCACATGACAAGGTGTTCCATGCTCGGTTGCGAAACCTTTTTATTTTAAACTGGTCTTTTAATTTGCTCAGTATGCATGTGTTATCTATATCATGATATCAGATGCAGATATTCCTCATAGTTTCCAATATTTTAAGGATATTTTATTGAGGTTCAATATCATTTTATCAGGCGTAACTGTTTCATTGAGTTCAAAATAAATGTTTACTCATTAGGAATATGATTGAAGTAGGCCTATGTGTTTCATCATAATATATACGGGATTGAATTGGAATCATGTGGGACATCACATGATATGTTTCAATTTTCTTTTTTTGTAAAGGGGGGGGGGGGGGTGTAAGATATATTCAGGTCTCGTGGTGCTGATGGTGTGCTCGAGCTCTAATGTCGTCTCTCGCAGTTAGCTGCATTTTCTTGTTACCTGATGTATTAAATGTACTTTCAACCATTCAACGACCAACTTAAAGAATTTTGTAACATAAAGCATACGCCATGAAAACAGTCTGAAATAAAAAGTATTTATCATTATGAGTAACCAATTACAAACCAAAAGGTTTCTGAGTTGATGGTGCTCTCGAGAACAGGTGTGTAACTTCCAATACTAAAAATATCGGCTCAAAATGTAGTAATGTATCGATCTGTTGCCACCAGCTAAATAATACTTTGAAACGTTGTTTTCCAATTTATGCGATGGGACAATGAGTTGATTTCAAATTGGATGTCATATACTATACTTTATGTACATGTATGGACTTTGTATGCACTCGAATGGGACCAACCTAAAATTTGTCACTGGCATATATATAAGTTGTTTTATAGGACAAGATTTACATCCTGAACGATTATTTTTCATGCGTTTTTCACAGCACGTGTTAAATAAGGTCGAACTGTTGAGATGGGATGGCTTAGTAGTATATGAGTCAGTGTTCATTAAGAATCTTGTTCAATATGATGTCTTACTGTTATTACACGTTGAAAATATAGTACCAACCTATACCAAAATTGATTCCTGAAATACTAGTCCACAATCAGTATTGCGTTGATCTGTTCCAACTGCGAATGCACGATGAATTGAAATAAATAACAAGGAACACCCCGGGGTAATGATAATTCCGTAGATGGAGTCACCGCGTTCAAGCGTGTGTATATTTCACGTATGTACACTACGATTGCATGTATGTTTAATGTGGACATCCTACGAGAGACGATTCTCGAGTGGCCCGGGTTCTATCCGATGGAGTTGTTGTAGTCCATTAGATCTTAAAGCCATGACAGGCGGCTGACAGGATACGTTTTGGACTGTGGACGGGATATCACCTGGCAACAGTACTGACGGTGGGGCGAATCTGCCCTCCCCCAACCCCATTTATCGCCTACCCTCATTTTCCAACAATTCACTTGGAACCGTATGGGTGCTGTCTGAGGGGGCGGGAGGAGGCATAATATTGTGGTGTGGTTTCTCCCCCATAGGTCAGGTGACTACCCATTTGTATTTCCTGTTCCATTACATACCTTCAACGGGTCGATCGTTTGTCAAAATAATTACTCGTGGGATGTCATACAATGGATACAATAATTGATTACAGTATCAAAAAAAAAACTGTTCTGCTATAAATATTAATTTATGTGTTATTGAGGTACGTAGTTTGCTCCACCCGTGACGTCACGATCGTTACATTTGGGATATTGAGGGAATATGGAGGCGATACATGCAGCATCGTTTGTCGGTATATGTATATGTCTACACGTGGTTTAGAAAACATTTTGTTCAAGATTAACGAATATTTTTTACACAAATTGCTAATGCACGTTGTCACTAATAACGTTAAACAAGGCATATTGTCGTGAAGGCGGAATTGATTCAATAATTTTGTGATCATACATATGATATATAAATCATAGAATATAATATTTCAACATGATAACAGAATCACGAGCACATTCTCCCGATTGTACTCTCCAATTTTTTTTTGCGAAATATAAAAATGTGGTAATGTAATAATATTTGTATGAATACACCCAAGTTATCAGAAAGGACACACGTCTGAAACCTGTGCATTATTTAATGTTTGTCCAGTATGAACATTTTTTTTTACGCAGAGCAACAAGGACCGTCTCTTTAATTTTTCTTAGGGAGTTTTGTTGATTTACCCCCATCACGGTCGTGGCAGGCCACCAGGACGAAAACCAAGATAGCTAAGCATCTTTTTAAATATACACTTGGGCAACTCATATCAATGGATATATAAAAAAAAAATGATCGTGTAACACATATATCGCTTTACGCATTAAAGAATCAGATGATACAAATAATACACATGTAAAAAAAGTGTTTATGAAAGATATATTCAAATCTAAAACCGGATCATCTTTACATAATCGAGTGCTCCTACCGCACTAGTCGTGTAAGTGTCATTATCTAATTTGTTGTCGCCTCCGTGTAACGCGGTTCCAAGGAGGAAATAAGAGAGGATGTGTTGGCTTGGACACACTGTGGACGAAATAATAATATGACGGGAGTATGGACGTGCTAGGGACAACAGGGGGCACATAAAACAGAATGTGATGTAATAGGCTGTGAACAATGTGTTGATTAAATGAAGAGACAAAGGCCCATCAATTATGTGGCTTTATATGTGACAAATATCATATATGTATATGCCCACCTGTTATGTTTTACTTTCAGAAAAGTTTCTCTGAATTGCTTGCATATTGTATCGTGACAATACTTGAAACGGAATATACTGGAATTCTGAATTCTGAATTTTCACACACAGGTGATTCGAATAAATTACCATTCATTTGCAGTAAAACTTCTCACATTATAGTTGATACCACTTTGATACGTCTTATATAAGCTGTTATCTTATTTGTATTAATGGGCAGGTGAACATCATTTTCAAATAAATGAGTCCTATAATTACATGAATAAGATATCAAGCCAGTCTCTTATGGCATCTCGCGAAACACTATCTCGGCACCGATATGTGAATACTGTCAATTGTGCAATGAACTATAAGGATATCATACGCCGCAATTATCGCTCTGTTTCGAACCTTCTGAACCACGCAATACAACCCCTGTGAATCATTTGGACACTTTTGTTGATAATTTAATTTGACTAGTCACAAACGAGACAGAAACACACAAACTACCTTCTCATATCCGAAGCTACCGTTGAAATTCGAGCTGGATCGACTTTAACATTTGCTCAGTTCACGGAGAAAGGGATCGTGATCACGTTTCCCACCATGCCTTGCGCTCAGTAACTAACGAAGGTTGAGCCCTTGATACTAACTACCCCAATCCTCTTCCAAGGAACATTAAACAGACACAGTCTCCAGTTTTCCGTGTAATATTAATACACTTGGAAGCAATGCTGGGTTTTTAGTGACATGATAAAGGGCTCCTGACATAGTAACGGACGCCAGGATATTTTAGTACCTATGGTTTTGTCTGCTTTCATATTATATCACCAAATGAAAGCGTCCAAACAATACCCTTACTCAATACATTAACGAGGAACACACGGCATACTTCTGCCTTGTCACTTGCGCAGGATGCTCATTCATCCAGGCATTACGGTGAAATGGAGTTCACTCCAAAAATGATTATGCGAGAAAGGCGAAGTTGTTTCATTCACTCAAGGCCTTTCACAAAGCGGTCAAATTTCATGCGGATGAAAAAATGTATTTATTCGTCTTGAAAATTCCCGATTTTCTACAAGCAACCGGTTAATGTAAAAAGTACTTCGATTCTGAACTAGGGAACAGTAATTGAAGCGTGAAATTTGCCAGAGTGGCTAGCCGTTGATAAGGGGTATCACCACGCAAAGTTCCAGTGAAGTTTGACAAACGAGGACAGCCGGAGGGATCCGGAAATTGGGGACATTTAACTACACGTGGACAATTTGTTTTCTGGCGGTCTTTTTGACAAATCCAGGGGATACTGAGTGGCACTTGAAGGTACATAGGAAGCAAGGATCGATGTTGGTAACTTGTTGCACGGATTTGGCAGTAGGGTAGAGTAGGATAGGGAGGGTGGAACTGCCCCAGAGCTGTGAAGGTGGGCCGTGGGAGAGGCCTCTCCGCGTGGGTGAAAGGGGAAACGGGGGAGGGAGAGGGGGAAGGGATGGTGTAAGAGTGAGAAGGACAAAAATCAATATGGATCACAGTAATCCCCGGCTTGCTTGACGGTAAACTATGACGCAGAACTTACGCGCTTTTACTGCCGGGCTGGTCCTATGAGAACGCTTGTTGCGCCCGGCGTCAATTCGCAAGATTCGGTCAGCCGCAGCAACTGTATACTTATATATGTTTGTGAAATCATAGAATTCGCTCACTCAAGAACTGGACGAAAGTGACATATACATCAACGTGGGCCACATTTAGATACACCAAAGAACAACCAAAGAACAACTTTTCAAGGTAAGATTTTCACTTCGGTCGTGTATAGATTATTTGGAATGTGAAGAATACCTTTGCTCGGTATGCAGAATATGATATTGTGTGAATCACATTGAAACTAGCACATACGATATGTGCCAGGGAATCACAGTTAGTTAAAATTTCCCCAATGAAAAAAGCCAGAACAAAAACATTTTGCTGCAATCGATTTTTGCCGACAGTTCCCGTTTTCACGGAACGATTCGACAGAATACGCATGGAGTACGCAAAGAACACTACACACAACGGGAATTAATTAACTGATTGAGACATTTCAATTGGGAAATGAACTGAATTGACTGTGCTGGTATTGAGTACGTTTGTGTTGTCGATAATAGTGGTTTTGAAAACACGATCATCCAGAATTCCTGCCATCAGTCATTGTGGGCGTCAGCTGATTGAGTTTGATGAATATCAATTTGTCATCAATTGTATTTCTATAAATATTCATTCACGAATATCATTATTAGCCAATGATGACGACAAAACGAGTACCACATGAGAAATACGAGCAATTGTTTCAGGCTTGCCATTTATTTAAAGTGTAATATTCGGTATAATATTGACTGGTCTCCCAACTAACACATTCTTGGAATTTTTTTTATCGCACTAGCAAATGCTCTATTTGGTGACATCTAAGGTAATAATATGCCTTTCTGACAAGATATAGATTAAATAATTGTGGAGGGATGGAAATGTTCAATTTCAAGATGATACAAAAATCTCAAGGCCTTCGAAACAAATGCACTGATCAGAATATACCATTTGGATCGCGTAATAATTACTGTAATTATGAATTATATTGGTGATAATAGAGTGTTCGATCCTTGTTCATGTGACTGGAAATAGATCCTATTACACCCCGTGTGACAAAGATTCCCACAGGGATAGCGTCAACAAAGGCAGCAGGTGACAAGTCGATAAGTACGTGCCTCCATAGGCGCAACATTGTTCAGCGAACAAAACGGTCTTGACGATCACAAAGAGATTGATAGTTTAATGTTTGATCTAAACAGCAAACTACAACAAGAGAAACAAGATGTCGGTAGCAACGGCGAGCGTTCTCCTTCTGACGTCATTGGTACTCATGGAAAGAACATCCGGGGTCTCGTCACAACCTCTAGCGGAAGTAGACTCATATGAAGCCCCATGGAGCGTACCGAAACACGCCGCTCTGAACGAGGAACTTCTTCAGAGGGTGAGTGTCGTGCCTGTGTAAAAAAGATGTATTTTCACGAGTCTATTGCAGTGTATACGTCAAATTAGCATCTAAGTTAATCTGGGCTTCCTTAGAAGTAAGTGTTAGTATTTCGTTGAATGTTGTGGGTTGATTTTGATGTCAGGGGACGCGACAATAAAAGTTAGTATATGGTATCAAGGCATTTGCAAACATCCGTATGTGTGAAGCTGGATATAGGCCTATTTTGCCTGGGGTTGCATGGGGAAAACCGCGTGGAGATAGCTAATTTGCAGCAATTGTTCACAAGCGGGCGAATATTAGCTGTCAAGTCATCCGATCGTTTAACTAGCAGTTATTAAACCCAAGTGACCGGTGGGCAGTCTACGGGCATTGATTCCTGGTCCTTGTTGTATCGACTGGGCCAATCCTGCTTCATTATTTACGAAGACATTAGATAAACGATCACTCTCGTTACAGTGTATTCTATTTCCATTCAGCATACACTATTTCCCATTTACTTCGGTCGCCTATTCTTGATCGGCCCTAATAGGTTCCTTGTCTCTCACACGTTCACGTGAAAGATAACTATCATTTAGTCATTATTGCAACTAGCTACGTCTCGCAAAACACCACCTGTAACCGATTTCTTTTCCATCCTGCAAGAAACACTCTGGAAGGAAATACATCACGACAACACATACGCTTGTCAATGGAAACTGGAGATGCTAATGAGGGGCTTTTTGATTAGACTTATTGAAAACGAGACATAGGTACATCCGGGAGTAGTGGACATCAGGCTTTCAATGTCAAACAAGGGGTGCCAATTGACGGGTACCTTTTGAGCCGTGGCTACCTGTGCGGGAGCGAGTGGACAGTACGAGATAAAGACCTCGTAGGTGTGTCCGCCGTCTTTCACATACACCGGACCTCCTTGACCGCCTGACCAGTTGCTGCACGACATGTTCTTTCTACTGTCATTGATAGCTGAGCTAAATGATGAAGCACTTCAACACATTTATCCCGGACCCTTTCGTCATTTTGCGATGCTCAATTGGTGACAATCTCTTGCATTATTGAGTATTTTTCGGCTCGTTGATATATTAGATTGCTTCTGATGAAAGTGGAACAATCTTCGTTTTCGCACATTCGCAGAAAAGCTTAATTGCGTTAGCTTGTACATTGTTGAACCTACACATTATACCGACTAGTCTAGCACGCGTTACATGGTAACATCGATTATGATTATTCAAGTGATATTCACTTCCACTATTTGCTCGACTAAAACAAACATGTGATAAATGTTAATTGATATTGTGAGGCTGTATAACGTCTTTCTAATAGATGTAAAAATACTCACACCTGGAATTGATAGTAGGCCTGCACGCAGAAGCGCGTCAAACTTATCTCATTCTTTCCCCAGGCCTACTTCTAGCCAATATACTGATAGGCTGCATTATTAAAGCACATTCGAGCTTCTTGTTAGACGACGGGGAAAAAATCCAAGATGTATGCAGCGGAAATTTATTGAAAATTTGACAATGATCTCAGATCTTTTACACCACAAGTGCAAATATCATTTCCAGACGATATTATATAAACCTATTGTAACCGAGTATTTCAGCACAGTGCCAGCATTATAAATCTACGGAGCCGTACACTGGTCGTGATCTCGTTGACATTTTGCGTGGTAACGTCTACCAATTCGGTCGTAATTTACATCTGTTCGTACATTGACTTCTTCAATTTCACAAACGAATGTCACTCGCATCATGAGAGATGCATTATGGCCCACGCATATGTATAAATGTATAATCGTGCCTCTGGAAAATGATTAGGACCAAAGAGAAAATGTTGGTTATGAATTATTGTTATACCCTCAACAGAGGGAAGTTTATATTTTGTTCCACGTTACATATACATGTGTCTCGACCGATAGAAAACACAATTCACGATTGCAAAATAGACAACAAAGATGTACGACAAATGCATATCCCGGAAAGTATGTCACTGGTTGTGCTGGTACCATGCATGTTCCAGCACAAACATATGAAACAAGCTATATGATGGTCAACAAGAATTTATGTTTTGTTTTGTGATATGCATATATATCATTCTTTGAGTATATAGGGTATGATACTTATGATATGAATGCTGACACTGTATTTGATAAAAAAAAAACTAGCTAAGACAGTATTAAACACTTTCATGTTAATGGGGGTATTACCATAAACCACATATTTAGGCGCTTAGACAAGTATCAGAACACATCCAGGTATTGTAACATTTGGACAGCTTTGTCTGCGTTTGATGATAATTTTTGGCGGTGCTGAATTTGAACCGTGTCAGCCCCGTGCCCGTGGGTTGGATACAAGGAAAACGACGGGCCACTTCAGCTGTGACGCGGGGACAACTGTCTTGATTAATTAACTCGATTTCCGATGATCAGACATGATATGCACAAGAGGAGGATAGCGTGCAGATCGCCCAATGCGGATCCACACACCGACCGCCTGTGCTAACAGTCGCGTCCCCGCGTTTTTTGTCTGTCCCTGTTGAAATAATGCGACTAAAATGAATATTTAATGACTTCGTGCCGGCGAATTCGCATTGACAAGGTTGTACACACTGGTAACTAGTGGACATTTTCATGGTCAGAAACACTTAAAATGATATGGTGGATTATTTTCTCGGACAAAACGATCATGATACTGCAGCATAAGAGAAATATTTTTTGTCGTGTTTGTTTCGTTGATTGATAATCGCTACTTTGCGACACGAACAGTACAACGGGCCACGCTGCCAGCTTCTCAGAATCACGCCGTTGTCATGGAAAAATTCCATATTGCGCTCTGCCCTTGCCGTATGGAATGACAAGTCAGCCCAATAATGACAACTAAAAAAAGCATGCAAAAAGTTCAAGATAGTTATGGAGATGGAACATAAACCATTTTTTTTCATTATTTTGCCTCCCACGAGGATGAACTATGAGTGCGACATTGAATGTCGTCCAGCTCACCCTATCAGGGTAATCCACATTCCCTGGCCCACAACATAACAGAATGTCGTAGTCTAGGCATCAAAATTGCTTATTCCTCGACCTAGAAACGTTCCGAGATCACTGGTAACCACGAAAGGTTTGTGTTTCCGTCTGAAACAAGAAACAGCAATAAACATAATCATTGGACTATGGAGATTGTTTAAAAACCATTTCATCTTATACAGGACTGAGCTTGCTGAAACACCGCATTATTGAACCACGCTAGAAACCTAGCCGCATGCTCCTGATACTAATATAAGTTCCATCTGCAGTCATTTTGTATACAGGGGTCAATTCACACACTTCAGTTTGGTCGTGCCGATGAGATTTACCACTCAAGGTCATATGAGTTCTATTCCAAGGTCAAAAAAAAAGATGCGTTCTATGTGACATCCTATATGCTCATAATACAAGCTTGAACTCTGTCTTCGAGTGTTTTGTCTCCAGCGGCCAATTCACACCCAAGGTAAATTCCGGTCAAGTTCAAGGGCACAAACGATATGACACATGACTTCCTATATGCTCAGAATACAAAACTTAGCTCTACTGACACATTTCAGCTTGGATGTGACCTTGATATGTATCATTCAAGGTCATCTGAGATTAAATTCAAGGTTACCAAAGTATTCACATTGTATGCCTTCCCATATGCCAATAATACAAACAAAAGCTTTATACCCTTTGAATGTACCACTCAGGGGGATCTGAGGTCATATATGAATCCGTCAAAGATCCGTCATATATGGCTCCCTATATGTTCATGATATTAACCTAAGCTCTGAACATCTGGCTGTTTGGGCCTCCATTTCGATTCAATGCATTCCAACTACACCTTACCGATGTCCTGGAATGTCATGCTTGTGCGAAATTAGAAAAAAAGGTTATCAAAATTAAATCAAATTCTCTTAGTTCTAGACAAAATTCCATATAAAAACATACGTGTGTCACAAATATGGAAAAAAAACATGAGACAATATTTGAAAGTATCTTGGCCGTGAACTGCGTAAAGATAGGCGGTTTTGATTCCATGGTTTAAATAATTTGGATATTTCATCATAGATGAAAAAGATTCCTCGAAAGTGACTGCCTTTTTGAAAAAAAAAAATTGCGGAATTATAAACATAAAAAATACATCTGTATCTCCCTCTTTTGCAATTGTGTTTATTTTAAGTATTTTTGCACAAAAATTCAATACTTCAAACGTAAACTGTTAAGATAAAAATGTGGACGACGACGGCTAGACTTATGCACTGCCATGCCAATAGGTTACCGGATTAGAAGTGAATGTAACCCCCCCCCCCAGATATTTAGACATGGAAACGATACAACTTTCCGAGCGATCAAATCCAGAGTCCGACATTCAATCTGTAATTGCAATGTAAGAAAAATCTGGAAATTTTGAAGAATTAAAGAAGCCCAGTTTCTTGCTATAAGGATGTGAATTCAACTATTTCGAAAAGACTGAACATTTCCTGCCACAAATGAGAGACCCATCGTTGGTTCCGAAAAAAAATATAATGAAAATGATTTACACGAGTCAAGTATACACCCGGATTCTCCACCATTGTATGTCTCGGTGAGACCCACTACACCGTCCAGTTGCCCCCACATTACCGCTCATCACCTATACGATCCATGGATAGTTTAGCCCCCAGTTATTATTGGCCATGTCCCCGAATGCCACTTCATTCCTGCGCACAGTAGACGCTCAAGGCGACATTATCCCGCATTACCGAATCCCCTGCGGGTGAACAAACTCGTGACGCTTCGAGGCGGCGGAACACTTTCGGGAGCGAAAAAACAGAAGATAAAAAGCAGTAAAACTGCTTTTTGACGAGCGATTTGAAAAGGGTGTTTTAATGTATTAGTGACCATGTGGAGTCGCGGCGTACGAAATCGTGGCTTTATGGGGGAGTTAGCCATTCGGTGTTTTGTGCAAGTCAGTGTCGGGTTCTGAGTTTTGACGTCCATCTGGCAGAGTTCTCGGGAAGTTAGTGGTCCTCGGGAGGAATTCTAACACTTAAATCATCCGGTTTTCGGCGTAATCTCTTCGTCGTGTTCTCTAGGGAGATGAGACTGAATGAAAATCTTTTAGTTTCAGTGGCCAACTTTATTTTTGTTCAGGATAATTTACGGATTCTGATCAATAGCAAAGCCGGGCTTCTGACGCAAGAAAACCTTTCCCTTATAAAATATTTTCCTTGCAACTCAGAGGAGGGG
Organism: Terebella lapidaria; assembly: GCA_949152475.1. NCBI lineage: Eukaryota > Metazoa > Annelida > Polychaeta > Terebellida > Terebellidae > Terebella > Terebella lapidaria. Next base: position 21,723,398 of record OX424558.1, on the reverse strand, counting down.
TAATATAAAAATGTCATACATCTGACATTAATTAGTGGTTACCTTTTGAAAGAAATTCATGGAATAATGTGCCAATCCGATTTTATGGAGTGACAGTCACTTTACTAATGTGATCGTTACATTTTGTTCCTAACACATATCTCCATTACCATGGACTGTGGTAACTCTTAGTTCAGTGCTGATTGATGTCTACAAAATGATAATACGAATGGATCCGATATGATGAATCTATAAAACCACCAATTTTTACATATGTTCACTGTGGATTGACAATCCCCGAAAATTGTCTTTTGCCATGGTCATACCAACACTATGGCTGAAAAATACTTTTTGGACGCACCTAAAAAATTGCCGATAAAATTTTATTTAATAACCGATACAATTAAACAGTAAAAATCATTCATAAGGCATTTTCAATATACACACACAATTGTTTTTTTTAATAGGTGTATCATGTAGCATAACTAAATTATGGCTCTTTGTAATGCTTGAAATCGAAGTCAAGAGTGACATTAAAAAATCGGAGAGGGCGAAGTCAAGGAAAGTCTAGGAAAACGAAGAACCAAGTTAATACCGGATCGATCTGTGCCATTGTCCGTGTTGTAGTACGATGACTTGACAAAGAAGAAGAGTTAGGATCATTCTCGTGTATGCCTGGTTTGTGAAGGAAGAAACGACGACAACCAAGCCTTGTTCCTGTGCACGACCTGAAAAATAAAAACTACGTTTGGTTCGATAGGTGTGAACAAGTCCCTCTCCACCGATTTATTCATTCAGACCAGCGAACGATACATTGTTGAGAATAGACTTGTTGTACATGTGATTCAGAACACAATATATCCTGCTGTTTTGATAAAATACACTATTGATGAGAACGCCCTGCAGGCAAACGGTTGGGGAATATGTACGCTTGTCGAATCTTTTGTTGTGCTCGAGATTTGCTAGTGGGGGGAATACTGCACCCGCAAGTCACGATGAATAATACACACATTGATATTAAAACATTGTCATCAAGACTATCGTAACCTAAATATGCACTTTTGATTTGATCCACAAAGATGTGATTGCTTTTGAAAGTTAGCTGATGTCTCCGCCCTAACGTGTGATTGCTGATAATGAAATATTTACCGTAGTGCAATTCCTGAATATTAGTAAACTAGTGACAACTCACTGTGTAAGTTGCATGTTTTCTGTAACTCCTGATCAGATACTTCAGACTGAATTTATTCCAGCATATCAGGGATTCCCGTTACACAAATTTATAGATGCTTGTCAGACAAGGTGTAGACGACGTGTCTGCAGATGTCACTACCTACCATACTCGAGGAGTTACACGTGTTTGCGCTCTTCATATTTGTGACATTCCAACGGACAGAAGCAGTCTTCAGCTCAGGATTTATTGTATATATTCGTCCATTTCATACCTCCACAACGAACCTAGCCACAACTAGTGTGGAGTCTTGCAATTGGAATGTTGCGCGGAATTTACCGTTAGAAAATGATCATTACCGAATAGGCTGATAATTGTATGCAGTAAAACTGTTTTGGATTCGTTTCTGATTCTTGCATATACCATGTAACTCTCATTGTGATATCAATGTTAATCTCATAATCATGAAATTGAGAATTAGACATATGTGTATGAATCGTACTATATTCTCTCACCCCCGCCAACAAAACACATAGGATGTTCACTGACTCGATTCTCATGACATTAGGTCATTGACAAATAATCTACAGTGCTGTAATTATAGTCTACAGAAATGTGTTTTTGTGAACAGTGGGAATGTTTTGGTGTGTTTTATTTGAATGTATTCGCTGTGAAAAGCATGAAAAGTATGACATGTAAAAACATGTAAAATACAACGAAATGACGAAGTAACCAACGAACACCATGGATAGCACCCTAAAGGCTTATTTCCAGGACGGGCGGTAAATAAAGACAAAGGAGTCAATGATGATACAATATATTGAACAACTACAATTTATTTTAGTGTGATTTTTTGTTGGGTCAAGGAAGATACAGAATTTCCATATTGTAGCCACGTGACCATCCAAGGGCCCGTTTTTGGCAACTGAAGGAAACCAGCACTGGGCGTTGGTCAATAAATATGAATGTAGAACATTGAGTTACAGATTTGCTCGTTGTTTGAAGTAAAATATCAAGTCATCAGGGAGAGTGCATCAGTGATTGAAATATACTCGACTTGTCTACCTTCTTATGGTTGCCAATGAAGATTTACAACGACAAGTAAGAAACATGGCGAAATCGAACACATAAAATTTAGGGATAACTCCTCCTATTGTTTTTTGTAACATGATCTAGATTTATGGATACACGTGGGAGTGAATGGCAAGGGTAGAGACAACGTTTGTAAACCAGGACATCACACGTTTGCTGTTTGAAACGTTCATAAAGGAATGAATCAATGAATGAATATTGGAATGACTTATTTCAGTGGCTCAAGATTTCAAGATCTCATCTTGAACCATGAACCATTTATTCATCAGTGAAGCATGCATTTCGTCGATGCACATGTACTGGCAATCGACGCTGAAAGATGGCATTCCGTATAGCTCTCTATCGAAAGAAATCAAGCTGAACATCTGTAGCGAATACTTCAGTTGACCACCATAACTTGAAATCAAAAACAATCTGAGAACGATAAAATTTGAGCCCAAAACATTTTCGGTAGGTTATCAACCCCTGGGCTTGGATCGAATAACCAAGTTTTCCGCCGCTCTGCATGCTGTGAAATGAATATTCATTGGAATTTCATTTCACATTGTACAGAACGACGGAAAACTTCAAACATGAATTTTCAATGATTATTGAATGGGCTTGTATGAACATTGATTTTATACACCTTTGGCAGACTGGTTCAATTTGACACCAGTGTATTGCATCGCCTAACTGTTTATTATTAAGAATGCACTCCCTTTGTTTCCAGGTGCTAGACTACATGGCAGCACAGAAGCTGAGGTCGGAATTCCTGCGAGGCCGGGAGAGCTTCAAGATGCCTGACGAGTACCCAATTGTCCAGGAGAACGCACTTGAGCCACCACGAAAACGTAAGCTGTGGGTTGGGGGTTAGTTAGAAGCTGCAACTCTCCTGCGCTAGTTATAAAAACATCATATTGTCGTCGTAGTACTAATTGTAATCACAATGAACAAGCTTGAATGGATAAGGGGGTGGGGTGGGGGATGACTTACCACATACGCCAATGGAAGCTGTGCACAGTTATAAAATTAGTAAAATCAAGGCGAGGCATCCACATGGTGTAAGCATTCCGATCTTACACTACACATACACACATAGAGTAAAGACAGCTTAAACATAAACTAAGGGGTATATATACATGCACATCACTTCGTCAAATATTTTAAAGCTTATGGTGTAATGTATTCACAATAAACAAACGCCTACATCTTGTGGCATAGCATGGACTAAATATCATCTTGATACGTTGGACAATTAAAAAGTATCATTGGACAAGTACTACACTTGTCAAACACGTTGTTCAAATATAGATCCATAGTAATTGAGGAGTCATATTATGTCCGGTTATAAGACCATGCGTCTAGCTATATGGAATATCGTGGTTGGATTTAGCCTGACACAACATTGTGATCCAGGCCGTTTTGATGGTCATGTTTGAGCAAGACTATTACGACAAGAGATTTTGGACAAGTGGAGATTCAATTCCTGTCAGATTGAAGCCTAATACGCACATATTGGCCGTTTGAAAAATGGAGGCGATAGTGGTATAGCCTATATATCAGATATCGTTGGCCACATAAATGTTAAATGTGCACATGGTGGTAAAAAATACCAGGGGTATCGTTCGAAGAGACCTTTATCCTTTGTCTTGGTTAAATATGAAGCTTGCCACACATGCTACATGTCGACATGCTAGTAGGGCTCGCCGAGGAGAGGATACATCAATTATTATTAAATATATTTAATTTTGTTCCGTCTTTTATTATTTCCAGGAGCTTGCTTCAACGTGCTGGATGCATGCTGTATGTTCAACCTGAAAGGATGCGACCGATTCAACAAGAAGCGGGTCAAGTCGCGAATGCAGTAGATATCCTGGTCGTGCACATGGACTTTATGCAATCCGCTAATTTGGCGTTGTTTGTCGTCCCTGCCTCGCTCGTTTGCAATATTCACAAACAGCTGTACATTTTGGTAAACTCCATTGAGAAGAAACACATGGGAAAGTTTGACTATATTTATTGGGACATTATGAGTGATGTATTTGGTTATGTTTGGATATTGGACAACGAGACCTCAAGTGAATCGATAAATATTTCTTTATTCATTCGTATAACGACAACGACTGTGAGAATTAAGGTTAATAAATTAGATGTTTACATTCGTTGTGCGGATAGAACATTTTATTTGACCGTTGCCCGTATATTCCATCGTTTACGAGATGCTACATACCTATAATAATGCTGCTTCAAGATATAATTGCAGGAAATTTGAACACATGTTCACGGAAACTAAACTGTCGAATGTAGTCCATTCAAAATAATAAAGACAATAACAACAACAGCAGCAACGACAAATTTATCATTCGATTTCTAGATATCAGCTAAACAAAAATAATCCGAACTGATCATTTTGAGAGCAAAATCAACAAGAACCCATTCAAGATAGATTGAAGGATTTATTGATTTATCTGAGACAATAATATGTATAAAATGAACAACCACGTACCAGTTACATATTGTGCAAATTTTCAGTTGTATCAATGTTCACTCAACAGACTAAGCAACACACTTGTCATCCGTAAATGCGATTAGGAATTATAACACGTAACAAAGCTACATCATATACATGATTAATTACAAACGCTCTACATCCATACACCTTTCATTACATGTTTAATATGGTCGGTGAGTATTGTCCTTACGGAGCTGACTACAAGGACGGTATGGCGTCCTTTTGTTGAAAACAAAAACCCATCACATGCGGCAATCACAAATGTAAGTATCAATCTATTATCACCAATACAGCCCATTTTGATTCCAATAACAAACGTAAAACACAACATTTTGCAATAGAAAAAAACACAACCAAATACTTTATCAAAAGACACACTGGCGCCATCAGGGGCAGAGAGTGTGGTTAATGTAGTTCTTTCTACTGTACACCTGATGGAATTAGTATACAACTGCCCAACAACCTACGAAAAAAATAATAAAACGTGTAGTGCACAACAGACCCAGCGGTTATAACGTGAATTTTTATAGCGAATCTTGCAGTTATGAATCGGCGGTTTGAAAGCTGCAAATGATATGAATGTATGCTCTTGGATCTGTCACAATTATGAATTGTTTGTGCAGGAGGTTCTTGGGCAGTTGTGTGCTAGTTCCATCAAGTGTACAGTAGAAACAACAGTTACTGTACTTCACATACTGCATGTCTCTTATGGTATTGCTTCGGTTGGGAATATTTGGTCAGGCTCTGATTTTATCCCCAAAATGTTGTTCTGCTTTTGCCATCATCGAAATCTGGTCGTGTGGGTGGTGATAGGTTCAACATACATTGGTACGGACCATGGGGTGTTGCAAATGCATTATCACATCATCATTGATCATGTGTACATCAAGCTAACAAAAAAGAATCATCTTTTTGCAGTTATGATTTTGGATATAAAAGATCATCATCAGATTCAGTGCTGCATCAACATACGTAGCATTATTGTGTCATAACGTACAATATTATGACTGTTCCCATAATGGCGATAATACAAACCTAAACTATCTCGGATAGTTTTGTCTCTAAAAGAAAGTCCCATTACGTAAATAACAATTTTTCAAAATTAAAAAAACAACGTATTTCCAGAATAAGTTTTCAATTTACCTATTTCGGGAGAGAATGCTGAGGAATGCGAGAGACCCTGATCGCTAAATGACTAATTAAACGCATGAAATCCTCTGAAACTGAAATAATATATGGCCAGATTAATATCCCAAAATAAATTGCTTATTTCAATAATGGAATTTCATTGTGAAAATGCAACATGCGTACTTTGGGTGGAAAAAAAAACCCCATTACATGCGACAATCATAATCATACTAAAAACTACAACAACATTGTGTAGTACACTACAAAAAACGTGGGGCTTTGAAGAGCCACAGACTCGCTGACGACGAATGTCAATGCGACAGAGGTATAACTCAGTTCACCCAACAGCTACAACGTGAATACTAGTAAGTCGATTGCAGGTATGAATCGGTGGTTTGAAACTTGCCAATAATCATGGATGCACTCGGAGGCATACATTCGAGTGACAATTCTATATTGTTTTAGGAATTTCGTGGAGGAGTTGAATGCTAATTCCATCAAATGTACAGTAGCAACAAATATACTTCACATACTGTTGATGTCAGTGTGGCTTCGGTTGTGAATATTTGGTCGGGCTTTGATTTTATCCCAAAACTGTTGTATTGTAGGGTTGCATTTGCCATCATCAAAATCTGGTTGTATTGGTGGTAATAGTTGATACATACAACGGTACGGACCCGGGGTACAAATGCATTATCACTAGCTCATTGATCGTGTGAGCAATGCAAGCTAAGAACAAACAATGTTTTACAGTTCTAGATCGGATATAAAAGGTCATCATTGAATGTTTGAGGATTCAGTGCCGCCTCCACATACCATTATGATGCATAATTGTGTCATAATGTATCATAAGCTCTGTCGGGTAGTTTTGTCTGGAAAAATCCCACTACGTACGGGGCCGGTCATTATCAAATCGGTGGGGGAGGGAGCGGGGGGTGGGGGGTTGGATGAATCTTTCGATAAATTATTTTCGAACCCATACCAACTTCGAAATACAATGTATTAACCCCCTCCACCCTCCCCCACCAAGATAAAAATATAGTATGACTCCCCCTAATCCCAATGTACATGTACCAGGCCATAATACTAAATTGATGACAATCATAAGGAGCCAATATCATAATATATATGATACTTATCTGCTATTTTCACACTTCATTCACATTTCTATTAAAACAATTGGGACTTTTGTCGCCAATTTTTTTATACTACAACGTCAGTGGATATTATGAATTTGTGGTCCACCATGTCCATTGTTTCAAGTGTGAAAGCCATTAAAATAAACATAATCAATACCCAAGTACAAATGATGATGCCAACAAAAACAACTTTCTGAATAGGAACAAAGCCCGACCAAACATTTGAAGCCACACTGGCGTCATCAGTGGCAGTGTGTAATTATTGTTGTGTCTACTGTACACCAAATGGAATTAGTGCATAACTGCCCAACAACTTATCAAAACAATTTAGAAATCCAAAACAAACTCCGTGAAATAGGTCTTGCATGCTGGTGACAAGTTTTGTGTACTTATCAACCAGATTGTTGATAGTTTGTTGTTGATACTACAACCAGTTGATTGTTGATAAAATCTAAGAGAGTGTAGATTGTTTGTATCAATCTATTACCACCAATACAGTCAGATTTTGATGATGCCAATAACAAACAACATTTTGCAATAGAAACAAAGCCCGACCAAATAGTTTATCCAAAGACACAGTGGCGTCAACAGGGGCAGACAGTGTGTTACATGTAGTTGTTTCTACTGTACACCTGATGGAATTAGTATACAACTGCCCACCAACCTATGAAAATAATTTAGAAATCCAAAACAAACCCCATGGAATAGATATATGTCAAATACATAAGTACCTAAATAATCACAAGCCAGAAGGCTACTGAGTTGATGGTATCCTCGGGGACAGATTAACGTCCACCAGCAGTGACACCGACTCAGTGGTACGAATGTATGTATCAATCTATTACCACCAATACAGTCAGATTTTGATGATGCCAATAACAAACGTAAAGTACAACATTTTGTAATAGAAACAAAGCCCGACCAGATAGTTTATCCAAAGACACACTGGCGTCATCAGGGGCAGACAGTGTGTTAAATGTAGTTGTTTCTACTGTACACCTGATGGAATTAGTATGCAGCTGCCCAACAACCTACGAAAATAATTCAGAAATCCGAAACAAACCCCATGGAATAGATATATGACAAGTACATAAGTACCTAATCACAAGCCAGAAGGCAATTGAGTTGATGGTATGATTGCTCATACTACAACTGATTCAATTACTATTCGTGGGCATATTAAATGGGTATGGTATTGGCAGCCGTCTGATTGGATGTTGAGGACAAGAAACAAAACACCTCCAAGACATCTATGTCTAGAATCACTTTTCCCCCAGAATAATGGAGTCTTTGTTTTTCACTCCAAACCCCCACGTTTTCAAGCACTCTTCAATTCATTGAAGAGTTCACAGTTCATTCATTGACTCTGAAATTTGTTGGAGGAATCAAAATCTTATTTCTTCCTTACAGACTATCTGGACCCCAAAGCGAAATCAGAAAAATCTTCCATATATCATGTATATCATTGATGAATCAGGCCATCTTGGACTGGTATTTTTCCAGCCTTGAATCAAATCTGTGTTGGCTCCATGATGGGTTCATAATGTTCCGTGATGATCCGCGATTGTTTCGCAATGTCCTTGCCATCAAGAAAGTCAGGTACATCAGATTCACTATACCGTCATCCGGGACAATCCAGGACCATTTTGCAATCCTGGGCGGAAAGGTCCGTCTTTTGTTCATGGCGCTCCAGCACAATCCTGAGCTCATCGAGGATTATCCTCAGTGGCCAGGGGTCATGTGTTGGCAACATGTTGAGTGTAGAATGGGGTGTGTGGTTTTGGCATGCTGGACGGGATCAGTGGATGTTATGACATGTTGGTCAGCATGGTATGGGCCCGGAGATCCATGGTTAGTCTACGGCAGTGCCATGCATGTTGATTATCCTGGCTGGCACCGTATTCAGCTGCGGTGCTGCTATGTTCTACTAAAGGTCCATAGTTGATCCTCAGTGACAATGTTTCAGTCTGGGGGTGATGAGCGGTTGTCGATTCACATGTATCATGACATCTCTTGATTTTGAGTGGTTCTGGACGGTCCTTTCTAGGATCAAATTTCGGCGGAAGAATGGATTCTGTTGTATGATCCAATGAACCATCAGTCCATGTTGAGAATATTGTTTTCACCTAATTCACCATTCCAACATTCGGATTTTATGGATGTCGATGACGTCACACGCTACATAACTAACTAAACACATGAACAACTTTGAAACTGAGATAATATACGCCCAGATTATTATCTCAAAATTAATTTCTTACTGATCATGCATTTTGGGACAATCGATTTATTCTAATACAAAATTACATTATGCCATTGTGATAGCTGTCAAAAGTTATCATCATCATAACGAACTATTATATGTAGATATGTCTCTAAGTCTGTATGAGTGTGTACTATTCGTACATTTCTGAGAAGCCAAGTTCGTACGAATGTATGTACCAACCTATTGCCGCTTAGTATAATATTTTGATGATGACAAAAGAAAAAAAAAAAACAAATATCCAACACTTTCAGGGTGGAAGCGAATCCCGACCAAACATTCATATAACCAGATTTTTTATGATGATATCATCGAACACCCACTTCGTTCGATTACGAAAATATATTGAATTTTAAATGTCAAAAGGTAAAATGTCGCTGTATTTGTAGCTGAGTAACCCTAACGCTTGGTGAATACTTACACAGATAATGTATAACCAGACGAACTTGAAAGTAATGAAACAGCAGGAGCCACAAGATCAGCTTCTCATCAGAATATTTCCTTCCTAATTGACCAAAATGTTGATTGTGTGGAACGTCATTACAAACGTCACGATTTGCATTCTTCATCATCCATTTTCTAGTCAAGAATTACCCATCACCACCAGCCTATGTTGTCTTTGTATCATAGACAAGTTTGCTTCTAAATTCAAGACATCAGAGATAATCATACACATTTGATGAGAACAACCTGTCTGCTGAACTAAAAATTTTCATATACATCTTCCAGTTAACTCAGATTAATTTCGGCAAAAGTTATATTCTATTATTCACATTTTACAATGAATGAGGCGGCAACAACGTTTTACTGGGTTCATTTCTGTGAGCCAGTAGCCCAGTGTGGGTTAGAACCTAAGACATAGTGAATGCACTAAAATTACATGTATTGTACGTACATTATTTGATTGATTGATTTATTTGGGTAAAATCCATACATGTACATTCAATGTTGACACAATAGTGTACATATATAAACAAAACCGAGGATAACACAAGAAAGCATAAAACTTATTTCCGTTGTGGTCCTCATGTAAATTCAAGATGCGCTGGCAAAATTATTAATCTAAAAATATGTAAACAGTGGTAAATGTGAACATTTATAATAATTCATAATGTAGACATGTATAATTAGACATTTGTATATTATATGTATACTGATACAATAATAATAAGGTACAATAAACATATCACAGTTGTGTCAATAGGGACAAAAATAGCACCATCTAAGTATATCTAAAAGGGTTAAAATAATTAGATTGATAATTGTTGACTAGCCATAACTTCACACCGTTTTTGAACTCTGACTTAGACTGTGTTGCTTGTAGACTAGATGGGAGACTGTTCCACAACCTGGATGCAGTATATACAAATGAGCTTGCGCCTGAATGTTTAGTGTGGGGAACTGTGACTGCATATTGGTGGGACCTAGTTCTAATATTACGGAAGAGGATTAAGGCCACCAAACTAAAAGTTTTTTTTCTATTTGTCGACTTACGTAACTCGATATATCGACTTACTATCTCGATAAATCGAGATATTATCTCGATATATCGACTTATTATCTCGATAAATCGAGATATTATCTCGATAAATCGACTTATTTATCTCGATAAATCGACTTATTTATCTCGATAAATCGAGTTAATTATCTCGATAAATCGACTTATTATCTCGATAAATCGACTTATGTCTTAAGCATTTAAAGTTCAAGTAAACTGGAAATATGCTTAGAGTCAAATTATTTATCATGTTTATATTGAAAACTATATTGAGTGGCTTTTATGATCGACCATTATGACGTTAAATATCGAATAATACAGAACAAACTACCGAAATAAAAACTATACTGAAGTTATTATACCATATCTCTTCAAAGGATGCAACATGTTCATGAAATGAAATTGGTATAATTGTTTTTTTTAAAAATTATTCAGCTAGTAAACATGGAATGATGTATATTCGTAACGTTATCTGGAACGGCTTCTTCAATTGGATAGCTTGGTATTATTTCAGTGATAAGTGTAATGACTGTTAAACGCCATATAATTTTTAATAACAGTAATCAGTATATATTCTTTTTCCTATCGTTTCCAAGGTAACCAATGAAGTGGTATATGGCTTGCCTATATTACGGTCGATGTATTTCATTTTACTTGTACTTTAAATGTCTGATCCATAAGTCGATTTATCGAGATATGTAAGTCGATTTATCGAGATACGTAAGTCGATTTATCGAGTTACGTAAGTCGATTTATCGAGTTACGTAAGTCGACAAATAGAAAAAAAAAACTTTTAGTTTGGTGGCCCTAATCCTCTTCCGTATAATATTGTGTTGGTTGTTTATTCTGTTTATGTGTAGGTAATTTGGGGCTTGGTTTTTGATTATTTTGTACATGTGATTGAGTTTTAATTGTTGTACTCTATATTCAATTGGGATCATGTTTACATGATATATGTTTACATGATATATCGACTTACTATATCGATAAATCGAGATATTATCTCGATATATCGACTTATTATCTCGATAAATCGAGATATTATCTCGATAAATCGACTTATTTATCTCGATAAATCGACTTATTTATCTCGATAAATCGAGTTAATTATCTCGATAAATCGACTTATTATCTCGATAAATCGACTTATGTCTTAAGCATTTAAAGTTCAAGTAAACTGGAAATATGCTTAGAGTCAAATTATTTATCATGTTTATATTGAAAACTATATTGAGTGGCTTTTATGATCGACCATTATGACGTTAAATATCGAATAATACAGAACAAACTACCGAAATAAAAACTATACTGAAGTTATTATACCATATCTCTTCAAAGGATGCAACATGTTCATGAAATGAAATTGGTATAATTGTTTTTTTTTAAAATTATTCAGCTAGTAAACATGGAATGATGTATATTCGTAACGTTATCTGGAACGGCTTCTTCAATTGGATAGCTTGGTATTATTTCAGTGATAAGTGTAATGACTGTTAAACGCCATATAATTTTTAATAACAGTAATCAGTATATATTCTTTTTCCTATCGTTTCCAAGGTAACCAATGAAGTGGTATATGGCTTGCCTATATTACGGTCGATGTATTTCATTTTACTTGTACTTTAAATGTCTGATCCATAAGTCGATTTATCGAGATATGTAAGTCGATTTATCGAGATACGTAAGTCGATTTATCGAGTTACGTAAGTCGATTTATCGAGTTACGTAAGTCGACAAATAGAAAAAAAAACTTTTAGTTTGGTGGCCCTAATCCTCTTCCGTATAATATTGTGTTGGTTGTTTATTCTGTTTATGTGTAGGTAATTTGGGGCTTGGTTTTTGATTATTTTGTACATGTGATTGAGTTTTAATTGTTGTACTCTATATTCAATTGGGATCATGTTTACATGTTTAAATGCATCTGGACCTATATGAGTTCTGGGTGGGAGGTTTAACATATAGCGGACTACTTTATTTTGTGTGACTTGTAGTTTAGATTTATATTTCTGAGTTAGTCCTGAGTACCATGAAGGCGAGGCGTAATCAAAATGACATTGAATTAGTGCAGATACAAGAAGTTTTTTAGTGGTAAGGTCCAGAGATTTAGTGTTCCTGTAGAGAAATTTAATTTTGTTATTAACTTTAGTGATTGTTTTGTCAGCAATGTGTTCCCCGGACAGTGACTGATCCAGATCAACCCCCAGGTACTTAACCGATTATACGCTGTATATGCCCGAATAGACATACATGCATGGGTATGGACATAACTAGTTGGTACATAGCAAGTCATTCTGTTGGTTTGCTTTATTTTGGCCATTATTTTCAAACAGCATACAGCATACATGTAGCACCAACTAGTATAACATCACCTGGTAGAGAAAGAGCATGAACCGGGCCTTCAGAGATAGTTGAAATAAAGGCACGACACCGCTTGAATAGTTTCCAATGACTGCACAGGAAAAGTTCACGAATTCCTTGTGCTCGATGTATTTTCCACTCGTCCAAACCTCAGTACTACTTGTTGTATTTCGATCGGCGCTTCCAGATTCCGATATATTAGACATTCGAAGTTTTAGCAGAAGCCTGTGTCTGAAGTTCAGGTAGGTTCCCGTCACTTCCAATGAAGTTTTATCCTCTCCATCAGAGGAGTTCCCACTAATTGGGAAAGATCCAGACCTATTTGTTTCTCCATAACAGATGCCAAACACCACCTGCATCGTCGTTTGAAATATCGAGCAAGGACATTTGCAGGCCTGTCGATCTCGATGAGAACAATACAAAAAGTATTCCTGGTTCCCGGGTAGGCTGAAATATCCCCAAGAACAGCAGGTGTGCGGGATGTAAGTACAGTGCCGGCTTCTTTCACACAATGAAGAATCTGAAAGTTCAATAGAACGTGTTCATTGTAACTATATGCGTGTAACAATCTTTAAACAAAATACCTGATGAGTTCTTTGCTCACCGATAATAAGTAAAAGTTATATACATCACGTCTCTGTGTGTTCTTTTACGTATTAAATGTCAACCGAGACCACACAGAGATGTACTTTGAACTACCAATATTTACATGTAGTCAAAAACATACACATAAACCGCATCAGTTGAGTTTTGTTTATATGGATCTGGGAAAGTAAGCTTGCAAGCAGGGAGTAAATTGGCATCAGGCTCTTTCTGTACATACACATCTGGATTTTAGCTACGATACAACTTTGTAAAAATAAAACTCCTAGGGATATGATATCCGACATAACCGCCGTTAATAGCACAGTGGTTTTGTGACTTGAATTTTGTGACGGGATTTATGGGAGATAATACACCAATATGGGCGCCTAGAACAGATAGTGATCAGGTGATATCACTTCTCGTGTATCAGTGCATTGTCTCACACATAACTATGACCGTGATAGTTCATGCTGCCGGTTGATGCTACCCATCTACTGCCTGAATAACAATATAATGTTTATATTGAAAACTATATTGAGTGGCTTTTATGATCGACCATTATGACGTTAAATATCGAATAATACAGAACAAACTACCGAAATAAAAACTATACTGAAGTTATTATACCATATCTCTTCAAAGGATGCAACATGTTCATGAAATGAAATTGGTATAATTGTTTTTTTTTTAAATTATTCAGCTAGTAAACATGGAATGATGTATATTCGTAACGTTATCTGGAACGGCTTCTTCAATTGGATAGCTTGGTATTATTTCAGTGATAAGTGTAATGACTGTTAAACGCCATATAATTTTTAATAACAGTAATCAGTATATATTCTTTTTCCTATCGTTTCCAAGGTAACCAATGAAGTGGTATATGGCTTGCCTATATTACGGTCGATGTATTTCATTTTACTTGTACTTTAAATGTCTGATCCATAAGTCGATTTATCGAGATATGTAAGTCGATTTATCGAGATACGTAAGTCGATTTATCGAGTTACGTAAGTCGATTTATCGAGTTACGTAAGTCGACAAATAGAAAAAAAAACTTTTAGTTTGGTGGCCCTAATCCTCTTCCGTATAATATTGTGTTGGTTGTTTATTCTGTTTATGTGTAGGTAATTTGGGGCTTGGTTTTTGATTATTTTGTACATGTGATTGAGTTTTAATTGTTGTACTCTATATTCAATTGGGATCATGTTTACATGATATATGTTTACATGATATATCGACTTACTATATCGATAAATCGAGATATTATCTCGATATATCGACTTATTATCTCGATAAATCGAGATATTATCTCGATAAATCGACTTATTTATCTCGATAAATCGACTTATTTATCTCGATAAATCGAGTTAATTATCTCGATAAATCGACTTATTATCTCGATAAATCGACTTATGTCTTAAGCATTTAAAGTTCAAGTAAACTGGAAATATGCTTAGAGTCAAATTATTTATCATGTTTATATTGAAAACTATATTGAGTGGCTTTTATGATCGACCATTATGACGTTAAATATCGAATAATACAGAACAAACTACCGAAATAAAAACTATACTGAAGTTATTATACCATATCTCTTCAAAGGATGCAACATGTTCATGAAATGAAATTGGTATAATTGTTTTTTTTTAAAATTATTCAGCTAGTAAACATGGAATGATGTATATTCGTAACGTTATCTGGAACGGCTTCTTCAATTGGATAGCTTGGTATTATTTCAGTGATAAGTGTAATGACTGTTAAACGCCATATAATTTTTAATAACAGTAATCAGTATATATTCTTTTTCCTATCGTTTCCAAGGTAACCAATGAAGTGGTATATGGCTTGCCTATATTACGGTCGATGTATTTCATTTTACTTGTACTTTAAATGTCTGATCCATAAGTCGATTTATCGAGATATGTAAGTCGATTTATCGAGATACGTAAGTCGATTTATCGAGTTACGTAAGTCGATTTATCGAGTTACGTAAGTCGACAAATAGAAAAAAAAACTTTTAGTTTGGTGGCCCTAATCCTCTTCCGTATAATATTGTGTTGGTTGTTTATTCTGTTTATGTGTAGGTAATTTGGGGCTTGGTTTTTGATTATTTTGTACATGTGATTGAGTTTTAATTGTTGTACTCTATATTCAATTGGGATCATGTTTACATGTTTAAATGCATCTGGACCTATATGAGTTCTGGGTGGGAGGTTTAACATATAGCGGACTACTTTATTTTGTGTGACTTGTAGTTTAGATTTATATTTCTGAGTTAGTCCTGAGTACCATGAAGGCGAGGCGTAATCAAAATGACATTGAATTAGTGCAGATACAAGAAGTTTTTTAGTGGTAAGGTCCAGAGATTTAGTGTTCCTGTAGAGAAATTTAATTTTGTTATTAACTTTAGTGATTGTTTTGTCAGCAATGTGTTCCCCGGACAGTGACTGATCCAGATCAACCCCCAGGTACTTAACCGATTATACGCTGTATATGCCCGAATAGACATACATGCATGGGTATGGACATAACTAGTTGGTACATAGCAAGTCATTCTGTTGGTTTGCTTTATTTTGGCCATTATTTTCAAACAGCATACAGCATACATGTAGCACCAACTAGTATAACATCACCTGGTAGAGAAAGAGCATGAACCGGGCCTTCAGAGATAGTTGAAATAAAGGCACGACACCGCTTGAATAGTTTCCAATGACTGCACAGGAAAAGTTCACGAATTCCTTGTGCTCGATGTATTTTCCACTCGTCCAAACCTCAGTACTACTTGTTGTATTTCGATCGGCGCTTCCAGATTCCGATATATTAGACATTCGAAGTTTTAGCAGAAGCCTGTGTCTGAAGTTCAGGTAGGTTCCCGTCACTTCCAATGAAGTTTTATCCTCTCCATCAGAGGAGTTCCCACTAATTGGGAAAGATCCAGACCTATTTGTTTCTCCATAACAGATGCCAAACACCACCTGCATCGTCGTTTGAAATATCGAGCAAGGACATTTGCAGGCCTGTCGATCTCGATGAGAACAATACAAAAAGTATTCCTGGTTCCCGGGTAGGCTGAAATATCCCCAAGAACAGCAGGTGTGCGGGATGTAAGTACAGTGCCGGCTTCTTTCACACAATGAAGAATCTGAAAGTTCAATAGAACGTGTTCATTGTAACTATATGCGTGTAACAATCTTTAAACAAAATACCTGATGAGTTCTTTGCTCACCGATAATAAGTAAAAGTTATATACATCACGTCTCTGTGTGTTCTTTTACGTATTAAATGTCAACCGAGACCACACAGAGATGTACTTTGAACTACCAATATTTACATGTAGTCAAAAACATACACATAAACCGCATCAGTTGAGTTTTGTTTATATGGATCTGGGAAAGTAAGCTTGCAAGCAGGGAGTAAATTGGCATCAGGCTCTTTCTGTACATACACATCTGGATTTTAGCTACGATACAACTTTGTAAAAATAAAACTCCTAGGGATATGATATCCGACATAACCGCCGTTAATAGCACAGTGGTTTTGTGACTTGAATTTTGTGACGGGATTTATGGGAGATAATACACCAATATGGGCGCCTAGAACAGATAGTGATCAGGTGATATCACTTCTCGTGTATCAGTGCATTGTCTCACACATAACTATGACCGTGATAGTTCATGCTGCCGGTTGATGCTACCCATCTACTGCCTGAATACCACCTACTTCGTCTGACACATTTTAAATCCTTGTTGGATATAACCAAGCAGTAAAACCTTTCTAGTTCATAACTGTATTTCAGTTATTGGATCTCCGTAAGGTGTACTGCCCTGTAATATTATTGTATACTGCAAACATATCATCCAATCCATCTGGCACCTTTTCAACCATCACTAAGCAGCACAACGGGGTTGATAGTCTCTATATTATTTCATACCTTTGGTCTCGCAGTTAATCCATGATGCCACGCAGCAGACAGTGACTAAAATTCTACTCCAGCTCATATTGAGTCTGAAATATGACAACATTTTAGTAATTTTGCGTATTCAAAAATACATTTGATCTTGTTTCTCCTTTTCTTCGGATTACGTCATGAGAGTAATGTTTTCTGATACTAATATGCATTGATATGAAAAATTTGACTGTTTAGTCTACTGTGATCATGTGCACACAGAACAGACCGTCTTGACAGTAATTTTTGTGTGTGTTCTCATGAGACAACACTTTTACAATATAGATACCTACCTTTGCTCAAGCTCTGTTAACTCCATCAAAGGAACTCCTTGCAGTGACGGCTACAATACACTGAGCTTGCCGGCTTCGTGATGCCTAAACTTCTTTTGGCAATCTGCTACTAACATAATCGCATTGAGTTGTGGCTCTTAGCATTCCAGCGCAATCCGGGCTGATATGCCATACAAAACTCATGTGAACAGGCGTTCGTCTGGTGAAAAGGTTAAGAGATGTGACAAAACCATCCATAACACAAGTAGCTAAGTGTCAACAAAAAAGGTTTCAACTGAGAAAAACAGGTCTCGGGTAATTTTTCCACTCGAGGTTCTTACTTCATGGACACACGGTTATGAGAAAACTGAGCGGTGTCATGTGAATATCATGTCATGAATGTTTTATTATTGTACATACAACATGTTTTATCCAGACTTAGAACGACATTTGATTTGGTTATATTGTTGGTAAATGGTTGATACTTACATCCCATAGGCCTATTCTGTTCATATGGACATCACGGACAGGTAATGCTGACGATCACATCATGCAGTTGAATGTAAAGCCAACATATTTAGGCCTCAAATGTACTGAACGCGATGATTCCGTCTCGCTACATGTTCACGGAAAATGACAATGCATGTTACTGATTTATGTCGAAACAATCTTGTTTGATAAAGAATGGTGAAACATAACGATATAATTGCCAATGACAGAGTAAAGTTGCTATCTATAAAAGTAGCCCAGAAGGTTAAGATAGGTTACCAGACAATTTTAGTTTCGGGTGTGGCGGGTAACAATCAAGGTCATCTGTGTGAACTTCAATGTCACCATTAGTTGTGCAGCATTTGATTTTCTATATGTTCATAATACAAAGATATCTCTAGGTGCAAGCGTTTACGCCGCTGAGGCCAATTTACACATTCTGAGTCAGACATTCAACACTCAAGGTCATCCGAGGTCAAGTTCAAGGTCGTCATTAGTTGTGCCATAGACATTTTCCTATATGTGCATTATGCAAACATACGCTCTATCTACAAGCATTTCGTCTGTAGAAGCAAATTTGGGCATTTTTTTTTTACCCAAAACTGGCTGTTCTGACTTTTCAAGGTCATCGAATTGAATAGTTTCCAATGACTGCACAGGAAAAGTTCACGAATTCCTTTTGTTCGATGTATTTTCCACTCGTCCATACCTCAGTACTACTTGTTGTATTTCGATCGTCGCTTCCAGATTCCGATATATTTGAAATTCGAAGTTATTGCAGAAGCCTGTCTGAAGTTCAGGTCGAATTCAAGGTCACCACCCAAATCGTCATATATGATTTCCTATTGAAAGTGCCAATATCTAAGCTCTAATATCCGGGTTTTGTATGAGTACAGTTCTGTCAGCTCCTTTCATGAAAGAGAAAAGTCTAAAAATTTTCTCAATGGTGGACAATTTTTTTACCGCCTAGAAATGACCCAAAATGGATAATAATGCGATTGGGGACAAAAGATCTTTTTTTACCGACAAGTCAAAAAATCAAAATTGCGGCCTCGCTCAGACCGGCGATTCAAGGGCAACGAAATAAAGGTACATGAGGGAATCTTTTGAATCTCATGAATTGGCCATTTTTCATCGAAAATGGCCGCCATTTTGGAAAAAATGTTCGAATTAAAAAAAATAAATATACCCCCCTCCTGAAATATTTTTAGGCACTTTTGTCCAAAATTTCAAAAAAAATTCGCCAGTAAACTTTAAAGAGAAAAATGTGGATGGACGACAGACGGACGCAACGCCATGACAATAGGTTATCGGACCATAGGTCTGGTAACCTAAAAATTTGCCCAAGGGCTAAGGAATTTTTTCTGGAGTTATGCTGTTAGACATGAAACGTTTTCCAGTAAAATTTGCCGCCTTGACGAATGAAACTCACTGAAGGCCAAAATAACCGCCTGATGCGACTGCCTATATGCTCATAATAGAAACCTAGGCTTCATCTACCAGCATCTTGTCTGCATAGGTCAATCTAATTATTTACTTCAAATGTAATCTCGACGATCTCAAATGTAAGGTCATCTCAGGTCAAGTTCAAGGACTCCAAAAAATTCTCCAAATGAGACTTCCTATAATATTACATAACAAACCTATCTGCAAACCATTACAAACCTATTTGCAGGTATATCTGCAAGTGTTTTGGCGCCAGACCTATGTTATGACCTATGTATCAGGCCTTATGAGGAATCTAAATCATCCATCTCTCACCTAATGCGATATCAGTATCCTAAATAGCAAATTCTGGATTAAGAATACAAAAGCTAATCAGATAGTTTTTGAGAAAATGCTGAGTACAAATCTGACATTTTTTACCCAAAAATGCCTTGACCTTTCAGTGTCGTCGAAGGTCAAAGTGAAGGGCACCATACAAACTACTGTATATGATTTCCAATTTAAAAGAGCGAATATCTAAGCTATATTTTCAAGCTTTCTATGAGTACATTGGTAGCAGCTCCTATTTAGGCAGAATAAAACATCAGTTGTTTTTCAAATAACATCGACCGAACCGAAGACCCACTCCGTTTCTCCAGTGCAAGTTACGCCAAATTACAAATGACCCTACC
The DNA here is from genome assembly GCA_949152475.1 of Terebella lapidaria. NCBI lineage: Eukaryota > Metazoa > Annelida > Polychaeta > Terebellida > Terebellidae > Terebella > Terebella lapidaria. The sequence continues at coordinate 21,702,870 of OX424558.1, read as the reverse complement.
GTGCAGAACTAACACCGACATAACCCAACACCCACTCAGTTTGCTTCAGTGCAAATTACGCTCTTTTGCACAGGACACGCAGCATGGGACATTAAGTTGTCGTCTGAGATAGCAAGGTTGTCTTCTCGAACCCTCGAGCTGGTAAAATGTAAAACGCGACAGGGGATCAAGTGTCGTGTTTCAGTCTCCCTGCCACACTTGTAAGTTATCACCAAGACACCCACTGGCTCTGTTAAAAGGCTGCAAATGACTGTGCGTTTAGAAATTTAAAAAGAGGATGTTTTTATCCGAAAGAGAATGCAAGCTCACCACGTAGCTGCCACAAAACGAGACGATGACCATGGAATACCATTTACACATGACAGGGGAGATCTACACACATGGCGCACGCTCACGAGTAAATAGTAATCGCCAGCACTTATGGGAATCTCGGATATGAGTTGAATTTATATGGAAGGAATCGTCTCGTTTCGGAATAGTCGTCTCGATTTTCACAAAGGTTTGTGTCTTACGGAAGTTACATTTTCATAAACTACGTTTACGTGTTTTTTTTTCGTTTAAATATATGTATGGAATATTTCTGTGTACTCGTACAAGTCTGCTTCAAAATATAGAGGTCATAACGAAATTTATCGGAGCTCTGTTGTGTGCATGCCGTTCACGACACGCTAATTTAATGCATATAGTTGATTTGAAATTGTTGATGATTGTATGTATTGATATTTCAGCTGCCCCTGATTGTGTTTTGTATACCTGGTTCTTATGCCATGTGTTACTACGTATTCCTGTGGATTTTTGCATTGGTCATTCATCTCTTTGCTGTACAGGGTAGGTTTGAACATTAACAGCGACTAATTCATATAAGTATAGCTTAAGTATACTACTTGTGCGGATGATTAATCCCTTTTTCTTTTGGAGAAATTGATACTTAAATTGCATGTACAATATTATGGGAGAGCGATTCTGATAGTAGTGCGTCTGTTGAAAGTTTGTGTGATTCTCAGATTCTTCAGTAGACATTCATACATTGACACAGGAAACTGTCAATTCTATGCATTGGATAATAAGCCCACACCAAACGGCCTACGTGATAACCAACCCATATTCCCACATTAACCCCAAAAATGGTCACTAGCTATATTGAACATGGAAATGGACAACCAATCAGAATCGTTCACCTGCACTCATTCATTAAGAAGCCCTGGGCAACTCAAAATCAATAATTAGTTGGCGTACGATCAAAGGTACATTAAGGATACCACAAAGGCTATTGCGTTGTTAACTCGTAAAGGACAAGGTCATAGCAACTGCAATTTAGTTGCACTGAACAGGAGATAAGTAAAAGTGGTGTTTGAGACTCACCGTGATACAAGATTTAAAAAAATGTTATTATCATAAACCGAAAATGGATTTATTTTTGATAATTTAAAGATTTTTTCAAGATTAGAGATTATTTTATGATTAATTTTGCCTGTGTATCGAATACCTATATATCAAATGATATTAGAAGCTACTACATGTAGTATTGAAAAGACATATGCCATCTCATGCCGACTCAAGTCACAAATTGGGAATATGCTACACAAGAAAATCTGAATATGAATATGGATATAATAATCTGATGTAAACATGATAAATTATATGGAACATTTCATTTTCACTTCAGTGCACTCCCGCTGCAGCTTTCGGTACGGAATTGAGATCATACGTCAGTCATGCGAGCATATGTTGCTTTGAAGTGGAAATCAGCATAATGAATATTAAACAGATATCTTTCATACATAGGGGTCTTGTGACTACCGCTGGCAATTGTGGACAAAAACTTCTCAGCATTACATCATTGCACCAAATTGGCAACTTTATTTTCGGGAGAGTTTCGGTCTAAACGGCAGCGGGCAGTACTGTGCACCGTCCATTATCAGTATCTCATAGATGCAGTGAACAAGAAAAACAATCAATGTTAGGCAAATAACTCTTTCCATAGGTCATATTTAAAATCACATTTTTGCAAGGTATCTCATTTTATATCAGCAATTTCAAATGTGTTTTTTGTTCAGAACATCCGCTCTCTATTTGTGGCGAAAATAGACCATAAAATTTTGAAGCTGCAGGTCTCTACTATCATTCAACTGGGGTTCGTATTTATTATTATTTTTCAATGCTCACTCTTACTACTTACTGTTGGTACGGACTTAGACCCTGCCATAATCTGACATAATTGGTTAATTTGGCCTCGGCAATGACCCATGCATTATGATAACATCACCCCAAAACATATATCATATTGCATTATGAATGTGAAGGATTTGTTTGTTGTTTCGTGAATGATAAACATCTACTGCGAATGCAATGGTTCATCAGTATGTTCAACATTTCATCAAAAAGAATTAGTGACAATGTAACCATCATTGACATGGACAGTCCATGGTTCAGACCAACAGATTATCCCATTCTGAACGAGCCTTCTTACGAATAAACAAAGTCCAGATATATTAATAAGTAGTTCATGTGGAGTGGAAGACTTACCACTTTGCATCTCAGATATGAATGGTCAGCACGTTGGTCAGTCAGCTTATACAGTTGCGTGTGACAGAAGATGTGATACCTGATTTCACCTCCTAATGGCCATTTATGGGTTCATGAGTTTCCCTAACATTTTTGTTTTCTCTCACTTCGTATGCCTGATATGACTTTCTGTCCCCGGACTATGAGATTGAATAACGGACCCTGTTTTGTTCGCTTGGAATACTTAATACTGGGTAGTGATTCTACGTCTTGTACAATGTAGACAATGTTAGATTACAAAGTGCCTGGGCAGTGGATGCGGAGATTGATTCAACCAAATTGATGCCAATCTCATGAAACGAATGTCTGGTTGAGGGGATGTAAACACGTTGAGGAAATATCCGATAGAGAAATTATTGGATTAATAATTGTTGGTTGAACACTTATCTTAGTGTTTCGAAAATGTGTTCTCGTGAAAATTCGAACCATCATTCATTGCGGAATGAGATAATTGTTGCAATCTGAGTTTACGCATCCAGTTTGACTTGCATACGTTATTTGCCTCTTTTTGGCAAGTAATTTTTGATAAGTAGTATGTGTTCTTTTACTGTCACATTTTCCCCACTGCAGGATGGTCCTACTGTGGGGAACAAAACAAGACGTGCTTCAGCATCGATTTGGCATGTTGCTCTTGGGGGTATTTCCCACCCGTCGTTGACAGCATTCATTCCTACGACACTTTCGTGTACTGTCCTGACGCTAATGGCACGGGGTGCCAATGCCTCTGCTCGGAGATGAAGATGGGACTGCGGCTGATGCTGGGTATATGTCAGCTACAGCTACACGATGTCGATATACACCTGCAGCCAATCGAGAACATGGACATTGATTGTTACGGAAACACCCGGAAACACACGAAGACTTTACTAAAAGTGTTCCGAAGCATCGTCGTGGACACAACCACTGACATGAATGCAGCTGATGGGAGGGAAGCCCCGGATACCACCAGAGGGATGTCCCGAAGGTACGACACGAAGAGTACCACTCGATTTTCTCGATGGAGGAGGGGACGCACGCTAGACAACGAAGCCGTCTACACTGTGAATATATCAGACACTTGGACAAAGTCGGGAACACTCTGGGCAATAGTTGCTTGTGTCTTCGTGATTGTATGCATGGCAGTAGCTTTATATCTGTACGGAAACGAAGGATCCCCACAAAGGAGCAATTTATAAAATGATAATCATATTACATCGGATATTATCTTTTGTGAAACTATAATATTTATCTTTGAAACGGTTTATGTGGCCACCATAAAATTATTTACTCCTCATTAGTGTGCGGTTATTCAAATTAATATTGGCTCCAGACTAATAAGTCTACTCTCAATTCCCCTCTCTCAAAGTCAACGCATTTGAACGGCAATTCGAACAAATACCATATCATATGGAAGAATAAGGTACCTGCTATCGTCATGTTCAACACTCTCATTCTTATTGGACAGTTGCCTCTCGTTATACATTGGGAATACAGTAAATTGTGACATAATGTAAATATCCACACAATAGTAACAATATACAGTTATTATACAATATAGATAGAAATTTCATCACAAAGTAAACTCCAAAAAACAATGTTTTATGTATCTAAATTGCTTTAATAGGTTGTTAGGAAATAGAAAATATTGTAACAATAGAAACAACTGTATACAGTGTCTGTTCTTGAAAACGCCAGTGTAGCTCCAGACATACTGTCTGGTCGGGCTTTGTTTCTATTCCAGAGTGTTTGATGTTAGGTTTTCTACTGTAATCTTCCTAATTTTGTACTAACGGTTAGCTAGTTAGATGCTGTTACATAAATCTGTTTAGAAACCACCACCATTTATCTTATTCACGACAGTGAGTACATTTCCTATGATCATAAACATGATGGAACGATCTCAATACATGTAAATACTTAAACTCTGATTTTTCTAACTAGTTATGCTAAATGTTATCGTTTTATCTTCTTCTTCTTCCAATAAATGACCACCGTCAACTGGTTGACCATTCTGCCACATGGTGTGTGCGCGGAGAGACACTGTGTGCTGCGGCAGACTGTTCCATTCTCTGATGGTCCGGGGGTAGTAGGACTCATTCCGGCTCTGGGTTCTACAGGCTAGGACCTGGACCGCTAGTTCGTTTGTGTTTCTGGTTGTCTGGGAATTATTGTTTGGTAGACTTGTGTTGTTCTGACAAGGCCGTTCTGGATTTTGTAGACCATCACTAGGCGGGCTTGTCTCCTCCTGACCTCGAGTGATTGGAGGCTGGTCAGCATGTCGCCAACGGATGAGGTGTTGTGGTACTTGTTGGAGACGTAGCATGCTGCTCTCCGATGTACCATATTTCCAGTCTGTGCTTGTCGATTGCTTGATATGGGTCCCATACAGGACTGGCATACTCGATTATTGGCCTGACTAGGGACTGGTATGCCTTTTCTTTGGTCGCCTTGTTGCCTAGGTTGAGGTTCCTCTTCAGAAAACCAATGGTACTGTCTGCTCTGGAGCAGATGTTCCTCGTGTGTTTGCTCCATTTGAGGTCAGGTGTTATGGTGCATCCCAGGTACTTGGCTGATGTGGCGTGCTCCAACGTGTGCCCATGAAGGGTGTACGTGTGCCTGATTGGCTTCCTTTTCTTTGTGATCGTGAGGACATTGCATTTTTCTGGTTGGAACTTCATGAGCCAGGTGGACTCCAAGGCAGCTAGTTTGTTGACATCATTTTGCAGGGTTGCTGTGTCATCATCAGATGTTATGGTCAGGTAGGTGATGGTGTCATCAGCAAAGAGCCTTACGGTAGACTTGATGTTTTTCGGCATGTCGTTGATATAGAACACTAAAAAAACTCTGCCCGTGGACCGATCCTTGCGGGACCCAAAACTCAAAATCGATGATTCTGATTCTCCCTCAACAACTACTTGTTGAGTCCTTCCGCTCAGGAATGCCTTGATCCATGCATTTGTTTTTCCCCTAACACCGTAGTGGTCTAGCTTGAGTGTTAGCAGGCTGTGGCTGACTTTGTCAAAGGCCTTGGAGAAGTACATGATGAGGCAGTCAGTTTGATTCCCCGAGTCGATATTGAGGCTTACATCGTCAATGAACTCGATCAGCTGTGTCTCACATGAAAGCTGTTTTCGGATACCATGCTGGAGTGGGTACATGAAATTGTGTGCGTCGCCATGTTTCATGATATGGCTTGTGATGATGTGTTCCATCAGTTTACACGCAATACAGGTAAGTGAGGTGGGTCTGTAGTTGACGGCTTCAAACTTCAACTTATTATTATTGTATTACTTCAACTTCAAACTTATAACTTGGCATACTTTACCTGTGTGTCAAACGGCAATTTTGTACCTAATTTCAGATTGTATTACGGTGATATAAAATTGATCCGATGATGAAAACAGATATCTAGGTTTTACTGCTTGCATCAATATCAATGACTGATATATCTAGTTCATGGATTGCATGGTTGTTTAGAATGGCCATATATATAATTATATTCAATATTGTTTACAGGAATATATCTAGTATTATTGCAATAAATAAGTACTTGGATGTGCGAAATACCTACACGCACATTGTATCATCGATATAATGGCATTTGCTTCTAAATTCTAGACCTCAAAGATTATTATACACGAGATTTTGCATGAGGAAAACATTTCTTATATACGCCTTCTAACCTGTCAACTAGATTATATGACAAACGTGATGATTTCAATTTTTCCATAGTCAATTTCCCTTTTCTAAGCAGCAACATTCCTATGTCACCGGCATATGGTGTGTTTGTTTCTCAACTTATACGCTATTCCAGAGCTAGTTGCAAATATGAGGACTTTGTCTATCGAAGTGCCCAGCTAGTTTCTAAACTGCTACGACAAGGATATGTTTTACCAAGACTTATCGCTGCGTTTAAGAAATTCTATGGACGTCATCATGATCTGGTTGATAAATACAGCAAATCCATGTCTGCCATGCAACTAGATCTATTTTCATGTTAATTTTGGGGAATTCATGACGGGTGCCACTAGTGGGGCAGGAAATGCTCACTCTTTCCGGAACACCTGATTTCACCTCCTGATGGCCATTTACGGGGGTTCATGAGTTTCCCTGTCATTTTTGTTTTCTCTCACTTCGTATGCCTGATATGACTTTCTGTCCCCGGACTATGAGATTGGATAACGGACCCTGTTTTGTTTGCTCGGAATACTTGATACTGGGTATTGATTCCACGTCTATTATATACGCCTTCAAGATAAATTCCGTGAATTCTCCATTTCGTCCACAGCTTTTTATTATCAGCATTTCACAATGAAGTGACAACAACGTTATGATATTATTAGGTTCATTTTCTTGTGTATGTGAGCCAGAAAATACTCACATTGATTTTTAATCTCAATGGGAAATTGTGGGTTAAACACTAAGAGGAAAGAGATACACTACAACTATTGTACATGTACATTCATTTTACATCATACATATGTTACATAATGTTTGTATGTACCCTCTTGAGTATAAACATGCGTGGACATGGACATAATTGGTACCGAGCAAGTCATTCTGTTGGTTTGCTTTATTCGGCCATTCTTGTTGACACCAAACAGTTTATAAACAACTTACATGTAGCCCAACTAGTGTGAAGCACTAATACAACAGCATTACCCGGCATAGTAAGAACATGTACGGGGTCTTCAGGGATAGCTGAACTGATGGTAGGACACCACTTGAATCTTGAATTCCTTCTGCTCGATGTATTTTCCACGCGCCAATACCTAAGTACTACTTGTTGTATTTCCATCGTCGGTTCCAGATTCTGATATGGAAATACAAAGTTTTTGCAGAAGTCTGTATCTGAAGTTCAGGTAGGTTCCCGTCACCTCCAGTGAAGTTTTCTCCTCTCCAGCAGAGTAGCTCCCACTATTTGCAAAAGATCCGGACCTATTTATTTCTCCATAACATATGCCAAATACCATCTGCATCGTCGTTTGAAATATTGAGAAAGGACATTTACAGGCCTGTTGTTCTCGATGAGTACAATACAAAAAGTATTCCTGATTACCGGGTAGGCTGAAATATCCCCAAGAACAGCAGGTGTGCGGGATGTAAGTACAGTAGCTGTTTCTTTCACGCAAGGAGGAATCTGCAATTTGAATATTTTTGTATACATTGTATTATGAATTGTAACGCTCGTTCAACAACTACTTGAATTCTCTCACCAAGAATAAGGTACAGTTATATACGTCTTAGATGTGTATTTTTACGTGCACCTCGTACTTAGTAGGGAAGTGGCTCTAACACCAACAACTAAAGTATGCTTATAGGTACACAATTTTGAATGGTTTTACTTGGTCATCTGAGGCCAAGGTCACCAAGTGGTGTACCATGAAAGACTTGATATTTAGTCGAATCATAGACATAGAGACACTCCCTGTAATGTCGGCTACAGAACACTGAGATTGCCGGTTTCTTGATGCCTAAACTTCTGTTGGAAATATGCTACGTAATCGGGTTGAGCTTTTGCTCTCAGCACTCTAGCACAATCCGTGCTGATATCCTATCCAAAGATTTGTGTCAACGGGCATTGTTTTGAAGAATTGTTAATAGATTTGACACACACATCCATTACATAAGTAGCTAAGTGTCAAGAAAAAGAAGCTTTCAAGTGATAAAAAATTATCCCAAGGGCTGTGGGTTACCCGAGTTATGTATAGTGTTGGACATATATTTTTCTTGTAAAATTGCCGCTTTGACATATCAAATTCACCAAAGGTCGAATTCAAGGCCACCGAAAGAACACCTGATATGACTGCCTATATGCTCATAATACAAACCTAAGCTTCATCTGACAGCATTCTGAGTGCATCGGTCAATCTACATTATTTAATTCGAATATTGCCTCTACAATACCACTCAAGGTCATCTTAGGTCGAGTTCAGGGTCACTAAAAGGAGCTCCATATGAGATTTCCTATATGATTATATTACAAACCGAAGTAAAATCTGTGTACAAGTATTTTAGCCCTAGAGGCCAATGCGTGCATATAAAAGTAAATACAAAATTATCGCATAGCTTTTTGAGAATTTTGAAAAATTGGCATTTTTTTGCCCAAAAATGACTGTTTTGACCTTTCAAGGTCATCGAAGGTCAAGTTCAAAGTAACCACGCAAATTCCCATATATGACTTCTCATTTGAAGTGCAAGTATCTAAGCCCTATCGTCAAGTTTTCTAAGCATACAGTTGTGGCAGCTCCCATTATGAAGGGAAAAAATTATAAAAATTGTCAAAGGGTGATTTTTTGGCCTAGAAATGGCTCAAAATAGATAGTAACATGATAAGACAAATAAAAATAATTTTTAGCGACCCGTCAAAAATAAAAAATGGCTGCCACTCAATGATCGACAATTCCAGGGCAACAAAACTTAAAGACATCGTAACTGTACATGAGTGGAATATTTTGAATTGAAAATGGCAGTCTTTGAAAAAAAAAATTGGTTGCCATTTTGAAAAAAAATACGAAAATGAAAAGTAAACGATACCCACCTTTTGAAATAGTTTTCAAAGATAAAAATTTGGATGGATGATGGACGAGTCATGGAAGACCGACGCAACACTACGACAATATGTTCTGTAACCTAAAAACATCTCTCTGCTAATTTTTTACTGGAGGTTCTTATTTCATAAATGTACGGTCATACAAAACTTGTCATATGTGCATCGTGTCAGGAATTGTTGTTTGAAAAAATGCAACAACCTGTTTTCTCTTTGTACACATAATGTGTTTCAGCCAGAATTGGAATGACATTCGATAGATACCCAGTATTAAGTTTTCCGAGCAAACAAAGCAGGGTCCGTTATCCAATCTCATAGTCCGGGGACAGAAAGTCATATCAGGCATACGAAGTGAGAGAAAACAAAAATGACAGGAAAAAACTCATGAATCCCCAAAAATGGCCATTAGAAGGTGAAATCAGGTGTTCCGGAAAGAGTGAGCATTTCCTGCCCCACTAGTGGCACCCGTCGTCATGAATTCCCCCAAATTAACATGAAAATAGATCTAGTAGCATGGCAGACATGGATTTGCTGTATTTATCAACCAGATGATGATGACGTCCATAGAATTTCTTAAACGCAGCTATAAGTCTTGGTAAAACATATCCTTGTCGCAGCAGTTTAGAGACTAGCTGGGCACTTCGATAGACAAAGTCCTCATATTTTCAACTAGCTCTGGAATAGCGTATAAGTTGAGAAATAAACACACCATATGCTGGTGACATAGGAATGTTGCTGCTTAGAAAAGGGAAATTGGCTATGGAAAAATTGAAATCATCACGTTTGTCATATAATCTAGTTGACAGGTTAGAATCATTATCAATCTCCAACCTCAGGTCTAGATAGTTGGAAAAATTAGCGGAGTCTGTAGTATCCTTAATTTCAAGTTCCTTAGGATAAATGACATCCAAATAATCACCAAACTTGGGATTATTTAGCGACAATACATCATCTATGTATCGGAAAGTGAAATTAAAATTACATGTTAGTTTTTTAGAACCTCCTCGTTGTAAATGTTGGATAAAATCTGATTCATATGAGTATAAAAACAGGTCTGCCAATAATGGTGCACAGTTTGTACCCATGGGAATACCAATAGTTTGTTGAAATATTCGACCACCAAATTCCACAAAAATATTATCAATCAGGAAATTAACCATATACCACATCTATTTCAGTATATTTGTATGGGGCATCAGAGTCGCCTTTAACAAAATAAGCGGTATTATATCTAAGTACAATATAGTGGTACCGACGTTGTCCCTTTTTAGAGAAAGATGAATTATTGATTAGTGTTTTAAGCTGAGATTTCAGTTCAGAATTAGGTATAGTTGTGTATCAAGTGGACAAATCAAATGTTTTGATAGACGTTACTTTTGAAAGTGTGTGAGCATGTAGATATTCCAATAAAGATTTGGAATTTTTTAATATCCAAATAGTGTTGAACTGATAGTGTTGTTGGTAATAGGTGGATACTTACACCCCATAGCCATAGCCATATCATATTCATATTGACAACACAGACTAAAATTTAGTAATTGCTGGAGATTCTGCTGACGATTACATCTTGCAGTTGAATGTAAAGCAACACTACATGTACTTCCGCCTCAAAAGCACTGAACACCAACGATTTCATACGTGTGTTCATGGCAAATTGCGTGTAACTAAATACTGTCATAACACTTTTAGAATATTTGAGAATCTTCTATAGTACCTTAATTGTGAAACATAAAGTTTTCAGATAAGGCTCCACCACGTATATCTTGTATATCAAAAACATGTTCCAATGAATAAAAATGTATTTCCCTACTTATCCAACAAACATACCTATATAAAGATATAATTGATGAAATCTATTGTATTCTTTGCAAATAATCCACACAGTGAGTTTTTTAAATACGCACACAAAATGTGGAAATGAACGTCTCCAATAACCGACCTTCGTTGCTGGGCACTCAAAAATATATCCAAAATGATCAGCAGAAGATGTACCGAGCAATATTCGAGCAATATTTTGTTGTCATTCCTCAACAAAATCACTGCATATCCTTCCAGAAATGTCACTCTTTCAGTCTACGGCAAACATACAAATAAATATGGCCTGTTGCAAATCAAGTGAAACTACTTTTATTCCCAAAATTTAAAGCTGTAAACAGGTTATGAAAACACGCGGACTGTAGTTGTGTACTATGCAGGAGGAGCCATTAGCCTAGGCTAGGCCCTGGGATTACTGGGTGAGAGGAGACAATACTCATTTAGTACAGAGTTTCAACGTCTGTGTGGGTTTTGTTCCTCATGTCCATAATGAGGACACAAATATTGCGATATTTGTCCTGATTACAACTTGTTGAAAAGCTAATATTGCATGACTATTGCATAAACGTATGCTTGAATTTGTCCCTCTCTCTGTCTGTTTCTAGGGCGTGCTACATCCAGATCTAATGAACTTAGAGAGATACCGCCCATTCATCATTTCGTGGGCAGTACAGAAGACAATGCACGACTATTATCAAAATTGAAGATATGGAAAGAGAGTGGATCCCTTCCACTGTTTTGTTTGTTCATATATACCATTCTATAACCTGTTTACAGCTTGAAGTGTGACCACTCTGTTTAATAATATCCAATACGTGGAAAGCTCAGTCAGCCGTGTCGATCACCTATCCGCTTTCACGTGCGTGAGACATTGCGAATTTTGCTGACAAGACATACATTTGAGTATTAGTGCTTTCTCACTTGACTCAATGGACCTAGATCCACTGATATATTACATGTGTATTATATTTCCTAACAATTAGTCCCACAAATCTCACATTATATCGTGACCTATTATTCGAAATGTGGCCTACTTATATGTGTTTCACCATACACAGATGTACAGGAGTCAAATTAAGTCATATTTCTTTTTAATTACATGTATATCTGAATGTGGCTTATTATGTGTTCATGCAAATGAATCAGTGCAACATCTGGCAACACGTGGAGCTCCTGGATTGTTGTCATACGTATTCATATACACTGGAGAAACCAATCATGCGTAGCTTTACAAACAAGATTTTCAGTTATGATATACAAGAACATGGATACACTGAAGGAACATACCATTTGATGGCTGAGTTGATGAAAACTCTATCACCGCTTTTCCTACTGGAATCGTTCGGTAACTTTTGGCCATCAACGCTCCAATCAACCAGGCTACAACAGGCCAGTCGGCGCCATTCTTGTATATTTTGTTCTCAGCCATGATAGGGTTGGTATTTCAAAAATTATGTATAAATATAAAATTGAACTTCTATCATCATTCAACACTCGTACATTGTAGCCATAACCCCAGTAAATGACACTTTTAAGCCACACTTTGTTGGCTATAACATAGACATTTTTGTCTAACCCTGTATGTTTTGAGTAGAAATTAATGTGAAAATAATCGGTTAAAATATCCACTATTTTCGGTGTTTTGTTCCCCAGTATCCATAGATTCAGTTGGTATATCATTTGTAACAAGCAAGTACCCATTTGATAGTGTTTTGGGGCCCACCATTTTCCCAAATATTTACTGCAATACGTATGTCAAAATAGGTTAAGCTTATGGGGCCTGTTCTTCAATTCTGACGACAGAAGAATGTTGCTATCCATAAAACAGAAATATAATACTGAAAATCAAAATCAACAACTTTGTCCTACTTGCTGACAAAATGATATGCGAGAATGACTTATTGAGCGCCTGTAATCTGTGTCTTTTTCTGTGTCTTGTAAGATGTTGATGTGGTCTATGTTACCAAAGAAGTATCTCATTATGTGTTGGCAGTTCCACTATAGTTAAGCGTGAGAACACGATTATGTATATGGATTCAAATCAGCCAAATGTCGCGTCATTTCAAATGTAATAATAAACATGCGAATTGGTATGTGATCTATCCCCGTGGTTTCATATAACTTTCATTATGGAATATTTTAATTAAAAATCTTACTGCAAGTTTTTGTAGTCGCTCATGATAAACTTCAATGGCATCTACTCCAATATGTGCAAATATTATTGACACAACCAAAGAAACACTCATATTTCTTCAGTGCAAATTACGCCAAATTACAAATGCCTCTACCGTGAAAAACTACCACCTACATAGCCCAATGCCCAATCAGTTTTCTTCAGTGCAAATTACGCTCTTTTGCACACGATACGCAGCATGGAACACTAAGTTTTCGCGGGAGATAGCAAGGTTCTCTTCTTAAACCCTCGAGCTGGTAAAATGTAAAACACGACAGGGGAACAAGTGTGGTGTTTGTCTCCTTGCCACACTTGTAGGTTACCACCGAGACACCCACTGGACTTGTTAAAAGGTTGTAATGACTGTGCATTTAGAAATTCAAAAAGTTAGTGTTCTTATCCAAAAAGGAATACACGCTCACCATGCAGGTGCCACAAAAACAGACGGCAACCGTAGAATACCATTTGCACCTGACGGGGGGGGGGGGGGGGGGGAGATCTACACATGTGGTGCACGCTCGGGAGTAATCAATAATCACTGGCACTTGTGAGAAGCACGGATAATATGTGTTGAATGTATAGGGCAGGAACAAACGAAGTCGTCTCAATTTTCACAAAGGTTTGTGTCATAATAATGTTTTCTTGGAAGCTACATATTCATGAAATTTGTCTCCATTTGTTTCTGTTTGAATATATTTGAAATGTGTCTTTGATACTACCAGAGTTCAATACGAACTTCATCGGAGCTTTTTTTATGTAAATGCTGTTATGCCAGATACGCTAACTATATAACTGGTTTGGAATTGTGGATGATTGTTTGTTTGGTATTTCAGGTGTCCCTGGTTGTGTTGGGTGTACCTCGTTGTTATGCAATGTGTTACTACGTTTTCCGGTGGATTCTTGCATCGGTCATTCACCTCTTTTCTGTACATGGTAGGTTCGAACATGTATGTGTTAATACACCCAAATTATGTTTACAGCAATATATGCCGTCATAAATGATGTATGATCCATGTACTCAGACTGCCTGCCAGTTTATACCATTTAATTCCATAAGTACACCTCGAAAATGATTGAAATAGGAACCTCACCATGATGCAGTGATTTGGTTGAATGGACATGATATGGACATATCAAATATCAGTCAATCAGAGAGTTTTTACATCACTTAGACAACATCTTTGAAATTTGGTGTGACATATTTTTGTGTGTGATAGATGTCCAAACATTGATGGTAAAATTACATGTACGATATTATGGAAGATAGGCTCCGATAGTAATGCGTCTGGTGAGTTTTTCTGCTAAGAATCCACGCCAAAAGGGCTACGTGATAACCAACGCATATTCCCACATTCCCCAATAAAATGGTGAGCGAATGTTTTGACCCAGGAAATGCACAGCCATCCAAAATCGTTCACCTACACGTGAAGCCCCCGGCTATTCAAAGTCAATAAATAGTTGGCGTACGACCTAAAGACACATTCAGGACATCACAAAGGCTATGTCAGCTCGTAAAGGACAAGGTCATAGCAGCTATAAATAAGATGAACTGGAGATACGGGAAAAGTAGTTAAATGGTATTTGACACTCACCGTGATTCAAGAAAAAGAAACAATGGACCGGGATATTAAATGAACCGAAAAATGGGATTCTAACGTGTATTGATCATTTAAAGATATATTTATTACATATTGTTTTTGCCTGTGTGTGTCAAATACGTATGTCAAAGGATGCAAGCAGTAATTACATGTAATTCCGAAATGGCTTGTGCTCCGTCGAGCCAATTCAAATCACAACATTAGGAATATGCGACCCAAGAGAAATTTGAATAGGAGAATCGTTACATTAGTCTCATGTGAACATGTTCGATTATATGGAACAGTTCATTTTCACATGGAATAAACAACAATGCACTGAGAGTGTACTCCCGCTGCAGCCTTCAGTTTCAAATTGACTTGTTTTATACGTCATGCAGCATACATGTATAAGCTTGATGTGAAATTCAGCGTGATGAATACTATACAAGATTACTTTCATACATGAGGATGTCTTTGACCACCTCAGACAGTTGTGGAAAAGGAGTTCCCGGCAGTCTGCATAAGTCTGAAACTTTCCAGAATATAGACGTGGTATACCCGATATTATACCCGAGAGTTTCAAGTCAAAACGCATCTATACACGGGTTGTACATAACGCTAAGGTTTACCAGTATCAGTGTTCGCTTATCGTTTTTTATTAAAAAGAATCAGTGATAAATTAACCATCACTGACATGATGGACAATCCGTGGTTCAGAATAACTAATTATCCCATTCTGAAGGAGCCTTCTCACAAACTCGTGATGAACAAAGCGCGGGTATATTATTCAGGTAGTTGATGTTGATATAGTGGCATCAGCTGATTGTCACCATTGCAATCCAATTCCAATTGCATCTCATATAAGAATGGTGAGCACGTTTGACAGGCAGCTCACACAGTTGTGTGTAAAGAAGGTGTAATAATCGGACGTAATAACTGGATGTATGTGGACAATGTCTGATGATTAAAGTGCCCGGGCAGTGGTTGGGCAGTTTGGTTCAGCCAAATCGGTGTCGGATTAAGGGGGTGAAAGACATCGAGGAAATCCGTTCCCAGTGGAATGGTATCGGATAGCGAGGTTGTTAGAATAATAATTTTGAAATACATAGGTCTGTTTGTATTTACTTGATCAGTTATGTGCACGTAGTTAGTTGAATACTTATGTATAGGATAATGAAACAAGGACGAAGGTCTCTCGCCAATAGTGACTGAGTGTCCTATTTGCGGTAACAGTAATCTGGTGGTAACTCTGTTCAGTAGTAACCTGTCATCAACAAAGGAAGCGACCCCAACCACGCACTACGTTGGTGTTAGGACAATGTGTTTGAACTCAAACTCAAACCATCGTCCGTTATGAAATGAGAAAATTGTTTTGATCAGAGTTTTTTAATACAGTTCCACGTACAAACTTTATTTGCCTGTTTATATTACTGTAAAACGATTAATATTGGCGGCTATTAAACTTGGCGGTTCTGATCCCCACGTTATTTAGTGGAGATTCAATTTGGCGGTTTCAAAACCACATATGTTGCTACATATATATCTAGTTAATTTGGCGGACAATTTAATTTGGCGGGTTTTCCCCTATCGCCATATCCGCCAAATAAATCGGCCGCCAATATTATACGTTATACAGTATTTGATAAGTGTTTTTTTCTGTCATATCTTTTTCCACTGCAGGATGGTCCTACTGTGGGGAACAAAACAAGACGCCCTTCAGTATCGATGTGGCATGTTGCTCCTGGGGGTATTTCCCAATGGGACTTTGGCTGATGCTAGGTATAGTTGTCGCCTCCATCAAGAGACGACTTACTCAAATACGATTAAAACGGCCCATGGATAGATGAGTTGGTCCGGTCCTGCAATAGTACCGCAGCATTTGTTTAAAAATTTTTAGTGTCAACAAGCAGATGGAGACAATCACTAAAAAAATATTCCAGTTAGATTGTGAAACGTTCTCAAATCTTCTTCATGCCTTACACCGTCCCGCAAAATATTGCGAGTACTTCGATAGATTTGACCAATCAGACAGCGGCTTCCATGCAATTCCCTGACTCCGTGGGGATAACTTGTTGATATCATCATGGCTTGAGCTTGAGCACTGTTCCGGAAGGTGCCAATCTTGAATGAGAACGTATTGCCGACCATTCAAATTGTCGGGGAAGAAGTTACCGGTTCCCTTCTTATCAACCGATTCATGAAGTTTTGAAAATGATTGAATGGGCATTAATTTCGCAGCATTTATCGAGAACTTACAAATATAAGGCATCTGTATTTATAGGAATCGCTTTAAATCTACACAATCTTTATGGAATTATATTGATATGACTGTCAGTTAAAACAGGCAAAAGGGGACGGGTGGTCAAACACCGCTGACACGGCGCTGTGTCTGTATCGATTTTCTACTCGGTACTGGTGACAGGGTGCACAATGCTTTGCGGAAATATGTTTTATAGCGATTTTTCTCGTTCGATGCAGTTTGACGAAATATTTCGCCCAAAAAATGTTGTTTTACAGGTTTAATACTATATGTATAGATGTGAATAATGGAGCCTGAGCGTACAAGTTAAGTTTATGTAGCATGTTAAATTTATATTAACGAGCTATCGTGCATAGGGGTTTCGAATTGATATGGGTCTGGAAAGGTCTGGAAAGTGTTCCATTTTGAGTCTAGAAAGTTCCTGATCTTGTTATTCACAGAATTGTGAAATATATGTGATTATAATTGCAGTATGTCTAAACTACAGCAATGCAGACTCAAATAAACTTCCCATTACCCACATTGGAATCGAGCTATGCACTGCTGAGAGGCGACACATGTCTTTTACTGCATTTCCTGACGCTTACTTGGTCAGTCACAGCTACACGATGTCGATATACACATGCAGCCAATCGAGAACATGGACATCGATTGTTATGGAAACACCCGGAAACACACAAAGACTTTACTAAAAGTGTTCCGAAGCATCGTCGTCGACACTACCACTGACAGGAATGCAGCTGATGGGAGGAAAACCCAATAACCACCAGAGGGTTGCCCCAAAGGTGCGACGCAAATAGTACCACTCGAATTTCGCAGTTGTGGAGGGGACGTACGCTGGACTACGAAGCTGTCAACACTGTGAATATATCAGACACTTGGACACAATCGGGAACGCTCTGGGCAAAAGTGGTTTGTGTCTCTGGGATCAGATGCATGGCAGTAGCTTTATATATATCCGGAAACGAGGAGCCCCCACAAAGGAGTATGCTATAAAACTAGAAGCATGTAACTTCGAATAAATTTTTTAATGGAACTTTTTTGCTTTTCAATAAATTTGCGTATGTGACCACCACCAACCAAATGTAATATAATATGAATTATTATTGAACAAGACTGATAAGTTTACTACAGTTTTCTCTTTCTCAAAATCAACCCTATCATATAGAAGATAAATAGTTGCTCTTCATTCATTGGCAATACAATTTATGTTATGAAATACCTTTTAATATCTACACATGACCAATGATTACACTATACAATATGTACAATATCGATTGCAATAAAACAGGCAGAGTTACTTCAGAGTAAACTTTTTTCTTTAAATGATGTTGTTTTGAATTCGTAAATCATTTTAATAAGTTGTTGGCCATTTGTGCATTAATTTTATCTGGTGTACAGTAGAAACAGCTGTATACCGTGAGTACACTTGACGAAGCCAGCGTGGTTTCAGATATTATATTTGGTCCGGCTTTGTTTCTATTCCAAGAGTGTTAGAAGTTGGGTTTTGGTTTTCTATCGTCTTCTCCAAAATCTTGTACCGGGGTTCCTGTCCTAAATGACCACCTATACCGCCATGTCTCTGGATCACCACGGTGGGTACAATCCCCAAGATCATTAACATAACGGAATCACACGATTTCCATGAATTTTCAGGATTCAAATTTTGGCTACAAGTTGACACTGAGTTGTAGATGTGTTAAGGTGATATCGCAATGATCTGATGATCAAAAACAGATATATAGGCTTCTCTCGTGGCATCGATACTACGGACTGATATATCAAGCGGGGTTTTTCCAGGAAGCGCTAATTAACATACTTCATATAGATTCTAGTGGCTTCATGGATAATGTGATTATATAAAGTTTATTGTTTCACAATGAAAATGTAGCGAACACAATCACACACACAAATACTACACGTAAGGTTTGGTGAATAACAAAGCACCTGTAACACTTAAAAAAAATAACTGTTACAAGATATTCGAGAACATCCATTATACTTTGCTATAAGTCTAGATTTTCTTCGATTAGTTCTGTTGTCTTTGGTGCAGTTCATCGTAAATCCAAATAGCATTTCGTTAGCGAATGTGGTAAATCAGAATCGTTACTTATACGAGCATACAACTATATTAAACGAATTGCTAAACATTTTGTATAACAAATATAATCTAGAGTCCATGATGAATATGCATTGAGCAATTACAGCCGACATCCACAAGAGCTAACAGCCGCGGCCCAGGTAGCAGCAGTAATTGGTAACATCATGACAGAACGCTGAAATTGAAAAAAAAAAAAAACCTTGGATATGGAACCAGTGAGCGAGCACAAATAACAACACTATCATCGCGATAACTCCAACTACTCATACTCACGGCGTTTTTGGAATGGAGGTCGGACCATGTCAACTTCTCCACCAACACTGTCCTGTGAACTTCGTGCTGAAAGCCATTTCAACAACAATAGGCTTGCCAGGGGTTTCGTCAATCTCTCCTCTGAATTCTGAAAATCAAAGGCAAAGCTTTCATATATTTTTCTATCTATATGTACCTACGATTTTCTTGGCACAACAGTTTATTTATTTTTTTCTCTTGTTGCAATAATATCGTGTGCACACTTGGCTAGTTTACTAGCAAGCGGCACAAGTATTCACAACACATGTACATCACGAAAAGTATAACCAGCGCCATGTAGGGATGTAATTAAACGCCATGCAATTAAGTTCGTCCATATATTCTGGAATAAAATAATTTTGTTATTTGAGATCTTTCATACAAAAAGATAAACACCATGCTCAAGAGTGCAAAATGCGCTAAAGACCTGTCTCTCGATATATGATATTGAAATTGTTTCTAATTGTTTGCTTTGTCTCTTAATGAAATATGACAAATTATACATCGTCTGATGTCAATTTTAACGTTATTGTTCCATTGTAGATGTTTTCGATTAATTATATGTGCAAATGGCAGACTGACAAACGTCTAATGTATATTTGCACAAAACAAAATCACGGTAAATGACGTTTACATTGTGGTTAGTCGAATCGTCTCCTTTTTTACATAATATTTTGTTACATGTTTGTTACAGAGTTTGAAGGCGTATTTGACATTTCGTGTATTTACCTTCGATTGGTTTATTTTGCACCAATAGTAGCGAACAGTTTCCATTCACACAGAGTTATAAGAAAAATATATTGACTTACGGGCCCCTGAGAGGACACAACCGAGAGTTAAGAAAATATTTTTTTCCCGTTCAAGCGCGATCTTTGCACGTTCCCTCGCAATCTTTTCGCATTCCGTCATGATCTTATCGCCTTCCTTCGCGATTTTGTAGCAAAACCTTCTCAGAAGTCATAGGCGTCAGCACAACCAAGGCTGGAACGCTAAAAAACATGTTTTTCCATTCACAGGTGTGTCCTCTTATGGGCTCCGTACTGAAACGTCATTTGTGTAAATTTTAGCTTTATATGTTATATATTTGTCAGAGTAAGAACAAGTCATTCAAAACACTCATACTATATCCTCGTTAGGGGCACGGATTCTCGCAGGGTCAGTAAATATGGCATCTCACTACATGTATCTATAGGGGCGGGTAAAGGGTTTTGGGGAGGGCAGGGGCCAAAACTCTTGATCGATATAGCGGCGAGCGAAGCGAACCCCAGTCGGTGGGGGGTCTGGGTCCCGCTGAAGGGCCCCAGACGCTGAAGGATCATGCATCCCCAATGGTGTGTTCTGAAACTCTCCTTGGTTCAATTTCCATGGTCTTGGAGAGTTCCAGTGTTTTAAAAGAGGGCTAAGATGTGGAATGTCGCGAAGCGAGGTGGTGAAGGGCCCCAGAAGCTGACAGGATATGCAGGCCCATTTGACGTGTGTTTAATGGTTTCCTTTGTGTTTAATGGTTTCCAATTTTCCATTCCCTTAAAGAGTTTTTACATAGCTGATTCAGGGCAGATCTAGGATTTTGAGGGAAGGCCCAGTTGTGAAATGTTGCTAAGCGAGCTACAGCAAGTCCCTGTCGGCCAGGGTCTGGGCCCCGCTCAAGGGCCCCAGACACTGAAAGTTTATGCATACCCTCTAGTGTGTTCTAGGATTCTCCTTCGTCCAATTTCCATGGCCTTAGGGAGTTTATGAATGCCTGATATTGGATGGATCCAGGGTCCTAAAGGAGAGCCAAAATGTGAAATGTCGCGAAGCGAGGTGGTGAAGGCGGAGGGTCTGTGGCCCGCTTAAGGGCCCCAAAAGCTGAAAGGAATTTACATGCCCATTTGATGGTTGTTTAGAGGTTTTCTTTGTTCCATTTTCAATTCCCCTAAAGAGTTTTTGCATGGCTGATTCGAGGCAGATCTAGGATTTAGAGGAAAGACCCAGTTATGAAATTTGGCTCAGCGAGCTGAAGCAAGCCCCTGTCGACCGGGGTCTGGGGCCCGCTGAAAGGCCCCAGAAGCTGGAATGATTCACGTGCCTAATACAGCATTCCAGAGCTCTCTTGGGTCTGATTGTCAAGCATTACTTTACACCCATAACTGCTTGATCACTGTAGTTGAAATAAAATGTGGCCTAAAATATTACTTGGTTTTAGACCCCATCAAAGGATTATGTGCATTTGTCATTCAATGCTCTCAATTCATCTATAGAAGGTGGAGGCCATAAACCGCCTTTACTGAGAACGGGTGGGTTGGCTGTAGAGCGAATACGCTGCTCGCGACATGGTGCCCCAGAACCCAAAGGGCTACTCCCCGGTGTAATTAATCTTGAAAAGACTTCCTCGGGGCAAGGCCCCCTTGTCCCCCCGTAAACCCGCCCCTGATCCATCAAGGCAAAAAACACGTTTACCTCGAACCCAATACCAAAATTTCCCACTCACCCAACCCAACAGTTAATAACCACAATTGTAATGTCCCCAACACTCGTCAAAACTCTATCAAATTACTATACAGTTTATTGCAAATCAATCAAAGCTAGCACCCCTTCCCTTTAGAAATGAAAACGAAGCCACTTTCAAGCAAAGATACAAATATCTTCTATTAAATTACTGGATTGGTATCGCTGTTAGTTCTAACTAGTGTTCAATGATAATAATGTTAACTGTTTCAAGTCAATACCGTACCATAAGTGATATTTTCATTGGAATACACCATCATACATTACTGATACGGGTACTCCGTTTTGCTTCTACTCATATACCATGAGTATATGGTATAAGTAAGTCTTTTACAACTACAAATTTAGAGGGTTTAGATGTTGATGACCTGGCAGACAACCCACACACTTGCACATATATTGCTCCTCCATCCATTCATATACAAAAAAGTTAAGCGCGTTATTTTATGTTTCCGCAATATAGTATGCAACGAATCAGCGACATAATATATATTTGCCAAAGGTCTGAAATATAGAGAGCCAATGTCATTTTCACACATAAAATACACCATGAGTATATGGTATATGTAAGTCTTTTACAACTACATATTTGAAGGGTTTAGATATTGATGACCTGGCAGACAACCCACACACTTGCACATATATTGCTCCTCCATCCATTCATCATGTTCATATACAAAAAAGTTAAGCGCGTTGTTTTATGTTTCCGCAATATAGTATGCAACGAATCAGCGACATAATATATATTTGCCAAAGGTCTGAAATATAGAGAGCCAATGTCATTTTCATACATAAAAGTTTGGTCGGGTGTTGTTTTTATCCCAAAAATGCAATATATGTTATGTTTGTTATTGTTATCATCAAAATCTGGTGTTGTTGATGGTAATAGGTTAAACCTACTTTCATAGATAGAACGATTCCAATTGATCATGGACGCATGTTTTTCAAAAAGTGGACCAAGACAAAAAGTGAATCTAGGGCAGAATGGGTCAAACAAATTAGAAGTTATTCATTAGTGAATAAATGTATCCTTGTATTGGCAAAGTCAATCAGTACTGGATACAAGTCTGTCGTTGGTGAATTTGCGATCGCTGAAGGTTTGTTAAAACTTCAGGAAAACATTGTAATTGTTACCGCTGATAAAACATCTAATATCGATGTTTTTGTTAAAGCATACTATATCTAGTGCCTGTATAACAAAACTGTGCCTGTATAACAAAAATATCTTCAACAAAACCCAACTCCAATAATACACACCAGGATATTACCATACCTAAACATGATATCCCATCCTATCACCGGTCGGCATTGCTTTCTTTGGGTATCACTACTTCATGTAAAGAGTCTAACTACCCAGTTCATATTTGGCTTCGACGTTACACACAAAATCATCCACACAAGCAATCACATATTTCACGTTCGGCATCATAAAAGACCGTCGAAACTTAAAACGGGTCCAGGAAAATACTGTTAAACCGCCTATTCCATAAATTGTAATTCCAAATATCTACGTTAAAAAAATTATACTAAGGGTTAGGGAAGGTTCCCGGAGAAATGCTTTGTGTTAAACCACAACTTTTTTCACCTAGCTCCTTGCCGTTTTGAACTTTCGATGTCATTAAAGGTCAAATTCAAGGCCGTCTATATTTTCACCATATATGGCTTCCCATTCGAATGTGCCAGTTTTTAAGTCCAATCTTCTAGTGTTCTAGGAGTTTGCTCCGTACACCTCCCATTATGAAGAAAAAAATGGGTGAAATTGGGTGAAAGTCCAAAGAATTTTTCAAAACGGGGAAAAAACTATGTATGTTTTTGGCTAGAAATGACTCGAAACGAATAATTTGGAAAGAAAAAGTTTTTTTTGTCGACCTGTCAAAAAATCAATATGGCCGCCACGATGAGAGCAATTCAAGGGCAACGAAAATTATACAAGTCGTGAAGATACATAAGGAGAAGCTTTTGAAACAAAATCTCAAACTGTCTAAACAATCTTGAGAAAATGGATACCAAAGTCAGAAATTGGTCGTTTTTGACAAAACGGCCGTTTTGTCCTTTCAATGTCGTGGAAGGTCGAATTCAAGAGCACAACTGAAACCGCAATATACGATTTCCCATTTGAAAGTGCCAATATTCAAGCTCTTCCTTGAAGTGGTCTAGGAGGTAACTCCATACAACTCCCAATATGAAGATGGGTGGAACTCGAATTTTTTTATCAAAGAGGGATTTTTTTTCAGCTGGAAATAAATTCGTTTTTCGTTGACCTGTCAAAAAATAAAAATGGCCGCCACGTGCAGACCGGTGACAAAACTTTTGCATGTCGCGAAAGTACGAAAGGGGAATCTTTTGAAATGAAAATCTCTAAACCGTCTGAACAGTTTTTGAAAAAAAAAGATTTGTTTAGAAGGCACGAAAAAAAAAAAAAATTAAAAATAATTTCCTCTTGAAATATTTTTGTGCATTTTTGACCAAAATTTCAGAGAGACGGACGACGACGGACGCAACGCCATGGCAATAGGTTATCGGACAAGAGGTACGGCAACCAAAAAATCCAAATCTTTGTGGAATATATATGTACATGCGAACTGACTTTTGAAAGTAAAGTCTATCAAGACATTTGATTTCCACTCTGTACACCACGACCTTATGTATAATTTCTTTTCCTAACATATTTTCTAATAATCTGTATGTACCATCTGATGACACATGACCCGATCATGATCAATAAAACAAACAAATTATGTGAAACGAGTGATATTCAAGACAAATAATGGATTCAAATAATAATGGATGACACATGACCCGATCATGATCAATAAAACAAACAAAATATGTGAACGAATGATATTTAAGACAAATAATGGATAAACACCGATATCTGAGTTAATAACAGCCATAAATATCAGGCAATCATGCTTCATGTACTTTAATAATTTGCGCAGGGGTGGGTGTAGGATTTGGGGGTAGGAGGCGCGGCGAGCGTATCGAGCCCCTGTCATTTCAAAAGATTGCACTCATGTACCTTTACATGTTTATGACGTGTATAACTTTCGTTGCCGTTGAATCATCGATCTGCGCGTGGCGGCCATTTTCATCTGGCTAACACTGTTTTTGTACACATATTTCAAATATTATGTTCCCCTTTTCTCACTATCGAAGTTGACTGCCAGGAAAATTACACGACAATAACAAGGGAAATCTATGAGAAAAAAATCGTGTCCCCCTATAAAAAAGCTATATCACATGAAATGATGGGATGCATTTATTAATTTATAAATTCCCGATAATTTATTGCCAACAAACCCAGCGAATCGTTTTACGCAACACCGGTAGAAAATGTGCCGTAGGAATATAATATATAGCGTGGCGTTGAACGTCGAATATACTTCATTTGGATAACGAAGTTTATATAAAATAGGTGGGGATGTCACTGTCAATAATTCATCTTGCCAGGTATTGAGAAGCACACATTATGGACATGTCGTATCTTCATAATGACGCATGCAATGATAACCGACACAGAACCAAATGCACCAAAACAAATTAATAGCGTCAATTTCCAATTTAGAATATTTTAACACACATATTGTTATCGAACTTGTTGCTCCAAATATATAATAAGGAGCCGGATTTACTATTTGTGTACAATTAATCATTCAACATCAAAATGTCTTCCACCTTGCTATGTTTTTGCAAAGCTTTACAAATGATATAGTGAATTGTCGCATGAGACTAATAAAATGGCCCATTTCAACCGCGTATGGATTCCCAGAAGACAAACACAAAATACAGTCGAACAGTATTTCGACAAAATGATAATACTTTAGATATCATATTATAATATATGTTTCGTACGGTGGCTCCTAAATGACATGATTATTCTCGCATTTTGGAAGTAGAATTACGAAAATAAATAATTAAATTCACATGCAGCACAAATATTTGTGCTGCGACAGAAATCATTTTAGTCGCGACATAAATATTTCTGTCGCGACACAAATATTTAAGTCGCGACACAAATATTAAAGTCGCGACAGAAATAATTTCTGCTGCGACACAAATATTTGTGCTACGACAGAAATCATTTTAGTCACGACATAAATATTACTGTCATGACACAAATATTTAAGTCATGACAGAAATGATTTGTGCTGTGACACAAATATTTCTGTCGCAACACAAATATTCTAGTCGCGACACAAATCATTTGTGCTGCGACACAAATATTTCTGTCACGACTTAAATATTTGTGTCGCGACATAAATATTTCTGTCGCAGCACAAATGATTTGTGTCGCGACAGGAATATTTGTGTCGCAGCACAAATGATTTGTGTTGTGACTTAAATATTTGTGTCGCGACATAAATATTTCTGTCACAGCACAAATGATTTGTGTCGCGACTAGAATATTTGTGTCGCGACAGAAATATTTGTGTCGCAGCACAAATCATTTCTGTCACGACTGAAATATTTGTGTCACGACAGTAATATTTCTGTCGCGACTAAAATGATTTCTGTCGCAGCACAAATATTTGTGTCGCAGCAGAAATGATTTCTGTCGCGACTTTAATATTTGTGTCGCGACTTAAATATTTAAAATGAAAAAAACTTAAAATGATTTCTGTCGCAGCACAAATATTTGTGTCACGACAGGAATATTTGTGCTGCGTGTGAATTTAATTATTTATTTTCGTAATGTTACTTCCAGAATGCGAGAATAATCATGTCATTTAGGAGCCACCGTAGTTTCGTGATATGACCATAATAATCTAAAGATAAATAAGTCCTTATTATACAAGTTAACTAAATACGGTGTTTGTATTTCCGTTTACCTCAAGCCTCTGACGTATTCGTGCATGGATGGGAAGGTTTCGACTGAATATTTTTCGACATCAAAGTTGTTTTAATTTCCACTCACATGTCATGACCAGGTGCTGGCATAATTGCAAGTAACGGCGTGGTTAAAAGCAGTTTTGAAGGATGGGTATAGTTTGTTCTACCTGGGGAGGTTGCAGTTGTTGCCCGCTTGTGTAGACCAAAGGCTGGTAGAGTGTGTTCGTCCCTATTGCCTCGGCTATTGCCCGGGTGAAGGGCTTGCAATCCACAGCAACGGCCACAAAACATAACGCTACCGCTATCGCTGGCATCATCCGGCAACATCGCCTACTGTAGAAGAAATCGAATCGCTTGTTACAAGTTGGTCCTCCCACTTTCCAATGTTTAAGAAGTCATGTAGATCAAAACCAGAATATATATTCATGTACCATGCAGGATTCATCAAGTGAACACAAAGTTCATAGCTAGGAACCAGTAATTTAAATAGCCAAGAAATAGCCGAATGAATAACCATAAATTAATAGCTTCACATTTCCTAGCTTTTCCCCCCAACGTTTCCCTCACATTTTACCTCTGAAACTTTAAATCCCTAACCATAATTATCACTAACTTGCTAACAGATTATGACATTTATAATTTCCAATTACCTTTCCATCTTCTATCCCGAGTTCCGTTGAAAATCCGATCAGTTAAATTTCTCTATGCACACAAAGATATGGAATAATTGAATATTCCACTTAGCGATGCGATAATGCTGGTTTGATCTCTCCTGACAATGTGACTCTTCTGACGCAGATCTTTGGTGGATCTTGCGTATTTATTGTCTTGTTAATTGCGTTGGAGTGAACATGGTGAATACGACTTTGTCTCAATGTATAGGCAAATAATAAATGGGTGTTCGTCTTTTCAAAGCTACAAGGCACTTTGTATTTTGATATTGAAAATGCTTGTCTAGCCGGGAAAGGGTACAATAGATTGAGAGAGGGGTGACAAGGGACGAGGGGCAGTGTTATAGTCCATATGGACCATGCACCACCACCGCCCCTACCATCTTCCCAGCGTCACTAACCACGTCACATCTCCACCTAACGATCGTCCACCAGCCTACAAACGGGATGGCCTACAAAAAGTTTCTCTGTTTCATATGTTGACTTTCTGTTTCTGATTGTCCCTGCATTATTATAATTGAATACCACGTTCAAACCCTACCCAGTACGTAATAGTTCCAATCCTTACTTGAAAAGCTAGCACAGTAATAAATTCAAGTAAAATATTTAGACAAACAACTAAGTACAAGTGTTATCTGAAGAACATTGTGGGCAGAATAGCTGACGCAGTGATGTGACCGATTAACGACTGGAAGTGTTTCCCAGCTATCATTATCCCATACTTTGAACTACCACGTTCCATTAAAACTTCGGTACGACTCGTGTTCAAGTATGTGTCACACCTGACCGGGTAATGCATCATTGAATTCAATGGACCAATTTACAGAAATTCCCGCCAATGTCGAACGCCCGACCAATCAGAGACTGGTCTCACTAACGGCGATAAACAACTTGGCAAACTGCGGTTGTATTGCATTGTTTGAAGAAATTAAGTAATAGATATACACTGAGCGCGAGGTGAATTAGAATATTATGGACCGAGCGGCGAAGAAGACATCGGTTATCGACCTCTGGAGAACAATGGGACCAGTAGCTAATACAAGTTATTGCAGGAGCGTTCATACTCCTGCTAATATATCAGTATTAGGGCGTGAAACTTAATTTTCTGACTGTGAAATGCATGAAACACTGATATTTCCGTAAAACCACCCTGGGCACGGGATCAAAACCACGAGTGTTTGATGTTATACAATCCTATTGTATTGAGTAAATGTGAGTGTTTTGATCGCCACTGTAAACGACGTACATTCCCCATACCTGTTGTAAATAACCAATTCATGAAATTCATTGTTCCGGGCCAGTAACTTGTCACTTATGTCCTCAGTCGGTATACCCCTGTTGTAAACTCATTCAAACAAACAAATCGTATATTTCATTGTTCCGGCCCAGTAACTTGGCGCTTAGCTCAGTCGGACAGTCTATGTATATGTTTACTAATTGTTTGTTTGTTCCCTGCCTTATAAATTCGGCCCTAGATCTCGGGAATTTATTCAGCCACTCGGACGCCACGCTATTCGCATCAAACTGCGTCGTATATTTTCATTTTACTTGCCTCGTATTTTTACTGTGTTTTTCAACTGCCTTTATATATTGTAGCTGACATCGGGAGAATGGCAACTGCAGAGACCGATGATGTGGCTGAAACAACCGAACAGTCGAACGGCTCGGCTGCCGACACGGACTCCTTTGTGTTCGACACTTGGTCCAAAGAAACGGGACTGACCAGAAAAACGGAGAAAATTCTGCGGAGTGAGGAGCTTACCACAGAAAGGACACTGACTCTGCTCAACCCCAGCGATATTGCCGGACTCGCCTTGTCGTTAGGCCAACGGAAACTCCTGGAAGCTGCTGTCGCTGATCTACGACGGACGTCGCCTGCTGAAATCCCGCCTTCCGACACTGGATCCCTTCCGGCTACAGAGAACCACTCCGCTGACACGAGCTCACGTGCACCGCTGTCTCAACCAAGCCCTCGTAGACGAACTCCCACCGACAACTACAGTCTCGACGATGTATCCCGCGTCGTGTCGACTCTGCTGGGTGATGGTCCGAATGCAGTTGCAAGTACCGAGCCCGTCGCTATGCCTGCCACAGGTATATGTAGTAACCGTGAACTTTCTCATACATCCAGTGGCCCAGATAGAGACATTAACGCAAATGGTAATTTGGATTTTTTGAATGTTCACACATATGTTAACTCACTTAAAGGGTTGGAATCGCCTAGTGACATGGTACTGTCTACATGTAAATCATCAGGTGACCAGTTGGTGCTAAAAACTAAAACCAATGTTAAATTTGACTCTCTTTCACCAGCACAATGGTGTGCAGCCAACTGTGCTATAGTTCAAGAATTGTTCACAAAAGCAGGCTCCCCTAATCTGGTTCACCAGTACTTAGAGTATATGAGACGTGTTTGTGAGCTTGCTGAGTACTATGAGTGGCAATCGGTTTTGCGCTACGACAAAGCTTTCAGAACAATGCAATTGAAAACGTCGTGTAGGTGGGATTCTGACCACCCTCATCTTGATCGATTGTATTTGCGTGCCAAAACTCAAACTGTCAGAAACAGCTTTGACAGTAGACCTAGATCCTATTCTGAACCTTGCAAGTTGTATAACATTGGCAAATGTAACTTCAACCCATGCAAATATCAACATGTTTGTAGTGTAAGTGGTTGTAACATGGCTCACTCTCAACTCGAACACTCTAACTCCCGACCACAGTTCACGTCAAAAAACTAGGCGGCGTGGCGTCCAAGTATTCTGAGTGGGATAAGCTCTTACAAGATGACCCCGATCGTTTGTACTTGTTGGCTGGTTTAAGTGAAGGGTTCCGAATTGTAGATAGTGAAACTGTCTTAGATTCGGTTGAAGTCGATAATTACAAATCCGCAATAGACAATTCAGAATTAGTGGAAGATCAGATTAAATTTGAACTAGCTGAGGGTCGCTATGCTTTAGTCTCTCAAAAACCTGCTATTGTTAGTGCTTTGGGTGCTATTAAAAAAGCTGACGGTCGTGTTCGTCTTATCCATGACTGTAGTAGGCCCTTTTCTATGTCTCTAAATGATCACGTGTCATTCTCGGAAAAATGACTTATCAGTCCATCAATGATGCATGTGCCCTCGTTAACCAAGGCTATTATATGTGCAAGATTGACCTTAGGTCGGCATATAGGTCGGTGCCCATACACCCTTCTAATTATAAGTTCTCTGGTATAAAGTGGAAGTTTCCAGGCGAAAATGTTTCCCGTTATATGATTGATAAACGTCTTAATGTTCGGAAGTAAACTAGCACCTAGTATTTTTCACAGGCTTTCCCAGGCTATTAGACGCATCATGTATAATTTGTATAATGTCACCATTGTTTCGTATCTGGACGATTTTTAGGTTACCGACCTATGGTCCGATAACATATTGGCATGGCGTTGCGTCCGTCGTCCGTCGTCGTCGTCCACATTTTTATCTTTTTCGTTTACGGGCGAATTCTTCTGAAATTTTGCACAAAAATACTTGAAAATAATTCAAGAAGGAGGTATTTTTTAGTTTTTTGATTTTCGCATTTTTTTCAAAATGGCGGCCGTTTTCGACGAAAAATGCCAGATTTTGGACTTTGGCGGCCATTTTCTCAAAATCTGTTCAGTAACTTTTTTTCTTTTTGATACATAACACTTCTCATATGTACTCCTATGATGTCTATAAATTTCGTTGCGCTTGAATCGCTCGAAGTGGGCCATTTTGGCCCAAACTCGGCCCGAATGGGACTTTCCCATGTTAAATTCTCCTATGCTTTATAATGGGACACATTATGCCTATTATCTCACTTGATATTGAGATTAGAGACTAGGAATCAATTGTGGACATATAGGAAATGATATATGCTGAAAATTATCGTGACCTTGAATTTGACCTCTGACCTCCGTTTCAAGGTCAGAGCACAAAATGGCTTATATCTCGCTTATTATCGACTCTACAGCTTAGGAATCAATTGTGGACATATAGGATATGATATATGCTGAATATTCTGATGACCTTGAATTCGATCTTCGACCTCATTTTCAAGGTCACAGGACAAACAGGCTAATATCTCACTTATTATCGATTTTACAGCTTAGGAATCAATTGTGGACATATAGGCAATGATATATGCTGAATATTCTCGTGACCTTGAA
This sequence comes from Terebella lapidaria, assembly GCA_949152475.1. Taxonomy (NCBI): domain Eukaryota; kingdom Metazoa; phylum Annelida; class Polychaeta; order Terebellida; family Terebellidae; genus Terebella; species Terebella lapidaria. The sequence goes on along the minus strand of OX424558.1, from coordinate 21,671,401 downwards.
TTTGACCTCTGACCTCATTTTCAAGGTCCAAGGACAAACTGGCTCATATCTTGCTCCTCTATTGACTGTATGGCTTGGGAATCAATTGTGGACATGATATAGAAAATGATATACATTGAATATTTTGATGACCTTGAATTTGACCTTTGCCCCTTCATTTTCAAGGCCACAGCACAAAATTGCTTATATCTCTCTGAATATTGAATTTACAGCTTAGCAATCAACTGTGGACATGATATATGCTTAATGTTATATATGCTGAATATTCTCTTGAATTCAACCAGTGACCTGGCTAACATCTAAAATATTAAACATTGTCCGGTAACCTATCTTCGGCCCTTGGCCTAATTTTTTCTTGTGTGCCCCATCGTACGAAGAATGTAATAATAACTTGTTTCTGCTTCTTCATCTTTTGCGCAGATTAGGTTTTGATATTGCATGGGATAAAGTAGTATCTCCAACTCAGAATATCGTGTTTTTGGGTCTCCATCTCGACTCTAAAGCTATGCTGGTTACGTTGCCTGAAGATAAGTTGGTATCGTTGCAGAATCTCATTGACGCATTTCTTTCTATAAAGCGCGCAAGTAAACGAGAGTTAGAAAGCTTGGCTGGTAAGCTCAATTATGCTGCGCAAGTCGTGCGTGGAGGTAGGACTTACCTCAGGCGCTTACTTGATTTCATGCAAAAGCTCAAACTCCCCCACCATAAGGCTAAACTCTCGCGCGAGTTCTATTTGGACCTTCAGTGGTGGGCAACGTGTATTCGAGAGTGTAATGGCAGGGAGATTGTCTCCGCACCTCGTGATATTTATGTGGTTAGGATTGACGCATGCTCTAGGGGTTGTGGTTTTGCTTGTGGGCCGGATTGGGGTTACATTAATTGGGATATCGACTTCCCTCTGGCCAAAGACCTCCACATTAATGACAAAGAGGTTATGTCGGTTCTGTTTGCTGTACGTAGATGGGCCACGGTGTTTAAGGGTGCTCGCTTATTAGTTGGTACAGACAGTACTACGGCTCGTTGCATTATAAATAAGCGAACTTCAAAGAACGTTGTTGTTACGCAGGCACTACGTGAAATTTGGTATTGGTCGGTAAAATTTGACATTGAACTGGTCGCCTTCCATATTCCCGGTCATCATAATGGAATTGCAGATTCTATCTCCCGTATCCACTCACTCGGGGAGGCTATGAGACTTAGGTCTTACCTTTACATATATTCTATGCCAGAATTCCCTCTACCGTTCCACATGTCTTACGAATCTTTCCTGTTTATTTCGCAGAGCTGGAACAATCACTGGACCAGGATATTGCATTCTACCGCTCTCGAGCGTTCGTGGAAAGCACTAAGAAGTCGTACAGGTCCTTTGTTCACTCTTACCTAACGTTTTGCATATCTATGGGTTATAGACCAGTTCCTGTCTCTCAGACACATTTAGCTAGGTATATGGTTCATTTGTCTAAGCGGCTCTCTCCTAAGTCCATAACCCGTTACTTGTCATCTGTCCGGTTACTGCACATAGAATCTAGTCATCCCAACCCTATGTCTGACAACTGGTTCTTAAAGTCTCTCATTCGTGGTATTAACAGAGAGATTCCTTCCCACGTCAATAGGAAGTTGCCTATAACCCCTGGTATCCTTCGCCAAATTCACTCGGTTCTAGACCTGCACTCCCCTAAAGATCGTATCTTTTGGGCTGTATGTTTAACCATGTTTTTTGGCTTTTTCCGTAAATCCAGTGTTTTGCAACCAGTATCATCGTTCGACCCGTCTAAACACTTGCGTCGGTGTGATTTTACTCCAGCCTCTTGGGGTGTTGTCATGAAAATCAGACATTCTAAGACCATTCAGTTACATCAACGCTGCATCGAGGTTCCACTCGTTACCATACCTGGGTCAGTTTTTTGTCCAGTTAAGGCAGTACTTACAGCCTTCGTCATTACTCAAGGGTCTGATCTCCAAGGTCCTCCGTTTGTGGTACCATCCCCTACTGGATATGTCCCACTCTCCCCTCAAACATTTGTCCGCAACTTAAAAAGTTACCTTTCCATGTTAGGTTATGATGACCGTCTGTTCTCTGGACACAGTTTCCGTCGTGGTGCGGCCTCTTGGGCTCTCAGCGTGGGCATTCCATCCGACGTCATACAAATGTTAGGAGATTGGAAGTCTCAGGCCTATCAGTCTTATTTATCTTTGGGTACGGGTAAAAAAGCCTCATTTGTAAAACAGTATGTCCAAGGTATGTAGGTTACTCTACTCTTATTTTCCTACCTGGGGATTCTTGGAATGTTTTTTCATCATACATATGTTTTTGTTTTATCATACATAGTTTTAGTGTAGCTCAATAAAGCATCAATCTCCAAATGTGTTATTTTATTGAGTCTGTCATGTATTTACTTGCACAGTCATCATTTAATGTTATACAATCCTATTGTATTGAGTAAATGTGAGTGTTTTGATCGCCACTGTAAACGACGTACATTCCCCATACCTGTTGTAAATAACCAATTCATGAAATTCATTGTTCCGGGCCAGTAACTTGTCACTTATGTCCTCAGTCGGTATACCCCTGTTGTAAACTCATTCAAACAAACAAATCGTATATTTCATTGTTCCGGCCCAGTAACTTGGCGCTTAGCTCAGTCGCAAGTCTATGTATATGTTTACTAATTGTTTGTTTGTTCCCTGCATTCGACCCTAGATCTCGGGAATTTATTCAGCCACTCGGACGCCACGCTATTCGCATCAAATTACCCACCCACCCACCCTTGTGGTCTCAGTATATTTCTCTTATTGTATACATGTATCTTTTATACATACATAGAATGTTTTTTCATCATACATATGTTTTTGTTTTATCATACATAGTTTTAGTGTAGCTCAATAAAGCAACAATCTCCAAAATCGTTATTTTATTGAGTCTGTCATGTATTTACTTGCACAGTCATCATTTATTGATGATGAATGTGGAGGGACCGGTTATTGTTTCAGTGTTGTATGGGACCACCACATCGGACAGATAAATTCGTCATTGGAAATTAGTGATGAACATTTTCACAGAACATTATTATTCTACTATACTATAGCAGTGAACTTAGTATTGTTAATAACGTACACAATTGTCATATACCTCGTAGATGATGGCTGCAAGTGATGGATATACTACACTGGAATGAATAACTAAATTGGTTCACCAACACGAGTCCAATGTCCTTCATATAACACGTAGGCCTACTTATGTTATCTCGAATTGAAATATTATAATAACCTGAACAAGGGAACATATCAATAGGCCTAAGTTGTCTGAAATTTCATGATAGATGTAGCGTGATAATAACAACACATTACCAGTATTTATGATACACCAGTAATCCCATTAAATATGACAACTGGTCCATATTTACGGATGGCAGTATTTACAGGCTAGCGAGTATACAAATGACGGCAGAGAACGCACCCTTTCCATCCGGAATAATATAGAAGGGATAAATCTCACAAAATATACTTTTACATGTATGTTTTCCTTGTTCAGGAGGTCCCCAGCCCATCTGTATGCGATGTTCCCAAAATTGAGGAAATTTGGGGGGTTAAATGTGGATCGGGGACTGGAAAAAATACCGCAACTATGAAATTTTACCGGACTGAAAGGAGTCAAGTACACTGTCTAAACACAACGAAATAGTGTGTTTCCACACAGCATACTTACTGTCTGTAGGTTATTTGTTGTGCATGTAAAACCAGTATCCCGAATTGGTATAATTCGCAAAACACTTCAAAACCACAATAATCATGGTTAGAAAAACTAACTGGTCCCTCCCAGTTTTCTATCCTTAGAACCTTCATCAGCTGTTCATGAAAATTCATGAAAAAAAGCCCCGCATATAAACGTGAATTTGGAGTAACACGTGTTCGCAATCATGTATGGTGTACAAATTAAACCATATAGGGTCTGTAAGTCTCGTGCCGTCACGGTGTGATTCTGGGGACCAACAAACGTACACCTTTTGTGTTACCTGAGTAGTTCGAGTTCTAACTGGAGTTCTACTCATACTAAAGAAAAGGTGTATGTTTGTTGGTCCCCAGAATCACACCGTGACGGCACGAGACTTACAGACCCTATTCGATTGTTTCTTGCTGAAATACCTCGCCAAGGCAGTTTATGTGATTCACGGTTGAGGACAACGCACATTTTGTGGTATCCCGCCATTTCGTTTCGCCATTTCGTTTTCGCAAATCAGTAGTCGGAAGGAGATACCCGTATGTGAGACCAGCGATTCAGTCTTCCGTTTGAATTACGAAAAAGTCTGAATATGCATGAGATGGCGGGAAAGTCTATGAATTGGTCCATTGAGACACGCCTAGGTATCAGAATTGCAGGATGGTGCATGAAGTCAATCAAACATGACAATCATTGCCAAGTACACAGAATAATGGAATCACTATACAACTATAAGCGTGTAATCTTTTACAGATAACTTGAATTTTCATACAAAGGGTAACGAAATTCATTGAAATCGAGATAAATATTATCTAGTCGGTCGTAGTTGTTTTGGTAATACATTTATAGATTACGTGCAAATAAAACTAGTTTCCGTTGTGCTGAAATGTGCTTATTTTAGAGCAGTCGATGTGAATGGTCCAAAGAGGCAGGACCACACGATCCAGCCTCCATATTATGTACGAAACAAATTCATAGCCGATAATTTCTTGAAACAGATTACTAGAGTTCCTATAAACACATAGCATATTTCTGTCCCAGCATTGTAGATGGACAGAACTAAATAACCTACCCCTGGAAAGGTCTGGGGGAGGGGATTGGACACCCACGCAGGGCCACACTGCAATCAATGGTGATCCATCCTACGCAACAGCACAACTGTTGGGAACAATACTGCATCAAGCATACTTCAGAATAAGAATTTAATTAAATCAGACACACGTGGTCATGGTTATGAGAAACTGTTCTTTTATGGTTTTCTTCCGTCGCACCTCAGACCTGTCACATGAAAGTCACTGCAAACGTATGTGCTATAATCTGATATGATGTCGTTGAATATATTCCAACAAATGTTCCGCAATTTGAATAATAAAATTACCAGTAAGCCGTGCATCTGCATTTCTGAGCAAAAAATATGATAGTGAATCTATACAATTGAGAAGGAAAAAAGTATGATAACCTTGGCCGTTTAATGAAAATCACTAGAATGTGTGAACACGATAGTACATGAAGAATGCATTGAATTTATTGGACATATCCGTTTGCTTTTATTTTTCACCCTCTAGCAAATCGTATGATTCCTGCACATAACAATCGGATATTTTAACGAATTCAACGTGATTCAGATGCCAAATGTCAATGTACATATATTCGAAGGATGAGTGTGTGAGAAAAAGATCGATAGAATTGGAAAGTATGATAATTACACATGTCATGCCTAGCTTCTCCATTGCTGTTGCAATGTATTCATTGTGGATTCATGAGAGTTGGGAATCGCTGATGACGATGTCACCTATCAAAGGTTCATCCGTCATTCCTCAGCCGGTTTGCCCAGTTTATCAGTATCAACACGAACTTACGTGAAATGATGGTTATCACCAGACTGGGAACTTTACAATCATGCAGAAAAAGAAATTATATCGACGTCATCATGATCGTTGTCGAGGAGGCGACATATTCAAATACGATTAAAACGGCCTATGGGTGGGAAATCACTAGTCAAGTTTTGTGCACTGTTCTCAAATTTATTCATGCCTGACAACCGTAAAATATTGCGAGTACTTCAATAGATTTGACCGATCAGACAGCGGCTTCTCAGGAATAAGGCTTGTTGATATCATCATGGCTTGCGCACTGTTTCGAAAGATGTCGTTCTTGAACGAGAACATATTGCCGACCATTCAAATCGTGATAATGGTCGGGGGAAAAAGTTTATCAAAATATATTTCGCACATAACGGATCCCTTCGTATATCGATGTTCACCAGTAGGGCCTACATGTATATAGGCCTTTACTTGTTGGCATGAAATTTTGAACATGGTGAAATAGGTACTTTATTTTGCAACGATTGAAAATATGCCGCTTGAATTCATAAGATTCTTTCAAATCTACACAATCTCTATGGAATTATATGGATATGACAGTCAGTTGAAAACAGGGGTCAAAACACCGCAATCTCTGTAATGATTTTCTACCCGGCACGGGTGACAGGGTGCAAAATGCTACGATAAAATAAGTTTTAAAGCGGATTTTCCGCTCGATGCAATTGACGAATGTAAGTATCAATCTATTACCACCGATACAGCCAAATTTTGATGATTCCAATAACAAACGTAAAATACAACATTTTGCAATAGAAACAAAGCCCGACCAAATACTTTATCAAAAGACACACTGGTGTCATCAGGGGCAGACAGTGTGGTAAATGTAGTTGTTTCTATTGTACACCTGGTGGAATTAGTAAACAACTGCCCAACAACTTATGAAACTAATTTAGTAATCCAAAATAAATACCCATGGAATAGATATATGACGAGTACATAAGTACCTAATCACAAGCCAAAAGGCTACTGAGTTGATGGTTGATTGTGAAATAATGCACCCCAAAAATGCTGTTTCACAAGTCGAGTACTATATGTACGCATGTAGATGGGCCTGGGTGTACAAGATGAGTTAATGTAACATGTTGAAGCTATACTCACTTTCAGAATTGAAAAAAATTATTTATTCTGCGGTAGCTTTGTTTTGTCTATAGAATGAGAAATCGTACAAGACGTGGAATCAATACCCAGTATTAAGTATTCCGAGCAAACAAAACAAGGTCAGTTATCTAATCCCATAGTCCGGGGACAGAAAGTCATATCAGGCATACGAAGTGAGAGAAAACAAAAATGACGGGCAATTCATGAACCCCCCAAAATGGCCATTAGGAGGTGGAATCAGCTGTTTCGGAAAGAGTGAGCATTTCCTGCCCCACTAGTCGCACCCGTCATGAATTCCCCAAAATTAACATGAAAATAGATCTAATTGCATGGCAGACATGGATTTGGTGTATTTATCATGATGACGTCCATAGAATTTTTTGAACGCAGCTATAAGTCTTGGTAAAACATATCCTTGTCGCAGTTTAGAGACTACCTGGGCACTTCGATAGACAAAGTCCTCATATTTGCAACTAGCTCTGGAATAGCGTATAAGTTGAGAAACAAACACACCATATGCCGGTGACATGGGAATGTTGCTGCTTAGAAAAGTGAAATTGACTATGGAAAAATTGAAATCATCACGTTTTTCATATAGTCTAGTTGACAGGTTAGAATTATTAGCAATCTCCAACCTCAGGTCTAGATAGTTGGAAAAATTTGCGGAGTCTGTAGTATCCTTAATTTCAAATTCCTTAGGATATATGACATCCAAATAATCACCATAATAAAAACAGAGCAAGTCCTGAATTTGTTTAAGGTCTACGTGGACCCCAGGTGAACAACAACGTGAATTTCGGAAGGTGTCCTGATGAATGTTAAACGAATGGATCAGGCATCGTGGGTTATGAAACGAAGGATATCGCCTCGTAGTGCGGTTAGTTTGGTAGTCACAATTGTACTGATACACTGAGTTGGATTGTAGGCAATACTTGTATAGTACACAATACCTGTTTTTTTAAAAGAATGAAATGTTCAGCCAAGATGCACAAGTAGACCCCACTACAAAATATCATAATTTGAGATAATATATCGCAAAATTTCTAAAAAACGCAGGGACATTTTTTGATTTCAGCTGCTTTCCAAACGCTGCATCTATTAGAAGCCTGCGTTTATTAGAGGCCCCGCGGTTATTGGTTTCAACCCTATGTACATAATTGCAGAAAATACGACCACATTACCGGTAATTAAATCTACCTGTGAACAAAATTCATAGTGCTCGCGCCTGCAACTTTTGTTGGACTGAGATGGGCATCATGAAATCTGTTTCATATTATCCGTTACCAATAATTTAGGATGTATGCCTGATATAATATGGCAGCTTTATATTTATCAAATTCCGTCAAGTCTACAAACAGCCAACTGGACGAAAACCAGGACAATAGATTAGTTGGTGGTTTGTGGATATAAAAAACCTCAGAATGGTTCGAGAAATGAGTTAACCCTGAGTCCAATTAACGTGGAGCAAGTCCAACAATTTTGTAGTTGGCAGCAATCACACAAATAGCATGCAAATCATACAAATTGTCACTTTCTTTTCTCTTGGTTAGAATGTCTCCTTTCACCATTCCAATATCGTTTTGTAGATGTGCAGCCTCCAGGGTGACGGCCATATTGGTTGGCAAGTTTTTCACTCAAGTTTTGGTGGCAACGCTGATGTGACATCGGTGAGAATCCCAGACCAGCAGTCTCTTATCGAATGCGAATAAATCCCAGATTTTCTGAAGCCATTGGATAGTCAGATCGTTATTCATCCGACCATTTCATCACATCGCAACTTCCAGGAATGTTGACCGTTACAGGATCGACTCTTTTGCCCTTAAAGACAACGAATGGTTTCAGTTTGATACCATTTGCTTTTGCTGTGAGACAAACAATGAACCTGTTTTTCTGGTGTCATGTTGATTTAATAGCCATTCTTTTGGCTCCGACGTTTTCGATTGTGGTTTCGGCCAATATGTCCATCCACACACCGATACTCAATGCTGGGTAGTTAAATTTGAGCTTGAGGGTACGAAGCTTAATCCAACAAGGGCCAAAGATAGGTTACCGGACAATGTTTAATATTTTAGATGTTAGCCAGGTCACTGGTTAAATTCAAGGTGAAGAGAATATTCAGCATATATAATATCAAGCATATATCATGTCCACAGTTGATTGCTAAGCTGTAAATTCAATAATCAGAGAGATATTAGCAATTTTGTGTTGTGGCCTTGAAAATGAAGGCAAAATTTAAATTCAAAGTCATCAAAATATTCAGTGTATATCATGTTCTATATGTCCACAATTGATTCCCAAGCCATGCAGTCAATAGAGGAGCAAGATAAGAGCCAGTTTGTCCTTGGACCTTGGAAATGAGGTCGGAGGTCAAATTCAAGGTCACGAGAATATTCAGCATATATCATTTCCTATATGTCCACAATTGATTCCTAAGCTGTGAAAAAGTGAGATATTAACCATTTCGTCCTGTGACCTTGAAAATGAGGTCAAAGGTCAAATTCAAGGTCATGACAATAGTTTGCATATATCATTTCCTATATGTTCATACCTGATTCCTAAGCTGTAAAGTCGATAACAAGCAAGATATTTGCCATTTTGTCCTATAGCCTTGAAAATGGGGTCAAAGGTCAAATTTAAGGTCATCAGAATATCCAGCATATATCATTTCCTATATGTCCACAATTGATTCCTAAGCTGTAGAGTCGATAATAAGCGAGATATAAGCCATTTTGTCCTATAACCTTGAAAATGGGGTCAAAGGTCAAATTCAAGGTCGTCAAAATATTGAGCATATATCATTTCCTATATGTCCACAATTGATTCCTAAGCTGTAGAGTCGATAATAAGCGAGATATAAGCCATTTTGTGCTCTGACCTTGAAACTGAGGTCAGAGGTCAAATTCAAGGTCACGAGAATATTCAGCATATATCATTTCCTATATGTCCACAATTGATTCCTAAGCTGTAGAGTCGATAATATGCGAGATATAAGCCATTTTGTGATCTCACCTTGAAACTGAGGTCAGAGGTCGAATTCAAGGTCACGAGAATATTCAGCATATATCATTTCCTATATGTCCACAATTGATTCCTAGTCTCTAATCTCAATATTTAGTGAGATATTAGGCATAATGTGTCCCATTATAAAGCATAGGAGAATTTAACATGGGAAAGTCCCATTTGGGACGAGTTTAGGCCAAAATGGCCCACTTCGAGCGATTCAAGCGCAAGCGATTCAAGTTTATGGACATCATATGAGTACATATGAGGAGTGTTATGTATCAAAAAGAAAAAAAGTTACTGAACAGATTTTGAGAAAATGGCCGCCAAAGTCCAAAATCAGGCATTTTTCGTCAAAAACGGCCGCAATTTTGAAAATAATGCGGAAATCAAAAAACTAAAAAATACCTCCTTCTTGAAATATTTTTAGGTATTTTTGTGCAAAATTTTAGAAAAATTCGCCCGTAAACAAAAAAGATAAAAATGTGGACGACGACGGACGACGGGCGACGGACGCAACGCCATGCCAATAGGTTATCGGACCATAGGTCCGGTAACCTAAAAATCAACCAGTTTGGGTTGCGCTGGTGTCTTTTGGCTGACGGTTGTTGTTTTTTTCCTGTTCGGTAGCTTATGTCTGGTCAGGAACTGTCAACCCAATCTCTGCTGGCCTTGAAATTATTTCTGGTGACGTCATCGAAGTCTTCTTCGTAAAGTTGACTGCTTTTCTCATTATCATCTTTCTGCTGACTTTGCTGTTCGAAGATCGCTGGTTTTCGCTGGTTAACTCAGATATTCTCTGGTGAGTTTCCTACCTCCCCAATCGTTTTTTTTCCGTTTGGCCGTTTTGATCTTTCAGGACTTGCAGACTATATTCTTCCAGTAGTTCTCGCATCACCTTACGAGTATCCTCGGCTATTGCTTCATATATCTTGAACGTTTTAGTCAAGTTCTATGCCCTGGTATGTAGGTAATAGTCATATAATACTCGTGCATCAGTGCTTTTTTTTCCAGGATGAGGTGTGAAAGCCAACATGTAGTACGACAATGGTTGGCACTTTCATACTTCTGACTATTCCATCAGATTGTTCTATAGCTAATATGTTCAATTTGATTTCATTCCAGATTGCCCGTTTATCTATATTTCGTTTCCATGTCCACTCACACATACATCTATGTCTTTTCATGGTATCCGATATATGGTATCCAATACAAGCTTGTATCATGGTATTTCATGGTATCCGATACAAGTTTGTTAGGTACTTATGTACTTGTCATATATCTATTCCATGGGGTTTGTTTCGGATTTCTAACTAAATTTCATAGGTTGTTGGGCAGTTGTATACTAATTCCATCAGGTGTACAGTAGAAACAACTACACTTACCACACTGTCTGCCCCTGATGACGCCAGTGTGTCGTTTAGTAAAGTATTTGGTCGGGCTTTGTTTCTATTGCAAAATATTGTGTTTTACGTTTGTTATTGTAATCATCAAAATTTGGCTGTATTGGTGGTAATAGATTTATTCTTACATAATCTCATCATTAGATTTCGTTTTTTTTTCAGGAGCGTCTTTTTGACAAACTCATGTTCGCCCATGTTCGCCTCCCTTTCTCAGATCATTTTCTTGCTTCTACCATTCACGAATTTTTTTCTGGTCCACTTTCAATGTACTTGTAGCTGCATCTTTCGAATTCTTTTTTGTAAAATTGTATTGCCGGTGATTTGAAACTATTAACGTCTTAGCTTTTCCCTCTGGTCCCAGTTTCGGAACTAATTTGGATTTAAACCACGGCTCTTCAGTGTTGTAGTTCATCAAACAAAACATTCTTTGCTTTCGAAACTAGTTTCATATTTCCAGATTGTTTATAGGCGGCAATAATCTCTAGTCCACCAGAATCCCATCAATTTTGTAGTTTGCAGCAATCACACAAATAGCATGCAAAGCATACAGATTGTCACTTTCTTTTCTCTTGGTTAGAATGTCTCCTTTGTAGATGTGAAAACCTCTGATGGAACTGGAAAATGTCCAGAAGTACTGGCCAGTTCTTGACATTTTGTGAATTCGAACTTTTAGACATTACCAAAGATTTTCTATACCAAGATAGCCCACTCAGGCCAAAACGAAGCGAAAAATTCCCCTGGCGGTCAGACTGAGGAATTACTATAATTGCGTTTTTATGAATGAATTTCTGTGACCAAAACGTCATTTTATGAATGAAAACCGCCGTCACTATTGGAAATACGTCAAACTTTCAGTCTCACCGCCAGGATCGACACTGTTCAATTTTTCGCATCCGTTTTGGCCTGAGTGGACTATCTTGGTATAGAAAATCTTTGACATTACCCAGACAATCTCTGCACGTGCATGTGCTTTACGTCCCTTTAAATCCTTGCACGTGCATGTCGTCACAAGGTCATCGGGTAACACCCCTCCTATTTCCTACGATTTTAGAGACCCCTGCGTTTTTTTTAGGCGCTGCTTTTATTGATTTCAACGCACTCGACCCGCTGCGTTTATTAACGGCCTGCGTTTATTAGAACGTGTAGGAGTTGTACGGCATCATTGAATAATAAAGAGTTTTCAGACTGAAGAATGGTAGAATGCGCTTAAGTTGTTTAATTCCGAATATAGCGCTTGCTATTTTATATATCGTTTCCAAGACATTGACACATCAACATATGTACCTAACAACTTTAGTTGAACACTCTACATAGTCGTTTTCTATTCGAATTAATACAGTATTAGCAATTTCATTATGGCTTGGCCGTTTGAGAACTATATGAAGTTTTATCACCTCTTTGTCGGCATTCAATGAAAGTTTATTGGCACAGAACCAGTCTTTAGGTTTATACACATGGGGTGTATATAAATAGTCATTGGAGATGAAATGCTTACAAATCACAAACTTGCCCAAAACTTAGCTTGTTCATGTATACAAATTAACGATATAGTTTTGGTGGCTTAACTTCTTCCTGATTGTTCTGTTCGACCTCACGTGACATTGATTCCAATGGGTCACATCTCAAAGACCTAGTGAGTTCCGATATCCAAAATCTGAGGTCCCATTCAAAATTACACAGTTCAAGAAACCATTCAATAAACTAAGCATATATCTATACAGAGGGGTTATTCAATAACGTGTGGTCTGAAAATATGTACAATTTATAGAAAGGTATGTTGTTGCGGATAAATTGAATGTACGTAGTGTTCACTCTGTGAATCCTATTCGAGATATGTGGAATGACGGAACGATATATAGATTGTGCATCTGAATTTGTTGGCACCCATTGCCCGAAAACATTTTATGCGGACTCAGGGTTTCTTGTTACAGTACAAACAATTGAAAAGATATATGTATTTTCCTGTGTTAATATACAGATATTGTATACATATCGTCCTCGGCACGTTTGCTTGACCATCAAGTCTTAGTTAACACCAACTGTTCTACAATGTGAAAACGTTCGCAGTGTGAAGTATTTGGATGAAGTAGTTGGTAAATAAATATTTGATTTTTTTGTCTCTATACCCAAATGTGGCATTAGGTTCGCATCATCAAAGGCTGGTTATATTGGTGGTGATACTTTGATATTTACACTCGTATCACAATGTAACCGTATGATCTGGACAACAGGTATGTCAAATCACGAGTTCATTATGATAACATACATTGTTGCATACATTTTGATATAGCTGCAGTGTTGAATACATTGTGTTGTATCTTAATGCATGCCTGAACCTCATAAAACAGTAGTTTCTTATGAAATATTATTGTGGTCGGTACTTATTGTCGCCTCCATCAGGAGGCGATATACTCAATACGATTAAAAGATGCGTTGGTCCGGTCCTGCAATAGTACCGCACCATTTGTTTTAAAAAAAATTGTGTCAACAAGCAGATGAAGACAATCACTAAAAAAATATTCCAGTTAGGTTGTGAAACGTTCTCAATTTTTATTCATGCCTGACAACCGCTTCGATGGCTTTCGATGGATTTGACCGATCAGACGGCGGCTTCCCTGGAATTCCCCGACTCCGTGGGGACGGCTTGTTGTTGATATCATCATGGCTTGAGCACTGTTCCGAAAGATGCCATTCTTGAATGAGAAAGTATTGCCGACCATTCAAATTGTCGGGGGAAAAGTTTGTCAAAAAATATTCGTGCACGTACCAGTTCCCTTCTTATCAATCGAAGTACCCAGTATACTTGCGATCATGAAATTTTGAACATTTTACGTGATGGCATCGCATATTACGTGATGGATTACTCGGAAGTAGCTGCCGAGTTCTTCATTCCAAACGGCATGACCAAATACTGGAACCGTCTGGGGTAACAAATGCAGAGACTTCTTTTGCTCCCTCAGTCAAAGGCACTTGCCAATACCCCTTAAGAAGGTCGAATTTCGTGACGTACACTGCATGACCGACGTGGTCTATACAACCGTCAACTCTAGGTATAGGATATGAGTCAGTCTTCGTTACGGCATTTACTCGTCGAAAGTCCGTACAAAATCGGTAAGTCATATCTGACTTCGGCACTAAAATGCAAGGAGAGCTCCATGGGCTGAAACTACGTTCCACAATATTGTTCGTAAGCATATAGTCAACTTCCTTACGCAGCTCCTGTAAGGATGCTACTTAATGGGACCATTGCTGCCTACGTCAACATCATGATGGATTACGTCTGTTCGACTGGGAACGTCAGGAAACAGAACCTCATATTGATGCAGCAACGTCTTGATGTCACTCTGCTGATCCACGTTAAGATGACTCAACTTTTGATCAATGCTAGACAACATCTCAGAGTTTTTCAACCTGGCCTGACAATTGGATCTGTCCTTGACCAGAGCTTCAACAGCGTGATCCATACCAGAATCATCAACACCTGATCCCAATGCTACAGATGCAAGAGGCTTTACATCAGCTTCACTTCTGCCATGATAAGCCTTCAACATGTTCACATGACACAGTTGACGAGACTTACGTCGATCTGGTGTCTTCACAACATAGTTGACATCACCAACCTTGCTTTCAACTACATACGGTCCATGATACCTAGCTTGAAGGGGTTGTCCCAACACCGGAAACAACACAAGTACCTGGTCTCCAGGGCTGAAATTGCGATTTTGTGACTTTTCATCCTACCTAGATTTCATCTTGGCTTGCGCCTGTTTCAGATTTTTTTGAGCCAACTCGAAGGCTCTACTGAGCTTAGTCTTAAACTTTGCGACATAGTCTATCAAATTGACCTCAGCATCCTCATTCAGCAACTTTTCTTTGAAGAGCTTCATGGGTCCTCGGACGTTGTGCCCGAAGACTAACTCATTCGGGGAAAACCCCAAAGATTCTTGACTCACTTCTCTAACAGCAAACAGAATCAAATGCACATATTCATCCCAGTCCCTCTCATTCTCATGACAAAGCGTTCTAATCATAGTTTTCATGGTCTGATGGAAGCGCTGCAAAGCTCCCTGTGACTGGGGATGATAGGCACTTGATGTCACGTGATCAATGCCCAACTGATTCATAGTCTGTTTGAACACCCGAGACGTGAAATTAGTTCCCCTGTCGGACTGAATCACTTTCGGTAGTCCGAAGACCGAAAAGAACTTTAACAGTGCCTTTGTTACTGTTTGTGCGGTTATCTTCCTCAAAGGTATAGCTTCTGGGAACCTTGTGGAACTACACATGATCGTGAGTAGGAACTGATTTCCTGATCTAGACTTCGGCAAAGGACCTACACAATCAATCAGCACTCGGCTAAAAGGTTCTTGGAATGCAGGGACAGGTTTCAAACGTGCTGGTGGGATAGTCTGATTTGGCTTCCCAACCATCTGACAACTATGACAGCTCTTACAGTATCGACTAACGTCCTTTCTGAGACCTGGCCAATAGAAATGATGCAGAATCCTGTTACAGGTTTTCCCAACACCAAGATGGCCCTACCATTGGTGAATTATGGGTTGAAAAAAACAACTTGATTCACCACACGCCACTCATCACTTACTAGAGCATCAGGAGGTCGCCACTTCCTCATCAACACGTCTGACATCATGTAATAACCGACTGGAACTTCACTGATTTCCTTTTCAGACAAAGCCTTATCACGCAACAGCGATAACTCAGGATCTCGTTTCTGACGTTTCAGAGTATCAGATGTTGTCGGGACAAAACAGACTGTGATAGATCACTTCTTCCATCAGTATTTGCAGCTTTCACCATAGGAACGAGGTAGTCTTCTTTAAACTGATCCCCGATGAAAGTATCAGCCAACACCACATTGTCATCTACCTCACTGTCTCTCCGCTGTCTCGTTTGAGAACGTGTGACCACACACGAGGGAAAAATACGTGGGAACGCAACTTCCAAATGTTCAGTAGCTTCAGACTCCTGAGGCTTTTCAGTCATACATGGCACAGGAACAACTTTATCACCAGCAATATCATTGCCCAAAATTAGTGATACACCCTCAACAGGTAAACGATGTCTCACCCCCACCACAACAAGATCAGACACTAAGTCTGATTGCAATTTGATCTGATGTAGAGGAACATCCACAGTGCCCATTTCAACGCCTTGGATCTGAATACTCGAATCTGATGCTTCACTGGATAGAGGCAAAACTTCCTCGAGCAAAAATGACTGAGCAGCACCAGTGTCTCTAAGAATCTTAATGGGATGAGGGTTCCCACCAGACGGTAGTGTAACACTGCCATCAGAAACGAAAGGTTTGAACTCGACGGCAATATCATCCTTAACGCCAGGAAGAACAGGATAAAGGTCTTCACTGAAAAAGTGTTGTTTTGCTGAAACTAACGCGTTTAACACCTTGCTCTTCTTTTTCAGCAATATTGGACAATCTTTTGCCATGTGGCCACGTTTCTTGCAATTGAAACACATGAAAATACCGTTACCTGTCTTTTCAGGATCACTTGATCCGTCTTGCTCTGAAGGTGCTGGAAACATCTTTCTCGACTTGAGTGCTACCACTTTGTTTTCTGTCAACACCGGACTGTTTCCTCTGAGACTTATGTGTGAGAGCATATTCTTCAGCATATTCTTAAGAGCTGATATCAGAACGAATAGAACGCCTGAACTCCTCAACCAGGATTAACTCTCGTAATTTGTCATAATCCTTGTTCACATTAGTAGACCTGCACTATCTATCAAATAAAGTATCTTTCTCCCGAGCTGTGAATCTTGTTTTTTCCAACGACGAAATTTTTGGCGGTAGGCTGCAGGGATTAACTGATAAGCATGTAGTATCGATTGTTTAACAAAGTCATAATCTTTACTTTGTTCAACACCAATCGATGCATAGACATCTTGTGCTTTCCCTACCAATGCACTCTGAAGTAAAATAGACCAGTACTTGCGAGGCCGATCAAAGCTTTTAGCCACCTTTTCGAAATGGAGGAAAAACTTGTCAACATCTTTCTCAGAAAATGCTGGAACAAATTTCACGTACTTAGCTGGATCAAATTGAGGCTGGGAACGTAACTGTAACTCTTTAACCTCGAGTTCCTTCAGTCGAATTTGACCCTGCAACTTCTCTCGCTCCAGCTGCAGTTTAAAGTCATATTCCAACTTTCTTAACTCTCTGATCTCTTCCACGGAGAGAAAATTTTCACTACCAGAACCTGCACCCACTAAGCCCTCATTGATCAGATGGTCCAACACCAGTTTCTTAATGTCCGCTTTCTTAGCACCACTTTCCAAGTCAATCT
The DNA here is from genome assembly GCA_949152475.1 of Terebella lapidaria. NCBI lineage: Eukaryota > Metazoa > Annelida > Polychaeta > Terebellida > Terebellidae > Terebella > Terebella lapidaria. Next base: position 21,653,976 of record OX424558.1, on the reverse strand, counting down.
TATAATACTCAGCAATCTCAATCAAATCAACTTTCCTACAAGCGTCAAGTCGTTTCAACGATGGTCCAGAAACAAATTCTGTCAAACTGAACGACATAGTGAATTCAAAGAACTACATGATATATACAAACAGGAATGACATCAGCCGCCACCGTCACGAGTAAGATTGATATAACACAGAGCTAAGCTGAAGCAACGTCACACACAAAATATCCACTTCAGTGAGGATATTACCTACACTGACAAATGAATAACGGAACGCAGTTTTATGCGCTCTGGTGTAGATAACAAAAACACAAAATAAGCAAAATGGATTATTCTGGCTGCCAAATTTACAAACACCAGAGAAAAAATAACAAATGACAGCAATTACCATCGACAGTATGACTACAAAGCTGTCAACGAATTGTTCTTTCAACAACTTATTAGCAACGTCGGTTCATCGCTTTGGGATGTTAGTCGACCAAAGTTTATATAACGAGCTATCGTGCATATGGGGTTTCGAATTGATATGGGTCTGGAAAAGGTGTGGAAAATCGTTCCATTTTGAGTCTGGAAAGTCCCTGGTCTTGTTATTCACAGAATAGTGAAAACTATGTGACTATAATTGCAGTATGTCAAAACTACAGCAATGCAGACTCAAATAAACTTCCCATTCCCCACATTGGAATCGAGCTATGCACTGCTGAGTACAAGTTTTATACGCATAAAAATATTAACTATGCGTAATAAATGATTATATATGCATATAAAATATTGAAAACGCATATATAATATTAAATATGCGTAATAAATGATTAAATACGCGTATTTAATATTAAATATGCATAAAACAATATTAAATACGCGTAATAAATGATTAATTATGCATATAAAATATTAAATATGCATAATAAATGATAATATATGTGTATTTAATATTAAATACCCGTATACAATATTAAATATGCGAATTAAATGATTAAATATGGGTAAAAAATAATAAATATGCATAAAAAAATTGAATACTCGTAATAAATGATTAAATATGCACATAAAATATTAAATATGCATAATGAATGATTGAATACGCATATAAAATATGAAGTACGCGTATAAAATAATTGAATATGCCCTACAAATATTTCAAACTTTTTTTTGAAAAAAAATTAAAAAGGCAATGTCCTAAAAGAGCCACCGTACGCTACAAATATTTCAAGTTTTTTTTTTAAAAAGAATAAAAAGGCAATGTAGTAAAAGAGCCACCGTAATTTCATATTAAATATGCATAATGAATGATTGAATACGCATATAAAATATTAAGTACGCGTATAAAATAATTGAATATGCCCTACAAATATTTCAAACTTTTTTTTGAAAAAAATTAAAAAGGCAATGTCCTAAAAGAGCCACCGTACGCTACAATTATTTCAAGTTTTTTTTTTAAAAAGAATAAAAAGGCAATGTAGTAAAAGAGCCACCGTAATTTCAGCCATATCTCTTTTTTTCTTAAATTTGGGGGTGTCGGGAATTGTCAGTAATTAACAGTTCAACTGTAATAAATGTATTGTGTATCGAAATGCCCCCAAGGCCTCTAGGCCTTTACGTCTAGTTAATTGTTTTTCATATAATATCAAAATTCGACATTATCATATGTATGAACATTTTTATATATCAAATGTAGAGAAATTACAAATGAACATGTATATGATCATAAGTATGCTATATCAGATAAAGTATTTTATGAGATATATACGCTTCCTAGCGGTGATATCAGAATTAGGTCATTTTGATTTTCTGGATGAAAATAGCATGCAGCGATATATATGTATATGAGATATCATCAACCTTTACTCGGGTAGGAGGGACTGAATTTCCGAATTTTGACCTTATCAGTGACCTAGACAATGTCGTTCAATATTGAGCAGCAAAATGTAGCAGTACGTTTCTATTATCAAGGCATCTAAAGAACGGAAACTGTTTGAAAAGATTGTAAACTGGCTTCACAACATGGTCTTGAATTTTAGAATATTCAACAATCGTTTTGGTTTTGGTCTTAGGACTATCGGTTGTATACCATACGATTGGGAATTGACCACAGAAAAAAATAGTTTATAAAAAATTAATATTGATAAGAAGCGAAGTTATAGCCAATTATGTGAATTTCAAGTTTTCGGTTTCCATGGCAACCATTTTTGTACGATTTTGACCGAAGTTGAGGAGGACAGAGCCGCTGCCATACCGCTTCATCCCCATAAATTTCAAGTCGATCGTTGTGGAGATTTGTCATCGAATTATGCGCACAGACAGACCAACCCAAATGCAATACCCTCTGCCCCTATCGGGGCGAGGGTAAAAAGGGAGGACGACGACGCCGGACTCTACTCGACTACAATAACTAAAATGTACACATCCAAACAGACATAGAAATACAAAACATTTTATTCCAGCTCTTTTCCACAACAGACACATTTAGTTACAATTCATGCACATATTTTTTATTTATTTATTTATTTTTTCAAGCATTTTTTTCGGAACGAAATATTGCATGGCCCGGTGCGAGGTGCGAGGTCCGTGCTGGTGTTATGATTATCGCCGGGCCGTCCTTTGTCCGTTACATCCCACGTTCCACAAGCAACAGGTGTCCGTCACATTCCAGCAGTGGCCTGTAAAATAGAAAAAGGGGGATTTGAACATCTGTTTATCGTGCATACAACACGTATCATCTAAAACTTGACAACATTCCGATGAGCACATAATTGTTTTTCACTGATATAGTCAAATTTTCATGCACAGGGGCGGGTTCAGGGGGGGGGGGGGCTCAAAAAAAAAAGAAAAAAAAAGGAAAAAGAGAAGGGGAAAAAGGAAAAGGGGAAAAAGAGAGGGGAGGAAGTGTTTTCAAGATAATTTACACCGGGAAGTAGCTTTAACTTCTGGGGCCTCATGTCACGAGCAATGTATTCACTTTATAGTCAACCCACCAGCTGTTCTCAGTGAAAGCACTTCATGCCCTCCACCTTCTATAGATGATTTGAGAGCATTGAATGGCCAAATGCACTTAATCCTTTGATATGGTCCAAAACCAAGTAATATTTTATGTCATATTTCGTTTCAACTACAGTGACCATGCATTTATGGGTGTTAAGTAATGCTTGATAGTTAGACCCAGGAGAGCTCTGGGATGCCGTGTTAGGCACGCGAATACCGCCAGCTTCTGGGTCCCTTGAGCGGGCCCCAGTACCCCGGCCGACAGGGGCTTGCTTCAACTTGCTTAACAACATTTCAGAACTAGGCTTTCCCTCAAAATCCTAGATCTGCCTGAATCAGCCATGCATACACTCTTCATGGGATGGCAAATAGACTGAAGACAACCCATAGAACACACCACTGCATATCCCTTCAGCTTGTGGGGCCCTCTAGCAGGTCCCGATTCTCGGTTTTCACCAACTCACTTCACGACATTTCATATCTTGGCCTTCCTTTAGAACCCTGGATTCACTCAAGATCAGGTATTCATAAACTCTCCAAGGCCATGGATATTGGACCAAGGAGAGCCCTAGAACACATCATTGGGGATGCATAAACCTTGAGCGGGCCCCAGACCCCCGGCCGACAGGGGCTTGCTTAACCTGGCTTAGTAACATTTCACAAATAGGCCTTCCCTTAAATGCCAAGTCTGCTCCGAATTAGCCATGCGAAAACTCTTAGGGGAATGGGGAATGGACCAAAGCAAACCTAGAAAAAAAACACCACTGGGCATGCATATCTTTTTTTCGCTTCTGGGGCCCTTAATCGAGCCTCAGACCCTCGGCCTTCGCCAACTCACTTCGCAACATTTCATATCTTGACCCTCCTTCAGAACCCTTGATCCACCCGAGATCAGGCATTCATGAACTCTCCAAGGCCATGATATTGGTCCAAGGACAGCCCTAGAAAACACCATTGGGGATGCATAAACCTTCAGCGTCTGGGGCCCTTAGGCGGGCTCCAGACCCCCGGCGGACATGGGCTCGCTTCGCTCGCCGCTCTGTCGACCAAAGGTTTTGCCCCCCCCCCCCTCCCAAAATCCTATACCCGCCCCTGTGACATCAGATTTGTTGACACCATTTTCGATAGTTTTTTTCCTATTCTGAGTGTACATTGATTTGACTAGTAATACATGCAAACGTGAATGTACATGATGTACGCATCGACTTATTGCCACTAATTACGCAAGATTTTAATGATGAAAATGAATCGTTGCTGTAAAGTACCTGAACGTTCAAACATTCGATATTTTACTGATTATGTATATCAGCAAATATAATGTATCCGCATATCAATGTAATATTATCCTTGACATATAATAAAGGCCGTATTTGTGCTCAGTATTCTACGAAGAAGCACACATACTCCGGAATTTTATCGCGGAGATATTGCGGTGACAGGGCAATGAACCAATGAATAATATGTAGCTGTGTCTATCGAAGGAGTAGCATTTTGTTTTCAGTTGTATTTTCAAAGGGTTATACTCTCCCTGTTGGGCTCATTCAAGCGTGCTTTCAACCTCATGTTGATAAGATTTGATGAGCTATTGATAGTCGTCGGTGCTGTTTCTTTGTGGTGTTCATTTGACGTGCATGTATTTACGCTCAAATATATTCTTGAAAATAAACCAGATCTTCTCGTTTAGTAATATATGTACTGTGAGGTGTACTTGTTATCTTATCTTATTTCAGCAGCAATCGTACTGATCTTCGAAAAAAATGGCTGTCATCAGGGGCGCAGCCGCCCCTATTGCGCTTCAGTTGCGGGGGGGGGGGGGGCGGCAGGGGGCATTAAGGAAGCGTGCCCTTTCGTAAGTCAGATTTTAGATCAGTAATTTTTACAAAGAATACCGGGTTGGTCGGTACTTGTAGTCAAAGTGGGGACAATTTGTACAATACCCAGGTAACCCGCCGATATCTGGTTTTCAGGTTACCGAACCTATGGTCCCATAATTTATTGACATGGCTTTGCATCCGTCGTTGTTGTGCGTCGTCTTTAAACATTTTCATCGTTAAAATTTACAATCGAATCTTTAAAGGTGTGTTTTATTTGCTTTCACATTTAGATGAGAATGACCAATATTGGACTTTGATGGCCGTTTTCTCAAAATCTCGTCAATAATCGGATAAATTTCGCACAAGCATGGCCCTTAAGTCATGAATAGATAAAGATCAGATGTCTTGAATAGATTGAAAGCCCCGGCCACATACCGCTTTAACTTTATTTCCTAATTTATAATATATTTATTATTATGCATTATGCATGTCCTTCTGAGGAAAGCTGCCCCCGCCCTTCAAATCTGCTTCCGGCGCCTCTGGCTGTCATCAAGATCAGGTTTTTAAAATGGCTAAGATGCGACAGGTTCTATATTTTCGCATGTGAGAAATCATTATCAATCCTAATAGCACTTTTGTTGATGAAGATAATGCGCAAGAATTAGGATGAGCTTAAGAGCTTATTTAATGATGAATTAAAAACAATCATATGAAAAAAACACGTTTCATATATATCCTCAATTATATATATATTATCCATTATATCCTCAATTTCACCATTAAAGAATTGTACAGAATTGTTTTCTGTTATACGATCCCATTAAATCGTTGACATATTAATCTACGGCGGAAGGAATTATGGATATTTAATTACGAGAGTAATGTTACAGGAAATTTATATATGTAAGCCATATTTTCGCGAAGATATTGCGGGAAAACAGACATATTATTACAGTCAGTTTCTTCGACGTCCGTCTGTCGATTCTCAACTTATTCTCTATTTTTTTTGTTGCACGACAGAACAATTCAATTTGGTAACACTTACGTTTCCTGGGTACAGGTATTGGAACTGTTCTCTTCGTGCTCGAGGATTTGATAAGATGAGCGATGGTGTATAATCTTTGTAGATAGTTTTCATGTTCCAGTTCCTCCATCTGCAATAATAGAGCCGAATTATCTTGATAAATATAGTTAATATGGCGATGGTACACGATCGATATCACCGCGTACGCATTACAATGAGTTCATCATTTAAACAAGAAGTTTAAACATGAACAACATATTTATTTGCACTTTCTTATACAACATCAATATGACCGAATATTGCCATTAACCAGTTTCACCAATATTCAATGAGCAGTATGATCAGCGGACGAGACAAAAAATGAGTAAACCATCTCTATTTTATGTCTATATTCAGTCTAGTTTATGTCTAAATCTCGAACTTTACCGTGGGAGGACGAAATAGGTTATCCTCTCGTGGTTCCAAGGACCTGGTGAGTAGATCTCCTATGAGCTGACTGTTATCCTCAGGGTATGGGCCCTGTCCGCGTATGGGGCTCACCAGTAGGGCCAACATTACGAGAACGATGGCCATCTTCGCATAGCTCGTGATTGTCATGGTGAATTCGCTGTTCCGAAATGTACAAATCATGATGATATTGTCAATCATGTTCGACCCGTATTGATGTGTGTTGAAGTTGTGCGAATGTTTTTAAATGCAACTGAACTACGTGGAATTATTCACATGATTTGATATTAATTGGCATGATCTTGCCTCACCAAATATGGACAGAGTCAGAATCTACGTCTATCCACTTGTTCAATTACTTTTTTCTTTTGCACGAACTCGTCTATTTTGAATCCAGTGTTTTAATTAATTTGTATGCTTTACGAAGATATGAACCTCGTGTTACAAATTCGACCTACATTGTAATTAATAACCATATGTATTGTCGTGATCTTCATATATCTAGTGCAATTGGTGCAAGTTTGCTATAAGATATAGGGTTATGATGATGTCTTCACCGTTGAGAATATAAATATCTGTATAAGACATCGATGCCTTACATATTATTGCATATATTTCGAATTCTGTCTTCAAAGCATAATTTCATTCTGCTATTTCAGCCACATATTGTGATTGATACCAAGTTGAAATAGCAAACCATTCACGTCGACTGAACATTGAATTTCAGTGAATTAGGAATGACATTGGAAAACATTCAATGTCATTCTTAATGCTTTATCCAGTACCATGTCTAGTGAACAGACCACGTATCAACATGATAAGTTTTAGTTTGTTAAAGACCCATTGCTCACCTTTCGATATCCTTTAATGGTGTTTGAGACCGGATCTATCCGATGTGATGGTGACTAGGCAAAGTTGCCTCTCTCTTTGAGAATGTACTTTTTTGGCTCGCTCGCATAGACATTTGAGAAATAGTTTATGTAAGGGAAAAAATATCAACGTACTCAAATCACATCACCGCATGGGGATATATATATACCTTTACACTGATATGTCTGTCACCCACGTATCATTAAACAATACGTTATTGTAAGACGTTTCCACGGTACGGAATATACGTGATGATCATTTCCTAATACCAGGCATGACGAAACTCCCCCGACAATTTTTTTTACACTTGGTCTAAAAAGTTTCTTGGACACATTTCTAAACTTCGAACCGACATCGACATGAATAATTAATCGTGCGCAGTCATCGTATTATTTCGTCATATTTTGCCATCATATAACATTTTATTATTGGTCAAAATTTCGCGGTATCAGTGATAATGAATCCTGTTCTGAACTACGTTACTTTTTTGCTAAAGTATAAATTTCATTCGGATGGAATGACACCAAGGGATGTTTCTCTCCTTGTATTTTAATTTGGATGTAACTATCAAGTTGAGACGTCGAACAAATTACTTCTCATGTTTCATTTTATAGTGTTTATGACAAATACAATATCAACATCTTCATCAACAAATTAGCCCCTTATGTGCTTTCAATTATCATTTATTATGAGTGCTAATTTGGTCGGGACGTGTCCAACAATAATTGTTCAGGAAAACGGATCTCCAATTGCACGATTAATTTATTATAATGCACCTACAATATAACTATTGATAACACATTTGTGTATGGAGTGAAGTTATTTCAATGCACGTTCATTTCTTCTTTGTTAATCCAGACAAATACTTGAATAGCGAAAATGTGATCACGATATCATGTTTTAGGTGAAAAAATTGAAGAACAGGTAGCTGCAAAATTTTTACCGATGCTACCGTCGGCATTTTCCTGTTGGAGTTTCTTCAGCTAATGGTGATGCGTAGGCCTAATTTAATGTCATATTTCTTCATAACCAATCACATCTATTTTCATTTGAATACTATTTCCAGACATATTAAATCACCTGCCTTCGACAGCAGGCAATATTTTTTCTGGAAAACAATAATTCATATTAAACATGTGAAATTGACTGAATGAGATGTACTCACGTCAAATGTTGTGCAAGCAGTAATTTGGGAAATTTTGCTCATTTCAACAGGCTTTTCGCGTGTAAATGCAGGTATCAATCACACGCAGTTGTAGGCAAAACATAAAAGTGCAAAATGGACCGTAAATTCTCGAAAATGTCTCGATGTTGACTTCTAAGGGCAATTTGGGCATTTGTTTACATTCGGGTTTGATGGATACACTTCGTTTGTTTATATGCAAACTCGGACGGACTGCAATCGTCAAAATCAAAGTGCACATGTTTTGTTATCTTGTATTAGGTGATTGCACTAAAATTTAGTTTTGAAAAAAATATTGCATACATTCGAAGGCATTTGCTCTGAAATTGTGCGTTTGGTTCTGCGAGCACTACAAGTGACAAGACAGGAATTTCTGTAACCGCAGTGACCCCCGGTGTAGGAATGTACAATAAACACAATCAAGAAAATCAATAGGTCATTCATAAATGTTGCAGTCTGTGCTCCGATTAAATGTCTATAGCGCTTCAAGTTTTCTATTGATTTCATCACAATCACGTGCTATACGTAATAATTATATGTAGGCTTATCCATTTTACATAAATTCAATATCTTGTAGAATAACTTATATGCGATAAGAATATGTTAAGTCTGCTATACTTCCGACGTGACATGACATCAATGCTGGGGAGTAAAATTTTCATTTGATCAGGAATAATAGAATTTATCCTCCATTCCATCTTAAAATACAAATTGTCGTGCAGTATATTGCTGAATATTAAACATTGCTAAATATTAAATATCAAAAAAGGATAAACAGAAAACGTTTGTCTGGACCTAAGGCTTATGACCTTTCCAAGCGCTCAAGGTCGAATTTGACCTAAAAATGACCTTGACCATGACCTTTTGCAAAAATATCGAGTAATAGCTCATTTGAATTGTCGTTGAGAGTAGTTTCCAGATATGATGTTATTTTTTGGAATTGGATGTCATCTGACGTCGGTATAACGCCATACGTGATTTTTTACTTAAAAGAGTTGTAGATATAGCATAGGTTTGTATTATGAAAACATAGGAAGTCGTATATTGCGGACCTTCTAAGTTGACCTCCGATGACGTTGAGTGGTAAGTCTGAAGGTGACATATGATCTGAAATATGCAAATTGGACTCTGCATACAATGGCTATAGATAGGTTTGTAAATAGGTTTATTTAGATTTGTATTATGGACGTATAGGAAGTCATATATTGCGAATCATTTGATTGTATGGAAGTTGACCTCAGGTGAACTTGAGTGATAAATCTCAAGGTCACGTCAAAACAGAAATGTATGCATTCACCTCTGCATAAATATTAAACGACTGCAGATAAAGCTTAGGTTGATTTTATGGGCATATAGAAAGACATATATATGACAAATCTGATATTGACCTCGAACATGGTATAATGATATAACCACCTTGAATGGTAATTACATAAAGGCAGTCACAGCAGGTGGTTCTTTTGGTGACCTTGAGTGAGTGTAGTGAATTTGATATGTCAGAGCAGCAATTTTACTGGGGAAAAAGCTGTCCAACACTGTACATTTATTCGGTAACGTTTCCACTAATCATGCTAATTTGAGCATCTATGTTGGACCAACTTCTGTCAGAATGGTTTAATTCACATAAACAGACCATGAAGCATATGGATGGGCGCCGAAATGACAGCTCTAAATTATTACACAAAATACAAGTATGGTCAATTTTAGTTTTTGGGGGCGACCATTTCGAAAATTCTTCACAGTACACACGAAAATCATCAGCAAAGTTGGTGCCATGATTTTGTTTCCTGATATCCTAAACAATGATTTTAGGTTCATCGGTTCAATGATCATCAATTCAGTCTGATCAGTTTTGAGATTTTTATTTCAAAACATGTCCCTCATGTACCTCTATGAAATGTATAAGTTTCGTTGCCCTTGAATCGCCGGTCTGCGTGTGGCTTCCATTTTGATTTTTTGAGGGGTCGGCGAAAAAATTATTTTGGTCCCAAATCGAGACACTATTCGTTTGTGGCATTTCCAGCAAAAAAAATGTTATTTTGTTGGCCATTGAAAATTTTTTGGGGCTCAGAAAATTTCACCCAAGTTTTCCTTCATAATGGGAGCTGTGCGGAGTAAACTCATAGACTACTTCAAGATAGATCTAAAGTATTGGCACGTTCAAATGGGAAATCATAGTGGTGACCTTCAATTCGACCTTCAATGAACTTGAAAGATCAAAACGACTTTATTTTGTCAAAAAAACGATGATTGTTGTCTTTGGTGGCTATTTTCTCAAAAACTTTACTGACAATTTTCCTCAAAATGCATAAGATTCTCCCTATGTATCTTTGTTGATGTGTATAAGTTTTGTTGCCTTTGAATCGACGGTTTGTGAATATATGTCATTAACGCAAAAAACCTTTCAAGATGTGACTTGATTTCGTATTATATCCCATACAGAAAATGTGTGTTGGCAACATTCACGAAAATATTTTGACAATAGGGTTGAAGATCAGTGTAACAATTTATATTTTAGAAGATGAATACTCTGTGCAAATTTCATGATCTGCCGGTAAGCTACATCACCCTTGGTGCTATGTTTGCAAGTCAGTTTCGTATGAAAATGTAATGCAAGAGACACCTAACCAATACCAATTATAAGTAATATGTAGATTTGAAAAGATTCATATACATACAAATGCCTTATATTTCTAAGTTCTCGTTAAATTGCTGCAAAATAAATGTCCATTCAATCATGTTCAAAACTTCATGATCGCAAGTATACTGGGTACATCGGTTAATAAGAAGGGATCCGGTACGTGCATGGATATTTTTTGACAAACCTTTTCCCCGACAATTTGAATGGTCAGCAATACGTTCTCTTTAAAGAATGACACCTTTCGGAACAGTGCTCAAGCCATGATGATATCAACGAGCCATCCCCACGGAGTCGGGGAATTCCAGGGAAGCCGCTGTCTGGTCGGTCAAATCTATCGAAGTACTCGCATTTTTTTTTTGCGGTTGTCAGGTATGAAGAAAATTTGAGAACGTTTCACAATCTAACTGGAATATTTTTTTAGTGATTGTCTCCATCTGCTTGTTGATACTAAAATTTTTAAAACAAATGCTGCGGTACTATTGAAGGACCGGACCAACGCATCTATCCATTGGCCGTTTTAATCATATTTGAATATGTGGCCTCCTAATGGAGGCGACAATGAAACAAGGTGTTTCCGAAATAGTGACCATTTTTCTAAACTTTACATGTGACACCCGTTATTCCTACAAAAGAACATTACTCGCAATGAATCTCGCTACAGATTCATCATGCATTGATGGTGTAATCCATCAACCAGATCACGATAACGCGGATTAAACACAGGCAGCTATTGATAAGGATAATGTGTAAAGATAATATATTTTGCGGATATTTATCATAGATTCGGTGTATTTCAGATCATGATAACCGCCATGAAATTCTTATAGGCCTTTTAATACATGTATGTAGCAGCCATGGATTTACCGTTTTTATTCGGGATTTAACGTTTCATCTGCGATTCAACATGTCTTCTGCGGATTTGGTCATTTAGTATAATTTGCATGATTGGTCATTTGCATTTAACGGTTTCTACGCGATTCAGCATTTCTTGTGCGGATTTGGTCATTTACTAAAATTTGCATAATTGGTCCTATTACTCACCGTCAATCTGGGGGTTTGTGTTTTTCCCCTTTTAAAACGCATGTATTACACACATTCTATATTCGGTTTATTTTCATCATTCCACCAGCAGGCATTAATTTTCGTGAGAAATTAACATGGGGTTAGTTTCGGATTTTTAAATTGTGTTCATAGGTTGTTGGGCAGTTGTATACTAATTCCATCAGGTGTACAGTAGAAACAACTACATTTAACACACTGTCTGCCCCTGATGACGCCAGTGTGTCTTTGGATAAACTATTTGGTCGGGCTTTGTTTCTATTGCAAAATGTTGTATTTTACGTTTCTCTTTAGCATCATCAAAATCTGATTGTATTGGTGGTAATAGATTGATACTTACATTAAACGCATTTGTGAGACTGAAAGTAATATAGTAGGCCTAGACATCGATAAAGTCTATCTTTATTACGAACCATGCATTAGTATATAGGCTAACACAACAATATAATTCACACATGTACAATATATGAGCGGGATTCACCACCACCGCGGACGCATTTGAGCTATTTGTGAATCTTTCTTGAGTTTTCCTGTTTTTTCAATAGATAGGCCTATTATGGGCCTATCCAACACAATTGGACGCATATTAGTGCACGCGAGAAAAAAAAAACATCAGGTTCGGACGATATCTCGTCTATTTCGTGCTTGCAAGTTTTGCCGCGGTTGGTACTGGGTTAAGGTTGCATACCGCATGCGAGCACAGGCGAGAGATTGATCGTCGTTAGCAGCGCTCTCTGGCGAATGCCACGTAAATCACCATTTCTGGGTAGAAAAATATTGTTTTTATCGTCGAAATGGATATTGAAGACGGTGCTGATGAGAAGATATTACGGATAGAGGCAGAAGCAGCCGTTGAGGAAGTTAGGTTTGCGGTACAGACAGCTGAGCTGTCCAAAGTACTGCCTAACAACGAACAACTGGTTTACATCAATCTGACAACCAAGGAAAATGAGCGATATTGTGTGGAATTATCCGTTCAAGGCTTCAGGGTATTTTCTATTGTGTCAGCATTTATTGATTAATGTCAACCAAGGCAAGGCTTTGCTGTGAGCATTCGTTTGTATCACTGGCGTGAAAATATTATAGAACTATGCTCATCAATCAATAATGTGGTCCCACTATTTGCGAACATAGGCCTACATAATATGATATAATGCAAGATGGCGTGAATGCAATATAGCCTAGAGGGTGTATACAAAGCGGTAGGTGGTCCGTGGATCAAGAAGACGTTCATCATCATGTACATGATGTGGTGGTCTGGCGATTGTTATTTACTGGCAGTAAACGAGTGATAATGTGTATTATTATATGCCTACGAAAATTCCAAAATTTTACACAGTGCAATCGGTCCGATAGATCACGGTATTGACCTCCTTCATATTGACCTCCGTCGCGCATGGCAACCGACGTTCTTTTGGTGTTTCGGTATTCATGTGCTGGTGAAATGACGTTTTCGTTTTTGTAGTGTATGAAATAGACGTGGAGTCAATACCCAGTATTAAGTATTCCGAGCAAACAAAACAGGGTCCGTTATCCAATCTCATAGTCCGGGAACAGAAAGTCATATCAGGCATACGAAGTGAGAGAAAACAAAAATGACAGGGAAACTCATGAACCCCCGTAAATGGCCATTAGGAGGTGAAATCAGGTGTTCCGGAAAGAGTGAGCATTTCCTGCCCCACTAGTGGCGCCCGTCAGGAATTCCCCAAAATTAACATGAAAATAGATCTAGTTGCATGGCAGACATGGATTTGCTGTATTTATCAACCAGATCATGATGACGTCCATAGAATTTCTTAAACGCAGCTATAGACGTGGAATCAATACCCAGTATCAAGTATTCCGAGCAAACAAAACAGGGTCCGTTATCGAATCTCATAGTCCGGGGACAGAAAGTCATATCAGGCATACGAAGTGAGAGAAAACAAAAATGACAGGGAAACTCATGAACCCCCGTAAATGGCCATCAGGAGGTGAAATCAGGTGTTCCGGAAAGAGTGAGCATTTCCTGCCCCACTAGTGGCACCCGTCATGAATTCCCCAAAATTAACATGAAAATAGATCTAGTTGCATGGCAGACATGGATTTGCTGTATTTATCAACCAGATCATGATGACGTCCATAGAATTTCTTAAACGCAGCGATAAGTCTTGGTAAAACATATCCTTGTCGTAGCAGTTTAGAGACTAGCTGGGCACTTCGATAGACAAAGTCCTCATATTTGCAACTAGCTCTGGAATAGCGTATAAGTTGAGAAACAAACACACCATATGCCGGTGACATAGGAATGTTGCTGCTTAGAAAAGGGAAATTGACTATGGAAAAATTGAAATCATCACGTTTGTCATATAATCTAGTTGACAGGTTAGAATCATTATCAATCTCCAACCTCAGGTCTAGATAGTTGGAAAAATTAGCGGATTCTGTAGTATCCTTAATTTCAAGTTCCTTAGGATATATGATATCCAAATAATCACCAAACTTGGGATTATTTAGCGACAATACATCATCTATGTATCGGAAAGTGAAATTAAAATTACATGTTAGTTTCTTAGAACCTCCTCTTTGTAAATGTTGGATAAAATCTGATTCATATGAGTATAAAAACAGGTCTGCCAATAATGGTGCACAGTTTGTACCCATGGGAATACCAATAGTTTGTTGAAATATTCGACCACCAAATTCCACAAAAATATTATCAATCAGAAAATTAACCATATTTACCACATCTATTTCAGTATATTTGTATGGGGCATCAGAGTCGCCTTTAACAAAATAAGCGGTATTATATTTAACTACAATATAGTGGTACCGACGTTGTCCCTTTTTAGAGAAAAATGAATTATTGATTAGTTTTTTAAGCTGAGATTTCAGTTCAGAATGAGGTATAGTTGTGTACAAAGTGGAGAAATAAGTCTTATAAATAAGCTATAAGTCTTGGTAAAACATATCCTTGTCGTAGCAGTTTAGAGACTAGCTGGGCACTTCGATAGACAAAGTCCTCATATTTGCATCTAGCTTCGGAATAACGTAAAAGTTGCGAAACAAACACACCATATGCCGGTGACATAGGAATGTTGCTGCTTAGAAAAGGGAAATTGACTATGGAAATATTGAAATCATCACGTTTGTCATATAATCTATACTAAAGTTCATCTGTCAGTGAAACACGCTTTTTGGCCATAGTTTTGTTTTGGGTAATCAAATTAACTTGAAATTTTGTCTTAATTGGGTATCATGCCGTAATTTTTCACCGAATTTCAGAGTTCTATTTCAAAATTTGAAAAAGTTGGTAATCTACCCCAATGTTAAATTTCAGCCCCACAATGGAATTTCAGGGTCTGCACACAAAAACGGCATTTATTTGATGTTTGAGTTATATACTGATTCAAAATAAACATGTTTACTTAATATACACTGCGACTATGCCTTCCGACTTTAAATCAAAGCAATAAATTCATTCTGTACTGGCATAAACATCATAAAAGCCCTGAATTTGTTGGAATTTGTTTGATCCCAGTTTGGACTGAAATGTAACATTGAGGTAGATTGCCAACATTTTCATTTCTTGAGATAAAATTCTGAAACTCGGTGAAAAATTACGGCATGATACCCAATTAAGACACACAAAATTTCGAGTTGATTCCATTATCCAAAACAAAGTTATTGCCAAAAAGCGTGTTTCACTGCCAGATGAATTTGACTTTAGTTGACAGGTTAGAATCAGGTTAGAAATTTTGACAGGTCAGAAAATGTTCATAAAATTCTTTGCTTCCAGGGTCCAAAATGGCTAGAACATTTGTAATCATATCTCTCCCGAGGGTTGTGCATATCATGATGCAACATATAATTTGATCGACTGTAGTGTTGGAACGATAATCGATGATTGATTGAAAAGATCTTCAATCAAACGTTTGATTATGCTTTCCTATAATCGATTTTTAGGTTACCGGACCTTTGGTCCGATAACCTATTGGCATGGCGTTGCGTCCGTCGTCCGTCCGTCCGTCTGTCCGGGCGGACGAGAGTATGGTTGTGTGACTAGAAAAGGCACACAACCATAAGTTGTGAGGAAATTTCTTCTTGTGTGCCTATTTTGGGGAGTTGTGTGCCTATTTTAGATAGGAAATTTAACATGTGAAAGGCACACAAGAAGGTCTCGTCCGCACGTCCGTCCGTCCGTCCGTCCGTCCGGCGTTAACATTTTTATCTTTAAAGTTAACGATCGAATCTTTCTGAAATTTTGCACAAAAATGCCTAAAAATATTTTGAGAAGGAGGTATTTTTTTGTTTTTTGATTTTCGCATTTTTTTCAAAATGGCGGCCGTTTTTGTCGAAAAACGCTCAATTTTGGACTTTGACGGCCATTTTCTCAAAAACTGTCTGATCAGTTTTGAGTTTTTGGTTTCAAAAGATTCCCCTCGTATACCTCTGTGATATGTATAAGTTTGGTTGCCCTAAATCTGCCGGTTTTCGTGTGGCGGCCATTTTGAATTTTTGGCGGGTCGGCGAAAAAAATTTTTTTCGCCCCAGATCGCATTACTATCCATTTTGGGCCATTTCTAGAGCAAAAAAAAAATTTTCACCCTTTGAAAAAAATTTTGGACTTAAAAAATTTTCGGCACTTTTTTCCTTCATAATGGGAGCTGTCAGGACTGTACTCATAGAACGCTTGAAGATAGAGCTTAGAAATTGGCACTTTCAAATCGGAAGTCATATATGGCGACTTGTGTGGTGACCTTGAATTTGACCTTGGATGACCTTGAAAGGTCAAAACAGCCATTTTGGGGTCAAAAAATGCCCAGATTTGCCTTTGTAGATGAAATGCTTGCAGATAGAGCTCCTGTTTGCATTATGAACATATAGGAAGACATATATGGCACAACTAATGATGACCTTGAACTTGACGTCAGATGACCTTGAGTGCCAAATGTCTGACTTGGAATGTGTAAATTGACCTGAGCGGCCTAAACGATTCCACCCAACATATAGAATATCAAATGCCGCACACATACATGTAATGGTTACATCGAAGTTCATACGGATGACCTTGATTGGTAAATCCCAAGGTCATATGTTTACACTGCGAACCTTGATTGGTAAATCTCAAGGTCTGTTACCTGCCAATGCTGCCATGGCCAAACCAAAATTGTCCGGTAACCTATCTTAGCCTTTGGGCTAATTTTTTTCAATTGTATGATTATTTATTACAATTCCCAAAAATATGTACGCAAGTCAATTACTGGAGTTATTTTACCACTGCAAAATTGCAAAGTGTGACTTCAACTTGATGGAAAACCGATGGGAAACAAGAATAGCAAACAAGATATAGAGAATAATAATATTTTACAACAAAAAGTTTGATTTATACTAATTGCACAGTATATTTATATGGTTACATCAAAATTTACCTCATAAATGGTGTCATAATTTATGGGTTTTGCCTGTATATTATTTCAATGATTAATCGATTATTGATTGAAAATATCTTTCAATCATCAGACACGGCTGCACATTTCAATTCCCAACACTAATCGACTGGATACAGTGTTTGAGGCCCTCGGTCGTGTCTGTGCCGCGGACGCACTCGCAAGCTCGTGCGTGCTACGGCCTAGACACGACCTCGGGCCTCAAACATTATTCAGTCAATTGAATATAAATATTGATAGTAATTAAAAAAGTATGTATAGATTTACTTGTGTACAGTATAAATGTCGAATTATAGTAAATCTTTGTAATAACCACGTAACGTCGTGACACACGTATGCATATGGGCTAATAGCTATATACTAGTAGACGATTATAGTTTACGTGTATTTCATGCACGTGTACTGTTGGGTTTTTTGCTTCATTGTTTCAATCCATTGTTGGCAGTTGTATATGATTCTAAACCTATGAGTACGTGGTAGAAACAACTATATTTCACACCATCTCGATCCCTATTTCATGTATTTACTTCGGTGTCGCTTTGGACTGAAATGTTTGTCCTGACTTTTTTTTGTCCTGAAATTTTTCATTTTTAATGTTTTCTATCGGTAATATATGGTTATCAAAATCTGGTTCTATTGGCGGTAATATGTTGATACATTTTGTATCTTAAATAGTAGTTTACAACATCGGAAGTATATAAGATAACCCTTATCAAGCTGCATTATCTGTTCATAATTTTCGTCGCTGACTAACGCATCATTTTGTGTTTGTATTAGGTGGTGTTGACTAAAATAGTATCAATACCCATCAGTTTTTGGTTTTATATATTCATTTATCTGAGAAGTGCTTGCAACCCTTTTATACAGATTGTGGCCCGCGACTATGACCGGATCCAGGAGGAGTCGATGAGCCGTTTCTACGAGACGATATACGCCTTGCTCGACGGGATCAGTCCTGAGTACCGGAGGTCGTTCGGAGACGCCTTGATGACCAAACTGAGTCAGCTTCAGGACAGAGGGGACGAGGCGGGGAATGACGACCAGTCCTGACGGCTTTAGTTTCCAGATCACGAGCTTCCAAGCGTTCTAAGTCTACAACGATTCACACGTTCCATAGCAAAGATATATTAGGCCTATGTATAATTTTATGTGTATGGGTGTATGTGCATGTAATTGGTCAGACATAGATTAGGTATATAACCCTATGTCTCAGATTTGGTATATGTGTGTGTCATGTAGATTTCTAGGAACTTGAATGGAGTGGAGGTGTTACATTTTGCTTGACATTTAAAAAATTGCGAAATTTGTGCACTGACATTAAATTTGGAACAGTGTTGAACACAGTTGAAAATTTAAGAGCTGATATTCTTAAATTATTCTGTTACATCATACTTTTTGAATTCCAGAAATATATTTTTGTATTGGATTGGGATTAGGTTATGGGCACAATTTATAACTAGTCATTTCGCAGTCGAGATGTCGGATCCATACAGTATACTACGTTATGTTGTATTTCATCCAGTTTCCTTCTCAAACATATTTTACACAGATCGAAATAACTGAACAATGAACATGCATATGTTTACTCGACATCACAGAACAAATGTAATACTTATATCAAACTAACAAATCATGTGATAATACCTGTTCCATTAGTGATAATTTTTTATAGCAATTAGACGGAGACTGATTCGTCGTCCTCTTAAGGACGGACTGCACGTAAAAATACTGGACCTGAAATACAAAAGCTTTCCCATACTAGTAACTTATCATGTGAATATAAACATATAAAGCTCACGGGTGAGGCGTGAAATTTAAAAATGACATTTTGTTGTAAGACTTGTGATTAAAACTGCTATGATTATTTCTGAAACCATGTATCGGTACGGCATCCATGGCTACACCGGTACCTGTGTTTCCTTACCAACTTGTATAATCTTGGCGAGTTTGTTACTGTTATGATGACATTATAGATGAATGAGAAGTTGAGTATTCATCAAGTATTCTGATGAAATATTAATTGTTTTGGCCCGTTGACTTGTACTACAAAATAGAAAGACATCTAAGTATGAAAATAGAAAGTATGTGTTTGGTGGTAGGTAATTGTGTATATGTTCATGTATACTATGTTCACTTGATAACTGAAGTGAATCCATGGTACTGTATTTTCCAATATATATGTGGACCAGATTCAGTACATTCACTATGTTTGTGTTGGTCCATGGTATATGCAACAGGCTACAACATTTTAGTTTTGTCTCTAGATTTGTCCGTTATGATATATGTTGGGTGTTATTGTTTTTCGAGATGTATATATTATAGGAATGGTATATAACCGTATATTTTATGTTTTATCCCGAAGTGCCATAGGAGTATACGTGTAGTATGTGATACGATTATATCGACAAAATGTCTGGAATATTTTGCGACCTTCTTGAATTCTTCCAGAGAATAGGATAGCGTTACGTTGATATGAGATATACACATAAGGCCGCTGTTTTGCGGCTACGAGAACTGCTGATAAAATAGTTTGAAGAACAATCTAT
Source organism: Terebella lapidaria (assembly GCA_949152475.1). NCBI lineage: Eukaryota > Metazoa > Annelida > Polychaeta > Terebellida > Terebellidae > Terebella > Terebella lapidaria. Next base: position 21,633,996 of record OX424558.1, on the reverse strand, counting down.
TACATGTAGGAAATTGATAAACAATGCTGGAATCAAATAAGTGTATACCTTTCATATATGTTCTCTCTGTAGTAACACTTAACGCCTTCTTGAACGGAAATAATATTTTGCAAAATATTATTTTGATAAAATATTGTGATGCAGACGTGTTGTAATGTACTACGATTTGGCGGGTATATATTAGGTGTATTCCGCACTTCTGTGTTTACTTGTATGACTATTTAGCAGGATTTGAAACAAAGTGCGTTTGAAATAAAAAATATTGCACTGTACATGTGTCAAGAAAAAGGGCTTGATAATAGGAATAGTCTTATAATAAACGGCGATGTTTGTAATTATTACATTTTATCCGATTGTCGAAATGTATATGTATCGACCCATTAAAACTGCATGGCATTTTGATGCAACGTTCACAATCTTCGCTCTAACTTGATTTCTTGTGTATGTTATATTCTCAGAAATAAACATATAGAGCTTCCCCCATAGTTTATTGTATATTTGGTATAAACACCATATATGATACGCTTGTTATAACATAAAATCAATATCATTAACTTCAATTACCACATTAAACATTCAGTAAAACTACGCTTGGAATATGGACGAGAAAATTAAAGGTTAAAAATAATGTGATAAAACATATGTATTGTTCATTAGACAACTAAATTCAATTGGATAGTGAATGAAACCGAATAGAAATATTCCAATTACTGTGATATATTAACAGATTATGATGTTCGGGGTCTTTCCGATATATTGTTTCAGTGCTGTGGTTTACGCTTGCACTAAACCTCTACCAAAAGAGCTTATAATCACTCTTTGCCTCTACCATTGAACGTGCAACCGGATTGATATTCTGTGCACATGCAGATAGTGCGAATCAGACGGACAACTCTCACGCCAGTATGCTATTATTAGATCCATGTAAACATCCCACGTCAGGCGTGATAACATCTGGATCTTTGCTGGGTGATACTGGATGTGTTTGGATCCAGAAACTCCAGTATGAAATACTACTAGTATCGTCTGGTAGTAAGTAATAGGGTGGCAATTGCTGTTGTAAGTTCAATGTACATTCAATTTAAAATATTTTAAAATTGTGATTGAATCTGACCACCGAGATAATAAACATTCTTATTTCTTGATCACCATGACACCATCGTCCATTCAGCATGCGTGATGTGCGAACACATAATTTTCAGAGGAAGGAACGAGAGCTCGACGCGAGTTGCTCTCATAAATATAAAATATTAGTAGTGATATCTAGAAAGTTGAAAGAGTACATTGTATTATCAGCAAACTGTCGTCATAGTTTGTGTACCATAATTTTTGTTTCCTAAACGCAATAAAACAATGCGGAACGCTCTGTGGAATGGAAACAGCGACTAAATTTATCAACATTACGCCGATGTTTACGCCAGTTTTCCCCATGAACAGCTGATTGCCGCCCGCTGTTGTAACCCCTTGATGACCCCTCCCTGCCTGCCAGCCTGGATACGGTCGGCAGTGACGTCCCGCTATTACCTAGCAACCATTGCATGGGCGTAGGTGTGCGGTCCGGGAGCCCAACGTATTGTATTTCTTCCCCCGTTAACGCCGTCTCCCTTCCCCCTTTTCTCACACCCGGACTTCCAGAGCATCTGCTTTCTGTACGCATCCAGCTAGACTGGGCTACCATTCTCTGGAAACATTTAATCCACGGCCGCCTCCACGCCAGTACTGGTACTGCAAGCGCACAAATTGCTTTTATCGCCATTGCGTCTGCGCTTTTGAGGAACGTGGATAATAGCGGCAGTTTGCAGTTGTTGTAGTACATTGTCTGGTTGTTCGGTAGCCGTCTGGATCCAACTCGACAGCTCTGAGCAAGTTGCTACCCAACTACACATCCAGTATACACATCTAGTCAGCGGTTTGGTTTTGTGGCTGCAAAAACTATCACTCTTCTCGGAAACACCATGGCATCGAAGGTGAGTTCCATACCATTCCAAACATGTAAGGCAGAACGAACCTCTTAAGAACGATTATGTGATGATATCATTGGACTGATATTGTGTAGCGCTTGTATGTACTGTGCAATTTCATCAAATGTATGTGAGACTTCCGGATGTTTAATGACCAATGATACAACGCTGTAATGGTTATGATAAGAAATACATCAACATACATAGGCCTATGTATACATTCTGTATATGTTATATTCCACATCGGGACATGTAAAACACCATGATAGAAGACCGATTTGTTCTGCAATTGATACAGATTCACTGATTTACTTCTTCATGCAATATCTATCTGTACGTCGAATACCAAAAACGATATACTTTTAGTGACGCGGCTAGTTTCCATTTCAAACATCTTTCATTCAAGGATAGAACAATAAGTTTTATCCGAGATAAAAACAAGTGTTGTTTTTATGCTCGTTCATAGTGGCATAATTAAGAAAGAGGTAAGAAAAGTCAGCTCCTCGGATGAACATCAAAGTAGTATCGAGATAGCAAATCATCTGGAACAAGGCAAGTCGATCATCCAATGTTTTATGTTATCGTAATATGTGAATCTCATTGAATGGGGAGAAGAATATATGTTGTACGGTCATAGCCGAAGTTGGTGCTTTATTTCCTAGCCATAGATTGGAGCGTATTTAAGAAAAAAAAAGGTAGAAACGTAATTGGTTGAAAGCAGCTCTCTGACGTCACATGTTGTATCTCCTGACACATTAAAAACAACCTTTCCTGTTTAGTCTCTAAAATGGTTTTGTTCAAACAATCTCTATGCCATGGTTGTATTCTCGTAGACTCTATATCGGTTCTGGATCTAACACTGGAATATATCAGTTGCCATGGTTACCTCACTGTCAGTTTGTTGTTGTGGGCGATGGAGACTGTAGGCACAAACAAGATATAAATCTTACCATCAGAGAGATGTAGCCACACCCTTGGAAATCAACAATATCTTTGTTACAGTGTGTTACAAATTATCATAAATCAACAGACATAGAACATCATGTTAGATGAAACATCTGAACAGTGATTGCAATATGGAAATAATTAGGTGTGATGTCTAGTCTACAGGTCTACATCAATTTGGTAACAGACTATTTAACGAAGATTGCAGTGAATAGAGTTCCCCAGATGTGAACATTTCTTCTGGTAGTTGCCTGATTTGTGTACTGGCTCAGTTTGGAGGCCAGACTTATAGGTACAGATATGTTTGCAATGATTTTTTCGTGAATTGAAAGAAAGTCCTTCATGCTTCATGTTATTGGTTCTGGAGTACTGAGGCATCAGATTATGTACATGATGTAATAAGCGTCTAACTTTAGGATATCGATAATCAAAGTGCGCCTTTGACTGCTCCATGGCAGATCTGGAAATGGATCGAGTATGCAAATGTAAATGGTGCTTCATTCATATACTCAGTTGCCATCGAGGTGATCGATTACATTCCCCACAATATCCATGCGTTCGGGATCACGGGTACTTTGCAATTATCGCCCAATTATCCCCGTGGTGGAACGGCCTATCATCCCCGCCTCTGTGCACAGAGACTGGTACCAGTATATATGGTCCGTATGCTTGGCCCGGGAATCTTGTACCATGTGCTCTACATTTATCAGCGCCACTGACGTCAGGGATCAGTGATATTTCCTGTCAGTCCGAATTCATCAATTGAGTATAACGTATTCAAGGTAATAAAGGTTCGAGTGTATTGTCATGTATAATTTTTGCGAACACGGTGTTTCGACGTGTCGTGTATACTGTATCATACCAATTTTGTATGTTCAAATTTGTGATTTATTCAAAATGTTGTCAGCCATATCATGACGTTCATACAATTGCTTAAATATATGCATATGGGATATAGAATTTTGCAAGTTCTCTATAAGCACATATGATATTTTATGAACACACTGAATAACTCACTACAATGCAATACACACGTTATGAAGACGATGAAACGAACAAATGAACGCATATTTCAATTTTTAGAATACCGGAGATAAGGTCCGATAACCTATTGGCATGGCGTTGCAACCGTCGTCGGTCGACGTCGTCGTTGTTGTCCGTCCACATTTTTATCTTTGAAATTTATCGGGAAATCTTCCTGAAATTTTGCACAAAAATACTCAAAAATGTTTCAAAAAGAGGTATTTTTTTTTGGGGGGGGGGGGGGGGTGGGGGGTGGGGGGTTTATTTCACTTTTTTTTTCAAAATGGCGGTCGCCATTTTCTCAAAAACCGTTCAGACTGTTTTGAGATTTATATTACAAACATTAGCCGTATGTACCTTGGTGATGTCAGAAACTCTTATGGGTTTCTGGTGATGTGCATAAGTTTCTTTGCCCTTGAATCGCTGGCATCAGAAATCCTCTCTTATGGGTTTCTGCTCGCATATGTGTGACGGCCATTTTGATTTTTTCACGGGTCGGTAATTTTTAGGTTACCGAACCTATGGTCCGATAACCTTTTGGCATGGCGTTGCGTCCGTCGTCGTCGGCATCGTCGGCGTCGTCCATCCACATTTTTATCTTTAAAGTTTACAATCAGATCTTTCTGAAATTATGCACAAAAATACCTGAAAATATTTCAAGAGGGGGTTATTTTTTTGTTTTTTGATTTTCGCATTTTTTTTTAAAATGGCGGCAATTTTCGCCGAAAAACGGCCAATTTCTGACTTTGGCGGCCATTTTCTTAAAAACTGTTCAGACAGTTTTGAGATTTTTATTTCAAAAGATTGCTCTCACATACCTCTGTGATGTGTATAGGTTTTGTTGCCCCTGAATTGCCGGTCTGCGTGTGGCGGCCATTTTCATTTTCTCGACGGGTCCCAAATGGGACTTTCCCATGTTAAATTCTCTTATGCTTTATAATGGGACACATTATGCCTAATATCTCACTTAGTATTGAGATTAGAGACTAGGAATCAATTATGGACACATAGGAAATGATATATGCTGATTATTGTCATGACCTTGAATTTGACCTTATTTTCAAGGTCAGAGCACAAAATGGCTAATATCTCGCTTATTATCGACTCTTTAGCTTAGGAATCAATTGTGCACATATAGGAAATGATATAATCCGAATATTCTGATGACCTTGAATTTGACCTTTGACCTCATTAACAAGGTCAGGCACAAAATGGCTAATATCTCGCTTATTATTGACTTTACAGCTTAGGAATCAATTGTGGACATATAGGAAATGACATATGCCGAATATTCTGATGACCTTGAATTTGACCTTTGTCCTGATTTTCAAGGTCAGAGTGCAAAATGGCTAATACCTCACTCATTATCGACTTTACAGCTTAGGAATCAATTGTGGACATTATCGGAAATGATATTGTTCAAATATTGTGATGACCTCATTTCCAAGGTCTAATAACAAAATGACTAATATCTCGCTTATTATCGACTTTACAACTTGGATATCAATTGTGGACTGATAGGAATTTATATATGCTGAATATTGTCGTGACCTTGAATTTGACCTTTGACTTCATTTTCAAGGTACAGAACAACTCAGCTAGTTTCTTGTTTATTATCAAATTTATAACTTAGGATTCTGTTTTGGACACCTTTAATTTGACTTTTGATTTCATTTTCATTATGTCACAAGACATAATGACTAATATATGTCTTATTACTAAATTTACAGCTTAGTAAGCAGTTGTGAACATATAGGAAACCATATATGCTGAATACTCTCGTGACTTTAAATTTGACCGTGGCCTTATTTTCAAGGCCACGGGACGAAATAGGTATTATATATTGTCCGGTAACCTATCTCAGCCCTTGGGCTGATTCTTTTGTCCCAGATCGCGTTACTATCCATTTTGGGCCATTTCCAGCCAAAAGTTTTCACCAATGATTTTTAGGTTACCGGACCTTTGGTCCGTAACCTATTGGCATGGCGATGCGTCCGGCGTCGTCGTCGTCCGTCGTCGTCGTCGTCGTCGTCGTCGTCGTCGTCCGTCAACAATTTTATCTTTAAAGTTTACGATCGAATTTTTCTGAAATTTTGCACAAAAATGCCTAAAAATATTTCGAGAGGGAGGTATTTTTTAGTTTTTTGATTTTCGCATTTTTTTCAAAATGGCGGTCGTTTTCGACGAAAAATGCCTGATTTTGGACTTTGGCGGCCATTTTCTCAAAATCTGTTCAGTAACTTTTTTTTTTATTGATGCATAACACTCCTCATATGTACCCCTGTGACATGTATAAATTTCGTTGCACTTGAATCGCTCGAAGTGGACCATTTTGGGCCCAAACTCGGCCCAAATGGGACTTTCCCATGTTAAATTCTCCTATGCTTTATAATGGGACACATTAAAGCCTAATATCTCACTTAATATTGAGATTAGAGACTAGGAATCAATTGTGGACATATAGGAAATGATATATGCTGAATATTGTCATGACCTTTAATTTGACCTCTGACCTTGGTTTCAAGGTCAGAGCGGCCGTTTTCCGCGAAAAATGGCCAATTTTGGTCTTTGATGGTCGTTTTCTCAAAATCTGTTCAGTAACTTTTTCTTCTTATTGATGAAAAACACTCCTCATATGTACCCCTGTGACATGTATAAATTTCGTTGCGCTTGAATCGCTCGAAGTGGGCCATTTTGGGCCCAAACTCAGCCCAAATGTGACTTTCCCATGTTAAATTTTCCTATGCTTTATAATGGCACACATTAAGCCTAATATCTCACTTAATATTGAAGTTAGAGACCAGGAATGAATTGTGGACATATAGGAAATGATATATGCTGAATATTCTCGTGACCTTGAATTTGACTTTTGACCTCATTTTCAAGGTCACAGGACAAAATGGCTAATATCTCGCTTATTATCGACTTTGCAGCTTAGGAATCAATTGTGAACATATAGGAAATGATATATGCTGAATATTCTTGTGACCTTGAATTTGACCTTTGACCTCATTTTCAAGGTCACATGACAAAATGGCTAATATCTCGCTTATTATCGACTTTACAGTTTAGGAATCAATTGTGAACATATAGGAAATGATATATGCTGAAAATGCTCGTGACCTTGAATTTGACCTTTGACCTCATTTCCAAGGTCACAGGACAAAATTGCTAATATCTCGCTTATTATCGACTTTACAGCTTAGGAATCAATTGTGAACATATAGGAAATGATATATGCTGAAAATTCTCATTACCTTGAATTTGACCTTTGACCTCATTTTCAAGGTCACATGACAAAATGGCTAATATCTCGCTTATTATCGACTTTACAGCTTAGGAATCAATTGTGAACATATATGAAATGATATATGCTGAAAATTCTCATTACCTTGAATTTGACCTTTGACCTCATTTTCAAGGTCACATGACAAAATGGCTAATATCTCGCTTATTATCGACTTTACAGCTTAGGAATCAATTGTGAACATATAGGAAATGATATATGCTGAATATTCTCATGACCTTGAATTTGATCTTCGACCTCATTTCCAAGGTCACAGGACAAAATTGCTAATATCTCGCTTATTATCGACTTTACAGCTTAGGAATCAATTGTGAACATATAGGAAATGATATATGCTGAATATTCTCATGACCTTGAATTTGACCTTTGACCTCATTTTCAAGGTCACAGGACAAAATGGCCAATATCTTGCTTTTTAGCGCCTTTACAGCTTAGAAATCAATTGTGAACATATAGGAAATGATATATGCTGAATATTCTAGTGACTTTGAATTTGACTTTTGACCTCATTTTCAAGGTCAACAGGACAAAATGGCTAATATCTCGCTTATTAGCGGCTTTACAGCTTAGGAATCAATTATGAACATATAGGAAATGATATATGCTGAAAATGCTCGTGACCTTGAATTTGACCTTTGGCCTATTTTCAAGGTCACAGGACAAAATGGCCAATATCTTGCTTATTAGCGACTTTACAGCTTAGGAATCAATTGTGAACATATAGGAAATGATATATGCTGAAAATGCTCGTGACCTTGAATTTGACCTTTGACCTATTTTCAAGGTCACAGGACAAAATGGCCAATATCTTGCTTATTAGCAACTTTACAGCTTAGGAATTAATTGTGAACATTTAGGAAATGATATATGCTGAAAATTCTCATGACCTTGAATTTGACCTTTGACCTCATTTTCAAGGTCAACAGGACAAAATGGCTAATATCTTGCTTATTATCAACTTTAGAGATTAGGAATCAATTGTGAACATATAGGAAATGATATATTCTGAATATTTTAATGATATTGAATTTGACCTTTGACCTAAATTTCAAGGTCAGTCATTTTATTTTCAAAGTCAGATTACAAAATTGGCTTATATCTCGCTTATTATCAAATTTACAGCTTAGGGGTCCATAGTGAACATATAGGAAATGATGTATGCTGAATAGTTTGGTGATCTAGAATTTAACCTTTGATCCCATTTTCAAGGTTAGAGATATGGCGATTTCAGTGGTCACCTTGAATTTGACTTTCAACTTTCTCGGCTTAACTCTGTATATTTCTCCGGTAACCTTACTAGCCCATTGGGCTAATTTTTTTGTTGGGGCTTTTTCACTCAGTTTTTCCTTCATAATAGGAGTAAATAAACTCCTAGAACATTTCAAGGTAGAGTTTAAATATTGGCATATTCAAATGGGAAGTCATATATTGCAATTTCAGTGGTGACCTTAAATTCAACTTTCAATGAATTTGAAAGGTCAAAACGGCCTTGTTGTCGAAAAACGCCCACTTTTGGACTTTTCTTCAACCATTTTCTAGAAATCTGTTCAGACAATTTTTAAAACAAAATCATGCATATGATTCCCTTTATGTCCCTCTGTGACGTGTATAAATTTTGTTGCTCTTGAATCACTGGTCTTCGTGTAGCAGCCATTTTCATTTTTGATCAGTATTCTTTGTCCCAATTCACATCAATATTCGTTTTGGGCCATTTCTACCACTGTACTCGTAAAGCGCTTGAAAATATAACTTAGATATTGACAATTTCAAATAGGGAGTCATATATGGCGATTTGTGTGGTAAGTTTGAATTTGAACTTCGATTATTTCGAAGGGTCAAAACTGCCATTATTGCATTAAAAAGTGTTTAAATATGCACTTTGTCTCTTCTACAGAATTATCTGATCTTCTAAAAATTACAGTAGAAATAACTATGTTTCTCTGCCCCTGATGACACCAGTATGGATTTTACTCGATATGTTTGTTCGGGATATTTTAATTTCATATATGTTGTATTTTAGTAAAATAGAAAAGTTATTTTTCCGCATTTTCGAAATCAGGTTGTATTGTTGGTAATATGTTGATAGATGCATTACCTGAAATGAAGAAAAAGCATGTAATCAACCAATTTAAAACAACAACCAATTTGGGAAGGCGAAACTGCATGTATATTATTGCAATTAGCAAGAGTTTCTTTCCTGACTTTGTTTTGTATTTCATATATTTTTGTGCAAATGGTGCACCATGATGATAAACATTGATGCATCATAACGTCGACACATACTGGCTCAGTTTATTAGCTTAGTCGATATGTCTCATCAACGTTATCGTGTGGAAGGCATACAGGCTGAACCCTGTGAAAAACAATCAGAACTATAATACTGTTCATATTTCTTTATTAGATATTTCGAAAAAGCTCGTGACATTCCCGAGATCAGTGTTCAGTTTTGTGCCAATGTTCATACATAACAGTTATTTGAAACATTTTTCTTTGAAAATCATGAGGTACCATAGGAGTCTTCATTACTTTGATGACATGAGACTTAGATATCATTTTATGGTAATAAATGTTTTTGGAAAGATTTTTTTATGCTAATGTGCTTCTGTTTTTGTTTTTATTAGCGGTTGGCCAACCTTTTGTTGTTTGATTTTATGGATCAGACAACACTAGCGGAAGAACGCCTCTCTATAGCTGTAAATCGGCTCTATGGAAATAGGTGATTGAATGATAGTAATTATCAGATAGTGAATCACATTAAAATATAGTTTTATTTCGAGTGAATTTATGCATTATTGATAGGGAGGAAAGAGACAAATATCAGAATGCGACAATATTTTGTATCAATATGTACATTGTAATTAGGCACCATTCGTGGTAGTGGACTTTTTTAAAGGATTCGGACAGGAAGATTTTCACAAATCTATATGTTTGTTCGGAGATGATAGCTACGGTACGGAGCCGCTCAAAGGATATGGAAGGAATATTTTTTGACATATCGTTATTGCGTTCCCTCGCAATAATATTGCGTTCCCTCGCAATATTATTGCGTTCATTCGTGATCTTATTGCGCTCCCTCGCATTCCAAATCGCGTTCCCTCGCGATCGTATCGCGTTCCCTCGCATTCCGGATCGCGTTCTCTCGCATTCTGGATCGCGTTCCCTCGTGATAGCCTTCATTGTGCTGACGCCAATGACTTCTGAGGAGGGTTTTCTACAAGATCGCGAGGGAGCGCAATCCAGAATGCGAGGGAACGCAATAAGATCGCGAGCGAACGCGATCCGGATTGCGAGGGAACGCAATAAGATCGCGAGGGAACGTGATACGGATTGTGAGGAAACGCAATAATAGTGTGCTAAAAAATATTCCCATATCCCCTCAGAATTTTCCATATCCCCTCAGAAGCTCCGTAGAAATGTGATCGTGGCGATATACATATTTGCAATTGAAATTCTTGAATTTAAATGCAAATGTAAATTACAGGTTTTCATATTGAACTTCCTACTTTTACAACCATCGAGAATAGTATGCAAAAGATAAAATCGAGGTGCATGGTTATTTTTCATTCTCACCAGCAATAGTGGCAAAATCGAAAAAAAAAATATTCACAATCCTTTACATGCTGCTTATAAAAAGTTATGCGATTTTTAAAAATATATATATTTTTGGTGTAGGAGCTTAGGTATTGGCTTGTCAAAATATAAATTAACATACTGCTTACTAATCGTTACGGTGCAACAAACACGAATATATAACTCGTACACATGACAAAAAAGTCAAGCATTATATGTCATGGCAGTAGATCACATATAGGCGTATTCACCTCTTCTGTCTGGTATGATATGTCTTCATCATTTATCAGGCGGCTTTTGAAGTCTTTCTGACAGAACAACTTGATTGTGAGTCATAAACAACTCACAATAGTAAACAGTTCTATTTAATATATCATATTGTTCTGAGGCTTTGAACTATGATGACGGGTTATAAAAGTTTCAGACGGGAGTGGATGATTCTAATTTATTTATTTACCTCTTGTGGTGAATAATATGTAGTAAATATGTCCATGCTATAATTTGTGTTTAATCGTTATCAGTTAGGTCGAGGAGCGTTTTGAGTACATGTACAAGCAAAGGGTGTGTATGAGTGATATTAATGGGCAGAATATCTAACGATGATCTATCATATAATAAACCAAATAAAAGAAAAGCACTGGTTTACCACATGTCGTGAACGAGGTCTTTGTTTGTATGTCACCATGGACTTACTCTCAACTACATGTAAATACACGCCTTAATGATAATTCACTTTTATATTGACATTTCTCGTTGTCGCATCCAATCTTAGGATTGTTATCACGCAGATAATATAGATGGGGAAAGTTATAACATGTATTGATGAACTAAAATATGCTTCTATCGTTTCATTGTTTATTTTTACATTCATCCAGGCATTGTGGTAAACAATCAAGTTTCCGAAAGCTACTCTACAAATTACATGTATTTGCCATTATTAAAGATAATTCGGACAAAACAAATATTTCGTCAGAATTTTGTCAAACTTCGTCAGTTTATGCATGAAGTAGTACTGGGATAGTAGGTGGAAAAAAATATATATGTCACCGAACTAGTTTTCGAGTTATGATAGCGTTTTGAACATGTGTTTTGTATTAATTTTATAATGGGAGTGAATGGGAAAATGCAAATTTTGATCATTTTTAATACAATAGAAAAAAATCCAGTCGTCAGATTTCACTGATTTTCTAATATGATTTATATCTTTGAAAAATACACGTGTAGAGAAAATAAAAAATATAGGTCACCGAATTAATTTCTGAGATATTGACAATTTATTGGTGAAAAATGAACCAATTAGCCCCATTTTGGCGGGAAATTTCTTGTGACCGCCATGAATACGTCTTTACGTTTTTTCGCAATCATGGTGAGTAATCGATGTCCCGGAGGAGGACGATATCGGAAACAGTACATATTTGCATTGATTCCACGATATTATGGCAGCAGTCACACCATTGTCAACTACTACAACAAAAAAGTATTAATTTTTAATTCTAAACGAATCTCTGTGTGGTGTCATATTAATTAACAACGCACATTTGTGATAGTTAGAAACCAAGGTAGATTTTCATCTACAAGTGCAATCATTGACTTAAATTTCTGGAGTGTACATGTAAGCCTACATACACTTTTTCAGGCTCAGATGTCCGAACACGTGAGTGTACTTTTTACACCCCAGGCTATGATAGTATGCGGGTGTCAGAACTTTTGTGATCATCAGAACTATTATGCCTACGTCAGCACCAGATTCTTTTTTTTGTTCAAATTAGGACATAATAGGCCCATATGGTTAAGAGTGTTTGGATCGGAGCATCGGCTTACCATCTGCTACTGAAAATTTATCAGTGTTTCGTTTGGGTTATTATTGAATTATCTGTTTATCTGAATTATCAGAATATCTGGAACTGTTCATCCCTTAATTCGTGACTCTATTGCTGGACTTCCATTATATATATATTATTACAGTGCTGGTATATATTACTAGCTGAACTCCGTGGCAAGCACACTACCCAATCTCAAGGGCCGCAAATCATCACGGCACGCATCTCGAAACGGATAGCCTAACATGCCGCCTGGTGCTCTCACTATGAGGTTCGTTTCAGTATCAAGCCTTCAGTTTATACCCATAGGTAAAAGCCTACAGTTTATACTCATGGGCCTAGTTTGTCAGGACAATATTGTTTGAATGCGAGCGTTACTTGCATAGATAGGCCAACGACAAAGTCACGGGCTCTCACACCAGCGTCACCGTGCTCCTACATGTTCACTCCGAGTCACCTGCTCATGAATGCACTGTTATTTTTTTTTCAGGGTATTATTTATCAAACTTTAGATTCGTACAGCTCAGCAAAATAGTGGCAATCGAAAATGTACACGACAAAACTTATAGACTCTGGTTTCGCTCCAGACGTGGATTGTGTAATATGCTTAAGTGATTATGGTGAAGCCGTTAACATGCTCAAATAACTACGGCGACTACCTTCACCGTGCTCCTCATCACCGTGACTAGGCCTACACCACGCGATATTATTCACTTAGAAATCTGTATATTTATTTTACGGCATAGCCTACATTAGGCCGGGCTTGCGCAGTTTGTTAGATTACTGGTTACTATACGTGATCATTTTATGCCACTTTCTGACGTCATGACGTTTTGATATAGCCGTAATATCGTTCGCTGGGTGGCGCCTGTGGGCCCTGTCCGAATTATCTTTAAAGATAATTCGGACAAAACAAATATTTCGTCAGAATTTTGTCAAACTTCGTCAGTTTATGCATGAAGTAGTACTGGGATAGTAGGTGGAAAAAAATATATATGTCACCGAACTAGTTTTCGAGTTATGATAGCGTTTTGAACATGTGTTTTGTATTAATTTTATAATGGGAGTGAATGGGAAAATGCAAATTTTGATCATTTTTAATACAATAGAAAAAAATCCAGTCGTCAGATTTCACTGATTTTCTAATATGATTTATATCTTTGAAAAATACACGTGTAGAGAAAATAAAAAATATAGGTCACCGAATTAATTTCTGAGATATTGACAATTTATTGGTGAAAAATGAACCAATTAGCCCCATTTTGGCGGGAAATTTCTTGTGACCGCCATGAATACGTCTTTACGTTTTTTCGCAATCATGGTGAGTAATCGATGTCCCGGAGGAGGACGATATCGGAAACAGTACATATTTGCATTGATTCCACGATATTATGGCAGCAGTCACACCATTGTCAACTACTACAACAAAAAAGTATTAATTTTTAATTCTAAACGAATCTCTGTGTGGTGTCATATTAATTAACAACGCACATTTGTGATAGTTAGAAACCAAGGTAGATTTTCATCTACAAGTGCAATCATTGACTTAAATTTCTGGAGTGTACATGTAAGCCTACATACACTTTTTCAGGCTCAGATGTCCGAACACGTGAGTGTACTTTTTACACCCCAGGCTATGATAGTATGCGGGTGTCAGAACTTTTGTGATCATCAGAACTATTATGCCTACGTCAGCACCAGATTCTTTTTTTTGTTCAAATTAGGACATAATAGGCCCATATGGTTAAGAGTGTTTGGATCGGAGCATCGGCTTACCATCTGCTACTGAAAATTTATCAGTGTTTCGTTTGGGTTATTATTGAATTATCTGTTTATCTGAATTATCAGAATATCTGGAACTGTTCATCCCTTAATTCGTGACTCTATTGCTGGACTTCCATTATATATATATTATTACAGTGCTGGTATATATTACTAGCTGAACTCCGTGGCAAGCACACTACCCAATCTCAAGGGCCGCAAATCATCACGGCACGCATCTCGAAACGGATAGCCTAACATGCCGCCTGGTGCTCTCACTATGAGGTTCGTTTCAGTATCAAGCCTTCAGTTTATACCCATAGGTAAAAGCCTACAGTTTATACTCATGGGCCTAGTTTGTCAGGACAATATTGTTTGAATGCGAGCGTTACTTGCATAGATAGGCCAACGACAAAGTCACGGGCTCTCACACCAGCGTCACCGTGCTCCTACATGTTCACTCCGAGTCACCTGCTCATGAATGGACTGTTATTTTTTTTTCAGGGTATTATTTATCAAACTTTAGATTCGTACAGCTCAGCAAAATAGTGGCAATCGAAAATGTACACGACAAAACTTATAGACTCTGGTTTCGCTCCAGACGTGGATTGTGTAATATGCTTAAGTGATTATGGTGAAGCCGTTAACATGCTCAAATAACTACGGCGACTACCTTCACCGTGCTCCTCATCACCGTGACTAGGCCTACACCACGCGATATTATTCACTTAGAAATCTGTATATTTATTTTACGGCATAGCCTACATTAGGCCGGGCTTGCGCAGTTTGTTAGATTACTGGTTACTATACGTGATCATTTTATGCCACTTTCTGACGTCATGACGTTTTGATATAGCCGTAATATCGTTCGCTGGGTGGCGCCTGTGGGCCCTGTCCGAATTATCTTTAAAGCTAGAACCGCCTTTAGAATTGACCAAATTCATTCATGCCATGTTTAGCTTTATTTTGTCTATAAAATGACGATTCATGCATAAATTGGTTTCATTTTGTTTTATATGCTTTAAAATGAATTGCCGAAACCAAGATTCAGAATCGGCTCCCATCCATTCTATCCTTATATTAAGACGGCCCGCGTTGCTGGCAAATTCTACACAGAGTGTCGTGACGTCATCTGCAATTGTCTCGGTACCGTGACAACCGGCAGTGTCGGCAAGCCAATCATCCTCTATCCAGTGTTATCATGCACCAATAAATTAATGAATGATTTTCTGTTGATCCGTCATCGAATTGAGCATATATTTTCTTTATTTGCTGTACTTTCATATTCACGTGACAAACAAAAGTGCTGAAATTAGCTAATTGAACGTAAAATCCACAATCTCGCGCATGAAATTCATTATTAATTCTAAAGCTGATATTCTTTAGTGTTCAGGCGATGAATAGTTGGTACAAACGCCACTGTTTGCATAAAAGTTCGGATCAAGTTGAATGTTTTACCTTATTATTATCAAGATAAACTATAACAATGAACTCGTCATTTAGACAGTGACCGATGAGAATCATAGACAATCGGGATCTTAGCCTGAATGTTGCCATATTATTATCAAGGTAAACTTTAAGAACGAAATCGTAGACAGTAACCGATGATAATCATAAACTTCTTCTGTTCCCACAGGGTACGATAAGTCACTGTCTGGAGAAAAACATATTTCTACGCTGGGCCAATCTAAGTGTTGTATGAGTCATTGAACCTGTTCATTGAGCATCTTTCGATCCAGATCGATCCAGAAATGACGGATATCTCGATATCCGGTCGGGGCCCGAGTTCTATATTTGTATCAATGAGTAAGCGATATGGTTCCCTTTCATGCCGTCTCTGTGACGCACATATTGGCCTCTTGGCCATATTTCAAAATATTGTTTTGTGCGATTTACACAGTCTCATCGCGTATCTGGACCGTGTTACTGTAGGATTTCCAACAGCGTTCTGCCCAGCATACTTGTTTACCACACATGTTTTTTGTTACAACCTTACACTGGATGTTTTCTGTTTCCTCTGTGCAATATTGCCCGTCTCTCTGTCTTCCCTACTCCCATGTGGATACACCTTGCTCCCTACCAGTATTGGTACCCGGCCAAGCCACTGGATTGTGTGAGTCGACACAGAGCTTACTCACTGGCAGGAGAGTTCCAATCCCACCTGCAGCTCTCACCCAAGCAACCGCATTACCCCCTCAAACACAAATCCCTTGGATGTTTTCCAGCTTTTCCCTCCTGAGCCAGAGCAGCTGCACGGCTGTTTTTCCATAAATCCGCGCTTCCAGGCGGCGAGGAATCATTCTGGAGAGGGCCGCGGTCGGTGGCGGCGGTGTCCCGTGTATTCGGGAGTCGCGCGGCCGGCCGACCGGGCCGGGAGGAGAGAACCGCCGGGACGGAGCCGTGAGGCGGGTCGCCGGCGGGACTGTGTCTCGTGTCGTGATGTGTGACGTTCTTCTCCTCGTTCAGCGCATGATGACGACTTGACGACGCCGCGCTATGGGGCGCGTGGACTCGGAAGCCTGGGCGCTCCCGTCGAGGGCGTGTACTCGGGCGCATCCCGGCAGGTCGATATTAATCCACCCGAACTCGATCTGGCAGGGTGGTACTGGGGCTGCCGAGCTGCCGGGGTGGCCTGAGACGTGACCGGACGGAGCCGGGGGGACGGGGTCCCCACCCCACGTGTCGTCGCCAGGGACAGCCATCGACATCCTATCGTAACCCACTCTCCCGCCTAACTGTGCATCAACTGTCTACGTCTCTGTCTCTTTCGCTATAAGAGGATTTACTCCTTGATTCCTTCGACGAATGCGGACAACTGTCCGTACATTCTGGATAACACTATCTGACGAGTGCCACATTCTAAGTGGGAACTGTGCTAAAGTGACTTTGAAAGTTTTCGCGCGATGCCTGACTGTAAGCAGCGCCGCAGTAAGTATTGGGAAACAAGTGATGAAAAAAATACATTTATTATAGAGTACTTGATAATAACCTCTTATCCGCAGTAGTTTATAGCCATATTTCAATATTCCTTTGGTTGTGCAGTTGAGAAGCAGAGTAACATATCCAATTGATTAGGTGTTGAGGCAGCTGTTGATTTAGAACTATACGAGAAAGAGTTGTTCAGGAGTAATTACTCTTCCTGCCGAGAAGATCTCAGGGCTCCCAGTAGAGAATTTTTTGCTGGAAAAACTATTTCTCGTGTAAGCTGGCAAATCAATCAGATTTTTGCTTTTCTGGCAAACGGAGAGATAGACAGCATCAGACGGTGACTCACCACAGGTTTTGCGTCAGTGTTGCTCACCGTTTTACGCATCCGACGCCAGGGAAAAATTCCACAGACAAATAGCATGAAACTCTCGCCTTGGTCAGCGCATCCTAGTTTCAGAATAGGTGATTTTTATTCGCAGGGATATGGTCGTTTTACTGTAGAACATACTCGCAGTTACATGTGCCTCGTCATAGTGGCTCGTCTTGTTAGTTATATGGTGCTTGTGCAATAAGGGAAGATAGTTGGTTGGGAAGATAGTAGCCTTGGTTTGCTAATTTGCAAGGTGCGAATCATCGTTTGTGGATAGTTTATTCTGGCTCTGGAACCTTTGGTATGTGTTTGCATCGACGAAGTTTGGCATATTATGTTTTCTGTACCGAATTATAACTTCGCCTGCAAGGTTGCTTCATATTGAGATGATAACACTGTGAACATGATGATACTGTGAACATAATATTTCACTGGCATTAAAATATCAGAACAACAACAAAAACACCGACATTATAACCAAACAATAGCGGTACTTTCATTCGTGAACTACTTTGTAGTGTGATGGCATGCTAGCAATATTGGTCAGATATATGTGCAGGTAAGGTATCACTAACTCTACATTATTGTTTTGTCTGGTCAGTGTCATTACCCAGTGCTATATATCTATACCCACCGTGTTGTTGCCAGGGTGACGACGCTGCGTTGAAGGATGAGATTCTGGATTGGATCCAGGCTATCTTCGGGGATGACAAAGCAATGCCTCCCGTACCACGTGACCAACCCTTTGAGAAAGTGCTCAAGGACGGTGTTGTTATTTGCAAGTACGTTAAGACATTCAACTCAGATTGGTGGGGGAGGGGGTGAACAACTGTCCTTTACTATATCCACACTATATTATCGAGATTAAAAATCGTCTTTCTGTGTCCGTTTGCAGTCTGATGAACAAAATAGTTCCTGGCTCGGTTAAGAGAATCAACAAAAAGGGCGGGAACTTCGCCCTGATGGAGAACATTGCTGCCTTCCAGAAAGCTGTCAAGGCCTACGGAGTTCCAGAGGAGGAGGTTTTTCAAACAGCCGATCTCTTTGAGGCTCGTAACGTCAAGGCCGTCGTCAAGTCGCTGTACTCCCTCGGACGAACCGTGAGTACCGCAAACCCCTCTCACCCGGGCAGACTGCCAGTACATGAACCGTTAATGGTCGGGGAATCCAAAAAAAAAAATACTACAAAGTTAACCATGGCAGTTGATTTTGTAGTCGCTTGCAGCCATCAAGTAGGAAAGTCGACTCTTGATAGTTTAAATTTGTTATAGAAATGCATTGTAATATCAATGTTTTCTATTAATCCAGTGCCTGAACAAGGGCTACAGTGGTCCGACACTGGGCCCCAAGATGGCTGAGAAGCAGGAGCGAGAATGGAGCGAAGACCAGCTGCGTGAAGGACGGCAGGGTATAATAGGGCTACAAGCCGGCTCCAACAAGGGGGCCACACAGGCAGGCATCAACATGGGCAAGGGAAGGAGCATCATGGACTAGAACTAGAGAAAGCATAACTTGTGTTCGCCGTTGGTTTTGTGAACTGTCAGGGGTAATATCAGTAATGTATGAGTTGTTAACGTATGAGAAGCATAGAACACGAAGATATAACTTCGAGGGTATTGTTAGAGTCAATGGTTTCTAGGTTTGGATGAAATGAATCCGAAACTGTTGCATTTGGCGGCGGAAATTTTGCCTTGCTTTCTCGGGAATAGGCAATGCCATCAGGAATGAAATTCAGCCTAGGCTATTGAATATGTTAAAATTAAAAAACAAAAATGAGCCAGCGACATTCACCAGGTTGCGCCACCATTGCCAAAGTTCACGCAGCTTCTAGATGCATAACAAAACCGTCATCTTGAATCTGTCTTCGGAGATGGCGCTTCGGTTGAAGATCTACTGAAGTGACAACGGGACCTGATATATTGTGTACATACATGGTCAGGAGACAGATATGCATCCGAATCTCCGCTGAATTTCGGTATTAAAATGTTAGGCAAGATCTCACATGGTGGCAGTGGTATAAGCAGAACTGTCAACCCACAAAAGATAGTGATTTATAAATACTCGGCTGCCGTCTCGGTGGTCAGAAAACAAAGGTGTGAAATGAATTGGGGAGATGGTATTTCCCCAATATTCCTGACTGAGTTGCTATGGTACCATCTGAGTATGATTTATTTTCTCACGAAAATGTGAAAAGGCGCTCTTTTAGGATGTTGTCGAGGGTCCAAATTTATATATAATCGCTTTAGTTGAGGATATTAAAAATTTAACAGAAAAAGAATTAATCACAGAAATTTTGTTGTTTTTTATTTTCGAAAAAAATTATGTTAAATCATTTTACACTCTCTAACTAAAACATTTGCATTCGCTTTTTTTATTGATCTGACATCAAATGCGGTGGACTTTGGTTGTGGCATTCGTCAGAAGTGTACTGTTTAGATTTCCTTGCAATCTTTTTTGTTTCCAATGTAGAACAGTTTTTGTGTCATGAATATATGTAATAAATTCACATGAATACAAGATGTCATTGACTTACATGTTATTGCAACCTCCGAACGAAGGTCGGCGGATAGTATGGATTTGTGATCGCCACGCCGCTGCGTCCGCAGGCACATTTTTTGTGAACGCTCTACAGGTTGCAAATCTGAACCGCTTTTAACAATATTTTCTACGGACATGTCTTATGGGAAGATCACGACACCTGTCGATTTTAGTGGCCATAGCAACCAAAATGGCCTATCGGTGACACATTTTGTGACAAAATCAGCTATTTAGACACACATGGCTTGTGAAAGCTCTACAGGTGGTAATTTTATGGAAATCAATGCAATATTGAACATATATATTGATCAATGCTCATACACAAACCTAATGTTTTTCGGAAAGATTGAATGAAAAAATAATAAGTCAATTAGCTAACTTATTACAATAATGTGAAATATCCAGTCGGTGATCATTCCATTCGTTTGAAATCTGGAAATAAATCATACTGTATGTGTGTAGAAGTATACATCTGATGGGTTTGTGCAAAACTGCTTACTATTACTGAATAAGATATCAGTAATTCTAATAGTTAACTATGTTATACTATTACTATATTATACTATATTATTGCATACTATTACTGGAATAGCTACTGAAATAGTTAAATTTAAAAAAAAAAACTTTATTATCGGACTGATCTAAACAAAGCCTTTGTCCGGAATAGATTTTGAAGCTGTACTGTTGATATAAGTTATTTTGCTAACTTATTACAAAATTAGAATATATTCATTATCAGCAATTGTAGATATTGAAATCATTCATAATGTTGGGGGATTTAGCAAGGTTTCGATTCCATTCCTGTGACAAGCTTGACAATTTTTTTGGTAAGAAATAATACCGGTAAGTTAACAAGATTTTAGTTGTTAAGAGTTTTACTGCTTGGAATACCGGTAGTTAAGGTATGGAACTCTCATTATTGAAATCGATGAAACACACTACGCTGGCAGTTATGAAGTTTCTCGGAATTAACATATCATGGGCAACATGGATGATAGGACAACATGGGGATACACCCAAGCGGTCGTCGGCGATCGAATAATGTCACGGATAAGCGAGCGAGTATTTCTGCTTCCTTCAAATTTTGCACATGAGAAAAAAAACTCAGACACTGAATACGCCACAAGGCTTAATTTTTGTTCCACATGAACAGGTACAAATGGTAAAAATGACATGCAAAACATACAAGGCTCGTGTGGTTGTTTTCACGAGCTAAACAATCAAAACCCAGAATAAATCAGACAAAGTGATTGTTTTCACGAGCCAAACAATCAAAACCCAAAATAAATCAGACAAGATATGTGTGTGGCTGTTTTCACATGACAAACAGCCAAAACCTGAAATGAATAAATTGGTAAATTCCTCTTAACTCCGACTGCCTAAACAGCCTAAATGTCATTCATAAATTATAAGTGCCTTAACTGGCAAAATAAAATCAAACTCGGTCTAAAATGTTAGGGGTCTGCAGCCTAAATATTTAGGTCTGTGGCCTAAAATAATTTTGGCTCCAGTCACAAATAACCTTGATCCTAAACTGTGTAGCTCCCGGAAATCTGACTTCACTGTACTCCTTATCTGAATTCAAGGGTAGCTCCTTAAATGCTGTATGACTCCAAGTGTTGCTCCAAATCATCCAGTGTAGCTCCCAGTTGGATTTTGCTCCTGGCCCTGATGGGTTCCCGTCTTCAGGTGTTGCTCCTCGCCCCGCTGGGCTGCAGACTGAACATTTCTCCTGGGAGCCCTGCTTAAAAATACTGGCTCCAGAACCAGACCATGCTGACCCAGATCGGGTTCAGGGGTCAAATATGCAATAATCTGGCTCAGATAGAGGCCAGAATTCCCAGAATGCCAGGCGTTAATAGCCTCTCCACTTCCGGTTTAGCCACGCTGGTATTGCTCACGCTAAAATCTAAATAACTAGAGAAATATGCCCCCAACATCCCCTAAATTATGTTTCCCCAATGAATTCCCACACCCTGCCCCGTAAATAAATGTATAGGTTGAGATAATTATGCCTTCCTGGCATTAAAATCACTCTCGAAGCGGCCGGCCAAAATGTAATCAAATCGACCGTCGCGCCCCCTAGCGAATGCAATAAAACCACACGGGATACGGCTGGCAGCCGGCAAAGCATAACAACTAAAATGAGTGAAAATCAAGATAATCTGAGCTGACTCTGGTGAAAATTTCTAACGATGAGTACAAAAAAGAAACTTCCCTAATCAAAATCCCTTCCCGAGTGTAGACAAAGCTGCCCTCCCATGAAAGTTGGCCAAATCACAGTAAAATGCCTCCCCCCAGGGACCCAATCTTTACACTAGTCTGGTGTTACTTACTGGAATTGACGCATTGGCGTTTCTCGTTTTGCTTATGCACTTGTGAACCATGGCAAATCATTTGGTGTATTATAGACTACCCGAAGAATTTTATTCATTAATTCATATCATTGAACAGTATATGTACCACATCATCCAAGTATATTTAACATGAATGGTTACATAAATACAACGATGTTCGCGTCAGCATCATACTCACAGATATTGATTAATGGTTCAAATTTGTGTCAATTTCATATCAATTATTCACACGGCAAATGGAGACATTACTAATTGCTTTCAGTAGAACGAAAATTTCACTCATTGACAACATAAAACCACATCCGTGACCCGCATACTTCATTAGCTTTTTCTTTTTATTTTTTACAATTCTTGGTTTATTATATTATAATTTCAAACTTCGGTGAGTACATTTATTCAGGAGGAAGAAATACAAATCACTATCAGTATTAGATCAATGAAAATGTTTACGTGTACATATTGACTCTTCTGGAGCCTCTGGACTTAGACTCTTGCCAACATAGACACTCACAAATACGGATTGGGTTGAACCTCTTGACGAGGAAGCCTGAGAAGCTGGTGATGAGGTTATCGTCGCTGTACACCGTGGAGCCGTCAGGGATCGCGACACGCAGCTTGTCCCCGTCGTCCAGATAGACGAGGATGGATCTCGAGACCGTGTCCACTTCGTTATTACCAGTGGGATGCCCCGTCTTGTAGATGTCAGTGATGTTATACAAGTCACCGGAAAGAGTGAATCTCGTTATCTGGGCCCAGACGCTGGAAGAACCAGAGATGCCGACACTCAGACTTATGTAGTAGAACCCATTTACGCTGATCTCGACGATGTCTGCGTTGAAGTTGAACATGTTTCTCTCGTTTACTCTGATCACATCCCATTCCAACCTGTCCGTGGGACCTGTCTGCTCTTTGGTCGTGTGTACAGACCACGCCCAGTTGTTCAGCTCGCCTTCTACAGGGTCAAACCTGAACCCGGTGAACGAGATAAGACTGTCTCCGAGGTAGCTGTCACCAGGATAACATCGTCCTCTAATGAGTTTGACTGCTACGCTATCATTCGTTTCGAGCGAGGCCAGGAATGACTTGCTGATCATGCTGTATTCTTCCCCTGTGGCATTCATCAGTGACCTCTTTACCCCAGTCTCGGGCACTCCGTTGATTGTCAGCTCAGCCTCGAGTTCCTGACTGACCTCCACCCCTGAGCTGAAGGAGAAGTAGTAGACACCCGCCTTCGGTGCCACGAAAGTGCCATTACTGAGAAAGGCGGCACCGCATGTGTCCACAAATGTTTCTGGGAAAGGTATGACCTCTTTAGTATCCCCAAATGATTCATCGTTGCTTGCACTGAATGCACAGGGCGATGTTTCTGTGTAGTCATCGATGCTGAGCCCGGTCCAAAGCGTTCTATTCTCCAGTCCTTTGATCGCGGCTCCCTCGTCCAGGGCCACAGTTATGTTGTCCAACTCGTCGAGCTGCGCAATGAACGTGCGTGACACGATGCTTTCATCGTGGAGGGTTGAGTTGACGATGACACTTGCGTTGAAGGGAAGGCCGTCTACTGTTAGGACGAGTGGTTCCCCCGGTTTTAGGGCAGCTGAGAGATGGAACAGGTAGGTTTTTCCCTTTCCAGAATATATCGGTGCCCTGTATACACCTGTCATCGTGCTGTAGTCGTTGCCATGGTTCACCAGCAAGTCATCATAACGTAATCGGCTTATCGGGCCAGAGAAATCTTCCGTCAGAGCCACAGAGAACGCCGTGTCGTTAACTGCAAACGAAAATAGCAAGAATTAAGAAGAACTAAGTGAACACTATGTATCTGAGCCTGATGACGCCAGTGTGGCTTTGGATATAAAAGTTTGGTCGGGTTTTGTTTCTATTCCAAAAGTTTTTGATGTTGGTTTTTTTATTGTCATTGTCGAAAACAGCGGTAATAGGTATAAACATACATTACAAACAGACGTAGACGTACCTGAGCAGAAGTTGTCGGGTTCCGGTACACACCTTTCGTACACAGGCTCGTACACCTCTTCGACGTCGCATTCGTACAGGACTTTCTGGCAGAAGTCACATACCACGTAAGCATTACACGTCCCTGGTACGGAGAACCGGCCGTCGATACATGTACCGTTTGGGTATTTGGGACAGTCATTGTCTCTCTGGCCCCTCGCCGTCTGGCACACCAGGGCTGGTTACGAGTTATGGTGACTATTAGGACAATATTCTATCAACATTATGATACATACATGGATAGGGTTGATTTTACACAGGGCCATATTTTTGAATCGAGAAATAATCGCTGTTAAAACAGATAACTCTCGAAATTAGTGACACTTTGACTCAGATGACAAATTTTTACCTAGAAGGAGGAATAGTCCAGTTGAAATTCTGTCCATTTGTATCATTTTAAATTTAATCTTGGGATTGGCCATGAAATGATACTTTCACGTAGGGCAGACACGGTACAGAATGTGCATCATTCTGATTGGTCGACACACTCAGCGAATGAGGGCGGGATTTGTTAGACGATAACGAAGATATTATTAATGTGAAAATTGAGTGCTTTGTCTGTATATTTGGATTTGTTAAGCGACATCGTTCTATATTATATGATATCGTCGCATGATATGAAGAATGCTATTTTATATATCAATGTCCGATCTACACACATAATTATTTCCCAATATATGTTTCAAATAGCAAGAAGATCATCACCATCGAGTTGAAACCATTACTTTGATATACATAAACAATCATTTAGTCCTGATGTTTTTTCAAAGATACTGATTGGAATGACAGTTAACATTTCTATTATGATGAAACGAATATGAAACCGGAAACTTTTGAATACCTTTTTTTGGCGTTCGGAACTGGAGTATGTTTGGTGTTGGAGTATGTTTAAAGCCTATCATATTCTGAAGTTTGCTATGAATTTAAATTGCTCAAGATAATACTTGTGGTGCGCGTCAACATTCAACTCAACATTCACCAAAATTCTATTCGAAAGTTAAGATGTTTTCTGTTTCTATTCTGCACAGATTTTCGTGAAGTCATCGGCAATTGTCTTGGTACTGTGACAAACGGCAATGTCGGCAAACCAATCATCCTCTATCCAGTGTTATCATGCACGAATAAATATGATTTTCTGAGGATCCCTCATCGAATTGAGTATAATTGTACCTTCAAATTCACAGGACAAACAAGAGTGCTAAAATTGGCAGATTTTAAAATTGGCTTATGAAGCGCAAAATCCACGATGTCGCGCATGGAATTCATTATTAATTCTGAAGCCGATCTTCTTTAGTGTTCACGCCATGAACATTTGGTACGAACAAAACATGCATCATTGTTTGCAAAAAAAAGTTAGGATCAAGTTGAATGTTGCCATATTATTATCAAGGTAAACTTTAAGCACGAAATCGTTATTTAGACAGTAACCGATGAGAATCATATACAATCGGAAACTTAGCCTGAATTTTCTTCAGTGTCCACACGGTACAATAGGTCAGCCTGGAGAAAAGTGTATTCCTACGCTGGGCCAATTTAAGTTTGTATGAATCATTGAACCTGTTCATTGAGCATCTTTCGATCAAGATCGATCCAGAAATGACGGATATCTCGATATCCGATCGGGGCCTTAGTTCTATATTTATATCAATGAGTAAGCGATATGGCCCCCTTTTATGCCGTCTTTGTGATGCACATATTGGCCTCTTGGACATATTTCAAAATATTGTAACGGCTCTAGGGGTCGATTTTTTTTTCAACAGTCTTTTTCGGGTCAACCGAGTGTTATAGAGACGGTCGTTGAGTGGCTGTTGATAGTTCTCGGGGTAACTCCGGGACTTCCGCTGCAGTGACACTTCGGGAGACTCTGGTGCTCCGGCTGCAGACCGTCTCGGTTGTCTCTGGAACTTCGGCTGCAGTGATATTTTGGGAGACTCCGGTACTCCGGCTGCAGGCCGTCTCAGTTGACTAAGGTAGGGTACTTCTGGAAGCTCCGATGCTCCAGCTGCAGGCTGTCTCAGTGGTAGCATGTTTGGGACTGCAGCTGCTAGTGTTCCCGAAGTAAAGATCACCGATCATGTAGTTCGGTGTTCGGCTCCTTGTCTCGACCTCTTCTTCTTCGGTTGTAAGTTTGGTTGATAGCTTGGGTTCACAACTATCTCAGACGTTGTCAGCTTTGATTTCAACCTGACTGGTCTTCCAGTCCTTTTCTCTTATTACTTCGGTTGACTTTACTTCGGTTGATCTCTACTTGTAAATTTTCAACTTCGGTTGTCCAACTTGTCCAACTTTGGTTGTCATTCCAGTTGTATACCCGAACACGGAGTCGGCTGGGCCGGCTCAAGGATCAACTCTCAGCAACAATTCAAGGTTTATTGACGAATCATACACTCGGTTGAAATAGTTGAGAATTCATCTAGAGGTGACATCTTTGATTGCTCATTCGCTCATCGGACAATTTGACTAGTTCAGCTGTACCTCGATGTGCTCTGCTGGGTGTTCCATGGTCAAAAGCCGCTGACTCCTTCGAGTCGGCAGTATTTTTACATCTCGGGTTAGGTGTCACGTGACCTACCCCAACCAATCATATCTTACTTTTTTACCAACCTTTTTGTTATGATTGATAACCAATCAATAACGCCACGTAACAATGTGCATTGTTGTAAATCAGGTTCGGAGCACTTTTACGTAATCGCGTATATTGACCATCAAGGTCTGATGTCAGCCAAAGAGCAACCAAAGCAGCCGAAAAATACCCGAACATTGATAATCAAACATACACACCTAGAATAAATTTAGAATTCGATTAACGACCATAAAACATCATGTAACCACATATATCATTAACAAACAGGTAGTAAAATTTGGCAGATTCTACAGCTTAAAATCGGTACAATATTGTTTCGTGCGATTTACACAGTCCTCGTGTAGCTGGATTGTGTTACTGTGGGATTTCCAACAGTTTCCCGCCCGGCATACTTGTTTACCACACACGTTCTTTGTTACAACCTACACTGGATGTTTTCTGTCTTCTCTATGCAATATTGCCCGTCTCTCTCTTGTCTTCCCTACTCCCATGTAGATACACCTTGCCCCCTACCAGTATTGGTAACTGGCCGAGCCACTGGATTGTGTGAGTCGACACAGAGCTCCAATCCGCATATAGAGCAGCACACAGCACCGAAACAGTGCTGCTCCGAGTACACAATGACATCATATGTGCTCTCGGGGATGTACGAGCTGTCTTGCTCGTCCTCATCGACCTCTCGGCTGCGTTTGACACTGTGAACCATCGGTGTCTAGTCAGTAAACTGCAACAGCTGGGTGTGAAGAGCACTGCTCTTCGATGGTTTTCGTCCTATCTTGAGAATCGTACTCAATTGATCTGCGTCAATGGTACTTGGTCTGATGAAAGGTTACTCAAGTTTGGTGTGCCCCAAAGGTCTATCTTGGGGCCACTACTTTTCATCCTGTACACGCCTTCCTTGGGCCGACTTTCACGCAGCCTTAATATCAGCTATCACCTGTATGCTGATGGTCGTCAACTTTACATCACCTTCGAGCCAGATGAGATCAACAGTGCCACAAAAAAATGGAACACTGCATCAGTTTTGTGCATCGGTGGATGGTACAACATCAACTGAAAATGAAAGACAACAAAACCGAAGTCGTTGTCATATTATCAAAACAAATTGCTAGGAAATTTGACTTGCCATCACTACGTATTGGTTCCTCGTCCATACAGCCATCTGAGGCTGCTCGCAACATTGGGGTCACTATCGACACAAATGCCTCAATGGAAGCACACATTTCTGTTGTCTGCAAAGGTGCATATTTCCATATACGGAACATTTGCAAAGTTAAAAAGTCTGTGGATCGACGGTGAAACTGGATGCCTTAACGATCGTTAGTGCATCCCGCAATGGCGAACCCACTCGCGGTTCGTTTGGATTTTCTTCATTTTCCCGATAATTATGATTGTGATCGATACACACATGCATCTGCTGATTCTTATGCGCACGAAACAACCGTTCGTTGCAAATACATGGCGATTTATGTTGGTTTGAGCATGAAAAACTCGTCTGAAAAAAAGCCGAAAGATTCCCTAACGATTGTTTCTGTAAAATCGAAGATTCCCTAACGAACATGTGAAGATTCCCTAACAATCTTTTCTTTATTAATTCAAATCTACGTTATTTAAATGTTAAATGTGAAATAAAGTACCAATTGACATGTATTGATGTGTATAGATGATCTTCTAATACAGATTTTCTATTTTTGATGTGACATTCGCTAATTTATATCGCATAAATCAACGAATTCACAATGGTGATATGGACGTATTACAGTATAGACGTATTAGGCCTATATCGTTAGGGAATCTCACTTTTGTCGTTGGTAAATCTTATCGCTAATTCTTTTCCTCAACATATCTAAACAAAGAAGAGTGATCTGCTTGAAATAACTACGAATGTCTTTGACCAAAACACTAAGCTACCTTCAGAGTGTCCATTTATCACAAATGGACCTGTCGTTTGATAGAATACGGTTAAAAACCAAACTGATCGTGTTTACTGTCGGCCATTGCGGGATGCACTAACGATCGTTAGTGCATCCAGTATCACCACAGTGAAGATGTCCATGCGTTTACAACCTCAAAGCTTGACTTCTGCAATTCACTGTTGTGTGGATACCCAGCAGCACTGATGTCTCGTCTCCAGAGGATACAAAATACGGCTGCTCTTTTGTCTGTATCGTCCATCAAGAGAACTACGTTCATCCAATCAGTGTTTGCTGACTGTTCCGCTCACCTACTCTACTGTTGTGCAACAACGAGCCTTCAGCATTGCCGGCCCATCGTTATGGAATTCACTCCCTCTGCACATAAAATCTGCATCCAGTCTCCAGAACTTTAAAACTGTTCTTAAAGCACATCTTTTTATCGAATACTTTGGACACTAAATGTTTTACTCCTGTATACCTATTTGTATGTACTATTTAATTTTTTTTATGTTTTTCATGTCTTTACAACATGTTCTAAATTGTAAAATAGCGCTTTAGAGCACACCATGTGGATTTTACGCTATACAAAATAAATTATTATTATTATAAATAGCATGAAACCCTCGCCTTGGTCAGAGCATCCTAGTTTCAGAAAAGGTTATTTTTATTCGCAGGGATAATGGTCGTTTTTACTGTAGAACATACTCGCAGTTACATATGCCTCGTTATAGTGGCTCGTCTTGTAAATTATATGTTGCTTGTGTAGTAAGGGAAGAGAGTTGTATCCTTGGTTTGCTGATTTGCAAGGTGTGAATCATCGTTTGTGGATAGTTTAATCTGGCTCTGGAATCGTTGGTATGAGATTGCATCGACGAAGTTTGGCATATTATGTTTCCTGTACCGAATTATAACTTTGCCTGCAAGGTTGCTTCATATTGAGATGATGATACTGTGACCATATAATATATCAACGACATCAAACTTTCATAACAACAACAAAAACACCGACATTATAACCAAACAATAACGGTACTTCGTAAACTACTGTGTAGTGTGATGGCATGCTAGCAAAATTGGTCAGATACTTGTGCAGGTAAGGTATCAATAACTCTACATTATTGTTTTGTCTGGTCAATGTCATTACCCAGTGCTATATATCTGTACCCAGCGTGTGTTGTTGCCAGGGTGACGACGCTGCGTTGAAGGATGAGATTCTGGATTGGATCCAGGCTATCTTCAGGGATGACAAAGCAATGCCTCCCCTACCACGTGACCAACCATTTGAGAAAGTGCTCAAGGATGGTGTCGTTATTTGCAAGTACGTCAAGACATTCAACTCAGATTGATGGGGGAGGGGTGAACAATTGTCTGTTATTATATCCGCACTATATTATCGAGATTAAAAATCGTCTTTCTGTGTCCGTTTGCAGTCTGATGAACAAAATAGTTCCTGGCTCGGTTAAGAGAATCAACAAAAAGGGCGGGAACTTCGCCCTGATGGAGAACATTGCTGCCTTCCAGAAAGCTGTCAAGGCCTACGGAGTTCCAGAGGAGGAGGTTTTTCAAACAGCCGATCTCTTTGAGGCTCGTAACGTCAAGGCCGTCGTCAAGTCGCTGTACTCCCTCGGACGAACCGTGAGTACCGCAATTCCCTCTCATCCGGGCAGACTGCCAGTACATGAACCGTAAATGGTCGGGGAATCCAAAAAAAACAATACTACAAAGTTAACCATTGCAGTTGATTTTGTAGTCGCTTGCAGCCATCAAGTAGGAAAGTCGACTCTTGATAGTTTAAATTTGTTATAGAAATGGATTGTAATATCAATGTTTTCTATTAATCCAGTGCCTGAACAAGGGCTACAGTGGTCCGACACTGGGCCCAAAGATGGCTGAGAAGCAGGAGCGACAATGGAGCGAAGACCAGCTACGTGAAGGCCGGCAAGGAATCATCGGGCTACAAGCCGGCTCCAACAAGGGGGCCACACAGGCAGGCATCAACATGGGCAAGGGAAGGAGCACTATGGACTAGAACTAGAGAAAGCATAATTTGTGTTCGCCGTTGGTTTTGTGAACTGTCAGGGTTAATATCAGTAATGTATGAGTTGTTAATGTATGGGAAGCATAGAACACGAAGATATAACTTCGAGGGTATTGTTAGAGTCAAAGGTTTCTAGGTTTGGATGAAATGAATCCGAAACTGTTGCATTTGGCGGCGGAAATTTTGCCTTGCTTTCTCGGGAATAGGCAATGCCATCAGGAATGAAATTCAGCCTAGGCTATTGAATATGTTAAAATTATAAAACAAAAATGAGCCAGCGACATTCACCAGGTTGCGCCACCATTGCCAAAGTTCACGCAGCTCCTAGATGCATAACAAAACCGCCATCTTGAATCTGTCTTCGGAGATGGCGCTTCGGTTGAAGATCTACTGAAGTGACAACGGGACCTGATATATTGTGTACATACATGGTCAGGAGACAGATATGCATCCGAATCTCCGCTGAATTTCGGTATTAAAATGTTAGGCAAGATCTCACATGGTGGCAGTGGTATAAGCAGAACTGTCAACCCACAAAAGATAGTGATTTATAAATACTCGGCTGCCGTCTCGGTGGTCAGAAAACAAAGGTGTGAAATGAATTGGGGAGATGGTATTTCCCCAATATTCCTGACTGAGTTGCTAGGGTACCATCTGAGTATGATTTATTTTCTCACGAAAATGTGAAAAGGCGCTCTTTTAGGATGTTGTCGAGGGTCCAAATTTATATATAATCGCTTCAGTTTAGGATATTAAAAATTTAACAGAAAAAAAATTAATCACAGAAATTTTGTTTTTTATCTTCGAAAAAAAATTATGTTAAATCATTTAACACTCTCTAACTAAAACATTTGCATTCGCTTTTTTATTGATCTGACATCAAATGTGGTGGACTTTGGTTGTGGCATTCGTCAGAAGTGTACTGTTTAGATTTCCTTGCAATCTTTTTTGTTTCCAATGTAGAACAGTTTTTGTGTCATGAATATATGTAATAAATTCACATGAATACAAGATGTCATTGACTTACATGTTATTGTATCCTCCGAACGAAGTTCGGCGGATAGTATGGATTTGTGATCGCAACGCCGCTGCGTCCGCCGCCACAGACACACTCTTGTGAACGTTCTACAGGTTGCAAATCTGAACCGCTTTTAACAATATTTTCTACGGACATGTCTTATGGAAAGATCACGACACCTGTCGATTTTAGTTGCCATAGCAACCAAAATGGCCTATCGATGACACATTTTGTGACAAAATCAGCCATTTAGACACACATGGTTTGTGAAAGCTCTACGGGTGGTAATTTTATAGAACTCAATGCAATATTGAACATATATATTGATCAATGCTCATACACAAACCTATTGTTTTTCGGAAGGATTGAATGGAAAAATAATAAGTTAATCAGTTAATTTATTACAATAATGTGAAATATCCAGTCTGTGTTCATTCCATTCGTTTGAAATCTGCACTATACATCTGATGGGTACGTGCAAAACTGCTTACTATTACTGAATAAGTTATCAATAATTATAATAGTTAACTATATTGTACTATAGCTATAACTATATTATACTATATTATTGCATACACTGAAATAGTTAACTTTATTATCGGACTGATCTAAACAAAGCCTTTGTCTGGAATAGATTTTGAAGCTGAACTGTTGATATTGATAAGTTATTTTGCTTATTACAAAATTAGAACATATTCATTATCAGCAAATTTAGATATTGAAATCATCCATAATGTTGGGGCATTGAGCAAGGCTTCATATTCCATTCCTGTGACAAGCTTCTCTTGAAAGTTTTTGGTAAGAAATGATAAGTTAACAAGATTTTAGTTGTTAATAGTTTTACTGCTTGAAATACCAGTAGTTAAGGTATGGAATTTTCCTTATTGAAATCGATGAAACACACTAGGCTGGCAGTAATGATAGTTTCTCTGAATTAACATATCATGGGCAACATGGGTGATAGGACAACATGGGTATACCCATGTCGTCGGCGATCGAATAGTCTGGTGTTACTTACTAGACTTGACGCATTGGCGTTTCTCGTTTTGCTTATGCACTTGTGAACCATGACAAATCATTTGGTGTATTATAGACTACCCGAAGAATTTTATTCATTATTTCATATCATTGAACAGTACATGTACCACATTTTCCACATTTTCCAAGTACATTTAACATGAATGGTTACATAAATACAACTATGTTCGCGTCAACATCATACAGATATTGATTAATGGTTCAAATATATGTCAATTTCATATCAATTATTTACAAGGAAATGGAGACAATACTATGGCCAGTTGCTTTCGTAGAACGAAAATCTCACTCATTGACAGCATCAAACCACACTTGTTACTTTCATACTTTATTAGATTTATCTTTTTAAAGTTTTTACAATTCTTGCTTCATTATATTTTAATATTATTATATACCGGTAACGATGACTACAGTAGTTCACTAGAAAGGAATACAAATCACTATTGGTATTAAATCAATAGAACTGTCCTATGTATGTCATGCTGACTCTGGAGCCTCTGGATTTAGAATCTGGATTGTGCCTACAACGGTGTAGGTATACGGACTGGGTTGAACCTCTTGACGAGGAAGCCTGAGAAGCTGGTGATGAGGCTAGGGTCGCTGTACACCGTGGAGCCGTCAGGGATCGCGACACGCAGTTTGTCTCCGTCGTCCAGATAGACGAGGGTGGATCTCGAGACTGTGTCCACCTCGTTATTACCAATGGGATGCCCCGTCTTGTAGATGTCAGTGATGTTGTACACGTCACCGGAAAGAGTGAATCTCGTGATCTGGGCCCAGACGCTGGAAGAACCAGAGATGCCGACACTCAGACTTATGTAGTAGAACCCATTTACGCTGATCTCGACGATGTCTGCGTTGAAGTTGAACATATTTCTCTCGCTTACTCTGATCACATCCCAGTCCAATCTGTCCGTGGGACCTGTCTGTTCTTTGGTCGTGTGTACAGACCACGCCCAGTTGTTTAGCTCGCCTTCTACAGGGTCAAACCTGAACCCGGTGAACGAGATAAGACTGTCTCCGAGGTAGCTGTCGCCAGGATAACACAGTCCACTCATAAGTTGGACTGCAACGTTATCCTTCGCTCCAAGCGGGACCAGGAAGGACTTGCTGATCATGCTGTATTCATCCCCTGTGGCACTCATCAGTGACCTTTTGACCCTTGTCTCGGCCACTCCGTTGATTGTCAGCTGAACCTCGAGTCCCTGACTGATTTCCACCCCTGAGCTGAAGGAGAAGTAGTAGACACCCGCCTCTGGTGCAATGAAAGTTCCATTACTGAGAAACTCGGCACCGCATGTGTCCACGAATGTTTCTGGGAAAGGTATGACCTCGTTAGTATCCCCAAATGATTCGTCGTTGCTTGCACTGAAAGCACAGGGCGATGTTTCTGTGTAGTCATCGATGCTGAACCCGGTCCAAAGTGTTCTGTTCTCCAGTCCTCTGATCGCGGCTCCCTCGTCCAGGGCCACAGTCATGTTGTCCAACTCGTCGAGCTGCGCAATGAACGTGCGTGACACGATGTCTTCATCGTGGAGAGTTGAGTTGACGATGACACTTGCGTCGAAAGGAAGGCCGTCTACTATTAGGACGAGTGGTTTCCCCGGTTCTAAGGCAGCTGAGAGATGGAACAAGTAGGCTTTCCCATGTCCTGAGTATCGCGGTGCCCTGTAGACACCTGTCGTCGGGCTGTAGTCGTTGCCATGATTCACCAGCAAATCATCATAACGTAGTCGGTCTAACGGGCCAGTGAAACCTTCCGCCAGAGCCACAGCGAACGCCGTGTCGTTAACTGCGATAAAAATGACAATAATTAGGAAAAAATTAGCCCAAGGTCTGAGAATGGTTACAAAACAATATATGTTTAATATTTTACATATTAGCTATTTTGTCCCATGACCTCGAATATAAGGTCACTGGTAAAATTAAAGGTCACGAGAATATTCAGCTCATACCAATTCCTATATGTTCACAATTGATTGCTAAGTTGTTAAATCAATAATAAGGAAGACATATTAGCCGTTTTATCATGTGACCGTGAACATGAAGTCAAAGGTCAAATTCAGTCATGAGAATATTCAGCACATATCATTTCCTATATGTTGGTCCAAAATAAGCGAGACAATAGCCATTTCGTGTTCTGATCTGGAAATAAGATCAAAGGTCAAGTTCAAGGTCATAAGAATATTCAGCTTATATTATTTCCTATATATCCACAGTTTAATCCCAATCTGTAAAGTCGAAAATAAACTTGAAATTATCCATTTTGTGCTCTGAGCTTGAAATAAGGTCGAAGGTCAAGTTCAAGGTCATTAGAATATTCAACCTATATCATTTCCTATATGTC
Organism: Terebella lapidaria; assembly: GCA_949152475.1. Lineage (NCBI taxonomy): Eukaryota > Metazoa > Annelida > Polychaeta > Terebellida > Terebellidae > Terebella > Terebella lapidaria. The sequence continues at coordinate 21,598,465 of OX424558.1, read as the reverse complement.
CGCAATTGATTCATAATCACTGATATCAATATTAAGTGAGATATCAGAAAAATTGTCCCATTATAAAGCATATGAGAATTTAACACGGGAAAGTCCTGTTTGGCACCTGTTAAAAAATCAAAATAAGGGGATCTTTTGAAACATAAATATCAAATCTGATCATACAGTTTTTGAGAAAATGGCCTCCAAAGTAAGAAGTTGGCCGTTTTTAGTCGAAAATGGCCATAATTTTGAAAAAAAGCGTCAAAATAAAAAAAAAAGAAAAATACCTCCCTCTTGAAATATATTTAGGGATGTTTGTGCAAAATTTCAGAAAGATTCGCCCATATAAACCTTAAAGATGAAAATGTAGACGGACGACGGACGCAACGCCATGGCAATAGGTTATCGGATCAAAGCTTTTGTAACCTAAAAAGGAGAACTTGGTGATAATTATGTCAAAAACTCATTAGGATGATGGATGATTTAAAGATTTAAAGATGTATAGACGTACCTGCGCAGAAGTTGTCGGGTTCCGGTACACACCTTTCGTACACAGGCTCGTACACCTCTTCCGCGTCGCATTCGTACAGGACTTTCTGGCAGAAGTCACATACCATGTAAGCATTACACGCCCCTGGTACGGAGAACCGGCCGTCGACACATGTACCGTTTGGGTATTTGGGACAGTCAGTGTCTCTCTGGCCTCTCGCCGTCTGGCACACCAGGGCTGGTTACGAGTTATGGTGACTATTAGAACAGCATTTTTTCAACATTATGATCGCCCTGTATACATACATAATATTGGTTTTACACAGGTCCATACATTTGAATCGAATAATAATCGTTGTGAAACAAGATAACTCTCGAAATTAGTGACCTTTTGACTCAAATGCTAGTGCATCTATGCAAGTAAATAAAAAAATCTTACCTAGAAGGAGGAATATTCCAGTTGAAATTCTGTCCATTTGTATCATTTTTAATTTGATATTGGCTTCGGCCATGAAATGATGTTTCCACGTTGGCGTAAGTGCAGACACGGTACAGTATATGCATCATTCGGATTGGTCGACACACTCAGCGAATGAGGGCGGGATTTGTTTCACGATAACGAAGCTATTATTAATGTGAAAATTAAGTGCTTTGTCTGCATATTCGGATTTGTTAGGCGACATTGTCCTATAGTATATGATATCGTCCCATGGTATAAAGAATGCTATTTTATAGATCAGTGTCCAATCCCACACATAATTATTTCTCAATATATGTATCAAATAGCAACAAGATCATCAGCGTCGAATTGAAACCATTACTTTGGTATACATATACAATCCTTTAGTCCTGATGTTTTTCAAAGATACTGAATGGAGTGACAGTTAACATCACTATTATGATGTAATGAAACCGGAAACTGTTAAATACCTCTTTTTGGCGTTTGGAACTGGATTACGTTTGGTGTCAGAGTATCTTTAAAGCCGAACCATATTTTGAAGTTTGCTATGAATTTAAATTGCTCAAGATAATAATTGTGGTGTGCGTAGCTCAACATTCATCAGAATTCTATGCGAAAGTTAAGATGTTTTATGTTTCTTGGTTGTATTCTGATGTTGATCTGATGTGACAGATCTTGCGTAAATTCACACCCATTTACACATAGGCCTAATTTATGATATGCTGAAATTAAGTATTCTCACATTTTCGGTGTGTCTTACAATACTGAACTTGATAATTTCGATTGATTTTCGTCGTGAATTGATTTTCGATTGGTTTCGTGTTTCTATTCGACTATGGCGTTGCCGTAAACATGAAGAATATATAATGAACTACTTTCGAGAGACTGTACAGGAGAGGTGTAATGTGTATAGTTAATTACGTGTGTATTATTCAAAGCGAAATTAATTTGAAACTTTTGAAGACGACTTTCTATATGAGAGATTTAGTACAAACAAAAGCTGAAACTAATTAGCATTATTTCAATTACTGCATTTATCTGTAATCTTACAGTATTTTGCATTATACGATGAATTAATTATTGTAATCGTGAAGTAGGAAGGCCAAGTTGTAAAATTATAGAGATTTCATTCATGTGTCTCATGAACCTGGACGAAATATTGATTCGCAAACTAGGTAATGTGCTAAAAAAAAGAAAGCTCTGTTCTAAAATAACAGCATTTTGCGGGTTTGGGTTGAATTGCAGTAAGGTGTTAGGTATCCACGGGATTTAAATTCCAATAATTGATTAATGGCCGCAACAAATTCACAAGTAATTCAATCACAAGCAAATTCACAAGTAATTTTATATTTATTGATACACAAAACAATCAGTACTACGTGTTCTAAATTAAATTAACTTGAGGCCTAAGTGAATTACAAAATACACAACACGGCACTATGAAACTTGTTGCTGATATCATCAAATTCACAAGTAATTCAATCACAAGCAAATTCACGAGTAATTTTATTTTCATTGATACACAATACAATCAGTACTACGTGTTCTAAATTAAATTAACTTTAGGCCTAAGTGAATTACAAAATACACAACACGGCACTATGAAACTTATTGTTGATATCAGGATGAATTTGTTAGTGTTCGTCACTCGATGGTACGATGGCATTGAACCTCTTGACGAGGAAGCCTGAGAAGCTGGTGATGAGGTTATCGTCGCTGTACACCGTGGAGCCGTCAGGGATCGCGACACGCAGCTTGTCCCCGTCGTCCAGATAGACGAGGATGGATCTCGAGACCGTGTCCACTTCGTTATTACCAGTGGGATGCCCCGTTTTGTAGATGTCAGTGATGTTATACAAGTTGCCGGAGAGAGTGAATCTCGTTATCTGGGCCCAGACGCTGGAAGAACCAGAGATGCCGACACTCAGACTTATGAAGTAATACCCATTGACGCTGATCTCGACGATATCTGCATTGAAATTGAACATGTTCCGCTCGTTGACGTCGATAACGGACCAGTCCAGTCTGTCCACGGGACCTGCCTGGGGCACAGTCGTATGTACAGACCACGCCCACTTGTTCAAGTCGCCCTCTGGCGGGTCGAAGAAGAAGCCGGAAAATGAAATCAGGGTATCGTCTTGAATTGGGGAGTTGACGCACCTTCCATCATATAGATTCATCTCTACTATGTCGCCTTGGACGAGGTTGAACATGAAGGACTTGCTGATCATGCTAGTCTCGGTCGTTCCCTGTAAAGATGATTTCCTGAGTTCTGCCCTCATTAGACCGTTGACCTCCAATCTGGCGGTGACACCCTCGCTCGTATTAACCCCGGAATTGAAGGAGAAGTAGTAGGTACCATTGTATGGGGCTTTGAACGTTCCATCCTTCGACATTGCGTCTAGGCAGTTAACGGTAATCGATGGGAAGGGAATGGTGGCGTTTTCGTTGTTTCCCAGGGTGAAGGTCTCATTCCTACTGGTACTGAATGCACAGACCCTTTCTGTAGATCCGTTGATGCTGAATCCTGACCAACTGGTCCTTGCCTCGGCTCCCTCGACGCCCGTCCCATTGTGCAGGTATAGAGTCACTTCGTCCAACTCATTAAGGCTGGAAACCATCGTTCTTGAAACGATGTCTTCGGCATGGTTCTCCGCGCTCACGTAAAGACTAGCTTGGTAGGGCAGACCGTCTACTGTTAGGGTGAGTGGAGTGGACGGAACTAAGGCTGCCGAGAGATGGAACAGGTAGATGTTATTCCCGGAGTCCTCTGGCGCTTTGTACACCCCGGAGCTCACATTATAGTCGTTCCCGAGGTTAACCAGTAGACAGTCGAAGACGACAGGATCCTTTGGTCCAAGGGTTTGATCCATTAGAACCACGGAAAACACAGTGTCATTGGCTGTGGAAATAATGAGAATAAGCATGAAAAAATGGATTAACAGTTAAAACAAAACTGTCAAGGAAGGTCAGGCTACAGTCAGCGGTGGACTAGCTTGAGACACACACCAGGAAGAGATGAATTAGCTGACAGGCAACTGTCGTCCAGCGCTTCAGGATGCTCCACATCTCGAGCCATTGCAGCCGCTGATAATGATTGAAAATGATTTTAACAAAACAGATTAATGGAGGGGGAATTGATACAATGCATCTCCGAATGTGTCTTATACATGCCCAATAGCGAGATAACTCCAAGAAAGATTCCTCCCATTTCAGCGTTGTTACCACACCACAATAACGTGATAGACTTCTCAGTACTCAAATATTGAACAGAAATTACAGAATATTCCAAATATATTGGAATAGCACAAACGTCTGATGTGCACTGAAAATGGTTGACTGGTGGGAGGATATAAGTGTAACTAGATCAGTTTTTCTTGTACATTCTATGATACAATTACACGTGTAGGGGCATGTTCATAGGTAATCAATCTATATTCAAGTTAAAGTGGTTGAAACACATATATATTGATCGTTAAAAGTGTACAGTAAGGAAACATATAGTTCAGGTACAATCTTGAATTGTGTCATCGATCAAAAAGTATTTAGTGTTATATATGCATATAATGATCAATCTGTGATGCTCACTCTTCAACTCAATTTATGAAATCATATCGTCACAGTTTGTTGCTTTGAGACGAAATTTGCACTCAGAGGGAGAGTGTTGTTTATGTGTGAACAAACAACACCGTAAATCACCGGAGACACGCCACTTCACAGTGACACAAATCCCATATATGGCCCTTTTGTCTGTGACAGGTACTAATGACTTCTAGTAATTAGCTCATCCGTCACTGTGACGGGCCCAAGAGGCAGTACACTCATGGAACCCGTCTCGAGGAGAGTCTCGTCTGGAGGTCAATGTCAAGGTCACTGGGTCGTTGGGTGGAATGACATCTTCAACAGCATGAAGTGTGATCAGTTCGCTGATGACGTATGAAATTATGATGTACATAGGCAATGGTATTGGCAAATCCGCAGGTCTCTCACTCACCCATCGTACAAAACTGATAGAAATTCCATTGAGATTGTATGGATTAAATTGAATATTTGAGGGATGAAGTTTTGTGTTTTTCTTGCGCTGCTTCATGTGTCAGGTATGTTTTACACAAAATTTTCCGTGATTTGACTAGCGGATAAATGCATGTTGTATTGTAAGGAATATACAAGTGAATGAATGAACAAGGTCGTAATTTTTCATTTTATATTCTTTCCAGCGGCACGTCAATTGCGCAAACATGATGATATAAAATTAGCAACTTTTCCCGATGGAGAATTGTCAACGGGTAAGAAAACGTCTGTTACTCCACGTATATTCACATGATTAGTTTGTGTGACCAGTTTGGGAATCATCATATTTGCACTCTCATGACAACGATCTACTGTTATATACACCGACTATAGGGAACTCGAGTGAGCCGGTTGCGGTGACTGTTGCGCGGACCACCACGGTCCAGGGGTTCCAGTACCCGGTTCCCTTCCCGGACACGGTGGTGGACCTCGGTGACGCTTGGGACGGCTCTACCAACGAGCTAACAGTTCCCGCCACTAGCATCTACTTCTTCAACTTGAACGCTGGCGGAGCAGCCGGCCTCCCCATCAATATGAACCTGGAAGGCGCGTACAACTTGGCCGATGTGCTACGCGGAAGCAAAAGCCACACGGGGGCTGATACCACTGGTCGGAGCTTCATCACTGGCGTGCTCGAGAACGCGACTGTCTTCGTCAGTAGCGATCCGGACACTGCGCTGTACAGCGACGGCGGTCGTGAGACCTCACTGACCGCGCTGGACCTCGTGGGTTATCTCAACCCGAATCCCATCATTTTCAGCGTGGCCAGAGTTGATTCCTTCTCTGATTTGTATCCAATAAGGTTCCATGAAGAGATAGTCAACTTGGGAGGCGGGTTTGACATCAACGGGACCCAGGAGAATTTCATTCCGCCACAGGACGGGACCTACTTCATAACGTTTTCGGTCGGTCTCCAAGCAAACACTGGGGTATCAGCTAATCTGTACCGAACAGGAGGGAGCAGCGACCAGATTTTGTCGCAAGTTTATCGCAATTCAGAAGTACATGACGGCGTCGACACCGCAAGCTTGAGTCTGTTGGTGAAGCTGACGACTACGGACAGACTGTGGGTGAAGTTGGATAGCGGTGAGTTGTACAGCGATGGCGGTCGACAGACCTTCCTAGGGGGATTCCTCTACAGTCCATCCCGTGTTGATCCGGTCGCCTGGAGTGTGTTCAGAGAGACTTCTGTGTTTGAAGCAATAGATCCCCTGCCGTTCGAGGGCGTTCTCGTGAACGATGGTAATCCGTTCGACACAACAAACAACGTGGTCAACATCACACAGTCTGGCGTCTACTACGTTACGCTGACAGTTGGTGTGGCTCCGACTCTTCCGGTAGACATATTTGTTGTTCGGGACAGGTCACGAGCAGAACTCGCAATCTTCCGGGAGAAGGGGTACCACATTGGCGTTGACACACTGAGCCAAGGCGGTCTCATCTACTTGACGGCTGGCAACACACTCAGGGTGATGATGAGGGAAGGCAGTGCTATCTACAGCGACAGCAGCATCCAAACTGTCTTCAGTGGCTTCCTGATCGCACCCTGATACAATCAATGCATTGTTGTTGCTTAGATGCAATGTTTTACATATAATTTCTTTGTTGTAGCCTACGCTGTACCATTGACTCCAATTTATGATGAAATAAATGACTCTTTCAGCTCATGTTTTTTTTTCCTTGCCCCAGTCATAAAGTACATGTTTGCCAGTGTATATTTGAGCACACCATCCGAAGAATCAGTAGGTTTGTGACGGAACAATCGTGAAAAGAAAAAAAAACGATTATTAACACTTCTCCGCTTGGCCATCGCAAAAGTATGCATCGATCGTATACTATAATAGCCCCAGGTTTAGTGATGAATTCTGGTGAATTTTTGTGCGATGAGACACTACAATTCGGAATTAGGCATATAGCCCACCATAGATGCTCATAAACAATCTCGTGATTGACTACAAAATCTTCCCGTGAACTCGTGAAACTCGACATCTATTAACAAGCCTTTCCTTCTGTAAAGGCAATTCGCACATGTCCAACTAGGAATAGGGTTAGCTTCGATTTTAGAAGGTCAGCTGAGATCAATTTTAAGGTCAGCAGAAGTTGCATCACATGACTTCTTGTATATGCCCTATACAAACATATAATTCTACATTCACAATCGACTTGCTTCCTATGGCGTATTAACATACGTGAAAGTACACCCAATCTCGATTGTGTGTCAAGCTCAAGGTCACCGAAATCGCATCCACGAAGTATGACTCCCTATGTTATTTCTTAATATATATCCTAAAATTTAACATGTTGATATGTACGCAATTTTTATCTCGAGCATGTAATATCACCAACGTCACTTACATAGTCACCATATTACTTCTTGGCAAGTAATACATTATAATCATAAGCTCGACTTTTATTCGATTTGTCTCCCATCACAGAAACATATATTGAAATTGTATCATGATCTGGAAAATATATCACATTTATTCTTCTATTCCGCAATGAAGTACATTGACGTTTTGCAAAAAAGGCTTATAAAGGTTATTGGAGAAATTTAAAATGTTGAGCCAAAACTGTTTTTTTTTTCTTTTGGTTTGCCGTTTAACCTGTCAAGATCAATGGAGATCAAATTCAAGGTCACCACTGAAATAACTACATGTGACTTCCCATTTGAATGTGTCAGTATTCAAGCTTTATCTCGGAGTATTCTAGGGGTTCACTCCGCACAGCTCTCATTATGAAGGAAAAAGTGGATGAAATGTTTCAAAATATTTTACAACGGCGAAAAAATTGGGTTGTTTAGGCTGGAAATGGCTCAAAACAAATAAAGACTCATTATCGCACAAAACGTGTTTTTCGCTGACCCGTTGGAAAATCAAAATGGCCGCCACATGTAGACCGATGGTTCAAGAACAGCGAAACTCATACCCATCCCAGAGGTACATATGAGAAGTCTTATTCATCAGTTAAAAGTTACTGAACGGATTTGATGGGTGCCTAAATGTCTTCCAAAAAGTCCTTCTTTCGAAAATAAATTCCGTTTTAAAAAACAAAAGAATGAATATCGCCGACCCGTCGAAAAATTAAAATGGCCGCCAAGCGCATCTCGACAATTCTAGAGCAACTAAAATTATACTGGTCACAAATGTACATAAGAGGAATCTTTTGAAACAAACAACCTCAAAACTGTCTGAACAATTTTTAATAAAATTTTCGTCAAAAACGGCCGTTTTTTTTCAAAAACCCAAACTAAAAAATACCACATTTTTCAATTATTTTAAGCCCACAGTCGTCAACGTGCGCACAGTATTCCTAAACATAGGCAGCTGAGTGTCACCTCCCAGTAACTTGAATTTTATCAACTGTGAACCAATCAACCCTATACCCACTAACAATGGACGTACATGTAAATTCCATTATATGGTGACTCATGTAGACAAAGAGACAATCACTTCATGTGTTTATAGTTAATAATAACGAAGGTATCAATAACAAAAGAATATCATTATGTTAGTCTATCTGCTAAGCCCCCTTTGCTGGAAACCTCGTTAGGGGCAGAGGGTATTGTAGGTGGGTCTGTCCGTTTGTATGTCTGTCTGTTTGTCTGTCTGTCCGCGCGCATATCTCAAAGGAGAATGGTCCGATCAACATGAAACTTATAGAGATGAAGCGGTATCTCAGTGGCTCGGTCCTCCTCGAATCTGGTCAAAATCGGACAGAAACTGTTGCCATGGCAAGGGAAAATGTAAAAATCAATAATTGACTATAACTTCGGTTCTAATCAAGATAATTTTTTCTAACTAATTTTGTATTTTTCTATGACCAATTCCTGATCATCTGATATATAGCCCGTGGTCGTACGACCAAAACTCTCCATTATATCCCGATGTCGAAAAATTGGGGGTCAAGATTTCGGTTATTTTTGGCCAGCGACGTTTCAGTGCAAATGTCTGCGCTCATAACTCAAAGGCAAACGGTCTGATCGATTTGAAATTTATAGGGCTGGAGTGCTATGGTAGTGGCTCAGTTCCTTTCAAATTCTGCCAAAATCGGGTGAAAACGGTTGCCATGGCAACGGAAAAAAGAAAATCACATAATTGGCTCTAACTCCGGTTCTACTTGATATTATTTTTTCCATCTTTTTTTGTATTTTTCTTTGGCCAATTCCCGATCGTTTGGTGTACGATTGATGGTCGTACGACGAAAAGTCTCCATTATTGCCCGATGTCGAAAAATTGGGGGTCACGATTTCGGTTATTTTTGGCCAGCGACGTTTCAGTGCAAATGTCTGCGCTCATAACTCGAAGGCAAACGGTCCGATTTTTATGGCGGGGGTGCTATGGTAGTGGCTCAGTCCCTTTCAAATTTTGCCAAAATCGGGTAAAAACGGTTGCCATGGCAACGAAAAAAAGAAAATCACATAATTGGCTATAATTCCGGTTCTAATCAATATTTAATTTTCAACTTATTTTTGTATTTTTCTTTGGCCAATTCCCAATCGTATGGCGTACAACCGATGGTCTTAATTAACTCTCAATTATCGCCTAATTTTAGTTACTAAATCTGGAGGGCGAGGGTCTGCAATCTCTGATTGTCTCGTTTTTATTGTGGTCGAAATTGTGCACTTGCTTTGAGAGTAACTCTACTGTAGTGTGTAATGATTGTCCAGTACCAAAAATGAAGGTCACCAAGCATCATAACAGCAGAACTCAGGTTCACAAGTGCGCCCACAGGGACAAATGAAACTTGAATGAATACTTGAGGCTGAGTGAACACAAGCACATTTACGGATGAGTGAACACAAAAACCGTTCCATGGTAAAGAGTCGTATAAATAAATGCTATTCCAATTGAAACCTATTAGTCTGTTTGTTAATAACAAAAGAAGAAACTCGAAACCGTGAACTCGTATACAAGTCTCTCAAATCCCCACTCACGAAGATCAATTGTCCAAAACGTCCTCACCACCCTAATACCACCATTGCTGGGGTGAAGCTTGTCCATGCTTCAGTTGATTCTCACCCACAAGTTTTGTCGTCTTGCCCATTATTTTTGCCAAAATGTGTTTGAGTTGCACTTCCCACAAAGGATGTGTGTTTTCCTTGATCAATATTTGCCTACTTAGTTGTGTTGTAATGTGAGTTTTTGACTACTTAGTTATGTTGTGATGTGAGTTTGTTACATCATATATGGTAGTGTCATCGCTGACTTAACTCGGTAGCAATCAGTCCACTCATGGACAAGCTCCTCGTCAGTGATACCATGGGGCTAAAATGACACTAACAGATATAATACGGCTAATGCCGCACAATATTATTTAATATTTTCAGTTTTTATGTATTTTGTAAATAATCAGAAACTGTGTGATTTTCACTAAACACTCTGCTTCAAGTTGACTCAATATTTCAATTTCAAGCACCAAGCTACCCGACAGTTTTCTTGAAATACATTTCGATGAATCTGCAAATCGATCATAATGACCCTCTCAGTAGTCTACGAGCTACAATGCTAGCCTACATGTAGCACATCTACGCCACAAATCGTCGTCATTGACAATGTCTTATCGCAGTCGCACCCACTACGGGGGCCCACAAGGAACATGTACGATAAACTTTCTCCGAGTGAAAATATAAAATGCACTGTTGTAGGCAACCGACTATCCTACAGCTAAGCAACGATTGTCCATACAAAACAAATTTCACGTGAATTGCTCGCTAGCCTGTGTGTAGGGTGTCAGGCGGGCCGTCTCGCATGCAGTTGGGTTTGCAGTGTAGCCAATGCATGCCTGAGCAGGCGTTGCATATTTTGACAAAAAAAGTTCTACGCGTGCGTGTTATGTTATAAATATAATAGAAGATGAATATGTATTTGTTCATGTTCTAAAAAAATATGTATAAATTTTGTGTTTTTTTAGTGATGCATATATATTTCTTGAAACTGATTTCCGTACAAGTTCAACCACGTAGGCCTATTATTAATATGGCCAGAAGACATTCTGAATTCCCCGTTGGCCAAGAGTAGAAAGATGACTTTCGAGTGCTATCACCAAGCGGGCTCCGTAGAATTATTATCGCGACCATAGCCCCGCCCTCAAACTGGCTCGTTAAGTCCGATATCGAAGACTATCAAATTTTCTGTCGAGTTAATGAAAATCGTTTGATGATTATATTATTGCAATAGATCTACTGTTAAAGTTTAATTCACAGTTTTAAGACCAGAACGGATTATGAGTACTATAAGACTAAATTGCTTTTCTTGGATCTGTATCTGTATCATTACGGTTTCGACAGGACTTATATTGGGTATGTACAAGTAAATAAGTGGAATAAATTCTGGAGATAAAACTCACATTTGATCAAATTCATGTTTTTTTAATAATGAATGTGCGAAATACTTCAAATTTTTAGGTAATGGCAAAGCTGACAGTAATGGATATTACATAGAGTCATATGATGGTAAGTTGCCATTTGTCATGTTATATACGTATATTATAGAGTTAAATGGTGGAGACTCGTTCCTTGCTCATTATAATCGAATTATTCAGACAAACCGGTAGCTGTGTCGGTCGCGTCCACCACTCCGCACGCTGGCTACATCGACATCCTCCCTTTGCCGGATATCGTTGTCGACTTCGGTGCCGCTTGGAACCCGGAGACCAGTGACGTCACGATAATGCAAGATGGCGTGTACTTCGTCCACATGAGCGCGGGGGCGCAGCCAGGACAACGAGTAAACCTCGACCTGATGGGTGCAGACAGAGGAGCGGACATCCTGCGCAAGAGCAGGGTTCACGACGGTGTGGACACGATCGGCAGGGATTTCGTGACGACGGTCAGTGCCGGCAGCTTTCTGTCGCTACAGAACATCGACGGCAGTTCCTTGTACAGTGACGGCGGACGACAGACGTCCTTCGTAGCTTTCGACCTCAGACGCTACGTCGCTGGGCCTGCGGGAGCGATATTCAGCGGCGCCAGGCGGACGGCTTTGACTATGACAGGTACCGTGGCCTTCCCTGAGGTTGTCGTGGAGGATTCCGACTTCGATCCTGACGCCGGGACGTTCACTGCACAAGTGGCTGGTACGTACTACTTCACGGTGTCTGTGGGCGTACCTGCAGCGACCGCGGTTAACGTCAGTCTCACGTCGACGGGTGGAGAACTGGGACGCATACAGCGCACTTCCAGTGACCAAGACGATGTTGAAATGAACAGCATGTCGCTAATGGCTACACTGACAACCGGAGATGTTATATCTGTAACCCTGGAGGCAGGTCAACTGTACAGTGACGGAGATCGCCAGACAACCTTTGCTGGCTTCCTGCACCAGAACAGCACACTGGCCAAGCCCGCCTGGTCCGTCTTTCGTACCGCTCCCTACCCGCTTGACATTAACGATACATACGTCGATCTGGAGCCGATACCCTTCGATAACGCTCCTGTTAACATCGGCGGAATCTTCGACATCACCAGCAACGAAGTCCTCATCCCGACCTCCGGCCTCTACTACGTCTCGCTGAACGTGGGCGTGGCCGAGGGCGACGTCGTGGACGTGTCCGTGATGCGCTACCGCGGTCGCACGGAGTTCAACATCTACCGGGAGGCAGAGGCGTATTCGGGGGTAGACACGCTGAGCCACGGGTTGCTGATCAAGCTGTCGTCGGGAGACATCTTAGCCGTCATCCAGGCTGAGGGGAGCCGGGTATACAGCGACCAACACCGCGGCACGCGCTTCACGGGCTTCCTCGTCCACGAGTTACCCTACTGAGTGTTCCATGACGGAGATCGTGTCGCTGGGCAATGCAGACGTATTGACGATATACCATATTAAATTAGTGACGAGATAGAATCCATGTCGGTTATAAATGCACGCACTATTTGTAAATTAAATTTGTGAGATGAATGCTCATTCCAATAAAGTACATGTATTGCATTGTTGGCTTTTGTTAACACATACCAGCAAAATGAGTGATATAGCGATAGTAATAATATGTTCCGACGGGCCGAACTTATTCGCAAACGTACATAGCCCCTTCACTGCGTATAGCCCGAGAAGGTCTCGGGCACTAACGTTAATTCCAGTGTGCGTATAGCCCGAGAAGGTCTCGGGCTCTGAACAATGTGTGATAAGTCATCGTAGGGTGTCAAGATTGTTACGATATTTCACAAAAAGTTTGGTAAGCATGCACGGACACTGTAAGATAATGCAATGAGCATCATTTGGCCAGTCAGCTCACAGCTATGTATGCCTTTAGATGGGCTTCTGCAGAAGAGGTGAGAACCGGCACGTATTTTGTGTACATGGCAATTTTGATTTATATGCACACATGGCAATTGATGTCATTTACAATATTTATGTGCTGTTCAATTGGACAATTATGATGGCAACCCGCTGCTGAACAACCGTGAACGCTTTTACAAAATATATCTGATCAGGTCAATGGAATAGAGACATAAGTTTGTGTCCCCAGCGATTAAAAAAATGCTGGTGTCGTTAGGAGTCTCTGATAAATTGGGTTTTTATGTTTAAAAACACTCTTCTGGTCAAGGCTATTGGTCAAGGCTATTCTACCGGAGCGTGTGAACCGCTACAGTTTCCTAGACCAGAGGCTGGCGAACCGTCACGGTTTCCTGGACCCGGGGCTAGTGAATCGCCACAGTGTCCTAAACCCGGAGCTAGTGAATCGCCACAATTCCCTAGACCCAAAGCTAGTGACACGCTACGGTTTCCTGGACCCAGAGCTAGTGAACAGCTATGGTTTCTTTGACCCGGAGCTAGTGAACCGCCGCGGTTTTCTAGACTCAGGGCTAGTGAACCGCTACGATTTTCTAGACCCGGAGTTAGTGAACTGCCACGGTTTCCTAGACCCGAAGTCAGTGAACCGCTACGATTTCCAGACCCGGAGCTAGTGAACCGTTACGGTTTCCAAAACCCAGGGTAGTGAACCGCTACGGTTTCCTAGACCCGGAGTTAGTGAACCGTTACGGTTTCCTAGATTCGGAGCCAGTGAACCGCTACGCTACGGTTTCCTACATTCGGAGCTAATGAACCGCCACGGTTTCTTAGACCGGAGGCTGGTGAACCGTCACGGTCTTTTTGACATCTGCCACCTCAAAATAGCAAGTTCACAACGGGTGTCAGTTGCTCAGTGGTTTGGCGTTCGCCTCACAAACGAGTGGTCAAGGGTTTGATGCCAGGTCTCGCACACTGGCGATTCTTCGAAACAAATGTGAAAATGTTCTGCTCTCTGTGTCAAAACGTGAAAGAAGTATAATTTCAACATGGAAACGAGACATAGTTCTACATATAACTAATATCATCTTTTGACATCAGCTGCATTTCATGTTCTCTACCAAACTCATGGAACTTGGCTTCAGCTTAAGTGAATATGACTAGACAAAGCACGTCGTTTGGGGATACATGGAGCAGGTCTTTCGGGGATACCTGAAATGTTTCACCAACTTTCTGAACTTTTTGAATGATAAATTTATTATTTAAAGCTCAAGCCACTGTCGATTTCGAATATTATGGTTTGGAATATATGGTGTTCTCTGGGATAATGGTAATTATTATTGATATACATAGATCGGAATAAAGCTTATTTACGCACGTATTGTTGATGCTATTCAATTGTTGTAAGTGTTTAGTCACAAATAATATTTATGATGTCGATTCGAGTGGATCTCTTATTGCGATGAAATAATGTCACATTATTCATTTGAAAAGTATATACATGTACACATCTTGAATGGTGCACTTGCCTTGTAGGCCTCTCCCATACTGGGAAATTATCTCTCTAAGTGCTTTATTCGTTCAGTGAGCGGATCATTTATGACTCTTTCATTCAAGTATCCAGTGTCATAATTAATTTGGTACACATGGTCGGAAAATTTTTGACATTGATTAACTGTGATGGTCTAATGGTCTACAGGATCAAGATTTTCGTCAATCGGGTGAACTCGAAGACATTTTTGTTATCTTATGAATTGATTACTTTTGTGGACGAGAATGGTTCAATTGACCGCATGATGTTTATGACGACTTGTGTATTGCATCATCTAGATTCCAAACTCGTTTAAAAGACTTTGCAGTAGCTTTCCCACTTCTCGTTAAGTGGTAACCATAGCAACGGAATCAACAAATATATTATATGATGGAATGCTCACATGTTCCATATATCATCGGTATTATCTTATTCATACAAGGTAAGGAATTATTCACCATAAAATATTAATGATTTGCATCAACACCTGATTTAGTGTTATTAAACACTGAGTTGTACATTATTATGCATTATGAATTGCAGTTATGTTGAAATTAGCACGTCCTTTGAATAAAATGATAATTATATCATTTGACGTTGATTTTTGTGCTCCTTTACATATTCCTCGTTATCAGGTTGTTCAACCGGATCGAAACACAAACATGACCCAGTGCCTGAGAACACAGGTATTGGCAATACGCGTAATACTGAATAAGAGATTTTCAACAGTTCTGAGCTATCTATATCCTATAGCCGGTGTGATGAATAATACTAACTACTCAGCATTGTGTATACTAGTATCATCCAGTGATATGATTTCAGTTGTCTTGGTTACAAATTACTGTGTGATTAAATTATTTTAACGTCCCACAGCCGGTCCCGTGGCCGTGTCCGTTGCCCGGACGACGACGGCCATTGGGGCGCTGTCCCCGGTGACGTTCACAGACGTTGTTGTGGACACGGCCGATGCCTGGGACAAGACGAGCAACTCCTTCTCAGTGACCGAGGACGGCGTCTACTTCTTCCACATGAACGCTGGCGCCATTGGCGGGGGTCGCGTCAACATGGACCTGCGGGGTCCGGCTCGGCGCTGCGACGTCTTCCGCTACAGCACGTCGCACAACGACACGGACACGCTTGGTCGGGACTTCATCAGCACCGTGGCGGCTGGCTCCTCTGTCTACATCAACAATGTCGAGTACAGCACGCTGTACAGTCAGGGCGACCGACACACGTCCTTCAGCACCTTCGACATCAAGGGCTTCATGAGTGGTACCGAGTTGGTGATCTTCAGCGCCGCTCGCGTTCAGCCCTTCACGCCGCTCGATCGCGTGGTATTTGATGACGTCATCGAGAACACGGGGGGAGATTTCGACGAATCTAGCAGCTCGTTCGTGGTCAGAGTCGCAGGTATTTACGTTGTTTACTGCAGTTTAGGAGTCCCAACGGAGAAACCACTTCGCGCTCATATCAGAATGAACGGTGACCGACTGGGTGAAATGTGGCGTCAACATGAGGAACACAACGGTCCAGACATTTTGAGCAAGGTTCTGGCGGTACAGTTAGAAGTCGGGGAAGTCGTAGACATTGTGTTACTGAGCGGCGAGATTTACAGCGATGTTGAGCGGCAGACGGCCTTCGGTGGCTTCAGGTATGAACCCGCCTCGGGTGTCCAGTCCGCCTGGTCCGTGTGGTCGAGCGCCAGCGTGAACTCCGTCAACGTTACGGATCCGTACCCTTTCGACGGCGTCCTCCTCAACACTAACGATGTGTACAACACTACATCCCACATGGTCACTGCCCAGCACGCCGGAGTCTACTTCGTTCAGTTGAACCTCGGGGCCGCCATCGAGGCGCCTATCGATGCCTACCTGGTGCGCGGCCGCTGGCGCCCTGAATTGAACATCTACCGGAGCTCAACGACTCACGGCGGTGTGGACATCCTGAGCCAGGGGCTGCTGCTGAAGCTGTCGGTCGGGGACACGTTGCGAGTCGTGCTCCAGGCGGGCAGTAAAGTGTACAGCGACGGTGACCGGCTCGCGTCCTTCACCGGCTTCCTCTTGGGACCCATGTAATGAACTCCATATTCTGCTGGGAGTCGATTCAGACCTGCCAATATTACTTGCCTACATTTATCTTGCTTGGACAACTACGACACTATTTTGTTGTAATGAATGCGTATAGAACCGGTTTTGTTTGGTCTAATATGTGCATACAATGTTGCATGATGATGTCTAGTGTGTTGTCATGATTGTACCAATAAAGTCATTGCACGAAGCTCTTCGGTCCTATTGTGTTTTAACTAGATTCTGAAGAGTCAAAACTCAAATATGTTGGTTTGGTTTATTCACGGAATAAACTATCCTGGTAAATACATGAATAGATGTGGAATCAATACCCAGTATTAAGTATTCCGAGCAAACAAAACAGGGTCCATTATCCAATCTCATAGTCCGGGGACAGAAATCATATCAGGCATACGGAGTGAGAGAAAACAAAAATGACAGGGAAACTCATGAACCCCCAAAAATGGCCAATAGGAGGTGAAATCAGGGGTTTCCAGAAAGAGTGAGCATTTCCTGCCCCACCAGTGGCACCCGTCATGAATTCCCCAAAATTAACATGAAAATAGATCTAGTTGCATGACAGACATGGATTTGGTGTATTTATCAACCAGATCATGATGACGTACATAGAATATCTCAAACGCAGCTATAAGTCTTGGTATAACATATTCTTGTCGCAGCAGTTTAGAGACTAGCTGGGCACTTCGATAGACAAAGTCCTCATATTTGCAACCAGCTCAGGAATAGCGTATAAGTTGAGAAACAAACACACCATATACCGGTGACATAGGAATGTTGCTGCTTAGGAAAGGGAATTGACTATGGAAAAATTTAAATCATCACGTTTGTCATATAATCTAGTGGACAGGTTAGAATCATTATCAATCCCCAACCTCAGGTCTAGATAGTTGGACAAATTAGCGGAGTCCGTAGTATCCATAATTTCAAGTTCCTTAGGATATCTGACATCCAAATAATCACCAAACTTGGGATTATTTGGCGACAATACATCATCTATGTATCGGAAAGTGAAATTAAAATTACATGTTAGTTTCTTAGAACCTCCTCGTTGTAAATGTTGGTTAAAATCTGATTTATATGAGTATAAAAACAGGTCTGCCAATAATGGTGCACAGTTTGTACCCATGGGAATACCAATAGTTTGTTGAAATACTCGACCACCAAATTCCACAAAAATATTATCAATCAGAAAATTAACCATATTTACCACATCTATTTCAGTATATTTGTATGGGGCATCAGAGTCGCCTTTAACAAAATACGCGGTATTATATTTAATTACAATATAGTAGTACCGACGTTGTCCCTTTTTAGAGAAAAATGAATTATTGATTAGTTTTTTGAGCTGAGACTTCAGTTCAGAATGAGGTATAGTTGTGTACATAGTGGAGAATCTCACATCACATGAATCTCACATCAAAGTACACAGCACATGCGCTAATTATTGCGAAGTATTTAGAAAAGAGCAATATTACTGTAAAGGTACATCAGCTATTGATACGTACATTTTCCCAGGGCATTTTTCACTTGACTGAAATGCAACGATTTCATGTACATGTATAAATGATTTGAATCATTGTTATACACGTGTTTTGCACATTTTTCCCAAACTATTTGGGGAAATCCCAATAAAGGCCTTATTCATAGTTTCTAGCAATATTACAATCCAGTGGTAAACACTTTGTCCTGTATAGTAGATGAAGGTATACACAAAGCTGTTTGTATATTGGCATTTCAGGTCAAACATTGAAAGTACCGTTAAATGTAAGAAGATGACAAGTTCCAGGTCACCAGAAGAATGGCCATACGTGAAATGCTCCGTTTCAAAGCGCAGACTCATCTTCGTGAAACACATGACCAGATTTTCGGTGTTACTAATCATCTGAGGTAAAATTTATTGGCATCGACAGATTTACCATATATATGACTGCATATATTTTTTCATGCTCATAAAACGAAGCTTAGTTAATTCTGTCTAGAAGTGGTCTCCGCATAAGTCATCAGATCTTCGTCTATAATCCTTTTGAAACATTTCAAAGTCAGACGTGACTGTGAGATTTACCACTCAAGGCTTTTTTTTTTTGGTGAAGCTTTTGTTCCTATTCGATAAATACTGTGGGTTTAGGTTTACATTGGCAACATCAAAATTGTGTGGTGTTGGGGGCAATTGGTTGATACATACTTTACGCAACATGACCGGTCACATGATATCCATCCGCCATGATGGATTGTGTGTCAGGGCCCATTCGGGGTTCGGCCAATACGGTGGTCAGCATTTCTATTAGCTCGGCTAGAGGGATATCCCTTTAGCTCACTTGGTAGAGTGTTGGACTATCGTTCGTCGGGTTCTATGTTCCAACAATTGGAGTTGTGTAATTGGACAATTCAGGACATCAAGATTTTTCCGGGTTATTTAAATTTTCACTGAAGGGTCATCAGGGAGTATTTCCCTCACTATATTATAAGACACATTTAAGATAACGGACTTGGTTTTGTTCGCTCGGATACGCTGTAATTGGGTATTGGTTCCATGTTTATTACTATGATTATGGGGAACTGCTCATTCACTTTCATTTGCATCTACATGTATCTGTTTTACTTATAGTCTCATCAAGGCGACACAGGCGACCAGATGCGAATATTTCAAAACCTATGTTGGATGAATTGTCAAATACTTTCAGCATTTTAGCATTTCAGTATATCACAGTAAATTAAATATGTTCAAGTGGATATGAGCCACGTATCACTACACAAGACATAATAATAAACTCAATCTGTTGTGAGGAATGCTTCTCTGAAAACATTGCATCTTTGATATATCAGTACCACGAATAAAATCAGACAATCATTTAATTCTTTAGCATGAAAGAAACCGTTTAGCAACAGTATATTTCATCAACGCAATATCAATGGCATGAATCGATCCGTAAGGACAACCTGGAAAGTCCATAAACATTGCATTTGGGGCCCGGGAATCATCGAGATTCCAATTGTATACTAGAATATCGTGTTGCATGGGACAAGCACGACTCACAAGAATAGATCCAATGCTTTAGCTTAGATGACGTGAGGTTGTACAGCATTTCCTGATGAAGTATAATTGATGTCCTGATAAGATAACCATATATTTTGTGTTCTCAAAGTGCTAATGTACTGACAGATGGACAGGCCACAGATCATACGCCACCTATCATGAAGAATCACTTCGAGCGCACAACAGGACGAATCCTTATCATGGAATCAGCTTGTGAGCACCATTGTTGTTGAACTTTCCAGGGTTTCTCGTGCGGTTCGATGCGGAAATATTTCGCGTCGTGATTAGAAACGTTACACAATCGTGATTTCGCTGTGGCGTGGTTATTATTATTTCCAGAGCGGAAGCGAACACAGATGAGAGTCAGCGATATCATAATCCAGCAGAGCTCACTGACACGTGGTTATTCTGATAATACATAAATACCATATCGCCAATTGAAAAATGATGTGACTAGAAAAAAAATGAAACTAATTGTCAAACAAATAGTTTGCTATTTCTCACAATAAGTGACCAGCACATATCCGTGCTGAAATTGTCATACATTTGTACTTGAGAAAACAAATGGTCACTCTATTCAGAACATATGAATTTTTCTTCACATGCTGTTCATGAATATCATTGTAATTTGATAGATAGAATAGATTTTACATAACATAATCGGGTGCTCATGCTTGGCAAAATTTGTACCCAGATCACTCTTGGCAAGGAAATTTTAGCAGGTCAGTTGAAAAAATATCCCCTGCTTGGTGCACGAATTAAGGTTCACATCACGAATAATGAACAAAATTGAGATTAATCGTGCGAAAAATGTTTCTTTTTCCCTCTGTGTCCTGTATCAATATCGAGGATTAATTCATCAAGGCAGAAAAGACATCACTGTACAAAGATAAAATGACAACATTTTTTATTGTTATCAGCGCAAAATACCAGCCCAATACAGTTTTTTCATCCCAAATTGGTTATATTTATAAAACAAGTGTTTCTGCTTCAACGTTTCCCAACTTGACATCATTTGTAAGTCACGTCCTGAAGATCACGTGGCTCTCATCAACATCACCATTTAGATAAAGTTAACAGCCCTCGGATTGTATAAATTGTCGAAGACATTGGGGGTAAATAACCATTACCACCAGTGCGAGACTTTCACGGGCCGGAGAGTGATCTCTGACGGTACTGCAGCAACATGAAGACGATCTGTAAATTGGCAGTGGTTTTGCTTGGGCTGATGGCGTTTTGCTTGAACGAGAGTCACTGTAAAGCAATCAGGAAACGTGTTGTTGGTCAAAGAAGAAAGGCCAATTGCCCGACGGACAATGCTCAATCAGAAAGCAACAGTGCACACGGTGAGTGTGCATGTAAACTCGATTGGTAGTGATTTTTCGTGTTGCAAATACATCATTTTTGATGTATGAGTTTTTTCACAGTATCGTTCAGTTGGTTCAGCTGTGATCAATCGGACAAATCTCACGATTAGGGTTTTTCTTCTTTTTATGTTATTTTATCCAAGCAAGCACCAAATCGTGACGTTATCTGTACCTGTATTCACACGAATTTAAAACCCAGGCTCCTATGAACATGGATTTCCAACCTGGGACAGTGGCCTGTTGTATACAAAAACTGAGCCTAACTCAAACAACCAAGTATTGATATGCCATGATCAGGTCTTCAAATTATTTCTTGAACATTCTGGACCAAATTGATTGAAAATTTATAATCAACAGATTGGTATACACTATGTACAAATTTCGACCATGCAATTATATTTGCACTTCATGGAAGAATACCACCATGTCATATTCTAAGCTTCAACTATGGAGACATGCTTATTATTACACGTGTAATTAATTCGATCTGTAAACAGCAATAAATCCAAGTCTGATTCTTCACATTTAGTTTGGCTCACTGAAGACGCTTTTATTTTACCACGGAAATCTCCATTTTAATTCATCTATAACCCTTCTGTGTGTGAGTGAGTATTTGCAGTATTGGTTAAACATTTATGTTACCTTGAGTAATGCCAACTTCTTGTATCTGTAACCTTTTTGTGTTACCGTGAGTACCTTTATCTTCAACCCTTTTGTTTTACTTTGAGTAACTACATCTTCTTGCATCTGTAACCCTTTGTTACATTGAGTTAGTCAGTCTTCTTGCAGCTTCAACCCTTTTTTTTAAAGGGAGTAACTCAAAACGAACCTGTTTACACCGATGTTTGTGATTTATGATGTCATGTGATATTAGTTTTAATACACTTTCAGCTGGTAGTGCGACCGCTGTTTCCGTAGCCAGAACGACCGACCAATTTATCCAAGGTCGTGTCCACTTCCCGGACGTCGTGGTGAACGAGGGTTGCGTTTGGAGCAGTGACAAATCCATCTTCAACGTACCAACAACGAGCACCTACTTCCTCCACCTGAGTGCAGGAACGCTGCCGAGCCAGCCTGTCAACGTCACCGTGCGTGGCCCCTCGGCGGAAATGGTGCTTGACCGCGTGAGCACGAGCCACAACGGAGAAGACACGATGGCACGGAGCTTCATTTCCCCCGTGAGCGTGGAGTCCGTGGTCTACGTACAGAACGCCAACAACAGCAGGCTTTACAGTCAGGGCGACCGACACACGTCGTTCACAACTTTCGACATCGAACGCGTCATGGCCGCCGAGACGTTGAGCGTGTTCAGCGTGGCACGCACGTCTATGTATACATCCCTAGGCGGCGTGGAGTTCCCGAAAGTAGTCGCTAACATCGGCAGTGGCTGGGACAACACCAGTGACGTCTTCCGCATTCCACACGATGGAATTTATTTCTTCACTCTTTCCGTCGGTGTCTCCGTCTCGCAGGTATCCAGGACCCAGATAAACGCCAAGTCACAAGGAAGCAACCCTCTCGCAGAGCTCTGGCGCTCCAGTGAAGAACATGACGGCACTGACGTCATAAGCACATCAGTGATGGCGGAACTAAGCGCGGGAGATCACGTCTACGTAGAACTGGAGGACGGCGAAATAGATAGTGGGTCAGGTCATCAAACGTCGTTTGGGGGCTTTCTTTATGATCCTGTGAAAGGTGCTCGTTATGCCTGGTCGGTGTACAGCGAAAGTCCGACTAATGCCTCGTCTTTTCTTGTCGATCCTCTATCGTTCGACGGTTCTTGGGTCAACACAGAAAACATGTTTGATATCAACACCAACACCGTACGCATCAGGCAAAGCGGTCTGTACTATGTAAGCTTGAGCGTTGGAGCTTCTGAAAATTTCCCGGTCGACGCCCGCTTAGTACGAGACAGGTACCGCTCAGAGTTCAACATCTACCGCGCTGCTACGAACCACAACGGACCGGACACTCTGAACCAGGGTTTGATGCTCAAACTGTCTGCGGGGAACACTTTGCGGGTCGTATTGGGGGCCGGAAGCGGCGTCCACAGCGACGGCGACCACCAGACCGTGTTCAGCGGCTTTCTCGTCACACCAGAGTACGTGTGAAAAAGTAGATACCTTAACTTTCCTAGGGCAAGTTCATTCAAGCCAGTGCCCTCTTCCAAGTGTTACCCATCATAAAGACATCTCGTATCTTTCAACGAAAGGTGGTACATTTACATGGAAATAGGGAAGATATGGTACGGTTGATCCACCCGTTCGAACCAAGAGACTGGCGTTCATTGTTTCAACGACTGACACATAAAGCTGATATTTCAAACATGAATGTGTCTTTTCTCCATTTTGGTATAATTTCATCAAACACCAATTCATGAATACAATCATACCCTGTTATCTATTTACAACATCGTATCAGTGCCATATTATATGAAAAAAATATGGGATTTAAAAATCGTGATCTCGTACTACTAGTTAAATCTTTAGCTCATCGTCTTCTATCTACAATATGACCCTGATACGCCTTCTTAGTTATTGCACACATGTATCGCTTCAGTCTTCAGATATTTTGCACACGAAACTATGGACATATGTCTTACGAGTTATAAAATGTTGCACCAATTCCTCGCTTCGTCGTTATTTAATATTCGCTCTCACAAACACTGACAATTTTGTGCGAAACTTGAAATCATCTTGGGTTCAGCATAATTGGATATAACGAGTGTAGCAAGGATTCCGAACATGATGTGCAACGTATATACTGTCTGTAAAAGTCAGAAGCATATAAGTAGCATCCATGGTGGCTCAAACACAGGATACTTAATTGCTGTAGATGCACAAAAGTTTTACTGCAAAGCAAATATTGCTGCTGGAACACAAATCATTTGTGCTTCGAGGCAGTTCAAGTAAATGCCTGCGTAAATAAACTGTGTAGATTATAATGATCATACTCATGTAAGTAATTTATGAGCCATGCACCGCAAGCTTCCTTTTTGATGTTTTCCTTGAAATACATTGAGTTCATTAAATTTGACAATCTCAATGGATAATAGTCGACTTTCACCATGATTTGAGCGATTGGTTATTGGTTATCGGTCAGTCGTCTGGGCTTCAAGTCATGAATGTCAAATTCCAGTTTATGTTGTGATAGTAGAACACAAATACATACATTCATTGCATTGATAGTTATTATACCCATTTTATTTTGCAAAATGAACAGTAATTTTGGAATGATTTGACATCCAAACATATAGGTTGTGTAGTTTTACAGATGTCATTCAAAACGCTCTTTGTATACCTAGATAATTCTCTTTTTCACAACAGCGTTTCCCGAATTTACTCAATCTTTTTCAAACTCAATTCGTCTTGACACATAGGAAAAGTGACAGGTGAGAAATGCGACTGGAGCATTTGAGCTTTATAAACAGACATGGTTTATTAAAATTTTCGCCACTTCTGATGCACTCATAATAGTGCTGTACCGATATTGACGCAAACACAATACACCATTTTTTTAAAAAAAAATAAAGAGTAGTTTCAAAAAATAAAGTGGAAATCTCTAATCATCTAAACATGTAGTAAATTATGTTTGGATGCGTCCTGATTGACCAGTGTGGTCAAAGTTCCCGACCGGAAGAAGAAAGTGGAAACAGTGGAAACCCCCAAAAATGGTACATGTACACACTACCATATATACGGTATTCTCATGCACGATACAAGATGCAGGAGTTTTTTCTTTTTTTAGTCAAATGAAGACTTTGTGATTGGAAAACTGGCAAGCCTTCATGTATTGTCCATTATCAATCCCACCTACGCATTAGCCGTATACGATACATGTACATTGAACACTACCGAGCGGAATAAAAATCATCCCACCATCTCACTGACGGGGTCAAAGTAATGTCAAAGGTTTCGTAATTAACCCGGCACATTGGTCTATATTGATGTTGTCTGTTATCGAGTTTATTTGATAGCGATTTTAACACAATGGTATACCTTAGAATGCTCTGGATTACTGATAACGTTAGGATAACCCGAATACACAAGAGACTGGTTACAAAGTCACAATAGGATCAAAGATGCAACCTTTTAAAACTTGTAGATGTGCTTGTAAATCTTGGTGTATTGAATAATCAAATTGATGATTTAAAAATGTGTTAATCGGAGCCATAAATGTGCAGAGACATGATACGTCATATAATTATATATCACATCCATTCAAAGACGAATAGTTTTTTTTTCAAATTTAGCTTTCAGCTTAGATATAATCACCTATGATTTCTTTTGGTTCTCTACCAAGACCGCATGAAGAAAATTGAAACGTGTTCAAACCCATGTGCATAGCATTGTAAGGCTTTATCTGAAAATAATAAATGGTATCAACATATCCTACTGTCCATACTGTCTGTCTGTTCGTGCCATAGAAATCCTGTAAAGCCAGTAAACAAAAAAAAATTGATACCTTTGTGTACATACACCGTAGTCCCAAACAAGAGGCTCTCCAGATGAAAACTTTTCTTCTCATCGATATTGTTATTGCTTCAGCGAGATGCTATCGCATCAAGAACACGTGTTAGATATTGACACCTTAAGATACCAGACACATGAGAAGAATCAGATTTGTACAACATTTTTATATGCGCAATTAGCAATCATCTCTGCTCGATATATGATGTGTTCCGTCGAAATTTACATCAAATGATCAGAAGCATCTCCGAGTGAAGCGATGGCAAACGGGGGAAAACTGGTCGTAACGACCCTGGTGTTGATGTTGGCCATCACACAGAATGGTCTTTGCAGGAAAGCTAAAAAACAAATTCATGTAGCCACAAAAACTACAGAAAACGCCACAGCAGTCAGCAATGTATCGGTATCCAGCCATGCATGCAGTGAGTATATAACTCTACTTCATTGACATCATTTCGACGAAAACATCATAACTACTGCACAATGTGCCTGCACCGGAGTCATCACTTCAAGAACAATTTTACATAAGTAAATGCTTAGGTACTATCGATATTTCGTTTAACCAGTAATATCAAATATATCAGATACAATTAGTGAAGATATTTGATCATACCCAGGAGTCTAAAGATGATGCCGGAGTTACTGCTGATAATACGGAAGATTATAAAATAGAAAAAAAATGATGGGAATGGATTGTGATTTGCAAAATAACTTGACATATAAATAAAGATCAAAGAGCCTAAGATCTTCGCCGAACATAATTAAACGGATTCGTTATTTGATGCTCTTTTTCAGCCAGCATTGGTGTAGCTGTGTCTGTGGCTCGCACGGCGAACTACGAGAGCTTTGGGCGAGTCCACTATCCAGACGTGGTGGTGACCCACGGCGAGGCTTGGAGCGGGGACGAGTCCATCCTCAAAGTACCAGTGACGAGCTCGTACTTCTTCCATATGAGCGCAGGAGCATTTCCAGGCCAGCTCGTCAACATATCCCTACACGGAGTTCCTATCTCGCTACACCTGGATCGGACTAGTACGAGCCACAACGGCGTGGATACCCTGGGCAGGAGCTTCATTGGTACAGTGAGCGCAGAGGCCAGTGTGTACGTGGATAACCGCCAGGACAGTGAGCTGTACAGCCAAGGCGACCGGCACACTTCGTTCACGACTTTCGACATTGAACGCTTCATGCATGACCAAACTCTAAGGGTGTTCAGCGTGGCGCGTTCATCAATTTACTACTCGGTTGGAGCTGTCCAATTCCCGAAGGTGGTGACTAACGTGGGGCAAGCATGGGACAACACTACCCACCGATTTACCGTCCCGTACAGTGGAATCTACTTCTTTACTTTGTCAGTTGGTGTTCCACCTGAGCTGAGTTCCCGCACCCAGATACGAGCCAAGTCTATAGAGGACAGCCCGCTCGCTGAACTCTGGCGCTCCAGCGATTTTCACAATGGTAGTGACGTCATAAGTACGTCAGTGATGGCCGCGCTCAACGATGGAGATTCCGTGTATGTTGAACTACAGGACGGCGAGATTTACAGTGACGCCGGGCACCAGACGTCATTCGGTGGCTTCTACTATGACCCAGCCGGTGGCGTTCGCGCAGCCTGGTCTGTCTACGGAGAAAAGAAACGGAGAGCCATCCGCACTGCCCTGGATCCTTTTCCATTCGACGGGGCGTGGGTCAACACGGAAGGCATGTATAGCTTTGTCACGAACACAGTGCAAATCACAAAAAGTGGCCTCTACTATGTGGCCCTCAGTGTCGGAGCGCTCGGGGAAGAACCGCTCGATGTCTATTTGGTACGAGGTAGACATCGCTCAGAATTCAACATCTACCGTTCCACTACGAACCACAACGGTCCAGACACACTGAACCAGGGCATGATGCTCAAACTGTCCACGGGGAACACTTTGCGGGTCGTACTTGCAGCCGGGACTGGAGTCCACAGCGACGGTGACCATCAGACCTTGTTCAGCGGCTTCCTCGTCATACCAGAGTAAACACAAAACTGTCTGAGGTGTGAAGGCACCACGTTCGATCGAAACTGGTCTTCATCAGGACTGTTAAACATGTCAAGGAAACTGGACTTACTGGGACTTTGAAACATGTCATGGAAACTGAACTTTACTGGCACTTAAAACCATGTTGTTTATGTTTGTTTATTTGTTGGGATGCCAGTAAATTAGTTGCAAAAGCCTGTCATCAAGTAATGGGGTACTGTTTGTGTCTGTAAATATGTCTGGTGTTTTCTATCGTATGACTTCTGCGTTGACTAGATGTCTACAATATTATGATAAGCTATCATCTTCTCAATATATTTTGGATCAGAATGGTGAATGACATTTAAGTAAGAATGTAAATATATTTGCGATATTCACTGAGTCTACACTGAAAAAAATATAATCCTGTCAGGAACTCGTCATCATTATGACAAATTTCTGGGTTGACTTCCCAATAAACACGTTTTACACAAGCATAGGGTAAAGTTGGCCTTTTCAAAGAACTCGTCATGTTCATTGACAACCTCTATGTCATCATGCAGTGCCACATACTGACACCCTTTATGTATTCAATATCATGCATGTGAGAGCAGACTTGTAGAGTGCTTCACAGCAGACTAACTTACGTCGTCAAGAGTAAGTGCCATTGACGCAGTTTTCAGACTTGCTCCGGACTCTTAGAGTCCCTTGCCGTTCATGGCCCTTCCGTCATAGAAATTCAAATGATTTGATATTGCTGTAATAGTTGTTATTCCAATTTGCATAGTATCGATGACGAGGATTTGACGAGGTTTGGGTTTGGTTGACAAGTTTACGATTGTCAAATATCGTCGTTGACAAGGCTAAAGTGCTTGGTTTCCGCACAGTCAGTATAGACAGTTCTATAACGACGTTATTTTTTCAGTGTACATGTAGCCTACGTGTATGTGTATCTTTGACACCATGTTGTGCTGATTCAACACAACAAGTGTGACGATTTTGCCCAAAGATCGCGGCAGGTGATTCTTTCTAAATACGCTTGTTTTCTGGCCTTGTTGTGGACGCTTCTGTTCGAAGCACGCCCTCTAACTCTCTCGCCCAGTATGCTGTAACAATGGTCTTACGTCACTTCCCTCATATCTCGTGCTTCAGGGACTATAAGTACTCTGGAGCCGCGTTGTTCAGTGGAGTTGTCTCAGAGCTGAGCAAGGCGAGAGTACGACGGAGGGCTCGGCCATGAGCTCTGCGTCCTCACACAGCGGCTAAAGCCCTCAAGGGCCCTGGGGACAATTTGCATAGGGGTCACGGGTGGGGAATACCTTGATGACTCGGGGGTGTACGCCCTTTGTATCACCGGTCTCCTGCCTGAGATGGTGCGACACAGGATCTAGCGGACCGTCGGGCTGTCTTAGGTTCCATCCCCCTTGGCGGACCGCGGCGAGCCGGCCATATAGTTAACACCACGGTGATGATCGTATATCTGAGTGGTGTCCACATGTCTGGGCTCACAGGGCGGGCTGCTCCTGGTCAACGTTACATAGTAAATA
Source organism: Terebella lapidaria (assembly GCA_949152475.1). Classification (NCBI taxonomy): domain Eukaryota; kingdom Metazoa; phylum Annelida; class Polychaeta; order Terebellida; family Terebellidae; genus Terebella; species Terebella lapidaria. The sequence continues at coordinate 21,569,215 of OX424558.1, read as the reverse complement.
CTGCACCCGCAGTGACCCTCGGTGAGCGGACTATCCGCGAGGATCCGGGATAGCGGACGACGTCAAACTTTACACAAGTATTATACACAGATACAACAATATTGTGCACACGAGGGTTGGAAATCGGTTCCGATATTATGTTTGATTGAGAAGATCGAATCAAGAAAACCACACCTTCGTTAATCAGTTGTTCCTTCGCCGAACACTTTTAATAATACCATTCTTGTTACAAGTTACACCCACGTGTGAAAAGCACAGTATTGCGTTGAGTATTTTTAAAAATAAATCATTGAACAAATATCTCAAGATTTCAGTCTCGTGTTGTCTGTTTCTGTCAATATTTTTTGGACACAAAAAGCAAACAATGGCGACAAACAATTTATTGATTATATATTTATAGAAAATATAATCAATTTATTGGGCTTCTAATACACGTCACCAGGCATCAACGACTGATCCTTTTACTGATGTTCACCAACAGCAGATACATGAATTTTCACTGGTGGATATTCCTGTATGTTATAACTTGTGGACCTCGGGTTTACTATAATAATTTAATAATAATGCACTTGCAAAATACGTTTTTCGAATGGTGAAGTACGAGTTAATATTCATGATGGAGCACAACCATCCCGGTGAATGACAGAGTGGGCACAGATGTGGTGGGGTGTTTTATAATTCAAAGTGAACAAAGCTACGAAATCATTTTATCGTTCGTTCTATTTATACTGATGTCGCAGAGTTCGTTTCTTGGATAGAAAATTTGCACATTCCTAATAGTTGTCTCATTCGTTCGTAATAGGTTCAACTTTATGGGTGCGGTATCATATAGTGGAACGTAACATGTTTGAATCAAGTAATGTTATATAGTACGAATTGTCATGTAACCACATTCAGTCAAAATACACAACGCCCTGAAATATTACACAACCCGGTGATACGTAGTATATATTCATAAGATACATCCGATTACCTACGCACATGTCGATATATAAAGATGAAAGAAATCATTATCACATGTACGGGTGTAGTTTATCGCCGGATGAGCTGTCGAACATCCGCCCGATTTCTAGGATGCTCAAAAAGATAACGGAGCATCTCCGGGCCGTCGAAATGAAGGCAGCGAAAACTGATTCGCCCTATTGCCACCCTTGTCACCATCATCTTGTGCATATTTTCACAATATTGTCGGCAATAACACGCCCTAGACACCAAGAATTCGGACGTATATAGCTGTCGACCACGCCTGGGCTTTCTTTCAATATAAAGTGAAATTCACCTGGCCAGTTGATGGTTAGAGAAGCGATTCTGCATCGACACAAGACAATGGCGAAAATGTACATATCTCTCCTAATCAAGTCGGTAGCTGTGCTTATGGTCGCCCACAGCACTGAAAACAGAGTGCTGAAGACAGTCGGTGAAAATGACAGTCAGGTTGATGAAGTACTTGGGAGCAAAAAAGGTTAGAAAATTGCCATACTTTAGAGCATCCTCTTAAGTTTGCGTGTAATCTTATGCAGTAGCCTAGCTTATCCAAAGTTGTACCAAGAATCGAATTTATTCAATTTTCATTATTAGAAAGTCATTATCTTCCAACAACCGTGCGAAGTATAAGTAAGAGGGAAACTACATTAGTTACATTCTATCGATTGCAGCGATCGACATCACGGCCGTGTCGGTGGCTAGGACGACAGACTACTCCGTGGTGGGACAGCTGTTTTACCCCGAGACCGTGGTGGACGAGGGCGGTGTCTGGGACAGGGAGACGGGGACGTTGACCGTCCAAAAGAAGGGAACGTACTTGTTACACGTGTCCGCGGGCGCAATACCCGGCCAGCGGGTAGACGTGAACGTCAGAGGACTCCCCACGGCCATGGCGGTATCGCGGGAGAGCACAGCACACACGGGAACGGATACTCTAGGGAGAGACTTCATCGCCAGCTTGGAGTTGGGTTCTCAAGTGTACGTTGAGCAGGGCGCTGATAGCAGGCTATACGGGCAGGGAGGCCGTCAGATATCTCTCACGGCCATCGATCTGGAGAGCTTCCTCAATCCCGACACCCTGTCTGTCTTCTGTGCCGCCCGGGAGTCGCCGTACGCCTCGGTAGGCGAAGTCGAGTTTCCAAAGATGTTTGTCAATCTTGGCGGTGGTTTCGACGAGGGAAATTTACGTCGATTCTACGTCAATCGGACGGGGTTCTACTTCTTCACGCTGTCGGTCGGTGCACCCACGAGTCTTAACGTGCGTACACAGATCAAGTCGGATGCATCACAGTTCACGCCTTACGCGGAGCTCTGGCGCTCCAGCAACACCCATAATGGCCCAGACGTCGTGAGCACGGCCGTCATGACGGAGCTCCAAGCCGGGGACCACGTTTATGCTGAGTTAATGGACGGCGAGATATACAGCAACGAGGGCCATTCGACATCTTTTGCGGGCTTCCACTATGACCCGATAGATGGAGATCCTGTGGCATGGTGCGTGTACAGCGAGACCAAACACGTGGCTTTCGACTCCAGTCTAGACCCGCTCCCTTTCGACGACGCATGGGTTAACACCAATAACATGTTCCGTTTCGGGGTCAACCGCGTGTTCATCAACGAGACGGGTCTCTACTACGTCAGCTTGAGTGTTGGCGTTCAGGACAGCTACATCATCGACGCCTCTATCGTGCTGGACAGGAGCCGGGTGGAGACGAACGTGTACAGGTCCTCGACGAGTCACAACGGACCGGACACACTGAACCAGGGCATTATCCTGAGACTGTCGGCTGGGAACAACCTGCGCGTGGTCCTGGGACCGGACAGTCGGTCCCACAGCGATGGGGACCACCAGACCATCTTCACGGGCTTCCTCATACGCCGAGAGTGAACGCAGTGACTCAATGTTGGCATTGTTCAAAGCCTACATGTATAGCGACTGCACCACGGAACACAGATTATGAGATGTCGGTTGTGAAATATATGGTGGCATCATTGGTGAGGTGACTGTATTCATTTCTTGATATGTTTTCCAGAACAAGATAGACGTATAACTATTGGTAACAAATATTAGACAAAATTAGAGGTAATGATATGATAATCAAAGCTACATTGTATCTATAATACTGAGCAGGTAAAATACTTGTAAACGTTGTCATGTTTCCCCCATGTTGTGTTCAATTGTACGTGGCATGTGTCCATGTTTAAATCTTGTTTGCCCTATTTATGTATTTATTGTTTGTGGAAAAGATGTGTCAGTGACATGGAGTCGGCAATAGATAGAGTGATATACATTTTCATTGTGTAAGCTTAGTTTATTGGTGATATCTTTTCATTATTGAGAAGTAATACATTCTCACATATTCTAGAATCTTACACCTTACATCTCAATTTTTTTTTACATAAGTGATTTCAACTGATGGCCACACTGTTACAGTTGTTGTAAATAGTTCATGAGGGGTTCAGTCTGAATAGACCCACTAAGCCTACATTATAAATTTTTGCTTGTCAACACTTTGTTTTTGTTATTGGAGATCCATACCAAACCGTCTCCTATGTTCGGATAATTAACCAAAATCACGAGACCCACGAGACTACGGAGTCATTGCATATAACAGCATCATTCCCTACGTCTGGGGCCGTGGAATCTGCTCCAACAGGTCGATTGTGGTAGTGGTTGGGACTGACACGAGGATTAGAAAACGGACCGCTCCTCTCTCTCCGACAGAAGGAAGCCAGAGAACGAAGTCAGGAGAAGGTCGTCTCCACTGAACAGTCGACCCTCGACACTGACCCATAGGATCTGTCCCTCATACAGGTACGTGATGATGGTTCTGGACAACGTGGTGACGTCACCCGTGGGTGCCCTGTCGATCGCCATGACAACAGACGTGTCGTTGTTGAATTCGGACATGAGCGCCATGTAAAGGGGGTAGTTTTGTACGGTGCCACCCGTCATGGTGAGGACATAGTAACCACTCACAGTGATGTTGACTTCGTCAGTATCTTCGTCGTACAAACCGTGGTCATTCAGCCGAATTTGATCGAAATCGAGGGGATCAGCATCTGAAGACGACAATTTTTTGAACGCAGCCCACAGTTGTTCTGTCGCATTGTTAGGCGCGTACTTGAAACCACTGAAACTGACAGAGTTCTCGCCAATTGCACAAGACGTCCCTCCCAATAATTGCATATTTAGAATGTCTCCTGCTTCTCTTCGCACAAAAAGGGATTTACTGACAGTGTCGAAGGAAGGAGTTGAATCAGCTTGACCGCTTTTGAATATTTTAGTTCTGTAACCAGTATCCTTAGAAGTGTATACAACTTGAAATTCCATATCTGTGGATTCCACGCCAGAAGTGAAGGACAGGAAGTATATCCCAGTTTCCGGGACAGTGAATCCTCCAGTGGTCGCATTGTACGAGTTGTTTGTATCGACCAGAACTTTGTCAAACTTCATATTCTCTCCAATTGCAGCTGAAGTGTTTTTCGTTGACACGGCGCTGAAGGCGATCAGCGGACTCATAAACTGATCTAGGGAGAACCCCGCCCACGTGGTCGGTTTCGTGACGTCATTTCCGTCAACGGCAGTGCCATTTGCCACGGCCATGCTCATGATTTCGTCGGCACCGAGTTCGACGACGATGTCTCGTGACTGGATGTCAATACTATGGTTTGTGTTTGTGGAGCGGAGGCGTATGTCGGTCGGGAGGTCGAGCACGTGGTAGTCTAGTGGTAGGTTCGGTTGCAGTCCGGCCGACAGGTGCATGAAGTAGGTACCCTCCCGGTAGGTTACTCGTTTTGACGAAAGGCTGAACGGGTTGATGTCGTTGGCTATGACCTCGTCAAAGGGGAGAGCGTCTATAGGTCCATTGGTGTCACTAGTCAACGAAACACAAAATATCGTTCCCTCCACTGGAAACACAAGTAAGATTCTGGGTAACTGTGCTGATTTAAACTCGAATTGTCCATTATATGGAGCGTACGATTTTAGAACGACGGAGAACGCCAATTAACAGTATGAGAACTTTCCCGAAACAAGTATGCAGTATATGACCTACTAGTAATTAATAACTTACCAAAGGATGCGTCACAAGCGGCATCGTAGGCTGGCATGCACTCGCCCTCATACGGATTGAAATGCCACGTTGGGGGGCATAACTTAACAATCACCTGACACTGATCGCATTCGAAGTACGTCTCACAGTTATTGGGGTTCGGGAAGTGGCCGTCCTCGCAGTACCCCGTGGTCATGTTGCGAGGACATTGAAAATCCTCCTGTCCGTTCACACTTCCTGTCACTAGAGATAAAAGAAATATGTTGTGATTTGAACAAGGAGGATATGTGTGCTTACAAGAACAGGATGTGCAATTAGGTCATTGATATAACATTTGCAAACATCCATGTCAACAACATTATATGGATATCACTAAATGGCAAATTATACCTTTTTTTGGCAGCTCGGACAATATATAATAAAGTATTACTACTGAAACCTGACATCGCAGATGCGTGAATTTTTTAGCTTTCGATCGCATTTAATTATTTTTTATCTGGAATTACACTACAATATTGGCAAATCGGGCCTGAACCATCGGGTTTAGAATAATATCATTAACACCACGAGCAGACACGCAAATGGCCGATTACAAGTACATACACAATAAATTAGTATTTCTAATAATTCTAACAAACCTGCAAATAGACAGATAATGCCAATCACCAGGGCGTCCATTTTGATGTATATATTCAACTGCAATTTTGTGGAATTCTCTGCATAAGAATTGAAGCAGTGGAGTCTAAATTTTCGAATGAGTGACATATGATGTATATCGTGTTTGACCAATCAGAAATCGGGATTACCACGAACCAATTGGAGTCAAGAGTTCCACCAAGAAGCATTGATTGCAGATGTCAGCGAGCTAATCGTTAATCACGAGGAACAGTAACTGAAGGGTGTGTATTTCTCGAATGTGATGAAAATGATGTTTGTATCAATAAATAATCCTTCCACAATGCAGGTCAAATCACTTTTCGAGTGTATATGCTAATTTATGTCCGACGCGCTTACAGTGACTCCTCTAGATGAGTGATGTATTGCACGACCACATTCATCTCACGAGGTGATAAATACAATGTATATATCGTGAGAAGATATATATCGAAAATTATCAAGACGCACCTAAACCACTCAAGACCGCACCTAAAATATACATGCAGGATCAGATCGATAATTATTCTTGGGTATGTTTGATGACGAAGAGAAACAAATCTAATTAGCTGTACAGTCTGGCTGTTTGATACGCACATTGTTTTGATACACAAATATAAACTACACGGTCTATGTAACTTTCGCTGACAAACGGCCAGAATGTGTATACTCGCCCAGTAGTATTGATTACACCAGAAATACATAATATTTCTGATTACACCTATCTGACTAGCTCATATTTCATATAGCCTTTATAAGCTTTCGAAAACAGGTAATTTTTTTTTAAAAGTATAATTCGTATTTAACATGTGAAATCAACTCAATGAGACGTACTCGCATCAAATGTTATGTCTGAAACCCAGTCTTTTGCGAATTTTTGCTCATTTGAACAGGCGGTTCACACGTGAATACAGGAACTGTATCCACCACACGCAGATGTAAACAACGCATGAAAGTGCAAGATGGACTGACAATTCCATGCACACCACCGTATGTCACTGATTATTTTCTCATAACTACACTATATATACAGATAAAAACTGGAAAATGTACTCAATGTGGACTTCTAAGGACAATTTGAGCATTTGTTTACATTCGGGTTTGATGGATAAACTTCGTTCGTTCATATACAAAACTGGCATAAAATGTGTGTTAAAACGGATGTAAAGACAACTCGGGCGGACTGTAATCGTCAAAACCAATGTGTACATGTTTTGTTGTCTTGTATTAGACGATTTTGAACAAAATTTAGTTTTGAAAAAAATATTGCATGCATTTGAAGGCGGTTGCTTCAAATCAGTTTGAGCAAAACCTGGACGTCTCAGGTTCATTTGGTGCATAAATATGGTGAATAAATGCAAAGCAGTAACCTCATTTTTGATTGGGTACTTAGGTATTTGTCATACACCTATTGAATGGGTTTTGTTTCGAGTTTCTAGATTGTTTTAGTATGTAGTTGGCCAGTTGTGAACTAATTCCATGGAATGTAAGTATAAACACCTATTTGTTAGGTATTGTTAACTATAACAGTTACAATCCTTGAAGATGTAGCATTTTCAAACTGTCCCTGGTGACGCCAGTGTGGCTTTGGATGTAAATATATGGCAGGAATGTGTCAAACGTAGTTAGAAAACGTAGTATTTTTTATTTGTCATTGGCGTCATCAAAATTTGGTTCTACACGTAAAGGTGGTAATATGTCGATACACTCATATTGAATTGTGTTCATCCTTTTTTTTGACCCAATATTTGGTCGAAAAAATGCAATCATTGGAAAGGATACAGAGTAGAACTATTATGGGCATAACAAATACAGATTTCATGGGAATGCGTCTTCAGATGAAAAAAAACTTTATTGGACACACCCCGATGACATGTACAAGAATATTCATCTGAATTAGTACTTTTAGTTTCATTATAGACAACACTTCGTGAATGTATATGCTTGTTACAAAATACATAATATGGAATATTTAGTCTGATGGGTCTTGTTTTGCATGCAGTAAGAATCCGGAGAAAGTTGTGATAAGTTCACTTGAGCTGAACAGGTTTCCTTGCAATCTGATCCAGAGAAGTTGACCAGCTCTCAGATGAACTATGGTTGTTCTCCCAATGGTGTCGATGTCGGAAAACTCTCCGATGGCAGCCGATCTGTGGATTGCCATGACGATGGACTGTTCGTCAACTATTTGTGTCCTCAGTTCCATTTCCAGTGGAGAGTCTTGTCGGGTACCACCTGTGATTGTCACTACGTAATACCCACTAACCGTTATGTTGATCTTCCCGCTGCCTTGGTCGTAGAGACCATTGCCGTTGATCCGAGTGAGGTCAAACTTTAGAGGATTCGCTGACCCCGACAACTGGGTTCTGTACACGGCCCAAGACTGTTGAGTCGCATTGCTGGGCGCGTATCGGAAGCCGCTGAAGCTCACGGAGTTTTCACCGGTCACATATGACGTCCCAGCCACCAACTGCATGTACACCGTCTCCCCTGCGAACATCTCAACAAGAACCGATTTGCTAATAGTGTCATAGTAAACAGCAGTATCACTGCGCCGAGTCCGAAGCAGGTCCGTCGTGCTTCCACCCGTCTGACTGAAGGACACCTGCAGCAAGTCATTTGTGACCACCCCAGACGTGAAGGATAGGAAGTACTGGCCATCTTCCGGGGCAGTGAACCCACCGGTGCTAGGATCGTACGAGCCACTCGTGTCAAGTAACACTTCATCGAACATGATGTTTTGTGAACCGCCTGGCGTCGTTGTAGTTGACACAGCACTGAAGGCCACTAGGGGGTTGATATAGTCTTCCAATCGGTAGCCTGCCCATGTGGTCGGTTTTGTGACATTGTCGCCGTGGACTGCCGCTCCGTTTCCAAGGGCAACGCTCATCGTCACTTCCTCGGTGACGTTTACCAACAAGTCACGTGATTGGACGTCAAGCTCGTGTACGGGATTGTTCGAGGTCAGGGCCATGTGTGTGGGAAGCTCCCGGATGAAGTAGTCTAGGGTTTCGTTTGGTCTGAGGCCTGCCGACAGGTGGAAGAAGTAGATGCCTGGTCTGTAAAACACTCGGGAGTATGCGTTGAAGGGATTGACCTCGTTAACGATAACCTCATCAAAGGGAACAGCCTCTTGCGGTCCGAAGGCGTCGTTACTTGACGATACACAGAACAACGTTCCTCTCACTGCAAAAAAAACATAGTCTGGAAATACCAAGTAGATCTGTTACATTTACTTCTATATCATTGTTTACAAATTATACAAATTATTAATACGGTAATAAAGTATATACCAATGGAATCGCCTTATGATTTATTGTACTACTTCCGCGCACCTAGTGAAGTGTCGCACGCCGCCTCGTCAACTGGCATGCACGTGTTCTCATACGGGTTGTAGTGCCATTCTGTGGGACATTCTCGGAGGAAAGTCTGGCATTGAATACACTCGAGAAAAGTGGCACAGTTATTGGGGTTCGGGTGAGTTCCATCTTGGCACTTTCCCGTCGTTTCATTTCTCGGACATTCAAAGTCCTCTTGACAGTGAACAGCAGCTGTAGCTAGAAATACATCATTTCATATGAAATAATACGCCTGATATTACAACTAGTGAGCTCATGGTCGCAAGGAATATTATGATAGGCCTATAATGCATACATGTGTTAGCGTTGGAATAATATTTGACTTCAATGAACCATCCACACGATTGTTGATATATTAATATGTTATTCAAGAAAAGCATGTATCTCATGAACCACATGGAATAATGTATGATTCATTTGGGTGTATCGTGAAATTTTTTTTATATTTTATTATATTTTTATTGAAAATGTATTAATTCGTTGTAAGATTTTGTATGCAGAATTGCAGATGCAACTCACCTGCAAACAAAAGTAAACAAAGCTTAATAGCATCCATTGTATATCTTTCCTTTGTCCTTTGGCGGCGAGCTAGCCAATTGTATCGCCATAAGCATTAACGGGGAGGTGTGGATTTGTTGACGCAATGGAAACAACCAATCACAGGGGATCGCAAAGTTCCATGGTGGCAATAGCCAATCAGAAAACGTATATTGTTTTTGTTCACGTGTGTGATTCAAACGGAATTCATATAATATGATGTTGACATTCAAATACGAACACTTCGACCTATAATTTCGATTTTTTATACCCTTCGTGCAGTCAAAAAACGATGTGTTTGTATCGACAGGCGACATTTTTTGTGGAATATTAATTGCTGACTTCGATCGATTATATTAAGTGTGACTAATTGCCTGAGAACTGACTTCACATGAGAGCAATGACAGGTACTGAGATGGCAGTAAATAATTTTGAAGTTTTATACAAGTGCTCAGACTATGTTCCTTTGTCAAAGCGGCTACTTCTTAGAGATTATTTACAACGTCTGCCGTATCAAGCCATGTCTGAGTGGGTAGAGGTGTATACTCGGGACGACTCGATGACAATGTCAACTCTCATACATCGATACGTACAAAATAAATCGTATTGATGCGATAGTTCAAGAAAGAGGTTAAAAAACCTAATCTACATTCACCTGGACACAGCAATTCTGCCCTCGATATGAATCAACACGTCAATGAATTCACTGTTTCAATTTAGCAATTCAAACTTGCTTGTTTGTGATGGGTAGAGTAGTGCATAAGCCGTGGGACTCGCAATCCGGAGGTCATGGGTTCGGGTCTCGGGCTGGAGTGCTGTGTCATTCCGCAAGTGTTCTCGGGCATTCTCGGGAAAATAAGTGATGTACACGGTTACCAGAGTTGAGTCATTCGCTATAAAGGCGCCCTAACCGACTGTGATATATTTTGTCTCCCCCCTCCTCAAAAAAAGTATATATATACGATTATACGTGGTATTTCCACATGAAATTATTACGACTGTCGATCGTTTAGAAAATAGTGCGAATAACTTTACTCCAAAACTAAAATAAACATCATGATTATAAACAAGAACACTCGCGGTAATTAAAATCGTTTAATTGACAAACACACATAACAGGTTCCCCGGGGAGACCACTTTAGGTGGAGTTGAGCAGCATGCCGCAGAAGCTGACGAGCTTGTCATCGTTGCTATACAGCTGTCCCATGCGCACGGCCAACCGGACCTTCTCGCCAGCCTGTAGGAAGGCGATCACAGTGCGCCCGATCGTGTCCACGTCGAAGAAGAAGCCGATGTCGGCCGAGCGGTAGATGGCCATCAGCTGTGAGTCGAAGCCGTCGACGTCCGTGATGTAGAGGGGCATGTCGAGTATGGACTCGGGTGCCGTGCCACCCGTGATCGTGATCAGGTAGTACCCTGAAACCGAGATCTCCACTTCATGGGTCAGAGGGTTGTACATCAGGTCATCGTTGATGGAGATGATATCAAACTCGACGGGGTCCACGACGCCTGAGGTGGTCGTCTTGAAGGCCGCCCAGACCCGGCTCGTCCCGGACGGAGCGTAGAGGAAGCCGGAGAAAGTGAGCGTGACTTCGGGCGCAGTGGCCGCCACCCCAAGATCGAGGTTGATGCTCAAGGTCTCACCCTCGGCCATGTCCATGATCACGGACTTGCTGAGCGTGTCGATGGCAGAGATGTTCTGACTGCGAGCGGAGCGCCAAAGAGCGGTGACTTGTCCGTTGATGTTGGATTCAAAATGCGCCTGGAGGCGGCTGTCAGATGACGCTCCGGACGTGAAGGAAACCAAATACCGTCCAGCTGATGGTGCCGTGAAAACCCCCGTGTCTGGGTCGTAGGCTGTGCCTGTCGTTACTAGTACGTCATCGAAGATAATCGTTCCGGCAGTTGTCTGACTTCTCGCGGTCTGGGCGCTGAAAGCCACCGCCTGACTCATGTAGTCCTCGAGACAGAACCCAGTCCACATGGTGGATCTGGAAGCGTCACCATGCAGGGAGGTATCCGCCTCTAGGGACGTCGTCAGTGTTGTGCTCTGGGCAAGGGTCGCCATGATGTCACGTGTTTGTACATCGATGGAGTGTACGGGGTTGTTCGAGTAGACAGCTGCGGAGAACGGCAGTCCGTCCAGGTGGAAGTCCAGGCGCTCACCTGGTCGCGCACCTCCCGAGAGTTGGAAGAAGTAGATGCCCGAGGTACCGGTGAGCACGCTACTCGAGAGCAGGTCGAACGGGTTGACGTTGTTACACACGACACTCTGGTATTGCACTACGTCCTGGGGTCCGTCCAGGTAGTCGAACTGTCTTGCAGCGGTGAAGATGCTTCCTGAAACTGATTTGGCAACGACTATTGAAGCGTCAAATCACTGCTTTACTGCTCACCATATTTGACTAATGTGCAAGAGTGTCGATCATTTCATAATTATTCAATCGCACGATTTTGACGTTCTGTTTCTTTGTGTTGGGATGATACATGTAGCAAATACTTTCTTTCAAAAATTCGGATTCTCAAATATTCTTAACAAAATTGAAAATTAGCCCAAGGGCTAAGATAGGTTACCGGACAATATATAATATGTATTTTGTCCTGTGGCCTTGAAAATAAGGTCACGGTCATAATTAAAGTCAAGAGAGTATTCAGCATATATGATTTCCTATACGTTCCGATCTGCTTACAAAGCTGTAAATGCTGTAATAAGACATATTTTAGTCACTATGTCCTGTGACACTGAATATAAATCAAAAGTCAAATTAAAGGTCATCAGAATATTCAGCACATATCATTTGCTGTATGTCCACAACAGAGTCATATGTTGTAAATTTGATAATAAAGATATTAGCCAAGTTGTCCTATGAGACCTTGAAAATGAGGTCAAAGTCAAATTCAAGGTCACAACAATATTCAGCCTAATTTCCTGTCCACAATTGATTCTCAAGTTGTAAAGTCGATAATAAGCGAGATATTAGTCATTTTGTTCTTTGACCTTGAAACTGAGGTCAAAGGTCAAATCCAGGGTCATCACAATATTCGAACTATGTCATTTCCTATATGTCCACAATTGATCCCTAAGCTGTAAAGTTGATAATGAGCGAGATATTAGCAATTTTGTGCTCTGACCTTGAAAATCAGGTCAAAGGTCAAATTCAAGGTCATCAGAATATTCGGCATATGTCATTTCCTATATGTCCACAATTGATTCCTTAGCTGCAAAGTCAATAATAAGCGACATGTTAGCCATTTTGTGCCTGACCTTGAAAATGAGGTCAAATTCAAGGTCATATTATATTTGGCTAACATCATTTCCTATACGTCCACAATTTAGTACCAAGTTGTGAAGTGGATAATAAGCGAGATATTAGCCGTTTTGTTCTTTGACCTTGAAATGAAGTCAAAGGTCAAGTTCATGAAAATATTCAGCATATATCATTTCCCAAATGTTCGCAATTGATTCCTAAGCTGTAAAGTCAATAATTAGCGAGATTGTTCTCTGACCTTGAAAATGAGGTCAAAGGTAAAATTCAAGGTCGTGAGAATATTCAGCATATATCATTTCCTATATGTCCACAATTGATTCCTAATCTCTAATCTCAATATTAAGTGAGATATTAGCAATAATGTGTCCCATTATAAAGTATAGGAGAATTTAACACGGGAAAGTGCCATTTTGGACCCGTCTAAAAAATCGAAATGGCCGTCACACGCAGACCGTCGATTCAAGGCCAACGAAACTTATACACATCACAGAGGTATATGATGGGAATCTTTTGAAACAAAAATGTTAAAACTGTCTGAACAGTTTTGGAGAAAATGGCCGCCAAAGTCAGAAATTAGCCGTTTTACGTCGAAAATGGCCGCCATTTTGAAAAAAAAATGCAAAAATAAAAAACCTAAAAATTTTCCCCTCTTGAAATATTTTTTAAGTATTTTTGTGCAAAATTTCAGAAAGAACCGATTGTAAAATTTAAAGATAAAAATGTGGACGGACGACGCCGACGCCGACGGACGACGGACGCAACGCCATGCCAATGGGTTATCGGACCATACGTCCGGTAACCTAAAAATGGATTGTTCATCAACCGTGTATCAAGTTCACATCTATTCCTTATACTCTATTACTATTTAATTGTGAAATTCTGATGACACCGATATATGCAATTTCTTCACTAGCAGTGTACTGCGAAAAGATGTCTGATATGGCTGCACTATGATATCGCCATCATGATGCTTCCATGAATGAACAATTATCATGACAATGCAAATGTCCAAAACTGCGTCGTTGGGTGTACTTCAACCTTGATGTAAAGCCTGCTTTAAAATTAGATAACAATCATATTATATATAAATATGAACGGTAATAAGGTGATTTTTGGCTGTCAGAAGGAGATGGATGTAAGTATCAATCTATTACCACCAATACAATTTTGATTTTGATGATGCCAATAAGAAACGTAAAATACAACATTTTGCAATAGAAACAAAGCCCGACCAAATACTTTATCCAAAGACACACTGGCGTCATCAGGGGCAGACAGTGTGTTAAATGTAGTTGTTTCTACTGTACACCTGATGGAATTAGTATACAACTGCCCAACAACCTATGAAAACAATTTAAAAATCCGAAACTAACCCCATGGAATAGATACATGACAAGCACAAAAGTACCCAATCACAAGCCAGAAGGCTACTGAGTTGATGGTATATCACATCGTATCTCAATTAAAAATAACAACAAGCCAGTACTAACTATAAGAGCCGTCACAGCGTGCTTGCTCTGGGGTATCGCACTGCTGGGTGAAGGCGTTGAAGTGCTGGGTGGGTGGACAGGCTCCTGGACTGGGCACACAGGCCACACAGCTGTAGTAGGCGTTACAGTCGGACTCGTGAGGGTACAGGCCATCCTCACAGGCGCCCTGTCCGTCCGTCGGGCAGGTGAACTGTCCACGCACACATAGCGCACCTGTAGTGAGAGGGTAAATAGTGTAGACACTGCCGTGGATTTTGCTCAGATTAATTAGGTAATTATATTGATCATTGTTGACTAATATGGGTACGGGACCATTCGAGTAATATCCTTACAGTTGAAGGACAGAAATCCGTAAATTTTGAATTGATTGAAATATGTGAATTTATAGTTACCTTATTAGTAATTTAATAATTTGGACTAATCAGTAGTACTGATCACGATCACTGTGTCAATATGACATTTGCATAAAATTTCCAGATTGAGTTAGCAATAGACCAAACCTGAGTCTCAGTTACTACAGAGTTTTATACCTAACTACTGATATTCTAATTAAAACATATAATTAAAAGTTTCTTATTCCCTGATTCAACAAGTATCTTGATCCAGACCACTGGCATTACGCCCTTTCATCTACACTCTTGACTTGAGTTCCAGTGCTAAATTCCTTTCTTGTCGCGACATTCCTTCCTGCACGTAACATTCCTGAGAATCTTACAAAAAGGCCAGAATCGGGGGACCAGGGTCAGTCAGAGTTTGGTCATCACCGAAACAACATCATATGTACAGTGTGTAGTGTGACCAGTGACCAGAAACGCGACCAAATAAACACTTGCACAGAAGTTAATCCTGACAAAACATCAAGCTTGGGATATGATCCCAAACTTAGTTAGAAGTCTGTTTCCCTTCGAAGTCGGATCAAGAGTGTCCGACAATACAATGGGCAGTCGTTTATTAATTTGATCGGAAAATAGAAACAAACATAATTGTTCACGAGTATTGTCTTCAACCTGGCTTTGGATAATGTAATCATTTCGTACTTTTTTCTATTTCACTCATGATGATCGTAGCAACGATCGTATAGCTTCAATGAGGCTATATGATCGCTGATCGTACGCTTTTCGAAGTGTATATATTTATACGAATTATATTCATCACGGACTGTTCCATAGCTATGGAATACTGAAGCATGTGAACCCTTTTTCAAGTGGAATACCGTGTATCGTAAAAGTAACAAAATTTACACAGATTAACCCATTTACTTCGCAGCGAGAGGCATAATCAAATCAACTGCTTTTTTATTGACCAAACTTCTCTGACTCCTGGAGACATATCTCACAGCATTTGCAGTCAGACAAAATGGCGTCAAGAACAGACACCTGCCTCGTCATAGTGTTTCTATAAATAAAACTGTGGGTTTTTAAAAATTTCCTAATGAGTATTGTCCTGTATAAATTAAATTCACATAAATGAAATGAAATCGTAGAGCAAAAACGAACGAAAGGTCTTTCAACAGTATCAATGCATTAAATGAGGTTTGATCGTATTCAAATCAATAATGCCAGTTTTACCTATTTGCAGAAGAGCGAATACCACCAACGGCACCATTTTACGAGCCGAATTGAAACCAGTGGCGAGTACCAATGACGTGCTGTCTCGGACAGACTGTCAAAAACAAAAGCCCACCAAAGATTCGATATCTTTGTAAAAATTTGACATCCTCTCCGTTGTTGTTATGTGAAGTCCGCACGATTGTTGCTGGTGACATGGGCAACAATCGGGTCAGCTGACGGTGTCGTGAGGCTGGGAAACACCATGTGATCAATGTCTAGCTGGGTACAGATATATCGAGTAATTTTTAATGGAAATTGCCGAGTACATAGTGCAACTATGTTCCTGATGTGTATGTATACACCCTGTTCCTGTAGTGTATATATACACCCTGTATACACTCTGTTCCTATAGTGTATGTACACACCATGTTCCCGTAGTGTATTTATATACCATAATTCTAAGGTGTATGTATACACTTTGTTCCTGTAGTGTATATGTGCACCCTGTATAAACTGTGTTCCTATAGTGTATGTATACACCCTGTCCATGTAGTGTATGTGTACACCCTGTAATAACTGTGTTCCTATAGTGTATGTATACACCCTGTTCAAGGGGTGCAGGTATACACATTGTTCGTGTAGTGTACATGCAGTCTGTTCCTGTAGTCTATGCATACCCATATTACACTGTTTTCCCACTTTATGGGTGTCAATAACAAATTACAACAAAGTGACATTCGTGGAGGAATCTCAGAGGTTGTGGCTACCACAAATCTTTTGAAGTTTTTAATACAGTCGCTGCTCATTGGCATGGGTTCCTGGTCAATAGGGAGACGACTCAGCAACGTACGACAACGGCACTGAACGGTACGGTGACGAAGAAGAAAAACAGAAATGACAATACCGATGTACACCATCAATAAGGATGCCAGTAGACGTTGTACGTCCTCGCGATTCGTACCACTTCTAGGCCTATTTGACAGAGAATCAAAATATATTTTAGCCGACTAAATTGATTCAAATTCTGTGGAATATACGCCTGCGTATCAATGGTTCATTCGTAGACGTAATCGTCCCAAATAGTTCCCATTCGCCGTAATTCGTAATTTTCTTTTCCAAGGCGATTATTATCATGAAACTCTTGAACCTGTCTCTTGAACCTGTCGTCCTGCCCACATATATTATAGACCATTGACTCCAGAATATGATGTTTCATTCCATGCAAATGAAAATCATCCTGGTATAAGAAACGTCACATTTTGCAAGTTAATATTTATCAACAAGTGAACAGGCTTGCATGGAATCAAAATATATCTCAGTAAACAGTGTATCACATATCAATTTTGGGCAATTGCAGATTTCGATAGCAGTGGCGCGAAAAGTAACTCCACAAAAAAGAGGTGCGATTCAAAATCATCATTGATCGACAGACCATCATTATGGGTCTAAACCCCACATGTCCAAACATTGGGGAAATTCCCACCCTGCAAGCATGCGTACACAACACGTGCATGCACTTGTTTTATCTGATCGTTACATATCTGACGTGGAAGTTGATACACAAACAGAGATTTTTACATGTTTCACATTCGCACGAAAAGCACATTCCTGAGTATTCCACACAATGTGGGTGCCGTCAATAATGAATCAGTACAAACTACTTGTAATGATTACACAAGTCTTGTGAGGCATAGCGAAACATGAATATGAATACCTGGTATGCAATTTGGTCTGATTCACGTCAGACCACGGGGATACGAATCCATTTGCTTTTATGACTAAGTGTCATTTCTGTACATACAGAGAAACTGTTTCCAGTTTCACGTCAAACACGGGTTGATGTGACGGGATCACCAAACATAGGTGACAATATGCACAAGTAAAAACTCTAGTGAGTTAGTTTTGCAGGCAACCAAATCGCAAGCTGATTACTTAGAAAAGTCTATGGATATAATCAGTATATTCACTAGCATTGATTTCACTGCATTGTCAATTTGCATGCTTACCGATTAAGAGAACTTGGGATGAAAACATCAGAAGAATCCCTAAAATCTAAACTCCTCTGGAGTGCATTCTAATGTCTTGTCACTATGTTGTGAAGATTTCTAACTATGTTATGTAAAGGTATACATAAAGGTATACATAACTATAAAGGTATAGTTTCTTCAACTATGCGAGCCATCAAATATCCATTCTTTGCAGAACACCTGCTGAGTTTGACACGGGGATTTCTTTGTGATATCGACGTCTGTCCCAAGACACGCCTCCGGATTAAAGACTTAGGTTCACGTGGATTGATCACTTGATGGATCCAGGTTTAACGGAGCCACATCAAACTATAAAACAACGAAGATGTAGTAGGAAAATCAGCCAATGAGCTCACATACCGATATGTCACGAAAATCCTGGTCAATCCATTCTCATGTCCATATTCCCAAAATATATGTTTGGATTTTTTTCTCTGATGAAATGGTGCATAGTGTTGGATTGAGGGCTTTGGACTCATTTTAATCACTTCGGTCACTTTTTGGTGATGGTAATAGATTGTTTGTTTACGAAGTAATTTAATAAGGAACAGAACTACTCGCAATATTTGCCGGTATAGGTCATTGTTATTTTTATTCTTCACATAATTTAACAGTACTCTGTGACCACGATCACTTTTTCAGACGACGTCTGATCCCAGCGTATAAACTACACTGTCAAATTTTGACTTTTAAGACATTCCATTGAGACAGCCAAGTAAACCTCGATTCGATCACATGCAAATATATACTTCCTATGTGGCATTGTATGGCGAGATGTAACTGTGGTAATATTACACTTGGTATGGCCTGGGTAGACTGAACCTGCTGTATCATGTTACAATTTTGTCTCACTAATTTCCCTAGAGCAATGCCACATATCTGGGTATTACATGGACGTTGGTCTAAATCGTTTAGAGTGATGGTCGATAAATTATACTCCATACATTCATAATTGGAATAGTTTAGAATAGAGCGTGGAATTGCCCAGTGTCACATGGGAATCACACATTCGCTATTTAATGCGATGCTCTATCCATACCACTGCGATGATGTCAGAAATATTCACTGAAGTATAATCTTCCAGTGAATAAAATTTCCATTCCAAAATGGGATTTATTTCATGTTCTTTAAATTTGCATTTGACAGAGCCGCATGTGTTCTTACTGTTCGGGAGTAATATGGCAGTGAAAAACATAATAAAGCACTTTCGATGTGATATATTATGCAATATCACCTGCTTTATGGACAAAAACAACGAGTATATGTCGGATGTATTGTAGATGAGAGGGCATTATACCAAAGTCTGTAATGTGCACGCTGGGAAAGGCGATCGCCAGAATCGGAGGTTGAACAATGGAATTTATAATTGGACGTTGAACGCCTGATTCTGAGGAAATGGCGCAAAAAATGAACACTTTGTGAGGATGCTTGGGGAAAACCCTTAAAAGGCACGTAAAGTCGTCCCTGTCATCGATAAAACAGTGTGCATCAGTTATGCGAATGATCATTGCCCCTCGCTAGAACGAAAACGTATTGGTATTTCGCTCAGCTATCTGACAGATCGTGGCATAGTTCTTGGCACTGGAACCGCATCTAGGCGACAACATGCTCAGGTAGAAAAGACTTCATATCTGACATAACTTCCTAAATGTTTGGCGAAATGATTGAGTAGTCAGCGTGAAAACAAACTAGACTGCAACTCCACGAGGGTTCATAAAAACGGCAACACCGGAATTTCCGGAAAAGCGTGATGAGTGCTATCAGGAACACATCGCTCTCAGGGGTTGGTAACGTATCTGCTTTGGTGACATGGGGTTCATGACACGCGAAATAGTCAGCCATGTGATCTTATTCCTCCTATATACTCCCAAAATCGAGATTCCTTTGATTGTGCATACATAAGGCAGACATTTGTTGAAGAATACGTATATCATGTATATACACTTCATATCGTGATATAGATCCATTGTAAAACTTTTTAGTTTACCGGACCTATGGTCCGATAACCTATTGGCATGGCGTTGCATCCGTCGTCGTCCACATTTTTATCTTTTTGTTTACGGGCGAATATTTCTGAAATTTTGCACAAAAGTGCCTAAAAATATTTCAAGAAGTTAGTTTTCTATTTTCGCCATTGTTTCAAAATAGCGGCAGTTTTGACGAAAAATGGCCAATTTTGGATTTTGATGACCGTTGTCCTAAAATCTGTTCAGTAAGTTTATATCTCATTGATGCATAACACTCCATATATATACCCCGGTGATTTTCCATTGCCCTTGAATCGCTCGAAGTGGGCGATTTTGGCCAAAACTCGGCCCAAACGGGACTTTCCCATGTTAAATTCTCCTTTGTTTTATAATGGGACACATTATACCTATGGGACACATTGTACCTAATATCTCACTTAATATTAAGATTAGTGACTAGGAATCAATTTTGAACATATAGGAATAATATATGCTAAATATGTTGTGACCTTGAATTTGGCCTCTATCCTCAGATTCAAGGTCAGAGCACAAAATGGCTTATATCTCGCTTATTATCGACTTTACAGCTTAGGAATCAATTGTCGACATATAGGAAATGATATATGCCGAATATTATGATGACCTTGAATTTGACCTTTCACCTCATTTTCAAGGTCACAAGACAAAATGGCTTATATCTCGCTTCTTATTGACTTTACAGCTTAGGAACCAATTCAAAACATATAGGAAATGATATGCAGATTATTGTCATGACCTTGAATTTGATCTTTGACCTCATTTTCAAGGTCACAGGTCAAAATGGCTAATATCTCACTTATTATCGATTTTACAGCTTAGGAATCAATTGTGGACATGTAGGAAACGATATACGCTGAATATTCTCGTGACCTGGAATTTGACCACTGACCTAATTTTCAAGGTCAAGCACACAGAATGGCTAATATCTCGCTTATTATCGACTTTACCATGTTTACAGCTTAGGAATCAACTACGAACAGGAAATGATATATGCTGAATATTCTCATGACCTTGAACTTGATATTTGAACTCATTTTTCAAGGTCAGATCACAAATGATTAATATCTCACTTACTATCAACTTTACATTAGGAATCAATTGTGGTCAAACTCCAAATGATATATGCTGAATATTTTCGTGACCTCAACTTGACCAATGACCTTATTTTCCTTTGACCTGATTTTCAAAGTGACAGGACAAAATGGCTAATATCTCGTTTATTGACTTCATAGTTTGGGAATCAATGATGGACAAAAAGGTATACCTCGTTTATTACCGACTTTACAGCTTAGGGATCAATTGTGCACATATAGGGATGGCTAATATCTCGCTTATTGACTTCATAGTGTGGGAATCAATGATGGACATATAGAAAATGTTATACGCCAAAATGATATTCTGATGACCTTGAATCTGACCTTTACCTTCATTTTCAAGGCCACAGGACAAAATCGCTAATAGCTCTCTGATTTTTGAATTTACAGCTTAGCAATCAACTGTGGACATATGCTTATTATTATATATGCAGAATACTCTCTTGACTTTGAATTTACACAGTGACCTGGCGAACATCTAAAATATTAAACATATATTGTCCGGTAACCTATCTTTGACCCTTGGCCTAATTTTTAAAGTTGCAACAAGAACACGCATATTAAAGCGGTATTTGGCTTTCTGGTTGGAAGTAATCAACAGCTGTTCCTAGAGCAGCTGTACTGTGCAAAAGTTCCAATGCGCACACGAACTTTAAATTTGACATTGAAATCGGATTTTAAAAATAGTTTCGCATGGAGTGGTTCCCATGCAGTGATGTAAAACTAACAAAAATAGCTGAAAATATAGAAAAATACACAGCCCCATCACTCGAAACTCGTATATGTATGGTACATTATAGCGATGGAACCCCAATATTCAGTTTGATTCTTTTGTTTTGCAAATAACGACAATCTAGCGAAATTCATGTCTTTGTTTATTTTGGCGCAAATATAAACAATTCGTTCACATCGTGTGTTTTTACGGTATGTTCAAACTTCAATGCAGGGTCATGCGGAGTTATTTTCGGGGTTGTAACGATGCTATATCATCTAAAATATGCTAGCCAATTCATTGATAATGAATTACAGAAACCGATTAACCCACTTATAATATGTCGTGCGCAACTATTGTACGTATACGTGGTTATTTCTGCACACCCAATGACTCACGAGGTGTGTTCAATAAGTATTTAACATCCTGTCATAATTTGCAGGTACAATGCCTAATATGTGTTGCTAAAGCAGCAGCCATGTCCATGAAACTATCAACGAAAAAGTACACCTGCTTTGGCAACTTGAAACTTGCTTTGGCAACAGTCACATTGCACATACATGTGTACGACAGTGTATGTATATGCTCAAATTCCATAATGTAAATAAATAATTTAGGCACGTACATGTAGTTAATAGTCTATTTGTACTATGTATCTATGTAAGTATCAATCTATTACCATCAATACAGTCAGATTTTGATGATGCCAATAACAAACGTAACATACAACATCTTCCAATAGAAACAAACCCGACCAAATAGTTTATCCAAAGACACACTGGCGTCATCAGGGACAGACAGCGTGTTAAATGTAGTTGTTTCTACTGTACATCTGATGGAATTAGTATACAACTGCCCAACAACCTATGAAAATAATTTAGAAATCCGAAACAAACCCCATGGAACAGATATATGACAAGTACATAAGTACCTAATCACTAGCCAGGAGGCTACTGAGTTGATGGTATCCTCGGGGACAGATTTAACGTCCGCCAGCAGTGACACCGACTCAGTGGTTTGAATGTTATATTATCTTACCACGTTGAGTAGTTGAAAATGTAAAGCTGATTTGCGATACAGACAATTCCCATTTCCAAGTCACAATCCATGGACATATCCGTCAATTCTACTATATTCGTATGTCATAGGCTTACCTATGTATGTCGGTGCACATGTAATGAATAGTAACATGTCGAAATGGGCCCCTATATCTCTCAAAATATTGCAGAAAGCAAACCTAAAATGAACTTTTTGTTCAACGGTATACAAACTAGTAAGCACATTGCTCTTTTAGTGCAACCGAATGCTACCTCAATATTATTGGAAATCATGGCGTTGTTATCCTAAATACACATGGAGTTACAGCTGTCAAGTTGACATGTGCTCATAATTCGTGTTTTATCTTATTATATGTACGTATTGATGTCCCTGTTGTAGTAACATGGTAACTGGTAAATTCATTTCTTTTGGAAGAACCTGAGTATTGTGCCATATTTCTCTCGTAATGTCAAATCTGGCTGAAAGTTCGCAATTCGTTGGCATTCCCGCTATTTTGTGTCCCAGTTTACACTAACCTTTCACACTAACCTTGGTTATTGCTGCTCTATGGACGCTCTATGGACACAAACTTTTATTCCATTAATCGTTGGGAAATACTGTATTACCCCAAAATGATAGGAGCTTCTCACAATGGTTACATTGTTTGCGTCGTTTTCTCAGATTTGGGGGTTCAACCTCCGATTCTGGCGATCGCCTCTCCCAGCGTGCTGTGGAGGACATTATTCCGAAGAATGTACATATAAAAAACTTGATACTATCTCAAAATGTCTCTGAAACATACCAACGCATTCAAATGTTCACAATGATGGTTGAAACAGTTCTGATGCTGCCGATTGGGTCTTTGTGATACGGAAGTATAGTGCTCCAGCATGTTATCTCGCTCTTTGGTCCGAGGTAGCAAGGTACTCGAGCGAGTTAATAAGTTGATATACCAGATAGCTAACGCAGTTAAATCGCTCAAGTGGATTGTCATTTCGAGGCAGTTGAGACCGCGATCGAGCGCAATTATTATTGAATCGCATGTTGGCGATTGATTAAATGATAATAATAAATATTCGATAGATCAATACTGGCGTGTATTGTTGGAATTCACAGCTTCACGTTGGGTGACAAATTTTGAGTTTGGTAAGGACCATTCAGTAGGGAAACCTTAATCATAATTAAAAGCCAACAACTCAGGTTACTTCGACCATGATGGGTGTGTCTATAGGCATGTGTGGGGGATGATCTGTGGGGAAAGTGATTTTACATTAGTCAAGTCCTGGTCATGCTCTATTACCTATTGGTTTAACCAGGATGAAAAACTCCACTTACTGGGTGTCGGCCGAGGGTTCGAATCCCAGACCTCTCGCACTGTGAGCTTCGTTGTGTCAACAGGCACCAGTCCTATCCACTGGGCCACACAGTTTGTGTATCCATCTGTGGCAGGTTTCACCAGTTCGGATATGATTTGAACGTGATTCGCTCGATTGATAATTCTTTGACATAGAGTTTTCATTCAACGCAGAGGATCAACCCAGACTGAGAACGAGCACGTTATGATGGCGAACAGAGCTGGTCCTCACATTTGCGAGTATCACCATTCATGACTATCCACTTCACCTTTAGGGAAAGAATTTTTGCATGTGGCACCATTTTGATGATGAGCTACTTACAGTACCCCCAACAAGAAAATGCAGCTAACTGCGGGAGACGACATTAGAGCTCGAGCATATCACCAGAACCACGAAAGCTGAATGTATCTTACATAACGTTACCCCCACCCCCCCCCGCCAAAAAATAATAATGGACCATATCCTCCCCCACATGATTCCAATTCATTCCCGTATATAATGATGAAACACATAGGTCTACTTCAATCATATTCCTATAAACATTTATTTTGAACTCAATGAAACAGATACACCTGATAAAATGATATTCAACCTCAATAAAATATTCTTAAAATATTGGAAACTATGAGGAATATCTGCATCTGATATCATGATATAGCTAACACATGCATACTGGGAGAATTGAAAGACCGGTTTAGAATAAAAAGGTTTCGCAACCCAACATGGAACACCTTGTCATGTGATAGCATACGTCAAATTACGGTAAACGTAGTCGTGGTATCAAACGAATCTCTGTGTTTCCTTCATTACGCTAAAGAAGGCCACAAGCAAGGTTCCATGTACATGCATGCACGAAATGCTGCACAGAAAATTGTGCTTTCCAAAATACGCGTCATTGCGGTAAAATTTGCTTTGCATTCTGGGAACGTGAATTTCCATCTGCTCCGCCATTTTGACGTTTTTTCAGACGAGCTGAGCTTTTTGCGTAATTTTCTCAAACATAACACATCGATTTATGCATTATATATCTGCGGAATATTCAAAGCTTGCCATCAAATCGAGAGATTTTATGTCAAGGACGAAGAAAATCCTCATTCGAAGTAGGTATGCAAACGTTTACGCCCCAAAACGGGCGTAGATAGTTTGGCATGAAACCTCCACAAAAAAGTCAGCACATAGACATGTAGAGGGTTGGGGGCTTCGCCCCCAACGCTCTAATGTCAAAAAACTTGTCTGCTAAAAATGTTCTACTAATTACACTTGTGTACTGTACAGCAGCCACCTGGCTACTACTCTTTTTTTGCACTTCTCAGTTATCTATGAATTTGAGTGCTGATTTAACATTTCGGCCGTGATTGAACAAATTCCGAAACCTAAAAATGAAAAGCTGCTGCAGCCGAGCGGTTGCTGTCCAGTCGATGCCGGGAAATCTGCTGGTCAATGCGTTCGGAGACTGTTCGAGTGCCTGCCTGATTGTGTCCAGGATAGGTCGGAATAAGGTAAGGCATCATGAATCTCCGGTCCTTTTGCCGTCAGTTTGTGAGAAGTATCACAGCTAATCTGCAATGTATCGCTAAACACCTTTTTTTACACCAGACAGACTACAATGCTAGAAAATGTGCAATATTCATCTCGAATCAAGCGGGAGTTTGGATGGTGGAATTTTTGATTATTTGCTGACAATATATGTAGTGCATATATCATAACTATAAATAATGTGTGTGGCTTGTATTTTGATTAACAGCTAATAATTGTGTGTGACAGATTCATTTACACGTGCAGATGATAAATTGCGGTGCCCGTAACAGAAAAAAAAATCCTCAAATGACAAAACCAAAGCTTGGTAATCTCCGTTCCTGCCGTGTCTGTGAGTTTTCATCAGCAGGTGATTCTGCCAGTTAGCCAGCGTCTTCCGTACACAACCAGGAAACTCAAGCGGCTTGTGTCTGTGCAACATTACCTGAAGAATTCCGCACTTGGAAGAAACCAGTGGAGTCTTTTTCTGTAATTAGAGGCCAAGCCATGAGCCAGCGTAAGAAATTCGTGGCAATTAAGGCTCATAAACAAGTCTGTCTCGAAACCCCATGCCATCCCTAAAGTACATAGATGTAGATGGATAAATGCACCATTTTTAATGAATGAGGTCTACGGCACATTGGAGTGAACTCACTGCTAAATTCACTGACATTTCCCTGTACCCTCTTTGGTATATTATGTTATGTGCTGGACATGTAGTTTGAATTCAATATCACTTGTAACAAGTCAATTAAATCGTATTTTGAATTTCAATTATTACATCGTATTGCGATTATCTCAGTTTTTGGGCGACGACTCTACTGCCTGCTTATCAGGTTGAATTTTGGAGAAATTATCAGTTCTACATAATCGACTGCTAGTCAAACGATCTATAACAAATTCCACTTTCACTTTCAACCATACTTACATTGAACCATTCGAGTGATAATGCTAACGTTCTATCGGTCTCAACAGAAGTAGGACACCTGAAGATATACTTTTCATCTCTGAGTGGTTTCTGAAGAACAGTATTGATCAGAAATCAGTATTGCTGGAGGTTGACAATTAAAATATTGATTGACACAAGCCATCAAACTGTGATTTGGTGAGACTGCATTGGGGTGATAGTAGCAATAATATATATATTATTAGTTTTGAACAAATTCTCAAATTTGAAAATCTGTGCCTCTATACAGACAATAGCGTGGATGAGTCATCAAAATAGACGAATAGACTGGATCAGTATAAACCAGGCATCGCACATGTCATGTATAAGCCAAACATGAAATATATCCTATTATTCAGTACAACACCAGGAGGACACCTATGCTTCAAATCCATTTGTTTTATGATAGGGAAAATTATGTTGCAAATAATCTATTTGCGTCACTGTTTTCTCTGTGAGGTCTATCACACAAGTTACGTCCTCACTCAGATTACACGGTAATATACAAGTAGAAGTAGTAATGTAGTGAGTAGTGATGGGTAAGTAGTAATGGGTAATTAAATAAGCATTTCAAAGCTCAATTTCCAACCCGATTTCTTGTTTTTTTGTAAATTTCAAATATCGTTGAAACTGTTTGTATGAAAATATTCGTTGTGCAAGCCTTTTGATCCTATCATCCTATAATTTTTAATGGGATGATTAAAATCAGTCTAATATCAAATAATGGGATTAAAATTAGTCTAGTATCAAATCAGTAAATTACGTGTCATACCATGCAATGAAATCTTGAAAAGATTAAATGTCTCTTTTTTTCCAGAACACCTGCTGACATTTATTTTTTATTGATATCGAAGTTATTGATATCGGGATAAAAGACTCACTTGGTGGGATTGCTCACTTGGTGGGTCCTGGTCGGAGTAGTAAGTAACAATAAGATAACGAAGGTGAAGTGAATGTGCAGCCGGTGTTGCACTCGTGTATGTCACAAATATCTAGGTATACTAATTGTCATGGTGAAAATTCACTTTTTACCACTGATGAAAAACTTGTTGAAAAAGACGATTCAAAACACCTGAGTTGAAAATAAACGGAAATGAAAATTTCAGCCTGATCAAGCTGCGATGCAGTGGCACTGTTGATCAGATCCCTTGGTGACATTGACCGTACATTAAGCGTCCGCTGCAGTGCTGATTGATGCAAATGTTTGTACTATAGCTTCAGAACATTAGACGATTACTGTTAAAAGGTTGCCCGAATTAATTGGTCGCCACCGCCCTTGAAACCTTAGCAATGTAGCCGTGTATATATTCATGTGCTATTAAACACATTAATGTTGAGCAAATCATCAATGTGCTCTTTCACCTTTCATATATACGCTTTTACCTACGGATGTCAGGTTCCCGATTTAATCGTTTATGAGATCACAGCAAACATATTGCGACATGAGTGCCTGATTCATGGTTAATTCCGCGAATGTATCTACCCATCACATATAATAAGTGTCGATGTAAGAAACGCGTCGACTAGGTCCTTGGCATCTCTGTGAACCCTTGCGGTATCATTTCCTGGCTTTGGTGTCAAATCATGTGACCTTCAAGAAAAATTCGGAACGGATGAATGAAGCTGTATCCCTGAAAGCTTTTGGTTTCCACGATTATTGATTTCTAGTTGCATCCTCTATATCAATCTTATTAAAATACAACGATATCATTAGATGTCTCCAGAAAAGCTTACCAGTCACTTCCAGAAGTCATACATGACATATGTGACATCAAAGAGGAAGAGAAATATTGACCCCATGACTTTATCTTATTGAAGAGGTCCCGAAGCACTTATGAATACAAATTATTTTGCGGTTTTATTGTCAATAAGTTTCACTTGAAACTGTGGTAGACTTATTCGTAGATGATGTATTTATCCATGAAGAGATGTACTGGGCTGTAACCAAGGATCCTAGTATATAAGATTATTGCTTTAATGATGGGATAGGAGTTCGAGACAGACTTGTTTATGAGTGGTAATTGTCTGAAACTTTTTATACTGGCTCCTGGCATGGATTCAAATTGCAGAATTTATTTACGTGCAGAATTCTTGTGGTAATATCGCACA
The DNA here is from genome assembly GCA_949152475.1 of Terebella lapidaria. Classification (NCBI taxonomy): domain Eukaryota; kingdom Metazoa; phylum Annelida; class Polychaeta; order Terebellida; family Terebellidae; genus Terebella; species Terebella lapidaria. Next base: position 21,540,515 of record OX424558.1, on the reverse strand, counting down.
AACACATGCAGCTTGAATTTCCTGGTTGTGCAAGGAAGATGTGGCTAACTGGCAAAATCACCTGCTGATGAAAACTGGACAGAGAACAGCGGGAACGGATATTACCAAGGGCTGGTTTTGCCATTTGGTCCTTTTTCTCGTGCTGGCACTGATTAGCCGACGTTGCTCCATTTTGAATGTTCATATTGGGTATGATTGCCATGATCCATTGCTTAAGACCTATAATGAGTTCAGCGCTGGACAGAACGCGGTCATATGACTGACCAAACAAAATTCTACTTCGGCGCTGCAGTTTGGAAGCAGACGTTCACACATATCTTCAGATATAAACAATTCTGATACTTGTGAGCACGGTTTCATTTCAATCCGCCCCATGAGTGCGGATCTGTGAAGTCACACGAGCATATTGGCGAAATTGCGAACTGTGGATAAGCGGGTTGATCATGAAATGTAAGCGTGCATACACGTGTTGTACGAAAACTTACATCTTTAACGGAAATACTTCGTGGTAATTTGTATATCGTCATAATAAAATATGTACCCTTATCAATAAGTAATTCAACATGATCAATAGGATAGTACATACACTATTATACGAAAACTTACATGTTTGATAAAAACACTTCATGGCTTATGTTGAATATCATCAATAAATCCTTGTGGAACTCCCTCCCCAACGATGTGAAAACTGAACGGAAACTAGATGCTTCCGGTCGCCTACGACCGCTTGGGTGTATCCCCCGTAGCCCTGTCATCTCTTTTGCTCCAAATATATCACTGTTAAGTGCGAAAAACTAGAGCAAGGGCTAAAAAAGATTTTCAGAGAAATGTTAAATCTCAAGTCACAACTGTTTGTTTTCCCCCACCAAATTGCTGCACTGATCTTCCGAGGTTATTGAAGGTCGAATTCAAAATCACCAGTGGAATCTCTACATATGAATTTCCATTACGACATGCTTGATAACATAATGAAAATACAGATAGATCAATCTTTTCACCTATTTATATTTCAACTCAGAATATTTTTTACACACTTGGTTCCAAGTTGGAATTCAAAGTAAAAATTGACCAAAACTGCATTTCAAGATGACGAAATTGGAGCCAGATCGAACTTCTCACCATACGTTATATTTCGACTCATAATACATGTATGTGCCAAACATGGTTCCAAGTTGAAATTCAAAGTAAAAATTGACCAAAACTGCATTTCAAGATGACGAAATTGGAGCCGGATCGAAATTGTCGCCATGAGTTATATTTTAACTCATAATATGTGCCCATCTTGGTTTCAAGTTGAAACTCAAACTAAAAGTTGACCAAAACTGCGTTTCAAGATGGCGAAACCTATTTATATTTCAACTCAGAATATTTTTTACACACTTGGTTCCAAGTTGGAATTCAAAGTAAAAATTGACCAAAACTGCATTTCAAGATGACGAAATTGGAGCCAGATCGAACTTCTCACCATACGTTATATTTCGACTCATAATACATGTATGTGCCAAACATGGTTCCAAGTTGAAATTCAAAGTAAAAGTTAACCAAAACTGCATTTCAAAATGATAAAACTGGAACCAGATCGAACTTTTCGTCATAAGTTATATTTTATCTCATAATACCTGCCCAACTTTCAAGTTGAATTTCAAGCTAAAAGTTTACCAAAACTGCATTTCAAGATGAAAAAAATTGGAGCCAGATCGAACTTTTCATCATAAGTTATATGTTTACTCATAATATGTGCCAAACTTGGTTTCAAGTTGAAATTCAAACTAAAAGTTGACCAAAACTGCATTTCAAGATGCCGAAATTGGAGCCAGATATAATTTTTCACCATAAGTTATATTTTGACTCATAATATGTGCCAAACATGCTTTCAAGTTGAAATTCAAAGTAAAAGTTGATCGAAACTGCATTTCAAGATGACGAAATTGGAGCCAGATCGAACTTTTCACCATAAGTTATATTTCGACTCATAATATGTGCCAAACATGCTTTCAAGTTGAAATTCAAAGTAAAAGTTGACCAAAACTGCATTTCAAGATGACGAAATTGGAGCCAGATCGAACTTTTCACCATAAGTTATATTTCGACTCATAATATGTGCCAAACATGCTATCAAGTTGAAATTCAAAGTAAAAGTTGACAAAAACTGCATTTCAAGATGAGGAAATTGGAGCCAGATCGAACTTTTCGCCACAAGTCATATTTTAACTCGTAATATGTGCCAAACATGGTTTCAAGTTGAATTTTAGAGTAAATGTTGACTAAATCTCCATTTCAACATGACGAAATTGTAGCCAGATCGAACTTTTTGCCATGGGTTATATTTTAACTTATAATATGTGCCAATCTTGGCTTTAAGTTCAAATTCAAGCTAAAAGTTGACCAAAACTGCATTTCAAGATGACGAAATTGGAGCCAGATTGAACTTTTTGTCAAAAGTTATATTTTAACTCAATATGTGCCAAACTTGGTTTCAAGTTGAAATTCAAAGTAAAAGTTGACCAAAACTGCATTTCAAGATGACGAAATTGGAGCCAGATCAAACTTTTCACCATAAGTTATATATCACTATTCATAATATGCGCCAAACATGGCTTCAAGTTGAAATTCAAAGTAAAAGTTGACCAAAACTGTATTTCAAGATGACGAAATTGGAGCCGGATCGAAATTGTCGCCATGAGTTATATTTTAACTCATAATATGTGCCCATCTTGGTTTCAAGTTGAAACTCAAACTAAAAGTTGACCAAAACTGCGTTTCAAGATGGCGAAATCGGAGCCGAACTTTTTGCCATGAGTTATATTTTAACTCATAATACCACGGTATGTGCCAAACTTGGTATTAGGTTGAAATTCAATGTAAAAGTTGACCAAAATTTCAAGATGACGAAATTGGAGCCAGATGGAACTTTTCGTCATAAGTTATATTTTAACTCATAATATGTGCCAAACATGCTTTCAAGTTGAAATTCAAAGTAAAACTTGACCAAAACTACATTTCAAGATGACGACATTGGAGCCAGATCGAAGTTTTCCCCACAAGTTATATTTTAACTCATAATTTGTGCCAAACATGATCTCAAGTTGAAATTCAAAGTAAAGTCGATCAATGTTTCCATAAAAAGCTATTGTGGTCACTATTAGACTTAACTAGCAAGAAATAATGTTAACTGATTTGGTCACAGCCATAAAATCTCTACTGGACAGAGCCTTTACCTTGTTGAGCCCAATAATAAACATATTTTGTCTTAACTATTTTCATTGTGGTCAATAATAGACTTAACATGTAAATATAATTCGGTTACACCCAGAAATTTCTACTGGACAAAACCTTAACCTTGTTGAACTTACCTTGTTGAGCCCAATGAAAAATAATTCTTCTCTTAACTATTTTCATTGTGGTCAATAATAGACTTAACTGGGAAAAATAATGTTAACTTATTCGGTTGCACCCAAAAATTTCTACCGGACAAAATCTTAACCTTGTTGAGCTCAATAATAATTGTTTCTCATCTTAACTATTTTTATTGAGGTCAATAATAGACTTAGCTAGCAAAAAAAAATTAACTTATTTGGTTACAGACCTGGACAGAATCTTTAGCTTGTTGAGCCCAATAATAAATATTTCTTGTCTTAACTATTTTTTATTGTGGTCAATAATAGACTAAACTGGTAAAATTAATGTTAACTTATTCAGTACACCCATGAAATCTGTACTGGAAATACTTTCACCTTGTTGAGGTTAATAATAAATATTTCTCATCTTAACTATTGTTATTGTGGTCAATAATAGACTTAACTATTTGTATTGTGATCAATAATAGACTAGTGAAAATAATGTTAACCTTTTCGGTTACACCAATGAAATTTGTGCTGGACAAAACGTTTACCTTGTTGAGGTTAATAATAAATATTTCGTGTCTTAACTATTTTTATTGTGGTCAATAATAGACTTAACTAGTAAAACTAATGTTATTCAGTAATATTGTCCTGTTTTCACTGAAAACATCAGTTCTCCATTCTGAACAAGAAACCAGTGTCATCATGGTCATTACCTTCCATAATACAGGCTATTGGAATAGACGTGGAATCAATACCCAGTATTAAGTATTCCGAGCAAACAAAACAGGGTCCGTTATCCAATCTCATAGTCCGGGGACAGAAAGTCATATCAGGCATACGAAATGAGAGAAAACAAAAATGACAGGGAATCATGTCAAAATGGATATTTAACAATTCTGTTAGGCTGTTAACATATTAATATTTATATGATCATTCTAAAAAACGATCGGTTTCGTGTGACAGCCCTTCTTAACAACACTTCCAAATATTATTGAGATTCGTCAAAAACTGCCATCTGTAGAGCGTTCACAAGCCATGTGTCTCAAACAGGCTGTTTTCAATGCAAAATGTGTCCCCAAACGACCAATTCAGTTGCCACGGCAACCAAAATCGATTGGTGTCGGGATCTTGCCAGTATATATGTGCCTGCAAAAAATAAAGTTGCGGCTGTAGTGCGTTCACAAGAAAATCTCTGCGGACGCAGACGACGAACGCAAATCCATAGTATCCGCCGAACTTTGTTCGGGGGATACAATTAATTTGTGACAAAACTCAAACCTATCTATATTACAGAACACGCCCCCGCTTGGTACTCCACTGGTAAAAAAACTGGTACTCAGTAAATCAGAGTGAACTATATTGGACACGGTGCTATTACAAGAATGTTAAATACCTTGGGTAAACTGTAATGCATACTTTCTATATACTTCTGAGTATGATTTTACACCATTGCACACAGAAATGGCACTGGCAATACAACCTCTAATGCATTAGGATTATGTGAATTTATGTATGCAATATGTCAAAACAGCGTATTGATGCCAAAAGCCATTCTCCTGTGAATATGAGTCGTTAACTTGGAAGATAATTTACCAACATTTTTATCGCGTGTCTACTGCGAAATTGCCAAACAGCAAGTCATTGCAGTGCAGTGCAAACGAAATTTGTAACAGAATATTTTGATGGAGGGCAGTACTGTAGCTTTGTTTTCTCTACCTAGTACATGTATATTCGTGTAACTGGATATTTTATCGACATGGTTGGACTGGGCAGTATTTGATACAGGACTCGTGTCTTGTTACCAACAACACCATTACGAGATGCACTTCGTTTGCTGTCTGCTGGACTTTGACTTCTCTACATGAATGACAGATTCGGTTTTCACAACAACACCATCCTCGTGTTGTTTAATAGTAGCATTGCTAAGTTTGGCCATTTTGAATCGAATGAGTTCCAATGCACTTTATTTGATACAGATACAAATTTTATAAAAACCCATAGGAGAGTTTTGACTACATTTATCAAATATGTCATTAGTGTGCAAAGACCATTTCATGAGTCATAAGGTCAGTATTAACCTTCCTCCTAGTGACATAGATGAATAGTATCTGAAAATAAATCGACAGTTCATATAATGCTATTGATTATATTGGTTCATTTTGAAGTGAATGTTAGATGTCCATCTCCTCGGCTATTATATACATGTTCAGATACCAGCAGGGAACTACAAGTCCTACAAGTACAACTTCGAATCCGGAAGATTCAAGGACACACTGCTTCATCCATCCATCCATCCATCCATCCATTCAATAATATTTCCATGAAGGTCATGTGATTTGACACTAATTCACAAGTGCAAGGACCTAATCGACGCGTTTCTTATATCCGACTCTTACATATATCATCTGTGATGGGTGGATACATTCGCGAAATTAACTGTGAAGCACACACTCGTGTAGCAATATGTCTGCTCCAATCTCAGGAACGATCAGTTCGGAAACCTTACAGTCAATTATGATACTTGCGTATGTATGTGAGGACTACGGGCACATAGATCATTTGCCCAATTAATTCAGTGTTAATATACACACCGGTTATTGCTAAGGTTCCAGGAGAGGTGGCGACCAATCAGCTAATCAGCAATACACCTGCATGTCAAAATCGCGAATCTGGAATGCGCCAGTTCTGCGTTCACTTAAATATACAGGTAACAAAATCATGAATTTGCAAACATCCATTTGGCACCATAATTCACTATGGAGATCTATAGCCATCAAGGATCACCAACCGAGACTTGGCTCTTGATTAACTATGATCGAATGTCTGATAATTGACCTCACGACTGTGAAGCGTACACCTCGGACAAATATTGCCGAACAATAGTAATCCCATCACACAAACAACTCGAAGCATACATGTACACCGTCGTAAGGTCAATTGTCATTTCCAAACGTCATTTTCTGACTTATTTCTAAAAAAAAAGGCCACACCACCCAAAACATACCCAACGGCAGGATTATTTTTCACTGCGAACAACTAGTAATGCTAATAATACTCACTGGTGAATTGCGCTCGGGTGTACTAAATTCACTTATTGTATCCCTCTCGCAGAAAGTCATATATGCGTATATTATTATATGATCACACAACAAAACGTACATACCAACAGCAGCTTGTTTGTAACGCTGAAGATACGATGCGTTGTTTGCTGAGGCATGTAATAGTGATATCTATGATCATGTCTCGGTTCATTCTCCATGGGTATACATTACTCTATTAAGGAAGTATCGGAAATAAGGGATGTGTAGTCTTCCTGATTTTGTTACCATTATGTTTACATTATAAATGAATGGGAGAGCGGCTCACTACAGTATTCATTTCTAACCAAGTTTGGAGTCAGGATAATGAAATAAAGGTATTATAAACACATGTCTCGACTGTTTGCTGAATATATATGCCGTGCATAGATAATAACTAAAATTAATGTATGTGGCTTTGATTTACATCTAATAACTGTGTGTGACAGGTTCATTTACACGTGCAGATGATGAATTGCAGTACAAAAATCATCAAATGACAGAACCAGCCCTTGATAATCTCCGTTCCTACTGTCCTCTGTGGAGTTTTCATCAGCAGGTGATTCTGCCAGTTAGCCAACGTCTTCCTTGCACAACCAGGAAACTCAAGCTGTTTGTGTTTGGGCAACATTACCGGAAGAATTCCGCACGTGAAGTAACCAGTGGGGCCTTTTACTGCAATTAGGGACCAAACCAGGAGCAAGCGTATGGAATTCGAGGCAATTAAGGCTCATAAACAAGTCTGTCTCAAAATCCCTACCGCAGTATTCCATCGTTAGAGTCCGTATATCTGTATGGATGAACACGTCGTTTCTTACGCTCTACGAAACATTCCAGTGAAATTTGCCCACAATTAAACGGCAAAATCGGGCTCGGGAGATCTTATAATTTCCATGTCCCCTCTGTTTGGATGTATGTTCTTATGTGTGGACACGTAGTTTCAGTTTATTATTACTATTACAAGTCAAATAAAATTTTTATTTTGTATTTCGGTTATCATATCGTATCACAATTATCTCAGTTTCCAAGCGATGTTCGAACTTCACTGGTTGGTAATCAAAGTATATTTTCGAGGTAATCAAGGTATATTTTCGAGGGAATAACAAGTTCCACTTTCACTTCCACTCAACCAAACGTACATGTTTATCCGTCTCTATATCCACCGCTGTTACATTGAACCATTCAAGTGATAATGCTGATTATTAACTTTCTATTGGTGTTCACAGAGGTAGCACACCTAAAGACAGACATTTCATCTCTGAGTGGTTTCTGGAGATCGGTATTGATCAGAAATCAGTATTGCTGAAGGTCGACGATTAAAGTATTGATTGACATACAAGATGGGAGACTATGATTTTGGCAAGACTGTATACTCACAGAGTTGGGGTGACACTAACAAAGTTATACACTACATGCATTTGAACAAATTGCTCAAAGTGGAAAATCTGTGCCTCAATAGACAACCGTGTGATTAAGTCATTACCGGATCAGTATAAACCAAGCATCTCACATGTCGTGTAAAAGCCAAACATTCAGTACTATTTATATCAAATGATTCAGCACAATACGAGAGGGACACCGTTTGCAGTGCTGATTGATGAAAATGTTTGTGCTATGGCTTCAGAATATCCGACGATAACTGTTGCTCGCCAACGTTCTTGAAACCTCGACAAACATATTGCTACATGAGTGCCTGATTCGCTGTTAATTTCCCGAATGCATCTTTCCACCACATATAATTATACGCGTCACTTAGGTCCTTGGCACGTCTGTGAAACCTTACCCTGGTGCCGTTTCCTGGCTTTGATGTCAAATCTCGTGACCTTCATCAGAAAATTTGGAATGGATGTATGAAGCTGTATCCCTCAAATCTTTTGGTTTCCACGTTTATTGATTGGTAGTTGCATACTGTTTATCAGACCATATAATGAAGGAGACGGAAATCCAAGAGTCATCTCAAAATATGATATCAGTAAATGTCCTGAAACTGCCCATTCACTTTTAGAATAGTCATATATGACATTTATCTATATAACTTTACCTCATTGAAGAGGTCCTGAAGCACTAATGAATACAAATTTTTCGGTTTTATTGTCAATAAATTTCACTTGGATTTGCCGTGGACTTATTGATAGGAGATGATGTATATATCTATGTACGTCGATACGCAGGCTATAACCAAGGATTCTTGTATATAAGATTTTTGCTTTAGCAATGATATAGGAGTTTGAGACAGACTTGTTTACGAGCGGTAATTGCCTGAAATTTTCTATGCTGGCTCATGGCTGTTCTCTAATTGCAGAAAAAGCTCCACTGATTTATTCCCGTGCGGAATTCTTGCGATAATATTGCATGAACACAAGCAGCTTGAATTTCTTGGTTGCGCAAGGAAGATGTTGGATAACTGGCAGAATCACCTGCTGATGAGAACTGGACAGAGAACAGCGGGAACGGATATTACCAAGGGCTAGTTTTGTCAGTTGATGAATTGTTTTCTCGTGCTTGCACTGCAAAGATAATCCGCAGTTTTGAAACAGTTTTGATTTGCACACCAACACCATCCCTATGTTGTTTAGGTTTAGCATCGCTAAGTTTAACCATTTTGAATCAAATATGTGCCAATGCAACCTCAGCAAAACTGCAATTCCAAGCACTTGGATTTTTTACACATGGCACGCATAGTTACCAACTCATATGAGAGTTTTGAATGAAATTACCAAACATGTCATTAGTGTTCAAGGACAATTTCCATAACATGATTCATAAATCAATATTTTTTTCCTCGTTAATGTCATAGACGAATAATCTCATCGACTATTATATATGTTCAGATACCAGTAAGAAACTACACCTCAACAAACTTCAAAACTGGAGGATTCAAAGACTCACTGCTTTTCCATTCATCCAATAATATTTTCATGAAGGTCATATGATTTGACATCAATGAACAGGTGCAAGGCCCAAATCGATGCATTTCTTATATTCGGCACGCGTTTCTCATACATCATCTCTGATGGGTAGATACATTCATGAAATTAACTGTGATTCAGGCACTGGTGTAGCAATATGTCTGCTCCAATCCCAGAAGTGATCAGGTCGGGAACCTGACAGCCTATTATAATATATACGTATGTATGTGAAGACTAAGATACTGAAGCGTATTGGTGACACGGAACAAAATTGGTAATTTGCCTCGGTGAAATACCACTTCGCCACAATGAAATACCAATTCACCACACCGAATTAGTAGTCCGCCAGTGCGAATTAGCAGACTTCTAACTTAATAAACTATAGCTCATTAGGTGAAGGCGATTGTAATTCGCCTTCATGATGGCAAATTGGTATGTTTGTGTCATGTTGCCAATTGGCCGTGGCGAATTTCGCTATGGTGTATTGGTATTTTGCCGAGACGAGTAGATATTTCCCGAGGTGAATTACTTTTTTTATGTCGTCACCAATGCGCTTCCGCAATAAGAGCACGTTGATGCTTTGCTCGAATAATGACGTGTGAAATGGCACATGAATATATACACTGGTTCATTGCTAGGGTTTCAAAAGATGTGGCGACCAATTGATTTTGGCAACCTTTCAAGGGTAATCGTGCGATGTTCTGAAGATATGGTACAACCAATTTCATCAAACGGCACCACGGCGGAAGCTTAATGAAAGGTCAATGCTATTGCAGGTCTGATTAAAAATTCCCACAATACAATATCCCAGCTAGATCTATATTATAGATCAGACTGGCATTTCCATTCCTGTTTATTATAGGTCCAAGTACTTTCAATGGCCTTTCGCCAACGGGGTTTTCGCAGTAGACAATATTACCTGGTTTTTCCAGTATGTGACCTGATATTTGCCCGAGGTTCCGAGTATTAGCCCGAGGCTGAAGGCCGAGGGCAAATGCCGGGATCAAGTGCAAAATCGGGACACATGCTGGAAAAAAAAACAGGTGATGTTGTGTTTATTATATACCGTGAAAAGAAAAACGTAAACGACAACAAGACACGTGCATGTGTTGTTATGACAACATCATTCTATGCGCATGAGCAATCGTTAACAGTGGGCAGGATACCGGCCAGTATTTGCCCTGATATTTGCCCGCTGAGCGTTGTTAACGTACAGGGCACATACAGTGTTATACGGACAAATAACATCGCAGGTATATAATGTTATTTATAACATTATATATTAATGTTATAACACCTGATTTCACCTCCTAATGGCCATTTACGGGGGTTCATGAGTTTCCCTGTCATTTTTGTTTTCTCTCACTTCGTGTGCCTGATATGACTTTCTGTCCCCGGACTATGAGATTGGATGGCGGACCCTGTTTTGTTTGCTCGGAATACTTAATACTGGGTATTGATTCCACGTCTATGAAACAGTGTATTGACAACCGTGAATAAAGCGACACATAATTCAGTACATTTTCGGACTGTTGGCGTTGGAACTACCTACTGACTGCACACTGAATTCTATAAAAAAATAAAATATTTTTACTCTCCATTTTTAATGCATCCTTGCATAAACAGTTCATGTGAAAGACAGTGTAATGTATTTTTTTATACTAAATATTCACGTGAAATAAAAAATAATATACATTTCAACAGATAATTTTTTTGTTGCAGGATATATTTCCTTAACGTTGAATAAGGCGCGTCGTCGCCACAATGTTCCCGGCCACGGAAAAGTATCACATCTATTTGTTAGTTGGTAAGAAATAGCAAAGCTTTGATCTTTGATGTAGGTCAACACGTAGGCATGAGTAATTTTTATTCGATGATCAGAATAAGGAAGTGGTTTCACCCAAAAAATCGCATTTGGTCATTGATAAAGCGGATTGCCACCTTTCCATCCCCAGAACAACTGGAATACACATATTTTTGTTGCAAGGGACTACATTTTGGCCTAAAGACAAAACGTATGTCAAACTTCATCACATTTGCAGAAACAAATCAAAGTATGAGATGTGATGCATCGATCATTCTTCGCCGATGGAATTAAACATTGATGTAACAACTGAATAAGTCCATAATTCATACTGACTTCTGGACGGTTTTTTGATATTTCAAGCGCATTAAAACATGAATTCACAGTAAGTTTGTGAATTGTATATAACATCTGAAGACGATTGATTAGAAAAACCTTTTATCTGTAATAAGGATGCATCCTGTGTGAATAATGTAAATGTCGTTATATCACACCTGTCAATGTGTTGCTCAAGATGGATTGAAATTGGAGGCGTAACGGACATGATTCCTTCAATCTTGAATTGAACGAGAAAAACTCACTCTTATTGTCACTGGTATAAATAACAACCGAACCACAAATATCCTCATAAAAATGCTGGATTTATAATTCGGGACCTTGACACTTGCAAAGATCAATTTCTGTGTATTGTACTTGTTCGACAATATCTCACAAAACGGACATACAACTCAATATGTGTACAATATTTGCACGGGGATGATAACAAACATGAATATTTTCGTATTGGCCCAGATGGTACATGATCTCATTTCTTCCGAGGACAGATTTTTGCTTGTCTGCGACATAGATCATGGTAAGACATGTAAAAATACCCCCCAATGGTAGTTAGTCTCAAATCTGTGGTCACATTTCTTCTGGAGGATACGTATATTTGGGAGATCACACAATTTGTAGTTGAATGTAGGTGAAATAATGAACGACTGATCAGTTCCTAATCGTAGACATAATTTCTGGATGTTTAAGAAAAGTTGAATACCATTTCAGAATTCATTTTTTCCTTATATGTATTGTGCGAAGCATTCTCTCCTCTCCAATAGCATTCATAGAACAGTTCTCGTTTCATATATACAAAAATTTTGAAGTTTCGGCCTGTATGTTCGGTTGTGTTCGGTGTGTTAATATTCATTGCTGCCCGATACCTTTTTGAAATATGTCGGACGCTAAACAAAGTCACAAAACGGCGTAACCGCGAAGAGGATTTAACACCTCAGATTTTTCTTACAAAAGCTATGTATATAAAAGATCGTATTAGACGTATCGTGAATGAATACCTAACGGGCAAATAATATAAATGAACCGACATAGTCGACTAACTTGCCGGAAGTGCTGCCAGTGATCTTGACCTTCTACTGGGTAACCTAGATTTTTTACAATCTTCATGTACCTGGCCATTCTGAATGTGAGAGTGAATATCCATCATTTTTCAGTGATAAAAACGTTAGTTACGTCAAAACAAATAGAAGAATCAAACTGAGAATTGAAAATTTTCCTCATTAGATATGTATAAATCTCCCTATAATACCAAATCCAGAAAAAACAAATCCATAATACCAAATGTCCAAATGGGATTTTGATGACCTTGACCTTGGCCTTTGACCTATGTAGTTCAATTCGTAGAGGTCAATGTTATCAATGGGTATATCAAGTTTCAAGATATTCCATACAGTATTGACGCTGTTATGGCCTTTTGGAATTTCGGAAATTTAACCTGTATGATGCAGTCAGAGTTTGATGATGCCAAAAACAAACGTAAAATACAACAGTTTGCAATGAAAATTGTAGCTCGATCAAATAGTTCATCCGAAGACACACTGAAATATTCCACTCATATTCATGAAACACTTTTTTGTTATCTCCATAAAGGCACGAAGTAGTAGATTCTTTGTGCTTTCTGCTTCAGGCTTGATTTTGATTTAATATCGCGAAACTCATGTGGAATAATAATACCCAGCCATACACCGAGGTTGAAGGCTAGAAACGGTTCAATTTTCGTGAAAATCGGTCAAGTGAAGAGGTCACAAAAAATCTCAAAAAATTCCTCACGCTGCCGCCACAGCAGCCACACCAATGCGCAGCCATGAGACATACCTGCATTTATTCTGAGGGCTGTCTCTTGTACGCTATATGCTTCACACTCAACAACTTTCAAGTGACGGTTTGGCTCAGTCAGTAAAGGCGTTAGGTGTTGGTGCGCGGGGTCAGGAGTTCGATTCCTATTGCCACTTTTTTTTTTTAAATTCCAACTAAATTACTTTTTCTGAGTGTTTTTTTTGTATTAATTCTGATATGTTTTCCACTGTCACCCTTTTATCTATTCTATTGTTCTGATAATTACAGTCTAATACCTTTAAATTGAAGTGCACTGTGGATGTTTGAGAGTTTGCTGAAAAGTTGAAATATTGGTATGACAGGCCTTACGTTTATGACGTCATAGCGGAAAATCTATCATGGCGGAAAAGTATCAGACAGTACCCTTCTAAAGCAGAATTCAACGAGCTTTCCAATGGTGCAATTCGCTTTTCTGTACGACAAATACTTTCCGATATATAGCCCCATTTCGAAAAATGACGTTTCACGTCGTGACGTCATTGACGTTTCACCTAGCGTGTTGAGACTCGGTATATGGCTGGGAAGTATCATTCCACATGAGTTCTGATAATTACAGCCTAATATCTTTAAATTTGAGTGCACTGTGGATGTCTGAAAGTTTGCTGAAAGGTCGAAATATCGGTATGACAGGCCATACGTTTATGACGTCATAACGGAAAATCTATCAGGGCGGAAACGTATCGGACAGTACCCTCCTAAACGAGAATTCAACGAGCTTTCGAGTGGTACAATCCGCTTCTCTGTGCGATAAATACTTTCAGATATATAGCCCCATTTTTAAAATTGACGTTTTACGTCATGACGTCATTGACGTTGAACGTAGCGCGTTGAAACTTGGTATATGCCTGTATATTAATATTTCACATAGGTTCTCATAATTACAGTTCCAAACCTTCAAATTTGAGTGCACTGTGGATGTTTGAAATTTTGCTGAAAAGTCGAAAAATTTGTATGACAGGCCTTACGTTTATGACGTCATAGCGGAAAATCTATCATGGCGGAAAAGTATCGGATAGTACCCTTCTGAACCAGAATTCAACGAATTTTCCAATGGTGCAATTTGCTTCTCCGTACGACAGATACTTTTTGATATATAGCCCCATTTCGAAAATTGACGTTTTACGTCATGACGTCATTGACGTTACACGTAGCGTGTTAAAACTTGGTATATGGCTGTGTATCATTATTCCACATAGGTTCTGATAATTACAGCCTAATAACTTTAAAATTGAGTGCACTGTGGATGTTTGAAAGTTTGCTGAAAAGTCGAAAAATTGGTATGACAGGCCTTACGTTTATGACGTCATAGCGGAAAATCTATCATGGCGGAAAAGTATCGGACAGTACCCTTCTGAACCAGAATTCAACGAGCTTTCCAATGGTGCAATTCGCTTCTCTGTACGACAAATACTATCCGATATATAGCCCCATTTTGAAAAATGACGTTTCACGTCGTGACGTCATTGACGTTCAAACAATCCGAGTAAAACTTCGCAGTTTGATGGAGGATACTATTATATATCCCTGTGCTGAATTTCAGAAGTATCGGTTTAAATGTGGCTGCTGTGTGAATTTTTTAAAATTCGCCAATGATGAGAGATAGGGATTTTTTTAGTTTTCAAGAATTTTTGGTGACGTCATCAGTGAACCGATTTTTTCCAAAAACGTGCGGTCCCGTCCCAGAGCGGATACCTATCTATCAAAAAAAATTCGGAATGCTAGCTCGAAAACTGTGGACGCTAGAGCGCGCACAACAAACGGACAAACAGACAACGCCATAAACAAACGAGAGCCCCTAGGGCACCCACTTGCCGGAATGCATACTCATGTGCTTCTGTACGAATAATACTTTCCGATATATAGCCCCATTTTGATAATTGACGTTATACGTAATGACGTCATTGACGTTGCATATAGCGTGTTGAAACTCGGTATATCACTGGGTATTGATATTCCATATACGTTCTCACAATTAAAGTTCAATACCTTCAAATTTGGGTACACTGTGGATGTTTGAAAGTTTGCTGAAAAGTCGAAAATTGTTATGACAGGCCTTACGTTTATGACGTCATAGCGGAAGATCTATCATAGTGAAAAAGCATCGGACAGTACTTTACTAAACCAGAATTCAACGAGCTTTCTAATGGTGCAATCCGTTTTTCTTTACGACAAATACTTTATGACATATAGCCCCATTTTCAAAATTGACGTTTGACGTCATGACGTCATCATCGTTGCACGTAATGTCTTGAAACTAAATACATGACTGGGTAATAATATTCCGAATAAGTCCTCAAGACTACAGTCCAATAACTTCAAATTTGAGAACACTGTGGATGTTTGAATGTTTGCTGAAAAGTCGAAAATTTGGTATGACAGGCCTTACGTTTATGACGTCATAGCGGAAAATCTATCATGGCGGAAAAGTATCGGACAGTACCCTCCTAAACCGGAATTCAACGAGCTTTCCAATGGTGCAATCCGCTTTTCTGTACGACAAATATCTATTGATATATAGCTCCATTGTTAAAATTGACGTTTTACGTCATGACGTCATTGACGTTGCACGTAGCGTGTTGAAACTCGGTGTATGGCTGGGTAATAAAGTTCCACATACGTTCTCATAATTACAGTCTATTACCTTCAAAATTGAGTGCACTGTGGTTGTTTGAAAGTTTGCTGAAAAGCCGAAAAACTTGTATGACAGGCCTTACGTTTATGACGTCATAGCGGAAAATCTATCATGGCGGAAAAGTATCGGACAGTACCCTCCTAAATTAGAATTCAACGAGCTTTCGAGTGGTGCAATCCGCTTCTCTGTGCGACAAATACTTTCAGAAATATAGCCCCATTTTTAAAATTGACGTTTTACGTCATGACGTCATTTACGTTGAACGTAACGCGTTGAAACTTGGTATGTGGCTGTATATTAATATTTCACATAGGTTCTCATAATTACAGCTCAAAACTTTAAAATTTGAGTGCACTGTGGATGTTTGAATATTTGCTGGAAAGTCGAAAATTTTGTATGACAGGCCTTACGTTTATGACGTCATAGCGGAAAATTTATCAGGGCGGCAAAGTATCGGATAGTACCCTCTTGAACCAGAATTCAACGAGCTTTCCAGTGGTGCAATCCGCTTCTCTGTACGACGAATAGTTTCCGATATATAGCCCCATTTTTGAAAATTGACGTTTTACGTCGTGACGTCATTGACGTTCAATTGATTCGAGTGAAACTTCGCAGGTTGATGGATAATATAAACATATATCAGTGTACTAAATTTCAGAAATATAGTTACAAATTTGACTGCTGTGTGAATTTTTGAAAATTCGCCAATGATGAGAGATAGGGATTTTTCGAGTTTTTAAGAATTTTTGGTGACGTCATCAATTTACCGATTTTTTTCAAAAACGTGCGGTCCCGTCCTTGGCCGAATACCTATCCATCAAAAAAGTTTCGGGATGTTAGCATTAAAACTGTGGCCACTAGAGAGGTAACAAACAAACTTACAAACAAACAGACATCCGCGAGTGACCAACATACTTGGCGAAAATCGAAGATTTCGCCAAGTAACAAACTGACACACAAACGAGAGCCCCTAGGGCACCCACTTGCCGGAATGCATACTCATGTGCTTCTGTACGAATAATACTTTCCGATATATAGCCCCATTTTGATAATTGACGTTATACGTAATGACGTCATTGACGTTGCATATAGCGTGTTGAAACTCGGTATATGGCTGGGTATTGATATTCCATATACGTTCTCACAATTAAAGTTCAATACCTCCAAATTTGGGTACACTGTGGATGTTTGAAAGTTTGCTGAAAAGTCGAAAATTGGTATGACAAGTCTTACGCTTATGACGTCATAGCGGAAGATCTATCATAGCGAAAAAGCATCGGACAGTACTCTACTAAACCAGAATTCAACGAGCTTTCTAATGGTGCAATCCGTTTTTCTTTACGACAAATACTTTACGACATATAGCCCCATTTTCAAAATTGACGTTTGACGTCATGACGTCATCATCGTTGCACGTAACGTCTTGAAACTAAATACATGACTGGGTAATAATATTCCGAATAAGTCCTCAAGATTACAGTCCAATAACTTCAAATTTGAGAACACTGTGGATGTTTGAAAGTTTGCTGAAAAGTCGAAAATTTGGTATGACAGGCCTTACGTTTATGACGTCATAGCGGAAAATCTATCATGGCGGAAAAGCATCGGACAGCACCCTTCTAAACCAGAATTCAACGAGCTTTCCAATAGTGCAATTCGCTTCTCTGTACGACAAATACTTTTCGATATATAGTCCCATTTTGAAAATTGACGTTTTACGTCATGACGTCATCGACGTTACACGTAGCGTGTTGAAACTTGGCACATAGCTGGGTATTATTATTTCACATATGTTCTGTTAATTACAGTCTAATACCTTCGAATTTGAGTGCACTGTGGATGTTTGAAAGTTTGCTGAAAAGTCGAAAATTTGGTATGACAGGCGTTACGTTTATGACGTCATAGCGGAAAATCTATCATGGCGGAAAAGTATCGGACAGTACTCTCCTAAACCAGAATTCAACGAGCTTTCCAATGGTGCAATCCGCTTCTCTGTACGACGAATACTTTCCGATATATAGCCCCATTTTTAAAATTCACTTTTCACGTTGTGACGTCATTGACGTTTGACCGATCCAAATTAAACTTCGCAGTATGATGGATAATGTTACCATATATCGGTATGCTAAATTTCAGAGGTATCGGTCCAAATATGACTGCTGTGTGAATTTTTGAAAATTCGCCAATGATGAGAGATAAGGATTTTTTGAGTTTTCAAGAATTTTTGGTGACGTCATCAATGAATCGATTTTTTCCAAAAACGTGCGGTCTCGTCCTAAGGCAAATACCTATCTATCAAAAAAATTTCGGGAAGCTAGCTCAAAAACTGTGGACGCTAGAGCGCGCACAACCAAACACACAAACATCCAAACACATAAACAAACCAACTGACCAACATACTTGCCGAAATCGAAGATTCCGGCAAGTAACAAACGAACTGACCAACATACTTGCCGAAATCGAAGATTCCGGCAAGTAACAAACCGACCAACATACTTGCCGAAATCTTTAGATTCCGGCAAGTAATGAACCGACATAGTCGACTAACTTGCCGGAATAGCTGGCAATGACCTTGAACTTTTACCAAAGACTTTGAATTTTTTGCAAAGTTGATGCATCTGGTTATTTTAAATATGAGTAATGGCATTTTTCTAGATTTTGTATAGTTGATGGAAAACATTGAAAAAAGTATTATATTTCTTTCCTAGCATAACGACACACTAAAGCAAAAATGGCCTAAGTCAAAAAAGGCGATTTTTCAGGAGAAACAAAAAACTGTCTTTGCATGTAGTTTTTAATCCCACCAGCAAAAACTTTCGCTATCATCTTTCTTGGCATGACCTCTAAGCACGCATCTGATCCTATAATCATTATCTTCAAATATTCAGGAACAAAGTGACTTAGGCCACATTCTGACTAAATCGACTGACTTATGCCATTTTGTCTTTCGTGACTTAGGCCATTTTGTGCAACGGCGTGTTACTTAGGACCTATGCGTTTTGCTGTTTGCAAGTGAATAATTGGTGCAATATGAATTGAAAGTCCACAAACTGAGAACGAATTATCTGGTAACAGGTTTATTGAACATCAAAGAATATCAACAATTGTTATTTTTAGGTTACCAAACCTATGGTCCGATAACTTATTGCCGTCGTGTTGCGTCCGTCGTCCGTCTAGCCGTTCGTCTGTCCGTCCGTTCACAATTTTTATCTCTAAAGTGTATGGTCCCATCTTTCTGAAAATTTAAAAATAATTCAAGAAGGAGGCATTTTTTCAATAACTTTCTGTTGTTTATTCTTTCTCAAATGGCTGGCGTTTTCGTCCAAAAAACGCTCAATTTTGAACTTTGGCGGCCATTTTCCTAAAAACTGTTCAACCAGTTAATGATTTTTGCTTTATGTACCTTTGTGACGTGTATAAGTTTTGTTGTCCTTGAATTACTGGTCTCCGTGTGGCTTATCAGTATCTTATTACTATCCATTTTGGGCCATTTCCAGGGGGAAAAATATTTTTCACCCTTTAAAACATTTTTGAAAATTTTCGGTATTTTTTTCCTTCACAATGGGAGCTGCTACCACTTTGCTCATAGAACGCTTGAAGAGAGAATAGATATTGACACTTTCAAATAGGAAGTCATGTATAGCGTTTTGTGAGGTGACCTTGAGTTTGACCTTTGATGACCTTGAAAGGTAAAAACACCCATTTTGGGGTCCAAAAATGCCCAAATTTGATCTGCAATTCGTCCTCCGATGATCTTGAAAGGTCAAAACACTCATTTTGGGGTCCAAATATGCCCAAGTTTGCCTCTTTAGATGAAATTCTTGTAGTTGAAGCTTAAGTTTGCATTATGAGCATATAGGAAGTCGTAAAGGGAACAACTAATGATGACTTCGAGCTTGATTTTGGATGACCTTGAGTGCTAAATGTCTGACGTGAAATGTGTAAATTGGCATCTGAGGCTTGAACACTTGCACATACAGGTTAGGATAGTGTGTAAGCTTATAAGGAGCCATGTATGGATAGCACATCTTTTGGCGACCTTGAACTCGAGCCTAAATGACCTTGAAGGCCAAACTCAAAATTATGCCTGACCTGACAGGTGTAAACTGGCATCTACAGACAAAATACTTGTTGATCGAGCTTATATGTTTGTATTATGAACATATATAACATCATATGCATCATACCTAATGGTGACATTGATGTTCACACAGATGACCTTGGTTGGTCAAGGTCGTATGTCACCTGCAATGTTTAAAACTAAAGTCGTCCGGTAAATCTAACCCTTAGGTTATTTTCGACTCATTTATTTAAGGAATACGACAAAATCTCATTGTCAAATACACAATCGTGGAACACTTCTAATTATATATCATGTATATATCATGTACATCATGATATAGTGCATTGATACTTATGTATAATAAATCATATAGTCAGTCATTTCAACTGTTGCCTGAACCAGTTGCCACTCGTCATGTCATGTCATGAATGTGTGTTTGTCACATTTCTGTATATTGCACTTCATTATATGACACTAATCTTATATGGGTGTTTCACAACATGGTGACACTTATACCGTGGTGTTACATGAAAAAACAACAACGGCACCGTGTCTTGTAAAAGCGCCCAATCCCGGCGGCTCTAAGCACTGTACATAGTCAAACGAAACTCACTTCACATGTACAATTTGAAAGATAAACTCATGTAAATTCAGATGCAGGCCTACACAACCTTTTGCTTTTGGACTTCTTCAATGACGTTTGCAGGAGCATCTGGCCCCGAGTCATTGGAATACTTTTCGAGGCCAGTATTTTGCTGCCTCTGCAGACCAAACGTGAAAGTATTGGATGTGTCCACAGTGGCTTCTATCTGCCAGAATTTTGAGTTTTGCTCCCGAACAGAAGCTTTAAGACGAGATTATAAAATGCAGCACTTTCCAACTTGTCTGAAATATTTCGGACAGATCGGAAATGGTTTTAGACGCATCGAAAATATTATTAGGGAAGCTTATTAGGGACATTCAAATTTTTCTTTTAATTTGATGTTCCATATATTCAATTTCCAGTTTCAAGAGTGAGTAAATAATTTTTCAGAAGAAAAGCTATATCCTAAATAAAAAAAGTTAGTGCCACTCATAAGCCACTTTGAGGCCCGGTCAGACAGCCGAAAACGCATGAATCACGTGAAAATTTGGTTAAGATTTGGTTGTGCGTGACTGTTAGTGGAGAATTTGACCATTTTTGCTGATTTACGTGATGAAAAATCACCGATGAACTGCGCAAGAACTATGGAAATGTCACGTACAAATCACTAATAAAGCATGCACTTCAGCGCAATAAAGAATTTTTTAAGTGATTGTTGGTGATTTTGAGTGAAATATACGTGTTATAGTGCAGAACATGCGTGATATGTCTGTTATTCTTCAGTGAAAATTTTCGCGAACAATCACTAATATTCCACGCATATTTCGTGCATTGTCCACGTAAGAACTACGCAACCTACGCGAAAAATAACATAAAAACAGCTTGAAACTGCGAAAAGTCTTACGCGAACCGATTTTTGAGCTGCTCAAAACCCAGAATCGCGTGAAACGATGATCGGGCGTACATCCACATACAACCACTGACGTTCTACGTCAGAAAAAATGATGAAATACGCAAATGACAGATGTATCGCGTAAGACTAAAATAAAACGAACTTCATACGTAATTCATGCGTTTTAATTGGGCAGTGTGACCAGGCCTTATGATGTGTAACATTGGACCCTAATTACTTCGACGAGCAGGACATAGATACTTGAGGTGGCTGATTCATGCCATAATGCGTTTTCCCTGAACAGTTTTCATCGCGAATTTAATTGTCACGACTAAAACCATTTAAAAATCATTAAATCCGCGACCGAAACGTTTTCGTTGCGGCAATAATATTCTCGCTGCGAATTAAATACTTTTAGCTGCGGCAAGAACATTATCGCCGCGACCAGAATCATTTTCGCTGCAGCGAAATTGTTCTTGCCGCGATTTTAATACTTATAACCGCGACTAAAACATTCTCGCTGCAGCGAAAATGATTATCGCCACGGCGAGAATGGCCATACTTGTTACACAGTTCTTCTTACCATCAACTAAAAGAGAACAAACTATTTATTTTTGCAATTATCGCCGCAGTGAAAATTCACAGTTAGTGTAATTATCGCCGCGGCGGTAACTGTTCTCGCTGCAGCAGAAATGTGTCGGTCGCGGCAACAACGATTTTCGCTGTGGCGAGATTGTTTTGGTCGCGGCAACAATGGTTTTCGTTGCGACCAAAATGTTTCAGTTGCGACATCAACTATTTTCACTGCGGCGAGAATGTTTTGGTCGCGGTGAGATTTAATGATTTCAGTCGCCACAATTAAATTCGCGACGAAAACTATTCATATGGCATGAATCAGCCACTGTAGATACTCGTAGGATACTCGTAGGACATAGATATTTAAATAGATGATGGTATAGGCTGGAGAATGTGCTTCTCTGGGATGTGCGCATATATCGGTGTAATATTTATAATATAGTACTACCTGGGCCAGGGCCCACTGACGTTATCACACTTGCCAATGGAAAGTTAAATATTTGCTGTTTATAACGTCAATTAGGCCTAATAAGCATGATGTAGTAGTATAGGCTTGACTAGGACAGACCAAACGACCCCGCTGTCGCGGCGACATAGGGCAAAATTTTGTGAGTTCACAAAATGAAGTTGTGCGTTTTGTTGGTGTCCGTTGGCTGTTCCGACTGATTTCAGTAATATGAAATGTCCTGTAGTGATGTTCAGTTTTGAATAAGAGAAAACCAATTGATGCTACACGGTATCATAAGGCTAAGGATGATGTAGCTTAGTATATATATACTTGTGGGCCTAGTAGTAGGCCTATGGCACATGGATGGCTAGATCCAGGCCCTATACTGTGGGCCTTGAACTCCATGTATGCTTATTAACCCTATGCTACCTGAGGTATTTTCAGAGCTACCCATGGGAATCTGAATTAATTGGAGATTATTTAGATATCTTCGAGTTTGGCATTTTCCAAAGAAAAGACTTTCTGAAGCTTAACGAAGATTTTTGCTGCATGTGAATCAGGCATAGGGTTAATAATGGTGTCATTAACAATTTGGACTATCGGATAGACAATAATCGATTCATACCATTTTCGATAGATCTTCTAGGCATACACCTAGCTTCTACTTACTGTTTTGCCACGCGTGAGATATGGCATAGCCTAAATTAATTGATTTGGCAAAAAAAAATCTTGCAATCGGACACATATTATCTGCATTATATCGCTCATGGCGATCACATATTCTGATGGCTATTATTGAATAATTACCGAGTCCCAACTGTTCAGCATGCAAAAACAGGCACCAATCTTCAGCGCTCCGAGAGAACTTTCATCAAAAGACATACTGGTGATAAAATCAGTAGAAATGGGAAAAATATAAATGCCTTCACGGGTCCAGAGGACAGTTTGATAGAAAATACCCGCGCCAAGAATACATGACAAACGGCCTGAGTCAAACATGACACTATGCAAAATGGCCTAACTCAAAATTACCAAATGGCCTAAGTCTCTGCAGACTGACTGCAGTTGTGAGAAAATGGCCTAAGTCAAATGTGGGAAATTGGCCTAAGTCATAACGAGTTAGGCCAAATAATTAACGTTAATTATAAATAATTTCCATGCATTTCTCCGCACATGTTTTATTTTTATTGATGCAGAATGTCGAAATGAACACTATGGGAAAAAAATCTCATTTTGCGAAAAAAATGACTTAGGCCATTTTTGCTTTAGTCTGTCGATAAGCAGTTTGTGGTCATGAAAGACTGATAGGATTCGGATCTTTTGTGACGTCATCAATAGAGCTATTTTTCTCAAAATCATTCTGTCAAGAGCCATTATCCTACAGAATATCTACATCAAATTTGAAAAGAATCAAGCAACAAATGTGGACGCTATGAGTATGAAAAGACAAACAAATGAAATTTTCTCCAATTTTCCCTCATAAAAAGGTCAATTAGGCCATTACCACTGCAATTATTGAACTGATATTTGTCAAATAGCTTCAGTAGGTATCCCCAATACTTACCAGAGCACCGGATCAACAATAATCATAAATGGTTTATGCATCTCATGTAAACAATCAATTGAAGTATGATAAAATCACGTTTCACGTCATTATGACGTCATATGACGTCAGATTCCAAAAATAAGAACATATATCGAAACTACTCCCGAAGACCTTTCAAACGAGTTACTACTCGATATTTTCGCGAAAGGTCAAGGTCAAGGTCATTTTTTGGGTCAACTTCGACCTCAGGCGCTTGCAAAGGCTATCGGCCATACGCCTTAGGTGTAAATACAAAAGTTGATAGGCTAAGTGAGTGCAATACTGTGGATTTACTTTCGTGTCTCTATCTTGCTTACTTCCTGAGATATAGTGACCTACATGGTTTTCACTTGCGGGTCAATATTGACCTTGACTTCCGACGTTTGACCTTGAAATTTCGCGGAACAAAAGAACTCGTCCTTGGCTATAAACAGGTGTATCATTAGATTTTTACGCACATTATTGACGCTTCTATCAGCATGGACAGCTTGAAACATGCAATTTCGCTTATAATGGGACCGATTTCGTTGCCATAGAAACGTCAATTACGTCACAACGGATTGACCGATCGCGCTAAAAATTGACAATGACCATAAGGGACCGGTCCGACATCGTTTCCAAGCATCAGATCGAAAATCGGAGGAGGTGACCTCCAAGGTCAAATATTCGACCTCAGGCGAACTTCTCAAGGTCAAGGTCAAATGTCAAGGTCAAGGTCACAAAAGATAGAACTCGAGTATATCTACCATATGCACTTGATTTGAAGTCTCTACGACAATTAGAACCGGAATTATGGACACTTACGTGTTTTCGACGTTTTGTGTGACCTTGACCTTGACCTTTGACCTATATACACCAAAATAGGACGTTTTCTGCCCAGTATCCTAGAGAATATGTGCACCAAATTTGGAAGAAATCGAGTGAGAAATGTGGACGCTAGGCTGTAAACAAACAAACAAACGAGACGCCTTAGGCGACGCACTTGCCGGAATTCTGAAGGTCACATTCAAGGTCGCATAAGAACGGCCTTTTGATACGTTACAATATGGTCCTAGTTTGAAGTCTCTACGATGATTAGTTCCGAAGTTATTGTCATTTATGATATTTTCACCTTTTTCTTGACTTTGACCTTGACCTTTGACCTTTGTACTTCTATTCGTAGAGGTCAATGCTGTCAATATGCATACCAAGTTTCAAGGGATTCCATACACCATTGACGATGTTGTGGCCTATTGAAATTTCGGGAATTTGACGTTTATGACGTCACTGTGACGTCAGTGTACGTTATAGCACCAAAAATAAAATATCATTGGAATCAGAGGCTCAAGGCCTTTCCAACGATATACTACTCAATGTGGTGCGCTGACCTTCGTACTTGACCTTGAATTTCACCTTAGGCGAACTTCTCAAGGTCAAGATCAAATGTCAAGGTCAAGGTCACAGAAGATAGAACTCGAGTTTATCTAAAATATGCACTTGATTTGAAGACTCTGGGACGATTAGAACCGGAGTTATGGCCACCTATGTGTTTTAGACATTTTGCATGACCTTGACTTTCGTCAATTGACATCAATTCTATGCTGCAAACATAGTGTGAATGGAGTTTTATGAATATGCATGATAAAAGTTTGTTTATATATGTTATATTTTCACCGTACAAATTCATAATATCTTCAAATAATGAGTTTCCTTTGAAATTTTATGGATTTGTTGCCACAAAAACGTCAATTACGTCAAAACGGATATATCGATTGAGCTAAAATTTGATAGAGACCATCATAGAAAGAATCCACATCGTTTGCATCTGTTAGATCTGCAGTAAATGTTATAACTTTGCACATATGACACTCAAAAGGCCTGAATGTCAGTCTAAAATCACGTTTGACGTCATTATGACGTCAATTGACGTCCGATTCCAAAAATAACAACAGATTTGGAAACTACTCTCGAAGACCTTTCAAACGAGCTACTACTCGATATTTTTGCAAAAGGTCAAGGTCAAGGTCATTTTTTAGGTCAACTTCGACCTCAGGCGCTTGCAAAGGCTATCGGTCAAACGCCTTAGGTGTAAATATAAAAGTTGTTAGGCTAAGTGAGTGCAATAGTGTGGATTTACTTTCGTGTCTCTATCTTGCTTACTTCCTGAGATATAGTGACCTACATGGTTTTCGCTTGCGGGTCAATATTGACCTTGACTTTCGACCTTTGACCTTGAAATTTCGTGGAACAAAAGAACTTGTCCTTGGCTATAAACAGGTGTATCATCAGATTTTCACGCACATTATTGACGCTTTTATCAGCATGGACAGCTTGAAACACGCAATTTCACTTATAATGTGACCGATTTTGTTGCCATAGAAACGTCAATTACGTCATAACGGATTGACCGATCGCGCTAAAAATTGATACTGACCATAAGGGACCAGTCCCACATCGTTTCCAAGCATCAGATCGAAAATCGGAGGAGGTGACCTCTAAGGTCAAATATTCGACCTCGGGCGAACTTCTCAAGGTCAAAGTCAAAGGTCAAGGTCAAGGTCACAAAAAATAGAACTCGAGTATATCTACAATATGAACTTGGTTTGAAGTCTCTAGGACGATTAGAACTGGAGTTATAGGCACTTACGTGTTTTCGACGTTTTGCATGACCTTGACCTTGACCTTTGACCTAGATACACCAAAATAGGACGTTCTCTGCGCGGTATTCTAGAGAATATGTGCACCAAACTTGGAGGAAATCAGATGAGAAATGTGGACGCTAGGCTGTAAACAAACAAACAAACGAGATACCATTGGCCTAAAGGCCAAACTTGTCGAAATCTTTTTCTACATGCGTGGCCTACTTTAAGCATAATTGAATGAGGTTTCCGAGGGTGTAATCCATTTCATTAAGGATTAATACCTAGCCACATACAATCTTATTTCGAAAATGGACGTTTGACATCATGACGTCATTGTTGTTGAATGTAACGTGTTTAAACTCTGTACATGGCTTGGTATTAATATTCGACATAGGTTCCCATAATTACAGTCTAATAACATCAAATTTGAGTGCACTGTGGATGTTTCAATGTTTGCTGAAAAGTCGAAAAATTGGTACGGCAGGCATTACGTTTATTACGTCATAGCGGAAAATCTATCATGGCGGAAAAGTATCGGACAGTACCCTCCTAAACCAGAATTCAACGAGCTTTCCAATGGTGCAATCCGCTTTTCTGTACGACAAATACCTCTCGATATATAGCTCCATTTTGAAAATTGACGTTTTACGTCATGACGTCATTGACGTTGCACGTGGCGTGTTGAAACTCGGTGTAGGCCTGTGTGATAAAATTCCACATACGTTCTCATGATTACAGTCTATTGCCTTCAAAATTGAGTGCACTGTGGTTGTTTGAAAGTTTGCTGAAAAGCCGAAAAACTTGTATGACAGGCCTTACGTTTATGACGTCATAGCTGAAAATCTATCATGGCGGAAAAGTATCGGACAGTACCCTTCTAAACCAGAATTCAACGAGCTTTCCAATGGTGCAATCCGCTTTTCTGTACGACAAATACCTATCGATATATAGCTCCATTGTGAAAATTGACGTTTTACGTCATGACGTCATTGAGGTTGCACGTAGCGCATTGAAACTTATTATATGGCTGTATATTAATATTTCACATAGGTTATCATAATTACAGTTGAATACCTTTAAATTTGAGTGCACTGTGGATATTTGAAAGTTTGCTGAAAAGTCGAACAAATTTTATGACAGGCCTTACGTTTATGACGTCATAGCGGAAAATCTATCAGGGCGGAAACGTATCAGACAGTACCCTACTAAACCAGAATTCAAAGATCTTTCTAGTGGTGCAATCCGCTTCTCTGTGCGACGAATACTTTCAGATATATAACCCCATTTTTAAAATTGACGTTTTACGTCATGACGTCATTAACGTTGAATGTAGCGCGTTGAAACTTAGTATATGGCTGTATATCAATATTTCACATAGGTTCTCATAATTACAGTTCAATACCTTCAAATTTGAGTGCACTGTGGATATTTGAAAGTTTGCTGAAAAGTCGAAAAAAATTTATGACAGGCCTTACGTTTATGACGTCATAGCGGAAAATTTATCAGGGCGGAAACGTGTCGGACAGTGCCCCCCTAAACCAGAATTCAACGAGCTTTTCAATGGTGCAATCCGCTTTTCTGTACGACAAATAGCTCTCGATATATAGCTGCATTTTAAAAATTGACGTTTTACGTCATGACGTCATTGACGTTGCACGTAGCGTGTTGAAAATCAGATTATGGCTGGGTAATAAATTTCCACATACGTTCTCATAATTACAGTCTATTACCTTCAAAATTGAATGCACTGTGGCTGTTTGAAAGTTTGCTGAAAAGAGGAAAAACTTGTATGACAGGCCTTACGTTTATGACGTCATAGCGGAAAATCTATCATGGCGGAAAGGTATCGGACAGTACCCTCCTAAACCAGAATTCAACGAGCTTTCCAATGGTGCAATCCGCTTTTCTGTACGACAAATAGCTCTCGATATATAGCTCCATTTTGAAAATTGACGTTTTACGTCATGACGTCATTGACGT
This sequence comes from Terebella lapidaria, assembly GCA_949152475.1. Classification (NCBI taxonomy): domain Eukaryota; kingdom Metazoa; phylum Annelida; class Polychaeta; order Terebellida; family Terebellidae; genus Terebella; species Terebella lapidaria. The sequence continues at coordinate 21,511,832 of OX424558.1, read as the reverse complement.
TGCACATAGCGTGTTGAAACTCGGTGTGTGGCTGTGTAATAAAGTTCCACATACGTTCTCATTATTACAGTCCAGTAACTTCAAATTTGGGTGCACTGTGGATGTTTGAAATTTTGCTGAAAAATCGAAAAACTGGTATGACAGGCCTTACGTTTATGACGTCATAGCGGAAAATTTATCATGGCGGAAAAGTATCGGACAGTACCCTCCTGAACCAGAATTCAACGAGCTTTCCAATGGTGCAATTCGCTTTTTCCTACGACAAATACTTTCCGATATATGGCCCCATTTTAAAAATTGACATTTTACGTCATGACGTCATTGACGTTCAACCGATCAACGTATAACTTTGTTGTTCGATGGATAATATGAACATATATCAGTGTATCAAATTTCAGAACAATCGGTTCAAATTTGACTGCTGTGCGAATTTTTTAAAATTCGCCAATGATGAGAGATAGGGATTTTTCGAGTTTTTAAGAATTTTTGGTGACGTCATCAATGGACCGATTTTTTTCAAAAACGTTGGGTCTCGTCCTTGGCCGAATACCTATCCACCAAAAAAGTTTCGGGATGTTAGCGTGAAAACTGTGGCCGCTAGAGAGGTAACAAACAAACAAACAAACATACAAACAAACATCCGCGAGTGACCAACATACTTGGCGAAAATCGAAGATTTCGCCAAGTAACAAACACACAAACCCATCCATCCATCCATCCACGAACAGACCAACATACTTGCCGAAATCGTAGATTCCGGCAAGTAATGAACCGACATAGTCGACTAACTTGCCGGAATAGCTGGCAATGACCTTGAACTTTTACCAAAGACTTTGAATTTTTTGCAAAGTTGATGCATCTGGTTATTTTAAATATGAGTAATGGCATTTTTCTAGATTTTGTATAGTTGATGGAAAACATTGAAAAAAGTATTATATTTCTTTCCTAGCATAAGCAGTTTGTGGTCATGAAAGACTGATAGGATTCGGATCTTTTGTGACGTCATCAATAGAGCTATTTTTCTCAAAATCATTCTGTCAAGAGCCATTATCCTACAGAATATCTACATCAAATTTGAAAAGAATCAAGCAACAAATGTGGACGCTATGAGTATGAAAAGACAAACAAATGAAATTTTCTCCAATTTTCCGTCATAAAAAGGTCAATTAGGCCATTACCACTGCAATTATTGAACTGATATTTGTCAAATAGCGTCAGTAGGTATCCCCAATACTTACCAGAGCACCGGATCAACAATAATCATAAATGGTTTATGCATCTCATGTAAACAATCAATTGAAGTATGATAAAATCACGTTTCACGTCATTATGACGTCATATGACGTCAGATTCCAAAAATAAGAACATATATCGAAACTACTCCCGAAGACCTTTCAAACGAGTTACTACTCGATATTTTCGCGAAAGGTCAAGGTCAAGGTCATTTTTTGGGTCAACTTCGACCTCAGGCGCTTGCAAAGGCTATCGGCCATACGCCTTAGGTGTAAATACAAAAGTTGTTAGGCTAAGTGAGTGTAATACTGTAGATTTACTTTAGTGTCTCTATCTTGCTTACTTCCTGAGATATAGTGACCTACATGGTTTTCACTTGCGGGTCAATATTGACCTTGACTTCCGACGTTTGACCTTGAAATTTCGCGGAACAAAAGAACTCGTCCTTGGCTATAAACAGGTGTATCATTAGATTTTTACGCACATTATTGACGCTTCTATCAGCATGGACAGCTTGAAACATGCAATTTCGCTTATAATGGGACCGATTTCGTTGCCATAGAAACGTCAATTACGTCACAACGGATTGACCGATCGCGCTAAAAATTGACAATGACCATAAGGGACCGGTCCGACATCGTTTCCAAGCATCAGATCGAAAATCGGAGGAGGTGACCTCCAAGGTCAAATATTCGACCTCAGGCGAACTTCTCAAGGTCAAGGTCAAATGTCAAGGTCAAGGTCACAAAAGATAGAACTCGAGTATATCTACCATATGCACTTGATTTGAAGTCTCTACGACAATTAGAACCGGAATTATGGCCACTTACGTGTTTTCGACGTTTTGTGTGACCTTGACCTTGACCTTTGACCTATATACACCAAAATAGGACGTTTTCTGCCCAGTATCCTAGAGAATATGTGCACCAAATTTGGAAGAAATCGAGTGAGAAATGTGGACGCTAGGCTGTAAACAAACAAACAAATGAACCGACATAGTCGACTAACTTGCCGGAATAGCTGGCAATGACCTTGAACTTTTACCAAAGACTTTGAATTTTTTGCAAAGTTGATGCATCTGGTTATTTTAAATATGAGTAATGGCATTTTTCTAGATTTTGTATAGTTGATGGAAAACATTGAAAAAAGTATTATATTTCTTTCCTAGCATAAGCAGTTTGTGGTCATGAAAGACTGATAGGATTCGGATCTTTTGTGACGTCATCAATAGAGCTATTTTTCTCAAAATCATTCTGTCAAGAGCCATTATCCTACAGAATATCTACATCAAATTTGAAAAGAATCAAGCAACAAATGTGGACGCTATGAGTATGAAAAGACAAACAAATGAAATTTTCTCCAATTTTCCGTCATAAAAAGGTCAATTAGGCCATTACCACTGCAATTATTGAACTGATATTTGTCAAATAGCGTCAGTAGGTATCCCCAATACTTACCAGAGCACCGGATCAACAATAATCATAAATGGTTTATGCATCTCATGTAAACAATCAATTGAAGTATGATAAAATCACGTTTCACGTCATTATGACGTCATATGACGTCAGATTCCAAAAATAAGAACATATATCGAAACTACTCCCGAAGACCTTTCAAACGAGTTACTACTCGATATTTTCGCGAAAGGTCAAGGTCAAGGTCATTTTTTGGGTCAACTTCGACCTCAGGCGCTTGCAAAGGCTATCGGCCATACGCCTTAGGTGTAAATACAAAAGTTGTTAGGCTAAGTGAGTGTAATACTGTAGATTTACTTTAGTGTCTCTATCTTGTTTACTTCTTGAGATATAGTGACCTACATGGTTTTCACTTGCGGGTCAATATTGACCTTGACTTCCGACGTTTGACCTTGAAATTTCGCGGAACAAAAGAACTCGTCCTTGGCTATAAACAGGTGTATCATTAGATTTTTACGCACATTATTGACGCTTCTATCAGCATGGACAGCTTGAAACATGCAATTTCGCTTATAATGGGACCGATTTCGTTGCCATAGAAACGTCAATTACGTCACAACGGATGGACAAATCGCGCTAAAAATTGATATTGACCATGAGGGACCGGTCCCACATCGTTTCCAAGCATCAGATCGAAAATCGGAGGAGGTGACCTCCAAGGTCAAATATTCGACCTAGGGCGAACTTCTCAAGGTCAAGGTCAAAGGTCAAGGTCAAGTCACAAAAGATAGAACTCGAGTATATCTACGATATGCACTTGAATTGAAGTTTCTACGACGATTAGAACCGGAATTATGGCCACTTACGTGTTTTCGACGTTTTGTGTGACCTTGACCTTGGACCTATATACACCAAAATAGGACGTTTTCTGCCCAGTATCCTAGAGAATATGTGCACCAAATTTGGAAGAAATCGAGTGAGAAATGTGGACGCTAGGCTGTAAACAAACAAACGAGAGCCCCTAGGGCACCCACTTGCCGGAACGCATACTCATGATTTTTGACAGGTTTCAATGAGTTTGAAAACTTGACCTTAAAAACTTACTCATGTGATTCCATGGATTTAACATATAAGCATGAGTGCTATGCCTGTTCTGAATATGATTCAAATTTCATCAACCTACGACGATTCGAGCAGAAGTTATCACCAGTAATGTGTTTTTCTGGGATTTCGATGACCTTGACTTTGACCATGTGGATCAGACAGAGGCCAACGCTGTCAATATGCATATCAATATCAAAAAGATTCCCTCCAGTTTTGATGTTAGGACCTTTTGAAATTTCAGATAATTGACATTTCTGTCGTCATTGTGACGTCACTGAACGTCATAGCACCAAAATTAAGACATCACTATAATCAGGAGACCGAGACCTTTCCAACGGTATCCTATTCAGTATGGTGCAATGAACTTTGTACTTGACCTTGATATTGACTTGTGGCGAACTTCTCAAGGTCAAAGGTCACATTCAAGGTCACCTAAGAAAGGCCTTTTGATATGCCACAATATGGTCTTAGTTTGAACTCTCTGCGACCATTAGTTCCGAAGTTATGCTTTTATGTGATTTTGACCTTTTCCTTGACCTTGACCTCGACCTTTGACCTTTGGTCACGAAAATTGTGCATTGTCTGTGTATGGTGATACAGACTATGCTAGAATAATTCCGTCGGAATCGAACAAGAATTGTGGACACTATGGCCTTTTGAAATTTCGAAAAATTGACGTTCATGACGTCACTGTGTGGTCAATGAACGTCACATCTCAAAACTAATGAGATACTATGTATCAGGGAATCAAGACCTTCCATTTGATATACTACTTGATAGGTTTCAGTTAGTTTGAAAATTTGACCTTGAAGTTTTGCTAATGTGACCTCATTTTTCGACTAAGTTCAAGGTCAATCATCGAATTGACATATACATCTGATTGGGATACCTCTTCTGAATGATATGGTTCAAATTTCATGAGCCTACGACGATTCAAGCAGATGTTATTACTGAAAAGGTGTTTTTCTAGGATTTCGATGACCTTGACCTTGAGATTTGACCTTTGTACTTCAATTCGTAGAGGTCAATGCTGTCAATATGCATACCAAGTTTCAAGAGATTCCAAACAGTATTGACGATGTTATGGCCTTTTGAAATTTCGGAAATTTGACGTTTATGACGTCATTGTGACGTCAGTTTACATCGCAGCGCCAAAAATAAGATATCACTGGAATCAGGGGCTCAAGACCTTTCCAACGATATACTACTCGATATGCTGCGCTGACCTTCGTACTTGACCTTGACTTCGACCTCAGGCGAACTTCTCAAGGTCAAGGTCAAATGTCGAGATCAAGGTCACATAAGATAGAACTCGAGTTTATCTACAATATGAACTTGATTTGAAGTCTCTAGGACCATTAAAACCGAAGTTATGACCACTTATGTGTTTTCGACGTTTTGCGTGACCTTGACCTTGACCTTTGATCTAGATACACCAAAATAGGACGTTTTGTTCCCAGTATCCTACAGATTGTGCAGACGAACTTTGAAGGGGATTGATCAAGAATTGTGGACGCTAGAGGGCGCACAACCAAACAAACAAACAAACAAATGAACCGACATAGTCGACTATCTTGCCGGAATAGCTGGCAATGACCTTGAACTTTTACCAAAGACTTTGAATTTTTTGCAAAGTTGATGCATCTGGTTATTTTAAATATGAGTAATGGCATTTTGCTAGATTTTGTACAGTTGATGGAAAACATTGAAAAAAGTATTATATTTCTTTCCTAGCATAAGCAGTTTGTGGTCATGAAAGACTGATAGGATTCGGATCTTTTGTGACGTCATCAATAGAGCTATTTTTCTCAAAATCATTCTGTCAAGAGCCATTATCCTACAGAATATCTACATCAAATTTGAAAAGAATCAAACAACAAATGTGGACGCTATGAGTATGAAAAGACAAACAAATGAAATTTTCTCCAATTTTCCGTCATAAAAAGGTCAATTAGGCCATTACCACTGCAATTATTGAACTGATATTTGTCAAATAGCTTCAGTAGGTATCCCCAATACTTACCAGAGCACCGGATCAACAATAATCATAAATGGTTTATGCATCTCATGTAAACAATCAATTGAAGTATGATAAAATCACGTTTCACGTCATTATGACGTCATATGACGTCAGATTCCAAAAATAAGAACATATATCGAAACTACTCCCGAAGACCTTTCAAACGAGTTACTACTCGATATTTTCGCGAAAGCTCAAGGTCAAGGTCATTTTTTGGGTCAACTTCGACCTCAGGCGCTTGCAAAGGCTATCGGCCATACGCCTTAGGTGTAAATACAAAAGTTGATAGGCTAAGTGAGTGCAATACTGTGGATTTACTTTCGTGTCTCTATCTTGCTTACTTCCTGAGATATAGTGACCTACATGGTTTTCACTTGCGGGTCAATATTGACCTTGACTTCCGACCTTTGACCTTGAAATTTCGCGGAACAAAAGAACTCGTCCTTGGCTATAAACAGGTGTATCATTAGATTTTTACGCACATTATTGACGCTTTTATCAGCATGGACAGCTTGAAACATGCAATTTCGCTTATAATGGGACCGATTTCGTTGCCATAGAAACGTCAATTACGTCATAACGGATTGACCGATCGCGCTAAAAATTGACACTGACCATAAGGGACCGGTCCGACATCGTTTCCAAGCATCAGATCGAAAATTGGAGGAGGTGACCTCCAAGGTCAAATATTCGACCTCAGGCGAACTTCTCAAGGTCAAAGTCAAATGTCAAGGTCAAGGTCACAAAAGATAGAACTCGAGTATATCTACCATATGCACTTGATTTGAAGTCTCTACGACAATTAGAACCGGAGTTATGGCCACTTACGTGTTTTCGACGTTTTGTGTGACCTTGACCTTGACCTTTGACCTATATACACCAAAATAGGACGTTTTCTGCCCAGTATCCTAGAGAATATGTGCACCAAATTTGGAAGAAATCGAGTGAGAAATGTGGACGCTAGGCTGTAAACAAACAAACAAACGAGAGCCCCTAGGGCACCCACTTGCCGGAATGCATACTCATGATACTTCTGTATGACTAATACTTTCCGATATATAGCCCCATTTTGAAAATTGACGTTTTACGTCATGACGTCATTGACGTTTCACGTAGCGTGTAGAAACTCGGTATATGGCTGGGTATTATTATTCCACATGAGTTCTGATAATTACATTCTAATATCTTTAAATTTGAGTGCACTGTGGATGTTTGAAAGTTCGCTCAAAAGTCAAAATATTGGTTTGACAGATCTTACGTTTATGACGTCATAGCGGAAAATTTGTCATGGCGGAAAAGTCTCGGATAAGCACTCCTCTAAACCTGAATTCAACGAGCTTTCCAATGGTGCAATTCGCTTCTCTGTATGACAAATACTTTTCGATATATAGCCCCATTGTAAAAAATTGACGTTTTACGTCATGACGTCATTGACGTTGCACGTAGCATGTTCAAACTTGGTATATGTCTGGGTATTATTATTTAGCATATGTTCTTATAAATACAGTCCAATATCTTCAAATTTGAGTGCACTGTGGATGTTTGGAAGTTTGCTGAAAAGTCGAAAAATTGGTATGACAGGCCATACGTTTATGACGTCATAGCAGAAAATCTATCATGGCGGAAAAGTATCGGACAGTACCCTTCTAATCTAGAATTCAACGAGCTTTCCAATGGTGCAATTCGCTTCTCTGTACGACAAATACTTTTTGATATATAGCCCCATTTTGAAAATTGACGTTTGACGTCATGACGTCATTGACGTTGCACGTAGAGTGTTAAAACTTAGTGTATGGCTGGGTATGATCATTCCACATACGTTTTGATAATTACATTCTAATACCTTCAAATTTGAGTGCACTGTGGATGTTTGAAGGTTTGTTGAAAAGTCGAAAAATTGGTATGACAGGCCATACGTTTATGACGTCATAGCGGAAAATCTATCATGGCGGAAAAGTATCGGACAATACCCTCCTAAACCAGAATTCAACGAGCTTTCCAATGGTGCAATTAGCTTCTCTGTACAACAAATACTTTTTGATATATAGCCCCATTTCAAAAATTGACGTTTTACGTCATGACGTCATTGACGTTGCACGTAGCGTGTTGAAACTTGGCATATGGCTGGGTATTATTATTCCACATATGTTTTGATAATTACAGTCCAATACCTTCAAATTTGAGTGCACTGTGGATGTTTGAAAGTTTGCTGAAAAGTCGAAAAATTGTTATGACAGGCCATACGTTTATGACGTCATAGCGGAAAATCTATCATGGCGGAAAAGTATCGGATAGTACCCTCCTAAACCAGAATTCAACGAGCTTTCCAACGGTGCAATCCGCTTCTCTGTACGACAAATACTTTCCGATATATAGCCCCATTTCAAAAAATGACGTTTCATGTCGTGACGTCATTGACGTTCGAACAATCCGCATAAAACTTCGCAGTTTGATGGAGAATACCATTATATATCCGTGTGTTGAATTTCAGAGGTATCGGTTCAAATGTGACTGCTGTGTGAATTTTTGAAAATTCGCCAATGATGAGAGATAGGGATTTTTCGATTTTTCAATGATTTTTGGTGACGTCATCAATTAACCGATTTCTTCCAAAAAGGGAGGTTCAGGTCCCACGACAGATATCAATCCATCAAAAAAAAATTGGAATGCTACCTCGAAAATTGTGGACGCTATGTGATAAACAAACAAACAAACACACAAACCCACAAACCAACCGACCAATATACTTGCCGGAATTTAAATTCCGGCAAGTAACAAACACACGAGAGCCCCTAGGGCACCCACTTGCCGGAACGCATACTCATGATTTTTGACAGGTTTCAATGAGTCTGAAAACTTGACCTTAAAAACTTACTCATGCGATTCCATGGATTTAACATATAAGCATGAGTGCCATGCCTGTTCTGAATATGATTCAAATTTCATGAACCTACGACGATTCGAGCAGAAGTTATCACCAGTAATGTGTTTTTCTGGGATTTCGATGACCTTGACTTTGACCATGTGGATCATGTCGTAGAGGCCAACGCTGTCAATATGCATATCAATATCAAAAAGATTCCCTCCAGTTTTGATGTTAGGACCTTTTGAAATTTCAGATAATTGACATTTCTGTCGTCATTGTGACGTCACTGAACGTCATAGCGCCAAAATTAAGACATCACTATAATCAGGAGACCGAGACCTTTCCAACGGTATCCTATTCAGTATGGTGCACTGAACTTTGTACTTGACCTTGATATTGACTTGTGGCGAACTTCTCAAGGTCAAGGTCAAAGGTCACATTCGAGGTCACCTAAGAAAGGCCTTTTGATATGCCACAATATGGTCTTAGTTTGAGCTCTCTGCGACCATTAGTTCCGAAGTTATGCTTTTATGTGATTTTGACCTTTTCCTTGACCTTGACCTCGACCTTTGACCTTTGGTCACGAAAATTGTGCATTGTCTGTGTATGGTGATGCAGACTATGCTAGAATAATTCCGTCGGAATCCAACAAGAATTGTGGACACTATGGCCTTTTGAAATTTCGAAAAATTGACGTTCATGACGTCACTGTGAGGTCAATGAACGTCACATCTCAAAACTAATGAGATACTATGTATCAGGGAATCAAGACCTTCCATTTGATATACTACTTGATAGGTTTCAGTTAGTTTGAAAATTTGACCTTGAAGTTTTGCTAATGTGACCTCATTTTTCGACTAAGTTCAAGGTCAATCATCGAATTGACATATACATCTGATTGGGATACCTCTTCTGAATGATATGGTTCAAATTTCATGAGCCTATGACGATTCAAGCAGATGTTATTACTGAAAAGGTGTTTTTCTAGGATTTCGATGACCTTGACCTTGAGATTTGACCTTTGTACTTCAATTCGTAGAGGTCAATGCTGTCAATATGCATACCAAATTTCAAGAGATTCCAAACAGTATTGACGATGTTATGGCCTTTTGAAATTTCGGAAATTTGACGTTTATGACGTCATTGTGACGTCAGTTTACATCGCAGCGCCAAAAATAAGATAGCACTGGAATCAGGGGCTCAAGACCTTTCCAACGATATACTACTCGATATGCTGCGCTGACCTTCGTACTTGACCTTGACTTCGACCTCAGGCGAACTTCTCAAGGTCAAGGTCAAATGTCGCGATCAAGGTCACATAAGATAGAACTCGAGTTTATCTACAATATGAACTTGATTTGAAGTCTCTAGGACCATTAAAACCGAAGTTATGATCACTTATGTGTTTTCGACGTTTTGCGTGACCTTGACCTTGACCTTTGATCTAGATACACCAAAATAGGACGTTTTGTTCCCAGTATCCTACAGATTGTGCAGACGAACTTTGAAGGGGTTTGATTAAGAATTGTGGACGCTAGAGGGCGCACAACCAAACAAACAAATGAACCGACATAGTCGACTAACTTGCCGGAATAGCTGGCAATGACCTTGAACTTTTACCAAAGACTGAATTTTTTGCAAAGTTGATGCATCTGGTTATTTTAAATATGAGTAATGGCATTTTTCTAGATTTTGTATAGTTGATGGAAAACATTGAAAAAAGTATTATATTTCTTTCCTAGCATAAGCAGTTTGTGGTCATGAAAGACTGATAGGATTCGGATCTTTTGTGACGTCATCAATAGAGCTATTTTTCTCAAAATCATTCTGTCAAGAGCCATTATCCTACAGAATATCTACATCAAATTTGAAAAGAATCAAGCAACAAATGTGGACGCTATGAGTATGAAAAGACAAACAAATGAAATTTTCTCCAATTTTCCGTCATAAAAAGGTCAATTAGGCCATTACCACTGCAATTATTGAACTGATATTTGTCAAATAGCTTCAGTAGGTATCCCCAATACTTACCAGAGCACCGGATCAACAATAATCATAAATGGTTTATGCATCTCATGTAAACAATCAATTGAAGTATGATAAAATCACGTTTCATGTCATTATGACGTCATATGACGTCAGATTCCAAAAATAAGAACATATATCGAAACTACTCCCGAATATTTTCGCGAAAGGTCAAGGTCAAGGTCATTTTTTGGGTCAACTTCGACCTCAGGCGCTTGCAAAGGCTATCGGCCATACGCCTTAGGTGTAAATACAAAAGTTGATAGGCTAAGTGAGTGCAATACTGTGGATTTACTTTCGTGTCTCTATCTTGCTTACTTCCTGAGATATAGTGACCTACATGGTTTTCACTTGCGGGTCAATATTGACCTTGGCTTCCGACGTTTGACCTTGAAATTTCGCGGAACAAAAGAACTCGTCCTTGGCTATAAACAGGTGTATCATTAGATTTTTACGCACATTATTGACGCTTTTATCAGCATGGACAGCTTGAAACATGCAATTTCGCTTATAATGGGACCGATTTCGTTGCCATAGAAACGTCAATTACGTCATAACGGATTGACCGATCGCGCTAAAAATTGACATTGACCATAAGGGACCGGTCCGACATCGTTTCCAAGCATCAGATCGAAAATCGGAGGAGGTGACCTCCAAGGTCAAATATTCGACCTCAGGCGAACTCTCAAGGTCAAAGTCAAATGTCAAGGTCAAGGTCACAAAAGATAGAACTCGAGTATATCTACCATATGCACTTGATTTACGACAATTACAAAAAGTCTCTACGACAATTAGAACTGGAGTTATGGCCACTTATGTGTTTTCGACGTTTTGCTTGACCTTGACCTTGACCTTTGACCTAGACTCACCAAAAGTGTGCGGTGCCTGCCTATTATCCTACAGATTACATACCCCAAGTAACGTAACAATCACTGTACAATTGCGACCTGTAGAGCACTAACAGATAAACGAGAGCCCATAGGGCACACACTTGCCGGAACCAAAATATATGTCATATGCCAATGACATGACATATGGATTTGAACAAATTGACTAAAATTTCTTCCCTACTTACTACGTTTACTTACTTACTTTACTTCATTTTACTTTAGTTTACTTCACAAACTACTCTTACTATCAATGTTACCTCATTGAACGTCACAGCACCAAAAATAAGACATCAATGGACTCAGGAGACCAAGAACTTTCTAACGGTATACTACTCGATATGATGAGCTGAACTTCGTACTTGACCTCGATATTGAGCTCATCACAAAGTCTCAAAAACAATGTCAAATGTCATATTCAAAGTCAAATAAGAAAGGCTTCTCAATATGCTGCAATATGGTCATAGTTTGAACTCTCTACGGCGATTAGTTTCGAAGTTACTGCCATTTATGTGATTTTCACGTGATTATGACGTCATTTGTGATCATTTCTATGCTGCAAACTTACTGTGAATGGATTTTTCTTTAATATGCATGTTAAAATCGTGTTTATATATGTTATAGTATCACCAGACAAGATCATAATATCTTCAGATAATAAGTTTCCCTTGAAATTTTATTGATTTGTTGCCACAAAAACGTCAATTACGTCAAAATAGATATATCAATTGAGCTAAAAATTGACAGAGCATCACAGGCCGAATCCACATCGTCTGCAGGTGTTAGATCTGCAGTAAATGTTATAAGTTTACACACCTGACACTTAAAAGACCTGAATATCAGTCTGGAATCACGTTTGACGTCATTATGACGTCAATAGACGTTCCATTCCAAAAATGACAACAGATTTGAAAAGTACTTTCGAAGACCTTTCAAATGAGCTACTACTCGATATATTCACAAAAGGTCAAGGTCAAGGTCATTTTTGAGGTCAACTTTGACCTCAGGCGTCATAGTTAATGGTCACATTGAAGGTCACCTAAGAAAGGCCTTTTGATATGCTACAATATGATCCTAGTCTGAACTCTCTACGACGATTAGTTCCGAAGTTATGGTCAATTATGTGATTTTGACCTTTTCTTTGACCTTGACCTTTACCTTTGACCTTGGGTCATGAAGATTGTGCATTGCCTGAGCATGGAAATATATATTATACTTGGATATTTTAGTCACAATCGAACAAGAATTGTGGACACTATGGCCTTTTGAAATTTCAAAAAATTGACGTTGATGACGTCATTGTGACGTCAATAAACGTCAAATCTGAATATTAATGGGATAGTGTGTGTCAGGGTGTAAAGACCTTCCATTTGATATACTAATTGATAGGTTTCAGTTAGTTTGGAAATTTGACCTTGAGGTTTTCCTCATGTGACCTCATTTTTCCGACCAAGTTCAAGGTCAATCATGAAATTGACATATACGTCTGATTGCCATACCTCTTCTGAATGATATGGTTCAAATTTCATGAACCTAAGACGATTCCAACAGATGTTATTAACGGAAACGCGTTTTTCTGGGATTTCGATGACCTTGACCTTGACCTTTGACCTTTGTACTTCAAGTCGTAGAGGTCAATGATGTCAATATGCATATCAAGTTTCAATGGATTCCATACACTATTAACGATATTATGGCCTTTTGAAATTTCGGAAATTTGACGTTTATGACGTCATTGTGACGTCAGTTTACGTCGCAGCGCCAAAAATAAGATATCACTGGAATCAGGGGCCCAAGACCTTCCCAACGATATACTACTCGACATGGTGCGCTGACCTTCAAACTTGACCTTGACATTCACATCATGGCGAACTCTCAAGGTCAAGGTCAAATGTCAAGGTCAAGGTTAGAAGATAGAACTCGAGTTTATCTACAATATGCACTTAATTTGAAGTCTCTAGCCCGATTAGAACCGGAGTTATGGCCATTTATGTGTATTCATTGTTTTGCATGACCTTGACCTTGACCTTTGACCTAGAATCACCAAAAGTGTGCGGTCGCGAGCCATGAACCCACGGAATATGCACACGAAGTTTGGAAGAAATCGAGTGTGAAATGTGGACCCTAGAGGGCGAACAACCAAACAGACAAACAAACAAACATACAAACACATAAACAAACCAACCGACCAACATACTTGCCGAAATCGTAGATTCCGGCAAGTAACAAACAATCAATCAATCAATCAATCAATCAATCAAACCAACCGACCAACATACTTGCCGAATCTTTAGATTCCGGCAAGTAACAAACAAACAAACACACAAATAAACGAACTGACCAACATACTTGCCGAAATCGAAGATTCCGGCAAGTAACAAACGAGAGCCCGAGGCATGTCGCGCATAGCGCGACACTTGGCCAAATGGAAATAAAGCCAGTACCAGATCACCGTCAAGGTCAAAAGATAATGTGAAGGTCACATATTACGAGTTCTTTCATATGAATCTAATTCGAGGTCTCTCCAGTAATTTGAACTGAAGATATGACGAAATGTGTTTTCAGGTCTTTCATGACGTCACTATGACGTCCAATAACGTCTTATGGACAAAATTTGTGTCTTCAAGTCCTCTGAGTTGATATGATACTCTATAGATTTGCATGAAATTTGATTTTATGCAAAAAGTTGATCTTGGCTGACCTTTCAAAGGTCAGGGTCAAAGGTCGAAGGCAAAGATCGTAGAAGATCTGAATTGGCGCTTGATACAATGTGAACCTATTTTGAAGTCCATATATGTGTTAGAACCAAAGTTATGGCAAGTTATGTGTTCATAATCTAATTTGTGACCTTGACATTAAAACGTTGACCCAAATTTTCTGATCTGTTGACCATGTCTACTTACTGGATACTCTGGTACATTCTGCAAACATTTCGTTATGAATTTTAGCCAGAAAAATTGTGAAAACGCATTCGCATATTTTCGAACATTTGACCTTTAAATACTAAATCAAGGTCAAAGGTCAAGGTCACATATTTGGTCGGGCTTTGTTTCTATTGCAAAATGTTGTACTTTACGTTTGTTATTAACATCATCAAAATCTGGATGTATTGGTGGTAATAGATTGATACTTACATTCATACCACTGAGTCGGTGTCACTGCTGGCGGACGTTGAATCTGTTCCCGAGGATACCATCAACTCAGTAGCCTTTTGGCTTGTGATTATGTACTTATGTACTTATGTACTTGTCATATATCTATTGCATGGGGTTCGTATTGGATTTATATATATATAGATTTTTCATAGGCTGTTGGGCAGTTGTATACTAATTCCATCAGGTGTACAGTAGAAACAACTACATTTAACACACTGTCTGCCCCTGATGACGCCAGTGTGTCTTTGGATAAACTATTTGGTCGGGCTTTGTTTCTATTGCAAAATGTTGTACTTTACGTTTGTTATTAACATCATCAAAATCTGGATGTATTGGTGGTAATAGATTGATACTTACATTCATACCACTGAGTCGGTGTCACTGCTGGCGGACAGTGAATCTGTCCCCGAGGATACCATCAACTCAGTAGCCTTTTGGCTTGTGATTAGATTCTTATGTACTTGTCATATATGTATTGCATGGGGTTCGTATTGGATTTATATATATATATTTTTCATAGGTTGTTGGGCAGTTGTATACTAATTCCATCAGGTGTACAGTAGAAACAACTACATTTAACACACTGTCTGCCCCTGATGACGCCAGTGTGTCTTTGGATGAACTATTTGGTCGGGCTTTGTTTCTATTGCAAAATGTTGTACTTTACGTTTGGTATTAACATAATCAAAATCTGGATGTATTGGTGGTAATAGATTGATACCTACATTGATATATGCTTTCATAAAAATCTGACCTTGAATGCCCATCTTCGAACTCGTCCAAGCCATTGTCCTACAGAATATTCCGACCAAGTCTGGGAAGGATAGAACTGGAATTGTGGACGCTAGAGTGCGTACTGACAAACAAACAAACAAACAAACAAACGCAACCGACCAACATACTTGACCAAATTTCATTTGGCCAAGTAACAAACAGAACCGATCAACATACTTGACAAAATGTTTGATTTCGTCAAGTAACAATATCCTATGCATATATATACAAGATATTTATAAAAACCCGGTTCGAACCCGGTTCGTCATCGCCAATAGTTTGAATAATAAGGAGTGTTTCGTGCCTCGAATTGTAGTAAGGAGTGTTTCGTGCCTCAAATTGTAGTAAATACATCATGGCTTATAGGCTTTGTGTCATCTGGACATCACTGACTTAGAAAACAGCAGCAATGTTGTTTTGAAGTAAATATTTAGATTAATCGAGGTATATTGTGTTATTACACGACCGAATCATTATAGCTAGAATGGGACTCGTGCACAGGGGGTAATCCTTAACACAACTTATTGGTGTATAAACGGGTTGAAGATCAGATTTACCCCACTGCTCTTTCCATAAAGATATCTCGGTGAGTTTTCAATGTATTGCAAATATGAAAAGTGCATCATAAACTAAGAATAATACTGTTATTGAACACATTGTTTCCTCGTAAATATTCACAATGACGGAGTAGTGGTGGGCGCTTGCGGTGCATGCAACCTGCACACACCAACATGACTATGGGAACCGACAGGTTCTAATTCAACTTAAAATCACGTTTGACGTCACAGTGACGTAAAATATCGTCCGATTTAGATTCGGAAAGCACTCTTGAAGACCTTTCAAACGAGTGACTACTCAATTTAAAATTGAAGGTCAAGGTCATTTCTAAGGTCAAATTCGACCAAGCCACTTAGAAAGGCTGTGGGTGGTAGGACTTAGGTGTAAATACAAATGTTTCTAGGCTAGGTGAAGACAACATTCTGGCTTTACTTTTGCGTTCCTATTTTCATTAACAGTTGAGACATAGTGACCTACACGATTTTCCATTGAAGGTCAATATTGACCTCAGGCTTTGACAATTGACCTTGAAATTTTTTGAACTGGAAGAACTTGACCTCACTTATAAGACAATTTACTGACAGATATTCAGAATCATTGTTCAGGCAGTTATCAGTATAGATAGCTCGGGATATGCGATTTTGCTTATAATGGGACCGACTTTGTTGCCATAAGAACGTCAATTTCGTCACAATGGCTTATCTGATCAGACTCAAAATTGACGTGGAGCATAAGGGACCAACAATACATCGTATTCAAGCATCAAATTGAGAGTCGGAGATGATATTGTTTTCTCATGAAAGTTTGACCTTGAGCGGTTGGGTCAAGGTCAAGGTCAAAGGTCACAGTCAAGGTCACTGAAGATAGATTTGAGTTTATTTACAGTATGCATTTGGTTTGAAGTCTTTGTGACATATAGAACCGAAGTTATGGCCATTTATGTGATTTTGACCTATTCCTTGACCTTGGCTTTGACCTGTGACTTTGGGTCACGAAAGTTGTGCACTGCTTGTGTATGGACATACAGATTATACTTGAATAATTTAATCAGAATCAAACAAGAGTTACGGACACTATGGCCTTTTGAAATTTTGAAAAATTGACGTTTATGACGTCACTGTGACGTCAGTAAACGTCACATTTGAAAAAGCATGGAACAGTATGTATCAGGGGCCGAGACCTTCCATTTGATGTATTATTTGATATGTTTTAGTCAGTTTCAAAATTTGACGTTCAAGTTTTGCTCATGTGACCTCATTTTGCCGATCAAGTTCAAAACCAATCATGAAATTGTCATACACGTCTGATTGCCATATCTCTTCTGAATCATATGGATCAAATTTCAGGAGTCTGCTGCGATTCAAGCAGATGTTATAACCGAAAATGTGTTTTTCTGGGATTTCGGTAACCTTGACCTTGACCTTTGAACTTTGTACTTCAACTCGTAAAGGTCAATGCTGTCAAAATGCATATCAAATTCCAAGGGATTCCATACACTATTGACGATGTTATGACCCTTTGAAATTTCGGATTTTCGACGTTTATGACGTCATTGTGACGTCAGTTTACGTCGTAGCGCCGAAAATAGGGTATCACTGCAATCAGGGGCTCAAAATCTTTCCAACGATATACTACTCGATATGGTGCGCTGACTTTCGTATTTGACCTTGACTTCGACCTCAGGCGAACTTCTCAAGGTCAAGGTCAAATGTCAAGGTCAAGGTCTCGCAAAATAGAACTCGAGTTTGTCTAAAATATGAACTTAGTTTGAAGTTTCTAGGACGATTAGAACCGGTGTTATGGCCATTTATGTGTTTTCGACATTTTGCATGACCTTGACCTCAATATTTGACCTCGAATGCCCATCTTCGAACTCGTCCGAGCCATTGTCCTACAGAATATTCCGACCAAGTTTGGGAACGATAGAACTGGAATTGTGGACGCTAGAGTGCGTACTGACAAACAAACAAACGAGAGCCCGAGGCCTGTCGCGCATAGCGCGACACTTGGCCAAATGGAAATAAAGCCAGTACCAGATCACCGTCAAGGTCAAAAGATCACATATTAGGTCACATAGTACGAGTTCATTCATATGAATAGACGTGGAATCAATACCCAGTATCAAGTATTCCGAGCAAACAAAACAGGGTCCGTTATCCAATCTCATAGTCCGGGGACAGAAAGTCATATCAGGCATACGAAGTGAGAGAAAACAAAAATGACAGGGAAACTCATGAACCCCCGTAAATGGCCATCAGGAGGTGAAATCAGGTGTTCCGGAAAGAGTGAGCATTTCCTGCCCCACTAATCTAATCTAATTACCTAATTATCTAATCTAATTACTAATCTAATTAATCTAATTCGAGGTCTCTCCAGTAATTTGAACTGAAGATATGACGAAATGTGTTTTCAGGTCATTCATGACGTCACTATGACGTCCAATAACGTCTTATGGACAATTTGTGTCTTCAAGTCCTCTGATTTGATATGATGCTCTATAGATTTGCATGAAATGTGATTTTATGCAAAAAGTTGATCTTGGCTGACCTTTCAAAGGTTAAGGTCAAAGGTCGGAGGCAAAGATCACAGAAGATCTGCATTGGCGCTTGGTACAATGTGAACCTAATTTGAAGTCCATATGTGTGTTAGAACCGAAGTTATGGCAAGTTATGTGTTCATAATCTAATTTGTGACCTCGACATTAAAACATTGACCCAAATTTTCTGATCTGTTAACCATGTCTACTTACTGGATACTCTGGTACATTCTGCAAACATTTCGTTATGAATTTTAGCCAGAAAAATTGTGAAAACGCATTCGCATATTTTCGAACATTTGACCTTTAAATATTAAATCAAGGTCAAAGGTCAAGGTCACATATTTGGTCGGGCTTTGTTCATATTGCAAAATGTTGTACTTTACGTTTGTTATTAACATCATCAAAATCTGGATGTATTGGTACGAATAGATCGATACTCACATTCATACCACTGAGTAGGTGTCACTGCTGGCGGATGTTAAATCTGTCCGCGAGGATACCATCAATTCAGTAGCCTTTTGGCTTGGGGTTTGTATTGGATTTATATATTAATGTTTTTCATAGGTTGTTGGGCAGTTGTGTACTAATTCCATCAGGTGTACAGTAGAAACAACTACATTTAACACACTGTCTGCCCCTGATGACGCCAGTGTGTCTTTGGATAAACTATTTGGTCGGGCTTTGTTTCTATTGCGAAATGTTGTACTTTACGTTTGTTATTACCATCATCAAAATCTGGATGTATTGGTGGTAAAAGATTGATACTTACATTGATACCACTGAGTCGGTGTCACTGCTGGCGGACGTTAAAAATTTGTCTCCGAGGATACCATCAACTCAGGAGCCTTTTGGCTTATGATTAGGTACTTATGTACTTGTCATAAATATCTATTGCATGGGGTTCGTTTTGGATTTATATATTTTTTTTCATAGGTTGTTGGGCAGTTGTATACTAATTCTATCAGGTGTACAGTAGGAACAACTACATTTAACACATTGTCTGCCCCTGATGACGCCAGTGTGTCTTTGGATAAAATATTTGGTCAGGCTTTGTTTCTATTGCAAAATGTTGTACTTTACGTTTGTTATTAACATAATCAAAATCTGGATGTATTGGTGGTAATAGATTGATACTTACATTGATATATGCTTTCATAAAAATCTGACCTTGAATGCCCATCTTCGAACTCGTCCAAGCCATTGTCCTACAGAATATTCCGACCAAGTTTGGGAAGGATAGAACTGGAATTGTGGACGCTAGAGTGCGTACTGACAAACAAACAAACAAACAAACAAACAAACGCAACCGATCAACATACTTGACCAAATTTCATTTGGCCAAGTAACAAACGCAACCGACCAACATACTTGACCAAATTTCATTTGGCCAAGTAACAAACAGAACCGATCAACATACTTGACAAAATGTTTGATTTCGTCAAGTAACAATATCCTATGCATATATATACAAGATATTTATAAAAACCCGGTTCGAACCCGGTTCGTCATCGCCAATAGTTTGAATAATAAGGAGTGTTTCGTGCCTGAAATTGTAGTAAATACATCATGGCTTTTAGGCTTTGTGTCATCTGGACATCACTGAGTTAGAAAACAACAGCAACGTTGTTTTGAAGTAAATATTTAGATTATTCGAGGTATATTGTGTTACTACACGACCGAATCATTATAGTTAGAATGGGACTCGTGCACAGGGGGTAATCGTTTCCACAACTTATTGGTGTATAAACGGTCTGGGGACAAGATTTACCCCCACTGCTCTTTCCATGAAGATATCTCGGTGAGTTTTCAATGTATTGCAAATATGAAAAGTGCATCATAAACTAGGAATAATACTGTTATTGAACACATTGTTTCCTCGTAGATATTCACAATGACGGAGTCGTGGTGGGCGCTTGCGGTGCATGCAACCTGCACACTCCAACATGACTATGGGAACCGACAGGTTCTAATTCAAATTAAAATCACGTTTGACATCATAGTGACCTGAAATATCATCATATTTTTAAAATGGCAACAGATTCGGAAAGTACTCTTGAAGACCTTTCAAAATTTTTAAAAAGTGAAGGTCAAGGTCATTTTTAAGGTCAAATTTTACCAAGGCACTTGAAAGGCTATGGGTCGTAGGCCTTAGGTGTAAATACAAATGTTTCTAGGCTAGGTGAAGACAACATTCTGGTTTTACTTTTGCGTTCCTAGTTTCATTAA
Source organism: Terebella lapidaria (assembly GCA_949152475.1). Lineage (NCBI taxonomy): Eukaryota > Metazoa > Annelida > Polychaeta > Terebellida > Terebellidae > Terebella > Terebella lapidaria. The sequence goes on along the minus strand of OX424558.1, from coordinate 21,491,030 downwards.
CAGTTGAGATATAGTGACCTACACGATTTTCCATTGAAGGTCAATATTGACCTCGGGCTTTGACATTTGACCTTGAAATTTTTTTAACTGGAAGAACTTGACCTCACTTATAAGACAGTCTACTGACAGATTTTCACAATCATCATTCAGGCAGTTATCAGTATAGATAGTTCGGGATATGCGATTTTGCTTATAATGGGACCAGCTTTGTTGCCATAAGAACGTCAATTTCATCCCAATGGCTTATCCGATCAGACTCAAAATTGACGTGGAGCATAAGGGACCAACAATACATCGTATTCAAGCATCAAATTGAGAGTCAAAGATATTATTGTTTTCTCATGAAAGTTTGACCTTGAGCGGTTGGGTCAAGGTCATGGTCAAAGGTCACGGTCAAGGTCACTGAAGATAGACTTTGAGTTTATTTACAGTATGCATTTAATTTAAAATCTTCCTGACATATAGAACTGAAGTTATGGCCATTTATGTGATTTTGACCTATTCCTTGACCTTGGCTTTGACCTGTGACTTTGGGTCACGAAAGTTGTGCACTGCCTGTGTATGGACATACAGATTATACTTGAATAATTTAATCAGAATCAAAAAAGAATTACGGACACTATGGCCTTTTGAAATTTTGAAAAATTGACGTTTATGACGTCACTGTGACGTCAGTAGACGTCACATCTGAAAAAGCATGGAACAGTATGTATCAGGGGACTGATACCTTCCATTTGATGTACTATTTGATAGGTATCAGTAAGTTTGAAAATTTGACCTTCAAGTTTTGCTCATGTGACCTCATTTTGCCGACCAAGTTCAAAACCAATCATGAACTTGTCATACACGTCTGATTGCCATATCTCTTCTGAATCATATGGATCAAATTTCAGGAGTCTGCTGCGATTCAAGCAGATGTTATAACCGAAAACATGTTTTTCTGGGATTTCGGTAACCTTGACCTTGACCTTTGACCTTTGTACTTTAATTCGTAGAGGTCAATGCTGTCAAAATGCATATCAAATTCCAAGAGATTCCATACACTATTATCGATGTTATGACCCTTTGAAATTTCGGCTTTTCGACGTTTATGACGTCATTGTGACGTCAGTTTACGTCGCAGTGCCAAAAATAAGATATCACTGGAATCAGGGGCTCAAGACCTTTCCAACGATATACTACTCGATATACTGCGCCGACCTTTGTATTTGACCTTGACTTCGACCTCAGGCGAACTTCTCAAGGTCAAGGTCAAATGTCAAGGTCAAGGTCACGGAAGATAGAACTCGAGTTTGTCTAAAATATGAACTTAGTTTGAAGTTTCTAGGACGATTAGAACCGGTGTTATGGCCATTTATGTGTTTTCGACATTTTGCATGACCTTGACCTCAATATTTGACCTTGAATGCCCATCTTCGGACTCGTCCAAGCCATTGTCCTACAGAATATTCCGACCAAGTTTGGGAAGGATAGAACTGGAATTGTGGACGCTAGAGTGCGTACTGACAAACAAACAAACAAACAAAAACGGTCTGGGGACAAGATTTACCCCCACTGCTCTTTCCATGAAGATATCTCGGTGAGTTTTCAATGTATTGCAAATATGAAAAGTGCATCATAAACTAGGAATAATACTGTTATTGAACACATTGTTTCCTCGTAGATATTCACAATGACGGAGTCGTGGTGGGCGCTTGCGGTGCATGCAACCTGCACACTCCAACATGACTATGGGAACCGACAGGTTCTAATTCAAATTAAAATCACGTTTGACATCATAGTGACCTGAAATATCATCATATTTTTAAAATGGCAACAGATTCGGAAAGTACTCTTGAAGACCTTTCAAAATTTTTAAAAAGTGAAGGTCAAGGTCATTTTTAAGGTCAAATTTTACCAAGGCACTTGAAAGGCTATGGGTCGTAGGCCTTAGGTGTAAATACAAATGTTTCTAGGCTAGGTGAAGACAACATTCTGGTTTTACTTTTGCGTTCCTAGTTTCATTAACAGTTGAGATATAGTGACCTACACGATTTTCCATTGAAGGTCAATATTGACCTCGGGCTTTGACATTTGACCTTGAAATTTTTTTAACTGGAAGAACTTGACCTCACTTATAAGACAGTCTACTGACAGATTTTCACAATCATCATTCAGGCAGTTATCAGTATAGATAGTTCGGGATATGCGATTTTGCTTATAATGGGACCAGCTTTGTTGCCATAAGAACGTCAATTTCATCCCAATGGCTTATCCGATCAGACTCAAAATTGACGTGGAGCATAAGGGACCAACAATACATCGTATTCAAGCATCAAATTGAGAGTCAAAGATATTATTGTTTTCTCATGAAAGTTTGACCTTGAGCGGTTGGGTCAAGGTCATGGTCAAAGGTCACGGTCAAGGTCACTGAAGATAGACTTTGAGTTTATTTACAGTATGCATTTAATTTAAAATCTTCCTGACATATAGAACTGAAGTTATGGCCATTTATGTGATTTTGACCTATTCCTTGACCTTGGCTTTGACCTGTGACTTTGGGTCACGAAAGTTGTGCACTGCCTGTGTATGGATATACAGATTATACTTGAATAATTTAATCAGAATCAAAAAAGAATTACGGACACTATGGCCTTTTGAAATTTTGAAAAATTGACGTTTATGACGTCACTGTGACGTCAGTAGACGTCACATCTGAAAAAGCATGGAACAGTATGTATCAGGGGACTGATACCTTCCATTTGATGTACTATTTGATAGGTATCAGTAAGTTTGAAAATTTGACCTTCAAGTTTTGCTCATGTGACCTCATTTTGCCGACCAAGTTCAAAACCAATCATGAACTTGTCATACACGTCTGATTGCCATATCTCTTCTGAATCATATGGATCAAATTTCAGGAGTCTGCTGCGATTCAAGCAGATGTTATAACCGAAAACATGTTTTTCTGGGATTTCGGTAACCTTGACCTTGACCTTTGACCTTTGTACTTTAATTCGTAGAGGTCAATGCTGTCAAAATGCATATCAAATTCCAAGAGATTCCATACACTATTATCGATGTTATGACCCTTTGAAATTTCGGCTTTTCGACGTTTATGACGTCATTGTGACGTCAGTTTACGTCGCAGTGCCAAAAATAAGATATCACTGGAATCAGGGGCTCAAGACCTTTCCAACGATATACTACTCGATATACTGCGCCGACCTTTGTATTTGACCTTGACTTCGACCTCAGGCGAACTTCTCAAGGTCAAGGTCAAATGTCAAGGTCAAGGTCACGGAAGATAGAACTCGAGTTTGTCTAAAATATGAACTTAGTTTGAAGTTTCTAGGACGATTAGAACCGGTGTTATGGCCATTTATGTGTTTTCGACATTTTGCATGACCTTGACCTCAATATTTGACCTTGAATGCCCATCTTCGAACTCGTCCAAGCCATTGTCCTACAGAATATTCCGACCAAGTTTGGGAAGGATAGAACTGGAATTGTGGACGCTAGAGTGCGTACTGACAAACAAACAAACAAACAAACAAACGCAACCGATCAACATACTTGACCAAATTTCATTTGGCCAAGTAACAAACGAGAGCCCGAGGCCTGTCGCGCATAGCGCGACACTTGGCCAAATGGAAATAAAGCCAGTACCAGATCAACGTCAAGGTCAGAAGGTAATGTGAAGGTCACATATTACGAATTCTTTCATATGAATCTAATTCGAGGTTTCTCCAGTAATTTGAACTGAAGATATGACAAAATGTGTTTTTAGGTCATTCATGACGTCACTAATAACGTCTTACGGACACAATTTGTGTCTTCAAGTCCTCTGATTTGATATAATACTCTATAGGGTTGCATGAAATTTGATTTTATGCAAAAAGTTGACCTTGGCTGACCTTTTAAAGATCAAGGTCAAAGGTCGAAGGCAAAGATCACAGAAGACTCATATTTGAACATCGGAAATTCATGGAACAAAGCATTGCACAAATAAAAACAAGTCTCCAAAATACTGAATGGAGCTATCTCGAACACATGGATATCAATCAAGCTTATGAATCACTTATCACCAAGCTAAATTTAATAATTGATATGTATGCGCCACTGAAAAAAGTATAGGCAAAAAAAATATAATACGATCACCCTGGATGACGAAAGGAGTCCTCAAATCTTCCTTGAAAATGAATAAGTTGTACAAAAGTACCGTTGGTGAGTCACGTGCGGAATCAGCATATAAGAAATACATTCTTGACGTTATACGGCCTTGTAGCGCATGACACACCGGTACCCGTAAGATCACCGAAGTTAAGCAAAGCTAGGCGTGGGTAATACATGGATGTGTGACCCTGTTTGTGCATTCACCTGCGCTGCTGTATGCTGTTCACCCAAACAGTATAATTGGGCACCTGGCAATAGACAGAGATGACAATTGTGTATGCACAGTTTCCCTGCACCAAATAATGGTTGCACATGGAGCTGTATGCCTCCCAGGAGGTTGAGTATGTGTCGGAGTGAAAAGGTCTGCCGGGGATAATAATTGTGCAGTCAGAGAGACCGACTTGAGTTGGTGATCCTAGACTATAAAATGCTCATTATTATTATTATTATTATTCTGTACAGAAACACCTAAAGAAAACTTTAAAAAACATGCGAACGAAATCTACTACAGCAGTATATTCAATGAATACATACATGATATACGACGAACATGGAAAGTAATCAATACAATCATCGGTAAAACGAACGACAAGTCCATTTTACCCCAATCTTTCAAAATCAATGACACTAATGAGTCTCATGCTAAGAAAATAGCCAACGAATTCTGTACATATTTTACGAATATTGGCCCACGATTGGCCTCAAAAATCCCGAAACCCAACACTAACTCTGAACAGTATATGAATTTGGAACGCAAGGTAAAAAGTTCATTCTATATGAGCCCAATGGACCCTCAGGAAATTTTAGCAATTATTAAAACTCTGAAGCCCAAAAACAGTTCCGGTCACGATAATATCACATCAAAATTTTTAAAACAAGTTGAAGCGTATATTGCTTCTCCCATCGCAACAATAGTAAATAAATCCATAGAAACAGGTACCGTTCCGGATGACATGAAGCTATCGAAGGTTATTCCAATTTATAAAAGCAAGGAAAAGGATTCATTTGCAAATTATAGACCAATATCCCTCTTACCTACAATATCAAAAATACTAGAAAAGGTGGTGCATAAACGACTCTATAATTTTCTTGCCACTAATATCTCCTTATATAACAATGGCTTTAGGAAAGGTCACAGCACGATTGATGCAATAACAAAATTTGTCGCCGATATCACAACTGAATTCGATAAAAGTAATACCAGTATCTCTATATTTCTAGACTTCTCAAAAGCCTTCGATACGACTGACCTAAACATACTAATTAATAAACTGGAAATTTATGGAATCCGCGGTAAACCTCTAGACTGGTTCAGAAGTTATCTTTTCAATCGTAAGCAGTTTGTATCGTATGCCGGAAAGCACTCTGAAATCAATGATATTAAATGTGGTGTACCCCAGGGATCGGTATTGGGCCCTCTGTTATTTATAATTTATACAAACGATCTCCCCCAAAAGCCTCCTAGACGCTAAGTCCATACTGTTTGCTGATGATACAACTATATACTTATCAAATAACGACATAAAAGTAATCTATCAAACAATGACCAAAGAACTATCCAGACTATCAGATTGGTTTAAGGCTAATAAATTGTCACTAAACATATCCAAAACAAACTATATGATATTCACCAATAAAATATTTGATAACAACCAGAAATATGATCTTGTTCTATCAGACACCAAATTTACAGAGACTGAAAAACATTCAAGTTCCTTGGAATTCATACAGATGAATCCTTAAACTGGAGTGAACACATAAAGCATGTTAGGAACAAAATAAGTAAATCCCATTTTGCACTAAATAAAGCAAAAATGTCATGAACAAAGAGCATCTCATCACACTTTATTATTCTATGGTTTATCCTTTCCTGCTTTACGATATCACTTTCTGGGGATCTGCCGCCAATAAATATTTATCAAAACTCATTATTCAGCAAAAGAAAATAGTTATAACCATAGCAGGGGCACGTTATGATGCACACACTGCCCCTATCTTTGCGTCTTCAAAAATCTCAAAGCTAATGGACATCTATGAACTCCAAGTAACCAAGTATATGTATTCGTTTATACAACGCACATTACCAATTCAAGTATCCGAACTTTTCACATTTACTGAGGACCTACACGGACTCGGTGTGATTTTATCATTGTATATTATTCACCATTATATATAATGCGTATCTAATTTCGCTATGTCGCTCTCTCTGATGTATATAAAAAAGTTGTATATATGTTGTATGGTTGTGGGAGTTACAATCGTCGGACTCAGTGGCACAGCTGAGCTATGGGACATGTATAGTTTTGAATGTGTGATGTAATTCACTTCTGTATTTATATAATTATCCTCATAGTTCGAATAAATTATATTCTATTTTAAATTCTATTCTAAGATCTGCATTGGCGCTTGATACAATATGAACCTAATTTGAAGTCCATATGTGTGTTAGAACCGAAGTTATGGCAATTTTATGAGTTCATAATCTAATTTGTGACCTTGACATTAAAACGTTGACCCAAATTTTCTGTTAACCATGTCTACTTACTGGATATTCTGGTACATTCTGCAAACATTTCGTTATGAATTTTAGCCAGAAAATTGTGAAAACGCATTCATATTTTCGAACATTTCAACTTTAAATACTAAATCAAGGTCAAGGTCAAAGGTCAAGGTCTCATATTATGAGACTTGATATATACTTTCATAAAAATCTGACCTTGAATGCCCATCATCGAACTCGTCCAAGCCATTGTCCTACAGAATATTCCGACCAAGTTTGGGAACGATAGAACTGGAATTGTGGACGCTAGAGTGCGTACTGACAAACAAACAAACAAACAAACGCAACCGACCAACATACTTGACCAAATTTCATTTGGCCAAGTAACAAACGCAACCGACCAACATACTTGACCAAATTTCATTTGGCCAAGTAACAAACAGAACTGATCAACGTACTTGACAAAACGCTTGATTTCGTCAAGTAACAATATCCTATGCATATATACAAGATATAAATTATCACAGTGCTCTCAAACCCGGTTCGAACCCGGTTCGTCATCGCCAATAGTATGAATAATAAGGAGTGTTTCATGCCTCAAATTGTAGTGAATACATCATGGCTATTAAGCTTTGTGTCATCTGGACATCACTAGAAGTTAGAAAACAACAGCAATTTTGTTTTGAAGTAAATATTTAGATTAATCGAGGTATATTGTGTTACTACACGACCGAATCATTATAGTTAGAGTGGGACTCGTGCACAGGGGGTAATCGTTTCCACAACTTATTGGTGTATAAACAGGTTGAGGATCAGATTTACCCCCACTGCTCTTTCCATAAAGATATCTCGGTGAGTTTTCAATGTATTGCAAATATGAAAAGTGCATCATGAACTAGGAATAATACTGTTATTGAACACATTGTTTCCTCGTAAATATTCACAATGATGGAGTAGTGGTGGGCGCTTGCGGTGCATGCAACCTGCACAATCCAACATGACTATGGGAACTGACAGGTTCTAATTCAAATTAAAATCACGTTTGACGTCAGAGTGACGTAAAATATCGTCCGATTTTTAAAATGGTAACAGATTCGGAAAGTACTCTTGAAGACCTTTCAAACGAGTTAAAGTGAAGGTCAAGGTCATTTTTAAGATCAAATTGGACCAAGGCACTTGGAAAGGCTATGGGTCGTAGGCCTTAGGTGTAAATACAGATGTTTCTAGGCTAGGTGAAGACAACATTCTGGCTCTACTTTTGCGTTCCTATTTTCATTAACAGTTGAGATATAGTGACCTACACGATTTTCCATTGAAGGTCAATATTGACCTCGGGCTTTGACAATTGACCTTGAAAGTTTTTGAACTGGAAGAACTTGACCTCACTTATAAGACAGTCTACTGACAGATTTTCACAATCATGATTCAGGCAGTTATCAGTATAGATAGCTGGGGATATGCGATTTTGCTTATAATGGGACCAGCTTTGTTGCCATAAGAACGTCAATTTCGCCCCAATGGCTTATTTGATCAGACTCAAAATTGACGTGGAGCATAAGGGACCAACAATACATCGTATTCAAGCATCAAATTGAGAGTCAGAGATAATATTGTTTTAGGTCAAAGGTCACGGTCAAGGTCACTGAAGATAGACTTTGAGTTTATTTACAGTGTGCATTTGGTTTGAAATCTTTGTGACATATAGAACTGAAGTTATGGCCATTTATGTGATTTTGACCTATTCCTTGACCTTGGCTTTGACCTGTGACTTTGGGTCACGAAAGTTGTGCACTGCCTGTGTATGGACATACAGATTATACTTGAATAATTTAATCAGAATCAAAAAAGAATTACGGACACTATGGCCTTTTGAAATTTTGAAAAATTGACGTTTATGACGTCACTGTGACGTCAGTAGACGTCACATCTGAAAAAGCATGGAACAGTATGTATCAGGGAACTGATACCTTCCATTTGATGTACTATTTGATAGGTATCAGTAAGTTTGAAAATTTGACCTTCAAGTTTTGCTCATGTGACCTCATTTTGCCGACCAAGTTCAAAACCAATCATGAAATTGTCATACACGTCTGATTGCCATATCTGTTCTGAATCATATGGATCAAATTTCAGGAGTCTACTGCGATTCAAGCAGATGTTATAACCGAAAACATGTTTTTCTGGGATTTCGGTAACCTTGACCTTGACCTTTGACAATTGTACTTCAGTTCGTAGAGGTCAATGCTGTCAAAATGCATATCAAATTCCAAGGGATTCCATACACTATTGACGATGTTATGACCCTTTGAAATTTCGGATTTTCGACGTTTATGACGTCATTGTGACGTCAGTTTACGTCGCAGCGCCAAAAATAAGATATCGCTGGAATAAGGGGCTCAAGACCTTTCCAACGATATACTACTCGATATGCTGCGCCGACCTTTGTACTTGACCTTGACTTCGACCTCAGGCGAACTTCTCAAGGTCAAGGTCAAATGTCAAGGTCAAGGTCACGGAAGATAGAACTCGAGTTTGTCTACAATATGAACTTAGTTTCAAGTTTCTAGGACGATTACAACCGGTGTTATGGTTATTTATGTGTTTTCGACATTTTGCATGACCTTGATCTCAATATTTGACCTTGAATGCCCATCTTCGAACTCGTCCGAGCCATTGTCCTACAGAATATTCCGACCAAGTTTGGGAACGATAGAACTGGAATTGTGGACGCTAGAGTGCGTACTGACAAACAAACAAACAAACAAACGCAACCGACCAACATACTTGACCAAATTTCATTTGGCCAAGTAACAAACAAACGCAACCGACCAACATACTTGACCAAATTTCATTTGGCCAAGTAATAAACGAACTGACCAACATACTTGCCGAAATCGAAGATTCCGGCAAGTAACAAACAAACACACAAACAAATCCACGAACGAACCAACATACTTGCCGAAATCGTAGATTCCGGCAAGTAACAAACACACAAACAAATCCACGAACGAACCAACATACTTGCCGAAATCGTAGATTCCGGCAAGTAATAATAGTTTATATGCCCTATATTACAGTCCTTACTTGACACAACGTTTCAGATCAACTGGCTGGCATGTAACAAACGATGATCACATGCGAGGCAGTATTGCGAAAAAACAAGGTAACACCCCCAGAAGAACCACGTCGATATATTCAGGAGACCTCCGTCCCAGTATACTTAGCTTTTATACAATGCAAACAATGGCGTTCTGTAATGATCAGCAAAAGTGCTGACACAACACTCCACAGAATGCTCTCTATTCCAACAATTCTTGTGTGGACCAAGGTTAACAATGCAATGGTAAATGGGGGTCATCAAGGGATGAATGGTGATAGAGTAATATTCCCGTGCAATACCTCGTTAGTGGGACAATGAATAATCACGCAAAACTGTTATCCCGAATTGTGACCATTATCATGGTCACGCCCTGTGCGGATAGGACGATATTAACGAGCTTGGAAAATTAACAGCCATCCAGTGTTCTACAGTTTGGGGTGAAGAATGTTGAATGTTGTGGTGATATTGGTAGCAATGTCCACCTGGTACATGTGTTTCGAAAAATGATGAAATGAACAAGAAGAACAATCAGTCAAATTCCAGTTCGATACTAAGCTGGGACTCATTAGAACAATAGCAATACAGAGGACATGGATCTGAGCGCGATTTCTGGTTCAATTTATCACGTTTCTTTGAAAAATCGAAATTCCTATCAGCGTCAAATTATATTTTGATGCACAAACTGTGGCGGAAAATCCAAGCTCATAAAATTGGGCATGACCAGTCAGTTTTTGTTATCGAAGTTCGTTGTAATATAATTTTACAGTGGACATACGAGTATGTCTTTTAATGTTATGTCATGAACACACTTTTTGGACATGTCTATCCGAAACTAATCCAATCACGAAGCTCTAGCAGAAACCCATTTCGTAGAATCGTCCCGTGTTGAACTGCACCCTTTGATGATTTTTTCCCTGGTTCTGCCATAAACCACACACTCTACACGGATTCCGCATGAGTTTGACAGTCTTCCTTGCACGGGGAAGAAAAGAGGACAACATGCCCTTCTACATTCATGAAAGGCGCTATGAAGTAGCCGGAATGATCATTGGTAGGGCATATGGATACATCTCGAAACTAACTTGAGTGCCAATACATTGTATGTATTGATAGACTTCCTCCTGCAGGCCATGTTCGATCAAGTTGATGTGTATTTTTAATTAACTCAATTTCAGTATTACATGTATGTGCATAATATCATTTATTCAATGTACAATTTCACAGCACTGTCGTTGTTCGAGAAGGGTCCTATGCCTAACTTCTTCAGTGAAGCCCTCTTCCAGTTGTTGCTTGAGCCAGCCAGGGACGCACAGAGACAGCTGTATGACGGCTTGTCAAAGTTTGGCTTGATAGAGTTAAGGATTGCAAAAACATACTGGTGAGACATAAATTTGTGGCGATTTTACGATTGATGGTTATTTGGTGCCGTGTGGTTGTTGTTTATTTTCTCTCGTTGTGTTTATTTTTCGTATAGTCTTTTCGTAGTACCTCCCGTCTCTGTGTCCGAACGCTATAGACAATTCTAACATGGTGACGTCAGACGGCTCTTAGCATTTCAGTCATTTCAAAAGGTGTTATATCAGTTGATATACGGCCCTAGGGCCTATATCAGATTTCGTCTATATTGAGCAACGGCCTACAAAAACGTCATGACCGCAACAAACTTGTGTAGCCATGGTAACGTTTATTTCCTAACAATCATTTACCATGTTAGAATAGAAATAATGTATAGATTTGTCGTAATTGTCTGCAAAATAAACTTCTCGGGACAGGTGATATAGCCCTCGACGCCTTCGGCGTCTCGGGACATATCACCTTGCCCTCGAAGTTTATTGTGCGACAATTACTCCAAATCTATACATTATTCCTTAATTAATGGTGAGACGTCTGCAATTCCATAGTATTTCTCTGGTTAGAGAAAAGTGCTGAAGACATATTAATTCAAAGACACGGGTTTTATTACCAAATACAAGTTACTCACTCACAAAATATATTTCCCCAAATTACACAGTGACCAGGTTTAGACTAAGTCACCGGGCTTTACAATACTAAAAGGTTACACCGGGTCCAGGTTTAGACTAAGACCCTGCTTTTGACGTTAGGCATCAGAACTAGCGTCAGTCTCTTCCTACGCGAAGTCCATGCGGAGGTGAAGGTTCCCTGGCTCCACAGTTCTTCCGTCTCCGGAGGTGTCGCCGGTGCGGAGGTCCTCTGTATCTGCGGAGTTCTTCCGCACTGCAGAGGTCCTCTCTCTGCGGAGGTCTTCCGCACTGCGGAGAATCCGTGGCTCCGCAGAGTTCCCTCGTCCTTGCGGAGGGTCCTCCACACGTCAGCTCCACCTCCCTCTTCCGCGGGTGCGGAGGGTCGTCGCCGCACGTCAGGAAACTTCCCTCGCCACCTCCGCGGGTGCTGAGTATCGTCAGAGACTTCCTTCACAAGTCGTGCGGAGGTTCGTCTATTGCGGAGACGGAGTGTCTCCGCACAACAGGGGACGTCCCTCACAGGTCCGGGGGTTGCGGAGGTTCACAAGAGACTTCCCTCACGCTTGCACCACTGTGCAAGAAGAGATCGCTGCCTTGCCGCCAGCTGTAAGTCACGAGGGCCGGGGTTCATATATTGGCAGTTGGACCGGATTCATGCGATTGTCATCATCTGGGATCCACACCCTTCCCTGTTACATTTCCCATACATGGAGTCTGGGGCTCCGCACTGCGGAGGTCAAGATGTGCGGAGGTACGGAAAACTCGAAGTCCTCTCCCTCGCCTGTCCAAGGAGGACAGAACCGTCTCAGGGTGATGTCTCGTACCTTGCCCCGACTAACTCTCAGAGACCTGTGGCTGCCTCCTTATATTGGGCCCTCCACCGGAAGCTGTTCTGCGCATGTGCATGCCTGGTCTTCCGCAAGCACGAGGCCGATCCTCCGCAAGAACGTGATCGATCCTCCGCAAGAACGTGATACCTCCTCCACGCGTGGTTTTGCGGAGGAGGACGGTGGTTATGTGAGTTCGTTATAAATTAACTCGTGACTCATCATCACTTATTAGCAAACTTGGTCCCCCAACTTTTTAAAAAAGATGTCTGCTCAAACCACCACTTTGAAGCACAGAAGTATGAGCAAGCTTTGACGATGCAATACCAATTTAATATGACAAGAATTTTTCTCCACTGAATTTCAGATGTTCGAAGTTTACTTCAGATGGTCGAAGTTAAGCTCGGCCTGCAGTTTTTGCTGGACATCCGTCACGTTGCCCCGATATTCTAAGCATACATGGTACGGGAGTTGACTGCTAACTTTTCAGATACCTGAAGGCACATGGTAATACTCGTTTGTAAACGAGTATTTTAGTGAGTACTAAAGTATTGACAAGAACGTTCCTCTTGGGCATTTGTTTTTTTTTCTGCACACAATTTCTACCACAGCTGTTTCTACCACATGTACTTGAATTTACTGTAAATGGGGCGTCTCGCCTCAAAATTCCCTAATGCTTTATCCCTCTCAGGCTTGGTCGGTCATATTATGGTCACTTTCCCTGTAGATGTGCAAATTCAGATCTTAGAGAGTATAGATGTTGTAGTTGATGCAACCAGCACAATCAACTTAATACATCAGTTTGATTCACAGTATTAGAAATGATGGTGGGATGCAGATTTGACACAAAATTCTCGAGATATGCATATTTATCACAAAATTATGTACATTTACAAAATTTAATTTTTAGGATGTATTACATAGGAACTTAATATTTTGATTCTAATAAAACATCTATCGATTTTGCAATGAACTCGGCACAGTGAAAAATATTTGTTCAAGACAGAACTACCTATGAGAGCCAATATACTTTGGACCTCATGTGGAGACATCATTCCACCCGCATCGAATCTATGGTCACTTTTCTTCAGGGGAAAATATATATTTGGGAGATCCCACAATTTGTAGATGAAGACGGTCAACCACGAAATGGACTTAACGCTTCGGGTTTTTCGTATCAATCAATTCTATGCTGTGTATATATGTATGATTGTTTTAGTATACGTATAACTAGCGAATATTAAAAAATATTTTTCTGATCAGCTCAGCATCACACTTCGTACTTGAAACAATTTTTTAGAGCAATGGGTGGTATGTAATTTGGAGAGGGCCACATTTCATCCCGTGATAATTAGAATTTATACAATGCAAACAATGACAAACAGTAATGATCAGGCCTTGGCAGCAAAACGGAGTACCGATAAAAAAAACTCCACAAAGTGCTATGTTAACAATTCTTGTATGGACCAAGGTTAACAACTCGATGGTAAATATGGTCATAAATGGAAGAATGGTGACAGACTACTATTAACCTGCAAAAACCTCATTAGCAGGACAACAAATAATCGCATGAAAGTGTTATCCCGAGTTGTGGACCATTATCATGGTCATCCCCATCCAGTGTTCTACAGTTTGAGGTGAATAATGTTATGTGGAGATATTGATAGCAATGTTCACACTGGTATTTTACCATATTAACTATTTGAACTGTTCGTCAGTTTATTATTCTCCTATATTAACCAGTCTAACTCAGACAGAACAATACACCGAACAGCAAGCGTGCTGGCAGAGTAAACTGTACACTTGAAATATCCCTTGTACTTCTCAATCCACACTCAATACCTAGGGAAATCTCACATCTGCAAAGATGTCTTGTTCCAAAACACGAGAGCCCTGGTGCGTAAATAAAACATAGAAATAGGGCACGTAAGTCAAAACGCTATATTCTCGAAATAAGCCTTGACCGGGATTTTCTGGTCTCAACCTATTATCGCCCACTTTTTGCCTAGCTCGATTTCCACATAAATCAACTATTATTGTAAGAAAAACATATGCAATTCACGATATTAAAGCTGCTGCCTTCGAATGTATGCAATATTTTTTTCAAAACCAATTTTTTGTTAAACATATCTAATGCAATATAACAAAAGGTGTGCTCAGTGAATTTGACGATTACAGTCCGTCCGAGTTGTCTTTTCATCCGTTCTAGTGCCCATTTTGTACCGGTTTTGTAAATAAACAAATGGAGTGTATCCATCAAACCCAAATGTAAACAAACGCTCAAATCGCCCTTAAAGGTCCACATCGAGTACATTTTCCATTTCGTATGTTCATATATATTGTAGTTATGAGAAAATAATCAGTGGTATACCATGATGTGCGTGGAATTGTCAGTCTATTTCGCATTTCTATGTTTTGTTTACATCTGCGTGTGATGGATACAGTTCCTGTATTTACGCGAGAACCGCCTGTTCAAATGAGCAAAATTTCCATTACATTTGATGTGAATATGTTTCATGCAGTTAGTTTGGCATGTTTAATCTGAAATATAGTTTTCAAAAAATATTGATTGGTTCGAAGGCAGCTGCTTTAACCATATTCGATTACTCCCGACCATATATGTTCCATGGGGTTTGTTTCGGATTTCTAAAATATTTTCATAGGTTGTTGGGCAGTTGTATACTAATTCCATCAGGTGTACAGTAGAAACAACTACATTTAACACACTGTCTGCCCCTGAAGACGCCAGTGTGTCTTTGGATAAACTATTTGGTCGGGTTTTGTTTCTATTGCAAAATATTGTACTTTACGTTTGTTATTGTCATCATCAACATCTACTGTATTTGTGGTAATAGATTGATACTTACATTCATACCACTGAGTCGGTGTCACTGCTAGCGGACGTTGAATCTGTCCCCGAGGATACCATCAACTCAGTAGCCTTCTGGCTATTGATTAGGCACTTATGTACTTGTCATATATCTGTTCCATGGGGTTTGTTTCGGATTTCTAAAATATTTTCATAGGTTGTTGGGCAGTTGTATACTAATTCCATCAGATGTACAGTAGAAACAACTACATTTAACACACTGTCTGCCCCTGATGACGCCAGTGTGTCTTTGGATAAACTATTTGGTCGGGCTTTGTTTCTATTGCAAAATATTGTACTTTACGTTTGTTATTGGCATCATCAAAATATACTGTATTTGTGGTGATAGATTGATACTTACATGAACATTGGCCCCGATATTGTCAGTAAGACTGGAAAACAAAGCACAGTAGATTTACGGCCGTTAACTTCATGCCGCTTATAAAATAGAATAATGCGGGCTTATACGCATGTTTGGTCCTAAAAGGTAGCAAATCGTTAGTTTTTCATCGCATGGTACAACACATAATTTACTGATTGATATAACGTTAATTACCAACTTAATAGCTATCACTCCATTATAAAGGATAGGACGATAGGACCAAAGGGCTTGCACAACGAATATTTTCATGCGTTTCGAACGATATTCGAAACTCACTTACGCTCCCTATCGAACTGAAACTACAAGGAGCAAGTCTCCTTTCCGCACAAACAGTCAAACTCCAGTTCAGTACTAAGTTCAGATTCGCTAGGACAACAGCTCTACGAAGATATGGATTTGAGCACGTTCAAGTTATTACTTTTCTTCGATGTACAAAATGTGGCGTGAAATTCAAGCTCATAAAATTGGGCATGGCCAGTCAGTTTTCAATGTCGAAGTTGATTGTAATATAATATTACAGTAGACCTACGAGTATATCTTTTAATGTTATGTCATGAACACCCCTTTGGAATTGAGTATCCGAAACTAATCCAATCATGAAGCTATAGCAGAAACCAATTTCGTAGAGTAGTCCCGTGTTGAACTGCACCCTTTGATCTTTTTATCGCTGATTCACAAACCACGCTTCTCTGCGAGTCCGCATGTATTTGACAGTCTTCCTTACACGGGGTCAAGTTGGGGAATGGTGTAAACATGCCATTCTTTGTAGATCGTCTATGTTGATATCTACATGGGATGACAAGGATCAGTTCCTTATGTCATTAATATCACAAGAGATGTGTGCTATGAATATATATGCTTGTGCAAGTAACATTTAAAAACATTCACTGCATGAAAAAAATTCATTCAACATCATTGAGTCTGTGATTAACAAATCACTTAGACTTGATGAGATCAAGATCAAGATTTGGTTGATTGATGCAAATCAAACAAAACCACTTTACATTTTCAGTGGCGCACAAAATTAATTGTAGAAAGTATGTGCTATAACGGAAACGGCCCAAGTAGCGTACATTGCTCCTTAAAGCTGGACTAATGGTATTTAGGGAGACAAAAGAGAATAAAAAAATATATGTCGGCAATTTACCGCATGTGTCCACGCGGTAATGCACCCATGACATTACCGAACATCTCCGAAGTACCATCGGCTAGTTTCGGCTGCCCTCGGCGTTTGCTCCAAAGAGCTCTGCTCACACGGGCCACTGGTCGATATAAAACTCGCGGCCCAAGTATCATATCCTGCGCCTTCCTCTATATTCAACAAGGATTAAAAAGGTGACAGGCGGATTAAATGGCATTCATATAGTGGACGAGTAGTATTAAGGCGTCCAGTTCAACTCACGATACTCTAGGCTGCAACACCACGATGCACTCCCGGTGAATGCATACCCCTCATACTGCTTATCAACAGCAGATATTTTATATCATTAGAACATTATGCATAAACCATCATATATATTTTGTATCTACTTTTTTTCTCCTTTTAAGCCATTAGTCCAGCTTTAATACTACTCGTCCACTAAAACCATAAATCCGTCTCGCACCTTTTATCCTTATTGAATATAGAGGAAGGCGCAGGATGTGATACTTGGGCCACAAAAACAAACGAAGCTTACATGTATTTCCTGGCATGCTGGCTATCCCAAAATGTATGGGGATCATAGGCTGTTATACATGCTGCAGGGACATTGTGTGGCTGTCCATGGGATATATCCAAACAATTGGGCATGTCATGTCATATATCCAAACAATTGGGCATGTCATATTAGGTCACCGGACCTATGGTCCCTTAACCTATTGCCGTGGCGTTGCGTCCATCGTCCGTCCGTCCGTCGTCGTCGTCAGCGTCGTCCGTCCACATTTTTATCTTTAAAATTTAAAGTCCAATCTTTCTGAAAATTTGGGAAAAGATACCCTAAAATAATTTGAGAAGAGGTATTTTTTAGTTTTTTGATTTTTTAATTTTTTTCAAAATGGCGGCCGTTTTCGTCAAAAAAACAGTCAATTTCGAACTTTGGCGGCCATTTTCTCAAAAACTGTCTGATAAGATTTAAGATTTTTGTTTCAAAAGATTCTCGTTGTGTACCTACCTCTGTGATGTGTATAAGTTTGGTTGCCCTTGAATCGCCGGCCTGCGTATGGCGGCCATTTTGAATTTTCGACGGGTCGACGAAAACAAAATTTCTCGGCCCAAATCACATTACTATCCATTTTGGGCCATTTCTAGACAAAAAAAACATTTTCACCCTTTGAAAAAAATTTTCAGCACTTTTTTCCTTCATAATGGGAGCTGCCAGGACTGTGCTAATAGAACGCTTGAAGATAGAGCTCATAGAACGCTTGAAGATAGAGCACTTTCAAATGGGAAGTCATATATGTTGATTTGTGTGGTGACCTTGAAATTGACCTTTGATGACCTCGAAAGGTCAAAACAGCCATTTTTGGGTAAAAAAATGCCCAGATTTGCCTCTACAGATTAAATGCTTGTAGATAGAGCTTAAGTTTGCATTATGAGCATTGAGAAGTCATATATGGAACAACTGATGATGACCTTAACCTTGACCTCAGATGACCTTGAGTGCTAAATGTCCGATGTGAAATGTGTAAATTAGCCACCGAGTCTTAAAGACTTGCACATACAGATTAGGATTGTGTATAAGCTTACAAGAAGTCTCGTATTTATAGCACATTATAGCACATGAATTTGACCTTATGTGTGACGTTGAAATCCAAATCTCACAACCTTGCCTAACCTGACATGTGTAAATTGGCCTCTACAGACAATATACTTGTTGATAGAGATTATATGTTTGTATTATGAACATATATGAAGTCATATGCAGCATACCCAATGGTGATATTGCAGTTCACAAAGATGACCTTGATTGGTAAATCTCAAAGTCATATGTCACTTGCAATGCTTGAAGCCAAAATTGTCCGGTAACCTATCTTAGCCCTTGGGCTAATTTTTTTTATGTCGAATCTAAATGTTTGGTCAGGCTTTGTTTCTGTTTCGAGAAATTTTGATGTTAGGTTTTTCTATTGGCATCATCAAAATCTTGTTGTCAGCAGTATTAAGTTGATACATACAATTCTCATTCAACAGGGGGCGAACATTCAACGGAAGCGAACATTTGAATAGTGTCGATCCTGGCGGTGAGACTGAAAATTTGACGTATCTCAAATAGTGACGGCGGTTTTCATTCATAAAAAGACGTTTTGGTCACAGATGTTCATTCATAAAAACGCAAATGTAGTCATTCTGACCGCCAGGGGGATTGTTCGTTTCCGCTTTGCCCTAAGTGGGCTATCTTGGTATGGAAAATCTTTGGGGTTATCGACTGTAATCAGCAATGACGCAATTTATGACGGTTAATTTACGTCTACATTGATAACACCAGAAGAACAACATAATGACGCCAAATTTACCCCCCAAAAAGAGTGCTGCCAGCTTGCAAATAATCATTGCTAAACAGTTATTCCTAAACAGGCCCCATTGCTGGCAGAATTCACCAGGATATACCCATCGAAATACGAACATAGTAGCGTCACTGATATCACTAAAAGGAATTGAGTGCTGTATCCCCAGTGGCATCCCACGATAAACATATTGATTGGATTTTACGATCATAGCTACAGAGACATCACAATGCGAAGATCATCCCTGTTCTCCCATTGAAAGTATCTGGGGTCACTGTATTAACCTCAGGAAAGGGCGGTATTTTGAAAAGAAATTAGCTGTCAGTTGAGCCGTTCTCCCCCACTCCCCATCAGACCAATATTTTGTCCACATCTTGCCAGTTGTTGTTTGTCTAGAAACCATACATCAGCAATATCATAAGCTAGCCACCACAAACTGTGATGTATTGCAAAGGTTTTGTATCAGATTTTCATTGAGAATTTTAATGTGTTTAGGTATTTAATGCGACCACGCCAAAACAATGTAGCTTACTCACAGTCTGGCTCCAGGCTCTGTGAGTTTTATACAGGTAGCAGACATAACTAAAAGACAGATCACAGTAGTGAATATTTACGTTACGTTGTTGATTGAAGGGTGGTTTTAATAGATTAGACTGAAGGCAAACATATATGATGCTACAATAAAACTAGTCTGCTAAGTTATCAAACATATAAACTGGAAGCTTTATGGGCACACTGATTTATTCGTCCAGACATATTAGATTTCAATAAAAGTCGAGTGGTTTAACACCAAAGCTAGGAAAGATTGGCACAGTAAGGTTTCACAGAGGCGCAAATTCGCTTCTTGCATAGTTTCGACAATATACTAGCAACAGGACGAACCCCTGGGCTATCGCAGAACAATTCAACAAAATACCACAATTCTGTTCCAAGTTCTGGTTTGTTTGTGGTACGCATCACTGTGGAACAATATTTGACATTCTTCGATTGGCTAGTAAATATGGAGGTGTAAATATTCATGTATCATCGGAACTGTGAATTATTAATTTGCTTGGTTCCCGCCTACAGCATGTACAGCGAATCAAGCAATTCTTAATATAAACGGGTACATTGCTAAGGTTTCAAGAACAGTGGCGACCAACTGATTTTTGCATTCTGTCAACAGTAATTGTCTGATGTTCTGAAGCTATAGTAAAACATATTCATGGGAAAGGTACTACCACATCACAACTTGGTGAGGTCGGTATCCAAGTTTATGTTTCCAGTCCAACTGTTCTCAACAGCATTGTTCAGCTTGCGTGTCCAATGATATGTGCCCTAATGAAATTTGAAGGGTCCTCCCCATTTCTTCCAGGTCACATCGCGAGGTCACGTCCATTTGTGAGCTGAACAAAGACGGGGACTCTTTGATCTCTGATATGTGTCAATTCAAAAGCATGAATATATTATACTGGTCTTTGCACTAAGAACGTTATTCCGATGAGGGGAAAACATATTTGTTCATTTTGATAAAATGGAATCTAAATCACGCCCGCATAATCACCGAAAGACACGGAATATTCTTGAAAGATAGGATGGCAGAGAATTTGACGAATGTGAATAGTATGTCTGATATATTAGAAAGGGTATTTTGTGAAGTATTAGGAAATCAACAAACATACACAATGATTGTTCTTCAAGCATTAACAATCATGTGCTCTTTGTGAACAATGTAAATCTTACTTATCTACCAGTACCAGTCCCGTACCGCTAAAGAGAGATCAACAAAAATGAGTGTAATATGGAGAAAACCATTCTGCATCCTTGAATTGAACGAAAAACTGTCAATTTTGCCAATGATCGTAGTCCCGCTGATTTCCAACAATACAAAACGTATAATTAGTTACCTTGACCTTCGGAACAGGCTTATTATGTTTGGTCAACAATATCTCAAGCCATTAATCACCCATGAGGGACAGATATCCCACTGTGAAACAATATTTGCACTGGAAGTATGGCAGACAGGATCATGGTTTGTATTTGGCTAACAAAAATTGCATGCTTGATCCCTTCCTTTCCAGAGGATGAATGTTACGTTTGTTTGCGACACAGAATATTGCATGTGTCAAACTGATCAAATATGTCGAATGATGGACACTTCTCCTGTAGAGGTGCAAGTTACGGATCTCGACATAATCAATGTTGTTATTCATGTGACCAGCAGAATGACTACAACATGACACGCCAAAGAGTATCAATACTCGATATATACCCCCTGCATAACATATACAATTACTCACTGACAGAGGGGATCTGATTAGTCGAATGGTATATAATGAATTATTAAATTGTTAGGAGAAGAAAAAAAAGAAGCTAAGCTCACATCGCCTAGACATTTTTCGAGACTTGCATTTTTACGCACGATATTTTCTGCATCCATTAATTAAATTGAATTACTCCTTGAACGCATGTCATATATGAATATTTTGAAGGTAAAAAGACTATCGATTTAGGAATAAACGTCATGCAGGCCAAAGTATACCTATATGTTGACACGTAAGTTGAAACGTCAATCCACGAGAGCCATAACCCGTCTATATTATCATCCCCTTTATATTCCAACTATAGATATTTCTGAATTTTATATATATGTTGCGTTGTGTAACTACTGATAGAATTAAAAAGCTATTCGGAAAGATCTACCGTCTAGTTTTATTTTTATGGGGCATTGAATATGGGCTGTTAGATCAATAATCAGACCCCTCACAATGAGTCCGCCAAGCCGTAAGATGCGGATGTCCGCCAGATGCGGACATCTGGTTGAACACTCGAAGTGTTATATACATCTTTAGCTACATATCTAATGTAAATATATGAAAAACTTTGACACCTATTACAAATTTACTTATTATTGATCGATATTGCCAAGTAAAAATTAACTTTCATGCCATGATTGAAGACAAGTTCAACGTAATTTTCGTATTCATGAATGCATTTGTGTGTTTAAAACCATGAAATCATTTATTGAGTACATTTTAGTGTGGAGATAACTACAAAATTTGTCATAACTTCAAAACTGGAGTACATGTGTACAGATTTCGCTCATATTTTGCAGTTCTATTACCATATTGTATAAAAATACATTCTGAAAATTTGAGCAAACTTTACCGTTCTTTTTTTTCTATATCCATGAAAAATCATGCCTTTACTAAAGGAACAGCACCAATATTAGTGCGTTTGAATCCACAAAAACTTCATTGTGAACATGGTGGATGCTTGACATGCCACAATACTTCACGAATTACTTTCATATTTAAATACACCTATTCTACGGTCAACTCATAACGTTAATTATTGTCATAGCCTTGGAATTAGCATGAGTATAACATAACTTCATCACTGAAATTTATTATTTTTCTTATTTTTTATCATTATTCATTCATTTTGAGGGATTACTTATGAGTGTCATATGTAGACAAATAATGCAAACACTTCTCAGGAAGAAATTGTATGATTGGCTTGGTTTTGCAGCTCAATTGCAACCAGGCTTATTGAAATTGTTCAGTTCTGCCCGTTCCAACGACATAAATAAGCGTTACAAGGCACTCGCTGGCATTGCCAAGCGTTATAATATATGCAAAGAATAACCTGAAACAAAGCAAATAATAACATTAAACAATGCGAAGAATAACGATCAGTAATCACAAAAGTCCTTGGCAGCAAAATCGAGTGCCGACAATAACGCAAAGTCACAAATGGCCCCTATTCCAACAATTCTCCTGTGGACCAAGGTTAACAATAGAATAGTAAGGAGGGGGTCATGAAGCGGAGAATGACACACTAGAAACCTCGTGCAATACCTTGCTAATAGCACAATGAATAATCATGGGGAATCGCTCTCCCATTGTGGACGGCATTGTGATCATGTCCCTATGTTCCTAGCTAAGACCATAAAGACCTTGGAATTGGCCAGTCAGGGTGTGTGAATATTTAGGAGCACTTCTCAATGTATAACATCGTCTTTTAATAAACATTATAGTTTAATACTGTCATTATAAAAACATATTGCAAAAACAAATGCATTTGAAATAAACCACTCTGTTACCATTTTCCAAGTAAGGTGACAGAAAATCTATCACTATCAGTTGCTGAGCGTAGCGAAATGGATGCAGGCATAATATATGGATTTCAATTTCATATTAATAATAATAATAAAAATAATTTTATTATATTATTATTAGATAAGATGGATACCAATATAGTACTAACAGCTCTCTACTGATACACTGGCTGACACAGGAAAAATTCAACACGAAGTTCGGGATTTGTATCTACCAAAGACGCAGTAAAGTATTATTGCATTAGCATAGTCACAATCAACAAACCGTCAGACGCCTATGAAATATAGGGTTTCCCAACGCTGAGTGATGCTGAAAGATAGAGGCTAACGTCTACATGTCATACACAAGATATTCATCCAGTTTTTCCACTGAACAGAAAGATTACAATGATCAAACGTAAAGCAATGACAAGATGATGAATACAGTAGTTTGTGTTCCAACCCTACAATCACAGTCCTTTGTAAAGAAAAAGACGAAAGTTGCACTACTAATCGCTGGAATATGACAAACTTTCTGTGTTGGCTTTGCCTAGCCATTCAAATAGTGTTTAATATATTCATTGAAATCACACTGCTGTTTTGCCTCAGATATTGTTCTGCTGTGCACATTCGCCAAACCAGACACCCGTTCCTGTATCACTGTAACCATTACCACAGCACAGATGACATTATACTTGAACTCAACCTCGTAAATGGATTCTAAACATATTTCCGAAATAATTGGCAAGGCTCAGATGACAGCAAGAATCGTGTCAATCATTTGGACTCACCATATTTATTTTAATTCAGGAAGACTGTTGCCAGATCAGTTTCAATGTATATGTGATGTCATACCAAAAAACCTGAGTTGGAGAGCAAAGCTAGCTGTGAAAAATTGAATTATCGCCTGCTTGCGAGGTTCCACGAAAATGTTACTTTGAATATGCTAGGGAAATGCCAGCCAACCATATTCTAACGCCAGCACGGTTCGTAATCATCATATAGTTTTGAATTATTTCTATACAATTGCCTCTGATGTGCCTGTTCAAACAGAATATGCCCGTATGGAAATTAACTGTATGGTCCTTCCATCCCTAATCCGTGGCTGGTACTTAATTAAGGCAGCGGTCTTGTGAACGACAATGCCTTCGTGTTTGCTATCCTTGGTTTCCCTTGTCCACTAACCCTGTTTGTATTATTGCACCCTCAGTGTATCGTTGATCACGAAGATAAATTTATCTGCTGCAAGAAAAGGGTGGATCTGAAGTGAGGGAATTATAGATACGTTCAGAATTCATATCAGTCACAGTTCGTTATCGACCAGGACCAGTGCCTACAATACCAGTTTTTCTGATGAGCGTTTCTCGAATATGTCTAAAACCAGAATCACAGTGGGGTGCACTTAACATCCTTATGTTGATTCATGGTGAATGTCCTATGCATATAGAAAGAAAATGGCGTCATCTCGTAAACTACCAATATTGGTATTGTTAGACATCTCGCATGATTAATGTGGTGGATTTATTTCATTCAAGTCAATGTCACAGGGCTTGATTTCAATAACTACAACTAGCAGATGTTAACCCGTAGATATATGACATGAATGGGTTTGTTTTATCTAGACGCTGTAAGCTATCGACATAATTGAGCAGCTCCTATCTGATTTAAACTTTTCCCAAATATATTTGAGGGCTATCTGTGTAGAATCTGATATTGTAAGTCAAATAATAGCCAAAATCTCGGATTTCGGAAACAACTTATCTCTGTAGAAAGCAGAAATAATTTTGGTGTTTCTTCAAGACTGTTTTCGTTTGCAGTATATGCTATTATTACTTGTGTACGCCTTATCGTCCTGTCATATATGGAAATGTATGGGTCATGTCATAGAAATTTACGGTTTGATACCTTTCGAGATACCTTCCGAGATTACACATGCGTATATTAGTACCAAATATTTAATTTAAAGGCGACACAAAATTGTTTTGTTGTGAATGGTCGACATATACCTTGCTTTGTTCTCCAGTTTTACTGAAAAAATTGTCACGAAATATGGTCGAGAGTATTATAAGTAGTTCTGACGAAATGCTAATTAAATCTAAGTATCAATCTATTACCACTAACACAGTCATATTTTGATGATGCCAATAATAAACGTAAAATACAACATTTTGCAATAGAAACAAAGCCCGACCAAATAGTTTATCCAAAGACATACTGGCGTGATCAGGGGCAGACGTGATCAGGGGCAGACAGTGTGTTAAATGTAGTTGTTTCTACTGTACACTTGATGGAATTAGTATACAACTGCCCAACAACCTATGAAAATAATTTCGAAATCCGAAACAAACCCGATGGAACAGATATATGACAAGTACATAAGAACCTATTCAGAAGACTACTGACTTGATGGTATCCTCGGGGACAGATTTAACGTCCGCCAGCAGTGACACCGACTCAGTTGTATGAAAGTAAGTATCAATCTATTACCACCAATACCAAAAACTTCGAACTATTAGATCAGAACTTGACAGAAATTTGGGTAAATGTAGACCCTTTTCTTGTGGTCACGCCACACTGATCACACTATGAGGCAGTCCGAATACCGTTGAGAGAGATTTGCCTGATGATAAACATCAACACACACTTTCCCATCTGTAACTTCACTCCCAGAACAACATGTCTACAGTTGCACGCAAAAAGCCCATTGCACTGACGAAATGGTCAGAAGAGAAAATTGCTGTGTCACGTAGGTGCACACTACAAATTTACATAGTTGTGATTGGTTTTCCAGTATGACCATTGTAACCTTGAATTCATGACCAAGCTGAAGAAATGGATATTTTGAGTTCTGTATTTTACGTTTGCTAATGGTATCATCAACATCTAGTTGTATTGGTGGTGATAGACTGATACTTACAATTGAAATTCTAAAACTCCTTATGTATCCGATGAGTCCAAAATTTCCATGTTAGAAATACATGCATATACATATCCACAATTACCATACATATATTTATACCATATCTTGACAGCTGGATGGGAGTAATGGTCATGTCGATCAACCGATCATGTACTTCGAGAAAAATTTATTGTCTCTATTATCTTATCCAGAAGACATCAACTTTGTTCTAAGTCTCGCAAGAGCACTGTAATACATCATAGGACACGTGATGGATATCCTATATTCTTTTTGATGTAATGTTCATGGACTGTCTGTCTTGGAGATGAAGTCGACATTCAGCATGTTGACGCGATACGGTGTGGAGAAGGACCGCTCAACTGACAGCTCATAATGCTCTTTCCTCGGAATATTACAGTGCGCAAATGCTTTCAATGGAATATCAGAAAGATCATCGCAATGTGGTGTTTGCTTACAGTTGTTTACTGTTTTTGTCGGACACCACCTGTTTCTCAGAGGGCAATTTTGTCGGAAGGCCCAATAATCAGAACCGGTTAAATATCCAGACTACTCTTTTAACTTCATGCTGAATTCCTTTTGTCGGCCCTTTGTCGGCCCTTTGGTACATAAACTGACATTATCACTACAAACATATTAAACTACAATATATGAATAAAATCAAACAGCAATGGTCAACCTGCAATCAGTGTGATCTAACACAGAATACAGAACGAAAATTAACGTAAGTATATAAGTATCAATCTATTATCACCAATACAGCCAAATTTTGATGATTCCAATAACAAACATAAAATACAACAGTTTGCAATAGAAACCAAGTCCGACCAATTACTTTATCAAAAGACACACTGGCGTCGTCAGTATATAACGTCAGTATAATTTGCAGATAAAGTAATTATCCCATATTTCACCAACTGTAGAAAACTGCGTCAGATTAACATCCTCTGTGCACTCAATGTGCCAGTAATTCGGGATATGAATTTGGTTGGGCTTTGTTTCTACTCTGAAAGTTTTTGATATTAGGTTTTTTATTGGCATCATCAAAATTTGGTTAACAGCAGTAATAGGTTGATACATACATTTCTACCACTGAGCCGGAGTCACTGCTGGTGGACGTTAATTCTGTCCCCGAGGATACCATCAACTCAGTAGCCTTTTGGCTTGTGATTGGGTACTTATGTACTTGTCATACACCTATTTCATGGGGTTTGTTTCGGATTTCTAAATTGTATTGATAAGTTGTTGGGCAGTTGTACACTAATTCCAGCTTGTGTACAGTAGAAACAACTATAATTACACACTGTCTGCCACTGAAGACGCCAGTGTGGCTTCAGATATGAATGTTTGGTTGGGCTTTGATTCTATTCTGAAAGTTTTTGATATTAGGTTTTTTAATGGCATCATCAAAATTTGGTTAACAGCAGTAATAGGTTGATACATACATCACATCCTACCCATCGTCTCATCATACGGGGCATTGCACCCAGCAATGCTGTCGGTGTTGATCGGCTCATCATCGTCTTTGTCGTTCATGTAGGGTATTGGCGCATCACCGCTCTCCGAAGTCGCTGGTGAAGCAGCTCGCTCCTGTGTAGAGCCTTTCCTCGCTTTCTTGCTCTCGTCCTTCTTTTTTGTTCCTCTCTGCCTACTCTATTCTTTCCATATCTTCCCGTTTTTTATATTCCCCAGTCTCCCGTTCTTGTTTCTTGCGCTCACGTTCTTCCCTCCCTTTTCTCTTCAAATCTTCTTGTTTCTCTTTCTCTTGTACTTTCCTGATATGCCATGGCACAGCGGCCTTCCCAGTCAGAGACTTTAGGGTCGTTTCCCGTCCATTACTTGTGTTCGCTGACAATGGCACATCAGGTGTGGCACATCCAGGAAGGCTGGGGTTACAATTTGTGCTACCTTCGCGCGAGGCTGGCTGACACTCGCAAGGATGCCTGGGCAGGTGTATCTTGGTCAGCAATTGACATTAGTGGCGAATGAAAAGGGATGATGGATGAATCATGAGAATAAGATGAAGTGTTGGCTTCTCGAGGGGTACTATGAAGGGGTTGTTCCGGGAACAGACCCAGGCATAAAGGTCTTCCTGGGAGCTGTTCCACGAGTCGTTCAGTCGCCTGTTCCAGGGGTGGTGCTGCAGGTGTGATAGCAATCGATGCGTTCAGCTCGGACTTCTCTATCCCATCAATAGAACACGGGAACAGGCCCGACTTCCGGAAAACCAATGATGTGTCCAAAGACGTTACCTTCTCCCAAGTTGGTTTGAACACACTGGAAAAAGACTTCTTGGTGAAAATCTCAGAAATTTGTCCAATACTTGTCTAATAATCATTTTAATAATAATAATCAAGTACATTATTTTAATAATAATAATTAAGTACATTAATAATACATGTCTAATAATCATCAAAATTTGGCTGTATTAGTGGTAATAGATTGATACTTACATTCTCACCCACATAGTCAAACTGCCATTTTCTCACTGCCATCTTTCAGGAAACAGGACAGTGCAAAACTATACAATTGGACGAACAGAATTTAACGGCTTCGTAGCTCTTCTGTGTTCATCCACAAACAAATGACTGGCTTAGTGATTTTCTTCCTGAAATAAAGAAATTAAATGGAATGAGATAATAAACAAAAAGAACCGAATCCATTCATTCACTGGCAGACATCCCATGGATGGCATCCTGGTAATAGTAGTTGTGGAGCCCCAAATCTCGCAACCACTCTCCTGGGTAGACGATCATGCATGGCATGAAGTCCCAAAAGGCATTCATGCACGCCATGACAGTCAGCTGCTTCTTCGAATTACTGACCACCTGGTACACATGACGGGATCCACGAGGGGAGATCACTTGGTCCAAAGTCACAGCGGGAATCCCATACCATTGGCAATGAAAATTTGTCGAGGATCGGCCAGGAGACTGAGCATGGAGGGGACTTCTGCCGCCACGTATTTAAAGCTTTACATTCCGCATACCATGAGTTTTTGTACGGTGACCATGGCCATCTTCCGTCTTAACGATTGCCTCACGGAAAGCTCAGGATTACTTCTCAAGACCGCTGAGTACCAGTCTTTCCCTGAAATATAAATGCTAACCATTCTTTGATATATTGGCTTAAATACTAATACCGTAGTATAATCGAACTAGAGCATCATGGAGACCCAATGGGATCCGTGCATATTTCAAGTACCAGTAAGTATAAACACCCAATTTTGTTATAAGAATTGTTTCTCTGGAAAATATTCCATATGACCAATGCCTATCTCAGGGATTTCGAAATGTGCAGGTGGGTGATGAAATTCAAATCTATATCCTCACTTTCTGGTTTTATCGCAAACAGCGAAGAAAAATAATTCGTGTGTGTCGCTTACTCTATTCCCCAACTCGATGCCTTGCAAGGAAGACAGTCACGCGGACTGGCAGAGAAGTACGTGGTTTATGGCAGAATCAACGAGGAAGAGATCAAAGGGTACAGTTATGTGCGAGCAAACTCTACAAAATTGGTATCTTCTAAAGCGTCATGATTGGATTAGTTTCGGATAGATATCTTCACACTATGCACAATCTTCACATGACATATAGGAATAAAATAAGTAATACACATAAGTTCAATGCAAAATCAATTGCTAATAATTGTGTAAAATTTGACTGGAGCTGCTCAATTTCGTATGGCCAAATTTCGCCAAAATCCGGTACATAATATACCAGATATGTCGAAAGCTCACACAGAGCATATATGATATTGACGTATTGTATCATAGAAATATGTGCATATATTTTACATTCAAGAAACTCCACGTCATTTGAAAAAATCAATTTGAAATTTTTAAAGTCCTAAATGAGTATGAAGCTACAATTTTTCATCAAATTACATAATTATCTAACATGTTGTAAAGGTTGGCAATCTACCGTAATGTTAGTATTCAGTCCAAAATGGGATTTAAAAAATCCACATAATTTAGGCTTTACTCATGTTTATGTTAAAGTGGAATAAACGGTTTCTGAAATTCGATATCAATCACTTAGCGAGCATATATTAGATGATATAGCACCGTTTACCCCCAAAAAACGTTCTCATGACCCTGCTGTGGAGTTTGAACATACCGTAAACACGCATGATGTGAACGAATTGTTTACATCTGCGCTAACATAAACAAAGACATGAATTGCCTATATTCTCGTTATTTCCAACACAAAAGAATTTGTGTTCAAAAGAATTCTATATTTTCAGCTATTTTTAAAATTTTTTTGCATGACTGCATGGGAACGGTGACGTGCGAAATTATTTTTAAAATCCGATTTTCAATGTCAAATTTAGACAAGCTCGTGTGCGCATTGGAACCTTTGCACTGCTCTGAGAACAGTTATTGATCAACTCGAACCAGAAAACCAAAAAATGATTATTCCAATTTAATACAGACTGCACGTGTTGCGATGATTGGAATCGGAAAGCATAGTCGGTGTATTTTAAGTAAATATGTTGATTTTTTAACCAATATTTAGCTCGAACATCGAACAAAAGATTTGTTTGTGCAGACTATGAAATTCCATATTGGGATTGAAATTTAACATGGCGTGACTATGTGAAATCAATGTATATGCAATTTCTCAGGAGGCATAATTTGTTTTTATCAGAATACTTCCTCTTCAAAACAATAATGGTATCCCAATAAAGTATTATACGCACTGCATATACTTTCAAGTAAAGGTTATATGGAGGCTTTAGGTTTATTGGGAGCTTGAAACGATATCACACTGTGCGTCACCTATATGTAAGTAAGTAAGTATAACTTTATTACTCCAATCGGAAACTACAAATGGGGGGTCCTTATTCTGGAAAAGCTTTTTTTTTAACTTACCAGGAACTTCAGTCCTGTATTAGGGGTCATTCAAGACTAGTAAACTTTTCCCCAAAAATACACATTCACGGAAATAGTCTGATGATGGATCGTGTCCTTTGACATGTTGCAAGGAAGTAACATGCCCAGTTGAATTTATTATTCATGACATTGTGACAGCACGAGACTCACAATGAAGTAGCTAGTGTGATCCGCGTGACAATCTTCTACTCTGGACCGTCGCGAAATGCCTGTTGCTACCGCGAATAATTCACAAATGGATTGTGTATTCTTAACAAAATACAACGGAACAAAAATTGTTTCCAATGCAACAGTCGCACACAATCGACATGGTGGTGCAGTATGTATATGTTGTGAATTGGAAATGCAGTACAACTGTCCGAATTGGTCAAAATCAACATAACATAAGGCACCATATCCCACATTGATAGACACCCCAAATATATGTTTCCAGTGGGCGAGTCATCCATGATGTCTAAATGGTTATCACCTTTAATGGGCATTCTAAATGTTACATACTATAACACTAAATCAACTAAAGCCAGTTCACTTCCGACTGCATAACAAAGAAGTAATATATTTCAAAGCAGCCTCTGAAGAAGTAACAAACCTAAGCTGGGTTGGTGTTTTGCTGTTTATCTTCCAAAAACAGAAAATTAGTATGGTATATTCCGTTGCACACCGAATGTCTCCGTACATGTATATATTATTACGTGGGTGATGTGCATTGACGAATTGCATAGTACTAGGTTTAGTAAAAATTTGCAGTTCATGTAGGACCAATAGTTAAATACCAATTTGGTTTCTATAATGTAGAATGATGTATTGGTGAAGTACTTCCACAAGGCAAAATTCCTTTATGAATGACCACAAGGTAGTGGCACCCAATGTAGGTTTAAATCACAATGGACAGCCCACTTTGTCAATGACTGTCAAACTTCACTAAATTACAAAATCATTGCAGTAACTACTACTTTGTTGTGTTTTGTTGCCCGAGAAGGTCTCGGGCTCTGATTATTATGTCATACGTTTATGATCGAGATCGTTGTGATATTTCTCAACAGTTTAGCAAGTAGACATGGGCACTGTAAGATAATGCAATGAACACCTTCTAATCAGCCATTGTGCAATTATATAGGCTACGTCTTTGGAATGCTTCTGTAGAAGGGATGAGAAACGGCACACATTTCAGATATATGTAAAATTTGATTTTTATTGGAACATGTCGATAGTTTTGATTTACAGTATTTATTTGCAGTTCATTTGGATAGCCATGATGGTAACATGCTACTTGGCAATAGTGGACGGTGGACTCTGGAATCTCTGAATAGGTCTGAATATGGAAATTGACGTGTCTGACGGGAAAGTATGGTGATCTGCTACATAACAATCATATTTTGTTGGTGTTGCGTTAGTGTCTATACACATAATATTGTGAAACTGTGTTCCGGTTCTTCGTTGATTGTCGAAATAATGTCTGAAATAATTGTCGAAATAATGTCTGAGAGTTTGTCATATTTTGATTTTATTCCTCCGCACAAGCGAATTCATCGAACCCGCAGTGAAGGGTTAAGACCATACTCGTCCATCTTGTAGAACAGAACGAACACCCATGACATCATATGAGAAATAAATGCTATATTCTCTTGGTATTCGATTAAGACGAATTATTGTAATTGTCATCTTTACTTGCAATCTCCGTCAAAAGTTGAAGGAAAAACAACATATTTCCATTTAATATGGTGGATAATTTAACTCTAAAACGATTGGTTACTTATCACAACAGGTAACCTAGGCGACTTTTCACACAGTGAATGATTTGTTATCTACAAATGGTCATAGCAAATTCAACGGTAATGACAAAAAGTCTTCATTCACAATTACAATGACATCGCAATGCTGTTTCTGTTGTGAGAACTGTCAAAAATACAGTTTATCTTGATTTGGAAGCTCTTAGCTTGGTCAATTTTTAAACAGGATTAATCGTGTCTCCATTGATCAAACGAAGCGTCCACGATCACGTCATTGTACGCAATATAACTTACTATCCTGGTCTGGACTCATTTCCAAACGATAACTCGAACGTTTCAGTAGATCGAAGATGTGTATGAAAATTATATGATTCAATCGATACTTTCTGCCTACGCGATACAACAGTCAGACATGAATTCCACATCCTGCGGTGATTTGCAATACAAGTTGGTTATAACACGTTCGTTTTGTCGCATAATTTTGATCCAAAGTTTTATGTCGGTCAAATAATGACAGATTTTATTCGGATTCCACTTACCGAATCTAATATTAATCGTTTGCTGGTTTCGTTGAACTATCCAATGCATGAACATGTAAGTTTTAATATACCACACTATTTTTCAGAATTGGCAGCATCGAACATACAAATGCATTTTTATATATTTAATGAACATGTATTACTCATGAACATATGTGACTAGTTTCCTCAAACATATTCAGACCTGAACAGTTATGCACGCAAAAGCCCTTTATCGTAATATTCTTCAAATTGAACGATTCAAGGACACATTCTGTGGTGTATGAGACCATATGAACAACATTTTCAGTGAGTGACTAATGAACTGCCAAATACAGCTATATTAAGCATCCAGACAATGCTTTATGACTCTCGTAAAATATGTCTGGAGACAGGAACTCGCACCTCTGTTGATTTACTTGAGCTATAATAACCGCATTGTAAACGAACACGTTTTTGTGTTTTATGGAGGTTGAAGAATAGCGTCAGGAAGGCACCCTCGCACTGTTTGTATGGAACCCTCAAGGGACAATTTATTAAAAACATTTGCCTGTCATTACGGCAATAAGGTGTCTTCCCCAAATTATCAAATATCAGATCATAATGGTAAACAATTAGCTGTTATTACACACTATCACACAAATAACAACAATGTGAAAAAATCGAACGTGTTTTTGCTCCTATTGGTATTTAAATCTTATACTTTTGCTTCCGTTGAAACGTTATATTAGATTTTTCTAAGTCGTTTACACTGTTTTACGCTGATATTTTTGTGATGCTAAATGGTATCGCTCTATAACTTGGCATACTTCACCTGTGAGTCAAACGGTTCACCTGTTACTGCTATCGCGAATATTGAAAAAAGTTGGCAATTTACCTAATGTTAATCCCTGTCATCTAATTTTTGGGTTCGCACACAATTTCGTGCATTCGTTCGGTTTTTGTGGTTCTGCAATTGTTCGAAATTATCATGTTTGTGTAGAATACACCCTTCAGTCCAAAAATACAATAAAAATGCTTTGAAACTTGATGGATGTGAACAGGACCAAATTCTCGAGAATAGATTAATAAATTTGTATTGACAATTACAATCACTGGAAACTGCAAGGAATATCAAGTCGAACAGTACTCTATCTTTTGTTTGAACACTAACAATTTGTGGAATCATCGCACATATGTGTGTAGTATATGTAGTTTGATTAGGCCAAAAAAATATATATGTTTCTGGTTACAACGGTCTTCCAAGAGTGATGCGGTGACGTGTTTCTTTTTTTTTTTCCTAAATCCGCACGAGTCGTGCTCACCGCAGCCATGTAAGCTTCAATGTGGCCAGTAAAACACCTATATGTTAAATATATTATGTGCATAGTACATCCTACTGCTTTTTAATATAAAAGAAAATTTTGTATTCATTTTATTAACTAAACTTTATGTGGCCAGATGCTTTGTAGCATTACGCATGTTTTGTACATATCGTTGTCCAAGTTCCTTCCGTGTTTTATTAATTCCTTTCATCCATATTCATATCAATTTGCATCTGCATTTCATTCATCCCATGGGTGTGAAAACAGGTAAGTATTGCCCACCATGTGATTCCCGCCCGCGCACGTATAAAACAGTTTGCTAGCCGCGATTTGCCACTCAATTGACCGATGACGGTTACACCGCACAGTTACACACTCGACATCAATATCGATTGCAGATCGGCGCACTGTGAATAGATTTACATTGTTATTAATATCAGCGTTTCTGATATTTGAGCGAACACACACCACAGCACAAACACGGCTACATTTATGCATTGATGAAGGTCTATAGTATTCAACACAAAGAAAACTCACAACATTCCAATCCTTTATAATAACTGCAACTTAATGTAAAACATGTAAAATATGACACTGTATGTGCTCTTTTATCATTCAATAACCAAACGTCGAGGGCGGCAGTCAAAAAAATGTAAAAAAAAAACCAAGTGACGCGCAGTATTCTAAGTGACGCACGCGATTTTTGTAAAAAATGAAATGATGCGCAGGGTTTGGAGTGACGCGCGCGATTACCAGAAACATAGAATTTTTTTTTTTTGCCTTATATTGGGTACGGGTTGAAAAAGATTTGTCCTCATACGACTCGACCAACAAAATCCAAATTCATGTATGTAGAGAACATTGTGGATGTACCACTTAAAGAAAACTGTGGGTGATTTTTATGTTCTTCCAATGAAGGATAACACATCACACGCATTTGAACGTGAAATCCGATGCCAGATTGTTCACAGCAAGCATTCTATGTCGAGTTCAAGACAGAGCAAAACACATTAATTTCCATCTCTATTCATGACACTTCATTAAGTGGATCAAGTCAGGATTCTCCATTGAACAAACGGTTTCTCACTCTTGAGTTTGTTCTTATGGGAATGAATATCCACCGTGGGATTTTTCCTGTATCCGTCATTTACATATATCCAGCAGTCAACAGCCGATACCATGAGGTTGTGATATGTGGCCATTGGCTCGCCATATTCGGTCCCTAATTCTCTCACAAGAACCCGTTGCAGACCCGGTATATGGACAGGAATCTGTTGTATCTGCCTTACTTTGTTTGGGATTAAATTAATCCAGCTCACAACCTTCCAACAACTAATCAAAACAATTCAGTTGTTCAAAACAATCCCCATGCAATACGCCAGTGACAAGTACATTCGTCACAAGGCTACCAAATAGGTTTGACGGTCTTATGAAGTAAAAAACAATACTAAAAACAACACGTTCGGTTGATTTCTTTGTCATGAATGATTTGTTATTCTAGTTATTTTTATTATTCTATGTCGAGTTCAAGACAGAGCAAAATACATTAATTTGCATCTCTATTCATGACTTGATTCAAGTGGATCAAGTCAGGATTTTCCATTGAACAAACGGTGTCTCACTCTGAGTTTGTTCTTATGGGAATGAATATCCACCGTGGGATTTTTCCTGTATCCGTCATTTACATCTATCTAGCAGTCAACAGGCGATACCATGAGGTCACCATTTTCGGTCCCTAATTCGCTCACA
Source organism: Terebella lapidaria (assembly GCA_949152475.1). Classification (NCBI taxonomy): domain Eukaryota; kingdom Metazoa; phylum Annelida; class Polychaeta; order Terebellida; family Terebellidae; genus Terebella; species Terebella lapidaria. Next base: position 21,454,545 of record OX424558.1, on the reverse strand, counting down.
AGCAAACCGTTGCAGACCCGGTATATGGACACGAATATGTTGTATCTGCCTTACTTTGTTTGGGATGAAATTAATCCAGCACACAACCTTCCAACAACTAATCAAAACAATTCAGGTGTTCAAAGCATTCCCCATGCAATACGCCAGTGACAAGTACATGGGTCAGAAGGCTACGAAATAGGTTTGACGGTCTTACGAAGTAAAAACAAAACAATACTAAGAACAACACGTTCGGTTCATTTCTTTGTCATGAATGATTTGTTATTTTAGTTATTTCTTTCAGTCACTTTCTGCATGATACTGCCATTAAAGACATCGAATCGTTAATTGACTTCAGGTAAACTGGTTAATAATTTATGTGCTCAATAAGTGTGTTCTATAATAGTTTTAATAATAGCTAATTGAACAGCATTATGTTTTGATATTATCCTGTTCATTATAGACGCCTTATCTACCAGACACAGACACCTGTTTAATAGATTGTCCCCTGAGGGTTCCATTTGCACAGTTCAGTGGGTGGCTGGCTGGTGCTATTATTCAAACTCCATAAATCCCAAACGGACGTGTTTGTTTACAAAGCACCTAGATTCTAGCACGAACAAAACTGCGGAGGTGTGGGCTGCTGCCTTTTTTACGAGAATCATAAAGCTTACCGGACATGAACGAGTTGTTCTGTGAGCATCAAACTCGCGTCCGTTGTCCCATTATTAGGTTTAGGTATATTCCAATTTCTAGGCAAGTTTGGGAAACTCCCAAGATACTTGGATTAGTAAGAAGCTCCACGAACCCCCTTCACGAAGGCAGTGAAATCAGAGTGATCATTTCCTGTCCCGCATGCAGCATCCGTCATAAATTCTAACAATGAAATCAGAGATGATCACTAATATCTAATTGAAGATGGTATAAATTAAATTTAAATGTAGTACACTGGAAATCACTTCCAAGCTAAAAAATGTAATAATACATTCATGAAGACCCCAACGAAATCACAATAGAATCATAACAACTATCTACGAATAAGTACAAACAAGTACAATGCAACACTGGCGTTATTGAGTACAGCGGTTTAAATAAATATGCACTCTATGGTTTGTAAGTCACATGACCATGATGACGTTATAAATGGAGTAATTCTGATGACAACCAAACATAAAGTGTTTGTGTTATCTGTGCAATTTCACTTTTAAATAATATTGTGAACCAAAGGGGTGTTTGTTTGTCACCAGATTCACACCAGGTGTGGACCACACATCCGGAGCATGGCTAGAAAACCATGGTTAATGGTAATCCATAGATGGATGCCCTCAAACATCTGTAGTGTACTGTTGCCTAATTGTGTAACTAGGGTATAAATATAAAGCTACTTACAGATCTTTGACAAATTGTTAACCTCGGTGATCTGATTGGGAAAATAAACGATCCTCGAGGCCTGGCGACAAGAGCACTTGATTTGCAGAAACGTGTTAATAGAACTAGCGCATGAACATCGCATAATTAAATTGCACGACTGACGTTAAGATCGGCTGACTACAGCAAATCAAGCATCACATTCGAGTGCTCTCTTACGGGCTTCCTTTGTGCCAAGTCACGCCCGACCTTGTCTTTCCGTCTTTCCATGACTGGTTTCCCAGCACACTCAAAACATGATCGTGTAAAACAGGCAAATTAACTAATAAACAAAATGGAGAACCTTGACACAGGATCGATGTTTTCCGGATAGCTCCTCCTCCTCTCTCGAGTTTATTTGCTTTGTTATCTTTGTTATCAATATCGAAATGAACAGCATTTTCCATAACGCCAATCTACCGCTAATTTAAAATTGATGCTGTTGAGATTAGCATTGAATGCCAAGATGTTGATATAATACTTTTTTGTATGGTCGTAATTCATATTCAGAGTGCTTCGAATCATTGTTCTGTTTGTCATGAAAAAATATTATATATAAGTAATGGCTGCCGAAAAAAAACTTGGGTGTAGAGTGGAAACGTCTACATTTTAAACAATTTCTGCCTCACACGACGCCAGTTTGTCCCTATGCTACCTGAGGTATTTTCAGAGCCACCCATGGGAATCTGAATTAATTTGGGAATATTTAGATATCTTCGAATTTGACATTTTCCATAGAAAAGACTTTCTGAAACTTAACGAAGGTTTTTGCTGTATGTGAATCAAAATGCTCTCTTTCTGTCGGTATATCATATTTGGAAGTGCTACAAATATTGGCAAATATTTGCTGGTTTCGTTGAACAATCCAATGCTTGAACATGTAAGTTTCAATATACAACACAATTTCATGATACTTTTTTTCAGAATTGGCAGCATCGAACATACAAATGCATTTTTATATATTTAATGAACATTTATTACTCATGAACATATGTGACTCAAACATATTCAGACCTGAACAGTCATGCACGCAAATGCCCATTATCGTAATATTCATCAAGTTGAACGATTTAAGGACACATTCTGTGGTGTAGGAGACAATATGAAAAAAATTTTCAGTCAGTGACTTATGAACTGTCAAATACTGCTGTATTAAGCATCCAGACAATGCTTTATGACTCGTAAAATATGACTGGAGACAGGAACTCGCACCTCTGTTGATTTACTTGAGCTATAATAACCGCATTGTAAACGAACACGTTTTTGTGTTTTATGGAGGTTGAAGAATAGCGTCAGGAAGGCACCCTCGCACTGTTCGTATGGAACCCTCGAGGGACAATTTATTAAAAACATTTGCCTGTCATTACGGCAATAAGGTGTCTTCCCCAAATTATCAAATATCAGATCATAATGGTAAACAATTAGCTGTTATTACACACTATCACACAAATAACAACAATGTGAAAAAATCGAACGTGTTTTTGCTCCTATTGGTATATCTTATACTTTTGCTTCTGTTGAAACGTTATATTCGATTTTTCTAAGTCGTTTACACTGTTTTACGCTGATATTTTTGTGATGCTAAATGGTATCGCTCTATAACTTGGAATACTTCACCCGTGAGTCAAACGGTTCACCTGTTACTGCTATCGCAAATATTGAAAAAAGTTGGCAATTCACCAATGTTAATCCCTGTCATCTAATTTTTGGGTTCGCACACAATTTCGTGCATTCGTTCGGTTTTTGTGGTGGTGCAATTGTTCGAAATCATCATGTTTGTGTAGAATACACCCTTCAGTCCAAAGATACAATAAAAATGCTTCGAAACTTGATGGATGTAAACAGGACCAAATTCTCGAGAATAGATAATTAAAATTGTATTGACAATTACAATCACTGGAAACTGCAAGGAATATCAAGTCGAACAGTACTCTATCTTTTGTTTGAACACTAACAATTTGTGGAATCATCGCACATATGTGTGTAGTATATGTAGTTTGATTAGGCCAAAAAAAATTCTATGTTTCTGGTTACAACGGTCTTCCAAAAGTGATGCGGTGACGTTTTTCTTTTTTTTCCCTAAATCGACACGAGTCGTGCTCACCGCAGCCATGTAAGCTTCAATGTGGCCAGTAAAACACCTATATGTTAAATATATTATGTGCATAGTACATCCTACTGCTTTTTAATATAAAAGAAAATTTTGTATTCATTTTATTAACTAAACTTTATGTGGCCAGATGCTTTGTAGCATTACATATGTTTTGTACATATCGTTGTCCAAGTTCCTTCCGTGTTTTATTAATTCCTTTCATCCATATTCATACCAATTTGCATCTGCATTTCATTCATCCCATGGGTGTGAAAACAGGTAAGTATTGCCCACCATGTGATTCCCGGCCGCGCATGTATAATACAGTTTGCTGGCCGCGATTTGCCACTCAATTGACCAATGACGGTTACACCGCACAGTTACTCACTCGACATCAATATCGATTGCATATCGGCGCACTGTGAATAGATTTACATTGTTATTAATATCAGCGTTTCTGATATTTGAGCTAACACACACCACAGCACGAACACGGCTACATTTATGCATTGATGAAGGTCTATAGTACTCAACACAAAGAAAACTCACAATATTCCAATCCTTTATATAAACCGCCTCTGTGGCCGAGTGGATGGGACCGGTGGCTCTTGAAGCAACGAAGCTCAGAGGCGGTAGGTGACGCGGGTTCGATCCCCGTCACCGGCACAAAGTAGGTGGAGTTTTCATCCTGGCAACGCAAAGGTTTCTCCATTCGAATGTGCTTTCCAAATTCTAAATTGTCACCCGACGGGGGATGGGGAAGACAGGCAGAATTGCCTATCATCATGGACCGTCGTTAAATAAATCTGATTATTATTATTATTATTATAATAACTGCAACTTAATGTAAAACATGTAAAATATGACACTGTATGTGCTCTTTTATCATTCAAAAACCAAACGTCGAGGGCGGGAGTCAAAAAATTGTAAAAAACCAAGTGACGCGCGGTATTCTAAGTGACGCGCACAATTTTTTTTAAAAAAATGAAATGATGCCCGGGGTTTGGAGTGACGCGCGCGATTACCAGAAACATAGAATTTTTTTTTTTGGCCTTATATTGGGTACGGGTTGAAAAAGATTTGTCCTCATACGACTCAAGCACCAAAATCCAAATTCATGTATGTAGAGAACATTGTATCACATGGATGTACCACTTAAACAAAACCGTGGGTGATTTTTACGTTCTTCTAATGAAGGATAACACATCACACGCATTTGAACGTGAACTCCCATACCAGATAGTTCACAGCAAGCATTCTATGTCGAGTTCAAGACAGAGCAAAACACATTAATTTCCATCTCTATTCATGACACTTCATTAAGTGGATCAAGTCAGGATTCTCCATTGAACAAACGGTTTCTCGCTCTGAATTTGTTCTTATGGGAATGAATATCCACCGTGGGATTTTTCCTGTATCCGTCATTTACATATATCCAGCAGTCAACAGCCGATACCATCAGGTTGTGATATGTGGCCCTTCGCTCGCCATATTCGGTCCCTAATTCGCTCACAAGAAAACTGTTGCAGACCCGGTATATGGACACGAATCTGTTGTATCTGCCTTACTTTGTTTCGGATGAAATTAATCCAGCTTACAACCTTCCAACAACTAATCAAAACAATTCATCTGTTCAAAACAATCCCCATGCAATACACCAGTGACAAGTACATGTGTCACAAGGCTACCAAATAGGTTTGACGGTCTTATGAAGTAAAAAACAATACTAAAAACAACACGTTTGGTTCATTTCTTTGTCATGAATGATTTGTTATTTTAGTTATTTCTTTCAGTCACTTTCTGCATGATACTGCCATTAAAGACATCAAATCGTTAATTGACTTCGAGTAAACTGGTTAATAATTTATGTGCTCAATAAGTGTGTTCTATAGTAGTGTTTAATAATAGCTAATTGAACAGCATTATGTTTTGATATTATCCTGTTCATCATAGACGCCTTATCTTCCAGACACAGACACCTGTTCATTAGATTGTCCCCTGAGGGTTCCATTTGCACAGTTCAGTGGGTGGCTGGCTGGTGCTATTATTCAAACTCCATAAATCCCAAACGGACGTGTTTGTTTACAAAGCACCTAGATTCTAGCAAGAACAAAACTGCGGAGGTGTGGGCTGCTGTCTTTTTTACGAGAATCATAAAGCTTACCGGACGTGAACGAGTTGTTCTGTGAGCATCAAACTGTCCCGTTGTCCCATTATTAGGTTTAGGTATATTCCAATTTCTAGGCAAGTTTGGGAAACTCCCAAGATACTTGGATTAGTAAGAAGCTTCACGAACCCCCTTCACAAAGGCAGTGAAATCAGAGTGATCATTTCCTGTCCCGCATGCAGCATCCGTCATAAATTCTAACAATGAAATCAGAGATGATCACTAATATCTAATTGAAGATGGTATAAATTAAATTTAAATGTAGTACACTGGAAATAACTTCCAAGCTAAGAAATGTAAAAAATGTAATAATACATTCATGAAGACCCCAACGAAATCACAATAGAATCATAACAACTATCTATGAATAACTACAAACCAGTACAATGCAACACTGGCGTTATCGAGTACAGCGGTTTAAATAAATATGCACTCTAGGGTTTTTAATCACATGACGATATAAATGGAGTAAACAGATGACAACCAAACATACAGTGTTTGTGTTATCTGTGCAATTTCACTTCTAAATAATACTGTGAACCAAATGGGTGTTTGTTTGTCACCAGTCTCACACCACGTGTGGACCACACATCCCGAACTTGACTAGAAAACCATGGTTAACGGTATTCCATAGATGGACGCCCTCAAGCATCTGTAGTGTATTGTTGCCAAATTATGAAACTTGGGTTCAACTATATCTCGAAAACACAAACAAAATGCAACTCTAGATGACCAGAGGTATTAACAAAACGCAACTCTAGGTGGCATAGGGTTATAATATTTGATTTGACTTTGTTTCTATTCGAAAATGTCGTATTTCAGGTTTGTCATTGACGTCATCAATATCTAGTTGCAATAGTGGTAATAAATACTAGAATACATGCTTTCTATATCTATCTTCGGATATATAAAGCTCTATACTACAGAGTGCAAGGACACTATATTATCCATATACCATATCTTCGACAGTCCAATTAGCGATACTCTTTTTTTCTATATCCCAGGTACCAGTACAAATGCAACGCAGTTGTCGATTCGACAATTAATTGGTTAATCGTTTGCTCATTTCTATCATAAGATCCCTAACATTTATATCTAACGAATAAAAGTACGTTTCGAAAGCCTACATGATGGCGGCGCCCCTGCCGATCACACTGAACAATTAGCAGATAATGTTGCTTGGTTTCCGCAACTGATGACGAGAGGAAATGGTAATTTTTGGAAGCGAGGCTCATCCCCTCCCCATTCCCACCCCCTTCTGCAAAAGTTTCTGTCGTTACCTGGATACAACGCGAAGTTCAGTCGTTTTGCTCTATAACTTGGCATCCTTCACCTGTGAGTCAAACGGTTCACCTGTTCTTGCTATCGCGAAAATTGAAAAAAGTCGGCAATTTACCCAATGTTAATTCAGCCCTGTCATCTAATTTTTGGGTTCGCACACAATTTTGTGCATTCGTTCGGTTTTTGTGGCGGTGCAATTGTTCGAAATCATCATGTTTGTGTAGCTTACACCCTTCAGTCCAAAAATACAATAAAAATGCTTCAGAACTTGAAGGATGTAAACAGGACCAAATTCTCGAGTATAGATAAATAAAATTGTATTGACAATTACAATCTCTGGAAACTGCAAGGAATATCAAGTCGAACAGTACTCTATCTTTTGTTTGAACACCAACAATTTGTGGAATCATCGCACATATGTGTGTAGTATATGTAGTTTGATTATATTGGGTACGGATTGAAAAAGATTTGTCCTCATACGACTCGAGCACCAAAATCCAAATTCATGTATGTAGAGAACATTGTATCTCATGGATGTACCACTTAAACAAAACCGTGGGTGATTTTGACGTACTTCTAATCAAGGATAACACATCACACACATTTGAACGTGAACTCCGATACCAGATTTTTCACAGCAAGCATTCTATGTCGAGTTCAAGACAGACCAAAATACATTAATTTCCATCTCTATTCATGACTTGATTCAAGTGGATCAAGTCAGGATTTTCCATTGAACAAACGGTGTCTCACTCTGAGTTTGTTCTTATGGGAATGAATATCCACCGTGGGATTTTTCCTGTATCCGTCATTTACATCTATCTAGCAGTCAACAGGCGATACCATGAGGTCACCATATTCGGTCCCTAATTCGCTCACAAGCAAACCGTTGCAGACCCGGTATATGGACACGAATATGTTGTATCTGCCTTACTTTGTTTGGGATGAAATTAATCCAGCACACAACCTTCCAACAACTAATCAAAACAATTCAGGTGTTCAAAGCATTCCCCATGCAATACGCCAGTGACAAGTACATGGGTCAGAAGGCTACGAAATAGGTTTGACGGTCTTACGAAGTAAAAACAAAACAATACTAAGAACAACACGTTCGGTTCATTTCTTTGTCATGAATGATTTGTTATTTTAGTTATTTCTTTCAGTCACTTTCTGCATGATACTGCCATTAAAGACATTGAACCGTTAATTGACTTCGAGTAAACTGGTTGATAATTTAAGTGCTTATTTCGTGTGTTCTATGACAGTGTTTAATAACAGCTAATTGACCAGCATTATTTTTTGATATTATCCTGTTCATTATAGACGCCTTATCTACCAGACCCAGACACCTGTTTAATAGATTGTCCCATGAGGGTCCCATTTGCACAGTTCAGTGGGTGGCTGGCTGGTGCTATTATTCAAACTCCATAAATCCCAAACGGACGTGTTTGTTTACAAAGCACCTAGATTCTAGCACGAACAAAACTGCGGAGGTGTGGGCTGCTGTCTTTTTTTACGAGAATCATAAAGCTTACCGGACGTGAACGAGTTGTTCTGTGACAATCAAACTCGAGTCCGTTGTCCCATTATTAGGTTTAGGTATATTCCAATTTCTAGGCAAGTTTGGGAAACTCCCAAGATACTTGGATTAGTAAGAAGCTTCACGAACCCCCTTCACAAAGGCAGTGAAATCAGAGTGATCATTTCCTTTCCCGCACGCAACATCCGTCATAAATTCGAGTTACAATAATGGTAATAAATACTAGAATAATACATGCTTTATAGATCTATCTTCGGATATATAAAACTCTATACTACAGAGTGCAAGGACACCATATTATCCATATACCATATCTTTGACAGTTCAATTAGCGATACTCCTTTTTTCTATATCCGAGGTACCAGTACAAATGCAACGCAGTTGTCGATTCGACAATTAATTGGTTAATCGTTTGCTTATTTTTATCATAAGATCCCTAACATTTATATCTAACAAATAAAAGTACGTTTCGAAAGCCTACATGATGGCGGCGCCCCTGCCGATCACACTCAACAATTAGCAGATAATGTCGCTTGGTTTCCGCAACAGATGACGTGAGGAAATGGTAATTTTTGGAAGGAAGGCTCATCCCCTCCCCATTCCGACCCCATTCTGCAAAAGTTTCTGTCGTTACCTGGATACAACGCGAAGTTCAGTCGTTGAATCTGAGGAGCAATCATATCGTATTTCATGTTAACATCACTTACACTGTTGAACAGGAAAAGCAACGTGTACCTGGATACAACGCGAAGTTCAGTCTTTTAAACTGATGAGCAATCATATCGTATTTCATGTGAACATCACTAACACTGTTGAACAGGTAAAGCAACGTGACTAAAGTCAAATGACTCCATAATTTTGAACAACGTTTTGAAATTTTTGAGAAATGCGCAAAAAGGCTTGCATGGTCGAAGTTGGTACATAATGCCAGTTGGAAATAAACCCGTTCTGAGATATCAACCGACCCCAATTGGGGTTATTTGGACAAACAATGCAGATCAATCTAGTTAAGATGAACGCATTGAATGACGTCACATTAGCCAGATTGGTGTTGGAGTTTAGGACTCGTGTTTCGTGTTTCCCTTGATTGGTTATTGTTGAAGAGATACATGGATTGCCCTGAACCTTGTGCGAGTGTGAGTATCAATCTATTACAACCAATAAAGTTAAATTTTGATGATTCTAATAACAAACGTAAAATACATTTGCAATAGAAACAAAGCCCGACCAAACAGTTTATCAGACGACACTCTGGCGTCATCAGGGGCAGACAGTTTGTTAAATGTAGTTCTTTCTACTGTACACCTGATGGAATTAGTATACAACTGTCCAACAACCTATGAACATACTTTAGAAATCCGAAACAAACCCCATGTAATAGATATATGACAAAGTACAAAAGTACCTAATCACAAGCCAAAAGGCTACTGAGTTGATGTGTAGGTTGATTAACAAACTGACCTTGAATTTGATGACCGGAAAACATCACTGATTGACTCGGACTCAGAATGTATGTATCAACTTATTACCACTGATGACCAGATTTTGATGATGCCAATAAAAAAACCTAACATCAGGAACGTTCAGAATAGGAAGAGAGCCCGAGCAAAAATTTCTATTTGAAGCCGTTTCATCAGGGGCAGACAGTGTGTAATTATAGTTTGAATAATTATAGTGTGTAAATATATATTCGAAGATTGACTTGCCATGTATCAATTGTGTTATTTCGAAGAAAGCGTGGTGTGAAATTCGCGAGTCGGATACTGGTGGAATTATCCCACAGGAGACATTTATAAACATTACTACCTCATGTAAAGATTCTAATCTACCGAACTTATATTGGATCCCAAAGTTACACAAAAATCCACACAAACAAAGATATATTTCAGGTTCAGCATCATGTTCTACCAAAGCCCTTTCTAAAATATTAACTACTATATTGTCTAAAATTAAACAGGGTCTCCAAAAGTACTCTGAAACCATCTATTCTAGAAGTGGTATAAACCAAATGTGGATATTAAAAAAATTCAAAATCTTTATTGGAATATCTACATGCTCACACACTTTCAAAAGTAACGTCTATCAAAACATTTGATTTCTCCACTTTGTACACAACTATACCTCATTCTGAACTGAAATCTCAGCTTAAAAAACTAATCAATAATTCATTTTTCTCTAAAAAGGGACAACGTCGGTACCACTATATTGTAGTTAAATATAATACCGCTTATTTTGTTAAAGGCGACTCTGATGCCCCATACAAATATACTGAAATGGATGTGGTAAATATGGTTAATTTTCTGATTGATAATATTTTTGTGGAATTTGGTGGTCGAATATTTCAACAAACTATTGGTATTCCCATGGGTACAAACTGTGCACCATTATTGGCAGACCTGTTTTTATACTCATATGAATCAGATTTTATCCAACATTTACAAAGAGGAGGTTCTAAGAAACTAACATGTAATTTTAATTTCACTTTCCGATACATAGATGATGTATTGTCGCTAAATAATCCCAAGTTTGGTGATTATTTGGATGTCATATATCCTAAGGAACTTGAAATTAAGGATACTACAGAATCCGCTAATTTTTCCAACTATCTAGACCTGAGGTTGGAGATTGATAATGATTCTAACCTGTCAACTAGATTATATGACAAACGTGATGATTTCAATTTTTCCATAGTCAATTTCCCTTTTCTAAGCAGCAACATTCCTATGTCACCGGCATATGGTGTGTTTGTTTCTCAACTTATACGCTATTCCAGAGCTAGTTGCAAATATGAGGACTTTGTCTATCGAAGTGCCCAGCTAGTCTCTAAACTGCTACGACAAGGATATGTTTTACCAAGACTTATTGCTGCGTTTAAGAAATTCTATGGACGTCATCATGATCTGGTTGATAAATACAGCAAATCCATGTCTGCCATGCAACTAGATCTTTTTTCATGTTAATTTTGGGGAATTCATGACGGGTGCCACTAGTGGGGCAGGAAATGCTCACTCTTTCCGGAACACCTGATTTCACCTCCTGATGGCCATTTATGGGGGTTCATGAGTTTCCCTGTCATTTTTGTTTTCTCTCACTTCGTATGCCTGATATGACTTTCTGTCCCCGGACTATGAGATTGGATAACGGACCCTGTTTTGTTTGCTCGGAATACTTGATACTGGGTATTGATTCCACGTCTATTATATTAATAAAATGGAAAATAGTGTGATAAAAACATTCACACAAACGAGATTTGACCACATCCACTTGGTGAAGTGTCGTGCAAAGAGATGTATATTGATGCATGCTGTCCTGTCTTGAACTCGATACAGGTTACTCACTTGATGCACCCTGGTACATCATCTGGTGTCTCACATGTGTGATATGTATTATGGTTATTTCATTTTGATATTTCTGACACAGAATATCAAACATCACAAAACGGAAATGTCCAACCTTGGTCTTTAGTTATTGAAACATTGAGTCTAGATGAATAATTTGAATTCCAAACTTATGAACTATTTTATGTCATGAACAAAAAAATGTGAAGATGTCTCTCCGAAACAAATCCAATCATGAGCCTTGGTATCATGAAGATACCAATTTTGTAAAGTGGTCTGGTGTTGATCTGCACCCTTTGATCTTTTTCCCGCAGATTCTGCCAAATACCACACACTCTGACAGCACGTCTGTATTTGACAGATTTCATTGCATGACGCCAAGTTGGGGAACGATGCAAACATGCCTCTTGATATCTGTTTGTGAGTGACAAGGAGCGGGTCCTAATTATAATTCTTGTAATGTTATTCATGTATCACAGTCAGAAGATGTGTATTTTTGTAGTATGTCTTACGATTCATCCTAAGAATAAACCACGTCATAATTCTACCAGGTTCATATACGGAATACTCAATAACCAGAATCATTAAGAACATTTCAGCAAGACTATGAGAGCTATATCATCCTTGATGCCTCCCCGATAGAGACTCGGTAACATGAAGCACATAGCCACTTTCCTTCACTTACAACGGCGCGCATAATTAGTTCTCAGGGTAGGTAGTATGTAGGTAAGCAAACATCAATGTTCATCTTTATTATGTATCATGTTACAATGTCTGCAAATCCTTTGGTGTCATAAATAGTGCATTACAAGAGGAAGTAGTGTTGTTGTTCATTATTGTCATATTCAATACACCGAAACAATTGCTACCATTAGGGGTCTACTCAATAGCATGTGCCCAAAGAAATACGTGCGTGTTAGCTTCACCGATATCACTAAAGCTGAGTTGAGTGCTACAGACTCAGTGATACCCCAGAATAAGTATATTTATAGAGTTTTATTATTCTAGCCAAGGAAGCACAACCAACCGAAGATCATCTCTGATTTCCCATTGAAAGTACAACGGGTCATTGTATTAAAGCAGCTGCCTTCTATATTTCATATTAAACATGTTAAACTAACTGAATGAAACATACTCACTTCAAATGTAATGGAAAGAACCAGTCCTCAGGGAAATTTTGCTCATTTGAACAGGCAGTTCTCGCGTAAATACAGGAACTGTATCCATCACACGCAGATGTAAACAAAGCATAGAAATGCGAGATAGACTGACAATTCCACGCACATCATTGTATATCACTGATTATTCTCTCATAACTACACTATATATGCACTTACGAACTGGAAAATGTAATCGATGTGGACTTTTAAGCGTGATTTGAGCATTTGTTTACATTCGTGTTTGATGGATACACTTCGTTTGTTTATTTACAAAACCGGTACAAAATGGGCACTAAAACGGATGAAAAGACAACTCGGACGGACTGTAATCGTCAAAATCATTGAGCACACCTTTTGTTATATTGCATTAGATGTGTTTAACAAAAAATTGGTTTTGAAAAAAATATTGCATACATTCGAAGGCAGCAGCTTTGAAGCAACAACCACTTTCAGAAATGACAAAATTTATTCAGTCTACAATAGCTTAATTTTGTCTATAGAATGAGAATTCATGCAAATTTTGGTCTGAAAATATGTATTATGTGCCTAAATTGAGTTGCCAATATCAAGATTCAAACAACCTGACATGCGATTTTCACCTCAGACCATATTGTTAATGTATTTGGGTAATTGAGAGCGACTCTAGACAGGGATGTTTTGAGGGATGTTACAAATAGGTGAATAATCGCTGTTCTTCGTCATCTTTCGGAGATGTCCACCGACTGTCGCTAACATAAGTTAGTGTGGCATTATAAGAAAATAATTCATGTACAACCAAACCGTTGATGAAACTAGCAACATGTAATTGATCATAAATTGTGTGAGACAACAATTACAACAAAAACTTTTATGCCAATATAAAACATCAAATAAAATACTTGGAATACAACCGGAGCCTGGGTTTCACAAGAAGCAAGGATTGCCTGAAGATGGGGTTTCACTGTATTTTCAGTATATTAAAGTATAAGAAGAGAGTGAGAGGAGAAAAGGATACATTGTTTTATTTCATAATAATGAAAAGCAAATGTACACATGTGCGAAGTGTACCAATTTAGAGGGCCATTCACTTGTGAGTGGATCAGAAATAGTTTATCAATTAAGAGTTTTCGTTTCACAGTGATCCCACGCAGACAGCACGTTCTATCCCTTAAACATACATGTATTCAGAAAAAATCGCAATCAGGTAGGATTTGTTCGAGTGTGTTTAAATGTATGGCAATATAACTGTGCAGCAACAAACTATGCCATCATCTATTCACATTTTCCAGTTAACATCGGGTACCTATTCAAATCGAACCCTATAAAATAGACTTGGCGAGCAACATTGATATTTATCCACCACAATATTTGTGTTAGTCGTCCGCCTTCGCTTTCTGGCAGTCAAATATATTCCCTAGTGAGTGTTTGGGTTATTGGATGATCGTTATGAATCATGACGCGGTACAAACATTCTACATGTACATTGTGCGAGACAGTGATGTAGAATGGAACGCTATGAATATCGTCACACCCAACATCCTTCCGCTCATTCTTCCGCTCATACTGTATAACATTTATTTTGGTGACTGATAGTTGTCAAGGCTCGTTATTATGGCAAACAAATGAGCACAACGATAACCGTCTACAATGTGGGATAATGGTTTTGAATGATTATCCATTGTCCTGCTAACAAGTTATTGCACGGGGGTGGTACTCTGTCGCCATTGTTCCCTTGATGACCCCTATTTACTATCGCAATGAGTAACCTTGGTCCACTGAGGACTGTTGAGATAGGGAGAACTTTGTGTCTTTGTGTTCTTGTCTGCACTCGGTTTTGCTGCCAAGGACTCTTTAGATCATTACTGATTGCTACTCTTTGTATTGTATAAATGCTAATTATACTGGGACGGAATGTGGCCCTCCTGAATTGATGTTGAAACATAGATCTCCTGAATATATCAACGTGTATCTCCTGGTCATTTTACCTTGTCATGCTCTCCCAAATATACTGACCAAAAAAAGAAACGCAACTTTCAAATATTATTGTATAATTTCATTAAAATGAATAGTAATGTCATGCATTTTGTAATACATGAGCAGTAAAGCATCTAAACAATGACAATAATTCGCAATATTGAGGAATCATCACACCCGCTAAGTTTTGCTGAGCACACAAAGCCACATCTGGCAAAAGTGAGAATGACATGGTCAGTCATTACTGCTATCTGGTGTGGCTATGGGTCCCAGGACGACAAATTTCGTTCAGTTGTGGCTGTCCTCAGTGAACTGAGGTCATGTCCTACAAGAAACACTTATTTCTACCCCCATACAATAACGTCAGGCCACCTCATCTCGCAGTACGCATGCGTGAGCATACCGGTCACTTGTACGACGTCATATTCGTGTTCTACCATTGGCGGTGTACAAAGCTAGTCTGGATCTGTTCGTAATTGTGCATGTTTGACCAGTTTGATATTTTCCACCATATCAGGTTCCCATTCAATGCCGGAAAGCCTTTTTTCCTCGGCTCTCTTGGCATCACAACTCGGTGGGGGGTTCGTGTGTGGAGGTCACCCTCTTGCAGACTGTTACAACATGTATTTTCGCTAATATTGGATAAATTCCAGTCATAATCCCGGCCGGCGTCCTTGTTACTGATCGGAAGTGGTCACGAAGGTGTAATCGGCTTCATACGACGTTCAACTTCCGGAATCGTTCCATCAGGTGTTGCAGGTTTTGGGCATTTTGTTGCATTTCCATTGGCTACAGTATTGCTTCTTAGACACCATACAATGGCTCTATGGACGATAAAATCGGAGGCCCGGTCTGTGATGACATATTTTTGCTCAGATCATCCTATACGCACATTGCTTGTAAGGTTTGGTACAAGAAACTTGTAAGGTTTGGTAGCGTTTGCATCGACGATTTGCCTAAAGTTTCGCGGGCCTTCCATATACCCCAGTGAGTATTAAAAGATCACACCATAACTGGGAGTGGTTGAGTAGTGCAAATGCTCAAAGACGACCATCTACGTAACTTTTGTTGCGTCGTAATTTGTCGCCAACGGAGCGAGTAAATGTGTCGCGATTATTCCTATATGGGCACTATATGGGCAGTCACAAGGCTCGGATATGTTGAAATACCATTTACAATGATGCAGAAAAAAGTATAGCCCAATTTCCAAATTGCGTTTCTTTTTTTGGTCAGTATATATATTTCTCCCCAATAGAAGTTACCATAGATTGGACGGCCAGCTCCCAAGGAGATTTTTTGTACGTGTTTTATCATAGTACATGTCGTATGCAAACAAAATATTCATCCTCTGATAGAATGAGATAATGTTATGTGCTGTGATGAATTGTGTCCCGTTTTTACCTATGGTCCGATAACCTATTGGCATGGCGTTGCGTCCGTTGTCGGCGTCGTCGGCGTCCTCGGCGTCGTCCGTCCACATTTTCATCTTTAAAGTTTACAAGTGAATCTTTCTGAAATTTTGCACAAAAATGCCTAAAAATAATTCAAAAAGGGGGTATTTTTTATTTTTTTTTATTTTTGCGTTTTCTTCAAAATGGCGGCCATTTTCGACGAAAATCGACCAATTTCTGACTTTGGCGTCCATTTTCTCGAAAACTGTTCAGACAGTTTTGAGATTTTTATTTCAAAAGATTCCCCTCAAATACCTCTGTGATGTGTATAAGTTTCGTTGCCCCTGAATCGCCGGTCTGCGTGTGGCGGCCATTTTCATTTTCTCGACGGGTCCCAAATGGGACTTTCCCATGTTAAATTCTCCTATGCTTTATAATGGGACACATTATGCCTAATATATCACCTAATATTGAGATTAGAGACTAGGAATCAATTGTGGACATATAGGAAATGATACATGCTGAATATTCTCGTGACCTTGAATTTGACCTCTGACCTCATTTTCAAGGTCAGAGCACAAAATGGCTTATATCTCGCTTATTATCAACTTTACAGCTTAGGAATCAATTGCGGACATATAGGAAATGATATATGCTCAATATTCTGATGACCTTGAATTTGACCTTTGACCTCATTTTCAAGGTCACAGGACAAAATGGCTAATATCTCGCTTGTTATCGACTTTACAGCTTAGGAATCAATTATGAACATATAGGGAATGAAATATGCCGATTATTGTCATGACCTTGAATTTGACTTTTGACCTCATTTTCAAGGTCACAGGACAAAATGGCTAATAGCTCACTTATTATCGATTTTACAGCTTAGGAATCAATTGTCTACATATAGGAAATGATATATGCTTAATATTCTCATGACCTTGAATTTCACCTCTGACCTCATTTTCAAGGTCAAGAGCACAAAATGACTAATATCTCGCTTATTATCAACTTTACAGCTTAGGAATCAATTGTGAACCTATAGGAAATTTTATATTTTGAATATTGTCATGACCTTGAATTTGACCATTGATCTGATTTTCAAGGTCAGAGCACAAAATGGCTAATATCTCGCTTATTATTGAATTTACAGCTTAGTAATCAATTGTGAGCTCGTAGGAAATCATATACTGGTATGCGGAATACTCTCGTGATTTAGAATTCGACCAGTGACCTTATTTTCAAGGCCACGGAACAAAATAGCTATTATATATTGTCCGGTAACCTATCTTAGCCCTTGGGCTAATATTTTAAAATTTATTTGAGATGTCAATACACAAGCTTCGGCTGTTGCAAAAGTCAAGGTCTCTAATTATATGTATCATTTTACATTTATTGATGTCACTAATTGATACTGATTGACATATCATGCCGTGTATCTCTGCAATTTCGATGAAATTCGACACACGCCTTGCAATGTAGCCCTTTCTTGGCCGGAAGCGACTTGGTCCATCAAAATTATGAGACATCAGGGCAAACTGATTCATGGGAAAAAATATTAAATGTACGCTTCACTAATGATATTCTGCAAATTATATTATACATTCAGTACTCAAAACAAACCAGGTAGATATTTATATTTTTCAAAATAACTTTGGCAGACAAGGTCGGAAACAGTTTGTGGCAGTGAAAGGGGGTAGGCCATTTGGAAGTCCATGTGTAGAAGTAGGCCCTAGCAAACACAGTATGTGTAATAGTATGTGTATGTGTACAGTATGTGTAATACACACTTATCCAGTGTGTCTTTGGATAAACTATTTGGTCGGGCTTTGTTTCTATTGCAAAATGTTGTATTTTACGTTTGTTATTGGCATCATCAAAATCTACTGTATTTGTGGTAATAGATTGATACCTACATTCATACCACTGAGTCGGTGTCACTGCTGGCGGACGTTAAATCTGTCCCCGAGGATACCATCAACTCAGTAGCCTTCTGGCTATTGATTAGGTACTTATGTACTTGTCATATATCTGTTCCATGGGGTTTGTTTCGGATTTCTAAAATATGTTCATAGGTTGTTGGGCAGTTGTATACTAATTCCATCAGGTGTACAGTAGAAACAACTATATTTAACACACTGTCTGCCCCTGATGACGCCAGTGTGTCTTTGGATAAACTATTTGGTCGGGCTTTGTTTCTATTGCAAAATGTTGTATTTTACGTTTGTTATTGGCATCATCAAAATCTACTGTATTTGTGGTAATAGATTGATACCTACATTCATACCACTGAGTCGGTGTCACTGCTGGCGGACGTTAAATCTGTCCCCGAGGATACCATCAACTCAGTAGCCTTCTGGCTATTGATTAGGTACTTATGTACTTGTCATATATCTGTTCCATGGGGTTTGTTTCGGATTTCTAAAATATGTTCATAGGTTGTTGGGCAGTTGTATACTAATTCCATCAGGTGTACAGTAGAAACAACTATATTTAACACACTGTCTGCCCCTGATGACGCCAGTGTGTCTTTGGATAAACTATTTGGTCGGGCTTTGTTTCTATTGCAAAATGTTGTATTTTACGTTTGTTATTGGCATCATCAAAATCTACTGTATTTGTGGTAATAGATTGATACCTACATTCATACCACTGAGTCGGTGTCACTGCTGGCGGACGTTAAATCTGTCCCCGAGGATACCATCAACTCAGTAGCCTTCTGGCTATTGATTAGGTACTTATGTACTTGTCATATATCTGTTCCATGGGGTTTGTTTCGGATTTCTAAAATATGTTCATAGGTTGTTGGGCAGTTGTATACTAATTCCATCAGGTGTACAGTAGAAACAACTATATTTAACACACTGTCTGCCCCTGATGACGCCAGTGTGTCTTTGGATAAACTATTTGGTCGGGCTTTGTTTCTATTGCAAAATGTTGTATTTTACGTTTGTTATTGGCATCATCAAAATCTACTGTATTTGTGGTAATAGATTGATACCTACAATGCGATACTCGTAAACTATCCCAGCTGTGTTGGTGACCAATAGCTGTCAACTTGATTAACTTCATCAAACGACTAACTATTTTTCTCTGAGCGAAATCACGGCCTTTATCTGGCCACCAATTATAACATTCACGTAGGTTTGACCTACATCAAAGATCAAACAGACGCCGTCCTTGACCACAGTTTTTGTGACCTGGAACTGATGGGTAGGACACCCATCATTCAACGTTTGGGGAAACGTATCCTCGAACACCAATTTTGATCTGTTGAATGTGTGAATTGTATTGCTCATGCAAGAATGCATGAGAATGTATAAACTTAATTTGAAATCAATGTTTAGCATTGCGAGAATACTTCAGATTGTGTGTGATCTTCAGTCGCTGCCCATCACACTGAAAATCCTGTTGAAGAAAGGCCGCTGAAAATACGTGGACCAAACAAATACACGGAAATGAAAATGTCAGCTTTTCAAGCTGTGATGTGATGGCGCCTTTTATCAGATCCCGTGGCGGCATTGGCCATTCACTAAGCTTGCGCCATGGTGCTGATTGATGAAAATGTTTGTACTATAGCTTCCGAACATTTGATGATTTCTGTAACAGTTGAAGGGTTGCTGAAATCAATTGGTCGCCACCTTTCTTGAAACCTTAGTAATGGACCAGTGTATATTTCCCATGTGTCGTTTAACACGACATTAGACAGGTAAATCACCCATGTGCTCTTTGACCTAATGTGACCTAATGTCAGGTTTCCTATTTATTCGTTACTGCAGCAGACATATTGCGTGGAGAGTGTCTGATGTATCATTAATCTCGCGGTGTGTCATTTCATCCGATATAATGCGGCCTATGTATAAGTATAGCATCGATTGGACCCGTGGCGTCTCTGTGAACCATTAAGCCTACATAGTAATCGTTCAATGGCGTCGGTGTCAAATCAGTCGATCTTTCTGAGAATATTCATACAAATGAAGCAGTGTGTCCTCGGAGCATACAGTATCCACGATTGTTCAACCATGAACAATAGTTCACATCAACGCTGATGCAATATAAGTATCCATCTATTACCACCAATACAATCAGATTTTGATGATGCCAATAAGAAACGTAAAATACAACATTTTGCAATAGAAACAAAGCCCGACCAAATGGTTTATCCAAAGACACAGTGGCGTCATCAGGGGCAGAGTGTGTTATATATAGTTGTTTCTACTGTACACCTGATGGAATTAGTATACAACAATTAACAATGTTTAGCTACCAACAAAAATCATTCTACCAATAAGGTCACGTTTTGTTAATTGTTCTAGAATTTTTTTTTATTCTCATTGGGATTTTTATACACAATGAAATTCATAACAAAGAGATGATGTTAGTGTAAGAAAATGTTATTACCAGAAATACGCATTTCACATGCAGTCATCATGGTGTTGTTGGTAACAAAACATACCTCTTTTATCAATACTGCGCTCTCTCGTCACATCCCTGACATATATAATATATAGAGCTGATACAGTCAACAAAGCTACAATACCTGCCATCAAATATTCTTGTACACATTTCGTTTGTAGTGCACTGTAACGAAATATTGTTTGGCAATTTTTGCAGAAGGAACGCGTTCGATGTCTTCTAAACGCTGGTACGCTGGTATACTGGTACAAGCATTGTGAGGCTTATTGAGGCATACAAGAAATGAGCAGTATTGTTGAGTTCATGCACCTTGCAATGCTTGTACCAGCATACCAGTGTACCAGCGTTTAGAAGACATCGGAACGCGTTTTTCTTCTACGGTGGTGCTCAGTAATTACGGTTGAATGGTTGGTTGTCTTTTTTTATTTGATTTGATTTGATTTATTTGCTCCAAAGACATACATTGAAAACAATACAATGGTGTACAATATATGACTAGAAGCAAGGATAACACAAGAAAGTGAAAACACTTATTTCCATTGTGGTCCTTTAAAAATCAGTGACAAAAAGTGGTGTATGAAGCCAAATAAGGTATAGATTATAATAACAGGAAATAATAACATGAGAAATATGTAATGGTATAAAAATTAAATAATGTTTAGATTATAGATTATAACAGAATACATTAAATTATATTGAACAGAGGTAAATATATGAATACTAAAAAGTATGTAAACACAAAGACTAGATACAGAGACTAGGAGTGAACAAAAGGGTTCAAGTCATCCTCCAAAAGTTGACTGAATAAAAACTGTTTGACCTTGCATTTAAAAGTAAGTTTGCAGGAAATTGATTTGATTTGACTAGATAGGTTATTCCAGACAGTAGCACCAGTGTAATAAAATGAGGACAGTCCAAAAGATTTTACAGTAGGTATAAAAACAGAGAAGGGGCCTGATCTGGTGTTGTGGCGGGTTAATCCAAACTGGACGGAAGAAGTTAGGTAGGATGGAGCTTCGCCATGAATAATGTTATGCATATGATTTAATTTTAGTTGATTAACCCTAACTTCCACTGTCAACATACCGACCTGGTTACGCTCATTGAAGCCTATATGGCTTCGGGGTGGGGCATCAAGTAGATAGGAATTTCAGTTTGGCGTTTGATCTGCTAATGATCTTCTCTGCTGTTTGGCTCCCAGATAAAGATTGGTCAAGTTCAACGCCCAGGTATTTGACACAGGATTTACTTTCTAATACTTGACCATTGCATGTGACGTTTATTGACTCGTTGTTATGGAGTCTCCTTTGAGAGCCAAAGAGGATTGATTATGTCTTCCCTAGATGAAGTGATAGCTTGTTATCTATCAGCCACTCCCTGATAGACTCTAACTCGGAAGACAGACGGCACTGAATATCAATCGTGCTCTTGCCAGAAACAAGTAATGCCGAATCGTCCGCATATAGCAGCAGTTTGCAGTTAACTGCTGCTGGCATGTCGTTAACATATATCAAAAACAACGGAGAGCCAAGGATGGAACCCTGGGGGACACCACAGATCACCTTAGCATGTGAGGACTTAACGCCACCTATGTCCACACACTGCTGCCTATCACTCAAGTAAGCTCGAAACCAGTTCACAGCAGGCTTCTGGAGCCCGATGGCCCCTAACTTTTGGAATAGTATACTATGATCCACAGTATCAAAGGCCTTTTGTAGGTCTAAGAGGACCATACCTGTGTAGTTGCCTTTGTCCTGTTCGGATTTTATATAATCCGTGAGATGTATTAAACAAGATTCTGTGGAGTAAGAGGGTCTGAAGCCTGACTGGTACTCGTATAGGAGTTGGTGATCTGTGAGATATTTATTAACTTGCTCATACACAGCTTTTTCGAATATTTTGCTAACGACACTAAGAATAGAAACCGGCCTGTAGTTACCAACTTCCGTTTTACTATTTTTCTTATGAATGGGGGTAATTTTGGCTGATTTAAGATCAGCCGGAATTATACCTTGCGACAGAGACAAATTCAGAATATATGTTAGTGGGGGAGTTATGAGCAAGGCACCGTCTTTTAATAGCAGCAAAACCGATTGAGGATGAGGATTTGAAGCGTTTGATTTTGGCCTGTTCCAATAAGACCTGCGAATTGGACCCCATTCCAACATCTTTTGTGAAAGGTTGCATTGACGAACTCATCCCGATACTCTCGGTCATCATCAACACATCTCTCAAAACAGGGATTTTTCCCTCGAGTTTGAAAACCGCACTAGTAACTCCACTACTGAAAAAATCGTCGCTCGATCACAATACATTCAAGAACTACCGTCCCATCTCTAACCTGTCCTTCATTTCCAAAGTGCTTGAAAAAGTCGTATCCAAGCAGGTTGGTGCTCACCTGATGGATAACAATCTACTGGAACCATATCAATCAGCCTACAGGCAGGGCCATAGCACAGAAACTGCCCTTGTTAGGGTCCACAATGACGTCATCCGTGCTCTGGGCGATCGACGTGCAGTGCTGCTTGTTCTCCTGGATCTCTCGGCTGCGTTTGACACTGTTGACCATCAGTGTCTGTTGACCACATTGCAGCAGCTGGGGATCCAGGGAGATGTTCTTCAATGGTTCTCATCGTATCTTGCTTCTCGCACTCAAAGTGTATCCATAAAGGGTGTCAAATCAGATGGAGTACCTCTGAACTGTGGAGTGCCCCAGGGCTCTATTCTTGGGCCTATGCTGTTTACGCTATACACCCAATCACTTGATCATCTGCTGCAGAACATGGGGATCAACTACCACATGTACGCAGATGATACCCAAATGTATCTGACATTCCGGCCCAGTGAATTAGATGATGCGGTTCGGAAGATGGAAAACTGTGTAAAGATGGTGCAGTCATGGATGGCACAGCACAGTTTGAAAATGAACAGTGACAAAACTGAGTTTTTGTTAATCTCGTCTAAGCATGCGTCTACCAAGCTGGGTGTACCATCACTATCTGTGGGTGAATCATCTGTGGAAGCGTCGTCAGCTGCAAGGAACATTGGAGTTATATTCGACGCCCACATGAACTTGGACAGTCACATATCTTCTGTATGTCGGAGTGCGTGCATCCAAATTCGCAATCTTGCGAAAATCAAGAAATTGATTGATCGTCCGTCCTTTGAACAGCTAGTCCACGCGTTTATCACGTCAAAAGTGGACTTCTGCAATTCTTTGCTGTGTGGATTGCCGTCAACACAACTCAATCGCCTGCAGCGAATACAGAATATTGCTGCTAGAATCATCACAGGGTCTTCAAAGTCGGACCACATCACACCCATATTGATGTCACTCCATTGGCTTCCAATAGAGCAACGTGTCAAGTTCAAGACGTTAGTTCTCATTTACAAGGTCGTCAACAAGTCTGCTCCTGTGTACCTCCAGGAACTCGTCCAACCTTATGTACCCACTCGTAGCCTTCGTTCGTCAGATCAAGGGCAACTCGTCGTTCCACACACTCGGTCATCCTGCGCACAAAGTCGTGCTTTTAGTATTGCGGGACCTGCACTGTGGAACCTCCTGCCAAGTGACATCCGATTTTCACCAAATTTGAACACTTTTAAATCTAAGCTTAAAACTCACCTGTTTGTCGAACATTTTATCACCTAATTTTTGTTTTTCATTTTCTTACTATATACATTTTTTTTTTTTTTTTTTTTTAAAACACTGTTTACATGTAACGTCTGTTTTGTATCACAGCGATTTAGAGCATGTACTTGTACGTGGATTTTACGCTATACAAAATAAATTATTATTATTATTATTATTTTAAGAAACGTGAAGGGATGTTGTCTAAACCGGTAGCCTTGTTCGAATTTAACGAGAGAAGAATCTTCTGGACTGCATCCTCATTGACCTGTTGGAATGTGAAGTGAACATCGGGAAGTTTAAGACGTTGATAATATTGGAGCAAATGACTTATTCCATATGTACCTTTACCAGTCGGTAATTTCTTAAGTAGAGATGAGGCAACAGTTGAGAAGTACTGATTAAAAGTATCAGCTACCTTGGACTTGTCTGAACATATATCATTACCAATTTTGACGCCAAAATTAGGATGAGTACGTGTGTCTTTGGAAGACATGCCAAGGGATTTAAGGGTTTGCCAAAGTTTTTTTGGATTTTTTTTATTTTCCTCCACCTTATTTGCAAAATACTGAGATTTTGCTTCAGCCTTCAAGTTCTGTACAGTATTGCGTAGACATTTATATTTGTCATACCATTCTGTTTCCTTGGTTCTCTTGTACATTTTAAGGCAGTGGTTTCTGTCGTAAATAAGGTGGAGTATTTCCCCTGATATCCAGGGGTCTGTATTGTTTTTAACACGTACTTCCTTTTGTGGGGCTATTGAGTCGAGAACTGTTGAAAATTTGGTTTTGAAGAACAACCATGCCTCCTCTACATCAGTGATACTTGTGATATCAGACCAGTTAACCTCAGACAGATTACGTTGGAATATTTCCTTATTGTATTTCTTTAGAGATCGTATCTTAACATTGTTATGCTTGTTGGTCAGAACCTTTTTTACTTTTCGTGTACAATAAATAGGCATGTGATCACTGAAACCGATATCCAACACACCACACTGACTTATCATCATTATCACTAGTGAATATGAGGTCTATTAATAATGGTAGAAGTTGTACAAGTTACTCTGGTAGGTTGAGAAATAAGTTGAGTTAGATTTAAATCAGTCATATAACGTTTACAATCGCTAATCAGATGATCACCGGTAACATGGTTAATATCCTTAGAGAAGTCTGTATTGAAGTCCCCCATCATGATGCATTCTGTCTCAGTGGAGTTGGAAAGTTCACTGGTTAAGGAATCCAGGCGATCATAGAAGTCACTGCATTTTGAAGGACGGTAGCAGATTCCCGCTAAGATGGGTTTAGTCCTTGGTAAATGCAGATCGATCCAGACTGACTCGAGCGAGGAAGAGGCTGTGCCCCGAGGGTTGAATACGATGTCAGCCCGCACATACACACATACACCGCCTCCTGTTCGATTGCGATCGCGGCGATGGATTGAGTATCCAGGTATGGCTACCTCGCTGTCTGTCACCGTTGTATCCAGCCAGGTCTCGGTCACCCCGATCACTGCAGCATTGGAACGTTGTGCCATAATTCGGAGTTCATCTATTTTGGGAATGAGGCTACGGCTGTTCACATGTATAAAGTGTAGTCCCTTTGTTTGGAAACACTGGAATGTGTCACTGTCATCTGACTGGGATCTGTCTTGGTTATCCTGGGTTAGATCCGGGGCTTCACTGGCGCTAGTAGAGAGCACACTTACATATATACCAGTGATATGCTTCTTTTCAAGTACGTCCCAAACACCTGGCAATGAAGTTTGAACATACCCCCCCCCCCCCTCCACCAAAAAAATCAACATTTAACGAATTGTTTATGCACGAATAGGTATACCATATATGCGCGAGTATATAGTTTTTCATCTAAATATTACTTGAATTACGTTGCGTTTCATATGCGTGACATGAACCATGAAATATTGATTTATTCATCGATGTATATATTTAGACTCTCAAGACAATCTTATTGAGATTTAGCTGCTCGAGTTTCAATTGCCATCTCGTGGCAGAAAAAATATCCGTCTGTTCATTCACGTGCGGATTTCTTGCACAAGCACACATGCAACTCGAATGTCATGGTTGTGTAACTTGTGTCACCTGCTGATACATTTACATATGAGCCGAGTGCTGGCTCTGTGATCTGATCCAATTCACTCGCATTGAAGCTGCAGTATATCGCCACATGTGTAAACTAATCCATATATCGCCACACGTGTAAACTAATCCACCGACTAAATCAATAATGATCAATTAACTGTTACTCGGCAACATTGCACTACAGGTACATCATATATTCCTCGGAAATTGCAATATATATCTTCATTAGATCAACACCGTGTTTTTTGTTAATACTGTGTATAATATAAAAAAAAATCCACCATGGTGGCGGAAGGAATAATATTGTGCATGTGCATATCAGGGAACATTGTCTAGGCTTGGTTGCAAGACAATTGGCAATGTACGTCAGACGATGTTATATCATACATCTGAGTTGGACACTACCTAGATAATCATTCGCATATATGAGGAGTCATAAAACATAGGCCCAAGGGACCTGTAGCTTACCGCTTAGCCAATAGGTGATTAGACCGATGGTCTGGTAACTTCAAGGCACAGGCACTTGGAAACCATTTATTTGAGGGTACAATGTGCTATCTATAATAATATATACAAGGCACTCAAGCCCCTGTCGGGAAAATGGTGGTTGCACAAACACTCGAAACTTCAGAGCTCCAAAAATGCTACTTGTCCACCAAATTGATACAAACCAGCATGTCCCGTGAAAGCCATGAAGACTCTATATCCAAATTAGTATAGTATTGACACATAATATCCATGAAATAAAGGTTTTCTAGCTCATTTCATATCACCACTACTGCTTCCAAGACCTTGCGTGGCTGAAATTTGGATTCAAAACATCCGTTGTGCATTTGTTTGGGTGAAAAAGACATGAGCTCATTGAACCATGTCCGTTTCTTGCGACATAATTGGTCAGCAAAAACAGCCGAACTGATGTGAGCAGGTGAGTACAGCTCGCTCTGATCGTACACTAATGAACTCATATAGAAATTTATATATCTGGTATGACTTACTGTTCGTGGTCCCAAGTTTGAGCAATGTCAAAACAACGTGTTCGACCAAAAACAAGTACACAACGGATGTTTTGACGGATGAGCTAGAAAACCTTTATTTCATGGATATTATGTGTCAATACTATACTAATTTGGATATAGAGTCTTCATGGCTTTCACGGGACATGCTGGTTTGTATCAATTTGGTGGACAAGTAGCATTTTTGGAGCTTTGATGTTTCGAGTGTTTGTGCAACCACCATTTTCCCGACAGAGGCTTAAGTGCCTTGTGTATATTATTATAAATAGCACATTGTACCCTCAATTAAATGGTTTCCAAGTACCTGTGCTTCAAGGTTACAAGTATATTCAGCATATATCATTTCCTATATGTCCACATTTGATTTCTAAGCTGTAAAGTCTATAATAAGTGAGATAATAGCCATTTTGTGCTTTGACCCTGAAAATTAGGTCAAAGGTCAACTTCAAGGTCATCAGAGTATTTGACATATATCATTTCCTATATGTCTGCAATTGATTTCTAAGCAGTAAAGTCGATAATAAGGGAGATATTGGCCATTTTGTGCTTTGACCTTGAAAATAACGTCAAATTCAAGGTCATCAGAATATTCGGCATATATCATTTCCTATATGGTCACAATAGATTTCCAAGCTGTAAAGTCGATAATAAGCGAGATATTAGCCATTTCGTGCTCCGACCTTGAAAATGAGGTCAAAGGTCAAATTCAAGGTCATGAGAATATTCAGCATATATCACTTCCTATATGTCCACAATTGATTCCTAAGCTGTAAAGTCAATAATAAGCGAGATATTGGCCATTTTGTGCTCTGACCTTGAAAATGAGGTTAAAGGTCAAATTCAAGGTCACGAGAATATTCAGCATATATCATTTCCTATATGTCCACAATTGATTCCCAACCTGTAAAGTGAATAATAAGTGAGATATTAGCGATTTTGTGCTGTTGACCTTGAAAATGAGGTCAAAGGTCAAATTCAAGGTCATCAGATTTTCGGCATATATCATTTCCTATATGGTCACAATAGATTTCTAAGCTGTAAAGTCGATAATAAGCGAGATATCAGCCATTTTGTGCCCTGACCTTGAAAATGAGGTCAAAGGTCAAATTCAAGGTCACGAGAATATTCAGCATATATCACTTCCTATATGTCCACAATTGATTCCTAAGCTGTAAAGTAAATAATAAGTGAGATATTGGCCATTTTGTGCTCTGACCTTGAAAATGAGGTTAAAGGTCAAATTCAAGGTCATGAGAATATTCAGCATATATCATTTCCTATATGTCCACAATTGATTCCAAGTCTCTAATCTCAATATTAGGTGAGATATCAAGAACATTGTGGCCCATTATAAAGCATGGGAGAATTTAACATGGGAAAGTCCTATTTGGGCCCCGTAAACAACATCAAAATGGCCGCCACACACAGACCGGTGATTCAAGAGCATCGAAACTTATACACATTATAAAAACACATGAGGGGAACATTTTGAAACTAAAATCTCAAAACTGATCAGACAGTTTTTGAGAAAATAATTTTTAAAGTTGAAAACATGCAAAACAGCCATTTTCGGCCTAAAAATGGCCGCCAAAACTGCATAATCGATTCAATCAAAAAAATGAAAAAAAAAAACGTCTGGGGGTATTGACCCAATACATATTCACACAAATTTATGGAGAAATTCATCAGCCCGAAAAAAAGATAAAAAATGTTAACAGATGATGTGGCGGACGACGTCGACGGACGAATAACCACGACAATAGCAAAAATGCTTTTGCAAGAAAAGTGAAATTTCAGTTAACAATATTCCAGGTTCCAACATGAAAATTTAGTTGGTTTGTGTTGCCTGACACCTTATCCAATTTTCAAAAAAAAAATAAAAACATTTTCAAACATATTGCCGGATCGCCTTGTGCAACGAGATGAATATATTCCGATTTTTAGCGCGACACTTTTGTCTACACGGTTCTGGTCGGTTTTGGGCATATGATGCAATTGACAACACGCTTCCGCCAACGTGCCGATTGATCAAAAAATTTAATATAGCTTTAAAACATCGGATGAATTATTGGTAGTAGTATAGAGTAGTGAAGTGATAAGCTAGAATTAAATTCATACCATCTGTGTACTGCATGTTTTACAAATGCCTACACTTTTTTTCCAATGGTATTTCATCATGTCATGCACAGTCAATCCATTTTGACGAAATGAGTTTTATTGTACTCAAGGAAAAGTTTACTCGAGCTTTGTTGCCAGACAATTGGCAATGTACATTATACGATGTCATATCATCCATCTGAGTTGTACATTATCTAACTATAGTGTAATCGTCTACGTATGAGGCTGTCACAAAAATGAATTTGCAAGAAAAGTGAAATGTCAGTTAACGATGTTCCGGGCTCCAACATGGAAATCTAAGTGGTGTGTGTTGTTTGACACCTCTTCCAATTTGAAAGAGAGAGAGAGAAAAAAACTTTCAAACCTATTGCCGGATCTCCTTGTGCAATGAGATATGAATTTTTCCGTGTTTCTGTGAGAATATCAGGACACTTTGCCACACGGTTCTGCATAGCACAATATTGTTCGGTCTTGGCATTTGATGCAATAGGACGATAACAAGCTTCCGATTAATGAATATATTATGTACTTTAGCCTTAAAACATCAGAAGAAATCTGGTGAAAACATAAATCGGAAGAAAACATTCGCCGAAATCAATCGATCACCATCGGAAACCTTAGAAATAGACAGGGGTATATATTACACGTGCCATACAGAGATATACTCAGGTAAATCATTCATGTACTCTTAGACCTTACGCTGTCGTCGTAACCCTTGTCAGGTTTCCAACCTAATCGTTAACGACATCGAACCAAACATATTGCTATGCGAATGATTGATTGACAGTTGATTTAGTGAATATATCAATAAATCGCATGCAATAAGAGTCTAGTATAAGAAACGCATGGATTGAGAGCCTGGTTCATCTGTGAGAGCTTAATTGTGTATCATTTCCTGGATTTGGTGTCAAATCATTCGACCTTGAAGAATAGTCAGTATGACTGGATGGATAACGCTGTGCGTCCTCAGATTTTCTGTCTCCACGTTTGTTTCTGGTAGTTCCATACTCGAATATGAGCATATATAACAGAAATGAACAATTTCATTAGATGTCCTTAAACTGCCTGTTCACTTTCAGAGATACACAACTACGATATCAACATGGCGATGAGAAGTTTCACTGCATGACTCATATTTTTGAAAAGGTCCTTCAAACACCAAGAGGACATGTTTGGTTTTCCTCAGACTGGCACCTACATGTATATAGAAGTGCTTCAAATTACAGTTCTGGTATGGTACGAAGTTGCCATTCTCCGTGCACGGAAGTAAGTCTGGTGAATCTCCTAATGATAGTCTTGGTAAAAAGTCCAAAAATGATAGTTCTACACGCCATCAAAATATTGTGTTACAAATGTCCTTTGCAGTGCACCGTAATGACATGATGTTAGGCAATTTTGCAGCGGACATGCGATATATGAATGTGTCAGTGGGCTTTCATCCACATTGAAGAACTTGTGTTTACAAGAGATTGGCTGGTCCCTCCACAGGTGTGTCCTGTTTCAGGAAATACCAACAGAAAATAATGGTTCAGCATTATCACTCTGATGGCACAATGCAATGGCGATGGGCTGTTCAAATCGAAATACTGATTATATACAGGGATATTCGTGTGCATTCGAGTGACGAAAAGTCCTCTTTGTTCAATTTCAGATGGAATTCATAAAATGTACTGGTTGAACTTATTCTAAGTCGTATGACTTACACCAGTGATGTAAAAATGATACGTTTCTCCCAAGTAACCCTGATTGTCCGCAGTGAACATCGCTTAGAAATTCCGACTTTGCAGAAAAGTAAAAAAACATAATACAATAATACATTACATAATCTATTTGACAATGTCAAGGACATGAAACCATACGCTGGTCGGCAAACAGTAAGTGTGATATCCATGTCTTTTCCTGAGCACGTTTCTGATATATTCTCCGTAAGTTTCACACTTGATTTTATTTATAATGAATGGTGTATTTGCCCACGAAGCTCTACCAGCAAGATCTGTTCGTGAGCCGTAATTGCCTGGAATTCATAATGCTAGCTCGTGGCTGGTTTTCTAGCTGTAGAAA
Source organism: Terebella lapidaria (assembly GCA_949152475.1). NCBI lineage: Eukaryota > Metazoa > Annelida > Polychaeta > Terebellida > Terebellidae > Terebella > Terebella lapidaria. The sequence continues at coordinate 21,422,897 of OX424558.1, read as the reverse complement.
GCGACTATTGCTGCATGCTTTGGGAATATTGTCTTCCAATATGCATCTTCACACAATTATTGTTGTATTTCGTTTCAAAACAGAAGGTATTGTATTATGTATGATGTAGCACTTGCTGAATGTCTGGTTCACTGCTGTATTACTACACAGAATGATTACAATATTTATATTATGTGACTATGTTAACTGATAATTTGAAGAAATAAAGCATCTTTCATCTCGGATTGAAACTTTTTACTAAGCTGAAAGTGTGTGCCTAGAGCATTGACATAACGACCACACTGACAATGATTAAGAACACAGCAAATATGGCGAACACGTTGTGGCTCCAGGGAAATCAGTAATACAACATTGCAACATGATAGAGCAAGTTCAGTGCGGTCATGTAATATCACATGCATAATGACAAGAGGAATTTTTCGTCCTCTACTGTCAAATAGGAGTGTGTCTTTGCACCAGTTGTATTGGGGTTTACGCAGATGTCTCAAAGGACCCAGTTAAAAGTTTCAATCTAAGTCTCCAACTTTATACCTGGCTATCAGACGTGTGCCTTGGGAAGAGGTGATCATTGAGCTATTGTGACGGTTCGTTATGGAGAGCCCGCGAGACTGTGTGAGGTTTTATCATGATAATAAGCTATGTATAGCAAGGGGTCCGCTTCATATTTGATGAACATGCACTGGTAAGCATGGAACCAAACCATCGATCAACATAAGATGTCCGATCAAAGTCAATTTAGGCATTGAAAATGCCAATGCTTTGGAATGTTTGCATTGTTAGTTTTTGTAAGCTGGAATTTCAAGTCCAGTTACGAACAGTGTAATTTATTTCTCATTATTTGAAACATGTGTCTATGTATGTGTGAACTTATTTCCATCAACACAACCAGATATCGATGTTGCCAAAAGCACCGAACACACCCATATCTTCGTTTATTGTTGAATGTTTGTGTTGTAACATATCGTCACGGCCTGAACTTTACTTCACCTTCGTTGTGTTATTGATCCATGGTAAAACAGGGCCATCAAGTGACCAATGCACGTAAACCTTTAATCCGGTGGCCATATACTGGGACAGACATCATCATCGATGACAAATCCCCGTCAAACTCTGCAGGTGTTCCTGAAAGAATGGACATTTGATGGCTTGCAAACGGCGGCCATCCCGGGGTGAAGTCACAATAACATGCCAATGAAACTTTAAATATCTATGTCTATTGCTACACCCTATAAACCACTGAATGTTCTTTCTGAATATATGTTTGAATTTAAGGATGTTACTATTTTGACAATCGATAATCAAGTAGTTATAGTGTTTATTATTACGGGGCTTATTCTGAACATTATACTGATTTTGGTCTAAAAAACGATTGATCAACAGGAATTCTTCCTAAGACTTATAAAGTATTAGTTTGAGCACACTACATAGCGATATAGAATACATTATTATGAAACACGCTATAAAGATGTACACAAGGTTTCAGGTCTGCTGAAGCATTCATGCAGCCTTGTATCCAAGTCTTTTGTATGGAAAGTGCGACCTCAGAACATTAACATGAACAGAACATATGGAAAGTTTCCATATGAGATATGGTTTAATCTTCTACGTGAACACAATATCATTTCAATGTGCTCTTCGACATACAGTACAAAGCAGCGTGGTCTCATAAGATCAATACTGACACGACAATGGAATTTTTAAATGTACGACACATGTAAGCCAATATTGAATATTTGTCTGACGCGAAAATTATTCGTCCGTGGACCACTTATTGTTAAATGTGAAACTAAACGTAAGCTTTCATGAAAATATATGACACCAGATCCTACAACAGATGCACATTGAAATGGACAAGTTGAAATATATTTGAATCAGCTATTTTATCAACATATCAACATCATGATGAATCTGACATAACTCTTCAATAGCCACACAGAATAATATATTTCAACTACCATCACTGGTAGTTCACTGGATGTTCACTATATGTCGAAAACTAAAACAGAACTCAAAGCTTCAAAATCTGAAAGTTATGATTTGATGGCAACTTACAAGATGTTCCCGATGCAACATCTAAAGAACATCTAAAACGGAGCAAAGGAGGATGAAAAACACATCGACCACCAATAGATAAACATCGAACAAAATATGTTCAAATGTATTGCAACGAACGAGACTTTGTACTTGAACATATCATCACTGGCATAACTGAGGATAAAACGCTCATTAATATAGATGTCTCCCATGAGCCTGTCTAGAAACTTGAGGGAAGAAATATTAGCACTTGTTGTTGGAGCTTCTGTGAATTGACAGTATGTATGTACTGAAATCCCTTGACATGTAAGCACTTGGAGTGCTCAACCATAATATCAGATGCACCTGTCATGATCAGCTGTTAAATGGCTTGATTTGTGTGTACTGGTATACCCAATTACAGATGTCGTATATAAGCACAATATACTAAGTACACCACGATTTATTTCTCCTTACCCTCAGTGCTATCTTGAGATTTATGTTGTCATTTCCCTCTTCTACTTTCAACTCGAATCACACATACAAGATGTCATCGGCATCAATACACCGTGACAATACTGCTGGAATTGAAATGGGTTACGTAATATTCCAATTCTGACAGCTGCCATCATCGATATACATGTATAGAATTATATTCGGGTCCTCGGAGATGGTTTAAATTGCAGTTTGATTGAGGGATTGCCCAATATTTTGCTTCAGATGTTTCTTGATGGTGGGCTCAAATGCAGGAACAATTTTATTTTCGATAAACCACGTCGGGCATGTAGATCTATCAAGATGAAATCGCTACAAATATTGCACGACATTCTCCAGATCAAAATGTGAAACTAATAAATTAATTAAATCATGTGGTTGTATTTTGTCTACAAACTGTTATCCCGGATTTTTATTTCCTCTGCTAAAGTAGTGACCATTACATGATTGGCTAACTCCCAAGCGGGGTATCTCGTTACATGCGTCCTGAGGTACAAGTCGCAGACAAGCAGGCCATTCATCTTTAGAAGAAATGAGATCATGTACTGTTTAGGCAATTATTGTACACATGGGATATCTGTGACGTGAAAAGATGAGAAGGTTCCTTGAGATGATTGTTTGATAAAATGCTTGTTCGACAATATCCGTTTGTTCACCGTGCCATAGTATATGTTATTGTATAATTTTGTGCCACTTTCATATTGATTTTTATTTGTGGTGATTTTTCATCAAAGTGGACCCCAATGAGATAAGAAAAAACTGTTTCCATTTTTTTCGCCTATTGATTGTGTGAAATTCCAAGATGGCCGTCAATTATCACCAAAAATCGAAAAATCACCATATCTTTGGCCCTAATTGGCATAGAAGCATTGAATTGGGGACGTTTCATATGTTACCAAGCACGAGGAATTGTTTAAACCCATTGTTTTCATTCTTTTGCCCATTGATTGGGTGAAAATCCAAAATGGCTGCCAATTATCACTAAAAATTGGAAAATCGCTATAACCATTGAATAAAATAGGAAAATTGAATTTGGGTCGTTTTATACGTTCCAGGCACGAAGAATCGAAACCAATTTTTCGATTTTTTTCGTCCATTGGTTATGTGAAAATCCAATATGGCAGCCAGTTGTCACCAAAAATCGAATAATCACCATATATTTGGCCCTAATTGACATAGAAACATTAGGTTGGGGTCGTTTTATATGTTTTTGGACACAAGGAATTGTTTGATACCATTGATTTAGGGATACATGTATGCATTAGACTGTTAAACAGAGGCTTGCCAGTTAGCTAGGTACATACGTGGGCTGACTTTTCACCAATGAAGTGATTGTTGAACTGGATCAGTGGTGACTTTCTGATTTACGGAGACCGCTGGCAGCCATTTTGGATATTCTGTCGAAATATGGTTGAAAAAAATGGAAACAGTCTTTCTTTCGTCTAATTGGGGTCCACTTTGATGGAAAATCACCCCAAATCAAAATAAATATGACAATGGATCGGGGTCAGTATTTGCCACATAACCGCATATACTACCAAGGTAGCTAACGATGCTTTCAATATTGACTAAAAGTATATTTTGTTGGACTTGGGCTATTGCTAAAAGGAGAAGTGATATTGCTGATTTGATTAAAAAATGATTGCGTTCCCATAATCACACTGTAATTGCTGAAATACCTTTAGCAAAACATTGTCTGGTGTTGTTGAGATCAACATTTGCAGTACTCGCAGATTGTCAGGTAAGTGGTAATTAGAGTTAAAAGGTTTCTGTAATCAATCGTCTTAGGAAGTGTCTGAAACTTAACTGAGCAATCTGTTCGTCTCTCCGACAACAACCTTTAAACTGAATGAGAATAAATGGTGTATTGGAAGTACATTAAGTACTTTACAATCTGCAAACATAATTCGATTTCCTATCACTTTGGGGAAATATTCATCATAGTTTCTCTTCGAAATTTCAGGAAAACGTCTAGTGATCAGTTTACAGATTCTCAGCTGGATATTATTCTTGGAACCAGATTTCAACTGATTGAAATATCACTTCCTGTATAGATCTATGTATAAAACTGATGCACAAAAATTCAGCAGAGCATCTCGAAAAAATAAAATGATAAAATTTTCTATTCTTCTCAGAGTTGGGACATTGTTATTTTTTTGAGTAGCAGATCTGTACAGTGTGTATTGTGTATTTTTCCGGCCCTGCAATTGGTGTCTTTATGTTCAGTGGAGCTGGACATCTTAAGAGGAATATTGCTCAGCTGAAATTTGATCTAAAGCAGTTTCACATACTAGAACTTAGTCACATTCAACATAATTTGTTTGGCTTTGTGGAGAATCCAACCATCCAACCAAAGTCTTTCAAGAATTATATCCGATGTATTTATCATAGAATACTCTAGCTGCTCTGGCAGTGAATAGCAGCAAATAAATCCATTTGATCAAACTTCTAGGCGAAGTGACCAAACACATATTTCCTTGGCGAAATCAATTCCTCATTCCAGACATAGACACCCTGCCAAATGGCATAGAGCACTGACAGACCTAGTTCTTTTGTTTAGGGGTCAGGTCATGTTATTGTCAACGCTGTAAGGCTAACTTTCTCTGAACTGATTACAACACATGGTGACACCTTTGCTGTTCAATCATCCACTGGAGTCTGATTTGTTAGGAAATAGGCCCTGGCCCACGGATGTGAAAATACAAATATGCAGTGTCCAAAGATTGATCGCAAGGTATTCAATACCTACGGTGCACGTAAGCAACACCGTATGAACTGGTGGTTCCAAATACTCTAAACTTCAGTTGTGATCAATATAAAGGCACAACGTCATCTAAATATGGCTCTAATAATTTATAATTGCAATGCTTGAGGCGTGTCAACGCTCTAAAGACATGCTCTAACGCTGCCTGGTCAAAGTTACACACTCATTCTCCAGGAAGTATAAGCAGTCATTAAGAATGTATTGTGGTTGTTTTCATGAGCAGGTAACGATTTTCTGAAGCGTTAATGTGAAGTTTCCGTGAAGCCGTTTTGGATACTCCAACCAAAGACAACCCATTACCGCAAACGAATCCTGACTGTTAGCTTCGACCAGTCAGCTTTAGACCGTACACCATGTCCTTAGAGTGTTGACATACCACAAGCAATTCGATAATAAATTATCAGAGCCTATTTAGATGACGTTGGACCTTTATATTGCTCACAAGTGAAGTTTGAAGTACTTGAAACCTCCAGTTCATAAAGTGTTACTGTACATGGGTCATAAGTTTTGAACACATTTTGATCAATGTTTGGACACTACATATTTGTAGACCACATCTGTGGGCGAGGGCCTATTGCTGAACAAATCAGTCTCCTATGGATTATTGGAGAGTACAGACTTGTCCATTAGTATCTCTTACACTGCATCGAATCCACAATCTAATGTAATATGGTCAGTATTTTACAGAAAAACTATTTCGCTCCCCGTGTGTCTGCATCAGCTGCCAAAAAGTTAGCCTTACAGCGTTAACAACAACATGACCTGACCCCTAAACAAAAGGACTAGGTCGGACAACGATTTATGCCATTCGGCAGGGTGTAGAGTAGAACGTATTCCTGCTAATGGCTTGACCTACATCGAAGACTAGAGAGACAATGGAATTCATGGTTAATTCGAGTTATATGAGGTCAGAGTGTTATGGTATTCATTGACAGACGATTGATAAATACCCTAATTACCCGCTGGTCACCAAGCATTGCAGTTTGAACACATCCTGAATAACCCTCGACATCTTAGTGAAATGTTTAGTCATTTTGCTAACATCAACCAAGTCATGATCAAGCATTTTACCGTGTGAGTTGGCTATACGGCACAGTTTTGGGATACATATATTGTCTTAACTTTTCGTAAAAGCACAGCATATAATCATAAAACGGTGATGTATTTGATCATTCATAAATATGGTCCTTAATGGTGCAATATCAGTTTCAGGATAGCCTTGTTTGTGAGCGGTAATTGCCTGGGATTTCTCACACAAGCATGCGGATTTCTTAATGTATCATCACAAAACACAAGCAGTTTCAATTTCCTGTCTGTGCTGAGAAGAGGTTGACTCACTTGCAGAATCACCTGCTGATAAAAAAAAAATTACAGAGGACGGCAAAAACGAAGATTATTAAAACCGAAGACTGATTCTGTCATTTGATTAATTTTTTTCTCATACTGAAACTGCAGTTTGTCATCACATGTGTGAATTAGTCCATCGACACCAGTGGTTAACCGTTACTCAGGCCACGTGAATTATCTACAGGCAAGATATATATTCAGCACAAATCAGAACTTATATATGTCATCATCTTCTTACTGCCATATGTGGTGTTGCAATGACCAATGAAGCTTGGCGGACACAACAGTGGTCGAACGATCGCCACTGTTGACCAGTCGATATAACAGCATCGACAGGATATTTGGGGCCCTCGAGAGTTGCACTACATTTTCCACCAACAACAAACAGTGACCCCGTTGGTAATGTATAAACATAGTCGAAATGTTGAGACTTCCTGGGTCCAAATGGAACCATTCTATTAGGAATGCTTTGATGCTTCTTGTGATACAAATACTTGTGAAATGTGTTGGTCTGCCATGTTACTCAGGAACCCAAACAACTGTAAATGGGATTTCGTCGGTGCCTTGTTACTGGATAGTAAGCTGTCAAATTACGTATGATTCACACGTGACGCCCAACAATTTCAATTTTCATTCTGAATTATTCCATTTATGGATATATAGAGCATAATCTCGACCAGCACTCTCAACGATTAAAAACAATGCAAAAACCAGACTCTTGGTGTTCCTCTGGGAAATCAGTAACCATGGAGTTGCAAGATGGCAGAAGCAGGTTACGTCTGGCCATGGCATATCAATAATGTAACGGGTTTGCACCCTTCTGAGACGTCTTGATGAACCGGTTTTCTAGGGAGGTGGGTGAGTTGTTATTTAACCGGAGCTGAAACGGTAAAACTCAGGGAAACTGCTACTGCTGTACGGTTGAACTCCGGCTAGAAGTCTCTAAGGTTGGTAGCGTGGTCTGGAATGGACCTCTTAACCGTTGTCCGACTGCTAATCTGCAACTGCACCTGTAACGTAAGAATCCGGAGGCGTTTCCGTCTCCGGGTACTGCAACTGCTCCGTCGGGATACCGCTTTACTGCAACAGCTCCGTCGTTTTCCGCCTTACTGCAACTGCGACTGCACCTGGAATGAGAATCCGGGAACGTTGCCGTTTCCGAATACTGCTGCCGCTCTGCCAGGTTCCGCCTCACTGCAAACTGCTCCGGTTGGCTCCGCCTCACCGCAACCTGCGACTGCACCTGAAATGGAGTATCTCGGGAGTGTTCTCACTTCCGGTTACCGCAACCGCTCCGTCAGGTACTGCCTCTGCAACTCCGTCGTCCGGTACCGCCTCTGCAACTGCTTCGTCGTTCCCGTCTCTGCAACTGCTCCGTCCGATACCGCCTCCGTAGTTGCTCCGTTGAATTCCACCTCCGTCTCCGTCTATGTCTCCTTCCTCGGTGATCTGGGTTCTTAGATCACCCTAAGACGTCGTTACAACTTGGTCTTAACCGACTGTGGTCTTATCTCCCTTTACTCCGTATTACTTTCTTTTCCGGTGGACTAACTTTATTATAAATTCCGCTTCCCTAACGAACACGGAAAAACAACTTGGTTGAAGTTTTCATGTTTATTTTCCAAGTGCACAGTCGGAAGACTTAACTGCTATCATCTGGATGACTCTATCCGGAACAAGGGAGTACTCTGCTATGGGAGAAGGGGTCTGCACAGGTCGACGTCAGGACACCAACTCCGCCGTCCGCTGTGAAGCGGGGGCTTTTATAGACCTGAGACCCACGTCACGTGACCAACCTATTGTGACGTCATAGTCCGCCAAAACACTGATATTTTCCGGATTTCTAAAAACACTCTAGAACCAATCAGTGGCTGACACGTCACCTTTTAAACCGAAAACGAGGCTGATCACATGACCTTCCGGAAATAACGTCATTACGTTTTTGTACTCCATTGTTCCGGCTCCGTCTCCGGTTCCGTCTCCGGCTCCGTCTCCGGCTTTACCAACATCACAAATATACCAAGTTCCGAGACGGAAAACCTTTTTAACATTAACAATACGGAACCGTATGAACCTTTAAACACATATACATTTTAATAAACGGTTATTTAACCATAATATCACAAAACACTAATAGAATTACCTAGGGGAAACTTTTGGGTACGCCCCAAAACCGTTACACTCCCCCTTCCTTAGACTCTGTTCGTCCCGAACAGATCAATATCACATATATACAAATTGTCAACCGTTAAACTGTCCGTAAAATCAAACACAACTTGTTTCCGTGATCCGGGTACTGGTATCTCTTAACTAGTTTACCGTCACTGTACCCGGATATCTTGCTTGTTCCGTTTCCCACTTTTTAACTCTTAATTATACTAGAATCCGGGAAACAGTTCTTCTTTCTTCTCCTTGCGCCGACTTGACTTGCGGCGACTTGCGACGACTTGCGACGACTACTGCCCACCAGTATCACGGCACGAACTGCTCCCCGACGGCGGACGAGGTGGAATGGTATTTGGTACCAACGGTCGTCCAAAGCTTGTTCCTCTGGCATCAACCGGAAGATGATCGGGATCATGGAGGCTCCACTGGGGCGGGACGTAGAACCCATTCCTGAGGCGTTCGTCCCGGATGGACCAATCTGGAATCCGGACGATCTGACGGGTCGGGACGAGACCAAACGGTGACTCTCTCTGCTCCATGATCTCCACGTAGACGCCGGAGTCTCTCATTTCGGCTGGCCCCCACTGCTCCGGTCCCCAACGTACTGCATATTATCTGGCGTGCTCCGGGACTGCAGGTGCAAAGACGGATGCACTCCGTCCTCCAATATTCACCGGGAAACAGTGGGACGGACACGGTTGAGTTGAAGGACCGCCAAACGGGTAGAATGTGTAGGGTGGACTCTGGGTTGGTGCTCGGACTTGGCTCCTTCCGGACCGCTCACTGGAAGACTGTCCAGGCCGGGTCTCCACCGGAGACAGGATTCCGGGTTTAGCTCTGGCTTGATCTACCAGGATACTTCTCCGGGCTCTCTGCACGTCCGCATAGCTTCGGTCAGACGCGGAAGACTCCATTCCGTCATCCCTAGCCGCTGAACTGGTTCTGCTTCCGGCTACTGCTTGAATGGTTGCCGGTAAAGTTCTCTCCGTGGATCCTCGGGTCTCCGTCTCACTGGCAGCTCTGCTCCGGGTTCCGCCTTCCGCTTTGGTCTCCGCTCTGCCTCCGGATCTGCCAATGGGTCTGCTGTCCGCTCGGCTATCTGCTCTGCTATCTGTTCTGTTATCGGCTCGGCTATCTGCTCTGCTATCGGCTCGGCCGCTGGATCTGCTTTCTGCTCCGCCTCCGGGCCGGACAATCACGCTGCTCACTGCTCTGCCACTGCTAGTCGTTCTCGGAGGTGGGCTCCGGAAAAGGTCTTCCTCATCGTCTCTGCTCTGCATTTCCGCAATGTCTGCTACTCCAACTTCTGCCGCTGCTCCGCTGGAACCTTCCTCCAACAGCCGGAACTTGTAGTCATACACCGCCTTGCCTTTTCCCTTGACGCTGCCTCCTGAAGACTTGGGTGGGGTGTGTCGTTTCTCCTCTCGGCCACGTTCTCCGCCTCGGTCCTTGGCGTGCTCCGGGCTCTCCTTCCTATATTCCCGGGGTTGATGGCGGCCGGATTTATCCGGCGAACGGCTGCGACTCCGCTTCTTTCCGCGGTCTCGATCTGCTCCGGTACCTCGAGATGGTTCTGGGCTGTTTTTCCGGGAGGTGTTCCGAGAAGAACTCCGGGTCACCGGCGGCTTAACCGGCTTCGGATCCTCCGGGTCCTGCAACTCGTCTTCACTTGCCATGATTTTCAGCTCTGCTTCTTCTTCCGAACTACTCCCTGCCTCCGTGGACGAAACGTCGGCTGCTAAGGCGGCCACCGACTGGGTACCGGAACGGTACCGGGTCCGGGACGAAACCGAACCTCCCGACTCCGACTCCGTATCTGACAACTGGTCAAGCCGTGTTGCCGGCTTCTTGCTTTTCCGTGGGGTCGTCTTGGACCGGAGGCTTTTCTCCTCAAACTGCTCTCTGCCAACCCTTAGTCGAATCGGGTTCGCGTCCATTGCATGTCGGGACTGCAGATGTTTCTGTGTCCCCTCTTTCCGTCTGCTCCAATGTTCACACTGCGGACAGGCGAAGACGGTGACTTCACTCGTGTGCTGCTCCGTGACATGCCGGAGCAGCGTGTGCTTGCTCTTGAACTCTAGGTTGCAGTCTCCACACCGGTGAGGGCGGGGCTTGTGGGGTGGTCTTCTTGGAAAAATAATATTTTTTTTTTTTTTTTTTTTCGTGTTGTTGCTGCTAACTGCCACCGCTCTTTCTTCTCCGTCTCCGCCAAACTGCTAACCGCCTCCGTCCACCGCTACACTGCCAACCGCCTCCGTCAACTGCTACACCGCCAACCGCTTCTGCTACTGCCACACTACCAACCGCCTCCGTCAACTGCTACGCTGCCATCCGCCTCAGGGTTCCTCCTCGTCCGCGGTGTGATACTCGGAAGCCTCTGATTCCGAGTCCGGGGTGGGAGAAGGTGGTGTATACTCCCACACCCTGATCTCTTCTTCCCAGTCTTCCGCCGGCTGAACTTCCTCTTCCGGTTCCGCAAACATCTCTCGCTCCCAGTCTTCTGGAGGTGTGTCTTCCGCTGCCCGAAGACAGCCCTGCGGATCCGGAACCCAACCTGGCGGGTCGATCGGTTCCGGTTGTACGATGGGAGCGGCTGCTCCTGCATCCCAGTCTGTTCCGTACGGGAGTTGATGAAGGGACGGAACAGGAACAGGAGGCTGTACCGGGGAACGATTCAGGAATCGGCGGAAGCGGTTCTGTCGGGACTTCGTAGCAATCCCTCTCCGGGCTGAGTCGAACGTTCCGACCCGGTTCAGCGTCCATTCGTCCTGAGGAGGACGGTATTCTGCAGGGTACGTCCATCCATGCACCTCCCTGAGATGTCTCCGTAAATCACAGGCCCGATTTCCGTAGAAGGAACACAGGCAGCAATAGTACTTCTGGCCCGGGCAGACGTGTCCTCTCTTGTCTCTCGAGTCCGCAAACGTCCGGTCACACTTCTTACAGTACCGCCACAGCTCTTTCATTTGGTTGTCCATCTCCGTCTCAATGGGGCCGCCACCTCGCCTTTGCTGGAGCGCCATCCGGAAAAGCCGGGAAACAAAAGTTGTCGATTTACTGCACCGCTTTTACTGCACCGCTTCTCCGGACTGGTGGTCTTCCGGGAAACACTTAGTCGTTTTTCACTGCAAAACCTGCCGCTGCCGGAAAATGCTGGACTTGATTCGATTCCGCCAAACTTTAACAGCGATGTGCACAGCTCGAGGTCTGCTCTTCAACTGCTCTCAGAGCCCGATTTCAAGGCCCTTTTATACCCTTTCTGCTCACGTGACTTGAAAAGCTCCACGCTGATTGGCTGCCTCAGGAGTGACGTCACAATTATGCAAAAACTCAACCGTTAACCGAGAGGTGTCCGTCTCCGGCTCAACCGGCTTCTCCGGGTTTTTCCGGCTCCCTTTCAACTGCTTCCCCGAGCGAAGTATTTGCAATTTTGAAGTATCTCTGCCATCAGGAGGGTTGAATAGAGTCTCAGCCAGTTGGATCTGCCTGCCAGACGAACATCTAGACTGCAAGTTGGGCGTTTCCGCCATCTGTACTGCTTCGTCGACTGCATATCTGCTCACTGGTATTACTGCTTGTCGACACTGGAAACTGCATACATTCTTGTCCAGAAGGAGGGCCCTTCCTATCTGGAATGATGTTTCACCGCTTCTGTCGATCTGCAGCCGGTTTGCTGTCTCTGCTAAGTGGAAACTCCGGTTGGATGTCACAGCCGGAAAACTTTTCCGTCTTAATTCACTGAATACGGAAGACGTGTAGCTGCTTCTGGAGATACTAGACCGCTAACCCAGGTTCTTCTGGACCCCTGGCCGCTACCCTGGACTGGTTGACTATGCGCTCAACCCAGTCAGAACCTCTAGGATGTCTCTATCCGGTCTCTGCACCGCGTTCCGCTCTGCTTCCTTTCTCCGCCCTGTTTCCGGAACCAGCACTTGCTCACTGTTCCGACTTCTTGCGGTCGCTCTCTGCCGGAACTCAACGTTTTACCAGGGTCTCAGCTATCTCCTTCTCCTGCTCTACAGCTCACTCCGTCTTCTCATATTTCTTCGTCCTCTGCGGCTTTACTCCGAGTCCGTATCCGACTCAGAGACCGTCTGTTCTGACTCCGGAACACTGCTCTGCTTCGGCGGCTCCGTCTGCCTCCAGGAATCCGCCATTCTCCGCTTCATCCATCTCGGATGCTTGACACCATTATACGGTTTCAGCAAATCGAAGTGAACCACCTTCTGTCGAGTTTCACTCTCTGCAATCTCGTAGGTCACGTCGGTAAATCTGCTCAGCACTAGCTTTGGACCGCTCCACTTCCTCTGCAACTTGGGTGCCTTGCCCTTCTTCCGTGTTTTGACCGCCATCCACACTCGGTCTCCTGGCTGGAACTGATTGTCGACCTTCCTCCGGTCGTACAGCTTCTTCTGCCGTTCCATCTCTCTGCCAGATTTCGCTCTAACCGCCTTGTATACTGCTTCTAGACGCTCCCGGAGCTGACTGCCATACTCTGTTACTTCTGCTGTCGATTCGCCCGGCGGCCTGCCAATCAGTAACTCTACCGGAGTGTTGACTTCTCTGCCCAGCATCAGCAAATTGGGGCTATGCCCGGTTGTCTCCTGCGGGGTACTCCGGTAAGCTGCCATCGCCAACGGAACTAGCTGATCCCAGTTGGTCTGCCGCTCGCTTGCGTACAGGCTCAGGATCTGCTGCAGCGTCCGGTTGAATCGCTCAATGAAACCGTCCGACTGAGGTCGGAAAGCGGTTGTCCGTGTCTTGTGAATCCCCAGGATTCTGCAAACATTTCTCAGCAAGTCGGACTCGAAATTTCTGCCTTGGTCGGTGTGGATCTCCATCGGGAATCCGTACCGCGCTGCAAACTGGTTGACGAATATGTCCGCAACCGTCACCGCTTCCTGATTCGGCATCGGGTAAGCCTCTACCCACTTGGTGAAGTAATCACCGATTACTAAGATGTACCGGTTCCCCCGGGTGGATTTAGGTAACGGACCCATCACGTCCATTGCCACCCTCTCCATGGGCGCTCCAACCCGGTATTTCTGCATCGGAGATCGTTTCAAGTTCTGCATACTTCTTGACGCACATTCGTCACAGCTCAGCACCCACTGCTTTATGTCCCGCATCATAGCCGGCCAGAAATACCGCCTCCGAATGCTAGCCGCCATCCTTCTGCTTCCGAGGTGTCCTCCCGTCCGGCTCTGATGGGCCAGACGGAAAATCTCCTGTCTCAGCTCCTTCGGGGTTATTAACTGCATTCGGCTGGTTCCTTCTGCCGTTTTCCATTTCCGGTAGACTACTCCGTCGACTTTCAGCAAGGTCTTCCGCATCCCGTACAGCACCTTCTCCTCGCTGCTCATGCTGGAAAAGTCTGCACTGCCAGCTGTACCGCTCCCGTCGATCAGCGACGACACCAGTGGGTACCAAGGTTCTGCTTGCTGCATTCTCCGCAAATCATCTGGTCGATATTTATGCCCCAGCACAGTATCCTGGTCCGCATTTTCTGCCAGCCTAATCTGCTCTGCAACCGCATCCGCTTTTCCTGGAACTGCCTTCTCCGTCACCGCAACCGCAACCGGCTTCCGGGACGCTGCTTTCTCCGTCACCACAACCGCAACCGGCTTCCGGGACGCTGCTTCCTCCGTCACCGCACCCGCAACCGGCTTCCGGGACGCTGCTTCCTCCGTCACCGCAACCGCAACCGGCTTCCGGGACGCTGCTTCCTCCGTCACCGCAACCGCAACCGGCTTCCGGGACGCTGCTTTCTCCGCTACTGCAACCGCCTTCCTTGGGACTGCTTCCTCCGTCAGTTCTGCTTCTCCGCCCGATCTCCGTGACCGCTTCCGGCGTCCCCCTTCCTTGGCTTGGGCTGAGGAGTTTCTTCACTTCGTGTCTGCCGGATCCTTTCTCCGTAGTTCCATGCGTCTATCTTGGCTTGTTTCCAGTCGATTTTTCCGCATTGGCTGCATGGGGATCTGGACAAGGCATCTGCGTTATTATGGATTCGCCCCGGACGATGTTCGATGTCGAAATGAAACTCACTCAGGAGCTCAATCCACCGGGCTACCTGCCCCTGGGGCTCCTTGAAATTCATAAGCCAGGTAAGACTGCCATGATCTGTGCGAAGAAGGAAATTTCGTCCCAGCAAATACTACTTATTCTTCTGTACCGCAAACACAACCGCCAGGAGCTCCTTCCGGGTGACACAGTATCTCCGTTCTTCTTTGGTTAGGCTGCGGCTCAAGTAGTTATCACCCGCTCCTGGTTGCCCTGCTTCTGTGACAGTACTGCTCCCAGCCCGGTGTCACTGGCGTCCGTGTCCAGGATATATCGGCCTTGCTCCCTTGGGTACCCGAGTATTGGTGCCGATACTAGGTGGTTCTTCAGCTCTGCAAATGCCTGCTCTTGCTCCGTCTGCCACCGGAACTGCACCCCTTTTTCCGTCAAGTGATTCAGCGGCGCTGCAATCTCGGAGAACTTCGGCACGAACTTCCGGTAATAGGAGCATAGTCCCAGAAAACTGCGCAGCTCCGTCAGGTTGGTGGGTGTCCGCCACTTCCGTACTGCCTCTGTTTTTGCCGGGTCGGTGCGGATACCGTCTCTGCCAACTATGTGACCTAGGAAATACACCTCCGGCTGGAAGAACTTGCATTTTGACGGTTTGACTTTGAGGTCTGCCTCTCTCAGCTTGTTGAAAACCTCCTGAAGATCACGGATGTGATCCTCCAGGGTTTTGCTGTAGACTATGATGTCGTCCAGATATATGAGGCAGGTCTTCCAGGACAATCCGCCTAGCACCTTCTCCATCAACCGCTCGAACGTACCCGGAGCATTGCACAAGCCGAAACTCATGACTTTGAACTGGTAAAGGCCGCCAGGAACACAGAAGGCCGACTTTTTCCGGGCGTGTTCATCCATCCCGACCTGCCAGTATCCACTGGTCAGGTCGAGAGTGGAGAACCATTTGGCGTCTGCACAGGCTGCTATGGTGTCGTCTATTCTCGGCAACGGGTAAGCATCTTTCTCCGTGACTGCATTTAACCGCCGGTAATCGACACAGAACCGGGTGGTCCCATCCTTTTTCTTCACGAGAACAATCGGGGAAGCCCACGGACTGCTACTTTCTTCAATGACGTTCTTGTCTTTCATCTCCTGAATCAGACTGCTCACCAGCTCTCTCTTGTCTGGCGGAATTCGTCTGGTTGGCTGCTTAATCGGCCGGTGACTGCCCGTGTTTATCTGATGTTGTACCTCGTTGGTCTGCCCCAGTTCTCCGGCATCATTACTGAAGGTCGGCTTATTCCGAAATAGAAGGTCGGTTACTCTCTCGCGGAAATGACTCGGCACTGCATCCTGGGTCTGCTCTGCTAACTGCCGCAGCTTCTCGTACCCGCTCCAATTCCACCCGGCCTCCGACTCCGTGGAAATCTGCACCTTCCTGCTCCTCTCCGCCAACGGCACAACACTGCAACCGGCTGCTAAGGTGGTCATCGTCGCCAACTGCGCTCCTTTCTTGATGATCACCGGCTCCGCCATCACGTTGATCACTCGAACCGGGACTGTTCCTTGCTTTATCCGGGATAAAGTTCTCCCGATCAGCCAAGGTCTTTTCTCAGTAGGCTCCTGTGGCATTTCTAGTACTCCTTCTGCTTCACGGACACTCTCTGCTTGTCCTATTATCAGCTGTTCCGTTTCCGGCGGAATTTGGTAATCTGCTACAGCGTTGATCGGAAACGGCTCCCTGGTCTGCTCGAACATGGTGAGGAACACCTCCTGGCTGCCCATCTGCATGGTCATTCGGTCGAAATTTATGCCGGATATCCGGGAACGGATGAAATCCATTCCCAGTATTCCTTCATCTTCACAGTCTGCAATCTCGAACGTCACGGTCTCAGCTACTCCTGCGATGTTGAGTGGGAGTTCTTTCCGGCCATGCGTCCGTATGTTACTTCCGTCAACCATGGAAAGACGAATGGGCGACCGCTTCAGCTTCATTCCGGGTTTCCGGATCCGTTCCCAGGTTTGTAGGTTGAGCATTGTGACAGTGCTGCCGGTGTCGATTATCAGCGTTACTGGCTCTCCGCATACTCGGGCTGTCACATGCCCACCTCGCCCCTGGGACCGGGTCCGTGAACCACCTGCCGGTTATGGGGGTGTCCTCTCTTCCGGGGCCCGGATTTCCCCTTTTCCGCGACCCGCTCTAGTTTTCCGGCTGCTGCTGCTGCTGTCGTGGCTGCTGCAGTTGTTGCTGCTGCTGCGGCTGCTGCTGCTGCTGTTGTCGCGGCGACTGCTGCTGTTGTGGTTGACGCCGCTGCTGCTGCTGCTTCGGCTGCCTACAGTCTCGGGCAAAATGCCCCTTCCGGCCACAGTTGAAGCATTCTAAATCCGCTCGGGAACTGCGCTGCTGCTGCTGCTGCTGCCGGCTAACCGCTTCCTTGACCTGAGTCATCAGATCCGCCAACTGCTGCTGAGTCTGCTCGGCTTGCTTCCGCAATTCGTTCACCTGCTGGCTCCATTCCGGCTCCGTGTTCAGCTGCCTCGTCCGGTGTCGCTCCGCTGGTCTGCTGTTGTCCGTCTTCATAATACTCTCATACTCGGTAGCGAAAGCCAGGGCCTGCGACAGCGTTTCCGGGTGGCTTTTCAATACCGACAACCGCATATCTCGGTTAGTCAGACTGTTGCAGAAATGCATCTTCATGAGCACTTCTGTTGTTGCCGGATCCGCTTTTGGGTAAGCTAGCCGCGTCTTGCTCCGTATGTCTCTGGCCAGCTCGGACAGCTCCTCCTCCGGCTGCAATTTCCGTGTCTGCAATTCCGCCTGGAAAACAAATGTTTTCTCCCCCGGACAAAACTGCTGTTTTAATGCCGCCACAACCGTATCAAAGCTGCGTCTCTGCTCCGCGGACAGATCCAGTAGTATGCTGCGGGCGTTACCCCTCAAACTGACACATAAGTTCAGCGCCTTTTCCTCTGCTGTCCAACGGTAGTACCGAGCGTATTCAAGGAGGTGAGCCTCATACTCCGGCCACGGATCAGTTCCGTCGTATGTCATTAATCTGGCTACTCCTGCCCTTGGTGCTGGTTGTTGTACTGCTTCTGCCTGTTGCTGCTTTCCGGTTACTGCCAGGTGCTGCTGAAACACCTCCATTTGGGTCGCCAATAATCTGGTCAGGTTGTCGACTAAATTCTCTCCGCCTTCCGGCTCCGCATCCGGTTCCCGATCGCCAGCCTGGTCCGGAAAGTTAATTTCCGCCTCTGCTAACTGCTCTGCAGGCTGTACTCCTTGAGGAACCCGAAGGGGCTCTTCTGCAACTGCTTTCTGCATTTCCGGCTGCAACAACTTTCGCTTGGCAGGACGAACTGCTTCCTTTTCTGCAACCGGCATCTGCAACGGCTCAGCTCCTACTGCTCCTACAGGCTGCTCCGTGTCTGACACGGCTGTCTTCAGCTGCTGTTCCGCCAATTTGCCCCGTCTAGTAGTCATACTGCAGATGATCCCACCGCTGCCACCAAAAAGTTGCAACGGGTTTGCACCCTTCTGTGACGTCTTGATGAACCGGTTTTCTTGGGAGGTGGGTGAGTTGTTATTTAACCGGAGCTGAAACGGTAAAACTCCGGGAAACTGCTACTGCTGTACGGTTGAACTCCGGCTAGAAGTCTCTAAGGTTGGTAGCGTGGTCTGGAATGGACCTCTTAACCGTTGTCCGACTGCTAATCTGCAACTGCACCTGTAACGTAAGAATCCGGAGGCGTTTCCGTCTCCGGGTACTGCAACTGCTCCGTCGGGATACCGCTTTACTGCAACAGCTCCGTCGTTTTCCGCCTTACTGCAACTGCGACTGCACCTGGAATGAGAATCCGGGAACGTTGCCGTTTCCGAATACTGCTGCCGCTCTGCCAGGTTCCGCCTCACTGCAAACTGCTCCGGTTGGCTCCGCCTCACCGCAACCTGCGACTGCACCTGAAATGGAGTATCTCGGGAGTGTTCTCACTTCCGGTTACCGCAACCGCTCCGTCAGGTACTGCCTCTGCAACTCCGTCGTCCGGTACCGCCTCTGCAACTGCTTCGTCGTTCCCGTCTCTGCAACTGCTCCGTCCGATACCGCCTCCGTAGTTGCTCCGTTGAATTCCACCTCCGTCTCCGTCTATGTCTCCTTCCTCGGTGATCTGGGTTCTTAGATCACCCTAAGACGTCGTTACAACTTGGTCTTAACCGACTGTGGCCTTATCTCCCTTTACTCCGTATTACTTTCTTTTCCGGTGGACTAACTTTATTATAAATTCCGGTTCCCTAACGAACACGGAAAAACAACTCGGTTGAAGTTTTCATGTTTATTTTCCAAGTGCACAGTCGGAAGACTTAACTGCTATCATCTGGATGACTCTATCCGGAACAAGGGAGTACTCTGCTATGGGAGAAGGGGTCTGCACAGGTCGACGTCAGGACACCAACTCCGCCGTCCGCTGTGAAGCGGGGGCTTTTATAGACCTGAGACCCACGTCACGTGACCAACCTATTGTGACGTCATAGTCCGCCAAAACACTGATATTTTCCGGATTTCTAAAAACACTCTAGAACCAATCAGTGGCTGACACGTCACCTTTTAAACCGAAAACGAGGCTGATCACATGACCTTCCGGAAATAACATCATTACGTTTTTGTACTCCATTGTTCCGGCTCCGTCTCCGGTTCCGTCTCCGTCTCCGGCTCCGTCTCCGGCTTTACCAACATCACAAATATACCAAGTTCCGAGACGGAAAACCTTTTTAACATTAACAATACGGAACCGTATGAACCTTTAAACACATATACATTTTAATAAACGGTTATTTAACCATAATATCACAAAACACTAATAGAATTACCTAGGGGAAACTTTTGGGTACGCCCCAAAACCGTTACAATAATACAATACGTCACAGCCAACGACCTGCACAGGTCGACGTCAGGACACCAACTCCGCCGTCCGCTGTGAAGCGGGGGCTTTTATAGACCTGAGACCCACGTCACGTGACCAACCTATTGTGACGTCATAGTCCGCCAAAACACTGATATTTTCCGGATTTCTAAAAGCACTCTAGAACCAATCAGTGGCTGACACGTCACCTTTTAAACCGAAAACGAGGCTGATCACATGACCTTCCGGAAATAACATCATTACGTTTTTGTACTCCATTGTTCCGGCTCCGTCTCCGGTTCCGTCTCCGTCTCCGGCTTTACCAACATCACAAATATACCAAGTTCCGAGACGGAAAACCTTTTTAACATTAACAATACGGAACCGTATGAACCTTTAAACACATATACATTTTAATAAACGGTTATTTAACCATAATATCACAAAACACTAATAGAATTACCTAGGGGAAACTTTTGGGTACGCCCCAAAACCGTTACAATAATACAATACGTCACAGCCAACGATGTCACATAAAGAGTGTGTCTTTAGTAGCAGTCAAAACGAGATTCAGAACAGCAAGACAGATTATCAACGATTCTTTGCAATATTGTCCAGTTTGTGGATGAACTTACTCCGATGTAGAAAATACTGAAAGAGAGGAATTTAGTGCATACTACATATGTGACTAGAAAATCTGGTATTGCCCAATGTATTGTGTTGACAGTAATTCATTGCAGGCAGAATGAAACGCCTATTTTATTCGCCCGATTGAGTTGGTAGTACATAGCAGATTCCACTGCACTACCACAGATAGCATTTGCCTGGGATCATGCACCTGTTTAAATTGATTCTGAATGTATTTGGGAGTACAATTATTGGGACGTGTAACTTTCAAGTATGTGATCAATGTTTTCATGAGGATGTCAATATATCAAACGACATATTCAACAAATAATGATGAAAAAGTAGCTATTTTTCACAGCATGGTGATGCTTGTAAATCCATATGAAAATCCTTGAACTCTTTGTCAATGGACGTCTTACTGAGTTTTGCCACTGTACACACACTAAGCTTTTAAAATAGGATGAACAATTTCGGAACGAATTAAGGAGACATAACAGGTAGGCTTTAGAGAACGGAGCAAAGAGAATGTCGATTCCTGAGAGGAGATAGGCGGCACTCGTTGATTCTATGCCTAGGTCCGCTCTCCATTTCGTTCATTAGTTAATTTGCCTGTTTCACACGATCCCTCTCTGAAGTGGGTGGGGAACCAGTGTTGGAAAGACAAGGTCAGGCGTGACCTGGCACAAAGGTAGCCCGTAAGAGAGCACTCGAATGTGATGCTTGATTTGTTGTACTCATCGGTCTTAACGTTAGTGGCGCAATTTAATTATGTGCTCTTCATGGTTTAGTTCGATTGACGTATCTCTGAAACGCGTGTGCCTATGTCGTCATGCCTCGGGAGTCATTACTTTTCCGAATCAGACGATGACAATTTTTATTTAAATCTGAATGTATTTCTGTTCAACGATTTCTGTTCTGACAATAAAGCCCATGTCACATAATGATGAAACACTATTTACCAAGATATATAATATGCACACATACTCAAATTTACCCAGCTCTTGTCTGCTCGGTGCGGCTTGACATACAGTTTCACACCCAAATATTCACCAACATTCTCAGTCATTCCGGGACATTAAAATATGACCACTACCAGTTTTTGAACAGCATAAGCAATCACATGTTACTTTGCAGACCACTGGTCAGACCAATGACTTTTCTTTGCATTAATGAGCTGTTGCATTGGCATTCACCACTGTTTTAACTCATTATGACAATGGTTAAGTCTAATTTAAAATCGTATTTATTGACATAATAATTTTTTGTGTGGAGAACAAACTTCAAATTCGCGTCAGCAACTTTGGTCACAGTTTTGTTCAAACATTGTCTGAATTTCATATAATAAGAATTTCGTCTGACTGAAGGCAAATATCATGTCAAGGGCATAGCTCTAATTACGCAAATCACGCTATTGCGTACTGAAATTTTTGCGTAACGTCAGCTGGTTTTTGCGTAATGATCATAAATAGAGGGTCTTAAATGAGTGCCCAAATATCAAGTTTACCACCCAAAGAACTTTTGCTTTTTGCGAATATTGGTGAGCCGTTGGTTGTCCATTGGTAATTCATTTCGTCTACATTTTCCCAAAAACACATGTCCGTCAACACCTGCAAATGGGAGGGAGGGACACTGGGAACTGAGCGAGGAGTGTTAACCTACGCCTCTTCCTGGTTGTCCTTGTAGTTTTGGGGGCTTCTTCTTTCTACTTTCTTTTTCATTTCTTCTGGTTTTCACCACTAATTTAATTTGGTTTCCAGACAATCACTCGAGTTCTCCTCAACGAATCTCTTAAATACTGTTCACCTACTGAGTTAACCCTGAAGTGTTCTGAAGCCAACCCTGAGTTTTAAATAAGTAACGTGACTGGATTTCTATCAAAGGTCTCCTCATATTACTCAATAAAAACTTGTGCTTGGGCACGTGAGCAATATATTGTTCCCACATACATACATATGTGAAACATAGTTTCTCCTTAAAACTGTGAGATGTATCCGTTTTTCGATTTCCAATGGTTTCTAGTGACATGGCCAAAAATATCTTAGCTATTGCATCTGTTACAGAGCTCGTGAAATATTCGAACGCAAAGTAACACAAAAGAAAATGTAAAACTGGCCCAAGTATCATACGCTGCGCCTTCCTCTATATTCAATAAGGATTGAAAAGGTGACAGACGGATTAAATGGTATGCTTTCAGTGAACGAGTAGTATTAAGGCGCAGTGTATGATACTTGGGCCGTAAAACTGATCAACACGTCTTAGTCCTACTCGTAATTATCACAATGTTGGTAGTCAGTTTTTTTATGGAATATTTCGTTTTGGCATCAATTTCGAAAAATCAATGAATATATTGTATTATGACCATACTATGTTTGGAGTTCAGGCCTACATCGAATTGTGCGCCCATAATCACTGTTGGATCGAAAATATACGTCCAGCTTCTGGGGCCCTTGAGCGGCCCCCATGCCCCCGGCCGAAATTGCTTCGAGCCTTTGGCGCTCGCAATACTTTTTCTCATGATTCTAGCAAATTTCAACGATTTTGCGTACTCTCAAAACTACCTCGGCTACGCCCCTGACTGTAGTGACCTGGCCTGAGTGGCCGAGCCTGAAATATACATACTGAACATTATTACAAATGCTTGAAAATTACATAGCGAACATGACATAGAAATTGCAGTGCTGATCCTGCGTGCATGTATTCTTTGAACCAAAATTTATATATTGAGACCTGTGATACAAATTGATACACATTGATACGAATGCTTGAAAAGTACATAACGAACATTATATAGTAAATGCAGTGCTGATCTTGCGTGCATGCATTCTTCGAACCAAAATTTATATTTTGAGCCCTGTGCATGCAATTGTAGTTATACATGTCGATTTATGTCAATCATTCGAAACATTTTTTTTGTGTCCACTGAACGAGATGACAGCACGCCATTCTCCCCTTGATTCTGTAGAACTTTCCTGATGTAATCAGGTCGAGGTCTGGTTCTGCGTTTGAAGAATGTTTTGAATGCGCTGCGAATTTCTGTCTCTTCTTCTGTAGTCCATTTTCTGCGGGAGTCTAACGATTGCCTTTTGCGTTTAGGAGGGAATGTAGATAATAATATTCATCGTTCTCTAGATCGCCGAAAAAGTGTTCGGCTTCGTCGAACACTTGCTCATCCGTGCGGTCGGAAGAGTTCGCACGATCCGCCATAGCCACAAAGTTCTCGTCTGTCTGTTCATCGTTCAGTGTGCCTTGTGGTGCAGGAGGGACTGGATTCACCAGTTCTGAAATATACAAAAATAACGACTTAACAAGACCATTTAATTCACAAGCAGGGGCATTTAAAGAATGGAAATTGTTAGGTCACCATTTAAATGTTACGCAAGAGGAGATCTTGATATTTTTAAATCGTTATACACTATGCATGTCAAAGGAATGCATTTTACACACCATCTGTTGTGAACAAATTTCATAGCTACTAACTATGACAACATAGATACATTCTACAACAAAATAAGGATACCTTGCATCTGTTCACAAACTGTGGGAGACTAGCGTTATCTTGTAGCAGCAAAATCTTTGCTACTTGCACCCTTTCTATTACGTCACTGGTCGCACGATAATGAATTTTGTGCACCTCCATGCTGTGCCCCAAATGTGTCAGTACCCACTGTAGTTCTGTGTCTTTCAAGTCCAGGGCCTTAAAACATATATGCATGAATTTCAGTAAAATGGAAATCATACACAAATGGAATAACTCGCTGCACAATGCATACTTGGCGAACAAATAATGTTGAAGTATGCATATTGTTTCCGATTTACCTGTGTTACAGTAACCATGTATTTCCTCATTTGCGTGCTCGTATTTCGCTCAGGGCTCTCCAGTTGAACCACCCCAACTGCTTTGGCGATGGAATCATAACCCTGGAATACATCACCACCTTGAAACGTGCAAAGTCAAATAAAAATCTACAGCATGATACACAAGAAAATCCCAGATTAGGACAACTGTTATTCATACCTGATTCTATGTCAATGTCTGTATTATAACTTTCTTACAAGCATGGGATTGTTATCTTTTATATACATGTAATATTGGGGAATTCATTACGGGTGCCACTAGTGGGGCAGGAAATGCTCACTCTTTCCGGAACACCTGATTTCACCTCCTAACGGCCATTTTTGGGGGTTCATGAGTTCCCCTGTCAATTTTGTTTTCTCTCACTTCGTATGCCTGATATGACTTTCTGTCCCCGGACTATGAGATTGGATAACGGACCCTGTTTTGTTTGCTCCGAATACTTAATACTGGGTATTGATTCCACGTCTATATACATGTATACTATATACTACATACATACTATTAACACTATTGTAGTCTTCTTATTCTTTGATAATTGCTGTTCTGAAACTCGGCAATTCACCCTAGATGCATATCACCATCAAACTAAATATCAAGCAAAAGAATACTCATAACACTTCCTGAAATGAATACTCATAACACTTCCCGCGTTGCTTGGTTTACGGGGGTCTTCTTCACTGTCCATATCGCCAGCTGCTGTCAAAATCGTGTGTAAGATAATGAAACATGTCTGGGTCGGGGAGTGATTTCAACTTCCGCAGATTTATCAGCAAACGCACTGCAAGTCGCATCACAGAAGACGTGTACTTTCCCCTCTTGAGCTGATTGCCCACATTTTACTCCAACCATTGGTTACCCAACATCACAATGAGTGGATCTCCTTTGCCACCTGGCTGATTTTATCATCGCGCATGATGGCAAACACTTCACGAACCAGTTTCTTTGTGGCTGTTGGCACTGTTGGCATTCTTGTGGGATGCATAGCTGGGCATCTCGCTTGGTGTTTCCACAAGAGCTTTCTGGACACCCAGGTAAAACACATTGGACATGGACCATAATCAAGAAGCCTGAAGGTTGTGGTAGGCCTTCGATCAAGGATAATTAATCCCTTCTTCCTCCTTTCGTTCCTCTGATTGTTTGTGTGATTTCCCTCAGCTCTTAACAGATTCCATCTCTGCCCAATCTCTGCTTTATGTTCAAGGCACGCGATGGCTTTGATTTCAGGCTCTCCAGCGTGTGCTTTTGTGACATTTCCATCAGAATTGGTATGAGTTGTAGCGGTTGTGTTTCTTCTCACGTCCCTTCATATCTTTGGCGTACTGTATGACGCACCGGATGAAAACTCCAGGTTGATCCGTAGCTCTGATGATATCTTCCTCCTCTAACATATCCATGGTGCATGTATCTGTTTCCCCGTCACTGCTCTCGAATGTTGTTGGCGGAACAATAACTTGACGCCTCGGAGGTGGGTCTTCTTCATCAGACTCTGGTACAATTCCCATGTCTTTTGTCGATGATTTCCCTACCTTTCGTCCAGTGGCGATGGTCTTCCTCGGAGGTACATGTAGATATTCTTGGTATGTCTCAGATTCACTTTTCTTCTTTCGTTTTGATCCATGTGGCTTCCATTGTGGTATATACAGCATGTCTGAGCTAGAGTCTGTACTAATAGTCACCATCCATGAAGAAGCATAATGAACATACGGAATAATACATGTAGATTGTATATGGGTAATATGATTTTTATTGAAAACAATCAGCAATACAGTTAAGGCACAAATTTGCAAACCTTGATCTGACATGTCATCACTGTCACTCAGAACTTCAATCACCGGCCGGTACCTTGTAACTGAAACAAACCAATCAGCGATTTTGCATACTCTCAAAACTACCTCAGCTACGCCCCTGCATGCCTGCCGTATTGGGGTCTGAAGCCCATGATATTTAACTTATAGTATTAACACCAGACCACCCCCGTCATGAATGCTTAAAACAGGTATACCAGGAAATAGTCAAATGATAAATCAAGCCCTGTGATATGTTGCAAGGAAATAACCAGCCCAGTTAGATATATTATCCATGAGAATGTGACAACTGGAGACTCACAATGAAGTGGCGAGTGTGTTAGATGCAATGAACGACGTCCCACCATGGATTGTCTCAAAATGAATATTTCCATCAAGTATCAATTTTGCATTCTGAGATACATGTGACGCAGGAATATTATAGTTTCAATTTTGCGAAGGACGGATTGCACTTCACCGCAATTTTGCAATATACGTATGTATATTGTCGGGTAATATACCCACAAAGGTGTATACACACTTGGATCAAATTTAAACCACGCCCGTCGTGTTTTATAAAACACAGAGATAAGAATGTTGCCAATATTACAATACAACAGTCTCTATAACCGTACAGATTACGAAACTAATTTCAATTCCATATCAACACAATATTAATCTCATCAACAGTATCAAGCTCAAATATCAATTCCATATCAATACAATATTAATCTCATCAACAGTATCAAGCTGAAATATCAAGTTGTCTTCAAGTGGAACACATAATGTAGCACAGTGTTTGCGTATTGCATTTCAATTTCCACAGTTACTGTTTTGTCAAAACAATGGTCGCTTGAGATAGTGAAAAACATACAAGGCTATTACGTACATGTTGTATTGCGTACACTTACACAGAGAACTAAACGGTAGCCTAGCATCCATGTACCACGTTGTATATGTTGTCTGCTGTTGACAATGGTACTATTGTCCACATATTCCACAGTACATATTCCAACCTAGATTTGTTTGGGAAATTCAACAATGTTTATTTGATACCAAGTTAGGCGATGACATGTTATGTTCTCTCGGACATTACTCAATACTGGGTAATGATTCTACGTCTATAGTATCAGATTGTACAGTATTCCGACATTTGTACCATTATTGAGAATAATTGCTGTATGGAAAAGTGACAATCATCTACACGTATCTTGACGCTGGTATTTCTCTCTCTCTCTCTCTCTCTCTCTCTCTCTGGTGTTTTTTTGACTGGAACAGTTTTAGCAAATTGCCTCTAAATTAATGGGAATACTGATTTTTGTTTTTAAAAAAGAGATGCAAAAGAGACATCATCTGAACACATCCCTAGCTTTGTATTGCAACGTAATAATCAAATAATTATGTATGAATCAAATGATATATAACTCGGCAAACATAATTTATGAATAAATACCAAAGAATTGTTCTATAGCTAATGAAACGAAATGGAAAATGCGAGACAGCTTGATGAAATAGAACACTACATCCTATTTTGATTGAATATGAATCTGTAGAGACAGACAGATACCATCATTCATATTGATGTGCCTTTATATTGTACAAACTCACTCATGTACTTTATTGGATATATACTTCGTACTGTTAATATTTTCCGAATATTACAATTGAATGCTGCACATTTTATCATAATGACAACAATCTGAAATGTAGCGGAATAGTCTGGATTGCTTGCGTGAGCAAAGGGTACCGGTATAATATAGAACAGGCATGCTCATTTGTCATCCCGTGTAAAACATGACGATTGCGTTCCAAATGTCAAAGTCTTTCTTATATGAACAAACATCAGAATAGGAAACCTGCAATTGCACATAGTTTGTCTTGGAACGGATAATATCACATTCCCATTTCACATACTTTGGGTTAAAAATATATAACACGAACAAGTATACTGAAGTCCAACTAAAGTCAGGATACTCATTTTTGAGTAAATCTCATGGATTATCATAGTTTTCACAGCATGTCAATATCTCGATCATTTATGAAGATGTGACAGTTTTAGTGGAAATTTTGGGCTAACGTTTTTTTTTTACCTAAATAACTAGTATAATGGGTATTCATAACATCACAAGGATAAACAATTTAATTAAGCTAATGAAACATCTTACATTCAGTTGATGTCAATGTACTCAAGTCTGAATTTTTTCTAATATACCGATCTATTTCTTTAGATTCCAATGTCCGCTTCCATCATGAATACTCCGTATGATGATTGTTATGTGACTGCTGGCCTTACTATTATCATGTGTACATTTGGTATTGGCTCCTCTAAATGTCGAGTGTCAATGTCTTGTTGTATATACATGCATGTTTTTCTAACGCACTCATTATGCAGTGCTCATCACCGCACAGAAGCTACTTTAGTGTAGTTGAATGTAATTTGTAATTGACTGAACATCAATTACAAGTAATTTTAATTGTAATGAAAAATATATCTATATTTACCTGTAATTTCTGTAACTGTATAGTGTACGATTATATGCGATGTAAAATAAACAATATTCATTCATTCATTCATTTTCAAACATGTATGATATTTAATATGTGCTTTATGAAACGTGTACTGTGTGGGGCATGATATATATTCAGTGATAAACTACCAGACGAATTGATCGCTTGGTTGCTCTATCGTGTTTCAAACATCAAAGCCCATATATGATTCTCATAATCCACGCAATGAACTCAAATTGGTGGAAGCCAAACACGTGATGTTGCTTTGGCAGAGTCAGTAACAAAAAAGTGCGAAATCAAAACATAACGAATTTTATCTGCACATTGATTTCTTCCGGAATTTATTATCGGTGTCACAAGTGGGGCGAGGAATGCTCACAAATCTCAGAATACGTGTTTGCACCTTTAATGGCCAGATAAGGGTCCATGCATTCCTGTAGTAATTTTTTTGTGGAATTCACCGACTCTCTCACAATAAATTCACATGCTTCAAGCTTTATGATTCTCGTAAAAAGACAACGACCACACACACTACATTCATTCTGCTAGAATAGGCGCATTGTAGACGAAAACTCCCGGTCGGGATTTATGGTGTTCCAAGAATAGCGCCAGTCAACCGACCACTCAACTGAGCAAAAGGAACCGCCAGGGGACAATCTATTAGGTAGGTGCCTGCGATCTTTGAGATAATACGTTAATAATGAGCAACATAATAATAGATCGCAGTGCTAATCAGTTGGCTGTTATTACACTATTATGGGGCGCATTTAATAAGCACATAAATCACATAGCTGGTAGTTCGCAAAGTCAATTTCATAACGGACTTCCGGAATAGCAATAAAGCCGATTGATGCAGAATGAGATAATACTGCTCTTGAGTAGCAATAGCATGCAGCATAATTATCGATCATTAAACATTTACTACATGTACTCACCAATGAGGAATCGACAAAAACCTTGAACGATAAACATTCTTTACCTATTATTTGTATTTACTAAAACGACATCAGGTTGGATATCGAGGTTAATGTTTGGTCACCGAGTGATGATTCTATCCCAAAATATTCACGGCTCTCCGTTGGCATCCCAAAATTATTATTATTGATGATCTTGGGTGTAGATCCAGGCAGCCAAAATATGAATTGAATGCTGTATACCAAGTTGATAATATCAAAACCACATCCATGAGTAAGCTTGTAGTGGCGAAAGTGTTCGGGTTTGGAAATGTCATTCAATTTTGTATAATATAAAACAAATATGACGTCGTCATGACTTGTGTGAAAACTCTAACCTTGCGTGTAAATGGAATCGTTTTTACTGCGTGGAACACTCAAACAAATTGGGAGTTGGCTAAGATCACATATTATTCTCTAAAAAAAATGACTTACAATATCACCGGAAGGAATAGAAGGTTTGTTACGATCTGCATTCTTCGTGTAAAGGTATCGGATGTTCTGATGCGTATATATCGAGATGAAGTATACTTTACACCAGTACATATGATCACATGCATGAACCCCATCTTGTAGGTCCCTTTCAAGTGAGTCACAATGGAATGGGTTTTGCACCCTGCAAGATCTTAAAGCTATAATCACTTTTAGAATTGACAAAATTTATTCATTCTGCGATAGCTTTATTTTGTCTATAGAATGAGAAATTGTACAAATTTGGTTCTGAAAATGTGTATTACGTGCCTAAATTCAGTTTCCAAATCAAGATTTGCATCATTTTTTCCTAAAAGCGGCCCGCCTTGTGGGCGAGTTCTATACACAGTCTGAGGACGTCATTGGTATTTGTCTAGATACTGTGGCAACCGGCAATGTAGGCAGGCCGATCATTCTCTATCCACTGTTTTCATGCACGATCAACGGCAATTTTCTGGGTATCTGTTGTCGAACTGTGCATATTCCTATATATTTCCGACTATCTCGAGATGTACTTTCAAGATTGCGTGACAAAAAAGAATGCTAAATTTGGCTGATTTTAAAAGTGATTCTAACTTTAAGTCTGAGACTGACCTAGTTCTTTTGTCTAGGGGTCAGGTCATGTTATTTTATACCCAAGTCGGTGAGGCTCGACTCAAATCGGTGACACAACAAGCATGTGGAGTAATTTAGAAATAACTGAAAAATTACAATATATATGTGCATATACACAGGATATATGAAACATAAGATGATTATCTTAACTCCCGTGTGAAATACAATGTCCAGAAGTTATTGAAAATGACGATGATTGTGATCACCGTGTCAAAATTGGAGTAAATATCGGCGGAAGAAAACCTTATTTCTGGGGAATATCAATCACTACTAACATTTGTGAAGTAAATAAATGGGCAGTAGTGTCTCGGACATCGTATCATCCACCCCGGTTACTGTATGTATGCCCTATATTACAGAAATTGAATTTTTCTTAAGGAGTGTCTCGAGGTTTCTTACAAAAGATCAGTGACAAGTCGGTGACAATAACATGACCTGACCCCCAGACAAAAGAAATAGGTCGATCACCGACTCAAGATATGTTGCAGGGTGTTTGTGAAAGCAAACCAATTTATAATTGTCATTGTCCAACTGACGTCTTCAACACCGGCCGCGAAGTTAATTTCAGAACGGAACTCCAGAATAGCAGTCAAGCTTACATAGTAAGTCAACTTTTGATTGTGATTGATAACCTATTGGATATTCAAACACAAAACCGATGACCTTTCTTGGATGAAAGAGACCAACATCAAATTTTCAAGGGGCTGGTACTAGAACTGGTGACTATGGTGACTGGTGAAAATATAAAATAGTACCTAATTAGTACCTCAATTCGATTTTCCCTGTAGTTTCATGTAACGGACCGATGTGTAAACCGATAGCAATAATAATTTAATGATTGTAATACAGTTGTGATAATTGATGTTTCAAAGAAAGCAAGAATGTGAAAATTATAATAACAATAACACGTTGTTTCATTGTTAATGATGTGTAATGAAAGCTAATTGATCACCATTATGCTCTGATAGTTGGTGTTCGGGGAAGATGCCTTATCTCAATCGTGACAGGCATTTGTTTAATAGATTGTCCATTGCAAGATCCATACGCACGGTGCTAGGGTGCTCAACTGCCGTTATTCTTCAAACACCATAAATCCTCAACAAACGTGGTCGTTTAGAATGCGGCCATTGCTGCCAGGGTAGAATAATGTCCAGAGGTGTGCGGTTCTGTCTCCAGCCATATTTTACGAACGTCGTAAAGCTACAACTGGAGACATAATATAGCAGTTCATTAGTCACTCACCGTGTGTAAATATGTTGTTCATATTGTCTTTTAGACCGCAGAAATGTCCTCGAATTGTTCATGCTTATGAATATCACGATAGTGTCTTTTGGTATTTCATTGTTCATTAACAATGAAAAACATGATACCACTTGGGATATAGCACTAAACATGAGCTTACTAGACTTAAGCTCAAGTGATATCGCTGAAACTTTTTTTTTTGCATTTCGCTCAAAACATACCTTGGCGTTCTGCTAGTAATTGTTTTGAGTCATCCCTTACACAGCAAAAAAAAATTCCCAGCAGAATTTATAATATGATCTCCAAAACGTCAGCATGATAGGATATACAGGGTGTCCCCCCAAAAGTGACCCAAATTCAATTTTGAATTATGACATCCTTTTAGATGGTTTAGAGTCTTTTCCAGCATCAAAAGATAGGGTAATACCTCATGTTTGACAATAACAAGATTGCTAAAAATTTGATACATCACAATCATGTTGCCATGGCAACGATCTCAATATCACATTTTGGTCAGTTAGAGAATTCAAGTGCCCACTCTGCACGTTGACCATGGTCCAAACACCGGCTTTAAACCCGCTTGACTAATGTATGTGGTGTTATCTCAAACAAAATGTATATAGAGACCCTGTACCACCCATACTGGTTGAATTGAAGGAAAACATCCAGAAGGAAATCAGAAAATTGATAGCAACCTGACCAAACGCCGCATTGCGTTTATAACCGGTCGACTGAAAGACGTCTTGAAATAACAAGGCGCATGGTTGGATATCATTCAGAACTATACACCACACAAAACAATCAAACACAACTAGAAAGGCACCATTGACCTAGAAAAACTTGAGTATATATGGATTATCTTAGTATAACATCTGTGGTTGTTTTGTTATTTTTTATGCAAATAACTGCAGTTAATTTTGGGTCACGTTTTTCGGGGAAACCCTGTATACATCGTCTACTGTATTGTTATTGCAAAGTAACGCAAACTTTCTACTCTGAGGACTAACTGATAGCGTCACTTAAAATGTAAGGTGATTATGTGTGATTTGCATCAGGCAACCAAGTCTTCATCAGGCATTCAGCGTGACATGCAGATTTTCCTGTAATCTGCAATCTGGATATGAAATCCGGATAAGTAATCTGGATAAGAAACTTGGCAGAATTAGATCAGTTTTCCTTCAATAGTCAGATCATACATAATACATGAGATTTTCAAGTGCTCGTAAAACATGCAAAAGAGCTACTCAGTGCTACCGCCAGATAGCTCTTAACATAGACGATTTGCGAATTTGAGATGCTCACGTCATTCCACAACATGACTCCGTGTGCCAAAGACGAAATACAAAATACAGCTGGACTCACAGTGGAGTATGTGGTTTATGGTGAAGTAATATCAAAGGGTGACTTCAACACCCAATCACGCTACATAATTAGGTTGGTGCATTATTTTCTGCAGCATCTTGATTAGATAACTTTGAAATTTTTTTTCGTATTGATTCATTTGGTGAAATTCTCTCCATGTGATCAATGTTGACACGATATTGTACGTACATAAACATAAGACAGTCCAGAAAAAAACAAAGTGAACTTTGTTTGCTCACGGATCCTGTCTCAGAGCAAACAATTCCCCGATATCAGATTTACTCAGGTATTACAAGTGTATTCAATAATAATAACCGGTTCTTATATAGTGCTTTATCAGCGTTACACACATAATCAAAGCGCTTCACAATTTGGAATTTAGTCCTCTGAGAGTGGTCACTGCCAGGGTCCATGTCGTTCACAGATGGGTCTTTTATATCCCTTTACAACATTTTTTAGGGATGGGCCCGCCATTTTAGTGATCTTCGAGTCACGGGCACACTGCCAGGTGTGAGGGCAGGGAGAAAATTCCCGTACAATCACCGCACAAGCGGCTCGACGCACATGTAGGATTGAACCCACGCCGGCGATAGCTCTTCATTCAAATTGAGCGACTAAGCGTTTGCACGTAACCACTCGCCCTCTTTAGAAAAAAACATTCATTTATTAATAGCCCAATTTACACCACTAGCTGTTAATTTCAAAATGACAGTTGGATAATTTCGTCGGAATCAGACTAATTTTAACTCAAGAGCATTAACCTGAGTTACTCCGCAAAAGCATTGAACACTATCAGTACCTTGTTTCAGATAACCCGATGCTAGTTACGTCAGGAACTGTATTATGCCGTTGGGGATGATTTAATACTGGTATAGCGGGAAATGTTCATATGATAGAACATGCCCTGTGACATGTTGGAAGAAATAACCAGCCCATTCGAATTTATTATTCATGAGCGTGTGGGAACACGATACCACCAATGAAGTGTCCTGTGCATTTGATGCAATGAATATCAACTATGGACATTCCCGAAATGAATATTTGCAAGTATCAAACTTGGTTTCAGAGATATATCGCAATTGGCAACGACATTTTCTATAATGCCTTGTGAGCAAAAGGCACCAGTATAATATAGAACGCGCATGGTAATTTGTCATCCCGTGTAAAAACATGATGATCACGTGCCTTTCATATATGAAACAAATAGGAAACATGCAAGTGCACATAGTATGTCTTAGAAGATATACATCACAAACTCATGTCATAGACTCCAGGTCGACAATATATCACATGAACAAGTATGCTTGAGATTTAAAATATATGACGTGAATAAATAGTGTATGATCTGTTTGAATCACTTTTAACATTTCCGTTTTGTGGCATTCGTTGGTCCATCGCAGATAGATCATGATAAACTAACTGCAATTAATGTCACATATGTGAAATACGAGATGTAATGCCACGCTATTCTTAGTGAGTAATCTGTATCGAGTTCAAGACAGGACAACACGCATCAATATCTATTTCCGTGCACAACACTTCATTAAGTGGATGCCGTCGAGATTCTCGTTTGTGCGAATGTCTGTCGTGCACTATTGTCTGCCTTATTAATATGAATATCCGCTGTGGGATTTCGTCGCTGTCTAGTAACTATCAACGATCTCACGTTATCAACGACTAACACATGCGAATACCACACTACACACTATATTTTTCAATTGTATTGTATTCAATACAACACGTTGATCCATGAAGGTTTGGAGTTAATCCTTGGAAATGTCATACTTTATTGGAGTCATTCCGGGATGATCCTTGGTGATCCATGACAGTATGTTGGTGCCATACACATTTGGACATATACCGGAACAATCCGTTCAATTATTTTTTCTACCATCATATGGTCAATCCAGGGGAAGAGGAAACAAGATTCCTGCCCTTTGCCACCATCAAAACCACTGATGGGAGAACGGAATAAGGCACCTTGTCACAAGTTATGATGGGTTAGCATACTTTGAATAGAACTTTGGAACAATCACAATATTAAACTTAACACTGACATGATAGAGCCAAGCTTCACAATTCCTTCAGATGACAGACAGTCATAGGCCCAATAATTCTGGAATTTATTATAGTTTTTGAGATATATGAAGGAAGAAGTAGTCAAAATTATGGACAATGCCAAAATGGAGGTAAAAGAATTAAAAGATCAACTGACGCGTATAATACACAATATGTCTCCCCATTTGTGATTTTCATGTTCCATGCAATGACAGCAAACTGTCAGCAAGCAATACCCTCAAGTTATGTATAAATTGAGTATTCCTAAGTTTCCCCGACTCTCTCACAGGACAACTAATTCACATCCTTTAAGCTTTATGGTTCTCGTAGAAAGACAGCGGCCCACATACACTGCCCGTTTATTCTGCTGGAATAGGCGCATTGTAAACGTCCGGTTGGGATTTATGGTGTTTGGAGAATAGCGCCAGTTAACCACTCACTGAACTGTGCGCATGGACCCCCCAGGGAACAATCTATTAGGCAGGTGTCTGTCATCTGTGAGAAAAAACGTCTATTCTGAGCAACATAATATCAAAATATAATGCAAATCATTTGGCTCTTATTACACACTTATTACGGAACACATTTAATGAGCACATATATAACAAACGTGGTAATTCGAAGTAAATTACTTATCTGGCCCCCTGTTCAGGGGTATCATGTAGGGAAATTACCGATTCTTTAAAAAAAGCTACATGTAATTATTACTGAGGAAGGGGGTGAAACATTGAACAAAAAACGTTATTTGCACATTGGCCAAGATGATAACGGGTTGGCTATGGATGAAAATGTTTGGCCGATCGCAGATTCTATCCCAAAATATTTTCGCCTTTCCGTTGGCATCATCAGACTTTCGTTGTGTTGATGTTAGCTGGCTGACATATGACTAAGATTCTATAATGATCTTGGGTGTAGATCGGCTACAGACAGTATGGTCACACCAATGTTTCACAGAAAGTTTGTTTCATCATCAGATCATTCAACATGTTCAGAGTAGAGCACTTGATAAACATTAGCAAAATATTAATATAATGTTGCATACTGAGTTGATAATGATATCAAAACCACACCCATGAGTAAATTTGTAGTGCTTGGGTGGGGAACATGATGAAAGGTCATTTGTAAAGTATGTGACGCCATCATGTATGAAAACTGTAGCCTTGCGTTTCAACAGAATGGTTTTTACTGTGTGGAACACTCAAACAGATTGGGAGCTGGCTGAGAGCCTGAAGTATACTTAAAAGAACTATATGACTTACAATATATAACGGGAAGGAATAGAATGGTTACGGTCTACATTTTTCATGTGAAAGCATTGTATGCTCGGATAGGTCGAGATGAAATAGCCTCAACAAACCTATCATATATCATACATGGAAATACGAGCTGCAATGCCAGGCTGTTTGACATGAGTGCCGAGTCATTGCCGAGTTCAAGACAGGACAGCACCCATCAATATCCATATCTATGCACGCTGCTTCATCGCTCACTATGCGAAACGACAAAAGTTCGCCCACTGGGAAATAATGTGGAGAAGAATTGAAGCAATTCGATCCAATATCAAGACAAGCAAACTGATATATCTCTGCAACCACTAACAGGTGAAACTGGATGCATTACGTGTTTGTTTGCAAAACTAACAATCATGTTGTTTATTAAAGACATATTCAAGCTCATCATTTTCAAATCAATTGCACTGCAAAATTGAGGGAAACGAAGTCAAAACAAATATAGACATAGAATCCAACGTTTCTGATAATGCTTCTGAAAGTTATGTTTCTCATCAACATCAATAATCTCCAAAACTGAACGGCCCGTCTTGTTCTCCGGTCTGTTCGAAACAGGGGCACTGTGATCCACGTGGCTCCACTCCTCCTGCAGCTGAGCTTGGCTGCCTGTACGTAAACGAATTACGTTCAAGTTATGTTGTCTCGTTTTCAAATGCCTTCATGGACGAGCCCCGCAATAGATCTGTAATCAAATCCAGCTGCAATCCAGACATTCGCGCCTGAGTTGGCCAACCCACAAAGCTCTGTGCATCCCACGTACGCCACGGAAATCGGTGCCGCAGCATATGCAGTCGCGTAACCCACTTTGTGGAACAGCCCTCTCCCACACTATGGGAAACCAATGAACTCATGACATGACATTCCGTAGAACCTTAAAAATGCGTCTGTGGCGCTGATAATTATAGTGCCATCCATTTTGAGCCACCCAAAAGCAGTGACACATTTCAAACTGTTATACAGCCAATGGGATATTGATGTATGATATACTTGCTACTTATTTTTTCACATACTGAGATT
This sequence comes from Terebella lapidaria, assembly GCA_949152475.1. NCBI lineage: Eukaryota > Metazoa > Annelida > Polychaeta > Terebellida > Terebellidae > Terebella > Terebella lapidaria. Next base: position 21,385,428 of record OX424558.1, on the reverse strand, counting down.
CTGGACTACCAATTAATTATATGATATAGATTTTGTAGTGTCATATGACCGTACAGGTGATCCGGATTTGTGCATCTGGATCTAGATCTGTGGGCGAGCACGGACCTCAAATTGTTTTCATTCATATTTTTTATTCAATATCGTCATCCACCTTGAAAGATTTTCAGCAAATGTTTTAAAATGAATATATATCCAAGGAAAGGGTTTCAACGAACGTATGTTCTATCGAGATTATGTGATATATGATCCAGAACAAGTGAAAGATCCAGTCACATCGCTATGGCTATCACTCGTATTGTAACCTCCATGTAGACGGTAGTTTTTATCACTGGGTTTATTGAAAATATACACTCATAATCATGTGACTACAATACCAAATTGTTCCAAATTAATGGATGGCACTGCATAACAACATTTTTTTAATATTTTTAATCGTGTGTTTTATTTTTCGACTTATTTTTCTACCATCCCGTCAATATTATACATTTAATATTAAACATTGTGAGCACATAGATAAAACTGTATGTTTTTATTCTGCGCATAGAAGCATCATAAATAAATAAAATTATAAACGTTGGGACCTGCAACAGTTGTTTACATTTATAGAGTTAACAGTCCAGTGCTTACCAGACCAGAGAAGTGCTGTACATAAAAAAAAGTTGATTACTCAAGTTAGTTTTACGAATATTTTCAGGCTTTTTTCTCAAAGTAAATATTTTGTATTTAATTCCATACAAGGAATTCCCCGTCCGTCAATGACGACACCTCCTGACTGGACACATGAACTAATGTATGTACATATTCTCTAGAACGAAGTCAAGAAGTATCCTCTCCACAATACAAATCACTTATCGGAAACAGAGTTTGATACAATTATACTGCCGTGCAAAGGTAAAAGGCACTATCTGCAATATCCATAAAATGAGGAAATAGCCTTCGAATGTTTCTACTCGGGCTGCTTTCTGTATACATGCTTTCAAAATTTTTCATCACTTGATGAAATACATACAACTGATATGTTTTTTGTCCAGAATGCAAAGTTACATTCCAACAATTATTTTGCCTAGTATATAAGCTTTCATGCAGATACTGCCATTTGCCTCTGCATCACCTTGTGTTGTCCCCAGCATTGAACAGGCAGTATCTGCTCAAAATTATATGCAATCATTTTATATCATTAATTATTCATAAATATTTTGTCCAGCTTTGACTAAAGTACTACATTGACCTGTTCAAGCGTCCGGGTGCTTATTTGCAGTTTAATGGAATTTTGTATCCTGGCACTTGCGGGACTGATCAATTCGATGAATGTGTGAGCTATTCCGTACATGTGAATTCTGTGTCAAGAACGCTGGTCGCTGCCAACTGGTCACAAATTTCTGCAAAGATTTTAGGATTCACATTTCGCTATTCATTTGTCTGGGTATATACGTGGGGGGTAGGGGGTGGGGGTGACACAGGGGATCGAAGCGAGTCACTTACGAGATAGAGACAAAGTAATCAGCCCATCAGAAGCTGTCTTATATAGCCGAAGGCCATACAAATGGATCTTTCACATGCATTAGTATTTATTTTATTTGGTGATTTCTTTCATCATAAAGAAGATGCACATGTATCAACGCATTTTAAAATATGTATTCCTTTTTCCGGGTCTCGGTATATACATGTATGTTGGTTGCATTGGAATAAATCCCATAGATCTCAACACGGGTTCGTGTAGGAAATTTTACACAGGGCCCTGTTTGCTGAAATCATCTAACATGCCATGCATCGTTAAACTTAACTCTCCGGACATGGCTGTTGAGCCAAATACGCTAGCTGAAACTCAAAATCAAATGAAAATCATAATTATAAATTAAACGAAGTCACGACGTCAAACAAGCAGAGCACAGACTTGAAGATGAATCGCTATTCCCTAAACTCCACGTAATTGTGTATGTATTCGCTACCCGCACTCTGCGTTTCTGAAAATATTCGTTACCGATACTTGCAGGGATATTTTGAAGATGTGTATAATGAATTATTGATCTAATTATCTCGGAAATAAAATTATTTTATGAGGTGCATCGGGAATGATCAGAGGCTCCACCAGTTTTGCCACCGTGACCATTAAATATATGCGCACTTACCAAATTCCTCATCACCTTTGTGCCTGCAGCGATATTTTCTCAGATGATCTGAGACGAGACTTGTAATGGGCATAGGCCTATGTCAAGACGTTTTGTTATTATACGAGCGTTGTGCCTGAGTCAGATGATGTCTATTGTATATCGGATTGTAGTGTCGAGTCCTATCAAATGCTTCGCTGTTTATCCCACCTGTGACAACCCTTCCCCAATCTGCCAACCTAGTACATATATAAAATGTCGTGCGACGCAAACACCGAGTTCGGTCACCGTGGTACTAGGTAGACTCTTTGTGAGGGTCTGGTTTACCCAGAGCGAAAAACTCACGGTCATGATTCTCAGTTACAGCCTCAATCCGCCGGCTCAATACGAGTTCCAGTAGGAACTTCCCTCGTTACCCCATGCTGTTATTTTAGCACTGACAGGCACAGGAATGACAGGCATACGTTTGTAAATGATCTGGTAGACGAAGATTCAATTTTAGATAGGGAGTATGCCTGAGTCTCCTTCTTGAATGTTGCCTTCATGCAGAGGTAAACGGCAGTATCTGAATAAAAGACCAGTGTTACAGAGGTAAAGAGCAGTATATGTGCAGATACTGCTGATGTCCCGGTAGAGACACGTGGTAATTGTAGATACTGCTCTTTACCTCTGTAAACTATGAATATTTTTCAGATACTGGCGTTTGATCCATTAAATATCCAAGTCAGGGAGAGAGGTACAGCCAACCAAGTCCTATTATGGGAAAGAATTTGCAAAACTATCACTAATTAGCATATAAACCGGAAATTGGGAAATTTGCAGATACTGCCTTTTACCTTTGCACGGCAGTATAGAGATACCTTTCGAAGGAAGGCATTGAATATGGAATGGTTTGCATTTAGTATGTGGTAATTCAAAGGAAATTTACCAACATAATATCTAATATAAACATGCAATATTGGTGTTAGTATGGTGACAACGCTCTGGTTAAAAATAGTGCCTATACTGTTCGAAAAAAAATACGATGCTTCACTGAAAGCAAGCCAGTCACCATCAACATTTTAAAAATATTAAATTATTGGATTAAAAGAACAATACTAACAATAAGACATTGTCCATTCATGAATTGTGTCTTATAGCACCTAATTGATCAGCATCATGTCTTGATAATTGGAGTTGGGGTAAGATGCCTTATCTCCCTCGTGACAGGCATCTGCTTAATAGATTGTCCCTCAAGGGCTCCACTCGCCCATTGCGAGGGTGTTGAAATGGCGCCATTCTTCAAACTCCATAAATTGCAAATTAATGTGTTCATTCACAATGCCGCTATTGTAGCCAGAGTAATGACAGTGGTGCACGGTGCTGTCCCACGTCATTGTACGAGGGTTGTTAGGCTTTAACTGGATGATTAAAATGACATTATCTTGCATTTTATTGGTTACTACTTTACCTATGTCAAAATATGGCTCACAATGTCTCTTAGAATGCATACTTTCTCCTTGACCCGTTCATTCTCACGAATACCACCATAATTTTCCAGATTGTTCACATCTGAAGAAGTTTGATGAAATGAGGCTATCATTTGAAAAAAAAAATCATTAAACATATGAATATGGAGTCGCACTTTCGGTTTTACAGCTTTCCACTTTGGAAATTCTATCATGATACTGTAGGTTGTCATGTAAAGGAAACCGGGATTTCTGTCCCTAGAAATAACATCACAATATCCTACATAAGAGGCAATATCAATTTTCATCCAGTATTACGAATAAGTATATCCACAATATAATACAATAAACGCTAATTAGTATTATTAGTAGCACAATGTCTGTGTAATTTATTGGAGGTTGGCATATATATATAGTCTATGTGATCTGATGCGTTCTCAATTAAGCCGATATCGCGTTTTACCTTGTGTTCAATTGTGACCACTTACTAGATGTCATGAATACCACTATGAGATATATGATATATCATTATGTTATGATATCATTATGTTATGATGTTGCTAGTGTATGGATGATATTGACCAATGATAATTCATTGTGCGGCGATAGCCGAACTTTATCTGTATAAGTTTGACCCCATGGTACCACTGAGGAGGATCCTGGCCATGCGTGGGTTGATTGCTACCGAGTTAAGCCGTCGATGACATTATGTCACAAACTCCATTACAACACAACTATGTGGTAATGATGGTATTAAGGTAGTGAGGAAAATTTAGGAGAATTCATCTTCAAAAGAGGGAATTCTGCTTCCAGAGTGTATTGTTGTGAGCGAGTTGTGTAGGGTTCACAGATTTGCTTTCATATTATTAGCAAACTGATAAATAGGCTTTAATTGGAATAGCATTTATTCTTTATGATCCTTCAACTGTTTTGTGTTCACTCATCCTTAATTGTTTTTGTCGTCACTCAAGGTGGCCTGAAGTATTGGTTCGAATCTGATTTGTTCCCGTGGTTGCACTTGTAACCTAAGTTCTGCTGTTGTGATGCTTGTTTTAACACATTTTGAATTAAACAAATATACATGTACATATATTTTACTGCAAACAAAATAACCCTGTCGAGTTTGTGCAGCAGTTGCATTGGAACCAGCCTTGCTTTGATTTCTGTCTGCACAAATCATTTGTGATCCAGTGTAGACGATCGGTGTGCATTATCACTTCAAGATTATTTTTTCGTATTGATTCATTTGGTAAAATTAATCCAATCATTGAAAGTGTCTTGTTGTCACATTTTCATGAAAAATACATTTAAATAGACTGGTTATTTCCTTGCAACACGCAAAGGACACGATCCATCATCAGACTATTTCCGTGAATGTGAATTTTCGTGAAACAGTTCAATGTACTAGTCTTTTCCCCCTCTTATATATTAATCTCTATGGTTGGGTGGGATGTAATACTTCGGGTGGGAATTAGGGAATTTTTACTTATAAGCTTTAAGCTTCAAACAATTCCCTTTTCATTATTCAAATGTATTATCATTGTATTGTACTACACTGTTATGAATGTTTATATCGAAAAAACTGATTTGAATAATACTTTTATTAATTAGTGTGCTGAATGTGTTATGGGGAGGTAAGTTTGAGGTTCTCGCGATGAAAAAGCAATCCAACTAAGATGAAAACATTGAACTATACTGTTGTAACTGTATGGGTGTTAACAGTCTGATTGTATTCTGGTATAAATTGAGGGGGCAGGATAGGCTTCTTGTATTATTTGAGGGTGAGGAGTGGGCTTCGGAATCGTTGCACAGACATTCTGGCCTGTAATAAGTTATTATATTCATGTCATGTACACCCTGATTTCAACACCCGACCACGCTACATACCTAAGTTGGTGCATTATCACTTCAAGATTATTTTTTCGTATTGATTCATTTGGTAAAATTAATCCAATTGCACATATATAGACATAAGACAGAGAAAAACAACATGCCATCAAATGTAAGGTCATTGTGAACGTTTTTTGCTCACGAAGTGCTTCGTGTGTCCGAGCAAATAATTTCCCCGATATCAGATTTACTCAGGTACACTTTTATTCAATAGTAATAATAATAATAACCGGTTCTTATATAGTGCTTTATCTACATTACACACTATAAAAGCGCTTCACAATTTGGAATTTAGTCCTTTGACAGTGGTCACTGCCAGGGTACATGTCGTTCTCAGAAAGGGTCTATTACATCCCTTTACAACTTTATTTTAGAGATGGGACCGCCATTTAACGTGATATCCGAGTCACGTGTACAATGCCAGGCGTGAGGGCAGGGAGAAAATTCCCCCTACAATCACCGCTCATGCGCTCGACGAGGGATCTAACCCACGCCCGGGACAGCTAAGCTCTTGGTTCAAATTGAGCGACTAAGAGCTCGTAACCACTCACCCCCCCCCTCCCCTCCCCGCAACTCATTAGAAAAACATTCAACTATGAATAACACAATTCACACCACTAGCTGTTCATTTCAAAATGACAGTTGGATAATTTCTTCGGAATTAGACTAATTTTAACCCAAGAGCATCAATCTGAGTTACTCCGGAATAACATTGAACACCATCAGTACCTTGTCTCAGATACACCGATGCCAATTTCACCAGGAACTGCATTATGCCATTGGAGATGATTTAATAATGGTAAATCAGGAAACATTCATACGATAGAACATACCCTGTGACATGTTGGAAGGAAATAACCAGCCCAATCGAATTTATTATTCATGAGAGTGTGGGAACACAATACTTCCATTGAAGTGTCCTGTGCCTTTGATGCCATGAATGTCAACTATGGTCATTCCCGAAATGAATATTTGCAAGTATCAAACTTGATTTCAGAGCTATACCGAGTGACGCAATTGGCACCTGGGGCATTATGATTTCTTTTTGTTTTTTGAAGGAACAGGTTGCACTCGATTGCATTATCCAAATATATAATACATTGGCATGTAAAATCCCCCAGTGGTTTGCACATACATGTACATTGATGTTCTGGAATCTTATGTTGTACAAACTCATTAGTGCATTTTATTGCATATATACTTGGTACTGTTGATACTCCTTCAGGATATACTTCAATAAAGTATTGCACATTCTATGTATAATGACAACGATCTGGAAAGTAACGACAGTTTATGTAATGTTTGCGTGAGCAAAAGGCACCGGTATAATATAGAACCCGCAGGTCAGTTGTCATCTGGTGTGAAAACATGATGATCGCGTGCCTTTCATATATGAAACAAACATCAGAATTGGAAACCTGCAAGTGCACATAGTATGTCTTACAAGATATACATCACAAACTCATGTCACAGACCTCAGATCGACAATATATTACAGGAACAAGTATTCTTGAGGTTCAAAATATGACGTGGATAAATAGTGTATAATCTGTTTTAATCACTTTTAACATTTCCGTTTTGTGGCATTCGTTGGTCCATCGCAGATAGATCATAATAAACTAACTGCAATAAATGTCACATATGTGAAATACGAGATGTGGTACCATGCTATTCTTAGTGAGTAATCCGTATCGAGTTCAAGACAGGACATAACGCATCAATATCTATCTCCGTGCACGACACTTCGTTAAGTGGATGCCGTCGAGATTCTCGTTTAATCGAATGTGTGTCGTGCATTATTGTCTGTCTTATTAATATGAATATCCGCTGTGGGATTTCGCCGCTGTCCAGTAACCATCAACGATCTCACGATATCAACGAATCCAACATGCGAATACCACACTACACACTATATTTGTCAATTGTACTGTATTCAATACAACACGTTGATCCATGAAGGTTTGGAGTCCAACCTGGAAATGTCATAATTTATTGAAGTCATTCGGGGATGATCCTTGGTGATCCATGGCAATCTGTTGGTTGCCATAAACATTTGGACATATACCGGGACAATCCGTTTATTTATCTTTTTCACCATCCTATGGTCAATCCAGGGGAAAAGGAAACAAGATTCCTGCCCTTTGTCTCCAAATGGCTGGAATCGTTTTATCCATTGGTACAGAACACATACACGTGCATCCAGTACGGTTCTGGAGGAGCTTTATGAGATGAGACTACTTTATATACGTTGATGAAAGGATGAAACTACTTTATATATGTTGATGAAAGGATAGTTGATTTCTTCTAACGGAATAAGGCACCTTGTCACAAATTAGGATGGCTTGGCATATTTAAACATTGAATACAGCTTTGGAACAATCATAATAAAGGGGTACCTACGCCATTTGCAAATTCATTGAAGTCACTCGGTAAAGACCCACTTGCATGACATACCCTCTTCTGGGAAAATCATTCATGCACAGCGAAGTCAGTATTGTTGACAAATTTTATTCGCCTTTCTGGTCAGCACCGACCATGCCATATGAATATCGATTGAATTTAGTCATGCATAGTTGAACTATGAATATTGGAATATCGTTACTTGGCGAGGTGGGTCTATATACAGAAAGACACATACAATGTGTACCTTTTGATAATATTCCCCATTGATTCAACACTGACATGGAAAAAACAAGCTCCAAAGTTCCTTCAGATCACGGATATTCATAGGCCCAATAATTTCTTGAATTTATTACAGATTTTGAGATATGTGAGAGAAGAAGTAGTAACAATTATGGACAATGCCAAAATGAAGGTAAAAGAATTAAAAGATATTAACTGACTCATATAACACACAAAATATATCTATAATGAAACCCATTTGTGATTTTCGTGTTCCATAAACCGAACTCAAACTGTCAGCAAGCAATTCCCTCAAATTATGTATAAATTGAGTATTCTGTAGTTCTTCCCAAATTTCCTCGACTCTCTCACAGGACAACTAATTCACATCCTTTAAGCTTTATGGTTCTCGTAGAAAGACAGCGGCCCATACACACTTCTCGTTTATTCTGCAAGAATAGGCGCATTGTAAACGTCCGGTTGGGATTTATGGTGTTAGGAGAATAGCGCCAGTTAACCACTCACTGAACTGTGCGCATGGAACCCCCAGGGGACAATCTATTAGGCAGGACTGGTGCCTGTCATCTGTGAGATAATGCATCTATTCTTAGCAACATAATATCAAAATATAATGCAAATCATTTGGCTCTTATTACACACTATTACGGAACACATTTAATAAGCACATAAATAACAAATCTGGTAATTCGAAGTGAATTATTTATCTGGCCTCTGAATAGCGGTAACGTGTAGGGAAATTACCGATCATTAAAAATAACTACAGGTAATTATTACTGAGGAAGGGAGTGAAACATTGAACAAAAACGTTATTCACACATTGCCCAAGATGATACCGGGTTGGCTATGGATGTGAATGTTCGGTCGATCGATCGCTGATTCTATCCCAAAATACTTTCGCCTTTCCGTTGGCCTCATCAAACTTTCGTTGTGTTGAAGTTGAAGCTGGTCAACATTTGACTAAGATTCTATTGATGATGTTGGGTGTAAATCCAGTCGGTTACATACAGTCACACCAATGTCCCACAACATTTATCATGAATTTCGTCATCAGATCATTCAACATGTTTACTAGCACTTGATAATCAATAACAAAACATTATTATGATGTTGCATACTGAGTTGATAATAATATCAAACCACATCCATGAGTAAATTTGTAGTGCCTGGGTGGGGAACATGAGGAAAGGTCATTTGTAAAGTATGTGACGCCTTCATGTATGAAAACTGTAACCTTGCGTGTCAACGAAATGGTTTTTACTGTGTGGAACACTCAAACAGATTGGGAGCTGGCTGAGAGCTTGAAGTATATATACTTAAAAGAACTATATGACTTGCAAGATCGTAATAGAATGGTTACGATCTACACTTTTCATGTGGAGGTATTGTATGCTCGGATAGGTCGAGATGAAATAGCCTCAACAAACGTATCATATATCATACAAGCGAATACGAGCTGTGATGCCAGGCTGTTTGACATGAGTGCCGAGTCGTTGCCGACTTCAAGACAGGACAGCACGCATCAACATCCATATCTATTCACGGTCCTTTACAAGCGTTCCTTGCACAATTTTTTCACTCTCATTAATATAAATATCCATTGTGGGATACATTCAGTATCGCTCAATATGTGACAGGACGAATGTTCGCCCACTGGGAAATAACGTTGAAAAAATTCGAAACAACTCGATCCAATAGCGAACAAGGCAATCTGATATATCTCTGCAAACCACTCACAAATGAAACTGATGCATTATGTGTTTGTTTGAAAAACTAACAATCACGTTGTTTACTAAAGACATGTTCAAGTTCATCATTTGTTGATCAATTGCGCTGCACAATTGAGGGAAACAAAGTCAAAGCAATTGTGCTTCAAGCTTAGACTGAAAGTTATATTTCGCAAGCCAACATGCCTTGAGGTACGTCATTCTCATCAACATCAGTAAACTCCAATATATCCAAAACCGAACGGCCCGTCTTGTCCTACGCTCTGCTCGAAACAGAGGCACTGTGATCCACGTGGCTCCACTCCTCCAGCAGCTGAGCTTGGCTGCCTGTACGTAAACGAATTACGTTCAAGTTATGCTGTCTCGTTTTCAAATGCCTTCATGGACGAGCCCCGCAATATACATGTATCTGTGATCAAATCCAGCTGCAATCCAGACCTTCGCGCCTAAGGTACCCAACCCACAGAGCTCTGTGCGCCATGGAAGATCGGTGCCACAGCATATGCAGTCGCGCAACCCACTTTATGGAAAAGCACCCTCCCACTATATGGGAAACCAATGAACTCATGACATGACATTTCGTAGAATCATGAAAATGTGTCTGTGGCGTTCATAATTACAGTGCCATCCATTAATTTTGAGCCACCCAAAAGCAGTGACACATTCCAAATTGTTACACAGCCAATGGGATATTGTTTCTTATTTTTTCACATACTCAGATTCTGGACTACAAATTAATTAAATGATATTGATTCTGTAGTGTCATTTGACCGTACAGGTGATCCGGACTTGCGCATCTAAATCTAGGACTTTTCTTCCCGACCTGTGGGCGAGCACGGACCTCGAATTGTTTCCGTTAATATTTTTTATTCAATATCGTCATCCACCTTGAAAGATTCTCAGCAAATGTTGTAAAAATGATGGACGCAATCGATGGACGCAATAGTGGCAACATTTTCGCGAACAATCACTAATATTCTACGCATATTTCGCGCATTGTCCACGTAACCTAACGCAACCTAAGCAGAAATAACGTAAAACAGCTTTAAGGTACGGTCACACTGTCCAAACGCATGAATTATGTATGAATTTCGTACAAAATTTGAGTCTTACGTGATACTTCTGTCTGACGTGGAACCTCAGCGGTTGTATGTGGATGTATGCCCGATCATCGTTTTACGCGATTCCAGGTTTTGAGCAGCTCAAAATTCGGTTTGCGTAAAACTTTACGCAGTTTTAAGCTGTTTTTACATTATTTCTGCGTAGGTTGCGTAGTTCTCACATGGAAAATGCGCAAAATATGCGTAGAATATTAGTGATTGTTGGCGAAAATGTTGGCGCTATCGCGTTCATCGATGACTTTTAACTGAAGAATAAAGGCCCAGTCACACTGAGTCGTACGATTTTATGGTCGCACGATCAGGTTCAAATTTGCTGAGCTACGACTGATCACCAGTGATCGCCACTGCAATCTCAAGTAGCGACTGTTCATACGATTTGTGGTACACTTGGTGGCACGATCACGGAAAGAATGCACAAGATTGATAGCAAGCAGTCGCACGACCACGTCGCAGCGACCACCAACCTGTCGTGCCTCCAGTCGTAGCGACCACAGACCTGTCGTACCTTTAGTCGTAGCGAACACCGACCTTTCGTACAACCAGTCGTTGCAATCAATGACCAGTCGTACGATAAATCGCGACCTGACGCACGACCGTCCTTCTGATTAGACAGAAAGGCACAAAACTTGAACAGAAACCATATTTTGCAGTTTTATAGTTTAGAAACATGCTGAAAAATTTTGTTGTGTTGGGTAAACTTTTTTTCACTGCGCGTTTCATTGTCCTTCCGGGAAGCTTCAAATGGGTGGTACCACCAATCGTGAGGTCGTACTACCAGTCGGCACAGGTCGTGAATAATCGCACCACTGATCATAAAGTTGTACGACTGATTGCACCACTAGTCGCCAGGTTGTAAGACTAGTAGCACGACCATTTTGGGTAATCAATAACGTGCGACAATGTCCGATTGGTGGTGCCACCTTTCCCGACTGGTGGCACGATTGTGCAAGACCGACATGCGACCAGAGATCGTAGGTTGGAAGTTTTGAACATGTCCATCGACCTTGCTGCGACTAGTTTCTTGTTTGCGACCATTCACGACCTGTACGACCAGTCGTACGTTCGTGTCACGATTTGTCCACAATCACAAAAATTTTAGGTCGCAGCAAGGTCATATCTTGGTCGTATCGTCAGTGTGACTGGGCCTTAACAGACATATCACGCATGTTCCGCTCTAGTAACACGTATATTTCACTTAAAATCACTGACAATCACTTCAAATCACTTTAAAAAGTCTGAATCGCGCTAAAATGCTTGCTTTGTTAGTGATTTGTACGTGACATTTCCGTATTTCTTGCCAATTCATAGGTGATTTTTCATCACGTAAATCAGGAAAAATGGTCAAATTCTCCACTAACAATCATGCACAACCAAATCTTAAACCAAATTTTTTACGTGATTCATGCGTTTTCGGTTGTCTGACCGGGCCTTAAAACTGTGTAAAGTCTTACGTGAACCTATTTTCGAGCTGCTCAAAACCCGGAATCGCGTAAGATGATGATCGGGCATACATCCACTGAGGTTCCACGTCAGATAAAAATGATGGAATAAGATTAAAATTTTGTACGAAATTCATACGTAATTCATGCGTTTGGGCAGTGTGACCAGGCATTTATGGCTATCACTCTTATTGTAACCTCAATGTAGACTGTAGTTTCATCACTGGGTTTATCCTATACACTCATAATCATGTGACTGCAATACCAAATTGTGGGAATCGAGACCTTACTAAAGTGGCTCCAAATTAATGGGTGGCACTGTACACCAACTGTTCTTTCATCTTTTTAACGTTCTTTAATGAGTGTTAACTTATTTTTCTATCATCCCGTAAAGATTATAATTTTAATATTAAACATTGTAAGCATATGGATAAAACTGTATGTTCTTATTCTGCGCATAGAAGAATCAATAATAAATAAAATTATAAACGTTGGGACCTGCAACAGTTGTTTACATTTATAGAGTTAACAGACCAGTGCTTACCAGACCAGATCAGTGTTGTATATAAAAATGTTAATTACTTTATTTTTACGAATATTTTCAGCCTTTCTTCTTAAAAATTAATATTTTGTATGTACTTCCATGCAAGGAATTCCCCGTCCGTCAATGACGACACCTGATTGGACAACAAACTAATGTATGTACATCTTCTCGGGAACGAAGCCAAAAAGTATCCTCTCCACAATACAAATCCCTTATCGGCAACAGAGTTTGATACAATTATAGAGAAACCTTTCGAAGGAAGGCATTGAATCTGGATTGTTCTGCATTAGCATTTGGTAATTCAAACGAAATATCTAATAAAAACATGCAATATTAGTGCTCGTGTTAATATGGTGACAACACTCCGAATAAAAATAGTGCCAATACTGCTGCCTGTATTGTGATTGCCATTATATTTTTCGAAAAAAAAGATGCTTCAGTGAGAGCAAGCATATACAAATTAAAAGAACAATACTAACAATAACACATTGTTCATTCACGAAAGGTGTCTTATAGCAGCTAATTGAACAGCATCATGTCTTGATAATTGGTGTTGGGGTAAGACGCCTTATCTCCCTCGTGACAGGCATCTGTTTAATAGATTGTCCCTCAAGGGCTCCACTCGCCCATTGCGAGGGTGTTGAAATAGCGCCATTCTTCAAACTCCATAAATTCCAAATTAATGTGTTCGTTACAATGCTGCTATTGTAGCCAGAGCAATGGCCAGATGTGCACGGTGCTGTCCCATGTCATATTTTACGAGGGTCGTTAGGCTTTAAGTGGATGATTAAAATAACATTATTTTGCAGTTTATTGGTTACTACTTTACCTGTGTCAAAATATGGCTCACAATGTCTCTTAGGATGCATACTGTGTCCTTGACACGTTCATTCTCATGAATACCACGATAATTTTCCAGATTGTTCACATCTGAAAACTTTGATGAAATGAGGCTGTCATTTTTTTTAAAAATATATATATATATTCAATGAACATATGAATATGCAGTCACATTTTCGGTTTTGCAGCTTTCCAATTTGGAAATTTATCACGACACTGTAGGTTGACATGTATTTTTTGGATAACCCATTGAAACCGGAATTTCTGTCCCTATAAATAACATCACAATATCATACATAAGAGGCAATGTCAATTTTCATCCAGTATTACGAATGAGTACATCCACAATATAATACAATAATCGCTAATTAGTATTAATAGTAGCACAATGTTTGTGCAATATTGGAGGTTGGCATATATATATATTTCCTACGTGATCTGTTGCATTGTCAATTAAGCTGATATCGCGTTTGATCTTGTGTTCATTTGTGATGTCCACTTACTAGATGTCTTGAATACCACTATGAGATACGATGTCATTATGTTATGATGTTGCTAGTGTATGGATGATTTTGACCAATGATAATTCATTGTGCGGCAATAGCCGAACTTTATCTGTATAAGTTTGACCCCATGGTACCACTGAGGAGGAGCCTGGCCATGCGTGGGTTGATTGCTACCGAGTTAAGCCGTCGATGACATTATGTCACAAACTCCATTACAACACAACTATGTGGTAATGATGGTATTAAGGTAGTGAGGAAAATTTAGGAGAATTCATCTTCAAAAGAGGGAATTCTGCTTCCAGAGTGTATTGTTGCGAGCGAGTTGTGAAGGGTTCACAGATTTGCTTTCATATTATTAGCAAACTGATAAATAGGCTTTAATTGGAATAGCATTTATTCTTTATGATCCTTCAACTGTTTTGTGTTCACTCATTCTTAATTGTTTTTGTCGTCACTCAAGGTGGTTTCAAGTATTGGTTCGAATCTGATTTGTTCCTGTGGTCGCACACGTAACCTAAGTTCTGCTGTTGTGATGCTTGTTTTCTACATTTTGAATTAAACAAATATACATGTACATACATTTTACTGCAAACTAAATAACCCTGTCGAGTTTGTGCGGCGGTTGCATTGGAACCAGTATTGCTTCGATTTCTGTCTGCGCAAATCATTTGTGATCCAGTGTAGACGATCGGTGCGCCAGTAACGCTGGCTACATCTTTGATAGTATCCTGTTGTCACATTTCATGAATAATATATTCAACTGGACTCGTTTTTTCCTTGCGACATGTCAAAGAACACGATCCATCATCAGACTATTTCCGTGAATGTGAATATTCGTTGAACAGTTGTTTTCGTTGAACAATGTACTGGTCTTAAATCACAATCAACAGTGATTTGAATTCCTATGGATAGGTCTATGCATGGACGTTGTAAGGTGCCCATAAAATGTGTAAAATAGCACTCAGTCTGATATCGTTTCAATCCCAACAACCCTGAGGTGAGCGTATAACCAGTAGTATTTTATTGATATATTTGTATTTATTTATATTTTTTACATTGTTTATTCTTGTTGTTTTATTATTGACTATTTTATGGTTTGTTTACACACTAGTATAGTAATCTCTATAGTTGGGTGGGATGTAATACTTCGTGTGGGAATTAGGGAATTTTTACTTATAAGCTCGTAGCTTCGAACAAATTCCTTTTCATTATTCAAATGTATTATCATTGTATTGTATTGCACTGATATGAATGTTGAATAAACTGATTTGAATGATTGATATACTTTTATTAATTAGTGTGCTGAATGTGTTATAGGGGAAGCAAGTTTGAGGTTCTCGCGATGGAAAAGCAATCCAACTGAGATGAAAACATTGAACTATACTGTTGCAACTGTCTGTGTGTCAACAGTCTGATTGTATTCTGGTATAAATTGACGGGGCAGGGTGGGCTTCTCGTATTATTTGAAGGTGAGGAGTGGGCTTCGAAATCGTTGCACTCACATTCTGGCTTGTAATAAGTTCTTATACTCATGTCATGTACACCCTGACTCCAACACCCGAACACGCTACATAACTAAGTTGGTGTATTATTTTCTGCAGCGTCTTGATTAGATCACTTCAAGATTATTTTTTCGTATTAATTCATTTGGTGGAATTCATCCAGTTGCATGTACATAAACATAAGACAGAGAAAAACAATATACCATCAATTTTAGAGTCAATGTGAACGTTTTTTGCTCACAGAGTGCTTCGTGTCTTCGAGCAAACAATTTCCCCGATATCAGATTTACTCAGGTACAAGTGTATTTAATAATATTAACCGGCTCTTATATAGTGCTTCATCTACTTTACACAGTACACACTATCAAAGCGCTTCCTAATTTGGAATTTAGTCCTTCGACAGTGGTCACTGCCAGGGTACATGTCATTCTCAGACTGGTCTTTTACATCAGTTTACAACTTTTTTTTAGAGATGGGACCGCCATTTTACGTGATATCCGAGTCACATGCACAATGCCAGGCGTGAGGGCAGGGAGAAAATTCCCCTAAAATCACCGTACATGCGCTCGATGTAGGATCGAACCCACGCCCGCGATAGCTCTAAGTTCTTGATTCAAATTGAGCGACTAAGAGCGCGTAACCACCCCCCCCCCCCTCCCATCCCCCCGAACTCATTAGAAAAACATTCATTTATGAATAGCACAATTTATACACTAGCTGCTCATTTCAAAATGACAGTTGGATTCTTTCTTTGGAATTAGACTAATTTTAACCCAAGAGCACCAATCTGAGTTACTCTGGAATAACATTAAACACTATCAGTACCTTGTCTCAGATATCCTGATGCCAGCTTCGCCAGGAACTGTATTGTGCCGCTGGGGATGATTTAATAATGGTATATCAGGAAATGTTCATACCATAGAACATACCCTGTGACATGTTGGAAAGAAATAACCAGCCCAATCGAATTTATTATTCATGAGAATGTGGGCACACAATACTTCCAATGAAGTGTCCTGTGTGTTTGATGCCATGAATGTCAACTATGGACATTCCCGAAATGAATATTTGCAAGTATCAAATTTGGTTTCAGAGATATATCGTGTGTCGCAATTGGCAACTGGGACATTATAGTTTCTTCTTGTTTTTTTTGTAACAGATTGCACTCGATTGCATTATCCAAATATATAATACAATGTCATGTAAATTCCCCAGTGGTTTGCACATACATGTATACTGATGTACTAGAATCGTATGTTGTACTAACTCATTAGTGCATTTTATTGCATATATACATGGTACTGTTGATACTCCTACAAGATATACTTCAATAAAGTATTGCACATTTCATGTGTAATGACATCAATCTGGAATGTAAGGACATTTTCAGTAATATTTGCGTGAGAAAAAGTATAATATAGAACCCGCATGATCATTTGTCATCCGGTCTAAAAACATGACGATCGCGTGCCTTTCCTGTATGAAACAAACATCAGAATTGGAAACCTGCAAGTGCACATAGTATGTCTTACAAGATATATATCACAAACTCATATCACAGACTTCAAGTCGACAATATATCACATGAACAAGTATGCTTGAGGTTCAAAATATATGACGTGATTAAATAATGTATAATCTGTTTTAATCACTTTTAACATTTCCGTTTTGTGACATTCGTTGGTCCATCGCAGCTACATCATAATAAACTAACTGCAATAAATGTCACATATGTGAAATACGAGATGTGGTACCACGCTATTCTTCGTGAGTAATCTGTATCGAGTTCAAGACAGGACAACACGCATCAATATCTATCTCCGTGCACGACACTTTCTTGAGTGGATGCCATCGAGATTCTCATTTAATCGAATGTCTGTCGTGCACTGTTGTCTGTCTTATTAATATGAATATCCGCTGTGGGATTTCGCCGCTGTCCAGTAACTATCAACGATCTCACGATATCAACGACTCCCACATGCGAATACCACACTACACACTATATTACACGCTATACACTGTATTCAATACAACATGTTGATCCATGAAGGTTTGGAGTCAATCCTTGGAAATGTCATACTTTATTGGAGTCATTCTGGGATGATCCTTGGTGATCCATGACAGTCTGTTGGTTACCATACACATTTGGACATTTACCGGAACAATCCGTTTAATTATCTTTTTCACCATGATATGGTCAATCCAGGGGAAAAGGGAACAAGATTCCTGCCCTTTGCCACCAATCGCTGGAATCGTTTTTTTCCATTGGTATAGAACACGTAGACGTGCATCCAGTACCGTTCTGGAGGAGCTGTACGAGATAAGACTACCTCATATACGTTGATGAAAGGAGGAGGCTACTTTATATATGTTGATGAAAGGATAGTTGATTTCTTCTCAGCATGCCAAACCAGTGATGGAAGAACGGAATAAGGCACCTTGTCACAAATTAGGATGGGTTGGCATTCTTAAACATTGAATACAACTTTGGACAATCATAATAATAGGGTACCTACGCCATTTGTAAATTCATTGAAGTCATTCGGTAGAGACCCACTTGCATTCCATGCCCTCTTGTGGGAATATCATTCACGCATAAAGAAGTCAGTATTGTTGACAAATTTCGGTCGCCTAGAGGCCCAGTCACACTGACGATACGACCAAGATACGACCTCGTTGCGACCTCAAATTTTTGTAATCGAGGACAAATCGTGACAAAACTTCCAACCTACGATCTCTGATCGCACGTTGGTCTTGCACAATCGTGCCACCAGTCGGGAAAGATGGCACCACCAATCGGACATTGTCGCACGTTATTGACCAACCAAAATGGTCGTGCTACTAGTCGTACAACCTGGCGACTAGTGGTGCAATCAGTCATACAACTTCATGATCAGTGGTGCGATTAATCACGCCCTGTGCTGACTGATAGTACGACCTCACGATTGGTGGTAACACCCGTTTGAAGCTTCCCGAAAGGAGGGTAAAACGTGCAGTGGAAAATATTTTACCCAACACAACAAAATTTTTCAGCATTTTTCTAAACTATAAAACGGCAAAATTTGGTTTTGTGCCCTTCTGTCTAATGAGACGGATGGTTGTGCGTCAGGTCGCAATTTATCGTACGACTGGTCATTGATTGCAATGACTGGTTGTACGACAGGTCGGTGATCGCTATGACTGAAGATGCGATAGGTCGGTGTTCGCTACGACTCAAGGAACGACAGGTTGGTGGTCGCTGCCATGTGGTCGTATGACTGCTTGCGATCAATATTTTACATTCTTTCAGTGATCGTACCACCAAGCGTACCACCAATCGTATGAACAGTTGCTACTTGCGATTGCAGTGGCGATCACTGGTGGTCAGTCGTAACTCAGCAAATTTTAACCTGATCGTGCAACCATAAAATCGTACGACTCAGTGTGACAGGGCCTTTACTGGTCAGCACCGACCATGTCATACGAATATAGATTGAATTTGGTTATGCATAGTTGAACTATGAAAATTGGAATATCGTTACTTGACAAGGTGGGTCTACAACAGAAAGACACATACAATTTGTACCTTTCGGTAATGTTCCCCATTAATCCAACACTGACATGAAAAAGCCAAGTTTCAAAGTTCCTTTAGATGAAGGACATTCATAGGCCCAATAATTCTTGAATTTATTATAGATTTTGAGATATGTGAGAGAAGAATTAGTCAAAATTATGGACAATGCCAAAATGAAGGTAAAAGAATTGTAGGATATTAACTGACTCTTATCATATACATAATATGTATATAATGAAACCCATTTGTGATTTTCGTGTTCCATGAAACGAACTCAATCTCTCAGCAAGCAATCCCCTGAAATTATGTATAAATTGAGTATTCTGTAGTTCGTCCCAAATTTCATCGACTTTCTCACGGGACAACTAATTCACATCCTTTGAGCTTTATGGTTCTCGTAGAAAGACAGCGGCCCACACACACTTCCCGTTTATTCTGCAAGAATAGGCACATTGTAAACGTCCGGTTGGGATTTATGGTGTTTGGAGAATAGCGCCAGTTAACCACTCACTGAATTTTGGGCATGGAACCCTCAGGGGACAATCTATTAGGCAGGTGCCTGTCATCTGTGAGATAATGCGTCTATTCTGAGCAACATAATATCAAAATATAATGCAAATCATTTGGCTGTCATTACACACTATTACGGAACACATTTAATGAGCACATGAATAACAAATTGGTAGTTCGAAGAAAATTACTTATCTGGCCTCTTGAATAGCGGTAGCATGTGAGGAAGTTAACGATCATTACAAATATCTACATGTAATTATTACCCTGAAACAGGAAATGACTTGCAGGATCGTGATAGAATAGTTACTATCTACACTTTTGATGTGAAGGTATTGCATGCTCGGGTAAGTCGAGATGAAATAGCCTCAACAAATGCACCATATATCATACATGCATATACGAGCTGTGACGCCAGGATGTTTGACATGAGTGCCGAGTCGTTGCCGAGTTCAAGACAGGACAGCTCGCATCAATATCCATATCTATGCACGCTGCTTCATCGCTTACTATGCGAAACGACAAAAGTTTGCCCCCTGGGAAATAATGTGGAGAAGAATTGAAACAATTCGATCCAATATCAAGACAATGCAAACTGATATATCTCTGCAAACCACTAACAGGTGAATTTGGATGCATTACGTATTTGTTTGAAAAACTAACAATCATGTTGTTTATCGAAGACATATTCAAGTTCATCATTTTCGAATCAATTGCGCTACATAATTGAGGGAAACAAAGTCAAAACAAATAGATAGATAGATGTGACACTCCATGGTAGAACCCCCCCTCAGGGACCCAGATATGGAAATTGAGTTTTTATCAGCAATAGGTAGGGGGGTTCTTGGGTTATCATATGGTATAACTTTTAGGCAGATTTTCTGAAAATAAGTGGTTGCCATGGCAATTCGAAAAATGGATGTCGTAGCCAAATAACCCGGTTTTTAGCAACATATTCCAGCACCAGCAAAAATAAACAAATGCATCATGTTTGAACAAAATATTCATGTTTATTCAATGTACAAGTATACATAATACTGATAATTCAACAAATTCAAACTAATTGAGTATCTAGCAGTGTATCAAACAATTGGTTGCCATGGCAACAACACTAAATATCGCAGGAATCAATTTCACGTGATCCCGAAAAATATAATTTTCATGCATGAAATCACATCTCATTCATAGAAAATGAATTCCACACATACTCAATTTGATACTTGCATGCTTTCATAATATATTATACTCATAAATAGAGAAGAATTGCATGGTTACTGCTCCAATTTCTATGACTACTTATGTATTACATAAGCAACACAGCCTTACAATACAGTACATTATCAACTCGACACATTCGAATCCACGAAATTTGGGCAACACATCATTTTGACACCACTAGTGACAGAGAACATCCAGTATCACTAGTACATTAAACATTAAGACATTCTATACATTATCTTCAAACATGGTTCCTGCTGCTTACATTGTATGTACATCTTTGTTGTCATGGTAACATATTAAACCATTTGGGTATCAGACCTCCACATGTCAAAGTTACAAATGCGCCTGAATGAGTAACTGTAAACCCATAAACACAATCAACACTCAAAATGACAAACCTTGAACACATTCAACACACAATAGGGCACAATCATAATACACCACTACAGTAATGTGGATAAAATTGTGTATTTACAGTCCTCACACCATGTAAAATCACACAACACAAGTCACTTGGCCTTTTTGGGACGAGAGCAGTCCGGTTCAGGACACGTGATCGAAGCTGACAGAGTGGATGAACACAACGGAGCAATCTCCTGAAACAGGTACCACTGGCGAGCGGGCTCCAGTCCAGTGGGGACAAGTTCATGAGGATCCAGATCTAGAGGCACTCTCCTTCCTCGTCCTTTCAGAATCTTGACACTTGTGCTCTCCTGGTCAGCGAAGGTTCGCAGCTGAACAGTCCCTGGGTTAACGCGAGTGACAGTGAAGTGATGATAGGAAAGGACGTGTGGCACTGGCTTCAAAAAGTCGGAGAGAAAGCTGCTGAAATCATACCACTGAACATTCCGCTGCCCACTGGCGTAGTCATAGGTGACAACTGCGCTGTTCAGTCCAGCTGGTGAGGACTTGCCGACGACATTCACTATATCGTCCAGGGTATCGACCACTGTCCTCCCGTACAGGCGCTTGATCAAGCCGAAGCTTCGATCTGGGGCAAACTTTGTATGGCCCGTCAGCAGGAAGTTGAGTTCAATGCTGTCATTCAAACCCGCCAACACTCTCCAGCAGCAATACTGCACCACACAGTTGTTCTTGTTTTGGCCACAACAGTTGTCACAGTGAAGCGAGATGTTCCGGGCTTGGTGAGTGTTGGTGGCAAGGTAGTGATGAAGCATGCTGACCACAGTATTGGCTCCTTTGCCAACATTCTCACACTCGTCCACCAAGTAGTTTACCTGGTGGCCTGTTCCCTCGCAGTGTACTCCAAAGATCCCGCACTTGCGCATGGACTTGAAATAGGCTGGGCCCAACTGCTGTGGCGAGTAGGGATACTGCACGTTCTGGGCGTAGTCAAAGGAGTAGTGCATCAGATCTGGAGGCACGTTTGCGGCTTGCGAGCGCTGGAACTCCTGCTTGCTCTCATCACACTGCTGCTGGTAGTGGGAGCGCTGAGTAGCTGCCTGACGTAGGTGTTCCTGGGCGATACGCAGCTTCTCATTCTGAAGACCTTCAGGCATAGCTCTGAATGAAATGACAATATGGATAACATTTTGAATAAATGGGGAGAAATGTTTGATTATAAGGTACTGGTTCATGAAGATTACATTGTGTTATCAATGATACTGGCTGACAATGAATTTTATACTAAGTACTTACTTCGCACGCAACACAGCAGTGTTGTTGTCATGGCAAGTGGGGCACAGGTCACTGGATGGCTTCATGGCTGCTATGAAGGGTACATGCTGGTCCCAAATGGCGAAGAAAGCAGTCCTTCCGACTGGCAGCTTGTCCGCCTCCTGACATCTGGTGCTGTACAATGTGTACACAGAAGCTTTGGTCATGTCTGAGGGGAGCTTCATCACCCGGAAATCCCTGTGCTGCGGAAGGCGGCCTGGTAACGGGATGGCGACTGTCTCAGCCAACTTTGTCAAAAAGTTGACAATATCGACGGTTTCCGCACTGGAAATGACACGACCAGCATTCTTCTTGCCAGTGTTGCCATGTGTGCGAGGAACAAGGCCATGCTCCTCGTGGTGCTTCCTCAGAGCATCCAATCTGTCCTCGCCAACTGTGTGCAGGAAGGCAAACGTCTTCTTGCAGAGCTGAAATAAGTATTGGTTTTGATATCACTTGTCTAGTTATCTAGCACAAGATCTTCAATAATAACACTGATTATATATATATATCTCACATACTGCTGACTGAATGATGTTGTGTACTCAGCAGAAAACAACATAGCGCGCTTCAAAGAAAATGAAAATCTAAATTTTTTTACCTTAGTAAGTTACTGTTTACACAGTATATATATGGTACAAAAAATTTGTAAATATTTATGCATGTGGATATTTATACTCGAAATCATTTCTTTCTCAGTGCATCTAATTTCCATTTTACCAGCCAAACAATTACTATAGTAGACAAATAACTAATTTGTTACCTGAAGATCAGCGAAGAAGAACTTGGTACATGGACGGAATTGGTAAACAGATGATTTGCTGTGCTTCCCCCTGCCTCGATCTTTGCTGTGGGCCGCGTAACTGTCAACGAACTCGCGCTGTCTGCGATGAGCCTCAAAATTTCCGAGAAGGACCATGTCCAATTCCGCCTTGGAAAGCTCATGGCACCTGCAAATTATATACAGATACGATCAATACAAAACAAGCGTAACAGATCTCCATTCAAATGAATATACAAAAAATTATAGATTGAAAAAAACATTCAATCCGACTCCCCACAATTGTCAATAGCCTACATGCGAATGGTGGTTGCGAACGTTGTAAATAAATATTGTTAGATCTGAAACTGATTATATCCAAATCTAAATAACTCAACAAGAATATAGTTATTTTGAGAATGCTATATTTTTTCTATCTAGGCCTACTTGCCCACATTGTCCACATACAGAATATCTGTTACTAGTAAATGTCCACACATTTATCAGACAAGAAATTGAATGTTCATGGCAAACTTACTGGTTACGCTGCTTCTCCACGAACTGTCTCGAGAACTGTTGACAACAGGGGGAATTTCCCGGTCCCGACGAACAACCACATCCACGCTCCAGGAAAACATCCAAATAACCACGCTCGGTCAAGTCGTGCGGGCCTGGTACAACAGGAACGTTGTGAACCGCAGAGGTCGATGGCAAAGTAGGCACTTGCGCTGGCTGTCCATGCTCAGGAACCACCCCCTCGTTCGGATCCTGGGTGGGGGGTCGATATGGTGTGTTGGCCTGACACGGGTCAACGGGTGCAGCAACAAGGTCGCTCACGTGAGCCACGGAAGAACCTGCTGGCAGTGCGTCGACAGTTTCCTCCACAAAAACATTTTCTGTAGCCCGGGAACTGAATAAAACACTGTCTATGTCATCCTCGCTTTCCAATGAATCGAATTCTAACAATTGGTGAACGATTTTCGTCGATTTTGTACCTGTTTTTCTCACTTTTTTCACCAATTGATCCATGTCACAATCCACAGCACTTGCCGGCACCCGAAAACAAACGACTGCGCATCCTAATTGCGCAGGGAGAGTCTCAAAACCCCGCTAAAACAAAAGGGACTGTCTCAACAGAAACAGAAACCACGTGGAAAATTTCTTGTTCCCGCCATTTTTAAATGCTGACGTTTTTCCGCGTTTTTACGTC
Organism: Terebella lapidaria; assembly: GCA_949152475.1. Classification (NCBI taxonomy): domain Eukaryota; kingdom Metazoa; phylum Annelida; class Polychaeta; order Terebellida; family Terebellidae; genus Terebella; species Terebella lapidaria. Next base: position 21,360,732 of record OX424558.1, on the reverse strand, counting down.
ATTTGAGAAAATGCCGCTCGGCGGGGGGTTTTACGCTGGAGCGTCACAGATGTTTATTTACCAGCACTTACAAGTATAATCAGCATAGCGTTCATCTGTACAGTGATAAAGCAATATTCAATAACACAGTGTGAATTATTATCTACATGTAACTACAAGATTAGTTTGAGGGTAAGGCTGAAAGGGCCTAAATAGCCATATGGCTGTCTTGCTATAGACCCATGTCGAATTAATTAAAAATAATATGACTAAATTTTGGCAACAAGATGAAAAAAAAAACACAAAAAAAAACCACAGGGAACAAAAAAGAAACATACGAAACATGGAAAAGTACTAACGCTGTCTCGGGCCACACAGACACACACTCGCACGGTTTGGCACACCGGGAAGGAAGAACCAGATTTATAACAAATACATGACCAAGTTCAGGACTACAAGTACTCTTATCGAATAAAATGAAATTCCAGAACACTATAATTTGGAAGATACTGTACCGGAGAAATTGTGGTTGATACAATGTACATGTAACATGGCATGGTATATATTTATACTCCGGCATTACAATCTATGCAATGTTTATTATCACATGTGACATTTTCCAAATATGAAGATAATATTTCGTTTTTGGAGATATGTTTCAATTGAGATTTCGATGTACGTTCAATGTCCGGCGTCGCCCATTTATTGCAAATGGATGGGTAGGCATGGAGTGGCAGTCTCTCAGCAAATGCAGATTCACATCTCTGGATATAAAGATTATTTGATTGTCTCGTCAGACGTTCACTCTGTATTTCCCATTGGTATTTAAAAACTTCATTGAAGGAGACGGGAAGATTATTATTAATGAACATATGCATAAATATTCTTACCTCATGTATATATTGATCCTGAAGTTTTAGAACACTAGACTTCTTAAATAACGGATCAGTATGACTATTATAGGAGGCCTTATGTACTGTCCTAATAGCTCGTTTTTGCAGAGTTGTTAATTGTTTAAGAAATAATTGTTTTGTATTTCCCCACGCCAGTATACCATAAATCAAATATGGGTGTATCATGCTATAATACAATGTTTTTAGGCTGGATATGTGTAGGAAATGTTTAGCTTGTTTTATTTGATATAGAGCTCTAGCTATTTTGTTATTTATGAAATTAATATGATATTTCCAGGTCAAGAATTCATCAATATATAATCCCAAGAACTTTGTGCTTTGTTCATTCTGACCAGAACCTATTCTTTCTAGTGGTACATTGTTTATTTCCAATTTGAAATCATCTAAATCACAATTTAACGTGGGTGATCGGATAACAATATATTTGGTTTTCTTAGCATTGAGAGATAATTTATTTGCACAAAACCAGGTATATAGATTATGGATTTCTTGAGAAGCTTTTGTATATAGATCATCAATATTGGGTCCAAAGACAAGTAATGATGTATCATCAGCGAAAGATAAAATGTTTGCATCTGTACATTTGACTATGTCATTTACATATATGAGATATAGTAAAGGCCCTAATATGGAGGAATATGCAGTTTTCAAAATATACATATTGTTTACGATTTGTTAGGTAATCAGAGAGCCATTTTAAGGCAGTTCCCCTTATCCCATAATAATGAAGCTTGGTTAATAAGATTTGATGATCTATGACATCAAAGGCTTTAGATAGATCGCAAAAAATAGACAAATTAAAATTTTTGCTTGGGTTTTCAGAACATTTGCTTAACAACTGTATAATAGGATGTATAGTTGAATGTTTCGGACGAAAACCATATTGATGTCTATAAAAAAGGTCCTTACTATTGAAAAAAGAAAATATTTTATTAAACATGACCTTTTCAAAGACTTTAGAGAAACAGGGGAGAAGACTGACTGGGCGGTAATTGTTTAATTTATTTGCCTCTGCACTTTTGTATATTGGGATCACTTTAGCTAATTTTAGTTTTTCTGGAACAGTTCCAGTTGTAAGGGAAGAATTAACGATATAAGTTAGTGGTTCAACTATGTGAGTTATCGTTTCTTTCAATATCTTAGCTGATACTTCATCGTGTCCTGAACTAGTTTGGGCTTAAGTTTTCCTACTATATCAAGAATATGAGATTGATCAACTGGTTCGATAAAAATACTATTGGCTGTGGCGCTGGTTGGAAAGGATGAGAAATGACACTCTGTATTCGGAACAGCTTCACTTGTTTTCTTACCGATTGTAGAGAAAAATAAATTGAACTCATCTGCAATTTCTGATTTATTTGATATTTCTTTATTGTTTATAAGAAATGAGTTTGGAAATTGAGTTTTGTTGTTCTTTTTGCCCATTACAGATTGTAATATTTTCCAAGTTTGTTTGATATTGTTTTTATTCAGTTCTAGCATTTCATCATAGTAGTTCTTTTTCATTTGTCTTTTCAATCTGTTATATAAATTCACATAATTTTTGTAAGCACATATATTTGCTTCAGATGGTGTTTTAAATTTTTTAGCGAATAATTTATTTTTTATTTTTCTTGATACAAGAAGGCCATTGGAATACCATGGGTCAATTTTTATATATTTTTTATTTTGTTTTTTTTCCACTAGTGGGAATGCTTTTTTATAAGATTCTTGGTAAAGTTCTGAAAATTTATTGTAAGCTGTGTTTGTACAAATATAGACATAGAATACAACGGATCTGATAATGCTTCTGAAAGTTATGTTTCAAGCTTGGACTGAAAATTATGTTTCGCGAGCCAACATGCCTTGAGGTACGTCATTCTCATCAACACCAGTAATCTCCAACTTATCCAAAATCAAGCGGCCCATGGTCTGTTCGAAACAGGGGCACTGTAATCCACGTAATCCTCCTGCAGCTGAGCTTGGCTGCCTGTACGTAAACGAATTACGTTCGAGTTATGCGGTCTCGTTTTCAAATGCTTTCATGGACAAGCCCCGCAATATATCTGCGATCAAATCCAGCTGCAATTCAGGCCTTCGCGCCTGAGGTAGCCAACCCACAGAGCTCTGTGCATCCCACGTACGCCACGGAAGATCGGTGCCGCAGCATATGCAGTCGCGCAACCCACTTTGTGGAACAGCCCCCTCCCACTCTATGGGAAACCAATGAACTCATGAGATGACATTCCGTAGAATCTTAAAAATGTGTCTGCGGCATTTATAATTACAGTGCCATCCAATAATTTTGAGCCACTTAGAAGCAGTGACACATCTCAAACTGTTATACAGCCAATGGGATATTGATGTATGGTATATTTGCTTCTTATTTTTTTTCAAATACTGAGATTCTGGACTACCAATTAATTACATGATATAGATTCTGTAGTGCATATGACCGTACAGGTGATCCGGATTTACACGTCTGGATCTAGGACTTTTCTTCCCGATCTGTGGGCGAGCACGGACCTCAAATTTTTTTCATTAATTCAATATTATTGTTTATTCAATATTATTATATCCACCTTGAAAGATTCTGAGCAAAGTTTTTAGAATGAATATATATCCTAGGAAAGGGTTTCAACGAACGTATTTTCCCTCAAGATAATGTGATATATGATCCAGAACAAGTGAAAGATCCAGTCAAATCGTTATGGCTATCACTCTTCTTGTAACCTCAATGTAGACGCTAGTTTTTGTCACGAGGTTCATTGAAAATATACACTCATAATCATGTGACTGAAATACCAAATTGTGGGAATGGAGACCTCACTAAAGTGACTCCAAATTAATGGATGGCACTGTACACCAACTGTTTTTTCATGTTTTTAACAGTGTTAACTTATTTTTATATCATCCCGTAAAGAATATTATTTTTAATATTAAACATTGTAATCCCTTATCGGCAACAGAGTTTGATACAATTATAGAGTTACCTCTCGAAGGAAGGCATTGAATATGGAATGTTCTGCATTTAGCATTTGGTAATTCAAAAGAAATTGACCAACATAATATCTAATAAAAACATGCAATATTAGTGCTCGTGTTAATATGGTGACAACGCTCCGAATAAAAATAGTGCCAATACTGCTGCCTGTATTGTGATTATCATTATCTTTTTCGAAAAAACAAAGATGCTTCAGTGAGAGCAAGCCTATACAAATTAAAAGAACAATACTAACAATAACACATTGTTCATTCACGAAAGGTGTCTTATAGCAGCTAATTGATCAACATCATGTCTTGATAATTGGTGTTGGGGTAAGACGCCTTATCTCCCTCGTGACAGGCATCTGTTTAATAGATTGTCCCTCAAGGGCTCCACTCGCCCATTGCGAGGGTGTTGAAATGGCGCCATTCTTCATAAATTCTAAATTAATGTGTTCATTACAATGCTGCTATTGTAGCCAGAGTAATGGCCAGAGGTGCACGGTGCTGTCACATGTCATATTTTACGTTGGTCGTTAGGCTTTAACTGGATGATTAAAATAACATTATTTCGCAGTTTATTTGTTACTAACTTCACGTATGTCAAACTGTAATGGTTCACAATGTCTCTTAGAATACATACTGTGTCTCTGACACGTTCATCATCATGACTACCACGATAATTTTCCGGATTGGTCGCATCTGAAGGAGTTTGATGAAATTAGGCTATAATCATTTTTTATTAAAAAAAATATTCATTAAACATAAATCGCATTTTCGGTTTTGCAGCTTTCCGTTTTGGAAATTTTATGATGATACTGTAGGTTGACAGGAGAACGTTTTTTTTTTATAGCCCAACGAAACCAGGACTTCTGTCCCTAGAAACCACATCACAATATCATGCACACTAGTCAATTTTCATCCGCTATTAGGAATAAGTGTATCCACAATATAAACAACAAACGTTAATTAGTACTATTAGTAGCACAACGTCTGTATATTTTGTTGGAGGTTGGCATAAATATTTATTTCCTATGTGATCTATTATGTTGTCAATTAAGGTTGTTCGAAACACCCGGAAAGGTGTTTTTATTGAGTAAAAAGTTATATTTCTTGATAGCTAGATATGTGATGGTTACAAAAAGCAGAAAAAAATAGTAGGTCACCGTATGATATTTTTGCTATGATGCATTTTGTTGACCTCCTATCAGTCTTGAAAGTACCTCAGCAATAGCCACAATCCATTACATCATGACATGCAATCTAACTGCATATTTTTGCCTAAAACTATATATTTATAGGATTTTTCAGTACAGAACTGTTGTATATGCAACGGTTCATTAAACTGATGAAACAAAATTCGCTAGCACTGAGTTTGATATGTTTCGTGGCAAGAGTAAGAACATGTGTATATATTTCAGCACTGAAATTTTACAGAAAAAGAGTAACTTCTGATAATCCATACAACGTTGAGTATCACTGCTCGGTCAGTAATATAGTATTTTTTTCTAAATTTTTTACACATATTTCTTCAATGATATTTTGGGTTTGTAAAAATAATGTAAAAAATATACCTATCCAGGTTACTTTTCGCAATATAAGCGTTAAAACATGAAAAGTGTCATTTTATGGAAACAAAAAATCAATAATTTCATGAATTTGGAGTGCATACTATGTCAAATTATTCAAGTTTTTGTGAGTATGAATTGAAAAAAAAATCATATATTTCATATATTGTATGTTCTGACTTGACTCAGAAATGTATAAAAGGCTGGCATGGTAGATGTGATCATTAGCATGAACGGTATGGCTGCTAGAATGAACCACTAGATGTTGACTGGTCAATTGGCTCAGATGAGATTCTCTCCAATCACCAACTCAGTAGGCCTAATAGTTGAAATATCCCCATCAAATTTGGCAAGTCAGTAGAACTTTAGGAATAAATTTCACCCAATTAGCTTGAGCAAGATGACCGCCACATTTGGCACAGGATTTTGCGATAACTTGTAGGCCTATACATACGGACAACGTGAGGATATAGCTTATTATATATAAATGGCTGATAACGGATTTGACTGAGAGGGTAGCGCTGATCTGTGCACGGTGAATTTTGGAGATTATTTCGTCTATAGGTCTATTTCATGCATCTCGATGAATTTTGGCAGAAAATCGCCTAACATAGTGTAAATTTCTGTGCAGATAAGCTGCGGAAACAAAAAAGTTAGCCCCATTCGGCTTACATAGCGGAACGGGTATGGTAGACGAAACGTGTCAAAAATGACAACTGTAACGAAAACGGAGCCCCGCGAAATCGAGCCTGGTGGGCTGTAAATGTTGCGGCCCAATGAAGCTGAGCTCTTCTTATGATGTATTCCTCTTAAAGAGTGAACATTTGGTATATTCAGGCTATATAATGGACAGGCTATAGAGGAATTGATGTATGTCAATGGAATGTTGCTTAGTGGAACTGGAAATGCATATGCGTGTTTGGACAAACTTAGGGGCGCATAGGACAAACTATTATAAAAGAGTGTGTGACGACCTCTGGATATTTTGTGGTGAACTTTGAAGTTCTAAGAGATTGGAATTGTGAAGAAAACACTCCACAGGGGCACAAAATGCAGGATTCGGCGGATGGGAGGATGTGGTAAGAAACGGAAGAAACCCTCACACTTGTTTTATTGGTCTTACACAGATATCATATACAAAGTAATGAGCGCCACTTGCGCCAGCAACTCCCCCCCCCCCTCAAATTTGCTCTTGCATTCGTTGTATCTTTTGTCCTTGGTCCACTCAAGTCAAGTAGCAACAAATTCCATGTGTTATGCCATACTAGTACATTCATGCTTATTAGCCCTACGAGATCTGCAATACCATGAATAGTCTTTCAAAATATTATTATCGCTAAGCTTGAGTTGTATTGAAAATTATGCCATGATCCACAGAAGTGTTGTCAATTTATTTAACAGTGTTTTGAATAGTTTTACGATCTGTTTGATTATGTTAATCAGAAGATTTGGAAATTGTTAGGTGTACTAGTTTTGTTGTGCAAACGTTTACTCATAGACATATTAAAACTATGTAACGAATGGATGTTCTAGTCGTATTATCTTCTTAACCGAGGCTGCCCCACTAAAAGATACTAGACATATGCTGTGATGCTTCCAGTACTTTGTGTGTTCAAGTCGAGACTCCGCCGTACTGATTACAGACCGCCGGATTTTCCAGTACTCCCATTGCACGGCAACATTCATACCCCGCCGATCCCTATTTCACCCCGCCGTTACATTCGCTGTTTATGACACGTTTGGTCAACCATAGACGGGCCACATTGATGACGCGTTCGGTGTATCGAACAACCTTAAGCTGATATCGCATTGACCTTGTTTTCATTTGTGATGACCACTTAGGCCATGTTGGTTTTGTTTCCTGTTAACTTTTTGTCGCAAAGTACCAGCCAGCAAGGTAAAAAAAACACAGACGTTTATTACCACAACAACATTTCTATTCACAAAGTAATTCATACCAGAAATGTAGAAAAAAACGTATTGTATCATTTGCTAAGATAGCTACTTCACTGATACATAACTGATGGGAAAACAGCAAAACAGAAACCATTCACGATCGTTATCGATGTTCAGTGTTTTGGAGGATAAAAAACACTGTTTTTTTGTGGGAGAAAGGACCATAAATTTCGTGCTGTTCTTTCAAAATATTTGCTATTTTCACTCGTCCGCTGACAGGAAATGAAGAAAACACAACAACACGGCCTCACTAGATGTCATGAATACCACTATGAGATATGATGTCATTGTGTTTTGGACCAGTGATGACTCATTCTGAGCTTTATCTGTTAGTATAATTTTAGCCCCATGGTGCCAACAAGGAGGAGTTTGGCCATTCGTGGACTGATTGTCACCTAGTTAAGCCGGCGATGACATTATCCATTATGTCACAAACTCACATTACAACACAACTAAGTAGCAAATATTGAGCAAGGAAAATATGCACTACGATCATTTGGCTGAAAGTACACCTAAAACACATTTTGCTAAGAATAATGGGCAATTCCACAAAAATTGCAGATTAAATCAGTATACGCATGGGCAAGCTCCACCCCAGTAATGGTGATACTATGGTGGTGAGAAAAATTCAGGAGAATTGATCTATAAAAGAGGGAATTCTGCATCTAGAGTGCATGGTTGCGAGCGAGTTGTTACAATACGGGTTCACTGATTTGGTTTTATATTATTAGCAAACGGATAAATTGGCCCAATTAGCAGTGTTTCACTTTAGGTGCGGATATGAAATGCGCACCTTATGCACCCGCGCATATAGCCGAAGTAGGTATGTGGATCGAATAAAAAACGTGGATTGTATTAAAAGTGGAAAACTTGATTTTTTTCTGTTTGAATTATGTAAAAAAAGAATAGACACACATAAAACATGTTTTGTATATTTCTATTTCAATGAATGTGAATTGCTATTGACTTGTACACATGTTCACTCAATACTCATGGTAAATGGATGGGTGTTCTTCAATTGGAGACGCTGTGATCTTTGCGCCACGAAACGGTGTAGGGCTATGGTGACGATTAGCATAGCCAAGATCAGCTAGCAAAACAGCAGTTTTGGGAAAGTACAAAACCTTATTATATCTAGTATATGGTATTAAACTGTAGCATGGCTAGTCACTATAGTGCCCAGGATAGACAGCGTCAACATCAGCTTTTGGTCAGCTCTGAATAATAACTACAGTGTGAAAGCATTGCGTGTGTGTATGACCTGAATAAAACTTCATTTGATCAGCCATTGGTCTAACGATTCTGTATGTGCGACGTCCCGTCTATCGCACCAAGCAAGTTGGGTATATCCGACCATCGTCATCTCAATGCATTCCCCTGGTCATCAGAAGGCCACTAGATAGCTAATGGGATAGTATTTATTTTTATGATCCTTCAACCACCCAACGGTTTTGTGTTCACAGTTCCTTAAATGTTTTCGTGTTTACTCAGCCTCAAGTATTGGTTCAAATCTCATTGTCCCCGTGGCTGCTCACGTAAACTTAAATTGCTTATTTTACTACATGTATTTCCAATTCACACTGCATATAAATCACTGAAATCTAAATAATCCTGTCGAGTTTGTGCGACGGTTGCATTTGGGGCAATATTGCTTCGATTTCTGACTGCGCAAATCATCTGTGATCCATTTTAGACGATCGGTGCGCCAATAACCCTATCAACGTCGTTGAAAGTATCGTGTTGTCGTGTCACATTGTCATGAATAATACATTCAACGGGACTTGTTATTTCCTTGCAACATGTCAAAGGACACGATCCATCATCAGACTATTTCCGTGATTGGGAATTTTCGTCGAAGAGTTCACTGTACTAGTCTTAAATCACAATCAACAGTGATTTGAATTTCCTGGTAGGTATATGCATGGAAGGTGTAGGGTGCCCATATAAATATGTGTAAAATAGCACTCAGTCTGGTATCGTTTCAATCCCAACAACCCTGAGATGAACGTATAACCAGTAGTATTTTATTGATATACAAATATTGTGCTGAATGTGTTATAGGGGAAGTAAGTCTGAGGTTCTGGCTATGAAAAAGCAATCTAACTAAGATGAAAATATTGAACTATGCTGCAAATGGATGTGACTGTGTCAACAATCTGATTGTATTTTGGTATACATTGAGGGGGCAGGATTGGCTTCTCGTATAATTTGAGGGTGAGGAGTGGGCTTCGGAATCGTTGCACATACTTTCTGGCCTGTAATAAGTTCATATACTCATGTTATGTATACCCTGCCATAGTAGGCTGGGGATAAATGAACACAGCGTTAAATGATACTCGAATAATACAATCATCTCAAATCGAAGTCAAAAAGTATCATATCATCAGTAAGTGTAAAGTAGAATTGCAAAGGTCGGAATGTCCATCTGAAAATACAACACTTCAACATACAAGTAGGCGTCAGGAAATGTAGTAAGAGACATGTATCGCCTCTTAGTGCATAGCTCGATTCCAATGTGGGGAATGGGAAGTTTATATGAGTTTGAATTCCTGTAATTATGACGTACCGCAAATATAGTCACAAAATTTTCACTATTCTGTGAATAACAAGATCAGACTCAAAATGGAACAATTTCCAGATCTTTTTCAGACCCATATCAATTCGAAACCCCCTATGCACGATACCTCGGTAATATAAATTCAACATGCTACATAAACTTAACTTGTACACCTAGGCTCCATTTTTCACATCTATACATATAGTATTCGACTTGTAAAACAACATTATTTGGGTGAAATATTTCGTCAAACTGCATCAAACGGGAAAAATCGCTATAAAACATATTTCCGCAAAGGATTGTGTACCCTGTCACCAGTACCGAGTAGAAAATCGATAAAGAGACAGCGGTGTTTTGACCACCCTTCCCCTGTAGCCTGTTTTTAACTGACTGTCATACCTATATAATTACATAAAGATTGTGTAGATTTGAAGAGATTCATATAACTACAAATGCCTCATATTCTTAAGTTTTCGTTAGATTGCTGCAAAATAAATGCCCATTCAATCATGTTCTAAACTGCATGACCTCAAGTATAATGGGTACATCGGTTGATAAGAAGGGATCCGGTACGTGCACGAATATTTTTGGACAAACTTTTCCCCTCGACCATTATCACACTTTGAATGGTCGGCATTACGTTCTCATTCAAGAATGACATCTTTCGGAACAGTGCTCAAGCCATGATGATATCAATATAAGCCATCTCCACGGAGTCGGGGATTTCCAGGGAAGCCGATGTCTGGTCGATCAAATTTGTCGAAGTACTCGCAATATTTTGCGGTTGTCAGGCATGAAGAAAATTTGAGAACGTTTCACAATCTAACTAGAATTTTTTTAGTGATTGTCTCCACCTGCTTGTTGACACTAAAATTTCCAAAATAAATGGTGCGGTAATATTGCAGGGCCGGACCAACGCATCCACCCATGGGCTGTTTTAATCGTATTTGATGGAGGCGACAATGAGCTAAAAATTATTTAGGCATTCAACATATATTACCTGATTTCCTTTTCAAACATCTCATCACCGACAAAGTATATTTGGACAATAATTTGTGAAAATATTGACAGTCCAATTGAAGCATAAAATTGGACAGGTTCAGCCGAATTTTTGCAGTTGTTCGCAATTGATAGTACATTTAGCTTATACGGTTGAAAATTATACGTGTTACATCGTGAGCACACTTTGTGAAGATGTCTATCCAAAACTAATCCAATCATGAAGCTTTAGAAGACCCCAATTCAGTAGAGTGGCCGGGCGTTGAACTGCACCCTTTGATCTTCCTCTCACTGACTCTGCCATAAACCACAAACTCCTCTGTCAGCCCACCTGTATTTGACAGTCTTCCTGGCACGACGTCAAGTTGGGAAATGATGTAACATGCCACTTTTGTGCTGATCGACTTTCCTCGACACTTGTTTGGGTGTCACAGACAGTACTGTAATCCATATATCATGGAGGAATATATGAATACAAGTATATGATCATACTATATACTGTACATATCCACGTGTCATAATAATGCCAGTGTAAACACACGTGACACACACTTTTGTAAACCATTTACTGATGGATGATACGTAGCCTATAGCTAATCGTCCAATGAGACATAAACCACACTTTCTTCCAAAACGATCGTAGATTCGTTAGTAGCATTTAAAAAATGACTCGAGAGGGAACATTACTGAAAATGTAAAACCTGATATATCAATGCCGGATTTCACATTCAGAAATGTCAAAATTCCATCAGGAAATTTCATGCAGACAGGGAAAAATAGTCGATAACCTTGTCTGAACGATAGTCATCTATTTCGCTGGGATATCAGAGGTGGCGTTTCTAAATTACCCAACCGTGTCTCCTCCATCATGTCAAGTACCAATTCTATCCATGGATCTGTTTGTGTACCTGTTTGATTTGCGTATCACTTGGATGATTACATTGTTAATGTACATATATACAATATGTTGGCTGTGATAGTGTGAATATCTCTGAACCACTCAGCATAGTAAACCACTAAAATTCATACTCCTTTGACAAATTTCTTCAGCGTTACCATAGATATATACCTTATTTTCTACCAATTAATAAAATTCACATAGGTTATTATATTGAAATCCGAATAGCATTAGAAAACATTTATTCTTCATTTACTCTTCTTAATGTAATTTTCAATGGGTTTTCCAGACAGCTGCCATATACCATAAACTGAGAACAACGTCATCCAATAAGTGCCCTTGATTAAGGCCTGCAGTTTAGCGTGGTTATTGAATGCTTATATCTCGTATTATTTATGAAGTTGCCAATTCTGTGAGTGTCTGCACGTAGATTCCTTCACTGGTATGTGTGATCCATGATGAAGAATTGACGGCTGCACTTTCCATGAGAAAAGCGAGAAAAAAACATTTTGTTGGCTTTGGAACACTACACGAATAAGGCTGCGAATTCAGTGTACTGGCCATACATACATTCTTTCAGACGCGACAAAAATATAGTGATGGATTAACGTTACACATTTCACAGTTTGATGTGACCATTTAAATACGCCAAACCCCAAAAATGACCATTTCTGACATCCATCATCCCTAAGTAACCATTTCGTTTGACAGTTGACTCTCCACCAATAGGCATATGGTTTGTTTTTGGGGACTACAAGGGTATAGATGTAATCGTACGGTATTGTAGGAAACCCATTCATCTGAAGCAACCTGATCTCACATTGAGAATGTGTGACATTTACGTTTCATATTTATTTTCAGCTACGATCCGCACATGAGGTAGGATCCGCACGAATTCCATAATATGAAAAATGTTGAAAATCCTTGCATCCACTCGATATATTTAAGAGATATTCGCGTTTCAATTGATGTTTATAACATTGAGTCATATATTTCAGTGAGACATATATTTAAGAAAAGCAGTTGCAAGATTCCAATTTCGTTCCTTGTTTCGTTTGAAGAAAATATATCTCTTATCCAGTATCATTGTTCTCCCACAAAATAACCCATGTGCCTTTTCTTCTGGAATATTATATGATGCTTCAGCATTGAACATTGAATTTTTAAATGCGGATTGGATATCACTATCGATGTACCTCCATTATATATATGTATGCTTATAATATAGAACTGCGGACATTAGTAAGGTATATGTGATTTATTATTTCCAAGTTGATTTCGCATTGACCGGGGAACGAAATCCATCCATCACTGCATGAAACGTGCAGTCCGCTAGAGATTTATTGAGTATGGTTGTGATGATGGGAAGCAGCTGATCTATGTAGTCCTTGCTGGACACATGACAATAAATGTGAGTGGTAATATTATATTGTTTGGTGTCCAGGAGCCAGGCTTGCTTGTCAATACGCAGTTTTAGAAAAAAGAAGCAGATATCCAGTTGATAATTATAGTACACTAATCGACGCTACTACTGATAACGTTAGCAGTACAGTAACTGAATCCTACAGTAATTATGTCCTGATAGTCAAAAACAAGGCCTTACATCCCTTATGACAGGAACATGTCTAATATATTGTCCCCAGAGGGTGCTACACATAGGGTCCATAAATGGCGCTGTTATTCCAACTCCATAAATCCACTGAACGTATTCGTTCCAAATGAGGCTATTGTAGCAAAAATTATGGCCAGAGGTGCATGGTGCTGTCACGGGTCATATTTTACGAGAGTCCTAGTAAAGTTTTCGCTGGAGGTGAAAATATTGTTCAAAACCTGTGCTTTGGCAATTTGACTGTTCAGATTGTTCAGGTGTACCTACGATTACACCGAAATCTGCTTGAGTTCAATAGAATGAAGCTGGTATTTATTCAATAATTAACACATTTCAGAAATGTTGATATGATAATGTATGATATTTTTGAAAAATTTGAAAATTCTTTATTCATTAAAGGCCTCTGGCCCACATGCATCTACAAAAGTTCATACGTATGAGCAAAACACAGTGCTGCAACATTTACAGTGCGCGGTTCTCATTCTGCATAGTAAAAGCGTGATACAAAAATTTACATAGATTGGTGATACATTCCTTATCCTTAGATTTCATTATTTTAACGAAGATGTCTTCTAAATTTCGTTCTTTCCTTATGTACAGACTAAGATATTTGTTTCGAAGCGTGACGTATTGAGGACATACTAGCAAAAAATGTATTTTGTCTTCGATATAATTCACATTATAATTAGTTTGACAAAAATTACAGAAACGCTCACTCCTATCAACAGATACATATCTTTGTTTCACAATAGCTAGGTGATGATTTAAACAGCGGAAACGGGTCAAAGCAATACGATATTTAGGATATAACTTTTCAGATAAATATAATTCAAAATCCAAGCTTGACTTGAAAATACGATACATGTACAATTTTGAACTATTTGATATCTCGGTATGCCAATCCTGCAAACACGTGTCTAATAATCTCTGTCTGAATATACATAAGAACGTATCAATATCGCCGACACTTTGATTCACCCAGACGTCACCAAACCCATATGAATATAGCATAAACCTAATATCTGATGCCCAGTTGTTACCTCCTAATTCATCATAAAGCTTTAGCTTTTTATACAACGAGTTTCGCAAAATATTTCTGTTATCATGTACAATATGAAGCCAATATTTTACACACTTCAATTTATACAAAACAGACAATGGATAACGACCCAATTCACCCAATACAACGACGTTACATGTACTATACGACACTGAAAGTAAATATTTACAATACTTTCTTTGAACAACTTCAATTGATGTACGAGTTTCAGTTCCCCAAATTTCTGCCCCATATAGTAATATCGGAACTACCATTTTGTCAAAAAGGTCCAAAGACAATTTAATTGAAATATAGCCATATGCTTTGACAAAGCGTTTGAGTAAAAATACAGCTTTTTCTGCCTGTGACGCCAGAGTGTTTACTGCCGTTGACCAGACCAGTCTGGACGAAAATACAATTCCTAAATATTTATAATAATTCACAGTTTCAACTCGCTGCCCGTCAAAAAAGAAACATTCATTCCTTCGTAAATATCCCCCATTTCTAAAGACTACAACCTTTGTTTTGGACAAATTGACCTTTAACCCATACTCATTACAAAAATCTCGTAATACATTCAGTTGTGTTTGTAATCTCCCAACTGTATCATTTACCATACATATATCGTCAGCATATAATAACATGTGCAATTCTCGAAAATCCTCATCAATTTGTACACTTGGGCATTGTAAATTTTTAAACTTCGTTACCAACTCATTTATGTAAAGAGCAAACAATAGGGGACTCACCATACACCCCTGTCGTGTGCCTACCGAACATGAGAAACATTCGGTTATCCCATCAAAAGTTTTCACACAAGATCTCATTTGTTGATACAAAGATCGCAGAACAGTTATAATTTTACCATGAATACCACGTCTGATTAATGTATACCATAATATAGAGTGTGGCACCGAATCAAAAGCTCGTGAAAAATCAACAAATGCTACGTAAAAACGACCTTTTCTTTTCCGTAAATATTTATGTATTATAGCATAAAGCGAAAATATGTGGTCAACAGTGGATCTTCCTTTCCGATATGCACCCTGCGTGTCATCTAATTTATCGTTATGTTCACACCATAATACCAATCTGTTATTCAAAACTTTTGTGAAAATTTTCCCAACACAACATAGAAGAGATATACCCCGATAATTCTTGACATCATTTTTGGGACCTTTTTTGTGCAAAGGACTTATTATTGCATCTGCCCATTGAACGGGAAAAATTCCAGAAGTTAGTATAATATTGAATAATATACACAAGTCAGCAATAATGATATCGTTTGCATGTGTAAAAAACTCGTAAGAAATACCATCCACCCCAGGCTTTTTGCCTTTTAGCAAACATTTCATAACATCGACAATCTCGGGAATTTCAATTGGCACATTCAATATATCAGGTTCATCGTTCGTACATTTCTCACAATAACCATCATGATCAGACATATATTCATTGACAACCTGAGAAAAATTGTTTTCAATTATAGGCTCATCGTTCAGTAAAGCCTGAAAATATGACGTCCACGAAGATTGTGATATTGATCTTTCAATACATGCGTTTTTACAAGTAATTTTCTTCATATAGGACCACACATCTTTATTACACTGTATAGTATCACGTAAGTGTCCATATATTTTTCCATCATATTGATATTTTTTCTTACGACATAAAGCTTTGAAATATTTTTTTGATGACAGATACAATGTAAGGGTAGATTCTGATCTGTTTTGTCTATACATTTTCAACAAAATTTGCTTTTTAAATTTTGCATTAGCACATTCATTATCCCACCAATCTGAATGTTTACGTTTTTTATTACTAGCCCTATTAAATGTGGTCATTGACCTACGTTTCATTGACCCTGCCGCGCGCTGAACCATGCCCACCAAACATGAAAGTGCGGCATTTACATCACACTCATGAATACATGAGTTAAAAGTGTCCCGATAAGTACTGCTCACTTGGTCATTTAACAGGCGGCGGTACTCATCGCGCTTGGCTGGGTCCCAGACAAACTGGACCGGCAGAGGCCGACCTTGACCTTCGACAATACTAGGCGTAGGAGGACATGGTTCAGTGCGTACACAAGTAAATAAACAAGTTACTGGGAAGTGATCTGATTCATCACGGTTAGAGACTGTGAAGTCAATAACATTATCAAAAATATTTGTAGAAACAAGTACATAGTCAACAACACTTTGTCCCGATGAAGAACAAAATGTAAATTCACCATACTGATCGCTTGCCGACCTTCCATTCAACATATGAATATTATATTGTATACACAAATCTATCAAACTGTACCCAAAATTGTTAACTTCTTTATCTCGTGACTTTCTAGGAACAGAAAAAATATCTGAGTTCCACCAGCTTGGATATGATAAATATTTGGTGTTATCATCAATAAAGTCAGGAATATCTGCTGTGCGAGCATTGAGATCACCCAACAATATAATTTCGCTGTCATTTGTTATATCTAACAATTCATCAGATAACTCTTCTATGCCATTTTTGTTTATACGTTTATCGTAAAATGTTGATTTCTCACAAGGAACATATACACAGCCAATAGTCAGATCCTTTTCAGTGCAAGACAAATGCGGTGCGTTTATTTTCAAATAAATACCATAATCAGTTATTTTGTGAAGTTTTACAATAGCATCTAAAGCACGAACTACAAAAACAGCTATGCCACCAGGGTTTCTACCTCGAAGTGAGCGGCGGCGACTGTGCAAAAAATACGAAACATGAGAATCCTGCAGTACACCTAAAAAGTCTTCATCCTTATCAGCCCATGTTTCTGTTAGACAAACAATATCATATGATTCTAAATACTGTAATGATTCAACAGACCTGATCGATTTTAAACCGTGTATATTCCATGTAACAATTGCAATATCTCTGTCAACACCTAATATACTAAAGGGTAGCTGTTATGTTCATTTCTTACTGTCACGGGTGTCGATGCGGCTGGCTGTCCATTAGGTGTGGTTGGTGGTGCTGACATGTGAGGAAAATCCGGTGGCCTTTGACTCGTGTTGATGAGTGGCGGGGAAGGACCACGAGGCATACTCATTGTCGGCTGTAGAGGAGGATATTCATCCGCCCCCAACAGAGGAGGCATGCCAGGGTTGTTCGTGGCCGGTGTCGACACGCACATCTGTGATAAGTAAGGCGAGGAGGTCGGCAGCTGCTGCTGGAGTAAGGGATGTGGGATTGACGGCGACGTGTGGAGGGAACGGTGGAGTTGGTCGACAGCCGACACTGCAGCGGGGTCTGGTGCTGGGAAGTGTGGGGCATGAGACGGCGAGGCGTTCTGCGGCTGGTACTGTGGTGGTGGTTTGGACATACCAGGACTCACGTGTAAATCCAGGGGGTGATGGTGAGTGTCCATATCAGGTCGACCAGCAGGATACCTCGTGGGGCTTGATCCTTGAGGATCACGGATGTACTCGGGTCTGTGTGATGGACCTGGGTCCGTTCGTATCAGCTTGCCGTGTGCTGCCATCCTGTACTGTTGTTTGAGGTTTGGGATGGATTCAAGTAGCGTCCGGAATATATTGATAGTGGAAAGTGAATACATCGGAATGCTCAACAAAATCAACGGGCAATATAATTTTTCTTAAGGCTGTGTGACATAGCCTTTAAATGCTGCCATACACATACAACAAAAATGTTCCACGTGTAATGGCACGTAAAATTAGTTGTCAGACTACGAGTTGAGGAGTATTAAAAAACAGCAATGTTTATTCTTTATCAAGATGTTCCACAAATCCCAATGATCATTTTGTAGGTATTGTAGAGTTGTAGGGATGACCAGCGTTGCTACAACTGTTAACAGAATCAAATGATTTGCCCATGATGGAAAACCTCCATTATCATTTCACCAATATCATTAGAGCGGCAATGCAAGATTAATGTATTCGAGGGATTTGATGGTCCCAGCTATGTAAACACCACATTGCGATGACCATCCTGATGTCCCATTGTAAGTACCCGGGGTCACTGCATTAACCCTGGTTAAGTTGTCCTCTGCATGGCCTTACATCAACATACTCGCTTTCAACCACCAAGACAACGAGCATTTATATCAGGAAATGTTGTAAATCCAGGAATATAACATCAACGAGAATAGAAATGATATCCATCATACATATCATTACTACATAATGTCACATTTTCTGTACATATGAACACAACGTACATATGAAATATTGCATATAAATACATAATATGCATCACAATACCCACCACTCGGGCAATTTGTATGTTAGCCTATCTGTTCAAACCTGCTTGGTGAATGTTTACACAGTTGATACTTAGCTAGCACAACATTCTGTCGTCCATACTGCATGAGAATGAAATAAAACATTTCATGAAATAGGCTCTGTGAATACTGAGGTGAAATCATCTTCCCACGCAGCTCCCAATATTCCAAGCAGAAAAACAGAGCTTTCACAGTAGATGGTAGGACTCGAGATACCACAAAATTACGTATGGAATGTGAGTGAACTAATCGTTCACGTTTTGCATTATTGCAAACAAAGGCCTGCGTTTAGACTCCGTATTAGTTGGGAACGCGCTTTGAGTTTGATGAGTATATGCTCATCTCCATTGTTGACCAATTTCAACAAAACCCCAAAAAGTTGAAATGTCATTGTGACCGTCTTATGTACGTATTTACAAGAAAAGTTGTATTATTCCTGATCCATTAGTGGATTCTCAGCAAATTCAAGCAAATATCCAATATCCAATAATCCCACGTATGTATCCACAGGTAATAAAACCAAATGTTACATTTATAAGTCAGGATCAATTCTAAAATCAGACAAATTTAGTATTCTTGTTTGTCACGCAAACTTGAAAGTACAACTCGAGATAGTACGGAATATATAGGAAATATGCACAGTTCGACAACAGATCGTGCTGTTGTGCATGAAAACATCGTGGATAGAGAATGATCGGCCTGCCAACACTGCCGGTTGCAACAGTATCTAGACAAATACCAATGATGTTTTGAGATTGTGTGTAGAACTCGCCCGCAAGGCGGGCCGCTTTGAGGAGAAAAATTGATGCGAGATTGACTGGTCAGACTTTAAATCTTGATTTGGCAACTCAATTTAGGCACGTAATACACATTTTTAGACCAAAATTTGTACGGTTTCTCATTCTATAAACAAAACAAAGCTACTGCAGAATAAATGCATTTTGTCAATTCTGAAAGTGATAATAGCTTTAACAAGATGTATATGCCTTACTATAATGTTATTTCAGCGTTCAGCTTCCTGTTTATATAATCATTACTGCGCAGGGGTGCTGGAAGTTATTGAATAATAGGGAGACGAGTATTGTCATTCATGTTCGTCAATTTATTCCCAAAAACAAAACACGCATTCATTGATCCGTATATCAAAAGTGCACACTGGGCACACCCGGTCGATCATCATGGCATAACACATATGATCATACATCACAAGGTTCATAATTTTATGCCTTTGGCTTGTGATTGGATTCTTATGTACTCATCATACATCTATTGCGTGGGTTTCGTTCGGACTTCTAAGTTGTTATAGTAGGTGGTTGGGCAATCCAGCCATATGTCTATCTTGTGTGCACTACAATGACTTATGTTTCACATACTGTCTACCCCTGATGACGCCAGTGTGTCTTTGACTGTGAACATTTGGTCGAGTTTTATTGTTATTCCAAACCTGTTGTATTTAGGTTTGCTATTCACATCTAGGTTGATACTTACCTTCACAGAAATCTGGTTTGACAGATACCAATGAAAATCCTGACCTGTGAATGACAAGGATGCAGTCCAAAATATGTCTATTAGATTTTGTTTCATAACCATAGAACCAGTTAACGTCATATCCACTCTCTTCTGATGATGGATGCATTGTATCTTTCATTGTGGTCGACAAGCCACTAAGGGTACCCAACATTTATGTTTGAATAGGAAAAAATAAAAAAATAAACCAAGGTAAAAATTCACGCTAAAAATAGAACCAACCATAAATAGGTATGGGACCGTGTTAGCTATGCTCATCAGAGAATTTGATGGTAGTTTTTTCATCAAAGTTGTCCATCGAGCATAAACATACAGATGTAATTAGGAAGTGTTGTTCGGCAATATGATTCATTCGAATGATGGCTGTAGAGAGATATTCGATACGCCACATACTTTTATTGACAATTCATCATTATCCTTATCCATGTTGCGGATGAACTCATATTTTTGACGACAGGATTCTATGCCACCAATGTAATTTGAAATCACCGAGGTTTCAACACGAACCATGCTGGCGATGGGATATTGTGTGACTGGCATTTCTATTTCGTTGCAGATTGGAAGTATCATTTTCTTGCCAGGCGATTACTCTGTTTCTCATTGCTAGATTGCGAGGTCCAAATCAACTGTATGGTATGTCATCACATACATGTATGCACTGAAAAGTTTCTGGCAACAAAGCATCGAAATCATCTAGGGAGTAAAATAAAACTGTCCCTGTGATTGAGACTACTATTGCTTTCACCTAAGATTTGCCAACTGCTTTCCCAAATTTGTTAGGAATCTGTCAGAGTTCAAACGTAATGCCGTCTGTGGCAGTACTTACAGTGATTAACGACTAGGTGTCACATATGGGGAACCTACACAGCAGAACAAAATATGGTGATTTCATTTCATTTATTCATTCATATACCACATTCAGAGAGCGTTATTTAACCTGTTCAAAAGCGCTTCACATAAAAGAAAGAATATAAACACATAGTAAATGAGAATAAATTAATATACATGAAAACAAAAATATTATTGACTAGAATAAAGATGTTCGACTTTATGACTGGAATTAAGAGTCCGTACAGTTAGTTAAAAAGAGGTAAGTTTCAAGAGAACGTTTAAAAATGCCAAGTGAGCTGGACTCCCTAAGACGGTAGAATGTTCCTTGATCTATGTACCTCACTATTGTTATTATTGGAATGGATATGCACAACTGTACTTCTACTTATATCTAGTAATTGCCGGCGTAAGCTTAGTTAATTTTAGCTAAGGGAGTAAGTTATTAGGGACTACGCTATTTTCTGGTATGTATGATGAGAAATTTTCATATTCCAGTGATTGTTGTATCAATTTCAAACAAATACTGTTATAGTACTATTCACATTCTAACCAAATGCTGCATTCTACCATGATTTATTTCGCATAGGTCGTTCTGTAGAGCACTCGTAAACTCATGCTCCGAGGAAGGAAGAAAATCGAAATCATTCTCAGTATAATGTAGTATTTGATATATTATAATAAGTCTACGACAACATTGTTCAGCGCAGAACAAAAGCAAAACAAACAATGAATGACATCATAGCCACGGATCCTGGCCAGTGCAATAACAACAACAATGCATCATGGATATTTATTGCACTCGTCAGGTTACATTGAATAAGATATGAACAAACCGATGAGTTATAATAAACAAATATATTCTGTTTATCATCTTACCATTGATATATGTTTGACCATTGTAACCTTTTTAAATTCAGTGGACAAATTGGATGAAAATCTTGCGCCGGACATTTAACGGTTAGCATCCAAATAGTTATTACATGTATTTGAATATTTCACATACACCCAGCATTTGAAACAGGCCTACTTCATAGGCTGCTGACGGATCTCTTGAGCGTAACCATGATAAATGCAATAACACTTCAATGCGGATTTGGGAAAGACAAATCCCGAACTATGTGATGAACGTTATGAATTCTTGTGATAGACAGTGCATCAGAAAAGGGCACTGTTGTTGCTATATAGAGACCCATCTTATCCATTAAAATACTTCTTGTCGATGTATCCATTGTATAATGTGTGCGTTATATCAACGAAAGAACGATCACTTGCAAATAAATCACTGCACTACCTAAAATAAAGCACTGCATGACCGAAAATCAAGCACTGCATGGCCGAAAATAAAGCACTGCATAACCGAAAATAAAGAACGGCGTGCGTGAGCTCCTCGTCCGAAATTTCTTCAGTAGATGTGTTGTATGACACATGTTCAGGAGCAGTGCGTTCGACATTCCCTGCTATCATTGTGTTAACATATCGTCAGACAATTCATCGTACGTACACTCGTTCCCTGCGTTGTAGTAGCAAATTAGCGAGATTGTCGTTCCAGATTTGGTTCCGCATGTGTGTTGTCATAAATAACGAGTCTATCCATTTTGACGTTGTGACCTCGTGGCTTCCAACATTCAAAATGAGCGCATTTTGTGGGAATCTTTGCGCATACTTTGACATTGAGTAGTACTCAGTATATGTGTACTCAAGCAAATAAAGAACGGTTATTGTATTGCAACCCCAACATACCGTCTTTGGACCGTGAGCTGTATCGGGTAATGCACACGTGAGCAATAAAGAGCGATTATGTGTATAGCACAGCAGTGGACCACTTGACTGTACACCGTAGGTATTTTAAGTCCGTTAAAGAATTCGACATCGTGCCACCGCGAATAAAGAACTCCGGCCTTCGTTCTTTATTTTCGCGATGGCACTCTGTATCATTCTTTAACTAATACATAATGAATTGGTTCAGTGTTTTTCAGTCTTTAATTTCGCATGCTCTTCTATAATTTGGAGACATTCGGGACTGATCCTACATGCTGTTGTTTGGAATGCATGTACTTGTGCATAAAATATTCAACTTTTCGACACCATCTTGCCATTTCTAAAAAGTATGGAATTGAAATCCGGATACTGTGCACACATCAACTTCACGTCGTTTAGCTACTATGAGTGATAGAGCTCCGGTCAGCTTCCTTCAAAAATGTCAGAGAATGGTCCATTTTAATTCGCACATTAAATTATAGTGTAAGCTTTATTTTCCCCTAAAAAGGGTGAGAAACGATTTTATTCATTAGGGCAAAGATACATATTCAGCAATGTTACTGAAAATCCACACACTACATTTTCCAGTCCAAACAACGAACATCGGTACGGCGGTTGGCCGATAGGTTTCCAAGCTCGTTAAAGCCCTAGAAGCGACAGGGCACATGCACAAAACCGTCCCGAATTCTGGATAACGATTCCCCGTGATTATTCATGGTGCTACTGACAAGGTATTGCATGGAGATCGTAGTCTGTCATCGTGCTTCTCTTGATGACCCCCTACTTACCATTGCATTGTTAACCTTGGCACACGGGAAATTATTGAAATAAGGAGAACTTTGTGTTTCTGTGGGCATTCGGTTTCGGTGCCAAAAACTCTAGATCATTACTGACTGTTATTGGTTGCAGTGCATAAATGCTGATTATACCGACGAAATGTGGTTCTACTTGTAAGATGATGTGTCAACATCGGTTTGCCAAATATATCCATTTTCACTCGTAGATTTGACTGGAATCGTTTTTTTTTTACTCTGTCGAGTTTTTTGTTATATCGATAGTCTTTCAGTATCAAGTTATTCAGATTATATGACATACGTCCAAGGAGTAATATTATCAAATGTACATAATTGTGTGTCAAATATGCAAGTCTCGAGAACTGTCATATTGATATGAGTTTGACTTATTCACATTACTTTTCTCACAATAAAATAATTTAGTCATTTATAAGGCACTGGTCAATTAATCAGAACCCCTCTGTCAGTGAATAATTCTACTGAACACATGCTGAAACTGACTTAAGTAAATATCGGGACTAGTTTTTCGATGTATCATTTATAAGGCACCGCACACATTATACAATGGATACATCGACAAGAAGTATTTTAATGGATAAGATGGGTCTCTATATAGCAACAACAGTGCCCTTTTCTGATGCACTGTCTATCACAAGAATTCATAACGTTCATCACATAGTTCGGGATTTGTCTTTCCCAAATTTATAAGGCACCGGCCAACTAATCAGAACCCCTCTGTCAGTAAATAATTCTACTGAACACATGCTGAAACAGACTAAGTAAATATCGGGACTGGTTTTTAGGTTACCGGACGTATGGTCCGATAACCTATTGGCATGGCGTTGCGTCCGCCGTCTGTCGTCCGTCGTCGTCGTCGTCCACATTTTTATCTTTTTTGTTTATGGGCGAATTTTTCTGAAATTTTGCACAAAAATACTTAAAAATAATTCAAGAAGGAGGTATTTTTTAGTTTTTTGATTTTCGCATTTTTTTCAAAATGGCGGCCGTTTTAGACGAAAAATGCCTGATTTTGGACTTTGGCGGCCATTTTCTCAAAATCTGTTCAGTAACTTTTTTTTTTTTTTTTTTTTATTTAAACGTAATTTATTTTGCGAGGATTTTACACGCCTATACGGCACGAGGTAATCTCCTCGGCCAGAACAGATGGAGCATCTGCACAACACAACAACGAGCGAAAAGACATTCAATCAAACCTTTTTGTTTTCAAGATAAAACTGTGCAACGCAGCAAACAGTTCAACGTTTTGATCAACGGTAAGTTCTTGATGTCCGTGTAGCAGACTATTTGCAATTGTTTTCTTCTGTGCTGGTGTGATGTTATTTACAATAAGGTTATCAATTACGATTGACATGAGGGGGGTACATGTGTCGAGCAATGACTGACGGGCAGATTGATAGGTCGGACAGTCGAACAAATAATGAATCGTGTCTTCAGTTCGAAATCCGCAGGTACCGCATGATGACGTAGGTATAAAATTGTATTTCCTTCTATGTGCATTGAGGTCACTGAGACCCATACGCATTCTGGCTTGATGAACTGGGGCGCGCCCTGTGCCATACGAATGCAACGGATTGCTCTCCGGAAATAGAGAGTCCTTTTTCTTTTTGATACATAACACTCCTCATATGTACTTCTATGATGTCTATAAATTTCGTTGCGCTTGAATCGCTCGAAGTGGGCCATTTTGGCCCAAACTCGGCCCAAATGGGACTTTTCCATGTTAAATTCTCCTATGACTCATAATGGGACACATTATGCCTAATATCTCACTTAATATTGAGATTAGAGACTAGGAATCAATTGTGGACATATAGGAAATGATATATCCTGAATATTCTCGTGACCTTGAATTTGACCTCTGACCTCAGTTTCAAGGTCAGAGCACAAAATGGCTTATATCTTGCTTATTATTGACTCTACAGCTTAGGAATCAATTGTGGACATATAGGAAATGATATATGCTGAATATTCTGATGACCATGAATTTGACCTTTGACCCCATTTTCAAGGTCATAGGACAAAATGGCTTATATCTCGCTTATTATCGACTCTACATCTTAGGAATCAATTGTGGACATATAGGAAATGATATATGCTGATTATTCTGATGACCTTAAACTTGACCTTTGACCCCATTTTCAAGGTCATATGACAAAATAGCTAATATCTCGCTTGTCATCGACTTTACGGCTTACGAATCAGTTCTGAACATATAGGAAATGATATATGTAAATTATTGTCGTGACCTTGAATTTGACCTTTGACCTCATTTTCAAGGTCACAGGACAAAGTGGCTAATATCTCACTTATTATCGATTTTACAGCTTAGGAATCAATTGTGGACATATAGGAAATGATATATGCTGAATATTCTCGAGACCTTGAATTTGACCTCTGACCTCATTTTCAAGGTCCAAGTACAAACTGGCTCATATCTTGCTCCTCTATTGACTGTATGGCTTGGGAATCAATTGTGGACATATAGAAAAAGATATACACTGAATATTTTGATGACCTTGAATTTGACCTTTTGCCTTCATTTTCAAGGCCACAGCACAAAATTGCCAATATCTCTCTGTTTTGAATTTACAGCTTAGCAATCAACTGTGGACATGATATATGCTTAATATTTGTATGCTGAATATTCTTTTGACCTTGACTTTAACCAGTGACCTGGCTAACATCTAAAATAATAAACATTGTCCGGTAACCTATCTTTGGCCCTTGGCCTAATTTTCGATGTATCGATAATATATCTCACTCACGGGTCATGGTTCATTCATAGCAGCGTTTGTAATACCGAAAAAGTAATACCGCAAAACTGACGATTATATAAGTCTGGAATCAGACTTTGCATCTGTACCGGAAAAATGTCTATCATTTGACTGACAAAGCGTCAAGGGGATTCTTAGTTACAAGCATTATTCTCAGTCCTTAACTATTGGTAACGGTCATTGTATTCTCTTTGAAGAAAATATATCTCTTTTCCATTCTCATTGTGCTCCCACAGAATAACCCACAAAATCTATGCCTTTTCTTCCAAATATAATATGATGTTGCAGGATTGAATATTGTATTTTTAAAAGTGGATTGGATGTCACTATCAATGTACCTCCGGTATTATGTGTATGCTTATAATATACAACTACGGACTTTTAGTGAAGTATATATGATTTATTATTTCCAAGTTGGATTTCGCATTGATCAAGGAACGAAATCCATCCGTTACGGCTTGAAACGTGTAGTCTGCGTTAGCAGTACAGTACTGAATCCTACAGTAATTATGTCCCGATAGTCCAAAAACAAGACCGTATATCCCTTATGACAGGAACATGTCTAATACATTGTCCCCAGAGAGTGCTACAGGTAGAGTTCGGGGTCCATAGTTGGCGTTATTATTCCAACTCCATGAATCCACTGAATGTATTCGTTCCAAATGGGGCTATTGTAGCAAAAATGATGGCCAGAGGTGCGTGGTGCTGTCTCGGGTCATATTTTACGAGAGTTTCCACTGGAGGTGAAAATATTCTTCAAAACCTGTATGATGTGCATTGGCAATTCGACTGTTCAGGTGTACCTACGATTACACCGAAATCTGCTTAAGTTCAATAGAATGAAGCTGATATTTATTGAATAATTAACAAATTTCAGAAATGTTGATATGATAATGTATGATATATCGATAGTTGAAAGTAAATACATCAAAATGCTCAACAAAATAAACGGGCAAGATAATATTTCTTAAGGCAGTGTGACATAGCCTTTAATTAGTTGTCAGACCACGAGGTAAACGAGTATTCAAAAAGAACAATATTTATTCTTTAGCAAGTTGTCCCACAAATCTCCATTATCATTTCACGAATATCTTTAGAGCGGCATTGCAGGATTAATGTATTCAAAGGATTTGATGGTCCCAGCTATGTAAACACCACATTGCGATGACCATCCTGATGTCCCATTGTAAGTACCCGGGGTCATTGCATTTAGCCTGGTTAAGTTGTCCTCTGCATGGCCTTACATCA
This sequence comes from Terebella lapidaria, assembly GCA_949152475.1. Classification (NCBI taxonomy): domain Eukaryota; kingdom Metazoa; phylum Annelida; class Polychaeta; order Terebellida; family Terebellidae; genus Terebella; species Terebella lapidaria. Next base: position 21,333,026 of record OX424558.1, on the reverse strand, counting down.
ACGTACTCGCTTTCAACCACCAAGACAACAAGCATTCATATCAGGAAATGCTGTAAATCCAGGAATATAACATCAACGAGAATAGAAATGTTATCCATCATACATATCATTACTACATAATGTCACATTGTCTGTACATATGAACACATGTACATATGAAATATTGCATATAAATACATAATATGCATCACAATACCCACCACTCGGGCAATTTGTATGTTAGCCTATCTGTACATACCTGCTTGGTGAATGTTTACACAGTTGGTACTTAGCTAGCACAACATTTTGTCGTCCATACTGCATGAGAATGAAATAAAACATTTCATGAAATAGGCTCTGTGAATACTGAGGTGAAATCATCTTCCCACGCAGCTCCCAATATTCCAAGCAGAAAAACAGAGCTTTCACAGTAGATGGTAGGACTCGAGATACCACAAAATTACGTATGGAATGTGAGTGAACTAATCGTTCACGTTTTGCATTATTGCAAACAAAGGCCTGCGTTTAGACTTCGTATTAGTTGGGAACGCGCTTTGAGTTTCTAAGTATATGTTCATCTCCATTGTTGACAAATTTTAACAAAAACCCCCAAAAGTTGAACTATCATTGTTACCGTCTTCTGTACGTGATTACACGAAAAGTTATTTTGTTCCTGATCCATTAGTGGATACTCAGCAAATTCAAGCGAATATCCAATAATCCCACGTATGTATCCACAGGTAATAAAACCAAATGTTACATTTACAAGTTAGGATCAATTATAAAATCAGCCAAATTTAGCATTCTTGTTTGTCACGCAAACTTGAAAGTACATCTCGAGATAGTATGGAATATATAGGAAATATGCACAGTTCCACAACAGATACTTGGAAAATTGCCGCTAATCGTGCATGAAAACAGTGGATAGAGAATAATCGGCCTGCCTACATTGCTGGTTGCCACAGTATCTCGACAAATACCAATGACCTCATGAGACTGTGTGTAGAACTCGCCCGCCAGGCGGGCCGCTTTGAGGAAAAAATGATGCGAGATTGACTGGTCCGAGTTTAAATCTTGATTTGGCAACTCAATTTAGGCACGTAATACACATTTTTAGACCAAAATTTGTACGGTGTATCATTCTACAGACAAAACGAAGCTACTGCAGAATAAGTCATTTTGTCAATTCTAAAAGTGATTATAGCTTTAAGAAGATGTACATGCCTTACTATGATGTTATTTCAGCGTTCAGCTCCCTGTTTATTTAATCAGTACTGTGCAGGTGTAGCTGGAAGTTATCGAATAATTGGGAGACAAGTACGGTCATTCATGTTCGTCAATTTATTACCAGAACAAAACACGCATTCATTGATCCGTGTATCAAAAGTGCACACTGGGCACACACGGTCAATTATCATGACGTAACACATATGATCATACATCACAATGTTCATAATTGTATGCCTGTGGCTTGTGATTGGATTCTTATGTACTCATCATAATCTATTGCGTGGGTTTGGTTCGGATTTCTAAGTTGTTATAGTAGGTGGTTGGGCAATCCATCCATCTGTCTATCTGGTGTGCACTACGATGACTTATATTCCACACACTGTCTACCCCTGATGACGCCAGTGTGTCTTTGACTGTGAATATTTGGTCGGATTTTATTTTTATTCCAAACCTGTTGCATTTAGGTTTGCTATTCACATCTGGGTTGATACTTACCTTCACAGAAACCTAGTATGACAGAAACCAATGAAAATCCTGACCTGTGAATGACAAGCATGCAGCTCAGAATATGTGTATTAGATGTTGTTTCATAACCATAGAAACAGTTCACGTCATATTATGTTGAATAGGAGAAGTTAAATAAGAAACAAAGGTAAAAATATAAAAATAGAACCGATCATAAATAGTTATGGGACCGTGTTGGCTATGCTCATCAGGGAATTTGATGATAGTTTTTTTATCAAAGTTGTCAGTCAAGCATAAACATACATATGTAATTAGAAAGTGTTAGTCGGCATTATGGTTCATTCCACTGATGGTTGTAGAGAGATATTCAATACGACAATACCTTTATTGACAATTCATCCTTATCCTTGTTGCGGATGAACTCATATTTTTGACGACAGGGTTCTATGCCACCAATGTAATTCGAAATCACCTAGGTCTCAATACGAACCATGCTGGCGATGGGATATTGTGTGAATGGCATTTCTATTTCGTGGCAGATTGGAACTATCATTTTCTTGCCAGGCGATTACTCTGTTTCCCATTGCTAGATTGCGACGTCCAAATCAACTGTATGGTATGTCATCACATACATGTATGCATTGAAAAGTTTTTGGCAACAAAGCATGGAAATCATCTCGAGAGTAAAATAAAACTGTCCCTGTGATTGACACTACTATTGCTTTCCAATAAGATTTGCCACTTGTTTTCCCAAATTTGTTAGGAATCTGTCAGAGTTCAAACATAATGCCGTCTGTCACAGTATCTACAGTGATTAAGGACTAAGTGCCCCATATGGTGAATCTACACAGCAGAACAAAATGTGGTGATTTCATTTCATTTATTTATTTATATACCACGCTCATACCAGAGCGTTATTTTCATGCATTCATGCACAAAATAAAGAATATAAACACACTAGTAAATGAGATTTAATTAATTATACATGAAAACAAAAGTATTATTGACTAGATCTTGGACTTTATGACTAGAATTAAGAGACCGTATAGTTAGTTAAAAAGAGGTAGGTTTCAAAAGAACGTTTGAAAATGTCAAGTGAGCTGGACTCCCTGATATAGGACGGTAGATTGTTCCATGATCTATATACCTCACAATTGGAATGGATATGCACGAATACTTAAACTGTACCTTTACTTATATCTAGTAATTGCCGGCGTAAGCTTAGTTAATTTTAGCTAAGGGTGTAAGTTATTAGGGACTACGCTATTTTCTGGTATGCATGATGAAAAATTTTCATATTCCAGTGATTGTTGTATCAATTTCAAACAAATACTGTTATAGTACTATTCACATTCTAACCAAATGCTGCATTATACTAGGATTTATTTCGCATGGGTCGTTCTGTAGAGCACTCGTAAACTCATGCTCCGAGGAAGGAAGAAAATCGAAATCATTCTCAGTATAATGTAGTATTTGATATATTATAATAAGTCTACGACAACATTGTTCAGCGCAGAACAAAAGCAAAACAAACAATGAATGACGTCATAGCCACGGATCCTGGCCAGTGCAATAACAACAACAATGCATCATGGATATTTATTGAACTCGTCAGGTTACATTGAATAAGATATGAACAAACCGATGAGTTATAATAAACAAATATATTCTGTTTATCATCTTACCATTGATATATGTTTGACCATTGTAACCTTTTTAAATTCAGTGGACAAATTGGATGAAAATCTTGCGCCAGACATTTAACGGTTAGCATCCAAATAGTTATTACATGTATTTGAATATTTCACATACACCCAGCATTTGAAACAGGCATACTTCATAGGCTGCTGACGGATCTCTTGAGCGTAACCATGATAAATGCGATAACACTTCAATGCGGATTTGGGAAAGACAAATCCCGAACTATGTGATGAACGTGATGAATTCTTGTGATAGACAGTGCATCAGAAAAGGGCACTGTTGTTGCTATATAGAGACCCATCTTATCCAATAATGAATTGGTTCAGTGTTTTTCAGTCTTTAATTTCGCATGCTCTTCTATAATTTGGAGACATTCGGGACTGATCCTACATGCTGTTGTTTGGAATGCATGTACTTGTGCATAAAATATTCAACTTTTCGACACCATCTTGCCATTTCTAAAAAGTATGGAATTGAAATCCAGATACTGTGCACACATCAACTTCACGTCGTTTAGCTACTATGAGTGATAGAGCTCCGGTCAGCTTCCTTCAAAAATGTCAGAGAATGGTCCATTTTAATTCGCACATTTAATTATAGTGTAAGCTTTATTTTCCCATAAAAAGGGTGAGAAACGATTTTATTCATTAGGGCAAAGATACATATTCAGCAATGTTACTGAAAATCCACACACTACATTTTCCAGTCCAAACAACGAACATCGGTACGGCGGTTGGCCGATAGGTTCCCAAGCTCGTTAAAGCCCTAGAAGCAACGGGGCACATGCACAAAACCGTCCCCAATTCTGGATAACGATTCCCTGTGATTATTCATGGTGCTACTGACAAGGTATTGCATGGAGATCGTAGTCTGTCATCGTGCTTCTCTTGATGACCCCCTACTTACCATTGCATTGTTAACCTTGGCACACGGGAAATTATTGGAATAAGGAGAACTTTGTGTTTCTGTGGGCATTCGGTTTCGGTGCCAAAGACTCTAGATCATTACTGACTGTTATTGGTTGCAGTGCATAAATGCTGATTATACCGACGAAATGTGGTTCTACTTGTAAGATGATGTGTCAACATCGGTTTGCCAAATATATCCATTTTCACTCGTAGATTTGACTGGAATCGTTTTTTTTTACTCTGTCGAGTTTTTTGTTATATCGATAGTCTTTCAGTATCAAGTTAATCACATTATATGACATACGTCTCGAGAACTGTCATATTGATTTGAGTTTGACTTATTCACATTACTTTTCTCACAATAAAAATAATTTAGTCATTTATAAGGCACTGGTCAATTAATCAGAACCCCTCTGTCAGTGAATAATTCTACTGAACACATGCTGAAACAGACTAAGTAAATATCGGGACTAGTTTTTCGATGTATCATTTATAAGGCACCGGTCAATTAATCAGAACCCCTCTGTCAGTAAATAATTCTACTGAACACATGCTGAAACAGACTAAGTAAATATCGGGACTAGTTTTTCGATGTATCATTTATAAGGCACCGGCCAATTAATCAGAACCCCTCTGTCAGTAAATAATTCTACTGAACACATGCTGAAACAGACTAAGTAAATATCGGGACTAGTTTTTTGATGTATCGATAATATATCTCACTCACGGGTCATGGTTCATTCATAGCAGCGTATGTAATACCGAAAAAGTAATACCGCAAAACTGAAGTCTGGAATCAGGCTTTGCATCTCTACCGGAAAAAATGTCCATCATTTGACTGACAAAGCGTCAAGGGGATTCTTAGTTACAAGCATTATTCTCGGTCCTTAACTATTGGTAACGGTCATTGTATTCTCTTTGAAGAAAATATATCTCTTATCCAATCTCATTGTGCTCCCACAGAATAACCCACAAAATCTATGCCTTTTCTTCCGAATATTATATGATGCTGCAGGATTGAATATTGTATTTTTAAAAGTGGATTGGATGTCACTATCAATGTACCTCCGGTAGTATGTGTATGCTTATAATATACAACTACGGACTTTTTAGTAAAGTATATATGATTTATTATTTCCAAGTTGGATTTCGCATTGATCAAGGAACGAAATCCATCCGTTACGGCTTGAAACGTGTAGTCTGCGTTAGCAGTACAGTACTGAATCCTACAGTAATTATGTCCCGATAGTCAAAAAACAAGACCGTATATCCCTTATGACAGGAACATGTCTAATATATTGTCCCCAGAGAGTGCTACAGGTACAGTTCGGGTCCATAGTTGGCGCTATTATTCCAACTGCATGAATCCACTGAATGTATTCGTTCCAAATGGGGCTATTGTAGCAAAAATGATGGCCAGAGGTGCGTGGTGCTGTCTCGGGTCATATTTTACGAGAGTTTCCACTGGAGGTGAAAATATTCTTCAAAACCTGTATGATGTGCATTGGCAATTCGACTGTTCAGGTGTACCTACGATTACACCGAAATCTGCTTGAGTTCAATAGAATGAAGCTGATATTTATTGAATAATTAACAAATTTCAGAAATGTTGATATGATAATGTATGATATATCGATAGTTGAAAGTAAGTACATCAAAATGCTCAAAAAATCAACGGGCAATATAATGTTTCTTAAGGCTGTGTGACATAGCCTTTAATTAGTTGTCAGACCACGAGGTAAACGAGTATTAAGAAAGAACAATGTTTATTCTTTAGCAAGTTGTTCCACAAATCTCCATTTTCATTTCACGAATATCTTTAGAGCGGCATTGCAGGATTAATGTATTCAAAGGATTTGATGGTCCCAGCTATGTAAACACCACATTGCGATGACCATCCTGATGTCCCATTGTGAGTACACGGGGCCGTTGTGTTAACCCTGGTTAGGTTTTCCTTTGCATGGCATTACATCAGCGTACTCTCTTTCCACCACTTTTTCCAAGACAACGAGCATTTATATCAGGAAATGCTGTAAATCTAGGAATATAATATCAACGAGAAGACAAAATTTTATCCATCATACATATTATTACTACATAATGTCACTTTTTCTGTACATATGAACACAACGTACATATGAAATATTGCATATAAATACATAATATGCCTCACAATACCACCTCTCGGGCAATTTGTATGTTAGCCTATCTGTTTAAACCTGCTTGCTGAATGTTTACACAGTTGGTACTTAGCTAGCACAACATTCTGTCGTCCATACTGCACTAGAATGAAATAAAACATTTCATGGCATAGGCTCTGTGACACCAGAATACTCAGGTGGAATCATCTTCCCACGCAGCTCCCAATGTTCCAGGCAGAATAACAGAGCTTTCACAATAGATGGTAGGACTCGAAATACTATGATATTACGTTAGGAATGTGGATGTACAATCGTTCACCTTTTGCATTGTGAACAAAGGCCTGCGTTTAGTCTTCGTACTAGTTGTGAACGCGCTTTGGGTTTGATAATTATCATGATTATATGTTCATCTCCATTGTTGACAAATTTTAACAAAAATACCAAAAGTTGTAATATTATTGTTGTCTTATGTACGTGTTTACAGTAAAAGTTTTATTGTTTCTGAACCATTAGTGGATAATCAGTAAATTCAAGCAATATCCAATAATTACATGTATGCATCCACAGGTAATAAAACCAAGGGTTACATTTAACAAGATGTATCTGCCTCACTATAATATTTTTTCAGCTTTCAGCTTCCTATTAATATAATCATTATTGCGCAGGGGTGGCTGGAAGTTGATGAATGGAATGGAGACGAGTATTGTCATTCATGTTCATTAATTTATTCGCAAAAACAACACACGCGTTCATTGATCCGTGTATCAAAAATGCACACTGGGCGTCATACATCAAATGTTCATGATTGTATCCCTTTTTGCTTGTGATTGAGTATTTATGTACTCGTCATACACCTATTGCGTGGGTTTGGTTCGGATTTCTGAATTGTGATAGTAGGTCATTGGGCAATTTATTCTTCTGTCCATCTGGTGTACACTACAATGACCTATATTCCACACACTGTCTACTCCTGATGACGCCAGTGTGTCTTTGGCTGTGACTATTTCGTCGGGCTCTATTTTTTTTCCAAACCTGTATTTAGGTTTGCTATTGACATCATTGAAATCTAGTTGTGTCGGTTGTAATAGATAGATATCTTAGTTTTACAGAAATCTGGTTTGACAGAAACAAATGAAAATCCTGACCTGTGAATGACAAGGATGCAGCCAAAAATATGTCTATTAGATTTTGTTTCATAACCAAAGAACCAGTTCACGTCATACCCACTCTCTTCTGGTGATGGATGCATTGTATCTTCCATTGTGGTCGGCAAGCCACTGAGGGTACCCAACAATAATGATTGAATAGGAAAAAATAAAAAAAATAAACAAAGGTAAAAATTCACGCTAAAAATAGAACCAACAATAAATAGTTATGGGACCGTGTTAGCTATGCTCACCAGAGAATTTGATGGTAGTTTTTTCATCAAAGTTGTCCATCGAGCATAAACATACAGATGTAATTAGGAAGTGTTGTTCGGCAATATGATTCATTCGAATGATGGCTGTAGAGAGATATTCAATACGCCACATACTTTTATTGACAATTCATCATTATCCTTATCCATGTTGCGGATGAACTCATATTTTTGACGACAGGGTTCTATGCCACCATTGTAATTTGAAATCACCTAGGTTTCAACACGAACCATGCTGGCGATGGGATATTGTGTGACTGGCATTTCTATTTCGTTGCAGATTGGAAGTATCATTTTCTTGCCAGGCGATTACTCTGTTTCTCATTGCTAGATTGCGAGGTCCAAATCAACTGTATGGTATGTCATCACATACATGTATGCAATGAAAAGTTTCTGGCAACAAAGCATCGAAATCATCTCGGGAGTAAAATAAAACTGTCCCTGTGATTGAGACTACTATTGCTTTCACCTAAGATTTGCCAACTGCTTTCCCAAATTTGTTAGGAATCTGTCAGAGTTCAAACATAATGCCGTCTGTGGCAGTATTACAGTGATTAAGGACTAGGTGTCTCCATATGGTGAATCTACACAGCAGAACAAAATATGGTAATTTCATTTCATTTATTGATATATCTCATTCATAGAGCGTTATTTTCATGCATTCAAAAAAAAAAGCGCTTCACATAAAATAAAGAATATAAACACAATAGTAAATGAGAATAAATTAATATACATGAAAACAAAAGTATTAATGACTAGAATAAAGATGTTCCACTTTATGACTAGAATTTAGAGTCCGTATAGTTAGTTGAAAAGAGAGCGTTTAAAAATGTCAAGTGAGCTTGACTCTCTGATATAGGACGGTAGATTGTTCCATGATCTATATACCTCACAATTGGAATGGATATGCACGAATACTTAAACTGTACCTTTACTTATATCTAGTAATTGCCGGCGAAAGCTTAGTTAATTTTAGCTAAGGGAGTAAGTTATTAGGGACTACGCTATTTTCTGGTATGTATGATGAGAAATTTTCATATTCCAGTGATTGTTGTATCGATTTCAAACAAATAATGTTATAGTACTATTTACATTATAACCAAATACTGCATTATACTAGGATATATTTCGCATGGGTCGTTCTGCAGAGCACGAGTTTACGAGTGCTCCGAGGAAGAAAGAAACTCGAAATAATTTTCAGTATAATGTAGTATTTGGTTTATTATAATATGTCTACGACAACGTTTTTCAGCGCAAAACAAAACCAAAACAAACAATGAATGACGTCATAGCCACGAATCCTGGCCAGTGCAATAACAACAACAAGGCATCATGGATATTTATTGTGTTCGTCAAGCAACATTGAAAAAATATGAACAAACTGATGAGTTATAATAAAGAAATATATTTTGTTTATCATCTTACCATTGATATATGTTTGACCATTGTGACCTTTCTAAATTCAGTGGACAAATTGGATGAAAATCTTGCGCAGGACATTTAACGGTTAGCATCCAAATATTTTTTAGCATATGGTTAGCATCCAAATATTTATTGCACATGTATGTGAATATCTCACAGACACTCAGCATTTGAAACAGGTATACTTCATAGGCTTCTGACGGATTTCTTGAGCGTAACCATGATAAATGCAATAATACTTCAATGCGGCTATGGGAAAGACAAATACCGAACTACGTGATGAACGTGGAGATATCAGAAAAGGGCTCTTGTTGTTATGTAGAGACATAGCTCATCCAATAATGGATTGGTTCAGTCTTTTCTAGTCTTTAATTTCGCATGCTCTTTTATAACTTGGAGACATGCGTGACTGATCCTACATGCTGTTGTTGAAGAGCATGTACTAGTGCATGATATATTCAACTTTTGGCGACCATGTTGCCATTTCTGCAAAATATGGAATTGAAATCCGGATACTGTGCATACATCAACTTCACGTCGTTTAGCTACTATGAGTGATAGAGTTCCGGTCAGCATCCTTGGAAAATGTCAGAGAATGGTCCATTTTAATCGCACATTTAATTACAGTGTTAGCGTTTCTCCCCAAAAGGGTATGAAACGATTGTATTCATTAGGACAATGATACACATTGAGCAATGTTACTGAAAATCCACAAACCACATTTTCCATTCCAAATAACGCACATTGTTACGGCGGGTGACCGATATAGGATTCCAAGCTCGTTAAAGCCCTAGAAGCAACGGGGCACATTCACAAAACCGTCCCCGATCCTGGATAACGATTCCCCGTGATTATTCATTGTGCTACTAACAAGGTATTGCTGGGAGATCGTAGTCTGTCATCGTTCTTCTCTTGATGACTCCCTACTTACTAGTGTATTGTTAGCCTTGGTCCACGGGGAATTATTGAAATAAAGAGAACTTTGTGTTTTTGTGGGCATTCGGTTTCGCTGCCAAAGACTCTGGATCAATACTGACTGTTATTGATTGCATTTTCACACGTAGATTTGGCTGGAGTCGTATATTTTTTTTACTCTTTCGAGTTTTTTGTTTAGTAGATAGTCTTTCAGTATCAAGTTAATCAAATATGCAAGTCTCGAGAACTGTCATCTTGATATGAGCTTGACTCATTCACATTACATTTCCCACAATTAAATAATCTAATCATTCATAATACACCGGTCAAGTGATCAGAACCCCTATGTCAGTGAATAATTCCACTGAAACAGAATACATATATAACACTGGGACTGGTTTTTCGATGTATCGATAAATATCTCTCATCTACGGGTCATGGAGCATTCATAGCAGCGAATGTAATACCGCAAAACTAACGATTATATACATGTAAGTCTGCTAGTCACATCAACTAAAACATCTATAATATCTATAATCGGAATTTGCATCTCTGCCGGAAAATCATTAGACTGACAAAGCGTCAGGGGGATACTTTGTTATAAGCAATATTCTCAGTCCCAGAAAAACGAAACATCTATCATCCGGAAGAGAAGGGATCAAACATGTACCGGTACGGTAAATATGAACCATGTTCGTGACTGTTCTACTTGCAGTGCAAATATTTGTGAGGAGAGGACATGTGTAATATCTCTGAATCATGATGGTAGGGCATATGTGCAATATATCTCAGTCATTATTAGTCTTTTGAGATATCGTTGACCGAATATAATACACGGAATTGCTCTGATAGTCATTGACATTAATTGTACGTCTGTGATGTTCCAAAGCAACATATTTGGTTATTTGTAACAGTGCCATTTGCGAGTTTTCTCAGTCAATTCCAGAATGAGGATGTTGTCTGGTGCTGATCGAAACACCGTCATTCACACAGGATGCATGGTATAATGTTGGTCCTCTTCAGGTGTTGCCGACACCAAGCAATCTGACTGTTTCCTGCAAATGAATAAGAGTTGTGAGAAGAGTTGTGAGTTGTGAGAAATGTCACGGGGACATCGTGTTTCGCGATATATGCTTGAGGCCTGTTCAAAGCTACGCTTGACGTACTGTAGCTACAACTTACTCTGTGCCGTCAACAGCGTTGTTTCCGATGTCATACAAGTTTTCACTGAATATACATGTAGGCATATTTGGTTGTAGGACGGTAGGGAATGACAAAACATAACTTGTAGTTACATTATTACCGTTCTCTGGCAAAAGGAGATACATTAGTTTTTCAGTAAGTAATTGAAAACATACCAATTTCTTGTGTGATAAACTTATTTAGATACGACTTACACTTGTAATGGATACGCTTTATGGGCATGGTAACGTTTATTCTTGTCGAGTGATCCAAAACCATAGTAGTGACTTATGAATTAATAAATATTTAAACACTTCCAGTTAACCTACTATAAGAAACCTGTTTGGACACTTTTCTAACAGCAAGGCCATGGAGTTAGTACCTACGAATGATGGCGATGTAATCGTCATGAACAATGCTTTGACTTCTTTGATGAAAGCAATTGTATCGAATTCGTCGACATTAATCGCCAGAGATTCACAAAAAGAGTCTTAATATGACATCACATACATTTTCGATACAACTTCATTTCTCGCGGGGGTGGGGGGTGGAAATAAATTGTGGCCTCTCCGTATCAGGGCTACATATATCATAGGAATGTAATGGTTACCACAAAACGCTTTCAGGCCCAAAAACAACATATCGATCTTCAATTAATATCATAATACGCTTCGCTCCATCATAATACGCTTCGCTAGACCCTCTCCACCCTCGGTATCTGATAGTATATTATATCTGATTTTTACTCCGTGCTGTTCCTAGAAATGAGGTAAAAAAGCCTATAATTCTGCGGTCTTGAAATTGCAATAATTACAGAGATCCCGTCTCAGGATCCATGTTATCTACAAGAATGAATATAGTTATCAATATATGGGTAAAGTGTAGCATCATCGACGAGTGTAAAGTGTATCTTTCCTTCTGTAGCATCATTGACGAGTAACAAGTGTAAAGTGTATTTCCTTCAGTAAAGCATATCCAATGTTTTTTCTAACAAAACATATGTAACGCAAATGTTACTCATTGGACTTAATCTGACATTATTCGGTCTAAAGCAATATGAATGTCTTTCTTTCAGGGTTTTTATTTTTGTTCATACAGTCGACTTATATACTCATAAGATTACTTTTTATATAGTAGTTCATAATCACGCAGAAGAAATCGCAAATAGTGTGTTTACACACATTACTAATCATTAGCCTGATATATAAACTAATATTGATGCCGATATACTATTTTGTTGTTTTTTATGCGTTCGGAGTTAAACTTAACTTGTGATCGTTATATCCCCTGTTGACGGCACAAAGTAAGGTGTAGCTACAGTACGTCAAGAGTAGCTTTAAACAGGCGTCAAGCATATATCGCGAAACACGAAACACTCGGATAATCTGACGTCTTGTTTGTGTACGTACTTACAAGAGATGGAAACTCCATCTCTTGATATATTCCAGGAGTTTTGCGGATACACAAGCGGTGATTCAATTCTACTTTATCAAGTCACCATATACCCCCCCCCCCCCACCCTCGGTGGAATCACTGCCCTATGCCGGACATCCAGAAAAATATTCATGCTTATGGCTTGCCATACATCATAGATCAAAGAGTGACGCCGTCCTTGACCACCAAAAAATTGGGTGTGACCTGCCGCTGTTACCCGGAATAGATGGCCTGGAAGCTCTCAATACAATTCAACGGCGAGGAAAACACCAAACTTGATAGGCTGAAATGCAGGTGGGTTTTATTTCACTTTGAATAATCAGATGGAAAAGAATGTGCTATTTACAAGCGATATTAGTATTTGGAAGATTACATTCATAGCAAAAAGGAAAACAGACATCCCTTCATTGAAATCAGTACGCAAATAATATGTTATTCCATAGCAGCTAGCATTCTGAGGATATATAAAACTGGCAAAGACCTTGCTGAACAAAGCTGATGAAAATAGTTGAACTAAAAAATAAACGGAAATGGAAATGCCGGCCAAATCAAGCGGCGATGTGGCGGCACCTTTCATCAGATCCCGTGTTGGCATGGACAGTTCATTAGGCTTCCGCCTCGTGCAGATTAATAAAAATTGTGTACTATGGTCTCAGAACATCACACGACTACAGTTGAAAGGTTGCCAAAATCAATCAACCCGAGCCATTTATGAAACCTTAGTAATGAAATGATACATATATTTTACAGTTCAACACCGCATTAGTCAGGTCAATCATCCATGTACTGCGTGTTCTTTCAAATCAAGCATTTTTCGACGAATGTCAATCTTCCATCCTGATCACTCATGGCATTGTTCATTAATACACTAATGCATGATACATGGGCAATTGTTTCTACCTATTCGGGATAAAAGCAATCGTCTATAGGAAGCTCGTTGATAAGGCACTCGGAGCCTCTGTGAAACCTCACACTGGTTTCGTTTTTGCTCTTTGGTGTCAATCATTCTTCAAATTATTATGGCTGGACGAATGAAGTAGTGAATGCAGGATTCTTTCGTGTTCCATTTTTGCAAACAAAAACAGTGGTTACGTATTTTTGTCTGAGCGTAGCAAAAATGTCGAGAAATATCCAAACAGTGACTGAAATAGAACATCCAGAGAGGACATATGACTTCATGCTCATTTGTTTCACACAGAATACTCATACACATGTGCTGACAGATGTTAAAATTATTGTACACATTGTTTTCAAAACAAGAATGACAAATGTGGTAATTATTCCCAAATTCTATGTTGCTCAATGTTGTGTCTGTCGAGTGGGTTGGTGTGAGTTGTATGTTTCCCGTATTGTGGTACATCCACCTGCTTCCAGCACTTTGACAGTTCCAAAACCACGACTTCGAATGTGCTATTGGTTTTGATTTATTATGATTATAGAGTTTTTCATACTGAACTATGCTTCCCACATTCATTGTTCTGTCACCCAACGTGAAGCTACAAAGTACAAGTATCTGGCTTCCCACAATGTAGTTTTTAAGGATCGGTGGTAGCTCATGTTGTCAAACTGAATTCGGATTGTTATTATTATTTGCCAGAGATGCCATTCATTTTGTGGATAGTTCTCTGTGTGTAGCAAACAAATCACAATATTATATTCGTGCTGTTGCTAAGAAGAAGCATATTTACATCAAATACTGCCCACACCACCCATGTCGCCAACATATCGAAAAATACACAAATCCGAGTGCAGAAAGCTACGTTACTACCCGCCATCAAAATATACTGTTACAAATTTGTTTTGCAAGGCCATGTAATGACATACTGTTTTGCAATTTCGCAGAATACATATGATACCTATGAAGGTTTCTGGGTTTACATCCACATTCAAGTCTCGTAATTATAGGAGAAGAGTGTTTCAGCTTGAGGTGTGTCTTGTTTCAGGAAATACCAGCGGAAAGGTAGTTACTCAACAACAACGTTTAGATGAAAATTGCATTGGAGATGCCACTGAAAGATATGTATATAAATGCACGCTGCAATGAAATGATCCTACAGTCCGTGCTAAATTGTTTTATTCCTAGAAAGGATGGTCGAATTAATCGAGTCTGCAACACTCATCAAATACGCACAAGATACTCCACGGTCGCCTTGTCCTGTTGTATAAAATGGTACACCAAACAGTAACCATAGACCACTACCAATATCTCACCACGCAACAAGACATACCAGGCACACACATCCATACTGTTTCACCCAGGTACCTACCGACACGATTACAACAACACAGCATGTCGATTTTTCTAGGTACGGTTGTCCAATGGAATGCATTACCCCCACAAATAGTTCTGGCGCCCACACTTGCCTAGATTCTTTAAAAACACTCGTAGCAATACACACCTGAACCACATTTAAACCCCTGTAGATCCTCTCAAATTTATGAACATAAATCCGTAGTTCCTAAAGCTGGTTTTGAACGCTTGTAAAAAAATGTTCAATGTTTGTATTTATAATTCATACATTCCCAGCTGCGCACACTACGCTAGAGCCTCAGATTGGTCGGAGTTTGCGTAGTATAGTGGTAGATAGACTCAGTGTCAATGTATCCAATGGTCGTGCTTTGTTTCCATCCCACATAGCTGATTCTAACTGATAGCTGGATATATGATATGCACATTCATATACACATATTATATCGTTATAAGATCGCTCTACTATCACAACATATGAGCGTAATTGTCGGTAGCAGTCATTGTATTTAGAATTAGGAGCTAAGAATACAAGAAAAAATAACCGAGGACATTTCGAAAAATGTGTGCAATTCGCAAAACTTAACGGGCCCAGATTACCACTAAAAATGTGCCAGACTAGTTGGGCCGTAGAGCACAAGAATAAATACTGATACAATGCAGTGAGTGATTGGATACTCAGAAGAGTTTGAGTTTCGTGTTAATTTACTCTCCCGCCTGATTCTTTGCTGATTCATGGTTAGTTTTGTGTTAAGAGAATTCCACCTATTCGATGGTAATTCAATTTAGACGTGGCATCGTGGAAGGGTCCGACTGGTGTCTTACTACAAGACAATTTTATAGTCCACGTGGCAAATTTAAGTAGTGACTAAAACTCCAGTGTCTGTAAATCAGTTCACACTACAGTAAATTACCTGATGTAGCATATTTTTCACTGAATCAGATACGAAACCCTTTCATTGTCGTACAGTTTCTTAAACTATTGTGCAAAGTCAATCCCCAAGCATCTTTTGAATTTTTTTTTTAAATTCAAAACGTATGGAGTCCAATGGCCGAGACTCCCATGGTCACATCCTGAACGACCGAATAGTCTGTTCCCAAGTCAATTTGGTATGATTATCGGACTTCAGTGCTCAAAAGTTCCTTCGTCAGAATAACTACTCCCATATGCCCAATAGTTCACTCCTTTAGATGGAAAATTTCACATTTTGTGAGAATATGACTACCAAATGCTCTCTGGGCTGAGTCTTCGAGGTGTCACGTATGTATGTGTCGTGTGTTGAGTGAATGTCATGCAATGTGTGCAAGCGTTGCTATGGTGAAGTGAGTGTGTGGCAGGAGGGGTGTATGATGCTTGTCAAAAGTGTAATTTGCCTTCGTAGAAGTTTGTGTAAGTATGTTGTGTCAGAGTAAATTGAGGGGATGGGGTTTTTTTTTGGAGTACAAACAGGCAAAGACTATTATAAGTAACACATATTCGATAGTTTTCAACCATTTGCCTGTGTTAGATGTCTTGGACTTTTCAGTAGCAGTCATTTATCTTCGTGACATATATACATATTGGATACCATTCTCTTAATTCAGGAAGCATTTTTGTATGTGACACCACAATAAGCCAAATATTAACATGATTGAATGCCAGATTCACGTACTGTTACATTCACTCCGGACAGTTCAGAGCTTCCGAGCTACATCCACACCACAGTGACTTTTATAATGCGCATGTATCAACCAACAGAAATGATTCACAAGTTACACCCACATCCAAGTCTAATCCAACACATCCAACGCTCGGCATGATATCGTGTATCTTGCCTCAGTAACAGTGCATTATTTCACACATATCCATCCAACACACCATTACAGGATGTGGTTTGTTTGCAATGCACTGACCATTTGACTTCTATCCATGAAAGTGTATCTCAGGATAATGGTTCTCCTTGTACACCGACACCAGTCGTGTTGTTGTACAAAGTATTTTTTTTAAATAAAGCCATCTAATTTCGTCATTCATGTATTATGACCATTTCCCATTGGAAACAATGATGTCAATGATTTTTGTGGTAATAGGTTGATACATATATTCATGCACAGTTGAATGTTCTCAAAAATAGATGGGAGCAATCACATTATGTAATCTAATGTCACATTCAAAATGACTACTAATTTTGTTATCTCTTTAATCATGAAAAAACTATTATGCAAAGCCTAATTTGCATTTAGTACACATAGTTGTTCTGATCTGGAGGAAAATGGCTACTGTACGAGCCCTAAGTGCAGGAGCATTGCCATCCTGGTATACAAAATTATCCCAGAAGCCCCCTCGAGCGAATGGCAACATTGTTTGGTCTAGGATGGCTATGTACTGGTGTTGATCCGTATTGCCGACCAGGATCACTAGGTCACTTTTTCCACCTGCGTCGGAAGCTTCCCATATGGTTATCTCACCGTTCCTGTTCAGGATTTTGCTGACCTCCCCCTGTGTGATGTTGTTTTGCCTCGCTATCTCAGTCTGTTTTAGCCCATTACTTCGTAAGGCAACCACTCCGTGACAAACTGCCGCACTTAACTGATGCACCATTACTTCAGGAATCTGTGTTTCAAATTTCTCCACAGAAGAACTGAACGATTTCAGAACTGTATGATATCAAATTTGAACGTTCCAGGGTCTGTATAGCCTGTCCATACATATCTTCGAAATTGCGATAAAAGTTCCAGACATACAGTGTTTCCCTGAAGTAACAGGGAAAGCACAAATCAAATATCGCTTGATACGCTGTCCAAATATTATCCTTTTTGCCGAAAAATGATGTAGTCATTCATTTGTGATTCTTGTAAAAATTGTGAACATTTTGTTTGGCACGTTTCAGATATCTGAAGTATGAACGCTTTCTATGTGAATTAAATTTGATGCTTTCATTAACAGAGTGTACTTCCAAATTCAACATTGAAAATGTAGTAGAGAAAACTTCTTCATTCCTGAACTGGACAAAATGATTTTCGTGAGAACCTGGATTGTCTGTCCTTGATTAGGCTTTTAGCACCTTTGCGACCTGCTTCAATGAAGGTCATGTCATTGGTCGCCGTTGGGCGGATCCCCAACACGTACTTCAGCGTTGACTTATACATGGATTCAAATTTCTAGGTTGTTGCACAGCCATCTTTTCGCAGGATTAAATTACTGATGCATTTAAGGTCCCATCGCAAGTGCCTGGATATACCAATTGCGGAATTACCGTCGACTAGGAGGTTCTCGGGAAGACTCGTACTGTCCTCGACATATTCTATCCCCATTCTTCGACCTGGATGACTCGGCGAGTGTGGTATGTGAACTGAAGTCAACCTGTGCGGTAGATCCTCAACCCCCAAAGGTGGAACAGATAGATGATACAAAGGTTCGACTTTCCTTCACATCAACACCAGAAGCCTGCCTTGGCAGCGAGACCAAAGGAGCCGTGATCGGAGTCACGGAAACGTGGCTCGACTCATTCGTATCCAACGCAGAGGGGGATATCCCCAGCTACCAATTCCTGCGCAAGGATCGAAATCGCGTGGGAGGAGGTGTGGGTGCCGTCAGGTCGGACATTACGGTCAACCGCAAAACTGATCTGGATACAGACTGTGTGGTTAGAACTCTTCATGCCGAAACTAAACCTATCATTGTGGGTATATGTTATCGTGCTCCCAAACAGATGGAATTTTATGAAAAATTGGAACAAACATGCTCATCGTGTAAGTAAGATCTCGTGAATGTATCATAATGGGTGATTTCAATACTGACATGAAGTCAAAGCGCAAAGGTACACTTAGGAAAGCTTTAGATCTGGTTTCCGATCCAACTAGGTTAACAACTAGTACATCTACCATTGTTTCAGATGTCAATAAGATCTCACACTGTAATGTATCTACAATATCTCTGGGTGACCACTTAGTTGTATATTGTACTAGAAAATGTAAAAAATAGTGTCCATATATTATCATTTTTGCCGAAGGGTGAAGTAGTCATTCAGCCTGACTGCTTTGGTTTGCTGAAGACTGATGTGACTGAAGACCTGATACTGGAACATCTCATCACTCTAAATTCGAACAAGGCAACAGGTTTGGATAAATTACCTGCAAGATTTCTTAAAGATGGTGCCAAATTCATTTCTAGTCCGTTAATGTATATTGTAAATTTATCGATCTCTAGCGGTGAACTTCCTTCCGACTTAAAAGCTGCTAGAATCACCCTCCTCCATGAGAAGGACTCTCAGACCCAAGCAGGCAACTACAGACCAGTAACAATATTGAGCATACCATCCAAGATAATGGAAAAAATCGTGTACGAACAGGTGAATCACTACTTAAACTAGCAAAGTCACCTGTTCCAATTTCAATCTGGTTTTCGGTCACAATATTCCACAGATACTTACTTGATCCATTTATTGGAATATATCAAAAATACTTTACTGTATGTTTTCTAACAAATAGAATGGTAACCAGTGAAATAGAGTAATATAGCATACCACGATTGCAATGTGAAAAAAGAGGTATACAACATATTACTACAGGGGTTCCACCCTCTTGTATCTGAGTGAAACCAAAGAGTGAAATGCAATTTTTCCAAATGGTTTCCATTTTCATTGAAAAAATGGGCCAATTTTCGACCTTGATGGAAAACTGTTCAAACAGTTTTGACATTTTTGTATCAAAGCATATGCCCCCTGGTTTCTCGATATTGTGTTAAAGATGAAATGCCTTGAATTGCGCGAAATGCATGAAATCTAGACTCAACAGCCCAAAAAGACCTAAAGTTCAGTTGTTTTCTCAAAAACTATCTCATTAACTTTGGGATTTTTGTTTCAGAACATGCTAGTCAGGGTCCATAACTTTGTGCATTTTTAAGATGGAGTGCCTTGAAGTGATCGATAGGTTCATAATCTAGGCTCAGTGAACCAAAAAGACCCAAAATTCAGTTTTTAGTTCTTTTCACGAAAATGATTAGTTTTGATATTTTTGTTTCAAAAGTGTTAATCGGGGCCCTTGACATTGTGTATAAAGATGGAATGGATTAATTTGCTGGAAAGGCTCGAGGTGTGGGCTTGATTGAAAGGCCCCAAAATACCTGATATGCACAGATCGCCATATCAGGTGAAAATGGTTGTACATAGGACTTACGTTTGTACTATAATCATATAGGAAGTCATGAATGTGCATCTTCTGTTGACCTTTAGGTTGACCTCAAACGACCTTGATGGCTTCATCTCCAGATCACAGGGACCCGAATTGTGTAAATTGGCCTCAACAGACATCATTTTGCAGTATAACTGATGTTTATATTATGTGCATATCTTTCGGTGATCTTGAACATGACCTCAGATGACCAGAGTTCTAAATCTCAATGTCAGCCAGAAACGGAATGTGCAATTGGCCTCTGGGGCAGAAACACTTGCATATACAGCTCAAGATTGCATTCTAAACGTATGGCAAGTCATATATGGTGCATTTTCTGGTGACCTTGAGGTTGATCTCAGATGACAATAAAGGTTAAATCTCGAGGTCACACCCAGCCTGAAATGTGTAAATTTGCCTCTATAGATAAAATGCTCGTAGATAGAGTTTACAATCACACCTAATGGTTACATTGAAGTTCACATTGATGATCTTGATTGGTAAATCGAGTCATATCTCACCCGTGGTACTCAAAAATGTTCACTAAATTTGTCCAGTAACAGATCATAGCACTTGGGATAATCTTTTTACCGAAATGACTATCTATATGACTTCAAATTCAAATGCGACATTCGGGTACTCGGTCACTATTGGCGACAGACCCTCGTCCTTGTGCATTATCCTATACATATTCGGTGTTACTACTTGTGCATCCTCAACACGTCATAATGCGACGATAGCATGGGACAAATGAGTCAATCAGCTGCATCTCCGGCTACTGTAGCCATCTAAGTTGGGAATTAGCCTACTGACTCAAATGCTAGATACTTCAGGCCATGCGAAATTTGACTTTAAATTCCTGCCAGGTTTCGGATATACAGTTAACATGGAAGTACGTACGGGAATTTAAAAAAATTATCAACAACACCATCACGAGATTCAATTCGTTTTCTGCTTCGATTGGACCCTTTAACATTCTAACATAATCTTGGGCTATTCTGTGACTACATACATGTACGACCATTTTTATCAATCAGCACCTCGGCTAAAGCCTAATGAACGGTAAATGCGACATTGGTTCTGATGAAAGGTGACTCCGCATCACAGCTTGATGAAGCTGACATTTTCATTTCCGTTAACGTTTAGCTATGAACTTTCAACAGCTATTCTCCAACGGTGTCTTCACTGTTATACCGCTCTTTGAATAAACAATGAAAGAAGGCACACCAGACATGATGTGAATACTTTAAACTGTATTTAAATACGAATACTTCACTTTTACATGAGTATGATTACATACAGAGTATTTCTGTCTCTCTGTTTGTCTGTCTGTCTGTGTGCAATACTCGAAGAAGATCATTTGCTAAATGACTGATTGTCGTCTATATGGCTGATCGAAATCCTCCATCGCCCACGGTCGAAAATGTAAATGTCATCAGCTGAAATCATTCCCCAGAAAAAAAAAATGCTGAGGAATACAATATGGAACAAAAAACACGTAGCATATGTCTGAGAAAAATCGCCAAACTTGGGACGTGAGCATCACGGATTGAGGTCGTGGTCGAGTATTTCGGTTAGAATAGAAAAATCCCAATAACTATACTTTTTTCAATGTCATCATTATGAAAATCAACTATTGGCTTTAGCTTGTACAGTTAGATGACAGGTCGTCCTTGGTGAATGTTTGAGCAAACAGAAACCAAATGTCGAGAAAGTATGAGCTGTCAGCATGTGGTTAATCAAATATGTTCATCTGTTGCAGATACTATCACACCAGCTAGATTACAACACCATTACGTTGGCAATAAAGTGCAAGTCTAGAAATTCACATACTTTTATCAGAGTTTGATTTTATCCTTACATATACCTTTTCATTATTATCATTATTCAACTGTTATCCCTGTGCCAACAATGTATCAAGAAATAGGGTAACTCCGAAGGGAGGGGTTCATTGGACACAATGAAGGGCTGTTGTTGAGACAATATTGAATTAACTCCTGTTACTCAAGTGTTTCTCTAGCCTTGAATGGCTGAAGTTTAATACATCCTTGGATAAACTACTGCAGTAACAGCGCAAGTACCTTTCAGATTACATATAGTGATGTTTGTTCCAGGGTGCATACGCAGTTTGTGCATCCGTATGAAATGCAATAGTACATAAGTGTTACATTTCACGTGTTATTTGCCCCCGCCCAAAAAGCCCGTAACTATTGGTTTGGCTTGTACAGTTTCGATGACAGATCGTCCTTGGTGAATGTTTGAGCAAACAGAAACCAATTGACTGGAAATAATGAGCTGCCAGCACGTAGTTAATCAAACTGGTTCAATATGTTTTTCTACTGTAGATATTAATACACCAGCTAGATTACAGTGGTATTGAAGTCCAAGTCTACAAATTTATATACTTTTTTCAGAACTTTTTTTCAATCCTTACAATATCACTTACTCGACAGTTCTCCCTGTACAATGTATTACATGTACAATGTAATGTATTCAACAATGTATCGAGAAATAGAGAAACCCTGGAGGAAAGGGTTCATTCGACAGGATGAAGGGCTACTGTTGAGATGATATTGAATTAACTCCTTTCCTCCAGCATCAACTGGCTGAAACATAACTGACATAATACATCTTTGGATAAACCACTACAGTGAGATTGCAAGTATCTTCCAGATTACATTCAGTGATGTTTCTCCATGGTACATCCGTACAAATGCAGTAGTACATAAGTGTTACGGTTCACGTACAGTTTCCACGACAGATCGTCCTTGGTGAATACTTGAGCAGAAACCAAATGACTGAGAAGATTGAGCTGCCAGCAAATTATTAATCAAACATGTGTGAGATATTGGTTCAATGTGTTCTGTACTTGTCCTAATATAATACAGTAGCTCGAGTACACATCTATCGAAAATAATAATTGTAATAATCGTTGGAATAATTGGCATACTTATTTTTTTTTCAGAATTTGCTGATTATTTTATTATTTTAAGTATTTTGCCATTGAATACAATATCATGTATAGCATAATATGGATCTAAACATAACACACGCTACAAGGACTACTCACAGAAGAAAAAATGTATAATTGGTGCAAACCAATGAAGTTTCCTCTTGATCAATATATTTAACTGGGTTTTCAACACAAATTCAGAAAATGATATTATTTTGAATTGCAAACCAAAAATTAAGATCTGTTCCTCAACTCGTAATATATAGTTCTTTCGATATGTTTGATCAACAAAAGACTGGGTTTACCACATATGTAAACAAAACTTGTGGACATGGAGCACCAGCGTAAGCAAATATAACCTTCTCACACAGAGCAACTGCCTCGTATAATGAACTAACCATGGATTGGTGATGGCGCCAATAATATAATTTCTCTGTGGGACATATTTTGTTTGATCAGGAGCCGTAAAGCCTAATAACTGGAACCTGTTGATGAGTAAGGATGCTGAACCGAAATATGCTATGGGTGTTCATAATTCGAATGATCATTGAGTGTTGAGTAATTTAAGCCTGTACCTACGTGGACCCCAAGTGAAGATGTCACTGAAGAGTCGAGGAACTCTTATAACGGGCGAGTGATATAACGGTGTTATAGTCAGAAAAACTCGACCACCCGTATGATTCATGACATATTGTGTCCAGACTGCAAAATATAGTGGGCGCCACAATTGGAATCTCTGTCACCAATAAAAGTTTGGTGTCGTCCATGGCCAATCTGCAGACGAAATAAAATAACCATTTGAGACAGCCCATTGAGATAGAGAGGTAGGCAATTTACAATATAGCCCAATGCAGTCATATGATACTGGAATGTCGTGTGTACATCCGCCATACGGGACATGGAGTTCCAAATCACTGAAAATACCCCCAATGGAAGGCATTAGCCTCGAACCCTGACTCCCTGGTTGATTGAATCTGTACATATTTGCGATAACGAGTGGCAAGGCTTTGTTGACACCAAGAATCGAACCAATTATTGGGAGTTTGGGCTGTAATATTGCTACAGCCGGGACAAAGACAGGGGCGGGTCCAGGATTTTTTAATAGGGGGGGGGGGGGGCGGGGGGGGTGCTGATCTTAACTGTACGTAAGCTTGAAATTATGTGAGCGAGCGTAACAAGCGAAGCCTTATGCGGTCTGGGGGTTGGGGGGGGGGCGCCGTAAGCCCCCGTGAAATTTTTGGAATTTAGTGTCTCTGAGATGGGTTCTAAGGTGTATTCTACAACTGTACCTTGTGAAATCAATAAGTAGAATTTTACTTTAGAAGTCTGTTTAGTTCTGTTGTAAATGAAGGATAGATTTTCAAAGAAAGGAAGGTCTAATCGTCCTACCATTACGGCTGTTCTAAGGTTATTATGCACCAGACATGGTGATGATCAATCGTTTAATATTAAAGATGAGATATAATTATCTTCAAAGTTATGCCGACATCCAGAGTTATATCCAGAGTTATACAGACATCTGTCAGAAACAAACATATAAATAAAATAAAATATCCCCTGTGTATATTCAATGACAGTTTCAGTATAAAGTCAAGTGTGTCTGACTAGATTATTATTGGAGGGAAGGCGGCGGGGTTGGCAAGCTGGTTAAAGGAGTCCAGCGACCGAGCGAAGTAAGGTGGATAGGTGGTAGCCTGCACGGCGTGGGGTCTGGGGCCCGCTCAAGGGCCCCAGAAGCCGGAGCTTTTTTCATCTTCTGTGGTTGATTCTGAGTCTCTCTGGCTCTGATTGAGTATTTTTCATTCCACACATGCATATAAATATTGCTGGTATTTAAATGTATTTATCCCAAAACTATTCATTGCCACTTTACATATTATATGTCATAGAACTTAATTGCTGATTAAAATCAAAATCAATTTTAAAATCACCCAAATTTAGCATTCTTGTTTGTCACGTACAAATTTGGGTCTGAAAATGTGTATTACGTGCCCAAATTGAGTTTCCAAATCAAGATTCAAATTCGGGCGAATCATTTTTTTCCTCAAAGCGGCCCGCCATGTGGGCGAGTTCTATACACAGTCTGATGACGTCATTGGTATTTGCCTAGATACTGTGGAAACCGACAATGTAGACAGGCTTATCATTCTCTATTCACTGTTTTCATGAAAGATTTTCTGAGTATCAGTTGTCGAACTGTGCATATTTCCTATATATTCCGGACTATCCCGAGATGTACTCTCAAGTTTGTATGACAAACAAGAATGCTAAATTTGGCACATTTTAAAAATTAATTCCAAATTTAATGACAATCAATTGCATAATTATTGACCAACGAATGTTAGGCCTATGTAACGCTGTAATGCACCTTAACATATTTCTGGGTCACAGATTTTTTTGTTGAAATTATATCCTGCCCCCCTCCCCCCTCGGTCAAAAATATCAAACGAGGAAAATTACACTTATATTTCCTTACATGTAGGTGCATACCCAAATTTCCTTTAGCTTCTTGCTCTCTCTTTTTTCTTTTTCTTTTTTTTCACGGCCCAATAGGGGGGGGGGGGGTGCGCGCCGGGTGCACCCCCCCCCCCCCCCTAAATCCGCCAGTGAAAGAACATGGACAGACACAAGTTCCTCAGCATATAATTGATATTGCAGTTACTAGCATTGTGAATGGTGAGCAACAGTGCAGTAGTATGTGAGTGTCATGCATCTGTGAGTTAGGCACTTGGCGATGCCTGCTATTATCTGTACACACTGTGTTATCGAATATTAATTAACTTGATATTTATTTTTTATAATATAATAGAATTTTCACCACGTCATAAGAAAGACAGTTTTCTGCAACTACTATGCCAACACCAGTTTTTTCCTGTACGTCACGAATATACATTCACAAATCTTCTTTGCCAAACACTTTGCACCATATGTGTGATAACACTCAATACAGCGGAGTCGGCGTAAAATGATATATCCATCCTGTCAGGAAATTGAAATGCCAGTCAATGACATATTCCAACCATCAGTCTGGTAAAATATGGTGTGTGTTGTCCGACCGACACCCAATCAAATTTCAAGCTTCCACCTATTGCTCTTTGATCAGTTTTAGAAACCAATCATCAGGGACATCTGACACTATTTTGTCAAACGTGAATATGAGAAAAGGAGTATGAAGATGTGCATTATGTAAATTTTAAATAAAAAATTAGCCCAAGGGCTAAGAAAGGTTACCGGATAATATACATTTTAGATATTAGCCTTTTGTCCAGTGACCTTGAAATTAGGTCACTGATAAATTCAAGGCCATGAAATTTTCAACAAATACATCACTTCTAGTATGTCCACAATAAATTCCTAAGCTGTAAAGTCGATAATAAGTGAGACATTAGCCATTCTGTGATGTGACCTTGAAAATGAGGTCAAAGTTCAAGTTCAAGGTTATGAAAATATTCAGTATATATCATTCCTCTATATTCGCAATTGATTCCTATGCTGTAAATGTAAGTACCAATCTATTACCACCAATACAATCAGATTTTGATGATGCCAATAAGAAACGTAAAATACTACACTTTGCAATAGAAACAAACAAAGCCCGACCAAATAGTTTATCCAAAGACACACTGGCGTCTTCATGGGCAGACAATGTGTTAAATGTAGTTGTTTCTACTGTACACCAGATGGAATTAGTATACAACTGCCCAACAACCTATGAAAATAATTTAGAAATCCGAATCTAACCCCATGGAATAGATACATGACAAGTACAAAAGTACCCAATCACAAGCCCGAAGGCTACTGAGTTGATGGTATCCTCGGGGACAGATTAACGTCCGCCAGCAGTGACACCGACTCAGTGGTATAAATGTAAGTATCAATCTATTACCACCAATACAATCAAATTTTGATGATGCCAATAAGAAAGGTAAAATACAACATTTTGCAATAGAAACAAAGCCCGACCAAATAGTTTATCCAAAGACACACTGGCGTCATCAGGGGCAGATGTAAAGATGATAATAAGGGACATATTAGCCATTTTGTTCTCTGACCTTGAAAATGAGATCAAAGGTCAAATTCTAGATCACCAAAATATTCAGCATACATCATTTCCTATATGTTCACTATGGACCCCTAAGCTGTAAATTTGATAATGAGCGAGATATAAGCCATTTTGTATTCTGACCTTGAAAATAAAATGACTAACCTTGAAATTTAGGTCAAGGGTCAAATTCAAGGTCACTAGAATATTCAGCATATATCATTTCCTATATGTTCACAATTGATTTCTAAGCTGCAAAGTCGCTAATAAGCAAGATATTGGCCATTTTGTCCTGTGACCTTGAAAACGAGGTCAAAGGTCAAATTCAAGGTCACGAGAATATTCAGCATATATCATTTCCTATATGTTCACAATTGATTCCTAAGCCGTAAAGTCGATAATAAGCGAGATATTAGCAATTTTGTCCTGTGACCTTGGAAATGAGGTCAAAGGTCAAATTCAAGGTCACGAGAATATTCAGCATATATCATTTCCTATATGTTCACAATTGATTCCTAAGCTGTAAAGTCGATAATAAGCGAGATATTAGCCATTTTGTCTTGTGACCTTGAAAATGAGGCCAAAGGTCAAATTCAAGGTCACGAGAATATTCAGCATATATCATTTCCTATATGTTCACAATGGATTCCTAAGCTGTAAAGTCGATAATAAGCGAGATATTAGCCATTTTGTCCTGTGACCTTGAAAATGAGGTCAAAGGTCAAATTCAAGGTCACGAGAATATTCAGCATATATCATTTCCTATATGTTCACAATTGATTTCTAAGCTGTAAAGTCGATAATAAGCGAGATATTAGCCATTTTGTCCTGTGACCTTGAAAATGAGGTCAAAGGTCAAATTCAAAGTCACGAGAATATTCAGCATATATCATTTCCTATATGTCCACAATTGATTCCTAGTCTCTAATCTCAATATTAAGTGAGATATTAGGCTTGATGTGTCCCATTATAAAGCATGGGAAAATTTAACATGGGAAAGTCACATCTGGGCCGAGTTTGGGCCCAAAATGGCCCACTTCGAGTGATTCAAGCGCAACAAAATTTATACATGTCACAGAAGTACATATGGGGAGTGTTATGCATCAATAAGAAAAAAAGTTACTGAACAGATTTTGAGAAAACGACCATCAAAGTCCAAAATTAGCCATTTTCGACGAGAACGGCCGCTATGACCTTGAAACCAAGGTCAGAGGTCAAATTCAAGGTCGCGAGAATATTCAGCATATATCATTTCCTATATGTCCACAATTGATTCTTAGTCTCTAATTTCAATTTTAAGTGAGATATTAGGCTTAATGTGTCCCATTATAAAGCATAGGAGAATTTAACATGGGAAAGTCCCATTTGGGCCGAGTTTGGGCCCAAAATGGCCCACTTCGAGCGATTCAAGGGCAACGAAATTTATACGTGTCAAAGGGGTACATAGGAGGAGTGTCATGCATCAATAAGAAAAAAAGTTACTGAACAGATTTTGAGAAAACGACCGTCAAAGTCCAAAATTGGCCATTTTTCGACGAAAAAGGCCGCCATTTTGAAAAAAATGCGAAAATCAAAAAACTAAAAAAAACCTTTCCTGGAAATATTTTTAGGTATTTTTGTGCAAAATTTCAGAAATATTCGACCATAAACTTTAAAGATAAAATTAGGCCAAGGGCCGAAGATAGGTTACCGGACAATATTTAATATTTTAGATGTTAGCCAGGTCACTGGTTGAATTCAAGGTCAAGAGAATATTCAGCATATATAACATTAAGCATATATCATGTCCACAGTTGATTGCTAAGCTGTAAATTCAATAATCAGAGAGATATTAGCAATTTTTTGCTGTGGCCTTGAGAATGAAGGGGCAAAGGTCGAATTCAAGGTCATCAAAATATTCAATGTATATCATTTTCTATATCATGTCCACAATTGATTCCCAAGCCATACAGTCAATAGAGGAGCAAGATATGAGCCAGTTTGTCCTGTGACCTTGAAAATGAGGTCAGAGGTCAAATTCAAGGTCCCGAGAATATTCAGCATATATCATCTACTATATGTCCACAACTGATTCCAAAGCTGTAAAATCGATAATAAGTGAGCTATTAGCCATTTTGTCCTGTGACCTTGAAAATGAGGTCAAAGGTCAAATTCAAGGTCATGACAATAATCTGCATATATCATTTCCTATATGTTCATAATTGATTGCTAAGCTGTAAAGTCGATAACAAGCGAGATATTAGCAATTTTGTCCTGTGACCTTGAAAATGAGGTCGAAGGTCAAATTCAAGGTCATCAGAATATTCAGCATATATCATTTCCTATATGTCCACAATTGATTCCTAAGCTGTAGAGTCGGTAATAAGCGAGATATAAGCCATTTTGTGCTCTGACCTTGAAACTGAGGTCAGAGGTCAAATTCAAGGTCACGAGAATATTCAGCATATATTATTTCCTATATGTCCACAATTGATTCCTAAGATGTAGAGTCGATAATAAGCGAGATATTAGCCATTTTATTCTCTGACCTTGAAACGGAGGTCAGAGGTCAAAATCAAGGTCACGAGAATATTCAGCATATATCATTTCCTATATGTCCACAATTGATTACTAGTCTCTAATCTCAATATCAAGTGAGATATTAGGCATAATGTGTCCCATTATAAAGCATAGGAGAATTTAACATGGGAAAGTCCCATTTGGGCCGAGTTTGGGCCAAAATGGCCCACTTCGAGCGATTCAAGCGCAACGAAATTTATAGACATCATAGGAGTACATATGAGGAGTCTTATGTATCAAAAAGAAAAAAAGTTACTGAACAGATTTTGAGAAAATGGCCGCCAAAGTCCAAAATCAGGCATTTTTCGTCGAAAACGGCTGCCATTTTGAGAAAAATGCGAAAATCAAAAAACTAAAAAATACCTCCTTCTTGAATTATTTTTAGGTATTTTTGTGCAAAATTTCAGAAAAATTCGCCCGTAAACAAAAAAGATAAAAATGTGGACGACGACGACGACGACGACGGACGACGGACGACGGACGCAATGCCATGCCAATAGGTTATCGGACCATAGGTCCGGTAACCTAAAATGCAATTATGTACCATAGTGCGAGATTTAAACACCATCAAGCCAAAGTGTTTTTAGCTGATTAGCTTCAGCATGACATAGTTGCTAAGATTTTGTCCAATACATTGACGCACATGCAATATTATGCTTCATATGTCGAATACTAAAAAATGTGTTTCCTCATACTCCATGATATACATTCGCTGCAAAATCCCATACAAACCATTTTTCAGCTCGGGGGGTAAAACACATGTTGGAACAAAACATAGTGCAGTTGTTGACCGCGAGCTTCCACGAACTCGTTGTGGTCATCGGGACCAGAGCAACAATAACAGTGGGAACAAGGCCTCAGTAAGAGTCTAATCGGAAAAACGATCTACCATGGTCATTGTACTGCTAACAAGGTATTGCAAGCGAGTACTCTGTCATCATTCTTTCCTTGATGACCCCCTATTATCATTGAATTGTTAACATTGGACCACAGGAGAGCTTTTGAGGTAGGGAGCACTTTGTGGCTTTGTGTTTTTGTCGGAACTCTGTTTTACTGGCATGGACTCTTAAAATCAATATTAATTAATTGCATGTTTCGATACTGATTATGCTGGAATGTGGCCTTTGTCGAATGCCGTTTCAACATGAATCACTACTTAAACGAGCGAAATATCCTGTTCCAATTTCAATCTGGTTTTCGGTCACAATATTCCACAGATACTTGCTTGATCCATTTATTGGACTATATCAAAAATACTTTACTGTATGTTTTCAAACTAATAGAATGGTAACCTATGAAACAGAGTAATATAGCATACCACGATTCCCATGTGAAAAAATAGTTATACAACATATCACTAGAGGGGTTCCACCTTCCTGTATCTGACTGAAACCAAAGCGTGAAATGCCATTTTTCAAAATGGTTTCTATTTTTTTTTTTTGAAAACCGGACCAATTTTCGACTTTGACGGAAAATTGTTCAGACAGTTTTGATATATTTGTATCAAAGCATATTCCCTGGGATCCTCAAAAAGACCTAAAATTAAGTTTTCGGTTGCTGTCTCAAAAACTATCTCATCAATTTGGGGATTTTTGTTTCAAAACATGCTAGTCGGAGTCTATGGAGTGCCTTGAAGTGATCGATAGGGCCAAAATCTGGGCTCAGTGGACAAAAAAGGTTTAAAATTCAAGTTTTAGTTGTTTCCCCGAAACTGATTAGTTTTGATATTTTTGTTATCAAGATGCAGTGGATTAGTTTGCTGAAACGTCTCGAGGTGTTGTCTTGAAAAGCCCCAAAAGACATGATATGCACAGATTGGAATATGAGGCGAAAACGGTTGTACATGGGACTTAGGTCTGTACTATGAACATATAGGAAGTCATATGTGCATCTTCTAATGACTTTCAGGTTGACCTCAAACGACCTTGAAGGCTTCATCTCCAGATCACAGGGACCTGAAATGTGTAAATTGGCCTCAACAGACATCATTTTGCAGATAGAACTTATGTTTATATTATGTGCATATCTTTCGGTGATCTTGAACATGACCTCAGATGACCATGAGTTCTAAATCTCAATGTCAGCCAGAAACGGAATGTGCAGTTGGCCTCTGGGGCAGAAACACTTGCACGTACAGCTCAAGATTGCATTCTAAACGTATGGCAAGTCATATATGGTGCATTTTCTGGTGACCTTGAGGTTGATCTCAGACGACAATAAAGGTTAAATCTCGAGGTCACACCCAGCCTGAAATGTGTGAATTTGTCTCTATTGATAAAATGCTGATAGATAGAGTTTACAAGCACACCTAATGGTTACATTGAAGTTCACATTGATGATCTTGATTGGTAAATCGAGTTATATTTCACCCGTGGTACTCAAAAATGTTCACCGAATTTGTCCAGTAACAGATCATAGCAGTTGGGATAATCTTTTTACCGAAATAACTATCTATATGACTTCAAATTCAAATGTGAAATTCGGGTACACGGTCACTATTGGCGACAGACCCTCGTCCTTGTGCATTATCCTATACATATTCGGTGTTACTACTTGTGTATCCTCAACACGTCATAATGCTACGATAGCATGGGACAAATGAGCCAATCAGCTGCATCTCCGGCTACTGTAGCCATCTAAGTTGGGAATTAGCCTACTGACTCAAATGCTAGATACATCAGGCCATGCGAAATTTGACTTTAAATTCCTGCCAGGTTTCGGATAAACAGTTAACATGGAAGTACGTACGGGAATTTAAAAAAATTATCAACAACACCATTACGAGATTCAATTAGTTTTCTGCTTCGATCGGACCCTTTAACATTCTAACATAATCTTGGGCTATTCTGTGACTACATACATGTACGACCATTTTTATCAATCAGCACCTCGGCTAAAGCCTAATGAACGGTAAATAAGACATTGGTTCTGATGAAAGGTGACTCCGCATCACAGCTTGATGAAGCTGACATTTTCATTTCCGTTAACGTTTAGCTATGAACTTTCAACAGCTTTTCTCCAACGGTGTCTTCACTGTTATACCGCTCTTTGAATAAACAATGAAAGAAGGCACACCAGACATGATGTGAATACTTTAAACTGTATTTAAATACGAATACTTCACTTTTACATGAGTATGATTACATACAGAGTATTTCTGTCTCTCTGTTTGAGAGCGTTTTTACCCCCAGTTTGGCCTGTATGATGTATCTTTTAACGCCACATATCCCTCTTGGGAACCACAAGTTGGAGTGAGGGGTTTTCTCGGTCGTATAGTGAATCTTTTATTGCCCCTCTCGTTGTGTATTTTATTTTAATGGCAAAGTTGTTTATTTGCCCCGAGTAACTTGCTATCTGGCAGTCAGACAGCCAGGAACGCCCCAACTGTGGCAGAACTATATGGTGATCTTGTTTTTGTTGCACCAGGCACCACAATCACAAATCCATAGTACCGTGAATATGAATAAACTTGACCACGACTGATGTTCAATTCAATATATGATTTATATCGAAAATCACATGGCAATCACAACTCACAAAACAAACATGCATGCAATGAGTACAATGATAATAAAGTCAATGGCTCAGTGTCTCAGGTCTTGAGCATAAGTTATCAGTTATCAGTCTTGTCATTTGATCCCATGAAACACGACGGGGTTGCCTCTGTACACCCCGTCACTGGCGGGGTCACTCTTGTACACTGGCGGGGGACACCCCGTCACTCTGGCGGGGCCACTCCTGTGCACTGGCGGGGGACACCCCGTCACTCTGGCGGGGCCACTCCTGTGCACTGGTGGGGGACACCCCGTCACTCTGGCGGGGCCACTCCTGGGCACTGGCGGGGGACACCCCGTCACTCTGGTGGGGTCTCTCCTGTGCACTGGCGGGGGACACCGTCACTCTGGTGGGGCCACTCCTGTGTACTGGCGGGGGACACCCTGTCACTCTGGCGGGGTCCCTCCTCACACCCCGTCAGGTGTTGATGATAGCTGTGACGATGTAACCTCAGCACACCCCACCAGAACACGTTCTGAGAGGATATCGTTTTTCCGTCAGTGGATAGCAGAGTTCTGGAGTAGTCCCTGATAAAGCTTATATGCCTGGACTGGACGACTTATTCGGACGCAATGGCGATGACACTGGCATACGTCAGTGGCACAGACACATGTCAAAACACTGGCACATGTCAAAACATGGAAGGCACGAAAACTCACAGTTCTTGAGATCAGGATATTTCTTTGCAGCACCGATGAAAATGCTAACTGCGTCTCTTTTCTTCACTCTCTACAGCAGACATACAAAGTTGCTGAACTGGAGCACTGCAGCTGGTTCATGCGCCCAAGTTTCTGCAGCGCCCAGTGATATTCCCCTTTAAATGGTAGGATCCCTTCCCCTGCAGTTGGGCGTTCACTATTTGCCGATAAATCCCGAGTGGCTGCTCCGAATATTAATAGGTTGAATTTATTAGTGATCCCAACTGGTAATAGATGTCTGGCAGGGTCAGAGGTGGTCTCTGGATAGATGTTGCCGTCTGGCCCTCCAGACTGGACTACTCCCCGAATGTGGCGTTGCAGACACTTATATAAACTTTTGTCCCACTAGATGGCGCGCTGGTCACCCGTTCTTGCTTCTGATTGGCTGGCGCTGAATCCCCCTTTACATCCCCATCAAATCGGCGGGGTCAGTCCCGTCAAGCTGGCGGGGTCGGCCCCGTCACGATGGGAGGCCCCGTCACGATGCTAACTGCCCCAACAGATATCCCCCAATGTTGAGAGCCACTTTGCCCATATTTGCTATAATCCACCCTTTCTGTTTGTCCGTGTCCTCACGGACAGGGAGTTTTGCCAGGTACTGAATTCTCCCAGCGCCACCGCCCCCTGCCTGGAGTGACAGGACACTGTTTGTGAACTTTGCCCCACTCAAGTAGAGGTCCTAGGTGCCGGCTCCTGGTTGCGTTCCTGTCGGTGAAGTAGTTGGTTGACCACCTGCAAGTAAATTTCCTGTTTCCGTTTGTGGTCGGTGGCTTGCAGGCGGCAATTTTCACTCCGGAGCTCCTCGTTCTCGCTTCTGAGCTGGCGAATTTGCTGTTGCAGTTCTTCTTTTTCTTTCAGCCATACTGCTTTATCCGTGGCTCGCAGTCGTTTCTCCACGTCCAGGGCTCGTCGGCTCTCCTCCCTGTCCTTTTGGAGCTGGTGGTTCCGGCTGGTGAGACTTCGGACAGCTTCCCATGTCTGTTTGGTAAAGTCTAACCTAGCCTTCACCATACTCTCCTCCATAGTAGTAATTGTGACGAGGTGCGTCAGACAGTCTTGGCTGACGGACTCTGGAGTGCCGATTTTATCAACGTCCATTGTTCGTTGACGCTCAGCCCTGGGGTCGAGCAAGAGCATTACGTCTCCATGATGATCTAGGAATCCGGTGCCACGTGCCGACGGCCCCACACACTGGACCAGACACTGATCCAGTGACTCCCTCGTGACATGTCCAGCGGGTGGCACAGGCGCGAGCAGGGAGTCAAGGGTCCCTGGGGTCCACGTCGTGATGTCCGCCAGAGGGTTACCCACATCCCCTGCGAGGTCGTGCACCTCCGATGTGGGCAACAAGGTTCCCTGCTGGGAACGCTGCTGTCGGACTGCAGCGACGTCGACCCCAAACTCCTGTTCTAGCCGCTCCAATGCATCTGCGACTGAGAGGCCAGACTGTTGCAGGTCCAAATCACTGCCCCATAGTGGCTCCGGTATTCCGTTGGTGACGCTAGTTGCCTCCAATGACTCCATGGCTGGAGCACTAAGTTCAACGCCGGTAGGTTCTCCTGTCACGGCCTTCTCTGTCGATCCAGATCGTTTTATCTGGTGGGGCTGGAGAATGGGGTCTCCCAGCGCCACGGACGAGGACTCCAGCTCCAAGTCAAGTTTCATTATTTTCTGGGCAGGGACTCGTCCAGCTGCTGGTGGGGAATCTTCTCGGTCCCTCTTTCTTGCCACCTGGCCTCTCATGTCGCTCAAACTCAGAGGCTGCTGGCCAGCCAGGTGGGCTAGCCGCTCCTGGATGCTGATGCCCCCCGTGGATGGAAGGTCGGGGGCACTGACGGCTTGGACAGTTGTAGGAGTCTTGGGGGTGGTGGCTTCCACAACAACCACGGTGCTTTTCAGTCGTGGGGCTAACTCTTTCACCCTCTTCTCAGGTGAAGGTCTGGTTCCCTTGCAGGCCCCGCGGGATTGGTGTTTTTGTAGAGTGTCGGCCCGTGGGAAAGACTGACTGCACCCAGAGCACACTAGCTGACTGCCCCCCTCATGCTGTTCGCGCACGTGCCTCTTTAGGTGTTTTCGTGTGACATGTTTGTCACACTGGTCACACCTGACCTTTGATCCGTCACTGTCGGATCCCCGCCTCTTTTCTTTCTTTTCTTTTGACTTCTTTTCCCTGGACCTTCCCCGGGACTCACTTTCTTCTCCCATTTCACTATCGAACATGGGACTTTCTGTGTCAGAAATTTCTATCTCCAGGACGTACTCGGACATCGTCAACGAGATTTATGCAGGCCCCCCGTGTCGAGGTTCCTTATATAGCAGTGGCCCCGCCACCCCAGCCAATCAGAGATCGGGATTATCCCCCGTCGGATCCACGACGGGTCCGACCCCGTCGTTCTGTCGGGGCCATCCCGTCATCTTGTCGGGGCCACCCCGTCATTTCGGCGGGGTCCCTCACGATATTTCTCATGGGATTCTACCTGTCCGTCTGTCAGTACCTACTAGGGATAGGAACCACTGAACCGGCATCGGTTAGCCGACACAGTCGACAGTTTTTCTTCTGTTATTTTATTTATTTCACTGACTGGCTTGGAATACACGGTCGAGCGAAATACTAATTGTTGAATCGTGAATGATGCATTATGATAGTATGCTTCAATAGTGAAGCGCTTTGGGCAGGTTTCTGGAAAAGTGCTACCTTCACATTATTATTATTATTATTATTATTATTATTATTATTATTATTATTACTCTGTAACCACTTCGGAGAATGAAGTCTGTTGCTTCATTTATTTCGGCAGCGATCACCGAAACAAAAACTCTCAACCAAATGTGAACCAAAGTTGATGTTTATCATTCATATTTACTGAGAAATATTCAATGCTGTACAAATTCCCCAATATTTTATTATATTGGTCTCGGGTGGTTAAAACCTTCAACACAGGGCTTCTATTTCAAACAGCTGTTGGATGTGTATAGGACTGCAGGGCAGGCCCGTATTAGGCCCGATGCTTGATATTGACCTGCAGCCTTCACCCATGAACAGAATGGGACTATGCCTATTCGATGCCTTGGTACTGGTAGGCCCATCTCTGTTTGATGTGTGTACAATAGGAAAACGTTATCGATTTTTTTCTTCTTCTTCATAACGCTGTATGTACACGAGTAACTGCTTACACCGAGGAATGAGACATTGTAGGGCTGTCACATAGAGACGTTCGACAAGTCTCTATGACAACCATCTTCAAGCCTAAGCTTTGGCCCCTATCATACTTTGCCAAGGGGGGTCACTTCAATCAAAATGTATTTTCATCAAAAGAACTTTCTAGCGAAAACTAAATGTTGTGTCCATGAGTGTAAGCATGCACATGAAGTATTATTTCAAATCGTTGGAATCACTGGGCAAGTGAATGACACGTGCCGTGATTACTCTGTTACTGACGAGTGTCGGGGCCGTATATGTTACGGCAATTAACCATGCTTGACGGTAAATAGCTGATTATCGGCCACGTGTCCTGAGTCCCATTCCATATTGCGTATCACACAATAGAAAGAAACAATTCACCAGCCGGTGTTAAATAAATCAGGCTGTGCTCGTTTTATCACCCTCGGTGTTCACGTGAAGGCCGCCGAAAAGCGTGTGGTTGCCCATTTAATAATTATAGCCCATATATATCGGTATATATATGAGCAGAAATAAGCATACGAAAAATAGCCAGCTGTAGTAGAGAATATTTCTGTATGAGACAGGCACACCATGTGGTATGCTGACTAGAGTAGTCACCAAGTCACCGTATCGGAGTGGGGCCCGGACTGTCCTTTTCCCCTCATCACGTCGTACACCCTGTCGGGCCCCATTCGCACCCAGAACTTCAGTACTCAGCGATGGTCCCTCTACGACTCTCTCAGCCTGAGCCGCCGGGTCATTTTCAACCCCCGTCATCTTAGTATGCCCCGAGGCACGTTGTTGAGGCTCGACGTCCCCACATTCAACATCCCGCCCCGCAACTTCTCCACAGACAACCCATGGGTCCTGATCCACCTGGTATGGACACGGTTTGAGGTGGTCAATGTGTACTTCTTTACAATCGGTGGTCGGTGACTTCTGTATGGTGACCATCCAGCCCAGATGTGCTTGAACCACTAAATAAGGCCCCGTCCACCCCAGTCCAAGTTTGCTACGGCCTTTTGGAGGATAATAATACAGAACCCAGGTACCCACTGGATATTTTCTCTTGGCTGCCTTATGGTCGTAGGTCCGTTTTTGCCGGTCAGTGGCCTTTAGGGCTTGTCCTCTCGCATGTTCCCCAGCCTGCTGGTAGGCCAATTTCACCCACTCCACATATGCATGTGGACAGGCAGGTACTTCGGAGCCACTCTCGGGAATATGACCAAACATGAGATCCACAGGCAATGCCATCTGACGCCCAAACATGAGATAATATGGGGTACAGCCAGTACTTTCATGCATGGAAGACCGGTAGGCCGCCATAACGTATGGAAGCCAGTCGTCCCAGTCATCTTGTGCCTCATTCACCACGGCCGACAGCATGTTCAACAGGGAACGGTTAAACCTTTCCACCATACCGTCAGACTGGGGATGGTAAGGGCAGGTTCTAGTTTTCTCCGCTCCTAATAATGTCGTCATGGAAGTGAAAAGCTCGGACTCAAACTCGCGACCTCTATCAGTATGAATTTTCAGTGGAACTCCCCATCTACATATGAACTCTGTCACGAGCACATCGGCCACAGTCTGGGCTGTGTGATCTGAGACTGGATAGGCTTCAGTCCATTTGGTGAAATAATCTGCTATCACCAGTACATACCGGTTTCCTTTCCTGGAGATGGTGCCGATCTCCAGCACATCCAGGGCCACTCGCTCCAGTCGATCACCCACAGGCACATGTCCCATGGGTTGTCGGCCAGGTCCTGAACGGGGTTTCCTTGCCACACATCGGGGGCACTGTGCACACCACCGGGTTACATCTTTGGTCATGCCAGGCCAATACAAGTGCAACTTTACTCTCTGTAATGTCCTAGTCACCCCGAGATGTCCTGACAGTCTCTGCTGGTGCACAGCCGCTAATACCTGACTTTTCAACTTTTGAGGTACCACCATTTGATAGATCACAGTGGGCTTCCACTTTGGACAGTATTTTCGACACAACAGCCCATCCTGTAGATTTAACTTTTCTCACCCTTGCCATAGCGACTTCACGAGGGTGCTTTTCGTCCTCACTTGATTCCAGGTTGGTTGTTTACCCGACACCTTCTGCCACTCTATGATGTGTCGCAGGTCGGGATCCTCCTCCTGCATTTCACGGAGCTGTTCACAGGTGTAAGTCGGGAACCAGCCACCCCGGTACTCCTGGGTGACCTCCTGGGTGACCTCCTGGGCAGCCTCCTTGGTGAACTTGGTGATCTCCTGGGCGACAGTGACGACCTCGGGGTCATACTCTGAGCCGGATACTCTCAGGCATTCACTCTCAGGGCCCAGTTCAGCTTCCGGTCCCTGCCGTCTCAAACTGACCACCAATCTGTCAGGCCAGGTCCAGCCAATGAACTGACCAGTTCCGTCACCACAGTAAGCGTCGAACTCCCAGGAGTCGGACACCATAGTGACAACACCGAGGAGAGTGTCTAGGTCTTCTCCGGAGATGTCAGGTAGGTCGTCATCAAATGAGGCAATGTGACGAGCTGGCCGATTGCCATCGGCAGGACATCCCTCTCGCTTGCACTGCATGCAACGGGACATACCATCAGCATTGCCATGTTTCACACCTGCTCTGACTTCACAACGGAAGTCATAGCTGGCAATTCTTGCTGCCCACCTGGCTATCATCCCCTCCGCATCTTTGAAATTCAGGAGCCACTTGAGTGAGGCATGGTCTGTTCGCAGCAGAAATTTTCGGCCCCACAGGTAATGGCGGAAATGATGCACCATGTACACCACCGCTAGCAACTCCCGCTTAGTGGTACAGTAGTTTCTTTGTGTCGATCTCAAGGCCCGGCTGGCATATGCCACCACACGTTCATGTCCATCAGTTAACTGTGACAGCACACCCCCTATCCCATACCCACTGGCGTCCGTATCCAGAATAAACTCCCTGGACATATCTGGGTACACCAGGACGGGACTCTGTAACAAAGGCTCCCTCAAGGTCTCAAATGCCTGCTGGCACTCGGGAGTCCATACATATTTTCTATCTTTCTTCAATAGATCTGTCAATGGACCAGCTTTCTGCGCAAAATTCGGTACAAACCGGCGATAATAACCCACAAAGCCAAGGTAGCTTCGCAGTTCACCCAAATTGTTTGGAGGCGAGCACTCCCTCACAGCTGAAACCTTCTCAGGATCACATGCTATTCCTTGTTCGGAAACTATGTGTCCCAGGAATTTGACTTCCTTCCGTAGCAGTTCACATTTGCTGGGCTTCAATCGGAGCCCCGCTTGCCTCAACCTTCCCCATACACATTCCAGGTTATCCAGGGCCTCAGCAAGATCACGGCCCATGCAGATGACGTCATCAAGATACACAAGGCATCTGTGCCATTGGAGACCTCTCATGACGACCTCCATTAGTCGCTCGAATGTGGCTGGGGCCGTAGACAACCCAAAAGGCATGACGTTAAATTGGTAAAGCCCAGTCCTGGTGGAAAATGCTGTTTTGGGCTTGTCTGCTTCACTCATCTCGACCTGCCAGTACCCACTAGCGAGATCCATTATAGAGAAATATTTAGCACCCGCTAGGGTGTCAAAACTCTCATCAATGCGAGGTAATGGATATGCATCAGACCGAGTAACATCATTGAGCCTCCGGTAGTCCACGCAAAAACGAAGTGAACCATCTTTCTTACG
Source organism: Terebella lapidaria (assembly GCA_949152475.1). Taxonomy (NCBI): domain Eukaryota; kingdom Metazoa; phylum Annelida; class Polychaeta; order Terebellida; family Terebellidae; genus Terebella; species Terebella lapidaria. Next base: position 21,292,170 of record OX424558.1, on the reverse strand, counting down.
GACGAGGACCACCGGAGATGACCATGGACTGTCACTCGGTCCAACGACACCAGCCTCCAGCATCTTGTTGACTTCTTTTTCAATTAACTCCTGCTGGTGGTATGGAGCTCTTCTCAGGGGTTGTTTGATGGGCGGGTGCCCCTGAGTATCAATAGTGTGCTTGACTAGAGCGGTCCGACCCAATGCTCCACCGGGAGCTAGGAAAATATCCTGAAACGTCACAATGAGATCTTGAACTTCTTTGATCTGGCTTTTGGTCAGTTCAGGGGGAAGGTCATCCAGTAACACTCGTAGATATTCGGGCAGGTCACACTGAACGCCCTCCACCCTTTCTAAAGTGTGGTCATTCTCTGGTTTAATCAGACCTACTGGAGATATTTCCTGATGTGTTTCAATGTCTTCTGGGGCCTTGGATGTTTCAGGGATGTTTCAGGGGTTAAATAGCATTCAACCACCTCACTCAAAGACGCTACGAGGTGCCCGCGCGTGAGCCTCAATGGGAAGCCTCCCAGATTCCCCACTAAAACAGGTATGTGAGCCCCTGTGCAGTCTACCAATGCTTTCCCCACAAGGGCACCAGGGAGCTCAGACTTTTCTGCCGGACTGACCAAGCCCACCCGGGCTCGAGGTAATCCTGTCTTCATGGTGGCAGCTACAATAAGTTCTGATTGAGGCGGAATTTCTACATCAGAGAGAGATAGAAGATCTACATCTAGTATCTCCTCTCCAGTCTGGAGCACCACCTCAGAGCCACCGACCAGTAACTTTCCCTGGCCCAGATCGATAGTGACGCTCAACGCCTGCATACAGTCCAGTCCCAGGATTCCATCATGTCCCGTGGTGACAATGTCAGCCACAATGATTCTGCTTTCCTGCTGACAGTTCCCCAACTTTAGAGGAACCTGTAGCTCACCGTACACTCTCAGCCTGGCTCTTGAGGGCCTGAGCAATGTTCGTACCTCGTCACTCAATTGCATAAACTTATTATATTCTAACACTGTGGACGACGCTCCGGTGTCCACAAGAAAATACATCAATTTCTTATCTACGACGCACGCTGCCAAATGTGCTGTAACACTCAAACTGGCAAATGAGAACTGAACAATTTCTGAATTATTGCAGGGGGTTGTAGGTTCCCCTACCGTTTCTGTGCTTATCTCAGTAGGACAATTCGAATTGTCCTGGTTTACTATCTCACTTCCAATAATGGGTGGGGGTTCATTCCCCCACGATCTATTTTCCCTTAAACCAGTATCGTCTCTGGCATTGACAAGAGGATCACACACGCAACTGTGAGTTGAGATTCCCTCCTCAGGACCACCCTTGGCGTAGGCCTCCAATGGTGTTCCTGGATATCTTCCACCTTCGACCTTTACTGCAGCTGCACCTCCTATCTTGGCTAGAGGCTCAAAAGGAACCTCCTCGGGAATGTGTCCCGGTAGTCCATGTCCGTCAGTCCCAGCTGGAGAGGGCAATTTCCCCTCAGGACTAACAGTCAAAGGTAAATTTTCAATGGTCTAAACCTCCCGGTCTCGACATAACTTTGGTAATGCCGCTTTTGTTGCTGGCGACTTCACCTGCCTCTGTGGGTTAGTTCCCATCCACAGAGCAAACGATTGAATTTCTTTTTGCGTGAAATGTTTCTGGGAGTTCATGATTCCCAAACACATGAGCTGGATGCTTGTTGGAGCACCCAATGCTTTTCTCCGTTCCTGTGGCCCTAAATGTCTAGCAAGAGCCCGTATAGCCCTCTGGTTTCTTTTCCCCATTATTGGTTCCTCATTCACTTTCAACACCCAGTTCCATTTTCTACGCTTTACTCGGAGCCGATGATGCACCTGCCAATACGGCTCTGCAACCCCGGTGCCAGGAGCAGGGCTTATTCGTTTCCCTGAGCCCCCTCCTGAAGGTGTTTCAACAGGAAGGCTGCCTCCTCCACAGTATCCTCCAGAGATGAGACCGGCTGCTCACGGGTTGGGCAATTTTTGCTTATGTGCCCCCGCTCCTTACAACGCCAGCACTCTATGTCACCTGTACGAAGCAACCCTCTGCCTAGGCTGCCGCTGTTGCCCCCAGCCTTTGACTCAGGTGCACTCTTAGGCTTTATCTGTCCAAGTAAAGTCTTTACTAGTTCTGTCAGCTGCTCCATCTGCTGTTGTTGTTTCTCGAAGTGACCTTTGAAATATGGTAACCTCGGAGCCTGGCCAGTTTCCCTCTGGGGCACCGACGGTGTACTTTTTGGAACTGAGCTCATAGCCAAGAGATCTCCAACCCTCGGATCCTCCTCTAGGGCTCTCACAGGTTTCACAGGCTTACTATTTACACTTTCATATTGTGTCACAAATGCTGTTGCTTCCTCCAGGGTTCCCATGTTACGCATCAGAGCCATCGTCTTCATTTCATGATCAGGGTGGCCCCTGAAGAAATTTTCAAGCGCGATTGTTTCCTGTGCCACTTCATCTAGCCGGGGATATGCTCGTTCGACCAAGCGACGTATCACCTGGGCATACTGCTGCGGAGTTTCTGAGCATTTTCGAGCTCGGGCCCGCAGTGTAGCTCGGTGGGTCTCCTCCTGACATGCAGGGTCGAATCGCTTTTCCAATTTGGAAACCAGGAAATCCCAATTCCGGTATTGATCTGGCCTCAGATTAGTGAGGACCCTTCTAGCCTCCCCTGTTAAGCAGCCAGCTAGATATAGGCCACGCTCACGCCTGGCCCACCCATTGATCTCAGCCACCACATCGAAGTGCTTACGGTACTCAGGCCATTCCATGGATACTCCATCAAACTTTTCAGGGACAACCTTGCGACCTCGCCTCGGGGAGCTTGACTCCAGTCGGATGATCGGCTGGAGTCTTCTGAGCTGTCTCTAGCAGCATGCCGTGGTCTCGCTCGGCGATCCCGCCAGCGTCCTCGTCCCTCCTCCCCACTGGACGGATCCAGAGTTTGCTCAGAGGCACCTCTAACTGGCCCACCCCTTCTAGAGGGATGACCCAGGCCAGACACAGGTACTCTAGGTATTTGATGGTTCTCAGGACCTCCTTCTTGATAATGCCTGGGCTGATACCCATCCTGACATTGTGTCTGAGGCCTGGAGCCCATAGGTTCCACATGACCCCGGGGTCGAGTGCCTGGACACCTGGGAGTCAGATGTCCAGACATGTCCAATTCCTCATAGGGCGGTGGGGTCTCTCCAGGGGGCTGACGTCTGTATGCTCGGCTTTGGAAACCTCTGGAAGTGTCATTGCAAGCGAAAGTTAGGTAATCTCCGCCTGCCCTCGGCTCCAGTTGACTCTGTGTGTTCAGCTGACCCATCGCTCTTAGTATCGAGGAAGTACCCTCGATCTCTGGGTCCTCCTCATCAAGTGGGTGGTGCCGGCGGGCTCGCCGGCTGGCCTCCCTATAGGCAGCAAGGTATTGTCCCCGACTTGCCTCTCTCTCATCAAGCCAGGAGTTGTGATGGGACTGATCCCGTGTTGGAGCTGGTGTCACTGCCTCAGCCCCTCTTGATGTCTCGTCTTGTCGCGCCAATCCAGAGGCGCCCTGGGCCTCTGTTTCATTGCATTCTGACATGTTGTCAAGGTATTCACTGCCTTCTTCTATCTGATGCTGGTGTTCTGATCTCCCCAAATGGTAACAGGGAAATCCTGGTCACGGCACCAAGTTTCTTCTGTAGCGTTTTTACCCCCAGTTTGGCCTGTATGATGTATCTTTTAACGCCACATATCCCTCTTGGGAACCACAAGTTGGAGCGAGGTGTTTTCTCGGTCGTATAGTGAATCTTTTATTGCCCCTCTCGTTGTGTATTTTATTTTAATGGCAAAGTTGTTTATTTGCCCCGAGAAACTTGCTATCTGGCAGTCAGACAGCCAGGAACGCCCCAACTGTGGCAGAACTATATGGTGATCTTGTTTTTGTTGCACCAGGCACCACAATCACAAATCCATAGTACCGTGAATATGAATAAACTTGACCACGACTGATGTTCAATTCAATATATGATTTATATCGAAAATCACATGGCAATCACAACTCACAAAACAAACATGCATGCAATGAGTACAATGATAATAAAGTCAATGGCTCAGTGTCTCAGGTCTTGAGCATAAGTTATCAGTTATCAGTCTTGTCATTTGATCCCATGAAACACGACGGGGTTGCCTCTGTACACCCCGTCACTGGCGGGGTCACTCTTGTACACTGGCGGGGGACACCCCGTCACTCTGGCGGGGCCACTCCTGTGCACTGGCGGGGGACACCCCGTCACTCTGGCAGGGCCACTCCTGTGCACTGGTGGGGGACACCCCGTCACTCTGGCGGGGCCACTCCTGGGCACTGGCGGGGGACACCCCGTCACTCTGGTGGGGTCTCCTGTGCACTGGCGGGGGACACCGTCACTCTGGTGGGGCCACTCCTGTGTACTGGCGGGGGACACCCTGTCACTCTGGCGGGGTCCCTCCTCACACCCCGTCAGGTGTTGATGATAGCTGTGACGATGTAACCTCAGCACACCCCACCAGAACACGTTCTGAGAGGATATCGTTTTTCCGTCAGTGGATAGCAGAGTTCTGGAGTAGTCCCTGATAAAGCTTATATGCCTGGACTGGACGACTTATTTGGACGCAATGGCGATGACACTGGCATACGTCAGTGGCACAGACACATGTCAAAACACTGGCACATGTCAAAACATGGAAGGCACGAAAACTCACAGTTCTTGAGATCAGGATATCTCTTTGCAGCACCGATGAAAATGCTAACTGCGTCTCTTTTCTTCACTCTCTACAGCAGACGTACAAAGTTGCTGAACTGGAGCACTGCAGCTGGTTCATGCGCCCAAGTTTCTGCAGCGCCCAGTGATATTCCCCTTTAAACGGTAGGATCCCTTCCCCTGCAGTTGGGCGTTCACTATTTGCCGATAAATCCCGAGTGGCTGCTCCGAATATTAATAGGTTGAATTTATTAGTGATCCCAACTGGTAATAGATGTCTGGCAGGGTCAGAGGTGGTCTCTGGATAGATGTTGCCGTCTGGCCCTCCAGACTGGACTACTCCCCGAATGTGGCGTTGCAGACTTTTGTCCCACTAGATGGCGCGCTGGTCACCCGTTCTTGCTTCTGATTGGCTGGCGCTGAATCCCCCTTTACATCCCCATCAAATCGGCGGGGTCAGTCCCGTCAAGCTGGCGGGGTCGGCCCCGTCACGATGGGAGGCCCCGTCACGATGCTAACTGCCCCAACAGATATCCCCCAATGTTGAGAGCCACTTTGCCCATATTTGCTATATCTGTATTTCTGTGTGCAATACGACAGGATGAAGGGCTGCTGTTGAGATGATATTGAATTAACTCCTTTCCTCCAGCATCAACTGGCTGAAACATAACTGACATAATACATCTTTGGATAAACCACTACAGTGAGATTGCAAGTATCTTCCAGATTACATTCAGTGATGTTTCTCCAGGGTACATCCGTACAAATGCAGTAGTACATAAGTGTTACGGTTCACGTGTTATTTGCACCTGCCCCGAAAGCTGATAACTATTGGTTTGGCGTGTACAGTTTCCATGACATATCGTCTTTGGTGAATACTTGAGCAGAAACCAAATGACTGAGAAGATTGAGCTGCCAGCAAATTATTAATCAAACATGTGTGAGTTAGTGGTTCAATGCATTCTGTACTTGTCTTAATATAATACAGTATCTCGAGTACACGTATATCGAAAATAATAATTGTAATCATCGTTGGAATAATTGGCATACTTATTTTTTTCAGAATTTGCTGATTATTTTATTATTTTAAGTATTTTGCCATTGAATACAATATCATGTATAGCATAATGTGGATCTAAACATAACACACGCTACAAGGACTACTCACAGAAGAAAAAATGTATAATTGGTGCAAACCAATGAAGTTTCCTCTTGGTCAATATATTTAACTGGGTTTTCAACACAAACTCAGAAAATGATATTATTTTGAATTGCAAACCAAAAATTAATATATGTTCCTCAACTCGTAATATATAGTTATTTCGATATGTTTGATCAACAAAAGACTGGGTTTACCACATATGTAAACAAAACTTGTGGACATGGCACACCAGCGTAAGCAAACACAACCTTCTAACACAGAGCAACTGCCTTGAATAATGAACTAACCATGGATTGGTGATGGCGCCAATAATATAATTTCTCTGTGGGACATATTTTGTTTGATCAGGAGCCGTAAAGCCTAATAACTGGAACCTGTTGATGAGTAAGGATGCTGAACCGAAATATGCTATGGGCGTTAATAATTCGAATGATGATTGAGTGCTGAATAATTTAAGCCTGTGCCTACGTGGACCCCAAGTAAAGATGTCTCTGAAGAGAAAAGGAACTCATATAACGGGCGATTGATATAACGGTGTTATAGCCAGAAAAACTCGACCACCCGTATGTTTTATGACATTTTGTTTCCAGACTGCAAAATATAGTGGGCGCCACGATTGGAATCTCTGTTACCAATAAAAGTTTGTTGTCGTCCATGGCCAATCTGCAGACAAAATAAAATAACCATTTGAAACAGCCCATTGAGATAGAGAGGTAGGTAATTTACAATATAGCCCAATGCAATTATATGATACTGGAATGTCGTGTGTACATCCGCCATACGGGACATGGAGTTCCAAATCACCGAAAACACCTCCGCGGAAGGCATTAGCCTCGAACCCTGACTCCCTGGTTGATGAATCTGTAAATATTTGCGATAACGAGTGGCAAGGATTTGTTGACACCAGGAATCAAACCAATTATTGGGAGTTTGGGCTGCAATATTGCTACAGCTGGGACAAACAACATGGACAGACACAAGTTCCTCAGCATATAATTGATATTACAGTTAATAGCATTGTGAGTGGTGAACAACAGTGCAACAGTATGTAAGTGTCATGCATCTGTGAGTTAGGCACTTGGAGATGCCTGCTAATTAGCTGTATACATTGTGTTATCAAATATTAATTAACCTGATATTTAGTTTTTTATAATAGGATTTTCACCACGTCATACGAAAGACAGTTTTCTGTAATGACAATGCCAACACCAGTTTTATTTTACGTCACGGAAATATATTCACAAGTCTTCTTTGCCAAACATTTTGCACTATATGTATGATAACACTCAATACAGCTGAGTCGGACGTTGCAATCTAGCTAGGAATACTGCCATAAGCATATGCCGTAAAAATGATATTTCCATCCTGTCAGGAAATTGAAATGCCAGTCAATGACATATTCCAACCATCAGTCTGGTAAAATATGGTGTGTGTTGTCCGACACCCAATCAAATTTCACGCTTCCACCTATTGCTCTTTGATCATTTTTAGAAATCAATCACCAGGGATATCTGACACTATTTTGTCAAATGTGAGTATGAGAAAAGGTGTATGAAAATGTGCATTATGTCAACTTTAAATAAAAATGCAATTATGTACCATAGTGCGAGATTTAAACACCATCAAGCCAAAGTGTTTTAAGCTGATCAGCTTTAGCATGACATAGTCGCTAAGATTTTTGTCCAATACATTGACGCACATGCAATATTATGCTTCATATGTCTAATACTAAAAAATGTGTTTGCTCCAAGACCATAGATAGATGGGTAGATAGATGGATAGATAGATAATACTTTATTTCAATCCCGAAGGAAACTTGATGTACAACTGACAGGCATAAGTTATGACAATATGTACACATGGACAGTGAATTTAGAGATGAACAGTGACAACATGCAGAACATAGTATTACCGTGAACACGTGGAATTGTACAACCTGATGGAGTGAGGTACAAATGAATGCAGAAACCTGCTGGTGCGACACTTTACACACTCGAGTTTTACCCCTGACCTGAGCCTATGGTAGAACTTGTGGAGCGGATGGTCGATGTCTTACATTATAGAGATACATTTACTGATACAGTTTTTGTCATAGATGTGACTCAGTGTTGAGCATGGGCTACCCGTTATTTTGGAGGCTCGTTGGACAACTCGACTAAGCTTTGATGTGTCGTATTTTGTGGAATTACCGTAATACACGAGTAAACAGAAAACAAAGACACTTTCAATCACGGACTTATAAAATAATTGCATGATAACTGGACTCACCTGGAAAAGATGTAATTTCCTCAGAAAGTATAGTCGTTTTTGAGTTTTAGAATATACATTAGTGTTGTTTGCTTTCCAGTTCAGTTTGTCATCGAGGATAATACCTAGATATTTGTACTGATTGGTAATGTCAACCTTATCGCCGTTTATTACAATACATTCAGAGTGTTTTTGCTACCCAAAACAAAACACCATTTCCTTTGTATTTGAAACATTTAAATTCAAAAAGTTTGAGGTACACCACTGCGTGAAATCTGCAATACACGTTTTGTAATGATCAAAATCGGATATCGTTTAGACAGTCCACCAATGACAGCTGTGTCGTCTGCATATTTAATGATATGGCAGTTAGAAAATTTGGATCTACAATCGTTCGTGTACAAAGTGAATAGCACTGGTGACAAGACGCAACCTTGAGGTGCTCCAGTGTTTGTGATGACCGTGCCTGACTCCAGGGATCAAACCCGTACACGCTGTGACCGGTTTGTCAAGAAGTCCTCGACCCACAGCACAAAGTGACCATTCACGCCCATCGTGTACAGCTTCTCCATCGTCACACTGGGTTGTATGGTATTAAATGCGCTCGAGAAGTCCACCATCAGTACTCGGGCACTGTTTTCCGGCACATCAAGGTGCTGGTAGAGATAGTGAACGAGCGTAAGTGTGGCATCTTCCACTCGCCGGCGAGCCGGTAGGCGAACTGTAGCGGGTCCATGAGCCCTTTGACTGACGGTAGCAAGAGCGCCAGCAGAACTCGCTCGAAGCTCTTCATCACCAAAGAAGTCAGAGCGACGGGCCGGTAGTCGTTCAGTACTGCTGGATGTGTTTTCTTTGGCAATGGAGTGATCGTTGACGATTTCCATGATATACATTTGCTGCAAAATCCCATACAAACCAATTTTCACCTCGTGGGGTAAAACACATGTTGGATCAAAACATAGTGCAGTTGCTGACCGCGAGCTTCCCTGACCTCGATGTGATCATCGGGACCAGGGCAACAGTAACAGTGGGAACAAGGCCTCAGTAAGAGTCGAATCGGAAAAACGATCTACCATGATTGTTAATTATACTGCTAACAAGGTATTGCAAGCGAGTACTCTGTCATCATTCTCTCCACGATGCCCCCTATAATCATTGAATTTGTTGACATTGGACCACAAGAGAGTTGTTGAGGTAGGCAGCACTTCATGGCTTTGTGTCTTTGTCGAAACTCTGTTTTGCTGGTATGGACTCTTAAAATCAATATTAATTATTATTGATTGTGTAGCCGTGTTCGTGTGGGTGCGTAATTGTAGTGTGTCAGCCCAAATATCACAACGCGGATAATAATAATAATTGTGCGTTTTATTCACAGTGCGGCGATATTCCTGCAAGTAATAATAATGACGAGTGAGTAACTGTGACATAAGCGTAACCGTCATCAGTCAAACAAATGGCAAATGGCCCAAATCATCACTAGTAATACATACGAAACACTTATAAACAATTTATAAGAGATATGATGATTTGGCGGGAAAATCTAAGAACAATAGAATTATATGAATATAGTAATATGTTTAGATTGGGATTCAGAATAAGGCTACACCAGAATCTATACCGTTCAATTGTATGATTATATTAATACACAAACCGTACATACCTGCAAGTAATAATAATGACGAGTGAGTAACTGTGACATAAGCGTAACCGTCATCAGTCAAACAAATGGCAAATGGCGGCTAGCAACGGGTAACAAACTGTTTTATATGTGCGCGGCCGGAAATCACGTGGCGGGCAATACTTACCTGTTATCACACCCATGGGATGAATGAAATGCAGATGCAACATGGCATGAATATGGATGAAAGAAAGAAATAAAACACGGACGCAACTTGGGCAACCATATGTACAAAAGACGCGTAATGCTATAGAGCATCCGGCCACATATGCCCCCCATATAAAAAATGGCGTCCCGACATTTAAGAAAGAACTGCCGACATGATACGATCGAAGATGAGTTGATGATGACTGAGGAAATGACTGTACAAATCGAGTAGGAATTTGTTTCTATCAGCACTGATAGCAGACTGCTGATTAACCACATAATCCCCACTACGATACCAAGCTGGAGGAACTCTCCTACGTGTACTACGTCGTGGAAGTGGATTTGGACTTGACTCAGCCTCTGACTCCATCTCTGAGAGCTCTGATGAACCAGAATGACTGGAGGATGAACTTGACACTGAAGATGCCACAGAACCTGACCTGGAACTCTCTACCAAAGGATGGAAACGAATCCTGAACTCTTGTTCCCCAGAGGACTCACTGGAATCTGATTCATCCTGACCCGATCTAGAGTCACCACCGACACCAGGTTCTGCCAATGGCAAAAGGAGATTCCGATGAAGGGTACGGGTTTTGCCATTCGAACCTTCTTTTCTGACCTCATAGATGGGCAAACTCGAATCCGGCTGGGATACTACCACAAAAACATCCTCTTCCCAGCGGTCAGCAATCTTACACTTTCCACGTAAACCAACATTGCGAACCAGAACCCTATCACCAACAGTTGGCAATGCTCCTCTGACTTTCCTGTCGTAACCCTTTTTCTGATGCTTGGATGACTTGCGTTGGTGCCTGGAGGCCAAATCGTAGGAATACTCCAGCTTCTTGCGAAGGTCAGCAACATACTTCACCTCATCACCTTCCCCAGAAGGTGAACCCAATCCAAACACCACATCAACCGGAAGCCTCGGTTCCCGACCAAACATTAGAAAGAAAGGTGAGAACTGGGTGGAATCATGACAGGACGAGTTGTAAGCATGAACCAGTGCCGGAACATGGGCCTTCCAGTTGGATTTCTTCTCATTGCTGAGAGTTCGAAGCATACCAAGTAGTGAACGATTGAAACGTTCGCACTGCCCATTTCCCATCGGATGATACGGGGTAGTTCGACACTTTTTAATACCTGCTAACCGACACAGCTCCCTTATCAAGCGGCTCTCGAAGTTTCTTCCTTGATCTGTCAAGATCCGACACGGAAAACCATAGTGGACCAAGAAATTGTCGAACAGAACCCTGGCCGTTGTTATAGCAGACTGATTCCTAGTCGGGAAGGCCTGAGAATACTTAGAGAAATGGTCGGTAATGACCAGGATATTTTCATATCCTCCCTTCGAAGCCTCCAAACCAAGAAAATCCAGGCACAACAATTCCATGGGCTGAGACGTTTCGATGCTGTTGAGTGGAGCTCGGTGTGGAAGATTTGGAGCCTTCGCCCGCAAGCATCTACTGCATGACTTCACACTTTCACCGACAAACTTTGACATGCCAGGCCAAAAGAAGCGTTTCCTGAACAAATTCAAAGTTCTGTCACGACCCAAGTGACCCATTTCGGAATGAAGCAAGCGGAATGCTTCGTCACGCCATTGTGACGGTAGAACAAGCCTCAAATTATCGAAAGGTGCCTTACCTTGGTGAAACAAAACACCATCCACGACTTGGAAGTGACTCCACTCTAAACAATAAGGACGTACATGCTTAGCAACCGATTTTGACTCCAGCTTTTGACCACGACTGAAAATTCCTTTGAACTGAGCCAGCACTGGATCCTTCCCTTGCTCGAGCGACCAATTCAGATCAAGACCCGATAATCCTGAAATAGTGGGTGATGTGAAGGCATCACTAACGGATGAGTCAGTGCACAAGGAACAGGCATAGCCAGACCATGGTTCTTCCGAACTCTCAAGAGTCATTTGGCAAACAGACGCCACAAGAGCTGACGAATAAACCTCCTGGTTCGGACGACGAGACAACGCATCTGCATCAACATTGGTCTTACCCGACTTGTAGCTCAGAGTAAAATCATACGCCGCCAACTCCGCCAACCACCGATGACCTACAGCATCCAACTTTGCAGTGGTGAGAATATAGGTGAGGGGATTGTTGTCTGTAACCACGACGAATCTGTGACCATACAAGTAGTCATGAAATTTCACCGTCACAGCCCATTTCAATGCCAAAAATTCCAGTTTGTTAGATGGATAATTCTTTTCTGACTTACGAAGACCCCTGGACGCATATGCGATTACTCGGAAAACACCATCATGCTCCTGGCCAAGAACAGCCCCAAGACCTTGCAAACTGGCATCCACTCGAACAACAAAAGGAAGAGTATAATCTGGATAAACCAGAATGGGAGGTGTAGTCAATAACTGAACTAGGCGATTAAAAGAAGCCTGCTCCTCCTCACCCCAACGCCACTCAACCCTCCTGGAATGACCAGCTTTGTCCTTCTTGCTTCCCGTGAGGGCATGCAAAGGTTTGGCGATAGAAGCAAAATCCTTGACATATTTCCGATAGAAGCCACACAAGCCAAGAAACCGTTGAAGCTCCTTGACATTGACAGGGGTTTTCCAATTACTGATAGCACTGACACGGTCCGGGTCACACTCTATCCCATCCTTAGACACCACATGGCCAAGATATTTTATCCTCTCCTGCAGAAATGTGCATTTAGAAGGCTTGAGCTTCAGGCCTGCGTCCTGTAAACGCAGTAAAACTTCCTGAAGGCGAGAGAAGTGCTCCTCAACAGTCTCAGAGAACACCACGATATCGTCGATGTAAACAAGACAAGTCTTCAGATGAAGACCTCTGAGAACTGTCTGCATCAGCCTTTGGAACGACGCTGGGCTATTGGTCAAGCCGAAGGGGAGACGATTACACTCGAAAAAGCCAAGGGGACCAACGGTAAACGCTGTTTTGGGCTTGTCGTCTTCCTCCACTTCAACTTGCCAATACCCACTTTTCAAGTCCAATGAAGAGAACCATCGAGCACCATGCAGGGAATCAAGAGTATCTTCTATGCGTGGAAGAGCATAGGCATCCTTCACAGTGCGCTCATTCAAACGACGGAAGTCAATGCAGAATCGAAGACTCTGATCCTTTTTCCTAACAAGTACAACCGGGGATGCCCAAGGACTAGATGATTCCCGGATAACACCAGCCTCCAACATTTCCTTTAAGTGCTGAGCCACTTCATCGTAGAGTGCAGGTGGAATTCTGCGTGCTCTCTCCTTGAAAGGGTGATCATCGGTCAAATGAATGGAATGTTTCACCACAGACGTACAACCAAGGTCCGACCCAGAACGAGAAAAAACTGCCTTATTTTGAACCAGGAGTTGCCTCAGATTATCCAACTCGCTAGAAGACACATCACCATGCAACTGGTCAAGCTTGAACTGAGACAGAAAGTCCTCATCCTCCAACACACTGGGGTCCACCTGATCTGGCAAAGTGACTTGACATAACTCTGCAACAGGAGTATTCTCTGGAACAAAAACATCCCTCCCGGAGTCATTATAAACCTCAACAGCGACAACACCATCCTTACTGTCCAGACTAACCAATCCAGGAGTAACAACAACCGAAGAGACCAGGCCCAGTGGAACTGACATGGCCTGGACCATAGCCACGGTCTTGGCCATTGGAATGATTACTTGGGACTGGGCTTGTACCACCATAGTTTCTCCCTTCTTCACTGTAAGCGGCTTTGGACACCGAACCAAACCATACACACCTCCAGATTTTTCCAGGTGTCGTTGACGAAGAGTCAGAGCCTGAAGGGCAACAAGTATGCTCCTGCAGGAGACGATGCTGGAAAAATCTCCATCACATTGATCAAACAACTGAGAGTAGAATTCCATCAGAACATTCGTACCCAACAACAATGGGACTCGGGCGTTATAAGGAGTGTCTGGTGAAACCAACACGGGGAAAGTACCAACAGTGTGAGTCTTGTTGTCGATCGGGATAGAAATTTCCAACTCCACAAATCCAGAATATGGCAATCGGTCATCAAGGGGGCCTTTGATCACCAACAACTCTGACACAGGAAATACTGGCAAAGACCGCAAATGAAACTTCAAGAACTCCAGAGAGATTGTAGTCACCATGGATCCTGCATCCACAAGACATCTACAACTGACTTGATCAACAAACACCATACATTCTGCACTATCTCCAACCAATTGACCAGCCTTGGGATCAACCGAACTAGAGATACCCACCGATCCCACCAAAGGTATCTCTACTCGTTTAAATCCTTCCCCTGCCATCTGGCCTCCAGTTTCTCCTGAACCAAAGCAGGATTCTTTGGTGAAGTGCATTTGTCGAGCATATGACCATCAGCGCCACAACGATAACAAAACACCTGAGGCTTGGGCTTTGAACCAGACTTGGGTCCTTTCTTCTTGGATTTCCCTGGAACAGATGATCCAGAAGGAGCAGAAGTACTCTCTGGGGCAGCAGTAGAACGTTGCTGAAGCTGTGCTTCCAAGTTGGCAAGCCGATCCTGTATATCCTTGACTCGATCACATTCCCCAACCATGGAAGCCACTCGACCAGAAGTCCTCAATCTCAGTTTTTTCTCCACGGCCTTGCTCTCTTCTTTCCTGATGCTGAGAAGCAGATTTGCAAAAGTGGGCGGATCATCCACTTGACCTTCCAGATCCAGCTTCAACAACAGGCTTTCATCCCTACTACCACGGACAAACTGCTTAAGAAGCAAAGACTGAACATGAGACAACTCTGTTCCACCCTTCTCTGCAGCATCCATCACCAAGAGATAAAGTCTTTGCAAGTACTCTGAAGCTCTCTCTTTCTCCTCCTGGTAAGTGCTGTAGAATCTGATAAGGAGTTCATGTCCATCAACAACATTACCATAGATGTTATCCAGAATTTCCAAGACCTCGGAACAACTTCCAGAAACTGACTTGACTGCATCGAGTGCAGGCCGAAGAAGGTTTTGCAAAATGACCCTTTTCTTTTCAGCTTCTGACACAGATTGGTCATCGAGCAGCTGTTTGACCAACAAACGCCAAGTATCAAAATCCACCTCTCCAGCAGGCACAGGAGTCTTACCTGAAATTAATCGAAGTTTCTGCTGTCTTGTGGAAGGAGCAGCTTCGATGACAATTCGATCTGACAAATCCAAATCAGAAACAAGTCCACGGCGTTCCTCTGCACTGAGAGCCTGAATCTGACGAAGAAGTTCAGCTCTTTCAGCCATAATGAATCAAACCACAGTGAAACACCAAACTTGACCAAATCACAAGTACCACTTTGATCACCAAAGACCAATCTGAAAACAGAGTACAGGTACAAATGACAAAATGCAATTCCACTATACAAGGCAAGCACACACAGTGTGATGTACAGTTAGGAATAGCAAAGGTTAATGAGAAATCAACAAAGTGTTGATCAAAATTGAAAGAAATGAACAATGAATGAAAATGATGTATGATGACAAACGAACACAGGTGTGATATCAAGGACAAATTTCTAAGTATATTATAATTAAACCCGTTTCCGTTAAGTCACTCGACCTTAAATTACACAGGAATGTAACAAGTAGCTATGGTTACAGTAGTAGACCGTATGTAATCTGGTGTTACCAACAATGATACCAATCCAAATATTTAAGTTAAGATACTAATAAACTAAAATTAAAATAATTTTCTATTACCTTATTAAATTCCTAATTAAATAACTAAGTTTGAATTATTTGTAACCTAACAATTATACGAGTTATAACTAATAATATAAATTAACCAACAACACTTAACTAACCTAAGTGATACTAAGTGAAAAAAATTATTATTAATAAATAGCTAAACCTATACCAATTAATTACCTAAATAATGAGATGATAACAACGTTACTAACAACAATAAATGAACAAGTGAGCGAGTACTAACTTAGTTCTAGTATGACCTTGAATAACCAATGACCTTGATTACTATATGAACAGAACGAACTAATAACAACTTAAATACACAATACCTCACTTAACTGGAGAGTAATTGAAAAAATACAGACAAGCGTCTAAGCTAAGTTCATGCACAATGCAAGAACACCAATAAATAAATCAATAAATTGTACAACACCAAGCCTATGCACAAGCAGGGAAGCTTAAATACTCAGTTGTCACTGAAAATTATCCAAGTATTGACAAGTTACACTAAGGGTTTTTTTTACCTTTTACCAAATCAGTAATTGTACTTATCAAATGTCAGTGCAGCAAGCACAAATTGACAGGTATACAAACTACATTGCTATTTGTGAATTGATAACTTATGTATCACATGCACAGCATGCAAACACAACACAACGTAATTATATGAAATTTTACACTAGTACATGCACATGCATCCCGGGTATACAGTGTAGTAAAGTCAAAGTAAGCATGCAACACACATGCAACGATAAACAGTTCAATTTTACTCGTTCAACAAGGCAGGGCTTATCAAGTCTTATCTAGCCTTATCGACGTTAGTAGCACCAGCGATCAACGAAGATCCGTTATGTATCTTACTCACAGTCACCAGCACTTGACAGACAGTTCTAGGAACACCAGACATCAGCTGATCCCTCGAGGCGCGCGTTCCCCGCGGGTGCAGCGATCGTTCGTCCTAGCCTGTCCTGGAAACCAGCGAAGCGTAGCGTGAGACTTGTGCGCTGGACAGTCTACCGTGGTTACGTGGTTATACGCGCCGCTGACGACACGGGCGTGACAGCTGGAACCAGGTTAAAACCACTGACGCTGTAGACTGGCGTTGTGGACGATGACACGTACAGGACCTGGGTCGGATTCCCCCCGCTCCGTGGGCTGGGGCTCCAAGACACGGCGAGAGATATCCTGCCGACTGCGCCAATTGTAGCCGTGTTCGTGTGGGTGCGTAATTGTAGTGTGTCAGCCCAAATATCACAACGCGGATAATAATAATAATTGTGCGTTTTATTCACAGTGCGGCGATATTCCTGCAAGTAATAATAATGACGAGTGAGTAACTGTGACATAAGCGTAACCGTCATCAGTCAAACAAATGGCAAATGGCCCAAATCATCACTAGTAATACATACGAAACACTTATAAACAATTTATAAGAGATATGATGATTTGGCGGGAAAATCTAAGAACAACAGAATTATATGAATATAGTAATATGTTTAGATTGGGATTCAGAATAAGGCTACACCAGAATCTATACCGTTCAATTGTATGATTATATTAATACACAAACCGTACATACCTGCAAGTAATAATAATGACGAGTGAGTAACTGTGACATAAGCGTAACCGTCATCAGTCAAACAAATGGCAAATGGCGGCTAGCAACGGGTAACAAACTGTTTTATATGTGCGCGGCCGGAAATCACGTGGCGGGCAATACTTACCTGTTATCACACCCATGGGATGAATGAAATGCAGATGCAACATGGCATGAATATGGATGAAAGAAAGAAATAAAACACGGACGCAACTTGGGCAACCATATGTACAAAAGACGCGTAATGCTATAGAGCATCCGGCCACATATGCATGTGTAGGTACTGATTATGCTCGAATGTGGCCTTTGTCGAATGCCGTTTCAACATAAGCGTCCGAAAGATATATCTGTATTGATAAGTAGAATACATAGGCATGGCTCGTATGAAAGATGATTCAGTGTTCATCAATAAGTTTATATTCTGCTTGGTAGTGAGTTATTCAGATTAAGTCTGTTTGAGCCATGCGGGTTAGCTAGACATAATTGAATGTGAAATATACAAATCTCTATAACTTTCCTGGCAATATGACAGAGCCATCGGCTAACTGACAGGACGAGAAGACTAGAAGATGTATGGAAATTACTTACTATTAGATACTGATTTCTTTAACATGAGTTTCTCAAAACTCAAAGTTCGTATAGAACATAGGTTGAATTCAAGTTAATACTTCACTAGGAAAAGCCATATCACACATAAGTGTTATGTTTCACGTGATATTTGCATGAGCCAGTGTCACTTTTCATAAGGACAGTGTTTTGTGATCAACAGGGATATTGATATTGTCAATGTGCATGCATGGCATTGTTTTATGTACTGAATACTGTTAGTGATACTGCTAGTTTTTCTCTACCGTTACATCAATGCTAGACATTTTGGAGGAATGTCACAAAAGGGCGCGAACTCTTTGATGTTTATTATCTGCCAGAGTTGTTGTGATGGTAGTTAGATTGCCTTCGTTATGATGTGTTATTGTGGCATGGATTTGTGAAAGATGTCTAGAGTTATTGAACGTACCTGATCAAACTGAAAGATTCTGCCTGCAACATGATATCGTTGATACACGAAACGAGTGCATCAAGTGTGTGCACCATGCTAGAATTATACTTTGGATTGATTTATTCGTGCGAATATCTTGCAAGTGTAGCAACAAAACATGATATCATTATTGACAAAATGTATTATACCTGAAATAGAAGCATATCACGAGTGTATCATGCTACTAGAGGATGGCAGACTCAGCATATCTCTAAACTCTATATGGGTGCAATCAAATGATATCGGATTGACTGTTTCGATTGCTCACCAAGTGGAAGACCATTAACGAAAATGTATTGTTTAACATACATTATTGCCTGATGGATATCCGCTAAATGTTGATATTGAGCCAAAACCCTACATGATATGTATCGATTTGCCTGAATAGAACGGCATTAACCTACTAAATAAATGTGGTGCTAGTTGCCTGTCCTTGTTTTCCAGCAGTCAATGATAGTTATTGTGTAGTTGGTGTGTGTGTAAATTATCTTTTGTGAATCATGTCCTGATTAGTGTCCACATTGTTGTTGTTAGGATCGCGGGAGCCAATAAAATGTGTGCTATACTCTGATTTTTCTAACTCGTTTACACTGTTTTTCGCTGATATTTTTGTGATGCTAAAACTTGGCATACTTCATCTGGAAGTAAAACGGCAATTCTCTACCGAATTTCAGACTTCTACCTCGAAAATTGAAAAGGTTGGCAATGTACCCCAATGTTAAATTTAGCCCGGTCATTTAATTTCTGGGTCCGCACACAGTTTTGTGCATTTGCTCGATTTTGTAGTGGTGCAATCTTTCAAATCAACATTTTTGTGTAGAATACACCCCAATGTGTCTTCTGGTCTAAAATTACAACAATACTTCGAATCCTGATGGATGTAAACAGGATCAAATCCTCGAATAAGCTCAGATTCTCGAGATCCCGTTTTTAGCTGAAATTCAACATTGGGGTAGATTGCCAACTTCTTCAATTATTGCGATAGAAGTCTGAAATTTGGTATAAAATTGCCGTTTGCCCCCAAAGTGAAGCAAGCCAAGTTATAGAACGATACCATTTAGCATCGCAAAGATATCGTCAAAAACCGGAGTAAACAAGTTAGAAAAATCAGAGTATAGTGCAGATATTATATAAAAAAATATTAATTGTACTCACTATGCTCAGATCACCAGAATGCCCATTATTGTCAAATTATATCCCCTTTAGCACACATACAAGATACATAATGCATGCAAAATATGTGCACTATAACGGACAATTCACATGTTGATTCATCCTAGCAAACATGTATTGTACCTGTACATTGTTGGCATTTGGCAAATACATGTACAATACCGTCAACCCTTTTTAGAGCGTCACTGATAATTTTTAAGTTTCTATGACAGGTCGTCCTTGGTAAATGTTTTAGCAAAACACATGACGAGAAAGTATGAGCTGTCAGTAAGTTGTTAATCAAACTTCACGCACATGTTTACATTGTTTCAATATGTTCCCTATCTGTAGTAGACATTTATACAGTGACTGGAGTATATGTATAATAAACAGCAAGACTCATTGCAAGAGGTGACATAATTATTTTTCAGAATTTCATTTTTATTTTTATACGACTTTCAATACAATCCTCTTTGTGTAGCTGGAAACAGACCAGGAAATAAGTTCAGTCTTTGATAACATTCTGCCTTGGAATTGTGGTGACGTATTATACGATTGAGTACAGTGTCATGTAGATGATAATGTGGAGAACTCCATAACCTACACATGCTTCATGGCCCATTTCAAGCCCTCTTCACTAAAGAACAAGTAAGCGTCAGGAATTGCAGTAAAAGAAATGTGTCGCCTCTTAGCAGTGCGTAGCTTGAGTCCAGTGTGAGGGCACCCCGGGGAATTTTTTTGAGTCTGGACTGATGAAGTCATGACCTACTGCAAATATAGTCACAGGGTTACCACGACTTGTGGATAACAAAATCAAAGACATTTCTGGCCTAAAACAATTTCCAGATCATATTCTAAATCCCTACAACCCCCACGCTTGCAAACCAAACAAAATGTTTTGCATGGTAACTATTAAGTATAAATTTAACACACTTGTACACTTATATTAATATCTATATATATATTCATCTTGACTTCCAAACAAGATTCTGGCTGAAGTATTTCGTAAATACATCGAATTCATTGGGTTTCTGCAAAACTATCACGGCCAGTGGAATAGGAAACATCGCTGCGCGGTATCCGTTACGTGCAACACATTTTTAATAAAACTTTTCCCCGACCAATAACATAAATGTCCAGCAATATACTTTTTCATTCAACAGCGATATCTTTCGGAACAGTGCTCAAGCAATGATGATGCCAAATCGTGGATCACGGAATGGGGAATTCCAGGCGAGCCGCTGTCTGATCGGTCAAAACTATCGATAGACTCGCAATATTTGCGGTTATCAGGCATGAATAAATTCGGAAACGTTATACACACTAACGGAAATAATTTTTGAGGGATTGTTTCCACCTGATGGTTGAGACTAATATTCTCAAAACAAATGCTGCTCCAAAACAGCAAGATCGGACAAACGCATCTATCCATGGGCCGTTTTTATCGTATTTGAATATGTCGCCTCCTGAAATATTATTGTGGTATGCATCAATGAAATTCCGTCTTCCGTTGTGACCTCTGTTCAACAATATCCGTAATACCTTACTATGTTGTTCTGTGATATGAACATCATATCTGCCTCCCAACCCGAAATTGGTCAACCTATCCATGTATGTGGACATGGTATGGTAGCATAAGCAAACACAACATCTCATGCAGGACTTCTGCCTTGAATAATGTACCGGCCATGGATTGGTGATGGAACCGATATACATGTATTTTGATGTATGGCATATATTGTTTGATCAGGAGCATGAAAGCTGAGTAACTAAAAACTATCAAGAAGTAAAGATGAAATTAAACGGAGCATGTTATGTCTTCCAATAAATTCAGATGATCGGTAACTTTTGATGATTGAGCCTCTGCCTACATATGCCTGGAACTCGACTATCCTGGAAGTCAACGACCTCAGAAAAATGCCATCCAAATTCCCAGCTTCATATTCAGGATACCTCATTCCAAGTTTTTGGCAGAATGCAGCTGAACGCGTCATAACATATTTGGCGCTTAGCATAGTGTAACGAATGGAAGTCCTAATAAAAGTCTCGTTCAGTACGTGCCTCGTCGTCCATCCCAATTTGCTGGTGAAGTAAAATAACCATTTAAAACAGACCGTTCTTATAAAGAGCCACGCAATTTATAATATAGGTAATGAATTCAGATGACATTGTGATGTATTGTGTTTGGCCATGAGAGACACCCAGTCCTAATCACCGCAATCACTCCCATGGATGGCATTAGTCTCGAACTTTGACCATCTGGGGCCCGTTTCACTAAGATAGCGAGCTCGTTATATAAAGTGCTCCTTGACGTTTTTACCAATGGAAATAAAAACACAAAAATAACTATGACAACATATTGTTAACGATGGATACAATGAGCATTTTTAACGATGGAAATCTTAATGATTGATAAACCCTCGTTATTAACGAGGATTCTTTAATTTAAGGAGAATTTTGCTGCTAACGAGCTGCTTATGATCTTAGTGAAACGGGCCCCTGGACAATTGAGTCTGTACATTTGGGATAACGATTGTCGAGGCTCTGTTGACACAAAGGATTGCTTCAATAATTGGGAATCTGGCCTGCAATTTTGCCACAGTCGGGACAATGCATATGGACTGCTGTGAGTGCCTCATCAGATAGTTTATATTATAGTTACTAGCATTGTGAGTGGTGAGCAAGAGTGCAACAGCATGTGTTTAGCATCTGTGTATTAGGCACTTGCAATGACTGTTAGTAGCTGTACACATTGTGTTATCACATATTTACTGACTTGGTATTTATTTTTTATATTATATTTTTACCATGTCCTTCGAAAGACCGTACAAATTTTATATAATGATTATACCAACACCAGTTTTATTTTACGTCGCGAAAATACATTCTTCTTGCCAAATATTTTGCAATATTTGTATTATGACACTCAATATAGTGTTGCAGTCGGACGCTGCATTCTTGCTATGAAAGCTGCAATAGGCATGTCCTTAGGAGATGCCATAAAACTGATATTTCCTTTCTGACAGTAAATTGAAATGCCATTCAACGATATATTCCAACCTTCAGCCTGATGACAAAAATGGTTTGTGTGTCCGACACCAAATCAGATTCCAAGTTTCCACCTATTACTACTACATCTTTGATCAGGGACACTAGAATGTATTTTTAGCTTTTTCTTTGTATCCTTCAGCAGATCTTCGATAAGCTTTTTGATTTTGTCAGTGACAGATCTGTCAGTTCATTGATGGATATGAAATATTATACTTCATATATGTCAAATACAAAAAAAGAATGTGTTTACTCGTACACCATGTGTACATTTGCTGCTAATTCCCATACAAAAGAAATTATGGGGTAAAACACGGAATCCAATTGTTGACTCCGAGCTCCCCCAAGCTCTCGTTGTGGTCTTCGAGACCAGGGCCACAAAAACAGTGAGAACAAGGCTACAGTAACAGTCGACAATTCGGAAACGGTTTACCATTATTACTCATTGCACTGCTAACAAGGTTTGGCGAGTATTCTGCCATCATTCTTACCATGATGGTTCCCTATTTATCGCCAAATTTGTAACATTGGTTCACAGCAGAGCTGTTGAGGTGGGGAGCACTTTGTAGTTTTGTGTTTTTTTTTTCGGACCTCTGTTTTGCTGTCATGTACTTTCTAGACCATTACTGATTAATATTATTTGCATTGTATAGATACTGATGATGAGTTTGGAATGTGGTTCCCGTCGAATGCCATATCAACACACCCATATATCGGCATTAGAAATTATAATACATCGGTATGATTCGAATGAAAGATGTTTTACTGTTTATCAATAAGTTCGTATTCTTCTTGGTAGGAAAATATTCAGATTGAGTGTGTAGGAGCCATAGAGATAATTAAATGTGAAAAAGATATATACAAATCTCTTTAACTTTCCTGGCAATATGACATTTGCATTGGCGAATGGACAGTGGCAGTAGGACGAGAAGATGTATGGAAAAAACTTGAAATTAGATACTTAATAAATAAACATGAGGTTTCTTTTCCCGTTTTTTCTTTACACAGTATCTGGCCATCTTAATGGTTCTGCGAAAGTTGCATACTGCTGATATCTACATGATATATCCAAACAACTGTTGGTAAGGTTGGGATTAAAATATATGGCGAAGACCATACTGTATACCAGCGTCACCAATATCACGTATAATTGGTGGGTAATATTCTAGCCTCCGCGATATCCCATAATAAGCACATATATAGTATTTTACCATCCTGACATTATGGGCATAACAACGCGAGAATCATGTCTATGTTTGATACAATGACCCCCAGGTAGAGTGGTAACGTAACAAGAAATTAGTTGTCAGTTGAGCCTTCTTTTCTCAAACAGTATAAACACCTCAACACACTCGTTGTCGACCACAACGAAGTTGTTGAAGACATACAGCGCTACTTCTTGTCAACGTGCCTCACGGAATATATGTTTCCAGTTGAAGGTACCTTACATCACCAAAAAATATGGGTAACCTACAACATATTATATGCTGTTTGCGAAATCTTCAAAATGTACATGAAAATAAGTATCATAATCTAGATATACTAAGATATTATATGATGACGTGGTTTGCTTGAAAGTAGAGATATTATCAATGTGTATGCATGGTATTTTTTAGGTTACCGGACCTATGGTCCGATAACGTATTGGCATGGCGTTGCGTCCGTCGTACGTCGTCCGTCGTCGTCGTCGTCGTCGTCGTCGTCCACATTTTTATCTTTTTTGTTTACGGGCGAATTTTTCTGAAATTTTGCAGAAAAATACTTAAAAATAATTCAAGAAGGAGGTATTTTTTAGTTTTTTGATTTTCGCTTTTTCTTCAAAATGGCGGCCGTTTTCGACGAAAAAGGCCTGATTTTGGACTTTGGAGGCCATTTTCTCAAAATCTGTTCAGTAACTTTTTTTCTCTTTGATACATAAGACTCCTCATATGTACTTCTATGTCTATAAATTTCGTTGCGCTTGAATCGCTCGAAGTGGGCCATTTTGGCCCAAACTCGGCTCAAATGGGACTTTCCCATGTTAAATTCTCCTATGCTTTATAATGGGACACATTATGCCTAATATCTCACTTAATATTGAGATTAGAGACTAGGAATCAATTGTGGACCTATAGGAAATGATATATGCTGAATATTCTCGTGACCTTGAATTTGACCTCTGACCTCACTTTCAAGGTCAGAGCACAAAATGGCTTATATCTCGCTTATTATCGACTCTACAGCTTAGGAATCAATTGTGGACATATAGGAAATGATATATTCTGAATATTCTCGTGACCTTGAATTTGACCTCTGACCTCAGTTTCAAGGTCAGAGCACAAAATGGCTTATATCTCGCTTATTATCGACTCTACAGCTTAGGAATCAATTGTGGACATATAGGAAATGATATATGCTGAATATTCTGATGACCTTGAATTTGACCTTCGACCTCATTTTCAAGGTCACAGGACAAAATGGCTTATATCTCGCTTATTATCGACTTTACAGCTTAGCAATCAATTATGAACATATAGGAAATGATATATGCAGATTATTGTCATGACCTTGAATTTGACCTTTGACTTCATTTTCAAGGTCACAGGACAAAATGGCTAATATCTCACTTATTATCGATTTTACAGCTTAGGAATCAATTGTGGACATATAGGAAATGATATATGCTGAATATTCTCGTGACCTTGAATTTGACCTCTGACCTCATTTCCAAGGTCCAAGGACAAACTGGCTCATATCTTGCTCCTCTATTGACTGTATGACTTGGGAATCGATTGTGGACATGATATACATGATATAGAAAATGATATACACTGAATATTTTGATGACCTTGAATTTGACCTTTGCCCCTTCATTTTCAAGGCTACAGCATAAAATTGCTAATATCTCTCTGATTATCGAACTTACAGCTTAGCAATCAACTGTGGACATGATATATGCTTAATGTTATATATGCTGAATATTCTCTTGAACTTGAATTCAACCAGTGACCTGGCTAACACCTAAAATATTAAACATTGTCCTATTGTCCCTTGGCCTAATTTTTATGTACTGAGTACTGTTTGTGATACTGCGAGTTTTTTGCTACCGTTACTTCAATGCAAGAACAAGAAATTTGGGAGGAATCTCAAAAGGGCGGGAGCTCTTGATGTTTATTATCTGCCAGAGCTGTTGTGAGGATAGTTAGATTGCTTTCGTTATGATGGTTATGATGGATGTGGCGTGAATTGGTGAAAAATCTCTCCAGTTATTGGACGTACCTGATCTAACTGAAAGACTCTGCCTACAACATGATATTGTTGATACACGAAACGAGTGCATCACGTGTGTGCACCATGCTAAGATAATATTTTGGATTGATTTATTCGTGCAAATATCTTGCAATGTAGCAACAAAACATGATACCATTATCGAAAAAATGCATTATACCTGCTACTAAATCACGGCAGACTGAGCATACCTTACAAGTAAGTATGGGTGAGATCGATTGATATCGGCTTGCTTGTCTCGAATGCTCACCAAGTGGAAGACCATTAACAACGAGACAATCAGAGATTGCAGACCCTCGCCCTTCAGATTTAGTAACGAAAATTAGGCGATAATTGAGAGTTTTGGTCTTAAGACCATCGGTTGTACGCCATACGATTGGGAATTGGCCAAAGAAAAATACAAAAATAAGTTGAAAATTTAATATTGATTAGAACCGGAGTTATAGCCAATTATGTGATTTTGTTTTTTTCGTTGCCATGGCAACCGTTTTTACCCGATTTTATCAAAATTTGAAATGGACTGAGCCACTACTATAGCACTCCAGCCCTATAAATTTCAAATTGATCAGACCGTTTGCCTTTGAGTTATGAGCGCAGACATTTGCACTGAAACGTCGCTGGCCAAAAATAACCGAAATCGTGACCCCCAATTTTTCGACATCGGGCGATATTGAAGAATTTTCGTCGTACGACCATCGGTCGTACACCAAAATCGAATTGGCCAAAGAAAAATACAAAAATAGTTGGAAAAATTAATATCAGGTAGAACCGGAGTTAGAGCCAATTATGTGATTTTCTTTTTTCCGTTGCCATGGCAACCGTTTTCATCCGATTCTGGCAAAATTTTAGAGAGACTGAGCCACCACCATAGCACTCTTGCCCTATAAATTTCAAATCGATCGGACCGTTTGCCTTCGAGTTATGAGCGCAGACATTTGCACTGAAACGTCGCTGGCCAAAAAAATTCGAAACCGTGACCCCCAATTTTTCGACATCGGGCGATAATGGAGAGTTTTGGTCGTACGACCACGGGCCATATATCAGATAATCAGGAATTGGCCATAAAAAAATACAAAATTAGTTAGAAAAAATTATCTTGATTACAACCGAAGTTATGGTCAATTATTGATTTTTACATTTTCCGTTGCCATGGCAACAGTTTTTGTCCGATTTTGATCAGATTCAAGGAGGACCGAGCCACTGAGATACCGCTTCATCTCTATGAGTTTCATGTTGATCGGACCATTCTCCTTCCCGATGTGCGCGCGGACAGACAGACAAACAAACAGACAGACAGACAAACAGTTGGAAACAGACCAGAATATAAGCTCAGGCTTTAAAAACTTTCTGCCTTGGGATTTTGGATAACGTATTTTACCATTGAGTGTCATGTAGATGACACTGTACTCAATAACCTGCACCTGCACATGTGGAGAACCCCATAACCTGCACATGCTTCATGGTCTATTTCAAGCCTTCTTCACTGATGGAAAAAAATGTATTATTGTGGTACACATCAATGAAATTCGGTCTTCGGTTGTGACCTCTGTTCAACCATATCCGTAATATGGTACTATGTTGTTCTGTGATTTGAACATCATATCTGCCTCCCAACCCGGAATTGAACGACCTATCCATATAATTGGTCAACAAACGATTTGGTTATACCACAGATGCAAACAATGCTTGTGGACATGGTATGGTAGCATAACAAACACAACCATCTCATGCAGGACTACTGCCTCGAATAATGTACCGGCCATGGATTGTTGATGCAACCATCATACATTTATTTTAATGTGGGGCATATTTTGTTTGATCAGTAGCATGAAAGCCGAGTGACTGAATACCATCAAGAAGTAATGGTGAAATCAAACGAAGCATACTATGTATGCTAATAATTCAGATGATTGTTACCTTTTAATTCATTTAAGCCCCTGCCTAAATATTCTTGGAACTCGACTATCAAAAATGTCCCTGTAAGTCAACAACCTAAAAATATGTAATCCAAATTTCCTGCTTCATGTTCAGAATACCTCGACAGCCAATCTATGATTTATACCAAGTTTTGGGCAGAATAGAGCTAACGCATCATAACATATTTCGCGTTTAGCATAGTGTAACGAATGGAAGTCCTGAAACTAATAAAAGTTTTGTTAATATAACCAGTTAAACCAAGCCATTCATATAAAGAGTCAGGCAATTTACAATATAGCTAATGCATTCAGGTGATATTGAGAAGTGTTGTGTTTGGCCATAAACCCCTAATCACCGCAAGCACTTCCATTGAGGGCATCAGGCTCGAACTTTGGTCATCTGGTCAATTCAGTCTGTACATTTGGGATAACGATTGTCGGGGCTCTGTTGACACAAAGGATTGCTTCAATTATTGGGAATCTGGCCTGCAATGTCTCTACAGTCGGGACAATGCACATGGACAGATGTGAGTGCCTCACAAGATAGTCGATATTATAGTTACTAGCATTGTGAGTGGTGGGCAACAGTGCAATAGCATGTGTTTGGCATCTGTGTGCTAGGAACTTGGTGTTCCTGCTAGTAGCTCTACACATAATGGTGAGCAACAGTGCAACAGCATGTGTTTTGCATCTGTGTGCTAGGCTTTGGTGGAGCCTGCTAGTAGCTGTACACATTGTATCATCAAACATTTACTAACTTGGTATTTAATTTTCATAATATTATATAATTTTCACCTTGTCATTTGAAAGACTGTACAATTTTTATGTAATGACTATAGTTTTATTTTACATGGAAAAAATACATTCTTCTTGCCAAACATTTTGAAATATTTGTGTTATGGCACTCAATATAGCGTTGCAGTCGGACGCTGCAATCTTGTTATGAAAGCTGCAATAGGCATGTGCTTAGGAGATGCCATAAAACTGATATTTACATTCTGTTAGGGAATTAAAATGCCATTCAACGATATTATTCCAACCTTCAGCCTGATAAAAATGGATTGTGTGTCGGACACCGAATCCGATTTAAAGATTCCACCTACTACTCTTTAATAATCTTTAGAAACCAATCACCAGGAACATCTGACATTATTCTCTCAATTGTGAATAATAGATTGTGAATAATGCGCTGATTTATATACCATTGTGTCGGATTCAAACACCATAGAATGTATTTCTAGCTTATTCTTTGTATCCTTTAGCTGATCATCGACATGAGTTCTGATCAGCTGTCTGATATAGTCAGTGAGAGTTCTGTCCAAGTCATTGACGGATATGTCGAATACAAAAAAGAACGTGTTTACTCGTAAACCATGTGTACATTTGCTGCTAATTCCCATATAAAATAGCTTTCACCTTTTGGGGTAAAACACATGTTGAAACTAAATACATATAATCGAATTGTTGACCGTGAGCTTCCCCGAGCTCTTGTGGTGGTCCTCGAGACCAGGGCCACAAAAACAGTGAGAACAACGCTACAGTAACAGTCGACAATTCGGAAACGGTTTACCATGATTACTCGTTTTCTTACTAACGAGGTTAGGCAAGTATTCTGTCGTCATTCTTCCCATGTTCACTCCCTATTGGTTCTGTTTCGCTTTGCTGGCTCGGACGTTTCAGACCATTACTGATTATGTTGATTGCATTGTATAGATAGTGATGATAAGTTTGGAATGTGGCCTTCATCGAATGCGATTTCAATACATCCATATATCGGCATTAGTAATTAGTAATTAGAATACATCGGTATGATTCGGATGAAAGATGTTTTACTGTTTATCACTAAGTTCTTATTCTTCTTGGTAGGAAAATATTCAGATTGAGTGTATAGGAGCCATAGAGACAATTAGATGTGAAATTTATACAATACAAATCTATACAAATCTTTTTAATTTTCCTGGCAATATGACATTTGCATTGGCGAATGGACAGTGACAATAGGACGAGAAGATGGATGGAAATAACTTAATATTAGATACTGATTAATTAACCCTTTCACTGCCAAAAACTGTTTCAGACTTTGCCTCCCATTGCCAAGTTATTCCAAAGTATATTTTTAAAATGACATATTTGTTGTAAAACATTTTCATGTGTATTAAAATATCAAGTGGGGTTGTTCTAATTACTTTATGTGATTGAAGTTGCAAAATTTCAGTATTGAAACATAAATAGAATATTGTTTTCTCATGTTTCAGTATGCCCTGATTTCCCATAAATTTGGTCGACTAAAGTCGCCTCCGGCAGTGAACCCCTATGTCGACTAAAGTAGCCTCCGGCAGTGAAAAGGGTTAAACATGAGGTTTCGTTTCAGGTTGTTTTTTCCATAATACATGTATCTGGCCATCACATGGTTTTGCGAATGTTGCATGCTGCTGAAATCTACACGACATATCTTAAAAACTGTTGGTAAGGTTGGAATTAAAAAATATGGGGGGGGGGGGGGACCATACTGTATACTAGCGTCACCAATATCACGTATGATTGGTAGGTAATTTTCCTGCATCCGTGATATTCCAGAATAAGCACATATATAGGATTTTACGATCCTGACATAATGGGCATCACAACGCGAGAATTGTCCCTGATATACCATTGAGAGTATTTGTGTTTGATACGATGACCCCAAGTAGAGTGGTAATTTAACAAGAAATTAGCTGTCAGTTGAGCCTTCTTTTCTCAAACAGTATAGACACCTCAACACACTCGTCGACCACATTTTCTAAGACATATAAGAATACTGCTTGTCAGCGTGCCTCACGGAATATATGTTGGCAGTTCAAGGTACCTTACATGACCAAAAAGTATGGGTAAGCGAAGGCCTCAAAATGTATATGAAAATCATTATCATAATCTACATATACTGATATATTATATGTATTTCTGACGTAGTTTGCTTGCAAGTAGAGATACTATCAATGTGTATATATGGTATTGTTTTATGTACTGAATACTGTTTGTGATACTGCGATTTTTTCACTACTGTTACATCAATGCAAGAACAAGAATTGCCACAAAAGGGCGAGAACACTCTGATGTTTATTATCTGCCAGAGCTGTTGCGAGGATAGTTAGATTGCTTTCGTTATGATGTGTTATGATGGATGTGGCGTGAATTTGTGAAAAATGTCTCCAGTTATCGAACGTACTCGATCTAACTGAAAGACTCTGCCTACAACATGATATTGTTGATACATGAAACAAGTGTATTAGGTGTGTACACCATGCTAAAATTTATTCATGCAAATATCTTGCAATGTAGCAACAAAACATGATACCATTATCGAAAAAATGCATTATACCTGAAATAGAAGCATATCATAAAGTGTAGCATGCTATCAAAGGATGGCGGACTCAGTATACCTTTTAACTTCATATTGGTGCAATCAGTGATATCGGCTTGATTGTATTGATTTCCCACTAAGTGGAAGACCATTAACGAAAATGTAATTGTCTAACTTACACTATTGCGTTCTGGATATCCGCTAAATAATGATATTGAGGCACAACCCTACATAATATGTATAGATTTGCCTGAATAAAACGGCATTAACCCACCAAACTGTGGTGCTAATTGCCCGTCCTTGTTTCCTGGCAGCCATTGATAATTATTGTTTTCCTGGTGTGTGTAAAAGTTATCTTTTGTAAATCATTGACCTGATTAGTTTCCACATTGTTGCTAGGATAGCGTGAGCAAATAAAATATGTACCCATACAAGGTAGTGGATAAAAACATATTTGTAGACTATGGCCAGATCACCAGAATTGGCCATCATTGTCATATTCTACCCCCTTTATTACACATATACAACATACCCAATGCATGCAAAATACGCGTCACAATGCACCGTAATGGACAATTCACATTGTCCATTCATCTGAGCAAACGTGTATCGAACGTTCACGTCTGTCACATTTGACAAATACATGTACATTGTATACACGTTATCCATTTTTGGAGCGTCACTGAAATTTGTCAGCCTCTGTCATCAGTATAGTCATTTTACACCAGTGCTGCTCCACCTACTGAACTACAACATGATACAAACTCCATGAAAGGCGTAATGATATATTATGATGAAATAGGATCTACGGCATTATTGTATCTCACACACACACTTTTGTAAACTATACTATACACACACTTTTGTAACCTATACTGTCCATGATTTAGAGAAATCAACAGTTATCACTGGGCCAACCATGTATCAAGAAATAGAGTGACCTCGAGGAAAGAGGTTTATTTGATTTGGTGAAGGGGATTGTTGAGACAATGTTGAATAAACTCTTCTTACCCAAGAGGTTTCCTTAGCCTTGAGAGGCTGAAACTTGACTACAAAGCATACATCGTGGGGTAAACCACTGTGATAAGAATGCAGATATCATGCTGATTATGTATTTCCTTCCAGGGTGAATTCGCAGGTAATACATCACTACGAAACGCCATAATACACATAAGTGTTATGTTTCGCGTGTTATTCGCTCCTGCACAGGAAGGTGGTAGATATTGCTCTAGCATGTACAGTTTCGATGAAAGGTCGTCCTTGGTGAATGTTTGAGCAAACAGAAACAGTATGAGCTGTCAGCAAATTGTTATTCAAACTTCACGCACATGCTCACATTGTTTAAGTATCTTCCTTATCTGTAGTAGACATTTATACAGTGGCTAGAGTATATATATATAATAAACAGCAAGCGTCATTGCAATAAGTGACATTATTATATACCCATGTGAAATTTCCCTCTATTTTCAATGTAAAGTGATCCTTCTGATAAGTTATGTGGCACGATAATAACTCGTGCCTCAAACCCGTTATCACATCAATAACCTTATATAATTATTTTTCAGCATTTCATTATTATTCTTCATACGACTTTCAATACAATAAACCTCCTTTGTGTAGCTGGAAACAGACCAGAAGATAAGTTCAGTCTTTGAAACCATTCTGCCTTGGGATTTGGATAACGTATTTTACGATTGAGTACAGTGTGTATATGATGTGGTGATAATGTGGAGAACTCCATAGCCTGCACATCTTCACTAATGAAAAAATGTATTATTGTGGTACGCATTAATGAAATTCGGTCTTCGGTTGTGACCTCTGTTCAACAATATCCGTAATATGATACTATGTTGTTCTGTGATTTGAACATCATATATGCCTCCCAACCCGAAATTGATCGACCTATCCATATGTTTGGTCAGCAAACTATTGGGTATACCACAGATGCAAACAAACCTTGTGGACACGGCATGGTAGCATAAGCAAACACAACCATCTCATGCAGAACTACTACCTTGAATAATGTACCGGCCATGGATTGGTGATGGAACCGATAGACATTTATTTTGATGTATGGCAGATATTGTTTGATCAGGAGCATTAAAGCCGAGTAACTGAAAACTATCAAGAAGTAAAGATGAAATTAAACGAATCTTGTTATGTCGTTTAATAAATTCAGATGATCGTTAACTTTTGATGATTGATTCAAGCCTCTGCCTACCTATGTTTGGATCTCGACTATCCTAGAAGTCAACGATCTCAGAAAAATGCCATCCAAATTCCCCGCTTCATATTCAGAATACCTCTACATTTCATCTATGATTTATTCCAAGTTTTTGGCAAAGTGCAGCCAAACGCATCATAACATATTTGGCGCTTAGCATAGTGTAACGAATGGAAATCCTGAAAGTAATAAAAGTTTGGTTCAGTACGTGCCTTGTCCATCCCAATTTGCTGGCGAAATAAAATAACCATTCAAAACAGGCCATTCGTATAGAAGGGCAGGGAATGAACAATATAGCTAATGCATTCATATGATATTGATATGTGTTGTGTTTAGCCATACGAGACACCCAGCCCTAGTCACTGCAAGCACTTCAATGGATGGCATAAGTCTCGAACTTTGACCTTCTGGTCAATTGAATCTGTACATATTTGGGATGTTACGATTGATGAGGCTCTGTTGACACAAAGGATTGCTTCAATTATTGGAAATCTGGTCTGCAATTTTGCTACAGTCGGGACAATGCACATGGACAGGTGTGAGTGCCTCACCAGGTACTTGATATTATAGTTACTAGCATTGTGATTGGTGAGCAAGAGTGCAACAGCATGTGTTTTGCATCTGTGTGCTAGGCACTTGGTGTTCCCGCTAGCTATACAAATAGTGGTGAGCAACAGTGCAACTGCATGTGTTTAGCATCTGTGTGTTAGGCACTTGCGGTGCGTGTTAGTAGCTGTACACATTGTGTTATCAGATATTTACTAATTTGGTATTTACTTTTTATAATATTATATTTTTACCATTTTTATATAAGATAAAGATAATATATCCTTTATTGTCATCAAAAGATGAAACTTGTAGAATATAATGATTATACCAACACCAGTTTTATTTTACATCGAGAAAATACATTCTTCTCGCCAAACAGTTTGCACTATTTGTGTGATGACACTCAATACAGCGTTGCAGTCGGACACTGCAATCTTGTTCTGAAAGCTGCAATAGGCACGTGCTCAGGAGATGCCATAAAGCTGATATTTCCTTTCTGACAGTAAATTGAAATGCCATTCAACGATAATATTCCAATCTTCAGCCTGATAAAAAAATGGTTTGTGTGTCCGAGACCAAATCAGTTTCCAAGTTTCCACCTATTGCTCTTTAATTATCTTTGATCAGGGACATCTGAAACTATTCTCTCAATTGTGAATATGAGAAAAGGTGTGTAGATTATGTACTAATTCATATACCATGGTGTTCGATTCAGACACCACATAAGTATTTTTAGCCTTTTCTTTGTAGCCTTTAGCTGATCTTCGATAAGCTTTCTGATATTGTCAGTGAGAGATCTGTCAGTTCATTGACGGATATGCAATATTATATTCCATATATGTCAAATACAAAAAAATAATGTGTGTCCTCGTACACCATGTGTACATTTGCTGCTAATTCCCAGACAAAATAATTTTCACCTTATGGGATAAAACACATGTTGAAACTAAACATAGTCCATTTATTGACCGCGAGCTCCCCCAAGCTATCGTTGTGATCTTGTAGACCAGGGCCACAAAAACAGTGAGAACAAGGCTACAGTAACAGTGGCCAATTCAGAAACGGTTTACCATGATTACTCATTGTACTGCTAACAAGGGTTGGCGAGTATTCTGCCATTATTGTTACCATGATGACTCCCTATTTATCGCCAAGCTTGTAGCATTGGTTCACAGGAGAATTGTTGAGGTGGGGAACACTTTGTGGCTTTATGATTTTTGTCGGACCCCTGCTTTGCAAGCATGGACTTTTTCGACCATTACTGATTAATAATGTTTGCATTGTATAGATACTGATGATGAGTTTGGAATGTGGCCTTCGTCGAATGCCATTTCAACACACCCATATAGCGGCATTAGTAGTTTAAACACATTGGTATGATTCGAACGAAAGATGTTTCACTGTTTATCACTAAGTTCTTATTCTTCTTGGTAGGAAAATATTCAGATTGAGTGTTGTAGGAGCCATAGAGATAATTAATTGTGGAAAAGATCTATACAAATCTCTACAACTTTCCTGGCAAGATGACATTTGCATTGGCGAATGGACAGTGGCAGTAGGACGAGAAGATGTATGGAAAAAACTTGAAATTAGATACTGAATAAATAAACATGAGGTTTCTTTTCCCGTTTTTTCTTTACACAGTATCTGGCCATCTTAATGGTTCTGCGAAAGTTGCATACTGCTGATATCTACATGATATATTATCCAAATAACTGTTGGTAAGGTTGGGATTAAAATATATGGCGAAGACCATACTGTATACTAGCGTCGCCAATATCACGTATAATTGGTGGGTAATATTCTAGCCTCCGCGATATCCCATAATAAGCACATATATAGGATTTTACGATCCTGACATTATGGGCATCACAACGCGAGAATCATCCCTGGTATACCATTGACAGTCTGTGTTTGATACAATGACCCCAGGTAGAGTGTTAATTCAACAAGAAATTAGCTGTCAGTTGAGCCTTCTTTTCTCAGACAGTATAAACACCTCAACACACTCGTTGTCGACCACAACGAAGTTGTTGAAGACATACAGCACTACTGCTTGTCAGCGTACCTTACATGACCAAAAAATATGGGTAACCTACAACATATTCTATGCTGTTTGCGAAATCTTCAAAATGTGCATGAAAATCAGTATCATGATCTAGATATAATAAGATATATGCTGACGTAGTTTGCTTGAAAGTAAAATATTATCAATGTGTATGCATGGTATTGTTTTATGTACTGAATATTGTTTGTGACACTGTGAGTTTTTCGCTACCGTTACTTCAATTCAATGCAAGAACAAGAAATTTTGGAGGAATCTCACAAAAGGGCGGGAACTCTCTGATGTTTATTATCTGCCAGAGCTGTTGTGAGGATAGTTATATTGCTTTTGTTATGATGTCTTATGATGGATGTGGCGTGAATTGGTGAAAAATGTCTCCAGTTATTGAACGTACCTGATCTAACTGAAAGACTCTGCCTACAACATGTTTTCCTGTGCGAGTGCATCAAGTGTGTGCACCATGCTAAAATAATATTTTGGATTGATTTATTCGTGCAAATATCTTGCAATGTAGCAACAAAACATGATACCATTATCGAAAAATGCATTATACCCTGCTACTAAATGATGGCAGACTCAGCATACCTTACAAATACGTATGGGTGAGATCGAATGATATCGGCTTGATTGTCTCGAATGCTCACCAAGTGGAAGACCATTAACAACAATGCAATTTTCTAACTTACATCATTGTGTTATGAATATCTGCTAGCTATTGATATTGAGGCAAAACACTACATGATATGTATATAATTGCCTGCATAGAACGGCGTTAACCCACAACATCGTGGTGCTGGTTGCCCATCCTTGTTTCCTGGCAGTCATTGATAAATATTTTTTTCCCTGGTGTGTGTACAAGTTATCTTTTGTAAATCCTTGACCTGTTACTGTCCACATTGTTGCGAAGATAGCGCGAGCAAATAAAATATGTAGCTATACAAGGTAGGGGATAATACATATTTGAAGACTATGCTCAGATCACCAGAATGGCCATCATTGTCATAATCTACCCCCTTTATTAGACATATACAAGATACCTAATGCATGCAAAATACGCGTCAAAATTGCACGATAATGGACAATTCACATGTTGACTCATCCGAGCAAACGTGTATTGTACGTGTACATTGTGGGCATTTGACAAATACATGTACAATACATACACGTAATCCATTTTTAGAGCGTCACTGATAA
This sequence comes from Terebella lapidaria, assembly GCA_949152475.1. Classification (NCBI taxonomy): domain Eukaryota; kingdom Metazoa; phylum Annelida; class Polychaeta; order Terebellida; family Terebellidae; genus Terebella; species Terebella lapidaria. Next base: position 21,255,149 of record OX424558.1, on the reverse strand, counting down.
TTGTCAGCCTTTGACATCAGTATATTCATACTACACCAGTGCTGTTCCACCTACTGAATTACAACATGATAGACACTTCTTGAATGGCTGAATGATTATCCATGATGAAATAGGATCTAGGACACTATTGTATGATTTGTATCCCACGCACACGTTTGCTGGCAACAACCAAATTGGTTTTATTATCGTAGTCTGAGATTACACATATATTGTCCATGGTTTAGAGAAATCAACAGTTGTCACTGGGCCAACCATGTATCAAAGAATAGAGTGACCTCGAGGAAAGAGGTTTATTTGATTTGGTGAAGGGGATTGTTGAGACAAAGTGGAATAAACTCTTCTAACTCAAGAGGTTTTTTTAGCCTTGAGAGGCTGAACCTTGACCACAAAGCAAACATCGTTCGATAAACTACTATGATAAGAATGCAGGTATCAGGCTGATTAGAAATTTCCTTCCAGGTTGAATCCGCAGTTGATACATCACTACGAAACGCCATAATACACATAAGTGTTATGTTTTACGTATTATTTGCTCCTGCACAGAAAGCTGGTAGATATTGCTCTGGCTTGTACAGTTTCGATGACAGGTCGTCCTTGGTGAATGTTTGAGCAAACAGAAACCTCATGACGAGAAAGTATGAGCTGTCAGCATGTTGTTAATCACACTTCCCACACATGTTTACATTGTTTAAGTATGTTCCCTATTTGTATTAGACATGTATACATTGCCTAGAGTATATATATAATCAACAGCAAGACTCATTGCAACAAGTGACATAATTATTTTTCAGAATTTCATTATTATTCTTTATACAACTTTCAATACAATTAACCATCTATGTGTAGCTGGAAACAGACCAGGATATAAGTTCAGTCTTTGAAAACATTCTGCCTTGGGATTTTGGATAACGTTATTTACGATTGAGTTTACTCCATACGATTATGATTACTCCATAACCTGCACATGTGAGAACTCCATAACCTGCATATACTTCAAGGTTTATTTCAAGCATTCTTCACTGATGAATAAAGTGTATTATTGTGGTACGCCTCAATGAAATTCGGTCTTTGGTTGTGACCTCTGTTCCACCATATCTGTAATATGGTGCTATGTTGTTCTGTGATTTGAACATCATATCTGCCTCCCAACCCGGAATTGAACGACATATCCATATGTTTGGTCAACAAACGATTGGGTATACCACAGATGGGGCATATTTTGTTTGATCAGGAGCATGAAAGCCGAGTGACTGAAAACTATCAAGAAGTAAAGATGAAGCATGCTATGTATGATAAAAATTTGAATGATCGCGATTGTTGATTGATTTGAGGCACTGCCCACATATTTTGGGAACTCGACTATCAAAAGTTTTTATGAGAGTTAACGATCTCAGAAAAATACCATCGACATTTCCCGTTTCATATTCAGAATACCTCTACAACCAATCTATGATTTATCACCACTTTCTTGTCCAGAATGCAGCTAAACGTATCATATTAAATTGGGCGCTTAACAAGATGTTACGGCTGGAATCTCTGCAACTAATAAAAGTTTGCTTCCGTCCATGCCTTCGTCGTCCATCCTCAATTTGCTAGCGAAATAAAACAACCATTTGAAAAAGCTCATTCAGATAAAGAGCCAGGCAATATATAACATAGCTGATGCAATCAGATGATAGTGAGATGTGTTGTGTATTTTGGCTATACGAGACACCAAGCCCCTGATCACCGCAATTGCCAAGCACTTCTACGGATGGCATTAGTCTCGAACTTTCACCCTCTGGTCAATTGAGTCTGTACATTTTTGGAATAAAGACTGTCAAGGTTTTGGTGACACGAAGAATCGCTTCAATAATTCGAAGTCTGGCCTTAAGTATTGCTACCACCGAGACGATGTGCATGGGTAGGTGTTATTACTTCAACAACTCCTAGTGTACAGTATTTCAAGCATTTCCGGGTCGTGCATGAAAGAACGTCCATTCCTATTGTCATACCGGAAACCGGGTCCTTAATTACCATAAATACTTTTAGCGATGACCTTGGCTCTGTGTTTGATCGATTCTGAAGCTAACGATTGTCATAGCTTTGTTGACGCCAAGAATCGCGTTCTTTACTAGGGGTCCTAAACATAATAGTGACAAAGCCATGACAAGGCCTATGGGCATATGTTACTGTTTCAACAGAGAACTATATCTAATATTGTAGTCTCTATTATTGTGATACGTAAGTAATAGTGAATGGTATGTATGTATTTTGCAACTGTGAGTTTGTCACTTGGGGATGGCTGCTGGTACAACTACATTTTATTTTATTATGAGATATTTACTAGCTTGGTATTTACGTTTTATAATGTATTATAATCTTTATTATGTCTCCTCGAAGACAATATTATTTCATTGAAAGGACTCTCCCAACACCAGTTTTATTTTACTCAAGAAAACACATTTGCACATTATTCTTGCCAAGTATGATGCACTGAATGTGTGATGATATCTAATACAGCTGATTTGCATATTGCGATCTAGCAATAAACATCGCGAAAATCACGTGCTTAGGAGTTGCCACAAAAGTTATCCTTCTATTCCGGGTGGAAATTGTAATGCCAGTCAAAGATATATTCCAACCTTCGTCATAATAGAAAATTGGTTTGTATTCTCCGACACCCCGTCATATTTAAAGTTGTGACGTGCAACCAAATCCATAATAAACCACGATATTTATATGTTATTTCAATCATCTGTAGAAAACAATCATCTGTATCAATATCATCTGTGGCTTCATCAGGGACATCTGAAAATATTTTGTCAAAAATATGTACTTGAAAAGTTTAAAATGCATTCTGCTAAAATTGATACAGAGTTTCTATCATCTTTCTGACATATTCAGTGAGAGTTTATTCCAATTAATTGACTCAGTTTTCAATATATTCTATACAAAACAAATTTCAGCTCAAAAACACAGGCCAAAACTCGTTGTAAAGCCCGAAGCTCGTCGTGATCCTCCAGCAGATGGCACAATATTGGTCCACAAAAATTACTCTGTCATCATACTTTCCATGTTGACCCCCTATTCATCGTCACATGGTGAACCTTGGTCTCTAGGAAAATTGTCGAAATAGGGAGCATTTTGTGGTTTGTGGCTATTTTGTTGAAACTCTGCTGCAAACTACGTAGAACACTGCTGTCATTGCATAGAGACTGATCACGAGTTCAGAATGTGTCCTAGAAGAATACATTTATCTGGCTGTAATAAAATGTACCAGTGTTCAGTGCTGGGCTGGAATCTTTAATGTTCTTGGATTAGTTTACACTCATCAAAATTCATGCTCGTGGACTTTTTCTTCAAGGTTAAGTTGAACAGTTGACATAAATATCCGATGAAATTCACCTAGATGCTCTAGACTAATTGATTATTCCTTTCTTGTCTATCTCTGCATTTGACGATATTCGATACACCTCGCAGTTTGGGATATATTTAGATCAAAACAGGCAACACATTAATCCACTTCACCAAAATGACCAAATGCTTATACCCCTGGGCAAAGTCACTTCCATATTCCGCACATGGAGTAAAATATTCATGTTTATGGCTTGACCTAATTCAAAGATCAAAGAGTCACCGTCCTTGAGCAGTTCACAATGGATGGGATCTCCCGCTGTGCCCTGGAACAGATGGCGGGGACACGCTTGTGCAAAAAGATAGCCTCAAACACAAAATTTGATCTATCGAAACGTGCGATGTGTTTTAATTTAATGTCAAAATAATCAATATATATATATGTAGAATAAACATTGGCAGGTAATTGTGTTATTTCTGTGCAAGGTTGTATTTGTATTATACAGAAAATGAGCTTCCCGTCGGCGAAATCAGTAGGTGCTGCCATTTTGGCACTCTCTAAATGATGTGGCTTTCAATCCCTGTTCATTTATTGGGCTTTAAAACGGTAAAGACACCGTTGAAGAAAAAATGTTGAAATTGTTTGGGCAAAATAATCGGAAATGAAAATGCCAGCCTCAACAAACTGTGATATGGAACCACCTTTCATCTCATCCAGTGGTGCATTGACCGTTCATTAGGCTTCCCCCGAGGTGCTGATTGATAAAAATGTCCGTATGACGCCTTAGGATATCCCTCGAAAACATGAATGTTCAATGCACCGTTAATATTGTGAATATATCGACCCACCGTAGGTAAGAGTTACCAATGTTCGGATTTATGCTCGGAATGAAGGGTTATTTGATTCTAACATAATTAATTTAGTTTGATGAATTCAAACATCTAAAGAAACAGTATTTTTTTGTATCAAGAGGGTTTTGTTTTCAAAATATCTGCATTTTAATGCATGGAATTCAAAATGGCCGATGCAGAGCCGAGGAATTGTATCTCGTAATAATGCTGGTGGTAACAAGACAATGTTCCCGCGTGATTTACTACCCATGTTGACCGCGTTTCCTAACGTATACTAGAGGCACCATAGTTGTACTACTATCTGCCATTGATATTGCCATAATATTATGTTACAAATTAACTCCTTAAGGTTAGTAGGCAGTTCTTGCAAATGTATTATAGTTGCGTGGGTTACTCGTCTGCTCCATCTTGGGATGTGTCTTGCTTATGAAACGATGGCTTGACCAGTGAATTGCCCCTATATTGGATCCTATATATAGTCATATGCAGTGTTGATTTGTCTGGAATGTATTTTCAATTGCTCAGGTCGTATGTTTTCACTCGTGAATAGAATATTTCGATTACATCACCAACACATTTGGTTTAGTTTACACAAAGCATATATGAGGTATGACACTTGAAGTTCCGCAGTAGTGGATATTCATCCTGTATGATGTAATGTGAAAATGTATACGATAAACATGATAAATATCATTTTGTAATTAAATTAGGTAAATAACTAATAAACCAGCCAATATCCGGGCGAGTGACGGCTGGATGCTTGAATATCGTGTGATCAAATATATTATACACGCGCATAGTAAAAATACATATTTTAGGTCAAAGAACCTGAGGTTCCATCACTTATTGGCATGTCGTTGCACTTGTTTTTTGGTCAGTGTTTACATTTTATCTTTGTTTACCTTTATTTACATTTTTCTTCTATATTTATGGTTGAATCTTGCTTTATTTTCGAAATTCTTTCCAAATGGCGACAATTTTGCAATGAAAGACACGTTTAGAATTCTTTATTTTCGAATGTTCAGTGTTTCTTTTTAATTTTGAAAAACAACCATCCACTAATAACGGGAGAAGTTCCAAACGTGTTCTCCTCCAAAATTATGCTAAACTTTGATTTTAATAATTTATGCGACTATTTTTCATTTGCAACAACAAAACATACTTCCATTGATATCTGAAATGAAATGCCACTGATTTATGACATATTTACTTTGTCATATGAATGTCATTTTTGGAAGTAGCTAGATACGATCTACTGAGGGTCTCGATTGATCATTACGTGGAAGAAACATTACTGACTGCATATTGTTTGAATTTTATTATTATGGTGTGCGTACATCTGTTCGCATTTGGCATTGAAGGAAAAATCATTTTGTATATAGACTCGGGAATAGAGTTAAATAATCAACCTTATCCTTTATAATGGTCACCGTTTTTTGGCAGCCACTCCATGGTTTGTGTACCAATAAATAATGATCGTTTGTGAATCATGGTCCGATGAGTTTCCCTATTGTCGTTGGGATCGCTTGAGCAAATGAAATATGTCCTTACGCTAGAAAATGTATAACAACATATTTGCACAATTTGCTCGGATTACCAGAATGACTATTATCGTCATGTTATATCCCCTCCAATGCACGGAAGTAAATGCATAATACATACAAAATACGCATCACAATGCACAGTAACCCACAATTCGCTTGTTGATCAATCAGAGCAAACACAGTTGGTATTTGTAGAATACATATACGATGCTCCCGTTCAGTTATAGAACACCGCTAATAACTGTCATCCATTGTCATCAGTATTGTCATACTGCACCAGTGCAGCTCCACAGTATAAACTCCATGAATGGCTAAAATGACATCTATGGCGAGATAGAATCTATGGCAGTATTGTATCTCATACACTCATTGGCTGGAAACTATCAAATTGGTCCCAATCTCGCAGTCTGAGAATACACATACTGCCCATGTTTGAGAGAAATCAGCAGTGATCACTGGACCAATATCGTTTCAATAAATAGAGTAAACCCAAGGAGAATGGTTCATTCGACACGGTGAAAGGCGACTATTGAGACAATGTTAAACAAACTGGTGTTATTCTAGAGTGCCTGGCTAAAACGTAGTTAAGGTATCGTTCAAATTAGGAATGTTTCTTCCAGGGTGCATTCACAGTTGAAACATCCGTACTTAACGCAGTAACACATAGGAGTGATACGTTTCACCTGTTATTTACCCCGCCCAGAGAAGTGGTGAATATTGGTTTCTCTTGTACAGTTCCGGTGACAGGTCGTTCTTGTTGAAGCAAACAGAAACCATATTACCAGAAAGAATGAGCTGTCAACGCATTGTTAATCACACTCCATGGCCGTGCTGCTCTGTTTCAATATGTTACCTATCTGTTGAAGATATTAATACAGCGGCTAGATTACATGGGTAATGAAGTGCAAATCTAGCTGCAATAATTGATATAATTATTTTTTTTTCAGAATTTAGTGATTTGTTTTATATCTTATACGTTTTTCTTTTCATAATTACATTTCTTGGAAACTATTAGAAACATATCCTGGGGATTAACTCGATATGGACCTATAACAACAAACTGGAATACCAGGAACAGGATCAACAATGATCCGTACACCGAAAAGCAACTCTTATCCCAAAATCTGATAAATCATATTAAAATTAAAATAATAAATTTCCCAGGAATTATATCTTCCACAACTGGTATGCGTGTATTACATACAACCACATTTGATCAGCAATTGGGATCAGATAACTCAGCCTTCCATGTTGATTTTTCCGATCCCAAATGTTTGGGATCGCGATCCTGATCTGTGCCATTTTCTGCAAGATAAGGTTCTTGACTTGGGATCAGGTTTGTGATCCATCGAATGAAATGTGCCCATAACGTGGAGAATCACACAACATAACTCAGGCCACATGGACTACTCACAGAAGAAAAAAGTATGATTTGTGGTGCGAAGCATGACATTCCCTCTAGGCATGGTCCTTAGTGACCCACAGATTTGTAATGTATCTGTAGTTATATTTATAATTACATTATTATATTATAGTAATATAATATTAATATAATATTATAACTTATAATTACATTATTAATTATATTTATAATTATATTTATAATTCTAATTATACAGATTATAATTAATCTGTATAATTAGATTTGTAATTATATTCTGTGATTTGAACGTTACGTTATAGCTACCTATCATCTGGAAATGGGTAAATGTATCGATATGTTTAGTCAACAAATGACTGGTTGTAAAAGAGATGTAAACAACGGCTTAAGCAAACAAAACCTTCTCAAAAAAGACAGTTGGCTTGAATAATGTAATTCATATAATTCATTTTTATGTAGGACACATTATGTTTAATCAGGAGCATCAAAGACCAGTAAGTGAAAAATATCAAGAAGTAAAGACGAAACTGAACAGACCGAGGTGGTCCTTAGACTGTTGATTAGTTTAAGCGTTTGTCTACATATTCATGGAACCCAACAGACAGAGGTTTCCCTGATAATTAACGAAAAAATGACATTTTCATTTTCCAGTTCATGTTCAGAATACCGCGACAGCCCATTTATGATGTGCTGCAGTGTTTTTTTTCACTATACAGCTAAGCGCATGATAAAAACCAGCGCTTAGGATAGTATCGCTACTGGAATCTCGACGAGTAATATAAAAGTTTGGTGTCGTCTACACCCAATTTTCCTGATGAAATAAAATAACCCTTCAAAACAACCCATTCATGTAGAGCGGCAGGCAAGTTGCAATGCAGTGAGATGATACAGGATGTATTGTATACATTTGCCGTATGGGACACCCAGTGCTTATTCACCGAAAGCACTTTCACTGATCTCATTCACCTCGAACACTGATCAAGTGATTCTGTACATATTTGAGATAACAATTGTCGAGTCTTTGTTGACACCAAGAATGGCGTCAATTATTGGGAGTCTGGCCTGCAATATTGCTACATCCAGGACAATGTGCATGGACAGGTGTTAGTGCCTCAACTGGAAACTACTAGTATATGTACTGGTTTGCCAGTGGTGGGCAATAGTACAATAGTATTGTAGGTAGGCGTATGTGAGTTAGTCAGTTCGGGATGGAAGCTAGTACTTGTACACTTCATCGTGTACAGTACATAACACATGTCGCACTATGTAAGTGATGACATTCAATACAAAGTCAGACGAGTCTGATATTGCAATCTAGTTATGACGACAGCAATAATCAAGTGCTTAGGAGGTGCCACAAAAATGATACTTCCATTCTGTTAGGAAAATTGAAATGCCAGTCAAAGATATATTCCAGCCTTCAGCATGATATGCAGTGGTTTGTGATGTTCCGCCACCTTATCAGATTCTTAGTGTAGACCTATTACTCATGCCATAAGATAATATCAAGAGAAAGCCCAGCATCTCTGTCTTGTTTTATTCATCGTCAGCAACAAATCGTCTTTACCAATAACACACATGACATAATCAGAGACATCTGAAGCTATTATATCGGAAAATGTGCCAAGTTTAAAATGCATGTATCTGCGAATGGAAAATTTCAGATTTCTACACCATGGTGTCAATTTAAAACAAGATGTTATAATTATATTATTATAATGTTATAATCATATAATTTATGTTGAGCTTTTGTTTCGTTGTAGTTTTTAGTTGATGACATTGATAGAGGTCCGGTCAGTTTGTTGACATAGTAGGAGAGGGTTCTTTACAATTGAATTGACTGTATAACTGACATCGAACAATTTGCACATGATAACATTTGACATTTGAATAGTTGACATTTGTACTTGATGACATTCGATAAACCTCACAAATTCAGACGTTCGGAAGGTAAAACATGCAAAATATACATCCACTTTATCAGCGTGTTCAAATGTGTATTTTTCTGAGCAAATTCTGTTCCGATACTCCACACTGAATTAAAAAATTCATGCTTATGGCTTGACCTAATTCAAAGATGAAAGAGTCATCGTCCTTGAGCAGCTCACAAATGGATGCGATCTCCCGCTATGCCCCTGGAACAGATGGCGGAGACAGACCTACAACTTTTTCAAAACATAGACTCAAACAGAAAATTTGATCTATTGAGATGTGTGAAATGCTTTGGTATAACATCAAATAATCAATATATGTAGAGTACATATTGACAGGTGATTGTGATATTGTAGTTATATTGTATAGAAAATGAACTTCCTGTTATTGAGATCGGTTTAGAACTACATTGTAATCGTTGCTTTCATTTTCTCTAATAATATCAAATAATACGTGCGCTTCATTCCCTGTTCATTTATTGGCCGGTATAACCGTAAAGATACTGTTGGAGAATAGCTTTTGAATAGTCATAGCAAATATTAATGGAAATGATAATGACAGCCTGAAGAAGATGTGATGTGTAGCCACCTGTCATCAGATCCAGTGGCGCATTGACCGTTCATCAGGTTTGAGTCGATGTGATGAGAAATGGTAATGTTCGCGTGTAGCCTCAGAATTTTCCACGATTACTGGTAAAATGTTGCCAAAATCAATCGGTTTTCACCGTTTCTGAAACTTTGGGAAAGGAATAGTACATTTATCACCACATTTGTCAGGTAAATCAGCCTCGTATTATTCGTTTTGTGCACGCCTTGTGCAGAATTTATTGCCAAATAATTTGATCATGTTAATGCAGCGAAGATATTACCACACGAGTGCCTGATGTACCATTAATGTTGAATATATTCAATAGGTAGTAGGTATTATATGGGTATTCAATAGGTATTACGTATTGAATATATTCAAGATGTAATAAGAGCTACCGGTGATTGCATTTATGGCATGAATTAAAGGGTGCAGATAGGCGCATTTCAATATACTCTGTGCTTGGCATACTGTAACGACTGGAATCTGTGCAACCAATTTGGTGTCCCCCTGCGTCATCGTCCATGTCCAATTTGCTGAGGAAATAAAATAACCCTTTGACACATCCCATTCTGCGATTTGCAATATATTTAATGCAATCAGATGACACTGGCATGTGTTGTGTACATTCTCCATACGGGACACCCACTCCTAAATCACCGAGAGCACTTCCAGGGATGGCATTAGCCGTGATCACGGACTCTTTGGTCAATTGATTCTGAACATATTTGCCATGAAGATTGTCGAGGCTTTTTTGACACCGAGAATCGCGTCAGTTGTTGGGAGTCTAGTCTGCAATATCTCTACAGCTGAGACAACGTGCGCGAACATGTCTGAGTGCCTCAACAAGTAACTACTAGTTTAATCACGGATGTGTGAGTAATGGGCAATAGTCCATTAATAAGTAAGTGTTTTGCGTCTGTGAGTTAGTCAGTTGGGAATGCCTGCTAGTACTCGAAATCTACATTATATTCATTGCCTACTAATTTGATATCTAATTTTGCAAAATATATTCTAATGATACGAAAGACAATATAATCTTTCTGAAGTTTTTATTCCAACACCAGTTCTATCTCATTCCAATAAAATACACTTTCAGGTTTTGTTGCCAAGCATATACATGTATGTGATGACACTCAAGTCAGCAACAGACAAGTCGGATGTTGCAATCTCGCTGTGAAAACCGGAATAATCACGTGATTAGGAGGTGCCAGAAAAATGATACTTCCATTCTGTTAGGAAAATTGAAATGCCAGTCGCTGATATATTCCCAACTTCGACATGATAGAACATACGTTGTGTTGTCCGACACCCCATCAGATTTCAAGTGTCGACCTATTACCAGTGGCATGAGATAACATCGATATAAATCCCGACATATATATATTGTTTATTCATTTTAATAAACCTATCATCTCGACCAATATCTTCCATTATTTCTTCAGTTATCTGATATTATCCTGTCGAAAATGTGTACATGTACTAGAAAATGTACCAAGTTTCAAATGCATGTACTTATGAATAAGATATTTGTATTCCACTGTTCTGCCCGATTTTGAACACAATGAAATTTATATGAAGCTTCTGCTTTGGCTTTGTTGTATCCTTTAGCCGATAACATAAATCAAGTTCCAATCAGCCTCCTGACACGGTCATTTATACATGAAGTGTATACAAAATTGCTTCAATTATCAAAAACTGAGCGAATGTGTTTATAAATACGCAGGATTTACCATTGCTACAAAATAATAATCTACACAAAACAATTTCCATCCTGGGGGTGAAGCACATGTTGGAACTGAACACTGTCCAGTTGTTGACCGCGAGCTTCCCCGAGCTCGTTGTCCCTCAGAACAGGGCCACAATAACTGTCTAAAATCCGGGATAACGATTTCACATGAATATTGATTGTGCTGATAACAAGGTATTGCAAACGACTAGTACTCTGTCATCATTCCTTCCATGATAACCCCCCTCCCCCCTATTTATCGTCGCATTGCAAACCTTCGTCCACGGGAGAAGTTTTGAAATAAGGAACATTTTGTTGCTTCGTGTTTTTGTCGGCACTCTGTTTTGCTGTCAAGGGCTTTAGATCATTACTGATTGCTATTGTTCGCATTCTATAAATGCGACCGGGATGTGGCCCTGAGGGAATACAGTTTCAGCGTTAGTGTCCCAAATATAATGGTTTTGATAAAGAGAATACATTGATTTGGCTGTAATAAAATATACCAGTGATTAGGCGAAGAAAATGTATTATAGTTTCCGTTATTATGGTCTCGAAAAAAGTGATGCGGCGACGCGATTTTTTTTTTATTATTCCCTAAACTTGGCTGCTGATGACTTACCCGGTCGAATTTGGCCCAGTTGGCCAGCCATACACCACATTTTACAATGTCAACGACAATCGGGACTATTTTACTCGATCATTATATCCAGAAAATCGTCAATTTATTAAAGGAAAGAAAAAAGAAAGAATTTCAGCTCTCAAAAAGTGATGCGCGCAATTTGTTTTTTAAATGAGTGATACGCGGGGTTAAGACTGACGCGGGTGCCTAACCAGAACCATAATACTTTTTTTGGCCTTATTGCTGAGTTGACGCTTCATATGCAATGGATTATCCAGATAAAATTCAGATGGGTCATATGTATGATAAGCCATGTGGGTAAATTCACTGAATAGTTTGTGAAATTCTAGTATAATACTATCTGGAATATCCTGGCAATGTGACATTGACAGTATATCAAGGACGAAATCGTGTGTGAAAAAAATATATAATACTCATATTAATCAATCATGCACACCATTTTCTTGGATGATACTTACGTGAGAGAAGTGTACGGGGGCATCAATATTATTTTGGTTTGTATTATTAATGGGAAACAATTGATAATTTTACAGTGAACATACGGGAAAGAGTTTAATTTTCTGAAGGCTACTGCAGCTAATCTGTATATTTCCTGAAATTCTATTTGTACCACCGAGCGAGGAGTGGTCATGTTTGTACACAGAGGATATCTGTGATATGCGAGTGATAGTTTTAGTTATGGTTGAGAAACATACTATACAGGCTTTCAAAGTTCAAGGTCACTAAGAATACGTTCCATATCGCAAAATCATACATGTATTGTTACGGACAAATGACATGGATTACATATTACAAAACACACCAAACATGGGCTGTGTTATTGTTAACGTGTGTAATATTCTGGTAGAGTGACCCCCCTGAGTTATATTGTTTGCTGTGTGTCACGTGTCTATTGATATTGATTGATTGATTTGGCACTGGTGCGGCGGGACGCGAGTGGAATGGACGGAATAAATGTTTTTGTGTTTTACATGAAGTTGTTTCATTTCGGCTGACGTTTAACATATGGTGGCAGCGGTGGGATAGACTATCAACCAGGATACGTCTACATTCAACGGATTCGAAGGCCTTCGGAAGGTGAAACAACGGACGTGATGTCTACAGGGTAAAACACTGAATTCCATACATTTACCACGTGCTCGTGACTGGTGAAGGCATTTGTTGGACACGGTAAAAACGAGGGACACTTACAGTATATTTCTATTTCGTTTACAAGAACTGTTTCTGACTTTTGTGTATAATTATGTGAAACCCCACAAACCACCCGTGATAAAATTAGTGCCCACACAAGACTGGCCAAATACCGGGTTTTGTGCACTTGTGGACAGTGATACAGCGGTCCACATACTCGTAAAGCAGCGGAGATTGTGTGCACGGGAGCATTGTCTGAGGCAGTGATTCGCTTGGTTGAGTCGACAGGTTCCCCGTATACAGCCCACTCAAGTGGAGGCCGAGGTACGAGCGTGAGTTGACAGCACTTGACAGGGTGTGAAGCAATTGTCGGCTGGCATTGACAGTGGATCCGACTTGCAGGACTGCGGGTCATATCGCTTCGTGGGATTCCGCGTACATCGTCGCTTGTGCTCTGGTATTTGCTTCGTGGTTCGGGGCTGTACAGCATCGCGGATATCCACATAGCGGGGTTCGATGCCAGCTGACACGGCTGGCTGGTTGGGTCACCCCTCGGCGCTCACACACCCACGGGAAAAAGCGACGCGTGTCAACTGCGGAAGGTTTCCAGTGTGTGATTTGTGTTGATTACTGAATTTTAATTGAATAACAAATTTTCATTTCAGGACTTATGGACTTATATGGTGTGAAATAATTGTGCTTGTATATACATGAGACATTAGAAATTTTGAGGCAAGTTATATAGCGATACTGTGTGAACATTGTGTGTGGTTTTGAATATTGCCTTATAAACTTGAGGTCCGGACCGAATTATTTGCGCTGTCGAGTTTGCGTGTGTTATTTGCGAAGGCTAGTCAGACGCCGTATAACTATTCTCACGTGTATAAATACATTCAGCGGGCGCGAAATAGTTGGTGAATATTCGCCGATGTTTTGTTGAAATAACGAGACACTTTTGTGTGTATTGCTGGTAGTATTTGAAACACACTGAAAAAATCAACTTGTCATGAACTCGTCATTATGACAAGTTTCTGGGTTGTCTTCCCAATCATCAAGTGTCTGACAAGGATAAAGTCGGCCTTGTCAAGAAAATCGTCACATTGGCAACTTTTATGTAGTCATGCAGTGCCATTTACTGACACCATTTTTATGTTCGACATCATGCATACGAAAACAGACTTGCAGAGTGCTTCACAGCACAACTACTTGATACGTCGTCAAGTGCATTAGACGCAGTTTTGACTTGGGGCAGAGTAACTCTGGACTCTGAGTTCATTGGCCCATCCTTCATAGAAATTCATATTTCGATATTGCCCTAATAGCAACTATTTCAAATTCGCATGTATCGATGACGAGGATTTGACGAGTTTACGGTCGTCAAATTTGGTCGCTGACAAGGCTAAGGTGCTTCGTTTTCGCACAGTCAAATTGACAATCGAAAACTTGTCAATTTGACAAATTTTTGACGAGGTTATTTTTTCAGTGCAGGGCGCGGGCGGGCGCAAGTTACTGTGTCAGTTGTTTGTTGTTTGCCTTGTGTTGTACAGAGTAGATCACAGACGTGATCAAAGTGCTGTAAAGTACTGACTTTATTCATTCATTCATTTCTATACCGATTGCTATAGTTAAGATACACAGTTTCTGTAAATACAAATAAAAAAAACAAAGAACCCGTAAAAAAAAAAAAAAAAAAAAACACATTTCACAATTGTGAAAATTATTTTGTTGGTACATATTACAAATACATATACTTACTATGAGTGAGAAACCCCTCTTGTTGTTATCTGAAGTTGAGGACGAAAGGTCCGTGACATCAGAACTTTGGTGTCCATTGAACATTGATACGCCACAACCAAACAAGTACACAACCCCGCTTAACATGCAGAGCATAATAGATGACTTTGATCCGATACAGCGGTCTGGGGCATGTCCTCAATCACAGCCCCAGGGGCCTGCGACGATGTCGCCGGAGTTCATGGCTCACCTGCGTGAAACAGAACGTTGTAGACAGGATCATGAATTACGTGTGCTGGAGATGCAAAGGCAGTTGCAGAGGGAACGTCAGCAATTTGAGCTGGAGCGTTTGCAGCTACAAAATACCTTGCATAATGACAATACATCAACATCTATCCATGTACCAGACACTTCTGTACACGGCATCAAAAGCATAAAAATCAAGCCACTAGAAGATAAAGATGACATTGATGTTTACCTTTCATCTTTTGAGAGGTTGGCTGAGGCCAACCGGTGGCCACATGACGAATGGGCTACAAGATTGGCATCGGTTTTGTCTGGAAAAGCAAGGGAGGCATTTACCCGTCTGTCTGTGGATGACTCCCGTCCACAAAGGAAATAATGGAAATTCCAAGCCCAAGAGAAAAGACGGGAAGAAAGCTGATGATGCTGGTGACAAAAAAGAGGATGTCAAGAATGAGGGCAAAAGTGCAGCTGGTGGTCGTAGATGCTGGAACTGTGGAGAGACGTCACACTTACGCAATGAGTGCACAAAGAAGAAGGGCTTCAGTGCCGGTGCATCCTCGTCAGATTCAAGTGAGCGCATTCCAGGTCAAGTTAATCAGCAAAAGGTGCACCTCCTCCTGGATTCCGCATGTGATGTGACGCTGGTCAACTCGAAGTTGTTGAAAAGTTGTGACATCCTGAGTGGTGAAAAGTTGTCTGTCCAGCAAGTTGATGGGAAAATCTTTGAAACTCCAGTGGCTCGAGTCAACTTGAAGTGTGAGCTGTTTACTGGTGAATTGCTGGTGGGAGTATGCGAGAACTTACCAGCAGATGTTCTTCTGGCTGTGAAAGTGAAGCCCCTGGGTGTGAAGCTGTATGACCTCCAGAGTCAGGCAGTTGATGATGTTCCTCTACAAGGATGTGTATCAACTCGGAGCAGAGTGCGGGCTGAGCGAGAAGTAGAAGAGCGTGATATGGAACGTCAGAAGGACGTTAATCTACAAGCTCTGACTGATGATGTTTCGTCTGAAGGTCATCAGGTAAATGATGATGAAGATGATGAAGCTGAGAATCGAGCAGCAGCTATTGCTGATGAAGCAGTCACTGGTGGCACATCTGATCCTGGAGACTCAGAAGACGTGGAGAAGAGTGTTTGTGACGATGTTTTTGGATGTACAGCGAGTGAACTGAGCAGGCTTCAAGCTTCTGATAAAACACTATGGAGTGTGAGAAGGCTGACTGTTCATCCTGAAAAGTTGAAGTCAGAAAACGTTGGGTTTTTCTGTCGAGATGGTATCTATTTCCGGAAGTGGAAGCCAAAGGGTGACAGACTGGAAGCTGCAACCCAAGTAGTGGTTCCAAGGAAATACCGTGACTCGATTATGCAGTTGGCACATGATATTCCCCTGGCTGGGCATCTTGGAGTCGAGAAGACCAAGGACCGAATACTGGCAAATTTCTATTGGCCTGGACTATTCAAGGAGGTCACTGACTACTGTCGTTCATGTCCAGTTTGCCAGAAAACTGGTAAACGGCGGTTTGGGGAAACGGCCAAACTGGTGAACATGCCAATTGTTGACGAGCCATTCCGTCGTGTTGGAATGGACATTATTGGCAAACTGAATCGTAGCGCTAAGGGTAATGCATATATCTTGACAATAGTAGATTATGCGACCCGCTACCCTGAGGCGATTCCTCTCCCTAATATTGAGACAGAACGGGTGTGTGAAGCCCTGATAGAGGTGTTTTCGCGAGTTGGTGTGCCTGATGAGATCCTTACAGACCAAGGCTCCAACTTTGTCTCTGAGCTCATGAACATGTTTTGTGCCAAAATGGGAATAAAAAAAACTGAAAACCTCACCATACCATGCTATGGCCAATGGCTTAACTGAGCGATTCAATGGTGTATTGAAGTCCATGCTCAAGAAGTTTACAGCTGACGATCCCAAAGGTTGGGACAGGTACATCCCCTATCTCTTGTTCGCCTACAGAGAGGTACCGCAGGAGGCAACTGGATTTGCACCGTTTGAGTTACTCTATGGGAGGAAAGTCAGGGGCCCCCTCGATGTCTTACGAGAAACATGGACTGGCAGAGAAGCCGATGCTACAGGGCTGGCAGAATACTTGCTGAAAATGCGAGAACGATTGTCCGCCATGACTGAGCTTGCATCAGAGCAGAAGGCTCAGAAGCAGCTTTACCAGAAGACTTGGTATGATCGGGCTGCGAGAGATAGGTCTCTGGATGTTGGGAGCAAGGTCCTGGTGTTGCTTCCGACAGAAAGCAGCAAGCTCAAGTGTCAGTGGAAGGGACCCTACACAGTGAAACGGAAGATCAACCAAGTGGACTATGAGGTGGAATTCGGAGGGAGAAAGCCTACAAGGGTGTACCACATCAATATGCTAAGGAAATGGCATGAGCGTAGCATGAAGGCATTCATGTCGGCGAGGGTCATGGATGATGACGTCACCCAGGTCGTCAGGGAACTTCCGGGGCTGACCCACACTGCAGAGACATGGCAAGATGTCAGTGTGAGTTCCAGTCTGTCTAATGCTGAGCGGCATGAGGTGTCTTCTTTGCTGCAGGAGTTTGATGATGTGTTGACCAGTAATCCAGGAAAGACCACACTGATAGAGCACAAAGTCCGGACAGTGGATGAGATTCCAGTGAGACAGAAACCTTACAGACTAGCCCAGTCCATGAAAGATGTTGTGAAGCTGGAGCTTGATAGAATGCTGAAGGCCGACATCATCGAGCCATCAAACTCGGCTTGGGTTTCACCCATTGACCTTGTTAAGAAAAAGGACCAGACGTGGCGCTTCTGTGCAGATTACAGAAAACTGAATGAAAAGACAGTGTTCGACTGCCAACCCATGCCTAGAACTGAGGAAGTCCTGGAAGGCATTGGTAAGTCGAAGAACATTTCTGTCATTGACCTTTCAAAGGGGTACTGGCAAATCGGCCTCGATGAAGATGCCAAGCAAAAGTCATTTTTTGTTACACCCTTTGGTTCGTACAGATTCAAAGTGATGCCCTTTGGTATGCAGTGTTCGGGGGCCACATTCGTCCGGCTTATGAGTGAAGTTCTTCGTGGGGCCGAGTCTTATGTAAATTCGTACATTGATGACAGTGAGACGTTTGCCGAGCATCTGGACCACCTCCGAGATGTGCTGGCACGTCTCAGGAAGGCAGGGTTGACGGCAAGGCCGACGAAGTGTTCACTCGGTAAAGCAGAGGCTACTTACCTTGGGCATATCATCGGCGGTAGCAAGCTTAGGCCAGAAGATGCCAAGGTGGCGTCAATCCTGAAGTATCCACGTCCAGTCACGAAGAAAGATGTTAGGTCTTTGCTTGGTCTTTCGAATTACTATCGGAAATTTGTCGGCAATTATGCTGACATAGCTGCGCCTCTGTCAGATCTGACTAAAAAGAGTGCACCAACCACTGTAGTATGGACGCAGAAGTGTGAGCAATCATTTCAGAAGATCAAACAAATTCTCAGTTCATCTCCTGTTTTGATGATTCCAGATTATAAACTTCCCTTCCTTGTACAGGTTGATGCTAGTGAGGCCGGTCTCGGCGTCGTGTTGTCACAGGTAGATGCAGATGGTGAGGAGCACCCAGTTTGTTATCTGAGTTTCCACAATAGGATAATCTTGGACTGAGAATAAAAGTCGGACTTCACTCAACAAATTTAGCCCATATTGAGCCAAGACTTCACTCGACAAATTTAGCCCCATATTGAGACATGACAATCGATGGTCAACTAGACCCCTCCGGTCACCTACGACCGCTTGGGTGTATCCCCCGTAGCCCCATCATTCCTGTTGCTCCAAATATTACTGATAAGCGTGAAAAACTACATTAATAGCTAAAAAAGATTACCAGAGAAATGTAATATCTTAACATGTTCAAGCCAAAACTCTTTTCTTCCCAACAAAGTTGCTGCATTGACCTTTCAAGGTCATTGAAGATCAAATTCAAGGTCACCACTGAAATCAGCACATATGAATTTCCATTTCAACATGTTCGTTAAGATAACGCAATCACAGCCAGATCAAACTTTTCATCAAAAATTATATTTCAACTCAAAATATTTGAAAAACTTGTTTTCAAGTTGAAATTATAGCAAAAGTTGACCAAAAATGCATTTCGAAATGACGAAATTGGAGCCAGATCAAACTTTTCACCATGAGTAAAAGTAAACTCATAATATGTGCCAAACTTGGTTTCAAGTTGAAATTCAAAGTTGACCAAAACAGCATTTTCAAGATGACGAAATTGGAGCCAGATCGAACTTACACTAAAGTTATAGTTTAACTCACAATATGTGCCAAACTTGATTTCAAGTTGAAATTCAAAGTAAAAGTTGACCAGAACAGCATTTCAAGATGACGGAATTGGAGCCAGATCGAACTTACATCGAAAGTTATAGTTTAACTCACAATATGTGCCAAACTTGATTTCAAGTTGAAATTCAAAGTAAAAGTTGACCAGAACAGCATTTCAAGATGACGGAATTGGAGCCAGATCGAACTTACATCGAAAGTTATAGTTTAACTCACAATATGTGCCAAACTTGATTTCAAGTTGAAATTCAAAGTGAAAGTTTACCAAAACTGCATTTCAAGATGATGAAATTGGAGCCAGTTTGAACTTTTCACAATGAGTTATATTTTAATTCATAATATGTGCCAGACTTGGTTTCAAGTTGAAATTCAAAGTACAAGTTGAATAAAACTGCATTTCAAGATGACGAAATTGGAGCCAAATCGAACTTTTCACCATGATTTGACCAGAACTGTATTTCAAGATGACGAAATTGGAGCCAGATGGAATTTTCACAAGTTATAATTCAACTCATATTGTGTGTCTAATAATAAATGTTCCTCACCTTAACTATTTTTATTGTGCTCAAAAATAGACCTAACTAGCCAAATTAATGTTAAATTATTCAGTAATATCAATGATACAACACAATAAAATCACTACTGGACACAACCTTTTCCTCATTGATCTCAATAATAAATGTTCCTTACCTTAAATATTTTTTATTGTGCTCAATAATAGACTTAAATAGCAATAATAATGTTAATTTATTCACAAATATCAATGGTACTGCAGTCATAAAGTCAGTACTGGACACAACCTTTACCTTTTAACCCAATATGAAAATGTTTCTTTGCCCAAGTATTCTTATTGTGGCCAGTAATAAACTTAACTAGTAAAACTAATGTTAAACTAGTCAAATCTATGTTAACTTATTCAGTAAAAGTAATCTCTTCACACAAAACCATCAACTGTAAATTTGTACACATGTCCAGTGTGATATGTTTGCAGATATCAACCAAAGGGAATGATCATAGATCTCAAACTGGACATTTCACATTGTTGTTATAAGTTATCTCATAAACTTATTAATATTTAATCAATCTTTCCGAAAAACAATAGGTTTCGTGTCGCAGCATTGCTCAACATGCCTGTTCAATATTGTAGTGATTCCTGTAAAATTACAACTCCTAGAGCGTTCACAAGCCATGGGTGTTGAAATTGCTGATTTTGTCACAAAATGTGTCGCCAATCGGCCATTTTGGTTGCTATGGCAACCAAAATCGATAGGTGTCGTGATCTCACCATAAGACATGTCCATATAAAATATTATCAAAATCGGTTCCGATTTGCAAGCTGTAGCGCGTTCACAAGAAAGTGTCTGCGGACGCGGCGCGACGATCACAGATCCATAGTATCTGCCGAACTTTGTTCGAGGGATACAATAATTGAATGAAATACATTGTCAGAATGCTGTTTTTGTAAAAAGATGTGTCTTCCGCAGTTAGTGAAATATATAACACCCAAAAATGAGTTCTCGTACTGGACGAGTCACCTGAAAAAGGATGCCAGTATTGGGGAAATATCACAGAAGTACCAAATCTGGGAACATTATGAAGTTTCATATTGCCTCGAGGGAACACATATCGGCTAATATATTCCGAAGTATAGAGAAGCTGTCCGAATGTCAGTTTAGACTCATCAAACTATGTTCGTGGAGAGTTATCTTTCATGGTCAAGTTAATATTCAATCATATGTTTTAGAAAACATGGCAGAAAAAAACCCGGCCCTTTTATGTGTACGTGTTTCCCATGGACTCACAAATCTGAATTCAACACATTCAATACACAATCAACACATATATATGAATAACTCACAACAATATTTGTACAGTTCATATAAAAAGTCACACAATCAGCCACATCAAAGTAAATGAAACAGGAAATTGTGTACACCCTCAGCCAACTTATCTCCCCCAAGTCCACTTAGACGCACGGTATCCTTGCCAGATCGCCAGTGCCAGTCTTTGGACCTAGCCGTCGGCAGCTCTGTTAAAAACATCCTACTAAATTCCTGCTCCATAAGTCGCCCAAGAATCTGGAAAATATCTTCTAGTTTAAAATCTCACATTCCCAATATGCCCCAAAACATCACCATAGGCTTAAATATTCACGTAGAGGCGGCAGGAGTTGATGAATAGGCCTAAAGTGTATGTGTACAGCCGTATTACAATGGATAGATGTCTAACCGATCCTGCACATTAGGCCCCTAGGCATATATACAAAATTCCATAGCAGGGCTCATATAAAACTGGAATAAAGGTTATACCTATTGCCGGGTTTTTAATTACCCGTGGTCGAAAGCACGGATTCGTCACGGCTTCGTTATGGCGGTCTTGGTTATTAAAGGCGATCGCGCTTGTGAAGCAACAAAATTTCTCATGCTTCAGTTTTATTATGCTACACGCTTGATCGCCCCACGAAAAATGACCTAACAGGCCTAATGCAACTGTAATAATTCGAAAAGATAATTTTAAACTATTCTCTGAAATGCTTACACCTAGTGTATCACTGTCTGTCGCTGCAATACAACATATTCTCAGTGATTACTTGTTGGCGTAGTTATATAACGCAGTAATTATATCTGGGGGCGGTTCAAATATGTGTAGTTCCAAAATAACCGGCAGGAGAATCGGTAATTGCACTTGCGAATACCAGCCGAAAACTCATTTGAAACAGCACTTCTCATTGTCATTCAAATTCTTATTTTTAGTATAGTGATATTAGCAGTGTTTTTAAATCAGTTTAGCGGAATTTATCGGCTTTTATTGCAAATTCGCGAAACCAACGCCAATGTATGCTGAATCTAAGAGAGTCGTCCAAGAGAGTCGGAAGACAGGAGATACATAGGGTGAGGTCAACGACAATCACATATACCCGGCCCTGAGGGGCCGGGAATGATTTGTATTGTATTTGCTATGTGTTTACCAAGCTACTATAATACATGTACAAAATGATTTCGCGTACGGATCAGAAACGTGATCCTGATCCGGGATCAAGTTTGTGATCCGTACACAAAACACACACCCATTATTCCACTCAATAAAAGTGCCCAAATTTGTATTTCCTTCCTTGTCACTTCCTTGTTCCACACACGAAGTAAAATATTCATGCTGATGGCTTGACCTAACTCAGATGTCAAAGAGTCACTGTCCTTGAGAAGCTCACAAATGGACCCGATCATTATGAACTGGAACAGATGGCCAGGGGCCTAGTGCACCAAACCGTCGTAAAACAAGCGTCGGTTGAGTGTCGGCGGAACCTACGTCTGTCGTAGAATCGTCCGTCGTGAAATCACCGCCCGTGTGGTGGGTACCAAAAAGTCGCAAATTGGTCGTTGGTCCGACGCGTCGGCGTGCCTACCGACGGATCGATGCATACTTATTCGAGTCTTGGTTATCAAGATTATCAGTTTTAACAGTCGAAATGCATGGCTGGTGTAGGAAATACACGTCTGAAAGGTATGGTGTGGACATTAAATTATACAAACAATTACTGTAACGACTCCTGTATGAACTGTTGCTGCAAGCATAAACCTATTGAAGCCAAAAAAAATCTGTAGACATTGCATGTACATTTTACTCCGTGCGATTCCAATATTTTACACATTTATTGTACTTCAGCAATGGGTAACACCTAAGGTAAATAATTGCAACTGATCAACCATAACATGCCTATTGGTGCATAATGAGCAGTATTATCTTCTTTTATCGTAATATAATCTCTCGTGTACATTGTGTTTGTGTATCAATATATCGAAGTATTTGGAATAAAATATATAAAACAAATGATAACATAGAGTTTCATAATTTGAGTTTTCTCCGCGCTCAATGCAACCATAATAACAGCGCAGGTGTTAGCATATTTATACTGATACTCTGCAATCATTTAAATTTTGATAACAGCTGCACCCAACACCATCAGAGTGTTATGTGAACATATCGTGCAGATCAGAAATATTCTACTCCACTTATATTGTATGGTACACGATTTCAAAAGTTGTACGACCCATCTACGACTGCTCAGTAGGAGTCGCAGATTTTACGTCCAGTGGACGTTAGTTTTCAACGACCGACACCTTGGTGCAAACCAACTCTCTGACCGACGCAGAATTCACGACGGACGTTGTCACCGACGCTTCACCGAGAGTTTGGTGCACTAGGCCCCAGGACACGCTAGAGCAAAACATTGACTCAAACAAAACAATTTGATCTATCAAAATGTACGATGTGTTTTGATTTAACGTCAAATAATCAATGGATGTACATGCAGAATAAATAGTCCTTGAGCCCAGGGGGTCCACCGTGCACCCCTCGGCCTCTCCGCGAGGGTGTCATTTTCTTCAGAGGACCCTTGAGCTTCAGAATCCACTTGTTTACACTCGATATCCTGGATGAACTATCCAATATGGCGGCTTTTCAAAATGGCCGCCATCAAAACCGAGACATTTCTTGAAACACAAATTTGTATTTTTCTTCGCCCCTAATTGTGCTAGAGACACGAATTTGGTACCTAAATATATGTTTTAGAGGTCAGGGAATGCAATAAAAATATTTTCAAATACTTCAGCCTATCCCTTCAGCATGAAATCCAAGATGGCGTCCATCAGAATCGCATATTTTGTCATATTTTTTTTAAAACTTTTATATTTTGAGGAACTGTGTGGCCATAATTGACAATAATGTGCCCTAATACATGCTATTGGTACTTGATAACATCAGTGGCAAAAAAAACAATGTCCCCAATGCCCTAATTGCTGAAAAATGTGTTGAGTTTGGCAATAAACACAATCGCGGTGAAACCGAATTTGATCAACAATAAACGCAAAGTTGTATATATCTTTGCCCCTAATTGTGCTAGAGACACAAATTAGTACCTAAACATATGTTTTAGACGGCAAGGAATGCAATAAAAATATTTTCAACTACTTCAGCATACCCCTTCTGCATGAAATCCAAGATGGCGACCATCAGAATCGCATATTTTGTCATATTTTTTCCTAAAACTTTAATATTTTAAGGAACTCTGTGGAGATTATCAACAATTTTGTGCCTTAATACATGCTATTGGTACTTGATAACATCAGTGGCAATGATAACAATGTCCTCAATGCCTTAAATGCTAAAAATTAGGCCAAGGGCCGAAGATAGGTTACCGGACAATGTTTAATATTTTAGATGTTAGCCAGGTCACTAGTTGAGTTCAAGGTCAAGAGAATGTTCAGCATATATAACATTAAGCATATATATCATGTCCACAGTTGATTGCTAAGCTGTAAATTTAATAATCAGAGAGATATTAGCAATTTTGTGCTTTGGCCTTGAAAATGAAGGGGCAAAGGTCAAATTCAAGGTCATCAAAATATTCAATGTATATCATTTTCTATATCATGTCCACAATTGATTCCCAAGCCATACAGTCAATAGAGGAGAAAGATATGAGCCAGTTTGTCCTTGGACCTTGAAAATGAGGTCAGAGGTCAAATTCAAGGTCACGAGAATATTCAGTATATATCATTTCCTATATGTCCACAATTGATTCCTAAGCTGTGAAATCGATAATAAGCGAGATATTAGCCTGTTTGTCCTGTGACCTTGAAAATGAAGCCAAAGGTCAAATTCAAGGTCATCAGAATATTTGACGTATAACATTTCCTATATGTCCATCATTGATTTCCACACTATGAAGTCAATAAGCAATATATTAGCCATTTTGTCCTGTCACATTGAAAATCAGGTCAAAGGAAACTTGAAAACAAGGTCATCGGTCAAGTCGAGATCACTAGAATATTCAACATATATTGTTTGGAGTTTGACGGATGGACGACGAACAGACGGACGACGGATGCAACGCCATGGTCCGATAACCTAAAAATGATCAAAGAACTCAACTGAAATTGATTTAAAAGTTTATTTTCATCAAATAATCAATCAACATGGTAATGAATGATGAAACAAGGTATTTGAGTGAAATAACCAATGCTCAGTGCATTGTATACTAAATGATTTAACACCTACCGGGTAAAAGAAAGTGATTCGAATACAAAATAAGTGTGTTAATGTAGGAGTGGTTGTGCACAGTTTGAAATGGCATCATACATACATACATAAAATACATACAGTTATATACTTTCTGTGCAGAGAATATTCTTTAAGTGGATGAATAAAATATATGGTACATGTTTGTCATAATGATATATAATGAACCGCAAAATGCACATATATAGTAATGCAAGCAGAGTATAGTAGAGTTTGCATATTCTAAGCAAGGAAACCCACAGGTGTAAAGATGATGTTAAACTTAATTTTACCATGTGTGCTAATACAGTCATATAACACAGTACTGGTGAACATGGACATCTTTCATGCATGCATGCATGTGTAAATTGCCATGCCTGCCAGATAATCAGTTAATGGTACAACAAGAATAGTGTGAAAATAGTGATAGTTGATCAAAATTTCTGCAGCAAGTCTATATGCACGTTATTGTGTGTGATATTAACTCAATGACCTGGGTGTCAGGTTTCAGCATCATTAATCAGTATTTCAGTTTGGTACATATATACAAAAAAATATGTCCTTGAGACGCAGACATTCATAGCATGGCCATGCACTGTGCAGATGATGACATGAATATTGTGGACGCAAGCGTTTATAGCCTGGCCACTGGCGATATAATGATGTTGTGGACGCAAGCGTTTATAGCCTGGCCACTGGAATGATGAATGATATTGTGCATGAAACCATTTAGCCTGGCTAGTCACGAGGTGAAATTAAAATATATACTATTTCACGGTGATGAAATATAACACCCAGACGAATGAGTTCATACAATTCATATTGATATATTATTGTACATGTACATTGTAGACAGCAGTGTTCAAAATATTATTGTACATGTTCCACTATACATGTAGCAGTGAACTTTACATTCATATTCAATATATCATTAATGACAATAAATTGCAATATTGAAATGAAAAATTGTTTGAACTATACATATATTTGATGGGTATATATTTCAACTTTTGTGCTTCGTATGTCAATATAACTATTACTGCATGTAATACCACCAAATTTGCCATGTTATGCAAATATATTGAAAACACAACTAGTTCAGTAACATCATCCCACACATCCATATAACTTAAACCAAGCAGCATTATTTGATGCTACAAATAATGAGAAATATACATGTATGTTGAATAGTACATAATCCAAAAGTATTTACTGTTCAGAAATGTGAACAATATGCATCTATATGTGGCAACAAAACATAAATAAAATCACGGATTTGATATATTTACAATACTGAGTGATTGTTCTCCAACACAAATGATTCAAACAAAATTAATATAATTATCACATACAAGCCAATAAAGATTCAAATAAATCATAACAAGTAGCAATATCCAGTACTAAAATATGAGAAAAACATTTGAATAAATAGTTAACATGTTAAATAGTACATTAATATATCCCGAAACTATGACCCCCCTTTTGAATATTTATATCTCAGAAAATGCGAACAACATCAAGAATATGCACCCAGCAACAACACATGCGTATAAATACCGTAAGACAAGTGATTTTTTTAAACATATATAATTGGGATGAAATCAAGACATATACTGCTGTACATATGTCATACAGCACAATATATCACATTATATTATATTATAGTTACAAATAACCATTACTCCCACCCACACCAGAGGGGTCATGCTACTACCCACCCTCACGTGTCCACCCATCACGGGTGGACACATTTGTTGCCATTTTGGAGGGGCCAGGCTGCACTGTATAACCCCAATTACCTGTATGGCGCCTGAATCATACATGTATCATGAAGATTTCTATAGTTCATTGATATATGCAACTATTGCTTTGTGATCTGACCAAGGACATTCTAATGTGGTTGTCGATATCGAGTCCAAGTTTGTGAAAATTAAATCTAATGTCGAGCCATGATCTGTTGTAGGTGAATTTATTCTGTTGCTACAATTGAAGGTATTGTTCATATATTGTTCTAAACCAGAATGAGACCCATCACGATGATCAAAATTGAAATCTCCCAAAATAACTAGATTGATTGTGGGGTCAACAATACGCAATAATTCTTTTGTCATTATACCTTTGAACATCTCAAATGAAAATGCAGGTGATCTGTATAAAAACACTATTTGAATAGGATTGGACAAGTCACCAGTTTTGATGAAAGTGAATTCTAATGACACAGAACTGAAGTGGCTGAAGATGAGAAAATGGTCAGAGTGCTTCTTTTGGACAAGAGAAAGCAAACCATGATGAGGTCGACATTTTGATGTGCCGTCTATTGCTTCGTCATTTCTGAGAGGAATGAATTGATCAAAACTATAGCTATCATCTGGATCATTTTGAGTTAACCTAGATTCAGCAAATGAAACTACATCAGCACACTTAAAATTTGCATCTCCCATTATATCTTGAAAATGAGCATGAACAGATCGTGCATTATGAAAGACAATCTTGAAGGTGTTTGTGTTCATCTGATACAAGGGTAAATAGCAAAGCTCAACAGCAGCATCTTGCCTTAGTCTTTCCAATTCTTTTGTAACAGAATCACACGTTGCTATTTTGTCTTCATTCAGTTCTAAGATATGAAGATTTGCAATACTCTGTGCTCTACTTAGTGCCACATAATGAATATGGTCTCTTCGAGTTGACCCCAAGTGAACAACAACCTTTGGTAATGTTTCTCCTTGAGCTTTGTGAACTGTTTTGGCTGCTGCAGACCTTAGAGGAAACTGTATTCGGACAGCATGTACATTTTTGCGCACAGTAAACTTTCGCTTAATGTCGAATATTGGTGTCCATTCTGGTGAAATTTGGGGAGAATATAATGCTCGATATTTTCTTCTCTGATCTTGGCCAATTTTCTCATTATCAAAGTGGACCCACAAAATACTTGGTCTTGTTGTGGTATTCATCTTATATTCAATATGTTTTAGGACACACCCAGAGCCATTTGTTAGCCCATCATCAACAGATATATTTGCAACAACCTCATAACGTAATCCGGGTGACACTTTAAGAGGATTGTGTAAGCCTGCTGTCCTAGTTGGATCTGTAGTTATTGTCAGAATTATTTTCTCTTTGACATCATTTGCGAAATCACCTAAAATAGAATCCAAAGCAGGTATAGTCACTTTTTGGTTCAAACTTTTGTCATAGAGAGAAGTGTTGAATTTGTTCACCATTGCATTAGTTGTGAATAAATGAGGTAAGTCGAGGAATTTGGACTCGTCTTCTGGTTGACACTTTCTTTCTTTCAGTGTGTCAATATCATTCGGAGTATGTTTACCTTCTCGCAAGCGATTCAGCAGGAGGGCAAACTGCTGGTCATCTTTCTGTCTCATGATCTCGTCAAGTTCAAAAGCAGAGAAATACTCCTTCCACAGATTTGTTGCAAGTGGTCCATATCCAGATGTCAAGTCTTTGAATATCCAACCATCACCTACAGGCTGTAACTGACACAAGTCGCCAATTAGTATCATGTGGACTCCACCGAAGACCTTGGTATTTCCTTTGATTTGCTGCAATCTTAGGTTTATGAAATTAAGCATGTCATGGCCGACCATAGATACTTCATCAATGAAGACTACAGAAAGATTTCGATACTTTGTTCGAAGAGTGTTCAGCTTTTCCGTGTCTAGTGGTTTACAAACTTTATAACCTTGACTCACTGGTAGGAACAATGCGGAATGTATAGTTGCTCCACGGATACCGAAAGCAGCTTTACCAGTTGGAGCCAAGAGGAGTATTCGACAATCAAGTGGATTTTCACCTTCAGATGAACAAAGGTAACGATGCAGTGTTTGATATAATGTATTTGTAACTACAGATTTTCCAACACCGGCGCCGCCAGTCAATATAACTCTCAATGGTTCTTCTTTGGTTTTTATCCAGTGGACAACGTGTGAATAAAATTCTCTTTGTTTTCGATTGAGAGACCGGACTAATTGCAAATATTGATCTTGAGGAAGTCTGTTGGGTACGGATATCTCATTGGCCACTGAACTTGTTGATCCAATAGTGTCACCTAAAAAATCTGGCTGCATTTGTGAGCATTGATTCGGGTCAAAATAGATGTATTTTTGGCTTTCCGTTGAACCAATCTCTTCATCTAAGGCATTTTCTTCTTGGGCACCAGGAATAATATTGTCATAGACTTCCTCGTCATGAAAGTTATGGGTTTTTTCAGCAACATCATCTAGTATTTCTGTATAGTTTGCATATTCTCGGTACTTCTTACCAATTGCTTGTTCAACTGCTTTGAAATGTGCCTCGTATGTGTCAAATGTTCCCAACAGATCCTTGTCTTCATTTCTCCATGGCAAGAACAGCATCAGCTTTTCCCGACAGAAATTTTCATAGTCTGACTTGCGGTTATAATTTACAAATCGAATGACCTTCGGTTTGGCTCTTTTTGTGAATAGTGTACCATTTGGTAAAGCTAAAACGATATTTGACTTTCTGTTGTTTTCATCATTTTCTTTGTTATCAAGTTCATTGTTATCATCATATATATCTGCTTCTTTGTCAACTGCAGGACCCTCATCCTCTGTGGCATTTTGTTTAGCTTTGGTAGAATTATACTGAACATTTAATTTTGATGCATAATCTGCAAGACACCAATTGTCAAATTGTCCAGGACGTTTACTATATCTGTCGATGATATTCTTTGTTTCAACATCTGTTGATTCTTCATCCAACTCTTCCAAATCAGTTTTACTTTTCAATAGAAAAATTCGGTCTGTGTGTGGGGATGTGTTTATGAATATTACGTCTCTGGTACATTTTGAAAGTGGTAACTGTAAAACAAGATACACAGCTTCTTGAGCACAAACTTCTACACTTTTTAGAAACATATTTCCAATGTGCCGAACACTCTGTTTTATGTCCATATTGCCTGCTCTGGTTTCTCTGCATGCCCGATCTAATAAAGCACTCATTCCCTTCTGAGACTTATTGATATAATTGACGATATACATCGCACATGCATAGGGGTCTAGTATGAACTGCAGATCATGATTGGCCTTCCAGGCTGATAGTAATTGTTTACAATAAGCATTCACCCTTATGTCACACGGATCACGTTTCAAGTATATTTTAGCATCTGTAATGGAACTACGTATAGCTTTTATATACTGGGATTCTGTCATATGCAGCTCACGTAAGAATTCTTTAAATGATAATTTGATACCATCCTTATTATCAACTAACATGGCTTGAATTCTTTTAAGCCTTTCAGCATTTGAATCAGTATCATCTGAGTCTGAATCAGCACCATCGCTGGTGTTTGTTGTGTTATCCAGAGGCATCAACAACATAGTTCTTGGCATTGGTGGTATCGGATACCCAAACCGACAGATAGCTTTACCATATTTCCTACATGTTTTAGAGTGCTTGTGCATTTGACCCTTAAATATTTGTTCCGAATCAGCGACTTTACTGGAGCACGATACATATTGGTCAACGAACTGAACTATTTCTGAAATTTCACTTTCGCCAAAAACAGGTGCATTTTCTACCCACATAAGCATGTGAATGTGAGGCGAGCCTCTCTGTTGAAATTCTACTCGATAAAAGTAATCTGTTATTTTCCCAATAGGAGTATAGTCACTTTTCAGAACTGAATTTATAAAAAGCGAAACCCGATTGTTAAAGTATCTGGCGCATGTAACAGGGTCTGATTGTAAGAGCCTTGTTCGTTCTGTCCAGTCCATTCCCTCAATTTCAGCATCAGTATATTCTTTCTTGTCCACCAATTTTCCAATTATTCTAAGTAAATCTGGCCATTTTGTGTCAGCTGCAGAAAACGATGCAAACCATGTTGGTAAGCCAAGTTGTCGTATCATGGCAAACACATCTTTCTTTCTTTTTTCGAGATATGCCGGCGAATTTCTGATTGATTTGAAAATGTAGAAGCCCTCGTCTAAATTTACTAGATTTGTGAAAGCGTTCGGTTGCAGTAATTCACCGGCAGTCATTCGTTTGGTCCCCATTTTGCATCTACGAACTGCCAGTCCTATCTTATCTTTAACTTGTTTCAACTGATTTTTTTTCATCTTGTAAAATAAGTTGGGCACCGACATAGCTACTCTGCGATCTTCGGAACGGAGCTCCCATTTACAAATGTCACTGTAATGTACAGACCTTTCTCTTTCAGAATTATCTGGACGTTTGTGACCACAAAAAATGGTTGGGAAGGCTAAGTATTCAGAATTTTCGTCTTGAAACATAGCAATTGGTGTCTGGTCCTCTCCTGGAGCGAATGTGTAAATTCTGTCATCATCAAATACGGTGTCTCCATCATCTAAGAGCGTGTCCATGTTACCCATTACTTGTTCTCGCTCATCCAATTCACTGAAGTTGTCATCATCATCGCTACTAGTGCTTTCTGGTGTTTGCTGTTCATTTTCTTTCTGTATAGGCATATCAATATCATCGTTTAATATTTCTGCTGATGCACCAGTCAGTTCCAACGTTTCGATATCATTGTCACTGGTTATTTTGTTGGTCCATTCATCGTCTACAGAAATGTTTTCATCTTTGTATAAACGACTATTATCCAGAAGGTATTTCACAGCATTCAATACTTTTTGTGGCCGAATGTTTTCTGTAAATACAGAGCTGGCAAACGATACTTTCTTTTTAAGTTGCACAGAAATGGTTTTACTTTCAGATAAGTTTCTCGGTAGAGTGCGAATGGTTGGTTCAATATCACACGGAACATTGACGATATTACCACGGATTGACAGCTGACCACCTCTCGGTAATTCTCGGATTTGCATAAAAGGAATACGCAATGCAACAAGTCTTTCTTCAAGGGGGCAGAGTTCTAGTTCCTTTGGTTTTTCGGGAAACATCATTTTATTTGCCATTGACAACTTGGGAACTTTACCAGATTTCATTGATCCATAGCAGGTTTTACATATCCATTCACCGGGAGTGTCCTCTTGATCACAAAAATTAAGAATACATTTCTCAACAAGATCCTTATCAGAAGGAGACAATAAAATTCTGAACGATTTTTGAACAGCTTCCCTAAAACAAGTTTGTCGACAACAACAACATACGTATATAGGGCCTTCTGCTATTTTGATATGGAACTTTTGAATGCAGTCATCCAAGCTATCCCCGAATATTTTCTGCCGTTTGGAAGCATTCTCACAGCTCAAAAAGTGAGAGGACTTTCGTTTTTGGGATTTTCTTCTTCGGTCATTATGTTGTTCGGCTCTCTTGTACGATTGATCTAGACGTTGTTGTTTTTTGGAAACGCGTTCAGTTTCTCTAAAAAAATCACATTTCCTTTTTAGTTTCTTTTTTCGCTTCTCATTTGTACGCTCAAGATGTCTGAACTCTTCGTTAGCTCTCATGGTACGTTTGTGTTCCCTCTCTTTATTTCTATAGAGTTCCTGTGTTCTAACTTTACATTTTTGAGTCATTTCCATAATTCGCTCTCTGTCCCTGTACTCTTTATCTGTTCTCAAGGACCGTTTATGTGCCTTTTCGTTATCTTTGTACTCTTCGTCTGTTCTAGCTTTACGTTTTTGAGTCATTTCCTTAATTCGTTCTTTGTCCCTGTACTCTTTATCTGTTCTCAAAGCACGTTTATGTGCCTTTTCGTTATCTTTGTACTTTTTGTCTGTTCTCAAGGTACGCTTATGTGCCTTTTCTTTATCTTTGTACTCTTCGTCTGTTCTAGCTTTATGTTTTTGAGTCATTTCCTTAATTCGTTCTTTGTCCCTATACTCTTTATCTGTTCTCACAGCACGTTTATGTGCCTTTTCGTTATCTTTGTACTCTTTGTCTGTTCTCAAGGTACGCTTATGTGCCTTTTCTTTATCTTTGTACTCTTCGTCTGTTCTAGCTTTATGTTTTTGAGTCATCTCCTTAATTCGTTCTTTGTCCCTGTACTCTTCGTCTGTCCTCAAGGTACGTTTATGTTCCTTTTCTTTATCTTTGTACCCTTTGTCTGTTCTCAAGCTTCGTTTATGTTCCTTTTCTTTATCTTTGTACTCATTGTCTGTTCTCAAGCTTCGTTTATGTTCCTTTTCTTTATCTTTGTACTCTTCGTCTGTCCTCAAGGTACGTTTATGTTCCTTTTCTTTATCTTTGTACCCTTTGTCTGTTCTCAAACTTCGTTTATGTTCCTTTTCTTTATCTTTGTACTCATTGTCTGTTCTCAAGCTTCGTTTATGTTCTTTTTCTTTATCTTTGTACTCTTTACTTTGTCGATATTCTTTCTTCTTCCTGCTGAAGTAAAGCTTCCGTCGTTCTTGTTTAGATGGACCTACTTCAGTTTTTTGGTGTGTTTTGAAATTTTTAGCTTTCTCAGCTTGATCTTTCATGTAATTTTGCATTGCAATATCAGTAATAGTTTGTAGAGTGCTTATCTCTTCTGAATCAATTGCAACTGGTTGTACTTCAAATGGGAGATCTCCAGTACTTGCAAATGCCACATCCAGAAGGTGTGAACACAACAGTTCCATGGTTTTGAATTTAAGCATCACCGCTTTGCCCGATTCGTCCAGTCTTCCATTGTGGTTTCGAGCATGAGAGTCGATTAACACGTAATGTCTGCCAGACTTTGCTACAGCTATGCAGTTACTGCCGATCATCAAAAGAAGATAATTTGCTTGTGCGAAACCATGTGCAACATAATTTCGTAGACTAGACCCGAATTCGTGAGGAAATTCAGAACTGCCGCAAAAACCACTTCTATGATCTAACAAGGTCAATTTAAAGTGCATGTTCCACATTTTAAATTCTGATGGTATTTCTTCAAAATTCAAGTAGACATTGGTAAGCCTATTATGGAGTGCTAGATCCTCAACTACAGTTCGGTATATGTAATCTCCCTTGTTTAAAACATCATTAATTTCACCACGTGTTAGCATCCTTGGATCGATGGTCTGTAGTTTGCACAATGCTGCAAGAGAATTACACGTACATTGTCTACCGCGACTGATTTCAGGAAAGTGAACATCTCCTTGATGAAATGAAGCAGTAACGCTTTGTTCATGATATTTCACAACTATAGCTCTGGGTTTCACAGTCTTAGCTGTTTGAACAGGGACAAAATAAGCAGACTCTTGAGAAGTGTTGACATTGTTAGACTTCAAACTTTCAGTTTGAGTACATGTACTCTCACCATAAAACAAACTGTTGAAGGAACGTCTACGAGACTCATCAGCACAAGTATCCTTACTGTGTTGAAAATTTGGGCAGCACTCCGTTACATTTTCAGGTATGTTTGCATCGTTTTTCAAGTCTCGTAAGTTTCGTAAGTTCTTCGAGCATTTCTGCAATTCTGAGCATTTCTGCAATTCTGAGCATTTCTGCAATTCAGAGCCTTTTTTCAAGAGGTTGCACTCCTCATCAGAGCCTTTTTTCAAGAGGTTGCACTCCTCATCAGAGCCTTTTTTCAAGAGGTTGCACTCCTCAGAGCCTTTGTTAATGGGGTTGCACTCCCCAGGTTTGTTGACGGGGTGTCCTTCCCCGGGGGCTCCCTGAGCACCCACAGCCAGCGCCTCCTCGTCAAGACGTCGCGGCGACCTCTCCCCCAGGCCCCTCGCCTCGTCGATCTCTCTCAAGTTCTGAAATAGAAGAGCATTGACAACAAAGATCAGGGCAGAGTAACTCATAAATAAAAAATATACATGTATTATCTTAACTTGGGTATTTTAGTTGATCAATACTGATATTTTAACTATACCATAATGGATATTTGAATACTGGTGGATGTAGATCAATATTGTCATCGTACACAACTGTCATGCCAACCTTCGCGAACTTTGCAGCTCTCTTCAGAGAAGTTGTCTTTCTCTTCCCCATAGTGTTGCAGTGAGTGTCTGTAGAAAAAGAAGAGATATATATAATGGAGACATGAGAAAGAACTTGATGCATTACTGTTGTTTTCGTTAGTATCAGATCAATTTGATTTCATTTCGTTAGTGGTAATTCATCGATTACATTATGACCATTTAAGCTGTGATGAATATAAATGCATTAGGACTGCTAGATTCGAGCGATTCAAACCAATTCATCTTCACACAGATTATGAAGAACATAACTAGAGACAGTCGGTCGCCTACGACCACAATTGGTGTCCCCCGGAATACGCTGCCATCTTTTTTTCAGATTTTGGAGAAAATCAATACCAATCCTCATATTACAATATTCTAATTGCATATCGAGTTTCTCAAGAGCTCTCCCTTGTAGAGAATGTACAAGCTACATAGATGAGCTCCACACAAAATGTGCAATGGCAGCCATCTTGTTTTTCGGATATTGGCGAAAAAACAATACCATCACATTACCATGTTATATCTATATTTCAAATTTTGTGAAGATACAGTGGGGTCCATAATAATTGAGTCAGTGATGAAAAACTTGGTTTTTAGAATTTTCATTTCAGCAAATTTGTGGCTTCAAATTTACTTTGAGTAAGGAAGTTATTTTGTTGAATGTGTCTATAATATGTAATGGTATTTTATTAAAAAGTCCTCAAATTTCAGCTCTGTCAAATTTTGTCCATGTATGATTGGACAACAATAATCCAGTTAATAGGAATATAAATAGAATAGAATGAAGCGAAACAAAGAAATTAAAATCCATTTAGCTGACCCCCGCCGCAAACAACCGCATGTGTGTATCCCCCGATGCCCCATCCTGCCCCCCCCCCCACCCCCTATGAACCAGCAACTCGACTGTTACAATTTGGTACTAAGAGCAAATAATTACTATTATTATTCAAACCACAAATCATGTTTCTCAGTGAGTCCAGTAATAAATGTTTCCGACCTTAACTAATTTTATTAAGGTCATCAATAAACCTAACTAGTGCAAATACTGTCAACTTGTTAGGTATTTGCATGAATGATTTCCGAAAAAGCTAAAAAAAACACTTTCAGGTTCATGCACATATTCATTAGATTTCAGGCCAAATATCATGATCACATGATAGCATGATCACAGCTGACAAAGTGGATGTTTCACATTTTTGTAATTAGTTAAGACACTAATATATTAGTATTCAGCCACATAATACAAATACACAATACAAAACCAGTTACTCAATGAGTGACAAGTCCAATAATAAATGTTCGGGGTCTTAAGTAACTTTATTCATGCCAGTAATAAACTTACATGTAACTATTAAAAGTAATGTTAACTTATTTAAATATTTGTAAGCATAATTTTCCTTTACAGTTTCAGGTTTGCACAAGTATTATTTGCATTTCTTGCCAAATACAGTACTAGACAACCATCATGATCACAGCTGTCAAACTGGATATTTCACATTGTTTTAATAATTTAACACACTGGATATTTCACATTGTTGTAATAAGTTAACACACTAACTTATTATTATTATTATTATTCAGCCACATAGTTTTCACTATACAACATCTCTTACTCAGCGAGTCCAATAATAAAGGTTTCTGGTGTTAAATATTTTTATTCAGGTCAGTGATAGACTTAACAAGTAAAATTAATGTTAACTTATTACATATTTGTATGAATAATATACCTAGCGAACAACACTGTCAGGTTTGTACATGTATTCATTGCATTGCTTGCCAAATATTACACAATTAGCATCATACCAGCTGTCAAACTGGATATTCCACATTGCCGTAATAAGTTATCACACTAAGTAATAAATAGGTAAACAATCTGTCTGGAAATCGATAGGCTTCATTTATCGGTGTATCTCAACATGCTTGTGAAATTTCATACTGATTCGTTGAAAATCGCAAATCCATGGTATCCGCTAAACTTCATTTGCGGGGATACAATTAATTGGTTTAATAGTATGGCCGACTTCAGATGCACCCAATCATGCACGTCCGAGTTTGACCATGCCCGCAAACCCTATTTTACTAGAAAATGTTACAAAATATCACTTTCTGTGCATTATCGATATAATACTAGTAGCATACCGATCCAAATAGCCACACTATGATACCCCACCTAAGAATTAACTCAGGCCATGTTTTATATGTACCGTACTGTACTGGGCCTAATAGTGGCACGCGCCGTGATAGTAGAGCGCCCCCTTCTTTTGCCCAAAAATGTTCAATTTTTGTGACCTTATAATTCACTTCATATCTTTCTAACAAGATCTTGGAATGTTCCCATCCACACATTCATGTTATTTGACTCATAATAAAGGAGATTGAAGGCTATAGGTATATTATTCAGTGATTTTCATAAATTTGACCTCAGGTTCGACCTCATTTTTGCACGCGCTGCTGCAGGCAGTCTTGCTTTGGCTCGCCGTGCTACTGTTAGGACCAATACGGTATACTAAACTTGACCGCTATAATCCAAAGTGAATCAATTATTATGGACCCCACTGTATCTTGAAAACCCTTTTTCTTATAGAGTGTGAAAGTTCAGTGGCTCACGGCTCACTTTTTTTTTTGAGATACAATGTTATGATGAAAAACACAAACACATGGATTATACCAATTTATTAACTTCACAACATAGGATGTCTGGAGCACCTGTCGAATCTAGTAAGCAGTTTTTGCTGCCAGTGTTGTAGCATAGGGAGATCGTAACGAACTCCAATACGGTATGTCTTGCATTGTTTAACACAGGGAACAAAAAATTGCCCACTAGATTCGATAGTTAAGCCCAATTGATCAAGCTAGGTTTACCTTATAAGGCAGCCATAGGAGCTGTCAGTCCTAACTTGGCCACTTTTTGGGTCATATCTTTCAATAAATCGAAATATATGTCGAGTGATGAAACAGGCTTTCTCCCTATGAAAATTACGTTCCTTCAGAATGTTTTCCACCATGTGCCTGTGTTTGTCATTGCCTAAGAATTCTGAGAGGAGTGTCTTAAATCTCGATGTAACATTGGCCGACAGTAGAGCACAGGGTCCCTAATTTGGCCATGTATTTTCTTGTTCAGTTGAAGCCATAATTTAGCTGTATGTCCTAACAAATGACAAAACTAATACTCTGCGCCATGAAAAAAAGCAATTTGCTAGTGATGGGACGATCATCGACTCTAGTCGAAAGTCAGTCGTTTGCAATGAAAATTCAAGCGCTCGATTATATATTTAGAGCTCGATTTTCATCAATGCGCTAAAGTACGGTAGTTGCTTTCCGATCTATTTCGTACCCATGTGCCCGGTGCTGTGCATTTCGTACCAATTATTTGGATCCACGCATGTACTTAACGACGGGCGAACGTTATGACTTGGATCGAATTTAACGGAGTGCGAAGTGTTTGGTGGTGAGCACTGGGTGGGTACGATTAGTTAACTGGAAAAAAGATGGCAGAGAGCGTGAACTAAAGTACATAATATATTCATATTGATAAACACTGATCGACATTATCTAAACCGATTATTAATCGATCATCGGTTACTTTCATCAAACCGATGATCGATTATGAAATCCAAACCGACTCCCATCACTACAATTTGCACATCTTTCAGTCACCTATGTATGTTGGGATGAACACAATTTCAGGTATGGAAAAGATATTGGAGCCCATTGACCGTCTTGGCATCAATTAATCCATAGTAATTGTAAACATTTAATTTTAAATACATATTTCAGTATATGAACAATAAATTCAATGAAAGATTTGTATGATAACATTTTTTAAACTCATGAACTTGGAAATAAATCTCGATAACCAATCAACCCAATTTATGTATAGCTCCGGAACTCACACACTCGTAGAAATTTAAAGGTTTTCACAATGGAAGGACATTATGGTGAGGGATGAAAAAAAAATGTCTGGCTGTACATTCATCTGTTTGAAACCATGATGACAGCATTCCCCCGGGTACGTAATGAATGGCATAAAAGAGTGGACTACATCTCATTCGTATAAAGAACATTAAATGTGAGATAATTCTCGGAAAATAAATAAATTGGACTGTTACAAATCTATACTAAGTAACAATATGCTTTATTGGGAGAAACAAAACATCTGGAGATGTTACAACAAAAGTAACAAAATATGCATGGCCAAGTTAGGGATGCGGCCAAGTTAGGACTGACAACTCGTACCCCAGCGGCGGCCATAACCCGTGGTGACCATGTCCATGGCTGGTTATTGACCGTAGCATAGAACATCAAGAAACTGAGCCTAGAAGGCTACGAGCCATTTGTCCTAAAGTTTGCTAATATGCAGTTGGCGAACTTGGGTGTGGGGCTAGGATGTACAATAACGTGGGCAATTTTATTACCAACTAATTTCCCATACTTAGGATCCAGAAAGACAATTGGTTATGATAGAAAATGGTTCTTTATTGCACACCCGATACTTTATCTGTATTTGTCATTTTGTGCCACTAGCACTGATCAACTTATCATTGTCATTGATTATAATAGAGAAACAGGATATATACCTGGATTGCCCACTATATTGTACATGTGCTCCGATTTCTGAATTGTCTACCCATATTTCACAGAAAAACATTGGGCAAAAATCATTTGTTCCAATTTTTCACATGAAAACAATCGATCCGTATTGTACGATCGTCAAACTCGCATGCTGGCAATCTGGTGCTAGGCATCACGCGACTTTGCAAGCATTTTCACCAGTGTTTGAACGTCAGTGTACACGTTGAATATAAGTTTAATGTATGTTGTGTCGGTTTGACTACACAGTGTCTTGCTGTATCCATAAACGAAATCGATTAAGCGCGATTTTAATTCCATCTTTTTTTTTCAATCTCTACCTTGATAAACAAGATGGTTTCTAACTTCCGCACATGCGCACTGAGACATTTCCTTTATGAAAGACATCCTTTCTAATTTTCTAGCCAATCAGCGATCCGCCTGCTATCTAGGCACGTGTGTTTGTTTACAAATTTTGCATCCGGTCCAGTTACGTCACAGAGGTCACTCAGCTCAGAAATCTAGGTCGTGGGGTCGAGTAAAGATGGCAGCGCCCATTGTTGTCATTTGACACGGAGCTCAACCGTGCAGACTGAACAATGTGTAATATCACAATACTAACAGTAACAACAGATACTGTTGACAACTGTGCAAACAATGTTGTCAAATAAATATTTTACACTTCATCGAAGGATGGCTCATGATCACGGCGAATGTAAAATTTGACAGTTCTATAATCGGAAAATGTGACCTATTATCGCCCATCGGTCACTGTGAAGTTTGACATACACTGTGACCACTACAGTCGAAAGTGAAATTTCGGCCATTTGGCCTAGATTTTGAGTCTTTTGAGCAGTTCAAGGCAACTCACTTTCTTACATCATCCATATGTGAAATTAGAAGGAATTAAAGTTAATAAAGAGTTCCGAGAAATGGTCGAAAAAGTGAAATTTTCGCATATTTGGGCCTATTGGGCCCATTTTTTTGGCCTTTCAAGTGATTCAAGGCCTTCGACCTTCACACATGTCATCAACAGTGTGAGTTGTCATCCACATGAGAAATTAGAAGAAAAGTTTAAGAGATTTTGAGAAAATGTCAAAGAAGTGAAATTTTCGCATTTTTTGGGCCATTTGGGCCTAGATTTTGGGCCTTTTGAGCGATTCAAGGCCTTCAACTTTCATACATATCATCAACAGTGTGAATTGTCATCCACATTGGAAATAAGAAGGAAAGTTACTGAAGAGATTCAGAGAAAATTATGAAAAAGTGAAATTTTCCAATTGTTGGGCCTTTTGGGCCTATATTTTGGGCCTCTCGAACGATTCAAGGCCTTCGACCTTCACAAATATCATCGGCAGTGTGAATTTTCCTCCACAAGTTAAATTAGAAGGAAAGTTACTGAAGAGATTCCACGAAAATGTCGAAAAAGTGAAATTTCGGTCTTTTTTGGCCTTTTGGGCCTAGATTTCGGGCCTTTCAAGCGATTCAAGCCAATCCATCTTCATAAATGTTATGAAGGACATAATAAAGCATCCTTGTGCAAAAAACAGAAGTTACTGAACAGATTTTGAGAAAATGGCTGCCAAAATCCAAAATTGGCCGTTTTTCGATGAAAATGGCGGCAATTTTGGAAAAATTGTGAAAATCAAAAAACTAAAAAATACCTCCTTCTTGAATTATTTTTAAGCATTTTTGTGCAAAATTTCAGAAAAATTTGCCCCTAAACAAAAAAGATAAAAATGTGGACGACGACGACGACGACGACGGACGACGACGGACGACGACGGACGACGGACGACGGACGCAACGCCATGCCAATAGGTTATCGGACCATGGTCCGGTAACCTAAAAAATACCTTGAATTGGCAATAAACACAATTGCGACAGAACCGAATTTAATCAAGAATAAACAAAATTGCATAAATTTTGCTACTAATTGTGCTAGAGACACAAACTTGGTACCTAAACTTACGTTTTAGAGGTTAGGGAATGCAATGAAATTGTCTTCAACTACTTTAGCATAGCGTTTCGGCATGAAATCCAAGATGGCGTCCATCATAATCGCATATTTTTTCCATATTTTGTTCATGAAACTTTAATTTTTCAAACAAATGTGTGGTCATTATCACCAATTATGTGCTCCAATACATGCTACTGGTACTTAAAAACATCAGTGGTAGAACTAACAATGTCCCCTATGCCTTAATTGCTCAAGAATATGTTGACTATGGCAATAAACACCATCGCAACAAGACCGAAATTGATCAATAATAATAAGCACAAAATTGCATATATGTATATCTTTATACCCTAATTGTGCGAACTTTGTACCTAAACATATGTGTTTGAGTTTAGGAAATGCAATAATATTGTTTTCAACTACTTTAGCATTGTCCATCAGCATGAAATCCAAGATGGCAGCCACCAGAATGGCATATTTTATCATATGTGTAACCATTATCACCAATTTTGTGCTTTAAGTACATGCTGATGGTGCTTAATAACATCAGTGGTTAAAATAACAATGTCCCCAATGCCTCAACGGCTAAAAGGTATATTGAATTTGGCAATAAAGACAATTGCAGCAATATTATATATATGATTTATTTCGTACAAATCATGTACAATATAATATGTAACATAGTAGAAGTTAATTCACACACATGTCCACCAGTAATGTGTCAATAAATTGTTTCGGGAATTGTTGTACAATGTACCCTTCTCTCATATTGCATAACTCTTTAATGGCCGATGCAACAGCCTGACATTCATCATCACATTGAAAACAATTAGATATGACCCTTTTCCTGAAATGTTTTGTCCAAGTTACAATATTATCGTCTAGTCGTAATGTTGACATCAGTTTTCTATAGTTTCTACCAACATGACTATTTGAGATGGTGCATATCTTTCTGCACATTGTGACCAGACCATTTTCACTGTTAATAAGAGAAATATAAAACACTGCAAATCTGTATAACATTTGGGCTTCAATAGACATATCCTCAACTAAATGCTGTAAATATCTCCCATGGGTGGTTGGGGGTAAATTCCATATTCTCCGAACAAATTTTCTCCATGTTGCGTAAAATTTAGAAATGTGCGGATCACTCAGTTTCCATAGTGGGCTACCGTAATAACTGGTACAATATGTTCGGAACATAAAATTCTTTACTTCATAGTTACAGAGTTTAAAGCGACTTAGGACATAATTGGTTCTGTATATCAGATCCTGAGTGTTCTTGTTCACACATATAGATGTATTGTTCTCACCAACTGCATTACCAAGATGTATTACACTTTTGGATACTGGAATACTGTCACCGTTCAAATTAATGTCACCAACAGATAACTCACAATTTGACGTAATCAGTAATTGACTCTTTTGAGCATTAAATTTGACACTATAATCTCGACCAAACTGTTCACACAAATATAACATCTGTTGCATTGCGTTTCTGCTAGGGGCAAGGAGACTCAAATCATCAGCATATGCGAGAGCACCACAGAAAGTATGACCCACATGGCAACCAAGTTTTGATGACTTCAATCACAATCAACAGTTAAAGTCATGTAATGTGCATAAACGTGACGTTAAACGTCATTAAGTTAGTTCATTTATCTGAAATATACACATGTACATGTACATTACAAAAGCCATTTCCAACAAGCAAAGCATTCAGCATAGTAAAAATCCAAGATGGCCACATTTGTGCATAACTGAACGAAGATAATGTACTCTCTTCACCGATATTTGGTGTAGAATTTGGTTTATTCTTATATTTCCATGTATTTAGATTTAAAATATGTACTTAGTTTGGCATGAAATGAACTACCCCTCCTGCAAAAGAACATATAAGGTCAAAATGGTTCTATGGAATGCCAAATCCAGGTGAATTATATTGTAATATTTCAGTGACTGTTTGTTTTAGAATGATGCCTAATATGTCCAGGATATAACGACACACATGAATTGGCAAAAAATCACTGTTTCAGAACTCAGGTTTACAACATCAAGTCATCCACAATCATTCAGTTCAAACCATTGAGTCACCAGTAGTCAATCAGTCAATAAATGTCATCAGTTATCACTCCGGTAAGAACATCTACTCACATATCGAAACTACCGTAAGTAATCTTTTACCACATACCACTGAATATGTTGCTATCTGAACAGTTGCTGAATGCTTAGGTAACATCGTTGAGTAAAATCAAGATCATACAAAAAAGAGATTTTGTCTGAACTAATGTTGTTAAATAATGTTAAGAGTTACGTGGTCACAGAATACTTATGGTAATGTTGGTATTTGAGTGAATGTTGGTAACGTAATGTTCTTACCTGAGTGATAACTGATGACATATTTATTGACTGATTGACTACTGATGACTCAATGGTGTGAACTGAGTGAATGTGGATGACTTAATGTTGTAAACCTGACTTCTGACAAAATGATAGAGATAATTGCCAATACATGTGTGTGGTTAAATCCAGCATGTGTGAAAACTTAGCAATGGACATATTAGTCATTATCTTATAACAAACATTCACTGGCATATTACAATATATATACCTGGATTTGGCATTCCATAGAACCATTTTGACCTTATATGTTCTTTTGCAGGAGGGGTATTTCATTTCATGCCAAATTAAGTACATATTTGAAATATAAATACATGGAAATTTAAGAATAAACCAAATTCTAGACCAAATATCGGTGAAGAGAGTACATTATCTTCGTTCAGTTATGCACAATTGTGGCCATCTTGGATTTTTCCTATGCTGAATGCTTTGCTGGTTGGAAATG
Organism: Terebella lapidaria; assembly: GCA_949152475.1. Classification (NCBI taxonomy): domain Eukaryota; kingdom Metazoa; phylum Annelida; class Polychaeta; order Terebellida; family Terebellidae; genus Terebella; species Terebella lapidaria. The sequence continues at coordinate 21,210,446 of OX424558.1, read as the reverse complement.
GCTTTTGTAATGTACATGTACATGTGTATATTTCAGATAAATGAACTGACTTAATCACATTTAACGTCACGTTTATGCACATTATATGACTTCAACTGTTGATTGTGATCTAATTCAATATTGCTGCAATTGTGTTTATTGCCAAATTCAATATATATTTTAGCAGTTGAGGAATTGGGGACATTGTTGTTTTAACCACTGATGTTATTAAGCACCATCAGCATGTACTTCAGGCACAAAACTGGTGATAATGGCCACACATTCGTTTTAATATATTAGAGTTTTAGAAAAAAATATGATAAAATATGCCATTCTGGTGGCTGCCATCTTGGATTTCATGCTAATGGACAATGCTAAAGTAGTTGAAAAAATATTATTGCATTTCCTAAACTCTAACACATAATATATTAGAGTTTTAGAAAAAAATATGATAAAATATGCCATTCTGGTGGCTGCCATCTTGGATTTCATGCTAATGGACAATGCTAAAGTAGTTGAAAAAATATTATTGCATTTCCTAAACTCTAACACATAATGTTTAGGTACAAAGTTCGCACAATTAGGGTATAAAGATATACATATATGCAATTTTGTGCTTATTATTGATCAATTTCGGTCTTGTCGCGATGGTGTTTATTGCCATAGTCAACATATTCTTGAGCAATTAAGGCATAGGGGACATTGTTAGTTCTACCACTGATGTTTTTAAGTACCAGTAGCATGTATTGGAGCACATAATTGGTGATAATGACCACACATTTGTTTAAAAAATTAAAGTTTCATGAACAAAATATGAAAAAATATGCGATTATGATGGACGCCATCTTGGATTTCATGCCGAAGCGCTATGCTAAAGTAGTTGAAAACAATTTCATTGCATTCCCTAACCTCTGAAACGTAAGTTTAGGTACCAAGTTTGTGTCTCTAGCACAATTAGTAGCAAAAATTTATGCAATTTTGTTTATTCTTGATTAAATTCGTTTTTGTCGCAATTGTGTTTATTGCCAATTCAAGGTATTTTTTTAGCATTTAAGGCATTGAGGACATTGTTATCATTGCCACTGATGTTATCAAGTACCAATAGCATGTATTAAGGCACAAAATTGTCGATAATCTCCACAAAGTTCCTTAAAATATTAAAGTTTTAGGAAAAAATATGACAAAATATGCAATTCTGATGGTCGCTATCTTGGATTTCATGCAGAAGGGGTATGCTGAAGTAGTTGAAAATATTTTTATTGCATTCCTTGCCGTCTAAAACATATGTTTAGGTACTAACTTTGTGTCTCTAGCACAATCAGAGGCAAAGATATATACAACTTTGTGTTTATTGTTGATCAAATTCGGTTTCGCCGCGATTGTGTTTATTGCCAAACTCAACACATTTTTCAGCAATTAGGGCATTGGGGACATTGTTATTTTTGCCACTGATGTTATCAAGTACCAATAGCATGTATTCGGGCACATAATTGTCAATTATGGCCACACAGTTCCTCAAAATATAAAAGTTTTAGAAAAAATATGACAAAATATGCGATTCTGATGGACGCCATCTTGGATTTCATTCTGAAGGGATAGGCTGAAGTATTTGAAATTATTTTTATTGCATTCCCTGACCTCTAAAACATATGTTTAGGTACCAAATTCGTGTCTCTAGCACAATTAGGGGCAAAGAAAAATACAAATTTATGTTTCAAGAAATGTCTCGGTTTTGATGGCGGCCATTTTGAAAAGCCGCCATATTGGATAGTTCATCCCAGGATATCGAGTGTTAACAAGTGGATTCTGAAGCTCAAGGGTCCCCTGAACAAAATGACACCCCTCGCGGAGAGTCCTGGGGGGGGGGGGGGTGGGTGCACGGTGGACCCCCTGGGCTCATGGATAACATTGACAGGAATTTGGCCTTATATTGTACATATAGTCTAAAGAATATGAACTTCCTATTATTGAGATCAATAGGTATGCTAGATTTACAACAATATTTCAACTGAGTACAACGTTCCGACCGCCGAGCATTGACGGTATTTCGCATACCAATAATCCGCTAAACGTGTCATTAACGCTCCACGGGCTTACGGCACAAGAAACGCTTCATACATTACAATAGGCATACACATTTGCACATCAAATTGTCGTGGATATCGATGGAAATCGTGAAATCAAACGGAAGGTTATTGATATCGGATATATGCACTACACATGGCTCAGAAATGACATTATGTAGGGCAGTATGTATGTACGCTATGTAAGATAAACTTGTACATGTGACATGCGACTAATGCAATCTTCAATTTCACACTTGGCCCACTGTGCCGATTTTACAGATAGTATATTCTCCTTTATTTAGGGTTTCCCTATCTGTTTTCACTTTCTTCTTCCGGTCGGGAAAATCTTCGATCACGCTGGTCAATCGTGACGCATCCGAACGTAATTGACCATGTTCATATGATTAGAGATTTCCACCTTATTTTTTAAACTACTCTTGTTTTTTATGGAAATGTGTTTAAAACCAACAGAGATATAAGGTAAGAAAAAATGGTATCAGTCCATTCAAATTACAAGTAATTCACACGATGCGCAACCTTAAATAAAGCGTCCCACAATGACTCGTGACCATATGTGATCTGTAGCCATTTATTATAATATGCCAGTGAGGATACAGATTTTGACATGTTTTGGCAACAGTTCTACGTGCATTTCTGGAATACATACCTAGAGAGAGTGTGTTATATGAAAGAGCCCAGGAGGCGATATTGCGCCTTCATGCGTGGCCAATAACAACCCAAGTGTACAAACTGTGTATGCCAAGAACAACCGTGTTTGTTTGCTTGAGTCATTGTCATCATTGCCGAAAGTTAATCCGAAAGTTAACACGTGTTGTTTTTGCCATACACAGTTTGTACACTTGTAGTTGTTATTGGCTGGTTCCACACATGACGGCGCAATATCGCCTCATGGGATTTTTCATATAACACACTCTCTCTAGGTATGTATCGTTCATAGCCGTGTACGGCATCACCAACAGTTGTGCCAACACACAAATTTCATTCTCTTATCATAGCCAGGATTAAAAACATAAAAATGGTGTCGATACTGGGGAACACTGACGTCACCTAAATTAGGTTATGTATTGCTCTAACATGCGAAGCAAATGTTTGTCTCACATGTACAGGCCTTGCTGAAGTGAAGCGCGACGGGCGAGCCCATTGTTCTATCCCGCTCTAGAGGCGATATGAGGACTATTCCACATTATTTGGGGAGGTTCTAATCATTTTTATTAATAAAAACAATAGGTTTTACTCTGTATGTATGACAAATAATACACTGTCACCCCTCGGCGATATACACGATCGTCACGCATCGCTAACGCTCGGCATGATATCGTGTATATCGCCTCAGTAACAGTGTATTATTTCACACATACACACCTTCGATCACAAGAATTGTCTTGAATGTCACATACGGTCACGAGTTGCTGTGGGTGTTCCCTTCATTCCCTGTTCATTTAAGGGCTATAACAGTAAAGAAATTGTTGAGAAAAGCTGTTGAAAATTCTTGGACAAAAACTACCGGAGATGAAAATGCCAGCCTCAGCAAGCTGAGATACGGAGCCACTTTCTTCAGATCCAGTGGCGCATTGACCGTTCATTAGGCCTGTCTCGATGTGCTGATTGAGAAAAATGTTCGTATGTCGCCTCAGGATATCTCGAGAGAACTGTTAGTAGGCTGCCAAAATCAATCGGTCGTCACCGATCTCGAAACCTTGCTAAAGGGATGATATATGTATCATTTAACACCGCCTTTGGCAAATCATTCTCATATTAATGGATGATTCGTTTTATATACGCATTGTGCATTATTTATTGCCGGATATGTTCCCATATATCTACTATAGGTAATAAGAGCTAAAGATGTTTGTATTTATGGCTTGGAATGAAGGGCTATTCGATTCGAACATAATCCGTTCAAGTATGATGAGTTCAACCATTGGAAGAAATATCAGTGGTGTATAAAAGAGTTCGACACTCAACATAGATGCATTTTCATGCATGGAAGACAAAATGGTCTATACAGGGCTAATGAAATGAGCCTCGTAATGGTGCTGTTGGTGACAAGACAAAGTTCCCACATGGTATACTGCCCATAAAACTGCGTGACCTAATATATACTAGAGGCAACCAAGGTGCACTACCATCTGCCATCCACATATTCTGTTACAAATTTATTTCCCAGTGTGATGTTGTTTGGCATTTGCTCAGAAGGCATACAATCCTCGTTAAAATGGGTGGGTTTTAACCCTCACCCCGATAGGGGAAGAGGGTATTGCATTTGGGTCTGTCTGTCTCCCTGTTTGCTTGTTTGTCTCCCTGTCTGTTTGTCTGTCCGCGCGCATAACTAAAAAAACAAATGGTCTGATCGACCTGAAAGTTATAGAGATGAAGCGGTATCACCGTGGCTCGGTCCTCCTCAGTTTTTGTCGAATCCGTTAAAAATGGTTGCCATGGCAACCAAAAAAGTGAAAATCACATAATTGACTATAACTCCAGTTCTAATCAATATCGATTTTTCAAACTATTTTTGTATTTTTCTTTGGCCAATTCCCAATCGTGGGGTGTACCACTGATGGTCTTAGGTCCGAAACTCCCCATTAACGCCCAAGGTCGAATATTTGGGATTCACGATTATACGACTTTTGAATGTCCACGCGCATAACTCAAGAACGAATGGACATGTTGACTTGAAATATGTGAGGATGAAGCAGTATGTCAGTGGCTCAAAATCGAATAAAATTGGTTGCCATGGCAACCTAATAAAGGAAAATTACACAAATGGCCATAGATAGATAGATATATAGATATAACTTTATTTGGTCATCGGTTGATGAAACTTGTTACAGGACAGAAACGTAGTTGATATATACAAACATATTAATCACACAATAACCAAAGAGTGGTACAAAGCATGTGGTGGAGAGATATTACCATGTGATACACTGACACACTCAAAACTTGAGTACTCCGTTGAACAGCAAGATGTTAGATGGGATGACGGAGTTATGAAAACGGTTTGTTTTAATGCGCGGCAGCCGTAGGCGCCGGCCTGATGGGAGAAATGAGTAACATATAGAGAGAGGGTGACTACCATCGTGCATCAGCTTGTCTGTAAAAGCCGACAGTTTAACTGCGTATAGTGCATGCAAGCCAGTTGTAGATATACCAAACTTGGAAGCCACCCTGACAATACGCTCTAACTTGTACAATTTTTTAACTCCGATTCTAATCAATATTATTTTGTACAAGTCCATAACTCCGATTCTAATCAATATTAATTTTTTGATGGTCTTAGGCCCGAAACTCCCCATTAACGCCCAAGGTCGAATATTTGGGATTCACGATTATACGACTTTTGAATGTCCACGCGCATAACTCAAGAACGAATGGACATGTTGACTTGAAATATGTGAGGATGAAGCAGTATGTCAGTGGCTCAAAATCGAATAAAATTGGTTGCCATGGCAACCTAATAAAGGAAAATTACACAAATGGCCATAGATATATAGATATAACTTTATTTGGTCATCGGTTGATGAAACTTGTTACAGGACAGAAACGTAGTTGATATATACAAACATATTAATCACACAATAACCAAAGAGTGGTACAAAGCATGTGGTGGAGAGATATTACCATGTGATACACTGACACACTCAAAACTTGAGTACTCCGTTGAACAGCAAGATGCTAGATGGGATGACGGAGTTATGAAAACGGTTTGTTTAATGCGCCGGCCTGATGGGAGAAATGAGTAACATATAGAGGGTGGCTACCATCGTGCATCAGCTTGTCTGTAAAAGCCGACAGTTTAACTGCGTATAGTGCATGCAAGCCAGTTGTAGATATACCAAACTTGGAAGCCACCCTGACAATACGCTCTAACTTGTACAATTTTTTAACTCTGATTCTAATCAATATTATTTTGTACAAGTCCATAACTCCGATTCTAATCAATATCAATTTTTTCCAACTATTTTAGTATTTTTCTTTGTCCAATTCCCGTTCGTTTCGTGTCTGACTGATGGTCATAAGTTTAAAACTCCCCAGCATTGCCCGAGGTCGAATATTTGGGGGTCACGATTCTACGACTTTTGAATGTTCTATAATTCAAGACCATATTGTGAAGCCAGCTTTCAATCTTTTCATCCAAGAGATGTGCCTTGATACTAGAAACAATACTGTGAAATTTTACAGCTCAATATTGAACGACAAGGTCAAAGTCATGGAAAAGGTCAAAATCGAAAAGTTGAAATAACTCCGCTTATATTCATAAATAATTTTCACTAATAATTTTGTATTTTTCTTCGGTTCATTCCCCATGATTTACTACATGACCGATGGTCGTAAGATCAAAATTCCCCATTATCGCCCAAGGTCGAAATTGTAAGGGTCATTAGCTGAATTCACTGATTCGTAATATCTCAAGTATTAGTAATTCCGAAACCACTGGCGATATTCAATAAAATATTGAACATAAAGTGTGCAGTATAAATCTGAGAGAGATTGCAACGTTTGGGAACCAATCAGTGTCAAGAATTCAGGTCGTGGTCGAGAATATGGTCAAGATAGAAAAATTGGAAATATTTATTTTATTAATTTTACTAATGGTTATTTCTCCCATGATTCTTGTATTTTATTCTTATCTATGGCCAACTTCCCATCATTTAATATATGACCAATGGTCGTACGTCGTACGACCAGAATCCGCCATTTATCGCCCAGGTTGAAGATGTAAAGGTCATCGGCTTTAATTTTAATAACTCAGTCTGAAGGGGTGAGGGTCTGCAATCTCTGATTGTCTCTTTATCCATGTTAACGTGGGAATGTCTGGCCCATCTTGGGGTGTGTCTTGTTTGATGAAGTGATGGCTTGACCAAATGCATTCAGGTCAGTGAATTGCACTCTTCGATGGGTTCTGACTAGATTTTTGTATAGTGCTATGCAAACATTTTTATTTGTTTGGTATGTATTCTAACCAGCTTGGGTTGTATGTTTACACTTGTGAAAATCATGGTTCAAATGATACACTGAGCAACACATTTGGTTTAAGTTTACACCAAGCAAATATGAAGTATGTCATTGAAATTCCACAGCAGAGAATGTTCGTCCTGTATGATGTAATATGACACCATGTACCGGAACCGGAATAGCACGTTATAATTAAACTGGATATTCAATTATTAAACGAACCCATATCAGGGCAAGTGAAGGCAGGTTGTCGTTATATTTCATCGATATATTTTTCACGTTCACGGTCGAGCTGAAACTTGGAATGATCTTGTTTGAAATAAAAAGAATCATGCTTGAACCGTTTTCAGTAAAAAAAATGCATTTAATTTATTTTATTGTTTTAGCAATCTACCCACACTGTCATAACGGTCACTGCTCACACATATGCCGTCAGTATATAATAACCACAATACTTTCCAAGTGTTTACACCACGACACAGTGGGCATCATCCAATTTACCATGTATTTCACACCATACCACCGATCACCACACTTCAGTAACAAATTCAATAAAAAAGTAAAATAGGACGTTCATAGTTTCACCTCATTCGTCAAACCCTTCTTGTGTAGATTTACTCATTATGGCAGTACAACCCACTGGCTGACGAAACATCACACTTTTTAGGCAAGCATTTAGGGAAACAAAGTTCTGATATGAACATGTCTTCTGAATGCCTGAAAATCCACGTAAAATCGCATCAACTCCAGGTGCCATACCACTCGGTAGGTCGATAATTACCTTCAAGATTTCATCGTTTACTATATCCTGATTCTTTGACTTGACTATTTGGCACTCAACATCATCAGCAAATTTTTGAGCAAACAGGAAGCAGGTGGCGAGAGCGATGGACTTGTTATTACTCTTTGACCATTTTCCTAAAACCTTTTACAGCAGCTGGAGTACATGGATAATTAACATCAAGACTGATGGATTGTTCACCAGTTTCTTTAAATCCGAATCCTGTATTATATATGTGGAGAATCACATAACATTATATAGGCTTCATGGCTTATTTGAAGCATTTTGCACAATACAATAAAGGTATGACTGTGGTGGTAAGCAATCAAATTGCATTTTAGTCGATAGTGACTCGATAAAATGATTTTTGATTTGAACATCATGATGATGTCTCTCTACTCGAAGTGGGTAGATCTATCAATATGTTGATCAACTAATGGCTGGATATACCATGTATGCAAAAAAAGGCTCGCGTGAGCAAACACCACTTTCTCATCCCGAACAGCTGCCTTGCATAATGTACCAGCCATGGATTGGAGTGAAACCGTCATATAAAACATTTTATGTAGGACATATTTTGTTTGTTCAAGTGCATCAAAGCTGAGTAACTGAAATCCATCAAAAGATTGAGACAAAACTAAACGAAGCAAGCTGTGTAAAGGTAAAGATACTTCTACAGCCCATCAATGATCTATTACAGCATTTGTCCAGAATGCAGCTAAGCGAATCATAATATAGTCGACGCTTAGTATACTACAATGACTGGAATCTCTGCAACTAAGAAGGGTTTGGCATCGTCCATGCCTCGTCGCCCATGCCCAATTTGATGCCGAAATAAAATAAGCATTGGAACAGCCTACTCAGATACATAGTCAGGCAATATAATGCAATCAGATAGTACTTGAATGTGTTGTGTATATTCGCCATTCGAGACACCCAACCCCGACTAGTACTCCCTTGTAAATTGATTCGTAACATATTAGCGATAACGACTGTCGGGGCTTTATTGACACCAAAAATTGCATCAATTATTGGAAGTCTGGTCTGCAATATTGCTATTGCTGTGAAAATGTGCTTTGGTAGGCGAATAGTAGACAAGAAATAACTACTGTCGTAGTTAGCAAACAATATTGCAAACAATATTATTCTAATAGCATAGTGTTTTGCATTTGTGAGCTGGTTACTTGTGGATGGATGTCAGAATTTGTCATACAAAAGACAATATGATTTTTCTGAACACAATATGCCAAAACCAGTTTACAGAAAATAAAGTTCATTCAAGCCTCTTTGTCAAAAATGATGCCTTGTCGGTGAAACCGGACATTGCAATCTCGCTTTTAAAAGTATGCTGAGGAGGTGCCACAAATTGGTTCTGTCAGAAAATTGTAATGCCGAGCAATAACATATTCCAACCACCAGACGCATGATAAAAAAAATTGTCAATGTTGTCACCCCATCAGATTATCAACCTATACCAATGCCATAAAATAACATCGATAAAAAAAAACCCACCAACACGAATTTGAAGGAATGTACATGTGAATGGAATATTCCACATTTCGCCACCGTGTTGCGCTTTCTGACATAGCCAGTGGGAGTTCTTTTCAATTGATTCATGGACTATGCAATATCTTGTTTCATCTGTGGAATACTAAATGAATGTGTTTACTCGAAGACCATGATGATAATGTTTACTTGTAGGCCGGACACATCCCATTTAAACATTCAGCTCATGAGGTAGAACAGGAATAGGAACTATTCATTGCCCAATTGTTGAAAAAGAGGTCCCACCAGCTCGTTGTGGTCCTGGAGAACAGGGCCAAAACAACAGTTCAGAATTTGGAATAACAATTTCCCTTGATTATTCATTGTACCGCTTACAAGGTATTGCGAATACTCTGTCATCATTCTTTCCTTGATGACCCCCTATTTATCCTCACATTGTTGGTCTACAGGAGTACTATTGAAATAGGGAGCACTTATACCTTTGTATTTTTTCGGCACTCGGTTTTGCTGCCAAGGACTCTTTAGACCATTGCTGATTGATATTGTTTGCATTGTATGAATGCGCCCGGGATGTGGCCATTTGGGAATGCGGCTTCAACGTCAGATTCCCAAATATAATGATTTTGGTAAATAGCATACATTGATGAATTGTACAGTGTACACGTGATTACTGCTGAGTTTGTAACCTTCATTGTAATGGATTGGTGACATGAAGTTTGTTGGCCAAATGCATGAGATGCATGCAGGTTGAATAGACATAATAATTTGTGAAATATTAGGATAATACAAAATCTAGAATTTTCCTGGCATTATGACATTGGCTGTTCTACAGTACTTCCAGGACGAGATGGAGTGAAAAACGCAAAATTATATACCAAGCATTCAAGAGCATAATTTTTTTTGAGTAATAACTGCCCAAATAATGGGTGAGGAGGTCATTGATATTTTGGTTTGTGTCATTAGTGGGTCATAATATATAACCCAATAGAAGACTTAAATGTTCTACTGAATGCAATAGTTTAACGGTATATTTCCATTCGCATCTTCGATGGAGTAGTGGCCATACCTGAACACAGAGGTTATATGTGATGTGCAGGGATGAGTTCTCCTTCATGTTTTTAAAGATATGGTTGACGAATATGACATACATGCTGTTGTTTCTAATTTCGAGGTCATTAGGTATACGTACGGTATTGTAATAGTATATGGCTATGGTATGAGAATAGAGAACTGACATGGACCACATATCACAAAACACATTGAAGACGGTATTCTGATTCCACAACTAGATGATCTTGGACGGAGAAAAAAAGTCAATTTGACGCAACGAGTTTAGTTCGTATTGAGCCAAAACGACTGATGCCCAATAAATTAATCAAATCAACTGGCATACCCGATATATATATATATATTGTCAGAGGTTCAGTTCACACTCATCAGAATTCATAATCGCGGACTTTTTTCAAGGTCAACAGTTGGCAATAATATTCAAGCTAATTGACATAGGGGCTCTCGACTGATTGATATTTCATGTCTTGTAAATCTTTGTATTTGATGACATTCGATACACCTCGCAATCCAGGACGTATGGACGTCAAAACAAGCGACACTTGACTCCGCCTAATCGAAGTGACCAAATGTACATTTCCCTGAATAAAATCACTTCCTCATTTCGCAGACGAAGTAAAATATTCATGCTTATGGCCTGATCTTATTCAGAGATCAAAGAGTTAGAATACTTGAGTAGCTCACAAATGGATGTGATCTCCCGCTTTCACATGGAACAGGTGGGGGATACGCTTGCGCAAAAAACATGAAGTGTGTGATGTTAACGTCAAATAATCAATATGTGCACTGAAAACATTGTCAGGTAATCGTGCTGTCCATCTGCAAGGTACTTCAGTATTTAGAAAATGAACTTCCTGATATTGAGATCAATTCGGAACTAATAGGTGCTGACATTTTGGCATCCCTAGAACTTCATTAAATAGTGTGTGCCCTTCAATAGAAAAGCTGTTGGAAATTGTTAGCCAAGAATTAACGGAAATGAAATTTCCAGCCTCAACAAGCTGTGATGTCGATGCACCTTTCATCAGATCCAGTGAGGCATTGACCGTTCATTAGGCTTCCGCTGAGGTGCTGATTGATAAAAATGGTCGTATGTATTCTCAGAACAGTTCACGATCATTGCTAAAAGGTTGCCGAAATCAATCGGTCGACACTGTTCCTAAAAGTCTTGGCAAATGAAGGGTACACGTTTCGTTTAACACCGCATTTGTTTGATGAATCATTCTCGTATTTTTAGACTATTCATTAGCCTTGTGCATCTTTCATTACCGAATAATTCGCTCGTATTAATGCATCGACTATATTGATGTAACATTGCTTGACGCACCGTTGATACGAATACATTCACCTACCATATGTGATAATCGCTTCAAGTGCTTGAATTTATGACCCGGAATGAAGTTATATTTTATTCTAGCATAGTCCCATTCAAGTATGATGAATTTAATAATCTGAAGAAATATTAATGGTGTATATTCAAAGAGTTCCATATTCAACGTACTTCTAGTAGATGCATTTTCTTGCATGGAAGTCAAAGCGGCTAATATAGAGCTAACGAACTGTATTTCGTAATAGTGCTGTTGGTAACAAGACCAAGTTTCTGTATGATATACTGTCCATGATATATGCATATCCTGACACGTTGAACAAGTGAATCGCATTTACAGGACAGTTGACATGGCAGAGGGATCAGGACTTTGAGAAAGCGTCTCGCTTGGGCAGGTGGTACCCATACAGAGGTGTCTCGCGCATCAGATTTGACTGTATATACTAGAGGCTCGCTGTACTACTATCTGCCATCGAATATTCTGTTTCATATTTATTTGCCAGTGCAATGTTGTTTTGGCAATCGCTGAGAATGCATGCCATACTCATTAGGGTTGGTATGTTTTCATCCATGTTTTTAAGCATTGTAGTTACACGAGAATGTCTGTTCCATCTTGGGCTCATCTTTTAGGATTTATTATTTTCTAAAACAAAAAACAAAAGTCCAGTGAATTGACCAATTGCAGTCAGGTTTGGTCAGGTTTGTGAATTGCATTCTACAATTCTGGCTAGATCTATATATCTAGTGCATCAGTGTTAATTCGCCTAGTATGTATTCTGAGTTGTCTGGGTTGTATGTTTTCGCCTGTGAAAAGAATAGTTTGATTACTCTATTCAGCAACACGTTTGGCTCAGTTTGACACCAAGCACACATGAGTCATGCCCACAGCACACGTATGATTTAATAAAAATACATATAAGATAACCATGATGAATCTGATTATATAAAACTAAACTGGATAAATACACACACTGAACACAAGAAGAGACACCATTGCATTATGAGACAACCGCAGTGACCCAAAATATTTTTGTCTCCTTATAATGAAACTATAAAGGATAATCTTGCTGATAAAAGTTTGATATCATTGAACACGTTCCTCATGGTTTAGTAATTATGTTTCGTTGTTTGCCTTCTTTACGAAAATTACTAGGGCATTTCTCATGTCAAGTGTATGTAAATAAAAAAAAAACATCCAGGCAAGTATAGGCTGAATGGTTTATATTCTACATGCACATAATAAGAATATAATAAAAATAACCGGATGCTCAGGTCTGATTACTTATTGGCGTCTGTCTTTGCCAGCCGTTTTTTTTCCAACAAAACTAACCGAGTGTGTACTTTGAAATATTCTCCACAAACTGATCATTTGAAATTTAGTAATGGGAGAAAGTTTCAAACGTTTTGTTTTCTCCGACACCCGTTGATGGAATGTTTTGAAACTTCGTATGGTGATATTATACGATAGTCCCCATAAACAGAGCTTCAAAGTTTAGAATTGGTTTCTGGTGAACGTTTAGGTAACTTTAAACATTTTCATTTGCTTACAATGAGGGACTTTTCTTTACTTATCTTTCTTCAAACATCTTCCTTCTCCCAGGCTGTGATATAACGTGTAAAGTCATGTTTAAATTAGATATTAATGAAACGTTAGTTTTTAAAATTGGACTCTAGCTCAGTGGCCGGTGAAGTGGATTTTGTGATATTTCACGCTTCGATTCCAGTCGAGATGGCAGCGCAGGATACTTTCTTGGGCTGTACTCCTGTACTGTAAAGTGATGAGGTGTAGATACTCGCACCTTATTACTTTACAGTACAGAGTTATTTTGACTATGACGTTAAACTGTGGTATCATTGTACATCAAAGCATTGTAAAGACAAGCTTCAGATCGCCCAAAACAAATAGTCCGTTTCAGTGTTGGCCCACGTACTCATATTGGTCAGAGTGAACTTACCTTCATCAATTTTCTCTGCATAGCAAATCGGGCCTTAACGTTAAACCATATGTTCAATGTATTTAGCACGGAACAAGTCCTAGATATTTGTCACAGACCTAAAATTCAATCTCAACACTCTTATTGTACCCGTTTAATTTTGTGGTACCAATATCAAAAGGGATCTCTCAGTTCAATTTCACAACTCAAATTGTGAAGCACTGGAACTTCCAGCACCTCTCGAAAATGTCAAAACGAAAAATGTCTTCAGAAGAAAGCCAAAACCTGGCTCCAAATCCAGGCTCTGAGAAAAGAACAATGTGACTGTATTAAATACTAGTTTGTTTAAAGCTTTTAATCTGTATGTTGTATGTCTTATTTTGCCCACCGTCATTTTTCATCCACTCCAAATGGACCGTCTTGGGAAATAGCAGCAATGATTTAAGGGCGCAATTCAAAGTGTATCATTCTGCATTTCACGTCTATGAAAAAAGTGACCACTGTCACATATCATACTCCGCGTCATGTGAGAACCGAAACATTCATATTCCAGAAAATGTATTGCTAACGTAAACACGACCATATTTCAAGTTTTCTTTCCCGTGTGTGCAAATATTATAGTACATGGGTATACATGTATCCATTATGTGCCGGGTTGGGTTATGCCTCTTTGTGTGTGTTTCATCGTGTGATCCCAGTCCAACGAGAGAAAAAAACAGGGAATTCTGTTCGGTCCGAATTGCGTTGATATTAATATATCTACCCACACAGGCTATTACAGATATATGTTAAAACATACCAAACACATTATGTTCGTATTTCTCACAGGAATAAAAATTGATTGACTTCTTCAGTTTGTAGCGAAAATGATAACGTACAAACATCATTTCATGCACCATATAATCTGAATTTCCTCATATAGGGGAACGAATGGTCAAGTAATATGTTGATATATACCAGGAAACCTTCCAAAGGTCATGGCATGTTCGGGATATTCTTATTAGTCAATTCTAGCAATTGACATAATTTAATATTCAGTGTTCCTGACACACAGCTGCTGATGTCACGAGTTGACACGATTGATGTCTCGCGTCTTGTTTATCTGCGGAACATTTTGCAATAAAATTATTTGATATTATTTGATGGATTTCGGCTGTTCTCTGGAGAATAGGTACCAAATGCATTTCATCACATCGAAGTGACAAAATTCGTTTTCCTTGGGTAGAAGGAGGCAAAATCACCCCCCTTTTACAGGACACCAAGTAAAATATTCATGTTGATGGCTTTAGCTATTTCAGAGATCACAAATTTGGTTGCCTATAATGCTTCAGAAATGGATTTAATCCCCCACTGACACCCGCAACAAATGGGACAGACGAATTCCGTGTCTTTGAGCACAAAATAGGGTATAATTGACTCCTGTTGAAATATGCGTAGAGGACTGATTTCACTGAGAATATTTATTGTAAATAAGGACGCTGCATACACATATGTCATGTATATGCCATGTAGAATATATCGGACATAAATTTTAAGGTATCACACAATTGTCAGCATTCAAACAAGCACATTAACCTGTGTGTACTTTTAATTCACTGCTCATATGATTGATGGTAAAATGTTGAATACCGTTGCAGACGGCTGTTGAAAGCACATGTGTGTGCACCAAGAAGTAAAACCGCGTGGAAATTGAGCTACGATGTGACGGAACCTTCCATCAGATCTGGCGGCATCGTCAATCCACTAAGCTTCCGCCATGTTGCCGATTGATAGAAATTATTTCTGTACTGCAGCTTCAGAGAATCAGAAGATAACTTTTGATAGGAGTAGACTGGTGTAAACATTCCACGTACAATTCACCGCATGAACTGCATTGTTCTCCTGATGAAAATATCATGATACATGAATGACATGTTTAGTAATGGTCAAAATCGAAGTGCATCATGTTTCAAGAAGTAGCAATAGAAAGGCAATAGTATTTGTTCAATGTATTTGCGATGTCACTGGGCGGAATGAATGTTCATGAGATATGCATGTTCATGGGCAATCCTTGCTAATGTAGTATGGGCCAATGAAAAGATTTACTAATGCAGACCTCGTTTTTCACATATTTTGTTTCTAACATATCTTGCCATCCACATTTTATTTCAAGATGGGATGCTTTAAATCCAACAATAGTGAAGATTCATCATGTAGGACGTAAACCTACATCTGAAGTTCATTGATCGTATCACATGTACCTGCACAGTTTCAGGCGCATCAATGAAGATATCCGGTTCGTTTCCAGAATGCGTGAATCACTTCTGTTGTTCATACGATGTATATTATAAATGGTAAATGGTATACATGGCTATACCTGAGGTGAATTGTTATTAAAAATAATTGCACAACCAATGAAGCTGCCAGCATCACTGCAAGTGCAGGTAGGTTGAATAGAAAATTTAATACGTTACTAAATTAAACGTTTTGTGAACCAGTATTATATTGTTTACAATCAATAATATTGATTTATACCGATTTGACTTGTATTCAGATTACTCGTTCCCCTATTCATTCCATTAATTTTAATAGGTCATATTTTACCTCACAAAGATCATAAGCTGGCAGTGATGCACGTAATATAATAAATGCTATCTTACGGTGTTGTTGTGGCCCACCATATGCCAATAATGCTAATGTCAACCATGAACCCATATGTAATAACATATTATTCAATATCAAGGGAAAGTCGGTCAAGCTATGGTGATGGTCTCCTGATATGTAAGTTATATGTGTTAATAAATTCAGCAGCTCAATGAAACTAGACATACATTGCACTCATTTTTACCAGACCACAAGGATAGGAAATTCTGTGTTAATTTACTTCCCCGTCTGATTGTTAGCTGAGACATAGCTGTTTCTTGCACAGAGAATTCCACTCATTCGATGGTGAAATAATTTAGATGTGACATCTTGGAGAAGTCTGACTGGTGGCATTAGTACAAGACAATTTTTTGTGATCAATGTGGGATGCTTATTTCATTCCCGTAACGAGAACAATCCTGGTGTATATCAATTAGTTCATTCTACCACGAATAACCTGGAACATTTTATTCACAGAAACATCTACCACGCACAAAATACACAGCGTGCGTGTCCAGCAGTTATGTTAAGCTATTTTAATGCCAGAAAAGGGAAATTATTAATGTGCAAATTATTAATGTGCCATGTATGACAGTCACACCACGGTTATTCAGTAACGTGTCAATTTCTGTGAACAAGATGAATAACGGGTGATACAGTCAGAGTACGCGGATGCCAGAATATATTTTATCCTTCTTTTCTTTCCATGCTACATTAAACGTAAAACCATATATTGCTAGCACTGTGGTACCTGCGCCAGTTGGAAATCTATTGAGGTCATTATGTGAATCATCCATGCAAAACAACAATAAATCAGTATTACCAACACATCTAAAGTAAGTGCAGTTAACCTAATGGTGATTTCGTATAATGTTATTCCATTTTTATCCCTCACATACACGTATGGATATTTTGTTACTCACGTCACATTCGTTTTCCACGAAATGTATTGTTCAGGCAAACACGGCCATATTTCCCATCCATGCAAATATTGTACATTGGGTATCGCTATGATGTGCCGGGTTGGGTTATGCCCCTTTTGTGTGATTAATTGCCTGATATTATCGAACAGAAATATGAAAAAAAATAATAATACCACAATAACACGTGTAATAACTCGCATCCTTTGTTAACTAATTGTAATGATTTTCAGCACCATAAGCACCACCCAGTGTATGCCCAGAATATTTCTACCTCTTCGATGAATTGGACAAATCAGACAACAGGCACTGCTACCAATACCAGCATAGATTCACAATTCAAGCACAAAACAGTATTACATGTATGACTACTGACCATGACATTAGCAGTAAATCGATTTTTTGTATATATCTATGATATCATACTGAAAAGCTTAGTGATATTATCGAACATTTTATATGTTTATTTTATATGTGAACTGATTTGATTTCAGGTAGAAACTATCGATATGGAAAAGTACGCTGCTTATAAAGGTGTCATGTGTGGGCAACGTCGCATAAATATCAAATATAAATTTTGGCCCGAATATCTTTACGGCTCCCTCATATTTATCGTCCACTGAAAACATACCCGTTAGAACGTCTCGCACCTTTCCGGTCCTTATTGAATATAAAAAAAAACATACAGCACGAGTTACTTGGGCTTGGAACCAAAATAAATGTACAATTCTACAGAAATGTATCTCCATGCATATAATTTGAATGGTCAGTAGACAGCAAACAAATCACATTTCGTAATGATGGATATCAACACATATAGTTCTTGCATAAAACACTGGCCCATTGAAACAAAAGCAAGCAAATGCATATATCAAAATTGGATTTCCAATGGCTGGGCTAAAATTAATACTGCCCATAGCAGATAGTTAACTTTTCCAATTTTTACAATAGAAATCTGAAATTTGGTAAGAAATTGCCGTTTGAATACCAGGAGAGGTATGCCAATTCGTAGTTTACCAGTTAGCATGGCAAAACTGTCTTCGAAAACAGTGAATACTTGTATAAAAATGAAAGTATACTTACATAAATATGGATAAAATTGATTGTGCCAGCAGGCTTTTGGAACTGGGATTGATGTCAAACTGTATAAGATTCCCCAATCAGGATTGCTCATTGTGGCCTATGTGCAATTGCACACAGCACACCCATACCAGTCATACCTCGCTGTCAATTTGGCAAATACCAAACAATCTGAAAGTACAGACATACTGCCCAGACTTGGGAAGACACACTGCACAGACATGTGTATTTGTCGTTCCGACCGCATCCTTACAGTGCTCAGTACTACGTTTCCCCCAATATTTGCCCACGCCCAGTAAACTATCGGTTGCGCCTGTACAATTCCGATGACAGATCGCCCTTGGTGAATATTTGAGCAAACACAAACCAGACGATGACAAACAATCTGCTGTCAGCAAGTTGTTTCTCCACACATGCACTACGATGTTACATTCCCTCTCTATTTCTTCAACCTGTACTGATCATCGTCTTTTCAAGTGTTTCCTTTCTTTTACTTCAGATTGGTTGATAGAAATAATTAGAAACCAATCATTGGATATCAAAATATTCGATCAAGGACTCGTTGCAAGAAATCAGAATTCAATGCACTAGACAATATGTTCGAACAATCTGGATCCAGTGTTCACGATCGAATATCATTCAAATTTTGTTTATTTTACAATCACCACACACATGATCAGTCCCTCGTCCTAAAATGGATATATACGTTTGATCGAGAAGCCACTGGATGCCAAAGATTGGAGCAATGCTATTGGAAGGCAAACCAAGGTTAACAAACACATAGCAAAACGTCTCTTACGGAAGAGATGCCTTGAAGCTATGAATTATGGATTGTTGATGGGAACTTCGTACAATTTACTTCCATGTGGAAAATATTCTGTTTGAACACAAACATCAAAACCAGTTGCCTGTCAAGTAATAATGATGAAACTAAAAGGAAGCATGCCAATGACATTAATAATTCCGTCGTTCCTTGATTCTTGATTGTACCGGTGCTTGCAGATTCGTAGAAGTCCATTACCGAAGTTGTCCCTGAAACGTTCAGAACTCAAGAACAAAGACGAACGTCTGTCCGTCTAGTCGTCCAATTTCCAAGGTTTAGAAAGCTGAAAATAGCCCCTAAACCCACTTTTTATGAAGAAAATGGTATTAGGGGCTTAATTTGGGGCCGTCGTCATCAATTTCTGGGATCTTTAAAACTTAAAGTCAAATCTTTCTGAAATTTTGCGCAAAAATGCCTACATTTGTTTCAACAGGGAAGTATTATTTAGGTTTTTTTATATGCCCATTTTTATTCAAAACGACGGCCCTTTTAGACGGAAAAACGGCTAATTTTCTACTTTGACGGCCATTTACTCAAAACCTGTCTGATCAGTTTGAGATTTTGCTTTCAAAAGATTTCCTCTATATGCCTTCGAGACGTGTATTAATTTCGTTGCCCTTGAATCGCCGGTGTCCGTGTGGCGGCCATTTTTAGGTTACCGTACCCATGGTCCGATAACCTATTGGCATGGCGTTGCGTCCGTCGGCGGCGTCGTCCGTCCACATTTTTATCTTTAAAGTTTACGATCGGATCTTACTGAAATTTTGCACAAAAACACCTAAAAATATTTCAAAACGGGGTTATTTTTTTGTTTTCTGATTTTCGCATTTTTTTTCAAAATGACGGCCATTTTCGCCGAAAATCGGCCGATTTCTGAATTTGGTGACCATTTTCTCAAAAACTGTTCGGACAGTTTTGAGATTTCTATTTCAAAAGATTGCTCCCACATACCTCTGTGATGTGTATAAGTTTCGTTGCCCCTGAATCGCCGGTCTGCGTGTAGCGGCCATTTTCATTTTCTCGACGGATCCCAAATAGGACTTTCTCATGTTAAACTCTCCTATGCTTTATAATGGGACACATTATGCCTAATATCTCACTTAGTATTGACATTAGAGACAAGGAATCAATTGTGGACATATAGGAAATGATATATTCTGATTATTGTCATGACCTTGAATTTGACCTTTGACCTCATTTTTAAGGTCAGAGCACAAAATGGCTAATATCTCACTTATTATCGACTTTACAGCTTAGAAATCAATTGTGCACATATAGGAAATAATATGGTCTGAATATTTTGATGACCTTGAATTTGACCTTTGACCTGATTTTCAAGTTCAAAGCACAAAATGGCTAATATCTCGTTTATTATCGACTTTACAGCTTAGGAATCAATTGTGCACATATAGGAAATGATATAGTCTGAATATTTTGATGACCTTGAATTTGACCTTTGACCTCATTTTCAAGGTCAAAGTACAAAATTGCTAAAATCTCACTTAATATCAACTTTACAGCTTAGGAATCAATTGTGGACATATAGGAAGTGATATATGCTGAATATTCTCGTGACCTTGAATTTACCCTTTGACCTTAGTTTCAAGGTCACAGGACAAAATGGCTATCATCTCGCTTATTATCGACTTTACAGCTTAGGAATCAATTCTGAACATATAGGAAATTATATATGCTGAATATTCTCGTGACCTTGAATTTAGCCTTTGACCTTATTTTCAAGGTCACAGGACAAAATGGCTAATATCTCGCTTATTATTGACTTTAGTAATCAATTGTGAACATATAGGAAATGATATATGCTGAATATTCTCGTGACCTTGAATTTGACCTTTGACCTCAATTTCAAGGTCACATCACAGAATGGCTAATATCCCACTTATTCAACTTTACAGCTTGGGAATCTATTGTGGATATTAGAAGTGATATATTTTGTTGAATATTCCATGGCCTTGAATTCATTAATGACTTTATTTTCAAGGTCACTGGACAAAAAGGCTAATATCTAAAATGTATATTTTCTGGTAACTTTTCTTAGCCCTTGGGCTAATTTTTATTTTTCGATGAGTTGACAAAAACACTTTTTGTCCAAACAAATCAAGTCAGTATTCGTTTTAAGCCATTTCAAGCCCCAAAAAACGGTTTTTTCTCCTTTGACTTTTGGACTTACGGAATTTTTGGCTTTTTTCCCTTCATAATGGGAACGGCCGCAACTGTACGCATAGAATGCTTGAAGATAGATCTTAGATATTGCTACTTTCAAATGGGAAGCCATATATGATTATTTGTGTGGTGACCTTGGATTTGACCTTCAATGACCTTGAAAGATCAGAAAGGCCAGTTTTTGTCAAACATTTGGATCAAACTTGGTATTTCAACATTACTACTACTAATGGTATTTGAACTTTTGCAGCGGAGCGCTCAAAAGGGCTTTTTTTGCTCAAACGGTGGATGAGCGCATTCCGATGTATTCAGCGATTGGCATACTGTAATCACTGGAATGTTAGCCTTGAAAAACTAAGCATACAACTGTACGCATAGAATGCTTGAAGATAGATCTTAGATATTGCTACTTTCAAATGGGAAGCCATATATGATTATTTGTGTGGTGACCTTGGATTTGACCTTCAATGACCTTGAAAGATCAGAAAGGCCAGTTTTTGTCAAACATTTGGACCAAATTTGGTATTTCAACATTACTACTACTAATGGTATTTGAACTTTCGCAGCGGAGCACTCAAAAGGGCTTTTTTTTTGCTCAAACGGTGGATAAGCACATTCCGATGTATTCAGCGATTGGCATACTGTAATCACTGGAATGTTAGCCTTGAAAAACTTAGTTACGTCCATACCCTGATTCTTCCTTTTTGCAGACGAAATAAAATGTTCACTCGAAACATCCTATTCAAACAGAACGGCAGATAATGTGGAATATAGATAATGAAAGCAGATGATATTAAGATGTGTTGTGTCAATCAGCGAATGCACTACCACAGATGGCATAAGCCATGAACCACGACTTCCTTGTCAATTGATTCTGAACATAATTATTTGCGATGAGAAATGGCATAGCTTGGATGACACCAACAGTCGTGTCCTTTATAGGGCGTCTGACCCTGCAATATTGCTTACCGAATTCACGAACAGGGCTAAGAGCCCAAAATCAGAGTGAGCCACAAGAAAACTATACCGAAAAAAATCCTTGTGGTGTATTTATAATAAGTAAGTGAAATATCATAACTCATAGCAAAAAGTGATGAGAACTCAACACAATGAATAGTCCCAATATGAGCACCTTTCGGAGCAAGACAGAGTTTCAACCTTTGACGGATATTGTCCATCATGGCACATATAATGAAGTCAATTATGGACGAGATCACACATTAAGTTTCAACTGATGAGTGACGATTTCCTAGATTCAGACAAACAAGACACGACGCACATGAATAATAGCAATTATTGGTTACCAATTGACCAACCCGCATCATTGTGTGTGCTGGTGGGCTGAATTTGTGTACTTTCTTTACTGCAAAATCCCTTTTTTAATGTTTCTTGAACAGGAGATATAATGTACATGACACATAATGTCAATAGAAATCAACACACTTCATATCTTTCTGTAAAATATTTGTTCATTAGTTAGGATGAATAATATTGTTACTCACTGAGCAATAAGCTGATGGGGTACAATACTTCCCCAGAAGAAAACTACACGCCCCTAACACATACGGGTGATGGCTCTGTCAATTTCAGCACGAAACGTTCATTGGGTTTTGTTCATAGCTCATAACTCGTGGAACGTCTGATCAATTTCATTGGAAGCCATTTTGAAGCCATTTTTACCAAATTACAGATTTATACATTAAGCTGAAAAAGGCAATTCACGCCTATAAGTTCAACTCCAAATGGATCACAGAAATTCACGCACATCCCATGAGGATAATGTCGACGATCAGTTAACATTTCTGAAGGGTTCGAGTCAGGATAAACTGTATCCTGATCAATCAATTTTCTTCTTCCAGTGCAATTCAAACATCCGAAAGCTTGGCGATTCAAAATTGTTTTTAGACTCACAAATTTCAAGCGAGGTATTTGAGTTGGAGTTGGCTGTATGCCAATATGTGAAATGGAAACATGTAATTTCAGATTGAACTAAAGGTGCAAAGAATAAGTTAATGGCAAAATTTAGTGGAGGTGTTGCATTGAATTTGACTTAGCAAACTGCGCAAATGTTTCGAATAATGATCACTTTCTTTATGACTAGACGAGATCGCTAAGATGAGCTTGCCAATCGCCATTCACTCAAATTGAAATACTTAGAATGTGAAAATAACATGCGATGACGCATTGTGTTTCCAATGGTCACTCCACATATTATCGGTTGATATAAATACTACTTTGCATTTTAGCTGATGTTCGAAACCAATAAGATACATTAGAAGAGCACAAGACTGGATACTAACAAGGTTTCGATTGAGTGGATACTCAGCAGAGTTTGCATTCTGTGTTGATTTATTCTCAAGACTGGTTGTCTGTTGGTGCATAGCTAGTTTTGCGCATAAAGAATCCGTCCCATTCGGTGGTAATTCAATTCAGATGTGACACCCTGACAGATTGGTGTAATTACTAAAATACAAGTTTTGGTGTAAACAGATTGGTGTAGTTACTAAAATACAAGTTTCGTAATGCACGTGTGAAGTATAATTTATTCAATTAGTGAGTAAATCTAGCGTTTGCAAATTAGTTTACAACACTGTAAATACCTTGAAACATTTTACCAGAGAAACTCATTTCAAGCTGACACAATTCATTGGCAATTAGTCAGGTTTCGTATAGTGAATGAAAATTGTGTGAAATCAAGATTTTCTTACATCACATATCAGACAACAAACCTTGCGAAAGGCAACTGTTCCCTATAACATAATTAAGTGGAACAAATAGTGAACATTCCTTCCTCCTCAATGCACGTTCAGTATTCTTTTGAAATAGCAGCCCCAAACAAGAAATGAACATAGACTCAATACCCACCCACTGAGTTTGCTTTTGGACTAGTTAGTTTGAATAGGTGAACAATACACCAAATGGGGTGCATGTGTACTAAGTAGTCCAGGATATGGTCACGGGGAGCGAGAATTCATGTTCACATACTCAGAATTGCTGGATTGTGCACGCATTCTCGCCACGTTGTGTGCCCATGGAATAACACAGACTGAATCTCCTGAAGTTATGTCAAGTGCAGATTACGATGGGATACGAAAATCAGATATGAATAATTTCTCGAACCTGACTCGCCATGCACGGCAGTCACGAGCTGGTTATTCGATAGTGTGTGTGCTGAGTATTGTGTGATGAACTTGCAACAAAGATTAGTGAGGGGAGTTTGTTCGAGAGCTTTCACATGTCAAGTTGAACGTAGTACGTAAAAGGTATTGCTAAACAATGGGGGTATATGCACCAGGTGCATGTGTAATAAATGACCTCTTCTAGGGAAATCATTCGTGCACAGCAATGCCAGCATTCTTATCATTTTATACGTACAAAATAACTTATACAATATCGATATTCGGTAATTTTCGGTAAACTCCAATGATTATTAATGTCTTTGAATTATCACATTACGGTGGACCTACGAAATTTGAATAACAGATATTTATTCCCGATCAACTTTGTAATTAATTGTGTGTTTGGATTCTTGTGTCTGAATACACATTCATGCAAGCAAATGCTATCCAAAACGATATCTTTGGTATTTACTGAACATGCTGAAGTGACGTGAGTTGTGTATTTTTTATGTCGGACTGTCGGTATCAAGTATTATTGACACTGTCCAACACACAAAACATAACGCCTGGATCAACTACCCGAGAAGCGGAGTGCTGCACTTTATACATGGATTCTTCCAGCGTGGTCAGGCGAGTTCCCCGATCGTGTCCGACGCACTGCCTCCAGCTGAGTATCGATCCGCGATGATTCAGTTCGACAACCTCCATGCAACCAGATCAGTGTCACTAGTGATATTTGGTCAAAAGTTCATTGGCTTGGAAAAAAGCGTATTCCATGCTCCGAAGGAATTGATCAGACAATATATTCCATGGTATACTGGTGAAAGTGTCATTCCACTCAGCTATCAGCGATACAAATATGTCAGTTCTATTTCAAATTATTCAAATTCGGGTATCATACTTAAAAAAAAACCATTCCTTTGTCTAAACATAAATATCAAAACTTACAGCACATCACCAAAAGCAATTTCTATTCCAAATTATTATTTTACGGTCCTTTTGTGTTCAGTATATAACGGGTATCTGGTGATAAAAGGATTATGTATCTCACACCAATTAACCTACCAGAAGTAAAACATTTAACGATTTTTCAAACTAGGGCTTCTGACCGCACCTAATTCTACTTCATGGCTGTTTAACTAACTGGAAGAACTGCGGGCATGGCATGGATCTATATGTAAATGCCAGCGGTGTCAAGGTCCCTGTAGTCGTGATAACACACCCAATAAATCAATTCATAACGATATTACCGTGGCTAGCTCTCGGGCACCTTAATGTCAATAATTTCTTCAGTTTACATAATTTTACTGCAGTAATTGACAGGGCCGTCTCTGACTTATTAGTGTGTGATAGGATGTTAATGCCTGGCGTAAAAAGGAAATTGATAACTCAAAAGCTAAATCAGGCATATGACTGGATTCAACTGGATTCAATATCTAGTCAATGAAATGAGACGCAATTTCAACTGTGTGTTTGAGATACGACGCTACACGATATATGTGATTCACTACTCACGTGATGTCTATATAAGGAGGTCAAGTACATCAGTGACATGCACAAACCAATGAATACTGGTGATTTCCTGAGTATGATTAAAGATGACTTATTCAACATGTACCTTACAAAATATACATGGACAGTGCGCCTAGGTAATGCAATATTTCAAGAGACACCATGACAACAATATATGGTCCATACGTGGTGTACAAAAAATGTGCGACACCTGAGAATTTTCAACACTTGTCATCTGCAAGACCGGGTTCGGATGTGTGGTTCAGATCCAAGAAGTTTCCTCATCCCAGGATATTCGAATGTCTAAAACACACATACACACACACACACACACACTTATATGATCAGTATAATTTTACACATTAGAATACAATAATGTATTGTATTAAAATGTATAACTTATGAGGAGGAATGCCATGATTGTTCACCAATATCCATATTGCCAATAACATGTAAGGTTCAGTGTACGAAATTTGTATACCTCAACCTATTGATGAAATTTACATGTGTTATGGTATGGATACCTCCCAAAAGTCTTTAAGATATACATTTTTTCCAGTTATTTTGTATCTTGACAATGAGGTTAACTGTCGGTTTATAAATCGGAAATTGCACCTATCAACTCTCACCTATTTAGGCTAAGAACAATGTATGCACCCTCGATTTGAAGGTTCAGCTCAACGAGGGGATGGAATGATCAGCAGGTCTCAAGTGAAATATGGTATGCACATTTCGTGCAGGTCCGCACAATTCATCATGGTTAAGAAAATGATGAACATTATTATTTAGGTTTGATGTGCAAAGGGGAATGTGCACTTTTATTATTGACCTTTAATGCACGGATGAAATAGACGTGGAATCAATACCCAGTATCAAGTATTCCGAGCAAACAAAACAGGGTCCGTTATCCAATCTCATAGTCCGGGGACAGAAAGTCATATCAGGCATACGAAGTGAGAGAAAACAAAAATGACAGGGAAACTCATGAACCCCCGTAAATGGCCATCAGGAGGTGAAATCAGGTGTTCCGGAAAGAGTGAGCATTTCCTGCCCCACTAGTGGCACCCGTCATGAATTCCCCAAAATTAACATGAAAATAGATCTAGTTGCATGGCAGACATGGATTTGCTGTATTTATCAACCAGATCATGATGACGTCCATAGAATTTCTTAAACGCAGCGATAAGTCTTGGTAAAACATATCCTTGTCGTAGCAGTTTAGAGACTAGCTGGGCACTTCGATAGACAAAGTCCTCATATTTGCAACTAGCTCTGGAATAGCGTATAAGTTGAGAAACAAACACACCATATGCCGGTGACATAGGAATGTTGCTGCTTAGAAAAGGGAAATTGACTATGGAAAAATTGAAATCATCACGTTTGTCATATAATCTAGTTGACAGGTTAGAATCATTATCAATCTCCAATGCATATACACAGATGAAATGACAACTATCAAATACGTAGGGCTATGCACATTCTTTATCTCGATCAGATCAAACGTGGGGTGTATGTGTATAAAGTGTCTACGTGACATGTGTAAAAACACATCAAATAATTATAGTTGTCTCTTCACCGCATCACCGCACCGGCATTGCTTTGAATACGAAAGAACGACAGGATACACATAAAAATGATATCAATGATGAACTATGATCTTATTTTATTTCCTTGAAGTATTGATATTTCGACGCAACGAATTGTCTACCGAGGACACTAAACACTCTATCTACATTGAACAGTGGGCAATTTTTCTGATAGAATGCTCAAGTGGTGGAACATTTTAATCACAAAAAATAATAAAAATATTATACACTTGTTCACTATTTCATCTGAATCTCCACCGATAAGCAACAGCACGCCTCACAGTCATACCAGTCTCTCTTTTTTTGAGATTCGGGAGAAGGGAAACATCCATTTGGCAATTTCAAAGTATCATTCCGAAGCTACACACTTACTGCTCAGGGGTGGGGACAATTATTACTGGAACAACAACGTATTTAATTCAGGATTCGTGCCTCTGAGTGTTTTCATAGTTCTGATGGCATCCTTACCTCAGGCAATAATGCACAGCAGTATCATGTTTCACCCGATATTTACTCACGCCCAGTAAGTTGGAAACTACAATTCCGATGACGGATCGTCCTTGGTGAATTTGAGAGCAAACAGAAACCAGACGATGACAAAGAATGGGCTGTCAGCAAGTTGTTAATCAAACTTCATCTTGCGCTACGATGTTTTAAGGATTACGTGGTCACGATCACGTTTTAAGGATGGTCATCTTGTGGGATTTTCATTCTCAGACAAACCAAATTGTTGTACTGTTTTATGTCAATAACTCCGCGAATTCTGATAATATATGTTCCCTCTTTATCGTAACTATTGCTGTATATATCTGGAGTACAAGAAAAACGGACTATGAAACTCTTTGGGATAATTTGTATCATTATTCGGCATATACTAAATATCATCTCTATAAAATGTTCATCTAAATTACTACACAGGAGTGGCTCGAAATTGTTGAAAACCACTCATCTGATATTACCATCTTCGTTGATGAACTTTTTGCCACAAACTAGAATACACATTCAATGTTCCGAGGTAATAGGTCTGAAAAAATGTGGATCCAGTGTTTCATGAACGAACCCCATCATTCATCATAACGAAAAGTATCACATAACATGACCAGTATGTTATATGTTCAATTCTCACTCTTTCCGGAATACCTGATTTCACCTCCTAATGGCCATTTCTTGGGGTTCATGAGTTTCCCTGTCATTTCGTATGCCTGATACGACTTTCTGTCCCCGGATCATGAGATTGGATAACGGACCCTGTTTTGTTCGCTCGGAATACTTTATACTGGGTATTGATTCTATGTATATTCCGTCAGGGCCTTTTTAGGTTACCGGACCTTTGGTCCGATAACCTATTGCCGTGGCGTTGCGTCCGTCGTCCGTCGTCGTCGCGTCGTCGTCCGTCGTCGTCCGTCTACATTTTTATCTTTAAAGTTTACGATCAAATCTTTCTGAAATTTTGCACAAAAATGCCTAAAAATATTTCGAGAGGGAGGTATTTTTTAGTTTTTTGATTTTCGCAATTATTTCAAAATGGCGGCCGTTTTCGTCGAAAAATGACCAATTTTGGACTTTGGCTGTCGTTTTCTCAAAATCTGTTCAGTAACTTTTTTTCTTATTCATGCATAACACTCCTCATATGTACCTCTGTGACATGTATAAATTTCGTTGCCCTTGAATCGCTCGAAGTGGGCCATTTTGGGCCCAAACTCGGCCCAAATGGGACTTTTCCATGTTAAATTCTCCTATGCTTTATAATGGGACACATTAAGCCTAATATCTCACTTAATATTGAAATTAGAGACTAGGAATGAATTGTGGACATATAGGAAATGATATATGCTAAATATTCTCGTGACCTTGAACTTGACCTTTGACCTCATTTTCAAGGTCACAGGACAAAATGGCTAATATCTCGCTTATTATCGACTTTACAGCTTAGGAATCAATTGTGAACATATAGGAAATGATATATGCTGAATATTCTCGTGACCTTGAATTTGACCTTTGACCTCATTTTCAAGGTCACATGACAAAATGGCTAATATCTCGCTTATTATCGACTTTACAGTTTAGGAATCAATTGTGAACATATAGGAAATGATATATGCTGAATATTTTCATGACCTTGAATTTGACCCTGACCTGATTTCCAAGGTCACAGGACAAAATTGCTAATATCTCGCTTATTATCGACTTTACAGCTTAGGAATCAATTGTGAACATATAGCAAATAATATATGCTGAATATTCTCATGACCTTGAATTTGACCTTTGACCTCATTTTCAAGGTCACATGACAAATTGGCCAATATCTTGCTTATTAGCGACTTTACAGCTTAGGAATCAATTGTGAACATATAGGAAATGATATATGCTGAAAATTCTCGTGACCTTGAATTTGACCTTTGACCTCATTTTCAAGGTCACAGGACAAAATGGCCAATATCTTGCTTATCAGCAACTTAACAGCTCAGGAATCAATTGTGAACATATAGGAAATGATATATGCTGAAAATGCTCGTGACCTATAATTTGACCTTTGACCTATTTTCAAGGTCACAGGACAAAATAGCCAATATCTTGCTTATTAGCGACTTTACAGCTTAGGAATCAATTGTGAACATATAGGAAATGATATATGCTGAAAATGCTCGTGACCTTGAATTTGACCTTTGACCTATTTTCAAGGTCACAGGACAAAATGGTCAATATCTTGCTTATTAGCGACTTTACAGCTTAGGAATTAATTGTGAACATATAGGAAATGATATATGCTGAAAATTCTCATGACCTTGAATTTGACCTTTGACCTCATTTTCAAGGTCAACAGGACAAAATGGCTAATATCTTGCTTATTATCGACTTTACAGCTTAGGAATCAATTGTGAACATATAGGAAATGATATATTCTGAATATTTTAATGATATTGAATTTGACCTTTGACCTAAATTTCAAGGTCAGTCATTTTATTTTCAAAGTCAGATTACAAAATGGCTTATATCTCGCTTATTATCAGATTTACAGCTTTGGGGTCCATAGTGAACTTATAGGAAATGATGTATGCTGAATAGTTTGGTGATCTAGAATTTAACCTTTGATCCCATTTTCAAGGTTAGAGATATGGCGATTTCAGTGGTCACCTTGAATTTGACTTTCAACTTTCTCAGCTTAACTCTGTATATTTCTCCGGTAACCTTACTAGCCCATTGGGCTAATTTTCTATTTGCGAACTGATGACATTCCTTTCTATCAAAAATTATCTGTGATTGATACAAATCCAGAAAATATTTTTTGTCGGTTTATATTCTGTTTATTTCAAAATCACCCAAAACAAGATTAACCCTTCATCCCGGAATGAACAGATATAAATATTATCCAAGAAGCCACTGTGGGTCGCAAACCAAGGTCGGCAAATACAGAGCAAAACGCCTCTCACAGGACAGCTGCCTTCAATAATGTACCAGCCATGGATTGGTGATGGAACGGTCATAGTATTTATGTCCACGTGGGACTTATTGTATTTGATCAGGAACATCAAAGTCATGTGCCTGAAAGCTATCAAGACATGATGGCGAAACTAAACAGAAGTACACCAACAACATCAATAATTCGGACGTTAATTGATTTTTGATTGTATCTGCGCTCACATATTCGTGAAAGTCCATTGCTGAAGGTGTCCCTGAAACGCTATCAACTCAGAAACAAAACCCGGTACAAACAGTTATAAAGATATATTTAAAACACCACTATCGCTTATCTTTTAGTAATTTTCTTTTTCGTCCATACTGTGGATGAGCGCATTCTGAAGTAGTCAACCCTTGGCCTACTGTAATCACTGGACTGTTTACCACTAAAAAAATTGGTGACGTTAATACCGTGACTCTGCCACTTTGCTGACGAGATACTGAGATGGGTTGTGTACGGCATATCCAATTCTTATTCACCGAAAGCACTACCACAGATGACATCAGCCTTGAACCAACGATCCTTGCTTGAACACTGACTCCCTTGTCAATTGATTCTATTTGCGAAGATGTAGAGAGCTATAACGATTGCCGTCAATTGGATGATCCCAACAACCGCGGCAAATATTAAGTCTCGGTCCCTGCAATATTGCTGAACAAAATGCTCAGGAACAGGGGTCAGCACCTATAAGCAGAACAGTAGTAAAAAACGCTGCACCAGTATGTAAGTGTTTTATGTAAGTATCAATCTATTACCACCAATACAATCAGATTTTGATGATGACAATAACAAACGTAATATACAACATTTTGCAATAGAAACAAAGCCCGACCAAATAGTTTATCCAAAGACACACTGGCGTCATCAGGGGCAGACAGTGTGGTAAATATAGTTGTTTCTACTGTACACCTGATGGAATTAGTATACAACTGCCCAACAACATATGAAAATAATTTAGAAATCCGAAACTAACCCCACGGAATAGATACATGACAAGTACAAAAGTACCCAATCACAAGCCAGAAGGCTACTGAGTTGATGGTATCCTCGGGGACAGATTTAACGTCCGCCAGCAGTGACACCGACTCAGTGGTATGAATGTAAGTATCAATCTATTACCACCAATACAATCAGATTTTGATGATGACAATAACAAACGTAAAATACAACATTTTGCAATAGAAACAAAGCCCGACCAAATAGTTTATCCAAAGACACACTGGCGTCATCAGGGGCAGACAGTGTGGTAAATATAGTTGTTTCTACTGTACACCTGATGGAATTAGTATACAACTGCCCAACAACATATGAAAATAATTTAGAAATCCGAAACTAACCCCACGGAATAGATACATGACAAGTACAAAAGTACCCAATCACAAGCCAGAAGGCTACTGAGTTGATGGTATCCTCGGGGACAGATTTAACGTCCGCCAGCAGTGACACCGACTCAGTGGTATGAATGTAAGTATCAATCTATTACCACCAATACAATCAGATTTTGATGATGACAATAACAAACGTAAAATACAACATTTTGCAATAGAAACACAGCCCGACCAAATAGTTTATCCAAAGACACACTGGCGTCATCAGGGGCAGACAGTGTGGTAAATATAGTTGTTTCTACTGTACACCTGATGGAATTAGTATACAACTGCCCAACAACATATGAAAATAATTTAGAAATCCGAAACTAACCCCACGGAATAGATACATGACAAGTACAAAAGTACCCAATCACAAGCCAGAAGGCTACTGAGTTGATGGTATCCTCGGGGACAGATTTAACGTCCGCCAGCAGTGACACCGACTCAGTGGTATGAATGTAAGTATCAATCTATTACCACCAATACAATCAGATTTTGATGATGACAATAACAAACGTAAAATACAACATTTTGCAATAGAAACAAAGCCCGACCAAATAGTTTATCCAAAGACACACTGGCGTCATCAGGGGCAGACAGTGTGGTAAATATAGTTGTTTCTACTGTACACCTGATGGAATTAGTATACAACTGCCCAACAACATATGAAAATAATTTAGAAATCCGAAACTAACCCCACGGAATAGATACATGACAAGTACAAAAGTACCCAATCACAAGCCAGAAGGCTACTGAGTTGATGGTATCCTCGGGGACAGATTTAACGTCCGCCAGCAGTGACACCGACTCAGTGGTATGAATGTAAGTATCAATCTATTACCACCAATACAATCAGATTTTGATGATGACAATAACAAACGTAAAATACAACATTTTGCAATAGAAACAAAGCCCGACCAAATAGTTTATCCAAAGACACACTGGCGTCATCAGGGGCAGACAGTGTGGTAAATATAGTTGTTTCTACTGTACACCTGATGGAATTAGTATACAACTGCCCAACAACATATGAAAATAATTTAGAAATCCGAAACTAACCCCACGGAATAGATACATGACAAGTACAAAAGTACCCAATCACAAGCCAGAAGGCTACTGAGTTGATGGTATCCTCGGGGACAGATTTAACGTCCGCCAGCAGTGACACCGACTCAGTGGTATGAATGTAAGTATCAATCTATTACCACCAATACAATCAGATTTTGATGATGACAATAACAAACGTAAAATACAACATTTTGCAATAGAAACAAAGCCCGACCAAATAGTTTATCCAAAGACACACTGGCGTCATCAGGGGCAGACAGTGTGGTAAATATAGTTGTTTCTACTGTACACCTGATGGAATTAGTATACAACTGCCCAACAACATATGAAAATAATTTAGAAATCCGAAACTAACCCCACGGAATAGATACATGACAAGTACAAAAGTACCCAATCACAAGCCAGAAGGCTACTGAGTTGATGGTATCCTCGGGGACAGATTTAACGTCCGCCAGCAGTGACACCGACTCAGTGGTATGAATGTAAGTATCAATCTATTACCACCAATACAATCAGATTTTGATGATGACAATAACAAACGTAAAATACAACATTTTGCAATAGAAACAAAGCCCGACCAAATAGTTTATCCAAAGACACACTGGCGTCATCAGGGGCAGACAGTGTGGTAAATATAGTTGTTTCTACTGTACACCTGATGGAATTAGTATACAACTGCCCAACAACATATGAAAATAATTTAGAAATCCGAAACTAACCCCACGGAATAGATACATGACAAGTACAAAAGTACCCAATCACAAGCCAGAAGGCTACTGAGTTGATGGTATCCTCGGGGACAGATTTAACGTCCGCCAGCAGTGACACCGACTCAGTGGTATGAATGTAAGTATCAATCTGTTACCACCAATACAATCAGATTTTGATGATGACAATAACAAACATAAAATACAACATTTTGCAATAGAAACAAAGCCCGACCAAATAGTTTATCCAAAGACACACTGGCGTCATCAGGGGCAGACAGTGTGGTAAATATAGTTGTTTCTACTGTACACCTGATGGAATTAGTATACAACTGCCCAACAACATATGAAAATAATTTAGAAATCCGAAACTAACCCCACGGAATAGATACATGACAAGTACAAAAGTACCCAATCACAAGCCAGAAGGCTACTGAGTTGATGGTATCCTCGGGGACAGATTTAACGTCCGCCAGCAGTGACACCGACTCAGTGGTATGAATGTAAGTATCAATCTATTACCACCAATACAATCAGATTTTGATGATGACAATAACAAACGTAAAATACAACATTTTGCAATAGAAACAAAGCCCGACCAAATAGTTTATCCAAAGACACACTGGCGTCATCAGGGGCAGACAGTGTGGTAAATATAGTTGTTTCTACTGTACACCTGATGGAATTAGTATACAACTGCCCAACAACATATGAAAATAATTTAGAAATCCGAAACTAACCCCACGGAATAGATACATGACAAGTACAAAAGTACCCAATCACAAGCCAGAAGGCTACTGAGTTGATGGTATCCTCGGGGACAGATTTAACGTCCGCCAGCAGTGACACCGACTCAGTGGTATGAATGTAAGTATCAATCTATTACCACCAATACAATCAGATTTTGATGATGACAATAACAAACGTAAAATACAACATTTTGCAATAGAAACAAAGCCCGACCAAATAGTTTATCCAAAGACACACTGGCGTCATCAGGGGCAGACAGTGTGGTAAATATAGTTGTTTCTACTGTACACCTGATGGAATTAGTATACAACTGCCCAACAACATATGAAAATAATTTAGAAATCCGAAACTAACCCCACGGAATAGATACATGACAAGTACAAAAGTACCCAATCACAAGCCAGAAGGCTACTGAGTTGATGGTATCCTCGGGGACAGATTTAACGTCCGCCAGCAGTGACACCGACTCAGTGGTATGAATGTAAGTATCAATCTATTACCACCAATACAATCAGATTTTGATGATGACAATAACAAACGTAAAATACAACATTTTGCAATAGAAACAAAGCCCGACCAAATAGTTTATCCAAAGACACACTGGCGTCATCAGGGGCAGACAGTGTGGTAAATATAGTTGTTTCTACTGTACACCTGATGGAATTAGTATACAACTGCCCAACAACATATGAAAATAATTTAGAAATCCGAAACTAACCCCACGGAATAGATACATGACAAGTACAAAAGTACCCAATCACAAGCCAGAAGGCTACTGAGTTGATGGTATCCTCGGGGACAGATTTAACGTCCGCCAGCAGTGACACCGACTCAGTGGTATGAATGTAAGTATCAATCTATTACCACCAATACAATCAGATTTTGATGATGACAATAACAAACGTAAAATACAACATTTTGCAATAGAAACAAAGCCCGACCAAATAGTTTATCCAAAGACACACTGGCGTCATCAGGGGCAGACAGTGTGGTAAATATAGTTGTTTCTACTGTACACCTGATGGAATTAGTATACAACTGCCCAACAACATATGAAAATAATTTAGAAATCCGAAACTAACCCCACGGAATAGATACATGACAAGTACAAAAGTACCCAATCACAAGCCAGAAGGCTACTGAGTTGATGGTATCCTCGGGGACAGATTTAACGTCCGCCAGCAGTGACACCGACTCAGTGGTATGAATGTAAGTATCAATCTATTACCACCAATACAATCAGATTTTGATGATGACAATAACAAACGTAAAATACAACATTTTGCAATAGAAACAAAGCCCGACCAAATAGTTTATCCAAAGACACACTGGCGTCATCAGGGGCAGACAGTGTGGTAAATATAGTTGTTTCTACTGTACACCTGATGGGAATGACTTGAGGGTGATTTCCTGGTCAGACAAATCCAAAACTGACCCCATGAAATATGTGTACGTCGTAACTACCCAATCAAGCAGTCAAAAGCATATGGTATTTATGGTAACATTGGGACAGACTTAACGACCACCAGCAGTGGACCTAGAAAAAACTCTACAAATATATATTTTAATGACTCTTCTTCAGGTGACGCAGTGTCCTACAAATACCAATTGACGTTACCTTCGTTATATGTCATGAAATGATGAACACATCTGCAAATATTACCACACGAATATAAACGGCCTTCTATATGAAATCGTCTGCACATATAATTGCAGTGTGTCACGTTTGTAACTAGATATTGGATACATGTACATTTTGACACGTGGTATCTTAACCATTTTTATGATCGATGCCGGATTTAATATTTTGATCCTGCGCAAGGGCCTATTCGGGGTTCGCCTAATTTGATAGTTAGCATTCCTACTAGCTTGGCTATGGGGATTCCCCTTTAGCGCCCTTGATAGAGGGTTGGGATATCGCTCGTGGGGTGTTGCGTTTGAATCCCCTCTTTGGAAAGTGGATTTTTTCGAACCCTGCAACATCAGCGACCAATGTTGGACAGGATCTCTGCAGAGCGGCGCATGTGCCAGGGCCCATTCGGTGTCGATAGTCAGTATTCTTACTAGCGTGATCAGTTGGGAATTACACTTTAACTTGTTTAATAGAGTTTCAGTAGCGCGTTCGAGACCGAACGTTTGTTGAGTCATTCCAACTTATAGATATCCCATAATTCATCGAACGTTCCGAACGTCTGGTAGTGTTGCACACCGCACTATAGTTTTGATTTTGAAGTGAACCACAACATGCAGTAAAGGACTTCACTCATACTGTCGAAAGCATACATTGATAACGAATGTTTCATTGAAGTACTAGTAAAGTGAAAATATGATGTTTTGTTATATGAAATATCTCATTGATCTGAGCAAAATGGTTTTTACGGTATATCAATATCTCTATCCGTTCAAATGTTACAGCCATTTGAAACTGCCATTCCGGCACTACATTGCAGAAGCCACTTGAATAGTTCTAGCAACTCATTAATATGCAAATTAGATGAGAATTCATGACGTCACGAGGGGAACAAATTTCAATTAGTATATTCCAAGCCATGATATAATGATTCTTATTGAAGGTCCTGACGATCTGACTAGTGCATATTATTATGTACCATACATAGTCAATATCCATACAAACTGTACTGTTGCTATGGTTACCAGTCGTTCCCTATAGCCGTGGTTACCCATGGTTGCCATAGCCATTAACTGCCAAGTCAGTCTATCCACAGACTTTCTGTTGATTATTTATGAAATAAATTATTATAGAGCTCAAATTGGCACCATTTTTATTTGTGCATACCTTGTTCTAAGGCGGTTTCTGGCCCTAGCAACCATGGTCACTGGTTACCTTGACAACAACAGAAAAAGTGAAAACACTGATTATTCATATTAAAATCTGTATAGAATACGTTTTGATGAATAATCATAACATTAAATGAATGAATAATACATATCAAAGTACCTAATTGAAACAACTTCCCCTGATGACGTCACGAATATCTCATTTGCATACTAATTCGCTAAATTGTTTTGAAAAAGCAGATTTGCCGATTTCAGTCTTGAAAGTGCCATAACTTTTGAACGGATTGCGATATTTACATTCTATAAAAACCATTTTGCTCAGATCAATGAGATCTTTCATATAAGTTCACATCATATTTTCACTATACTAGTACTTTAACACAGGATGTCAAATATCGAAATATAAATTCTATTCGGTGTAGAACAAACGAGGTACACCATTTACCAGATATGCAATTCCATGCATGCAAGTAAAAGCCAAAACACGGCAAATGAATTGCACAATGAGTATACATCAAATTTTCAATTAAACTGGTTGAGAAATAATTACATAACTAATAAATCAGCCCACATCCATGCAAGTGCTGGCAGACTGAATGGTTACACACTGTGTGAGTCGATATTCTACACGCACACAATGCAAATATGGGGCTCTATCTCGCAGAAGTTATTACCGAAGGGAAGATTGCATTTCTAAACATGAGGGCATGCTAGCAATTTTGCTTTAGATCGCACGCGTGTTCGACTTTGGTCCATCGTGATATAAGTTTTGTTTACTGTTTGACATACATACATACACGGAGTGATATGCAAATTCGGTAACATTTCACGCCTGGTGCTAATTCACACACGATGTGTGGTTGATTCATCTATGAAACAAACCTCTTACGAAACAAAATTATGTTTATATTCCTGGCAAGAAGCAAAACTTAATGACTGTTTCACCTTGGGACAAAAAGAATCATGTACAGAAAGCATACCAGGCACTATATAATCTGTGAATTCTCTGTTACTCCTGGGAAGTGATTCTCCAATGATATATATCAGAAAACCATCCAAACCGTATCATCCGTATTATATTCATATTAGTAAAGTCAAATTCAGCAGTTGACATTAATATCCGATGTACTTGTAATGGTTGTTCTCGACAGACATTGCTCGCGTTTTGTCTATCTGGGAACTTGGTGATATTTGATACCTGTCTCGCAATTTGCAAAGTACGTACAAATGGCTCATGCGATATGGGAATTCCACCATAATATAGTTTTCTTGAAATATTTAAGCTATTCGGTGGAGGAAAGGTGCTAAACTAATTTCACTGTATCAAGGTGACTGATTGTTTATTTTTTATCCTGGTCGAAACAACTAGCTTATTCCAGACACCAAGAAAAATTATCAGGCTCATGGCTTGACCTATTTCAAAGGATAGAGGACTAAAAACTGGTTTACCAAATCATTTATGTATACATATACACGCATTATTAAATTAAAAACATTGCCTACTAAAATATGCACGATTTATTACCCACGTAGACATAATTGAGGGGACTAATAATTGAAAATAACAAATTGGTAAATTTAGACAACAAAAAATGATGTAGAAGAACACTTGCATAACCAATAAACTAGACCACATCGCTGCATGTGCAGGTAGGTATATATTTATATTAATACCTGCCAAAATAATAACACGAACAGGTATTATAATGGACATGATAATTAATACCTATTAATGAAAATCGGCACACTACATTTTGGATAAACGATATAATTAAACAGTTACGATGAATATATTACTCAAATTGCTACTCGCAAAGGTTCAAGGCTCTTCTCTGGGAATTCGATTTCAACACAACACCTCCACTGGTTTTTGCTCATAGCTTTTTTTTGTTGATCGTTGGATGAATTTGGAATCCCATTCGTTTCTATTTGATATAAACCATATTTTCTCAACAAAATTTAGATTCTACTTTTAAACCTGAGAAAGGGCAATTCACGACAAAAAGTATTCACAGGAATTGATTAATCACAGGAATTCATGCACATTTCATGGTGTTCATCAATATGTCGATCATTAATGTAACAATTCTGAAGGGTTTGAATCAAATATCCTCTCCCAAACCAATGCAATTCAAACATCCAATAACTTAGTAATACCGTGGTGGACTTTGAGGTGGACTTGGATGCAAAATGGAAACATGAAATTTTGCATTGAACGAAAAAAGGTCATGGGCAAGAATCACTGAATATTTTAGATTGAACTTAACTAGAATAATGTGAAATTGATAATGAATTTCTATGACTAATGAGATGACTTTATGAGATCACCATTCGTCAATTATTCAAATTGAAATACATAGAATGTGGAATAATAAAACGAATCGTAATATGCGATGAAGCATTGTGATTTCCATTGTCAATTTACACATTGTCAGAAACATATACACTAAATACTAAATAATACATTTGAGCTGACTTCGGAAAGCAATAACATACATTGGAAGAGCACCAAATGTATTAAAGTTGCAAACTGTTTTGAATGGTTGGATACACATAAGGGTTTGAAGTCCCTTTTAATTCGATATCCCGTTTGAGTGTCCGCTGGCATAGCTGATCTTGTATACAGAGAATTCCACCCACTCGGTGGTAATTCAATTCTGATGTGACATCGTGGAGGAGGCTTGTGTCATTACTACAAGTCAAGTTTTACAATCAACATGTGGAGTCTAATTGTCTGATCCTAGCAGCGAGTAAAACTCCAGAGTCTGTTAATTAGTTCACAATATCGTAAATAACCTGATGCACAAAAAGAACAAATAATCAGCAGACACAAATCATTCCCGAGTAGTCAGGTATTCGAACAGTCAGGGTAAATTGTATGAAATCGAGATTTTTTTCTGTGCAATATCAGCTATTGGGGCCTTATGAAAAAGCGACTATTACCTGAAGATCAAATAGTCCGGCCCCCATCAGACGCACGTGCAATAATTTCCAGAATAAATGTGGATACAAGCATCACAACAGCAGAACTTGAGGTTACGTGTGCGGCCACAGGGACAAAGGAGAGTAGAACCAGTACTCGAGGCTGAGTGAACACAAAAAAAATCAAGGATAAGTAGACACGAAACACATTTCTTGGTTAAACAACCAAACAAAATATTGTGGGTCTTGTTTCCATGTGATATAAAAATTCTAATTGTGAACCTGAACGTTATGACAACCTGTCGAATATTTTGATGTCCATGGGTAAATTGATTCTCACCTGCTCTTTTGTTGAGTTGCCCATTATTCTTGCCCAAATGTGTTTTGGTTGAACTTTCCACAAAGGACTATGGTGTGTGTTTTCACTCACACAATATTTGCAAATCAACTTAAAGCCTATTGATTAGTTTGATAACAATATGAAACAATGAACTCGAATCGTATTGTAACTCGAACTCGTATTGAAATAACTCTCTACTTCCCTCTCACAGAGAACAATTCTCGTAGATGGTCTTACACTACCATAATACCTCCAATACTGGTGCAGAGCTTGTCCATGCGAAAATTGATTATTACTCGCATTTGTTTGTCGATTCGTCCATTATTCTTGCCAAAATGGGTTTTAGTTGCACTTTCCACAAATGACAAAGGTGTATGTTTTCTTTGTTCAATATTTGCTACTTAACTTTGTTGTAATCTGAGATTGTGACATGAAATATGGATAATGTCATCGCTGACTTAATTCGGTAGCAATAAGTCCACGCATGGACAAGTTCCTCACCAGTAGTACCATGGGATCAAATTTACACTAACAGATATAGTACGGCTAGCGCCGCACAATAACCCCACTCCCCTAAAAGAATGTGTGCTTTTGGATCAGTATGAATAACACACCAAATATTTACCGCGTCTGTGCTTAGCTGTCCAAAATATGGTCACAAGAAGGGTTACATGATCACAGAGGATGTCATCTTATGTATTGCTCACACATGTCACCACTGTGTTGTGTACATGGTGTATCTCCTGGGGTTATTTCAGGTGGATATCATCCATGGAAAACGAAAATCAATGATAAGCAATTTCGCGACCCTGACGCGCCAAGCACGGCAGGCACAAACTGAACATTATTCGATAGCGTATGTGCTAACCATTGTGTGTCAAGATTTAATACAATACATAAGATGTCATAATTAACGTGCAACAGAGATTATCGGATGGCGTGGCATACTTGCTGCTGACGTGAACAGTGATGGCTTCTTCTAGCACTATTCACGTCACACATTACGTTGAACCTCACACGCCTAACAACGCAAACAATGGGGATATATGCGCTGGTTGCAAAATTATTTCTGTAAAGACTCTTCCGGGGAAATAGTTCATGCACAGCAATATCCGAAATGTTGGCATACTTTTCAGACATTTTCCTGGTCAGTTCAAGGAATATCGATTGATGTTTGTTGTACACAATGATGTACCCCATAAAATAAATTTTCGGTGATTTAGGTCCAGCTACGGAAAAAGTCAGAAAATTGCTTTCCAGACGACAGTTTGGTTTCTGTTCTGCTCTACTTCGTAATTAGTTTTGTGTTCCAAGTCTACACGTGTATTTGCATGCATATACACCACTAAGCAACAGATATCTTTGATATTTACTGAAGTGGCGTGAGTTGTGTATTTCGTATGTATGACTGTCGGTATCAGGTATTGTTGGCACTGACCGGAACGAAAATCATAACGCCGGGAGTCATTAACTGAGAATCGAAATGCTGCACTTTACTTGGATTCTCCTAGCATGGTCAGGCGAGTTTCCTGGTCGTGTCCGGCGCACTGCCCCCAGCTAAATGTTGACCCGATATGGTGTTCTATCGAAGACTCAGCTCGACAACCTGCATGCAACCAGATCAATGTCACAAGAGATATTTGGTCATAAGTCCATTAGCTCGAAAAAAAGCTTATTCCATGCTTCAACACAGCTGACCAGACAGTCTGAGATGTAACTATCAATATAACTAATGGCTGTATAATTAATCTGGATTGATATGGTAAGTGGCGAAGCCGTCCATACATTAATGTGCCTTCGACCCCGGGCTGTATCTAGTACATCAGAAGTTCTGAGAAAGATAACTAAACCTTTCAAGAGCCTGCCATCTGTTAAAGTGTCATCTTTCTTGAAGATACAAAGTATTTCGTTTCGCACAAATGAAATTTTCCTCCCCGTTGATAGTAGCCTGTCATTGATACAAAATATATATATAAAATGTTTGTTTGGATTTTGTTCATCCTACAACAAATTCATATTAGCTCCTCGTTTATCAATGGATATATCATATGTTTGATCAGCCGGCAACTGTGGGTTCCGAAGATTGGGACAAAGCTGGTGGAAGGCAAACCAAGGTTAGCAAACACATAGCAAATGTCTCACACAGGACAGCTGCTTTGAATAATGTAACAACTATAGATTTGTGATGGAAAAGTGATACAATCAATTTCCACAAGGGATACATTATGTTTGATAGGGAACACCAGAACCATGTACCTAAAATCTATGAAGAAGTGGTGACAAAAGTGAACACAGTAAAGCAAGTACATTAATAAGTCGACCGTTCGTTGATCCTTGATTATCCGTGGTCACATATTCGTGAAACTCTATTGCCGAAGTTGTCCCTGGAACGCTGAGAAACCCATTGCATACAGTCCATGATCCTTGAGAGTGATTCAGAACGCTTATTGTTTACCTATTATTAATTAATTTTTTTCGCCCAAACTGTGGATGAGCGCATTTTTTGGCATACTGCAACGACTTGAATGTTTGCCTTAGAAAGTATAGTGACGCCCTTATTCTGACTCTGCACAGTGCTGACGAAATAAAATGTTCATTCGCAACATCCCATAGAGATAGAACAGCAGGCAATTCGCAATATAGATAATGGAATGATATGCTATTGAGATTGGCCATACGAGACACACTGTCCTAAATCACCGAAAGTGCTACCACAGATGGCTTTAGCCTTGAACCTTGACTCTTTTAGCAATTGATTCTGAACACATTTGCGATAACGATTGCCATAGTTTGGATGACATCAACAATGGTGTCAATTATCGGGCCTCTGACCCTGCAATATTGCTCAACAATGCTTACTATGCTGATATTGAATGCATAGTGTGATTGTGTATATGAATATGTACCACTTGTTCGTCGCATAGAATTTATCTCTCTATACTTTTATTC
The DNA here is from genome assembly GCA_949152475.1 of Terebella lapidaria. Taxonomy (NCBI): domain Eukaryota; kingdom Metazoa; phylum Annelida; class Polychaeta; order Terebellida; family Terebellidae; genus Terebella; species Terebella lapidaria. The sequence continues at coordinate 21,166,600 of OX424558.1, read as the reverse complement.
TTATATATGTTCATGCACATAGAGGGCCAAGTAATTCAGCTTGTTGGTATTCAATGTAGGTATCAATGCCATAAGCACGAAACTCCTAAAAACAATAAGCGATTCTGTGTCCATCCCAATAAGTATCATAATAAACAAATCACTGATGACCGGTACAGTACCCAAAAACTTGAAATTAGCCAAAGTAATAGCTATACATAAAGCGAAAAGTAAAGCAGAGTTTTCAAACTACCGACCCATCTCGCTCCTGCCCTCGATATCGAAAATATTAGAAAAAGTAGTACACAAAAGGTTTGTTTTCTTTCTGGAAAGTAATGACTTATTATACAACAATCAATATGGATTCCGATCAAAACGAAGCACGATGGATGCAGTCACAAAATTTGTTTCCGATATAACATTGTCTCTTGATCAAAAGAGATCTGCATTATCTGTATTCCTAGATTTGTCGAAAGCATTTGATACCATCGACCATGATATATTACTACAAAAACTACATTTTTATGGAGTCCGTGGAATTGCTCATGATTGGTTTCGAGATTACCTTATGAACAGGCAACAATATGTAGAATATCGAGGGATCAAATCAAGTACCTGTAATATTAGATGTGGTGTTCCACAAGGCTCAGTGTTAGGCCCATTATTATTCTTTATATACACTAATGATCTCCCCCAGGTTCTGAACCATTCTAAATCAAAATTATTTGCTGACGACACAACCTTGTACATAACAGATTGTAATATTACCAGACTCTATAATCACATGAATGAGGAACTGATTTCGTTAACTGATTGGTTTAAAGCAAATAAATTGTCTCTTAACGTAACAAAAACAAATTATATGTTATTTTCAAATTCACTGAGTAATAAAACACCAGGAAATTTAGTGCTAGCGAATAAAACCATTACCGAATGTGAAAACACGAAGTTCTTAGGCATACACATAGACCATAAACTGAAGTGGGACAAGCATATAGAACACGTCAATACTAAAGTCTCTAAGGTCTTATTCGCTATAAACAGAGCTCGACAAACACTTCCAATCCACAACATAATCTCTATATATTGCACTCTGGTGTATCCACACCTATCGTACGGTATTACGCTCTGGGGTGGTGCTCAGAAAACGTTCAATATTAAGAAAACAGTTGTTCAACAAAAGAAAATTGTGAGAGCAATTACCGGCGTCCCCTGTAACACACATTCTGATCCGCTTTTCCGAAGCCTGAAACTCTTGAAGCTCAATGACATTTATAGATTGCATGGGCCCAAGTATCATACGCTGCGCCATAATACTACTCGTCCACTGAAAGCATACCATTTAATCCGTCTCGCACCTTTTTAATCCTTGCAGAATATAGAGGAAGGCACAGGATATGATACTTGGGCCATTGCGTGTTGCCAAATATGTTCATTGTTTTTTTCCAAAATGTCCTACCAGCCCCGCTACGTGAACTGTTTATTTTATCTAGCATGCACAATCATGAAACGAGACATAGCTCGCTTCCCAAACTAAAACCTGCTAAATTTAACAGTATGACTTATGCTCGATGTATTGTGAAAAAAGGACCAGATATCTGGAATAATGATATACCTGTATCAATATATATGAACCCAGACCAGACAATGTGCAGCAAGAAAGCATTTTCCTTCGTTTCAAGCGTCTTGTAGTCCAGGGATATAGTGACCACTGAATCAGGCTGTGACAAAATCCCTCGGCTCGTGGGGGCACTGTGGTGTTACTTCAGACCTTACATTTCTCTCATAACATCATCGTTCTATGTCATCTCTTCTTTCTCATTGCAATCATCATCATTGTCTTCCGCATCACCCCCCCCCCCTCATCATCACCATCATCACTCCCCCATCGTCATCCCCCTCATCATCTCCCTCATCTTCACCCCCCCCCCCATCATCATCATCACCCCCCTCATAATCCCCCTCATCACCCCCTCATCATTACCACCAGGAACAACAACATCCATATCATCCATCTCTAACATTTTCAACTCGTCGCTCGCTATCTTGGTTTTATTTATATGTGTGTAAATTCATAAGTTGTGGAGTGTCTCACTACCAATCATTAAAAAAAAATAAAACCCGACATTTACTTATCGTTATTTAGTAAGGTTAACAGTCTACTGACTCTCACTCCACAATTTGTGCTGCAACCAATGTAAATTCCGAAACATGTTACAAACATTAACAACATTAGCCTGTAATGTACCTCCAATGATCAATTTGTATGTATCATATGTAAATAGTGTAATGCAGCAGCACGAATAAATTCTATCTATCTATCTAAATCTATTACCACAAATACAGTAGATTTTGAGGATACCAATAACGAACGTAAAGTACAACATTTTGAAATAGAAACAAAGCCCGACCAAATAGTTTATCCAAAGACACACTGGCGTCATCAGAGGCAGACAGTGTGTTAAATGTAGTTGTTTCTACTGTACACCCTATGGAATTAGTACACAACTGCGTACAAGTCATGTGTAATAATAAAATTGCTGAGATGATTTTATTACTTGAAATAGATCTAGATATATTTTGAAAAAAAATCAAACATGCACATAAATATAAAAATTTTTGTGTATATTTATGGTGAGATTTGAGAGCCACATAAATATAACTTAGAACACTATTGGATACTACTATTATAATTTAGAACACTATTTAGAACACTATTAGAAACTACTATTATAATTTAGAACACTATTTGTAACACTACTATTATAATTTAGAACACTATTTAGAACACTCTGGTGTTCCTTATCAAACAGAATTCAAACCAGGGACTTTCTGTCCCTGGACTATGAGATTGGATAACGGACCCTGTTTTGTTTGCTCGTAATTCTTAATACTTGGTATTGATTCCACGTCTATCGATTGAAAAATTTTCAAATTCAGACTGCAAAATACGACACATGTGCAGGTAGGTTGGTTATATGTTGTTTACCGATTGATAATTTATCACTTCAATAATCAAGGATCAGTATTATAATGTACACAATAAATAAACTCTATTAATAGAAATTAATCCTTTTCAGATTTGTTTGCTCAAAAATGTATTTCATCCATAACGATGAATCCTTTTGCTACTCCCTTTACAAGAAGCAAACTATACGGCTACTATGTGATAGATTTACAAATTCAAAGCAACACCTCAAATAATTTTTGCCAATAACTTTGTTTTGGATCATTGAATCCATTTGAAATTTCGTCCGTTACTGTTTGGCATGAGCCATGTTTGTTCACCAAAATTTGGCTCAACCTCTAAAATCGGTGAGAGGTGATACACCTTCAAACCCCAAATGTATAACAGCACTTCAAACACAATTTGGGTATCCATGATGTTCTTCTGGATGAGAAATATAACAATTTTGATTGCTCTTAGTCAAGACCCATAAGGGTGTATCCTAATCAAATGTCATCCTTCAAGCGCAGGGTAAATGAAACATCCAATAATTTACAGCTTTGTGTTCAGACTCACAAATTGCAGGACTGATTTTTTTTATTATAATTTCATTATGGTTGTATGCCAAACGAAAAAGATTAGGGCCCCGGGGCGGGTCATACAATAACTCCGGTCGGAAATTCGTTACCCATACCCGAGAACGAATAAATATATAGTTCTGTCTTGAATATTTGCAGCTAACAGTACTAAAATCACAATTGGCAAGAAAATCAACGAAAAAAATCGAGGTAGTTTCATGAGGTCATGTGATATCTTTCAAACTTGAAAATAAACACCAACGGAACAAATAATATGTGTCAATGATCGATGACTGGCGTTTGTGTGTTATAGATTGCTTCGGTCAGTTCTGTTCAAATTTTGATCTATATTTGGACCCGGGACGGGTCGGGGGTCAGACCGCAGGAGTACCGGCCCATGTAGCGCAGCTTACTATTCCTTCTTATTTCAGTGAAGAAAAAAAATATACCAGACAGATTAAATATGGTATACATTCAGTGGGTGAGTAGTATTAACATAGTAAGGTGCGCTACTTGGGTCGGAGTGCCTGGGTTGGAAAGTTTTTACTCGTCCGGGTGCTAGAAACATATTACACGTTAAATTGATCCAACGATGAAAAAAAACAAATATGGGAAAAAATCAATTGGAGGTGTTCTGCTGAACTTCACTTCAGCAATTGTAAATGGTTAGTGATGGCCTTCGAACAGTAATGACTACATATGCCTGGTTTATATCCCCAGTCATCATCATGCTATCAGATTTCCACTCTTCGAATTTATATTCGAATACATAGATCGTGAAACAAAATATGCAATGAAACATGCTATGAAGCATTTTGATTTCAATGATGAATGAACACATTGTCAAAAATAGTTTATAGACTTTATACTAAATACTACATTGGTTTCGAGCTGACTTTGAATATTTACATTAGAATATTTACAGCCCCACCCGAGACACATCCAGTACTTCCCAAAATTAATACGAAAATAGCCAAAATCCGCTCCGAACGTGTGTGACTAATCAGTGTGAATAACACACCCATATAACGCGTCTGTGCTCAGCAGCCCACGATATGGTAACAGGGAGGGATGAATGGTTACAGAGGATGCAATCTCCAGTGTTGCCCACACTTCTCCCTCCACGCTGTGTGCGTGGTATAACACAGTCTACATGTCCTGGAGTTATGCCATTGTAGATTATCGATGGAAAACTAAAATCAATGAGGAGCAATTTCGTGACCCTGACTCGCCATGCACGGCAGTCACAAGCTGGTTATTCGATAGCTTGTGTGCTAACTATTGTGTGATGAACGTGCAGCAGAGATTAGTGAATGTCTGGGCTTACCTGCTACAGGAAGCTGGTTCGATAACTGTTTTTGTGACTTCAAACACTACTTCAAACATAACACCTAGTAATACAATGGGGTATCTGCGCCGGTTGCAAATTTATTTCTGTGAAGACCACAGGTGCAGTTCACTAGGGCAGTACTGCAACAATGGCAGTACTGTCGACATATAATTTCAGGCACTTTGCACGTCAATTCGATGAATATTTATTTATGTCTGTCGTACACAGTGGAGTCGTTTGACAATTATATCCCTATTAATTTCTAGTGTTTCTTCCATGCCTGGGGTAGGCCTAGTTTACAAACTATTTTTTTATATACAGGTACTAACGTAAAGACATGATTATCTGCATGTCAATGTTTTTTTTAACATTGCCCCGGAACTATGAATTCGAATCACATACAACTGTTTGGTTCCTATCCTTGCTCTGTTTCACAATTAGTTGCGTATTCAGATTCTTGACCTGTAGGCCTATAATATACATGTCTATACTTCACTAAGCAACATGATATCACGATAACACAGTGGCGTGAATTGTGTATTTATTATTTTGATTTCAGGTATTGTTGAAACAGACTGGGAAAAATCATTAACTGAGAATCGAAGTGCTGCACTTAACATGAATTCTCCCAGCTTAGTCAAGCGAGTTTCCTGATCGTGTCCGGCGCACTGCCTCGAGCTAAATATCGATCCCAGATGGTGGCGTATCGAAGATTCAGCTCGACAACCTCCATGCAACCAGATCAATGTCACAAGAGATATTTGGTCAAAAGTCCATTAGTTCGGAAAAAGTATATTCCGTGCTTCAGTACAGCTGACCAGACAGTCTTAGAGGTAACTATCAATATAGATAATGGTTGTATAATTAATCTGGATTGATTGGTAAGTAGCGAAGCCGTCCATACATTAAAGTGCCATCGACCCCGGGCTGTATCTAAATCGGAAGGTCTGGGAAAGATAATTAAACCTTTCAAAGCCTGCCATCTGTTGAAGTAGAGCCTTATTATGTGAGTGTATCATCGACGGTATTTTGTCTACAATGGCTGTGAAGATGATGAGATGGACAGTTATTCAGAAATGTTTCAACAAAAACTGTAAGTATGCTCCAATGTGAAAGGTGGTATTCAACTCATCTGTGCATCAGGGAATTTAATCGATACATGGAAAATTATCATCGTGCAGTTCATTCAAATAACTTTATTTAGATTTGGATTTCATACCAATTAAACAGAATACTTTACACAACAATCTTTGAATGGAACATATATATGTCAATTTACAGATGCATCAACAAGAGCAATTTGAATTCAAAATTGTACTGTTCAGTGTGTAACGGGTATTTTACAATGAAATATTCATGTACGTGTATCTTACATCAATTACCGTACCACAAGGAGAACATTTCACGACTTGAATGTAAATGAAATATTTTTTTGAAAATTGCCTCTGGCTTCACATACATATATGTTCGGTGGCTATTTCAACGGACTGAATAAATCTCTGTGGGCGCGGTATGGTCCATATAGCTAAAATGCTAGTGCTGTCAAGGTGCCCGTAGTCGTGATAACACACCCGCTGAAATTGGTCTCGAGAGTAAAACTCTCTCCCTTGAATCAGCTCGTAACCAGATTACATGGCTGACTCACGGACACCTCAAAGTCAATAGATTTGTCAATATACGTGGATTACTGGAGCAGTTGAGAGGGCCTTCTCTGACTTATTGGTGCGTGACAAGGTGTTGATGCTGGACGAAAAATGCACATTGATAACTCAAAAGCGCAATCAAACATATACGACCGGATTCAATATCTCGTCAACAGAATGATACGCGATTGTAAATGTGTGTTTGACCAACGAATGTGTACGCTTTGTGTGATTCACTACTCACGTGATGTCTATATATAAATAATTTGTTATCGAGGTTTAACACATAAACCCATGAATCAGTGACATAAACAAACTGAAGGAATACATGCACATATTGGCTGATACGGTAACATAATTAAACATTACTGATTTAACATGATTAAAAATGAATATACATGACAATGATATACATGAACAATGAGCCATTATAGTTCGATGTTGTAATGGCTTATAAAAGTTTCTGAGATATCAATTATTTCCACTCCATTATTTCCACTCATCTTTTTGTACTGTGAAAAATACGTTTACCTTTCGGCTTAAAAACCATAAATAGTACATATCAACACTCATCTAGTTGTGAAGGGCACGCTATGCACAATGTGCGTCACTGACGCGAGCGTTTAATGTAAGGAGGTGATGGAATGCTTAGGTCTCTTTTTTTCTCCTGACATTTGCCAATTCTGTATGCGCCTTGGCATAGATTTGCGAACGGAATCCTTCATAAAGCTGTGTGATTGATCGCGAGGAATTTATTGTATTGCTGCATGTGGCCTCTTTGTTTATTCCCATGAGCATCTTATATTCTGATAAATTGTCTGTGCGTTATTTTCTGTAAGATCCTGTTGGATATGCTGCAAAACTGAAGCAGGTGGTTCCGAATCTAGCAGCAACGTTCCTCGTTTTACGGACGAGACATTTTTCTTAGCTGCAGCAGATGTAGCAGAGAACAATTGGAAAACCATTTGTTATCGTCAGCTTTAGAGCAGGACAGGCATATGGCTATGACTGAGAGTGGTGTCCTGACATTGTTTTGGATGCAACTACGAACGAGGTGATGTATTATTCCACTGATCGTCCAGAATGGCACGAAACAGACCTCTAGATGTTGTGTACGTTGGCCATACGAGACACACTGTCCTAAATCACCGAAAGTACCATCACAGATGGCTTGAACCTTGCCTTTTGGCTTTTGATTAGGTACTTATGTCATGTATCTATTCCATGGGGCTTGTTTCGGATTACTGAATTATTTTTGGGCAGGTTGTTGGGCACCTGTATACTAATTCCATCAGGTGTACAGTAGAAACAACTAAATTCAACACACTGTCTGCCCCTGACGACGCCAGTGTGCCTTTTGATAAAGTATTTGGTCGGGCTTTGTTTCTATTGGAAAATGTTGTATTTTTACTTGGCAAAATAAATATGTTGGTCAGTCATCTTGTTTGTATGTTTGTATATTTGTATGTTTGTCTGTCCGTTAGTTTGCACGATAGCGAGCGCAATTCTTGTCGGATTTTCATGAAATTTTCACACAATATGCGCAAGGAGCTTCCGCATTTGCCTTTCGTTTCTGAACGCCAAAATCATTCAAAAACCCAAAAATTAAAAATCGTAATAACCCCAGTTATATTTTTTCTGGACTTTTGAGATTTCTTGCATCGATTACTATGGCCATCTCTGCATCTTTTGATGTATGGCCAACAGCTGTTGAGTCAAAATTGACGATTTTGACTCCAGATTAAAAAGACGGGGGTCAGGAGTTTCTGGATCAAAAGTTTCATGCATTGCTGTGCAGTCAATTCTTGTCGGATTCTCAGGAAATTTCCAGAGCATATGCACGCAGTATATCGGCATAATCCTGTTATTTTTCAACGTCAAAGGTCAAGAATTGACGCCAAGGTCATATTTGTTCACCAAATTTGTCCCAATCTCTACAATTGGTAAAAGGTGATACACATGCATGTCAATTTCAAACCCCAAATGTGTGATAGTACTTCAAACACAATTTGATGTCCATGATGTTCTTGTGGATGAGAAAGTTTACAATTATGATTGTGTGTCCTAATCAGAATGATGTCATCATTCAATGAATACAATTATGATTGTGTATCCTAATCAGATGTCATCATTCAAGAGCAGGATAAATGAAACATCCAATAATTTACAGCATCGTGTTCAGACTCACAAATTGCAGGACTGATGAATTTCTTTATTATAATTACATTATCGTTGTATGCCGAACGAAAACATTGAGGCCCGGATGAGTCAACGAGTACCCAAATTCGGGGCAGGTCATACAATTACCCAGGTCAGAATTTTGTGTTCCGTACCCGAATAGATATATAGTCTTTATATATTCGCAATTATTCGCGGGAATACACAAGAATGACAAATCATCGAAAAAGAATATAAGTACATGTAGTTTTATGAGGTCATGTGATCTCTTTCAAACTTGGAAATAAACACAAACAAAACAAATAATATTTTTCAAATATCGATGACTGGCGTTTGTGTGTTACAAATTGCTCCAGTCAGTCCTGTTCAAATTATATACTGAATATTGATATATATTTGGATGGGTTACCCAAGCGGGTCGGGTCAGACCACACAAGTACCCGGGTTGGAAATTTTCGACTTGTCCAGCACTAGAAACACATTACACATTGAATTGATCCGACGATCCAAAAAACATATATGGGCAAAAATCACTTGGAAGTTTTCTACTGAACTTCACTTCCGTAATTGTAAATGGTTAGTGATGGCCTTCGAACAGTGATGACTACGTATGCCCAGGTGACATCCCGGTCGTCACCATGTTATCAGATTACCACTCTTCGAATTTATATTTGAATACATCCCCAGTCGTCATCATGCTATCAGATTACCACTCTTTGAATTTATATTTTAACATATAGATCGTGAAAAAAATATGCTATGAAACATGGTACGAAGCATTTTGATTTCAATGATGAATTAACACATTGTCAAAATCCAGTTTATACATTTTATACACTCATTATATTTCAGTTTATACACTGCGTTTGAGCTGACTCTGAAAATCGATAAGATTCGTTGGGAGAGCATGAAATGTGAGTAGTGGTAAACTGTTTTGAACGGTTGGATTCACACAAAAAAAGTTTGAATTCCGTATTAATTCAATATCTCCCTGATTGTCTGTTGTTGCATAGCTGTCAATTTAATTCAGAAGTGCCAGCTGACGAGAGCCTTGTGTCATTACTTCAAGACATGTTTCGGAACCCATGTTTGGAGTTTAATCGTCTAATTTAAATACTGCGATAATTGTCTGTTAATTAGTACACACTACAAATAATCTGAAACACCAAGTGAACAAATATTCATGAAGTAGGATCCAACTTCGCATAGTCAGATACTCGTATAGCCAGTGAATGTTGTATGAAACCAAGATTTTCTAATTTCACATGGCTAATAAAAGATATGAAACCTTTTGAGAAGCGACTATTGCCTATTAGATAATGGAATGACACAAGCAGAGAATATTTCCAACCCCACCCGAGACACATCCAGTACTCCCCAAAATTAACACGAAAATAGGCTCAATCCGCCCCAAACGTGTGTGACTATTCAGTGTGAATAACACACCCATATAACGCGTCTGTGCTCAGCAGCCCACGATATGGTAACAAGGAGGGATGAATGGTCACAGAGGTTGCAATCTCCTGTGTTGCTCACACTTCCCCCACCACGCTGTGTGTGTGATATAACACAGTCTACATGTCCTGGAGTTATGTCAAATGGAGATTAGCGATGTAAAACGAAAATCAATGATGAGCAATTTCGTGACCCTGACTCGCAATGCACGGCAGTCACAAGCTGGTTATTCGATAACTTGTATGCTGAACGTGCAAAAGAGATTAGTGAATGTCTGGGCTTACCTGCTACAGGAAGCTGGTTCGATAACTGGTTTTGTGACATGATACTTCAAACATATCACCTAGTAATACACTAACAAAGGGGGTACAGCGCCGAACATATATAGCAAGATATATATCAATGGATTGGAACAAAGCTTGTAGAAGGCGGACCAAGGTTAGCAAACACATAGCAAACGTCTAATACAGGGCAGTTGCTTTGAATAATGTAACAGCCATGGATTTGTGATGGAACAGTAATACAATCAATTTCCATAAGGGACACATTCTGTTTGAACAGGAACACCAAAACCATGTGCCTTGAAACTATCAAGAAGTGATGACGAAACTAAGCATCGTGAAGCAAGTACATTAATAATTCGGCCGTTATCATAATAAGTCTTGGTTATCAGTGGTCACATATTCGTGAAAGTCTATTGCCGAAGTTGTCCCTGAAATGCTAAAAACTCAGGAACAAAACCCAGTGCATACAGTCGATGATCCTCGAGCGTGATTTAGAATTCTAATTGCTTACCTATTATTAATTATTTGTTTTGCCCAAACTGTGGAGGAGTGCATGCTGGTGTGGTCAGCGCTTGGCATACTGCAATCACTTGAATGTTCGCCTGAGAAAGTTTAGTGACGTCCATATCATGACTCTGCTACAGTGCTGACGAAATAAAATGTTCATTCGAAACATCTCATTGAGATAGAACAGCAGGCAATTTGCAATATAGATAATGAAATGATATGCTATTGAGATGTGTTGTGTACCTTGGCCATACGAGACACACTGTTCTAAATCACCGAAAGTGCTACCACAGATGGCTTTAGCCTTGAACCTTGACTCTTTTATCAATTGATTTTGAACATATTTGCGATAACGATTGCCATAGTTTGGATGACATCAACAATGGTGTCAATTATTGTGCCTCTGTCCCTGCAATATTGCTCAACAATGCTTACTATGCTAATATTGTATACAAGGTGTAATTATGTAAATAAATATGTACCACGTTGCATAGAATATATCTCTCTATTATGTGAACATGACAAGTTCTCAAATTCAGACAGCAAAACACATCGCAGATGAGTACTTGCATCCCCAAATAAACCAGCCCACATCACTGCATGTGCAGGTAGGCTGATTATATTTAGTTTAACACTTGACAGTTTTCTTACTTTAATATTGCATGAATCATTATAATAATGTACACAATAGGTAAAATCTATAAAAATCAAACCATTTCACATATTTTGTTCAAAAATATAGTTCGTCCATAATGATGAATAACTGTGCTACTCAGAAAGGTTTGGGATGGTGTACATACTTCACCGGAAACAACTACACGCCTAATATACATGCCTATTATTGAAAGACGAGTTCGAAGCAAAACCTCCAATAATTTTTGTACATAACTTTGTTCAAGCCCTGAATGGATCACATAACTTCAAACACAATCAAGACTAAAAACACAAAAGGGTGTAGCCTGTTCAGATGTCAAAAGCAGTGTCAATTAAACATAGAATAATTTGCTGCATTGTGTTCAGACTCACAAATTGTAGGACTAATCAGATTTTACTCATAAAACCCATAGAAACATTACGTTTGTATGCCATATGAAAACATATTACACTTCAAATTCACCCAACGATAAAATAACAATTATGTTAAAAAATAACAAGAAAACATTGGAGGTTTTCTGCTGAACTTCACTTCAGCAATTAAAAATGAATGACCTCCGTACAGTAATGTCCTAATGTCCCAGATGGCATCCCAGTCGTAATGATGCTACCAGATCACCACTGTTCGAATTTACATTTCAATACATAGAGTGTAAAACAAAATATATAACGAAAATGTGATGAAGCATTTTGATCGTACTGTTGAGTATACACATTGGCAAAAACAGTTGTACACTTTACACTAAATACTACCACGCGTTTGAGCTGACTTTGAAAATCAATAAGATACAATGAAAGAGCACAAAATATAAAAAGAGGTACAAAGTTTTGAATGGTTGGATACTCAGAAGAGTTTAAATTCCGTGTAAATTTAATATCCTTCTCATTGTCTGCTGGTGCATAGCTGTTTGTGCGTGTAGCGCGATGTCTTCTAAACGCTGGTACACTGGTATCCTAGGGCAAGCATTAAAAGGCTTTTTGACGTATATACGAAATGAGCAGTATTATTGAGCTCATACGTCTCACAATGTTTGTACCAGCATACCAGTGTACTGGCGATTAGAAGACATCACGTGCAGAAAATTCCACCCATTCGATGCTAATATAATTCTGGTGTGCCATCGACGAACAGCCTTGTGTCATTAGTATAAAAAAAGTTTGGAACCCATGTACGGAGTCAAATTGTCTAATTCAAGTAGTAAGTAAATCTCAAGTATCTTTTATTTAGTTCATACTACCCTAAATACATGTAAAATTAATACATCAATTGAACTCGTATTCAGCATACACAATCCATTAACGAGTAATCAGCTAATCGCACCGCCAGTGAAATTTGTATGACTCCAAGACTTCCTTATATCACATGCCTAATAGAAGTCATGGAGCCATCTGAAAATCGACTTTTACGAATAAGACAATGATACGAAACAAGTAAACAACATTTCCTCTCCCAAACGAGGCACGCCCAATACCCCTCAAAATAAACATGAATATAGCCCACATCCGCTCTAAACGTGTGTGACTAATCAATGTGAATAACACACCCATATAACGCGTCAGTGCTCAGCAGCCCACGATATGGTAACAAGGAGGGATGAATGGTCACAGAGGATGAAATCTAAAGTGTTGCCCACCCTTCCCCCACCACGCTGTGTGCGAGGTATAACACATTCTGCATGTCCAGGAGTTATGTCAAATGGAGATTAGGGATGGAAAACGAAAATCAATGATAAGCAATTTCGTGACCCTGACTCGCAATGCACGGCAGTCACAAGCTAATTATTCAATAACTTGTGTGCTAACTATTGTGTGATGAACGTGCAACAGAGATTAGTGAATGTTTGGGCTTACCTGCTACAGGAAGCTGGTTTGAGTGGTTTTGTGACATGATACTACAATGATACTACAAACACCTAGTAATACAAACAAAAGGGGTACTGCGCCGGTTGCAAATTTATTTCTGTGAAGACCACGGGTGCAGTCCACTAGGGCAGTACTGCAACAATGGAAGTACTGTCGACATGTAATTTCAGGCACTTTGCACGTCAATTCGACGAATATTTATTTATATCTGTCGTACACAGTAAACTTCGTAAACCAATTCTAATTATGAATGATTCCGAAAAATTGAAGTTTTGCCAATTATATCTCTATTAATTTCCAGTGTTTCTTCAATGTCTGGAGTAGTTTACAAACGAATTTTTTTTAATACACGTACTACCGTAACGACATGATTATCTGCATGACAATATTTTTTTCACATTGCTCTGGACCTATGAAATTGGAAGCACATACAACCGTTTGATTCCTGTTCTTGTTATGTTCATAATCAGTCGTGTATTCAGATTCTTAACAGTAGGCCTATTATATACATATCTACACTTCACTAAGCAACATGACACAGGTGACGATAACACAGTGTCGTGAATTGTTTATTTATTATTTTGGTTTCAGGTATTGTTCAAACAGACTGGGAAAATCATAACGTCAGGAAAAATTAACTGAGAATCGAAGTGCTGCAGTTTACATGGATTCTCCGAGCGTGGTCAAGCAAGTTTCTTGATCGTGTCCGACGCACTGCCTCCAGCAAAATATCGATCCCAGATGGTGGCATATCGAAGATTCAGCTCGACAACCTCCATGCAACCAGATCAATGTTACAAGAGATATTTGGTCAAAAGTCCATTAGCTCGGAAAAAGCTTATTCCATGCTTCAATACAGCTGACCAGACAGTCTTAGAGGTAACTATCAATATAGCTAATGGTTGTATTATTAACCCGGATTGATATGGTAAGTAGCAAAGCCGTCCCTACATTAATGTTCCATCGACCCCGGGCTGCGTCTAGTATATCGGATGGTCTAGGAAAGATAACTAATCCTTTCAAGAGCCTGCCATCTGTTGAAGTAGAGCCTTGATATGCGAATGTACCATCTTCCCTAATTTGACCACAATGGCTGTGCATATGAAAAGAATCGACAGATATTCAGAAATGTTTTAACAATAACTATCAGTATGCTTCAATGTTAAAGGTGGTATTCAACACATTTGTGCATCAGCGAATTTAATGTGATCTACACATGAATAATCATCATCGTGCAGTTTTATTTCAAATAACTTCATTTAGATTTGGATTTCATACCATCAAACAGAATACTTTATACAACAATCTTTCAATGGAACATAATTATGATAATTCACAGATGCATAAACAAGAGTAATATTTAAATTCAAAATTGTACTGGTCAGTGTGTAACGGGCATGTTACAATTAAATATTCATGAATATGTATATAAGTCAATTACCGTAGCATGAGGAAAATTTTTAAGGACTTGAATATCTATGAAATATTTAAAAATATTGCCTTTGGCTTCACTTACATTTATTTCAACGGACTGAATGAATCCCTGTGGGTGTGGCATGGTCCATATAGCTAAAATACTAGTGGTGTCAAGGTGCCCGTAGTCGTGATAACACATCCGATGAAATTGGTCTCGGGAGTCAAACTCTCTTCCTTGAATCAGCTCGTAACTAGATTACCATGGCTGTCTCACGGACACCTGAAAGTCAATAGATTTTCATATATACGTGGATTACTGGAGCAGTTGAGAAGCCCTTCTCTGACTTATTGGTGCATGACAAGGTGTTGATGCCGGACGAAAAAAGCACATTGATGACTCAAAAGCGCAATCAAACATATATGACCGGATTCCATATCTCGTCAACAGAATGAGATGCGATTGCAAATGTGTGTTTGACCAATAAATATGTATGTTATGTATGATTCACTACGCGCGTGATGTCTATATATAAATAGTTTGTTAATGAGGCTCGACACATAAAACCATGAATCAGTGACATAAATAAAGTAAGGAATACATGCACATATTGGCTGATACGGGAACACAATTAAACATTACTGATTAAACATGTGCCTGACAATGATATATTGTACGTGAACAATATGCCATTATAGTTCGATGTTGTAATAAAATCATACCAGTAATGCATGTATGTGCTATAGAAACAAAATGTGCAAAATTCAAGATTTTTTTTACAGCGGCCATTTTGGTTCAGCCCCAAATCCGTTACTGATTCCTAGATATATCACTGTAAAAAACACAAACAATTATTCGGTTAATATATTGAGAATAATACCAGTATATGTATTATATTTCAGGTTACTGTTGAGGAGGAATATCATGACTATTCACCGAAGCTCATATGATTATCTGCCATTGATATGTACATAGGCATTCAGTGTAGGAATAGTGTAAATATTAACCTAACAATATAATTTAAATGTGTTAATGCAACGCTGGCTTCTAGAAGCCTCTGAAATATCAATTTTCTCCATACTCATCTCTTTGTACTGTGAAAATACATTTGCGTTTAAAGCCCAGGGCTTATAAACCATAAATAGCACATATTAACACTCATCTAGTTTTGAAGGGCATACTATGCAGAATCTACGTCACTGACGCGAGCATTCAATGTAACGGGGTGATGGAATGCTTAGGTCTCATTTTTTTTCTCCTGACATTTGCCAATTCCGTAAGCGCCTTGGCATAGATTTGCGAACGATATCCTTCATAAAGCTGTGTGATTGATCGCGAGGAATTTATTGCTGCACGTGGCCTCTTTGTTTATTCCCACGATAATCTTTTATTCTGATAAATTGTCTCTGCGTTTTTTGCTGTGATACTGAAGCAGGTGACAGAATCTAGCAGAAACGTTCCTCCTATGACGGACGAGGCATTTTCCTGAGATGCAGCAGAAGTAACAGAGAATAATTGGAAAACCATTTGTTATCGTCAGCTTTAGAGCAGGACATGTATATGGCTACGACTGAGTGTGGTGTCCTGACATTGTTTTAGATGCAACTGCTGACAAGGGGATGTACTATTCCGCTGATAGTCCAGAGTGGCACGAAACAGACCTCTAGATGGTCACATGGCTTTCGTTCCTGCTAAACTCTGGGAAACTGGTATTATCATGTCGGATTTTCCTGAAAATTGGGCCATTATGCTAGCGTAATTATTTTTGTAATGATGTGTCCTTGCGCCAGCAAAAATCATGCGAAATTTATTATCTGCAACATTTCCATTGGCTACAAAAATAGTTATCTCCAATGTAGAGTATCCATCATGAATATGGTTCGGGCAGTTTCAGCTTCATGTGGCTATTCTGCTGTGTCATCCTATCAACATGTCGCCCCACTGTAAAGACAAATACCTGAAACATTCGTTTGTACCGTCAGCTGATTTCACAGTATATTCTGGGACTTTAGCGGACTTTGATTCTATTTTGGTGTCTTTCAATCTACTTCCAATATCTTTGGTTTCAATTACATTCTGTGACATTTACAATGTATTCGGTGTCATTGTTTTTCCTCTAGTGAATATTGATGCAAAATGGTATAACATCAAATCTATTTAAAACATCTTTTCATATACTGGCCACTTCATACCACGAAGTGGATGTGTCATCGTTCTTACAGATGAAAAATAGCACGTCCCCGTTGATAGTAGCCTGTCATTGATACAAATAAAACAATAATGTTCGTTTGGATTATTCTCATCCTACAAGTATGTCATATTAGCTCTGCGTTTATCAATGGATATATTGTCGGCGCAAAATCTATTGGCGCGAACATATCTCATGAAATCTTGGAACTTACTGACTTATATTAGAAGAAATTCAGGCAACGTTTGAACAAGCCTGTGACCAAAGTTGCTGACGTGAATTCTAAATACGATTCTAAATGGGATTTTATCATTGGAACAAGGAGCGGGAAAGCATACAGTCAAAACAGTGGTGAATGCCAATGCAACAGCTCATTAATGTGAAGAAAAATCATTGGTCTAACCAGTGATGTGCAACGATCCGGATACTGGTCACAGTTTGATGTCCCGGGATGGCTGAGAGTATCATTGTATATATTTGGGTGAGAAACTATATGTCAAGGCAGAATAAGAGACAAAATTTTATTACAATACATTGTTTCGCTAAAAAAATGAATATATTCAATATTCGGTAATATGTGAATTGAGGATTTGGGGTGCCTACTTTTTGACCAACTTTGTATCGTGTTTGGTTATGCTCGCGTTGGTTTGGCCTGAGTCCTCTGAGTCAAATTATATAGCTCAGCCCAGCCAAACCTGATTATAAATTTCAACGTACCACAAACAGGAATTACATGAATACATCTAATATATATTTAAGAGCGAAACATGAATTTGTCTTTAAACTTCAGTAACTGTCTCAAAAATGCCAAACCTGATTTTAAATTTCAACGTACCACACACAGGAATTACATGAATACATATAATATATATTTTCGAGCGAAACATGCAGTGGTCTTTAAACTTCAGTGAGTGTTGGAGTGTAAGTATGGAGGTTTGATCAGATTCGGTTTGATCAGATTCGGACTGAATAAATCTCGTGGATATTGTGTGCTTGTGATTTTTTTAATGCAAAATATTTTCAAGCACAAGTAATAAATCAAAATTTCATTTGTGACCATTGTATTTTCTTTGAGCTGACCCCTATTCAGATCGGCTGTTCCATTGATTTGTCTCAATCCCATACAACTTCAAAATGGCAAGCTAGAATTGCCATGTTAAAACCCCATAAATATATTTTCCTGAATATACGGACGAGAAACGCACACGACAGAAAAACAGCCATCATTTCATAATGGTCATGGTGCCGTTTTCACTTTATATAAATTCCAAATAATACAAGTCAGTGAGTTCTGAAATTTCATGAGATAGGTTCACGCCAATAAATTATGCGCCGACTTTATATGTTTGATCAACTTGCAACTGTGGGCTTCGCAATTGGAGCGGCAATGTAAGGTTAGCAAACATATAGCAAACATCTCATATAGGGCAGCTGCTTTGAATAATGTAACAGCCATGGATTTGTGATGTAACGGTGATACGACCAATATCCATAAGGGCACATTCTGTTTGAACAAGGACATCGAGGCCATGTGCCTCAAAACTATCAAAACGTGATGAAGAAACTTAACAGAAGTACACCAAGTACATTAATAATCCAGCCGTTCGTTGATTCTTGATCACCGTGGTCACATATTCGTGAAAGTCCATTGCCTAAGTTTTCCCTGAAACGCTAAGCACTCAGGAGGAAAACCCGGTGCATACAGTCGATGATCCTTGAGAGTGATTCACAACACTTTTTGCTTACCTATTATTAATTGAAGTTTTCACACAAACTGTGGATGAGCGCATTCTGGTGTGGTCAGCGTTTGGCATACTGCAACCACAGGAGTGTGTGCCTTAGAAAGCTTGACGTCCATATCCTGACTCTGCCACAGTGCTTACGAAATAAAATGTTCATTCGAAACATTCCATAGAGATAGAACAGCAGGCAATTTGCAATATAGATAATGGAATGAGATGCTATTGAGATGTGTTGTGTACCTTGGCCATACGAGACACACTGTGCTAAATCACCGAAAGTGCTACCACAGATGGCTTTAGCCTTGAACCTTGACTCTTTTAGCAATTGATTCCGAACATATTTGCGATAGCGATTGCCATAGCTTAGATGACATCAACAATGGTGTCAATTTTTGGGCCTCTGTCCCTGCAATTTTGCTCAACAATGCTTACTATGCTGATATTGTATACACGGTGTAATTATGTAATAAATATGTACCACGTCGCATAGAATATATCTCTCTATTATGTGAACATGACAAGTTCTCAAATTCAGACAGCAAAACACATTGCAGATAAGTACTTGCATCCCCAAATAAACCAGCCCACATCACTGCATGTGCAGGTAGGCTGATTATATTTAGTTTAACACTTGACAATTTTCTTACTTTAATCATTATAATGATGTACACAATAGGTAAAATCTATAAAAATCAAACCATTTCACATATTTTGTTCAAAAATATAGTTCGTCCATAATGATGAATAACTGTGCTACTCAGGAGGGTTTCGGATGGTGTACACACTTCACCGGAAACAACTACACGCCTAATACACATGCCTATTATTGAAAGACAAGTTCGAAGCAAAAATAATTTTTGTACATAACTTTGTTCAAACACCCCGAATGGATCACATAACTTCAAACACAATCAAGACTAAAAACACAAAAGGGTATAGCCTAATCAGATGTGAAAAGCAGTGTCAATAAACATAGAATAATTTGCTGCATTGTGTTCAGACTCACAAATGGTAGGGCTAATGAGATTTCACTCATAAAACCCATAGAAAACAGTACGGTTTTATGCCAAATTAAAACATATTACACTTCAAATTCACCCAACGATAAAAAAAAAAAAACAATTATGAGCAAAAAACATTGGCGGTTTTCTGCTGAACTTCACTTCAGCAATTAAAAATGAATGACCTCCGTACAGTAATGTCTTCTTATGCCTAGATGGCATCCCAGGCGTAATGATGCTACCGGATCACCACTGTTCGAATTTACATTTCAATACATAGAGTGTAAAACAAAATATATAACGAAAATGTGATGAAGCATTTCGATCGTACTGTTGAGTATACATATTGGCAAAAACAGTTGTACACTTTACACTAAATACTACCACGCATTTGAGCTGACTCTGAAAATCAATAAGATACAATGAAAGAGCACGAAATATAAAAAGAGGTACAAAGTTTTGAATGGTTGGATACTCAGAAGAGTTTAAATTCCGTGTAAATTTAATATCCTCCTCATTGTCTGCTGGTGCATAGCTGGTTTTGCGTGCATCGCGATGTCTTCTAAACGCTGGTACACTTGTATCCTAGGGCAAGCATTAAGAGGCTTTTTGACGTATATACGAAATGAGCAGTATTATTGAGTTCATACGTCTCACATTGCTTGTACCAGCATACCAGTGTACTGGCGATTAGACGACATCACGTGCAGAAAATTCCACCCATTCGATGCTAATATAATTCCGGTGTGCCATCGACGAACAGCCTTGTGTCATTAGTATAAAAAAAGTTTGGAACCCATGTACGGAGTCAAATTGTCTAATTCAAGTAGTAAGTATATCTCAAGTATCTTTTATTTAGTTCATACTACCCTAAATACATGTAAAATTAATACATCAATTGAATAAGTATTCAGCATACACAATCCATTAACGAGTAGTCAGCTAATCGCACAGCCAGTCAAATTTGTATGACTCCAAGACTTCCTTATATCACATGCCTAATAGAAGTCATGGAGCCATCTGAAAATCGACTTTTACGAATAAGACAATGATACGAAACAAGTAAACAACATTTCCTCTCCCAAACGAGGCACGTCCAATACCCCTCAAAATAAACATGAATATAGCCCACATCCGCTCTAAACGTGTGTGACTAATCAGTGTGAATAACACACCCATATAACGCGTCAGTGCTCAGCAGCCCACGATATGGTAACAAGGAGGGATGAATGGTCACAGAGGATGAAATCTAAAGTGTTGCCCACCCTTCCCCCCGTGGTATAACACATTCTGCATGTCCTGGAGTTATGTCAAATGGAGATTAGGGATGGAAAACGAAAATCAATGATAAGCAATTTCGTGACCCTGACTCGCAATGCACGGCAGTCACAAGCTAATTATTCAATAACTTGTGTGCTAACTATTGTGTGATGAACGTGCAACAGAGATTAGTGAATGTTTGGGCTTACCTGCTACAGGAAGCTGGTTTGAGTGGTTTTGTGACATGATACTACAATGATACTACAAACACCTAGTAATACAAACAAAAGGGTTACTGCGCCGGTTGCAAATTTATTTCTGTGAAGACCACGGGTGCAGTCCACTAGGGCAGTACTGCAACAATGGAAGTACTGTCGACATGTAATTTCAGGCACTTTGCACGTCAATTCGACGAATATTTATTTATATCTGTCGTACACAGTAAACTTCGTAAACCAATTCTAATTATGAATGATTCCGAAAAATTGAAGATTTGCCAATTATATCTCTATTAATTTCCAGTGTTTCTTCAATGTCTGGAGTAGTTTACAAACGATTTTTTTTTTAATACACGTACTACCGTAACGACATGATTATCAGCATGACAATATGTTTTTTTCACATTGCTCTGGACCTATGAAATTCGATTCACATACAACCGTTTATTCCTGCGCTTGCTATGTTTCATAATCAGCTGTGTATTCAGATTCTTGACAGTAGGCCTATTATATACATGTCTACACTTCACTAAGCAACATGACACATATGACGATAACACAGTGGCGTGAATTGTGTATTTACTATTTAGGTTTCAGGTATAAACAGACTGGGAAAAATCATAACGTCAGGAAAAATTAACTGAGAATCGAAGTGCTGCACTTTACATGGATTCTCCGAGCATGGTCAAGCAAGTTTCTTGATCGTGTCCGGCGAACTGCCTCCAGCAAAATATCGATCCCAGATGGTGGCATATCGAAGATTCAGCTCGACAACCTCCATGCAACCAGATCAATGTTACAAGAGATATTTGGTCAAAAGTCCATTAGCTCGGAAAAAGCTTATTCCATGCTTCAATACAGCTGAGCTGACCAGACAGTCTGAGATGTAACTATCAATATAGCTAATGGTTGTATTATTAACCCGGATTGATATGGTAAGTAGCGAAGCCGTCCATACATTAATGCGCCATCGACCCCGGGCTGCGTCTAGTATATCAGAAGGTCTAGGAAAGATAACTAAACCTTTCAAGAGCCTGCCAACTGTTGAAGTAGAGCCTTGATATGCGAATGTACCATCTTCCCTAATTTGACCACAATGGCTGTGCATATGAAGAGAATCGACAGATATTCAGAAATGTTTTAACAATAACTATCAGTATGCTTCAATGTTAAAGGTGGTATTCAACACATTTGTGCATCAGCGAATTTAATGTGATCTACACATGAATAATCATCATCGTGCAGTTTTATTACAAATAACTTGTGGTGTCAAGGTGCCCGTAGTCGTGATAACACACCCGATGAAATTGGTCTCGGGAGCCAAACTCTCTTCCTTGAATCAGCTCGTACCTAGATTACCATGGCTGTCTCACGGACACCTGAAAGTCAATAGATTTTCATATATACGTGGATTACTGAAGCAGTTGAGAGGCCCTTCTCTGACTTATTGGTGCATGACAAGGTGTTGATGCCGGACGAAAAAAGCACATTGATGACTCAAAAGCGCAATCAAACATATATGACCGGATTCCATATCTCGTCAACAGAATGAGATGCGATTGCAAATGTGTGTTTGACCAATAAATATGTATGTTATGTATGATTCACTACGCACGTGATGTCTATATATAATTAGTTTGTTAATGAGGCTCGACACATAAAACAATAAATCAGTGACATAAATAAAGTAAGGAATACATGCACATATTGGCTGATACGGGAACACAATTAAACATTACTGATTAAACATGTGCCTGACAATGATATATTGTACGTGAACAATATGCCATTATAGTTCGATGTTGTAATAAAATCATACCAGTAATGCATGTATGTGCTATAGAAAAAAAATGTGCAAAATTCAAGATTTTTTTACAGCGGCCATTTTGGTTCAGCCCCAAATCCGTTACTGATTCCTAGATATATCACTGTAAAAAACACAAACAATTATTCGGTTAATATATTGGGAATAATACCAGTATATGTATTATATTTCAGGTTACTGTTGAGGAGGAATATCATGACTATTCACCGAAGCTCATATGATTCTCTGCCATTGACATGTACATAGGCATTCAGTGTAGGAATAGTGTAAATATTAACCTAACAATATAATTTAAATGTGCTAATGCAACGTTGGCTTCTAGAAGCCTCTGAAATATCAATTTTCTCCATACTCATCTCTTTGTACCGTGAAAATACATTTGCGTTTAAAGCTCAGGGCTTATAAACCATAAATAGCACATATTAACACTCATCTAGTTTTGAAGGGCATACTATGCAGAATCTACGTCACTGACGCGAGCATTCAATGTAGCGGGGTGATGGAATGCTTAGGTCTCATTTTTTTCTCCTGACATTTGCCAATTCCGTAAGCGCCTTGGCATAGATTTGCGAACGGTATCCTTCATAAAGCTGTGTGATTGATCACGAGGAATTTATTGCTGCACGTGGCCTCTTTGTTTATTCCCACGATAATCTTTTATTCTGATAAATTGTCTCTGCGTTTTTTGCTGTGATACTGAAGCAGGTGACAGAATCTAGCAGAAACGTTCCTCCTATGACGGACGAGGCATTTTCCTGAGATGCAGCAGATGTAACAGAGAATAATTGGAAAACCATTTGTTATCGTCAGCTTTAGAGCAGGACATGTATATGGCTACGACTGAGTGTGGTGTCCTGACATTGTTTTAGATGCAACTGCTGACAAGGGGATGTACTATTCCGCTGATAGTCCAGAGTGGCACGAAACAGACCTCTAGATGGTCACATGGCTTTCGTTCCTGCTAAACTCTGGGAAACTGGTATTATCATGTCGGATTTTCCTGAAAATTGGGCCATTATGCTAGCGTAATTATGTTTGTAATGATGTGTCCTTGCGCCAGCAAAAATCATGCGAAATTTATTATCGGCAACATTTCCATTGGCTACAAAAATAGTTATCTCCAATGTAGAGTATCCATCATGAATATGGTTCGGGCAGTTTCAGCTTCATGTGGCTATTCTGCTGTGTCATCCTATCAACATGTCGCCCCACTGTAAAGACAAATACCTGAAACATTCGTTTGTACCGTCAGCTGATTTCACAGTATATTCTGTGACTTTAGCGGACTTTGATTCTATTTTGGTGTCTTTCAATCTACTTCCAATATCTGTGGTTTCAATTACTTTCTGTGACATTTACAATGTATTCGGTGTCATTGTTTTTCCTCTAGTGAATATTGATGCAAAATGGTATAACATCAAATCTATTTAAAACATCTTTTCATATACTGGCCACTTCATACCACGAAGTGGATGTGTCATCGTTCTTACAGATGAAAAATAGCACGTCCCCGTTGATAGTAGCCTGTCATTGATACAAATAAAACAATAATGTTCGTTTGGATTATTCTCATCCTACAAGTATGTCATATTAGCTCCGCGTTTATCAATGGATATATTGTCGGCGCAAAATCTATTGGCGCGAACATATCTCATGAAATCTTGGAACTTACTGACTTATATTAGAAGAAATTCAGGCAACGTTTGAACAAGCCTGTGACCAAAGTTGCTGACGTGAATTCGAAGTTTGTTTTTCACACAGAAGACTACGATCTCAATAAATACGATTCTAAATGGGATTTTACCATTGGAACAAGGAGCGGGAAAGCATACAGTCAAAACAGTGGTGAATGCCAATGCAACAGCTCATTAATGTGAAGAAAAATCATTGGTCTAACCAGTGATGTGCAACGATCCGGATACTGGTCACAGTTTGATGTCCCTGGATGGCTGAGAGTATCATTGTATATATTTGGGTGAGAAACTATATGTCAAGGCAGAATAAGAGACAAAATTTTATTACAGTACATTGTTTCGCTAAAAAAATGAATATATTCAATATTCAGCAATATGTGAATTGAGGATTTGGGGTGCCTACTTTTTGACCAACTTTGTATCGTGTTTGGTTATGCTCGCGTTGGTTTGGCCTGAGTCCTCTGAGTCAAATTATATAGCTCAGCCCAGCCAAACCTGATTATAAATTTCAACGTACCACAAACAGGAATTACATGAATACATCTAATATATATTTAAGAGCGAAATATGAATTTGTCTTTAAACTTCAGTAACTGTCTCAAAAATGCCAAACCTGATTTTAAATTTCAACGTACCACACACAGGAATTACATGAATACATATAATATATATTTACGAGCGAAACATGCAGTGGTCTTTCAACTTCAGTGAGTGTTGGAGTGTAAGAATGGAGGTTTGATCAGATTCGGTTTGATCAGATTCGGACTGAATAAATCTTGTGGATATTGTGTGCTTGTGATTTTTTGAATGCAAAATATTTTCAAGCTAAAGTAATAAATCAAATTTTCATTTGTGACCATTGTATTTCCTTTGAGCTGACCCCTATTCAGATCGGCTGTTCCATTGATTTGTCTCAACTTCAAAATGGCAAGCTAGAATTGCCATGTTAAAACCCCATAAATATATTTTCCTGAATATACGGACGAGAAACGCACACGACAGAAAAACATCCATCATTTCATAATGGTCATGGTGCCGTTTTCACTTTATATAAATTCCAAATAATACAAGTCAGTGAGTTCTGAAATTTCATGAGATATGTTCACGCCAATAAATTATGCGCCGACTTTATATGTTTGATCAACTTGCAACTGTGGGCTTCGCAATTGGAGCGGCAATGTAAGGTTAGCAAACATATAGCAAACATCTCATATAGGGCAGCTGCTTTGAATAATGTAACAGCCATGGATTTGTGATGTAACGGTGATACGACCAATATCCATAAGGTCACATTCTGTTTGAACAAGGACATCGAGGCCATGTGCCTCAAAACTATCAAAACGTGATGAAGAAACTTAACAGAAGTACACTAATAAGTTATAATATGATATCATTTAGCATCGCAATAATATCAGTGAAAAACGAGTTAGAGAAAATCAGAGTACATGTACAGTAGTACAATTACAATTCACAGAATACAGCGAAGCCCGCACAATAGCGCGCAACGTATGACCACCGTGGAATCGCTCGTTGCCCATTCAACTTGCCACGAATATAGTAGTAGTCCTACCGGGCGTCATGCCGGACAAATATCGTGAATATCCGTAGGCCATGTAGACGTATAGGGCCGTGTATTCCCCTCCCTGTGGGATGCCGTGTTTCGAGCGATATGCAGTGAGAATTGGGTAGGGGGGGGGGAGAGGGGGGTATCAGGAGTTGGATATGCGGGCAGCCGACTGAGCAAAGCCATTGAAGCCAGAGTGTACACTCTCTGGCGGATCGGAATTTAAGGGGCCTACTCTGCCTACACTCTGCCTAGATTCATAGACCTCATACACATGCACATGCGCTGCGAGAATTAGTCCCTGGTCGTCTCGAGAGAAATAGCTTAATATTAGCTCAACACAGTCGAAATAATTCGGAATGAGTATCTAAAGCTATTGTCTAAAATGCTTAAAAGTTATTCGTCCTTGTTAACCGCTGCAATACAACATATTTCTAGTGGTTACTTCTTGGCGTAGTAATATAAGTAATTACAGTAATTATAACCACACAATTGGAGCGGTCATACTTTGCGAGTTCTAAGATAACTGGCAGGAGAATCGGTAATTGCACTTGCGCATTCGACATGCGATCTAATTTAAAACATCAGTTGCCATTGCCATATGATGATTGTTGTTTGAAGAATTATTATTAGCAATGCTTTTGTATCAGCTTAACAGAATATATCGGCTTCTATTTCAAATTCGCGAAACCAACATCAGTGTATGCTGAATGTAAGAGAGTCGTCCGGAGAAGTCGGAAGACAGGAAATACATGGGGAGAGGTCAACGACAATCACATATACCCGGCCCTGAGGGGCCGGGAATAAATTGTCTCTGCGTTATTTTGCTGTAAGACCCTTATGGATATGCTGCAAAACTGATGCAGGTGGTTCAGAGTCTAGCAGCAACGTTCTTCGTTTGACGGACGAGGCATTTTTCTTAGCTGCAGCAGATGTAACAGAGAACAATTGGAAAACCATTTGTTATCGTCGGCTTTAGAGCAGGACAGGTATATGGCTACACTGTGTCCTGACATTGTTTCGGCTGCAACTGCGGACAAGGTTGTGTATTATTACGCTGATCGTCCAGAGTGTCACGAAACAGACCTCTAGATGGTCACATGGTATTTGTCCCTGCTGAACTCTGGAAAACTCGTATCATCATTTCCGATTTTCCCGACAATTACGCCATTATTCTTGCTGTTTCATAATTAGTTGTGTATTCAGATTTTTGACTCGTAGGCCTATTATACATGTTATATACATGTACTATTAAGCAAAATGATATATATGACGATAACACAGCGGCCTGAATTGTGTATTCGTTATTTTGGTTTGAGATATTGTTGAAAGAGTCTGGGAAAGACCATAACGTCTGGATTAATAAACTGTGAATCGAAATGTTGCACTTTAGATGGATTCCCCGAGCGTGGTCAAGCGAGTTTCTTAATCGTGTCCAGCGCACTGCCTCCAGCCATATATCGATCCCAGATGGTGGCATATCGAAGATTCAGATCGACAACCTCCATGCATCCCGATCAATGTCACTAGTGATATTTGGTCAAAAGTCCATTAGCTCGGAAAAAGCTCTTTCCATGCTTCAATACAGCTGACCAGACAGTCTTAGAGGTAACTATATCATAGCTAATGGTTGTATAATTAATCTGGATTGATATGGTAAGTAGCGAAGCCGTCCCTACATTAATGTTCCATCGACCCCGGGCTGTATCTAGTAAATCAGAAGGTCTGGGAAAGATAACTGAACCTTTCAAGAGCCTGTCATCTGTTGAAGTAGAGCCTTGATATGCGAATGTACCATCTTCTGTAATTTGACCACAATGGCCGTGCATATGAAGAGAATCGACAGATATTCAGAAATGTTTTAACAAACTATCAGAATGCTCCAATGTTAAAAGTGGTATCCAACTCATCTGTGCATCAGCGAAATTAATGTAATCTACACATGAAAAATTATCATCGTGCAGTTTTATTTCAAAAAACTTTATTTAGATTTGGATTTCATACCATCAAACAGAATACTTTATACAACAATCTTTGAATGGAACATAATTATGTTGATTCACAGATGCATCAACAAGAGTAATATTTAAATTCAAAATTGTACTGGTCAGTGTGTAACGGGCATGTTACAATAAAATATTCATGAACATGTATATTACGTCAATTACCGTAGCATGAGGAAAATTTTCAACGACTTGAATATCTATGAAATATTTAAAATATTGCCTCTGGCTTCACTTACATTTATTTCAACGGACTGAATGAATCCTGTGGGTGTGGCATGGTCCATATAGCTAAAATGCTAGTGCTGTCAAGTTGCCCGTAGTCGTGATAACACACCCGCTGAAATTGGTCTCGGGAGTGAAACTCTCCCTTCAATCAGCTCGTAACAGGATTACTATGGCTGACTCACGGACACCTTAAAGTCAATATATTTTTCTACATACATGGATTACTGGAGCAGTCGAGAGGACCTTCTCTGACTTATTGATGCGTGACAAGGTGTTGATGCCGGACGGAAAAAGCATATTGATAACTCAAAAGCGCAATCAAACATATATGACCTTATTCAGTATCTCGTCTGAGACGCGATTGTAAATGTGTGTTTGACCAACGAATGTGTGCGTTTTGTGTGATTCACTTCTCACGTGATGTCTATATATAAATAGTTTGTTATCGAGGTTCAACACATAAAACGATCAGTGACATAAACAAACTGAAGGAATACATGCACATATTGGCTGATACGGGAACATAATTAGGCAAGCTTTATTATTGACCGTGAGCGAGAAACGATTGAATGGCAAGCATACGAAGCTGATTTTACTGCTTATAGTAGTGCAAGGGTAAAACTGGCCCAGGGTAAAAACCTAGAGATAAAAACCTCTGATAAGCCAAAATAGGAAAAAACTCTAGGAAACCTGTTTCCCAGTACAAACCCTTAAACGAAATTTAATGTTTGCTTTGCGAGAAAGCCGCCTAGAATGATCATACATACACTCCAATTTGCCTCAACACTTTAAACTCCGCCCCTTTGGGCTACTCATGCACGACTACCGCCCTGTACACAGGTACAGTCACTCAACTGAGTACTGACCACTACGCCGTGGACACACCTTTAAACGCTACAGACAATAATTTCCCGCTAATCTTATAGAAACGCGGGAAATATTTATTACTGATTTAACAGGATTAAACATTATTGAATATATGTGACAATGATATACATAAACAATGAGCCATTATAGTTCGATAATGTAATATGAACCATACCAGTAATCTATTTATGTTCTATAGAATCCGATAATTTTTGAAAGCGGTCATTTTGGTTCAGCCCCAAATACGTTACTGATTCCTAGATATATCACTGTAAAAAAAAACACACGCAATCATTCGGTTAATATAAGTGTTCACCCCAGGAATAATATCAGTATATATATCATATTTCAGGTTACTGCTGAGGAGGAATATCATGACTACTCACCAAAGCCCATATGATTCTTAGGCGCTAAGTGTAGGATCCATGTATGTATCAACATAACAATATAATTTAAACGTGTGAATGCGTGAGTGGTTTATAGAAGCCTCTGAGATATCAATTATTCCACTCATCTTTTTGTTCTGTGAAAAATACTTTTACCTTTCGGCTTATAAACCATAAATAGCACATATAGTTGTTGTGAAGGGCACGCTATGCAGAATGTGCGTCACTGACGCGAGCGTTCAATGTAACGAGGTGATGGAATGCTTAGATCTCATATTTTTCTTCTGACATTTGCCAATTCCGTAAGCGCCTTGGCATAGATTTGCGAACAGAATCCTTCATAAAGCCCTGTGATTGATCGCGAGGAATTTATTGCTGCACGTGGCCTCTTTGTTTATTCCCACGAGCATCTTATATTCTGATAAATTGTCCCTGCGTTATTTGCTGTAAGATCCTTATGGATGTGCTGTAAAACTGATGCTGGTGGTTCAGAGTCTAGCAGCAACGTTCTTCGTATGACGGACGAGACATTTTCTTGAGCTGCAGCAGATGTAACAGTGAACAATTGGAAAACCATTTGTTATCGTCAGCTTTAGAGCAGGACAGGTATATGGCTAGACTGAGAGTGGTGTCATGACATTGTTTTGGATGCAACTGCGATCAAGGTGATGTATTATTCCGCTGATCGTCCAGAGTGGCAGGAAACAGACCTCTATATGTTCACATGGCATTGGTTCCAGCTGAACTCTGGAAAACTGGTACTATCATTTCCGATTTTTTTTTTCGCCATTATTCTTGGTAATTTTTTTTTTTGCGATGATGTGTTCCTTGCGCCAACAAAAATATTACGAAATTTATTTTCTGCAACGTTTCCACTGGCTACAAAAATAGTTATCTCCACTGTGGAGTATTTGTCCTGAAGATGCATCGGGCAGTTTACAATTTGATGCGGATATTGTACTGTGTGACTATAATGTCGCCCACTAGATGTGGATATTGTACTGTGTCACTATAATGTCGCCCACAACAGAGACAAATCCATGACACCTTCGTTTGCATCGTCAGCTGATTTCACAGTTTATTCTATGACTTTGGCGAAATTCTATTATATCCTAGTTTCTTCCAATTTACTCCCAATATCTGTGGTTTCAGTTACTTTCTGTTTCTGTTTTTTCCTCTGGTCAATATCGAGGCACAATGGTATAACATCATATCATTTTGAAACATTCTTATAATTGCTGGTAATATCCTGGCCGCTTCAAACCCTGAAAAGAAAAACTGGTGTGAAACAAGTTATTGATATTGTCTACCAAGAATGTTTCCACATTCACAAAACCAATATCATTTATTTTCAGTGTTCACCTAGTTGCGAGCTTGAATTATGTCATGTACGCAGACGAGAATGGAATTTAATTAGCCTAGTTCTGCAGATACTGGTGGTTATCATACTCCAAAAAAAGTGCTCTTGTGGAAACAAACTGAAACCAGCTGATTGATCAGTGAGTTCTGAACATGGCAACGTGAATTCTCGACTGTGTGAAGCCCACCAGGAATCTCCAACAGGTTTCAGCACTGAATTCGCCATCAAAGGAATACCGTAGCTTACCCTGTCGCACCCGAAATTGGCTCCGACCATGAAGTCCAATATCGCAAGATATATGCGGATGACGCATTCGCCGTCTTTTGACATAGATAAGGCCCATAAGTTCATATCGGGCCGAATAATTATAAGGTCAGCTCTGAGGATCTAATATTTCTTCTCCTTCTGATCTGAAGGTGTCAGTGATTACTGAGAGGAAGGGAGCAGAGAGCGTGCTCCCGTCCCTGATTTACGTCGGGATTTCGGGCTCCAAAGCCTCGGGGGTTCCCCGTAGTCCGAGCGTCGTGACTTCCCTGTCTCTCATCTGATTAATTTTCAATGGGTAGGGGTGGTGCCTGAAAAGTCAGGGCCACCAACCGGGAATCGACTGAGGTTTCGGCTGGCCCCCATCTGTCTGCACTACAAACAAGCTGTAACTGGATTATGATAATGAAGAAGCCGCATTAAAGCGTTGCTACCTTTCGTATGCGGCGCATGCTTCCATCATTAGCGCTGCCAGGCTGGCTCGCCATAGGGGGAATGCCATCATCACAGCGAGCGGCTCGACTGGCCGACTGACTTTGTAAGGGCTCCAGCAAAGCGGGAGTCGGCAAAGTTGTGGCGGACTGGCTGGCTGGCGGCAGAGTTGCTGTCTCCTTGCGCTGGCACGATCATCTTCCACCGATGAGAGCGATGACAGCTTAATTGTCTCGATGCATTCCCGCGATGCATCTTCAACACAGTGAAAATGGAAAACTGAAAAACAAAATTTACTGAAGAAAATTGGATTTGTGGTATTATAAATTCTTCATTATTTTCTTGCGTTGTTTCTATTGGATAGCAATTGGATTCTGGACTACGCGGAACCACAATCCACTCGTACGAGACTAAAAGGTATATTTTCAGAGTGCATTGTTATACAGCTATTGATTATTTGATAAGCCTTATCTGCAGTAAACATGTTACACGGCATCAAATTTGCACAATAATCTTACAATAATCTAGAAACGCTAAAAACACCATAAAATATGAACCATAATGCACTTTGTTACCTTCGCAACTAAAAACGGCAAACGACACCATATATTAAATATGTAGAAATGCTTTCGGTACAGACATTTTATGGCATGTGGTTCGCAATTTTGTTGATATATTACTGCTATAAAAGTTATAGATCGGGAGATTTGTTTCCGAACTTCCCTCAATGTGGCTACCTAAACACATCGGTCTCCCCATATGGCTCGGTCGATAACCGGACAGTTTCCCCGTCCCCGTACAGATGTTGGCTTCGGTGTCCTTACATACTCCCAAAGGGCTATAAAATCGCTGATGTCAAGTGACTTCTTCCCTTGTACGATTTACCAGCTCTAAACTGGATATTGATGACATGGGCTGTGCCATCCCCCACTCGTCAAGCCGAGCGGAGAGATCGGTCGGGAGATCAGCCTTTATTGTGGTCCGGCTGCTGAAGCAGTGGACGCGACCGAGGTGACCCAAGTATGCCCCCGTGATTACATTATTGCAATGATGCCCGGTTAGACCATTTGCCGGCAGATGACGGGGCGCTGTGGGGTCAAGACTGCGGGTTAAGTCATGCTCGATAAACTTTCAGAGCCGAGCACATGAAAGGACAAGAACAGGTGACGCCCCGCTCTTGTCCCCTCTTCATGTGACATGTCTCGATGATCCCCATTGTGAGCAAGGAACATATCTCTGGGGAATACAATACGATGCCAGAAACTCAGCAGACAAATCTCCATGTGTTAACCTCGTGTGTAGCGTGGGTGTGCTGAGAGGTGGTCGGCTGGCCCCGAACCGTGCTGCCAGGCAGGTATTATATTCTCTTCTGGTTCTACGAAACGAGACTAATAAATATAAATCACGGTATTAAGGAGCATGAATTGGGGTTCCAAACTCATGTACTTTCGGCTGATGAGAGAAGGAAAAAAACACGAGCAAAAGTCAAGGTCTTGATTGGGGTTTTAAAATGTCATGTTAGGTTTGCTCGAAATGTGCTTTTTCATGTCAAGTATGTTATTACTCTTCGGTGAAATTCTCGACATGGATAAAAAGGTGGGATAAAGCTAAATGCACGTCATTAAACGAATGGTAATTGTCCGAGACCTTTTTGCCCACCAAAGAGGATTTTATCACATTGAGCGCAGCCTCCCCTTTGTGTACTCCAGCTACTTATCCTGAGCCCTTCTCAGTCCCGACTACATGCAGCCTCGGTCCTGATCCGGGATAGGTCTCTAAAGACTACTCGTAATTGATTTGTTGCTTTCGTCGGTTTTACGATGGACGGGGAATAGCCCGTCATTCTACGTAGCAGATTCAAGTTGATTTAAGTGGATTTGAAAGACGCTGTTGGCCTCTGGGCGAAGCTGGCCACATCTCGGAAGTTCCGTGTTCATGGGTTTCCCTCCGCGGCGGTGAAAGGGACTCCTCTGCGACCTATTGCAAGTAAACAGCAGGGATCCCGGACGAGGAGATGGACGCTAACTAAGAGAAACACTTTAGAAATCGCAATGGAAACCTCGACTGAGGACGCCGACTTCAAATGTAACCATCTGGGCTAATTGGATTGAAGCCAAGCTGGCGAAACTGTATATTCCTTGGGGCTCAAGATTCGCCCTTCCTTGGTCAGTGGACCTTTGTCACGTCCCAGGTGTCTCCACATACGCTTAAATTGCATATTGTAGATACCCAAACGGTTTTTATTGAATATGAGAAATGAAGGTCAGTCGCTGGCTAGCATTCGAGGTTCTTTGTCGTTTGTATGAGGCCGTGATATTGTACTTGGTCTATTGCGTGCGGAGCACCCGCTCATTGGATTTGGCGACGACATATATTTCCATATCTACTTTACTTCCCAGGGTTCCTGTGTAAGTATATTTCACGGGAGACGACATTTCAGAGAAAGAGTCACACGTAAATCGTGTACTGGTCAAACACGCCAGTCTTGATTCGCCAATACCATCACACAGTTGCTTTCACCCTGATTGCATGCCACGGAAAGTAGATGTCCTTTCTCCCGGTGAATATGTATTGCTTTTCATACTATCACTGATTGCATGCTGGTGACGTGGTTAATAATATTCTGTTCAATTATGTAACTCTTGTATGAATAAGGGTGTTCGTCGCTTCATCGTTCCGTGTGACTTACTGACAGGGACTTACTGACGCACTGCTTCCCCTTTTGTAATGAATAGACAATCTCCATATCAATTATAAATATTTTCAGTGAGTGCTATTTCCTTGCCATTTGAATGCCTCATTGATCGGTGATATTTCTCATAGTCTACATAGATTTTTTGCGTCTCCTCAAGTGTATCAGCTGTATTGTTACCAGTACCGTCCCAACCGGGTGGAGGGTCATATATATTGTAGATGTACAATGTAGTGGAAATGAAACACAAATGAAGGGATTTCGGTGATATGTTTATGTCAGTTCCTTGACCAAACGATTACAAAGAGACGAGAAAAACTCGAGGAAGGGATACTTACTGGCCAAACTTGGGAACATCGGATATTTTGTCATTCAGTCGGTTGTCAATATGTAAAATTTGTTTGGACTAGTCTGCTTGTCGTTAGTGATGGGGAGGGATGCCACCCACGCCCGTCTGAGCGGCGCTGTTTGATTCCTTGAAAACGCGTTGACGCGCGAGGCCGGAGCAATGGTCTTCGGCGAAAAGCACAAAGCTCCCGTGGCTAATAATGCCAATAACATTTTACTACATGCCAGAGTCCACGCCCAGTGATGTCCTCGGCCTTCGTTAAAGGGTCTGGACGTGTCATAACCTCTTGAATGGCGCAGGTTGTTCCACAAAGATCACGCAGCCCTATTGATGGTCTGAGCTTCGTTATGGGATGATTAGACTTCGAGCTTAGCTGTGGTTAATCGCCGTAAAGAGTCGGGTCCATATGCTTGAGCACGTATTTCTCAACCATATGACGTGAAGAGCTCCACTTCCGTCGCTATTCTATCGTTCCTTTGTCGTTTGCGGCAGCGCCAAGGGTGGTAATTACTGGCAGCAAATGAGGTATATACAGTCCCTGCTCTACAAGTGTCGCACATATTTGCACTTCGGCTGATCCCTACTTAGGTCACGTGATGTATGATTAGCACTATACACTTCCCAAGATGATGCATTTTGTCGAGCGCTCGATGTGACACTGAACCAATACTGTAGAAAATATAAAACAAAGAAAACTAGTTGCTGACATAGACTGGACATAGCGATGGTAAGCTGTCCTTATTGCTATTGACATGGCGTGCTCTCGTGTCGGTACCAATCAATTGCAAAGGAGCGTATGCCACTAAAATAATACCCTGACAACCCCCTGTCACAACATATTTCCAAGGATTCCCAGTATTGTGTGTATTTACGTGAGGTAATATGTCAAGCTGGATGTCTGGTTATGCTGAGATTACTGGCCGTAACTTGATAACCGGTACCTCGTATTCCCTATGCTAATAGAATCCCCTCAGCAAATACATAGACGTAAACACAAGGCATCCATTATCGAATACTTGTTTGATGCTGTGCACGAATGTCCGTAATAAGTTGTTCAATAATTAATATTGTAATAGATCTGTCTATATGTGGAAAGAAAAGCCTATAAATTATCACGTGTGTTATTTTCTGTATTGTCATAAAACATGTACAACCAACAGAGACACTGCAATAATAATTTGTTGATATCAGTTTAGTTCCAATGAGTTCTAATCTTATTTTCATTCCAATTTAACATTATATTCATCGATCACTGATTGCAATGCAAAGACGTCGATCGATTCGAGCATATATTGATTTTCTGACACCAGACAATGTCGACAGATGCCATAGCAATTACATTTCTGGGCACCAGGACTCCATTCCATGTTTTGGAAATAATCGTATTTCGTATTTTGAGAGATAAAATATATTGCCTTTTGATATTACATGAAATGATTCGTATGTGCACTGTTGTAATTCCCTCCAGGTTGTTAAAACATTATATTGTGTAATACTTTGCAGACGCTGATCTTCAGTCGACAACAGAGTCATATTCACGGACTGAGAAGTTGGTTTGATGCCGAGAGTGCAGACGACAAGGTTCTTTCTACCTGAAGAAACCACGGGAGGTGTCGCCGCGACCAAAGAATGTAAGGTCATCTGCCTGTGAAGCGCAAATTCTGCACATGGAATCTTAAGCGGAGTGGATGTAGTTTTTTTTCTCTCGCTCGTGACGCTCAGCCGTACTGAAAAATATGTACGTATTGGCGGAAATCAAACTCGCAAGGAAAAGGCAGACACATTGATAGAGGTAAAACTGTTGGGAGACAAGGGAATCGAAGAAACATGGCGTTTACAAATTCAACTGGTCTTGCGACAGTGGCACAAATGTTCGAAAATATCTCCAATAATTCATCAGACAACGAAACGATAGGCGACGCGGAGTTCGACGAGACACCATGTCGGATCTACGACTTTGTGATGGAAGCGGTCCTAATGGGGTTACTGTGTATATTCGGATTCTGCGGCAACACGCTTTCTATTATCTGTCTGAACAGGGACAAATCGAAGACGGCCACGCCATTCCTACTGGTATCCTTGGAGCTAGCGGACACCTTCTTCCTCATGACAGTTCTGATACTTCGCGTACTAACCACGCTGCAAACTTTCACCTACGCCTTGCCCTGGCTCGTGGACATATTTCCTTACCTGGGGAAGTACATATTCCCGTGTGCCATGATAGCGGAGACGGCGACCATCTACCTGACGCTGCTGGTGACCGTGAACAGATATGTATCGGTGTGCAGACCGTACGAGGCTTCGGACCTGTGCTCCATACGGCACGCTAGGAAACACGTCATCATCGTCGTGCTGTGTTCCATCGCCTACAATATACCGAGGTTCTTCGAGTATGACCTGCAAGATACGTTCGACTACCGCATGAATAAAACGATCAAGCGAACGATTCCGAGCAACCTGTACAACAACAGCGTGTACCAGATCCTATACAGCAACATTCTGTACTTCCTGGTACTGTTCTGTGTACCGCTCGTCACGCTGATCATCCTCAACTCGCGACTCATCAAAGCTCTTCGCAAGGCCAAGAAGAAGCGAGCGCAGCTGATCAGCGCATCATCTTCCGAATCGAATCGCTCGGAGGACGACATCACCTTGATACTGATTGTTGTCGTGTTAGTATTCGTTATCTGTCAAACCCCGGCACTCATTACCCAGCTCCTCATGGCGTTATTGCCCGATGAGACGAGGTTGTGTCCCAATCACTTCTTCTATTATGAACGTGTCAGCGACCTACTAGTCGTTGCAAACTCGGCGGCAAATTTCATCGTATACTGCTTCTGCAGTCGGAAATTCCGGCAAATCCTCAAAAACCTTGTGTGTACGACGCGCGTAGACTCCCCAGAACAGAGCCACGCCAGTCGACATTACAAATCGGTACCGACCCATGCGCCGGCAGCAGCTGGTCCAACCACAACGACAGCTCTACTCGCCAACGGCAACAACGCGAATCTGACACCTTCGCCGTCTCCCAACATCAACGGCAGACAGGAGATCAGTTGCCAAACAAAGGTGTCCTGTCTCTGAGGGCAGAACTCCTCCCCTGCACCAAATTCCGAACGTTCAGTACACATCCTTATCTGCTGTGTCGTTTTAAGTTTCGTGACAAGATAGTGTGGCTTAACTTTTTAACGTGGACGCTAAGCCTAATGGCGACGTGAAATTGGATTTTGTTTTTCTCCCCACGGAACTGAGGCCAGAACAGCGGGGGAAGATGGGAAAATAAAATAACGAATAGTTAGCACTTTTTACTGCATGTTTTGCTTCTAGAACATTTTTGTTCTGTGTATATAATCCGCTTGTCTCCGGGCGTCTCTCTGTGGTTACGAAGATCAGGCAAATAGAAGTGGATGACGCTGGCATCGTCTGGACATTTCAAAGGCAAAATATCAAAGGTAGACCGCAGCAGGCGCGCTAAGACGCTAATGACATTTCTTTGAATCTTACCCATTGCACACTGCAGAAACTGTCACGCTGGACGTGAACAAGTTACGTAAACTCGATGTGTACATAGATAGAACGGAGCTCGTCTGCTGTAACCAGGCTTATCATCGGGGTACCGTGTACGTCAGTGATGCAATGAATCAACATCGTTAATTCTCATGCACGCACTCCAGCCCCCCCCCCCCCCCCCCCCCAGCATAAACAGTTCAGCTGATATACGCACGTGTAACATTTTGAGAGGAAACACGACTGGTTAAGTAATCATTGACACTTGTACTATCTAATGCCACAACCATTCTTCTCCATTCATGTACAGTGTAATTGTCCCATATACATCCAGTGGTTATGTTTCTCTATCGATGAACCTAGATGATACATGGTACATTTTACGACATGAAACAAGTCGCTCATTACCATGATTACCCCTTGTAAAGGAAATATGTGAGCTCCTAAATATCCTGGTTGCCGCACATGAACTTTGTAATAATCTATCGAAACTGGATGTTATTATTATATACATATCTCGCGTGGTGTAGTTGTAATTATCAAATTGTTGTATGTTACGCTATTACTATTAATGTTTTCCGCCTTGAGCACTTACTGTAATATATGGTTCTTATCCAAACAAAGCTGATGAATGTATGTTGGAATTAAGAATAAATTACGAGCTACTCGCTTGCTGCTTAAAAATGGGATAATATATGAGCGACCGAGCTTATTGCTAATTGGATAATATGCTAAACCCCACGTGGGTGTTTAGTTAGTACGTCAGTGAGAGTACACGAGTAACATAATGCGCCACTCATCACTGTTATTTATCCTGATGAAGGTTAACACGACGTAAATGGAGTAAGTACCGGCGTGGACCATCGTGCCCGGGGCTAATTGTAGCGAGCAATCAACACTTGTCATTTCACTTCCCGCGGCTTTTGTCCAAGAAATGGCGGCGTTTTACACAAACTGACAGCATCTCCTGACGAACACAAAGTCACCGTGCCTTACTCGGGTTACACGGAATCCTCGAGTCATCAACGGGGTTTACTTAAGTCGTTAATGAATTCATTGTCGAGCGTACAAGACGCTAGGGAGCTGGCATAGAGTGCTTTCTGTTCTGATTGGCAAAAGAAAAAAAAATGTTAGGGAGATGAGCTCGCTGCCTTCATAATAAGGAAAGATGGGCAGAAATATAATCCCACCGGCTGATGGGTAAAGATAACGGGGTGTCGCATTGGAAATGTTATCGCATGGGGATTGGAGATTAACTAAAAATAATTATAATTCAGAAAACCACAAAGTGGTAGAAATGACAAGTAGTGACATTTATTTTTTGCATGGACTGTGTTAACGATATTTCGTGTACAGATTTTCTAAGCAGGTCGCGAGCAATAAAACGAGTCCCACGAAATGCCAGATTTGTGCGTTGACTGAGAATCGTTCTATAAAAGAACACGTCGAGGAACAAGAGATTCTTGGTCGCCATGGAGCGC
Source organism: Terebella lapidaria (assembly GCA_949152475.1). Classification (NCBI taxonomy): domain Eukaryota; kingdom Metazoa; phylum Annelida; class Polychaeta; order Terebellida; family Terebellidae; genus Terebella; species Terebella lapidaria. Next base: position 21,126,707 of record OX424558.1, on the reverse strand, counting down.
CAATTTCCTCCGGGGACGGGCTCTCCACGACTTCAATATCGATATTCGCACAGTTCGGGACGGCCAAAAGAAAATAACTTTATTTCCTGTGAGAGTGACAGGGAGAGTGGAGGAACTGTGAAAGGAGAATGTGTGACTGTTGGACCACATTCCGTCGGTAAGTATGTTATCGTCCCGTGCCTGTATTTGTCTTATTCCCATCCGTTATGAAGGGATCCATTCCTCATTCACCAGCATAGGTCACCTTTCTCAAGGGTGTTATAAGATAGTTTGCGTCCCGTCCTTGGGTAATTTCCTTTCTGGGTCCTGGATAAATGCACGTTTGGGTTGACCTTGTTTACGTTTGTAGAGATTGTCATACGTGTTCACGTGACTGTCTAGGTCCCTTACCTGTGTAATATAACCCGATCACAGTTATGCAATAACGTAGCATGTTGTGACTTGTAAAGTTAATTAAGATAACCACAAACGCGCCTACCGTGGACCTTATTTCCGTTATTCGTTCATACATGCTAACGGATTTTCCATTTGCGAATTGAAACATCACGCAAGTTGTCGTGCCTTTCTCAGTTAAAGCTGTACATTGGAAGACGCACGCAATTCAACTATTATTTCAGATCTTCATTCAAACGCAAGTTTTTGTGTGTTTGAATACGATAAGGGATAAACATGCACTTTACCTAACATAACTTTGTCGAGAGCGGCCAGAAAATCTGTCTGACTATAAATAGGCGAAAATTTTGCTAGAACTTCATTGCAAGCTTTCTGAGCCACTGCTGCCATTTGCAGCCAAAGGTGTCGAGCCAACACAGCCACATCCTTTGTCAACCTTTTGACGATAACGTGCTGGGAATGCTCGACTGTTGGCTCTTATGGTTAGTTTATTTTTCCCATGTCCCCGAAGATTTGCCTATTTTCCATCGGTGTCTTGCGCAACGTGTTGAGAAAATGAATCCTCCCATCAACTGTTTTTGTCGCGCGACTAATGCGTCAGGTGCTCGGCGACAGGCCACGAGATAATTAAGATCGAAAACATTGTCGGGCTCTCGCTTCCTTCTCAAGGGGGAACGAGTGAGAACCCAGGGAGCTTAGCGTCGTCTCTAGCACGTATACTCAAGACAAGGCAGGGACTGCGGTTGGAGCCACCTCGCACACTTGCACTGCCGAGAGAGGCAACTAAAGCTACTCAAAACACACCCCCTTAGCATTTTCACCGTCTTTACAGGAAAGAGAAAATCCAAGTGACGCAGCGATAGTCTCGGTATTACGTTGTGTTTTGCACCTTGTACTAATATGGATTGGCGTTTTGAGCGGTTCTCTCCTGCTAATTGGCCAATTACTTGTGACGAGAACCGTTTGCTCTGCATTTCGCGAGGCAGCTTGGTGCTCAGTGTCTGAATTCATAATGTCAACTTGGTAATAATGTCAACGTAATATGACACGACGGAATAAGCTGGATGGTAATGCAATGCGACAGTCCGAATAAGATCAAGTGTATTTTTAGTGTTGAAATTTGAAAAGAACGATGACACTTAATACGTCATCCATGAAAAACATTCACATTTCCTCGGAATTTTAAATGCGATTATGAATACGTGGATGTGGATAAATTCAGCAGCGTGCCTATCTACGCTGCTGAAAATCACATTTACATTACCACGCCGGACTTTCCAGGCAAAATAACATTTTCAACATCAGTACGTTTAAACAGCTCCCTGGTTCATGAGAAAATAAATCCATTCAACTACAATCAGCAAACACTTGATTTAACATTGGCCTATATATGAATGCTGCCTCGTGTATTGGCAATCAATCAATTAATTTATTTCAAATACAAGAAAAGTAAAAACAAGAAACATTGTAGAAATTTACAGGATCAACTTTTGCGGTATCCCATAACGTGTTAGTTGTCTTCCTGCGATACCCCTCTTCCTCGTGATATTCTGTGTTTGGCCTCGGGAGAGAACATAAGGACAATATCCAATCGGACCTGGACACGACATGACACCCGGACAGTACCAATTACCTGGAGATATGTGTGCATGGTGGTATGCAGTATTAATTGGGCATCCTTCGACTTTATATTGATGAATCGAAATCATGAATGTGTTCCTTCAACAACTGTTACGTGTCTTTTACATATCGAGCCCAGGGAAATATTTGTTTCGAATTAGTACCAGGAAAAGATTATTTCGATAATAACAACATGAATTGGGGAAACATTTTATCAAGTTAATATTTTATACAGGCACATTATATCGCTCCAATGTATCTCTCTTGATGAAACAAACTCTCCCTTTAAGTGATTTGATTAGTTATTATCACGCAGTCTTATTCAGGGGTTGTCACTGGTATTATATTCCAGCTGTAAGAAGAAGATACGATGCAGCGATACGTATCCTAAAGTGTAATAAGATGGGATCATCGCCAGGCAATTTGTCAACGAGTCAGGTTGTAACCCAGAGCTTATAAAATCCCACCTAATTTAATGTTATTGCCTGGTAACAGTAATACGATATGTGCACACAGTGGTGTCAGAGGAAACACTCGAGTGTCGAGTTGAAGTACATTCGGTGCATATGGTAGCTGCATGCAGCTATACAAGGTGATTTCAGTGTGCATTGTTGATGGGTTTTCCATCCAATATATAACAAGAAGCAAGACATGGTTTAGAAAAAAAAACACAAAAACAAGCGTTATGACACCTGGTGTTGTCGGTGTCGGACAACTCATTTCCCAGAGGTTTCTAATTATGTAAATTTCAATGCAGATGATGCCTCTGTGATATTACACAAACATCACGTTAGTTCTAATCTCTTCAAAGTTCATCCGGTGCAAACAGTGCAGAGTGGAATTCTGAAAAAAAGGTTACTGTGCTGGATGGAAGTGGACCACAGTGTCGAGGTATTGTCTGTTTCTGACATTAATCCTAGGATGACAGTCCAGGTAACATCATTGTGCAAATACCGACATTATTCTTGGGTGGCTATCAAAAATCGCGACTGGGCACAAATATCTCAACCTATTGGTATTTATTTTATGTTTATTTTCAATCAATATATTGGACATTCGGATGTCATTGGACACAATGTAAGAAGGAAATGAGTCACGATATGCAAACTCTATTTTGTTATAAAGTGGGTGAGGATCACAATAATGGTTCATAGTTACACCAAGGATCGAGAAGATCCTTGATCACACCTGCCTAGTAGCCGCCTACATGTCAAATGTACACAACAGAACCTTTACTGCAATCAAAGGTAGACCAAAAATGTGACACGATTTTCCGCGTTTTTCCAGGTTATTCATCATTATATCTATTTTAGTGGAAGTGGGCACAATGTCGCTTTGAAAATTGGCAGAATAAAAATATCAGCAAAGGTATACACCTGTATATGGTGTATATGCATGTATTTGCTGACAAATATCAGACAGCATATTGGTACATGCATGGCCCACGATCGTCAACATCATACCTAAAATTTACAACAACCCTTACCACAGATACATGTGCCTCAATCGGTGATAACACTTGTTATTGATATGACGCGTTGGGAGATAAAATACGGATAAAGTGAAATATTTCTGCTGGATCTGGACAGGCAGATCATTATTTTTTACCGTCTTTTTCAGCGATTCGTATTATCCGAACGTGGTGTATTGGCGATATATATCCTCAGCTCACGAGCTAATGGGCACACCAAAATTGATAGTCAGCAGTAAAAACTGTCCTCCGGCTACCTCTCCTGGCTCGCAAACATGACACAGCCATTACACGCTAATTACCTGGGATAATGAACGTTGCATGCCCCTACACCAAAAAGACAGTGTGAAGCTTTTGTTCCCATAGCATAAAATATCACACGAGCAGGATACAATATCGAATAGTTATTATTCTATTATTCTTCGATAGACTTTGTCTATCGAAGTGCCCAGCTAGTCTCTAAACTGCTGCGACAAGGATATGTTTTACCAAGACTTATAGCTGCGTTTAAGAAATTCTATGGACGTCATCATGATCTGGTTGATAAATACAGCAAATCCATGTCTGCCATGCAACTAGATCTATTTTCATGTTAATTTTGGGGAATTCATGACGGGTGCCACTAGTGGGGCAGGAAATGCTCACTCTTTCCGGAACACCTGATTTCACCTCCTAATGGCCATTTTTGGGGGTTCATGAGTTTCCCTGTCATTTTTGTTTTCTCTCACTTCGTATGCCTGATATGACTTTCTGTCCCCGGACTATGAGATTGGATAACGGACCCTGTTTTGTTTGCTCGGAATACTTAATACTGGGTATTGATTCCACGTCTATTAACTACTGATATGGTGATTTGGATGATATCAGTCATTATTGTGTCAGCGTGCGACAAAGTACTTGTTACCACCAATGCATTACAATACCCTATGTTCAATTGCAAAATGCTCAGGCCAGAACTTTAAGATTTGCAAAACTGACAGCGTCGTATGCTCTGATGTTTTTTGACGTATTCACGAACAAAACGTTTTAGCGTTGCTGATAGATCATCATGAGATAGGTCTCGCTATCACCCTCCTACCAAGTTTCTTGTATCGAGAACCAAAAAAGAACTAACCCCATCTCCTACATAGGAACACGTTACATTATCACACATTATTTGAAATTGTTTGATTTTGGGGGTCTTGCAATGATCTACATGTCTGGCTAGTATCCACAAGAATGAGCCTCTACAATGACTTTTCTGGTTCAAAATTGTTACAAAACTTTTCTCCGTGGCAATGAACAGGACCTATCCCCCATAATGTGTTCAGATTCCCCAGGTCCCTTACTCAATTCAACATCTAATGGTGTAGATTAATAAGATGTGAAATTGCTGTTTCACCTCATATGAAATACTTCTGTGCCTCTTGACACTGAGTTATTGCTGTTTCACCTCATATGAAATACTTCTGTGCCTCTTGACACTGAGATATTTACATAAATTCCTGGACTGGTATCTTGTTCAAATCGCAGATCGAACACTTACACAGCCAAATGCTACACTAATTATACTTCATGGCGACAATAATTGTCTCGCAATCTGTTATCGATTATCGACGATAGGAGCGCCTGCTGGTCAATTCGAACATATACATATATTTCTTTCCGCACTAGAAAGCAGTCAGGATGCACTGAAAAAAAGATTGCTCTTATGCGAGGCATGCTTGCTATTTGCCATTGCAGTCAAACAATGTCCTAGTGAAATAGATGGAAATTCTAGAGGCGCATGTATGCTGGGGAACTATGTTGTATTGTTAATGCAGTGGTAATTATATTACATAATAGATATATCTTTCCTTTTCCCGTTCTTGTTTCTGAGTATTTTTTTTCCAAAACGAAGGCACATGTTTTATTACATTTTCAGCGTTATGAAGCAGAAGTAGCACATTCATTATCTTCTCTGACAGTCTCTGCTCTCTCTTCTGCTCCACAAACATGGACCCGCCAATTCAGATCAAGTAACTGGAATAATGAAATTCATATTAGGACTTAAAACATTATTGCCCATGCTAATAATGTGATTTTGGACACAACATTTGGGGAAGTGAATTGAAACCATACTTCACGTCAGGTAATCCAGTCCACGATTGAATGGTACAGTGCTGTGGCAATATTGGTATACTGTATCCAAATATATCCAAAATTTGTTCGATATTCGTTCTATTGTGGCTTATTATCTCATTAGACTTTTCTCCCACATGCATTTATTGCAAAAACATATTAGTAGCTGTACGAACGTACTTAGCTACACGTAACATTGTATTCAATTTCACAAGTCGATATATTCTGATGAATTTAACGTGAAGGTGTGTATCGGATTGCTATTTCTGCAACATATGGTTGTCTTGAGACCAGCTGTGATGACACCACGAGGTCATCACAGCCAGTCGCTACAGGCTTGACTCAGGACACGTGCTGTGAAGGACCATACATGTGCTTGACCGGACAAAAATGGGCTTGGGTATACAAAACGGTAAGACTTGACGTATTTGCCATGTGGTCTGATCAAAGAGTGTAACATCAATAAGAGGCCCCACTCCTACAAAAAATCGTGAATGAGCAATTCTAAGTCGAGAAATTCAGGGTGACATCAATGCCAGGGGACCGCTCCCTTACCCGCGAAGTTCCTATTGTTTGCCACTCCTCCACCGATGTTAAACTCTTTGGTCCGATGACCAAAATAAGGGTTAAGAAATTGACCCCGTCATCAGCATCACACCAACATAAATTTGCTTGATCTTGAGTCATGCAATCATGAAATTCATGATATTCGCTGATCTAGGTTGATAATTCAGCAACTCTACAAACCAAACATCTATAATATGATATGTAAGGTCATGTGCTCCGTTTCGTCAGTTGCAAATGTACTACATGTTCAACGCGTCGCACTTTGGGCGAATTAGCGGATAAAATTCGACTACAATGCCATTGTGGAATAAGTGTGATTTTTATAAGTACATGTACATGTATGTAAGTAAGTATCAATCTATTACCACCAATACAGCCAACTTTCGATGATTCCAATAACAAACGTAAAACAACATTTTGCAATAGAAACAAAGCCCGACCAAATACTTAATCAAAAAACACACTGGCGTCATCAGGGACAGACAGTGTGGTTAATGTAGTTGTTTCTACTGTACACCTGATGGAATTAGTATACAGCTGCCCAAAAACCTATGAAAATAATTTAGAAATGCTGGTGTTTATATGTATTAACTTTGCACTGGTAATTGTGTGCCGTAATAGATATCTATTTTGTATCACCCAGTACATTTCCTGGTAATTCTTTTACAGTAATATATTTTAAGCTAACGTAGCACATTTGTTCAATACATTCTTAGTGCATTATGTACGGGTGGTATTTGCACTAGCTATAGCTCCATTTCAGGTGTTAACAAACACACTAACGCTAATAACGAAATGGTAAAATGTTTTTCTCACTTCTACCCTCTGCTAAAACTTTTGCCCAACAAACATGACTGCCATTTATAGACTTGAACAATTAACCTTGTGTAACGACTTAGAACCAACAGTGATCGTTCCATCAAAAGTCAATGCGTTCCAGGCCCACTACAACTAATGTAGGACATTTGCGAGAAAAGCGCTCTCGAACCTTTTGGAATTGTGAAAGCTTATCACTACTGTAAAATCACCTCGCAATTTACCTCATGTTTTTTATGCATGTTCGTTTTTCATGTTCCCTTTTATTTGGCGAGTATAAAAAACTCTGTTTTCGGATACATGTTATTCAGATAGGAAATTCATAGTTGATAACCCATGATTAGCGGGCGCTGAGATCGTTAGTGAACATAATTGTCCGCTTTCAGAACAGTGAATTGTGCAATACTCTTCAGTGCAGATGTTACGCTGACAATGTTTGATGATTAGAAAATTCCAACATGGGATACACTGATGCTACTAGCTAACATAGGTATTGATGGTAACAATAGGTCGTAACTATATTATGGATACCTCTCATTGGTTTGCAGAGACGACAACATCTCCCACAGGTTATAAGTTATCCAATTATTCATCTAAAAGAATCCCTTCTCACAATACTTTCTACACAATAAATTAATCCGGAAATTCACTCGGTGATAGCAATGGATATTTTTTAGTTCCTGTATCATGATGAAAACGCAGTGCTGGGCCAGTGTGACTACTAATGGCAGTATTCCCGGGATGATGAGCCAAACGAAATTGTTGTGTAATTGACAACGTTACTCTAGAGCGAGTAACGTAACAAGAAGTCGGGAACAGTGCTTGTTGGTACTGGAACAGTCTACATACATAGTCTTACTCGTATTTTGCACAGAACATAGAACCAACAATTACATATTCAGAAGTATGTCAACTGCCATACTAATTGTAACTAATTGTATCATTGTCTCACAGTCTGTTGTAAGTTATCGGTTATGGAAAACGAGCGCATTGTGTCCAGGACGAACATGTACTTGTACATGTATCAGTTTACGCACGAGAAGGCAGTCAAAATGCCCTGAAACAAACATTGATTTCGTGCTAGGTACACATTTTATCTGCCATTGCTCTCGAACAATGCCATTGTAGAATAAGTGTGGTTTTCGTCAGGTAAAATGTGTGCTGGCGTTGTATAGTGTATTGGCATTGTACTATGTTTTAGAGATCAATTTTATATCACCCAGAACATTTTGTATCACCCAGTGCGAAACTAATGTTACATTTCCTGGTAATTCTTTCACAGTAATAGTTTTTAGCTAACGTAGCACACTTGTTTAATACATCCTTAGTGCATCATGTACGGGTGGTTCATGCACTAGCTATAGATCCAGTTCAGCTGTTAACAAACACAATGATGCCAACTGCTAAATGGTGAAATTTGCCTCTCACTTCTCCCCTCTGCTACCACTTCTGCCCCACAAACATAACTTCGTCATTTATAGGCCAATTGACTTGTACAACGTACGTTGTATATAACGCCTTGAAGTCAACATTGACCTTCCACCAAGAATCAATGTGTTCCAGGCCCACCACAACAGATGCAGGACATATGACACCAACTTATCCCTACCTTAAGAACACCTCGAAATTGATATGTGGATAATTGTGACTTTGAATAATGTCATGTTCGTTTCAAAATTTTCTCTTTGATCATGGATTGTCTTATTTCAGGTGCGGAGGATTACTGTTCGTTGATACATAGTATCGTCGGCTTCCGCTGTTGATTCGGCTAAAGACATACATGCGCTAATCTCATCCATATCATATTTGCCATTGTAGATTTGCCTTTGTGTTTTTTAATTTTCCCTCATGTTCCTTTATTCATGTTCATGTCTCATGTTCCTTTTTATTTCTAGAGTACCGATATTGGTTCCGTCGGAAAATATTGACCTTTTGTGGAGTTGAAAACGTAGTTATCTGTCCCTCCCGAAGAAGACGTATTCACCGAGCTTGCGAGTTGAATACTTCTTCACATATCAATATTCACTTATCAATTTCAAGGTTAGACTCAGGACTCTGCTGTGAAGGATCATACTCGACCGGACACAAATAGGTTTGAATATACCAAAAAATAGCATGATGCATTCGCCAATGTACTGTTGGTTATGAGGAGGGTGTTATATATTGTGTTATAAGGTGGTTTGATTGATGATTGAGGCGTAAACGTAGTGTTCACCTGTGTAATATGCCAGAGAGAGAGAGAGAGAGAGAGAGGAAAAAACAGATCAAATTGCATCGTCTATCCATGCACATAATTAATTCACGCAATATGGTGATTGACAAAACGCACTTCAATGCTGAATTCCATCCCATCCGATACAGTCTCCGTGGTCACAATTATGATGATTGTAATACCTCATTCTGAATATGATATCACATACACGACATTACAATGATTTGCATATCACACCTCCATACAGCAGTTGTTGTGAACATCACTGATCGTTACATTTGAATTTTTTTTAATTATTCAGGTAAAAGTCTAAACATTGGTAGAAAGTTGTCACTTCACCCTTGGTCCAGGTGTATGTCAAATTACATGTTAATACATTGTATAAATATTTAAACACGTCGAAATATATAGACAAATCATAGTATACAAAAAAGTTATTAAAACACATTTCAGATGAGTTTGCCATTGGCGCTACTTACATTCATATCACTGAGACGGTGATACTGCTGGTTAACGTTAAATCTGTCCCCCAACGCTTGTGATTGTACTTATGTACATGTCATACACCTATTTCATGGCGGCTTGTTTCGGATTTCTAAAATATTCAATGAGTTGTTGGGCAGTTGTATACTAATTCCATCAGGTGTACATTAGAAATAGCTAACTTTCACACCCACTCTGCACCTGATGACGAGAGTGCATCTTTGGACAAATATTTGATCAGGCTTTGTTTCTATTCCTAAACGTTATAATGTATGTTTGCTATTGGAATCAGTAAAAGCTGGATGTATTGTTGGTAATACGTTGATACTTACATATATGACAAAGTCACCAACACCCGCTCCTCTAGTTCATCTGCAGTAATATATCACCATTAGTGAAATCGGCAGAAATTATGACCGATATGACTATGTTTAATGTTCATTGTATACATATCGACCAATTATCAATTATACCATAAGATCGCAATACATTTGACGATCTCTATAATATTGAGAATTATTAGTGAGTACTATTAATGAGTATTATTACTGATTCTTTTCAAACATATGCAGGAGTTTTCTAGGATAGATTGGTTAAATTTCTAACCAATTTCTAGATTCCTTGTTTAAAAAGAAACCAGTGAAGGAAATGGGTATGGTATACGATGACAGAGAAGGTGAAATGAGGAAATATCAGAAAGTGAAAAAAAAAGTGTTCTGCTATATACCAGAGTATAACACTGTGGCTGTGGCTTCAAGCGATATATGAACATCTGATATATGAATAATGGTCATATCCATAATGAGCAGAGGACATCAAACGGGCGTAATAAAAAGGCAATAAAAGGCAATATTTATACAATATTTTATGTGGAACTGTAATTGTGGAGTTTCAGTGCGGTATAATGTGCCTCATCCTGCAAAACCAATAAAGTCAAGAATATACAACCGTTCAGAAGTAATTTGTTCCCTCCATAAAGCCAGATGGTGATTTGTATTTTGATGGTTTTGATCTCCATTGAGTTTTGCTTTGGTTCATAAATAAAATTTAGAGCATGGGTGTATATAGATAATTGTCTTATTTAAGTATGGTAATTATGTTACATGGTGATAATGCGTACGCCACATTTGCGTGCTGGAGAAAGTTATTGAAATGCAAAACTTCTGATGTCTAATGTCACATGGTGATAATGCGCATGCCACATTTGCGTGCTGAAGAAAGTTACTGAAATGCAAAACTTCTGATACAGTGGTTGGAATAGAACATATTACTTTTTTCGTCTCGTTCCCACCAGTTTTATCTCTCTCCCACGAGCTATCAACTCGTTCACGTCCAGTATGTATCTTGTTCCTTTGCTCATAGCATTCGAATAAATATATTTGACACCTGCATATCAAAATCATCGAACTGTTGATTTGTTTTGGTTGAGTACAGTCAATCTGTCTATCGTTCTCATCAAATGACTTGAACCCCCCTCCCCCTTCCGAAGTAAACACTGTTACGAGCGATATGATTCCTAACTGGATAAGTAATGTGTGTCTGCAAATCTATATGCACTCAATTAACTACATTGTAAGTGCTTGATTCCATACTATGATACCCGTATTCTGGAAGCACAGTAGTTGTGTTACAAAAGTGGGAGAGGATATAAATTCATATTCCGAAACCAAATCCCAGAATTTCAGAAATCAGTGTAGATGGTCAACTCCGAGTGATATTAAAGTATCAAAGTCAAAGTCATGTGAACATCACAGACACCTAACAAATTGAGTGTGAGATAGGTGCCACGTGAAAGTGATCATTTCCTGCCTCGCATGCAACACAGGCTGTTATCTCCACCCTGGCATATCAAGACATATGAACTAACATACAATTCACATATATATCGGCATTGTACAAATATATTGAAATTCTACTCTATTTATATTTAGTCTTTGATGTATAGAATAGATCACAATCAGCTCTAGGGTTGACAAATTCATGAGGTGATCGTCAGGCATAGTGAGAGGATGGAGGAGTGTAGAGCGGTCTGTTGGTACTTGTAACGAGATGGTGTCTACCTAGAAATAGAGCACAGTATGAACTCTTATTGTTATTTGTGTGAACCGTCATAGAGTTACATTTATTAGTTGAACTAACAAGACATGACAGTTAACATGACACAACAGAAGTGAAAATGTGCTATATGGCAGGGAGCACTAAGGTAAAACGTTTCATATATGAATATATCTACATTGGAATGACATCCTAGAAATATAACGCTAACAGAGATTCATATTCAAAGCAACTATGGTATCGCCAGAACGTGTAAAATAAATGAGTTGTTTTTGTTGTGCAACTGATTTACTAATACTTAGTATACAACACATGATTTATTCTTTCTCAAATCCCATGCAACCTCGTCGCATCTATATGTTGAACAAATAGATATATTTCTCTTGTGTATAGCACTGGGTTCAATAAAGACCAGATAATTATCTTGAAAGTTCCGAGAGATGTTGATCCTCTTGGAAATCGAGATAATAATTTTCAGAGGGAAAAGGCGAGAGGGCAAATATTGCATGAGTACTGGTGACCAAATTAAACTGGGACGATCCAGCAGATATTTAGTTTGCATTGCATACTTTGATGTGAGAGATCTTTTTCATTACGTCAAACATGATGTGTAATAGATCCGTGTTAAGGTTTGGAATAATACCACACTTGGAGTGAAGCCAAACGGAGCCTGATGAAGTGACATGGGATTTACCAATAATTCAGTATAAATTCACTGAAGGAATTTATTAATGTAATAAAGAAATGGCAAGCTCCCTTGGAAAATCACACGATAGTTTGGTATGCCAAATTTATGAGCAATCTTCAGAACACTGTAGGATGGAATCAAAAGGATATTATCGAGATTTCAATGAAGATCACTTGTAGAATAAATGAATATTGTATCAGATTCAGGCGACATTTTACATCTTATTTTTTCAATAAAACACATCACGATATATTCTGATTGATATTTTCTTGGTGGCTTGTGTATGTTGATAGAGATTCCGACAAACTTGCCCTTCTACAAAGAAAAACTCTTCTACATTAATGCATGATCAGTTACTGTTCACAATAATTACCTGAAATTATTCTGATTGCATAATAGCCGAACTATCGACCCCTTTTCCCAACGTTTGCCTGTTGAATTTGAATACATCCCATAAAGTCTCGTAAAATCACCAAATCTCAATACATACGTAAATTTGTCATCTAGTATTGATCGGCTTACGACCGGTTCTCACACAAACTTAGTATGAGAAGTGCTATAATTTACATCATAATCATTTACTAGACTCTGCGTGGATGCTTGTTGGTATTTGTAACGAGAGGGTGTCTACATAGAAATAGAGCACAGTATGAACTCTTATTGTTATATGTGTGAACCGTCACAGAGTTACATTTATTAGTTGAACTAACAAGACATGACAGTTAACATGACACAACAGAAGTGAAAATGTGCTATATGGTAGGGAGCACTAAGGTAAAACGTTTCACATATGAATATATCTACATTGGAATGACATCCTAGAAATATAACGCTAGCGGAGATTCATATTCAAAGCAACTTTCATAGATTCATATTATTCAAATCAATAATGGGTATTGATTCCACGTCTACTACTATGGTATCGCCAGAACGTGTAAAATAAATGAGTTGTTTTTGTTGTGCAACTGATTCACTAATACTCAGTATACAACACATGATTTATTCTTTCTCAAATCCCATGCAACCTCGTCGCATCTATATGTTGAACAAATGGATATATTTCTCTTGTGTATAGCACTGGGTTCAATAAAGACCAGATAATTCTCTTGAAAGTTCCGAGAGATGTTGATCCTCTTGGAAATCGAGATAATAATTTTCAGAGGGAACAGGCGAGAGGGCAAATATTGCATGAGTACTGGTGACCAAATTAAACTGGGACGATCCAGCAGATATTTAGTTTGCATTGCATACTTTGATGTGAGATATCTTTTTCATTACGTCAAACATGATGTGTAATAGATCAGTGTTAAGGTTTGGAATACCACACTTGGAGTGAAGCCAAACGAAGCCTGATGAAGTGACATGGGATTTACCAATAATTCATTATAAATTCACTGAAGGAATTTATTAATGTAATAAAGAAATGGTAAGCTCCCTTGAAAAATCACACGATAGTTTGGTATGCCAAATTTATGACCAATCTTCAGAACACTGTAGGATGGAATCAAAAGGATATTATCGAGATTTCAATGAAGATCACTAGTAGAATAAATGAATGTTGTATCAGATTCAGGCGACATTTTACATCTTATTTTTTCAATAAAACACATCACGATATATTCTGATTGATATTTCCTTGGTGGCTTGTTTATGTTGATACAGATTCCGACAAACTTGCCTTCTACAAAGAAAAACTCAATCTACATTAATGCATGATCAGTTACTGTTCACAATAATTACTTGAAATTATTCTGATTGCATAATAGCCGAACTATCGACCCCTTTTCCCAACGTTTGCCTGTCGAATTTGAATACATCCCATAAAGTCTCGTAAAATCACCAAATCTCAATACATACGTAAATTTGTCATCTAGTATTGATCGGCTTACGACCGGTTCTCACACAAACTTAGTACGAGAAGTGCTATAATTTACATCATAATCATTTACTAGACTCTGCGTGGATGCTTGCAGTCGATTTTCTTTTGGTTTTAATTGCAACTACCAGAACTTGTCCAAACTGTTCGTTTTTCAGCCATCAAGCCAATGGAAGAATAGAGAAGCAATATGTTTCATTAATGATGCCGAATTCGTCTTTGTTGCTGTCGATTTACGTGGTCGCATTCAGAGGTGTATTATAGTTGCGTCATGAGTTTCGTTATCCAGTTTAGATTTTCGGATTGCTAATACTTCCTAAAGAATGTAATATACAGTCAATGTATTGACATGATTAACCACAATAGACTTTAAAAGATCTAACGCAGAAACCGATCTCCCGTTCAGTGTGACGACAGAGCTAAACATATGTAACTGAAGAGCATGTCCTACTTGTATTTCCAACTTCAACGTGTCTCTATTATATATTGAACAGAGCGTCTGTAGGTGTAAACGCATTAAATAGCGGGCATTATGTTCTGTTCTTGTGCGGCGTTAGCTCTACTATATGTTTTATTGTAACTTTGTCCCCCATGGTCTCTGGGGAGGAGCTTGCTCATACCTAGACCGATTCGTGTTGAGTATAAACCTTAGTACAAATTCACAACACAAACCACACATCATGGTGTGAAAAGTGCAACTGGAGTCATTCACTGACATAGATAATGTGCAATTTGGAAAAAAAATCGCAGGTATAACTCGGAATATACATGAGCAAACTCCTCCAAAGTGAGGATGTTCGCTAGACATCGAGTTCGAGTTTCGTGTTGTCATCATTAGAAAATGGGACTTGGTGTAGTATCGACTGTTGGTGAAAATGGTGACTACAATGTTGTTCACACATCTATCAATGCAACCACCATTTTGACCAACACTGTATGAGCCTATCAATTTGTTCTTTCCATAACCCATTTTTCTAAGCTTCTGTGATTGGTTTGTATATATTCGTCATGCACAGATAATACTGTTTGGGGTTTTAATCGACACCAATATCAAAGTCCATGATTTTTTTGTTCACTCATCCGTTTGTAGCCGGTGGTTGAACACATAACCTTTATTTCTGCTGTAACACGTGAGGCTTGTGAACATACGTATCGGTCTTCATTTCAGTACATTTGTAATTGGTATTAACCCGATATCCAGCTGTACTTGAAGCGCATGTCTCTTGACACGGAAATGTCTACATACATGTCAGGACAGGTATTTTTTTTAGAACACAGAACAAAACTTAATATCTGGAAATATGTCAAATGCCACATGAGTTGTATTCCATGAGGACAATAATTGTCTCACAATCTCCAGTAAGTTATTGATTACCGTCGAACATATATTTGTTCATGTCTCGGTTTACGTATGGGAAAGCAGTCGAAATGCCCTGAAAGATTGTTCTCGTGCAAAGTACACATTTTATCTACCAAAGATTGGATATTTTTGAGTTACGTCATAGTACAGTGCTGGTGCCGTATAGTGTATTTCCATTGCAGTGATAGTTCTAGAGATCTATTTTGCATCACCTAGAATATTTCCAGTTTTTTTTTCATTGATTTTTTTCTACCTAATGTAGCTCATTTGCTTTTTACCCTTTTCAGTGCACTATTTATGGGTGGCACATTCACAAGGTTTAGCACCAGTTCAGATGGCAACAGGCTCACTCAGGCTAATAGTTGAATGTTAACATTGTCGGGTGCATAAGAAGTCCGAATCAGAGCTGAGAATTCCGGAGCGGAGAAGTTTGCGCTGCAACTATCTGCTACCACTTTTGCCCGACAAGTATACATCTGCCATTATATACTAAACGATTGGAACAATGACTCTTGTGTAACGACTCAAAACCAACAATGACTGTTCTATCAAGAATCAATATGTTTCAACCTCATTACAACAAATAGCAGGACATATGACACCAACTTATCACCACCATAAGAAGACCTCCTCGAAAGTGATACGTGAATAATTCGGGCTGGTCACAATAATGGAAATGTCATGTTGATTGAAATAATCTCCACTGCTACTGCAATGTTCTGATGGATAACGGATCGTCTTATTTTAGGGAAAAGATTAATATTTGTCGTACATAGTGCTTACCGCGTCCGCTGTTGATATCCCTCAAACATACACGTGCTGATATGATTATTATTCTGTCAAGCTAATCGTCTATCGACCTGCCTTGGATTTGATCATAATATTTCATTGATCACAATCATAGTACACTCGTGCTCAAAATGGTTGTTACATGCTTGATCGAGTGCATTTTCTCATAGATCGGACCCGTTTTCTAGGTTACCGGACCTTTGATCCGATAACCTATTGCCGTGGCGTTGCGTCCATCGTCCGTCTACATTATTATCTCTCATGTTTACGATCGAAATTTGCACAAAAAGCCTAAAAAATATTTCCAGAGGGAGGTATTTTTGAGTTTTTCTATTTTCACAGTTTTTTTAGGTTACCGGACCTATGGTCCGATAACCTATTGGCATGCCGTTGCGTCCGTCGTCCGTCGTCGTCCGTCGTCGTCATCGTCCACATTTTCATCTTTTTTGTTTACGGGCGAATTTTTCTGAAATTTTGCAGAAAAATACTTAAAAATAATTCAAGAAGGAGGTATTTTTTAGTTTTTTGATTTTCGCATTTTTTTTTTCAAAATGGCGGCCGTTTTCGACGAAAAATGCCTGATTTTGGACTTTGGCGGCCATTTTTTCAAAATCTGTTCAGTAACTTTTTTTCTTTTTGATACATAAGACTCCTCATATGTACTTCTATGATGTCTATAAATTTCGTTGCGCTTGAATCGTTCAAAGTGGGCCATTTTGGCCCAAACTCGGCCCAAATGGGACTTTCCCATGTTAAATTCTCCTATGCTTTATAATGGGACACATTATGCCTAATATCTCACTTGATATTGAGATTAGAGACTAGGAATCAATTGTGAACATATAGGAAATGATATATGCTGAATATTCTCGTGACCTTGAATTTGACCTCTGACCTCAGTTTCAAGGTCAGAGCACAAAATGGCTTATATCTCGCTTATTATCGACTCTACAGCTTAGGAATCAATTGTGGACATATAGGAAATAATATATGCTGAATATTCTCGTGACCTTGAATTTGACCTCTGACCTCAGTTTCAAGGTCAGAGCACAAAATGGCTTATATATCGCTTATTATCGACTCTACAGCTTAGGAATCAATTGTGGACATATAGGAAATGATATATACTGAATATTCTGATGACCTTGAATTTGACCTTCGAACTCATTTTCAAGGTCACAGGACAAAATGGCTAATATCTCGCTTGTTATCGACTTTACAGTTTAGGAATCTATTGTGAACATATAGGAAATGATATATGCTGAATATTCTCGTGACCTTGAATTTGACCTTTGACCTCATTTTCAAGGTCACAGGACAAAATGGACAATATCTTGCTTATTAGCGACTTTACAGCTTAGGAATCAATTGTGAACATATAGGAAATGATATATGCTGAAAATTCTCATGACCTTGAATTTGACCTTTGACCTCATTTTCAAGGTCACAGGACAAAATTGCCAATATCTTGCTTATTAGCTACTTTACAGCTTAGGAATCAATTGTGAACATATAGGAAATGATATATGCTGAAAATTCTCATGACCTTGAATTTGACTTTTGACCTCATTTTCAAGGTCACAGGACAAAATGGCTAATATCTCGCTTATTATCGACTTTACAGCTTAGGAATCAATTGTGAACATATAGGAAATGATATATGCTGAAAATCCTCATGACCCTGAATTTGACCTTTGACCTCATTTTCAAGGTCACATGACAAAATGGCTAATATCTTGCTTATTATCGACTTTACAGCTTAGGAATCAATTGTGAACATATAGGAAATGATATATGCTGAATATTCTCATGACCTTGAATTTGACCTTTGACCTCATTTCCAAGGTCACAGGACAAAATTGCTAATATCTCGCTTATTATCGACTTTACAGCTTAGGAATCAATTGTGAACATATAGGAAATGATATATGCTGAATATTCTCGTGACCTTGAATTTGACCTTTGACCTGATTTTCAAGGTCACAGGACAAAATGGCCAATATCTCGCTTATTATCGACTCTACAGCTTAGGAATCAATTGTGGACATATAGGAAATAATATATGCTGAATATTCTCGTGACCTTGAATTTGACCTCTGACCTCAGTTTCAAGGTCAGAGCACAAAATGGCTTATATATCGCTTATTATCGACTCTACAGCTTAGGAATCAATTGTGGACATATAGGAAATGATATATACTGAATATTCTGATGACCTTGAATTTGACCTTCGAACTCATTTTCAAGGTCACAGGACAAATTGGCTAATATCTCGCTTGTTATCGACTTTACAGTTTAGGAATCTATTGTGAACATATAGGAAATGATATATGCTGAATATTCTCGTGACCTTGAATTTGACCTTTGACCTCATTTTCAAGGTCACATAACAAAATGGCTAATATCTCGCTTATTATCGACTTTACAGTTTAGGAATCAATTGTGAACATATAGGAAATGATATATGCTGAATATTCTCGTGACCTTGAATTTGACCTTTGACCTCATTTTCACGCCTAGGTAATAACACAATATTGTTAGGTAATTCTACGACTAACCATATATATGTATCATTGCATTTATGTACATACAAAATGGACTAATCAATATATTTGGATGAACCTAGCCTGAAGGTGTACATGTAAATCCGGTTATTTTTGCTGAACGTACGTACGTGTCTTGACGCGAAAAGTTGAACGCGGTTCTGATATGACCCCACAAAGTCATCACAGACAGTCGCTCCAGGTTAGACTCAGGACTCGTAATGTGAGGAATCATACTTGACCGGACACAGATGGGCTGGAGTGGACTAAAAATAGCATGACTTGACGCATTCTCCAATGTACATGTAATGTTGGTTAAGATGAGGGTGTTATATTGTGATAAATATGATCGAGATCAAAGATGAGTGAGCGATAATTGAGGCTTAAACATGGTATTTACCTATGTAAAATGCTAGGAAGAAAAAAGAAAATCTAATTGCATTGCTAGCTGCACTAGTATATGGACAAAAAAACACGGGTGTGTGAAGAACTAAGGATGGCCATAGGTCGCAATGGGTAGGAAAACAGTCCATCCATGCACATACTACGATCGACAAAGCACACTTGAATTCCATCCAATTAGGTGAAATGCCTGTGGGCACAATTTTGAGGATTGCACCATCTCTGCCAGTCAGATAATGATATCAAATACATGGCATAACATTACTGATTTGCATATCACATATCATTATGATGTGATATCTCACATTTCTTCTGGTTGGATGATTCTGCCGTATGCATTATATGAACTGTATTGAAGGTTGTTTGGAACGTTGGATGTATATTTCAGTGTATTTCATCTACATATGAATTCATACATAAGTCATTGGTGATATCAGCATCGATACTACATCACCAATACATGTCGAACCAACTGCACACGACCAACACATACGAACCTGGAATTTGATCGATATGCATTTAGAGTGTTGTATCACAAAGTTACTTGGCCCCTGTGAGTAAGACTTTTCACCCAATTTCAGGTCCTTTGGAACCATTGTGTTGCTATGACACAAAACACTCTGATATATGGTGATATATGGCGATCCGGTTTGAAAACATTCCCATAATGCTTGGAGAACAACGGCCATATACATAAAAAGCAGAGGACATCAATCGGATATAATAAAACGCTGTTATCCAATATTTTATGCGTGAGAGCTATGATCGTGGATTTTATGTGCGATTTAATGTGCCCCAGCAGGTAAAAACTATAAATTCATGAATATACAATCGTTCAAAGCAATTGCTTCCTCCCATAAAGCCACCTGGTGGTTCGTTTTTTGATGGTTTGATCTCGGTCGAACTAAGGAGATCTGCATCAGTTTATGAACAACATTTACAACAGTGGTGACTATAGGTAATGATTTTATCGCTCTATGGTGATAATGCCATATAGTGATAATGTGTGGGCTACATGGACACTTGTGTGCTAGAGGTAGTAATTAGAGGGCACGACTTCTGATACAATGGTTGGGATAAGACATATTATTTTTTCGTCTTATTCCCACGATATTTTTTCCACGAGCTATCAACTCGTTCCCATACATTATAATCTTGCTTCTATACCATCGCTTAACATTATATTTGTATTCCGACTTTGAAAAGAAAAGAAAATTGTGAACAGATGATCACATCTCAAGGTTCGAGATCACAGTAAATGCTCTCCACGTGACTGAATAAACTAAAGTATTGAATCTTGATGCTTCCATGATCAAGTAATATACTTCAAACTGCATGCTAATCCATGATGATGCCAATAACTCTGAATATGTAAATATACCCTTACTAGTTTGCGTAAAGAAAAATGTGTAACGATAGCCTGATATTGTTCATAGTATTCGATTCAAAATCCTCGACATCTGCTTATTAAGATATCAAACATTTAGTTTTCCCGAGTACTGTCAACATGCCTATTCTTCTCATGTATTGACTTATTCCATCCATAATCCCATGCTATGATATCCATACTCGACTGATCCCACGCTATGATATCCATGCTATAGAAGCGCACTAGCTAGTTGCGCCACAAAAGTAGGGTGGATACAGACAAACTCATATTCCGAAACCAAATCCATTTCAGAATTTTACAAAATCAGTGTAAGTGGTCATATCAAGTCCGAGTGATCACAGAGAATCAAAGTCAAAGCCACGTGAACACTACAAACACCCAACCAGCTGAGTATGAGATCTGTTGCTCCCGAATAGTGAGCATCTCTCGCTTCGCATGCGACAGGATGTGATATCCATACTGGCATATCGATACATAAATATAAGAGCTACACACTAGTCACATATATGACCGCTTTGTACATTAATATTGTACTCTATTCATGTTTCGTTGTCTTTGATGTATAGATTAGACCACGATCAGTTTTAGGGATTTTGTGAGAGAACCGAAATCTGTTGTACCGATCGTGTGTCTACCTAGGAATAGAACAAGGTATGGACTCTAGTTATGGACTCTAGGTATAACAAGACCAGATGGGCAAATGAAGTGAGATTGTAGTATTCATTAGATAATACCAAGGTGACGCTGTTCACCCATGAAAATATCTACAATTGAAAGGTAACCTGGTAACGAAATCAAATCTTAGATGAAAACATCATAGACAATCATTATTCATTGTATACGATGTTCTCACATGGCAGGTATGGCACTAGATAAGTTTTTTTTTAATGAGTGAGATCCAATTTGCCATAGCCATGGCTTTGACGGTGTTGGGCATTGCAGGGATATAACCCATCCTTCTAATCCTCTCGCATTATAATCCACCATATACCCGAATGAAAACAGCGAGGGAAATCCATTGTGACATACTCGAATGAAATCACCTTAGCTGCATTAATTATGTTTGAGGAGAACGTTAGACTGTACCAAATAATCTAATTGAAGGAACAACCGGCACAAAATGGTCTCGGTTTTTCCGTACGTCCGGAGGATTGAGCTGTATGTATTATAGCTGTAAATATAACTACATACACATATATATAGGTTTATGGCTGCAGGCGTGAAGAAGGAAACGTGCTGAGAAGCACTACACCAAACACACAGGTTTAAATAAATTCAAAAGTACGTAAATAGCATGACCTGAACAAAGAGGCATTTTACTTTCATCCCTCATGAAGTGTTATCAGAGATACCGTATGAATGTTATTGCATTTCGATATGGCTTTAATCAGCCATTCAAATCATCAGCTTCACATAATTTATTTCACCTTTTTCAGCCGCGTGCCCTTTCAAATGTATTTATTCAACAGTTATCTCTAATACACAACGTATATGAAGATGGTGGAAAACCAAGAAAACACTTATGTAATAGAAATATAACCCCATCGAAAATTCATATTCATAGTTATTGTCAAAGAGTCTCTGGGGAGGAGCTTGCTTGTGCTTATTATTATTCGTGCCGAGTACAAATTGGG
Organism: Terebella lapidaria; assembly: GCA_949152475.1. Lineage (NCBI taxonomy): Eukaryota > Metazoa > Annelida > Polychaeta > Terebellida > Terebellidae > Terebella > Terebella lapidaria. Next base: position 21,104,308 of record OX424558.1, on the reverse strand, counting down.
GTGCAAACTCACAACACGATACAACATTGTGCAAAGAATTGTTCCAGTTCGAGTTTTTTTTGGTTATCAATTGCAAAATGGAATTGGCATGGTATGAACTGTTGATCAAAATATCAAAATGGTGGCTACATTGTTGATCACACACATATCAATGTAACCACCATTTTGACCAACATTGTATGAGCGTATCAATTTGTTGTTCCCAAAAGCTAAACTTTTGTTAGAGATCACTTTTGTCACATGTGTACAGATCACTGTATACAAATGATTGGCTTGTGTACAGAACACTGTACACAAGTGATTAGCGTGTGCACAGATCACTGTACACAAGTGATTGGCTTGTGTACAGATCACTGTACATAAGTGATTGGCTTGTGAACAGATAATATTCGTCATGCACAGATATTACAGTTTGGGGGTTTTATTGATGCCAATATTAATGACCATATTTTTTTTGTTCACTCATTGTAGTCAGTGGCCTTCAGTGTTGGTCTTCATTTCAGAACATTTTGCAGTTGGTTAAAGAAAAAAAAAACAATTCGCCGCGGCGAAATAGCAATTCGCCATGGCTAATTACTAATGCGCCACGGCGAATTGGTGACATACCAAAAAATACCAACATTGACCGTTCTATCAAGAATCAATGTGTTTCAGACGCATTATGATAAATGGCTTGACATATGACATTAAGTTATGAACATCTTAAAACACTTGCTTGATTTTGATATGTGAATAAATATGGCTGTACACGAGAATGGAAATGTCATGTTGGTTCAAATAATTTTCACTGTTACTGCAAGGATCTCGTTGATAATGGATTGTTTTATTCAAGGACGAATGATTACTATTTGTTGATACACACGGGGTCGTATCGTCGGCGTCGGACATTGATTCCACCTGCATGTAGCTGTTAAAACACGTAAGTGAATGACTGATGTAAATTCTAGCTCGTCTCGTACTAGGTTTGTGTGAGAAGACGTCGTAAGTGGATTAATACCAGATGCCGCCTTCCCCCTATGCATTGAGATTTTGGTGAAATTATGAGATGCAATGAAATGCTACGCACAAGGGTTGAGAAAAGGCGTCGATAGTTAGGTAATCATGCAATGAGAATAATTTCAGGCAATTATTGTTTACAATAATTGGTCCTGCAGCAATGAAGACTTGAGTTTTTACATACAAGGGCGAACGATTTTTTATCAACATAAACAAGTCACCATAAATATATCAATCAGAATATATCATGATGTGTCTCCTCTGCCAGAATTTTGCAGTACTGTATCAGTGAACTGATCATGCTACAGATATATCTAAATGATCGGCAGCATTTGCATGGAAAATTTAGATGTAAAATGTCGCTGATATGATACAACATTTATTGATTCTACAAGTCGTTTGTATTGAAATCAAGTCAATCTCTTTTTGGTTTAATCTTACAGTGTTCCGAATGTTGCTCTCAACATCGGCATATCGAAATATCGTGTGGTCTTCAATGCAGGCTGTCATTTCCTTGATACCTGAATGAATACCTTCATTTAATTTATGATGAATTGTTGGTAAATACCATGTCACTTCATCAGGCTTCGTTTGGCTTTACTCCAAGTGTGGTACTCCAAACCTTGACATTCATGTATTAAACATCATGTTTGACATAATGAAAAGGAACACTCACATCAAAGTATTCAATGCAAACTAAATCTCTGCTGGATCGTACCAGTTTAATTTGGTCACCAGTACTCGTGCAATATTTGCCCTCTCGTCTGTTCCCTCTGAAATTAATTTCTCGATATCAAAAGGATCAGTGTCTCTCAGAACTTTCAAAGAATAATCTGATCTTTATAGAACCTAGAGCTATATACAAGAAAAACATCAATTTGTTCAACTTATGAATAAGACGAGTTTGCATGGGTTTTGCAAAAGTTTGTGTGTTGTATATTAATTACCAGTACATCAGTCGTACAAAAAACAACCCATTTATTGTTTACATTCTGGCGATACCATAGTTCGGGAATATGAGCTTGTCTGTTTGTCGGTACCCATTCCTACTTTTGTAACACAAATAACTGCTGTGCATTCCACAAGTATCATAACATGGAACATGCACTGACGATTTAGCTAACTGAGTGCACCTGGGAGATACAGTTATCATAGCGTTTGTAACAGGGGTGTCTACTTCGAGGGGTTCCAATCAACTTGATGAGAAGGATAGACAGATTGACAGTACTCAACCAAATCAACTGCCTAATGATTCTAATCGGCAACTGTCAAGTATTTTTAATTGAATACTGTGAGCAAAGAAACAATATACATTGTGAACACGTTTAAGACAAACTACTGGGAACGAGACGAAAAAATAGTATGTCCTATTACAGCCACTGTATCAGAAGTCTTATTTTGATTACTGCCTCTAGGACGAAAATGTCTATGAAACCTATGCATTATCACCACTTGGCATTATCAGCATACCGCAATAAAATACAGAGAAATGAAAAAAAAAACTGAAGCTGTCCATGTGTACTCAAAGCATCTATCTCCTGACGATTTTCCGGATATCAGCATTGGTAAAATGCTGATATGCAATTCCAGTATCCAGCACAGTTAAGGACCTCGGGTGTATTTTGAAGCAACTCTGTTCATGTTTCGCCATATCAGTGCTGTGATATCTGCTGGATCTCTTGCTTTACGGAAGATAGACAAAATCCGTAAATATCTGGACTGTAAAACCACGGAAAGACTAGTCCACATGTTTATTTCCAGTCGTCTGGATTACTGCAATAGTCTGCTTTGCGGGATTTCTAAACAACAATTCATGCGCCTTCAGCGTCTTCAAAATACAGTCGCCCGACTGTCCTCGAGAAGTTGCACTGGCTGCCAGTGGAGAAAATGATAATTTTTGATATCTTCTTGCCGACATATGTACAAGTCTCTCCGCGACCAGGAAGCGGACTTCCTCATTCGCTACTACAACCCTACACGTGCGTTACGGTAATCAGATAATCTCTTGCTGATTGAGCCGAAATTTTGGACTGCAACATAGAGCCAGCATGTGTTCGTCAGCACAACACCTCGCGTCTGGAACAAACTTCTTCTCCATGTCAGGCAAAGCTCCACATCAGCCACCTCCAATAATAGACTCGAAAATCTGTCTGGACTCTTGTCTAAATCTCGGCAATTCTAGTCAAACTCGTTCATTCTAATCTAGTCAACATAATTGTTTTTTATTTATTTTCACCATTATTTTATCTCACTCTCAATGTCTGTTTATCAATGTGTTTTATTGTAGTAAAGGGTTTTGAGAGATTTAGAAGCGCTTTATAAATAATAAATTGTTATTATTAGAAGATTTATGGAAGTAAACAATTGCTTTCGAACGATTGTTAAAATTTAAAACTATCGTTTTATCCAGGTTGAGACCAACAGTAAGTTAAATGTTTTGTCCACACCAGTTGAATTTCATTAAGATGCAGTGAGACCCACCATCTTGGAAGCCATTTTTTGCTCAGGGCAGAACCGCACCAAAAAGGAGTCATTTGTTATGAATTATTGAGTAATACTAGGTCTAAAATTTCAGGTTGTGGTAGCAGATTAGTCAGTTCTCAACATTTAAAAAATATGTTGGTAACCCATGTGGGTCTGGATCCATCCGGATCAAAACCCAATTTTACGCGTAGCGGTTCTCAAACTGAGTGAAGACAGGTCCCTAGGGACCTCAGTGTTTAGAAAGTTATATCTGTGTAATATTCGAGCCGAGCCTTACATTTTTGACTTTCTCTATAGGTACGTGAGAAATTGTCATCGTTCTCACTGCATTTTCAAGAAAACCGCCATTTTTCATTTTCAGCACGTTTTGGGGGCAACATTGCTGTAACAAATCTGCATTGAAATAGGCGACAATGCATAGTTTGTGGCACTTACTATCAATCCTTGGGATGTATTCTTCATCTGTACATATCCATTACAACAGTTGTTCCGTTATTTTGTTCTAAAAACACAATCCAAATGATAACATTTCAAAACAGTTTTGGCAAAACGGCATGTTTGTATTCCTAAATCACGTGATCAAGATGATACGTCATTGTATCATTACACATCCCAACAGCTGATCGGTGCCTTATTATAACAGGAATAATAATAGTATAATAATCAACTTTTCGAGCTGTAATGGAGATGCTCTAAGTAAATTCAAGTAATACACAGATAATAACATTTCTTCAATGCCACAATACCGAATAATCTGGGACTATTTGCATTGCTGCCGCACACGTAATTGGGCAAGGAATGACTCAGGACTTCTATTCGCCAGATGGCGCATTGAATGTTTCCAGGAATTTCCCAAACAACAAAAAAGTTTTGAGTCACTGTCGTCAATCAAAACACTTGAGCTAGTCCAAAATGACTGATTTAGATACAGGAATGTTATACGCCAATGAGTTACAACGATCCAACAACTGTCAACGTCTGCAGGTGAATATATCACGTACGCAACCCATTCCAGGACACATGTGCTTTGCCCTTCAATCCGACTCGGAACCGATCGGAAGTAAACATTTGTCACAAAAATCACATGCAAACCCATGTGCATCAACAGCTGACCAGCATGTAAACAACACTGATATGCGGGTCACGTGTGTGGTTAACCCTATCATTTGCCAGGGACATGCACACATTTTGGCCAGTGCAACAGGTTAGTATTTGTTTATTTTTTATACCAACAAACAGTGTTTGTTTATTATTGATACTGATTAGGACAGGCGGTCTGTTTACACAGAAAAGCACAGGAAATGAATAATGAACACGTTGTTGATAATTTAAATTGCCGGTACCATACAGCATATGGGTAGACCATCTACTGGTACTAGTATGACTTAAATTTATTTCCAGAACTAGTACTTAGGGATCATTCGTTGATGCATCCAAAATTGCTATTATTCGGTTCATATTTCATTATTTGAACATTCATTATGGACAAAAAATTGGCCTGAAATGTGTCATGAAATATTGACATTAAACTACAACAGCTTCATCGACTCCATGGAAAATGCTGTTGAAATTAACTGTACTTCTCGTTATTTCCGATACTTAGTTCCTAGAACATAGTACCAGCATAGAAAACAGGCAAAACTTTCTAACTAATTATCTAATATCACAGACGAGTACCTGTTCGGTTTGATTCCCATGACACGAATAATTGGTTCCTACTTCAGTCATTCCGCCACTACTTAAATTGTGTGTCAAGTTTTGTGTGTCAAAATTGTGTGTCAAAATTCCACTAGCGTGCCAGAGGTTGCACGTTTCAATCCTACATGTACCCAGTCTAGCATACTGTACACCCAAAATTTACTTATGAATATTTCACAAATTACATGTTCACTTTACTTTTTTATTTGCAGGCCTCTACCACATGACAATTAGGGGAAGGGGGGTGTCCCCCCCCCCCGAGGACAATGAACCCCACCCACGTCTCTAAATCCTGCATCTTGCATCATGCCATGTGAACACATGCAATCACCAGAGCACCAGATTACAGATTCTGTCACCAGATGACAGAATGGATATTATGGATGTGTTGCTACGTGTTTTACCCGTATTATTGATGATGTTGATAACAGCTAATCACTGTGATGTGATTTAGCTGTTTGATTGGTGCCACATGAAGTGGATCCCCAGTTGGATATACTCACTAGCTGGATAAGTGTGTGCTGCTACAGAGATTGAAATTGTGGGTCTGACTAGCAACATCGTCTCCGAAGCGACGAAGAAAACTGTGTCATGTGTATCTACCCAAATTGGACATATCGGCAAGTTGATATGTGCTAAAAGACCTACTCTGTGCTGCAGATATACTGTGAGTACTAATTTACATAGATATAATGTGGCTTGCATACCGAGATGTGAACATTATTATCTGGTTTAGATATCATGTGGAGAGTTTGTATTTCCATGTAATGCCTGACAATATCATGTGTGCACCTGGGATGCTATGCCTCAAGCAGTTGCATGAACTTTTGCAAACAGGCTGAATTGAATGACAATGTTTTTAGGTTACCGGGTCATGGGTCAATACCCCCAGATGTTTTTTTTTCATTTTTTTTATTGAATCGAATATGCAGTTTTGGGGTCCATTTTTATGCCGAAAATGGCTGTTTTTGCATGTTCTTAACTTTAAAAATTATTTTCTCAAAAACTGTCTGATCAGTTTTGAGATTTTAGTTTCAAAATGTTCCCCTCATGTATATTTATAATGTGTATAAGTTTTGATGCTCTTGAATCGCCGGCCTGCGTGCGGTGGCCATTTTGATGTTGCTTACGGGGCCCAAATAGGACTTTCCCATGTTAAATTCTCCTATGCTTTATAATGGGCCACAATGTTCTAGATATCTCACTTAATATTGAGATTAGAGACTCGGAATCAATTGTGGACATATAGGAAATGATATATGCTGAATATTCTCGTGACCTTGAATTTGACCTTTAACCTCATTTTCAAGGTCAGAGCCCAAAATGGCTAATATCTCGCTTATTATCGACTTTACATCTTAGAAATCAATTGTTGACATACAGCAAATGATAAATGCTGAATATTCTGTAGACCTTTAATTTGACATTTGATTTGATTTTCAAGGTCACAGGACATGATGATTATTATCTCTCTCATTATTGAATTTCCAGCTTAGTAATCAATTGTGAACGTATAGGAAATCAAATATGCTGAAAACTCTCGTGACTTTAAGTTTGACCAGTGACCTTATTTCTAAGACCACGGGACAAAATATAGCTACTAGTATTATATATTGTCCGGTAACCTATCTTAGCCCTTGGGCTATTTTTTTCTACATACTTGGGTAAATTGATCCCTGTATTTTGGATGTACATGCATTTCCATGCACATTCAATGTCTGTAGTAGGGTTTGATGGTGGCCCAGTCCTGGTATTCCTTGAGCAAATTCATCATGATGTACAGTAACCATGGTGACAGGGACACTCAGATGAAGGCCAAAATAGTTCATACATGTAATTTTTTGGTGTGTGTATGGCCAAAACAAAAAGTATTGTGAAACATGTACAGTATATTAGTTATTAGATGTCTGACCATGTTCATTTCACTTTTTGTGACCATGGTAATTTATATGTACTTCTCCCCATTGTATACAATTTTCATATGAGCATTTGAGTACTGTTTTTCTATTATACAGGAAACTATTGAAATATTGGCCCAAGTATCATATCCTGCGCCTTCCTCTATATTCATTAAGGATTAAATAGGTGCGAGACGGATTAAATGGTATGTTTTCAGTGGACGAGTAGTATTGAGGAGCAGTGTACGGTACTTGGGCCGAAATATTGAACATATATGGTAAATACATTTATTGAGAAACAGCCTGATTGCATCATGACCTAGCATATTGTCATTATGGTTATGTACAAATGCTGGTATTTTTTATGTCAGTTATTCTGAGCCACTTTCTTGGCAACTAATATAAAGAAAAGAATGAACTGACCAATTGGATAAGTGTGTGTGCCTATGATAAAAGTGAATCAATAAATGAAACTAATGTCAAACAACTTGTAATCAAGAATTAAATTAACGATGGTTTTAATACTTGTGTTTCATGCTTGGTAGGTAATACTAGGTATATTAATTTACTGAATTTTGTAAATACAATTTTTTAATTAATCACTTTTATAAATTCCACTTGTACATGTTCTTGTATGTGTTGGCATGGCAGAATTGAACCATTTACAATATTAATAATGAAAAATATATATGTTCTGAAAATATGTTGTGTATTCAGATATTTATTAGTAGTATTTAACCTCAGTATTGCAGATTAATATGACAGCTTGAGCAGTATACTGACTTGTTCTTGACATGCACATCATGTACTAGTATTTGAGCTTCTATGAACATGAGGAAAGCAGTGTGCACCTTGCAGGTGTGTTACACATGACTGCACACACAGTCCAGGCAGGTGCCTGTAGCATGTGGCACACAATATTCCTGTAAACAAAGTATATCTGCTTGTTCTCACTTATTCAACTTATTTGTCATACATCTTCCCCTTCCAGACAATGAATGAATGTTCCATAGGTGTACAAGGGTTAAAAAAGTAGTCCCCTTGGAAGTGAACCTGTGGCCATGATGGATTTGTTGTTCAGTTCTCACAGCAGAGTCAACTTCAAAAATCCATTGTATGGTTTTGAGGGGGAAATCTAAAAAAGTAAGGCTCGGCTCATAGACTTGGGTATGTGGCAATTGTTGGAAAAATAGTTAGCAGATTTGTTAATGTATATTTCTATATGAACGGTGACGCGTAAAATTGTGTAATTTAACTTTGTCATTTGGCATCCCAAAATTTGATTAAATACTTCAAAATTCTTCTTTAATATAATATTGCTTGCTCATATGCTATTTCTAGGCCTTTTTCCCCATATTGGGTTTGATAAAAATAATTTAGTAATATTCAATGTTGCAATATTTACTGTGCTACACAAAAAAATGGTGGGTATTTCTGAATCTTAAAGAAACAAACTGACGTATATCGAAAAACTTATCAATGTATAACCAATGTACTGTCGTTGTACTCTAATGTTATAATCAATAATGGCTGAAAATACAATGTCATACGTACTAGGCATGACCAACCCATAGGGATCTAGAAATGACAGGTCAATGCATTTACGGTGAGTAAAACTTTTCAACTAATTCCAGATCCCCTGAAACCAATGTGTGGCTAGAATACAGTCTGATATATGGCAATCCGGGTTGAAAACATTCCCATATTGCCTGGAGAACAATGGCCATATACATAAAGAGCAGAGGACATCAATGGGATGTTATAAAAACGTTATTATCCAATATTTTATGTGTGGGAGCTATGATGGTGGAATTTATGTCCTATTTAATGTTCACCAGCACGTAAAAACGATAAAGTCATCAATATACAATCGTTCAAAAGCTATTCATTCCTCCCATAAAGCCACACGGCGATTCGTTTTCTGATGGTTTTCATCTTCTCTGTCGAGATCGTGAGATGTACATCTCTTCATAAACAACATTTAGAGTATTGGTGTCTGTAGGTAATGATTTTTTTGCCATATGGTGATAATGCATGGGTTATATGGACAATTGCGTGCTTGAGAAAGTAATCAGAATGCAAGACTTCTGATACAGTGGCTGGGAACATCCTAGGTCTTTCTTCTCGTTCCCACGAGTTTGTCGTTTTCCCTATATAGTATATATCTTGTTTTTACGACAACTTCAAAGAAAATTATAAGCAGATGCTCAAGGTTCGAGATCGCAGCATAATGCGCTCCACGTGACTGCAACAAGTAAACTAAAGTATTGAAATTTGATGCTTCCACGATCACGTAATAAACTTCAAACTGCATGCTAATTCATGATGATACCCATAGCTCTAAATCATGTTAAACATCAAAGCGTGTTAAAATATAATTACTAATTGGAGTATAAAATTGTGTACAATAGCCTGATATTGTTCATGGTATTCAATTCAAACTACATGTATGCGACAGCTGTTTTAAGAGCTATTAAACAGTCAATTTTCCTAAGTATTGTCAACCTGTCTATCCTTCTCATTTAGCTACATGAGCACCCTAAAAAGGAGACACTCGCGTTACAAGTATTTTGATATACAAATGGTATTCCTAAATGGTGCCTACACATCTCCCATTGCACTCAATCAGCTAAATTGTCAGTGTATGATCCCATGTTATGATACCCATATTATGGCAGCACAGTAGTTACTTGTGCTACAAAAGTAGGAATCGAAATAAACTCGTATTCCGGAACCAAATCCATTTCAAAATTTGTCAAAATAAGTGTAAGTGGTCAAGAGTGGCATCAAAATATCAACGTCAAAACCATGTTGCCGTATATTATGGCAGAACATTAGTTATTTGTGCTACAAAAGTAGGAATGGAAACAAACTCGTATCCCAGAACCAAATCCATTTCGAAATTTGACAAGATAAGTGTAAGTGGTCAAGAGTGGCATCAAAATATCAAAGTCAAAACCATGTTGCCGTATCACCAGACACCCAGCCGAGTGTAAGATCAGTTGCCCCAGAATAAAGACCTGCAATATCCTCACTGGCATATGAGGACACAAATATATGAACTACACACACGTCACATGTATATATACGCATATTTTAACATTGTACTCCATTTATATTTAGTTGTCTTTGATGTATAGAATGGACCTCAATCAACATAAGGGTTGGCAAATACATAAGTCAATCACCAGACATTGGCGAGAGCATGAAGGAGTGTAGAGTGGTCTGATGTTACTTTTACAGAGGATGTGCCTACCTAGGAATAAAGCATGGTATTTGCTTGTTACATGTGTGAACTGCCTCATAGTTACATTTATTAGTTAGTTGACATAACAATATCAGACTATGGGCAAACGAATTACTAAGGTAAAGTTGTTCACCAATGAAAATGTCCACAGTTGAATGACAACATGATGACTGAAGGTGAAAGCACCAAATACATCCAATACTCGATTGCATGACTGTTGGTGAGTATTGCAATAGATTACAATCAAGTTTTGAATTTTAGTGACAGTGTTGAGCATTTCAGGGATAGAACCCATCCTTCTAATTCTTTCGCATTATATACCACCATTTACCCGAATGAAAACAGCTATGGAAATCCATTGTGATATACTCGAATGAATGTAAGTATCAATCTATTACCACATATACAACTAAATATTGATGATGACAATAACAAACGTAAAATACAACATTTTGCAATAAAAACAAAACCCGACCAATTAGTTTATCACCTTAGCTGATTCAATTTTGTTTGACGCGAAAGTACACTGTACCAAAGAATCTAAATGAAGGAACAACAGGTACAAATGGTCTCGTTAGTTTTATTACACCTATGTCCCGAAGAATCAAACTGTATTGTACCTGACAGGTAAAAATAACTACATACACATATAGGTTTGTAGCCGCAGGGTGTAGAAGGAAACGTGCTGAGAAGTACCACATCAGACACACAAGTTATAAATATATTTCAAAGTACATACATGGCATGACCTGAGCCAGGGGATTTCTACTTCCTTTATGAATGTTATATTTCGATATGACCTCACTTAGCACCTCGAAAACATCAACAGTTTGAGATAATTTATTTCACCGTCTTGAGCCGCATGTCCTATGAAATGTACATATCTACCAATTACATAATTTCCATGACAATGATGGAAAACCTGAATAAAAAACATTCATGGAATGAAAGCAACACCCTAAACTCCTTTCTATTGCTAATATGGCATCGCCAGAAACTATCAAATAAATTGGTTGTTCTTAACCCATTGCGTTGGCGTTGCGTCTGTCGTCCGTCGTCGTCCGTCTACATTTTTATCTTCAAAGTTTACAGGCGAATTTTTCTGAAAACTTGCACAAAAATGCATACAAATATTTCAAGAGGGAGGTATTTTTTAACTTTCATATTTTTGCCAAACTGGAGGCCATTTTTGTCAAAAAACGGCAAATGTTGGACTTTCGCGGCCATTTTCTCAATAATTATCCAGTGAGATTTGAGAGTTTTGTTCCAAAAAAAACCTCATATACCTCTGTGTTTCGTTGTTCTTGAATAGCCGGTCTGCGTGTGGCGGCCATTTTGTTTTTTTTCGATGTGTCCCAAATGGCACATTCCCATGTTAAATTATCCTATCCTTTAAAATGGGACACTTTATGCCTAATATCTCACTTGATATTGAAATTAGGAATTAATTGTGGACATATTGGAAATGATTATGCTGAATATATTTCAGCACGACCTTGAACTTGACCTTCGATCATATTTTCAAAGTCACAGCACAAAATGGCTAATATTTCGCTTATTATCGACTTTACAGCTTAGGAATCAATTGTGGACATATAGGAAATGATATTTTTGCTGGATATTGTCATTACCTTGGATTTGACCTTTCACCTCATTTTCAAAGTCAGATCACAAAATGGCTGATATCTCGCTAATTATCGACTTTACAGCTTGGGGATCAAGTGTGAACATATATAAAATGATATATGCTGAATACTCTCTGGACCTTGAAATTGACCTCTGACCTTATTGTCAAGGTTATAACACAAACTGGCTAATATCTCGCTTATTATCTACTTTACAGCTTAGGAATCAATTGTGCACATATGGGAAATGATGTATGTCGAATATTCTGAAGACCTTGAATTTAACCTTCGAACTCATTTTCAAGGTCAAAGCACAAAATGGCTAATATCTCGCTTATTATCGACTTTACATATTAGGAATCAATTGCGCACATATAGGAAATGATATATACTGAATACTATCATGACCTTCGACTTTACAGCTTGGGAATAAAATGTGGACATATAGGAAAATGATGTGAGCCGAATATTTATATGACCTTGAATTTGACCCTTGACCTCCATTTTCAAAGTCAGGGCACAAAATGGCTAATATGTTCCTTACTATCGATTTTACAGCTTAGGAATCAATTGTGAACATATATGAAATGATGTATGGTGAATACTTTGTGACCTTCAATTTGGGTAATATCTCGCTTATCATCGACTTTACAGATTATGAATCAATTGTGCACATATAGGATATATACTGAATATTCTCATGACTTTCGACTTCACGGCTTGGGAATATATTGCGGACATATAGGAAATGATGTGAGCCGAATATTTTGATGACCTTGAATTTGACCCTTGACATCCATTTTCAAAGTCAGAGCACGAAATGGTTAATATCTTGCTTATTATCGATTTTACAGCTTAGGAATCAATTGTGAACAGATAGGAAATCATGTATGCTGAATATTTTTATGATCTTGAATTTGACCTGTGACCTCGTTTTCGAGGTCTAGGGGCAAAATGGCTAATATCTACGGTATACATGTATAACATGTCCGGCAACCTTTCTTAGCCCTTGGGCTAATTTTGTTCTACACCTGACGTAATTAGTATGCAACAAGCGATTCAAACTTTCACAAAATCCATGCAAATTAACAAAATCCAAATAACAAAATGCAAATTAATTTATATGTTGGTTTGATAGAGTATGTCGAACCATTCTTGTGTCAATCTTTAGGGTAAAAATGATCTGATAGTTCCCTTGAACATTCTTGGATATACCGATCCTTTTTAGCTTACCGGCCCTTTGGGCCGATAAGCTATTATTGTGGTTTTTCGTCCGTCGTCCATCGTCTGTCGTCTGTCATCTGTCGTCCGTCAGCCGTCCGGGTCTGTAACTTTTTTTTGGCATGATGAATTTCCCCATAAATTTGTCAGAACATACCTTGGGCCAATATCTAAAAACCTTTTTTTACATTTTTTTGATTGAATCGTTTTTGCCGATTTGGCGGCCATTTTTGACGAAAATTTGCCAATTTTGGACTTTGGTGGCCATTTTCTCGAAAACTGTCTGATCAGTTTTGAGATTTTTGATTTAAAACATTCCTCTCGTGTACCTCTATGATATGTATAAGTTTCGTTGCCCTTGAATCACCGGTCTGCGTGTGGCGGCCATTTTGATTTTTTGACGGGTCGGCGAAAAAAATCAAGTCACTATTCGTTTTGAGCCATTTCCAGTAAAAAAAAAAATTTTTTTTTTTTGACCATTGAATATATTTTGGATTTCACCCAATTTTTCCTTCATAATGGGAGCTATGCAGAGTAATCTCATAGAACACTTCAAGATAGAGCCTAAGTATTGGCACATTCAAATGGGAAATCATATATTGCGGTTTGAGTGGTGACCTTGAATTTGACCTTCAATGACCTTGAGAGGTCAAAACGACCTTTTTGGTCGAAAAAACGATGAATTTTGCCTTTGGTGGTCATTTTCTCGAAATCTATTCAGTCAGTTTTCCTCAAAATCATGTATAAGATTCTCCTTATGTACCTTTGTGATGTGCATAAATTTCGTTGTCTTTGAAATGATGGTCTGCATGGGGCGGCCATTTTGATTTTTTTATGAGTCGGCAAAAAAAAATTTTTTTGTCCCAAATCGAGTCACTATTCGTTTTGAGCCATTTCCAGCAAAAAAATAAAAAAAATTTTTTGCCATTGAAAATTGTCTCGGACTTAGAAAATTTCATCCAAGCTTTCCTTCATAATGGGAACTATGCAGAGTAATCTCATAGAACACTTCAAGATAGAGCCTAAGTATTGGCACATTAAAATGGGAAATCATATATTGCGGTTTTAGTGGTGACCTTGAATTTGACCTTCAATGACCTTGAAAGGTCAAAACAACCTTTTTTGGTCGAAAAAACAATGAATTTTGCTTTTGGTGGTCATTTTATCGAAATCTATTCAGACAGTTTTCCTCAAAATCATGTATAAGATTATCCTTATGTACGTTTGTGATGTGTATAAGTTTTGTTGCCTTTGAATCGACTGTCGGTGAAAATTTGTCATTCACGAAAAAATTCTTTCAAGACGTAACTTGATTTCGTATTATAGTCCATACAGAAAATGTGTATCTATCAACATTTACGAAGATGTTTTAACATATTGATTCTAACATCATTGTAACAATTTATATGTATTCAGTATTGTACGCAATTCACATGATTGCCGGTAAGCTACAGCACCCTTGGTGCTATGTTTTAAAAAGAGCTATGAAATGTTCAGGGGGAAAGGCGAGATAACAAATATTCCAGGAGTACTGGTGACCGCATTACACGGGGACGACACAGCAGAGATCTAGTTTGAATTTAATACTTTCATGTGAGTGTTCCTTTTCATTACATCGAACATGATGCGTAACATATCAGTGTGAATGTTATGAATACTGCACTTGGGATAAGGCCGAATGAAGCCTGATGAAGTGGCACATGATTTACCAACAATTCATCATGAATTCAATGAAGGAATTTATTTTAGAAATCACAAAATATTTTGGTCTGCCAATATTATGAGTAATACCCTGGGCAACGTAGGAGGGAGGGCGAAACTAGTGTGATTTCAACAAACTGAAAAAGATGACTTATAGAATAAAGTAATGTTTGTGTTGGTGTAATAAGCGTATGACCGGAATGTCCCATCTAAATTTCCATTACTATGTCTGATTGTCGGCTATTAATTGTCAGTGCATTGCTATATTACTGCAATGTTCTGGCAAAAGAGACACTTCATTACATCTTCTCAATATCATATTCGTGGCAAAGTATTATATATATGTATTCGTCATTGTATGTCAAAAACGAATCTAAACTGCTGCAGGATTTCATAGTTCTCTACCAGCACTCGCAGTTAGAAATTGTTAACAGTAAAATAAATGAAGTAGCATGGTTGCATGATGGCCTGAAATATTCACCGATATGTTTCGAAGCCTGTATGCAGCCTTTCAACGCAGCTCATGCAATATGGTAGAAAGTCTCTAAATTATCAATATAAAAGTGAATTTGTGTTGTGGTTATGACCCATTAACGACCTGGTCACACGCAATTTTGCTATCAGTAGTGCAATAATAGAAGTAATTTACTAGACTTTGTGTGCAATTTTGTGTATCTTTTGGTGAAGGTTGCAACATCCAGTACCTCCTAAATTCGTTATGTTTTTTTTTCAACCATCAAACTTTCGTGTTAGGATGTAACCGTTAGTAACATGTGTGTGGTTCAATGTTGGTAAGTCGTTTTGGGGGGTTTCCGCCTGTGCAATAGACATGCTCATGCGAAGTCATGGTACTATCCATTTCCATAGCAAACAATATAATCCGCCTACTGGTTCTGAACAACGCTGAACAAACTGAATGGTACTACTCACTGGGAACCAAAGCTGTAGGAAGAAAAATGACGTCACACGTCGGTAATCTATCATATGATAAGTCGCTATAGTATTCGCTACATCAACATAATTATCGGATATGTAGGCCATGCAATGCAATATTCCATACGGTCACAGTTGTTGTATACCTGTGCTCAGTGCTGCCTCTTGTTTGATCACCATCAAAAATGAGTAATCTTCAACGTAAAAAAAGGTTATACCACCTGCTTGTCTACTGTGTCTAAAGCGGGAATCAATTGAGTGATTCCACACTCGATGAAATAACAAACTCGGACTCCCATGTACATGTATATTGAATATTATTTTTTCGTTTTGAATTTAAACTTTGCAAATCCAGTTTGCCACACTGACCAGTGTTTGCCAAAGAAGATTTTGGTGTTTACACACGTTAACTGAATTCGTAACTTGCCAAATATGAGTAAAATTCACCTGCTGATCATCTACTAATGTTTGGCTATTAAACACGGTATCTACAGGTGAGTGCCAGGATACCTGTTTCGATGGATTAGACTTGACTAAACAGTGAACAATAAATACGTTTTGTAGCTATTCAATAATGTGCAGTTGTGAGATCTATTCCGCTTCGTGAATGACATTCATGATGCAATGATTGAAACTGGAATATATAGAAACATAATGTATTCATTACTCAATCAGGTAATTGGCTAGGTTAATATTGCCGTCTTATACTGGTCTGTTTTGATTATGTCGGACTATTTCCCCCGGGAAGCTGTAACGTGGAGCTGTAACGTGGAACATGATTTTTATTTATGAATTTGTTTTTATCGGTTTGGTCATACATGTATTTCATAGTATCATTCTTATTCGTGCTTTCTTTTGAATCGTACAAATATGCACAGATAGAATACTATAACAAAAGTTGGGTTGAACAGCTTATGAATATCAAGTATCGAATCATGATAAACTGGGCAGGAAAACCGTTCATAACCGAGTTAGAAGACTAGTTTCATTGATCACTGGGTAATCCTACGGCTATTGCTTACTTTTGAGCTGTCCTCAAAGATTACGATATTATCACACATTTCCGTCCTGGCGAATTAGACTGAAGGAAAACTTTGCCATATGGATGGTTTCCGGTATCTGATATTCGACCAGGTTACAGTTCCCCCACATCCGGGTGAAATAATATAATTTAAAGAGCTTGGAGACACTGACGATTGGTCAAATTGTTATAGTGTCATCCCAATGATGAGTGTACCCTACATATGTTGCATGATAATACCTCGTAATGCTTGAATATATTCTTGTACAAAAATGAATGACATTAAAACGTTTCGTGGATAGTGGAATTGGGAACTGAAAATGGTATGTTATCATTTGTGTCTTAAACGATTGATGATATATTTCATGATAATGAAATATGCTAAACCGATTTTTGGTGATGTTACAACAAAACTGTGATTTCTACATGTGAATTCCATGATCTTTGTAGAGTTAACAGATGATCTTTGTAGAGTTAAATGCATGTACATGGTATGGAGCGAATGTTGGATTGTTAGAGCCCTGGTGCCAGTCGGCTACATCATGTGACAGAACAAATATATAAAGCTACTTGTGAGCTGCAGCTGTGTTTTCCCATTACTTGAAGGATCGGGTATTGCTACAGCTTAGAGGCTATCGTTTGGCTGATCTCGACAGTGGTTTGACATAGTTGTGTGGACCATATATAGTAAATGTTTTCCATGCAGTGTACAAACATGATCCAAACGTAGTAGATTTTGTTGACTTGCAATTACATGAAATTTAATCTTTCATCCATCTGTTAACCGTTGACAAATCGTAGACTTTCATCACATGAACCGTGAAAAGAATATTTAAGTAAGCGACATCTTGATGAAAATTTAAACGGCCATACTTATGTACAGTTCTCGCTTGAGAGAGATAAGAACAACCACATCAGTTGCAATTGATATCCTTTGATCTCGCAGATTGCTCCATGTTTGACCATCTTCACAGGAGCTTGTCATGAAAGAATGTTATAAAATGGTTGATAACATTCATTCTATTATTGTTATATTTGGGAGCACATACTTGTTCTGGACAAAATCCAATAGACGTGAATCAACACTGGGTATGAAGAATTCCAAAGGTTTAGCTCCAAGGCCAATGTCCATATTATCGGAGTCCAGTGTCAGGCATATCAATCCGAAACAACCTAAAACAAATCAAAGATTCTGTCGTGCACCCGGGTAATTGTTCTGGGGAATATTATAACGCATATGAACACAATGCCATTACACACATGAACAATATGATGCCCTGATTTGGTTTCGAGCCCATCTACACCACAAAAGATTACCACGACCCGAGTTGACTTCATAATTAATAAAGTAATACCGGGGGTAGGTTGCATATTGTTAATAAAACACAGGGTCAGTTTATCCCTTGCTAACTGATTGTCACGAATCTTCGAATACTAATTCAATAAACAGCTGGGCTATGGATGTACATACTTTATAACTGCACAGATGTCGTGCTGGAGAAAAAAAGAGCTATATGCATGATAATGTACAAATTCTATGTTGTCAGTTCTTCCAAACAAATCCTAAGGTTATATATATCGAGGTGATGAAGGGTGTAAGCACTATTGAGATGCTTATCTCCAGTAGTTCACCACATGACATTAATTGTAATATGAATATCCCCGTCGCATAAGTATGCAATCCCAAAGGCATACTGCTCGCCATTCGAGTCACCTTCTTCTATCCAATAACGCCTTGTATGTCGGGCAATGACAGTATTGAAAAGAACAGCGACCCCGGAAGAATTGCTTACGGGCGAGAGATCTCTTTGTGTGTATTTGTTAACAAACTGGAGAATCCAAGGACACGCACACGGTGATATATCACATACCCTTCATGACAAATGTAATTTATGCTTCCCCGAGGGTCATTCGATGGTGTGCTCTATCCACCAACACACTAACGTTAGTTAATCACAAGTGTCAAAATTGCAGCAACTGATATTTGAAATGCAAAAGAAAAGTCTGATTAAATGACATGAAATGGCAAATTTGTGACTCGGATCAATACTTAGTTGTCTTGGTTACCTCAGGTACCTAGTTTTGATTGTTGATATTTTATACCCTTGTAGGTTTAGTGCATGCATTGAATGGATGGACATTGAATGACGAGTATTGTAGTCTGTTACTCTCAACATATCAATAACATTTTAACTACATATTAGTTTGCAATAATTGAAAATTCGTATAAAGACAAGAACATTATTGGTGGTAATATTGGTGGTAATAGATTGATACTCACATGCTACTTTCTTGATTATGGAATAAAATACGATAGTTGCATGTAGAATAAGCTATGTATTGTCACTGTCACTACCGTGGAAACAATTGTCTTCGTCCAAATTTTGTTTGGATTCCGGAGAGTATCCAGTTGATATGTAGTTTAGGCTATCAGTACTGATGTTGTCTGTAACAAAACCACATAGAGATACAACTGGGAAATTGACACATTACAGAAAACAAGAAAATGCAGCTAACTGCGGGAGACGACATTAGAGCTCGGGCACACCATCAGCACCACGAGACCTGAATATATCTTACACAACCCCCCCCCCCCCTTACAAAAAAAGAAAATTGAAACATATCATGTCCCACATGATTCCAATTCATTCCCGTATATTATGATGAAACACATAGGCCTACTTCAATCATATTCCTAATGAGTAAACATTTATTTTGAACTCAATGAAACAGATACGCCTGATAAAATGATATTGAACATCATTAATATTTCCTTAAAATATTGGAAACTATGAGGAATATCTGCATCTGATATCATGATATAGATAACACATGCATACTGAGCAAATTAAAAGAACAGTTTAAAATAAAAAGGTTTCGCAACCAAGCATGGAACACCTTGTCATGTGATAAAATATGTCCAATTACGGTAAATGTAGTCGTGGTACCGTAGACGAATCGTTGTGTTTACTTCATTACGCCAAAGAAGGCCGCACGCAAGGTTACATGTACATGCATGCACAAAATGCTGCACAGAAAATTGTACGTTCCAAAGTACGCGTCATTGCGGTAAAATTTGCTTTGCATTCTGGGAACGTGAATTTCCATCGGCTCCGCCATTTTGACGTTTTCCAGACGAGCTGACCATTTTGCGTAATTTTCTCAAACCTAACACATCGATTTATGCATTATATATCTGCGGAATATTCAAAGCTTTCCATCAAATCGAGAGATTTTATGTCAAGGACGATGAAAATACTCATTTGAAGTAGGTGTACAAAGGTTTACATGCGAAAACGGGCGTCGATAGGTTGGCATGAAACCTCCATAAAAAAGTCAGCACATAGACATGTAGAGAGTTGGGGGCTTCGCCCCCAACGCTCTAATGTCAAAAAATGTTGGTTTACATGGCCCTGTATTATCTGACATTATTCTGACATTACGTTCATTTGCGTTGTAATTGAGTTAGACAATTTCTTATATTGCGAACTTATCGATGTTCAGATGATCTCCAGTCATCTCGCCCAGTCTGAACTGCCTGATCCCGTGATAAGAAGATTGTTGCAATTGCTTCCAAGGATGCACAGCTCTTTGATCTCCCCTTCAATGTACCCCCGACCTCCGGCAAATCATGGCTTGATCATGTATGGGCATCCACATTTTCGTTATTAGGAATCTATCTGTTGATGAATAGTAATTAGCACGAGACACAGTTGCCTCCCTTGGCGACATTCTCAATCAAATACACTCAATTTAGATTCATTCATCTATTCAGACGTAGATAAATTGTTATTGATTTTTGTTTATCCAGGTTCACACTGGTTCGTATCCAGATTTATACTATATGTCAATTTTGTTTACATTACTTCTTAATTATCTCATTATATTATATTTCTATTTAACACTGTAATTTTGAAACGAATATGCATCCAAAGCCTTTAAGCTGGCGGATTGGAGCGATTACAAGTACCAGCTCTCAA
Organism: Terebella lapidaria; assembly: GCA_949152475.1. Lineage (NCBI taxonomy): Eukaryota > Metazoa > Annelida > Polychaeta > Terebellida > Terebellidae > Terebella > Terebella lapidaria. Next base: position 21,083,504 of record OX424558.1, on the reverse strand, counting down.
GGACATTTCATTTGCATGACACACCAGACATTTTCTTTGGGTTCACTTCCGCTTCAGCCGTCTTTTCTACTGACACCTTGCATGAGCAGCAAAAAGGAAGATGTTCTCACTGCGATCGTGTCAGATTCCTCTAGATAGCATGTTGCAAGGCATGTTCAAATTAGTCTTACCATAAGCAAGGAAGTGTTTGCTTGCAGACACCAACAAAAAAAATTATTCAAACTGTACCGATATGCCTTGTTCGTCATCACTGTGTGATAATGTGTTGACATATACGTGCAATTCGTCACTGTGCAATACTGTGCAATAGAAATAAGTACATGATTCGTCTGTGATTCAATGTTTTTGTAAGAGCAATTGGCCTGCAGATTTTCTTGTTTGTCTGACTAAACACGTGAGCGCCGTAGGCACCAAAACGCATGTATCGCCTCGTAGCAGTGAAAGTGATAGTTTACTTACAATTCACAGTCCAGTTTATACATGTATCTACTATCTGGATGATGGAACCAGTGTAGTAATATATGACTGTCTTCCCACTGGCCCCTATGTTCTCATCAGTACATGGCTGAAATTTGAAGCTATGATTTACTGTGAAGAAAATAGTCAAAAGTCATGTTAATGTAGCATTTGGAATATGAAATTCGTCTGCCCATTCATAAGTTGTGTATTGCTGATAACAAAAATCCTATGAAAACAGCTCTGGCCATTGTATAGGAATAAATTATATAAACCTTGATCATGATTCGTGCATTAACCTATCGTCCACTATGAAGTGATGTTTGGTCTCCATTAGCTTGTCTGTGTGTCCTTAGTCACGTCCAGCTCATTAAATTGCTCATTTACACCAATCACACCTGCTGCACATCCGAGCATGTTACTAGCCGTCATAGAGGAAATATGCACTTGAGCGCGATGCGAGGTAATTGTTCCCTCAGGTGTTGACTGACAAGGCCATTTTCACATATTGGGATTAAAACAAAACGACAAGTGTCCAAGTGTACACAAAGTCAGATTTAGACAAATTAAGAAGGATGGCTACAGGGCTTCACGCACACACTGACCACAAGTGCCAACAATAGAAGAGCATGTTCAGATTTTCATTGAATGTAAGAATCAATCTATTACCACCAATAGTCAGATTTTGATGATACCGAAAACAAACGTAAAATAAAACATTTTGGAATAAAAACAAAGCCCGACCAAATAGTTTATCCAAAGACACACTGGCGTCATCAGGGGCAGACAGTGTGTTAAATGTAGTTGTTTCTACTGTACACCTGATCGAATTAGTATACAACTGCCCAACAACCTATGAAAATAATTTAGAAATCTGAAGCAAACCCCATGGAATAGATATATGACAAGTACATAAGTACCTAATCACAAGCCCGAAGGCTACTGAGTTGATGGTATCCTCGGGGACAGATTTAACGTCCGCCAGCAGTGACACCGACTCAGTGGTATGAATGTAAGAATCAATCTATTACCACCAATAGTCAGATTTTGATGATACCGAAAACAAACGTAAAATAAAACATTTTGGAATAAAAACAAAGCCCGACCAAATAGTTTATCCAAAGACACACTGGCGTCATCAGTGCCACCAATACAGCGTGATAGTGAAACATTGCTGTGACCTTCACTAAAGTATTCACAACAGGATATATCTTGAACGCAAAGTTTCTCACGTGGTTCTCAACATTGTTTATTTCCGGTTCCGACCTGAAACATCTCGTTTGCGTACTGTCACTTAAATGTCACCACTTATAAAATGTGAACTTACCATATACTTCATTACAATTGCTATTTCGGAGGGCATGAAAACTATCGGCCGTGGTTCATGAAATTCGATCCACATGTATTAAGATCACAGTTCACCCTCAGTTTGAGACACAATCATGACAGGTGCACCGATTGCTATCAAGTAAATTTCTGTAAATCTTACTACTGGCATTAGAGTTGGTCAAGCCAGGTTTATACGGCTTGATATGTTCGGTGTGTAGGAATCATTCATGGCCATTGTATTCGACAACAAATTGTGATATCAAAGTCTATCATATGCCAATGGTGACTATATGTGGCAGGAGTGTTATTGTAAACAATGATTTCATTATAATAATATTACCAATACCAACACCATCGAAACTCTTTGCTACTACTCACATCAATTCGCCTGTAATGTGACACAGCTCCTAATAACTGAAAAATGCCCGGCGGGCCGCAAATTTCACATTTTTTCATTGCCCGCCATGATCACTGATGATGCCGGAACTACTTTTTGCGCAACTTGTTCGCCAGGCCTCAAGCCCACGCTTTTGACTGTTCTAAATACTGGCTAGGGTGGACCCACTGTCTTCTGCTTCCCCATAGTTGCCCCTATTCGACACGATGGACAAGCTGTTGCAAGAATAGGCCTATATTTAGGCCTATATTGCGGAGAAATAATAAATTCTAAAATAATTTTGAAGATGTATCAGTAGCCGTGTTAATACCAAGTAATAGATTTTGAAAGTGGAATTGTGAGATAAAATAGCTCTATAATTCGAACAATCCCAAAAATACTGCCTGTAGATTTAAACATGGTTTGGAAACAATATAGATATATTTTTAGTAGTAAAGTATTGCATCTATTTTAAAAATTGAAATTAGATTTAGAAATAAATCAAATAGTTTGTGGATCTCGAGAACTAGGTCGAAAACAAACCGCAGACCATATTATTATTTAGTTGACCAGGCACTTCGATGACTAAACATATATAATAGCTCTTGTGAATTACTATGAGATCAGAGTATTGACAAATCCTATGTGAAGGAGTTCATTCGATCAAAACGGAAAAAAGAAACATGAGATGAGCTAAACAAGTTTTTGGTTGATGTATGTCGTTTCAGTGAGGAATACAGATTGGTCGGAGTATGAGCCTGGAACACTGGTAAACATGCTACATTATTGACCGACATCTTCTTAAGGAGAAATATAAATTTGACGGCAAGCTGGTATCAGTCTTGAAGGATGAGCAATTACAGGATACGAGAGGCTCTGAAAGCAAAGAAGATGGATCCACGCCAGTAGGGGAAGGGTCAGAGGCCAAAACGAACCAGAGCTCTGTTGGAAGATGAACGGGCAAGGCAGGGCTTGGGAAAGAAACACCTTTCAGCATTCAATTCACCCTATTCCACTACCTGACGCTAACAATGGGACAGCGTGGCCGTGACGAGCAGAGGAAGATGAAGTGGGGTGACATCACTCTCTCGTCCAGAGATGACAAACAGTGTCTTGTTTTTTGGGGGGGAGAGACACAAAAATGAGAGACGGTGCCAACAAGGAGGATCTAAGGTCAATCAAACAACTGTACTTTTGTGAGTGTGATGACGACAAGAAGAAGTGTCTCATTGAGATTTGGAAGGAATTCAAGTCACGCCGTCAAGAAGTCACTCAACTAGTGAAAATGTTCTGAACAAATTTACACGAATTTGTTGATGATGTGGGGAAATAAACTACTAAAATAAACGAACAGACAGTCCTTTCTTTTTGGGGATAAAAACTGAGGAACAGCTCACAAAGGGAAAGAACCAAATCATCTGGTATTAGAATGGTCCGCTTGGGAAAAACACCCCAGCGTCTCTGCTCCCAACAGTGTGCACGATGGCCGGCTTACAACGACGCACCAACCACGGTGTTAAAAACAACGTGCGTGCAGCGATTGAGGAAGGGGGGGGGGGTGGGGGTGTTCTTGACGATCAGATCATTCAGATTACGGGCCACAAAACCACCAAAGCCTGGCGTGGTATGACACAGGTATATTGGATCCCGTGCACCATCAGCACTGCTAGGATGTGCTCAAAAACAAAGCAAGCGGTAGTCTTCCAACCACGACTGCACAGGCGGTGCCAAGCGGACACAGGGATTCACTCCGCTCCTCGGCGCAAGCGACGTGTTGCCGTTATTGAAAATGATTCAGAATAAGCCTATTTTAAAAAATAAACTCCAATAATATGCTAGCTGTATAGGATGTATCCCTTTATTCTTGTCCGAGGAGCAATCGAATAAAAGTTGTATTAAGCATTTCCATATTGTCAATGTTTTACTGTTTTTTTTATCTATTATGGTGCATAACTACGATATAGCTGATAATGTAACGAATTTATTTTCACCAGCCTTTTGGAAAACACCGGCAGTTTGGGAAGGGATAGGAAATGTCTGGTCCATGACGCACTATTTCGTCTCGCACTAGGTTACTTGGGAGGTAATAAGACACATATTCATGCGCAATCCAATGTTGACAATTTCATAGTGGTTTCGAACAATTCCATTTTTATAGGCTCCCCAGCTCGGCATATGATAAACAGGTTTACGTAGGGCCTTTTGGAGAACTTGAACCGCGGGCACAAAAACCCATTTTGTGAAATAACCCTTCAACATAAGAGTGTGTTTAAAGGTGTGTATAAAAGCCAACATGTTAACGAGTCTCATTGTTAGACTTGAAAAGACCGAATACCATATAAACTGTTATGATACAGTACGCCTAAATGGCGAGAAATACCACGATTTGGCTCGGTGACACATGATTTGTCGTATTAAATGCGAAACCCAATTTTCGTCCAGATTTACATACCAGTGGTGGAGAATCTACCATGGAACAGTAGCTATCCTGGCCTATTTACTTCTTTCTTAAACATTTATTGGTCCACTCGTCTATAACTTGTGACACGATAGCAAACTAGCACTACTGATAATTATCTCGACAACAACCGGATATTAACAGCGGTAACGGTGTTAGAAAACCTATAACGACCACCGTCTCATAGATTAAAGTCTGGACCTTGTTGATTTACACCAGACAAGTCCACACGCAGACAAAAATGTTTTTACACTGAAAGGAATGACCAGGAGGCAGTACTCAGATGAAGTCGTTGATAAATGAATCTTGCCGAAGTATGAACAGTCATACTTGAATATATGTTCTGATAGATACGAACTGAAGTACTTGCCGAGTACGAAAAAAGATTATAAAAAAAGAATCATTGTTCCTCATAACTTATTAGTTCTTACTGGGGATAAGTTTATAGCCTTATTCTTCTTTGGCCCAAGTAACACTGATGCTACATGTTCTTCTATATTCAATAAGGATTCAAAAGGTGCGAGACGGATTAAATGGTATGTTTTCAGTGGACGAGTAGTATTACGGGGCAGTATGAGTTACGTGGCCCTTCATTTTGTGCCATGGTGTCAGTTCAATAAATGATAATTATGATTTGGCTTAGAATTACGGGACATTCGTACTATAGTAGTAGATAATGTTTATACCAGGTACAACTCAAATAACCTATTGACATGTCGTTGTCTCTGTCGGCTGTAGTCGCCAACATTTTGTCCTAAGATATAAAGGAATGATATCACACAAAAGCCAAGTTCCTGGCTTGGAAAATAGAGTATGAAATCGTGATACGCTGAGGGAGAAAGTGAAACAAGGGTTATGCCAGGTAAGTAAAAAAAATATCAAGCTACATACAGCATTGACACCGTGACTGTAGTTCCAAATGGTACGAAATAAACTTTGAAGGTTCTTATCTTAAATATGGCAATCCCATGTGAAAGCATTTTCACATTACCTTGAGCACACCGGTCACATACATTATGGGCATTGGATTGGGTGTAGTGAATACACGTTTATCCAATATTTCATACATATGAGCTGTGGAATTCATGTGCGATTCAATATGCCCCAGCAGGTAAAACTAATAACACCGTGAATATACAACAGAGCAATTTGTTTTTTCCATGACGCCACATGGTGAATTGTGTTTTGGTCGTTTCGACCTTCCCTTCTGGACACAAGACATTTTCGTTGATTCATGGTTAAATTCAGGACAGTGGCGTCTGCAGATAATCATATCTCTAGAAGCTTACACATTTTGTGATAATGCCACACGGTGATAATGCGTTGATCACATTGACATGGTGCTGCAGGTATTGAAATCAAGTGAATTTTTTATAGGTTGGCTAGAATCGGACATATTACTGGGATTGTAATATGCCTTAAAATGCAAGGTAAAGTGATATTGTGAGAAAATTTTAGATTTTACCATACATTTCTTACCGAACGGAGAAAATATTTGCATATACACACCACTTATATAAATGCACTTGTTTTGTTCAACAGTTACCCCTTTTTCATTGATTTTACTGCAAGTGTCTGGTCAAAACCGTTAAATTTGTTAACATTACCACCACTATCAAAGCTTTGTATCCCTTGATGCAACGTGATTTCAGTTTATTCGCATATGTTGGATCAGAGGTCAGGCCAGAGGTAACTCTGAATGGACAAACAAAACAGCTGCTGGTACTGTCGAATGTTTTATGCAGTTAATTCACCATATTTGTTTTGTGAACGTTTTGTTTCTGCGTTGGTCAAGCATAAGTTCTGTGTTCGAAACAAATGTTGTTTTTCCAGTGTCACCTTAATCTCGTAAATGCTCTGGATATTTCAATCACCGCCGTCATATTGTGTATCGATATGAAGTTGAATGTGGAGGTTATGAACAACGTCCTATAGGTAATCATAATATAATGGTATTTACTGCTTGCTTCTTAAATACACTTTCATGGCAGTTAATTTGAGTGAGAGCTGTCAACATCTGAATGACTTGACACCTCCCGGAGGAGACACTCCTCTGACAAGCGTTATGATAACGGGTGTAACTAATTGGTGCCTCCAAATCCCCCAGGTGCACTCAATTAGCTAAACTATCAGTGTGTAATCCCATACTATGTTACTCCTACTGGGAAAGCACATATAGTCTTTTTGCACCACTCTATAAGGGTCCATGATTATAGTGTTCGTAGTAGACATGATTTCCGTGTGTTATGTTGCAATGATTATGGACAAATGTTAGATAGAGTTTATTCCACACCAAGCAGTGTGATCATGACTATCCAGTAATCTACCTGTTCTAACTCATCTAACATATGCACAGTGCATTCAATTTATATGTATATTTGTTGTACTCAATTCCCATTTATTGGTGGACATAAAATCCGGCTCCAAACAAAAGATAGTATTCGTTTGCGAGTGTATGATATGGTGCAGCTGTTTATTCATACATTCAACGTTCTTCTGGTGGCAAACTGTTATCTTACTTACTTTGTTGGACAACACATGATTAAAACACATCCTTCTATTCCTCTCGCGTTGTTTGTCTTTTAGCTGCTTTATATTAAACTACCATATACTTGAACGAAAAGAGTGACAGAAATTTATTGAGACATACCTAAATGGAATCATGTCAGCTACTTAAGTATTGTTTGGGGTTGATAGTCATAAAGATTCATTACTGGTCAAGCTATTTTAGGTACAAGTACCCGAGGGATTTAGCTGTAATAATGGCTATAAACGTAACTACAAAAATATACTGGTCCGTCGCTACAGGCGTGATGAAGGAAACGTGCCGTGAAGTACTACATCAGACACACAAGTTATAAATGGACTTGAATGTACGTAAATAGCCTGACCTGAACCTCAGGGTATTTTACTTTGTCCAACTTAAAATCTTATGAGAAATACTGTTAAATGTTACCACATTCCGATATAAACCATGGTTAATGATTTTGGAATTATTCCTATCACAAAAACAATAATCAGAGACCTCTTCTTGTTGGGTTAGGCCTAATTCTTGAGTAAATACATATACATATTATGTGCTTTGATTTCAATTGTTTTTCAATCAAAGATTCTTTGTTTGATTCGGGTGTCACAATGTGAGGAAGTAAAATACATGATGTCACCTGGATACAGATGTTCTGAAAAAAATCCACAAAAGCATGTTGCCAATTAGAAGTAGTTGACATTGAACATACCAGACTAAATATTTATTGATCACTGGTATGAATACTTTACCCCTTTGCGAAGAAATCATTAGTTTGACATTATTTATATTATATAACTCATAACCTGAAGTGTATGCCTTGTCAAAAGCATGCATCTACTATTAATCCAAGATAGGAATAAAACGTCACATCCAAAGTCACTATGACAGCATGCAAATCCCGTAAAATTTATATGTTGAACCAATAGATATTAACCTCCGGGGTCAATAGAGATCATTGCATAAGCACTAATGTCCAGCTAAAAAGGGGACCAGTTAGTGAAGATTTAATTTGCATTCGATACTTTGATGTGAGTGCTCCTCTTCATTACTTCTATCATGAAGTATCAGTGTCAAGGTTTGTGATGCCGATCTTGGGATGAAGCTGGAAGAACTCTGATGGAGTGGCACTGGATTTAGCAACAATTCTTTATTTGCTCAGTATCTTTGTTAAATTGAAACGTTTTCGTCCATCATACTTACGGGTGTACATGTAGATCAATGATTCGGTCCTACACCAAACAATCAGGAAGTGGCTGAAGAAAAAAACAAAATTAATTTTTTAAAATATTATTGATTAGAACCAGATTTATAGCCAATTTTGTGATTATCAAATTTTCGGTTGCCATGGCAACAATCTTCATTCAATTTTGACAAAAGTTGAGGGGGACCTAGCCACTGCTATACCGCAATACTTCAAGCCGATCGGACTATTCAGACAAACAAGCAAACAGACGGACATACCTAAATGTAAATTACCCACTCCCCTATCGGGGCAAGGGTGATAATCTAAACTGCTGCAGTATCTCATGAACCTGCCAATTTCACTATTATGAAGCTATTATGGTTGCATAATAGCCGGCATATTGATCAACCTTTCACGACGTCTGTATATTGCTATTCAATGCAGCTCATGGAGCATGACGGAAAGTCATCAAAATCTCAATCCATAGGCACATTTCAATGTGGTTATGGTTCGCTAACGGCCTGGTCACATGCAAACGTGGTTTGAGGAATGCAATAATGTAGTAAGCGACTCTTTATATGTGTGTGTATTTGTTCAACAATGCAACATTCTTTGTTAAATTGAAACGTTTTCGTTCATCATACGTTTGGGTGTACATGTAGCTTGATCATATTTTTCTGCATTGCTTGTCATTGTTCATATTGTCAGTCACGATATCATGAGCCGATAATATAAGCCAAACCGAAGCTGTCGTCAGATTTAGATGCTGAAGAGTCTTCTCTTCCGATGATAACCAATCAAAAGAGAACAGAGAATGGGTGGAATACTTGTAAACAATGGGTGAATATACATTGCGTGGATGACATGGGATAAATTGATGTAGTGAATACTATGCCGGGTCTATCAAGCTATAATAAAATTGGGTTCTGATACTATATATTAATAGACAACTGTGTGGCTATCAAAAACATATCTACAGGCCGGATAGTCTTTGCCAGAAAACTAGACCATTCAAAATCATTCAACTGTTGATGATAAGAACATCTGTTGTTTGAGTGAAGGAATTATCGATCAGATGATAATTAATTTATTTATTCATTGGATCATCGTTGAACAACAAACTTGAAAGTGAGTTCCGAAGTGCCTATAGAAAACTGGTCCAAGAGGAATATTTACGAAACATGAAATTGTCACCAAGTGCACACAGTAAACCAAGTGTAGAATATTCCGTATAAAAAAATGTGTATAATAAATTTGGTAATAGGAATAACTCTGAGCTACGTTTCAACGCAAGAAAACACAATACCTTGGGGGTACTAATGCAAGGATATGTGTATATCAGTACTTGGTCAGGATCTTCACTTTATGCAATTAAACTTTAACGATGTGATGCCATGATTTATTTACAAGCCCGATTAGAGTTCAACTCAACACGACTTGGCATCAAATCTAGTGAAGCAATGGGTTGTGTATTGACAGCATTTCACAAGGTCAGTTCATCATTTGATAACTGATCACCACGAACCTGTGATTAGTAAGCCAATATCTACCAGCTGTTGTACGGTGCTGCGAGAATTATAATTACACAGATGGTGTTAGACCATGCTACATGCATAATAAACAAATAATAAATAATAATAAATCCAGTAGCGCCTTGTATGTGTGTTGGGGGGGGGGGGGGGGAGGCAATGACAATATTGAAAAAAAAACGAGAATGGGCGGTTAGAGGAGATATTGTGTGTGTAGTTCTCAATGTAGTGGAGAAATCTCAATCCAAGGACACGCCCAAGGTGAGACAACACCCTCCACGAGATTTGCAATTTATGTTCCCTTGAGTGTCGTCAGTGGTGTGTTATCCACCAACACACTGACATCATTTAATTAAAAGTGCCAACATTGCAGCAGCTGATATTTGAAACGCAAATGACGAGCTTTATTGAATTATTTGCAGTCATAAAATTTGTGACTTCGATCACTATTTAGTTGTCGTAAGTATTTAGACATTCATTCTCTGGTGACTTGGTTCTGTAATGATTTTGTACATCGATAAGCCTTGAATGGTTCCTGTATGCACTAAACGCATCGACATCTTATGACAAATGTTAAAGTCTGCTGAAAAATATAATATTTATATGAAAACGACTCTATGTTATTTTCTTTTATCTTGTCTTGGAATAACATTAAATACTTTCATTTGAATTTAGAAACACTTTGTCACTAACAAGGAAACAATTTATTTGGCCCCGAATTTTGTTGATATTCCCTTCATCGTATCCATTCCATACTAGGACAGGGCTATCAATACTGATGGGGTCGTTAGCAAATCGATGCAGTATCACAATGCAGAAAAGAAAAACTCTTGGACCTTGTATTATCTGGCATCAATATCAAATTACTAGAGGTAGCCTTTCTTATTTCGACGTCCATCTGTGGTGGTATTAAGGCAGATTTATGCAGGTATTATCTGACTCGATCTCTGATATGCCGACTTTCGATGGTCAGAGGATCTGCCATTATCTCGCAGGTCCCGAGCTGCCTGCTCTCATGATTGGAAGATTGCTGCAATTGCCTCCGAGGATGGGCAGCCCTTTGAACTTTCCTCCAAGGTATACCCTGACCTCTTTCACATCATGACTTGATTACGTATGGACGTCCGCGTTCTCGCTCTTAAGAATCTCCCTGTTGTTGATTGTGTCTACGGGTAATTACCACGAAATATACTTTCCTCACTTGCGAACATCCTAACCAGAACTGTTGCGTTTATGACCTGATGTGTTTATCTTTCCATCTCAGATGGCGGGTGAGCTATTGTCGCGGCTTCCATTTGTCGTGTCCAAGTTATCAGCTCAGATGATCTGATAAGCGTGTGCGTGTAGTATTTGTTTGTCATCGTTTGCAGTACATCACTTTAGATAGGCCGCTTGGTTATTGCCATGATGTTTAACTCGCGCCCAGACAATACAAATATCCCGTGAATTTCATATGATATAAAATTGTCATTGGAGAGAGAACAATTGAGGCCAGGGCTTCGGTTTGTATTATGAGCACATGAAGTCTTGTGTAATCTACTTGGCAAGATATCAACAGTTACTCCAGATGGTATTTAGATTCACACTAGTTACTCTGGCTTAGACCAATAATTATTATTATTACTGTGGTTTACTTTGGTAGTTTTCCCATTTTCACTAAACCATTTCTTCATTTCTTTGTTACATTTGTTGTTAATTATTTCACCATACATGTAGTTCATTTCCACTTGTCACTGTTATGTTGAAACGAATATGAATCTAAAGCCTTGATTTATGCTGATGATGTGAATCAAATACGAGATTAGCGAGCCCTGAGGAACATTGTACTTGCATGACACGAGACATTTTTTGGGTTCACTTCCACTACAGCCGTATTTCCACCAGCAAACCTGCATGAACAGCAAAAAGGAAGATGATCTCACGGAGATCGAGTCAGATTCCTCTAGACCACAGATTGCCAGGCATGTCTAAATTAGTGGCATCATAAGCAGTGTTGAGCACCTAGGTTTTCTTGCATAAACAACATAAAACTCCCAACAAAAGGATGAGGTATTGTTCCTCCAGAAACACAATGAATATATGCAGATCAGTCTCTGAATACGGGTCGAGTGGACTCACTTTTATGAACACGTAACGCTGTTGAAATAACCCGTTTAGGAAGTGGGTTACTGGGGGTCACAGTGAGCAGCACTTGAACAAAATCGCAAGGTGGGTTTAAATGGAATTATGTGATTGAAGATAAAGCAATGATAAAATCAATGAACACAGCTTTGAATAAAAAATAGACGTCAATTAGCATCATCACATGAAGAATCTGAATTTAATCTGTTGAATCACGAACCTTCTGATTTATTGGGAGGAGGATAACTTCATTGTGGGACAAACAACAATCTTGCTGGGTGACACATCTCATGTCGTGTTATTGGAAAACTTAATTTGCACCCATATGTTCATAAGTGTGGTAAAGAATATCATGCAGCGGTGACTACCCTGGCTTTTTCACTTTTTTCTCTCAACATTTATTGGTCCACTCGCCTATATCTTGTTGGGACACGACAGACTAGAATTTCTGCTAGTCTTTATACCATTCCATGTATTGACAACAACCGGATATTAACTGCAGAAACGGTGTTAGAAACCCTGATAAACCATCACCGTTTTACACATTAGAGGCATAACAGGATGTTAATGATTTGCAAGCCCTTTTTTCAAAGACTTTTTTCAAGATTGACAGGAATGCTCAGGAGGCTGCACTGAGGTAAAATTCGTTGATGAAAGACTTTTACTGGACTATAAACATTGATTCTTATATATAACCTGGTCACGAAGAGAAGTATCAAATTGGTGTTCCATTTCAATTCCCCATTACTCATTAATCCCAAATCAACAGGGACTGTTTTTCGAAACAGTTATACCTTTAATCATCCAAAGATCAGAGTGTATGGCTTTCGGGATCACATTCCTTCAAACCTGGCAAGAGTAATTGTCACTGTTGAGACATCCTTTACAACATAAATCAGTAATGACGATACAATCAACCACCCAAAGAATTGACTTGGGATTAACCTAATTGAATTAATTTATGACTGCCCAACAACAGTCGACTAAACAAAATAATGTGATATTGCATTCGAGAATGACCCGAGTAATTCTCCATTCCTTGCTTAGAATGGACCGAGGCGAGGGTTCATTTGAAGCAAGGAATGAAGAGTTGTGAGGCTTCTCTCTGAGTTGAGATCCAACAAATTCATGACTATCCGTTCCTCCTAAGAATAGGGCGCTTAAATAAAGGACCACATCTCGATGATTTTTAAAAAGCTGGCGTCTCTGAATAATATTGAGTAATAATACATTGAAATATATTCTTTAAAAACATGTGTAGAATATTTATGACTGTGACGGCCCGTGACCCCCCCCCCCCCCCTCACACGTGCTCGTGCCATACATCTACATAGAATCGGTACACGATCAATACATTCACACCACAAGCCCGCGCGCATATATACAAGTACAAAAACCAAATTACGTCACAATCCACCAATCAGACACAACACCGCAATTTTGGCGGGGAAATTACAGACATATGCAGAGACACCCGCACTTGCCCCGTTGTTCAGCTGGGAGTTAGAAGTCCATGTGAGAGGATGCGTTGTGGATAACATTACGGAAGTGACAAGTGTGACTAAAGTGTTTTCATCCCAGTCGCGCCAGTACCTCTCGTCGTGAGTGTTCTCGAGTCGGACTGGTTTCAGTGCACAGCGCCGCCGTACCATACCATTCAGAACGGTCTAATAGGGACCTGTGAACCTTCGTCACACATGCTAATACCATCACTCAATATCCAAGTTCCTTGTTTGGAAAATATCAAATGAAAGACTCTCAGAACATGGAATTAATATACGCTGACACAGAAGATATAACAAGATTTATGTCAGGGGAGTATCTTTGCCTGAGATATGTGATCATATATTTAATGGACACAATATATCAAACGGACGTGATAAATACGCTGTTATCCACTATGTCATGTATGGGAGGTATGAGGGTGGAATGTAAGTGTGATTTAATATGCTTCAGCGGGTAAAAACAATAAAGTCGTGAATATATAACCGCTCAAGAGCAATTTCTTTCTTCCATAAAGCTGCATGGCGACTTGCACTTTGGTCGTTTTGATCTCCTTTCGAGAGCACAAAATAATGATATTTGTGTTGATAATTATATGTGTCTTGTGATAATCCCATGTGGTGAAAAAAAAAACGTTTGCCACGTGGACATTCACTTGCTGCCCAGTTAGGGATCGAAATGTGATTCTGATATGTTGGCTTGGAATTAGATATTCTACTGATTTCTATCTCATTCTCAGAAGTTGATGTCGTATACCAAGGAATTGTTATCTTGTTTCCAAGACATATTGTATTGTTCCCACGATTGATGGGCCGACTGATCAGCACGATCAGGGCTCACAAGGTGACTACCAGGTGGATCAAGAGGGAAGGAGACGATGAACAGCCTTGGACGGTCCAAAATCAGAAAGAAGTTTCGGTGAATAGTATCATCCCTAAGTTCGGGGCAGATGAGTGGAACGGAAATTCCGCTCTCCCATACGAGGATTGTATCATGATGATTGAATAAGGATTTATTATAATTGACTTATACTAACACGAATTCAACAGTTCATCGGCTTTAATTCCTTGGTAGCCTGTGTTCTTTTTATTTAAGGTTGATGTATAGTCAGATTTTTTTGCCTGGAAACTCGCTTTTTCGCTCTAACTCAGGGAATACAACGATTTGGCCAAATTGCAAAACATCTCTCTACTCACGAACAATTCCGGCAACAGTTGGTATAAAGATTGCTTCAACAAACTAATCTTGATTTATTCTAGGATATTTTGCCTGTTTGAAGCGGCATTTTGATGCTTTACAGATGCTTGCAGACGGCACGTAAACAGAGGACTGAGCATGCGCGGTGACGTCATGACGTATTTCTCGTGACAACAAAAATTGCACCACCTGTAATCGTTTTGGTTTGCAACATAAATATACTAGTCCAGGTGTCAAACATTTCTTTTTGGTTGTGCCTTGCATTTTGGTTCGTACGAGTATTTGTTTACATAAATGAGAAAGACAAACACACGAGACATATGCTCAGGTTGTTGCCAATCTTGCATCTCTAAACAATTACCGTAACCACAAGAATATGTACAGCGAATAGTGGCAGCCATTATAGACTTTTAAAATTTTCTTTATATCTTGATAGTAATTAGTCCAACCATATTGATTTGTGTGTCTATACCTATGTTCTCATGGTCAAGCATTCTAATGAAACCATTACTGATGGTGTAATATTCAAATTGGGTTCATGAATGTGCAAATCACGAGCATCCACACCTTAAAAAAAAACAAATTGTTTTTGGGTGTAATTTCAATCATGAGGCGAAAGTTATCATTGGGTTTACAGGACCGCTTGGCGATGCTACATTTTGTATTTTGGGAAAACAGAAATAATTGCAACACCTCCCTTCATTACTGTACATATGACATTATCGTATTACCGTCGATACTGGTGCATGGCTATACTCGGATTTTTCTAACTCGTTTAAACTGTTTTTCGCTAATATTTTTGTGATGCTAAACGCTATCGTTCTATAACGATAGCTTCATCTGGGAGTCAAACGGCAATTTTCTACTAAATTTCAGACAGCTATCGCGAAAATTGAAAAAGTTGGCAATCTACCTCAATGTTAAATTTAGCCATGTTATTCAATTTATGGGCCCGCACACAATTTTGTGTATTTGCTCGGTTTTGTAGCGGAGCAATGTTTCAAAATCAATACGTTTGTGTAGAATACACCCCAGTGTATCTTCTGGTTCAGAGTTACAAGAATATTTTGAATCTTGATGGATGTAAACAGGACCAATTCCTCGAATATGCTCAGATTCTCGAGATCCCGTTTTGGGCTGAAATTTAACATTGAGGTAGATTGCCAACACGACCTTACCCCCATTTTTAGGCATTAATTGTTGAATTTGACACCACACATTTCCGTATACAAACTGTTCTCGGTCGGATATTTTGCGGTAAATTTTCTTCAAAAAAAAAAAGGTCAACATGATTTTCTTTGTGACTATGATACAGCATAGATATCATCTTGAAAAAATAATAACAATCTTTTACCAATATCCTATCGTTGATTTCCCGAGTACCAACTCAGGAAACGGGAGCTGTACGGGTTAAGAGGAGGATTGATTGTCTCGTCCTACAACAGTCAGAGATGTCAAAGTAATCAACATGAAAATCCCTTTCACTCGTGCAATGTTAATGAATGTGGCAACAGAAGACGTTCTGAAATTGTTGTCGTGACTACTTGGTTTAATGCGGTGTAAATGGTGTTGTTTGTAAACATCCGGTCGTCTGCACGAGCTCAATCATGGATTCCAGTGTAAAAACGCCGCTTCGAATTGGCAATTTCAGGAAAGAAAGGATATGTTGAAGTGGATTTAATCTGTTTAAACAATCTATATGCGAGCAGTTGCCGGAATTGTTCGTGAGTCGAGAGATGAATTGTAGTCGGCCGAACCATTGTATTCCCTGAGTTAGAGCGAAAAAGCGAGTTTCCAGGCAAAAAAAATCTGACTATACATGTAAACTGTTTATCGGTTTGAACGCTTTGGTACTCTGTGTTCTTTAATTGATGATGTATAGATATAACATTTATCGATTTTAACGGTTTGGTACTCTGTGTTTAGTTGTCTTTAGATGATGATGATGTGGAAGTAATCTGTTTATCGGCTATAACGGTGTGGTATTTCGTGTTCCTTCTTAATTGACGAAGGGGTTCTTGACGAAGGGGTTAAATAAATTTATATTGATATCTTGAAAAGTGTTTGTTTTGATATATGCCTACTGAGATCAACAGTGCATATGATGCAAGTTCATTTACCAATTATATGTCATCAGTTGTGTGCACATGGCATATACTTAATTTGAAAGGTGGTGAAACCTGGTCCAGACGAATGGGGCCAGTCCCAAAATAACTTGTTTACTTTAATTTTGGATTGGGTTGGCAGTAATCTGTAATATAGAAAGTCTTATTGAAAGATGTATGAGACTGGTACAGCTATTTTCGGTACAATTGCGTCCGGACATCCCGTGGTGATATCAAAATCTCACTATTGGTGATAATAGATTGATACTTACATTCAGACATACAAACAAACGCAGCAAAAGAATATAACAAAATCATGATAAAACTGACAGGACAACCACTCAGAACCGGAAGATTAGTTCCAATGTGAAACCTACCATTTGAATGGTCAGTCTTAAGGCTATTGCTTACATCTTAGCAGACCCTAAAGATTAGGACTTCTGGGAGAATTCTCATATCACCATGTGTTAGCCTCTACCATGCAGCGATAATTATGCCTTGGAGACCCACATACTACTCTGCAACTTCATGATCAATACGGCGCGAAGTGGACTGTATTTCCTACATTTTTGTGTCATCAATTAATGAGGATCGTAAATAATGATATTGTTTTATTCCATGAACCAAGCTAGAAATGTGGAAAAACTCTTCACATTTAAGGGAGATACAAACAATGATATTAGTTGTAATTACGAAATTACGATTTCTTTTTTAATTTTGCCAATTACACACCTCGTTTGACAACCATTATATGAAGTTGTCATCAAAGTCTGTCAAAAGAATTACTGATGTATTTCACTGTAATGCTTCCATCCAATAACGCCTTGTATTTGGGGGCCAATATGGCCGTATTGAAAA
Source organism: Terebella lapidaria (assembly GCA_949152475.1). Classification (NCBI taxonomy): domain Eukaryota; kingdom Metazoa; phylum Annelida; class Polychaeta; order Terebellida; family Terebellidae; genus Terebella; species Terebella lapidaria. The sequence goes on along the minus strand of OX424558.1, from coordinate 21,065,862 downwards.
TAATGGCAACTGCAGAAGAATTGCTCAAGGGGGAATTTTGTGTGTGTGTATTTTTCAACAAACTGGAGAACCCTTAATCCAAGGACACGCTCACGGTGAGATAGCACCCTCCACGACAAATGCAATTTAGTCTCCCTTGAGTGCCGTCAAGTGGTGTGTTATGTCCAGCAACACACTGACAATATTTAATTACAAGTGCCAAAATTACAGCAACAGCTGATATTCGAAATGCAAATGACGAGCCTGATTGAATGATATGAAGTAGAAAATTTGTGACTTCGATCAATATTTCGTTGTCACGGTATTGACGTTCACTTCCTGGTGACTTTTTGTTGTTGCAAATTTTGTTGGTTGATTTGTCTATATCTGTTGAAGGTTTGGTGCATGCACTGAATGCATAGACATTGCATGCCAAGTATTGAAGTCTGTTCCCGTTAGCATATCATAATCTTGCAGTCACAGATTATTTTTACATTATCTGAAGATTAATTTAACCCCCAATTTTGTTGATAATCCATATCATATATATTCCATAGAACGTCGGAGCTATCAGTACTGATGGGTTCGTTATCAAAGCTATGTAGGATTTAAACTTGAAAAAGGAAAACTGTTGGTTCACATGACTACGTTCTTTCTGGTGTTGATATCAAATTACTAGAGGAAACTGTGGTGAACTACAAGTCAATTTGAGGATGAAGTACATCAGATTTATGGAGGGATTATCCATGTTCAGACTGCTATCGATGTTCGGCATGCATCTCGCAAGTCCTATGCTCTCGTGATTGGAATATTGCTGCAATTGCCTCCTAGAATGCACATCCCTCTGATCTCCCCCTCAAGGTATTCCCCGACCTCTGGCACATAAAGAAATGATCATGTATGGACGTCCACGCTCTCGTTATTAGGAATCTCCCTATTGCTGATTGTATCTATCAGCAATTAGCACGAGCTACATTTCCCGACCCCGGCGAAATGCTCAGCTGAACAGATCTGAACCAACTGATATGTTTGTGTCCTCCGTTCGTCGATCATCCAAGCAGTCTAGACCGGCCGATAAGCTATTGTCAGGGTTTCTTGTCCGTCGTCAGTTGGTCAGTCATGGGAAGTAATGTCCAGTTATTCCCATAGGTATTCGGATGTTACTTAGTTATTCAGATCTAGACAAATTCTCATTCTTGTTCATATGGTTTACATTGATTGGTTATCCAATTTGACGCATGGTTTTATTCAGTTGTTACCAATATTTATCAAAATAACATGATATGTATCCACAGTCTTGGTTTATGGCCGTGAGGTGGAGCGACTACGATATTGGCCAGCCCTCAAGAATATTGTTTTTGCATGACACACCAGACATTTTCTTTGGGTTCATTCCCACTACTGTAACATCCATTTTTCCACTCGAGCAGCAAAAAATAAATATTCTCACGGAGAACGTGCAAGTTACCTCCAGACTGTATGTTGCTGGGCATGCTCAAATTAGTCTTATCTTAAGCAATTAGGAGTGTTTTCTTGTGGTCCAACACGCACAAAAATCAAGTAATTTTGCTTTAGAACCACGATTCATATGCATAAATCAGTCTGAAAATATGGTTCGAATGGACCTACATTCGATGGACACGTGACGCTGTTGAAATAGCATTCTCTATGACGTTGGTCACTGGTTTTGAGGGTCATCGTACACATCAGTTAAACGAATAAATTCATATGATTCTAAGAAATGAGAAGAAGTATCCTGCACAGCCACGAAAAACAAGATGCCTGTAATTTTATGTATATATGGTATATTTTATATGGACTATCATACGAGGTGAAAAGTGTATTCTTTCCGTGTGTAAGAAATCCAACCTGTATTTTGTGGAGAGCACTATCATTCCTTGTGTGATACATTGTGTTGACTATATGTGTGAGTAGAGCACTGACACATTGTCATAACAATAAGACATGCAATTTGTCATTGTGCATTGAATCAGTTATGTGCCCTTTCATGACAACAACCAGGAGTAAATGTGTCATCTGTCTATGTGTTTATTAAAGCAATGGAGAAGGGAGAGTTTATTTTCTGACTGAAACACACAGCCTTCTCTAAATGTAGTAAGAGACATGTTTCATCTCGTAGCAGAGTAGTGTGGCTGGACTCAGTTTCTGAAATCTACAAAGACAATAGTCGAAGGTAATTCGAAAAGGGATTTTGATGTGTCTTCAAACTTACCCATTCCATTCAATTTCACTGCACAAATGATATCATGTCATTTATGAACCGAATCTTTCGGAATGTAGCAACGAATCGCACATCCCGCCTATTTTCAGTTCTTGATACCGTGAAATCTCCCATAAGTATCTCTCAAATTATCAACTTACCCAGAAATTACTTTCATTTGTTTTGTAGATATGATTAAAATGTAAACTCTTATTCAAAATAAGAGGAATATATACGTTTTTGAACAGCTTTGATTTTTGTTTTTGTTTTTAGAGCAAACACTGCCATGAAATAACAACATCGCAGCCAACCATAGCTCATAAATATAGTATTACTATACTTTTCGAAAAAACGGAGGTGATGTTAATGGCACAACTCATTGAGTCTCTAAGTGATAGAATTCAAGCCAATAACAATTGCGCAACAATATTCTGACATCCACCAGAACGTATTGCTGAGGGTTTCATTTGCCTAATGCTAATTATGTCACAACAACTACCCCTCAAGATGACCTAAGTAAAAGGATACTCCACTGGTCGTGTTGCAAATAGTTAATCGTGAAGTTTGTGTATATAACAAGATATGAAAGTATTATGATATTTGATATTTTGGATAATCAGATGTAATTGTTACAATCCTTTGGGTGACAATTAGTGTATTGTTATTTGGGTAGTGGTAATGCAACTGAATGTTGAAACCCATACAACGTCAAGAATCCTTAATGAAAATTGGTGTAGAGAACTACTGAACGTGTACGTATGTGTACATAATATAATTATGTTTTGTATTATGGGTTGAGTGTTTTGGAAGGAGACAGAGTCTTGGAGTGTGAAAAGTCACATAAAAATCACTGTTAATCGATTATTAAATATTTTTGTATGTGAAAGCATTCTGTTTTTAAACATACACGTTTTCTTCACATTTAGTGTATGAGTATTGGCTACGTTCCAGTAAAATAGTGGATGAACCTGAATCCCAACACATTAGTTACTGGAGAGTACTTTGTGAATAAAAGTAATTGGAGAGACAAACCACGATATGGCTGGGTTAAACATCACTATTGTAAATCAAAATTTGCTTCAATATGTTCATGCCAGTTTTGGAGAATCTACTACTACAGCCTGAATATTTCTTTTTCACAACATTTATCTCTCGCATATATCTTGTTGTGACACGACAACAGACTAGCATTACTGATAATTATATTGAAAACAGCCGGATATTAACGGCCGTAATGATGTTATATAACCCAATAAACCACCAAAGTTTTACACAATAAAGTCTGGACAAGATGTTATTGATTTACAGGAGACAAATCCACAAACAGGAAAAATATTCTTGTCGAAAGGAATGCCCAGAGACTGTGCTCAGGTGAAAGTCGTCGATAAAATTCTGTTTCTGGAATATGGGCATAGGTTCTTGTATGTGTATCCTGCTCACCAACTGAAGTGTCAAATAGGTGTATCATGTCGGTTTCCCATTACTTATTAATTTATTGAAAATACATTATCTAATTTTTGACACTCAAACGGCACATATAGTTAATTTTTTGCCACCAATCAATCATTTCTATGTACAATTTGGTTCTGAGTTTGAAGGATTATTCAAAATATAATATATGATTATCCTTCTACGAATTATAATTCAGATAAACATACTTATTGACAACAACACACGTAATGCTGCATGCTTATTGGTCGCCGCTCATGCGGCGACCGTAATCAAGCACAAAGTTAGTTCAACTTCCGGTGCCGCTCAACGCGGTGCATCTTCGTCCACCTGCCACTCAGCGCACCAACTAAATGATCCAGCAGAAATTCCATCAAACTTCAATTGACTGACGATCTCACCGCAAGAATTTTGGCTAATGCATTCGTTTTATACGGCGACCACTTTTGCTACTCTCGATTCCTGACGTTTACTCGTTTCGATATTGTACCTTTTTATCTATTGCTTTGACGCGTGTTCTGGCTGATAATCACATTTGGGTGATATCGTGTTGTAACAACGTATGGCGTGTGTAAATAACGCGAGAACAGACGCGCTATCCAGGCCAGAAATGATTCATCAAAGGGAATAGTGTTGTAACTCCTCACGCCAAACAAATATCACAGTCGATGTATGACAGTATTATATTCAATACTTGATACCCCTCTATTACATCAGGAATACTGTTTTGGGATTAGTAATCAGTAATGCCAACCACCCTGTACCCAATGTAGCTAGTTCCAGCTATATATTGCTTAATGTTCTCTTTCCAGGTTACCGAACATAATAACATATTCGCATCGTATTATGTCCATTATCTGTCTACATTTTTATTTCTCCGGTAAACTTTCCAAGCACTCCATGGTCGAATCTCCCAAAATCGGCCATTTGGACAGAAAGGATCTTCAGCCTTTGAAATATCCAATAATCTCCACAAAACCACTCCTCGATACCATCAGATGATCCAGACAACACAGACTGATCCTTTAGCACATCGCCTGATATCAATACCATAATTTTGTAATATAAACATAATCAATAAAAAAACTAAAGGATTCGCACGTAACTGCTCAACAGTCGATTAATATAATGTGATAATTGCATTTGCGAAAGAAATTATCATGCAACATAGATCTAACATGAATGAAGGATGACGAACTGCTGATTTTAAAAATATCGCAATTTTCGGGAAATATTATATGTCATGATATCACTTATAATCTGAGTTCTATGTTTGAAAAATACTGAAAGAAACGAAGAGAAACGTGGTATTGATATACATTGAACGATAAGATGAAAGAGGCTTTTATCAGGAAATGAAAGAACATGTAATACTTTGGCTGTTGTTCCAAACAATACCATAAATGTCTTTGACTATTCTGAAATATGACAACACCACTTGAAAAGATACTGACATTGCCTGGAGAATGACGACCATATACATGATAAGTAAAAGATGTCAAACGGCTGTAACTTTCAATACATTATGGGAACTATAATTGTGGAATATATGTGCGATTTAATGTGCTCCAGTGGGTAAAAACGTATGTATTTAATGATTACCTCACATTAAGTTTTAAAAACCTGTGAAGGTTTCGAAAACCAAAATAAGTTATACGAAGATGAGTGTGAAAGTGTCAAATAATAGCCGATACACTATCCATATAATGTGATTCAGAATTCTCCCTGGTTGCTTGATAAATTCCCTTTCAAATCAGTTATTTAGTTGGGAGTTGTAGTCAAGATGTGGGCGACGTGAAAGCTCTCAAAGGAGACCGTCGTATTACAAGCGTGATGACAACTAGTATTCCTAATGGGTGCCCACACATTTCTCACGCGCATCTAATTAGCTAAACTGTCCGTGTATGATTTCATCTATGCTATTTTTCTTGTCACGTTTATTGCCACCCGGTGTGGGTTCAAACAGTACATGTAACACACATGATTATTTGTGTCATTTTAATGGCCCAAAGTGAACATGAAGTATATATTTATACCAAGAGATGATCTCCCACGGTTAATGAATTGTTACACTCATGTCACGTATATTTTGATGTACCTATTATTATGCAACCTTGACGTTTTCAGTCAATTACTGTCAACACTCTTTGAATAGGCATGTTGTTGAATAACAATGAAGTGCTCGATTTTGATACTTTCTCCCCGCAATACATTGGAAAAGTCAACAGAATATGTACATAATATATACACATATACAAAGTATATACACCAAAATATGTTACCATGAACATATCAATCAGAAGCAATCATGATGTGTCTGAACATTTCAGTAACATTGCAATGCACTGACCTCCTGATAACTGATCAATTTAAATGAAAATTTAGGTGGCACTTGCCGTGAATATCTGGATTCTGACACAATATATATTCTATTAGTATATTATATCTTTTTCGTTTCAACGACAACCTGTATATGAGTGTTCAATCTTCTGTCCAGCGACACTGGTCAAATCTGATTGATGAAGTCGAATTCGATCATTTGCGGTGAAATTGAAACACACATCCTTATGATATCCCTGCAAGAACACATGCCCTCCAACCTGCACCTGGAAAAGAAGCGTAACACTTGAAAAATAATACCATCCACGCCTACACGCATTCTGTTACTCATGAAATATTAAAAAGCTAAAATCGTCTTTGCGAATTATAAGCAACCACAACTGGAATCATGAGGGAAATTTCAATCTGACCAGATTTACACAGTGAGATGACATCTGGTTGACACGATTTCTTACTTTACTTGTTATCACTTCGGGGTCGTGTACTGAAAAGCGTTTCTCAAGGTTTCAATTGACAAACTTTTTGTCGATAAAGGTAACAATACATTTCAAAGCTATATTTTATAATTACATAAATTTTGTGAAAAAATTACCACGGAATTATTTTTGTCAGAATGCAGTTGTATGCATCAACCTATTACCGCTGTTAACCAAATTTTGATGATGCCAATAAAAAACCTAATATCAAAAACGTTCAGAATAGAAACAGAGCCCAATCAATCATTCATATCTGAAGCCACACTGGCGTCATCAGGGGCAGACAGTGTGTAATTATAGTTGTTTCTACTGTACACCAGATGGAATTAGTGTACAACTGCCCAACAACTTATCAAAACAATTTAGAAAACCAGAACAAACCCCGTGAAATAGGTGTATGACAAGTACATAGGTACAAAATCACAAGCCAAAAGGCTACTGAGTTGATGGTATTGTGTATGCAACACAGTTCGGAATCGAAAACCGTTTATTATTGATGGTAGCAAAACCGAATCGGTTACATATAATCTGTTGGATTGAATTGATGTAAACTTCATTTCTTGATTTTGATATTGAATATACTTCGACAAAAAAATTAGTATTTTTGAAAACTCGGATTATTTATTTCAGATTACAATTTTATACTATAGCGAGTATACCGTGGCGATAATAAAGACTTGTTTCCCTGTGCAGCTTTGGTGTACACTACTGTTGTGCACTGCTAGGCGCCTCCAATGCAAATATTTTATAGCAACGTAATTACACCGCTATGATTATAATACGTAAGTGACAGCATATAGTGTTCGAGGTCGCGCACGGGTCGTAGCACGATCTTGCAAGTGCGTCGTGACCCAGATAAGACCGACAATAATACATAAGTTAATAGATTAGATGCTCAATTGTATCCAGTTGAGTAACTTATCATATGCCGCATAATGGTATGTATACATCATTTGGAGAGAAATGGTTATAAATTCTGACATTTCTAATTCGAGCCCATGAAAGACGTCAACAGACGGTCGGTTGCCACGCGCGACACCGATCAATATAACGAGGTCAATACAGCGACATATCACATATGCACCATGCGTAATCCATTGTACAAAATCAAGGCATATACATTATATCACAATTCATCATTCACTTCACATTGTATGACTGGTATCCCTGGAATCAATAAGTGTGCCTCTCGTCTATGACAAATATCATGTATTATTTACAGGCTTTCAACGCCATTGAATGAGCAGATTGTGCGTTGATGACTTTATTGCTCATCAACTGCACGTCCCGATGAGTGATGATACATGGGCAAGCCGGCCGATGTTGGAGTGAGATATCAACTTTTTACCAATCCATGCTGAGTTCACATCTCATTAAATCTGTTCGAAGTGCAATGCTATTGTGTTATTTATTGTCCATTGTCAATTCCTTTGTGGTTGTTGTGCGGCGTTTGCCGTACTATATCTGGTAGTGCAGTTTTGGCCCCATGGTACAACTAAGGGGAAGCTTGCCCATGCGTGGTCTGATTACTACCATACCAAGTCAAGCCAGCGACGGTACTTATTTATTACGACACATTACTACGGAGCCTCTGAGGGGACATGGAAATAAATATTTTAGCACATTGGTATTGCGTTCCCTCGCAATCCGGATCGCGTTCCCTCGCAATCTTGTATAAAACCCCTTCTCAGAAGTCAATGGCGTAAGCACAATGAAGGCTATCGCGAGGGAACGCGATCCAGATTGCTAGGGAACGCAATAATATCGCAAGGGAATGCAATCCGGGACGCAAGGGAACGCAATAAGATCGCGAGGGAACTCAATAACGATATGTCAAAAATATTTCTTCCATGTCCTTTCAGCGGCTCCGTACATTACAGCACAACTAAGTAGCAAAATATTGAGCAAGGAAAACACACAACATGATCCTTTGTGATAAGTGCTACTAAAACACATTTTGGCAAGAATAATGAGCTACTCGACGAGACGTGCGGGTGAGAATCAATTTACCCATGGACAAGCTCACCCCAGTAATGGAAGTATTAGTATGGTGAGGAATCAAGAAAAGATCTCTGTGAGAGGGAATTCTGCTTCAATCGAGAGAGTTCGTACAAAACGAGTTCACGGATTCGACTTTATTTTTAGGTTACCGGACCTATGGTCCGATAACCTATTGGCATGGCGTTGCGTCCGTCGTCTGTCGTCCGTCGTCCGTCGTCGTCGTCGTCCACATTTTTATATTTTTTGTTTACGAGCGAATTCTTCTGAAATTTTGCACAAAAATACTTAAAAATAATTCAGGAAGGAGGTATTTTTTAGTTTTTTGATTTTCGCATTTTTTTCAAAATGGCGGCCGTTTTCGACGAAAAATGCCTGATTTTGGACTTTGGTGGCCATTTTCTCAAAATCTGTTCAGTAACTTTTTTTCTTTTTGATACATAACACTCCTCATGTGTACTTCTATGATGTCTATAAATTTCGTTGCGCTTGAATCTCTCGAAGTGGACCATTTTGGCCCAAACTCGGCCCAAATGGGACTTTCCCATGTTAAATTCTCCTATGCTTTATAATGGGACACATTATGCCTAATATCTCACTCAATATTGAGATTAGAGACTAGGAATCAATTGTGGACATATAGGAAATGATATATGCTGAATATCCTCGTGACCTTGAATTTGACCTCTGACCTCAATTCAAGGTCAGAGCTTAAAATGGCTGATATCTCGCTTATTATCGACTCTACCGCTTAGGAATCAATTGTGGACATATAGGAAATGATATATGCTGAATATTTTGATGACCTTGAATTTGACCTTTGACCCCATTTTCAAGGTCTGAGGACAAAATGGCTAATATCTCGCTTGTTATCGACTTTACAGCTTAGGAATCAGTTATGGAAATGATATATGCAGATTATTGTCATGACCTTGAATTTGACCTTTGACCTCATTTTCAAGGTCACAGGACAAAATGGCTAATATCTCACTTATTATTGACTCTACAGCTTAGGAACCAATTGTGGACATATAGGAAATGATATATGCTGAATATTCTGATGACCTTGAATTTGACATTTGACTGCATTTTCAAGGTCATAGGACAAAATGGCTAATATCTCGCTTGTTATCGACTTTACAGCTTAGGAATCAGTTATGAACATATAGGAAATGATATATGCAGATTATTGTCATGACCTTGAATTTGACCTTTGACCTCATATCTTGCTCCTCTATTGACTGTATGGCTTGGGAATCAATTGTGGACATGATATAGAAAATGATATACACTGAATATTTTGATGACCTTGAATTTGACCTTTGCCCCTTCATTTTCAAGGCCACAGCACAAAATTGCTAATATCTCGCTGATTATTGAATTTACAGCTTAGCAATCAACTGTGGACATGATATATGCTTAATGTTATATATGCTGAATATTCTCTTGACCTTGAATTCAACCAGTGACCTGGCTAACATCTAAAATATTAAACATTGTCCGGTAACCTATCTTCGGCCCTTGGCCTAATTTTTATATTATTAGCAAACTGATCGATGGGCTTCAATTGGAATACAATTTATTTTTTATGATCCTTTAAACCACGGAATGGTTTTGTGTTCATTCATCATTAAATAAATGTTTCTGTGATCACTCAGCCTCAAGTCTTGGTTCCAGTTTCATTTGTCCTCGTGGCCGCACACGTAACCTGAAGTTCTGCTATTGTGATGATTGTTGATATGGCAGGTAGGAGTTTCCTTTGTTCATAATCACACATTTGCCAATTGATATTCGACTTCTGTTTTTCATTGCAATGAGTCACATGTAACTAACAATTACATCAGAACTTAGATAAACATGGATTCAAGGCACAAAATTATGAGGACACCTACGGTTGTCTATTTGTATTTCTCACAAATACTAATGAAGCCATTATAGGCACTTTGTAAGAAATATATAGAATACGGTTTCACAAGTAATGTATCTACATAAATGGGTCTACATGACAATTGAACTCTGACGGCATTGTTAATAGAATGTGAATATATGTGTTTGTAGGTACATGCCTTTACTCTGGTTTGTTTTGTTTCATTACCTATCGAACGAATCGGTGCAAACTTCCTATTTGACAGTAAAAACATAAGGTTTTCAAATGAAAGACACTTTTAATCCTGAGTTTACCAAGGGACTAAATGTGAGATGAGACTGACATTTTGCTCTTTTGACCGACTTTTCATTTGTCTAAGATGTACATTGCGCACTGTCTAAAAAAATAAACACAAATATGTTTGATGATATTATCAAAACTCGAAGATCAATACTCACTTCTGGGTGTAACGATGGGGGTCAAAGAGTGTCATTTACATGATGTCCATCGGAAAACTGATATCAAACACTTCAACAGAAACAACACCGAACATTCAAATCAAAATAGTTATCAGGGACAAAGAGTGTACATGCCTATATCAAGTTGCTTCTATGGTACAACAGATCAATTAGCGCACTGCTGCCCAACAACTCATGAAACACAACTTATATACCCCATCCCAAAATCCCGTGAATTATATATATGGCAGCTATTCAGTGTGCCATAGCTGCAATACCTTTCAGTGTGTCGAAATAAATTATATTCTATTCTATTCTGCTTTTTGGTATCGTCGCTATACTATCAATATGATCGCATGTGCTCTCTGAGCGTCTCTCATCATTGTTTATTACGTGGACCTGTCGTGCCCTGCGTTATCAGGTTATCACGACACTTGCGTGGGTTGTAAACATTTACTTACATACACTCTCGAATGATTATATTCCAGCTTGTACTCTAGCTTCTACTCCGACACGAAACAGTTGATGCTTGTTTTTTTTCCTCGCAGACGTACAAGTATGCAACAATAGAATACTATAAAAAAAATCCGGTTGAACAGAATGATCAACGGGGCAAAAAAGCCGCTCAGAATTGAATTGGAAGATTGACTGACATGGCAAAGGATTGAGCCGCCCTTGGGGAAAATGACGTCGCGGAGGATTTGATGTAGATTGCCAACTTTTTCAATTTTCGCGATAGCTGTCTGAAATTTGGTAGAAAGTTGCCGTTTGACTCCCCTGTGAAGTATGCCAAGTTATAGAACGATAGTGTTTAGCATCACAAAAATATTAGTGAAAAAGTGTGTAAACGAGTTAGAAAAATCCGAGTATAGGCGACACAGGGGCAAAGAAATAGTTCGTGATCCGGAATGCGAGGGAACGCAATAAGATCGCGAGGCAACGCGATCCGGAATGCGAGGGAACGCAATAAGATCGCGAGGGAACGCAATAATATTCGAGAGAACTCGAATTCTCTTAACGATATGTCAAAAATAAAAACTTGAAGATCAATACTCACTTCTGGGTGTTACGTTGGGGTTGAAGCATTATTGATAAAATCTCCAGACTATTCAGAGTTGTGTATGCATGGAGGCAAGGATCAAACCCGAATTTGGCGCTACTATCTTTATTCTAAATGCTATCTATAAGTCTACACCTATGCCAGCATATTCTGGCGTGAACACGAACAAATGAAGGTTGGCGTGCATATGGTGTCGAAATCTGTATGGAGTGGTGATGGTTAGTGAAATTAAGGTAGGTGGAAATTGGGATGCCTGAGAGAGAAGTATGAATGGGAATGTTAAAATGAATAAATGGGGAGGGTCGGGTGGGAGAAACTTTTTTGTGTGGAGCGGTCGGGAGCGTATGGAGAAGTGCGGTGGCGAGACGGATGAGAGAGGGGCGTGGCCTATAAACTGGGCGGCCAATGAGCGGCGTGCTAGGTGGTCGGGATAGTGGGTGGATGCTGGTGGTTGTTGGGAACGGAATCTGCGTGCTGTAGTGAAGGGTCTATTTGTCTCAAAAATGCCATAGAATTAATGCTTTAATTCTTTCATCATTATTGATAAAATCTCCAGGCTATTTAGAGTTGTGTATGCATGGAGGCAATGATCAAACCCGAATTTGGCGCTACTATCTTTATTCTAAATGCTATCTATAAGTCTACACATATGCCAGCATATTCTGGCGTGAACACGAACACATGAAGGTTGGCGTGAATATGGTGTCGAAATCTGTATGGAGTGGTGATGGTTAGTGAAATTAAGGTAGGTGGAAATTGGGATGCCAAAAGTAGAATAGGGTATAGTGCGCCAAACCGGGTAAGGTGTTGTAGTTATTGGGTGAGGGTGGGAGAAGTAACGTGGTAATTAGGGATGCGGAAGACATGTAACAGCATTGCAACAATAATGGGAACGTATGTACAGGCTATGCTATGTCTTAGAGTCTATATATTTCAGTCTCGTTGTTTATCCTGAGAGACTGTCAGTTGGCAATATGCCGTGCTAGTCCGTGGGGAACGGCGTGCAGGCCTGCTTCATCAGGCGTAATATATTGCCAGAAGGCGTCATTATTCCATGTTCCATGGCTTTTGATGCTGAGAAAGTCCAGCCCGGCTCTGTAGCTGTCAGACGCTCCGCCCCGCCTCAGCGAGGGGAGACTGTAGCGCGCGGGGGAAAGGCGAAGGGCCCGCAATTGACCGGTGGTTACCGTGGTAGGCGCCCGTGTGCTGCGCTGATTGGGCAGGAGGAGCAAGGGGGCGTTGGGTGCGGGTGTCGGGATTGCCACAGTCATCCTGGTAAAGTAAGGTCAATTGGAACTCGTCAGCTAGGCTCATGACAGTTTAACTTGCAAATGACATTGTAAATGACATTATGAAAGAATTAAAGCATTAAGTCTAGAAACTTTTTTGTGTGGAGCGGTCGAGAGCGTAATCCAGAATGGTGAGGATGGAGAAGTGCGGTGGCGAGATGAGAGAGGGGCGTAGCCTATAAACTGGGCGGCCAATGAGCGGCTTGCTAGGTGGTCGGGATAGTGGGTGGATGCTGGTGGTTGTTGGGAACGGAATCTGCGTGCTGTAGTGAAGGGTCTATTTGTCTCAAAAATGCCATAAAATTAATGCTTTAATTCTTTCATAATGTCATTTACAATGTAATTTGCAAGTTAAACTGTCATGAGCCTAGCTGACGAGTTCCAATTGACCTTACGACTGTCATAGTTGAACACCTTTTCTGTGAAGCGTACACCTCGGACAAGTATTGCCGAACAATAGTAATCCCACCGGACAAACAACTCAAAGCATACCGCAAGTATAACAATAATTTGATGATGTCCATAGGAAATCTGATATCAAACACTTTAACAGGAACAACACCGAACATTCAAATTCAAAATCACACTAGTTATCAGGGGCAAAGAGTTTACATGCCTAAATCAAGTTGCTTCCACGGTACAATACACCCTTTTCGATGACGTCACGAAATCACCTCGTTTTGGGTGCGCCGCCATGTTGGAGGACACCGACGCCAGCATGGCTGCCGCCAAAATTTCTGCTCCGGCGAGGTCTGCGTATTTTGAGTCGTTAGGCAAAGCAGATCAATCGTTCTACGAATCTAAACTGACTTCAATAGATGGTGTAGACCCATATTGTATGAAAAAGAGTGAATGTCAGTGCGAACCAGAGGCTTTTCCGGATGTGAGTTATGGCGACATCGTGAAATACCTGGTGTTATCGCCCACCCCCTCTATACTGCCGACCAAATGAAAGCGTATAAGGCTTGGAAAGCCACAACCAGTTCACGAGTGGTTGGGTCCGTGAGGTCATGGTGCATTGGCCAAAAGACAATGGCAACGTTGATGTTATCATTTGAAAAGTAAGTTGAAGTAAAATCCCTAAAATGTGTACATCCATGCATTCACGTGACACAAAGCAAGCCTATTAGTATTATAAAACAGTACTGTTGTGTTTAAGAGAACGCACGACTGGAGAAATTCACTGTCAGTCCTACCTCGTGTTCTACTTCAAAAATTCAAACTGAAATTTATTGAGCTCCCCTCAATGCACAAGCATGAAACTCCGTAAAGTATCTCTTTATGCCTTGTAAGATTATCAGGATATAATTAAAAAAAATGAATAGATCTGTTATTTATTCTCAAAATATTGAAATTATTAACAATATTTTCAGGTACATCCTGCCTAAAAATTCACAAAGTATTGATTTTGAAAACATACTCACAATGTTAATCCAGCTGTAGCGCCCGAGTCTCAGATTATCCTAGGGCCCGGACGAGTTGAAAATTTCGGACCCGGGTACCCGTGTGGTTTGACCCTACCCGCCTGGGTAATCCGTCCAAAAATAGATCAAAATTTGAATAGGATGGAGCAAATGGAGCAAATACGAGCATTTTGTAATGTCACGTAAACACTAGTCATCGATCTTTGAAACATAACATATTATTTGTTTCGTCAGTGTTAATTTTCAAGTTATGAGATCACATGATCTCCTGAAACGACTTCCGATTTTTTCCGATGAATTTCTTGTCATTCTTGTGATTTTACTAGCGTTTATCGCAAATTTTCGATACTAAAATTATATCATTATTTGTTCTCGGGTACAGGTAATTCGGGTACCTGTCGACTCGTCCGGGCCCTAGATTATCCATTGTTCAATTGAGTGCTGCGCATTTAAAGTGCAAAGTTGACACTATTGGTACTGTTGGTAAATTTGACAACAGTCCTCTAATTTGCACCTTTCCCCAACTTTGGCAGGATACCCATTGTGCAGTGTGAGTAAATTTTTGGCATGAATATTTATCTGTGTCAAATTATATCATTATAATCTTCTACACAGCATATAGAAATATTTTGGGAAGTTTCAAGCATCTACAATGAGCGATTCTCAGAAATGTCAGATTTAAAATTTGAAGTAGACCACAATTCACAGTGTAATTTTTCAGTCAGGCTGACATTTAACTGCATTCAGGTAATAATGTAATCATGGATCAAAGTATATATATAAGTAGAAAGTGCGTTTAAAATTAAACATCCGAAGTTTATTTGTATCTCTGGGCGACGAGTCGGAGATACTATTGTTTTGGCCTTGTTTTGCAATACGTCTGCATACTTAGGGGTTTCTCATCTACTACAGGTCACAGTTTGGCTAAAATAATTCCATAATTCTATGTAGGCATTTGTTAGGGGTAATTCTCAAAACCTATTTAATTTCATAAGGGTCATATATCTTTTCACGATTTTATGGTCAAATATGATAAAAAAATATATATAAATGGATTTTGAGTGTTATTGTCTGCAGATAGGCAGATAAGGTATTAAACATTCACAGGCAGTCATGTGCAGAATTTGAATCTATGACATTGATTTTGACCTTGGATCAAAGTCAACATGATCAAATATTCTGCTTCAGTGTTCTCATACTTGAAAATTTTCTCCCAAATTTTGCTCTAATTGGTGTGTAATTTTGTAATGGCATTTAGTGGGGTTAGTTACTAATGTAATGTACAGATTTTGAAGTTTTGATGGGGTTCGGACATCTATTGAAGATTTTATGACAAACTATGGTGAGAAATATTTTAAAATGGCTGTGGAGTGTAATTGGTCAAAGATAGATTAGTATTTAACACTATTATGGAGCTCTATTTTGGCGTTCCAAAAGGGTGAGCTTCATTGGATGGAGTGACTAAGATGTTGCAGATAGAGTACATGTGTACTAGTATATTTTTTAGTACAAACATTTCTGTTCTTTCAGCAAATTGACCAATAGATTGGATACCATGTCATTGACTTTGAATATGTTCTGATATATCAATACTTGTTGCAGGTTCTGCACTCACAAAGCCTCAATGACACCCCAACAACCCGAAAGGTTGGCTGATCGTACAGAAGGACGGCACGGTGGTGACGGCAAACTGTGATTGCAAGGCAGGGCAAGGTAGCACATGCACCCATATCTCTTCCATGCTGTTCTACATCGAAGCAGCGGTGCAAATTAGAGAGAACAAGACAGTCACACAGGAGAAAGCATACTGGTTGCTACCCCAAGGACTCAATAAACTGGACTACAAACCTGTTTGTGAGATCGATTTCACCTCAGCTAAAACGAAGAAAAGCAAGTTTGACAGTCTGATCTCATCAGATACAGTGCCAACTGATTCCAGCAGCACAGTGACACCAGAATCAAAACCAGTGAAGGCTAGTCGTACGGACATATCTGACACTGATCTGGATGCCTTTCTGGAAAAGTTGAGTCTGACTGGGACTAGAAGTGCCATACTTAGCATCAGTGAGCCCCACAGTAACCAGTTTGTTCCATTCCCCTTAAAAAACCCACATGCCTCAGCCCCTCTCAGAACTCAAAGACGAGAAGTACCTGAGTATGAGCACAGAGGAACTTCTGGATACATGTGATAAGCTGGAGGTAGCTGTATCCCAAGAAGAGTCTGCAGCAGTGGAAGCCGAAACCAGAGCTCAAGCCAAATGTAAACTGTGGTTCCGTTACCGGGCTGGCCGCATCACTGCTTCAAGAATGAGAGCAGTATGCCACACAAAACTGGAACAACCGTCCAAGAGTCTGGTGAAGGCAATATGTTACCCACAGGAAGTGGCTTTCACAAGCAGAGCAACAAACTAGGGATGTGACCACGAGAAGTTTGCTTTGTGTGATTTCAGTTCTCTTATGGAGAAAAACCACAGTAATTTCAGCGTGGTTGAAAGCGGTCTGGTGATCAACCCGTCTTACCCGCACATTGGGGCTTCTCCCGATGGGGTCGCACACTGTGATTGCTGTGGTTTTGGGCTGGTTGAGGTGAAGTGCCCTTACTGCATACGGGATGCGTCAGCAGAGGACCACCAGTGTCTGACTTCGGAGAAGAAACTCGATAGGAAACACAGCTATTTTTACCAGGTGCAAACACAGCTCTTCGTTTGCCACAAAGAGTTCTGCGACTTAGTCATTTGGACAGAGAAGGGACTCCACTACGAGAGAGTGACACCCGATGATGTTTTCTGGAAGGACATCTTGAACACAGCCACATTGTTCTTCAGGAGAGTCATCCTGCCTGAACTGGTCTGTAAACACACAACCGCTCAAGAGTTCAAGAGTCCTCGGCCGCTCGCAGAAAGAAATCCAAACCAGGACGGTGATGCTTCTCAAGCTGCACGTCAAGCTGAAGATGCGTCCGAACTTTGGTGTAAATGTCGAGATGTCTCTGCTGGGAGGATGATCGCTTGTGATGGCAAAAACTGTCCATATGTCTGGTTTCATTACAAATGTGTTGGAATCAAACGGAAACCACGAGGGAAATGGTTTTGTTCAGAATGTAGGCAATAAATTGTCATGTCAACTGAGATTATTAGTTTGCAAGGTGTTCATGAGAAATTTAATTCATTTCATTGTATGTAGGGCAAGACAACTTTGTTGACAAATTGAGGAATACTGAGTATGTACACTTATTATTGAAATTTTTTCAACCCGATTGAATGCGAGAGCTGAATCAAGCCAATTGTTGTTTTGTGTGAATTCAGACACTGAAATAAAAAACGTGTGCATTTGTATACATTAATGCGAGTTATTGGCCAGTAGATTATTAATGTTTGCGGGACGTTTTGTTTACATTGGTGTACACTGTTGTTCAAACTCCTGTGTGATAAAATGTAAACATTTATCTCATGTATATAGCCCTTGTATATATGTCCGATGGATTGCAAAAATGTTCCATAGCAAAGAAAAGTAAACGGCATGTTTGCAGATACAGGGAAGGTAACTACTAAATCATGTTCAGTACAAATACATCAAATTCATGATTATGTTCTGAGTGCTGAATATGTTTTTGGTGAAATAAATGATCCAAGTCATGAGATACAGTAAAATGTTGGGAGTTTATTTTTCACAATTAAGCACTGATTAATAGTAGTCAGAGCAATGACGCATGCAAATATAGCAGTAACACATTCGTATGATGTAGTATAGTACTAAAGTACTTGTATAATAGGCCATTCACATTATGCACAAAAATTCACTTCAATTGAATATAATAACAGAGGGTGACAAGTTTGTCAGTGAGCAAGCTACATGGACCATTTTATCAATTAATGTCATTTTGTCTTCGTCTGGAGACACCAAGTAGTCAATTGGGATAGGTCCATTCAAAATTTCATACCTCTGCCTTGCAACACCAATAACTCTTTCTACGTGGATACGTACATTTGCAGTTTCAATGACATCATGAACAGACAACTGTTTTCGACCCTTCATGAAAGCTGGTATTTTTATCGTTGCACTCATCATACCCAGTGCAACTGCTAAATCGAAACCCCTATCTGCAAGAACTACATCACCTGGTAGGATATTATTCAAAAATCCACAGTTCTCGGTGAGATATTTATCACTAACTCTACCATCCCATGCCTTGGAAATGAAGCTTATCACACCTTGGGGGTAATTCCTATAAGAAACTTAATAGTATTATGGTGTTTGTACGAGGACCATGTTTGTGCACGAGCCATTGAATTTGATGGTCTGTCTATAAATACGTCAAAACAATCTATTATACAAACAACCTTGCTTCCAAAATTCACTCTGAAACACATAGGCATTGTTTTAACCAGTTCTTCCCTTGAAGGCCACTTTACCAAACGTTTTAATTTATGATACAGCAATGTTACAATGTTAGAAAATATCTTGGAAGCCGTGGATGGAGAAATGCAAAATCTATACCCTACATCTTTCAACGACAGATTGAGTCTCATCCGCATTAAACACAGAACAAGTTGTTGGAACTTTGACAAAGCACTCTTAGATGTCACAGTGATGTCAACACTCACAAAAATTAAAAACTGTCATCAGAACCATGAAATTAGGGAGGCCATTCACATTATGCACAAAAATTCACTTCAATTGAATATAATAACAGAGGGTGACAAGTTTGTCAGTGAGCAAGCTACATGGACCATTTTATCAATTAATGTCATTTTGTCTTCGTCTGGAGACACCAAGTAGTCAATTGGGATAGGTCCATTCAAAATTTCATACCTCTGCCTTGCAACACCAATAACTCTTTCTACGTGGATACGTACATTTGCAGTTTCAATGACATCATGAACAGACAACTGTTTTCGACCCTTCATGAAAGCTGGTATTTTTATCGTTGCACTCATCATACCCAGTGCAACTGCTAAATCGAAACCCCTATCTGCAAGAACTACATCACCTGGTAGGATATTATTCAAAAATCCACAGTTCTCGGTGAGATATTTATCACTAACTCTACCATCCCATGCCTTGGAAATGAAGCTTATCACACCTTGGGGGTAATTCCTATAAGAAACTTAATAGTATTATGGTGTTTGTACGAGGACCATGTTTGTGCACGAGCCATTGAATTTGATGGTCTGTCTATAAATACGTCAAAACAATCTATTATACAAACAACCTTGCTTCCAAAATTCACTCTGAAACACATAGGCATTGTTTTAACCAGTTCTTCCCTTGAAGGCCACTTTACCAAACGTTTTAATTTATGATACAGCAATGTTACAATGTTAGAAAATATCTTGGAAGCCGTGGATGGAGAAATGCAAAATCTATACCCTACATCTTTCAAAGACAGATTGAGTCTCATCCGCATTAAACACAGAACAAGTTGTTGGAACTTTGACAAAGCACTCTTAGATGTCACAGTGATGTCAACACTCACAAAAATTAAAAACTGTCATCAGAACCATGAAATTAGGGAGGCCAGTAAAGAATTTAACATGGGATTCATCACTTCCAAAGAACTTCTCGTTGAGTTGACGACTATCTTTTCCTTCAGGGTGATGTTTTGCTGTGTCAGTCTGTTCAGCTCCTGCTCCATTTGGGAAATGTAGCTGCATGTCATGTCAGTCTGTGTACTTGTGGTAATGCTGCTGGTAGCTGCGGGTTCGGTGACTGTCTCATGCTCCACCAGGTTTTCCTCATGCAATGTGGAAATAATAATGTACAACCATGCAATCTCAAAAAGAAATAATTCCACAACAATTACCTTTATTCCATGAAGTACTACTATTTCAATTTGCTTATTGGAGCTTTTACTGTAAAACTACTAATTTTGGCGGACGATTTGGCAAAATCGCCAAATTAAATTGTCTGCCAAATTAAGTAGATATATGTTAAGAAATATATGTGGCTTTGAAACTGCAAATTAAATTAGTCATTTTACAGTACATCATGATCAAACGTTCATTAGTAGGATTAGTTGCCCTGTATAAATGATCAACTACATGCTTGAAATTAACCTGACACTGTGCCCCTGGTACAGTGACCTTCCTGTTGGCGCGACGCTGGTACTTCACAGATCGTCCTACGCCTTTGACCCCTACATGTCCCAGGCATAGAGATGGTGTCCAATCTGGATGGGTGTTGTCATACAGAGACGATGGCTTCCCTGTGTCATACAATTATGATTTACTGTAGAGGAGGTTATGCATAGATAAACCAACAGTTTTATAGCATTGTAACATGATTAAATATCCACCAGTATTTATCCTGAAGGGGATAGGTAATATCTGACATTATTTTTTTTTCAGAGTACTGTATATGTATAAATATACTGTAGTATAGTACGTAAATATTACAATGACAATACATATCTTATAAATACAGATATTTCAAATGCTAATGTTATTCGATTGACTTGGAAATTTTGATTGCAAATAGCCTATATATTCGAATATTACTCACATCAAACAACTGTATGTGACAGCCTCAGACAGTGTCCATTCAGAACTTGTGAACACTTAGCTAACTACAAACATTTTAAACAAACATATAAACCATATTTTGAAATTTGTTTGAAAATGTATACATGATTTGATTGAAAATGTACAACATGTCGAAAATGTAAATCAACATTATACTAGTATCTCACTTATGGAAGTAAATATTAACACTTGACAATAACTCTAGCAACAAAAATAATTAATCTCAATACACACCTGTTACGAAGTGATCCGAACAAATGCGGAGGAATGGCAGCGAAGATGGTTTCAGATCAGCCCTCGCGAGCCGTCTCAACCATGTCTCCCGCCTCCTCTGTCTGTGTTCCCTGATAAATAAAAACAAGATTTCACATAAACAAATCATCAAAATATGCACACTTTCATAGCATTTATTTATTTTCTTTATTTATTTTACCACATTTATTATACATCCTTTTCAAAAAAAGTTCACTCAAAAACAAACTTGATCTTATCATTTTTGATATTGATTGTTACCATTCTCTTTTTGTATTACTACAGTGTATACATCTACAGTATCTCCCAAAACAATGAGAACAGCCACATGAATATTATATCAAGTATCAATTATGCTGGTGAAAGGCAGGGTGTTGACTGAAGCAAATTACCTTGGATTACTTGTACATTATAAATTATTTAGGACAATTTTGAAGGGTACCAAAAGGCGGCTCGATGTACAATAACGTGGGCAATAACATAGGCTGTGATTGGTTCAAAACTGGTCACGATGTAAATAGATTGTAGATATTTGACCAGGTATCACTCGATCCTATATGTGCTACCCGAAAGGAGCCTGAGCCCGGTGGGGGGGGGGGGTTAGAACAAGGTGATTAACCCCGTTGGTGATGATTGCTGGAATTCGGTAAAACGACTTCTTGTCTCTGTCGCCCCTATTCCCGCAACCAATAACAGCACAAAAATTAACCATCGCGGTCAGCGTGTGGTACGAAACACAAACTACACAGTCAGAATCAGCGCCAACGAACTGTCAAGTCACTTTGACAAGTGTGACCTTGCCCTTGAATCGCCCACTTCCTTTTCCACTGACACTGGGGAGGAACATGTCCGCGACTTCGTTCGTGAATACGTACGGTTTGTCACAGTAATTCCATATTTCGCATTCACTTAGATCCATTAATTCTTTTAGGAAAAAACTCATTTCCATCCATTTCAATGATAAATACATGTGACAATCTTGTTTTCTCGTCAATAGTTCAATGAGCACAAATCCTTTTCACCGTTCATCAAGAAAAAAACCCTTGGACATGTTCCTCTCCAATGTAGGCATGGCGGGAAAAGCCGGGAATCTCCGCAGGTGTCCTCCAAGATGGCGGCGACGTAGTTCGTGACGTCATACAAAAACACTGTATAGATCAATTAGCGCACAGCTGCCCAACAACTCATGAAACACAACTTATATACCCCATCCCAAAATCCCGTGAATTATATATATGGCAGCTATTCAGTGTGCCATAGCTGCAATACCTTTCAGTGCGTCGAAATAAATTATATTCTATTCTATTCTGCCTTTTGGTATCGTCGCTATACTATCAATATGATCGCATGTGCTCTCTGAGCGTCTCTCATCATTGTTTATTACGTGGACCTGTCGTGTCCTGCGTTATCAGGTTATCATGACATTTGCGTGGGTTGTAAACATCTACTTACATACACTCTCGAATGATTATATCCAGCTTCTACTCTAGCCTCTACTCCGAAACGAAACAGTTGATACTTGTTTTGTTTTCTTCGCAGACATACAAGTATGCAACAATAGAATACTATAAAATTTTTTTAGCCCAATGGGCTAGAAAGGTTACCGGAGAAATATACAGAGTTAAGCCAAGAAAGTTGAAGGTCAAATTCAAGGTGACCACTGAAATCGCCATATCTCTAACCTTGAAAATGGGATCAAAGGTTAAATTCTAGATCACCAAACTATTCAGCATACATCATTTCCTATATGTTCACTATGGACTCCTAAGCTGTAAATTTGATAATAAGCGAGATATAAGCCATTTTGTAATCTGACTTTGAAAATAAAATGACTGACCTTGAAATTTAGGTCAAAGGTCAAACTCAATATCATTAAAATATTCAGAATATCTCATTTCCTATATGTTCACAATTGATTCCTAAGCTGTAAAGTCAATAATAAGAAAGATATTAGCCATTTTGTCCTGTTGAGCTTGAAAGTGAGGTCAAAAGTCAAATTCAAGGTCACTAGAATATTCAGCATATATCATTTCCTATATGTTCACAATTGATTCCTAAGCTGTAAAGTCGCTAAGAATCAAGATATTGGCCATTTTGTACTGTGACCTTGAAATTGAGGTCAAAGGTCAAATTCAAGGTTACGAGAATATTCAGCATATATCATTTCCTATATGTTCACAATTGATTTCTAAGCTGTAAAGTCGATAATAAGCGAGATATTAGCAATTTTGTCCTGTGACCTTGGAAATGAGGTCAAAGGTCAAATTCAAGGTCACGAGAATATTCAGCATATATCATTTCCTATATGTTCACAATTGATTCCTAAGCTGTAAAGTCGTTAATAAGCGAGATATTAGCAATTTTGTCCTGTGACCTTGGAAATGAGGTCAAAGGTCAAATTCAAGGTCATGAGAATATTCAGCATATATCATTTCCTATATGTTCACAATTGATTCCTAAGCTGTAAAGTCGATAATAAGCGAGATATTAGCCATTTTGTCATGTGACCTTGAAAATGAGGTCAAAGGTCAAATTCAAGGTCATGAGAATTTTCAGCATATGTCATTTCCTATATGTTCACAATTGATTCCTAAGCTGTAAAGTCGCTAATAAGCAAAATATTGGCCATTTTGTCCTGTTGACCTTGAAAATGAGGTCAAAAGTCAAATTCAAGGTCACTAGAATATTCAGCATATATAATTTCCGATATGTTCACACTTGATTCCTAAGCTGTAAAGTCGCTAATAAGCAAGATATTGGCCATTTCGTCCTGTGACCTTGAAAATGAGGTCAAAGGTCAAATTCAAGGTCACGAGAATATTCATCATATATCATTTCCTATATGTTCACAATTGATTCCTAAGCTGTAAAGTCGATAATAAGCGAGATATTAGCAATATTGTCCTGTGACCTTGGAAATGAGGTCAAAGGTCAAATTCAAGGTCATGAGAATATTCAGCATATATTACTTCCTATATGTTCACAATTGATTCCTAAGCTGTAAAGTCGATAATAAGCAAGATATTAGCCATTTTGTCATGTGACCTTGAAAATGAGGTCGAAAGTCAAATTCAGGGTCATGAGAATTTTCAGCATATATCATTTCCTATATGTTCACAATTGATTCCTAAGCTGTAAAGTCGATAATAAGCGAGATATTAGCCATTTTGTCATGTGACCTTGAAAATGAGGTCAAAAGTCAAATTCAAGGTCATGAGAATTTTCAGCATATATCATTTCCTATATGTTCACAATTGATTCCTAAGCTGTAAAGTAGCTAATAAGCAAGATATTGGCAATTTTGTCCTGTGACCTTGAAAATGAGGTCAAAGGTCAAATTCAAGGTCATGAGAATTTTCAGCATATATCATTTCCTATATGTTCACAATTGATTCC
Source organism: Terebella lapidaria (assembly GCA_949152475.1). Classification (NCBI taxonomy): domain Eukaryota; kingdom Metazoa; phylum Annelida; class Polychaeta; order Terebellida; family Terebellidae; genus Terebella; species Terebella lapidaria. The sequence goes on along the minus strand of OX424558.1, from coordinate 21,041,132 downwards.
TAAGCTGTAAAGTCGCTAATAAGAAAGATATTGGCCATTTTGTCCTGTGACCTTGAAAATTAGGTCAAAGGTCAAATTCAAGGTCACGAGAATATTCAGCATATATCATTTCCTATATGTTCACAATTGATTCCTAAGCTGTAAAGTCGATAATAAGCGAGATATTAGCAATTTTGTCCTGTGACCTTGGAAATGAGGTCAAAGGTCAAATTCAAGGTCACGAAAATATTCAGCATATATCCTTTCCTATATGTTCACAATTGTTTTCTAAACTGTAAAGTCGATAATAAGCGAGATATTAGCCATTTTGTTATGTGACCTTGAAAATGAGGTCAAAGATCAAATTCAAGGTCACGAGAATATTCAGCATATATCATTTCCTATATGTTCACAATTGATTCCTAAGCTGTAGAGTCGATAATAAGCGAGATATTAGTCATTTTGTCCTGTGACCTTGAAAATGAGGTCAAAGGTCAAATTCAAGGTCACGAGAATATTCAGCATATATCATTTCCTATATGTCCACAATTCATTCCTAGTCACTAATTTCAATATTAAGTGAGATATTAGGCTTAATGCGTCCCATTATAAAGCATAGGAAAATTTAACATGGGAAAATCACATTTGGGCCGAGTTTGGGCCCAAAATGGCCCACTTCAAGCGATTCAAGGGCAACAAAATTTATACATGTCACAGGGGTACATATGAGGAGTGTTTTTCATCAATAAGAAAAAAACGTTACTGAACAGATTTTGATAAAACGACCGTCAAAGTCCAAAATTGGCCATTTTTCGACGAAAACGGCCGCTCTGACCTTGAAACCAAGGTCAGAGGTCAAATTCAAGGTCACGAGAATATTCAGCATATATCATTTCCTATATGTCCACAATTGATTCCTAGTCTCTAATCTCAATATTAAGTGAGATATTAGGCTTTAATATGTCCCATTATAAAGCATAGGAGAATTTAACATGGGAAAGTCCCATTTGGGCCGAGTTTGGGCCCAAAATGGCCCATTTCGAGCGATTCAAGGGCAACGAAATTTATACATGTCACAGGGGTACATATGAGGAGTGTTATGCATCAATAAAAAAAAAGTTACTGAACAGTTTTTGAGAAAATGGCCGCCAAAATCCAAAATTGACCGTTTTTCGACGAAAACGGCTGCCATTTTGAAAAAAATGCGAAAATCAAAAAACTAAAAAATACCTCCCTCTCGAAATATTTTTAGGCATTTTTGTGCAAAATTTCAGAAAAATTTGATCGTAAACTTTAAAGATAAAATTGTTGATGGACGACGACGACGACGACGGACGACGGACGACGACGACGCCGGACGCATCGCCATGCCAATAGGTTACGGACCATAGGTCCGGTAACCTAAAAATACTGTTGAACAGAATGATCAACAGGACAAGAAAACCGCTCAGAATTGAATTGGAAGATTGACTGATATGGCAACGGATTGAGCCGCCCTTGAGGAAAATAACGTCGCGGAGGATTTGATGTAGATTGCCAACCTTTTCAATTTTCGCGATAGCTGTCTGAAATTTGGTACAAAGTTGCCTTTTGACTCCCCTGTGGAGTATGCCAAGTTATAGAACGATAGCGTTTAGCATCACAAAAATATTAGCGAAAAAGTGTGTAAACGAGTTAGAAAAATCCGAGTATAGGCGACACAGGGCCGAAGAAATAGTTCGTGATATGAAAAGTTTCCTTGAAGGTATCGTATTATTTTTAAAATTCAGTACTTGATGTTGGACAAGGTTACAGCAAATCTTGGTGTATAGAATAATTCCAAGAACTTTGACACACGAACTCTCGGTCAGTTTTATACTGTATTTGTAGCATGAATTCAATGCTCAGAACGAGCTATGATATTCTTGTGACTTGTGGTGTTTCTGGGTTCATACAACCACTTCACATAACTCTGGTAATTAGATGTATACATTATTCTTAATCCGCGCTTGTGTACACTTGTTGTCGTTGATCCCTTGATCCTGGCATTTGCCCTTGGCCTTCGGCCTCCGGTTAATACTCGGGATCTCGGGCAAATATCTGATCACATACTGGAAAACCCAGGTGATATTGTCTATGTATGAAGTGACGTTACCTCTCTTTCTCACTCTTATCTCTTTTTGTGTTTGGTTAGTCACACCCAGCTCATTAACTTGCTGTTTGCACTAATCACACCTGATTCACACCAGTGTGTGTCTCTAGCTGTCTCAGAGAAATAAGCATTTGTGCGCGATCAAAAGGAAATTTTGTTCCATCAGGTGTTGATTGGCAAGGCCACCGTCAAAACAAAGACAAAACGACAACAAATGTACACAAACGCGGACTAAAGATAATGTATACATCTAATTACCAGAGAAAAAGTAATACCGTGAAGAAAATACGGTAAACGACAACAAGACACATGCATGTGTTGTTATGATAACATCATTCGATGCGCATGAGCGATCGTTGACAGCGGGCAGGATACCGGCCAGTATTTGCCCTGATATTTGCCCGCTGAGCGTTGTTATCGTACAGGGCACAGTGTTATGATTTATATAGGGCCTGTAAGTCACATGCCGTTACGGTGTGATTTTGGTGGCAAACAAACATACACCTTTTGTATTACATGAGCAATTTGGGTTTTGAATGGAGTTCTACTCATATTAAACAAAAGGTGTATGTTTGTTTGCCATCGGAAATCACACCATGACACCACGTGACTTACAGGCCCTATATTATGCACGAATAACATCGCAGATATATGGCCTGATGCAAAAAAGAACCAAGACACTTGAAGCCAGTGTTTGGTTGCAAATAGTCCATGTTATAATGGAAATAGGTGTGCTTTTGTAATAGATTTCAGATAGAAAAACGTCTAACTGTTTCAAGTTTCAGAAGTTTCAAGTTTCAGAAGAATCGATTGAATATCAACAAAATTATCGCAATATGTCCCTAGGGAAAAATGGGTAAAATAGGTAGATTTAGCGTGACGAGTTAATAATGTAATGGAACAAAGTGTTTTTATATGCAATATTCATGCTTTGTACACGTTCTATGGTGAAAACAAACATCAAGCTACAACAATGTTGCCTATCATTTCATCAGTCCCAAAACTGAGTTTGGTACGCCATGATGACCGATTTCATCGAAATGAAGCCAAAAATCTCAGTTTGAGTAACTAGCAACTATTCTTTCTCCTGTACCCATCAAATGGAGAAATGAATGAATACACATGGCACAGGCACCAGCTAAATTCTTCAGTACTAATTAAATGTGTACCAACCACAACGGTGTACTTTTCGATTTCCAAATATCCTCCTTCAAGTATCTGTGCGTGTAACTTTGTAAATCTCTCTGCATATTTTCTTTTCAAACCCTCCATGTTGCTATTTTAAACTTTCAGCAAATAGGTTGTCTCAAGCAATGTTCTCTGGGGAGTCAAGACATCACATGTCCCAACCATAACAGAATGTGTCCCAACCATAACGGTCACCCATGAACTCTACTCATTGCACTGGCACCAAGAATTCTCTTCCAAATATACAATTTTGGTTTTCATATCACAGGGTGGACCTAATGATGTATACAAAAATCAATTCAGCTCTATCCATGGTGGTTTTTCCCCATACTTTTCACAGAAAAGCAAAAAATCCACATAATATGCTATCAGTACAGTCGTTAATTTGAATTGGAGTATGCATAATTTATTTGGAAAAAAACAGGTGGAAGCTGGTCTCACAGAAGACACACGTTTCATCAAAGTTGTGCACCTGTTTTGACTATGACCATGTCCTATTTGGAATATATGGTGACCGTTATGGTTGGGACAATGTCTCCATAAATTGTATATCGGTGGTGGTGTTCTACATTCAGCCTGAAGAAATTGATAAATTAAGAGTGAAAATGAACTTTAAGAGTGAAAATGAACTTTACCCCAGGGTGTCTTTAAGGACTGATTGCACCAGTGACTGCAGTGAGGCACCTTCCCATTGACTTATAATGTGAAAGTAAAGGTAACAAAATCATCAAGACAATACAATCCCCTGAAAAGCTTGGTGATGAACCGAGACATGGTTTCATAAATACGTAATATCGCGGAAACTGTGCAATTTGATGATAAGATAAATCATTTTATACGTTTCACCAAAACGAACATTCGTGTGTTCTGCTTGACAAACACTGGTTGCTGCGTATATGTATATTTGTTGTGGTCAAAATAATGAGAATATCTAGTGCTATAAATCACTTTCTGTGAGGTGAATACAATGAGCGGAACATTCTTAATCCCAAACACCTCGGTGCACCCGAGTGCATATCACCCGTTAGTTTACTAGCATCACTATAGCTATTTGCTGTACAACATGAAATAGAGAAACCCCGAGGAACAGGGGGTTATTCAACATGGTCGAGGGCGTTTACATTATAAGTGAATGGGCAGCTGGCCAATTCCAGGTTCATGATAATTACATGCTATCAATCTTTAAGGGCCAATGTCACTGTGGCGAGACTGATCGTTAGTGCATTCCGCAATGGCGTACACCACTCGCCGTTCGTTTGAATTTTCTTCATTTTCCCGATAATTACGATTGTGATCGATACACACATACATCTGCTGATTCTTATGCGCACGACACAACCGTTCGTTGCAAATACATGGCGATTTATGATGGTTTGAGCATGGAAAACTCGTCTGAAAAAAGCCGAAAGATTCTCTAACGATTGTATTTGTAAAATCGAAGATTCCCTAACGAACATGTGAAGATTCCCTAACGATCTTCTCTTTATCAATTCAAATCTACGTTATTTAAATGTTAAACGTGAAATAAAGTACCAATTGACATGTATTGATGTGTACAGATGATCTTCTAGTACATATTTCCTATTTTTAATGTGACATTCGCTAATAATATATCACATAAATCAACGAATTCCCAATGGTGTATGATATGGACCTATTACAATATACACGTATTAGGCCTATATCGTTAGGGAATCTCACTTTTGTCGTTGGTGAATCTTATCGCTAATTCTTTTCCTCAACATATCTCAACAAAAAGGCATGATCTGCTTGAAATAACTACGCATGTCTTTGACCAAAACACTAAGCTTCCTTCGATGTATCCATTTATCACAAATGGACCTGTCATTTGATAAAATACGGTTAAAAACCAAACTGACCGTGTTTACTGTCTGCCATTGCGGGATGCACTAACGATCGTTAATGCATCCGTATCGCCACAGTGAATGTGCCCTACAGTCCTGGGGAGCCCACCAAGCCCACTCCATCTCAAAATAAGCATAAAGATCCAACTGGAGCCAAAAGACAGACGCGTTTCAGAGAAAAATGAAATGAAAATGAGAAAATGAAGAATGCCAACATACTTCACTGTGCAAGTTTCCGGAAGTCTGTGAGGGAAAAACGACAGACTGATAGTGCTTTTGATGATGAGTGCAAACTCAGCTTACCGAAGAAGGCAGAAAGAGGCAAAATTAGAGCTGATGCAGAGAAAGCTAGAAGAGGAAAGGCAAGAGCAACGCTGAGAAGGTGGTATTCAGCACAACACCCTACCGCAGGGTATAAATTGATATCGACCTACATCTTTTGCTTTTATGGTCACGTGATGTTTACGACAAGCATTTATTGCTCACTTTTCTGATAGAATTTGGAGACACAGTAAGGAAAATGTAATTTATTGTTACTTACACACACATCTCACTATAATGCATGTACCGACACTATGTAAGGGGCATTAATTGATGATTTCATCGCAATAATGTTACTGTATTTTGACATCAAAGTCCATACTCGTAGTCATCTCCAACTCCCGAGATACATTTGCGGCAGCTGCAGCTCAAGTTTGCGGATTCAACCTCACTATCTCCAACACTCTGGATGAATCTCAGCTTCATGGTGCCTTTGACCATACACCATATATGTAGTTCGTGCCCACATATATGGTGTGTTATCATCATCCCAATGTATATTGCTCAATATGTCTGAGGAACTATTTCTCGTACTGCCATCACCAACAACATGGACCCCATGACGCTGAGGAGCATCTATGAAGACAGTGTCTGTACATCCGATGAACAGTTCTCCCCATAGCAATGCGTAGACGCTAAATGCTCAAATTGTGCCGAGCAGTTGGCTTCCAAGTATAGAGACCTCATGGAGAAAAGCGGTCAGAAGACAATGAGGTATACGCGATAGAAGCAGGTTGATCAGCAGTATGTCAACGCAAAAGGCAATATCCTCAAAAAGAAAATCTGGCAACAGGTAGATCACATAAGTACTCTCCAGTCCATTTTTGATGAAGTTTGCCGAGATCTAAAAGGATTCACGGGACATATTTTTTAGAAACGACTACCAATACTATCAGCAGCAACAGTTGGCCAAGAACCTTCCTCTTGATCATGCTATTTGCTATATGGACTTCGCCCAGAATTAAGCTCTCACACCCAATGATGAAATCCAGAGTGCTCATTACGTAACACGACAGGTGACACCAGAGTGCTCATTACGTAACACGACAGGTACGACACACACAAGAGAGTACGATTGACACTCCACAGTTGACGAAGGAGTCAATCACCATGTTCTCTGACGACTTCAGACACAGCACATCATCCGTCTATGCATCCACAATGAAGCTACTGAGCTACATGAGATATAAGCCTGAGAAAATTGCGCTACCGTCCACACTGGATCGAATGACAGACAACTGTGGATTTGAATACAAGTGCAGACAAGCACTCGGTCACATCAAGCATTATAACGATATCATGGGTGACAAAGTCACTTACCATTTCTGTGAACCTGGGCATGGCAAAGGTCCTCATGATGGAATTGGAGCAACCATCAAACACGGACTGGATATGCTGGTGTTGAGGGATAGAGTGCGCCTCAGGAATGCACACGAGGCATACCTTGCATCAGTTCAGTTCTTGGGTACCATAGGGAAGGACGCCGACACATCCAGGAAGAAGATATATGAGTTCTCCAGAAGGACGATCATGTATATTCCCAGGGGGTGGTGCAGAAGTATGTAAATGACAACGAAAAAGCACGCATGGTCAAAGGTGTCCAGAGTGTTGGAGATAGTGAGGTTGAATCCGCAAACTTGAGCTGCAGCTGCCGCAAATGTATCTCAGGAGTTGGAGATGAATGCCAGTATATAGTCTGGCGACGAACCACTATCCAGCGGATATGGAGTGAACAGCCTTGTAGCCTAGTACAGCTTCTGGCAATCAATATGTTTACATGGAACATATCGCTACTTGGAATTTAATATCTTTGAATCATACCAGTATCATAATTCGTGTATGCATTTATTGACAATGCTTCAAACTAGCTTCAACAGCAGCTGATAGCAGTAGGAAAAAAGTGATTCCCTCAGTTGCTCCAAAAGCATCTCTCACAGTGGTACAGGAAGAGACTAGCCACTGTATCCTTGCATGCAATTATCTTTCTAATGTAGTGCGAAATTGTCTATGCTCGTAGAGCTCTGTAGTATGCAACAGTAAGTAGCTTTCTCAGAAATCTCATTGTGGTGGCACTAGTATTACCTGCGCACATGTTGTTTGTAATGTAATTTTGGTGTTGGTATGCCAGTTATTTCCTGAAGTAGTTTCTAGCTGCTGATCCACAACGCAATGACTTTGAATAATTTCAAGAATTTTGACAAACAAACTCACGGTCAGAATGTTATAGCGTCATCATAATAATGTGGTGTAGCCTATATAATTTTGTATGTTTATGCATGATAATACCTCATAATACTTTGGATAGATTATTGTCTAACACCACTTCAAGATGAATAGGCTTCTCGTTGACATTTGTAGTGCCCAACCTGAACAAAAATCAACTGTGGCTCATAAACCCCGATTGTCTTGCTCTGGTACTCATGATGTTTCAGTGTTATACTGTATTTGTAGCATGAATTCAATGCTCAGAACGAGTTATGATATTCTTGTGACTTATTTGTTATTGGATTCATACAACCACTTCACATAACTTTTCCTCTGGTAGTTAGATGTATACATTATTTTCAATCCGCTTTTGCGTACACTTGTTGTTTTGTCTTTGTTTTGTCTTTTCAACATATGCCCATGGCCTTGCCAATCAACACCTGATGGAACAAAATTACCTTGTGATCGCGCACAAGTGCTTATTCTCATAAGAGAGCTAGGAACACTATATTTTGTATTCAAAATGTGTATTATTATTATATTTTTTACATTCACAGGCTGATGTGAGTCAGATGTGATTAGTGCAAATGAGCAAGTTAATGAGCTGGGCGTGACTAAGCAAACACAAAAGAGATAAGAGAGAGAGAGAGAAAGAGAGGTTACGTCACTTCATACTGAATGTTATCAGACGAATAGTGAGCTGGGTATATGGGTTTCTGGGTATAAAAGTGTGTTCATGGGATTTTAATCATATTGAATATTAATTGCTTTCAGGTTTCCAATACCAGCGACCCAATAACTGTCTTTCAATATTTCGAGGTACAGATAAGTTACTTTGAACCTAGGCACACCCAAAACAACTACGAGGCGATGAGCGAATGTCGCTTTATTTGAAATTATTTTTATCTAATTCTATCTTCAGTAAGCAGGTCATGAATGGGATAAACAAATTTGAGCAAATTTTGTAGCGGGACCAATATCACCTTTGGAAAGACATTTGACCTTCTGCAAACAATCGTAATTTCAAATACTGGAATCCCCTTTCCTTCTTTTTCAATTCAAAACATATCACATAAAGACATTTGACCCCAACATGCGAGGCAATGTACAATTTCCCTTTGACCTTCAAAGGTGTTTGCTTTGACCCTCAAAACTAGTAGCCCACTCCATAGAGGGTGTTAGTTCAACAGAGCCACATGGTTATTCAATGCAGAACCACTCGAACCAAATTCTTGGAATTATCTATATAATATTCAATGTTGTTCTGAGGCAATGTTATTTTGCTATTTTTCCTCGACTATTTCGTTGATTTCTACACCCTTATATGCTGGTGGTAAGACTAATTAGAACATGCCTGACAACATGCTGTCTAAAGGAATATGTCACGAACTCCGTGATACATCTCCCTTTTAACATCGCCAGCCAGGTGTAAGTAGAAAGACGGCTGTAATAGAACTGGACCCAAAGATCATGCCTGATGATTTAAAGGACTGACTAATCGTCACAAACTCGCCCCGGCCAATCAAGGTTTTGGAAACATTCCGTCTTCTTTCAAGAACTTCTGATGATGACAAGTCAACAATCGAATCAATAACCGGTATAAACCTAAATTACACAAATTAGTGTGAACCACAATGAACAATTAAGCGACCGACGAGTGATGAAAAACCCCGAAGAACTAACCCCTCCAGCACCCCCCCCCCCCCCCAACCCCACCTACACCGACGATAACCTACGGGGCAATCTAAGCCGATAAGCTGAAGGAGTATAACGGAGGCCACAAACAGCAGTTCATTTTAGTTAAGCATTTTCCCATGGGAGGGAACTGTATCTCGTGCTAATTGCCGATAGACGAGATCTACAGCAGGGAGATTCTTAATGACGAGATGCTTCCACGATCTGCTCCTGCATAGACTCCAGTGTCGCTATCGAGTTGATCAAACAACCCTCAGATGGTTCCAGCCCCTTAACTATATACAATATATAACCTCTACTACAATCCCTGAGGGCACAATTGACACAAACTTTCCCAGAATGGGCGACGTGTTCCCAAAGAATCGGCCGACGTGGATGTCTCTCAATTATCGACCTTTCAGAAGAATAAAGTATGTTGTGTGCAAGTTGAGATATACAAGAAGCATGGCCTAATGGTCACGATTGGTCAATAGGCGATAATAAAGACGGGAATTTCCCTTCTGGATTTCGTTTGTTGCAAAATGTTACGAAGGTCCTGCATTTTTGAAAGGATTCATATTATATCGTTTCATGAGTACATAATCGTTTCTGTACAAATCTCACACACCAAAAATGCCCCAACATATCCTTCTATCTAACAGAACCGAATAGTTATTGCCGGCCAGGACATATTTTTATCAGCTTTTCTGAAATAAACCAATCATGATCACTCACTCATCTGCCATCTTGTAAAAAAATGCCTCAGAATCGGCTAATAATGCCCCAGGATCCGATGATATACGCCGAATCCGAGGCATCCACCCTCAGAATCAGGTGACTGAATACTCCGTGTGCTGTTAGCCTCAACTAAATATGGAATGGATATGTCATGAAATCCCAACAAATTTATGGGCAAAATTCAATTTGTTCTGCAGTAATGTCGAAGACAAACCATAACTAGATATGACTGTCGCTATCATATTCTACTTTATAAGCGACTAAGTACTGTGGTCTTAACTTGTAGTTAATGTAAAAATATTGTGTATTATTATATTGTTTACTTTCACAGGTTTTTGTGAATGTCATCAAATGTTGATACATACAACGGAGTGCTAAACGCACATAAGTAATACATGTCTAAACAATGAAAATGGATGAAAAAAGTAAATCACCAGGAAATGAACCGCAAAATATACATGACAACCAAATATTGATCGAAGTCACCAATGTCCCACTTCGAGGCATTTAATCAACTGTCTCATTTGCATTTCAAATATCAGTTGCTGCATTGGCACTTGTAATCAAATATTGCCAATGCGTTGGTGGATATAACACATCACTGGACGGTCCTCAAGGAAACCTAAATTGCATTTGTCGATCGGTGTATGTCGTGTCCACCATGAGCGTGTCCTTGGATTAAGGTGCTCCAGTTTGTAAAGAAATACACACAAAAAAAGAATTAGCCCTTAAGCAATTCATCTGAGGTTGTTTTTCTTTTTCCAATACTCAAGTGTCCCATATACCAGGCGTCATTGGATGAATCAAATGGAGAGCAGTATTCATTTTCGATTATAGATATCAGCCGACGAAGATAGTGATACTACAATTATCATCATGTGGTGATCGACCGGATACATATTTACGATATGTTCAATAGCACTAACACATTGCCTATTGTAACCTGGAATGCACCGCAACACAGGATTGGTATATTACATGTACCATGTACAGTGTAGCTTTTTCACACACTATATGCGTAATGCTAAGTTGTGCACACCCGTACAACAGCTGGTTGATATTGACTTACTAATCAAATATCTGTGATAATCAGTTATCAAATGATGAGCTGACCTTGAGCTTTATAATCAATACACAAACCATTCTTTCACTAATTTTAGCGTTAACTAGAGTCGAGTGTTTGATGTAATTGGGCTCGAAAACAAATCATAATCAAATTTTGTACGTGCGCATTTTAATTTTTATATATTGTTGTCTCCATATTTCAATATACACAAATGGAAGAGTATGTCAAGGACATATAGGAAGTCATATATGGTTGACCACAAGGTGACCTTGAAATTGACCTAATATGATCTTCAGTGCCTCAAATCGAAACTATGTCCACCACAAAATGTAAAGTTTGGCTTTTGAAAGCGAAACTCTTTAAAATAGAGCTCAGGTATGTAATTATAAGCATATAGGAAATCATATAGGCTGTATCTTTTGGAAGTTCCTTCGGGTACCCGAATTCAAGGTTATGTCAACCCCAAAATGTGTGAATTGGTCTTCTGAGCCACAACTTTTGAACTGTGTTATGGACACTAGGGGGTCACCTGAATATTTTAGTGAACTTGAACTTACCGATAATGAACTGAGGGCTCAAATCAAGACAAGGTGCACCACACAATGAATGAAGTGGTCCGTGGAGACATAACACTTGAATATATATGGAGCCTTTGTTCTTATGATGAGCATATAGAAAGTCGTGTACGGAGTATCTTTTGGAGAACTCGACCGACATATATCTTGAGTACTCAATCCCAATGTTATACCCACCACAAAATGTATACATTGAAATCATACGTTGACTGCTTTTGGTTGCAATGGTAACATGTTCCAGCCCTTAGGACCTTTTTTCTCGGCCCCCCTTGTGAGCTATCTTGTATTGAAACATCATTTGTCCTTGGTGTCGTCTTGATTTGGACAGAGAAAAATCACTGAGAGTAATGCCATGATTGCAATTCCATGATTGTAATGCCACATGAAAGATATGACAATAACTATGTCCCAGTTCATGTCCTTGAATTGAGATATTATGTATCATAGATAAGGATTATCTGTGTGATCTGAAAATAATCACGAGAGGGTAAGTTGCAAACTCCCTGTAGAAATTTGCGTGAGCCAGTTCCATTTGATATCTAAAAATACGACTCCTGTTCATCTGTCAAGATTATCGGAAGATACAGTCAAAATTTCCCGGAACGTTTCAGGTTCAAACTCATCATAGCTCTGCACTGGTTTATACATGTAATACTGGGGGGGGGGGGGGGTACTGTGATACAAAGATTTTCCCGTAGGTTAGTGGTGGGGGGGGGGGGGGGGGTTGGTACGATTATGTAAATTGCAACGAATCCTTTAAATGGGATATCGGAATTCTAAATAAATCTGTGGACTTGTCCATTTTTATATTCAGAAGATTTGATATAATGGTACCATTTCGAGCCAGGATTGGCATTCGGGCACATGGCTGTCAATTATAATTAATATATTATATAATAAGCAGTTCCATGTTTTGTTCAATATCTGACAATGTTACTTGCTTTCGAAGTTTGTTTTGTATCACTTGTATGTTTTCCATTTCGATAGTTTTTGTTTGTTCCTCTAACAGGATCACGTCAGCTGATTTCGTTACCTGCCAGTTCCGCTGCTCGTTTCCGGTGCCATGTGGTGTTGTGGTAATTGTCGTAACCAGAGAAACGACTGCAAAGAGTCTTATTTCGAAAATTCTTTGAAGATGCAACACATACATTGAGCTAGCACCATTAGTACTTCAATATCGTGTCAGTAGAGAACGTCAAATGAAAAGCTTTTGAAACAAAAACAAGAACCTCGCCGGATCAAAGACATCACTTGGGTATTCGCAGTAAGCAATTTATAATGATACTACTAACTTTCCATTCCAAATTAAAATTTTTATAACAAGAAAATGCAGCAAACTGCGGAAGACGACATTAGACCACATCATCAGCACCACGACAGCTGAATATATCTTACACAACGTAAGGCCTACCCCCCCCCCCCCTCCCCAAAAAAAAGAAAGAAAGAAAGAAGAAGCCGTAATTTCATCCCCTATGTGATTCCAATTCATTTCCGTATACTAGGATGAAAAACATGGCCTACTTCATTCATATTACTAATAAGTAAACATTTTTTTAAAAATCGATCAATGGAACAGATATGCCTGCTAAAATGATATGGAACCTCATTAAAATATCCTCAAAACATTGGAAACTATGAGGAATATTTGCATCTGATAACATCAGATATAGCCTAACACATGCCTTTACTGGGCAAATTAAAATACCAGTTAAGAATAAAAAGACTTCGCAATCCAGCACAGAAAACCAGCTTAATTGTCATGTTATAAAATACGTCAAATTACGGTAAATGTAGCCGTGGCATCGCAGACGAATCGCTGTGTTTACTTCATAACGCCAAAAAGTCCACACGCAGATGCCCACATGCATGTATGCATACACGAATTGCTGAACAGAAATTGTGTTTCAAAATACGCGTCATTGTGGTAAAATTTGCTTTGCATTCTGGGAACGTCAATTTCCATCGGCTCCGCCATTTTGGGACGTTTTTCGATAATTTCAACATTTACGTTATTTTCTCAAACCTAGCACATCGATTCATGCCTCATATATCTGTGGAATAGTCAAAGTTTCCCATCAATTCGAGAGATTTTATGTCAAGGACAAAGAAAATTCTCATTTGAAGTAGGTATCTAAACGTTTACATGCCAAAACGTGCGTCGATAGGTTGGCATGAAACCTCCATGAAAAAGTCAGCACATAGACATGTAGAGGGTTGGGGGCTTCGCCCCCAACGCTCTAATGTCAAAAATCTCGCCCCGTTATTATGTAGATCTTCTCGATCAAGCGTCAATGCGTCATGGGCCATCGGCGTTTTGACCTGTTTCGGAACGGTCGCATTGATAAGATGATCGCATCTTTCACGTGTATAGGTTTGGAACCCCCGGTCGATGCGATTACCGTAACGCGCGTTGCAGTAATCAAAAACATGGCGGAAGGTGAGTTGGATCGAATATAAACCGCGTTCTTCGCGAAGTAACTTGAGTATATTGTTGGAGTGACAGTGATACATTTATATATCAGACGTTGTGATAAATACATCGTTGCTGTTTTCGAAACGTGCTGTAATTTGTTACAACGATTTGAGAGAAATGTTACGTTTATGAAATGCTTTTTCTATCTGTGTTGTGGCTGACACAACATCAACAAAATTAAAAAAACAAAATGTTTACAGTTGACTGAAATGAGGATACATTTTGGACATGATAAATCGAATACGTTCAAGTAAGGTATACTCGGAAATCCCTTTACGAAGAGGCAGTTGAACATCAAGGGTATACAACAGTACAAAGCAACGTTTTCTGCAGGGAAAATTTCATCAGAATATAATAATTATCTGAAATAAATAACCGTATGACCGTAAAATGCCGTGATAACTAAACCAGGCTCGGAAAAATACAGTCGACATTAAAATTAACCATAGCACAAACGTTGCTAACCATGTACGCATTTTACCTAAGGTTGTGAATAGCATCTGGAAATATACATAATTCTTCCCTTTTCTCCACACACTCAAGTAATAGTAGAAAAAGACTAGACATAGAAGGCATCAGGCTGCCATGACTAACATATATCAGGCTATAAAATAATTTTGTCGTCACGTGTCGATGTCGTCATCCAAATCATTATTCACACTGTGTATTAATGTGACCTACATAAATAGTCACATGGTGGTCATTAGAGTTATGACACTGTTTTCGTATTAATTCCGTTCACGGGGGTGGCGAAATACACAAGTAACCACAAATCAGACATGAAACTTTCTAGGAATTCTCGGTCAAATAATCAGCTGAACGTAATATACCGTCAGCCTCACAATTCTAGGCACATCGTCATTTGCGCTGCTTAGGTAACTAGAAGAACAGTGGCTTCGGATTCCTCAGGGGAAATTCTACCGAGGCAATCTGTCCTGATTTGCCCAGGAATTTGACAGCTGCTTGACACGGTAGTGAGAGGTATTATTTGTTATTACATCTGCCCGCTTGGTGCATATTATCCGTCTTAGAAAGGACCAAAGAAGTCACTCTTACCTTCTAGAAAAGCAAACAGTGTAGCCTATGGACCATTAACCAACAATCCTTGGGTTGTATGTTGGTGCAAGTGTCCGGTACGCTGTGGTCTTTGGATTTGATGACGTGTTTGGATGCAGTATATATGTAACTTTAGAAGTTTGTGTTTGTTGACTAAGTGTGCTACTGTCGAGTCATGTGAAGGCCACATTCTAGATTATCACAAGTGCCACCGATGCAGTCAGTTGTATGAATGTCCAACCATTTTCACTTCGCCAACATCATCCACCGCATTGCCTATTAACTTGAAATCCATTGTAACTACATGGTGATAACATGTGCTGACATGGTATACATGTATTTTCTTCTATTGATAAATTTTCCTCTATAATTTTATTTTATGATTTATGTTTGTAGATATTCGTTCGTATAAATGACATGTCTTCACACTCTTATGGTGTCGAGGTGTATGGTATGGCAAAATGTAGCATTCTTCAGCCACTACAAATTATGCAAAACAGGATACTAAAAATTGTATTTAATAAACCTAGAAGGTATCCAACCAATATATTGTATAAAAGTACTGACTTACTGAAAATTAGTGACATACATTTTGTATCCAACCAATATATTGTATAAAAGTACTGACTTACTGAAAATTAGTGATATACATTTGTATAAAATATACATCTTACTGCTTAACTATGCACAAGGCAAATTGCCGAATTTATTCAACGAAATAATGAATCCCAATGCTAATGTGTCTAAATATATAACTCGACATAACCATTTGTTTACTGTTACAAAACATAGAACGAACTGTGGGAAACTAAAACTGACTAATTATTGTAATAACTTATGGCAATCTCTTCCAGCAGAAATTAGGTCTATAGTGTCTCTATCAAACTACAAAAATAAAGTGAAGCATCATTTGTTGAATAAATATGTTTAGTGTGCAAACCTCCAATTTGATGTGTCATTGTTTATATATAATTATGTAAAAAAAAAATACTAGTACTCGTGATTTTACTGTTATTCCTTTTCATATTTTGATTGTCTTTTTGTCGTTGTTGTTGCTGTGTGTAATTTTTTCTGTTCTCTCTTGTGTAGTTAATATGTTATGGTCACCAGCTCGATGAGGTTTCCTCCTCTGGTGTCCAGCATGTGTGCTGTTTATTACTTAAGTGTATTTTCGTTCACACATGTAAAATAAATTCTTCTTCTTCTCCTTCTTCTTCTTCTTCTTAAGTAACTGTCGAGTCGATGACACCATAGTATTGCTTGTCACTTCGAAATTGTATTGATTGTCGGTTGGAGATTGGTACCTATTTCAATTCAGACATTCTTGTGTGTTCGGAAGAGTCGTTCCATCTGTCTTCGAATACACTGCACAAGGTATGAATTATATTTTGGATGGAATGATAGCCATATAGTTCTGGATGAAGTGATACATGGTTGCCATGAACAGTGGTCATATGAATAAATATTGAAAAAATCATCCCTTCAAGTCGATGTGATCGATGAGAGGAGGTGAACGTGGATATGAGACATTTATTCTGGATTATGTGTTAAGTGTTTCAAGAGGGAGAGACAAAATAAATCATAAACAAAATAAAATTTGTCATATTTTCAAGCATGGAAATCCCCCCAAGAAAACTCTGGTGGACGAATCTGAGTGGAAGTTTTACTCATGTTGTTAAGTGTGTTGACTGTGCTCCTGTAAAATTGTAAACGGATTTGAATCCTAACGATATCATTTGATAAACTGGAGTAACATTCGGGGAAAAATCTAAATGCCTGTGGTAACATAAATAAGCATCATTATTGGACAATCCCATTTGCTTCTAGATGTTCACACCAATGGAAAAACATCTGCTAGAACAGTGGCTCATTTTTAGCTTACCGGGCCATAAGGGCCGATAAGCTATCGTCGTGGCTTTTTGTCCGTCGTCCGTCGGCGTCGGCATCATCTGTTAACAATTTTTTTTCGGGCTGATGGGTAACATTGTTCCTGATATCTCACATAATATTGAGATTAGATACTAAGAATCAATTGTAGACATGTATGAAATGATATATGCTGATTATTCTCGTCACCTCGAATCTGACCTCTGACCTCATTTCCAAGGTCAGAGCACAAAATGGCTAATATCTCGCTTATTATCGACTTTACAGCTTATGAATCAATTGTGGACATATAGGAAATGATATATGATGAATATTCTGATGACCTTGAATTTGACCTTTGATGTCATTTTCGAGGTCAGAGCACAAAATAGCTAATATTTCGCTTATTATGGACTTTGCAGCTCAGGAATCAATTGTGGACTGATAGAAAAAGATACGTGCTGAATGTTCTCGTGACCTTGAATTTTACCTGTGACCTCATTTTCAAGGTCAGAGCACAAAATGGCTAATATCCCGCATATTATCGTATTTCCAGTTGGTGAAATAATTATTGACATATAAGAAATGATATATGCTCGTGACCTCGAATTTGAACTGAGACCTCATTTTCAAGTTCAGATCACAAAATGGCTAATATATCGCTTATTTTCTACCTCATAGCTTAGGAATCAATTGTGAACATGTATGAAATGATACATGATAAATATTCTTGCGACCCTGAATTGATCTTTGACCATACTTTCAAGGTCCCTGAACAAATTGGCTAAGATCTAAAACATATATTGTCCGGTAACCTTCCTAAGCCCTTGGGCTAAATTTTACTAACATATATATAACGATGAGATATCTACCAGTATTTAAAGCTGGAAGTGAACATAAAGCATCTATTGCTGAGATTTGGGTGACTAGTGACATTCAGTGTCCGGGGCTTTTAGGTTAACGGACCATCGATCCGATCACCTATTGGCTAGCCACTAAGCTACAGGTCCCTTGGGCGTGTGTTTTTTTTTTGCTTTCGCAGCCATAATTGATTTTCTCGTTCGCACCTTGTAGGAGCACGGCAGCAGACCAGCATTTGGAAGGTCCTATTACAATAACGTGATGGTCCGTATCTAATAGTGACTCAGACAATAACTGAAATGTAATACTTCATGCTCATTCCGAGCTTCATTATCAAGTGCCCTGCAGCGCGATTTGGAGACCTGTGCCCCACGCTATAGCTTTTGTGAAAGTCACCTCAAGACGATACTACGTTGTGTCCACACATGGGGACACCTGCTACGAAAACAGGCATATCATCCCGGCCGACAAACTGCGGAACTCATACTTTACGGTAAAGTGTCACGTTTCCTGTATTTATCATTGCCAATGGGATACTTTAGGCTGAAGTATGAGCTCCGCACCCGGCACTATACTCGGATTTTTCTAACTCGTTTACACTTTTTTTCGCTAATATTTTTGTGATGCTAAACGCTATCGGTCTATAACTTGGCATACTTCACCTGGGAGTCAAACGGCAACTTTCTACCAAATTTCAGACAGCTAACGCGAAAATTGAAAAAGTTGGCAATCTACCTCAATGTTAAATTTCAGCCCAAAACGGGATCTCGAGAATCTGAGCATATACGAGGAATTGGTCCTGTTTACACCCATCAGGATTCGAAATATTCTTGTTAATTTGAACCAGAAGATACATTGGAGTGTATTCTACACAAACATGTTGATTTTGAAACATTGCTCCGCTACAAAACCGAGCAAATGCACAAAATTGTGTGCGGGCCCAGAAAATAAATAATAGAGCTAAATTTAACATTGAGGTAGATTGCCAACTTTTTCAATTTTCGCGATAGCTGTCTGAAATTTGGTAGAAAGTTGCCGTTTGACTCCCATGTGAAGTATGCCAAGTTAGAGACCGATAGCGTTTAGCATCACAAAAATATTAGCGAAAAACAGTGTAAACGAGTTAGAAAAATCCGAGTATAAGTATGTGACGGGTATGAGACTCGGAAGAACCACTCCGTTGGGTTTTATGGTGTTACACCTGCCATACACCTGTACTAGGCACTTGGATATATTGACATTAAAAAGCTAACTTATCCACTCTTGGACATGGACTCAACCGAATAGTCGGCAGTGCGAACGGACGGACCTTACGGGCAAACTCAATGTTAAATTTCCTATCTTAATTTTCCCCTAAGTCATGAAAAAATCCCCGTAAAACCGATCTTTTGGCTTAAACCATGCTTAGGGGGGATTTTCAGCTTTATTTCCCCCGAAGCTCTCTCCGTAAACCCCTCTGGGATTGCCCGATTTGTCCATGCAAGCTAAATTATCTCTACTAGACACTTGGATATATTGACATTAAAAAGCTAACTTATCGACTCTTGGACATGAACTCAGCCGAATAGTCGATTTGTCCATGAAAGCTAAATTATCTCTACTAGGCACTTGAATATAATAACACTAGAAAGCTAACTTACCGATTATTGGACATGGTCGACCAACAAATATGCGTTGCTGAGTCTCCAATACAAATTGAGGCAGGTAATATGCGCAGCTTGAGTTTAAATGAGCAGTAATTGCGCCCCAAAAGGACACAAAGACCAGAGGCGGGAATTACCACCTGAGTTGAGATTATTGGCAATCCACTAGTGGATACACGAACGGTAACCCGAGCCCGAGACATACCTGCCACATCTATGTCCCAACTGTCGGAACCACATTGATAAAAAAAATACTTCCATAAATTATCTTCTCATATGAGACCTCATCTTTTTAAATTACATGTAATACACCCATTGCACTATAGGAATTTCTGTATTTTCGCCCCATTTTTCCCCTATTATGGCACTGACAATGCTCAAATTGCTGATTGTCCAGATGACTCAAATAAGGTCTGTAGCTCCTTAAGGCTACTCATCTAATGAGCTTCTTAATTGAGTTTGTGTTCTCCAAAATCGAAGACACTGTCGCACATCATATATGACAAATGATATTTGTTTTCTGTTTGGTGCCACTAAATACGACTTATCAATATTATATGGAAAACATACGAGCCATCCGTCCTAAATTCGCCTCATTCCCAAATTCGCCAACGTGGATTTCAGACTTTGTAATGTAAATGAAACTAACAAATTTGATCGTCAATCGGGACTCTGATATCCAATCTTTGTTCCAGTAATTTATTTTCCACAAAACGAGCTTCTAAGATCTTTGTTCCAGTAATTTATTTTCCACAAAACGAGCTTCTAAGTTCTGATAATATCGAGTTGGTGAACTTTGGGATGCGTCCGATAGAACTTGAACTAAATAGAAATCACATATGGTGTCATTTTTTTGCAACATTGAACCTGATCTAATGTATTAAAGATAACCTTAGGTATTCAAATTCAATTTTTGGAATAGATACAAAAAACGAGCACATAAATTGTTGTCCATGTTTGCATTTTACCTCAGTTTATGATCCGCAACTGTAAATTTACACATTTGCAGAAATGTACATGTTTCTTTTCTTTTCTCCACACATTATGTCTTTTTCTCCACACTTATATGATGACAATATGAAGACATGACATCATAACTCTGGAAGTGTACGAAGACGTATGACATTACACAACGGATATTGCATTATATTCTGCACATTTGTAAAAACAGTTGTAGATTTTCTGGGGGAAAACCATTGAATGAACGAAGTTATATATTTCACAAATGACCTCACACTGGCGTATATACATTATAACTTTTTATACCTAATATATCCGCAGAAATGTCCATCATCATATTTCTCTTTTTAAAAATTCCAATTCAATGGTTCACCTCATAAAGTAAGATCAGCGTAGCAATTAACCAAGCGAGTCTACTGGATGGGAAACACGAAGCCGTTTTCTAATTTTTTTTCAGAATCTCAGTCATGAATAAGTGTTAGACTCACTGTATGTGGACGTAAAAGAGTGTAGGCGCGGGAAAAGACACATGTTGTGACAGACCATACTGTCGTTGGACAGACGCATAAGGACTGATATGTATTTAAATATAAACCCTTTGACTACTGGTATTATTGGATGGGATGAGTTAAACACGGGACACCGTATTATTTTATGTCTGGCGTCCATGTCGCGTCGGCCATTATGACATTTCTCGTAAACTGTATATTGGACCCCTCAACATCCAATACTCATATAATGCATGCAATATAGTTCAATATCGCAGGGGCTGATAACCTCAACGTCTGACACTACTGAGATGAGTGGGTTTGGGGACAAAAATATCCAATTTCAAAAATTTTAAAAGCAACTTTGCATTGTGATATCATCCTAGTAAATTACTTTAGTAGACATTGGCATGCCATTACTGTATGTAATGGCATGCCACCATTTCGTCGTCATGTACCGATGTCCCTACGAAGATCATGTTCACACAATGTATTAATATAACATGTATAAAAAGCTATAGTCATAGTAGGTATTTGTGTTTTGGAGTAATTTATAATTGGGTCTACGGACGAGATTGTATATACAAATATCAAGTCAAATATGTAACTCCATATAATTATTTTGGACGAACGTTTATGGAATTGTAGTGAAGTATCACGCTGGATTTTAATCAGCTGAACGTTATTATACATTCATCGTCATGATATAAGACACACCATCATCTATGCAGTATTATTACGCCTCTGTACTGCTCAGGTAACCAGAAGAACGATGGCGTCAGATTCCTCAGGGGAAATTCTACCAAGGCAATCTGTCCTGATTTGCCCAGTAACTTGACAGCTGGTTGACACGGTACCGAGTGGTATTATTTGTTATTCGACGGTAAAAAGGACCAAAGAAATAACTCCTCACCTTTTAGAATAGCAAACAGTGTGCCGACCACTAATCGACACTGTCCGGTTTCATGTTGGTGCAAATGTTCAGTACGCTGTGGTCATTGGACTTGACGAAGAATTTGGATACAGTATATATATAAGCTTAGAAGTTTGTGGACTAAGTGTTCTACTGTCATGTCATGTGAATGTCATATTCTGGATTATTACAAGGACCACCAGTGCAATCATTTGAATTAATTTTCAACAATCCCTCACTGGTGTTTTTACTTCCCCAACACCATATTTCTTCAACCGCATCGAAATCTATTGTAATCTACATGATGATAGAATGATCATGATTGTTCTCTTGTTGTTGTGTCGTAAATGGCAGATGCGACATCAGCAATATGGTACATAATTATATTTATTAGCAAAGTTCGTGATTCGATGGACGTTTCCAAATCACATTATTGTCACAGCTAGCTAAATGTCATGGCCATGATCACAGGGTCTAAATTTAATTTTGGGTGAATAGATAGCCATATATTTACCAAGTAACAACTCTCTGGGTGCATGGTTGTCAAGAACAATGGAAATGCAAAAATCTTGTAAAACATCCTTTCTTAGCAAGTCGATGTGGAGCACAAGTGAAGCGGAACATGTGTGAATATGAGACAAATAGTCTGGATGTGTTGAGTGTTTTGGAAAGAATGTGACGGATCGAATTTCAAAATTTAATTTTGTCATCTTTCCAAGCATGAAAAATCCCTCAAGAAGACTCTGAGTGGAAGTTTTTCCCACGATATTAAGTGAGTTGCCTGTGCTCATGTAAATGATTTAATGGATTTGAATCTAACGATATCATATGACTCACTGAAGAACCATTTGGAAAGAAATCTATTTACATGTACATGTGTTATAAGATGTGCTAGGATGACAAAATAGTTTGCTTCTTGATGTTCACACCAAAGAGAAGCATATAGGCGTACTAGAACAGTGAGCAACCTAACATTTTCTTCTATCTCGCAACCATAATTGATTCACCCATTTGTACCTTGTTGGAAGATGACAGCCGAATAGCAATACTGATAATTATCTGGACAAAACCGGATATTAACTCCAGTAACGATGATAGAAAACCTCATAACCCTCCAGCGTTTTACCAATTAAAGTCTGGACTGATGTTGTTGCTTTACGCCAGACAAACCACAAACAGAAATTCTTTTCCTGGTCAGAACGAAATGCTTTTGAGGCTTGTACGCACTCAGGTGAACGTAATTGATAAAAAGGGCTTACTGACTGGATGTGGACATTTGTTTGTGAAAATGTATCTTGAAAGCATAACACCCAAATTACAGTATTAGAAAGTGAACTATTTCAGGTTTCCATTACCTTTTCATCAAAAGTAAGTAATTGTGATTTGAAAGGTTCTTTTATGATAACGCTGTGTATCCAACAACAACTCGGATATATATGCCTACTTGTGGACAACAACTGGAATGTGATATTTTATGCTTATTTTGCTATTGAACCTTGTTATCAAGTGTGGTGCAAAATGGTTTGTTCACTCCTTACAACTGTGTGTAGTTTGCATTTGTGGGTAAAATCACCTTCCGGTGATATTGTGTAATATCAGCATTCGAGGCGTATGATTGACACGAAAAAGGCACGTCATCTTGACCAACAGAACGGACACACCACAGAGCCACTAACTCTAAGCCACTAATCTTTTACAACCATCTATGCATCTACCAATTATCGTGAACACGTTTATGAAAGAAACCCACTGGCATAATGATTCTTTTATTTGAGACTTTACTTTAGTAAGTAATGTGACGGAATAGCGAATTCTTCGGGCGGCTATTACGCCCGCTGATCGTACAGTCCGATGTATGTCGTGCGTTTTACCACAACAAAGAAGACCGACGTAAGGTTTCACAATAATCCGATTTATTGGGGATGATTTTAGTCCGATGATCGATCATGGCCTTCACTCTCACAAGCACACGTAATCCCAAGATAGTCCGAAGTATTAAATATAGTCCGATATTAACTCTTCTTATTGAAATCTTCTATAGTGTACCTCTCTAATTTGATAAAACGGCTTCTCTCTTCAATGTCTCTCTAACAGCTCTCTCAATACCAATTGACCTAGTGTCGGGGGAAGCGCGGGGCTAAGTCCAGGATGTGTGTGTGGGTTTTCCCGCGTAATGTGGCAGGTGTTCATGTAAATGGCGGGAAATTGATGTCATGTCTGTGTGGGCGGAGTTATGTGTCTGGAAATGTGGTGATTGGAGGGAATGTAGGAAGTGATAGCATGCGCGGTGTTGTTTACATGTAGGTGCGGTGCGAGGACGGTACGTGCCCGGTGACGTATGGTAAGTAAGTATGAAGTCATGTGATGAATCTGTGTAGTAAATGTCGAGTGGGGGAATGTGTCAGGGACGGGTTTCGGGCCATAACAGTCATAAATATTCTACAGTAACAAGTAACTTACAGTGGAGAGAATTATTTTTTGTGACCAGCGGAAATATGTTGGGATGGGAAAGTTTATGTGATTAATAACCTTAATTTATTGGATTAAATTGCTCATTATTCTCCACATGATAAACAAAGAAGAACATGTCTATAGATGTATATCCGAGCACAGACATTCAATGGTTTTAATGTTGCCCAATGTTCTGGATCAAAGTGATAATTTATGCGTCTATTTTGGTGTATCACATTCTATCACTTTCATATCTTAAACTATAAAAGTTGGCAACCTTTCGTAATTGTTCTGCCAAAATCAGAAATTTAGCTCAATATTTTTGTTGCGCTCCTGTATGCGTATGTTTTACGTTAAATCAACAAATATCGCAGAGCTGTCACAGTATTTGCGTTTATTCACAAGATTAAAATGTCAAACCTCTTGGAAACAATCAGAATTAATATTGTTTAAGTGGTGTGATCGTTTTGTTGAGATTAATATATTTAACAAATGATAGCAGGTCCGGGCCCACTCATGCCTACCCTCCATGGGTCTGTTTTTACCCAAGCTTAGAAGACCGGCGCGACGTGCTGGCCAATGATGACACGAAGAACCAGCCTGAACATAAAGAAGCCAGTCTATACAACTATTCGCTACTGTTTTTAGCTGGCTGTTGAGCTGTTGCTGTCATAAAGCATCAATTGCTGTCATCGTCCGCAACCCTTAAACTCTTTAATCCGTCTCACACTTTTTTCAATCTTCCAAAATATCGAGGAACTAACAGCACTTGAGCCCTGAATTCTCCTGCAATTTTCTCCCAGAATTTCTAGCCAGAGTCAAAATGCTAACTGATAAGTTAATAAAGCAGGGCTATTTGAGACCTAGATTGCAGTCGACCTGTAAGAAGTTTTATGATCGTCATCAGGCATTATAAGACCATTTCGGTCTGTTTGTAACTCAGATGATGGGAGATATTATCATCATGTTGATTGGTACTTGTAGAATCGTTATTATAACCTAACTATGTCCTTCATCTCGATGGCATTTATTTTGGATATCACAGTGGGTGTCGCATGCGAGGCAAGAGAAGCTTACTCTTACTGGTACACCTGATCTCACATTTGGCTTCGCCGGATGTCTGTGATATTCAAATTGCTCGGACCTTGATCACGAATTTTGAATTTTTGTCCAACCTTAACATACCGATTGTGTAAATTTCGTCCATGGATTTTGAGTTTAGTCTTGCAGATTGTTTGGTGTTTGGTATCATATTGTCTTTTCTACTCACAGACACCAAACACAATGGCGCGGCTCGCCCAAGAAGTATGTGAAAGCTCCTCACATAATGACAATAACCCATCATATTATATAATGTAGTGCTCCCCGGAGTTGAACCATTATGAGTCTCAAAGTTTATAAACGTCAACGAGTGTTGTAGGAATTGATGAGATCGTACTCCATGGCTCGTATTGAGAGATGAAACTGACTTGGGAGATAAAAATCTACCGGAACTTCCAGCGAGTTTATGCCGCTTAGATATGACAATAACTTCTGATATGGGTAACATAATTCAAATTTGATATGATATGTCCTTGAATTTTTACATGATTTATAACAGAAGGGGATATCTCTTTGTGATCTGAAAATAATCTAGGCAGAAAAGATCATGAAAGGGTCAGTGGCAAATTCCCTCTAGATCTCTCTGTGATGGGTAAGTTCAATTTGACATCTGAAAAAAGTCAGGAATCTTTTGATGTTGATATTCGCAAGATGTTATTATATTGATACAATGATAAACCATAAAGTCACATCCGGGTGCATGGATGAAAATTATTTAACCAGCTTTGTTCAATGATTTGTTCATATTTATTGTTCATAGATGTGTGGTATGTAGTTCCATATTTTGTTATCTGATAATGTAAATTGTGTCAGCTGAGTTGTAATCTGGCAGTTCCGGTACTCGTTCCGCTGCCATGCCATGTTGTGATAGTTATCGTAGCCAGAGAAACGACTAGAATTGCGTCTTCTTCCGAACATTCTTTGAAGAAGCAACACATATTTCGACCTTGCAACATAAGTATTTCAATATCGTGTCAATATCAAACGTAGTATGTTTTTGGAATAAAACAAAGCCCCCAGCACAAATCTTAATATTAAACCATGTTCGCATTTCTCCTCAGGTGATTACCATCCCTGCATGTACATATGCATTTTCTCTCTACGCCTAACACATGATGCAAATATGAGATAATAACGACGAAATTCTGCAAGTGTACTATTTAAAGTATATGATATAACACCATGAGTATGACAATATGTCATGCACATTTGATGTGTAGAACATACACTTTACTATTTTACAAACATCCTTATGAACATCCTTTCAATTGATGGGGAACACGTCGTGTTTCATTTTTGTCCTCAGATTCCCACTGACGAATGGGTGTAAGGCTCTCTATAAAGTTTACAAAACCATATAGCTACATTTATGTTTGTAATTATACAAGGACTGTATGTATAAGTAGCACCTCTTTGACTATTTATTATTCATTGGAATATGGCGATATGACAGGTACCATATTCTTTTGTGTCTGACTCAGATATAAGTTATATTACATGTCCAACATATGTACGAAATATAACGAAATACCATGAAAGATGACACAGTGCAAGTTAATCAATGTAAGTGAATGTGTCAACGGCTGATAACATTAACAACTAATACCCGTGTTGCGAAAAATCAACGTTCAGTAATAGCTGAACAACTACTTCAATGTAGTACTTCAATGTATCAATCTATTACACTAGATACAACTAGATTTTGATGATGCCACAAGCAAACGTAAACGAGCACATTTTGCAATAGAAATAAAGCCCGACCAATTGGCTTATCCAAAGACATACTGGCGTCATCGGGGGCAGACAGTGTGTGAAATGTAGATTTGTGTACTGTACACCTGACGGAATTAGCATACAAGTTTCCAACAACCTATGAAACTAATTTAGAAATCCGAAACAAACCCCATGGATTGGATACATGACAAGTACATGGGTATTTAAAATTAATTTATCACCCTATGCCTAGTTCTAGTAGATATGAGTGACTGTCATATATATCAGGCTACGAGTATAAAATCATTTATGCTGCCAGTTAGTGTAACGCACGTAAATAGTAAAAGCGAGCATGTGAGCTATGATGTAGTTTTGTTGTTCATTTTGTTCACGGGAGATATGGACCAAACCAGTATCAAGAAAACAGCCATGTCATATTTAAGAAGGTTTTCTAGTCAAATGTACAAATGTATAACTCCCTATAATTTATACTAACGAATGGTCATGGCGTTATGATACTATTATCACTGTGAACTTCAATTGGCTGAAGGTAAAACGAACAAATTCCAGCATCTCTATTCCTTCTACAGGGCCATCTGTACGGAATTAATATGGCTAAGTACTGCCTAGATAACCAGAACGATGGCGGATTCCTTAGGGGAAATTCCAAAGATGCAATATGTCCTGATTTGCCCAGCAAGGTGACAGCTGGTTCACACAGTACCGAGCGGTATTATTTGTATTACAACTGCTATTTTGGTGCATATAGGTATTTTAATCCATGATAAAGATTAGCAAAGAAATCACGTTCACCTCTTCCAAGAGCAAACAATATACCGATCTTTCACCAAAAATCTCCGGGTTTTGTGTTGGTGCACATGTTTGGTGCGATGTGTGTTAGACAAGTGTTCGGATTTGATGAAGATTATAAGTTAGAATCGTTGTGTTTGTTGACTAAGTGTGGTAATTTCATGTCATGTGAATATCACGTTCTGTATTCTTACCAGTGTTGAATCGAGTTTTAATATCGCTAACATCGTATTTTAATATCTAAAAATACTGTAATAAATTGTAACTCTTCGATATCCACCTGGGCTCTATGTTTCCGGAATATTTATGTAGACTTCTCCAGTATATATATACTCAGGGTGCAATGTCAGAAAATCTTTTTTGGTGATTCTTCTTCGTAGGATGTGCCAGCATATACCAAAGGATACACATGTTTATAATCTGTGAAAATAACTTTCAAATATGGCGATATGTAGAGATTTTTCTTTACGAAATTTGGTCTACTATGGTCAGAATTCCACTCGATGAGCGCCAGTGTGGTTGCGGAGAATATAATGTCATATTTGACTGCGGGAAGCTGTGGCTCTATTAACAATGGAAGCCAATTGAATAAATGTGATACATATAGGCTTGCTTTCAATCCGACATATCTGCACATACCCATTGTCCAACTGTCTAGACTAGGTATTCCAAGCACAGTAGTTGATTAAATTTGCTATCATGTTCTTTATTCAGTCTATGAATAGACACTGGAATTGTGGTCGCTGCCATTGTGATGATATATTGTTCTGGTTTATGTAAATAACGGTCGCGCTGGCTTCATAGTTTCGATGGTGTTGTGAACTTGCTACAAGGCAATAAAAATATAATTTTGGACCTGCTATCACCTGCTAACAAGTAGATTTATAATTTACCAGGCAACATATTTGCATGATTTCCATTGAAATAAACTTTCATTTTTAGCTAAACAATCATAAAGTGGAGCCTATAAAAAAGTTATGCATAATTAATATAAACAAACAAAAGTGGTGGAAAAAATAGCTACCCAGAAAATGAAAATATTATACTCATGACAACTAAATATTGATCGAAGTCACAAATTTTCCACCTCATGTCATTTAATCAATCTAGTCATTTGCAATTCAAATATCAGCTGCTGTAGTTTGGCACTTGTTAATACATATTTTAAGTGCGTAGGTGGATATAACACATCGCTGGATGACCCTTACCAAAACATCAAATGCATTTGTCATGAGGGTCATACCCGACTGATTAATCATTGAATTGAGTTTCTGCAGCGCGTAAACGAATACACTCACAAATATCTCTCGCCCTTGAGCAATTCGGCTGCGGTTGCTGTTCTTTTTCGCTGTTGCTGTTACAAATAAATATCAGACGACGAAGAATGATAGTGATATTACAATTATTGTCATGTGGTGAGCGACCGGATGCATATTTACAATAGCACTACCACACTTCGTGATAGTAACCTGGAATACACCGCAATAAGATTTGTTCATCAACATTCATGCGACACTTTTCAATCAAAATTCATGCATAGCCGTATAACAGCCGGTTGATATTGAATTGATAATCAACGATTCGTGACATACCTATTAATACATGGTTCCTTTCGTGACGGACCAGTTAACAAGACCAATTGGCAAATAACGGACCGGGTGGCAGCGAGGTCCATTATGACAAGATATATTTACCATTTTTGAAAAAAAAAGTGTGGAAAACTAATAATTGACTCCCTCTTGAAATATTCTAAGACATTTTTGTGAGAAATTTCAGAAAGACGCCAGATGCGATAAACGACAGTAGATTATTTGACAATAGGTTTAGTATCCACCCCATAATCATTTCATTAACAAACAAAACCACTCTCAGAACGAAGTGGCATCTCGCAAAACCTTCACAAACATATCAATGTTGAGGTCAGACTGGCTTATTTCATAAGCCATGAACTTCACTTGTTTGAAACACCAAAGATGTGCAGTTCAGGACTTTTACTGCTCAGGTGAATGTTTCCGTGCCAATTGCTAGACTTTGTCTCTGGAAAATAGTACTGCCTTTGTTGAAGATGGGTTATTCTGACCCAATCGATGCCAGATGTGGTTACTCTAACGATCTGCTAAAGGATGGTAATCAGGATACAGCCATAAACAATTAAACCACACACGTGTCTTGCCTGATAACTACCAACAGGAGCATGCTTCACCTGACAGGTCAACCTCCATGCCAATTTATCTTGCAAATTGTCTGAAGCGTGTGGTAAACAACACAATATGAAATGAATGCAGTGTCTATATTATGTGTCTCAGTCACCAACTCGAGTATATCTGGCCACGTTATACCAAATTTCCAACCCCAGATCGGGGAGCTGGTAACATATTAAGACCATTCATATATCTAAATGTGATACTACGATCAGGTACTACGTACATTGTAGCAAAGCGTGCATATTTGTTCGAGATCTTCAGAATATATGTTGAATGCAAACAACATGCTACGTATGATTTACCCTAACTGTGACCCCTTTCAGGCACCAAACACATCTAATGGTGAAAGTCCAGAATGAAATCCCGATCACCCGAACCTCGTGAATATTTCTAGATTTGACAGTGGAAGGGAAACTTTGTCTAGACTTCGACCCTGCATTTTGTTTAAGGCACTATATTTTAGTGCTGAGCTAAAATTATCCTTGTGTGACTGACTGAGAACATCTCAAATTAATCAGAGGATAGGTGTCAGACACACTGATGCCAATTTGACAAGCGATACATTGTAAAGCCATTCCCAAAGTCAAACGTGTTTTCAGTTGAAACATATGAAATGTTCATATATCAACAGTCCACACAGTACGTTACGCGATATTTCGAGAATATTTATTTGTGTTACATGATGTTGCATGACCATTAACTAATCGAAGATTCCTTGGTTCTACTCAAGCCGTCATGGAGTGATTTTATTTTCTAAAATCGCCAAAGGTATTACCCCAGTAGAGCAGAGGTATTTGAGCTTATAAACCAGGTAACGAACCAAACATCTGCTGAGTTGTGGTGTTTCTATGGGATATCGCTTGTGAATAGACCGGATATCCCGTTCATCTGCCAACACCCAGTGGCACTTCGAAGAGCTTTTTTATCATGATTATAATGCACTCCTATCACGATATTCCAATCACCTCATATGATAGATATTGAATTTTATTGAAGATGCAATCATACTTACTAGTTAAGGAGATGCAGCGTAACGTGGAATTGTTTCGTAATTGGTAAGCTAGCATAGTAAATCACTCCACACTTTCAAAGGTCATGAGCTACCTTTAACCACAGTCTGATACCTCAGGCATGGTCGTGAATGAACATATTGAATTTTCAAGGATCATTGCGTGAGGAAAGCTAATTGACTTTCCACTTTAATTTTCCATTTGAATCAGAATCGACGTGCTATTCATTCCCAGTAATAGCGTGCAACTGCCAGAACTACTATGCGTTTGATAGCGATTATAGTGACAAGGACTCATCGTGGGAGGTCTTTTGGTTTTTACGCAATCGTGGGTGATGCCTTACACTGCGGCGTGATATCTATATATGGGAAAATTCAATGCTATTGGAGATGAAGTATCTCTGAATATCGAAAATACAACTCACCGCAAATGCCCCATGGTAATCACTGTTTTGAAAAGCCTGGACATTAGTTGTTATTTTCCGAAACATGCCTGAATTTATACATGGTACATAAGTGAAAACAGTAAATTCTGGTCAGATCGGATTGCACACTCAAGCTGCAGGCATTCCAAGAGCACCCGACATGAATTATGCTGAATAACATCGAAAACAAAACATAATTCATGATAGAGGAAACAGTTAATCACATATCCAGGAACAATTCATTTCTCAAGAATCTGGAAGTATACAATATTTTGAAGAATTGGCATATTGCATGTCGAGAAACATCACCAATTACGTGACCCTTCTTTCTGGAACACCTGATTTCACCTCCTCATGGCCATATAATGGAGGTTCGTGAAGTTTCATACACCTTATCGATTTTGCCTTACACTGGACTTTGGGATTGGAAAATGGACTCGGTTTGTTCACTCGGAATACATTGTGCTTGGGTATTGGTTCCATGTTCATTAGGTGAAACACTGTAGTAATCACATAGATAGGTCCACTTAATTGCCAACAGCAAGGCCCATAGTTCAGCAAACTCAACTTGTTCACTGGATACATAATCAATACTCACACAAAAGTAAATGATTACAAATGTTTACGTAATATTGGTTTGTGTTCACATTTAGATTAAAGTGATTTTGGCAGAAAGTTTTGAATTTGTAATAAAATCTGATCGAAAGAAACATACTAGTTATATATATACACTTGATTTTTTCAACGGATGTCCTTTTCTCGGTGATTTCGTTGAGTTTCTGGTGGGAATGTTCTCATTTGTTGACATCACCGCGATTTTCCGTGCTTTATATCCCTTGATGAAATACAATTTCAGCTCTCACACTTTCGCAATTTTCTACGCATATGTTCGAGTGCAAACACTGGTAAACTAGGTCAGGTCAGAGTTAACTCTTGAGATACAACACATACAACACAGAAGAGAAAAGTGGCTGCTGATGCTGTCATATGCTTGATTCATCCTTTTGATCAACCATAGTTTTTGTAACCGACCTTTTTTGAGGTCGCAGACATATATGGATCTGATATGGAACAAATAGTTTTTCTACAATTATCACTTTAATATATCAGCAAAATCTTATACATTTTATACTACCACGTTAGCTGGTAATCTTTTATATTAGATCAGCCAGGTGTTAAGTTTTTATTAAAGATGCAAACTCAACCTGGTACTGTGACTGGGCTGTGGCTAGATATTATTGATGTTCATTGGAAACATTACATTGGAAAATTACCGGGCTATATTGAAACCGTGTGAAAACACATATGTGTGGATTAACGATAATTGCTCAGTAAATCAATTACTTTCTGGCATGGATGAGATATATACAGTGTTACTTGATATTCAGACGTTGTATTGATTTGCAGTTGACACCTGTTATTTATCATCCAATGACATGATGATGAGATGGACGATGGAGTGAAATATCTCCTCACATAGCTTGGATCCATGATAATCAATGAACCAGTGTGGTTTGATACAGCAGTGAACACATCAAGCTATTGATTATTTGAGGATTATGAGTGGTGATGAGCAATTCATCACTGCACCATCTCACTATTCAATTTGGATAATGTGACGGTAAAAGCATGACAATTCTACCACTAATTGGCTCCAAGAAGCATTTTGCCATCATCATGACAGAAAAGGTCATATCAAATATGATAATGCATTTTTTGCACATCAATCAACACATCAGCATCACGTGCCGCTGTACCGAACCCAATTCAAATTTCGTGTATAATTTACACCTTACTGCAGCATAATGTATTCCACTAGGTTAAAAGAGCATTGTACCCGTAAGCTAGGTTGCAACATGTACACCATTTCAAGCAACGCAGAACATTATGGTTGGAAAAGTAAACGACTCACACGTATAAAAATTGATCTCGATATAATTGCACGAAAGATATTTGAACGGTGTCAGGAATAAATATCTTGATACGAAAAGTACACGACTCACACGTATAAAAATTGATGTCGATATAGTTGCATGAAATATATTTGAACGGTGTCAGGAATAAATATCTTGATACGTAAATAAATAATAGAGGGTCCT
Organism: Terebella lapidaria; assembly: GCA_949152475.1. Taxonomy (NCBI): domain Eukaryota; kingdom Metazoa; phylum Annelida; class Polychaeta; order Terebellida; family Terebellidae; genus Terebella; species Terebella lapidaria. The sequence continues at coordinate 21,007,318 of OX424558.1, read as the reverse complement.
AGAGAGGGCAAACTCAAAAGGTGGTGCACTGTGGTAGTGTTTTATCAGGTCATGACATAATTCCATCATTTGATTCAGTGGGTGACAGATGATGACAGATAGCCTTAAACTTCCCCACAGACGATGACATATAGCTTTAAAATTCCTCACAGCCGGCCCAAATGTACCTTTTTCGCCACTCTATTTAATGCTCTTTCCATTATTTGTCAGTCATCGATTGAACCTCGAGGCATATCGTATGCAATGAGTTGAAGGTCGCCATGATAAGCAGGTAATAGGGAAGTAACTTTATTGTAAGAGGAATACTTTGACCCTCATACCATAACAATTACGAGACAAGACGCTGTGTCCCGACGAGCCCTCGAATGAAATGGCATCTACCCAGACGCAGATATGATTGGCTGACTGATTGAATCTAGCACGCGGACAGACAGTTCCCTGAAAACCTTACTTCTCGCAAATGAAGTGCAGTTCACTTAGTCCTCAGTTTCTGCTTCTCGGTTCTGGGCTCCCACAAAAATTTTATTCCAACCGTTGAAGCTGGATACATCCTGTGACAGACCTACTGGATTCGTTGCTTATGTAGTGTGAGATGATAGCTGTCCGTCTAATACATCACGTTGGATGGATTTCATATTTCAGGACTTATTGACAGATTGAGTAGAGAGTAAATCTTTCGACACAAACAGACTGGTGGCTTGAATACCACATTGTAGTAATAGAATAGTAATAATGAAATAAATTAATAGTAGTAATGAACTATAGTCAAGTTTACTTCACTTAAAATGATTCCACATCAGAAGAAAAAACATGTCAACAGATGAGTATGAGGTGCATTGCAAACACGTTGAAGGAGCTTACCATTTATCCAGTCGAAGATGAGAAAAGCATTTCATCAGAATAATTCATGCTTCTCCATCGCTATATCGGATGGGATAACTACGATTTACCTAATTCTTAGAATTAGTTTTTTTCCTAGTAGGTTCCCACGAGCCTTGCCAACTGTGTCAGCCTTACCAACTTGTACATTCAGTGCCGTTGCAGTCCATTTGTCTCGGGATGTGCACATGGCCTTGTCTAAGGTTGAGCTAACAATTAACTCGAATAGTCACAGAAGCGCGTCTTTCCTCTCGGGAACCTAAATGCGTGGCTCGGTTTGGCGCAGATGTGATTATTGTGAATGAGCGAGTTGATGAGTTAGGCGTGACTGAGGTAACAACGAGAGCAAACCGACACGAAAGCAATGCCATGGAGGTAGGTGGATGTATATAGAGTATTTTAAACGTCCATTATATAGTGTCGTTCTCTAGTATTTTAACTGAAGCTACAATACTATATTTTCACCAAGGTCGAAAATGTAAAAGTAATCAGCTGATATCACCGAATGGTGATATTCCAGGTACTTGTAATCCCAAAACCACTGATAATACTCGAACGAATGTTAAACATAATATTTGAAGTATACACGTAGTTTAGAGAAAGCTTGCTAAGGAGGTCAGCATCAAGAATAAGGTGAATTCTACTTTTATCCGTGAATATTTTTGCTATGACTTTTCTATGGAGATTTTCGTACGACAAAAATTCCTCGTTATCGCCCTATGTCGAAAATTTAATGGTCGTCAGCTTCAGATTTAGTATAAAATAAATCTAAGGGGCGAGGTTCTGCGATATCTCATTTCATTTGGAAGTATAATTTCATTTGTTGCGCATAAAAATGTAAAAATGGTCCCACAAGGACCTAACTGTTATTGATGTTTTATATTAAATTTGTGTGGTGACGCTGCCACAAGTATGCCGGATCGACAGCAATGTGTTTCTGTCCTGTGTGGAGATTGTCCAACAAATACATACTAGTGACTCACAGTTTCCCAGATATTGCTACCAGACTACGTTAGAATCTTTATGTGTGTTTGCGTTCATTTCGTACAATGTATGAAACGTTCATTGTGGAGCATTATTTCACACAAGTCTTGAACAGGTGATCTACACACAATTCATCCAGTTTTTTTTTCATCAGAAGAAAACATATATCATATTCGACTCCTTACGGTACTGTTCACATATGATTTGGACGTTTTATGATATTTTGTTCTGTGGTGAAATTATGTCACTATTTTGCAAGATTTTGCTCTATGTATTGTACATGTGTAGATAATATATAAAATATGAAAACACTCAAGAGGAAACCCCATGATGTAAACTGACAGATAGCAGCTGCTAGAAACATTATTCAAATCTGTATTGATACTGAAACGAGGGCTATTAACCAAGGTTGTGTTTATCAATTTATCCAGATCTATACTGGTCTTGTAGTGGTGATGATCAGCACATATCATAGCTTGCTTCACTGAACGTAAGAGCAGCATTGAACATTGTTCCACGAACCTCCATGAAGAATATCAACTCAGTAGCCTTTTGGCTTGTGATTAGGTACTTATATACTTGTCATATATCTATTCCTGGTATTTGTTTCGGATTTCTGAATTATTTTCGTAAGTTGTTGGGCAATTGTATTCTAATTCCATCAGGTATACTGTAGAAACGAGACAATCATAGATTGCAGACCCTCGCCCTTCCAGATTTAGTTACTAAAATTAGAGTTCATGACCCTTACATTTTGGACCCGGGCAATAATCGGGGATTTTGGTCGTATTATCATTGGTCATATCAAATGATCGGGAATTTGCCATAAAAAATCATGGGAGAAATATTTTTTTTAAAAATAGAGTTCTTTCTATCTTGAACATATTCTCGATCTGTCGACCACGACCTGAATTCTTGATCCTGACAACCCAAACTTCGCCAGCTCTCACAAATTCAACATTCTACTGAATATCGTCAGTGGTTTGGGAATTACCACTACTTGAAATACTACAAATCAGTGATTTCAGCTGATGACCCATACCCTTGCTACCTTGGGCGACAATGGGGGATTTTGATCACAGGACCATCGGTCATACAGCAAATGACGGGAAATGAGTACAGAAAAATATACAATTAATAGGGCCTTGTCGCTCAATATTGAGGTGTGACATTTCACAATATTGTTTCTGTTATCCAGGCACATCTCTTGAACGAAAATGGGTTAAAACGATTGAAAACTAGCTTCACAATATGACCTTGAATCTCGATCAGAACACTCAAAGGTATTAAAATCGTGACCCCCAATTTTTCGACATTGGGCGAAAATAGAGACTCTTCGTCGTATGATCATCGGCCGTACACCATACGATTGGGAATTGGCCAAAGAAAAATAAAGAAATAGTTGGAAAAAATAATATCAAGTAGAAATATCAAGTAGAACCAGAGTAAGGCCTATAGCCGATTATGTGATTTTCACTTTTTCCGTTGCCATGGCAACTGTTTTCATTCGATTTAGACAACACTTGAAGGGGACCGAGCCACTATCGTAGCGACATCGGGTGATATTGGAGAGTTCTCGTCTTACGACCATCGGCCGTACACCATACGATCGGGAATTGGCTGTAGAAAAATACAAAAATAGTTGGAAAAAATAATATCAAGTAGAACCGGAGTTATAGCCGATTATGTAATTTTAACTTTTTCCGTTGCCATGGCAATCGTTTCCATTCGATTTTGACAACATTTGAAGGAGAACGAGCCACTAACATAACGCTTCAGTTCAATGAATTTCAGATCGATTGGACTGTTTGTCTTTGAGTTATAAGCGCAGACACTTGCACAGAAAAGCCGCTGAAAAAAAATAATCGAAATCGTGAACCCCCAATTTTTCGACATCAGGCGATAATGGAGAGTTTTCGTCGTACGACCATACGCCGTACACCATACGATCGGGAATTGGCTATAAAAAAATACAAAAATAGTCATTTTAGTCATAGTCAAAATTATAGTCAAAATTATCATCAAGTAGAACCGGAGTTATAGCTGATTATGTGATTTTAACTTCTTCCATCGCCATGGCAACCGTTTTTATTGGAGTTTGACAAAATTCGAACGGGACAGAGCCACTTCCATAGCACTCCAGCCCTATAAATTTCAGATCGATCGGACTGCTTGCCTTTGATTTATGAGCACAGACATTTCCACTGAAACGTCGCTTGCAAAAAATAATCGAAATCGCGACACCCCCCCCCCCCCCCTCAATTTTCGACATCGGGCGAAAATGGAGAGTTTTCGTTGTACGACCATCGGTCGTACACCATACGTTTTCACGTTTTCCGTTGCCATGGCAACCGTTTTTATCCGATTTCGACAAAGTTTGAGGAGGACCGAGCCACTGACATCCCGAACCCAAATGCAATACCAACTACATCTCCCACACTGTCTGCCACTGATGACGCCAGTGTGTCTTTTGATAAGGTATTTGGTCGCGCTTTGTTTCTATTGCAAAATGTTGTATTTTACGTTTGTTATTGGAATCATCAAAATTTGGCTGTATTGGTGGTAATAGATTGATACTTACATTCAATGAAAATTCACCCTCTCACAGAAAATGTCATGCCACGCTCTGTCTTTCTGGCGTCTTGTCAGGGTTGAATGTATGTATGTGCTTTGCAGTCTAGTGGAGGTCCTATGTGCTGTGAACTATTTCCACCTATACATATGATGTGTCGACTTTGAAAAAAATGCTCAGATCGAATGGAAAATAATATTATATCCATTTCAATGGTGACCTTAAATTTGTCCTCTGACGATGCTGCATGATAAAACCGAACATCATAAAAACCCCGACATGGTTGGCTCTCTCATGTGATATAAGTGACCATGTTGGGTTTTTCCAAGTGCAATATCCGATAATGTCGCTTTTGTCATGGTTGGTTCTCCCGGCATGGAAAACTTATGTCCTATGCGTAATGTCCTATAGATGTGTCCAGCTTTTTTGGTAATCACAAGCTTACATGTAGGCTACTTAACTACTTAACTGAATGTGTCTTACACGACGTTATCCCCTCCCCCAGAAAAAAAAAATGTTAAATGAAAAAAAAAAACTATGAGGAATATCTGCATCTCATATCATGATATAATCTAACACATGCCTACTGGGCAACAAATAAAAGACCAGTTTAAAATAAAAAGGCTTCGCAACCCAGCATGGAACACTTTGTCATGTGGCAAAATACGTCAAATTACGGTAAATGTAGCCGTGACATCGCAGACGAATTGCTGTATTTACTTCATAACGCCAAAGAAGTCCACACACAATCTTACATGTATGCATGCACAAATTGCAGCAATGCTGCACAGAAATACATGTATGTGTGCTCCAATTTACGCGTCATTGCGGTAAAATTTGCTTTGAATTGTAGGAACGTCAGTTTTCATCGGCTCCACCACTTTGACGTTTTCAAACCACCTGAGCATTTTACGAAGTTTTCTCAAACATAACACATCGATTTATGCATTATATATCTGTGGAATGTTCAAAGTTTCCAACCAATTCGAGCGATTTGATGTCAAGGACGCAGAAAGTCCTCATTTGAAGTAGTAGATGTCATGCCAAAACGGGTGACGACAGGTTGGCATGAAACCTTTATATAAAAGTCAACACATAAATATGTAGAGAGTTGACGCTCTCTAATGTCAATAAAATATTATCCACCAACCACATCAGACGTGAAAAAAGCGACATGGGCGATAACGAGCATTTGACTGTGAAAAAATCGACATGGTGGTTTTCGGTTTTCTCGCTCGCTTGTCGCGTTTGTTATGCTACAACGACCGATAACGGCCATTTCATTTGAACAAAATCGAACAGTTTTGGTTCGTACTATTGAAACTGTACATATTTCTGGTGAAGCTTTGTAGCATGTGAGCTAACTGATTGACAGGACATTCATTGGATTTTTTTCTCCTTGGTCATTGCTAATCTCTCAGAACAATATCTGATGCTTGTGTACAAAACCGCAGTTCTCTGAATGCGCAATGAATAAGGCTTCGCTTGACCAGATATATTACATTCGATAACTGGATTTGTGATATGCAACACTCACATCAAAATACACATGGATTTAGCATGACTATGAATTGGTCATAGTGTTTATGAGTATAAATCGAATAGTTTGTACAATCTGGGGAATATACTTCTCCATATCTATACACATAGCATAGATGGAACTATGCAATATCATTTTATATTAACCCCTTCATCGCTGGACGCAGTGATATTGCCTGTGCGGAGGAAGAAAGGAACATGAGACATTATTCTCAGATATTATAAGTAATTCAACAAAGAAAAGGAATTATTGTAAAACTCATGTGTTCGATACTAAAGTTCTCATCAACATCACTGCAGCGCTGATAAGTTTTGTTTGTATATACCATGTTACCATGGCAATGATCACATTTTACCAAACAAATCATGGTTTTGACATGACATCAATTTTTTTCCCCATCGGACACAAAAATATGTTTCCATTTCCACTGACCTGATCAGAGATACCATGTTGGAGCTAACCTAAATGTTGATGAGTAGCATGTTGTCATCATAACGGTCCAAATGAACAGCATATAAATGTTGTAAATCGCATATATTGCTTGCTATTGCTATCTAGACGAAATACCTGCCGGTTCTCATCTCTTCCGCAGAAACCAATCTAAAGACTATATAACTATGAAATGACTGGCAAAATAGTGGTCATTGCATTATCTTACAGTGGCCATGCATGCTTACCGAAGTTCTGCAAACAAGAAAATGCAGCTAACTGCGGGAGACGACATTAGAGCTCGAGCACATCATCAGCACCACGACAGCTGTTATGAATCTTACACAATGCCACTCCCCCCCCCCCCCCGCAAAAAAAAGAACATTGAACCATATCATGCCCCCACATGATTCCAATTCATTCCCTATATTATGATGAAACACATAGGCGTACTTCAATCATATTCTTAATAAGTAAACATTTATTTTGAACTCAATGAAACAGATACGCCTGATAAAATGATATTGAACCTCAATAAAATATCCTCAAATATTGGATACTATGAGGAGTATCTGCATCTGATATCATGATATAGATAACACATGCATACTGAGCAAATTAAAAGACCAGTTTAAAATAAAGAGGTTTCGCAACCCAGCATGGAACACATTCTCATGTGATAAAATATGTCAAATTACGGTAAATGTAGTCGTGGTATCGCAGACGAATCGTTGTGTTTACTTCATAACGCCAAAGAAGGCCACATGCAAGGTTACATGTACATGCATGCACAAAATGCTGCACAGAAAATTGTGTGTTCCAAAGTACGCGTCATTGCGGTAAAATTTGCTTTGCATTCTGGGAACGTGAATTTCCATCGGCTCCGCCATTTTGACGTTTTTCAGACGAGCTGACCATTTTGCGTAATTTTCTCAAACCTAACACATCGATTTATGCATTATATATCTGTGGAATATTCAAAGCTTGCCATCAAATCGAGAGATTTTATGTCAAGGACGAAGAAAATCCTCATTTGAAGTAGGTGTACAAAGGTTTACAAGCCAAAAACGGTCGATAGGTAGGCATGAAACCTCCATGAAAAAGTCAGCACATAGACATGTAGAGAGTTGGGGGCTTCGCCCCCAACGCTCTAATGTCAAAAATCATAAGGATCTTGACACTCAACACTGACTTATCACACATTGCTCAGAGCCCCGGGCTTTGGGCACCAAGCAACCTCGGGCTATACGCAGTGACGGGGTTAATATCAACGTATTCACTTAAAAGCATGGCAATAACAATATGGTACAACCAAATTAAAACGCTTTCCGAATTTTTTTGCTTTTTGGGTTTGATGACGACAGAATTACAGGTTTTGCTTAATATGTTATGCTTTTTGGGTAGTGAAACAATTATTACGTTCGTATACAAATCACGACTTACCCTTCATTACCCAACCTAATTTCCATATTCATGAAGTAAGTGCAATCTCGCACTTGCCAGCTTACATGTACAATAAGCGTCTTACAGGTCACCCTGTGAGGACTTACTAAAATTCAGTGTTCTCCCAAATTCCATGAGCAGTGATTGCCAAGTGACTGCCCAAGTATCATGCGCTGTGCCTTAATAACTTTCATCCACTAATTTAATATCATTAACCCGTCTGTCACCTTTTAATCGATTGAACATAGATGCAGTATATGATACTTAGGCCCATAATGGTTATAATTAATTGAAAAATGAAATGCGAAACATGTACACAGTCCAGCCTGCCTCAATAGTGACGATAAATAGTGAAAGTGCTGCTTTCTCTTGCATTATAATGAGAGAAGTCCATTGTGGTTTGTTGGGAGTCCGATTGCATAATAAACTAGTATAATGAAGGACCTCACAAAAACATAATGGACTGATAGCACACCTAGCACAGAAAACCAACACCATTCTTCCAATTTTCGCCACCAGATAATGACCGTGATTACTGGACACAATTGGAAGTTAGTGTCCATACAACGTCTGGTATCCACAAGAAGCATTATTTCTGGCATTGGAAACCGTCCATTATCTCTCTATCTGTATTTACATACAATCAATTTAATTTCGTTTTCTGAATTGGCGATATGTTGATCATGAGAGTGAAACAAAAACAACACATGACAAAGCTGGCAGTGCATCACCGTTCATAAACACCTTCAAAATATAATTTGATAGCTTAGAACAATTACTTACTATACCTGTGGCATGAATTACCTGGTGCGAGCAGTTGACATTTTATCAAAAGTAAAAAAACAAGATGTCAGTGCATCACCGTACATAGACACCTGGATAAAACTATCATCAAGAATAACGTATGTTTGGGGTGCAATGCGTCCTATCCCTGTGGTATATATAATCTGGTGAAAGAATTCCAACGAACAGAAGGAAAAAGAGGATGTGGGTTATCATGATGTTCGATGTGATTCGAATGTATTATGTAGTCTTCGACGTGAAGAATGTAGTCCATCACAACTGTCAGAAATAAGAACTGATGATGCTTCCCGTGATGCTCTGATTCTGAATTCTTGAACAACGGCATTGTTATATGGACTAAAACACATAATTTCATCATCGACATATGATATATATAGTTATACGATCATAATCTAAATTGTTTCAATAAGTTGTTGGGCAGTTGTGCGCTAGTTCCATCTTGTGTACAGTAGAAACAACTATAAATACACACTGTCTGCCCCTGATGACGCCAGTGTGGCTTCAGATACAAATGTTTGGTCGGGCTTTGTTTCTATTCCGAAAGTTTTTGATGTTAGGTTTTTTAGCTCACCGGCTGAAAGCCGTGGAGCTATTGGGATGGATTGACACGTGTCTGCCGTGTCTGTTGCCCCATGTTTTCCTGACTCAAACCTTTCAGAATCTTCTCCGTCTAAAGTACTATTCCTATGGTCCCCAAACTTCGAATACTGCTCGGTTATTGTGTGTTCTCCAAATGATACGTAAGATTTGCAGCAAATTTGGAGGCTTTGTAATAAAATTTAGCAAATTAAACACCAAATTCATCATACATGTGCTTGTGTTTATACATACGGGTTGCGGGCTTGCGGCAAGGAATCAATATCACTTTAACGCATGCGCAGACGGGACAATGCGATCGCAAATGGTGATTGTTTATCTTCGCATATCGACCAAGAAACGCGACTTTATCCAATCGTACAATTTTTGATAGCATGAAATACCTGGATTTTGGTGTAATCGTTGTTGATGTTTCTGTAAATCCACTGTAGTATGTTTATCAAGTGATAAATATCTCGGTAATTGCAGGATATACAGCGAAGGCACCGGTAACAGGGCAAAGATCTAAAAATAGCACTGTTCATTGATTGGTTGGAAGTGGCGGAACACCCGAGAGTTCCCCCGAGTGTTTCCGAGTATTTCCTAATATGGGACATCAGCCATTGAGCATGACTGGGCGATAAAACGTGAAAATGAATCAGCGGCGAAAAAGACATATTTAGCAAAGAATTCACGCGAACACACAATGACAGCTACTACAATGCACGCATGTCCAATCACTAAACATGCTAAACGGACATATTTCGAATGCTGCCCTGTCAGTCGGCCTAAAGTTATACATGCGTGCTCACATTAACCCATATTATTAATTGTAAACAATCAACACATCAATCTGAATGTGGTAAATACATTAACACAGTTGTATGGATTGAAACAACAATACATACCCACTTTTAAAAAAGACAAAATTTATTCATTCTGCAATAGCTTTATTTGATATATAGAATGAGAATTCATGCAAATTTTGGTCTGAAAATATGTATTGTGTGGCTAAATTGAGTTGACAAAATCAAAATTCAAACTCAGGCTAATCATTTTTCCTCGGAGCGGCCCGCGTTGCGGGCAAGTTCTACACACAGTCTTGTGATATCATTGGTAATAACAACCGGCAATGAATGTAGACCGATCATTCTGTATCCGATGTAAACTTTCAGGCACAGTTAATGCCGATTTTCTGATTATCTGTCATCGAATTGTGCCTATTCTCTATTTATTACTGACGATCTCAAGATGTACTTCAAGTTTGCATGACGAACAAGAATGCTAGATTTGGCTGATTTAACTTTAAAACAGGGAAGGGGAAGTAAACTTTCATATATGGACTTTTCACTGGCATCGATGGATACATTGGCAAAGTACATGAAGTACACAACACACTGATCATCATTGTACTAATAGTTCTAATAGATTCTGGTAAAAGTCCCTCGTGAGACGTTGGTGGTAAGAACAGTGGTGGTGCTGGAAGGTAGAGTGGTAGTAAGCATGCATTAGCAAATTCTTCATTCTTCTTTGAAACTTTGTATTTTAATGATAGCGATACTGTATTGTAATTCCTTGTTATTCCTTGAATTTTTTTTTTCTTTGAAGAATCACCATTTATTTATAATGGGGAAAGAACATATTATGTAGACTGTGAATGTTGCATGGTGGTATGGTGCCTCTTTTGGTAACCTTCACAAAATGTATTTAATGTATTTCTGCACTTCTCTGCAGGCAACTCATGAAAGCTGGAAATGTAGTTTGGATATACAAGGGGATTCATTGTATGTTATATTATATTATACTATTTTTGGTGACCCTGAACTTGATGATGGCATTGGATGAAAGTCAAGTTTGAGTCAACAACAAATGTGGGAATTGTTCCATAGCGACAAAACTGTGTTAGAGTTAGAGCTTAGTGTTGTATCACAAAGTCATGATGATATAGAACCACATTATACTAGTAACTATCAAAATCCATTTGATGAAATATTCTGGTTGCCTTATATTTCCGGTGAGCTACAGGGTCCTTGGCCCTATGTTTATTGGCATCATCAAAATTTGGTTATCAGCGGTAATAGGTTGATACATACATCATCACATTTACTGTATACTTGTCTTTTGTGTGCCCTGGCTAGATGACAATTGGGAATGGACTGGATACCATTTCCTATCTCTTTTGCAAATCAGAAGACGCCTCAGAAGGACTGCAGTGGTCTGTACCTGTCTGATTGGACCATTTGTATTTGAGAGCTGGTGTAACGTGGCTTATCAAAGTGATGAGCAGAATGATCTTGAATATCTAGGCGAACCCAGTCACTGTGATATTTGAGACCTGGGAGAAAATAAGGAGGAATGCTGAGAATTTATACTATAGATAGGTACATACTATTGACCTAAACGTGTGGCGTACATGACATGAGAATACATATTTTAACACTCTTATTCTCGTTACAGTTTGGTGACGTAGGTGTGTGTTGTTACTGATAAATATGAAGTTATAACAAACAAGCATGACCTGGGATGCTTTTGTGTTCAATCAAACCGCATGAATAGTGATCACGTATTGTATACTCAAAATGCATCAATCAATTCTCGAATTTTACAAATTGGAGACTGAGATTAGGTTTGGTTTATGCGAATAAGTGTTATATTTATTGTTGCACACGTATATATATATATATTACAAATTGGTTTGGGAATATCTAAGAGATTCAGTTTATATGTGAAATAAGGGACATGCTGAAGTGACATTGAGTTTGTACTGAGATGACATTGAGTGTATTACCTCGAGGTAATGGTAATATCCATCTAAAATTAAAATTTTTGGCATAGGTGATGTATTGTCGCTAAATAATCCCAAGTTTGGTGATTATTTGGATGTCATATATCACCCACTCAGTAGCCATCCACTCAGTAGCCTCAGTAGATACCATCCACTCAGTAGCCTTTTGGCTTGTGATTAGGTACTTATGTACTTGTCATATATCTATTCCATGGGGTTTGTTTCGAATTTATAAATTCTTTCGTATGTTGTTGGGCAGTTGTATGCTAATTCCATCAGGTGTACAGTAGAAACAACTACATCTAGCACACTGCTGCCCCTGATGACGCCAGTGTGTCGTTTGATAAACTATTTGGTCGGGTTTTGTTTCTATTGCAAAATGTTTTATTTTACATTTGTTATTGGAACCACAAAAAGGCTGTATTGGTGGTAATAGATTGATACTTACATACCCTAAGGAACTTGAAATTAAGGACACTACAGACTCCGCTAATTTTTCCAACTATCTAGACCTGAGGTTGGAGATTGATAATGATTCTAACATGTTAACTAATTATATGACAAACTTGATGATTTCAATTTTTCCATAGTCAATTTCCCTTTCCTAAGCAGCAACATTCCTATGTCACCGGCATATGGTGTGTTTGTTTCTCAACTTATACGCTATTCCAGAGCTAGTTGCAAATATGAGGACTTTGTCTATCGAAGTGCCCAGCTAGTCTCTAAACTTCTGCGACAAGGATATGTTATACCAAGACTTATAGCTGCGTTTAAGAAATTCTATGGACGTCATCATGATCTGGTTGATAAATACACCAAATCCATGTCTGCCATGCAACTAGATCTATTTTAATGTTAATATTTGGGAATTCATGACGGGTGCCACTAGTGGGGCAGGAAATGCTCACTCTTTCCGGAACACCTGATTTCACCTCCTAATGGCCATTTTTTTTTGCGGGGTTCATGAGTTTCCCTGTCATTTTTGTTTTCTCTCACTTCGTATGCCTGATATGACTTTCTGTCCCCGGACTATGAGATTGGATAACGGACCCTGTTTTGTTTGCTCGGAATACTTAATACTGGGTATTGATTCCACGTCTATCACGATAAAGCTGACGATTGTGTTGTGGGCAACTATGAAGTCATGCGTTCTGCGTCCTTTTGACAGTGATAAACTTGAAATCCGATGCGTCTGATCGCAAGATTATGTCCAATTCAAATGTGGGACTCGGCTATTGTACAATATGAGAGTAGTGGTCGTGAATTTGAACAAAATAGCAACATAACTCTTCAGCCTAAGATGTTTCTGTTTTGAGAATGAAATAGCTCCCTCTAATGATACTTCACGAGAGACCAACAAAAATATCACCATTGAATAAAATGATTATACCCATCACATTTAATTAGTTATCACACAGAGACGAACAGTGTAATTAGGATTCTCCGTTCTGTATGATTTGTATGATTAATTTCCTTGACAGTGTCACTGTCCTGAAGGCCTTGGAATGAAAGATAAAATCAGCACGACAAATAGCGTATGGGGCAATTCGGGGTCAATGGTCATTGTTGCCAGTTGCCCGACCTGAAGACCAATGAAGCCAGCATAAAATAGCGATTTTAGATATGGAAACAGATTGTGACGGCAAAAATCGATATACTATGTGGCGTAAACTGACAGAGTGAAGATGTTCCAGACATTCGTCAAATATGTATGGATACTGATGCACAGCTACCAGCAAAGGTCTTGTGATTTCCATCTGCCTAACAGGGTTATTTTGATGTTGCAATGATAATACTGTCGAAGGCCTGGGTTTTCACAAATCTAATGTAAATCTAATTGCTGAGACCAGGAGGTCAATCGATCGGACTGATTTGAAAAAACAAATCTCTGTTCAGTGCGGTACGTAAACTACATAGTTAATACTGACATAAAACCGTGTATTTGTAATTTCTGTATTAGCCATTCACACGCGATCTTTTACTACTTCATTGCGCAAACTTTCCAGAAGGTCAAGTAGTCCTCAATTATGTACGTATGTTGAGCAAGTGTCCATGTATTTGCCCTTTCATATGCGTCACACATGCGTGTACAGCTTGTGTTTTCTGCCTTCCATTTCGCGCTGTACATGACCTGAGTGTACATAATTCAGCCAGGAACAGATCCCAATACACACAGCATTTTTTCATGTTTTAGTCGCATCTCCACGAAGCTCCACATATAACACGGAATTACATGGATCTACGGGCTGCCCTGGTACTGCTACTTTATGGCAGATTTGTTGTGAAAATATTCATTCCTTCAAAACGACTGAAGTATTTTCAAAATATATATATTGGTTAAATCCCATAATGAAATTAATTGTAAATTTGTAATTTACAATAAATTTACAATAAATGCCATAATGAAATTAATTGTAAATTTGTTCATGTATAATAATCACAAAATGTTGTTATTACTTTGACATGTTTCCCCGATGAGTGGTCCCAAGCAATCCCCCGACTCCACTGTTCACGCGATGACGTTTTCATGGCTAAAGTACTGTTCCGAAAGATACTGTTTGTGAGTGGGATGAATATATTGTCTACTATAATTCGTGATATGTGATTATCTAGCAGTAGAGTATGACTTCAGATTTTAACATTCCCGAATGTCCCAAACTGAAGTCAACCCACACACTGCTGGAAGGCGACACATTTACTAGTTTTCGTGACCCATACTTGTTAACTGTATGACAAGTGACAATTAGTTTAGCACATTCTCACAGCTGATGCCTGGTCATGTAGTCTGACTGCATTATACATCTATATTCTCATCTTGAACTGTTGATTAGAAATTCCTATTGAATTTTCTGATTGACACGACCTTGGATGGATTATTTCGCTTGTGGCTATTTCCTGATTTGTCAGAGCAATTACCGATGAGTCCAAATAAAATAATAATGCTTTGAGCTATAGAGTGTGTCAGGAATTGATGGTGATCCCCTTCGTCACATACTGTACTTAGCGGGTTTCTTTTTTCTGGGAAGGGGGAGAGGGCTTGACATTTGCCATTAAATATGTTAGGGACAAGGGGGACGAATGGGTAGCGCCACTAGTGAGTGAATTGTGCAAATAATCGTTTGTGGTCTTTGTATTGAATATTTCTTAATTATATAGCATGTCATCACTTAAGTAAAAGTAAGTAAAAGTTTATTTAAAACGTCGATGTGGAGGTTGAACAAAAAACATTAGCAGTTGGCTGCTAGTTATCGACATGATATGAGACACAGTGGGTATATACAAGATGAAGTAAAGATGGAAAAAACATATCATGCTGTCATATAATATTTACATACAAGTGACAGATTCACACTCAAACGTTATTCAAAGTACATATTAAACAGTTTTGACATACACATAGAACTTCCCATTTGGATATTTTGTTTTTAAACTCACGTAATGAAGAGCTATTTTTGATGTCCGATGGTGGTTTATTCCAGTAAAGAGCACCCTGATAAATTAGAGAGTTCTTTCCATATCTTATGGGCTTCTCTGGGAGTAGTTAAAACGTCATTCGACAGGCGGCAGCACCTACGACTAGGTCCCACTGGCGGACCAAAGAAAAAACGGCGCACGATCGTTCGGACATTTCAAAACATTCACTCTCGGTAAACTTGAAAGTTAATTTATGACACAGAGAGGATGGAATATGGATCGTGGGACTTAAAACGTTTGAAAGAAGAGTTAGGGAAGCGTAATGCTAAGAAATCTGGGAGGAAACACGAACTTGTCAAACGGTGAGCGATATTAGGTGAAAATTCCTATGACTATCACTAATTCACTATGTAAACAATGATTCGAACTTAGTGGTTCCGTTTGAACTTACACCTGCTTTTTTCAGTTGTTTGTTCCTGTGCATTTTTAATAAGTTGTGTGTTTTGTTGGGTTTATTACTGTGCCAGGATTGACACCACACAACATGAGAAACCTGGATGAATTGGCCTGTGACACTGAGTAGTTACTCAGACTCAGAGACAGAGTAGCCAAAGTTGCTGCCAAGCCATAGTCCCCACATGGCTGATCATCACTGATAATTCATGGTAAGCTGGTAAGTAAGTGTTAGATCTGATAGCCAATGCCAATGGTTAGACATTGATTTTTTTTTTTGGAATTGTGGCTAGTATAGATAGATCTAATTGTTTTTGTATTGAATGATTGTCGTCACCAAAGCTTATAAATATTAGAGGAATTTATTAGTCTAAATCCGAAATAGTTAATGACCCCTCTGTATGAGATATGTATCAATAGTGAACACAAATACAAACTGTTTCTTTGAACAGAAAATTATGCTAATTTGACGTTGACTAATTTGACCTACATGATCTAGTTTAGAAATATATAATGTGGTTTTCTGTGATTTACACTGTACAGTGGCCACACCAGGATCACACTGAGATAACTGTTCATTCTCACAATTGTTATGATTTTAGCACAGAGTGAATCAACTTATTTGAGCCATTTTAGCCATACATATATGACTATTCATTTGGTACCATCATCCCTTCGGGCGGACCAAATATAGTCATAAAGGCTTTCGACCCTGACAGTTCTGACTAAAATTGCGGCGGCTCCAGCATCTACAAAACACTTGACAACACATACCTCGATTTTTTGCCAGAATGTCCATTCATTTCCGAGCAAAACGACACTATCACTGTGTCGATCACTCGAACGGATTGCCGACAATAAATTTATTTCCACAGCGTCATAAAATTCGAGTTTTCTGGCCGCCTTCTGGCAAGCGGGGTGATCATTCACCGTTACGTACAACAAGTACGTTCCGAAGGGATGACGGTACCAAATGAATAGTCATATGTATGGCTAAGCCATTTGCTGTTTCAAGTATGGAAATTAATTTCATGCTTTTTCTGAGAATCACCCTTTTCTCAAAACTTTATCATGAGCATGTACAAATATATTATCTTGAATCACAACTCTTGTCATAGGTATATTCTCATGAATCTGTAAGCATGTTAACATGGTTGAGCTGTGAATTAAAACTTATTCTTGTTCTTTCAGACTCGAAGATTATGATCGTAACAAGGATTTCGGGCGAACCCTTGTGGATGAGGATGCCTACAGCATGGCTACACCTGATGTCCGCTTGTACAAGGATATCAACGCTTCCACTGATGTAGGTTCAAAGGGTTGTGACATTCCCATAAAATATGTCTTAGTGATAAAAGTGTACCTAATAGTAATTCCTACAACATAGGAAACTACCTGATTCTGAGGATGCATTCACGTTTTGGATAATTTGTATATGAATATTCCATTTCATTAAAGTCAAACATATCCGACATTTCAAAAGCCATAAGTTTTATTTTGCCAATAAGTTTTGCGATTAAAAAAAAATACTGCCGTTGTATATGAGTCTAAACAATATAACAAAAGTGTATTTCTGCAGAAATACCATATTCTGTATTGCTGCAGAAATATGAAATATGGTATTCAGATTGTACGAAAATTTGAAAGTGTATTCCTGTTGTTGGAACAAAATACATAATATCATATTTGTAAACTCCGAAACCTGTAAATTCTTCCAACTTCATGGAACACTGTCAACACTTGGAACATATCTATTATCCCGCTTGGCAATTTTGGTAGACTATCACTCAAAGAACCTCTCTTAATTTGTATCAATCCATATCCAGCACTTCATGTTGAAATGGGCTGAAAAGAACTCTTCAACATGATCAGCTGGATTATCATGTAGATGTCTGCCCACTTCTCGGTTTTCTGGACCAGCGCATGATAATTATGCCCAATATTAGATAACATAACCGGTATTACTATTTCTATCAATATCAACCACTGATTTTGACTTCGATTACCGCTTCTTTGCATTTTCGTTTTCTCAAAAACTGTTCAGACAATTTTGAAATTTTTGTTTCAAGAGATTCCCCTTGTATACCTCTGTGATGTGTATAGGATTGGTTGCCCTTGAATCGGCTGTCTCCCGTGTGGCGGCTAATCACCTTACCATCCATTTTGGGCCATTTCGAGGCAAGCATTTTTTCCACCCTTGCAAAAAAAATTTGGACTTAGAAAATTTTCGCCGTTTTTTCCTTCATAATGGGAGCTGCCACCACTGTACTCATAGAACGCTTGAAGATAGAGCATAGATATTGCCACTCCCAAATAGGAAGTCATTTATGGCGATTTGTGAGGTGACCTTGAATTTGACCTTCGATGACCTTGAAAGGTCAAAACAGCCATTTTTGGGTTATAAGATGCCCAAATTTGCCTCTACAGATGAAATGCTTGTAGATAGATCTTCAAGTTTGCATTATGAGCATACAGGACATCATACTAATATATAGCACAACTAATGTTGACCTTGAGCTTGACCTCGGATGACCTTGAGTGATATGTTTTGTTTCATCACTTACTTCTTTGTTTATTTTTCAGCTGCCGCCTGTCTGTTTGGAGAACATGGAAGCCTATCTCGCGCCATTCGACAAGAAACTGGAGGACAAGGTCAAGAACCTTTATCATGAGAGATTTCTGCTCTGTGTTCGTGCCTCAAGAGACGGACAGAAAAACTTCATCATGGGCCGTTGTGCAGCAGAGATGAAAAAATCTACTGTTTACCGGATGGATGTGCTACTGGATGACACGGGGACAGTCTGTGAGTGCCAGTGTGAATGTGCAGTGGGAATGGGTCCTGGTGCACACTGCAAACATGTTGTTTGTTTGTTGTACGGCCTTGTGTCATTCACTTCCACCAAGTCTATCACTGTGCACGAGACCTGCACACAGAAGTTGCAAACATTCCACAAGTGCAAGCCATACAAAGGGTCACCGTTGAAGACATGCCAACTCAAGTTGACCGAAGGCAAATCAAGTGGAATCTTCAACTACAGTGATGCTGATCCCAGGCCGGCGGACTTGGTGGGACAACCAGGCTATGCTGCCTACTTCAGCAACCTCTGCATAGGCTTCGAGGCAGCTCGCTCAGGTGCAGAAGCTGCCATGCCCATTGTCCAGAACATTCCGCCAGCCAACATATATGGAGTAGCGAATGACCACGATTATCTCTGCAAGCACGCAGAAGATGTGTTCTTGGAAGCTTTCGGTATTCAAAGCATATCGAGTGAGGAGAGGTGTGCTATAGAATCGAAAACTCGAAAACAACAGGCTAGCCAACTGTGGCGAGAAGAACGCATGAAGAGAATGCAGTCCTCAAACTTCGGCAGAATCTGCAAGGCTACCCCACGGACTGATCATCCGAACCTAGCAGCCTCATTCCTCGAAACAAAGGACCTACGAACAGCTCCAATCCTACACGGCAAGAAGTACGAGCCCGTGGCAGTCGCAGCGTATGAAGCTCAGCGGTCAGTCAGCACATCGCCCTGTGGACTATTCGTATGTTCTGACTATCCGTTCCTTGGGTCCTCGCCAGATCGTGTCGTGGACGACAGCACCTTGCTGGAGGTCAAGTGCCCCTATGTGAGTCGCGACAAAGAGATCGACGAGGTCACGGTGCCGTACCTGAAAAAGGTAGATGGCGAGTTCACCCTGGATAGAAAGCACGACTACTACTACCAGGTTCAGGGACAGCTTCTGTGTGCTAACCGACAGTGTTGTGATTTCGTTGTGTTTACCATGAAGGACTTGAAAATATGTCAAATACCAAGAAATGAAGAATTCATTTCCGACATGGTACAGAAGTTAACCAAATTTTACAGGGGTTACTTTCGGAGTGCTATACTTGAGCACTTTTTCTAAAGGAAAAGCTCCAAGTATTCGTTTGATTATTGAGCTTATTTGTTGCCATGAATTTATAGTTGAAGGCTTTGCTGTTGTTGTTAAGGAATGTGCAATTTGTGTTCTCAAATATCTGCAGTACATGTTGGTTGTCAGCAAATAATGATGTATCTGTAGTACTAGTTGTCCTCTGCCAATGAATATTGTGTTGAGGTGATTCGTGTGTAGAGCCTGTCATATCATGATCATTAAAGTTGTTGTTAACAAAATTACAAAAAGCGTAATTTTCAAATTAATGCAAATTTATTGCAGGTTAATCAGTTTCATGTTGAAGCCATGCAGTGCTTTATGTAAATTGATTTGTTGATGCATGAAATCAATATGAAAACCACCACATTTCACTTCATAAAATATTCACAGTGGTTTGTAGCGATTGTCAGCTGCAGTGTACATGCACCTTTGGGTTGGATGGAGATTGAGGAAATAAATGACTCACTTAGATGAAAAAGTTTTCAACAATTATCTGTGTTCAACATGACATTTACTAGTATTCGGTGAATTTCAGTCATCCATTCATGTGCATTAAGCATGTTTAGGTACAATGCAGGGTCTGAAATTACAGAGCATAAAACAGACGTATATGATATCTGATGCTAGTTGGGTTTCAGATATGTTCATTGGCTGCTCAAGAATTTTATACGTTTTTGCTAGCCCAATAAACCTTTCCACATGTACGCGTTTTGACGAGATCCGACGATCTCTCAAGACAGTTTGTCCAGACATCCTGTTCTGTTTCTTGAAAAATGTCGGAATGTTCACAGTGACGTTGTATGGGGCAAATATATCTTGCACATCGAAGCCTTTGTCCGACATAACAGAGTCTCCTGTGTCACACTGGCTGGGCAGGTCACTCCTTTCAACAATCTGCCTGTCGCTTGTTGAGCCACCATAGGCTGGGGACACATATGAGCACATGCCACCAGGAGTCACACCCACCAGAACCTTCACAGTGTTCCTGTTTTTGTATGTACTGTAGGTGGACTGCTGTGCCACTGGAAACTTAGGTTTCTGCACTGGGCATTCCGTTCCGTCCACAATAACCCTAGTTGTTGGGAAATCTGCTCTGAATCCTGCTGGGGAATAATATTTCACCATGTCCCTTGATGGCCACATGTCTGTTTCTCGCCATTGCAAAGACATAAATCGGATCCAAGTGCAAAATATATTGTACACATCTGCCTCACTCACATTAAAATTTCTGCTCAGCTCAAAATTAGGGGTATGTCTCCTCAACTTAACCAAAACCAAAAAGAACTGATCCTCAACCGAGATATTTTGAACAGAACCGTACAAGTATGATAACCTGAACGCAGCAGGCCCCAAAGTACACAAGACAAAACGTAAACGTTCGAAGGAAATTAGCCCAGTGTAGTAGTGGATCGCAGCATCATCGTTCTGGAACCGTGACAGCGTGAGGGGTGGCGGTGTAGCAGTTGATGTGATGGTCGAGCTGTCCTTGGTCAAGATGACTCCAGACTGGTCTGTCTGTACCGAGGTGCTGTTGAAGCGGTCCTCTTTGACATCACAGGTCAGCTCGGACACGGCTGCCACTTCCATCTCCCCTCCAATCTCCAGGTCGCCCGCCTTAACCACCAGTTGGTCTTCTGCTGTTGAAATAATTGTACATGTTGGAAATTATTTGAGGTGCAACACCCAGCGCTGTCGTTATAACTGATATTATTTGTGTCAGATTTATATTCTGAATTGAATATTCCCTATTATTGATTGATTGATTGATTGATTGAATTTATTCAGTAAAATTTCAATGTATACATAAAATTGTAAACATTAAAAAAATACAAGGATGACACAAGAAAGTGAAAAATTCACTTATTTCCGTTGTGGTCCTTTGATGTAAAACAACCGATAGCAACAATGGGGATAAATGGAGGAATGACTAAGATATTACTACTGGTAGATAATATAATAAATGTGGATATTTATAATACTGGTTTGTAAATAATAAACTTGAAAATTGACATTGACGTCATTAGAAGCAGCAATCAAAACATGTGCAATTTACCATGTTCTCACATTTACCAGCAAAGTAAACTAGTATAGAATTCTCATTAGACGCAAAATATACATAAATCAGATTAATAATATATTTTTCAGGGGGTCGGATATGTTTAATATTAGGGGTTCTGCATACTTCTCATCCGAGTTTTGGCTCGTCTTCGCCTAGAAAGGGCTGCATCAGTCGCCTGCTTTTTCCAGGAAAACACACTTGGTACTGCTGTCTTCTTTAGCCTTTGTTGATCAGGATTGGTGCCTAGGAAGAAAAATATTTTGCATGTAAAACATTGGGAGTATTGTTTAAAAATCAATTCAATATTATACTAACTCATGATTTCTGCCCAATTCTACGGCCTAGTCCATATATAGATCTATACATTTTGCCCAATTCTAGTCCATATAGGTATAGATAGCCTGTAAACGAATATTGACCACATTACAATATGTAGATCTAGTAAAATTCCCGATTTTGAATATCTCACCACCTTACCATAGACAGTCTCGGCAATATAATCATCGGGAAGGAAGTGCTTCTTGCACACGACGCTGGTAGGGGAAGGCTGCCATATCTTGGCCTTCCCATCGCTCGACGATCTCTTTATCGCCAATAGCCACAACTTTCTCCTGGCCTCGTCCTTTGGAAAAGTATGCCCGCCTCTGTTACTGCAGAGCGGGACACAACAAGTTGTAGATGGCATGTTTATGTTCTGTCAAAATACGCGCGTCTGACAGATGTGACAGCTAGGCGGATGTTTACGTTTGGTTGTCAAGCGGGACCGCGTCGATAGTGGCGCCGCCACGCGAATGGATTTCTGCCGAGAAGCCCATTGTCTTGAAGTCAGGAAGTGCTACTGGGAGTACATTTCTGGTGTCATGAACCATATCTTTCAACGTTACGAAACGATGTACGTAAGTCGGACTTTTTCCATGAATAATTTTGTAAAATTGAATTAGTAGGCCCCTTATCCGTTTGGTATGCATGAGAGAAAGATTGGATAATTCCCTTAGATTGTTATAACTGCAGTTATAATCCTTAATATGTTATTATGCAGAGCATAGAGACGCAGCGAGCGGAAATGCAGATTTCTTGTGTAGGCCTATATTCCTCTAAACACGTATTATAGTCGTATTAATTATTATCATGTTAATGGGCATATGTATGCCGGTGTATTACTGTATGTATATGATATAAATACACTGCAATGATGCTGATAGATCTAGGCCTAGAAGATTGCCAAAAAATATTGACGAATACTTGCAAGCGGTTGAATAAAAAAAACTGTTTGAATCAGGCTCATGGACAGTCAGTGGGCCTAGATCTATGTGTGTAACAATAAAACTAAAAAAAAAGCTTTCATCATAACCAATTGTTGTTATTGTATCTACATATTCAGAAGGCTCCTCTTCCACTAGCTGCGTCCCTATGGTCTGCATAATAACATATTAATATGAAGGTGTGTTAAATGCTACATCCCGAAATGTTGACGAATTTAGGACATTTGGCTCGCATGCAGATAATCAACTCACTGATTCAGCAGCACTGTAACCTCAATTAAGACGCGGTGAGAACGAACGGGAAGATAGCTGTAACCTCAAGATGCAACAGTTACTATAGGAGATTAAATGGGAGTCAAATTACTCAAGACTTCTGACATGAGGTTTGATAGGTAAGAAAGGTGACCCATTATGGGCGATATTTGTCCCTCTAGATAATCAATATAATGATTGAGTTTATGAGTAACACAAAATCATAAATGCAGCAAATTCATCATGACCACTATTATTTCTGAACTTGACAACTTACTATAAGAAACTACCTGGGAATACATATTGCCCAAGACTAACTGCATGAGACTCAATGGATATTATGTGATTAGAATTT
Organism: Terebella lapidaria; assembly: GCA_949152475.1. Classification (NCBI taxonomy): domain Eukaryota; kingdom Metazoa; phylum Annelida; class Polychaeta; order Terebellida; family Terebellidae; genus Terebella; species Terebella lapidaria. The sequence continues at coordinate 20,983,599 of OX424558.1, read as the reverse complement.
CATGAGCGAAATACACTTAAAAACGTTAATTACAGCTGTATCACATAATGAAGTTCTTTAGTTGAATTTAAAAAAAAAAAAACACACATTTTTTTCATAACCGTTTTGATAGGAAACTAACTTCTGTGAACTGTGATAATCAACGATAAGAATATATCAGTAACACAAAGTGATAAAGGCAGATACAGACAACCCCATACTTGTTGTGTTGTGAATAAACTTTCCAACAAAAAACTTTCTTTCATAACCAATTGTCATATTTATATCCAACCAGTGCAATCACTAACTATAGAGGAATAACTGAGATCAAAATTGCCTGGGAGATTCATCTGATGACCTGCCAATTCAAGAAAACAGATCAAGACAATATTTCTATTTGAGCCAACAATATGCCTATGTAGTGTCAAGCATCACATACACGCACAGGAAAATTAAAAACGAATGAAATTATGAGCGATGGCAGTGCTGCGGATCACATCAAACATTGATTTTACTGCGCAATATTGTGGAAACAACGCCTACTGGATGACTATTCAATTTGAAGGTGTGAAAGTGTGGGTCACACTGAATATACCTCTGCATAACATTGTATCTGTAAAATCGTGGTTGTAGCATATTATTCTTTCATTAATATCATGTATACAATGGACACATTTTATCGTCATTATTATTTGTGACTATTACATATTGCATGTACCAAACAGAATAATTTCACTCTGATATATTCATCACTCGTCAATATCAGAGTGGTTGACTGAATGTGTAGAGATACACAATTATGTCAGTATAATTTTGACAGCGCATATCTTTTTGTTGTTATCCATGTTATTGGTCTGGCTTCCTATTGTGAAAATAAAATTGAGTGAAATACTGACCGAAGTATTTTTTATTTGATCAGCAAAGAACACGGTTTCATGTACAATAACCTATACTGAACAAAATAATATAAACGAAAAAATGAGCCTATTTGACATGGGGAGGTTATATTTTGTCCAGCATATTCACTATACAACTCGACATGAATGGAATTACTTATAAAGTAATGGGTGTTTAATTCTCTTCCCTATACTAGAATAACTGTGTGTATCGCCAAGTGTATGTCAGGCTCCAGTCTTTTGTGGATATCAAAATGTTTCTGATGAATTCAAATAAATCTGTTAACATGTGGAAAATACCTATAGCCGTGGTAAGGAAAAAATTATGTTCTTGTATAAATGTTCAACAAGTGAATTCATTAATAAGCAGAGATATATCATTGTACCACTTCAATATTTGGAAAAAAATAATGTTGGGCAATATTTAAAAAGTATTTTTTTCTGTGCTTGCAAGCATTAATTTGAGCGAAAATTGCATAATTTGAACTATTCACCATCCAGCATCAGGCATTCAAAAGCCCTTTGCGTTTTGAACAGAAGGCGCTAAAGTTCTATAATACGCACGAATACGGCATAACTCACTATCATATACTCGTATACAGTAGTAGGCATACTGATTCATGTATGCATGCATGTTCGCGTGACGCTATACAGAAATCTACTTTTCTGCTTGCGTGAAATTACGGTACCGGGCGGCCGTTGTCATGGAGTCGCGTTGTGATGTCTCGCAGATGCAGTCTCGTTGTTTGTCCACGACCATACACGACACACAAAAAAGACTGATAAATGTCATCTAGATGCCGTGTTCATGTTATATACTCGAATAAAAATTGCAATAACCGATTGAGGAACGCTCGTGAAACCATATTGCGAAACGGTGCTTCGCAAAAAAAAAAAAATCACTGAGCGGTGAAAATTGCTCCCAGATCGCTAGGGGTTTCCTGTCTAAGAAAAACTTCCGGTCAAATCTCGCAGAGATGAAAATTGTGATCATAGTAGTTGGGACTATCTTTAGTTTCTGCTGCTTTGGTCACAGTTTGGTGTTAATTTCTCGGACATGCAATACCATTAGACGCAGTTCGGCGCGCTTCGCGCGCCTCGCTGCGTTATAAACATGTAATGCTCGTTTTTGGATTTTCTCGATTTTGCGTGCATCACTAGTGCTACATAGGTGAAAAATTGATGAACAGTATTCAAAATGGGACATAATGAAGGAATGGAACAGTATTCGTTTAGTACTGACATTCAGTTGAGAGGCCAGTCTTGCAATAGTTTGACCTTCTCCTGTCCCGTGATCGTGAAATTGCCTTTTTTTATATACTGTGAGGGCAGTATTCTTTATCAAAAATGATCATTTGAAATTGATCAGGATTTGCTTTGAGATGATTTAAACGAAACCATGAAATCATGATTTGTGCAATACTTTGAATATTCATACATATTTGTGTGGGATCACTACCATAGCAAAAAACTGTGTTATCGTCTGCATAGTTGAATACGTCACATATTCCGCTGATCATATTTAAAAGATCGTTTAGATGAATATTGAATGCGAAAGGACCAAGAAGAGAGCCTTGTGCTGCTCCATTTGATACAAATTTCCATTGACTGCGGGCATTTCCCAGCTTAACACGTTGTTTTCGGTTCATAAAATAGTTTGCAAAAAAATTTACATGATGACTTGCTTAGGCCATATTTGGATAATTTGGCAACCAAAAGCTTGTGTGGTAAACAATCGAAAGCCTTCGACAGGTCGGTCAGTAAGGCGCCACATACTTCGTTTTTATCCATGGCAGACTTATAGTTTTCAACTAGTCTGAGTAATACGTTTTCACAACTATGGCCTTTACGGAATCCTGACATGTAGGGAGAGAAAATGTGGTCAAAATATGGAGACATATTTGGGTATGATGACTCAATCCATGGATGTGAAGATGAACATATTGATGATATAACGTCTACATATGATGAAAATGATAGTATTCTCTTTATACAAAACAATTCTAAATATTCTGATTTTAACTTCTCCAGTGTATCTAATTCTGTTATGTACGACAAACTTTCCAAAACCAACCCCCGAAAGGCCACAGGGTTTGATGGGATACACTTGTCATGTTGTTTATTAATGCATTGGTTATATATAAGCGAATAACAATACCCGTTTTTACACAAAAAAAACCCCTATATCAACAGTGTGCACGGGATAGCGTGGTGTTGAAACCAACGGTTGAAGAGCGCACAGACTATAGGGGTTGGTTTGTTCAAACGGCATTCTGTCAGAAACTATCCGATCAATACCAAATAAACATTGTTTCAATTAATATACAATATTCCATGTAATTGACCCATTTTTGAGGGAATTCATTGCAAAATATCCGACTGAGAATAGTTTTCATACGGAAATATGTGGTGCCAAATCCAATAATTAACGCCTAAAAACTGAGGGTACGGTTGTTTTCGAGGCTATTACGAATAAGTCGATTGGACAATATTTGCGAATTTTTTAAATTTCCTTCAGCAGTGTATGTTTCAGTAATTATCAAAGTTCTAGAAAATTCCTCGGAAGCGATCATTTTTTTTTTATTCAAAAACATCATTTTTGCAATAATGAGTACATATTACTCGAAAGTTGCATTATGATGAAAGGTGGAACCGATTTCTTCATAGGAAAGCTAAACGCATATTATTTTATTCAAATAGGAAAGAAATACAAGGCATACAAGACTCAAACAACATATCCGCATTGATTTTCAAGATCTAGCGGTGGGTACACACGTCGTTGAAATTTATGTATCATACTATTACCGCTGATAACCAGATTTTGATGATGCCAATGAAAAATCCTAACAAAAAACTTAGAAACAAATCCCGACCAACATTTACATCTGAAACCACACTGGCGTCATCAGGGGCAGATTGTGTGTAATTATAGGTGTCACTACTGTACACCAGGTGGAATTAGTGCACAACTGCCCAACAACTTATCAAAACAATTTAGAAATCCGAAACAAACCCCGTATGACAAGTACATGTTCAAACGGCATTCTGTCAGAAACTATCCGATCAATACCAAATAAACATTGTTTCAATTAATATACAATATTCCATGTAATTGGCCCATTTTGAGGGAATTCATTGCAAAATATCCGACTGAGAATAGTTTTCATACCGAAATATGTTGTGCCAAATACAATAATTAACGCCTATAAAATGAGGGTACGGTTGTTTTCGAGGCTATTACGAATAAATCGATTGGATAATATTTGCGAATCTTTGAAATTTCCTTCAGCAGTGTATGTTTTAGTAATTATCAAAGTTCTGGAAAATTCCTCGGAACCGATCATTTTTTTTATTCAAAAACATCATTTTTGCAATAATGAGTACATATTACTCGAAAGTTGCATTATGATGAAAGGTGGAACCGATATCTTCATAGGAAAGCTAAACGCATATTATTTTATTCATATAGGAAAGAAATCCAAGGCATACAAGACTCAAACAACATATCCGCATTGATTTTCAAGATCTAGCAGTGGGTACACACGTCGTTGAAATTTATATATCATACTATTACCGCTGATAACCAGATTTTGATGATGACAATGAAAAATCCTAACAAAAAACTTTAAGACTAGAAACAAATCCCGACCAACATTTACATCTGAAACCACACTGGCGTCATCAGGGGCAGACCGTGTGTAATTATAGGTGTCACTACTGTACACCAGGTGGAATTAGTGCACAGCTGCCCAACAACTTATCAAAACAATTTAGAAATCCGAAACAAACCCCGTATGACAAGTACATGAATACCCAATCACAAGCCAAATGCTAAAGGATTTTAGAAAATGTCCAACAATCTGGTTATATTTCACCATGTCATTTCAAAATATGATATTCCATGAACCAAACACTCAATTTCTCCGACTTTCAAATTTTGGTCACTAAGGTCGCTAGCAACAAACTATCAAATTTTGAGAGATATCAATGGAAGCAACAATTCAGCCCCAAATGTCATCCTTGGACTTAACATCGAATTATAGGTGCTTGCATCTTGATTGCAGTCGGATCAAGAATACAGTAGAGCAGGTTTATTCCATCAGCATGATACATTTTTTTTTCTTTCAATCACATGTTTTCAGGTTACCGGACCTTTGGTCCGATAACCTATTGCCATGGCGTTGCGTCCGTCGTCGTCGTCCGTCTACATTTTCATCTTAAAGTTTGCGGACAAATCTTTCTGAAATTTTGCACAAAAATGCCTAAAAATATTTCAAGAGGGAGGTATTTTTTAGTTTTCTTGAATTTCCAATTATTTTCAAAATGGTGGCCATTTTTTCATGAAAAACGGCTAATTTTGGACTTTGACGGTCGTTTTCTCAAAAACTGTCTGATCAGATTTGAGATTTTTGTCCGTCGTCGTCGTCCGTCTACATTTTCATCTTAAAGTTTGCGGACAAATCTTTCTGAAATTTTGCACAAAAAATGCCTAAAAATATTTCAAGACGGAGGTATTTTTTATTTTTTTTGATTTTCGAATTATTTTCAAAATGGTGGCCATTTTTGATGAAAAACGGCTAATTTTGGACTTTGACGGTCGTTTTCTCAAAAACTGTCTGATCAGATTTGAGATTTTTGTTTCAAAAGATTCCTCTGATGTACCTTTATGACCTGTATAAGTTTCGTTGCCCTTGAATTGCCGGTCTGCGTGTGGCGGCCATTTCGATTTTTTCGACGGGTCCCAAATGGCACATTACCATGTTAAATTCTCATATGCTTTATAATGGGACACATTATTGCTAATATCTCACTTCATATTGAGATTAGAGATTAGGAATCAATTATGAACATATAGGAAATGATATATGCTGAATATTCTCGTGACCTTTAATTTGACCTTCGACCTCATTTTCAAGGTCACAGGACAAAATTGCTGATATCTCACCTATTATCGACTTTACAGCTTAGGAATCAATTGTGGACATATAGGAAGTGGTATATGCTGAATATTGTCGTGACCTTGAATTTTACCTTTGACTTAATTTTCAAGGTCAGAGCACAAAATGGCTGATAGCTTGCTGATTATCGACTATACAGCTTAGGAGTCAATTGTGCACATATAGGAAATGATATAGTCCGAATATTCTGATGACCTTGAATTTGAATTTTGACCTCATTTTCAAGGTCAAAGAACAAAATGGCTAATATATCGGTTATTATCCACTTTACAGCTTGGGACTAAATTGTGGACGTATAGGGAATGATGTATGCTGAATATTTTGATGACCTTGAATTGGACCTTTGATCTGTCCTTATTTTCAAGGTCAGGCACAAAATGGCTAATACCTCGCTTATTATTGACTTCACAGGATAGGAATCAATTGTACACATAAAGGAAATGACATAAGATGAATATTCTTGTGACCTTGAATTTGACCTTCGACCTTATTTTCAAGATCACAGGACAAAATGACTAATATCTCATTTATTATCGATTTTACAGCTTAGGAATCAATTGTGAAAATTCAGAAAATGATATATGCTGAATATTGCTATGATGTTGAATTCGACCATTGACCTCATTTTCAAGGTCAAAGAACAAAATGGCTAATATCCTGCTCCTCTATTGACTTCATAGCTTGGGAACCAATTGTGGACATATAGAAAAAGATATACACTGAATATTTTGATGACCATAAACATGAACTTATTTTCAAAGGTCAAAGCACAAAATGGCTAATATCTCGCTTATTATCGACTTTGCAGCTTAGAAATCCATAGTGAACATATAGGAAATGATATATGCTGAATATGAAGGTGACCTTGAATTTGACATTTGACCTCATTTTCCAGGTCAGAGAACAAAATATCTCGCCTGTTATCAACTTTACAGCTTAGGAATTAATTGTGAACGTAGAGGAAACTATATATGCTGAATATTCTCATGATTTGAACCTGAACTTTGACCTCATTTTCAAGGTCAGATCACAAAATGGCTTATATCTCACTTATTATCGACTTTACAGCTTGGGAACCAATTGTGGGCATACTAGGAATAATATACCCTGAACATTCTCGTGCCCTTGAGTTGACCAATGACTTTATTTTCAAGGTCACGGGACAAAAGGCTAATATCTTAAATACATATTGTCTGGTGACCTTTCTTAGCCTTTGGGCTAATTTTTTTATAACCTTACACACGCGGTCCAGTAGTAACTAAATAAGCAAGTAAGTCAGTCATTTCCAGATTTCTTAAATACAAAATTCATGTAGTATGAAACGAAAAATGCACAAGATTCGAGGAAAGAAAAATGTACACATCGTATGTCATTTTATGAAATATTTGAGTATTGGGTACTTTTATTATTATTTACATAACGAAAGCGAGAGTACCAAATTAGCTGAGAGGTGTTTTACACTTGGCCCCTAAGTTTAATGATATCTATTTCATATTATATAGGCTGAGAATGAAAGCACAAAGTAAAAATCACCGTAAGGGCTAGTTAGGGTAAGGTTTTCGGAGAAATGTACAGTTTTGAGCTGTAGGGTCATATATAGGAAAACATATATGCTTTCACAAAAAGACCCACTTTAGCCTTTCGAGGTCATCAAAGGTCAAATCCAGGGTAACAATTCAAATCGTCATATATCACTTCCTATCCGAATTCTACATATACATTCAGCTATATCATCACGAATTCTAGGAGTACAGTCCACGCTTCCCACCCGTTGCAAAATCATAATTCTTTTGGAGGTTGTGAATACTCATCACGTAAAACTGACAACTATTCTGTGTCGCATATAAGATGATTCCACATATGTCACAAATATCTCAATGTTAATATGAATCATTGTTGTCAAATCGAATATGATTATTTGACAAATGGAATGGGATATGTTTCGGATCGCTTCGTTGATGTGACCAATAAAATAAGGGAAATAGGGCAAATGTTCGGAACTCATTTGCATTTGATGGGTTGTATGACATCCCAGTGATCAGTTTTGAAGTAGAATTATATCAAAGTGTACATGTTCATGTAAGGTTGTGTCTTGCCAGCTTCGTAGCTTTATGTGTCTGAGCACCATGGCGATCAGACTGCTGAATATTGGTGTTGGTTATACGTCTGGGTCAACAGTATATTGTATGGTTTAATTGTATGGTTTTAAATATTGTATGGTTTAAAAGTTCTTTTGTGCATATATAAATACATAACGCAACCGCTTTCTAGGGGACGTTATTCCCAAATGTTTGAAGACGTAACCACGAACATGTAACACAGATCTTCGTTAGTTTAGAGATCCATTTATGGGAAGGTGATTCGTTCAAAAACACATAAACAAACTATGCTTCTTATGGACAAACTATGCTGATTATAAGCAACATTCGTCAATGGAGAACATATATTTCGATATCAGGAATGATGGTAATTAGTAATAACATTATTTCAAGTGTTAATACATTTGTTTGAGGACTACTCATACACTCTGATTATTCAACCCGCCGCAATCTCCAGATCATGACAAGGCAAATGTAATATATTGAGACATCACCCGCAGAAACAAGCAAAACTGACTGGTGATATTACTTGCCAACACAATTTGCGTCTTGCTTTCATCAGAATATCTCCTTCGTTGTATAAAGTTTGATCATGATTTGTTGCGAGTCTGATTGCAGAAATGAGAATAAAAGTCCTCATAAAAAATAACATAATGGGGTAATATGATGCAGGGTACAGAAAATAAATACCATATTTCACAATTAAAGACACCATATAACGGACATATAGAATGGACATAAACAACTACAATTAGACGTTATTGGCGCTACCGTTACAGCGTTAATTAAAAAACAGTTATTTGTATGTTCATTATTAGTTATTATTCTCCGAATGTTATTAGTTATTATTTTCCGAATTATTTTACGATTGTGTCGAGCACAACCACGTGACTGTCTCGAAGTTACGTTGGACAAAATCATGGTGATACACTAAAATAGGGGGAACTGTTCAGAGACATGTATTCATAACACAATATGAAAACAAATAAGCATCAGGAAATGTAGTAAAAGACATGTGTCGCCTCCTATCAGTGCGTAGCTTGTTTCCAATATGGGGAATGTGAAGTTTATTTGAGTCTGGACTTCTGTAATCATGACATACCGCAAATATAGTCCAAGGGTTCCATCTATTCTGTTGATAACAAAATCAGAGACGTTCCAGACCCAAAATGGTACGATTCCCAGACGTCCTCCAGACAATCGAAAAACCCCACAATTCCCACTCTCACAAAGCAAAAAAATATATATGCTCGGTAGCTTGTCAATATAAATTTAACATGCTACATAAATTTAACTTGTACATTTGGGCTGCTATATTCACATCTGTTACATAGTACTCGACTTGCAAAACAACATCTTTGTGTGAAATATTTCGTCAAACTGCATCGAACGGGACAAAATCTGCTGTAAAATATTTTTCCGCATATCATTGTGCACCCCGTCAACGGTGACTGTGGTGTTTTGCCCTTTTATCGCCAATTTCCAACTTTCATATCAATATAGTCCCAAAAAGGTTGCGCAGACTTGAAGAGATTCCGACATATATATATATATGTCATATTTTAAAGCTTTAACCACAATGCTTATTTCATTCATCATGTTCAAAACACAATGCCCGCTAGTACATTGGTGAAAATCTGTTGATACGAGGGGATCCGTTACCCGTGCGAAATAATTTTGACAAACTTTTTTCCCCAAAACAAACACAATTTAAAGGTCGGCAATACGTTCTCATTCAAGAACGACATCTTTCGGAACAGTGCTAAAGCAATGATGATTTCAACTAGCCATCTCCACAGAGTCGGAAAATTCCCGGACAGCCGCTGTCTGGTCGGTCAAATCTATCGGAAATCCTCGCAATATTTTGCTGTTATCAAGCATGAATATATCTGACAACGTTATACAAACTAATGAGAATATTTTTTTCAGTGATTGTACCCATCTGGTTGTTGAGACCAATATATTTAAACCATATGCTGCGGGAATATAGCAGGACCGGACAAACGTATCTACCCATGGGCCGTTTTTATCGTATTTGAGTATGTCGCCTCCTGATGGAGGCGACAATAACCCATGATACAATTCACACATAAATGTAAACAAGAAGCTTCCGAGTGACTTTGTGGTTCAATGATTGATTTGTAGATAAACACGATGTAATATGCTCGTTGAACATTGATGTCATTATGCCTAAATAAATTATGGCAAAAAAAATATGGCAATGCTTGTTTGGCATTATGTACAAATCATACTAAAACACAGATATATGATATTTCAGTACTTCACATATCTCAATATCTGAATTCAGTATCTCAATTAGCATAAATATTATTACAATGTCATGTGTTTAACTGAAATCCAGTTAATTTGTGAGAGCATATGAGTACTCATCAGCGATCACACTAATTCAGTACCAAATTTCATATTTACGAAACAACAGAGACATAGCACCATATTCTCACAATTACCACAATATCGTCGCAAACCTAGCATTGATCATCAGACTTACAGCATACCTGTCATAACGCCAATTACACAATCTATTTGTGTATATCACAGTGCCATTTCATTTGAAAGGGGACTCGAGAGTGAGGCAGTGAAAACTGGAAGGAAAACCAAGTAAACAACGTGAGGACAATGAATAATATGATGTGGTGATTTGAGATGACTATCTGGTGCCGTGTGTATTGATCGTTGTGTTTATTTTCTCTCGTTGTGTTTATTTTTTCTGTAGTACCTCTCGTCTCTGTGTCCGAACGCTATAGACAATTATTGGTGAGACGTCCGCAATTCCATAGTATTTATCTGGGTAGAGAAAAGTGCTGAAGACATATTGATTCAAAGACACGGGTTTTGTAACCAATATACGACGAGTTACTCACTCACAAAATATATGCAATGTTTCCCAAATTACACAGTGACCAGGTTTAGACTAAGTCACCGGGCTTCACAATACTGAAAGGTTACACCGGGTCCTGGTTTAGACTAAGACCCTGCTTTAACGTTAGGCATCAGAACTAGCGTCAGTCTCTTCCTACGCCAAGTCCATGAGGAGGTGAAGGTATCCTGGCTCCGCAACTCTTCCGCCTCCGGAGGTGTGTACTTGCGGAGTCTGTCTCGCCGTCTTCTGCGGAGGTGTCGCCTGTGCGGAGGTCCTCACTTTTGCGGAAGTCCTCTGTATCTGCGGTGGTCCTTGCGGAGGATCCTCTGCACGTCTGCTCCACCTCCCTCTTCCGTGGGTGCGGAAGGGTCGTTGCCTGCGGAGACTGAGTGTCTCTGCACGTCAGGGAACTTCCCTTGCCACTTCGCGGGTGCGGAGTATCGTCAGAGACTTCCTTCACAAGTCCGTGGATGCTGAGGTTCGTCTACCGCGGAGACAGAGTGTCTCCGCACATCAGGGGACGTCCCTCACTGGTCCGCGGGTTGCGGAGGTTCACCAGAGTTTTCCCTCACGCTTGCACTGTTGTGCAAGAATAGATCGCCGCCTTGCCGTCAGCTGTAAGCCAGGGTTCATATATTGAAGGGCCGTTGGACCGGATTCATAGGATTGTCATCATTCTGGAACCACACCTTTCCCTGTTACATTTCCCTGACATGGAGTCTGGGGCTCCGCAATGCGGAGGTCAAGTTGTGCAGAGGTACAGAAAGTCTAAGTCCCTCGCCTGTCCCAGGAGGACAGAACCGTCTCAGGGAGATGTGTCTTCTGTGGTGTCTTGCCCCGACTTACTCTCAGAGAACTGTGGCTGCCTCCTTTTATTGGGCTCTCCACCAGAAGCTATTCTGCGCATGTGCATACCCGGTCTTCCGCAAGCACGTGGCCGATCCTCCACAAGACCGTAATCACTCCTCCTCGCGTGGTTTTTCGGAGGAGGACGGTGGTTTTATGAGTTTGTTATAATGATATAGTTTCAAACCGAATGAATATTACCGGATTAGTAAGGCAAAAATTCCCCGAAAAAACAAAAAAAAAGTTTCACATGCCACTTGCTTTCATCCGCATGAATAGGTTCAATATGTGTGAACACTGTATGCAGTTGGGAAATAGTCGGCATTCTACATGTATTGCTCTCTACAAGTATTATACATTCACCTTGTTTCGCATGCAACTGTGTGACTAACATTAATACTACCTAAGCAAGTCTGGCAGAATGTAAGTATCAATCTATTACCACCAATACAGTCAGATTTTGATGTTGCCAATAACAAACGTAAAATACGACATTTTACTATCGCATTCCTGTTTCACATAACAAGCATCAATAATAATCTCAAAAGACTTCACCTGAAAATGCTGTTGTTTTATCATGTTCTTCCTCGTGATTACCGGAGCTTATATCCAGGTTTTGTGTCTCAAGATAATCATCAGTTTATCTTTTGTGGTTTGAAGGAAGAAAACAATAGGACCACTGTTGGATTTCGTTAGGACAGGCTAGCATTCACCCGGGATTCCAACTCATTGAACGATAGAATAATGTGGGGATTTTCAACACGTTCGACTCAACATATCATTGCGTTTATTATAGCTGTTTACCCCAATATTTAACAAGGTGGTAAAACACTGGAATACCACACCACGAATGTTGAATTTCAAAATATGACGTGTATATAACGATTAACAATTGAGAATAATACATATAGTGCTTACGCCATGGTGACTTGACTAACTACCTAAGACACCTTCAGGCGATTTGATTCACACGAGAGTTGGTGCTTATCGCACTTTCCCTCGTTGGTAATGAAAATGATACATTTTCCCCCAGTGACCTATGAAATCTACTATATTTCCCATTAGTGACCCATGTCTCAATCCAAATGGCTAATCCTCGCAACACATCATCATTATCTTTCAGTATATATCCGATGATTTTTACGTGGAACCCGAGCTTGTTTGACCTTGTCATGTAGGACAAACTTCTCCCCTACGAATGGATAGATATCCACAACCATTTCTGTTACCGTAAATAGTGTATAATCGTACTATGGAGTTGGAATATTGATAACACAAGTTCTTAAAATTGTGGCTTAGAAAATTAGATAGTGAAGACATTTTAATTTTCTGGAGTATAAGTGGTCGTGGATCGATATATACATCTAGTTATGTTACCCTGAGAATACATGGTATAACTGATTTTTTTTTCGTGATATTGTGAATGGATACCAGGTTTGGCATGTCCATCAATTTAGAGGTTTGGTTATTTTCTGGTGAAATGTTCATGGTAGAAAATATAGTAAATAATTGTCAATAGTTTTTTAAAAAATCAGAAACCCAAAAGGAACATGCTCTGGGATAAAAAGAAAAACGAACAAACATTCATATCATCAACACTTCCAATATACACCTGTTGTGAATTGGATGTACTATGTTATTGGTGATACGTATTATGTTTTTATGTATGCAAAGTTATGTGTGTTGGCCCAGTATAACTGTCACATTTGACCATCATACATTTATGCGTCAAAGTTGACGCTGTATAATTGCATTGATTACTGGACGCAATGAAACGTTGATATTGAAGAAATTGGGAAATGCTTATGCTGAATATTGGTGGAACAAAGCGCATCAATTTTATTACTACCAAATTCTCTTTTCCGAATAACAGCATCAATCAGCGGATAATTTCCTCGAACATTTCCCTGTCACCCCAAGATACAGAAATAAAAACCATAATAAATCAATAGACATATAATATAAGTTGTATTTACTGATGATTTATAACATAGACATGTAGTTTATTGTGCCTAGTACTTGTCATTGTGGATTACAATTTTGTATCTGTGATATCGACTGCTGAACCGTAATCTAAATATTGGATGTCATACGTGAGAAGGTAAGTGAACTGATCTATCAACAGACTCCAGAGCATCAGTACAGAAAGGTAGTCCCGCTATCAGCTTGACGATGATGAATGTCCGTTCTTAGCATCCTATTGCGTAATCCCATAAGTCACCTCTTTAACTGCTGTCAACTCCTATCTACTTGTGGTATGAATTGCAGTGAACATAACCATCATAACACTCACAGGAGTTCCGTTGAATGGACCTGTGTACAATCACGCTCCAGTACGTGAAAATTAGGGTGTGTCTATATGCGGCAATGTGAAAGTTGAGTTACTCAGTAAAACATTCTTAAAATGTGAAAATCCACTGACAGGTGCATGTGCCTCTATAAGTTTCAATATGGTACAATCAAGTTCTGCTAGAATCTGTGACATATGTGGGCGTGTGGAATTGCTGCCTCTCTACTGAGCCAGTATTACTTAGCTGAGATTTCCCAATTGTCCTCTTCCCTTGCAAATCACTTCTAAATCAATGACAATGAGAATATATGCACGTATGTTACAGAGGCTGGTTCCAGAAGGATGTAATTACAATTATCTGTCTGTGTGGAATCCTATCTATCCACAACTGATATGATCAAATCTCTTTTGAGACTGTTGAAGACGACATTGACCATAATTAAACATCACAAGCATGGCTGAGGATGCTTTGACAGGGCTTTAGCAGCACTGAAATATCTATGTGTAGCGGTTTACTTTTACAATGTAATAGAATTATGTGTATCATCACATCGTGCCAAACAATCCACACGTGTGCAGACCGAACATTACATTGCTCACACAATACACATATTATGTGACAAGGGTCATTTCTGGTGTATTTTAAAGTACATTGTACTTGTTGGAACAAAGCAACGTATTCGATTCAACATCAAGGACAATATTCACGATAAGATATTTGTTTAGATTTGATTGTGTCTCATAACTGTGTTTCGCGTATGTAGGTCAAGCCTGATCTCATGGACCAACACTTACAAGACCATCAATGCCAAGATAAAAAAAAACTAATCTCAATGGATGGTAACTTATTGATTGTCAACCACACATGTGGTGGCGGTTGTGCATCCAGCCATGAAGAATTTGGCAACCAATGAGCTACTATTACCAACTTTTCCAAGATTTCAGCTCATAGCTTTTCCAATATAGCGTGTTTTTTTACATTAGAGCGTTGGGGGCGAAGCCACCAATCCTCTACATGTCTATGTGCTGACTTTTTTATGGAGGTTTCACGCGAACCTATCGACGCACGTTTTGGCGTGTAAACGTTTAGATACATACTTCAAATGAGGATTTTCTTCTTCCTTGACATAAAATCTCTCGAATTGATGGGAAACTTTGACTATTCCACAGATATATCAGGCATGAATCGATGTGCTAGGTTTGAGAAAATTACGTAAAATGTTCAAATTATCTAAAAACGTCCCAAAATGGCGGAGCCGATGGAAATTGACGTTCCCAGAATGCAAAGCAAATTTGACCACAATCACGCGTATTTTGGAACAAAATTTATGTTCAGCAATTCGTGCATATATACATGCATGTGGGCATCTGCGTCTGGACATTTTTGGCGTTATGAAGTAAACACAACGATTCGTCTGCGATGCCACGGCTACATTTACCGTAATTTGACGTATTTTATAAAATGACAATTAAGCTGGTGTTCTGTTCTGTGTTGGATTGCGAAGTCTTAACTGGTATTTTCATTTGCCCAGTAAAGGCATGTGTTAGGCTATATCTGATGATATCAGATGCAGATATTCCTCATAATTTCCAATGTTTTGAGGATATTTTAATGAGGTTCAGGCGTATCTGTTCCATTGATCGATTTTAAAATAAATGTTTACTTATTAGTAATATGAATGAAGTAGGCCATGTTTTCATCCTGGTATACGGAAATGAATTGGAATCATGTAGGGGATAAAATTATGGCTTCTTCTTTTTTCTTTGGGGGTGGGGGGGGGGGGGGGGGGGGTAACGTTGTGTAAGATACATTCAGCTGTCGTGGTGCTGATGATGTGCTCAGGCTCTAATGTCGTCTTCCGCAGTTTGCTGCATTTTCTTGTTTTGCAACAGTAATCGATAATAACGTCAGATATTACAGATATGATGCGCCATCTTGGATATACAAGCCATTTTGCGTATTTCACCAAGGATAGATTAGTACAGGGCGTGGTAGCTGTTGAAGACTAGGAGGCCTGACCAGTTGAATGTGGTGAACTGAGTGTTTTGTCCTCAACATGATATGCATACGGCACTGGTTAAAGCGAAATGGGTATATCTCAGCAGGGGTCTCCGAATCTGGACTGTATATTTCCTTCATTTCTGACAGAAAATCTTTCGATCACAAAATACAGCTGCCACTTGCAGACAGCACTGAATTCGATGTCAACATAAAATGAACCGCTTGTGGCTATATAAATTGCGTGATTATTCAACGTCATGCAAATTTAAGTTACCGCTCTGCAGGGATTGGTAATTATAGCTGGGTGTGTCATTTATGACCCCTTGTTTCCGATGGCCCGACTAGTTTTCTGGGTTTTTTTACCAACATCGCTAGCCGCGAAGTGGCTAGATGTTGGTTATGTATTCACAAATCCATGGAGCCATGGAGGATCCAAATATGGCGCAGCTAATACTGCATTTTGGCTGAAGCCGTCTGAATAGTTGTGTAGGTTAGGGGGCTTGGGGGTTTACCCCCCAATGTACGACCCATTTGCGCTAAATCTTAGCGTCATGGTTCATACATGTATTTTTGGTTGCGACAATATAGTTGTAAACAGCTCATTTAATTTAATTTTCAGTTTCATTTTCATTGCAATGTCGCTTTTGGATTTGTTATAACTGTATTGTGCACCGTATTGAATGACGTCATATTTATGTGCGTACAGCTTTTGTATAAGAACCAATCAAATCGTGTCACCTAGCAACCACGTGCGCGTGCATGACTTGGGCTTGGCGCTGGTTTTTGTTTTGGTTTGACAAGCATGCACCTGTGTGATTCACTGATTTTCTGGTTCCGTTTCTCACGATAAGGTCCTACGGTAGAAATTTGAAGGTAAGTGGAAACATTTCGCCTATTCTACAGTAGTCTAGCTCTATGTTCTGGCTGTGTACAGTAAATGAAATAATATCATTTGAAATAGAAGCACTTGCCCACACTGTCACTGGCATAGTCAGGATCAATGCGAACAAAGCGTCGCACGTGCCTCTGACACGTTTTCTAAGGGCGGATCCAGATGCAGTGGCAGATCTCACTTACTAGTATACATATATCTTAATAGGTCGACCTAGCTAGCATTACAACTGCATAGCAGTATAGTTATTAGATCTAGATCTAATATTTATTCTAGTGAGTGTGACAGTGAACATCACAATTTTAAATTATTTGTCATTTCAGTTTGTTGCCACAACCAAAGTATGAACGCAAGCGCAAGTTGCACCCTTATGATACTAGATCTACATATAGTACTGGACCTACACACACTCATGCGATTTTAGGACACGGCAACAAGCGGCAACGCCTGAAAAGAGACTGTGGCACGAGTAGTCAGCGGCATGCATCAAGAATACCAGTGAGCATGAAAAGGGGAATTAGTATAATCTGTATTGAGTAACTATATGGCAGATATAATCAGACTATAGTCAGCCATGACTAGATCTGACTGTCAATGTAATACAGTATAGTGGCATATAACAGAATATTTACTCAAAATCTTATTTTTACTCCTAATTGTAAAATCCTGATTGTATTTTCAGGTTCGGATCTACATGTCAACTTGAAAAGGATGTGATATGTCAGAATGGAAACATATCCCACCAAAGGGCAGCCAAGAGTCTCTAGACCAACTTCATCAAACAGTTGATACTTTTATGTTGTTATGTCCAGAATCAAGATCTTCGGGAGATGTTCGTATGAATAAACTGACTTCTATATAAGTCCTATTTGTGGTGGATTTCCTGGTACTGTAATATTGGAATGCAAAAATAAATTGTGTGTATAATACAAGGCAAAGAAAATATAGTTATATATGCAGTTATAGCCAGTGCCTAAAGCAACATTGATTTTTTTTTCATCAGGCGATGTTGGTTTTTGGGCAGCTATGATGCATTTTCTTGTTTATTATGTATACATCATTCCCACAAAAATGCTGATATTTATTCAGGACGTTTGTTGTCATACCACTGAAACATCCTGCCAGGTACATCCTGTAGTACCTTATCAACGTCTCTGATATCTGATCTGTCGATTCCTTGATGGGTTTCAGTCTTCCTTTCACTGACAACAAGGGATTTGTTTCCATTTGTGTTTGCGTCTACACAACATAAGTTATATTTTCCTTGGTTGGCCCTCACCCCGAACCTGGTACATATCACCCACCTTATGTTGTGTTGAGGGGTCTTTCATGAGCTCGTCCCCTTTCATCTCTGACATTTGATTGATTTCTTCATCATTTTTAAGAAAGTTACCTGAACTTGAAATTGCTTCACGTGACTTGAAGAATTCGCATCCGGTTATGCCAGAAATGGGATAGCTGTGCTCTTTGAGATACCACTCAATGTTATCCTGCATTCCCTTCATGGAGGACAGTTCTTACTGACTGTGTCTCGATATTTGCCTGACTTATGCACTGACACGAAGAAGAAATAGAAGATCATTCAAGGCAGAGGGTCTGTTACGAAAAACTCCTTCAGTAGCTTGATATGAGCATTGGTCTTTCGTTTGATGTTGAGATTTTCCGATCGTGGATAAATTTATCAAGGGTCTGTCTGGCCAAGTCAGCAAATGGGACTTGCTGGTTGGGCGCTATTTGTGTCTTCGTTGGTTCCTGAATTTTCCATAGATCTAGTGATTTTAGTCGACAGAGGAGTTAACTTTAGTCGGCCAAAATTATGGGGAATAAGCGCGAATTGAAACACAGGAAATTAATATTATATTAATATGATTCACTGGTGACATTTTTGGCAGTGAAAGGGTTGTTAATGTGTAATTTTGTTTTGGGCAATATCAAAAGGGAAGACTTTTTAACTCACATTGTACATAAATTGGATATATATTTACCGAACTTCTCGGGTTCTTGGTGTGGTTGTGTGTTTCTTGACTCATCATTCAATGTAAAAAAAAATGGGAGCGCTTAATAAATGTTAAATCACTCTTTATGTTCTATATTGATAGCCCAAGCCGAGCCATTCGAAATCTACTATACTTTCCATTAGTGACCTATGCCCAGTCCCAAATGGCAAATCTTGGTAGCACATACATCATCATTATTCTTCTACGGATGCTGCTTCGTTTTGCAACTAATACCTCGTTCGCATCACTTTATTATATATAGGTATACTTCACAGCTTTCCCTTCTACATACTCCTCGGAATGTTACGACATATGCTTATATACGGCCATATAAATTCTTATAAAAGAGGAAGCATTGAGATGGAAGTCGTTACAAACTACCACAGTTCAATGATCACAATTCGTGCGTGCAGATCTATTTTCAGCATGTGACAACAAATAGTCCAAAGATCAAAAGCATTCATTGTTGCATATTATCGGATTCATGGAGATGTGTCCGAGAATATTTTACCTGCACCGATCTCAGTGGAATAAATGGAAATTAATGTTTAATTGGTGAGTAAACTGAAAATATTCACCGTTTTCACATGTATACTAGACGTAGCAAATAAAAAAAGAAGTAAAATCTGTACTTTTGAAAACTATGGAAAATATGTTTCAGGATTGAAAAGTCAGTAACAACAACATTCCTTTCGCTGCCTTTATCAAATGACATCACCAATGCGCATATGATTTATTGTACTGTAAACTCTTCCTCTACACAGAGACACGAGGTACATTACATAATAATACAATGAGCACTATCAAACTTTTAACTTCAAAAGGAACCAATGTCATATCAGGACTTAACTTGCGTTTGTTGCTGGTAGATATTGCATGGTCTGCTGTGGAGATATCAATCTGATGTAAATATTTCATGTAGAGGCGGACTGTTGAACGTAAAATATAAATGTCTGGTTTCGCAGACGTGAGTAAATGAGTCGATCAATCACCAAACTTCGAAATCACAAGCCAGTAGAAATGTAGTCCAGTGGGTGAATAGACGAATAATGTAGTGATAATGGAATTCGCCATCAGTTTGACGATGATGAATGTCTTCCCTAAGCATCTCATTGCATAAATGATTAATCCCGTACGTCATGTTTAGGGTTACTGTCAGTGTCTATCGATCTTGAATGACAGTATTTTTTATATTTACCTGACTGATATGTATACATCTCATTACACTCGTCGTGTGTATCGGTGAAATGCACCAAATCGATCAGTTATTTATCTTGAATGGTTTTTTTAGACATGTGTTAAACAAGGTCCTCATTTTGATCACAATTCTATAATTGATCAATAACGAAATTGTGTTTGTTTGGTGATAATACCTAGATGTTTTCAAGTATTTAAGTTTAAGTCGATGTGAATAAGTATAGCGCTCAAAACTGCAGAGTGCATTCTTTGGCGCCTTACAAGGAAGCAAGGTAGACTGTGAGTTAGATGTCAAATGTTCTGTGATAGAGGTGGGTTTCAAGACTTAACTCGAATGTAACGAAATTGGAGACTGGAGTTTCTGGCTGAACGTCTTGTGGCAGGGCTGGGGACATGACTGATAAGGAGTGAGGACAAATATTTGGGGGCTAGCCCATGAAGGCATTTGAATACCAGAAATAGCATTGTCCCATCTGGGTGGATCTCAAAGAGCTACTTCAAGTATTCTCGGTGGTTCTCTTTTACCTGGTTACTAAACTGGTCTGACTCGATGTCTGTCATTTAAGAGCACACACACCTAATATTCCTTTCACATTGTAATTAAACACAAATCAGTTTGACAGACTGTGGCAGTGTTCCGTGCTGTTATTTATGCACATAAAGGAATAACGTCACAGAGGATTTAATAGATCTATTGATTTCTCCAATAACCCATTCTTTTTTTCAAGTGACTACACCATCAATGAGTGGTAAAATTCTAGACTAAACCTCAAGCTACATACACGCACATACACATTGCGCAACCATGTACACATTGTTTGTGTAGCAAATATGGGTTCTGATGGGTAGTCTTTCTCATCCGAATATCAGAAGGTGGATATTGATGGTTTTGAAGTGAGTGTAGAATGGAAATGTCCATTAAAATTCAGGCATATGGCTTCTGGGTGTGGAAAATTGTGGATTGAGTTTACATATCATTCGCACTTATCGTTCCCGCCATATGCCCAACTGACTAAATGATTATCTTAAATATAAAATATATACATATAAACTGAAGCACCCTCGTAGTGCGTCATTTAGATGTAATAAGGCGGTACACATTTGTTGAAATCGGCGTTGGTTTAAGCTCGATATCTGCATCGCACACATTAATGCATTAGCCATGAACGTCACGTCTTTGAGACACCAAAGGTGCGTGGTTCAGGTGAATGCTTCAATTACAGTCGGCCACAATTGGCTAGCCTTTGTCTCCGGAAATGTGTCTTGCCCTGAGGAAAGACCAGCTCCACGGGTCTAATTGGGGATGGCTGTGTCCTGTTTGCAATTCTTTATCATCTCGATGGAGTAACCACTTCGGTCACTGATTGGGTCAGGATACGTGTTTGGGCATATAACTACCAACAAACCCATACTCCATCAGTGGAGTCAATCTCCATGACAATTTATCTCGTAAATTGTTTGAAACGTGTGGTTAACAATGCGATAAAAATTATTATTATTATTAGGAATCATCACATGGCTGAATCATAAAATTATATGCGTCCCAATGGCCAGTCAAAAGAGAAAAAAAATTGCCAGCACTTTGATTTTGTGTTTCACAAAACACAAAATTTCTAGCCCCACCATTATAGTAGTTTTATGACTACTCCACATCGTCCAATGATAAAATTATTAACGGAAAAAATTTAATGTTGCAGAATGGAACTTAAAATATAATAAAACAAATATTGACTGTTGTGCTTTGCCAAAGACCACACAATTGGACCCCCAGATAGAAGTATCGTGGCTGATCTATTGCCCAATGTCGAACGCCTATTGAATGGCACAACAGACAAAATTTGTATACTGTAAATGAGGTATATACATTAGGTCTCTTAATCACCGATGTTATTTTATCTGGGCATGCAAGACATTACATTGATTAATAAATCTGGGTATGACATTATATACTGCCTAGCAAGGCGTACATAATAAATATATTCTGAATAGATGTTCAATGCAAATATACCTCATTGACTCTTAGTAAAAATGGATAAATTAAGCTCACGCACAGAACGAAACAAAGATCGCAAAAACAATCAGTATGATGTGAGTTTGCTTGTAGTTATCATCGTTATCAACACTCGAGGTTATTACAAGGTTTTACTCAACATTTCCGAATAATTGCTCTCAAGATATACCGGTATTCACACCATGCTACGGCTGTGACCCCTTTTAAACTCCAGAACCGACTCGTGTCCTGATGTAATGCTGATAATCCAAAAGGAAGTAAACCTGGATCACTCGAATCTTGTATATTTACAGACTTGATTTTCTGTGGAGGTAATATATGTTGGCGCTGAACAAAAGTTGTTTTTCGTGAAGGGTGAACTTCTCGCATCACCAGTGGGTTGGTTTCAGAGGTACTAATGTACGTGGCATATTCAGGACAAATTTTAACGAGCATTACAATGTAATGCCATTCACAAATTCTAACGTATTCTCAATGGTATATGAAATATTTGACGGTAAACGTTCAGATACCTACTGCAACAGTATAGAGTACTTTACACGATATTTCCAAAACTGTTATTTATGCTACATCAGGTTGCACGACCCAGTTAAATTCTTGAACCGAATCACTACAACACCTCATATTACCCAGGCAGAGAGGCTGCATGAAAGCTTATATGGATGACAAACCAAACAACTGGAGAGATCATTTGCTGTTTGCTTCTTCATACCGTCATCGTTCCTAGCGACGGATTTCCCTAAGATTTCCTTTTGCAGAATATTGGTGGTTCACGTTGTTTACCAAAATGACTCAATCGTATCTCTATTCGTTCATCTGTATTCCAACACGGCTTTTAGTGCTTAGCATTTGGAACGTTAATTAGTGTGGGTGGTTCTATGGGATACCACTTGGGAATATACCGGTGGTCTTTCCTGAATGGAACTGACGATCCCGTTCATCTGGAAACACACAAAGTGGCACTTCAAAGGATTACTATGCATTCAGTCCAGTCACGATATTCGGACATCCTATTAGAGATATCTAATTAGATTGAATATGCAATCATACTTACTAGGTAATGAAATGTAGAGTAATGTGGAATTGTGATCTGTGTGGTGAGCTGGCATATATGGTACTCATGAACTAACTTTAATCACAATTCGGAACATTAGATATGGTCGTAAATGGACTTATTGAATTTTCAGGATCATAGCGTGAGGATTACTGATTGAATTTCGTTGTAAAATGTTCAATTTAAATACGAATCTACGTGCATTTCATTCCTAGTTGTAGCGTGCAACTGCAAGAACTGCTTCGTGAGCTGCTTCGTGAGCCACTAAGACGCATCCTGGGAGGTCTTCGCACAACCATGTGTCACGTGCTTACTCTTCTGCGTAAAATCAAGGCATGTATTGAGGCCAGATTACGATAAAAGTTTAATGATATTACATTACATTATCGCTGAGAATTGAAAACGTTAGTGTCCATGTATAACGAAGGCTGGTACCGCATCTCTTCCTCATTAAACTTGATCACTGATTCTGATTCTAGAAGACACCATTCCGCAACATGCGTGAATTTATATATGGTACCTAAGTGAAAAAAAAAATAACAGACTTGTTTTAAATGACATCAGAAAAGCAACAACTCCAACGCTTCACAGTAAAGTAAGCAGATGGTCACATATCCATGGACAACTTATTTCAGTAGAATCTTAAAGTACTTTTCACAAAGTTGCTATTTTGCAGTTCGATAACCCTCTGTATTCCGTTCATGGTGAAAATATACATGTAGTACTGATTCTAATTATCTAGACAAACATTTCCGCCAGTTAACAAAAGCTGGTCAAATCAACACCAGCATAAGCGCATGCTATTTACCTCCAGTTCTGCCTCAGCTGACGTCATCAATCACGTGACCCAGACGAATCGTGATGGAGATCTTTGGCAGTTTAAGAAAGGAGTCCATATTTGATTTTTTTTATCCTAAATTGTTTGATTATATTTGATGAATTCATTCCGATTCCGCAATATATTTTGTAAAAAGCACTGAAAAAAACAGTAAGCTACTCAGGGTACGCTGCTAGATGTGTATGCAACATTGGTTGTATCCACGTTGATAATAGTATATTAAAGGGTATATATCACGAAAATATGACATCAGCTTATTTGAAGCCACTCGTTGAGCTGAGTAAAACAGTCTTTACAGAATGTTGATATCTCGATTTGTTAAAAAGTTATAGCTGTTTGAATATTGAAAATCCGGCAAATTTCTCCAGACAGTCTTGAAAAATCTGTCGGCTAATTAATATGCAAATAAGATGTGTGACGTCATTGACAGCTTGCTTTTTAATTAGGCGATTTAACATGTCACAATTGGGCATTTAAGCTCATATTTGGTCATCAAAACTCATCAGATATAACGTTTAGTAGGAATAATCAGTGAGTGTATATACATTTTGGTTGTCATGGCAACCAATGGGCTGATTTGGCCCTTAGCAACCTGGTTGCGAAGGCTGGTATTCGAGTTAAAACATGATAGGAAAGTATCAATCCAATTTAGATAAAAGGGTAGTGACTATATTTTGTGGAATTGATCAGCAAATACTTCAGAAACACACCTTAGCAACCGATACAGCCCTGAGAAATCACCAACGTTTAGAACCATTACAAATGAATGGTACCATTACTACTGGTTTCCCAAGCCTGTATTGGTTGCTAAGGGTTGTGTTCAGACATTTTGATGATATATTCCTCAATATATTGTCATTATTCTATTGTCGGAAATGGTTTCATACATCTATATCTTGTTTTTAATTAGATATTGACCTTAGCAACCATGGTTGGTAAGGGCCCAGCCAGACCAATGGTAGCCATGGCAAAAGCGAATTCTTTGAAATCACTGATTATTCTAACTAAAACGCACAAGAAATGGGTTTTGGTGAACAAATATGGATACAAACGGTCTCATTATTCCATTTAAAAATGCCTAATTAAAAAACAGTATGTCAATGACGTCATACATCTCATTTGCATATTAATTAGCTGTCAAACTCTGTTGTCAGATTCTGTATATAATAATAAAAATAATAATAATAATAATAATAATCAGATTTATTTAACGACGGTCCATGATGATAGGCAATTCTGCCTGTCTTCCCCATCACCCGTCGGGTGACAATTTGGAATTTGGAAAGCACATTCGAATGGAGAAACCTTTGCATTGCCAGGATGAAAACTCCACCTACTTTGTGCCGGTGACGGGGATCGAACCCACGTCACCTACCGCATCTGAGCTTCGTTGCTTCAAGAGCCACCGGTCCCATCCACTCGGCCACAGAGGCGGTTTTGAAGTAAAAGTAATGAAGTAAATATGTACATGTTTAAAGCGTCATAACTTTGGAAGGAATCATGATATCAATATGCTGTAAAAACCATTCTGTTCTGTTCAAATAGTGCTTTTACATACACAACAAAAACCAATATCCAATTTTCGGGATATATACCCTTTAAGCAAAATGTCATACCTTCTAAGTAAACACGTCAGATGAATTTGTTTCATCTTAATTCTGTCAGGTGTTGAGTTGAAATGAAGAAGCACACTCCACATACATGTATCGCAACAGCTGGTCAGGCTGATATACTGGTAGATAATGGGCTGGGGCTACGGATTTTCAATGGTTATTGGAAGCATACGTAGCAACAACAGGCAAACATTTAGAATTTAGATTTTAGATTAATATGCAGCTGATATCCGTTATTCATCATCGTATGACATGAAGATAAGATGGATGATGGAGTAAAATATCTCCTAAACTAACATGGGCCATGATAATCAATAAATAAGTGTGGTTTAGGATAGCGACAAGACTTCTAGCTGTTGATCAGGTTGAGATAATAAATGAATGGTGAGGTGCAAGTCATTACGGCACAATTCCAGTGAATTTTGGTCGAGTGTGGAAAAGTTATATGTCATCACTGGTGATTCGCGAAAATGATGGTATACTGTCATGGGCCAGTTGGAGTGGGTAGCTCAGTTGATAAGGTGCTGATCTCCTAACGCGGAGGTCATGGGTTCGAGACATAGTCTGGAGAACTATGTTATCTTGCTAACATACTTAGGCAGTGTGTGCAACATTAATTGTCTATCGCCACGAGGAGTACATGGGTACCTTTCATTAAATAGTATGCTATAATGTTGTGCTGGATTGTGAAGTTGTGTAGTAATTTTAGACTGGGGTAAACTGTATAACATATTTGCTTAGATCTGCATTCTATAAAGGAGCACTTAATGAATGTTAATTTACTTTTTATGTTCTAGATTTATAGCCTAAGCCGAGTCATTCAAAAACTACTATACTTTCCATTAGTGACCCATGCCTAGCCCCAAATGGCAAATCTTGGTATCAAATCATAATTATGCTTCCACGGGTGCTGCTTTATTTGGCAGTTGATACCTCGTTCACATGACCTTATTATACTTATATAGGTATATTTCACAGCATTCCCGTATACATACGACATATGCGTATATTCGGCCACACAAATTCGTTGAAATTCCTTTTAAATGTACTTGTTTCCATAAAAAAGAGTTAGCTTTGTAATTACAAACTACCACAGTCGAATGATCACAATTCGTGCGTGCAGATCTGCGTGCATGCATTGTTGCATCAAAAGCATTCATTGTTGCATATTATCCGGATTCATGGAGATGTGTCCGAGAATGATATTACCTGCAACGATTTCACTGGAATAAATGGATATTATTGTTCAATTGGTGAGGAAACTGAGAACATTCGCCGTTTCCCACATGTATACTGGACGTACCAAATAGAAAAAGTAAAATCTGTACTTTTTAAAAATATGGAAAACATGTTTCAGGATTGAATAGTCAGTACCAACAATATTGCTTTCAAAAGACATCACCAATGCACATATGATTCATTGTACTGTAAAGTCTTCCTCTACACAGAGACACGATGTACATTACGTACTAATACAATGAGCACTATTAAACTTTTACCTTTAAAAGGAACCAATATCATAGGACCTAACTTGTATTTGTTGCTGGTAGATATTGCATGGTCTGCTGTGGAGAGGCCAATCTTATGTATATGTTTGAAGCAGATGCGGACTGTTGAACGCTTAATATAAATGTATGGTTTCAAAGAAGTGAGTAAATGATTCGATCAATCACCAAACTTTGAAATCACAAGCCAGTAGAAATGTAGTCCAGTAGACGCATAGACGAATATTGTAGTGATAATGGAATTCGCCACCAGCCTCACGATGGTGTATGTCTTACCTAAGCATCCCATTGCAAAAATGATTAATCCGCTACGCCATGTTTTTTACATTTACCTGAATGATATGTATACATCTCATTTGCACTCGTCGTGTTTATCGTTGGAATTCATTAAATCAATCAGTTATCTATTTTGAATGGTGTTTGAATGAGTATGCATTCAACACCGTCCATATTTTGATCGCAATATTATTGATCAATGACGAAATTGTGTTTTTCGGTGATAATATCTAGATGTTTGAGTATTTACACACAATTCTGCAGAACAAATTTAAAGGCATGTTTTCAATTACAGTTGGTAATAAATGGTAATATACCCTATCTGGGTAGATCTCGAAAAGCTGCGTCAAGTATTCTCGTCGGTTCTCTTTTCCCTAACCAATAAACTGGCCTGACTCATTTTCCGGCATTAAAAGCACACACACCTAAGCTTCCTTTCACATTGTTATTTATCCGCGTACAAAAATAACATTCTCAACTACAACTCAATCTACATACACACACACACACTTCGCAGCCATGTACACATTGGTCATGTGGCCCAAGTATCATACCCTGCGCCTCAATACTACTCGTCCACTGAAAACATACCATTTAATCAGTCTCACACCTTTTTAATCCTTATTTAATATAGAGGAAGGCGCAGGATATGATACTTGGTCCGGTCATGCTAGCGAATATGAGTTCTGATGTGTAGTCATCCTCATCCGAATATCAGAAGGGTGGATCTCCATGGTCTAGAAGTGAATGTAGAATGATAATGGCCATTAAAATTCAGGCATAGTGCTTCTGGGCGTGGAATATATGGAATGAAGTGACTTAGTATGGTAACTTGAATCACCAAGTTAACTTCACTCAACCGGCACGTAGCTGATAGCATCAACTGTTCTGCTGACAACATATCCTCCCGCACATATCCTGCCCGCTTATGCAGAACTGACCACAACATAGTCTTGAATTTAAAATGTATATAAACTAAAACAGCCTCGAAATTTATATAAGCGTAAACAATTATATCAAAACAGAAAAGGTACATGACTTCCCTATCAGGATATACATACATGTAGTTTGTCATTTAGATATATTAAAGCGGTACACTTTTGTTGAAATCGGAGTGGGTTTGTGCTCGATATTTACATCGCAGACATTAATGCATTAGCCATGAACGTCACGTATTTGAGACAAGAAAGGTGTGTGGTTTAGGTGAATGCTTCAATTACAGTCGGCCACAATTGGCTAGCCTTTGTCTCCGGAAATGTGTCTTGCCCTGAGGAAAGACCAGCTACACGGGTCTAATTGTGGATGGATATGTCGTCTTTGCCATCCTTTATCATCTCGATGGAGTAACCACATCTGTCACTGATTGGGTCAGTATACGTGTGCTCACGAATAACGACCAACAAAAACATACTCCAACAGACAGGTCAATCTCCGTGGCATTTATTTTGTAAAGGGTCTGAACCGTGTTGTTAACATTGCAAAATAATTTATTATTAATAGAATTCGCTACATAGCTAAATCATTAAATTATATGCTTCACAATGGCCAGTCAACACTTTCACGAATGTTTTCCTTCAGGCCAAGGTTCAGAAATATATTAATCGGTCGCTGTACGAGTGCATAGTAGTTTTTAGTGCACCGTAGTTTGCACAACATTTTCAAGTTACTGGTTACCGATGATCACTGGCTATCATTCGTACATGTAGCTTGAGGTACTACTTGTGAATAAAAGTTTACCTATACTTTGATTTTGTGTTTCACGGAAACACAAAATTGCTAGCCACACAATATTAGTGGTTTCATTACTACTCCAATTTGTCCAATGATGAAATTATTAATAACAAGAAAATGCATCTAACTGCGGGAGACGACATTAGAGCTCGAGCACATCAACTACCATATCCTCCCCACATTATTCCAATTCATTTCCGTATATTATGATGGAAAAACTTCTCCTAAACTATGAAGAATATCTGCTTCTGAGATCGAGATATAGCCTAACACATGCCTAATGGGCAAATTGGAAGACCAGTTCGAAACAACAAGGCTTCACAACCCAGCATGAAACACCCTGTCAAGTGATAAAATACGTCAAATTACGGTAAATGTTATCGAGGCAGCGCAGGCGAATCGTTGTGTTTACTTCATAACGTGAAAAAAAGCCACACGCAAGCTTACATCGTGCATGCATGTACGAATTGCTGCACAGAAAATATGTGTTCCAAAGTACGCGTCATTGTGGTAAAATTTGCTTTGCATTCTGGGAACGTCAATTTCCACGGGCTCCGCCATTTTGGGACGTTTTTAGACAACTGGAGCGTTTTACGTAATTTTCTCAAACCTAACACATCGATTTATGCATTATATATCTGTGGAATATTCAAAATTTGCTATCAATTCGAGAGATTTCATGTCAAGGACGAAGAAAATCCTCATTTGAAGTAGGTGTCTAAACGTTCACATGCCAAAACAAACGTCGATAGGTTGGCATGAAAACTCCATAAGAAAGTCAGCACATAGACATGTGGAGAGTTGGGGGCGCTCTAATGTCAAAAAAAAATTGAATGTTGCAGCATGGGATTTACTTAGAATATAATAATACAAATATTGAATGTTATGCTATGCAAAAGATCAAACAACTTAACCCCCGGGAAGAAATATCGTGGCTGATATATTGTCCAATGTCGAAGGTCTATTGTATGGCACAACTGTCAATATTTGTACACTGTAAATGGAGTATTTACATTATGTCTCTTAATCACCGATACTAAGATATATGGGCATGCAAGATTATTCAATAATAACATTCAATAATACATCTGGGTGTGACATCCAACACTGCCTAGCACGTTGTGCATAATAAATATATTCTGAATAGATGTTCAATGCAAATATACCTCATTGACTAAAAGTAAAAAAACCGATAAATTAAGCTCACACACAAACAGAAAGGAAGATCGCATGAACAATCAGTATGATGCGAATTTGCTGGTAGTTATCATCGTTTTCGACACTCGAGTTTATTACAAGGTTTTACTCAACATTTCCGAACAATTGCTTTCACGATATACCGGTATTCACACCATGTTACGGATCAATTGCCCTCGCTGTGACCCCTTTTAGGCTCCAGACCCGACTTGTGTCCAGATGTAATACTGACAATCCAAAAGGAATTAAAACGGGATCATTGGAATCTTGTATATTTACAGACCTGATAATATGTCGAGGTAATACAGTGTTGACATTTAATATGGAATATATATATTTTTTTAATTTCACAAATTTTTTTGTTAAGTTTTTATTTGCAAGAAATTTGTCTTGTTTGGCGTTCATCAGCATCTAACCTCATACTTAGTGCATTCTTTGTCTTGTATTTTTAACCTGGTAAACACTGTGATCCAGAACAAACAACCCAACGCCAAATTGTGCCAACAATAGATTATAATTTATATTTTCAAATTTAATATCTTAACAACACGCAACAGCAGATACATGAAACTTTACAATATTGAGTGTCATTATGCCATCTACCACCAACATTGTTCAGTATCGCGTGTGACCTCGCCTGGCTTCTTGTAGCGCCATAACGTTGGGGCATACCCTCAGACAGGGTCTTCAAGGTGTTCAGGGGTATATTGGCCCATGCGTCCATCACAGCCTGTCACGATTCATCCACACTGGTAGTGTGTCGAACCAGGTTGTTTATCCCACGGGCTACTTCAGCCCATAGGTTCTCTATGGGGTTCAAATCTGGTGAACTCAAAAGCCATGGCAAGTGCTCAACCCCCTGATCCTGAAGGAAAGTGGCCACTGTACGAGCCCTGTGTGCAGGAGCATTGTCATCCTGGTAAACAAAATTGTCCTGGAAGACCCCTCGAGTGAATGGCATTTTTGTTTGGTCTAGGATGCGGGTGTTGATCCAGATTGCCGACCAGGATCACAAGGTCACTTTTTCCACCTGCGTGGAAAGCTCCCCAGATGGTTATCCCACCGCCTCCAGCCTGCACTTTTTTTGTAGTATGCAGGCTTCAAGATAAAGTTCTTCAACTCGTCTGTGAACTCGGATGCATCCATCATGGCTGTACACCTCAAATCTCGCCTCGTCACTAAATATGACATGATTCCGGTGATGTGGTTCCAAATGGCGGTGATCCCTGGCCCACTGCAGACGTCGCCCGTGATGTTCTTGACTCAGCAGGGGTTTCCTTAGTGGTCTCCCGGCACTATACCCAGCTCGAACCAATCGGCTGTTCACTAGTGTACTGGATACGCGTACCCGTGTACACACAGTGGCGTTGTGCCACTGTAATCTCAAGGCCCTGGCTTGCATGGTACGGCCACCAGTACACAGGCGAATCAACAAACGGTCTTGTCTTGTTGTCTTCATATGATGTCCTGAGCGAGATCTAGGAATAGGCACACCTGCCTCGGCGTTCCTCTTCAGGATCCTGCTGACCTCCCCTGTGTGATCTTGTTTTGCCTCACTATCTCAGTATGTTTTATCCCATTACGTCGCAGGGCAACCACTCCATGACACACTGCCGCACCCAATTGACGCACCATTACTTCAGGAATCTGTGTTTAAAATTTCGTAGCTCCAAGTCAAGGAGATCCTGGGATATGCACATATATTTGACCAGCCCACACATTAATTTATAGCAGAACAAAAATCACCCCATAACACAGTGGTCAGTTACTTCATCACCCCATGTGCACTCCCGTGGTGTCAATTGGCACGATAATCGCCTGGTCGGCAGGTGACGTGCTTGGTTGAACATCAGATCATATAACAACTTCATGGGGCTTATCAATTTGAATTTATGACAAAATACTTCATCAGTTTACCCACCCAACCGATATGTTCTATATTAAATGTCAACCCTCTATATTTTGGCTCTGAACAAAAGTTGTTTTTCGTGAAGTGCAATTAACTTCTCGCATCATCAGTGGGCTGGTTTCAGAGATACTAATGTACGTGGCATATCCAGGAGAAATTTTGATGAGCAACACAAAGTAATGTCATTACCAAATTCTAACGTACTTTCATTGGTATATGAAATATCCGACGGTAAACTTTCAGATACCTACTGCAACAATATAGAGCTTTACACGATATTTCCAAAACTGTTTTTCATGTTCTATCAGGATGCATGGCCCATTTAAATTCTTATAACGAATCACGACAATACCGCAGGTATTATCCCAGCAGAGAAGCTGCATGGAAGCTATAGATGACAAACCAAACAAATGGAGAGATCCATTGATATATGCTTCTTCATACCGTCATCGTCCCCAATACGATAATGGAAGCTCAACAGAACATCCGAGACCAAGGCATAGAATTCCTCTTGCAGAATATTGGTGGTTCACGTTGTTTACCAAAATGAATTAATCGTATCTCTATTTGTTCGTTTGTATTCCAGAACAGCTTTCAATGCATCATACCAGAATTGGGAACGTTAATTAGTGTAGGTGTTTTTTTATGGAATACCACTCAGGAATAACCGGTGGTCTTCCCTGAATGGTACTGGCAATTCTGTTCATCTGCAAACACCCAAGTTTTACGGGCTTACTATGCATTCAGTCCTGTCATGATATTCGGACATCCTATGAGAGATATCTAATTAGATTGAACATGCAATCATACTTACTAGGCAATAAGGTGTGGAGTAATGTGGAGTTGTACCCGTATTATGTCTGGTGAGCTGGCATACTGAATTGGGTTCAGGAGCTACCTTAACCACAATCTGGAACATTTGGCATGATCGCGAATGGACCTATTAAATTTTCAGGATCATTGCGTGAGGATTGCTATTGAATTTCGTTGTAAAATGTTCCATTTAAATCAGAGTTTACGTGCATTTCATTCCTAGTTGTAGCATACAACTGCCAAAACTGCTATGCAAAACTGCGCAACCTTGTGTCACGTTCTTACACTGCTGCATACTATATCAGCATGTATTAGGAACACTTTAGGAACAAAGATTCATGATATTACATTAACGTATCTCTGAAAATGAAAACGTTAGCGTCCATGCATAACGTCCATCTCATCACTGATCTTGAACTAGACAATGGCAATCACGGTTCTAAAAGCTGAAAAAAAGTTATAAAATCCACTGTTCCGCAACATGCGTGATTTGATATATGGTACCTAAGTAAAAAAGAACAGTATATGCTGGCCAAACAAGTTTGCACTTTGTAGCAGCAAGCATTTGAAACAAATCCGACCTGAATCCGATCATAAAAGCAATAACTCCCACGATTCATGATAAAATATGCAGATGGTCACATATCGACGGACTATTTTCTATAGAATCTCAAAATACAAAATAGCAGTTTTGCAGAGTTGGCATTTTGCAGTTCGAGAACCCTCTGTAGTCTGTTCATGTTGAAAGTATAGTACTGACTAATATCTAGACAAAAAGTTTCAGGAGAATGATCAGGCATGGCGCATGCTACTCACCTCCAGTTCTGCATAAACTGACGTCACCAATCACGTGACCCAAAATATAATTGTCAGTTCATGAACGGAGTGCATATTTGATATTTGATACTGAAATTCTCTGCTTGTATTTGATGAGTTTATTCCGATTTCCTAACCTATGTTCAGAATATACTTTATTTGGAAAAAAAATTAAAACCAGTATGCTACTCCGTGTACACTACTAAATGTGTAACATTGGTTGGGAATAGTATATCAAGCAAAATATCATACCTTCTGAGTAGCCATGTTAGGTGAAATTGTTTCATATTATTTCTGTCGGGGGTTAAGGTGTATTGAAGAAACACACTCCATATATCGCGAAAGCTGGTCAGAGTGATATACCGGTAGATAATGGGCTGGGGCTACGGACTTTCCATGGTCATTGGAAGCATACGTAGCAACAGCAGGCGAACCCAACACTGCCTGTTAGCCGTTGATAACACCGTTATCAGGGTACATTGAAACCGTGTGAACTAACGGATTAACGATAATTACTCAATAAATCTATTATTTTCTGGCATGAAAGTAGCATTTAAAGTGACAATTGATATTCAGATTTTAGATTAATATGCAGCTGATATCCGTTATTCATCATCCGATGACATGAAGGATGAGATGATGGAGTAAAATATCTTCTCACCTAGAATGGTCCATGATAATCAATTAATCAATGTGGTTTAGTAGAGCGGCAACACATCTAGTTATTGATCAGATTTGAATAATATATTATGAAAGGTGAGGTGCAAGTCATTACTGCACAATTCCAGTTAATTTCTCCCATGAGCAATTTCAGTACATATCACCCGCTATTGTGGGTGCTGCAGAGTGAAATATTCACGTTCACTCTTGTCTCGCAACAAAGTGAAATGGTCCTCATGAAGGCTGTTCGCATCACCCGGAGAAGAAAAATACTTATTATCATATTCACTCAGGCAAGACAAAATCATACACATCTGTCACAATTATTTGTAGATAACGTGATGAGTGCTCGGGGGATAAGCCGATTCATTATAATTTCAGCCTTGCATTGGGAAAGAAAAAAGGAATAGCAATGCCAACTGCAATAATGTGTGATTGCTTATGTGATTGCTTTTAACACTTTTCTTTGTACTTCGGTACTTCTTATTAATTGTGTTTTTGTACTCTGGGAGTTTTTTTTTGTAGCCACCATTTCGTCTCCTGTTTTACGTAGTTTACGGGTTTTCTTCCCTCTGTCATTTTAGCTCAACTCAGTTCATTTTGCATAGCCGACATCAGGCGTTTCCTGGGACTTCTGGGAATACGTTTGGTGAAGCTAGGTTGAAGGTCATAGTCAAGGTCATACAAAATTTCGAAAACACGTAAATAGCCAAAACTTCGGTTCTAATCATCCTATAGACTTCAAATGGAATGCATATTATAGATAACTCAAGATCTATTTTATTTGATCTTCAGAAGATCGCCTGAGGTCGAATATTTTACCTTGGAGGTCACTTCCTCCGATTTTTGATCTGATGTTCGGAAACGATGTGGGACTTGTCCCTTATGTTCCAAGTCAATTCCTAGCCAGATCGGCGTATTCCTTATGACTTATTTGATGTTGGCACGAAATCGGTACCAATATAAGCAAAACTACATATTTCAAGTTATCCATGTGAATATTAGCGTGAATAATGAGTGTAAAAATATGTCAGTGAACCATATCATAAGCAAGGTCAAGTGCTTTCGGATCACGGAATTTCAAGGTCAAGCGTCAATGCTCAAGGTCAATATTGACCTGCAAATGAAAATCGAGCAGGTCAGTATATCTCAGGAACTGCAAGAGATAGAGACACAGAATGAGCCCAGAATGTTGCACTCACTTAGCCTAAAGTGGAATAATCGGTTTCTGAAATTCGTTATCAATCAATTGGCTATAGCATTTATTAGATATAGCACCATTACAACCGCCAAATTACGTCCATAAGACCCTGTAGTGGAGTTTGAACATACCGTAAAAACGCACGATGTGAACAAATTGTTTACATCTGCGCTAACATAAACAAAGACACGAATTTCCCTATATTGTCTATATTTGCAACACAAAAAGAATATTTGGTGTTCTATCACTTTAACATACCATACATGTACGAGTTTCAAGTGATAGGGCTGTGTATTTTCCTATATTTTCAGCTAATTTTGTTGATTTTGCATCACTGCATGGGAACCGCTCCGTGTGAAATTATTTTTAAAATCCGATTTTCAATGTCAAATTTAGACAAGTTCGTGTGCGCATTGGAACTTTTGCATTGTACAGCAACTCTAAGGACAGCTACTGGTAACTTTAGAACAGAAAACCAAAAATCGATTATTCCACATTAACAACTACTGTATTTGGACTTGAGGTCTATGGTTTATAATCTTTGCAAGCACCTGGAGTCGAAATTGACTTTAAAAAATAACCTTGAATATTTTTGGAATCGGACGTCATCTAACGTCATTATGAGTACATCATTTTTGACATATATTCAGGCTTTCTTTACATGATGTATGTAAATTGTCCATGGTACTCATGCATTTGGTTTTATAGGAAGTTCAAGAGATATCCAATGAAGCAATTTTCACATTCGTCCTTACAATGGTTTTGACGCAATTGACGTTTTTACCATTGAAATATGGTAATTTTTCAAGCAAAATGCAATTTTCGAAGATGATATAGTATACTCCAGCAATAGTATAATAAATAGAAACACGATATTGACTCATATTTAAACTGAACAGAAATTACATGATTTCAAGGTCATTAGAAAAAAGCTGAATTCACTGGCAGCTATTCTGGCAAGTTAGTGGATTATGTCAGTTTATTTGTGTAGTTATTGTCCTCTTGACAAAACACCAGCATGAAACTTCGGTAAAAAGACTGGTATTCACCATGAAACAGTCATTGGTGTGCAGGGATGTCCCTAAGTGTTAATCATTCACTTTTTCAGTAATAATTATAATGGTGGTCCGTGCTATAGCCTAGAATACTGATACAATGGCCTCTCTGACCGGAGTACAATCGTTCTACTTCAGTAATAGGCAAATTATTCATGAAGCTTCTAAGAAGTTTTTGTACAACAGCAAGTGGTAGATTATTTGTGGATTGATAAGCACGAATGACAATTCTTGGTCACATTTAAAAAAAAGTTATGTCACAATTGTGGTATATGCAACAATTTGTTGAAGAATTGTGCTGCTATATAGCGTGCTGTATTATTACTCTCCAACCTATCTCGCCACTCTACCTTTTGACACAGTCATCCATTTAATCACGAGGCAATTCGTAAGCAATGAGCTGAAGGTCGCCCGGATAACTATGTAATATGGACGTTCTATGTCAATAGGAGAAATACCTTGGCCCTAGACCATAACAATTACGAGACAAGATGCTGTGTCCCGACGAGCCCTTGAATGAAATGTCATCTACCCAGACGGAAAAATGATTGACTGGCTGATTGAATATAGCGTGCTGGCGGACAGTTAACGTTGCAGAAACTGACTTTCCACAAACCGTACTCGCGATGAAAAGCTCAGTGAAGATCGTTGTTGAATGTTTCTCTCGTCTCTGGACTTTTTTTGTTTATAAAAAACTTTTTCCAACGGTTGAAGCAGGAATTAACGTGTGAAGGACACGTTATAGCACTCCGTATGATGCAAAAAATACCAGGCTGAAGGGATTTGGCTAACTGAAACTTTCAAAACGAACATTTTACTCAGGCATGCTGGTGACATGAATATCAATAATGATTGTACTGCAGCCGAGTTCGCTTCACATTAACTGATTTTGAATGTGAAAGAACAAATATGAGTTTTCTGGAATGGACATTGCATTTTGCTTCATCGTGGTTCATAGTCACACTATAAGAAGGTTACAATGCTCAGGGGGAGCAGCACAGCTGCCAGTCTGCATCGAAAGCAGTACAACTATACAATAAAAACTTAAGTGTGAGACAAACATAAAGGTTTTAATGGGTCATCACACTTGTAAACTTCTCTGGGCCTACAATCACAATACCAAGACGACGATGGAGTCGCATAAAGGATGTTACGAAATACAACACCATAATGGTATTACCGTGTTCCGGTTCATATCCTGTTTTCCAACAAGACACGTTTTTCTCTCAAACAGATACATACACATTGTCGAGAAGTGTGTGCAATTCACATAGACGTTTACCTTCGAACCGTTATAGTTAAACGTGTACCTATATATTCTCTAGCCATTATGACAGTCCATAAATCTTATTTGCCGCACGTTGTAGACCAATAGTCTCTCTGCAATCATTAGTCCCCAACATCGTTCCCACAATCCATTATTTTATTAAGATTATGACAGGTTTTATCCCAAGTTGGTTGTTTCTATTTGTGGAGGAGGAAAAATATCAGGTGTCGACTTCTCTCCACACTTTCACCGTCTTATATGGGACTACATATAGACGGTTTCATTAAGCATTTATAGGATATGAATTGTATAAACGTAAGACACATCAATCCACGGTACCGGTGTGCGGTATCAAATTGATCAAGGGATGTGTACAGAGTGAGTGCAAAGCAAGAGACAACAGTTAAAGACAACTAACGGCTATCCTGCTATATTCTAACCCAGTGTAATAATAACAGTACTGTGGTGTAGTGATATTAAAAGACACTTGAATTGGATTTAAATGTACTTATACTTGTGAATCGTGTACATGTACTACAATTTATCAAATGTTGATTATTTTCATGTGAACGAATGGAATACTCATCATACAGTAATTCTAGTCATTCAGATTATCTCAGAAATATAATTTTTAGTTAGTGACAGACTGTCACTCATGCGTCGCCCTAAAATCATTGGACCGATGCGATTCAGCGAATGGCGACAGGTAACATAAAATGTCTGAGATCCAAGAAATATTATTTACAGCAATATTGTTGCTGATCTTGCCGTGTTATATCAGACAGCTGATATCACATAAGAATCGATAAATTCTGGAGTTGTCCTGGTTTCCAGACGAAGTTTCGTTTAGCATGTCCCTCACGTGTTTGCCTCGTCGCAGAGGTGTCGTTGGGGGGTCAATGTTTCACTCATGAAGGGCACAATTGGCTCCCTTTGACTATGGGAAATGCATGTTACCCCAGGAAAAGACCAGTTCTCCCATGCAACCATTGGCGGATGTGATCAGTTTAATCATGAGAGTAGGAATGGTGATGAGAAGAAGGCTGATTACTGAAAATATACAACATGTTCTGTGTGAAGCATACCTATAACAAGCAGAGAATCAGGCTCAAGTTGAGGTAAGTTCATGACTTTGGAGTTATATGCTCAAAAACTAGAAAAAACAACATTTCAACTTCTCTATGATAAATTTTCCTTTTCTACCTTGCAGCATTCCTATGTCGCTAGCATATGGAGTGCTGACAAAAGGCTATATTTCACCAGTTCAGACGATGGAGGTCTAGACGATCTGGTGGTACATAATATCGATGGCAAATAGGCCTAATGCATCAATAATTCTTTGCGTATTTTTTAAATTCATGACGGGTGCCATGTGTAGAAGGGAAAATGCTGATTCCGGATCACCTGGTTTGACTTCCTCATGACCATTCATAAGGGTTCATTGGATTTTCCGTTGTTGGTGGATTTAGGAATTGTATAAGGGACTTGGTTCTGATGGCTCGAAAGACTTTATACTAGGTGCTATACCAGCCAGTGTCGTTCACTAATTTGTATACAATATATGAATTTTGAATACTTGTAGAGTTTTTTTGTCGAAACCAGATTTGTCTTCAATTATGCTGTAGGTCTAAACATGTTAAATTACATGTGTTATATTTGAAAGCCCTGAAAACATTGCCAAAGCGTGTGGAGCAATCCCTCGTCTGAAATAATCACAAAATGTCAGAGTACATACCTTTGTCGTGTTTTACAACTTTCAGGCATCAGACACTCTTCCTGGCTTCTATGGATGTATTGCGAACAATTCGAACCGGGAGTATCATAGTAAATGATATGAATAGTAATATAATACTACCTAGATTAAAAATCTCACTATT
The DNA here is from genome assembly GCA_949152475.1 of Terebella lapidaria. Lineage (NCBI taxonomy): Eukaryota > Metazoa > Annelida > Polychaeta > Terebellida > Terebellidae > Terebella > Terebella lapidaria. The sequence continues at coordinate 20,943,739 of OX424558.1, read as the reverse complement.
TTGTCTTGTATGAATGAATTTGTTTATTATAGTCACATATGCATGTATAAAATAACAACAATGAACATACAGTAAAGAGAAATAGCATCCAGCCCTTTCAGGACTTATTAGTGACTCTTCTATCCAGAACTAAAATTTTGGTTGGTGCAACAGAGATTATCTGTAGTCTGACAACATCATTATTTGTATTCAATACTTTTTCGTTTTTCCCATAGCTGCATTATATATCTTGCACACAATTTCCAGTTATGACTCATACTGTACTTCAATTTCTCGACATCCGAAATATTAATAAAGTCAGGTTCACATGATTTACAGAAATCAAAAAATTGTTTCCGTTCTTTTTGATAACCTTTGCATACAAGCATGAAATGTATCTTTGTCTTGTAACACATATGTCACATGTTTCAGAATTCATGTGCAAGAACAATTCGGTCAATATTTGCACCCTCTTAGTTGGGGATGACCATTCTGGTACATGCTGGGTCTCCTTCAGGATTGAAGCCCATATGAATTACCAAAGAAACTCCAAGAAAGTTGGTTGCCAATTATGAAACTGTCACTAAAAATACCCTTGTGACTGTATGTTTTGCTGGCAGTGTTCACCTCTCTGCAAAGACAATTGGGTTATCTGTCAAATCAGCTTTTCAAGTACTTCATGGAATAATGGTTGACACGAATTGTTTGCTGTTAAAATCAAGTAGACAGCAAAACACACTGCCTAATGAAATGGATGGAACATCTTATCATGACAAATGAACAGAACTTTATGTACCAACATTGCAATTCTTCATATCCTTTTAATATTTGATGAGTTAGGTCAGATTGGAATGTACTTTTCCAGGATTCTTGATTGTTAATAACATCAATTTAAAGGATGAGTGTGTGTTTTGTATCATAAATTTCTAACTTAGACGTCAAATTCAGGTAAATACTCGACAGTTGGCTCCCTTTCATATGGCTTTCAGCAAATGAATTTTTCCCGGAAGCCTGCTGGTTGCTGATCACGTATGGACGTGATTAGAAATGTGTAGATTCCTAATGATGAAAACGTGGCTGTCCATACATAAATCATGGGCGGCAGGGGTCAAAGTACATCAAATGGCTACCCACGAGAGATCAAACGGCTACCCATCATATGATCTTGTTGGTATAATTTTTCAATGGTTAGGGCCACAAAAAGCACACTCAAGAAAGTCGATATTATCGGTCATTATACAAAATTATGATGACTCTCAAGTCAAACTTCTAATCAAAATTCGAAGAACTCTCATATTCGTATTACTCAATATGTTTTTACTGATAATTCTGGCATATTTTAGTAGGAATTAGATGTATTGGAATCTCAACGAATTAGTTGCAACAGTGTTGCAACAAATTTGGCCCTTGTAATTAAATACTACGAGTATAAGTCTCTTGTGCAAGGAAGCATAAATTGCATTTGTCGTTAAGGCCTGTAATGTTGAGAACCGCTGTGTGCGTGACCTTGGATTGAGGTTATTCCACATTGCTAAGAAATAAAACCTCTCGCCCTTGGCCAGTTCGCTGTTCATCACAACTTTGAGCGGGGACCTACATATATCGATTGCAAAAAGAATTGTAGTTACAGTGAAAAGTGTGCATTGTCCCTTGTTTATGACATGTATTGGGGCTGAAAATCAAACATCGATTATGACGTGATATGTCCGTCCACTGTACAGTGAAAACACAATAGTCACACAGCAGTGAATCCAGTGGTACATGTAACACTCAACGCCAGTGTGCACTTTCAGTTTTGGAAATGTAAAGTTATTGAGAGAAAAGAAAACAGAACAGCTGTTCTGTGGCATGTGAAAATAAATTTAGAATCAATAGACAGTCTCAACATTAAAGGAGCATGATATTATAAATGATGAAAATCGCATTCACGCATACTCATGCTGTCATGAAGAAAACAGTGCAGAACATTCTCAATCCTTCCTTTGAGCACATATTATCAGATTAATTAGTTTCGGCTGTATGAATCAGCAACACTCGAAACAGTGTTGTTTTATCAGGTTTTGTAATCCCGTTACGGATTTAATATCTGGTTATTTTCGAGGTAGTAAGTAATCTGTCTGCTGTAGTGTCACACAGGCTTTGCGATGCCTGGTTTGGTTTTTGATAACGAAAGAGGCACAGACAGAAAAGGCGAAAATAAGGACACGTCTCATGTCGGCATATTTATGACGAAGTGAAAGTGTATGATAACGCATCGAATGGGTACCTATAAACAACACTATCGTCAAGCTGTCACATCATAAAAATGACTCTGGTCGAACGAAGGTATAACCATTTATAGTACTGCAAACAGTGTATTACATTTCGACACGAAAGCTCAGCAAAATATCCCTATGATTTTATCAGTTTTTGTTTTCTTTTTTTTCACTTTTCAGTTTTCGGACGATAACTCGAGAACGCCTTAAAGAATCGCCGAGAAATTTTCAACGGTTATCAGATATAAAAAAATTCGAACTCTCATATTCGTATTCCTCAATATGTTTTTACTGATAATTCTGGCATATCTTAGTAGGAATTAGATGTATTGGAATCTCAACAAATTTGTTGCAACAGTGTTGCAACAAATTTGGCCCTTGTAATTAAATTCTACGAGTATAAGTCTCTTGTGCCCTGGATTTTCCCTCAAGGAAGCATAAATTGCATTTGTCGTTAAGGCGTGTAATGTTGAGAACCGATGTGTGCGTGACCTTGGATTGAGGTTATTCCACATTGCTAAGAAATAAAACCTCTCGCCCTTGGCCAGTTCGCTGTTCATCACAACATTGTAGTTGCTTTCCGTATAGAAGATGTGGCTTAACTGGGAATGTTCATTCCACTTTGAGCGGGGACCTACATTTACCGATTGCAAACAGAATTGTAGTTACAGTGAAAAGTGTGCATTGTCCCTTGTTTATGACATGTATTGGGGCTGAAAATCAAACATCGATTATGACGTGATATGTCCGTCCACTGTACAGTGAAAACACAATAATCACACAGCAGTGAATCCAGTGGTACATGTAACACTCAACGCCAGTGTGCACTTTCAGTTTTGGGAATGTAAAGTTATTAAGAGAACAGAAAACAGAACAGCTGTTCTGTGACATGTGAAAATAAATTTAGAATCAATATACAGTCTCAACATTAATCGAGCATGATATTATAAATGATGAAAATCGCATTCACGCATACTCATGCTGTCATGAAGAAAACAGTGCAGAACATTCTCAATCATTCCTTTGAGCACATATTATCAGATTTATTAGTTTCGGTTGTATGAATCAGCAACACTCGAAACAGTGTTGTTTTATCAGGTTTTATAATCCCGTTACGGATTTAATATCCTGTTATTTTCGAGGTAGTAAGTAATCTGTCTGCTGTAGTGTCACACAGGCTTTGTGATGCCTGGTTTGATTTTTGATAACGAAAGAGGCACAGACAGAAAAGGCGAAAATAAGGACACGTCTCATGTCGGCATATTTATGACGTTATCATCACTTCATGACGAAGTAAAAGTGTATGATAACGCATCGAATGGGTACCTATAAACAACACTATCGTCAAGCTGTCACATCATAAAAATGACTCTGGTCGAACGAAGCTATAACCATTTATAGTACTGCAAACAGTGTATTACATTTCGACACGAAAGCTCAGCAAAATATCCCTATGATTTTATCAGTTTTTGTTTTCTTTTTTTTCACTTTTCGGTTTCCGCACAATAACTCGAGAACGCCTCGAATGTATGTAAGTATCAATCTATTACCACCAATACCGCCAAATTTTGATGATTCCAATAACAGACATCAAATACAACATTTTGCTATAGAAACAAAGCCCGACCAATTACTTTATCAAAAGACACACTGACGTCATCAGGAGCAGACAGTGTGGTAAATGTACTCAACAATTATCAGATATATTACGTGAATGAACCTTATTGTTTTTGAGCCAGCTTCGAGGTCCGGTTAGTCCTTGAGGATGAATTTTCTGTCAATCGGTTTCCGGGTGATAACTCAAAAAGTATTTGCACTACACTTCTGGAACTTGACACATAGGTTGATATTGTGTCAGAGAGGAACCCCATTGATTATGGGTGATATTGTGTCAGAGAAGAACCTTTATTGATTATGGGTGATAACAGATTATGGGTCAATCATTCAAATGAGCTTCGACCCAGAACTCAAGAGATTTCGGTGAGTCATCCTTGAGGCCCACTGCATATCTTGGAAACGATGTATCGTAGAGTGAAATGGACGTTAGTTTCGGATTCGTGGCACTGGATAAACATATCTCGGAATCGGTGTGTCACAGAGTGAAATGGACGTTTTTTTTCGGACTAGTGGTACTGGACAAACATGTCTCAGGGGTATGTTGGGGGAACTTGGCCCTGAGCCGATTTTTTTTCTGCTGAGTTGGAATTTTTTCATTTTTGTTCATATCTTGGAAACAGTGCATCACTGAGCCAAACAGACGTTCTTTTCGGACTCGTGGCACTAGGCAAGCATGTCTTGGGTATGCTGGATGAACTTGCCCTTGAGACAATTTTTTTTTATGCTGAGTCGACATTTTCATTTTCGACCATATCTCTAAAACAAATCATCGTAGAGCGAAACGTATATTGTTGTTTTCGGACTCCTGGCACTAGACAAACATGTCTTAGGTGTATGTTAGGTGAACTTGGCCCTGGGCCAAATTTTTTTGCGGAGTCATCGTTTTTCATTTTCGGCCATTCTCAGAATCGATGCATCGTAGAGCGAAACAGAGGTTATTTTCAGACTTGTTGACCTAAACAAACATTTCGCAATGTTGGGAGAAATTCAACCTCAGCCTTAAAATTTTCCGCTGAGTCACCATCATAATATTGAACAATTTTAGTACCATTGAAAATAATGATGGAGATACAAATGAATTTTAGTGGAAATGCCCCCAAGGCATCTTTAGGCTTTGACGTCTAGCTATAATGCTTTTTACACTGGAACCTAAAACATATTGTTACCAGGCTCAAAATTATATTATATATTTCAAAATTCTATTCTACACTTTAGAGTTATTGCATTCACAGTTAGTTTTCCTTGCTATTCCAAAATAGTTACGAACCACTGTCTCGAAAATTTTAGATGAGTTATCATTCAACTGTTGAGTTGCTATTTGCTTTCGCATGCAGTACCCGTCACAATGAGATCTGAGAGCACAGCTGAGATATTCATTGACCCTCATTCGAAACCATTGGTTGTTCGAGCTTGTACAAAACTTTTTGCAATATATTGAAGAATGATTAGTGTGAAATTGGCACAGTAGTGGTTTACATGCCCGATATGGAAATAATACAGTATGGGATACTCTATTTATTATGCATTATATTATGTGGTATGTGATATACTGGGTAGGTTTCCACGACATGTCATCGAGCATGCACGATACGTTGTGCATGTACGTTAAAATGCCCCTACCGGCATTCAATAACATGTGGTTTAGCCTAGATCATAAGACCTATGCAAAGGGTTCCAGCGAGAGGCGTAACTGTTCGCTTGATTGTGTAGTTACCTTCCTAGACAATTGAAGAACTGGCTGCATTATATGATTGCGGTTCATCAAATAGTTCGTCGTCAACTTGACATTTCATCTTTGAGTCGAGTATTGATAATTTCTTGTTTGTTGTACCTGGGTGGTTGCACTCGTGTATTGTTCGACATTGATGTAAACGTTCCCTCTGTAAAGGTCATCACCATTCCATGTACTTCCTGCTTGCAATAACGAGTGTAAAGATTCTACCTTACTGGGTCCAGGATTCTATATTCGAACGTAAAGTTGTTTACCTGGGTGTACATGTCCGCCTCTGGGTGGAAACTAAATATAATGTAATCAGAGGATAAATGGTTGGTTCATGCTTCAATGGATTTCGCTTCCAGGAAACATGGACAATCCAGTAATTCCCAAAACAATGATTACTTAAATTCTAATGAATTAACGCACATGAGACAGTCAACAATGTCCCAGTCCGCCAGAATAAAGGTTACACTGAAAAGTTTGGTAATATGTCAAATACGATAATAAACTACACACTGCCAATCCCCTTATTGCAAGCAATCAATGAACAAGTGGATTATTTCCATTGTATGCCACTAGATGACATTTCGGTCAAACAGACTGCACAATAATGACGTTCTCCTTTTCATCATCCAACACCCAGACTCCCACTTCAAGGGTATCTGTACAATCCTCTCAAAAAGGATAACTCGTCTCATCTGGTATATATATATGCAATCATTCTTGGATGGGGTCAAGATGGTGAAGAGTCGTCGGATTGGAATTTTTCATGCTCCATGAAGATAAAGACACAATGTAGATTATAATTGTCTGCATAGGAATCAAATGTTTGATTTTGTTCTACATGTGTTTGATGCTTTTTCGTAATCGTTCAGTTAAAAGCTAGATATTCTAACCAAATCCAACAGTATCTTCATTGCCTACAAATTGTTGTCAAGTCCATATTTTCAAGTCCATATTGTCACAATTGTGTTGCGAAAGCCTTCCTCATTTCTGAAATATCTGAATATGAATATTAGTAAATAAGCCCCGAGCCAATTGCTAGCATTCTGCAAAACACTTGTGATTGAACATGATAGAACTAATTTGAACATGCACTGCAACATTTGATAGTGAAGAATTTGATCGTGAGGACACAGACTTCTTTGGTACTTCTTTGGTATTTTATTAATTTATGCGTGTGCTCAATGAAAGCCGAAAAATCACCATACATTAAAGTTCAGAATTCAGTCGCACGTTAGATCACAGGCGCTCGTAGACGTGGCCATATCAGGCCCATATTAAAATCACTACATTGGCTTCCAGCAGAATATCGACCACGGTTCAAAGTTTTGGTCCTCACTTATAAAGTACTACAGGGTTCGGCACCGGTCTATCTCCAGCAACTGCTTTCTGTCTATCAGCCATCCGAGTCTGAGCGCCTCTTGGTTGTCCCTCGAACCAGGACTGCCACGTATGGCAACAAGTGTTTTCACCACGCAGCAGCTACTATGTGGAACAGCCTCCCATCTAACATTCGTGATGCTGAAAATGTTTCGTCTTTTAAACGTCAACTGAAGTCACATTTTATTAGAATAGCCTTCACTCTTTAAAGTTTCCTCTCGTGTACATGTATTTATTCTAGTCTTATTTTTATATACATCAGCTTATTAATCGTACATTCTGTTTATTTGTTTTATTTTTCACCATCTTACTTCAAATTTTTGTGTTTTATCGTTCAGCGCCTTAGAGCTATGTTTCTACAATGTATAGGGCGCTATACAAATAATGTATATTATTTATTTATTTATTTATTATACATTAATGAATAAAAAAAACTGCATGTACACGACATTGTATTCTACCAAATCTTTACCACGTAATCTGGAAATTGCCTCGTGCTTACTGTAAACCCCTTAATTTTTCGGGGCCAGAGATTTTCGCGTTTTCATTAAAAACGCAAACATTTCTGGACGCGATTTTTTGGCCACCCCATTTTGATTCGCGAATATATGTATTTATCATTGAGCATCACGGACTGTCATTAGCCCAATGTGCATGGTTGAATTGGCTGTTGATTTGTAAATCGACTGTGAAATGCGTGTGGCATAAAACAGAAGAACAAATAATGTTGTATGTTTAACATAACAAAACCAGTAGCCAATTCCAAATTTACATGTACGCACTTATTTTGTATTGTGACTGTTTGTATTCAATTCATGTTTACTAAGCCAGAAAATGAGGATATAATATAAAGATATGATAAATGTGCAATTGTGTTCATGTCGGTTACTGTATTTTGCCAATTGTTGGGTTGCTTAGTGAGCAAGTTATATGAAAATACCTCTGTAATGCGCTACCAGTAACATGCATGTTACAGAAAACGCGAAATTAAACGGCCACGAAATTAAAAGGGGTTTGCAGGCTTTTAAGCAACGAAAATCAATATAGCTGGTTGCGAATCATATAAATCTTCACATTTATAGGAAGTGTGCCTGTAAGTATCATTCTATTACCACCAATACGAGTAGATTTTGATGATCCCAATAACATTCGTAATATACAACATTTCGAATAGAAAAGGAGCCCCTGCGAATAGTTTATCCAAAAATACACTGGTATCATAAGGGCCAGACAGTGTGCGAAATGTAGTTGTTTCTACTGTACATTTCATGGAATTGGTAGACACCATATGCCCAACAACATTAATGTAACTCAAAGTGTGTATCGAATCACTATTCAATACAAATATTGACGCATGAGTCAGGTAGATGTTCGGAGGATTCCAGTAGGATTTTATTTTCAATATATGTTGTAACTGCTTTCGAGACTGTGGTAATCTTCAATAGCTGAGACGGTCATATACTCTGATTGTTAAAACTCGTTTACACCGTTTTTTGTCTTTGGTTTAGTAATAAAACTTGACGAATTATTCAACCGAATATTACACGTCTGTGGTACAAACGACAATTTATTCACATACATACCTAGAGAGAGTGTGTTATATGAAAAATCCCATGAGGCGATATTGCGCCTTCATGCGTGGAACCAGCCAATAACAACTACAAGTGTACACACTGTGTATGTCAAAACAACAACAACAACACGTGTTTGTTTGCTTGAGTCATTGACATCATTGAAGAAAGTTAATTCGGTTGACGGCACACACTGTGGGTCGAGGCAGAATTATATAGATACCATGTTGCAATATGTTTGTGGTGTTCATACAGAACCCATATCCATTTGACGATAGGTGCCAAAGCAGCGACCAAACAGGAGGGTTGGCGATATAAGTATAATTTTCAATGATACGGATGTATGACTGGAATGACCAAATCAATGATCAGTCTAGATGTATTCAATCTATCATTTGCATGTAGAAGGCGCACGATAAATTCAACATTTATAGCCTTGTATAGCATTGCCAGGAGTTGTTCCAACAAAGGAAATTCATTCCCTTATCATAGTCAGGATATAGAACATAACAATGGTGTCGATACCAGGTAACACTGGCGCCACCTAGTTTAGGTTATGTATTGCTCTTACGTGTGGAGCAGACGTATGTCTCACATGTACAGGCCTTGCTGAAGTGAAGCGCGACGGGCGAGTCCATTGTTCATATCCTGCTCTAGGGGCGATATGAGGACCATTCCACATCATTTGGGGAGGTTCTGGTCAATTTTGGTAATAAGAACAATAGGTTTTACTCGGTATGTATGACAAATAATACACTGTCACCCCTCGGCGACGCTCGGCATGATATCGTGTATATCGCCTCAGTAACAGTGTATTATTTCACACAAAAAGCCTGGCTTCCAAAACGCTATCCGTTTCCTTCAAAGCACGAAAATTCTATTTAAGCGAGGATTTGCTGGTGCCATGGGCGCCAACATATTGTTCAGTTCTCGACCACTGCTGCGTAATCTAAGTGGACAAGTTCAAGTTAGGCATAATAGGGGGTCGGGTTGTTAGTTGTCGTCACAGAACTTGCACGTGATAGTCCCGTCGAACCAGTGTACATGCGTGGGCGGATCTTATTCCTAACCCGCGCCCCTAGGCAAATCATCCAAACAGAATCCCCCGTTACGTGCTAAACGCAAACAATATAGGGCCTGTATGTCACGTGCTGTCATGGTATGATTCTGGTGGCAAACAAACATACACATTTTGTATTACCTGAGTAATTCGAGTTTTGAATGGAGTTCTGCTCATCTCAAACAAAAAAGTGTATGTTTGTTTGCCACCGGAAATCACATCATGGCATCACATGACTAACAGACCCTATTTTTTGAGGGAAAATGTATCATTGCAGTAGATCGTAACTTTCACAATTTCGTAGCAGAAGTCTGCAAATTTGCAGAAAACTGCCATTGATCCCCAGGTGAAGTATACGAAGTTATATCAAGGTACCATTTTACAGTCGTCAACGTGCGCACAGGATTCCTGTAGCGGTGTTACAGGAAGCATGCAAAAAGCAACAACATAATCTGAGAAAATTGATGGTAGGTGGGTATTTTTGGTTGGAAACACATCTAAAACGAGGTTTCCAGCAAAGCGGCTTAGCAGATAGACTAACATAAAGATATTCTTTCGGGTGGTAGTTTCATTTGTTGTTGACACCTTCGTTATTGTTAACTATAAACACATGAAGTGAGATTGTTTATCGTAGCACACACGAGATATGTACTGCAGGATTCACGTAACAGGCGCTGAAGTATTCACGTAACAGGCGCCTCAGTATTCAAGTAACACTAGATGTAAAATTGCCCCAAAATATATCTTTCCACTAAATTAACTTTGTACAAATCAATATAAACACAAACAAAGGTCAGATTCATGGATTGTGCATTGTGCTTTTCCAATTAACATTTTATGTACTTTTGTGATATGAAAGAAAAACATAAAAAACATACATTTTGTCAGATCGAGACAATGTTTACGCAAAAGTGTTTCCAAACAATGGGTCATAACTTGTTTTTGTATTCCTTCCATGGATTCGTCAAAATGTTGTTGCCTAAAATACATTCCAGCGAAAATGAATATGACTAAATCCAAACTTATGAATAAGAATAAATACGTTAGAAGAGAACCAAAAATATGAGAGTTCTATTACGTTGCCAATCAATGGGAAGCGACCTGAATGAACAATACCAGTGCGTTCGTGTGTTACGTGAAAACTTCCACGAGTTGGAAGCCATATGTCCTACTGATCTAAAAGAAATAGATGAAAATAACAGTTCACCGGAGACACATACGGGTCATTTGCATGAGGTTTTAATTCGGTTCAGACAGATAACATGAAAATATCCACACCCATAGGTATGAAATTTCACACCCATTAATCCCGGTTCAAATTGCATGTCCTGTGGAAAATTCCCATATACGAAAACGGTTACATCCATGAACTACAGTACCCAGGTTCGACAATCTACTAGTGCCGTTATCAAAAACCACAGTTATCATTAACCAACATAGGTCAGAAATGTCGAATTAACTACAGACTATCCTGAGAACGAAAATGGAATAATGTGAGTGCTTTGTCAGTGGCAATTTGTGAGATTGGTGCTGTGATTGAAGGGAAGGTAACTATCTGTTCGCACGACATATCCAATCAAACATGCAAATATATCTTTTGTATTTTGCTTTACTCCTACCGTAAATCTTACCGTCTGGGGGCCAAAGTATTTCTCGGACATATTACATGTTATCACGAACTCGTTCAGCTCAATGCTTTGTAGTAAGTAAAGGCAGCAATATGTCATGGGTAGGTGTATCAAAGTATGGAAAAATCCGTCAAATAGCCATACACGTATAATGGGAAAGAATGATTAGGAACAGAATAAAGTAAATTCAAGCAATATACACTTTTGAGTGAGGGTTAATAAATATCGTAGCTGCCATATATGTATTTCGTTTTCAGTATAATTGAAAAAATCGTGTATTGCACGCAATATCTTGTATTTAGTTGCTAACTAAATAAACTATACTTTAAAATTGGATGAAATGGTAATGAACGGTATAGGTCTTCATGTGTAATTATAACAAAACAATATTTGAACCAGACTTTTGCCCGATAAAGCATTTGTACACAAATCCAGTGTGTTGAACACAATAAAACTAGCAATTACCTCATGCATAATACAGAATATAACAGGATATGTATCCATGTTTCTAATTTACGTAGATGTACATTAAATATAACACACACTACAGTGAAAACAGGTAAACGCGGATAAAAAAAATTGTTCGATCTCACAAGAGTGAATCATTGTGACCATGTATTACTGCTTCATTGTATATGCTTGAAGAGTTATTAATATTTTATTATACTACCTTTCATTAACGTCTTCATTGAAAAAAAGTCTTCGTTCGATTTCACAGATGTACAAAATACAGATATCTTTTCGTGCACATATTTCACGTATCTTTTGTTTCGGGAGATTCACATACATTCAGATGATATACATAATAGACCATTCAATTCAAGAGGAAGGGAACTTCTGTCCACATTACCTTGACACCACCCTGCTTTATCAAAGGTTCGGTACCTCAATTAAACAAAACTCATTTTAAACCAGGGAGTGGAGCTAAAATTGGTGATTTCTGTGTGAAAGTTGAATCGCATAATATTAACCTATGAGGGTTTTATGTTTGGAAGATTACCAAAATCGTCTCCGAGAATGCCAATTTCGATCTCTCTTTGATATTCTGACTTCTGGCACATCAAAAACTTATTATGAATTCCTTACTCATTCTGGCTAGTATAATATAACACTGTCTGTTCCGATGTTGCTGACGATATCCACAATCGATAGCCTCCTGCACTGAGAATCTGTTTGTCAAAGCAGCTACAGCATTGATCTGAAAACATAATCACTGAATTTCTCCTGAATTACATGCATCAATAGTAGCAAGTGATTATTTGGTGGATACACATTCTGGGTGCTCAAACCTACTATAAATGTCATAGTGTTGCATAAAATAAGTCGAAGGACAATTACCAGATTTACGTGTTAGGCTTCTGATATCATACTTTTTTGCAGTCATTGGTGTATGGTTGTCCTTCAGCTTTCATTGAGCAAGAGATAAATTGTATAATAAGCAATGAAGTTCGTGCCAGATTCCTTGCGGAAGAATGTTGCAATCCATGTTCAAATTAGTTCTATCACGTTCATTTACGTGTGCTTTATTTGTAAAAACTGATGACAAAATCAATCAAGACATAATTGGATTGGAGACCGCTCAGTACTAATTCTGCACAATGAACTTTTTCATTCAGATCTGTAAAAAGATATTCAGGAATTTGGTCAAAATATCTTGATCTTAGCTAAATGATCACCAAGAAGCATCAAACGTATGTAGATGGCTATCTATAATGTGATCCCTAATGGCACAATTATAATGCACATTATGTTTACGTCCTTATGTGACCCGTTGTGACAGAAATGCATGTCCACAGGAATGGATGCCCTGCGGTCCTCGGGATGTATGCCTTGTAGACATTTTGTTTCTAGATATGAATGTCCTAATGGGATACACTCTTGACATATGTTCCTAGGTGTATATGTCCTAGTGGAATATATATTCCCAGTATACTATAAAGTGAAATCATGCATTCCTGTGGACATACAGTTCTGTTGGATACAGTCTCAGTGACAGTAATGTACCTCCAAGTGACAGTATGTCCGCATAATGCACAATATGCTCTGATGGGTATTGGTCATGGTTGGGTGCCTATGAACTGGTGGAAACACACGTTCCTTGGTGGGTTGGTCATCAAATGTCGTTCGTGCGTATTATTTTCAATGAAATGCGCTCTTGGTCTACCAGATAAACTGTAGTTTTGTAGAAATCATTCATATTGGTGGTAATTGCCATTAATATTGTTACAAACAACACTGACAAACTGAAAGATTTCGTGATGTGATCATGATAATAAAACTAACGATATTAATCATAGAACCAATAATAATTATTGATAGTATTATTATAAAATATTGGATCGAAACCATTGTGTATTACTGAAATAAAAACATGTAATAAAGACAACAAATAATTCATCCATAGTACATGCGTGATCACTGGCTTTCTCTGTCTGTGTCTCTGTCCTCCTCAACAAATCAAACTAGACATCGCAAAGCCTGGATGACACAACAGCAGACAAGTTGCTTATTGCCTCAATAACAACCGGATATTAAATCCCTAATGAGATGAGACAACCTGATAAACATCGTTGTTTTTTAGAGTGTTGCTGACACACACAAGATAAAACTAATAAATCTGATACTACGTAATCAAAGGATTGAGACTGGTCTGCTCTTTTTTCATCGAATAGAATGTTTTTTTTCACTTGAAATTGTTCAGAATTTGCCTGATGGAGCAGAGGGGCAATGTATAATTTTACTAATATATAAATTTAGATTTATTAGATCTAAATTTATTTTCTAAATTTATTTTTATTTTATTAGATCTAAATATATTTTCAACTAGAGTTATTTTCATGTTAATTTTGGGGAATTCATGACGGGTGCCACTAGTGGGGCAGGAAATGCTCACTCTTTCCGGAACACCTGGTTTCACCTCCTAATGGCCATTTTTGTTTTCTGTCACTTCGTATGCCTGATATGACTTTCTGTCCCCAGACTATGAGATTGGATAACGGACCCTGTTTTGTTTGCTCGGAATACTTAATACTGGGTATTGATTCCACGTCTATTCAAATGCAACTGCAAATTTGAACATGTAATAAACACCTGATTGTTGCAAATGATATCTGCCGCATGCGGCTCAAAATAGAATGTATCTTGTCATTTGAGCCACTACTTCTGCACAAAAGGCAATTAACATTGTTGTGATGAACAGCGAATTAGCCAAGGACGAGATATATTTTTGATTACTATGCCAACTGAGAGAACCTTAATCCAAGGTCACACATACCTGGGGCTTCAACGTTACGCGTCATCACTGACAAATGCAATTTATGCTTCCTTGAGGGGTATCCTGGACACAAGCTACTTGTATGGTATATCGACGAGCATACTTCTAGTATTTGTTTACGGGAACCAAATTTGTTGCTACATTTGAGGTTTCAGTAAGTCCAACTAGTATTTGTCATGAAGCAGATAACTTGCCAGTATAACCCGATCGGTTCTTGAATGTTTTTTTAATGCAATCAGGTGTGTTTTTGTTGTATCCATAACCATTGAAAAGTTGTGAAAGCCACCTCGTGTAATCATTTGATCCCTCTTGAAAGAGTACTGTGGCGGACTTTGTGATATTTAAGCAGACCCAGTTAACAACTAACCGTACCGCTTAAATTTTTAACCTGTTAACCGGGCCTGTTTAACATTAGGCGGGTTGTTTTAACATTTTATAGGATCCACTTGAACAATTAACCCGACCTGCTTGAATAGTTAAGCAGCCCAAGTTTATCATGGTGTTACACATTCGAAGTGATGTTTTCATGGCATGTACCATCTATACCTTGTTCACAATATACATAAAGGATATGGGAATGTCATTTGCAATGAAGAGGATGACAAACTTTGCCTTAACAGTTATTGCATGTAAATGTTTAAGCTCATGTGATATGGTGTTCAGTTATTTACTTGTAATTACAGGTTATCAGAAACCCATAAGAGAGATGAGTTTCTGCGGGTGTGCGATCAAAATATTGTTGACCAAGGTCAAACTATATGTGTACTCATATATTAACCAAACTCTCCAGGTTTGAAACCGTGTTTCACATCCATGCCATATTATCAGGATAAATGTGTCTGATACCCAAAAGGGACCATAGACAGGATTAAGACGTACTGTAGGTTGTGAATGTATCCGACAAAGAATCGATCAACATGCTTTGGCAACGATTTTGAGGCTTTCAAATGTTACGCGTGTATTTTACCATGTCTGAGAACTTTGACTGGGGAAAAGTGTGGTTTGGTCAAACAGCCCCACGAGTAGCCCGTATTCACATCTCGTATAGTATACATATAAAAAAAAAAAAAAACATAATAGGACGTTCATGTTAAAGATTACACCAATACCAGGTAGAAACTTTTCCGGGTCCAAAATACGCTGAAGAAATGTCCAAACACAGCCGCTAGTTCTGGTAAAACACTGGCGAGTTTTGGTAAAACATATACTGGCGCGAGGGGAATGTTGCAACTCTGAAAACTGCTGCTGATTCGACGGAAACACAGGCCTTTCCCTGGGATTTTGTGCATTTCCCATAACCAAAAGGAGACCGTTATGCCCAGGTATGACACATTGACTCGAACGATACACATGCGACGAAGCAAACACGTGATGGACATAGTAAACGAAACTTCGTCTGGAAACCAGGACAACAAAAGGCAAAATCACCAATACACCATTCTGAATTATACATTCAACAAATAACAGAAGCCACACTAAATCCGTAGGTTGAGGCTGTGTCCATTCTACTTGAGATTGCATGATATTCCATGTCGACTGGGCAATTCGCACCAATATTTGCATATGATTGTTGTTTGGGACATTATTGTGCCTTTTGGATGCCTGTTGTCGCTGTCGGAGTCCCCTGGAAACGTTGCTGGTATTGACGTGTATGGCTTGTCATATCATATCAATTGTCATATCAATGGTGTATTCAAAATAACTATCATTATACTGGCATGGATATCACATTCATGTGATGTACTTGTAATCAATATTTTATCAGTTGCAAAAAAAAATTTGGAATAATTGGGAATTTAATATACCTATATGTATATTCGACTCCAATAGCACATAAATGTGACCTACTGTGTTGCCAGTACTAAACCCCCTCCAAAAATACCACACTGCAGTTCATATTAAATGATTTGGATTTAAATAACTTAAAATTATCGTTGATCAAATAATGTGATATTTATGGTGATGCCCTATGCGGAATAAACTAATCTCCACGACATGTTTATGGTGCTTCTGGGTACTTATACCCTAATTTATTCCAATCTGTACCCACCCTTTGACCCACTTGATGCCACCTTAATTATCTACCATAAATCGATGTGTTTTATGTGTATATAATTCAGACCCCTGAACTTCGATGATGCCGTCTATATAGTGTCTGAAAGAATAAGACAATAGAATGAGAAAGGTGTGTTTTTGTTGTATCCATAACCATTGAAAAGTTGTGAAAGCCACCTCGTGTAATCATTTGATCCCTCTTGAAAGAGTACTGTGGCGGACTTTGTGATATTTAAGCAGACCCAGTTAACAACTAACCGTACCGCTTAAATTTTTAACCTGTTAACCGGGCCTGTTTAACATTAGGCGGGTTGTTTTAACATTTTATAGGATCCACTTGAACAATTAACCCGACCTGCTTGAATAGTTAAGCAGCCCAAGTTTATCATGGTGTTACACCTTCGAAGTGATGTTTTCATGGCATGTACCATCTATACCTTGTTCACAATATACATAAAGGATATGGGAATGTCATTTGCAATGAAGAGGATGACAAACTTTGCCTTAACAGTTATTGCATGTAAATGTTTAAGCTCATGTGATATGGTGTTCAGTTATTTACTTGTAATTACAGGTTATCAGAAACCCATAAGAGAGATGAGTTTCTGCGGGTGTGCGATCAAAATATTGTTGACCAAGGTCAAACTATATGTATACTCATATATTAACCAAACTCTCCAGGTTTGAAACCGTGTTTCACATCCATGCCATATTATCAGGATAAATGTGTCTGATACCCAAAAGGGACCATAGACATGATTAAGACGTACTGTAGGTTGTGAATGTATCCGACAAAGAATCGATCAACATGCTTTGGCAACGATTTTGAGGCTTTCAAATGTTACGCGTGTATTTTACCATGTCTGAGAACTTTGACTGGGGAAAAGTGTGGTTTGGTCAAACAGCCCCACGAGTAGCCCGTATTCACATCTCGTATAGTATACATATCAGAAAAAACAAAAACATAATAGGACGTTCATGTTAAAGATTACACCAATACCAGGTAGAAACTTTTCCGGGTCCAAAATACGCTGAAGAAATGTCCAAACACAGCCGCTAGTTCTGGTAAAACACTGGCGAGTTTTGGTAAAACATATACTGGCGCGAGGGGAATGTTGCAACTCTGAAAACTGCTGCTGATTCGACGGAAACACAGGCCTTTCCCTGGGATTTTGTGCATTTCCCATAACCAAAAGGAGACCGTTATGCCCAGGTATGACACATTGACTCGAACGATACACATGCGACGAAGCAAACACGTGATGGACATAGTAAACGAAACTTCGTCTGGAAACCAGGACAACAAAAGGCAAAATCACCAATACACCATTCTGAATTATACATTCAACAAATAACAGAAGCCACACTAAATCCGTAGGTTGAGGCTGTGTCCATTCTACTTGAGATTGCATGATATTCCATGTCGACTGGGCAATTCGCACCAATATTTGCATATGATTGTTGTTTGGGACATTATTGTGCCTTTTGGATGCCTGTTGTCGCTGTCGGAGTCCCCTGGAAACGTTGCTGGTATTGACGTGTATGGCTTGTCATATCATATCAATTGTCATATCAATGGTGTATTCAAAATAACTATCATTATACTGGCATGGATATCACATTCATGTGATGTACTTGTAATCAATATTTTATCAGTTGCAAAAAAAAATTTGGAATAATTGGGAATTTAATATACCTATATGTATATTCGACTCCAATAGCACATAAATGTGACCTACTGTGTTGCCAGTACTAAACCCCCTCCAAAAATACCACACTGCAGTTCATATTAAATGATTTGGATTTAAATAACTTAAAATTATCGTTGATCAAATAATGTGATATTTATGGTGATGCCCTATGCGGAATAAACTAATCTCCACGACATGTTTATGGTGCTTCTGGGTACTTATACCCTAATTTATTCCAATCTGTACCCACCCTTTGACCCACTTGATGCCACCTTAATTATCTACCATAAATCGATGTGTTTTATGTGTATATAATTCAGACCCCTGAACTTCGATGATGCCGTCTATATAGTGTCTGAAAGAATAAGACGATAGAATGAGAAAGTTGACACGTGATATTTTTCCTCCTCGGAACGGAGTACCCTGAATAGACCAAGCACACTCGCGATGAAAGCTCCACTATTTCAACCAGGACTTTTTTTTTAGACATAAGCAAAAACTTGTCTGAGGCGGGAAGACTGTTCGAGAGTTGCAGCTGGTCGATCATGTGCAGTGAAATACAATCGATGGACTGCAAACATCAATCATAATTCTAATCAACTACTTGATCAATATTTCAATCAGGATGACCATTCGATTTTGTCAATGAAAGTTCGAGTCATAGAAAAAATATACCACCATACTAATAGTCCCTCATTAAGTACACCCACCCGCAGGAAACGAGAAGAACATTGGATACGTGAACTAGGCACAGCTACACCTTATGGCTCTAACGATAATATCAGTTCAGTGGGAAACCTGACAAGCCCAGGATGCAGTTCAGTCAATGTAATGAATTTATTTACATCATTTAAACGTAGGAAACGAAGCCATGGACAACGACATTATAATCGACCATCTATTCATAATATTTCCTTTGATGGTCTACTCGAAATATTGAAACAACCACTTGGACTGCACTATGTTCGCACTAAATTATTTGCCATACCTCATGTTAAACTTAAAGAACTATATCAGAAATACCAATAGCTATGAATTTCGTCTGTAGTCCATTATCATTGATATTGTTCATCATCGGCTTTATAAGCCAACACAGAATTCCGAATATATACCACCCAAACGGTCTTTTCTGAAGATAAAATTTGCCAATAAAGGTATTGATGCAATTAACATCAATAATATATTACATCATAAGTCTTTTCAGTCCCAGGTACCATCATACTTCACTGACACGGCCGTTCCATCTGTATCCTACTCATATACCAAATCTGTTGCTTCCAAGATATTCAACTACGAACAAACATTGAATGATTTGGATATTGATGATCTCTTACATAACCCAACCTCCTGCACTTGCATTAACTCTCCGTTCATACACGATCCAGTTGGGCATGTTATTTCAGGCGACCTCAATATAGTGGAGAATGAATCATTGAAAGACATTTTGTCCAAAGGTCCCAAATATAGAGAGCCCACGTCGTTTTCATGGAGATACAATTTTAAATTAATCATGGATGCAGTTGAGGAGCATGCCAGAAAATGGACAAAGCGAGAAAAGGCAGAAACTGATTCTCTGTCAGACTGGGTGAAACAGATTGTCAAAGTCAGTTAGTACTAAATATAGCTCTGTCTTCAATGATCCCGTGGTTACTAGTAGTTTGTTGAATCTTCAAGAAAGGTTCGTCATTGTCCCTGCAGATAAAGCTTCTAATAATGTTGTTTTTTGTTTGTAAAGCATACTATATACGATGCCTGTTTGACGAACTGGGTATTGCCAACAATACTAATTCCAATAGTACATACCAAGCCATTACCGTACCCAAACAGAATATCTTATCAAATCATTTCTCTGTATTGCATTCGTTTGGTATTACTCATGTAAAGATTTTAATCTACCAAACTTATATTGGATCCCAAAGTTACACAAAAATCCACACAAACAAAGATATATTTCAGGTTCAGCATCATGTTCTACCAAAGCCCTTTCTAAAATATTAACTGATATATTGTCTAAAATTAAACAGGGTCTCCAAAAGTACTCTGAAACCATCTATTCTAGAAGTGGTATAAACCAAATGTGGATATTAAAAAATTCCAAATCTTTATTGGAATATCTACATGCTCACACACTTTCAAGAGTAACGTCTATCAAAACATTTGATTTCTCCACTTTGTACACAACTATACCTCATTCTGAACTGAAATCTCAGCTTAAAAAACTAATCAATAATTCATTTTTCTCTAAAAAGGGACAACGTCGGTACCACTATATTGTAGTTAAATATAATACCGCTTATTTTGTTAAAGGCGACTCTGATGCCCCATACAAATATACTGAAATAGATGTGGTAAATATGGTTAATTTTCTGATTGATAATATTTTTGTGGAATTTGGTGGTCGAATATTTCAACAAACTATTGGTATTCCCATGGGTACAAACTGTGCACCATTATTGGCAGATCTGTTTTTATACTCATATGAATCAGATTTTATCCAACATTTACAAAGAGGAAGTTCTAAGAAACTAACATGTAATTTTAATTTCACTTTCCGATACATAGATGATGTATTGTCGTTATATAATCCCAAGTTTGGTGATTATTTGGATGTCATATATCCTAAGGAACTTGAAATTAAGGATACTACAGAATCCGCTAATTTTTCCAACTATCTAGACCTGAGGTTGGAGATTGATAATGATTCTAACCTGTCAACTAGATTATATGACAAACGATTTTTCCATAGTCAATTTCCCTTTTCTAAGCAGCAACATTCCTATGTCACCGGCATATGGTGTGTTTGTTTCTCAACTTATACGCTATTCCAGAGCTAGCTGCAAATATAATAATAATAATCGGTTCTTATATAGCGCTTTATCAACGTTACACACATTCCCAAAGCGCTTCACAGTTTGGAATTTAGTCCTCTGAGAGTGGTCACTGCCAGGGTACATGTCGTTCTCAGAGGGGTCTTTTACATCCCTTTACAACATTTTTTTAGAGATGGGACCTCCATTTTACGTGATATCCGAGTCACGGGCACACTGCCAGTTGTGAGGGCAGGGAGAAAATTCCCCTACAATTACCGCACATGCGGCCCGACGTAGGATCGAACCCACGCCGGCGATAGCTGTTGGTTATAGCTGCAAATATGAGGACTTCGTCTATCGAAGTGCCCAGCTAGTCTCTAAACTGCTACGACAAGGATATGTTTTACCAAGACTTATAGCTGCGTTTAAGAAATTCTATGGACGTCATCATGATCTGGTTGATAAATACAGCAAATCCATGTCTGCCATGCAACTAGATCTATTTTCATGTTAATTTTGGGGAATTCATGACGGGTGCCACTAGTGGGGCAGGAAATGCTCACTCTTTCCGGAACACCTGATTTCACCTCCTAATGGCCATTTTTGGGGGTTCATGAGTTTCCCTGTCATTTTTGTTTTCTCTCACTTCGTATGCCTGATATGACTTTCTGTCCCCGGACTATGGGATTGGATAACGGACCCTGTTTTGTTTGCTTGGAATACTTAATACTGGGTATCGATTCCACGTCTATACACCTAATCCGTGTCTGCCATGCAACTAGATCTATTTTAATGTTAATTTTGGGGAATTCATGACGGATGCCACTAGTGGGGCAGGAAATGCTCACTCTTTCCGGAACACCTGATTTCACCTCCTAATGGCCATTTACGGGGGTTCATGAGTTTCCCTGTCATTTTTGTTTTCTCTCATTTCGTATGCCTCATATGACTTTCTGTCCCCGGACTATGAGATTGGATAACGGACCCTGTTTTGTTTGCTCGGAATACTTAATACTGGGTATTGATTCCACGTCTATTGACCTGATTGATATGTATACATCTCATTTGCACTGGTCCTGTTTATCATTGAAATACATTAAAGTCATAGTAGCAAGGTACCATTATATGGTTATATTCCTGTTCAGATAAAGACGTTGTGGACGTTTAGTGATAATGAAGATGTTCGCCATAATTGGTTGTTAATAACAGCGACATGTAATTGAGTATATTGAGCCAGTATTAAATCGCCTTCTCATACCGATGAAAAAAACTAGCTTCGGCAGTTTCCGTAATCGTGTCGTTAGTTGAAGCAAATTGTGCTTTGATGGCACGCCAATAACGTAAGATACGGAATCTGGTGGCCAGCTCAAAGATGGAAAATCACCCCAAAATGCATTTGATTCAGATGAAAACACATTAAAACCAGGATATACTGGACATCTCGCAGTTCAACAAACCTCCGTTGCTGGTGAATAAATACTAATAAATAGTACTGATTCTAACTATTAATACAAGAAATGCCGTATTTCCACCATCTTACCCATTCATTTGAATTGTCAAACATGCAGGAGTCAATCAATATGCGACATGCAGTCTACCTTGCTGGCTACATGTACTTTTAGTTCTGCCTGACGTCACCAACCACGTGACTCATACTAAAATCGTGATCAAAATCGTCGGCAATGTACGGAAGGAATGCCTATTTGATTAATATCTCGAAACCCAATGATTGTATTTTTAAAATTCATTCGAATTCATTTAAAACTATTCATAATAACTAAATGAGAAGCACTTTCATTGGCATGCTACTACGTCTTTAAATCAATCAGTTGTCTATATTGAATGATGTTTCTTACACTATGTCTTCAACAACGTCCACATTTTGATCACAATACTATTGATAAATGACGAAATCGTGTTTTTTCGGTGATAATATCTAGATGTTTTCAAGTATTCACACACAATTATGGAAAATAAACATTAAAGGCATGTTTTCAATTAACTGTTGATAATAAAGGATAACATACCCCATCTGGTGGGATCTCAAAAAGCTGCATCGCTGCATCGAGTACCCCTCGAGCAAATGGCATTTTTGTTTGGTCTAGGATGCGGGTGTTGATCCAGATTGCCGACCAGGATCACATGGTCACTTTTCCCACCTGCGTGGAAAGCTCCCCATATGGTTATCCCACCGCCTCCAGCCTGCTCCCTTTGTAGTATGCAGGCTATAGGATAAAGTTCTTCAGCTCGTCTGTGAACTCGGATGCGTCCATCATGGCGGTACACCTCAAATCTCGCCTCGTCACTAAATATGACATGATTCCAGTGATGTGGTTCCAAATGGCGGTGATCGCTGGCCCACTGCAGATGTCGCCCGTGTTGTTCTTGACTCAGCAGGGGTTTACTTGGTGGTCTCCTGGCAGTATACCCAGCTCGAACCAATCGGCTGTTCACTAGTGTACTGGATACGCATACACGTGTACACACAGTGGCGTTGTGCCACTGTAATCTCAAGGCCCTGGCTGGCATGGTACGGCAACCAGTACACAGGCGAATCAACAAACGATCTTGTCTTGTTGTCTTTATATGATGTCCTGGGCGAGGTCTAGGAATAGGCACACCTGCCTCGGCGTTCCTCTTCAGGATCTTGCTGACCTCCCCTGTGTGATGTTGTTTTGCCTCACTTTCTCAGTATGTTTATCCCATTACGTCGCAGGGCAACCACTCCATAACAAACTGCCGCATCCAATTGACGCACCATTACTCCAGGATCCTGTGTTTGAAATTTCGTAGCTCCAAGTCAAGGAGATCTTGGGATATGCACATATATTTGACCAGCCCACACATTAATTTATAGCAGAACAAAAATCACCCCATGTGACAGTGGTCAGTTATTTCGTCACCCCATGTGCACTCCCGTGGTGTCAATTGGCACGATAATCGCTTGATCGGCAGGT
The DNA here is from genome assembly GCA_949152475.1 of Terebella lapidaria. Lineage (NCBI taxonomy): Eukaryota > Metazoa > Annelida > Polychaeta > Terebellida > Terebellidae > Terebella > Terebella lapidaria. Next base: position 20,919,742 of record OX424558.1, on the reverse strand, counting down.
GACATGCTTGGCTGAACATCAGATCATATATCAACTTCATGGTGCTTATCAATTTGAATCTATGACATAATACTTCATCAGTTTACCCACCCAACCGATATATTCTATATTAAATGTCAACCCTCTATATTTTGGCGCTGAACAAAAGTTGTTTTTCGTGAAGTGCAATTAACTTCTCGCATCATCACTTGGTTGGTTTCAGAGATACTAATGTATGTGGCATATGCAGGAGAAGTTTTGACGAGCAACTCGAAGTAATGTCATTACCAAATTCTATCGTATTCTCATTGGTTTATGAAATATCCGACGGTAAACTTTCAGATACCTACTGCAACAGTATAGAGCTTTACACGATATTTCCAAAACTATCAGGATGCATGGCCCATTTAAATTCCTATAACGAATCACGACAATACCTCAGGTATTACCCCAGCAAAGAAGCTGCATGGAAGCTTATATAGATGACAAACCAAACAAATGGAGAGATCAATTGATGTATGCTTCTTCATACCGTCATCGTCCTTAATACGATTATGGAAGCTCAACAGAACATCCGATACCAAGGCATAGAATTCATCTTACAGAATATTGGTGGTTCACGTTGTTTACCAAAATGAATTAATCGTATCTCTATTTGTTCGTCTGTATTCCAACACAGATTTCAATGCATCAGACTAGAATTGAGAACGTTAATTAGTGTGGGTGTTCCTATGGGATACCACTCGGGAATAACCGGTGGTATTTCCTGAATGGAACTGGCAATTCTGTTCATCTGCAAACACCCGAGATGGCACTTCAACGGCCTTACTATGCATTCAGTCCTGTCATGATATTCGGACATCCTATGAGAGATATCTAATTAGATTGAACATGCAATCATACTTACTAGGCAATAAGGTGTAGAGTAATGTGGAGTTGTACCCGTATTATGTCTGGTGAGCTGGCAAACTGAATCGGGCTCAGGAGCTACCTTAACCACAATCTGGAACTTTTGGCATGATTGCGAATGGACCTATTAAATTTTCAGGATCATTGCATGAGGATTGCTATTGGATTTCGTTGTAGAATGTTCCATTTATATCGGAGTTTACATGCATTTCATTCCTAGTAGTAGCATACAACTGCCAAAACTGCTATGCCCTTGATAGATGAAATCTTAAGCCACAAGGACGCATCCTGGCAGGTCTTCGCGCAACCTTGTGTCACGTTCTTACACTGCCGCATTATATATCAGCATGTATCAGGAACAGTTTGGGAACAAAGATTCATGATATTACATTACAGTATCTCCGAAAATGAAAACGTTAGCGTCCATGCATAACGTCCATCTCATCACTGATCTCGAACTAGACAATGGCAATCACGGTTCTAAAAGCTGGAAAAAAAGTTATAAAATCCACTGTTCCGCAACATGCGTGATTTGATATATGGTACCTAAGTAAAGAAGAACAGTATATGCTGGCCAAACAAGTTTGCACATTGTAGCAGCAAGCATTTAAAACAAATCCGACCTAAATCCGATCATAAGAGCAATAACTCCAACGATTCATGATAAAACAAGCAGATGATCACATATCGACGGACTATTTTCTATAGAATCTCAAAGTACAAAATAGCTGTTTTGCAAAGTTGGCATTTTGCAGTTCGAGAACCCTCTGTAGTCTGTTCATGTTGAAATATAGTACTGACTAATATCTAGACAAAAAGTTTCAGGAGAATGATCAGGCATGGCGCATGCTACTCACCTCCAGTTCTGCCTAAACTGACGTCACCAATCACGTGACTCAAAATATAATCGTGATGGAATTCTCTGTCAGTTCACGAACGGAGTGCATATTTGATATTTGATACTAAAATTCTCTGTTTGTATTTGATGAGTTCATTTCGATTCCCTAACCTATAATAATATTCAGGATATTTTTTATTTCAAAAAAGCATTAAAACCAGTATGCTACTCCATGTACACTACTAAATGTGTATCATTGGTTGTGAATAGTATATCAAGCGAAATAGCATACCTTCTGAGTAGCCATTAGGAATTAGGGTGAATTTGTTTCATATTATTTCTGTCCGGTGTTGAGTTGTATTGAAGAAACACACTCCATATATCGCAAAAGCTGGTCAGAGCGATATACCGGTAGATAATGGGCTGGAGCTACGGACTTTCCATGGTCAATGGAAGCATACGTAGCAACAACAGGCGAACTCAATACTGCCTGTTAGCCATTGATAACACCATCATCAGGGTACATTGAAACCGTGTGAACTAAAATCATATCATATCATTTTCTGGCATAAAAGTAGCATTGAAAGTGACACTTGATTTCAGATGTTAGATTAATATGCAGCTGATATCCGTTATTCATCATCCGATGACATGAAGATGAGATCGATGATGGAGTAAAATATCTTCTCACCTAGATTGGTCCATGATAATCAATTAATCAATGTGGTTTAGTAGAGCGGCAACACATCTAGTTATTGATCAGATTTGAATAATATATTATGAAAGGTGAGGTGCAAGTCATCACTGCACAATTTCAGTTCATTTCTCCCATGAGCAATTTCAGTACATATCACCCGCTATTGTGGATGCTGCAGAGTGAAATATTCAGGTTCACTTTTGTCTCGCAACAAAGTGAAATGGTCCTCATGAAGGCTGTTCGCATCACCCTGAGCAGAAAAGTACAACTTATTATCATTTCCACTCAGGCAAGACAAAATCATACACATCTGTCACAATTACTTGCAGATAATGTGATGAGTGCTCCGGAAAGGAATAGCAATGCCAACTGCAATAATGTGTGATTGCTTTTGTGATTGCTTTCAACACTTTTCCTTGTACTTCGGTACTTCTTATTAATTGTGATTTTTTGTACTCTGGGCCTTTTTTTGCAGCCACCATTGCGTCTCCTGTTTTACGTAGTTTACGGGTTTTCTTCCCTCTATAACTGTCATTTTAGCCCAACTCAGTTCATTTTGCATAGCCGACATCGGGCGTTTCCTGGGACTTCTGGGAATAATTCTGGTGAAGCTAGGTCAAAGGCCATGGTTAAGGTCATACAAAATTTCGAAAAATTGTAAATAGCCATTTCAGTTCTAATCATCCTATAGACTCAATTGCATTTTATAGATTTATCTTGGAGGTCACCTCCTCCGATTTTTTATCTGATGCTCAGAAACGATGTGGGACTTGTCCCTTATGTTCCAAGTCAATTCCTAACCAGATCGGCGTATTTGCTATGACTTAGTTGACGTTTCTATGGCACGAAATCGGTACCACTATAAGCAAAACTACATATTTCAAGTTATCCATGTGAATATTAACGTGAATAAAGAGTGTACAAATATGTCAGTGAACCATATCATAAGCAAGGTCAAGTGCTTCCGGATCACGAAATTTCAAGGTCAAGCGTCAATGCTCAAGGTCAATATTGACCTGCAAGTGAAAGTCGAGCAGGTCAGTATATCTCAGGAACTGCAAGAGATAGAGACACAGAGTGAGCCCAGAATGTTGCACTCACTTAGCTTAAAGTGGAATAATCGGTTTCTGAAATTTGTTATCAATCAATTGGCTATAGCATATATTAGATGATATAGCACCATTACATTCGCCAAAATACGTCCCTAAGACCCTTGAATATACCGTAAAAACGCACGATGTGAATGAACTGTTTACATCTGCGCTAACATAAACAAAGACACGAATTCCCTATAGTATCTTTATTTGCAACACAAACTGAATATTTGGGGTTCCATCACTACAACCAACCATACATGTACAAGTTTCAAGTGATATGGCTGTGTATTTTCCTATATTTTCAGCTAGTTTTGTTGATTTTGCATCACTGCATGGGAACCGCTCTGTGCGAAACTATTTTTAAAATCCGATTTTCAATGTCAAATTTTAGACAAATTCGGAACTTTTTTTTGCATTGTACAGCTACTGTAAGGACAGTCGCTTGTCACTTTAGAACAGAGAATCAAAAACCGATTATTCCACATTAACTACTATTGTATTTGGACTTGAGGTCTATGGCCTATAACCTTTGCAAGCACCTGGAGTCGAAATTGACTAAAAAAAATGACCTTGACTTTTCGTGAAAATATTTTTGAAATCGGACGTCGTCTAACGTCATTATGACGTCAAACATCATTCTTGACATATATTCGGGCTTTCTTTACTTGATGTGTGTACATTATCCATGGTACTCATGCATTTGGTTTGATAGGAAGTTCAAGAGATATCCAATGAAGCAATATTCCAATTTTCACATTTGTCCTTATAATGGTTTTGACGCAATTGACGTTTTTACCATTAAAATATGGTAATTTTTCCAGCAAAATGCAATATTCGAAGATAATATATAAACTTCAGCAATAGTATAATAAATAGAAAGACAATATTGACTCTCATATTTAAAATGAACTGGTACATAGAAATCCATGATTTCAAGGTCATTGGTAAAAGGCTGAATTCACTAGCAGCTATTCTGGTTAGTCGATTATGTCGGTTTATTACTTGCCGGAATCTAAAGATTTCGGCAAGTATGTTGGTCGGTTGGTTTGTTTCTTTGTTTGTGACTTTGTCTGTCAATCGCCTAGCGTCCACAATTTTCGAGCTAGCATTCCGAAACTTTTTTGATGGATAGATATCTGTCGTCGGACGGAACCCCACGTTTTTTGGAAGAAATCGGTTCATTGATGACGTCACCAAAAATCGTTGAAAAGTCGAAAAATCTCTATCTCTCATCATTGGCGAATTTTCAAAAAATCACACAGCAGTCACATTTGAACCGATACCTCTGAAATTCAGCACACCGATATATAATGGTATCTTCCATCAAACTGCGAAGTTTTGCTCGGATTGTTCGAACGTCAATGACGTCACGACGTGAAACGTCATTTTTCGAAATGGGGCTATATATCGGAAAGTATTTGTCGTACAGAGAAGCGAATTGCACCATTGGAAAGCTCGTTGAATTCTGGTTTAAAAGGGTACTGTCCGATACTTTTCCGCTATGACGTCATAAACGTAAGGCCTGTCATACCAATTTTTCAACTTTTCAGCAAACTTTCAAACACCCACAGTTCACTCCAATTTGGGCATATTGGACTGTAATTATCAGAACTCATGTGGAATAATAATACCCAGCCATATACCGAGTTTCAACACGCTACGTGCAACGTCAATGATGTCATGACGTAAAACGCCAATTTTCAAAATGGGGCTATATATCAAAAAGTATTTGTCGTACAGAGAAGCGAATTGCACCATTGGAAAGCTCGTTGAATTCTAGTTTAGATGGGTACTGTCCGATACTTTTCCGCTATGCTAGATTTTCCGCTATGACGTCATAAACGTAAGGCCTGTCATACCAATTTTTCGACTTTTCAGCAAATTTTCAAACATCCACAGTTCACTCCAATTTGGAGGTATTGGACTGTAATTATCAGAATTCATGTAGAATAATAATACTCAGCCATATACCGAGTTTCAACATGTTACGTGCAACGTCAATGACGTCATGACGTAAAACATCAATTTTCAAAATAGGGCTATATATCAAAAAGTATTTGCCGTACAGAGAAGTGAATTGCACCATTGAAAAGCTCGTTGAATTCTAGTTTAGATGGGTACTGTCCGATACTTTTCCGCCATGATAGATTTTCCGCTATGACGTCATAAACGTATGGCCTGTCATACCAATTTTTCGACTTTTCAGCATTATAAGCGAAATTGCATGTTTCAAGCTGTCCATGCTGATGAAAGTGTCAATAATGTGCGTAAAAAAATCTAATGATACACCTGTGAGAGCCAAAGATGAGTAGCCAAGGATGGCTCCATTAAATTGGCTCCATTAAATTTCAAGGTCAAAGGTCGAAAGTCAAGGTCAATATTGACCCACAAGTGAAAACCATGTAGGTCACTTTATCTCAGGAAGTAAGCAAGATAGAGACACAAAAGTAAATCCACAGTATTGCACTCACTTAGCCTAACAACTTTTGCATTTACACCTAAAACGTATGACCGATAGCCTTTGCTAGCGCCTGAGGTCGAAGTTGACCTCAAAATTGACCTTGACCTTGACCTTTTGCAAAAATATCGAGTAGTAGCTCGTTCGGAAGGTCTTCGAGAGTACTTTTCAAATATTTTGTCATTTTTGGAATCGGACGTCAATTGACGTCATAATGACGTCAAACGTGATTTCAGAGTGACATTTAGGCCTTTTGAGTATCAGATGTGCAAAGTTATAACATTGACTGCAGATCTAGCATATGCAAACGATGTGGAGTCGTCCTGTGATGGTCTCTATCAATTTTTAGCACAATCGATACATACGTTTTGACGTAATTGACGTTTTTGTGGCAACAAATCGGTAAAATTTCAAATAAAACTCATCATTTGAAGATATTATGATCTTGTCCGGTTATAATATAACATGTATAAACATGATTTTTTCATGCATATTTAAAAACTCCATTCACAGCTAGTTTGCAGTTTTTGTTGACGACAAATGGCGTCATAACTGCGTAATTATTCCGGCAAGTGTGTGGCCTATGGCCTCTCGTTTGTGAATTTATTGTCCTTTTGACAAGACACCAGCATGAAACTCCGGTTAAAAGACTGGTATTCACCATGAAACAGTCATTGATTACAGGGAGGTCCATAAGTGTTAATCATTCACTTTTTCAGTAATAATGATAATGGAGGTCTGTGCTACAGCCTAGAATACTGATATAGTGGTCTCTCTGACCGGAGTACAATCCATTCTACTTCAGTAGTGAGCGAATTATTCATAAAGCTTCTAAGGAGTTTTTGTACAACAGCAAGTGGTAGATTATTTGTTGATTGATAAGCACGAAATACAATTCTGGATAACATTAAAAAAATAATGTCACAATTGTGGTATATGCAACAATTATTTGAAGAATTGTGGTGTTATATAGCGTGCTGATATCTTACTATCCAACCTATCTTTTTTTATTGACAGTCATCCATTTAATCACGAGGCAATTCGTGAACATTGAGCTGAAGGTCGCCCGGATAACTATGTAATATGTACGTAACTATGTCAATAGGAGAAATACCTTGGCCCTAGACCATAACAATTACGAGACAAGACGCTGTGTCCCGACGAGCCCTTGAATGAAATATCATCTACCCAGACGGAAAATTGATTGACTGGCTGATTGAATCTAGCGTGCTTGCGGACAGTAAACGTTGCAGACACTGACTTTTCACAAACCGTACTCGCGATGAAAAGCTCAGTGAAGTTCGTTGTTGAATGTTTTTCTCTGCTTTGGGCTTGTGTGTGTGTGTGTTTTTTTTTATAAACTTTTTCCAACGGTTGAAGCGGAAATTAACGTGTGGAATACACGTTAAAATACTCCGTATGATGCAAAATTACCAGGATGAAGGGATTTGGCTAACAGGATCTTTCAAAACGAACAATTTACTCAGGCATGCTGGTGACATGAATATCATTAGTGTTTGTACTGCGGTCGCTTCACATGAAATGATTTTGAATTTGAAAGAACAAATATAAGTTTTCTGAAATGGCCAAGTATGGATACGCATTGAATACTTACCTGTTTGTTTTTTTTTGCATTTTGCTTTATCGTGGTCCATAGTCACACTACAAGAACGTTACAATGCTCAGGGGGAGCAGCACAGCTGCCAGTCTGCATCGAAAGCAGAGTAATTGATTTTTATTCCGCATTATACAATAAAAACTTAGGTGCGAGACAAACATAAAGGTTTTGATGGATCATCACACTTGTAAACTTCTCTTGGCCTACAATCACAATACCAAGACCATGATTGAGTCGCATAAATGATGTTACGAAATACAATACCATAATGGTATTACCGTGTTCCAGTTCATATCCTGTTTTCCAACAAAACACGTTTTTCTCTCAAATAGATACAATCAATCCACGGTACCGGTGTGCGGTATCAAATTGATCAAGGGATGTGTACAGAGTGAGTGTGCAAAGCAAAAGACAACAGTTAAAGACAACTAACGGCTATCCTGCTATATTCTAACCCAGTGTAATAATAACAGTACTGTGATGTAGTGATATTAAAAGACAATTGAATTGGATTTAAATGTACCTATACTTGTGAATCTTGTACTACAATTGATCAAATGTTGATTATTATCATGTGGACGAATGGAATATTCGTCATACAGTAATCATAGTCATTCAGATTATCTCAGAAATATCATTTTTAGTTAGTGACAGACTGTCACTCATGCGTCGCCCTAAAATCATTGGACCGATGCGATTCAGGGAATGGCGACATGTAACATAAAATGTCTGAGATCCAAGAAATATAATTTACAGCACTATTGTTGCTGATCTTGCCGTGTTATATCGGACAGCTGATATCACATAAGAATCGATAAATTCTAGAGTTGTCCTGGTTTCCAGACCAAGTTTCGTTTAGCATGTCCCTCACGTGTTTGCCTCGTCGCAGGTTTGTCGTTGGGGGTCAATGTTTCACTCATAAAGGGCACAATTGGCTCCCTTTGACTATGGAAAATGCATGTCACCCCAGGGAGAGACCAGCGCTCCCACACAATCAGTGGCGGATGTGATCAGTTCAATCATGAGAGAAGGAAAGGTGATGAGAAGAAGGCTGATTACTGAAAATATACAACATGTTCTGTGGGAAGCCTTCTTATAACAACCAGAGAATCAGACTCAAGTTGAGGTAAGTTCATGACTTCGGAGTTATATGCTCAAAAACTAGAAAAAACAACATTTCAACTTTACTATGATGAATTTTCCTTTTCTACCTTGCAGCATTCCTATGTCGCCAGCATATTGAGTGCTGACACAAGGATATATTTCACCAGTTCAGACGATGAAGGTCTAGATGATCTGGTGGTACATAATATCGATGGCAAATAGGCCTAATGCATCAATAATTCTTGGCGTATTTTTTTTTTAATCCTGACGGGTGCCACGTGTAGAAGGGAAAATGCTGATTCCGGATCACCTGGTTTGACTTCCTCATGACCATCCATAAGGGTTCATGAATTTTCCGATTTTGCTGGATTTAGAAATTGTATAAGGAACTTGGTTCTGATGGCTCGAAAGACTTTATACTAGGTGCTATACGAGCCAGTGTCGTTCACTAATTTGTATACAATATATGAATTTTGGATACTTGTAGAGTTTTTTTTGTCGAAACCAGACTTGTCTTCAATTATGCTGTAGGTCTAAACATGTTAAATTACATGTGTCATATTTGAAAGCCCTGAAATTATTGCCAAAGCGTGTGGAGCAATTCCTTGTCTGAAATAATCACAAAATGTCAGAGTACATATCTTTGTCGTGTTTTACCCCTTTCAGGCATCGGACACGCTTCCTGGATTCTATGGATGTATCGCGAACAATTTGAACCGGGAGTGTTATAGTAAATGATATGAATAGTAATATAATACTACCTAGATTAAAAATCTCACTACTTTGTCTTGTAACACATATGTCGCATGTTTCAGAATTCATGTGCAAGAACAATTCGGTCAATATTTGCACCCTCTTAGTTGGGGATGACCATTCTGGTACATGCTGGGTCACCTTTAGGATTGAAGCCCACATGAATTACCGAAGAAGCTCCAAGAAAGTTGGTTGCCAATTATGAAACTGTCACTAAAAATACCCTTGACTGTATGTTTTGCTGTCACAGACAGTGTTCACCTCTCTGCAAAGACAATTGGGTTATATGTCAAATCAGCCTTTCAAGTACTTCATGGAATAATGGTTGACACGAATTGTTTGCTGTTAAAATTAAGCAGACAGCAAAACACACTGCCTAATCAAATGGATGGAACATCTTGTCATGACGAATGAACAAAACTTTCTGTACAAACAATGCAATTCTTCATAATCCTTTTAATATTTGATGAGTTAGGTCAGATCGGAATGTACTTTTCCAGGGTTCTTGATTGTTAATAACATCAATTTAAAGGATGAGTGTGTGTTTTGTATCATTAATTTCTAACTTAGACGTGAAATTCAGGTAAATACTCGACAGTTGGCTCCCTTTTATATGGTTTTCAGCAAATGAAATTTTTGTCCGGAAGCCTGCTGGTTGCTGGTCACGAATGGACGTGATTAGCAATGTGTAAAGTCCTAATGATGAGAATGTGGCTATCCATACATGAATCATGGGCGGCAGGGTCAAAGTACATCAAACAGCTACCCACGAGAGATCAAACGGCTACCCATCATAGGATCTTGTTGATATAATTTTTCAATGGTTAGGGCCACAAAAGCACACTCAAGAAAGTCGATATTATCGGTCATTATACAAAATTATGGAAAGCTCTCAAGTAAATTTCTAATAAAAAAATTCGAAGAACTCTCATATTCGTATTCCTCAATATGTTTTTACTGATAATTCTGGCATATCTTAGTAGGAATTAGATGTATTGGAATCTCAACAAATTTGTTGCAACAGTGTTGCAACAAATTTGGCCCTTGTAATTAAATACTACGAGTATAAGTCTCTTGTGCCCTGGATTTTCCCTCAAGGAAGCATAAATTGCATTTGTCGTTAAGGCGTGTAATGTTGAGAACCGATGTGTGCGTGACCTTGGATTGAGGTTATTCCACACTGCTAAGAAATAAAACCTCTCGCCCTTGGCCAGTTCGCTGTTCATCACAACATTGTAGTTGCTTTCCGTATCGAAGATGTGGCTTAACTGGGAATGTTCATTCCACTTTGAGCGGGGACCTACATATACCGATTGCAAAAAGAATTGTAGTTACAGTGAAAAGTGTGCATTGTCCCTTGTTTATGACATGTATTGGGGCTGAAAATCAAACATCGATTATGACGTTGTGATATGTCCGTCCAATGTACAGTGAAAACACAATAGTCACACAGCAGTGAATCCAGTGGTACATGTAACACTCAACGACAGTGTGCACTTTCAGTTTTGGGAATGTAAAGTTATGGAGAGAAAAGAAAACAGAACAGCTGTTCTGTGGCATGTGAAAATAAATTTAGAATCAATAGACAGTCTCAACATTAAAGGAGCATGATATTATAAATGATGAAAATCGCATTCACGCATACTCATGCTGTCATGAAGAAAACAGTGCAGAACATTCTCAATCATTCCTTTGAGCACATATTATCAGATTTATTAGTTTCGGCTGTATGAATCAGCAACACTCGAAACAGTGTTGTTTTATCAGGTTTTATAATCCCGTTACGGATTTAATATCCGGTTATTTTCGAGGTAGTAAGTAATCTGTCTGCTGTAGTGTCACACAGGATTTGCGATGCCTGGTTTGGTTTTTGATAACGAAAGAGGCACAGACAGAAATGGCGAAAATAAGGACACGTCTCATGTTGGCATATTTATGACGTTATCATCACTTCATGACGAAGTGAAAGTGTATGATAACGCATCGAATGGGTACCTATAAACAACACTATCGTCAAGCTGTCACATCATAAAAATGACTCTGGTCGAACGAAGCTATAACCAGTTCTGCTAACAGTGTATTACATTTCGACTCGAAAACTCAGCAAAATATCCCTATGATTTTATCAGTTTTTGTTTTCTTTTTTTTCACTTTTCGGTTTCTGGATGATAACTCGAGAACGCCTTGAAGAATCGCCGAGAAATTTTCAAGGGTTATCAGATATATTACGTGAATGAACCTTATTGTTTTTGAGCCGGCTTCGAGGTCTGGTTAGTCCTTGAGGATGAATTCTCTGTCAATCGGTTTCCGGGTGATAACTCAAAAAGTATTTGCACTACACTTCTGGAACTTGACACATAGGTTGATATTGTGTCAGAGAGGAACCCCATTGATTATGGGTGATATTGTGTCAGAGAAGAACCCTATTGATTATGGGTGATAACAGATTATGGGTCAATCAGTCAAATGAGCTTCGACCCAGAGCTCAAGAGATTTTGGTGAGTCATCCTTGAGGCCCACTGCATATCTCGGAAATGATGCGTCGTAGAGCGAAACGGACGTTAGTTTCGGATTTGTGCACTGGACAAACATATTTTAGGGGTATGTTGGGTGATCTTGGCCCTGGGCAAAATTCTTATCTGCTGAGTGAGCATTCTTCATTTTCGGCTTCATCTCGGTAACAGTACGTCGTAGAGGAAAACGGACATTATTTTCGGACTTGTGGGAGTCCTGGCCAAATTTTTTTTTCTGCTGAGTCGGCATTTTTCATTTTCAGCCATATCTTGGAATCGGTGTGTTACAGAGTGAAATGGACGTTTTTTCGGACTCGTGGTACTAGACAAACATGTCTCAGGGGTATGTTGGGGGAACTTGGCCCTGAGTTGATTTTTTTTTCTGCTGAGTTGGAATTTTTTCTTTTTTGTCCATATCTTGGAAACAGTGCATCACTGAGCCAAACAGACGTTCTTTTCGGACTCGAGGCACTAGGCAAGCATGTCTTGGGTATGTTGGGTGAACTTGCCCTTGAGCAAATTTTTTTTTATGCTGAGTCGACATTTTCATTTTCGACCATATCTCTAAAACAATTCATCGTAGAGCGAAATGGATGTTGTTTTCGGACTCCTGGCACTAGACAAACATGTCTTAGGTGTATGTTAAGTGAACTTGGCCCTGGACCAAATTTTTTTGCGGAGTCATTGTTTTTAATTTTCGGCCGTATCTCAGAAACAATGCATCGAGGAGCGAAACAGAGGTTATTTTCAGACTCGGTGACCTAAACAAACATTTCGCAATGTTGGGAAAAATTCAACCTCAGCCTTAAAATTTTCCGCTGAGTCACCATCATAATATTGAACAATTTTAGTACCAGTGAAAACAATGGTGGAGATACAAATGAATATCAGTGGAAATGCCCCCAAGGCATCTTTAGGCTTTGACGTCTAGCTATGATGCTTTTTACACTGGAACCTAAAACATATTGTTACCAGGCTCAAAAGTATGTTTTATATTTCAAAATTATATTCTACTCTTTATAGTTATTGCATTCACAATTAGTTTTCGTTGCTATTCCAAAATAGATACGAACTACTGTCTCGAAAATTTTAGATGAGTTATCATTCAACTGTTGAGTTGCTATTTGCTTTCGCATGCAGTACCCGTCACAATGAAATCTGAGAGCACAGCTGAGATATTCATTGACCCTCATTCGAAACCATTGGTTGTTCGAGCTTGTACAAAACTTTTTGCAATATATTGAATAATGATTAGTGTGAAATTGGTATAGTAGTGGTTTACATGCCCGATATGGAAATAATTAATAATACAGTATGGGATACTCTATTTATTATGCATTATATTATGTGGTATGTGATATACTGGGTAGGTTTGCACGACATGTCATCGAGCATGCACGATACGTTGTGCATGTACGTTAAAATGCCTCTACCGGCATTCAATAACATGTGGTTTAGCCTAGATCATATGACCTATGGAAAGGGTTCCAGCGAGAGGCGTGACTGTTCGCTTGATTGGGTTAAGTGTGGGCAGGTAGTTACCTTCCTAGACAATTGAAGAACTGGCTGCATTATATGATTGCGGTTCATCAAATAGTTCGTCGTCAACTTGACATTTCATCTTTGAGTCGAGTATTGATAACTTCTTGTTTGTTGTACCTGGGTGGTTGCACTCGTGTATTGTTCGACATTGATGTATACGTTCCGTCTGTAAAGGTCATCACCATTCCGTGCACTTCTTGCTTGCAATAACGAGTGTAAAGATTCTACCTTAATGGGTCCAGGATTCTATATTCGAATGTAAAGTTGTTTACCTGGGTGTACATGTCCGCCTCTGGGTGGAAACTAAATATAATGTAATCAGAGGATAAATGGTTGGTTCATGCTTCAATGGATTTCGTTTCCAGGAAACATGGACAATCCAGTAATTCCCAAAACAATGATTACTTAAATTCTAATGAATTAACGCACATGAGACAGTCAACAATGTCCCAGTCCGCCAGAATAAAGGTTACACTGAAAAGTTTGGTAATATGTCAAATACGATAATAAACTACACACTGCCAATCCCCTTATTGCAAGCAATCAATGAACAAGTGGATTATTTCCATTGTATGCCACTAAATGACATTTCGGTCAAAGGGACTGCACAATAATGACGTTCTCCTTTTCATCATCCAACACCCAGACTCCCACTTCAAGGGTATCTGCACAATCCTCTGAAAAAGGATGAAGATAAAGACACAATGTAGATTATAATTGTCTGCATAGGAATGAAATGTTTGATTTTGTTCTACATGTGTTTGATGCTTATTAGTAATCGTTCAGTTAAAAGCTAGATATTCTAACCAAATCCAAGAGTATCTTCATTGCTTACAAATTGTTGTCAAGTCCATATTGTCAAGTCCATATTGTCACAATTGTGTTGCGAAAGCTTTCCTCATTTCTGAAATATCTGAATATGAATGTTAGTAAATAAGCCCCGAGCCAATTGCTAGCATTCTACAAAACACTTGTGACTGAACATGGTAGAACTAATTTGAACATGCACCGCAACATTTGATCATGAGGAATTTGATCGTGAGGACACGAACTTCTTTGGTATTTGTGCTTCTTTGGTATTTTATTAATTTATGCTTGTGCTCAATGAAAGCCGAAAAATCACCATACATTGATGAATAAAAAAAACTGCATGTACACGACATTGTATTCTACCAGATTTTTACCACGTAATCTGGAAATTGCCTCGTACTTACTGTAAACCCCTATATTTTTCGCGGCCAGAGATTTTCGCGTTTTCATTAAAAACACACAAAAACAATCTGGACGCGATTTTTTGGCCACCCCATTTTGATTCGCGAATATATGTATTTAATATTGAGCATCACGGAATGTCAGTAGCCCAATTAGCATGGTTGAATTGGCTGTTGATTTGTAAATTGACTGTGCAATGTGTGTGGCATAAAACAGAAGAACAAATATTATATGTTTAAAATAACAAAACCAGCAGCAATTCCAAATTTACTTGTACACACTTATTTTGTATTGTGACTGTTTGTATTTAATTCATGTTTACTAAGCTAGAAAATGAAGATATAATAAAGATGCAATTGTGTTCATGTCAGTTACTGTATTTTGCCAATTGTTGGGTTGCTTAGTGAGCATGTTATATGAAAATACCTCTGTAATGCGCTACCAGTAACATGCATGTTACAGAAAAAGCAAAAATAAACGGCCACGAAATTAAAAGGGGTTTGCAGGGTTTTAAGCAACGAAAATCAATATAGCTGGTTGCGAATCTTATTATTCTTTACATTTATAGGAAGTGTAACTGTAAGTATCATTCTATTACCACCAATACGAGTAGATTTTGATGATGCCAATAACATTCTCAATATACAACATTTCGAATAGAAAAGGAGCCCCTGCAAATAGTTTATCCAAAGATACACTGGTATTATAAGGGCCAGACAGTGTGTGAAATGTAGTTGTTTCTACTGTACATTTCATGGAATCGGTAGACAAGATATGCCCAACAACATTGATGTAACTCAAAGTGTGTATCCAATCAATATTCAATACAAATATTGACGCATGAATCAGGTAAATGTTCGGAGGATTCCAGTAGGGTTTTATTTTCAAAATATGTTGTAACTGCTTTCGAGACCAATATGAACATGTTGTGGACATGGTGACTAATTCTGGACATTGTTAGCAACATGGTTATTGTTGAAGACCAGAATATGTATCGGAATTCTTGATTATATCATGTTGTGCACCAGGTCATGATGTAGAAATAGCCCATTCTCGGGGGGGGGGGGGGGGGGGTTGTGGTAATCTCCAATAACTGAGACGGTCATTACGCTGATTGTTAAAACTCGTTTACACCGTTTTTTGTCTTTGGTTTAGTAAAAAAAACCTTGACGAACTATTCAACTGAATATTACACGTCTATGGTACAAACGGAAATTCATTCACAAAAGTTTGGCGTCCAAAACGCTATCCATTTCCTTCAAAGCACGAAAGTTCTACATTATTTAAGCGAGGATTTGCTGGTGCCATGGGCGCCAACATATTGCTCAGTTCTTGACCACTGCTGACGTAATCTGAGTGGACAAGTTCAAGTTAGGCATAATAGGGGGTCGGGATGTTAGTTGTCGTCACAGAATTTGCACGTGATAGTCTCGACGAACCAGTGTACATGCGTGGGCAGATCTAATTGACCTATCGCCGAACCAATTTGTCCGAGTCTTTTTACGCCATTTATGACGCATTCTGCAAAACGTTTTTATTGGCTAAAGAGAAGTTTGTCGACGTAATTTGTGAAACTCGGACAACTTTTGGGGGCTCTGGCGATAGGTCAATTCCTAACCCGCGCCCCTAGGCAAATCATCCAAACAGAATCCCCCGTTACGTGCTAAACGCAAACAATATAGGGCCTGTAAGTCACGTGCTGTCATGGTATGATTCTGGTGGCAAACAAACATACACATTTTGTATTACCTGAGTAAATCGAGTTTTGAATGGAGTTCTACTCATCTCAAACAAAAAAGTGTATGTTTGTTTGCCACTGGAAATCACATCATGACATCACATGACTAACAGACCCTATTTGTTGAGGGAAAATTTATCATTGCAGTAGACTGCTAACTTTCACAGTTTTGTAGCGGAAGTCTGCAAATTCGCAGAAAAATGCCGTTGATCCCCAGGTGAAGTATACGAAGTTACTTCAAGTTACAATGTACCATTTAGCACCACAAAATTATGTGCAACAAACGGTGTGAACGAGTTAGAAAATCAGAGTATAGATTAATATTATGGGAAAAAAGACCCACAAAGAGCAGAACTTGTTATATAATCTCCACTCCTCGATTGAACATTGTTTACTTGCAGTAATTTGATATTGCAGCAAATATCAAACCCATCATGAAATGACCAGCATGGCTTCTTATTGTTTGAGGTCCATCTGGTTTTATTATGGAGAGTGTACTATATGACATCGTTGGGTGATTGGTGCATGGAATTCACATTCTCAAAGAATGGCAGCGTCATTAGAGAATGTATTCTTCAATGGTGCCTTCAAAAATTATGCTTACATTTTGTATAATGAAAACACGAGGATGTCAGCTCAATGCACATCCATAGAAATGCATGATCATATTGATTCAGACATGTGAGAACAAATATATAATTTATATTTTGATACCATGTGCTGTATGAATATTTGACACCCGAATTGTAGTATTGATATTTAATTACAATGCATAATAGAAACATGAGTGTATATCATGTGATAATCTATATGTGAGTGAGTTTGTTAATGACGGCTTTATTGTGTTCAACAAACTGAACTTTCATACTTATGTAGATATCTTGCAACATATCCACTCAAATAATATTGTGTCAGTATTATGCATCGAGACTTTTAACTACTATTGCCCATATGGTCATAAGATAGCTGAGGAATGCAAGAATATGTCATCCCACTTTCGACAATAGACCTCCATTGCCTTCAAGCAGCCCCACAACACAATCAGAACTGAGATGCCAGCCTGACCCAATATCTATACATACCATAATATTATATATCGATCACGATGGCATAAAATTTTACTACAATACCACTGTCTAATGATTGATTGAAAAGCGAACACGGTAGCAAATTTAATCAACTACTGTGGTCTGAATACAGAGTCTAGACAACTCGACAATGGGTATGTACAGATATGTCCCATTGAAGGCAAACCTCTATGTATCAAAGCTATTGTCATTATAACCAGGTGTCCCCACGGTTACATGTGGCGTTATTTTGTCGTATTTGCAATTTGAAGTTATATTTATAGCCTGACACCACGCAGGCGTGTCTCCATTCAATCATATTCACTGAGTATGAAACATTACCTCAACATTTCAATATTCTGAGGGTACATGTAACTTGATGTAAAAACATACAGGCATGTGCATATCATATCTAGTGGCATACCATGGAAATAATCGACATATTCATTATTGCTTGTAATAAAGGGATTGACAGTGCGTAATTAATTTTCGAACTTAACATATTACCAAACTTTCAGTGTAACCTTAATTCTGGCGGACTGGGACATTGTTGACTGTCTCATGTGTGTTAGTTCATTAGCGTCAAGAAAGAACTGTTGGGGCCAGAATCGCTGGTGGACAACCCACGTTGCATTGAAGCAAAATCAGTTGATGTTGGACCACCCATTTTGCTCTGATTTCATTATATTTAGTTTCCACATAGAATTAAACAACTGCACAGAAATTTCACAGCCGGATAAAACAACTCTCCATTCTGATATATACAATCCTGGACCCAGGTATGAACTATCACGGTGAGGTAAATCTTTACACTCATTATATCTGCATATTATGATGATGAACTTCACAGATGAAAAATGTCATAACAATACACGAATGCAACCACCCAGGTACAATAAACAAAGAGTTATCAATAAATGACTCAGACATGAAATGTCAAGTTGATGATGACCTATCTGCCCGCACGTAGCCCATTCAAGTCAAAAGTCATCATGAATTCATTTCCTGGGCTAACTTGTATTGTAGAGTCTGGCAAACAAACCAATTAAGTATGAGACTATATGAAGTCAAAACTGAGCATATGAGCATCGGACAAAACCGAATATCAGGATACAATGGACTGTTGCAGCGGAGATAGGCGTTTATAGATTATAATTTAGATATAAAGTATTCTCCCATTGAACGTCACAAATCAATCCTGGTGACAGAATTGTAAGTCGATAGCCACTGACGTGCCGTTAAAGACAGCTTCACGCGACTCAAGTCACGGGAGATTCAGGGAAATCCACACCCTTGTTCTTTTGCAGTAAAAGTGATATATTCTCCCAAGAGATCAATAGAATGTACTATATTTCACGTTAGTGACCCATGTTTGGCCCTAAAGGGCGGATCTTGACAGCACATCATCATTATGATCCAACGGTGTTGTTTATCTGACAACCGATAGTGTGTTGACCTTGTTCTTGTTATGGAAGGGTTATTTTACAGCCTTTTTTGATACAAATTTCATCGAGGAAACATAAATTCATCTCAGATATTGCAATGATCGAATCTCGAATATTTGATCCATGCAGTCCCACACAATAAAGGATACTACTCTGCCTGTGTACTCAATACATTTCAATACAACTATTTAACCATACAAACCCAACGTTGTGAACATGTAGTTTTGACAAGATATATGCAGAAATACATAACGAGATCTCTCGTTATGTATTTCTGATATATGCTAGTGGCCTGCCATTTCATTTTTTTTTTTCGTAACCACAACTGAATTGCATACATACTCCAAGGCCCTAGTGATCCGCCCTAGAGATGGATGGGAAACAAGTATCAGGAGGAATGAAGTGACTTTCAATTACATTTAAGGACGAACTGCATGTAAAAATCGTGAGTCTGGAATGCGCCAGTTTTCCGTTCACTTCTAATGTAAAAGGTAACAAAATCATGAATCCATTAGGCACCAGAATTCACTATGGCGATCTATAGTCATCAAGGATCACCAACCGAGACTTCGTTCTCGACTAAATATGATTAAATGTCTGATAATTGTCATGATTGTCATTTTGTCACTTATTTCTCAAAATACAAAGTACAAAATACAAACATGCCCAGCGGCAGGATTATTGTTTTACTGCGAACAACTAGTAATGCTAGTAAAACTCATTGGTGAGTTGCGCTCGGGTGCACTAAATCTGCTGATTGCATTCCTCTGGCAGAAAGTCAAGTCGTATGTATAGAATAGACCACGAACAGCCGTAGGGTATGATGAATACACGAGTCTGATAATTGTCATGATTGTCATTTTGTCACTTATTTCTCAAAATACAAAGTACAAACATGCCCAGCGGCAGGATTATTGTTTTATAACGAACAACTAGTAATGCTAGTAAAACTCATTGGTGAGTTGCGCTCGGGTGCACCAAATCTGCTGATTGCATTCCTCTGGCAGAAAGTCAAGTCGTATGTATAGAATAGACCACGAACAGCCGTAGGGTATGATGAATACACGAGTCAATGAGGATGAGGATTAACGACTGTAAAGTCATACCCTAGGCTGTGAGTTGTCTAGTGTACTTGTACCATGGGTGTGTCTACATGGAATAGACCACGGTTTGGTCTATTGTTATAGGTCTCAACCGTGGTACAAATGCATTTATTATTATATGGTCACACAACAAGACGCTCATACCGAAAATAGTTTGTTTGTATGCTGAAGATACGCATTGTTTGTTGACGTGTGTAATAGTGATATCTGAAATCAATTACATAATTCCTGTGATACTATTTATAGAATTATGTCTCGGTTCATCATCCATGGGTGTACATTTCTTCGTTAATGAAGTTTCGGGAAGAAGGGTTGCATAGTATTTCTGACTCTGTTACCTTTATATTTACATTATAAATGGATGGGAGAGCAGCGCACTACAATGTTCGGTTTGTTACCTGCAGTCCATTCTTAATCACAAACAGTAAATGACTGTTAAGCGTTGAATATATGTTCGGACCCATGGACGTTAGTGACTGGATCACCGAATTCCGAAATTGTTTCACAATTATAATTTGCTAGCATTTTTTTAAGACAGTAATTGCTTCCTGATGTTAACATTTGGATGATGGTATGTATGCATGCTGATTATACATATTCGGGTTAATAGGTTGATACGCTATCTCATATCACGTGTATACATATCAGATACCAACATTTTTATGTGTGGAATGGCTACAATGAAGATGTTGGGCTCCATTTCATTTGAGTAATGCGGATGAATGTGATTTTCATTCATTCAGCATTGACAGCAATGATTATCGCACGAAGAACATTACTGAATGCAGCATAGAAGATGACCTGATACCATACCAACTTCTATTCAGGAGAGCACTGAGCATGATGTGACACAATATGAAGTGTGACAAAAACTTACCTATGTTAATCATTTTATGTTAGAGCAACATCCACAGTTTATGTTTGGATGAACATGATCATATCAGTGGCGCAGGAATTCTCTGATAACTAACCTCACCCAACAGGTCGAGGAAACGACACACAAACCTTCGGTATTATAATATTCTGATTCATTGCAAACTGACATATTGCAGTCTGGTCTGCTTGACAATGCTGTGTTGGGAGAGATTTCTCACTGCATGATTAGTTATAGTCCCTTGAGTCCCGTTATAGTCACTGAAAGGTGTTTTTAATGAATCGTTACCCTTATTGGTGTTGCTATTTCAACTGAAAAAGCCCGACTGGATTCCGATTCAGCGCTTTCCATTCAATATAATGTATTCTAGCATATAATGGATCACAGTGAGAAGCATAACTGCTTGTTTGATTTCATGTTTGAAACCTCATTTTTAGCTGTACCTGGGTCTAGTTTCACATTGATGTGCATTGTTCGAAATCTGTACAGATTATCGACATAATACGCAACTCTTGCCTGCTCTAATGAGTGCAAAGTTTCTACCTCACTGTAATCTCCCAATCCTGGGTTCAGGATTAGACTGGGATGAAAAGTTGTTTACTTGGGTGTGAATGTCTGCATCTGGGTGGAAAGTAAATAGAATTAAATCGGAATAAGCTTCGAGGAAAGTTGGGTTGTCAACCAGCAATTTCAGCAGTTGCAAAAGTGGGTAATTGAGCTGACATACTAACTAACAAGAGATAGCCATTGATGACCTGGACAGATTTAGAGTTACACTGGAAGGCGCAGTAATATGACAAATTTAATCAAACGGTGCCAATCCCCCTATTGGAAACTAATGCATATGTGGATTCTTTTCTATGGTATGCCACTAGACGACTTTTTGGTCAATGGGACCACACATTAATGACTTTTTCCTTTTCATCATCCAACACCCAGATTCCCACTCTAAGGGTCTGAATATATCCGCAAAGTACCCTCCAAAAGGATAAATGGTCTGATCTGGTGGCTATTTGCAATCATACTTGCATGAGATACAGACAGAGAAGTGTCGTCAGATGGCAGCTTCCCAGATGTAGACATGATGTCCATTTTATAATTGCATTGATAGAAATCTCATCATATATGTCTTTCTAAATGAGATTGGCGTTTTTCAGATACCGTTTAGCTAAGCCAGATATTCTGCCAAAATCCCAGAATATCGACATTGCTTATAGAATATGTTCATCAACCTGATACTGTCACAATTGTGTGGCAAGAATGTGCTTCGTTTTTGGAATATCCAGGTCTAGACACTGAAAACTGGGTTGCCAAAGAGACCCTCATTTCGTTTGCAAGGTGACCACGATAAAGCTAAGATTATCTGATGTCGATTCCTTCTGGGCAACTGCAATAAAATCAAGATGGACGTGTCTGACCTATTAGAGGGTCGCAGACGGGACATATATGTAGGCTACAATTGGTGAATAAATCAGAGATGAAATTGTTCCAGGGCTTCGAAAAACGATCCCCGAAAATCACCATGTCTGTGAACTGGGTTTGGGGACACATCTGTTATAAATGTTACACAACTACGAATCTCAATTAACATTTCATGTGCGTTTGTTGTTCTCACACAATTGTTTCCAAACAATGGGTCATGACTTGGTTTTTTATTCCTTCCGTGAATTTGTCAAAATACTGCTGCCTAAAATACATTCCAGCGAATATGAAGATAACTAAATTCAAAATTAGGAATATGAATAAATACGTTAGAAGAGAACCAAACATATGAGAGTTTTATTACGTATGTAGCCAATCAAAGGGAAGCAACCAGAAAATGAAATCGCTCGCTGCTGCTGACTTGACGGCTGAAAGCCTTCGCTGGTACAGCGAGTACTTGCCGGAATGGAAAAAATAGAACTTTGACCTTGAGCTGGCGAACTTCTCAAGGTCAATGTCAAAAGTCAAGGTCAAGTCACAGGCGATAGAACTCGAGTTCACCTACAATATGCACCTAATTTGAAGTCTCTAGGACGATTACAGCCGGAGTTATGGCCACTTATGTGTTTTCGACGTTTTGTGTGACCTTGACCTTCGACCTATATTCACTAAAATCTGATAGGATCTACCCAATATTCTACAGAATATGTTCACAAAATTTGAAGAAAATCGAGTGAGAATTGTGGAAGCTAGAGTGCAAACATACATACAAACAAATGAAATTTTACCGATTTGTTGCTAAAAAAACGTCAATTACGTCAAAACGGATATATCGATTGAGCTCAAAATTGATCGAAACCATCACAGGACGAGTCCACATCGTTTGCATATGCTCGATTTGCAGTAAATGTGATAACTTTGCACATCTGACAATCAAAAGGCCTAAATGTCAGTCTGAAATCCCATTTGACGTCATTATGACGTCAATTGACGTCCGATTCCAAAAGTGACAAAATATTTGGAAAGTACTCTCCAAGACCTTTCAAACGAGCTACTACTCGATATTTTTGCAAAAGGTCAAGGTCAAGGTCATTTTTGAAGTCAACTTCGACCTCAGGTGCTTGCAAAGGCTATCGGTCATACGCCTTAGGTGTAAATGCAAAAGTTGTTAGGCTAAGTGAGTGCAATACAGTGGATTTACTTTCGTGTATCTATCTTGCTTAGTTCTTGAGATATAGTGACCTACATGGTATCACTTGCGGGTCAATATTGACCTTGACTTCCGACCTACGACCTTGAAATTTCGTGGATCAAAAGAAGTCATCCTTGCTTATTAACAGGTTTATCATTGGATTTTTACGCACATTATTGACGCTTCTATCAGCATGGACAGTTTGAAACATGCAATTTCGCTTATAATGGGACCGATTTCGTTGCCATAGAAACGTCAATTACGTCATAACGGATTGACCGATCGCGCTATAATTTGATATTGACCATAAGGGACCGGTCCCACATCGTTTCCAAGCATCAGATCGAAAATCGGAGGAGGTGACCTCCAAGGTCAAATATTCGACCTCAGGCGAACTTCTCAAGGTCAAAATCAAAGGTCAAGGTCACAAAAGATAGAACTCGAGTATATCTACCGATATGCACTTGATTTGAAGTCTCTACGACGATCAGAACCAGAGTTATGGCCACTTATGTGTTTTCGACGTTTTGCGTGACCTTGACCTTGACCTTTGACCTATATACACCAAAA
The DNA here is from genome assembly GCA_949152475.1 of Terebella lapidaria. Taxonomy (NCBI): domain Eukaryota; kingdom Metazoa; phylum Annelida; class Polychaeta; order Terebellida; family Terebellidae; genus Terebella; species Terebella lapidaria. The sequence continues at coordinate 20,895,611 of OX424558.1, read as the reverse complement.
TAGGACGTTTTCTGCCAGGTATCCTAGAGAATATATGCATCAAATTTGGAAGAAATCGGATGAGAAATGTGGACGCTAGGCTGTAAACAAACAAACAAACACACAAACAAATGAAATCGCTCGCTGCTGCTGACTTGACGGCTGAAAGCCTTCGCTGGTACAGCGAGTACTTGCCGGAATGGAAAAAATGAGAACTTTGACCTTGAGCTGTAATGTCAAGGTCAAATGACACGACCAAGGTCCCTCAAGGGAGGGCTTTTAATATGCTACAATATTTTCTAGATCAAACTGTTTTCAATGATTAGTTCTGAAGTTATAGCCGTTTTTGTGATTTTGACCTTTTCCATGACCTTGGCCTTTGACCTAGAATCACCAAAAGTGCGCAGTCGCAAGAAATGAGACTACAGGATATGCACATTAACTTTGAAAGAAATCCATCGAGAATTGTGGACGATAGAGGGCGAAAAAACAAGAGTTTCTTTGAAATTTCACCAAATTTGTTCATTAAAACACGTCATTATGACGTTGTATGACGTCAGATTTCGAAAATAAAAACATATTTGGAAAGTACTTCCAAAGACCTTTCCAAAAAGGTACTACTCGATATATTCGCAAAAGGTCAAGGTCAAGGTCATTTTTGAAGTCAACTTTGACCTCAGGCATCAAGGTCAAAAGTGACATTCAAAATCATTTAAGAAAGGCCTTTTGATATGCTATAATATGTTCCTAGTTTGAACTCTCTATGACGATTTTTACCAAAGTTGTGGGCATTTATGAAATTTTGACCTATTCCTTGACCTTGACCTTGACCTTTGACCTTGGGTCACGAAAATTGTGCATTGCCTGTGCATGGAGATGCGGAATATACTTGAACAATTTCATCAGAGTCAAATAACAATTGTGGACACTATGGCCTTTTGAATCTTCGAAAAATTGACGTTTATGACGTCACTGTGACGTCAATAAACGTCACATATCAAAACTAATGGAATAGTATGTATCAAGCGATCATGACCTTCCATTTGATATGCTACTTGATAGGTTTCAGTTAGTTTGAAAATTTGACCTTGAAATTTTGCTCATGTGACCTCAATTTTCCGACCAAGTTCAAGGTCATTCATATCATTGACATATTCGTCTGAACGCTATATCCCTTCTGAATGGTATGATGTAAATTTCATGAGCCTACGATGATTCAGGCAGATGTTATTACCAAAAAGGTGTTTTTCTGGGATTTTGATGACCTTGAACTTGACCTTTGACCTTTGTACCTCAATTCGTAAAGGTCATTGCTGTCAATATGCATATCAAGTTTCAAGAGATTCCATACAGTATTGACGATGTTATGGCCTTTTGAAATTTCGAAAATTTGACGTTTATGACGTCATTGTGACGTCAGTGTACGTCGCAGCGCCAAAAATAAGGTATCACTGCAATCAGGGGCTCAAGCCCTTTCCAACGATATACTACTCGATATGGTGCGCTGACCTTTGTACTTGACCTTGACATTCACCTATGGCGAACTTCTCAAGGTCAAGGTCAAATGTCGAAGTCAAGGTCACAGAATATGAAACTCGAGTATATCTACAATATGAACTTGGTTTGAAGTCTCTAGGACGATTAGAACCGAAGTTATGGCCACTTATGTGTTTTCAACGTTTTGCGTGACCTTGACCTTGACCTTTGACCCAGATTCACCAAAAATGTGCACGGTCTGTCGTCTAACCTACAGATTACACCCACCAAGTCACGTAACAAACGCTCCAAAATTGCGACCTGTAGAGTGCTAACAAACAAATAAACCGACATAGTCGACTAACTTGCCGGAATAGCTGGCAATGACCTTGAACTTTTACCAAAGACTTTGAATTTTTTGCAAAGTTGATGCATCTGGTTATTTTAAATATGAGTAATGGCATTTTTCTAGATTTTGTATAGTTGATGGAAAACATTGAAAAAAGTATTATATTTCTTTCCTAGCATAAGCAGTTTGTGGTCATGAAAGACTGATAGGATTCGGATCTTTTGTGACGTCATCAACAGAGCTATTTTTCTCAAAATCATTCTGTCAAGAGCCATTATCCTACAGAATATCTACAACAAATTTGAAAAGAATCAAGCAACAAATGTGGACGCTATGAGTATGAAAAGACAAACAAATGAAATTTTCTCCAATTTTCCGTCATAAAAAGGTCAATTAGGCCATTACCACTGCAATTATTGAACTGATATTTGTCAAATAGCTTCAGTAGGTATCCCCAATACTTACCAGAGCACCGGATCAACAATAATCATAAATGGTTTATGCATCACATGTAAACAATCAATTGAAGTATGATAAAATCACGTTTCACGTCATTATGACGTCATATGACGTCAGATTCCAAAAATAAGAACATATATCGAAACTACTCCCGAAGACCTTTCAAACGAGTTACTACTCGATATTTTCGCGAAAGGTCAAGGTCAAGGTCATTTTTTGGGTCAACTTCGACCTCAGGCGCTTGCAAAGGCTATCGGCCATACGCCTTAGTTGTAATACAAAAGTTGATAGGCTAAGTGAGTGCAATACTGTGGATTTACTTTCGTGTCTCTATCTTGCTTACTTCCTGAGATATAGTGACCTACATGGTTTTCACTTGCGGGTCAATATTGACCTTGAGTCCGACCTTTGACCTTGAAATTTCGCGGAACAAAAGAACTCGTCCTTGGCTATAAACAGGTGTATAATTAGATTTTTACGCACATTATTGACGCTTTTATCAGCATGGACAGCTTGAAACATGCAATTTCGCTTATAATGGGACCGATTTCGATGCCATAGAAACGTCAATTACGTCATAACGGATTGACCGATCGCGCTAAAAATTGACATTGACCATAAGGGACCGGTCCGACATCGTTTCCAAACATCAGATCGAAAATCGGAGGAGGTGACCTCCAAGGTCAAATATTCGACCTCAGGCGAACTTCTCAAGGTCAAAGTCAAATGTCAAGGTCAAGGTCACAAAAGATAGAACTCGAGTATATCTACAATATGCACTTAATTTGAAGTCTCCACGACGATTAGAACCGGAGTTATGACCATTTATGTGTTTTGGACATTTTGCGCGACCTTGACCTTGACCTTTGACCTGAAATCACCAAAATTGTGCTGTGCCAAGCAGTTGTCCTACAGATTAAATGTGCTAGGTTTGGGAGAAATAGAGGAAGAATTGTGGACGCTACAGGATTAACAAACAAACAAATGAAATCGCTCGCTACTGCTGACTTGACGGCTGAAAGCCTTCGCTGGTACAGCGAGTACTTGCCAGAATGGAAAAAAAAGAGAACTTTGACCTTGAACTGTAATGTCAAGGTCAAATGACACGACCAAAGTCCCTCAGGGGAGGTCTTTTAATATGTCACAATATTATCTCGATCAGACTGTTTTCAATGATTAGTTTTGAAGTTATAGCCGGTTATGTGATTTTGACCCATTTCCATGACCTTGGCCTTTGACCTAGAATCACCAAAAGTGTGCAGTCGCGAGAAATGAGACTACAGGATATGCACACTAACTTTGAAAGAAATTCAGCGAGAATTGTGGACGCTAGAGGGCGAAAAAACTAATGAGTTTCTTTGAATATTCAACAAATTTGTTCATTAGAACACGTCATTATGACGTTGTATGACGTCAGATTTCGAAAATAAAAACATATTTGGAAAGTACTTCCAAAGACCTTTCAAAAAAGGTACTACTCTATATATTTGCAAAAGGTCAAGGTCAAGGTCATTTTTAAGGTCAACTTTGACCTCAGGCATCAAGGTCAAAAGTGACATTCAAAATCATTTAAGGTAGACCTTTTGATATGCTATAATATGTTCCTAGTTTGAACTCTTTATGACGGTTTTTACCAAAGTTATGGTCATTTATGTAATTTTGACCTTTTCCTTGACCTTGACTTTGACCTTTGACCTGGGGTCACGAAAATTGTGATTTGCCTGTGCATGGAGATGCGGAATATACTTGAACAATTTCATCAGAGTCGAATAACAATTGTGAACACTATGGCCTTTTGAATCTTCGAAATATTGACGTTTATGACGTCACTGTGACGTCAATAAACGTCACATATCAAAACTAATGGAATAGTATGTATCAAGCGATCATGACCTTCCATTTGATATACTACTTGATAGGTTTCAGCTAGTTTGAAAATTTGACCTTGAAATTTTGCACATGTGACCTCAATTTTCTGACCAAGTTCAAGGTCATTCATATCAATGATATATTCGTCTGAAAGTTATATCCCTTCTGAATGGAATGATGTAAATTTCATGGGCCTACGATGATTCAGGCAGATGTTATTACCAAAAAGGTGTTTTTCTCAGATTTTGATGACCTTGAACTTGACCTTTGACATTTGTACCTCAATTCGTAAAGGTCACTGCTGTCAATATGCATATCAAGTTTCAAGAGATTTCATACAGTACTGAAAAAGTTATGACCAATTGAAATTTCGGAAATTTGACGTTTATGACGTCATTGTGACGTCAGTTTACGTCGCAGCGCCAAAAATAAGGTATCACTGCAATCAGGGGCTCAAGACCTTTCCAAGGATATACTACTCAATATGGTGCGCTGACCTTCGTACTTGACCTTGACATTCACCTCATATCGAACTTCTCAAGGTCAAGGTCAAACGTCGAGGTCAAGGTCACAGAAGATAGAACTCGAGTATATCTACAATATGAACTTGGTTTGAAGTCTCTAAGACGATTAGAACCGAAGTTATGGCCACTTATGTGTTTTCAACGTTTTGCGTGACCTTGACCTTGACCTTTGACCTAGATTCACCAAAAATGTGCACCGTCTGTCTTCTAACCTACAGATTACACCCACCAAGTTACGTAACAAACGCTTCAAAATTGCGACCTGTAGAGTGCTAACAAACAATCAAACAAACAAACAAACAATCAAACGAGAGGCCATAGGCCACACACTTGCCGGACTAAGTACGCAATTATGACGTCATTTGTCGTCAATTCTATACTGCTAACTTACTGTGAATGGAGTTTTTAAATATGCATGATATTATCGTGTTTATATATGTTATATTAAAACCAGACAAGATCATAATATCTTCAAATGATGAGTTTCCTTTGAAATTTTACCGATTTGTTGCCACAAAAACGTCAATTACGTCAAAACGGATATATTAATTGTGCTAAAAATTGACAGAGACCATCACAGGACGACTCCACATCGTTTGCATATGCTAAATATGCAGTAAATGTTATAACTTTGCACATCTGACACTCAAAAGGCCAAAATGTCAGTCTGAAATCACGTTTGACGTCATTATGACGTCAATTGACGTCCGATTCCGAAAATGACAACATATTTGGAAAGTACTCTCGAAGACCTTTCAAACGAGCTACTACTCGATATTTTTGCAAAAGGTCGAGGTCAAGGTCATTTTTGAGGTCAACATCGACCTCAGGCGCTTGCAAAGGCTATCGGTCATACGCCTTAGGTGTAAATGCAAAAGTTGTTAGGCTAAGTGAGTGCAATACTGTGGATTTACTTTCGTGTCTCTATCTTGCTTACTTCCTGAGATATAGTGACCCACATGGTTTTCACTTGCAGGTCAATATTGACCTTGACTTTCGACCTTTGACCTTGAAATTTTCTGGAACAAAAGAACTCATCCTTGACTATAAACTAGTGTATTATCAGATTTTTACGCACATTATTGACGCTTTTATCAGCATCGACAGCTTGAAACATGCAATTTCGCTTATAATGGGACCGATTTCGTTGCCATAGAAACGTCAATTACGTCATAACGGATTGATCGATCGCGCTAAAAATTGATATTGACCATAAGGGACCGGTCCCACATCGTTTCCAAGCATCAGATCAAAAATCGGAGGAGGTGACCTCCAAGGTCAAATATTCGACCTCAGGCGAACTTCTCAAGGTCAAGCTCAAATGTCAAGGTCAAGGTCACAGAAGATAGAACTCGAGTTTATCTACAATATGAACTTAATTTGAAGTCTCTAGGACCATTAGAACCGGTGTTATGGCCACTTATGTGTTTTCGACGTTTTGCTTGACCTTGACCTTGATCTTTGACCTAGACACACCAAAATAGGACGTTTTTTGGCCGGTATTCTACAGATTCAGCACACGAATTTCGGAAGCTTTTGATCAAGAACTGTGGACGCTAGAGTGCGAACAAACACACAAACGAGAGGCCATAGGCCACACACTTGCCGGACTAAGTACGCAATTATGACGTCATTTGTCGTCAATTCTATACTGCTAACTTACTGTGAATGGAGTTTTTAAATATGCATGATATTATCGTGTTTATATATGTTATATTAAAACCAGACAAGATCATAATATCTTCAAATGATGAGTTTCCTTTGAAATTTTACCGATTTGTTGCCACAAAAACGTCAATTACGTCAAAACGGATATATTAATTGTGCTAAAAATTGACAGAGACCATCACAGGACGACTCCACATCGTTTGCATATGCTAAATATGCAGTAAATGTTATAACTTTGCACATCTGACACTCAAAAGGCCAAAATGTCAGTCTGAAATCACGTTTGACGTCATTATGACGTCAATTGACGTCCGATTCCGAAAATGACAACATATTTGGAAAGTACTCTCGAAGACCTTTCAAACGAGCTACTACTCGATATTTTTGCAAAAGGTCGAGGTCAAGGTCATTTTTGAGGTCAACATCGACCTCAGGCGCTTGCAAAGGTTATCGGTCATACGCCTTAGGTGTAAATGCAAAAGTTGTTAGGCTAAGTGAGTGCAATACTGTGGATTTACTTTCGTGTCTCTATCTTGCTTACTTCCTGAGATATAGTGACCCACATGGTTTTCACTTGCAGGTCAATATTGACCTTGACTTTCGACCTTTGACCTTGAAATTTTCTGGAACAAAAGAACTCATCCTTGACTATAAACTAGTGTATTATCAGATTTTTACGCACATTATTGACGCTTTTATCAGCATCGACAGCTTGAAACATGCAATTTCGCTTATAATGGGACCGATTTCGTTGCCATAGAAACGTCAATTACGTCATAACGGATTGATCGATCGCGCTAAAAATTGATATTGACCATAAGGGACCGGTCCCACATCGTTTCCAAGCATCAGATCAAAAATCGGAGGAGGTGACCTCCAAGGTCAAATATTCGACCTCAGGCGAACTTCTCAAGGTCAAGCTCAAATGTCAAGGTCAAGGTCACAGAAGATAGAACTCGAGTTTATCTACAATATGAACTTAATTTGAAGTCTCTAGGACCATTAGAACCGGTGTTATGGCCACTTATGTGTTTTCGACGTTTTGCTTGACCTTGACCTTGATCTTTGACCTAGACACACCAAAATAGGACGTTTTTTGGCCGGTATTCTACAGATTCTGCACACGAATTTTGGAAGCTTTTGATCAAGAACTGTGGACGCTAGAGTGCGAACAAACACACAAACGAGAGCCCCTAGGGCACCCACTTGCCGGAACGCATACTCATGATATTTGACAGGTTTCAATGAATTTGAAATTTCCAACTGTATCCTATTCAATATGGTGCACTGATGTTTCCAACTGTATCCTATTCAATATGGTGCACTGAACTTTGTACTCGACCTTGATATTGACTTGTGGCGAACCTCTCAAGGTCAAGGTCAAAGGTCACATTCAAGGTCACTCATGAAAGGCCTTTTAATATGCCACAATATGGCCTTAGTTTGAACTCTCTGCGACGATTAGTTCCGAAGTTATGGCCATTTAAGTGATTTTGACCTTTCTCTTGACCTTGACCTCGACCTTTGACCTTGAGTCACGAAAATTGTGCATTGTCTGTGTATGAAAACATATATTTTACTTGTATAATTCCATCAGAATCGAACAAGGTTTGTGGACACTATAAAGTTAAAAAAAATTACGTTTATGACGTCATTGTGACGTCAATAAACGTCACATCTCAAAACTGATGAGAAAGTATGTACCAGGGAGTCAAGACCTTTCATTTGATATACTACTTGATAGGTTTCAGTTAGTTTTGAAATTTGACCTTGAAGTTTTCCTCATATGACCTTATTTTCCTGACCAAGTTCAAGGTCAATCATGAAATTGACATATACGCTCGATTGCTATGTCTCTTCTGAATGATATGGTTCGAATTTCATGAACCTACAACAATTCAAATGGATGTTATTACCGGAAACGTGTTTTCTGGGATTTCGATGACCTTGACCTTGACCTTTGACCTTTGTACTTTAGTTACTAGAGGTCATTACTGTCAATATGCACATCAAGTTTTAAGAGATTCCATACAGTATTGACGATGTTATGGCCTTTTGAAATTTCGGAAATTTGACGTTTATGACGTCATTGTGACGTCAGTGTACGTCGCAGCGCCGAAAATAAGGTATCACTGCAATCAGGGAGCCAAGACCTTTCCAACGATATACTACTCGATATGATTCGCTGACCTTCGTACTTGACCTTGACATTCACCTCATGGCGAACTTCTCAAGGTCAAGGTCAAATGTCAAGGTCAAGGTCACAGAAGATAGAACTCGAGTTTATCTACAATATGAACTTAATTTGAAGTCTCTAGGACCATTAGAACCGAAGTTATGGCCACTTATGTGTTTTCGACGTTTTGCTTGACCTTGACCTTGACCTTTGACCTAGACACTCCAAAATAGGACGTTTTTTGGCCATTATCCTAGAGAATATGCACACGAATTTTTGAAAAATTCAGTGAAGAATTGTGGACGCTAGAGCGCGCACAAACAAACAAACACACACACAAATCCACAAACCAACCGACCAACATACTTGCCGGAATTTAAATTCCGGCAAGTAACAAACAAACACATCCATCCACAAACCGATCAACATACTTGCCGAAATCTTTAGATTCCGGCAAGTAACAAACAAACACATCCATCCACAAGCCGATCAACATACTTGCCGAAATCTTTAGATTCCGGCAAGTAACAAACGAGAGGCCATAGGCCACACACTTGCCGGACTAAGTACGCAATTATGACGTCATTTGTCGTCAATTCTATACTGCTAACTTACTGTGAATGGAGTTTTTAAATATGCATGATATTATCGTGTTTATATATGTTATATTAAAACCAGACAAGATCATAATATCTTCAAATGATGAGTTTCCTTTGAAATTTTACCGATTTGTTGCCACAAAAACGTCAATTACGTCAAAACGGATATATTAATTGTGCTAAAAATTGACAGAGACCATCACAGGACGACTCCACATCGTTTGCATATGCTAAATATGCAGTAAATGTTATAACTTTGCACATCTGACACTCAAAAGGCCAAAATGTCAGTCTGAAATCACGTTTGACGTCATTATGACGTCAATTGACGTCCGATTCCGAAAATGACAACATATTTGGAAAGTACTCTCGAAGACCTTTCAAACGAGCTACTACTCGATATTTTTGCAAAAGGTCGAGGTCAAGGTCATTTTTGAGGTCAACATCGACCTCAGGCGCTTGCAAAGGTTATCGGTCATACGCCTTAGGTGTAAATGCAAAAGTTGTTAGGCTAAGTGAGTGCAATACTGTGGATTTACTTTCGTGTCTCTATCTTGCTTACTTCCTGAGATATAGTGACCCACATGGTTTTCACTTGCAGGTCAATATTGACCTTGACTTTCGACCTTTGACCTTGAAATTTTCTGGAACAAAAGAACTCATCCTTGACTATAAACTAGTGTATTATCAGATTTTTACGCACATTATTGACGCTTTTATCAGCATCGACAGCTTGAAACATGCAATTTCGCTTATAATGGGACCGATTTCGTTGCCATAGAAACGTCAATTACGTCATAACGGATTGATCGATCGCGCTAAAAATTGATATTGACCATAAGGGACCGGTCCCACATCGTTTCCAAGCATCAGATCAAAAATCGGAGGAGGTGACCTCCAAGGTCAAATATTCGACCTCAGGCGAACTTCTCAAGGTCAAGCTCAAATGTCAAGGTCAAGGTCACAGAAGATAGAACTCGAGTTTATCTACAATATGAACTTAATTTGAAGTCTCTAGGACCATTAGAACCGGTGTTATGGCCACTTATGTGTTTTCGACGTTTTGCTTGACCTTGACCTTGATCTTTGACCTAGACACACCAAAATAGGACGTTTTTTGGCCGGTATTCTACAGATTCTGCACACGAATTTTGGAAGCTTTTGATCAAGAACTGTGGACGCTAGAGTGCGAACAAACACACAAACGAGAGCCCCTAGGGCACCCACTTGCCGGAACGCATACTCATGATATTTGACAGGTTTCAATGAATTTGAAATTTCCAACTGTATCCTATTCAATATGGTGCACTGATGTTTCCAACTGTATCCTATTCAATATGGTGCACTGAACTTTGTACTCGACCTTGATATTGACTTGTGGCGAACCTCTCAAGGTCAAGGTCAAAGGTCACATTCAAGGTCACTCATGAAAGGCCTTTTAATATGCCACAATATGGCCTTAGTTTGAACTCTCTGCGACGATTAGTTCCGAAGTTATGGCCATTTAAGTGATTTTGACCTTTCTCTTGACCTTGACCTCGACCTTTGACCTTGAGTCACGAAAATTGTGCATTGTCTGTGTATGAAAACATATATTTTACTTGTATAATTCCATCAGAATCGAACAAGGTTTGTGGACACTATAAAGTTAAAAAAAATTACGTTTATGACGTCATTGTGACGTCAATAAACGTCACATCTCAAAACTGATGAGAAAGTATGTACCAGGGAGTCAAGACCTTTCATTTGATATACTACTTGATAGGTTTCAGTTAGTTTTGAAATTTGACCTTGAAGTTTTCCTCATATGACCTTATTTTCCTGACCAAGTTCAAGGTCAATCATGAAATTGACATATACGCTCGATTGCTATGTCTCTTCTGAATGATATGGTTCGAATTTCATGAACCTACAACAATTCAAATGGATGTTATTACCGGAAACGTGTTTTCTGGGATTTCGATGACCTTGACCTTGACCTTTGACCTTTGTACTTTAGTTACTAGAGGTCATTACTGTCAATATGCACATCAAGTTTTAAGAGATTCCATACAGTATTGACGATGTTATGGCCTTTTGAAATTTCGGAAATTTGACGTTTATGACGTCATTGTGACGTCAGTGTACGTCGCAGCGCCGAAAATAAGGTATCACTGCAATCAGGGAGCCAAGACCTTTCCAACGATATACTACTCGATATGATTCGCTGACCTTCGTACTTGACCTTGACATTCACCTCATGGCGAACTTCTCAAGGTCAAGGTCAAATGTCAAGGTCAAGGTCACAGAAGATAGAACTCGAGTTTATCTACAATATGAACTTAATTTGAAGTCTCTAGGACCATTAGAACCGAAGTTATGGCCACTTATGTGTTTTCGACGTTTTGCTTGACCTTGACCTTGACCTTTGACCTAGACACTCCAAAATAGGACGTTTTTTGGCCATTATCCTAGAGAATATGCACACGAATTTTTGAAAAATTCAGTGAAGAATTGTGGACGCTAGAGCGCGCACAAACAAACAAACACACACACAAATCCACAAACCAACCGACCAACATACTTGCCGGAATTTAAATTCCGGCAAGTAACAAACAAACACATCCATCCACAAACCGATCAACATACTTGCCGAAATCTTTAGATTCCGGCAAGTAACAAACAAACACATCCATCCACAAGCCGATCAACATACTTGCCGAAATCTTTAGATTCCGGCAAGTAACAAACGAGAGGCCATAGGCCACACACTTGCCGGACTAAGTACGCAATTATGACGTCATTTGTCGTCAATTCTATACTGCTAACTTACTGTGAATGGAGTTTTTAAATATGCATGATATTATCGTGTTTATATATGTTATATTAAAACCAGACAAGATCATAATATCTTCAAATGATGAGTTTCCTTTGAAATTTTACCGATTTGTTGCCACAAAAACGTCAATTACGTCAAAACGGATATATTAATTGTGCTAAAAATTGACAGAGACCATCACAGGACGACTCCACATCGTTTGCATATGCTAAATATGCAGTAAATGTTATAACTTTGCACATCTGACACTCAAAAGGCCAAAATGTCAGTCTGAAATCACGTTTGACGTCATTATGACGTCAATTGACGTCCGATTCCGAAAATGACAACATATTTGGAAAGTACTCTCGAAGACCTTTCAAACGAGCTACTACTCGATATTTTTGCAAAAGGTCGAGGTCAAGGTCATTTTTGAGGTCAACATCGACCTCAGGCGCTTGCAAAGGCTATCGGTCATACGCCTTAGGTGTAAATGCAAAAGTTGTTAGGCTAAGTGAGTGCAATACTGTGGATTTACTTTCGTGTCTCTATCTTGCTTACTTCCTGAGATATAGTGAACCACATGGTTTTCACTTGCAGGTCAATATTGACCTTGACTTTCGACCTTTGACCTTGAAATTTTCTGGAACAAAAGAACTCATCCTTGACTATAAACTAGTGTATTATCAGATTTTTACGCACATTATTGACGCTTTTATCAGCATCGACAGCTTGAAACATGCAATTTCGCTTATAATGGGACCGATTTCGTTGCCATAGAAACGTCAATTACGTCATAACGGATTGATCGATCGCGCTAAAAATTGATATTGACCATAAGGGACTGGTCCCACATCGTTTCCAAGCATCAGATCAAAAATCGGAGGAGGTGACCTCCAAGGTCAAATATTCGACCTCAGGCGAACTTCTCAAGGTCAAGCTCAAATGTCAAGGTCAAGGTCACAGAAGATAGAACTCGAGTTTATCTACAATATGAACTTAATTTGAAGTCTCTAGGACCATTAGAACCGGTGTTAAGGCCACTTACGTGTTTTCGACGTTTTGCTTGACCTTGACCTTGATCTTTGACCTAGACACACCAAAATAGGACGTTTTTTGGCCGGTATTTTACAGATTCTGCTCACGAATTTTGGAAGCTTTTGATCAAGAACTGTGGACGCTAGAGTGCGAACAAACACACAAACAAACAAACACATCCATCCACAAACCGATCAACATACTTGCCGAAATCTTTAGATTCCGGCAAGTAATGAACCGACATAGTCGACTAACTTGCCGGAATAGCTGGCAATGACCTTGAACTTTTACCAAAGACTTTGAATTTTTTGCAAAGTTGATGCATCTGGTTATTTTAAATATGAGTAATGGCATTTTTCTAGATTTTGTATAGTTGATGGAAAACATTGAAAAAAGTATTATGTAGGTATCGATCTATTATCACCAATAGTCAGATTTTGATGATGCCAACAACAAACCTAATATACAACATTTTGCAATAGAAACAAAGCCCGACCAAATAGTTTATCCAAAGACACACTGACGTGTGTAAAAAAGTAAAAAAGTATTATATTATATTATAAGTAAAAAAGTATTATATTTCTTTCCTAGCATAAGCAGTTTGTGGTCATGAAAGACTGATAGGATTCGGATCTTTTGTGACGTCATCAATAGAGCTATTTTTCTCAAAATCATTCTGTCAAGAGCCATTATCCTACAGAATATCTACATCAAATTTGAAAAGAATCAAGCAACAAATGTGGACGCTATGAGTATGAAAAGACAAACAAATGAAATTTTCTCCAATTTTCCGTCATAAAAAGGTCAATTAGGCCATTACCACTGCAATTATTGAACTGATATTTGTCAAATAGCTTCAGTAGGTATCCCCAATACTTACCAGAGCACCGGATCAACAATAATCATAAATGGTTTATGCATCTCATGTAAACAATCAATTGAAGTATGATAAAATCACGTTTCACGTCATTATGACGTCATATGACGTCAGATTCCAAAAATAAGAACATATATCGAAACTACTCCCGAAGACCTTTCAAACGAGTTACTACTCGATATTTTCGCGAAAGGTCAAGGTCAAGGTCATTTTTTGGGTCAACTTCGACCTCAGGCGCTTGCAAAGGCTATCGGCCATACGCCTTAGGTGTAAATAAAAAAGTTGATAGGCTAAGTGAGTGCAATACTGTGGATTTACTTTCGTGTCTCTATCTTGCTTACTTCTTGAGATATAGTGACCTACATGGTTTTCACTTGCGGGTCAATATTGACCTTGACTTCCGACCTTTGACCTTGAAATTTCGCGGAACAAAAGAACTCGTCCTTGGCTATAAACAGGTGTATCATTAGATTTTTACGCACATTATTGACGCTTTTATCAGCATGGACAGCTTGAAACATGCAATTTCGCTTATAATGGGACCAATTTCGTTGCCATAGAAACGTCGATTACGTCATAACGGATTGACCGATCGCGCTAAAAATTGACATTGACCATGAGGGACCGGTCCGACATCGTTTCCGAGCATCAGATCGAAAATCGGAGGAGGTGACCTCCAAGGTCAAATATTCGACCTGAGGCGAACTTCTCAAGGTCAAGGTCGAAGGTCAAGGTCAAGGTCACAAAAGATAGAACTCGAGTATATCTACCATATGCACTTGATTTGAAGTCTCTACGACAATTAGAACTGGAGTTATGAGCACTTATGTGTTTTCGACGTTTTGCGTGACCTTGACCTTGACCTTTGGCCTATATTCTCCAAAAGTGTGCGGTGCCTGCCTGTTATCCTACAGATTACATAACCCAAGTTACGTAACAATCACTGTACAATTGCGACCTGTAGAGCACTAACAGATAAACAATCAATCAATCAATCAAACCAACCGACCAACATACTTGCCGAAATCTTTAGATTCCGGCAAGTAAAAATCGGCCATAGGCCAACACTTGACGAAATATCTACACATTTGTTTATTTACATTTAAAACATTTACTCATAATTTACACATTGAAAATATTTACTGAACAACTAGCATTAGAAATTGACACATTTAAGACACCTCCTGAGCATCACCCAGCAGTAGAATTCACAATTTTAGAAATTAGACAAGAGTTGCTTCATTTACACAGTGACCTTGGCCTTAATACTTGTCCCTGAATTCTGAATTTTCAAAAATTTGTTAGAATTAATAATGCACAACTCCTGAGCAGACATACATATTGAAATTTTATGACGTCTCCTGAGCAAGACCCAGCCATTTGAGACTGACTCATTTAAAACATCCAATCGATGTGTGTATCAACATAGTATATACTACTAACAGCACAAAATTTTGATGATGTCAATATAAAAAAAATCATAAAATACAGTATTGCTATTAATGTTCGTTACTACAACTTGGTAACTTTCATATCATGATGCTGCATCTTTGGAGAACCATCTAATGAATTCAAGCAGATCGTGATGGCCGTTTTTGTATGCCATACTGGTATTATATGACAGAGGCGACGACAATTTTCGCACGACATAATGCCCATATTCCTACCAAATGATCATTCAACAGTGTATATTATTAATATATCATAACACATTGCAAAAAGTTCTTGGATAACCGCTATAATAGATTATAATGGTACTGGATATTCTAAAAAAAAACAAAGAGCAAAAAAAATATTTACCAGCAGGTAGATTCTAACCCACAGAGTCAACAGCCTACGTGTTAAAGAGCGAGCACTGTAACCACTCGGCCACCGAGCCATCATACAACTTGTTGCCGTATTCCCTTCCCCATTGTGAACAACTTTTACTGTACATGTATGACCGCATGCATGTCGGCATGACTGCACGAAGAAATCGATCCCAAAATAACTGTAACTTTATAACCCAAACTAATATTGATAACCAACTTTCACAGTCAACTCAATTGGAGAATTAGAGCAAGAAAAGTCCACATTTCATATTTGTGTATTCAAATCTGCATAAAACATTTCATATTTCCTATAAATTGGCAACTTATGTTAGGTAATTTTGCGGCCACTACTCTAGGGCTACAACTATGCAACTTGCACATGACCCCCAGATTTTCGGCATCGGGCGATAATC
The DNA here is from genome assembly GCA_949152475.1 of Terebella lapidaria. Classification (NCBI taxonomy): domain Eukaryota; kingdom Metazoa; phylum Annelida; class Polychaeta; order Terebellida; family Terebellidae; genus Terebella; species Terebella lapidaria. The sequence continues at coordinate 20,879,576 of OX424558.1, read as the reverse complement.
GGGAGTTTTGGTCGTACGACCATCGCACATACACCATTTGACGCCGAATTGACCATACAAAAATACAAAAATACTGACAAAAATTAATGTTGATCGAAAGTGGAGTTATTGCGATTTTTCGATTTTGACCTTTTACATGACCTTGACCTTAATTTTCGACCTTGAGTTAAGAAACTCCACAGATTTGTTCAATTTGATAAGGTACAACTCTTGAGTAAAAATCAATAACACATATCAGAACCTGGCCTCGCAATATGGGGTTGAAGTTGCGAGACATGAAACCATAAAATCAAGACCCTCGAATTTTTGACCCGGACCGAAAATCGGGAATTTTGGTCGTACGACCATCGGGCATGCACCACAGGACGTGGAATTGACCATAAAAAAATATAAAAATACTCACAAAAATTAACATTGAATAGAAACGGAGTTATTGCGATTTTTCGATTTTGACCTTTACTATGACTTTAACTGTAATTCTTGATCTTGAGTCCTACACCTTTACACATATGTTCAGTGTGATAAGACACACCTACTGATTAAAAATCAGCAACTTATATTGGATTTTGACTCCACAATAACGGTTTGAATATTGTACAAAATTCAAATGATCTCAAAACCCCCAAATGTTCGACCTTGGGCGATAATCGGGAGTTTTGGTCGTACAACCATCGGACATACGTCAGCTGATGTCGAATTGACCAAATAAAAATACAAAAATGTTTAGAAAAATTAATTTTGATCAGAAGCGAAGTTATTGCGAATTTTCGATTTTGACCTTTACTATGACCTTAACGCTAATTCTTGACCTTGAGTCCTATAACTTCACAATCGTGTTTTGTGTGATAAGGCACAACTTCTGAGTAAAAATCAGGAACATCTATCGGGAACTTGCTCTATTATATGGTTTTGAATATTGTGAGGCAGGAAAAACCTAAATTCGTGACCCCCAAATTTTCGACCTGGACCGGAAGTTTTGGTCATACGACCATCGGGCATGCATCATATGATGCGGAATTGACCATAGAAAAATATAAAAATACCTAGAAAAAATAACATCGATTAGAAACTGAGTTATTGCGATTTTTCGATTTTGACCTTTTCCTTGACCTTGACCTCAGTTTTTGACCTTGACCTCCCAAAAGTTAAGCACTTGGTCGAGTATTAATTGCACATCTTCTGACAAATTTTCGGGACTTTACGATCAAAATTGTGACCTGTAGAGCGCTAACAAACAAACAAACAAACAAACAAAAAATCGGCCATAGGCCAACACTTGACGAAATGACTAAACATTTGTTTACATTTAAAACATTTACCCATAATTTACACATTGAAAAGATTTACTGAACAACTCCTCGACATTTGAAGAAAGATACTTTTTTCATGAAATTTTTACGTTGGGCAAACTTTTCAAGGTCAAGGTCAAAGTGCACATTCAATGTCAGCGGACAAAGACCTTTTGATATGCTACAATATGGTCCCAGTTTGAATTTTCTATGACAAATAGTTCCGAAGTTATGGCAATTTTCGTGATTTTGACCTTTTCTTTGACCTTGACCTTGACCTTTGACCTTGGGTCACAAAAATTGTGCATTGCCCGTGCAGGAAGATATAAATTATACTTGAACAATTCCATCAGAATCAAACAAGAATTCCGGACACTGTGGCTTTCCAAAATTTCGAAAAATTTACGTACATGAGGTCACTGTGACGTCAATAAACGTCACATTTGAAAACTGATGAGAAACTATTTATCATGGGTTCAAGGCCTTCCATTTGATATATTACTTGATAGCTTTTAGTTAGTTTGAAAATTTGACCTTGAAGTTTTGCTCATGTGACCTCATTTTTCCGATCAAGTTCAAGGTTAATCATGGAATTGACATATAAGTCTGATTGCTATACCTCTTCTGAATAATATGGTTCAAATTTTATGAGACTACAACGATTCAAACAGATGTTATAACCGAAAAGGTGTTTTTCTGGGATTTCGATGACCTTGACCTTGACCTTTGACCTTTGTATTTCAATTCGTAAAGGTCAATGCTATTAATATGCATGTCAAGTTTCAAGGTATTCCATACAGTATTGACGCTGTTATGGCCTTTTGAAATTTCGGTAATTTGACGTTTATGACGTCATTGTGACGTCAGTGTACGTCACAGCGCCGAAAATAGGGTATCACTGCAATCAGGGGCTCAAAACCTTTCCAACGATATACTACTTGATATGGTGTGCTGACTTTCGTACTTGACCTTGACATTCACCTCATGACGAACTTCTCAAGGTCAAGGTCAAATGCCAAGGTCAAGGACACAGAAGATAGGACTCGAGTTTATCTACAATATGAACTTGGTTTGAAGTCTCTATAACAAATAGAACTGGAGTTATGGCCACTTATGTGTTTTTAACATTTTGCCTGACCTTGACCTTGATCTTTGACCTTGAGTCACGAAAATTGTGCATTGCCTGTGCATGAAGACATATTTCATACCTGTATAATTTCATTAGAATCAAACAAGATTTGTTGACACTATGACCGTTTGAAATTTCGAAAAATTAACGTTTATGACGTCACTGTGACGTCAATAAACGTCACATCTCAAAACTGATGAGAAAGTATGTACCAGGGAATCAAGACCTTTCATTTGATATACTACTTGATAGGTTTCAGTTAGTTTGAATATTTGACCTTGAAGTTTTCCTCATATGACCTTATTTTCCTGACAAAGTTCAAGGTCAATCATGAAATTGACATATACACTCGATTACTATACATCTTCTGAAGGATATGGTTCAAAATTCATGAACCTACGACAAATCAAACGGATGTTATTACCGGAAACGTGTTTTTCTGGGATTTCGATGACCTTGACCTTGACCTTTGACCTTTGTACTTGAATTCGTAAAGGTCATTGCTGTCAATATGCATATCAAGTTTGAAGAGATTCCATACAGTATTGACGATGTTATAGCCTTTTGAAATTTCGGAAATTTGACGTTTATGACGTCATTGTGACGTCAGTTTACGTCGCAGCGCCGAAAATAAGGTATCACTGCAATCAGGGGGTCAAGATCTTTCCAACGATATACTACTCGATATGGTGCGCTGACCTTCGTATTTGACCTTGACATTCACCTTAGGCAAACTTCTCAAGGTCAAGGTCAAATGCCGAGGTCAAGGTCACAGAAGATAGAACTCGAGTTTATCTACAATATGAACTTGGTTTGAAGTCTCTAGGACAATTAGAACCGGAGTTATGGCCATTTATGTGTTTTTATCGTTTTGCGTGACCTTGACCTCAATATTTGACCTTGACCTTCCAAAAATGAACTCATCCATCTATACTTGATTGCACATCTTTTGACCTAATTCCATGATTCTACGTTCAAAAATGTGACCTGTGGAGCGCTAACAAGCAAACAAACAAACAAAAAATCGGCCATAGGCCAACACTTGACGAAATTATTTACACATTTGTTTACATTTAAAACATTTACACAGAATTTACTCATTGAAACGATTTACTGAACAACTCCTAGCATTAGAAATTGACACATTTAAAACACCTCCTGATCATCACCCAGCAGTAGAATTCACAATTTTAGAAATTAGACAAGAGTTGCTTCATTTACACAGTGACCTTGGCCTTAATACTTGTCCCTGAATTCTGAATTTTCAAAAATTTGTTAGAATTAATAATGCACAACTCCTGAGCAGACATACATATTGAAACTTTATGACGTCTCCTGAGCAAGACCCAACCATTTGAGACTGACTCACTTAAAACATCCAATCGATGTGTGTATCAACGTAGTATATACTGCTAACAGCACAAAATTTTGAAGATGTTAATATAAAAAAAATTATAAAATATAGTATTGCTATTAATGTTCGTTACTACAACTTGGTAACTTTCATATCATGATGCTGCATCTTTGGAGAACCATCTAATGAATTCAAGCAGATCGTGATGGCCGTTTTTGTATGCCATACTGGTATTATATGACAGAGGCGACGCAAGCCATAATGCCCATATTCGTAACAAATGATCATTCAACAGTGTATATTCATAATATATCATAACACATTGCAAACAGTTCTTGGATAACCACTATAATAGATTATAATGGTACTGGATATTCTCAAAAAAAACAAAGAGCAAAAAAAATATTTACCAGCAGGTAGATTCGAACCCGCAGAGTCAAAAGCCTACGTGTTAGAGAGCGAGCACTGTAACCACTCGGCCACCGAGCCATCATACAACTTGTTGCCGTATTCCCTTCCTCATGGAGAACAACTTTTACTGTGCATGTATGACCGCATGCATGTCGGCATGACTGCACGAAGAAATCGATCCCAAAATAACTGTAACTTTATAACCCAAACTAATATTGATAACAAACTTTCACAGTCAACTCAATTGGAGAATTAGAGCAAGAAAAGTCCACATTTCATATTTGTGTATTCAAATCTGCATAAAACATTTCATATTTCCTATAAATTGGCAACTTATGTTAGGTAATTTTGCGGCCACTACTCTAGGGCTACCACTATGCAACTTGCACATGACCCCACAGATTTTCGGCATCGGGCGATAATCGGGAGTTTTGGTCGTACGACCATCGCACATACACCATTTGACGCCGAATTGACCATACAAAAATACAAAAATACTGATAAAATCAATGTTGATCGAAAGTGGAGTTATTGCGATTTTTCGATTTTGACCTTTTACATGACCTTGACCTTAATTTTCGACCTTGAGTTAAGGAACTCCACAGATTTGTTCAATTTGATAAGGCACAACTCTTGAGTAAAAATCAATAACACATATCAGAACCTGGCCTCGCAATATGGGGTTGAAGTTGCGAGACATGAAACCATAAAATCAAGACCTTCAAATTTTCGACCCGGACCGAAAATCGGGAATTTTGGTCGTACGACCATCGGGCATGCACCACAGGACGTGGAATTGACCATAGAAAAATATAAAAATACTCACAAAAATTAACATTGAATAGAAAACGGAGTTATTGCGATTTTTCGATTTTGACCTTTACTATGACTTTAACTATAATTCTTGACCTTGAGTCCTATAACTTCACAATCGTGTTTTGTGTGATAAGGCAAAACTTCTGAGTAAAAATCAGCAACATATATCGGGAACTTGCTCTATTATATGGTTTTGAATATTGCGAGGCAGGAAAAAACCTAAATTCGTGACCCCCAAATTTTCGACCTTGACCGGAAATCGGGAGTTTTGGTCGTACGACCATCGGACATGCACCACATGATGAGGAATTGACCATAGAAAAATATAAAAATACCCGCAAAAAATAAACTTAATTAGAAGCGAAGTTATTGCGATTTTTCTATTTCGACCTTTTCTATGACCTTGACCTCAATTTTTGACCTTGACCTCCCAAAAGTTAATCACTTGGTCGAGTACTGACTGCACATCTTCTGTCAAATTTTCGGGACTTTACGATCAAAATTGTGACCTGTAGAGCGCTAACAAACAAACACACAAACACACAAAAAATCGGCCATAGGCCAACACTTGACGAAATAATTTACACATTTAAACATGTACACAAAATTTACACATTGAAATCATTTACTGAACAACCCCTAGCATTAGAAATCGAGATATTTAAGCCATCTCCTGAACATCATCCAGCAGTATAGTCTACAATTTTAGACATTAGACGTGAGAGTTGCTTCATTTTCACCGTGACCTTGGCCTTAATTCTTGACCTTGAGGTCTGAAATTTCAAACTTTTGTTGGAATTGATGAGGCACAACTCCTGAGTACAAATCATAAAAAAAAGATATTGAAACTTGGTTAAAAACATAGTCTAAAACGTTGGGATCCCCAAAAACGAAAATCTTGACCCCCGAATTTTCGACCTCTGTCGCAAATCGGCAGTTTTGGTAGTACGGCCATCGGACATATATCATATGATAGGGAATGGACCAAATAAAATTACAATAATACTTTTAAAAATTAGACTTGATTAGGAGCGGAGTTATTGCAAATATTCGATTTTGACCTTTCCATTGACCTTGACCTCAATTTTCGACCTTGACCTCCCAAAAGTGAACTCATCCGTCATATGTTGACTGTGCATCTTACGACCAGTTTTCATGATTCTGGAATCAAAATTGTGACCTCTAGAGCGCTAACAAACAAACATACATTGTATATTCATCTGATCGACATGCAGTAAAATCGGCCATAGGCCAACACTTGACGAAATAACTAAACATTTGTTTACATTTAAAACATTTACTCATTAATTACACATTGAAAAGATATACTGAACAACTTCTAGCATTAGAAATTGGCACTTTTAAGACACCTCCTGAGCATCACCCAGCAGAAGAATTCACAATTTTAAAATTAGACAAGAGTTGCTTCATTTTCACAGTGACCTTGGCCCTTGAATTCTGAATTTTCACAAATTTGTTAGAATTAATAATGCACAACTCCTGAGCAGACATACATATTGAATCTTTATGACGTCTCCTGAGCAAGACCCAGCCATTTGAGACTGACTCATTCAAAACATTCAATCGATGTGTGTATCAACATAATATATACTACTAACAGCACAAAATTTTGATGATGTCAATATAAGAAAAATTATAGAATACAACACTGCTATAAATGTTCGTTACTACAACTTGGTAACTTTCATATCATGATGCTGCATCTTCGGAGAACTATCTAATGAGTTCAAGCAGATCGTGATGGCCGTTTTTGCATGCCATACTGGTATTATATGACAGAGGCAACGATAATTTTTGCACGCCATATTAGTACCAAATGATCTTTCAACAGTGTATATTCATAATATATCAAAACAAATTGCAAAAAGTTCTTGGATAAAACCACTATAATAGATTATAATGGTACTGGATATTCTTGAAAAAAATAAAGAGCAAAAAAAAATATTTAAAAGCAGGTAGATTCGAACTCGCAGAGTCAAAAGCCTACGTGTTACAGAGCGAGTGCTGGAACCACTCGGCCACCGAGCCATCATACAATAAATTGCCATAATCCCCTTCCCCATGGAGAACAACATTTACTGTACATGTATGACCGCATGCATGTCGGCATGACTGCACGAAGAAATCGATCCAAAATAACTGTAACTTCATAACCCAAACTAGTATTGATAACCAACTTTCACAGTCAACTCAATTGGAGAATTAGGGCAAGAAAGTCCACGTTTCACATTTGTGTATTCAAATCTGCATAAAACATTTCATATCTCCTATAAATTGGCAACTTATGTGAGGTAATTTTGCGGCCACTACACTAGGGCTACCACTATGCAACTTGCACATGACCCCCAGATTTTCGGCACCGGGCGATAATCGGGACTTTTGGTCGTACGACCATCGCACATACACCATTTGACGCCGAATTAACCATATAAAAATACAAAAATACTGACAAAAATTAATGTTGATCAAAAGTGGAGTTATTGCAATTTTTCGATTTTGACCTTTTACATGACCTTGACCTTAATTTTCAACCTTGAGTTAAGAAACTCCACAGATTTGTTCAATTTGATAAGGCACAACTCCTGAGTAAAAATCAATAACCCATATCAGAAATTGGCCTCGCAATATGGGGTTGAAGGTTGCGAGACATGAAACCATAAAATCATGACCCTCAAATTTTCGACCTGGACCGAAAATCGGGAGTTTTGGTCGTACGACCATCGGGCATGCACCGCAGGGCGCGGAATTGACCATAAAAAAATATAAAAATACTCAGAAAAAATAACATTGAATAGAAACGGAGTTATTGCGATTTTTCGATTTTGACCTTTACTATGACTTTAACTGTAATTCTTGATATTGAGTCCTACATCTTTACACATATGTTCAGTATGATAAGGCACACCTACTGATTAAAAATCAGCAACTTCTATCGGATTCTGACTCCACAATAACGGTTTGAATATTGCACAAAATACAAATGATCTGAAAACCCCCAAATGTTCAACCATGGGCGATAATCGGGAGTTTTGGTCGTACAACCATCGGACATACGTCAGCTGATGTCGAATTGACCAAATAAAAATACAAAAATGTTTAGAAAAATCAATTTTGATCAAAAGCCAAGTTATTGCAATTTTTCGATTTTGACCTTTACTATGACCTTAACTCTAATTCTTGACCTTGAGTCCTAAAACTTCACAATCGTGTTTTGTGTGATAAGGCACAACTTCTGAGTGAAAATCAGCAACATATATCGGGAATTTGCTCTATAATATGGTTTTGAATATTGCGAGGTAGAAAAAAGCCTAAATTCGTGACCCCCAAATTTTCGACCTGGACCGAAAATCGGGAGTTTTGGTCGTACGACCATCGGGCATGCATCATATGATGCGGAATTGACCATAGAAAAATATAAAAATAGCTAGAAAAAATAACATAGAATAAAAACGGAGTTATCGCGATTTTTCGATTTTGACCTTTTGCTTGACCTTGACCTCAATTTTTGACCTTGACCTCCCAAAAGTTAATCACTTGGTCGAGTATTGACTGCACAACTTCTGACAAATTTTCAGCACTCTACGATCAAAATTGTGACCTGTAGAGCGCTAACAAACAAACAGACAGACAGACAGACAGACAAACGCAACTGACCAACATACTTGACGAAATTTAATTTCGTCAAGTAAAAATCGGCCATAGGCCAACACTTGACGAAATGACTAAACATTTGTTTACATTTAAAACATTTACCCATAATTTACACATTGAAAAGATTTACTGAACAACTCCTCGACATTTGAAGAAAGATACCTTTTTCATGAAATTTTTACGTTGGGCAAGCTTTTCTAGGTCAAGGTCAAAGTGCACATTCAAGGTCAGCGGACAAAGACCTTTTGATATGCTACAATATGGTCCCAGTTTGAACTTTCTATGACGAATAGTTCCGAAGTTATGGCAATTTTTGTGATTTTGACCTTTTCTTTGACCTTGACCCTTGACCTTGGGTCACGAAAATTGTGCATTGCCCGTGCATGAAAATATAAATTATACTTGAACAATTCCATCAGAATCGAACAAGAATTCCGGACACTGTGGCTTTTCGAAATTTCGAAAAATTTACGTACATGAGGTCACTGTGACGTCAATAAACGTCACATTTGAAAACTGATGAGAAACTATTCATCATGGGTTCAAGGCCTTCCATTTGATATATTACTTGATAGCTTTTAGTTAGTTTGAAAATTTGACCTTGAAGTTTTGCTCATGTGACCTCATTTTTCCGATCAAGTTCAAGGTTAATCATGGAATTGACATATAAGTCTGATTGCTATACCTCTTCTGATGATATTGTTCAAATTTCATGAGACTACAACGATTAAAACAGATGTTATAACCGAAAAGGTGTTTTTCTGGGATTTCGATGACCTTGACCTTGACCTTTAACCTTTGTATTTCAATTCGTAAAGGTCAATGCTATTAATATGCATGTCAAGTTTCAAGGTATTCCATACAGTATTGACGCTGTTATGGCCTTTTGAAATTTCGGTAATTTGACGTTTATGACGTCATTGTGACGTCAGTGTACGTCACAGCGCCAAAATTAGGGTATCACTGCAATCAGGGGCTCAAAACCTTTCCAACGATATACTACTCGATATGGTGCGCTGACTTTTGTACTTGACCTTGACATTCACCTCATGACGAACTTCTCAAGGTCAAGGTCAAATGCCAAGGTCAAGGACACAGAAGATAGGACTCGAGTTTATCTACATTATGAACTTGGTTTGAAGTCTCTATAACAAATAGAACCGGAGTTATGGCCACTTATGTGTTTTTAACATTTTGCGTGACCTTGACCTTGATCTTTGACCTTGAGTCACGAAAATTGTGCATTGCCTGTGCATGGAGACATATATTATACCTGTATCATTTCATCAGAATCAAACAAGATTTGTGGACACTATGACCGTTTGAAATTTCGAAAAATTAACGTTTATGACGTCACTGTGACGTCAATAAACGTCACATCTCAAAACTGATGAGAAAGTATGTACCAGGGAATCAAGACCTTTCATTTGATATACTACTTGATAGGTTTCAGTTAGTTTGAAAATTTGACAGTGAAGTTTTCCTCATATGACCTTATTTTCCTGACAAAGTTCAAGGTCAATCATGAAATTGACATATACACTCGATTACTATACCCCTTCTGAAGGATATGGTTCAAAATTCATGAACCTACGACAAATCAAACGGATGTTATTACCGGAAACGTGTTTTTCTGGGATTTCGATGACCTTGACCTTGACCTTTGACCTTCGTACTTAAATTCGTAAAGGTCATTGCTGTCAATATGCATATCAAGTTTCAAGAGATTCCATACAGTATTGACGATGTTATAGCCTTTTGAAATTTCGGAAATTTGACGTTTATGACGTCATTGTGACGTCAGTTTACGTCGCAGCGCTGAAAATAAGGTATCACTGCAATCAGGGGGTCAAGACCTTTCCAACGATATACTACTCGATATGGTGCGCTGACCTTCGTATTTGACCTTGACATTCACCTTAGGCGAACTTCTCAAGGTCAAGGTCAAATGCCAAGGTCAATGTCACAGAAGATAGAACTCGAGTTTATCTACAATATGAACTTGATTTGAGTCTCTAGGACAATTAGAACCGGAGCTATGACCATTTATGTGTTTTTATCGTTTTGCGTGACCTTGACCTCAATATTTGACCTTGACCTTCCAAAAGTTAATCACTTGGTCGTGTACTGATTGCACATCTTTTGACAAATTTTCGGGACTTTACGATCAAAATTGTGACCTGTAGAGCGCTAACAAATAAACAAACAAAAAATCGGCCATAGGCCAACACTTGACGAAATAATTTACACATTTAAACATGTACACAAAATTTACACATTGAAATCATTTCCTGAACAACCCCTAGCATTAGAAATCGAGATATTTAAGCCATCTCCTGAACATCATCCAGCAGTATAGTCTACAATTTTAGACATTAGACGTGAGAGTTGCTTCATTTTCACCGTGACCTTGGCCTTAATTCTTGACCTTGAGGTCTGGAATTTCAAACTTTTGTTGGAATTGATGAGGCACAACTCCTGAGTACAAATCATAAAAAAATGATATTGAAACTTGGTTAAAAAACATAGTCTAAAACGTTGGGATCCCCAAAAACGAAAATCTTGACCCCCGAATTTTCGACCTCTGTCGCAAATCGGCAGTTTTGGTCGTACGGCCATCGGACATATATCATATGATAGGGAATGGACCAAATAAAATTACAATAATACTTAAAAAAATTAGACTTGATTAGGAGCGGAGTTATTGCAATTATTCGATTTTGACCTTTCCATTGACCTTGACCTCAATTTTCGACCTTGACCTCCCAAAAGTGAACTCATCCGTCATATGTTGACTGTGCATCTTACGACCAGTTTTCATGATTCTGGAATCAAAATTGTGACCTCTAGAGCGCTAACAAACAAACATACAGTGTATATTCATCTGATCGACATGCAGTAAAATCGGCCATAGGCCAACACTTGACGAAATGACTAAACATTTGTTTACATTTAAAACATTTACCCATAATTTACACATTGAAAAGATTTAGTGAACAACTCCTCGACATTTGAAGAAAGATACTTTTTTCATGAAATTTTTACGTTGGGCAAACTTTTCAAGGTCAAGGTCAAAGTGCACATTCAAGGTCAGCGGACAAAGACCTTTTGATATGCTACAATATGGTCCCAGTTTGAACTTTCTATGACGAATAGTTCCGAAGTTATGGCAATTTTCGTGATTTTGACCTTTTCTTTGACCTTGACCTTGACCTTTGACCTTGGGTTACAAAAATTGTGCATTGCCCGTGCAGGAAGATATAAATTATACTTGAACAATTCCACCAGAATCGAACAAGAATTCCGGACACTGTGGCTTTTCAAAATTTCGAAAAATTTACGTACATGAGGTCACTGTGACGTCAATAAACGTCACATTTGAAAACTGATGAGAAACTATTTATCATGGGTTCAAGGCCTTCCATTTGATATATTACTTGATAGCTTTTAGTTAGTTTGAAAATTTGACCTTGAAGTTTTGCTCATGTGACCTCATTTTTCCGATCAAGTTCGAAGTTAATCATGGAATTGACATATAAGTCTGATTGCTATACCTCTTCTGAATAATATGGTTCAAATTTTAAGAGACTACAACGATTCAAACAGATGTTATAACCGAAAAGGTGTTTTTCTGGGATTTCGATGACCTTGACCTTGACCTTTGACCTTTGTATTTCAATTCGTAAAGGTCAATGCTATTAATATGCATGTCAAGTTTCAAGGTATTCCATACAGTATTGACGCTGTTATGGCCTTTTGAAATTTCGGTAATTTGACGTTTATGACGTCATTGTGACGTCAGTGTACGTCGCAGCGCCGAAAATAGGGTATCAATGCAATCAGGGGCTCAAAACCTTTCCAACGATATACTACTTGATATGGTGTGCTGACTTTCGTACTTGACCTTGACATTCACCTCATGACGAACTTCTCAAGGTCAAGGTCAAATGCCAAGGTCAAGGACACAGAAGATAGGACTCGAGTTTATCTACAATATGAACTTGGTTTGAAGTCTCTATAACAAATAGAACTGGAGTTATGGCCACTTATGTGTTTTTAACATTTTGCCTGACCTTGACCTTGATCTTTGACCTTGAGTCACGAAAATTGTGCATTGCCTGTGCATGAAGACATATTTCATACCTGTATAATTTCATTAGAATCAAACAAGATTTGTTGACACTATGACCGTTTGAAATTTCGAAAAATTAACGTTTATGACGTCACTGTGACGTCAATAAACGTCACATCTCAAAACTGATGAGAAAGTATGTACCAGGGAATCAAGACCTTTCATTTGATATACTACTTGATAGGTTTCAGTTAGTTTGAATATTTGACCTTGAAGTTTTCCTCATATGACCTTATTTTCCTGACAAAGTTCAAGGTCAATCATGAAATTGACATATACACTCGATTACTATACATCTTCTGAAGGATATGGTTCAAAATTCATGAACCTACGACAAATCAAACGGATGTTATTACCGGAAACGTGTTTTTCTGGGATTTCGATGACCTTGACCTTGACCTTTGACCTTTGTACTTGAATTCGTAAAGGTCATTGCTGTCAATATGCATATCAAGTTTGAAGAGATTCCATACAGTATTGACGATGTTATAGCCTTTTGAAATTTCGGAAATTTGACGTTTATGACGTCATTGTGACGTCAGTTTACGTCGCAGCGCCGAAAATAAGGTATCACTGCAATCAGGGGGTCAAGATCTTTCCAACGATATACTACTCGATATGGTGCGCTGACCTTCGTATTTGACCTTGACATTCACCTTAGGCAAACTTCTCAAGGTCAAGGTCAAATGCCGAGGTCAAGGTCACAGAAGATAGAACTCGAGTTTATCTACAATATGAACTTGGTTTGAAGTCTCTAGGACAATTAGAACCGGAGTTATGGCCATTTATGTGTTTTTATCGTTTTGCGTGACCTTGACCTCAATATTTGACCTTGACCTTCTAAAAATGAACTCATCCATCTATACTTGATTGCACATCTTTTGACCTAATTCCATGATTCTACGTTCAAAAATGTGACCTGTGGAGCGCTAACAAGCAAACAAACAAACAAACAAACAAACAGACAAACAGACCAGCGACCATAGGTCGTAAGCTTGACGAAATGTTTACTGAACTGATCCTGACCTTGACCTCCGAGATGTGACCCTGAAATTTTGCAGGTTATATTAGACAACATGCTATTTAGGCATAGACATTCAGTCCAATACCTTCAAATTTGAGTTCAAGATGTAGGTTTGAATGTTTGCTGGAATGTCGAAAAATTTATATGACCGGCCTTACGTTTATGACGTCATAGCGAAAAATCTATCATGGCGGAAAAGTCTCGGACAGCTCCCTCTCAAACCAGAATTCAACGAGCTCTCCAGTGGTTCAATCCGCTTCTCTGTATGACAAATACTTTTCAATATATAGTTCCATTTTGAAAATTGACGATATACGTCATGACGTCATTGACGTTGCCCGTAGCGTGTTGAAACTCAGTATGTGACTGGGTATTAATATGCCACATATATGCTCATAATCACAGTCCAATACCTTCAACAGTGAGTGCACGGTGTAGGTTTGAATGTTTGCTGAAATATCGAAAAATTTATATGACTGGCTTTATGTTTATGACGTCATAGCGAAAAATCTATTATAGCAGAAAGTATCTAACAGCACCCTCCTAAACCAGAATTCAACGAGCTTTCCAGTGGTGTGATGCGCTTCTCTGTGCGACGAATACTTTTCAATATATAGCTCCATTTTGAAAATTGACGTTTTACGTCATGACGTCATTGACGTTGCACGTGACATGTTGAGACTCGGTATATGACTGGGTAATAATATGCCACATATGTTCTCATAATCACAGTCCAATACCTTCAAATTTGAGTGCACAGTGTAGGTTTGAATGTTCGCTGAAAAGTCGAAAAATTGATATGACCGGCCTTACGTTTATGACGACATAGCGAAAAATCTATCATGGCGGAAAAGTATCGGACAGCACCCTCCTAAACCAGAATTCAACGAGCTTTCCAGTGGTGCAATCCGCTTCTCTGTACGACAAATACTTTTTGAGATATAGCCCCATTTCAAAAATTGACGTTTTACGTCGTGACGTCATTGACGTTAGATAGATCCAAACAAAACTTCGTGGTTAGATGGACGATGTCATCATTTATCGATGTGTCAAATTTCAGAGGTATCGGACTAAATATGACTCCTGTGTGAACTTTTGAAAATTCGCTAATGATGAGAGATAGGGATTTTTCGAGTTTTCAGGAATTTTTGGTGACGTCATCAATGAACCGAATTATTTCAAAAACGTGCTGTTCCGTCCTTGGGCGAATACCTATCCATCAAAAAGGTTTTGAGATGCTAGCACAAAAACTGTGGCCGCTAGAGAGGTGACAAACAAACAAGTAACAAACGGATATCTGGTGCATGCACAGGACCTTTGGTCCTGAGACAAATTACCGCTAAAAACCGGGAATGGGACTGATACATCCGCCGGTTCGTCGTCCCCAATAGTTCTGATATAAAGTGGCCTGTGGCTTGACCCAGACTGTATTTAGACATGAGTTTTAGGCTTTATTATATCAGTTGGACACCTCTGAGTCTGAAAACAAAGGAATTGTTTTGTTGTTTGAAATGTGCACTTGGATACATATATGATATACTGTACTACTGCTCAACCGAGTGTGTATATTTAGAAGGGGACATGCCCACAGGGGGTAATCGTTTCTGCAGCTTATTGTTGTGTGAACGGATTGAGAATCAGATTCACCCCACTGCTCTTTCTACTTTGATATCTCGGCGAGTTTTCAATTTATTCCAAATGTGAAAAGTGCATTATAAACTAGAAATAACACTGCACCTGACTGTATGAAATGCTTCAGAATTGAATGTTCAGTAAATTTGTGAAAATTGGAGCCATGAAAACATTAAAAATATCTGTAAAGTCCAGAATCCTCATAAGATTCTGATTAAGCTTTGTCAGATTATAGACAAAATTCGAGGTCAATCATGGATTTGACATATTTGTCTGATTGATATACCTCTTCTGAATGACATGGTTCAAATTTCATGATCCCACAATGATTCAAACAGATGTTATTACCGGAAACGTGTTTTTCTGGGATTTCGATGACCTTGACCTTGACCTTTGACCTTTGCACTTAAATTCGTAGAAGTCAATGCTGTCAAAGTGCATATCAAATTTCAAAGGATTCCATTCACTATTGACGGTGTAATGGCCCTTTGAAATTTCGGATTTTTGACGTTTATGACGTCATTTTGACGTCAGTTTACGTCGCAGCGCCAAAAATGAGATATCACTGGAATCAGAGGCTCGAGACCTTTCCAAAGATATACTACTCGATATGCTGCGCCGACCTTCGTACTTGACCTTGACTTCGACCTGAGGCGAACTTCTCAAGGTCAAGGTCAAAGGTCAAGGTCAAGATCAGAAAAGATAGAACTCGAGTATATCTACAATATGCACTTAATTTGAAGTCTCTACGACGATTAGAACTGGAGTTATGAGCACTTATGTGTTTTCGACGTTTTGCGTGACCTTGACCTTGTTATTTGACCTTGAGCTTACCAAATAACTAGCGACCGTCCTTTTCCATCCCTGAACCTTCCCACCAAATTTCATGAATTTCCAATAAAAACCATGGCCTGTAGAGCGCTAACAAACAAACAAACAAAAAACAAACAAACGGAACCGATCAACATACTTGACAAAATCTTTGATTTCGTCAAGTAACAAAAAACAAACAAACGGAACCGATCAACATACTTGACAAAATCTTTGATTTCGTCAAGTAATAATATCCGGTGCATATATACAAGCTATTGGGCCTTAGGCAATGCACTACATGTACTATAAACCTGTAACAGTGCTCACAATGCTCACAAACCCGGTGCTCACAAACCCCTGTTCGTCATGCCCAAAAATCCTGATATATAGTGGCCTGTCGCTTGACCCAGACTGTATTTAGACATGAGTTTTAGACTTTATCATACCAGTTGGACACCTCTGAGTCAAAAAGCAAAAGAAATGTCGTTTGAGATGTGCACTTGGATACATATATGATATACTGTACTACTATCCAACCGAGTGTGTATATTTAGAAGGGGACATGTCCACAGGGGGTAATCGTTTCTACAGCTTATTAGCATCTGAACGGATTGAGAATCGAATTCACCCCACTGCTCTTTCTACTTTGATATCTCGGCGAGTTTTCAATTTATTCCAAATGTGAAAAGTGGACCATAAACTAGAAATAACACTGCAACTGACTGCAAAGAAATGCTTTATATTAATGTTCAGTAAATTCGTGAAAATTGGAGCCATGAAAACATAAAAAATATCTGTAAAATCCAAAATACTCATAGGATTCTGATTAAGTTTTGTCAGATTATAGACAAAGTTCGAGGTCAATCATGGAATTGACATATTTGTCTGATTGCCATACCTCTTCTAAATGACATGGTTCAAATTTCATGAGCCCACGATGATTCAAATGGATGTTATCACCAGAAATGTGTTTTTCTGAGATTTCGATGACCTTGACCTTGACCTTTGACCTTTGTACTTGAGTTCGTAGAGGTCGATGCTGTCAAAATGCATATGAAATTTCAAAGGATTCCATACACTATTGATGATGTTATGACCCTTTGAAATTTCGGATTTTTGTCGTTTATGACGTCATTGTGACGTCAGTTTACGTCGCAGCGCCAAAAATGAGATATCACTGGAATCAAGGGCTTAAGACCTTTCCAACGATATACTACTCGATATGCTGCGCCGACCTTCGTACTTGACCTTGACTTCGACCTCAGGCGAACTTCTCAAGGTCAAGGTCAAAGTTCAAGTTCAAAATCACGGAAGATAGAACTCGAGCATATCTACAATATGCACTTAATTTGAAGTCTCTATAACGATTAGAAGTGAGGTTATGGCCACTTATGTGATTTTAACATTTTCAGTGACCTTGACCTTGATATTTGACCTTGAGCTTACCAAATAACTAGCGACCGTCCTTTGCCATCCCTGAACCTTCCCACCAAATTTCATGAATTTCGAATAAAAACCATGGCCTGTAGAGCGCTAACAAACAAACAAACAAAAAACAAACAAACGGAACCGATCAACATACTTGACAAAATCTTTGATTTCGTCAAGTAATAATATCCGGTGCATATATACAAGCTATTGGGCCTTAGGCAATGCACTACATGTACTATAAACCTGTAACAGTGCTCACAATGCTCACAAACCCGGTGCTCACAAACCCCTGTTCGTCATGCCCAAAAATTCTGATATATAGTGGCCTGTCGCTTGACCCAGACTGTATTTAGACATGAGTTTTAGACTTTATCATACCAGTTGGACACCTCTGAGTCAAAAAGCAAAAGAAATGTCGTTTGAGATGTGCACTTGGATACATATATGATATACTGTACTACTATCCAACCGAGTGTGTATATTTAGAAGGGGACATGTCCACAGGGGGTAATCGTTTCTACAGCTTATTAGCATCTGAACGGATTGAGAATCGAATTCACCCCACTGCTCTTTCTACTTTGATATCTCGGCGAGTTTTCAATTTATTCCAAATGTGAAAAGTGGACCATAAACTAGAAATAACACTGCAACTGACTGCAAAGAAATGCTTTATATTAATGTTCAGTAAATTCGTGAAAATTGGAGCCATGAAAACATAAAAAATATCTGTAAAATCCAAAATACTCATAGGATTCTGATTAAGTTTTGTCAGATTATAGACAAAGTTCGAGGTCAATCATGGAATTGACATATTTGTCTGATTGCCATACCTCTTCTAAATGACATGGTTCAAATTTCATGAGCCCACGATGATTCAAATGGATGTTATCACCAGAAATGTGTTTTTCTGAGATTTCGATGACCTTGACCTTGACCTTTGACCTTTGTACTTGAGTTCGTAGAGGTCGATGCTGTCAAAATGCATATGAAATTTCAAAGGATTCCATACACTATTGATGATGTTATGACCCTTTGAAATTTCGGATTTTTGTCGTTTATGACGTCATTGTGACGTCAGTTTACGTCGCAGCGCCAAAAATGAGATATCACTGGAATCAAGGGCTTAAGACCTTTCCAACGATATACTACTCGATATGCTGCGCCGACCTTCGTACTTGACCTTGACTTCGACCTCAGGCGAACTTCTCAAGGTCAAGGTCAAAGTTCAAGTTCAAAATCACGGAAGATAGAACTCGAGCATATCTACAATATGCACTTAATTTGAAGTCTCTATAACGATTAGAAGTGAGGTTATGGCCACTTATGTGATTTTAACATTTTCAGTGACCTTGACCTTGATATTTGACCTTGAGCTTACCAAATAACTAGCGACCGTCCTTTGCCATCCCTGAACCTTCCCACCAAATTTCATGAATTTCGAATAAAAACCATGGCCTGTAGAGCGCTAACAAACAAACAAACAAAAAACAAACAAACGGAACCGATCAACATACTTGACAAAATCTTTGATTTCGTCAAGTAATAATATCCGGTGCATATATACAAGCTATTGGGCCTTAGGCAATGCACTACATGTACTATAAACCTGTAACAGTGCTCACAATGCTCACAAACCCGGTGCTCACAAACCCCTGTTCGTCATGCCCAAAAATTCTGATATATAGTGGCCTGTCGCTTGACCCAGACTGTATTTAGACATGAGTTTTAGACTTTATCATACCAGTTGGACACCTCTGAGTCAAAAAGCAAAAGAAATGTCGTTTGAGATGTGCACTTGGATACATATATGATATACTGTACTACTATCCAACCGAGTGTGTATATTTAGAAGGGGACATGTCCACAGGGGGTAATCGTTTCTACAGCTTATTAGCATCTGAACGGATTGAGAATCGAATTCACCCCACTGCTCTTTCTACTTTGATATCTCGGCGAGTTTTCAATTTATTCCAAATGTGAAAAGTGGACCATAAACTAGAAATAACACTGCAACTGACTGCAAAGAAATGCTTTATATTAATGTTCAGTAAATTCGTGAAAATTGGAGCCATGAAAACATAAAAAATATCTGTAAAATCCAAAATACTCATAGGATTCTGATTAAGTTTTGTCAGATTATAGACAAAGTTCGAGGTCAATCATGGAATTGACATATTTGTCTGATTGCCATACCTCTTCTAAATGACATGGTTCAAATTTCATGAGCCCACGATGATTCAAATGGATGTTATCACCAGAAATGTGTTTTTCTGAGATTTCGATGACCTTGACCTTGACCTTTGACCTTTGTACTTGAGTTCGTAGAGGTCGATGCTGTCAAAATGCATATGAAATTTCAAAGGATTCCATACACTATTGATGATGTTATGACCCTTTGAAATTTCGGATTTTTGTCGTTTATGACGTCATTGTGACGTCAGTTTACGTCGCAGCGCCAAAAATGAGATATCACTGGAATCAAGGGCTTAAGACCTTTCCAACGATATACTACTCGATATGCTGCGCCGACCTTCGTACTTGACCTTGACTTCGACCTCAGGCGAACTTCTCAAGGTCAAGGTCAAAGTTCAAGTTCAAAATCACGGAAGATAGAACTCGAGCATATCTACAATATGCACTTAATTTGAAGTCTCTATAACGATTAGAAGTGAGGTTATGGCCACTTATGTGATTTTAACATTTTCAGTGACCTTGACCTTGATATTTGACCTTGAGCTTACCAAATAACTAGCGACCGTCCTTTGCCATCCCTGAACCTTCCCACCAAATTTCATGAATTTCGAATAAAAACCATGGCCTGTAGAGCGCTAACAAACAAACAAACAAAAAACAAACCAGCGACCATAGGTCGTAAGCTTGACGAAATGATTACTGAACTGATCCTGACCTTGACCTCTGAGATGTGACCCTGAAATTTTGCAGGTTATATTAGACAACATGCTATTTAGGCATAGACATTCAGTCCAATACCTTCAAATTTGAGTTCACGGTGTAGGTTTGGATGTTTGCTGGAATGTCGAAAAATTTATATGACCGGCCTTACGTTTATGACGTCATAGCGAACAATCTATCGTGGCGGAAAAGTCTCGGACAGCTCCCTCTCAAACCAGAATTCAACGAGCTCTCCAGTGGTTCAATCCGCTTCTCTGTACGACAAATACTTTTCAATATATAGCTCCATTTTGAAAATTGACGTTATACGTCATGACGTCATTGACGTTGCCCGTAGCAAGTTGAAACTCGGTATATGACTGGGTATTAATATGCCACATATGGTCTCATAATCACAGTCCAATACCTTCAAATTTGAGTGCACGGTGTAGGTTTGAATGTTTGCTGAAATATCAAAAAACTTATATGACTGGCCTTACGTTTATGACGTCATAGCGAAAAATCTGTTATAGCAGAAAAGTATCTAACAGCACCCTCCTAAACCAGAATTCAACGAGCTTTCCAGTGGTGTGATGCGCTTCTCTGTACGACGAATACTTTTCAATATATAGCTCCATTTTGAAAATTGACGTTTTACGTCATGACGTCATTGACGTTGCACGTGGCATGTTGAAACTCGGTATATGACTGGGTAATAATATGCCACATACGTTCTCATAATCACAGTCCAATACCTTCAAACTTGAGTGCACTGTGTAGGTTTGAATGTTCGCTGAAAAGTCGAAAAATTTATATGACCGGCCTTACGTTTATGACGTCATAGCGAAAAATCTATCATGGCGGAAAAGTATCGGTCAGCACCTTCCTGAACCAGAATTCAACGAGCTTTCCAGTGGTGCAATCCGCTTCTCTGTACGACGAATACTTTTTGAGATAAAGCCCCCATTTCAAAAATTGACGTTTTACGTCGTGACGTCATTGACGTTCGATGGATCCGAACAAAACTTCGCGGTTTGATGGACGATATCATCGTTCATCAATGTGTCAAATTTCAGAGGTATCGCACTAAATATGACTCCTGTGTGAATTTTTGAAAATTCGCTAATGATGAGAGATAGGGATTTTTCGAGTTTTTAGGAATTTTTGGTGACGTCATCAATGAACCGATTTTTTTCAAAAACGTGCAGTGCCGTAACAGGGCTGATAGCTGTACATCAAAGAAGTTTGGGGATGCTAGCGCAAAAATTGTGGACACTAGAGTGCGAAAAGACAAAAGAGTGAAGCATGCAATTTTGCTTAGGATGGGAGCGATTCTGTTGTCATAAATATCTGATGCATGCACAGGACCTTTGATCGTGATACAAATTACTGCTGAAAACCGGGAATGAGGCCGGTTGCTATACCGGTTCGTCATGCCCAAAAATTCTTATATATAGTGGCCTGTCGCTTGACCCAGACTGTATTTAGACATGAGTTTTAGACTTTATCATACCAGTTGGACACCTCTGAGTCAAAAAGCAAAAGAAATGTTGTTTGAGATGTGCACTTGGATACATATATGATATACTGTACTACTATCCAACCGAGTGTGTATATTTAGAAGGGGACATGTCCACAGGGGGTAATCGTTTCTACAGCTTATTAGCATCTGAACGGATTGAGAATCGAATTCACCCCACTGCTCTTTCTACTTTGATATCTCGGCGAGTTTTCAATTTATTCCAAATGTGAAAAGTGGACCATGAACTAGAAATAACACTGCAACTGACTGCAAAGAAATGCTTTATATTAATGTTCAGTAAATTCGTGAAAATTGGAGCCATGAAAACATAAAAAATATCTGTAAAATCCAAAATACTCATAGGATTCTGATTAAGTTTTATCAGATTATAGACAAAGTTCGAGGTCAATCATGGAATTGACATATTTGTCTGATTGCCATACCTCTTCTGAATGACATGGTTCAAATTTCATGAGCCCACGATGATTCAAACGGATGTTATCAACAGAAATGTGTTTTTCTGAGATTTCGATGACCTTGACCTTGACCTTTGACCTTTGTACTTGAGTTCGTAGAGGTCGATGCTGTCAAAATGCATATCAAATTTCAAGGGATTCCATACACTATTGATGATGTTATGACCCTTTGAAATTTCGGATTTTTGACGTTTATGACGTCCTTGTGACGTCAGTTTACGTCGCAGCGCCAAAAATGAGATATCACTGGAATCAGAGGCTCAAGACCTTTCCAACGATATACTACTCGATATGCTGCGCCGACCTTCGTACTTGACCTTGACTTCGACCTCAGGCGAACTTCTCAAGGTCAAGGTCAAAGTTCAAGGTCAAGATCGCGGAAGATAGAACTCGAGCATATATACAATATGCACTTAATTTGAAGTCTCTATAACGATTAGAAGTGAGGTTATGGCCACTTATGTGATTTTAACATTTTCAGTGACCTTGACCTTGATATTTGAACTTGAGCTTACCAAATAACTAGCGACCGTCCTTTGCCATCCCTGAACCTTCCCACCAAATTTCATGAATTTCGAATAAAAACCATGGCCTGTAGAGCGCTAACAAACAAACAAACAAAAAACAAACAAACGGAACCGATCAACATACTTGACAAAATCTTTGATTTCGTCAAGTAATAATATCCGATGCATATATACAAGCTATTGGGCCTTAGGCAATGCACTACATGTACTATAAACCTGTAACAGTGCTCACAATGCTCACAAACCCGATGCTCACAAACCCCTGTTCGTCATGCCCAAAAATTCTTATATATAGTGGCCTGTCGCTTGACCCAGACTGTATTTAGACATGAGTTTTAGACTTTATCATACCAGTTGGACACCTCTGAGTCAAAAAGCAAAAGAAATGTTGTTTGAGATGTGCACTTGGATACATATATGATATACTGTACTACTATCCAACCGAGTGTGTATATTTAGAAGGGGACATGTCCACAGGGGGTAATCGTTTCTACAGCTTATTAGCATCTGAACGGATTGAGAATCGAATTCACCCCACTGCTCTTTCTACTTTGATATCTCGGCGAGTTTTCAATTTATTCCAAATGTGAAAAGTGGACCATGAACTAGAAATAACACTGCAACTGACTGCAAAGAAATGCTTTATATTAATGTTCAGTAAATTCGTGAAAATTGGAGCCATGAAAACATAAAAAATATCTGTAAAATCCAAAATACTCATAGGATTCTGATTAAGTTTTATCAGATTATAGACAAAGTTCGAGGTCAATCATGGAATTGACATATTTGTCTGATTGCCATACCTCTTCTGAATGACATGGTTCAAATTTCATGAGCCCACGATGATTCAAACGGATGTTATCAACAGAAATGTGTTTTTCTGAGATTTCGATGACCTTGACCTTGACCTTTGACCTTTGTACTTGAGTTCGTAGAGGTCGATGCTGTCAAAATGCATATCAAATTTCAAGGGATTCCATACACTATTGATGATGTTATGACCCTTTGAAATTTCGGATTTTTGACGTTTATGACGTCCTTGTGACGTCAGTTTACGTCGCAGCGCCAAAAATGAGATATCACTGGAATCAGAGGCTCAAGACCTTTCCAACGATATACTACTCGATATGCTGCGCCGACCTTCGTACTTGACCTTGACTTCGACCTCAGGCGAACTTCTCAAGGTCAAGGTCAAAGTTCAAGGTCAAGATCGCGGAAGATAGAACTCGAGCATATATACAATATGCACTTAATTTGAAGTCTCTATAACGATTAGAAGTGAGGTTATGGCCACTTATGTGATTTTAACATTTTCAGTGACCTTGACCTTGATATTTGACCTTGAGCTTACCAAATAACTAGCGACCGTCCTTTGCCATCCCTGAACCTTCCCACCAAATTTCATGAATTTCGAATAAAAACCATGGCCTGTAGAGCGCTAACAAACAAACAAACAAAAAACAAACAAACGGAACCGATCAACATACTTGACAAAATCTTTGATTTCGTCAAGTAATAATATCCGATGCATATATACAAGCTATTGGGCCTTAGGCAATGCACTACATGTACTATAAACCTGTAACAGTGCTCACAATGCTCACAAACCCGATGCTCACAAACCCCTGTTCGTCATGCCCAAAAATTCTTATATATAGTGGCCTGTCGCTTGACCCAGACTGTATTTAGACATGAGTTTTAGACTTTATCATACCAGTTGGACACCTCTGAGTCAAAAAGCAAAAGAAATGTTGTTTGAGATGTGCACTTGGATACATATATGATATACTGTACTACTATCCAACCGAGTGTGTATATTTAGAAGGGGACATGTCCACAGGGGGTAATCGTTTCTACAGCTTATTAGCATCTGAACGGATTGAGAATCGAATTCACCCCACTGCTCTTTCTACTTTGATATCTCGGCGAGTTTTCAATTTATTCCAAATGTGAAAAGTGGACCATGAACTAGAAATAACACTGCAACTGACTGCAAAGAAATGCTTTATATTAATGTTCAGTAAATTCGTGAAAATTGGAGCCATGAAAACATAAAAAATATCTGTAAAATCCAAAATACTCATAGGATTCTGATTAAGTTTTATCAGATTATAGACAAAGTTCGAGGTCAATCATGGAATTGACATATTTGTCTGATTGCCATACCTCTTCTGAATGACATGGTTCAAATTTCATGAGCCCACGATGATTCAAACGGATGTTATCAACAGAAATGTGTTTTTCTGAGATTTCGATGACCTTGACCTTGACCTTTGACCTTTGTACTTGAGTTCGTAGAGGTCGATGCTGTCAAAATGCATATCAAATTTCAAGGGATTCCATACACTATTGATGATGTTATGACCCTTTGAAATTTCGGATTTTTGACGTTTATGACGTCCTTGTGACGTCAGTTTACGTCGCAGCGCCAAAAATGAGATATCACTGGAATCAGAGGCTCAAGACCTTTCCAACGATATACTACTCGATATGCTGCGCCGACCTTCGTACTTGACCTTGACTTCGACCTCAGGCGAACTTCTCAAGGTCAAGGTCAAAGTTCAAGGTCAAGATCGCGGAAGATAGAACTCGAGCATATATACAATATGCACTTAATTTGAAGTCTCTATAACGATTAGAAGTGAGGTTATGGCCACTTATGTGATTTTAACATTTTCAGTGACCTTGACCTTGATATTTGACCTTGAGCTTACCAAATAACTAGCGACCGTCCTTTGCCATCCCTGAACCTTCCCACCAAATTTCATGAATTTCGAATAAAAACCATGGCCTGTAGAGCGCTAACAAACAAACAAACAAAAAACAAACAAACGGAACCGATCAACATACTTGACAAAATCTTTGATTTCGTCAAGTAATAATATCCGATGCATATATACAAGCTATTGGGCCTTAGGCAATGCACTACATGTACTATAAACCTGTAACAGTGCTCACAATGCTCACAAACCCGATGCTCACAAACCCCTGTTCGTCATGCCCAAAAATTCTTATATATAGTGGCCTGTCGCTTGACCCAGACTGTATTTAGACATGAGTTTTAGACTTTATCATACCAGTTGGACACCTCTGAGTCAAAAAGCAAAAAAAATGTTGTTTGAGATGTGCACTTGGATACATATATGATATACTGTACTACTATCCAACCGAGTGTGTATATTTAGAAGGGGACATGTCCACAGGGGGTAATCGTTTCTACAGCTTATTAGCATCTGAACGGATTGAGAATCGAATTCACCCCACTGCTCTTTCTACTTTGATATCTCGGCGAGTTTTCAATTTATTCCAAATGTGAAAAGTGGACCATGAACTAGAAATAACACTGCAACTGACTGCAAAGAAATGCTTTATATTAATGTTCAGTAAATTCGTGAAAATTGGAGCCATGAAAACATAAAAAATATCTGTAAAATCCAAAATACTCATAGGATTCTGATTAAGTTTTATCAGATTATAGACAAAGTTCGAGGTCAATCATGGAATTGACATATTTGTCTGATTGCCATACCTCTTCTGAATGACATGGTTCAAATTTCATGAGCCCACGATGATTCAAACGGATGTTATCACCAGAAATGTGTTTTTCTGAGATTTCGATGACCTTGACCTTGACCTTTGACCTTTGTACTTGAGTTCGTAGAGGTCGATGCTGTCAAAATGCATATCAAATTTCAAGGGATTCCATACAATATTGATGATGTTATGACCCTTTGAAATTTCGGATTTTTGACGTTTATGACGTCCTTGTGACGTCAGTTTACGTCGCAGCGCCAAAAATGAGATATCACTGGAATCAGAGGCTCAAGACCTTTCCAACGATATACTACTCGATATGCTGCGCCGACCTTCGTACTTGACCTTGACTTCGACCTCAGGCGAACTTCTCAAGGTCAAGGTCAAAGTTCAAGGTCAAGATCGCGGAAGATAGAACTCGAGCATATATACAATATGCACTTAATTTGAAGTCTCTATAACGATTAGAAGTGAGGTTATGGCCACTTATGTGATTTTAACATTTTCAGTGACCTTGACCTTGATATTTGACCTTGAGCTTACCAAATAACTAGCGACCGTCCTTTGCCATCCCTGAACCTTCCCACCAAATTTCATGAATTTCGAATAAAAACCATGGCCTGTAGAGCGCTAACAAACAAACAAACAAAAAACAAACAAACGGAACCGATCAACATACTTGACAAAATCTTTGATTTCGTCAAGTAATAATATCCGGTGCATATATACAAGCTATTGGGCCTTAGGCAATGCACTACATGTACTATAAACCTGTAACAGTGCTCACAATGCTCACAAACCCGATGCTCACAAACCCCTGTTCGTCATGCCCAAAAATTCTGATATATAGTGGCCTGTCGCTTGACCCAGACTGTATTTAGACATGAGTTTTAGACTTTATCATACCAGTTGGACACCTCTGAGTCAAAAAGCAAAAGAAATGTTGTTTGAGATGTGCACTTGGATACATATATGATATACTGTACTACTATCCAACCGAGTGTGTATATTTAGAAGGGGACATGTCCACAGGGGGTAATCGTTTCTACAGCTTATTAGCATCTGAACGGATTGAGAATCGAATTCACCCCACTGCTCTTTCTACTTTGATATCTCGGCGAGTTTTCAATTTATTCCAAATGTGAAAAGTGGACCATAAACTAGAAATAACACTGCAACTGACTGCAAAGAAATGCTTTATATTAATGTTCAGTAAATTCGTGAGAATTGGAGCCATGAAAACATAAAAAATATCTGTAAAATCCAAAATACTCATAGGATTCTGATTAAGTTTTGTCAGATTATAGACAAAGTTCGAGGTCAATCATGGAATTGACATATTTGTCTGATTGCCATACCTCTTCTGAATGACATGGTTCAAATTTCATGAGCCCACGATGATTCAAACGGATGTTATCACCAGAAATGTGTTTTTCTGAGATTTCGATGACCTTGACCTTGACCTTTGACCTTTGTACTTGAGTTCGTAGAGGTCGATGCTGTCAAAATGCATATCAAATTTCAAGGGATTCCATACACTATTGATGATGTTATGACCCTTTGAAATTTCGGATTTTTGACGTTTATGACGTCATTGTGACGTCAGTTTACGTCGCAGCGCCAAAAATGAGATATCACTGGAATCAGAGGCTCAAGACCTTTCCAACGATATACTACTCGATATGCTGCGCCGACCTTCGTACTTGACCTTGACTTCGACCTCAGGCGAACTTCTCAAGGTCAAGGTCAAAGTTCAAGGTCAAGATCGCGGAAGATAGAACTCGAGCATATCTACAATATGCACTTAATTTGAAGTCTCTATAACGATTAGAAGTGAGGTTATGGCCACTTATGTGATTTTAACATTTTCAGTGACCTTGACCTTGATATTTGACCTTGAGCTTACCAAATAACTAGCGACCGTCCTTTGCCATCCCTGAACCTTCCCACCAAATTTCATGAATTTCGAATAAAAACCATGGCCTGTAGAGCGCTAACAAACAAACAAACAAAAAACAAACAAACGGAACCGATCAACATACTTGACAAAATCTTTGATTTCGTCAAGTAACAAAAAACAAACAAACGGAACCGATCAACATACTTGACAAAATCTTTGATTTCGTCAAGTAATAATATCCGGTGCATATATACAAGCTATTGGGCCTTAGGCAATGCACTACATGTACTATAAACCTGTAACAGTGCTCACAATGCTCACAAACCCGATGCTCACAAACCCCTGTTTGTCATGCCCAAAAATTCTGATATATAGTGGCCTGTCGCTTGACCCAGACTGTATTTAGACATGAGTTTTAGACTTTATCATACCAGTTGGACACCTCTGAGTCAAAAAGCAAAAGAAATGTTGTTTGAGATGTGCACTTGGATACATATATGATATACTGTACTACTATCCAACCGAGTGTGTATATTTAGAAGGGGACATGTCCACAGGGGGTAATCGTTTCTACAGCTTATTAGCATCTGAACGGATTGAGAATCGAATTCACCCCACTGCTCTTTCTACTTTGATATCTCGGCGAGTTTTCAATTTATTCCAAATGTGAAAAGTGGACCATAAACTAGAAATAACACTGCAACTGACTGCAAAGAAATGCTTTATATTAATGTTCAGTAAATTCGTGAGAATTGGAGCCATGAAAACATAAAAAATATCTGTAAAATCCAAAATACTCATAGGATTCTGATTAAGTTTTGTCAGATTATAGACAAAGTTCGAGGTCAATCATGGAATTGACATATTTGTCTGATTGCCATACCTCTTCTGAATGACATGGTTCAAATTTCATGAGCCCACGATGATTCAAACGGATGTTATCACCAGAAATGTGTTTTTCTGAGATTTCGATGACCTTGACCTTGACCTTTGACCTTTGTACTTGAGTTCGTAGAGGTCGATGCTGTCAAAATGCATATCAAATTTCAAGGGATTCCATACACTATTGATGATGTTATGACCCTTTGAAATTTCGGATTTTTGACGTTTATGACGTCATTGTGACGTCAGTTTACGTCGCAGCGCCAAAAATGAGATATCACTGGAATCAGAGGCTCAAGACCTTTCCAACGATATACTACTCGATATGCTGCGCCGACCTTCGTACTTGACCTTGACTTCGACCTCAGGCGAACTTCTCAAGGTCAAGGTCAAAGTTCAAGGTCAAGATCGCGGAAGATAGAACTCGAGCATATCTACAATATGCACTTAATTTGAAGTCTCTATAACGATTAGAAGTGAGGTTATGGCCACTTATGTGATTTTAACATTTTCAGTGACCTTGACCTTGATATTTGACCTTGAGCTTACCAAATAACTAGCGACCGTCCTTTGCCATCCCTGAACCTTCCCACCAAATTTCATGAATTTCGAATAAAAACCATGGCCTGTAGAGCGCTAACAAACAAACAAACAAAAAACAAACAAACGGAACCGATCAACATACTTGACAAAATCTTTGATTTCGTCAAGTAACAAACGGAACCGATCAACATACTTGACAAAATCTTTGATTTCGTCAAGTAATAATATCCGGTGCATATATACAAGCTATTGGGCCTTAGGCAATGCACTACATGTACTATAAACCTGTAACAGTGCTCACAATGCTCACAAACCCGGTGCTCACAAACCCCTGTTCGTCATGCCCAAAAATTCTGATATATAGTGGCCTGTCGCTTGACCCAGACTGTATTTAGACATGAGTTTTAGACTTTATCATACCAGTTGGACACCTCTGAGTCAAAAAGCAAAAGAAATGTCGTTTGAGATGTGCACTTGGATACATATATGATATACTGTACTACTATCCAACCGAGTGTGTATATTTAGAAGGGGACATGTCCACAGGGGGTAATCGTTTCTACAGCTTATTAGCATCTGAACGGATTGAGAATCGAATTCACCCCACTGCTCTTTCTACTTTGATATCTCGGCGAGTTTTCAATTTATTCCAAATGTGAAAAGTGGACCATAAACTAGAAATAACACTGCAACTGACTGCAAAGAAATGCTTTATATTAATGTTCAGTAAATTCGTGAAAATTGGAGCCATGAAAACATAAAAAATATCTGTAAAATCCAAAATACTCATAGGATTCTGATTAAGTTTTGTCAGATTATAGACAAAGTTCGAGGTCAATCATGGAATTGACATATTTGTCTGATTGCCATACCTCTTCTAAATGACATGGTTCAAATTTCATGAGCCCACGATGATTCAAATGGATGTTATCACCAGAAATGTGTTTTTCTGAGATTTCGATGACCTTGACCTTGACCTTTGACCTTTGTACTTGAGTTCGTAGAGGTCGATGCTGTCAAAATGCATATGAAATTTCAAAGGATTCCATACACTATTGATGATGTTATGACCCTTTGAAATTTCGGATTTTTGTCGTTTATGACGTCATTGTGACGTCAGTTTACGTCGCAGCGCCAAAAATGAGATATCACTGGAATCAAGGGCTTAAGACCTTTCCAACGATATACTACTCGATATGCTGCGCCGACCTTCGTACTTGACCTTGACTTCGACCTCAGGCGAACTTCTCAAGGTCAAGGTCAAAGTTCAAGTTCAAAATCACGGAAGATAGAACTCGAGCATATCTACAATATGCACTTAATTTGAAGTCTCTATAACGATTAGAAGTGAGGTTATGGCCACTTATGTGATTTTAACATTTTCAGTGACCTTGACCTTGATATTTGACCTTGAGCTTACCAAATAACTAGCGACCGTCCTTTGCCATCCCTGAACCTTCCCACCAAATTTCATGAATTTCGAATAAAAACCATGGCCTGTAGAGCGCTAACAAACAAACAAACAAAAAACAAACAAACGGAACCGATCAACATACTTGACAAAATCTTTGATTTCGTCAAGTAAAAATCGGCCATAGGCCAACACTTGACGAAATGACTAAACATTTGTTTACATTTAAAACATTTACCCATAATTTACACATTGAAAAGATTTACTGAACAACTCCTCGACATTTGAAGAAAGATACTTTTTTCATGAAATTTTTACGTTGGGCAAACTTTTCAAGGTCAAGGTCAAAGTGCACATTCAAGGTCAACGGACAAAGACCTTTTGATATGCTACAATATGGTCCCAGTTTGAACTTTCCATGACGAATAGTTCCGAAATTATGGCAATTTTTGTGATTTTGACCTTTTCTTTGACCTTGACCTTGACCCTTGACCTTGGGTCACGAAAATTGTGCATTGCCCGTGCATGAAGATATAAATTATACTTGAACAATTCCATCAGAATCGAACAAGAATTCCGGACACTGTGGCTTTTCGAAATTTCGACAAATTTACGTACATGAGGTCACTGTGACGTCAATAAACGTCACATTTGAAAACTGATGAGAAACTATTTATCACGGGTCCAAGGCCTTCCATTTGATATATTACTTGATAGCTTTTAGTTAGTTTGAAAATTTGACCTTGAAGTTTTGCTCATGTGACCTCATTTTTCCGATCAAGTTCAAGGTTAATCATGGAATTGACATATAAGTCTGATTGCTATACCTCTTCTGAATGATATGGTTCAAATTTTATGAGACCACAACGATTCAAACAGATGTTATAACCGAAAAGGTGTTTTTCTGGGATTTCGATGACCTTGACATTGATCTTTGACCTTTGTATTTCAATTCGTAAAGGTCAATGCTATTAATATGCATGTCAAGTTTCAAGGTATTCCATACAGTATTGATGCTGTTATGGCCTTTTGAAATTTCGGTAATTTGACGTTTATGACGTCATTGTGACGTCAGTGTACGTCGCAGCGCCGAAAATAGCATATCACTGCAATCAGAGGCTCAAAACCTTTCCAACGATATACTACTCGATATGGTGTGCTGATTTTCGTACTTGACCTTGACATTCACCTCATGGCGAACTTCTCAAGGTCAAGGTCAAATGCCAAGGTCAAGGTCACAGAAGATAGGACTCGAGTTTATCTACAATATGAACTTGGTTTGAAGTCTCTATAACAAATAGAACCGGAGTTATGGCCACTTATGTGTTTTTAACATTTTGCATGACCTTGACCTTGATCTTTGACCTTGAGTCACAAAAATTGTGCATTGTCTGTGCATGAAGACATATATTATACCTGTATAATTTCATTAGAATCAAACAAGATTTGTGGACACTATGACCGTTTGAAATTTCGAAAAATTTACGTTTATGACGTCACTGTGACGTCAATAAACGTCACATCTCAAAACTGAAGGGAAAGTATGTACCAGGGAATCAACACCTTTCATTTGATATACTATTTGATAGGTTTCAGTTAGTTTGAAAATTTGACCTTGAAGTTTTCCTCATACGACCTTATTTTCCTGACAAAGTTCAAGGTCAATCATGAAATTGACATATACACTCGATTACTATACCTCTTCTGAAGGATATGGTTCAAAATTCATGAACCTACGACAAATCAAACGGATGTTATTACCAGAAACGTGTTTTTCTGGGATTTCGATGACCTTGACCTTGACCTTTGACCTTTGTAGTTTAATTCGTAGAGGTCATTGCTGTCAATATGCATATCAAGTTTGAAGAGATTCCATAAAGTATGGACGATGTTATGGCCTTTTGAAATTTCGGAAATTTGACGTTTATGACGTCATTGTGACGTCAGTGTACGTCGCAGCGCCGAAAGTAGGGTATCACTGCAATCAGGGGGTCAAGACCTTTCCAACGATATACTACTCGATATGGTGCGCTGACCTTCGTACTTGACCTTGACATTCACCTTAGGCGAACTTCTCAAGGTCAAGGTCAAATGCCAAGGTCAAGGTCACAGAAGATAGAACTCGAGTTTATCTACAATATGAACTTGGTTTGAAGTCTCTAGGACAATTAGAATCGGAGTTATGGCCATTTATGTGTTTTTATCGTTTTGCATGACCTTGACCTCAATATTTGACCTTGACCTCCCAAAAATGAACTCATCCATCGATATTGAATTGTACATCTTCTGACCTAATTCCATGATTCTACGATCAAAATTGTGACCTGTGGAGCGCTAACACACAAACAAACAAACAAACAAAAAATCGGCCATAGGCCAACACTTGACGAAATAATTTACACATTTAAACATGTACACAAAATTTACACATTGAAATCATTTCCTGAACAACCCCTAGCATTAGAAATCGAGATATTTAAGCCATCTCCTGAACATCATCCAGCAGTATAGTCTACAATTTTAGACATTAGACGTGAGAGTTGCTTCATTTTCACCGTGACCTTGGCCTTAATTCTTGACCTTGAGGTCTGGAATTTCAAACTTTTGTTGGAATTGATGAGGCACAACTCCTGAGTACAAATCATAAAAAAATGATATTGAAACTTGGTTAAAAAACATAGTCCAAAACGTTGGGATCCCCAAAAACGAAAATCTTGACCCCCGAATTTTCGACCTCTGTCGCAAATCGGTAGTTTTGGTCGTACGGCCATCGGACATATATCATATGATAGGGAATGGACCAAATAAAATTACAATAATACTTAAAAAAATTAGACTTGATTAGGAGCGGAGTTATTGCAATTATTCGATTTTGACCTTTCCATTGACCTTGACCTCAATTTTCGACCTTGACCTCCCAAAAGTGAACTCATCCGTCATATGTTGACTGTGCATCTTACGACCAGTTTTCATGATTCTGGAATCAAAATTGTGACCTCTAGAGCGCTAACAAACAAACATACATTGTATATTCATCTGATCGACATGCAGTAAAATCGGCCATAGGCCAAGCTTGACGAAAAAATTGAAACATTTGTTTTCATGTAAAACATTTACATAAAGTTTACACATTTATCATGTTTATGGCGTGCCCTGACAACATACATCATTGGAAACTGCATAAAACATCTATTTAAAACATCTAGTCAGTGTATGTAACAACATAATATATACCTCTAACCATGCTAACCGCACAAAATTTTGATGATGCCACTACTAAAAAACCTAAAATATATGAAAATTATAAAAATCCAAAAACAAATACCGATAGCCTAAAAATGAGCGAAGGACAAACAGCAAATATTCACGCACGAATATGAAATTATATTGACAACAAGTGAACAAAACAAATAGAGAGGCTTAGACATGTGTCGATTGCACAACCATGAAGAACCAGCCCTAAAATATGACCTAATAATTGCTTGTCTGCTTTTTATCAATGTTTTTTATATTGTCAACCAGTTGCAATTAGGTCATATTTTAAGTCTATGAAGAATGGAGTTAACACAAACGCTTTATGACAAAACACGCAGCACTCGATCATAATGAAACCAATGAGACACTGTAAAATGACATGATACAGTGTTTAATCTGGGTCTTCCTCCATGCAACTCACCAGACCCCAAGATTTTCAACCTCAGGCGATTATCGGGAGGTTTGGTCATACGACCATCGGGCATACATCATCTGGTGTCAAATTTACCAGATAAAAATATAAAAAAATTATTAGAAAAATTAATCTTGATTAGAAGCGGAGTGATTGCGGTTTTTTATTTTGACCTTTACTGTGACCTCAACTTACTTCTTGACCTTGAGTCCTACAACTTCACTAACTTGTTTTTCTTGTTAAGGCACAATGCCGTAGTAAAAATCAACAACATATATTGAAACCTGGCTCCATAATATAGTTTTGAATATTTCACACACAAAAATAAATTTGTGGCCCCTAAATTTTCGCCCTGGACCAAAAATCGGGAGTTTTGGTTGTATGACCATCGGACATACATCAACTGATGCTGAATCCACGAAATAAAAATAGAAAAATAGTTAGAAAATTTAATCTTGAACGTCACATTTGAAAACTGATGGGATACTATTTATCAGGGGTTCAAGGCCTTCCATTTGATATACTACTTGATATGTTTAGTTAGTTTGAAAATTTGACCTTGAAGTTTTGCTCATGTGATCTCATTTTTCCGACCAAGCTCAAGGTCAATCATGGAATTGACATATATGCTGATTGCTATACCTGTTTTGAACGATATGGTTCAAATTTTATGAGACTACAACGATTCAAGCAGATGTTACAACTGAAAAGGTGTTTTTCTGGGATTTCGATGACCTTGACCTTTGACCTTTGTATTTCAATTCGTAGAGGTCGATGCTATAAATATGCATATCAAGTTTCAAGAGATTCCATACAGTATTGACGATGTTATGGCCTTTTGAAAATTCGGAAATTTAACGTTTGTGACCTCATTGTGACGTCAATATACGTCGAAACGCCAAAAATAAGATACCATTGGAATCAGGGGTTCAAGACCTTTCCAACGATATACTACTCAATATGGT
This sequence comes from Terebella lapidaria, assembly GCA_949152475.1. Lineage (NCBI taxonomy): Eukaryota > Metazoa > Annelida > Polychaeta > Terebellida > Terebellidae > Terebella > Terebella lapidaria. Next base: position 20,843,554 of record OX424558.1, on the reverse strand, counting down.
GGACTAACTTTCATATTCGATCCGGATCAAATTTTGATACTTTGTGAACAATAATGATGCACCATTTTCTGCAATAACATCAACGTGATATTTCCCTAATAGACTGGAATATAATAAAAAGTATCTGTTAGATGGAGTTTTCAATGTTAAATTCAAATGGCTGTCAAATCCGTAATCCGGATCGGATCCGGATCAAACTTCACAAATCGATAGAAGATGTCACTCTACATGGTTCTATAAAATGTCATATCAATATCTGAAAAACTGAGCAAGTGACGAATTTTTAAAATTTTGCCCTATGCTAAAGACAGTAATTTTTCAATATTTCAAAATTTTTTAGTAACGTCATCAATAAACCGATTTCCTTGAAGAACATGCCGTTCAGTCCGAGGTCACATATCTAGCCACCAAAACAGTTTCAGGATGATTGTCTGAAAACTGAATGTGGTAAATGCAGTTTTCAATGTTAAATTCAAAAGGCTGTAGAATCCGTGATCCGGATCGGATCCGGATCAAACTTTGATACTTTGTGAACAATAACGTCCAACCACTTTCTGCAAGAAAATCAACGTGATATATGCTTAACAGACCGGAATAAAATAAAAAGAATATTTGTTAAATGGAGTTTTCAATGTTAAATTCAAATGGCTGTCAAATCCGTAATCCAGATCAGATCCGAATCGGCCTTGACAAATCGATAGAAGTTGTTACTCTTCATGTGTGTATAAAATTTCAAATCAATATCTAAAAAACTGAGCAAGTTACGAATTTTTGAAAGTTCGCCCCATGTTAAAGATAAGGATTTTCAAGTAACACACGGATATCTGGTGCATGCACAGGACCTTTGGTCCTGAGAATAATTACGGGTAAAAACCGGGGATGGGCCCGTTTAATAAGCCGGTCCGTCACCCCCAAAAGTTCTGATATAAAGTGGCCTGTCGCTTGACCCAGACTGTATTTAGACATGAGTTTTAGGCTTTAATATACCAGTTTGACAGCTCTGAGTCAGAAAACAAAAGAATTGTTTTGTTGTTTGAGATGTGCACTTGGATACATATATGGTATACTGTACTGCTGCTCGACCGAGTGTGTATATTTAGAAGGGGACATGTCCACAGGGGGTAATCGTTTCTACAGCTTATTGGCGTGTGAACGGATTGAGAATCAGATTCACCCCACTGCTCTTTCTACTTTGATATCTCGGCGAGTTTTCAATTTATTCCAAATGTGAAAAGTGGACCATAAACTAGAAATAACACTGCAACTGACTGCATGAAATACTTTAGAATTGAATGTTCAGTAAATTTGTGAAAATTGGAGCCATGAAAACATAAAAAATATCTGTAAAATCCAGAATTATCATAGGATTCTGATTAAGTTTTGTCAGATTTTAGACAAAGTTTGAGGTCAATCATGGAATTGACATATAGGTCCGATTGCTATACCTCTTCTGAATGATATGCTTCAAATTTCATGAACCTACGACAATTCAAACGGATGTTGTTACCTTAAACGTGTTTTTCTGGGATTTCAATGACCTTGACCTTTGACCTTTGACCTTTGTACTTCAGTTCGTAGAGGTCAATGCTGTCAAAATGCATATCAAATTTCAAGGGATTCCATACACTATTGACGATGTTATGGCCCTTTGAAATTTCAGATTTTTGACGTTTATGACATCATTGTGACGTCAGTTTACGTCGCAGCGCCAAAAATGAGATATCACTGGAATCAGAGGCTCAAGACCTTTCCAACGATATACTACTCGATATGGTGCACTGACCTTTGTATTTGACCTTGACATTCACCTCATGGCGAACTTCTCAAGGTCAAGGTCAAATGCCAAAATCAAGGTTACAGAATATAGAACTCGAGTTTATCTACAATATGAACTTGGTTTGAAGTCTCTATAACGAATAGAACCGGAGTTATGACCATTTATGTGTTTTTATCGTTTTACATGACCTTGACCTCAATATTTGACCTTGAGCTTCCAAACATGAACTCATCCATCCATATTTGATTGCACATCTTTTGACAAATTTTCGGGACTTTATGATCAAAATTGTGACCTGTAGAGCGCTAACAAACAAACAAACAGACAGACAGACAAACTCGACTGACCAACATACTTGACGAAATTTACATTTCGTCAAGTAACAAACAGACAGACAAACGCAACTGACCAACATACTTGACGAAATTTATATTTCGTCAAGTAACAAACAAACAGACAGACAAACGCAACTGACCAACATACTTGACGAAATTTACATTTCGTCAAGTAACAAACAAACAGACAAACAGACAAACGCAACTGACCAACATACTTGACGAAATTTACATTTCGTCAAGTAACAAACAGACAAACAGACAAACGCGACTGACCAACATACTTGACGAAATTTACATTTCGTCAAGTAAAAATCGGCCATAGGCCAACACTTGACGAAATATCTACACATTTGTTTATTTACATTTAAAACATTTACTCATAATTTACACATTGAAAATATTTACTGAACAACTAGCATTAGAAATTGACACATTTAAGACACCTCCTGAGCATCACCCAGCAGTAGAATTCACAATTTTAGAAATTAGACAAGAGTTGCTTCATTTACACAGTGACCTTGGCCTTAATACTTGTCCCTGAATTCTGAATTTTCAAAAATTTGTTAGAATTAATAATGCCCAACTCCTGAGCAGACATACATATTGAAATTTTATGACGTCTCCTGAGCAAGACCCAGCCATTTGAGACTGACTCATTTAAAACATCCAATCGATGTGTGTATCAACATAGTATATACTACTAACAGCACAAAATTTTGATGATGTCAATATAAAAAAAATCATAAAATACAGTATTGCTATTAATGTTCGTTACTACAACTTGGTAACTTTCATATCATGATGCTGCATCTTTGGAGAACCATCTAATGAATTCAAGCAGATCGTGATGGCCGTTTTTGTATGCCATACTGGTATTATATGACAGAGGCGACGACAATTTTCGCACGACATAATGCCCATATTCCTACCAAATGATCATTCAACAGTGTATATTATTAATATATCATAACACATTGCAAAAAGTTCTTGGATAACCGCTATAATAGATTATAATGGTACTGGATATTCTAAAAAAAAACAAAGAGCAAAAAAAATATTTACCAGCAGGTAGATTCTAACCCACAGAGTCAACAGCCTACGTGTTAGAGAGCGAGCACTGTAACCACTCGGCCACCGAGCCATCATACAACTTGTTGCCGTATTCCCTTCCCCATTGTGAACAACTTTTACTGTACATGTATGACCGCATGCATGTCGGCATGACTGCACGAAGAAATCGATCCCAAAATAACTGTAACTTTATAACCCAAACTAATATTGATAACCAACTTTCACAGTCAACTCAATTGGAGAATTAGAGCAAGAAAAGTCCACATTTCATATTTGTGTATTCAAATCTGCATAAAACATTTCATATTTCCTATAAATTGGCAACTTATGTTAGGTAATTTTGCGGCCACTACTCTAGGGCTACAACTATGCAACTTGCACATGACCCCCAGATTTTCGGCATCGGGCGATAATCGGGAGTTTTGGTCGTACGACCATCGCACATACACCATTTGACGCCGAATTGACCATACAAAAATACAAAAATACTGACAAAAATTAATGTTGATCGAAAGTGGAGTTATTGCGATTTTTCGATTTTGACCTTTTACATGACCTTGACCTTAATTTTCGACCTTGAGTTAAGAAACTCCACAGATTTGTTCAATTTGATAAGGCACAACTCTTGAGTAAAAATCAATAACACATATCAGAACCTGGCCTCGCAATATGGGGTTGAAGTTGCGAGACATGAAACCATAAAATCAAGACCCTCGAATTTTTGACCCGGACCGAAAATCGGGAATTTTGGTCGTACGACCATCGGGCATGCACCACAGGACGTGGAATTGACCATAAAAAAATATAAAAATACTCACAAAAATTAACATTGAATAGAAACGGAGTTATTGCGATTTTTCGATTTTGACCTTTACTATGACTTTAACTGTAATTCTTGATCTTGAGTCCTACACCTTTACGCATATGTTCAGTGTGATAAGACACACCTACTGATTAAAAATCAGCAACTTATATTGGATTTTGACTCCACAATAACGGTTTGAATATTGTACAAAATTCAAATGATCTCAAAACCCCCAAATGTTCGACCTTGGGCGATAATCGGGAGTTTTGGTCGTACAACCATCGGACATACGTCAGCTGATGTCGAATTGACCAAATAAAAATACAAAAATGTTTAGAAAAATTAATTTTGATCAGAAGCGAAGTTATTGCGAATTTTCGATTTTGACCTTTACTATGACCTTAACGCTAATTCTTGACCTTGAGTCCTATAACTTCACAATCGTGTTTTGTGTGATAAGGCACAACTTCTGAGTAAAAATCAGGAACATCTATCGGGAACTTGCTCTATTATATGGTTTTGAATATTGTGAGGCAGGAAAAACCTAAATTCGTGACCCCCAAATTTTCGAACTGGACCGGAAATCGGGAGTTTTGGTCATACGACCATCGGGCATGCATCATATGATGCGGAATTGACCATAGAAATATATAAAAATACCTAGAAAAAATAACATCGATTAGAAACTGAGTTATTGCGATTTTTCGATTTTGACCTTTTCCTTGACCTTGACCTCAGTTTTTAACCTTGACCTCTCAAAAGTTAAGCACTTGGTCGAGTATTAATTGCACATCTTCTGACAAATTTTCGGGACTTTACGATCAAAATTGTGACCTGTAGAGCGCTAACAAACAAACAAACAAAAAATCGGCCATAGGCCAACACTTGACGAAATATCTACACATTTGTTTATTTACATTTAAAACATTTACTCATAATTTACACATTGAAAATATTTACTGAACAACTAGCATTAGAAATTGACACATTTAAGACACCTCCTGAGCATCACCCAGCAGTAGAATTCACAATTTTAGAAATTAGACAAGAGTTGCTTCATTTACACAGTGACCTTGGCCTTAATACTTGTCCCTGAATTCTGAATTTTCAAAAATTTGTTAGAATTAATAATGCACAACTCCTGAGCAGACATACATATTGAAAGTTTATGACGTCTCCTGAGCAAGACCCAGCCATTTGAGACTGACTCATTTAAAACATCCAATCGATGTGTGTATCAACATAGTATATACTACTAACAGCACAAAATTTTGATGATGTCAATATAAAAAAAATCATAAAATACAGTATTGCTATTAATGTTCGTTACTACAACTTGGTAACTTTCATATCATGATGCTGCATCTTTGGAGAACCATCTAATGAATTCAAGCAGATCGTGATGGCCGTTTTTGTATGCCATACTGGTATTATATGACAGAGGCGACGACAATTTTCGCACGACATAATGCCCATATTCCTACCAAATGATCATTCAACAGTGTATATTATTAATATATCATAACACATTGCAAAAAGTTCTTGGATAACCGCTATAATAGATTATAATGGTACTGGATATTCTAAAAAAAACAAAGAGCAAAAAAAATATTTACCAGCAGCTAAATTCGAACCCACAGAGTCAACAGCCTACGTGTTAGAGAACGAGCACTGTAACCACTCGGCCAACGAGCCATCATACAACTTGTTACCGTATTCCCTTCCCCATTGTGAACAACTTTTACTGTACATGTATGACCGCATGCATGTCGGCATGACTGCACGAAGAAATCGATCCCAAAATAACTGTAACTTTATAACCCAAACTAATATTGATAACCAACTTTCACAGTCAACTCAATTGGAGAATTAGAGCAAGAAAAGTCCACATTTCATATTTGTGTATTCAAATCTGCATAAAACATTTCATATTTCCTATAAATTGGCAACTTATGTTAGGTAATTTTGCGGCCACTACTCTAGGGCTACAACTATGCAACTTGCACATGACCCCCAGATTTTCGGCATCGGGCGATAATCGGGAGTTTTGGTCGTACGACCATCGCACATACAACATTTGACGCCGAATTGACCATACAAAAATACAAAAATACTGACAAAAATTAATGTTGATCGAAAGTGGAGTTATTGCGATTTTTCGATTTTGACCTTTTACATGACCTTGACCTCAATTTTCGACCTTGAGTTAAGAAACTCCACAGATTTGTTCAATTTGATAAGGCACAACTCTTGAGTAAAAATCAATAACACATATCAGAACCTGGCCTCGCAATATGGGGTTGAAGTTGCGAGACATGAAACCATAAAATCAAGACCCTCGAATTTTTGACCCGGACCAAAAATCGGCAATTTTGGTCGTACGACCATCGGGCATGCACCACAGGACGTGGAAGTGACCATAAAAAAATATAAAAATACTCACAAAAATTAACATTGAATAGAAACGGAGTTATTGCGATTTTTCGATTTTGACCTTTATAATGACTCTATCTGTAATTCTTGATCTTGAGTCCTACACCTTTACACATATGTTCAGTGTGAAAAGACACACCTACTGATTAAAAATCAGCAACTTATATTGGATTTTGACTCCACAATAACGGTTTGAATATTGTACAAATTTCAAATGATCTCAAAACCCCCAAATGTTCGACCTGGGGCGATAATCGGGAGTTTTGGTCGTACAACCATCGGACATACGTCAGCTGATGTCGAATTGACCAAATAAAAATACAAAAATGTTTAGAAAAATTAATTTTGATCAGAAGCGAAGTTATTGCGATTTTTCGATTTTGACCTTTACTATGACCTTAACGCTAATTCTTGACCTTGAGTCCTATAACTTCACAATCGTGTTTTGTGTGATAAGGCACAACTTCTGAGTAAAAATCAGGAACATCTATCGGGAACTTGCTCTATTATATGGTTTTGAATATTGTGAGGCAGGAAAAACCTAAATTCGTGACCCCCAAATTTTCGACCTGGACCGGAAATCGGGAGTTTTGGTCATACGACCATCGGGCATGCATCATATGATGCAGAATTGACCATAGAAAAATATAAAAATACCTAGAAAAAATAATATTGATTAGAAACGGAATTATTGCGATTTTTCGATTTTGACCTTTTCCTTGACCTTGACCTCAGTTTTTGACCTTGACCTCCCAAAAGTTAATCACTTGGTCGAGTACTAATTGCACGTCTTCTGACAAATTTTCGGGACTTTACGATCAAAATTGTGACCTGTAGAGCGCTAACAAACAAACAAACAGACAGACAGACAGACAAACGCAACTGACCAACATACTTGACGAAATTTAATTTCGTCAAGTAACAAACTCGACTGACCAACATACTTGACGAAATTTACATTTCGTCAAGTAATAATTGCCAAAATCAAAGTAATAAAAGTTCTGATATAAAGTGGCCTGTCGCTTGACCCAGACTGTATTTAGACATGAGTTTTAGGCTTTAATATACCAGTTTGACAGCTCTGAGTCAGAAAACAGAAGAATTGTTTTGTTGTTTGAGATGTGCACTTGGATATGGTATACTGTACTGCTGCTCGACCGAGTGTGTATATTTAGAAGGGGACATGTCCACAGGGGGTAATCGTTTCTACAGCTTATTGGCGTGTGAACGGATTGAGAATCAGATTCACCCCACTGCTCTTTCTACTTTGATATCTCGGCGAGTTTTCAATTTATTCCAAATGTGAAAAGTGGACCATAAACTAGAAATAACACTGCAACTGACTGCATGAAATACTTTAGAATTGAATGTTCAGTAAATTTGTGAAAATTGGAGCCATGAAAACATAAAAAATATCTGTAAAATCCAGAATTATCATAGGATTCTGATTAAGTTTTGTCAGATTTTAGACAAAGTTTGAGGTCAATCATGGAATTGACATATAGGTCCGATTGCTATACCTCTTCTGAATGATATGCTTCAAATTTCATGAACCTACGACAATTCAAACGGATGTTGTTACCTTAAACGTGTTTTTCTGGGATTTCAATGACCTTTACCTTTGACCTTTGACCTTTGTACTTCAGTTCGTAGAGGTCAATGCTGTCAAAATGCATATCAAATTTCAAGGGATTCCATACACTATTGACGATGTTATGGCCCTTTGAAATTTCAGATTTTTGACGTTTATGACATCATTGTGACGTCAGTTTACGTCGCAGCGCCAAAAATGAGATATCACTGGAATCAGAGGCTCAAGACCTTTCCAACGATATACTACTCGATATGGTGCACTGACCTTTGTACTTGACCTTGACATTCACCTCATGGCGAACTTCTCAAGGTCAAGGTCAAATGCCAAATCAAGGTTACAGAATATAGAACTCGAGTTTATCTACAATATGAACTTGGTTTGAAGTCTCTATAACGAATAGAACCGGAGTTATGACCATTTATGTGTTTTTATCGTTTTACATGACCTTGACCTCAATATTTGACCTTGAGCTTCCAAAAATGAACTCATCCATCCATATTTGATTGCACATCTTTTGACAAATTTTCGAGACTTTATGATCAAAATTGTGACCTGTAGAGCGCTAACAAACAAACAAACAGACAGACAGAAAATCGGCCATAGGCCAACACTTGACGAAATGACTAAACATTTGTTTACATTTAAAACATTTACCCATAATTTACACATTGAAAAGATTTACTGAACAACTCCTCGACATTTGAAGAAAGATACTTTTTTCATGAAATTTTTACGTTGGGCAAGCTTTTCAAGGTCAAGGTCAAAGTGCACATTCAAGGTCAGCGGACAAAGACCTTTTGATATGCTACAATATGGTCCCAGTTTGAACTTTCTATGACGAATAGTTCCGAAGTTATGGCAATTTTTGTGATTTTGACCTTTTCTTTGACCTTGACCCTTGACCTTGGGTCACGAAAATTGTGCATTGCCCGTGCATGAAAATATAAATTATACTTGAACAATTCCATCAGAATCGAACAAGAATTCCGGACACTGTGGCTTTTCGAAATTTCGAAAAATTTACGTACATGAGGTCACTGTGACGTCAATAAACGTCACATTTGAAAACTGATGGGAAACTATTCATCATGGGTTCAAGGCCTTCCATTTGATATATTACTTGATAGCTTTTAGTTAGTTTGAAAATTTGACCTTGAAGTTTTGCTCATGTGACCTCATTTTTCCGATCAAGTTCAAGGTTAATCATGGAATTGACATATAAGTCTGATTGCTATACCTCTTCTGATGATATTGTTCAAATTACAACGATTAAAAAACGATGTTATAACCGAAAAGGTGTTTTTCTGGGATTTCGATGACCTTGACCTTTGACCTTTGTATTTCAATTCGTAAAGGTCAATGCTATTAATATGCATGTCAAGTTTCAAGGTATTCCATACAGTATTGACGCTGTTATGGCCTTTTGAAATTTCGGTAATTTGACGTTTATGACGTCATTGTGACGTCAGTGTACGTCGAAGCGCCAAAATTAGGGTATAACTGCAATCAGGGGCTCAAAACCTTTCCAACGATATACTACTCGATATGGTGCGCTGACTTTCGTACTTGACCTTGACATTCACCTCATGACGAACTTCTCAAGGTCAAGGTCAAATGCCAAGGTCAAGGACACAGAATATAGGACTCGAGTTTATCTACATTATGAACTTGGTTTGAAGTCTCTATAACAAATAGAACCGGAGTTATGGCCACTTATGCGTTTTTAACATTTTGCGTGACCTTGACCTTGATCTTTGACCTTGAGTCACGAAAATTGTGCATTGCCTGTGCATGAAGACATATATTATACCTGTATCATTTCATTAGAATCAAACAAGATTTGTGGACACTATGACCGTTTGAAATTTCGAAAAATTAACGTTTATGACGTCACTGTGACGTCAATAAACGTCACATCTCAAAATTGATGAGAAAGTATGTACCAGGGAATCAAGACCTTTCATTTGATATACTACTTGATAGGTTTCAGTTAGTTTGAAAATTTGACCTTGAAGTTTTCCTCATATGACCTTATTTTCCTGACAAAGTTCAAGGTCAATCATGAAATTGACATATACACTCGATTACTATACCCCTTCTGAAGGATATGGTTCAAAATTCATGAACCTACGACAAATCAAACGGATGTTATTACCGGAAACGTGTTTTTCTGGGATTTCGATGACCTTGACCTTGACCTTTGACCTTCGTACTTAAATTCGTAAAGGTCATTGCTGTCAATATGCATATCAAGTTTCAAGAGATTCCATACAGTATTGACGATGTTATAGCCTTTTGAAATTTCGGAAATTTGACGTTTATGACGTCATTGTGACGTCAGTTTACGTCGCAGCGCTGAAAATAAGGTATCACTGCAATCAGGGGGTCAAGACCTTTCCAACGATATACTACTCGATATGGTGCGCTGACCTTCGTATTTGACCTTGACATTCACCTTAGGCGAACTTCTCAAGGTCAAGGTCAAATACCAAGGTCAAGGTCACAGAAGATAGAACTCGAGTTTATCTACAATATGAACTTGATTTGAAGTCTCTGGGACAATTAGAACCGGAGTTATGGCCATTTATGTGTTTTTATCGTTTTGCGTGACCTTGACCTCAATATTTGACCTTGACCTTCCAAAAGTTAATCACTTGGTCGTGTACTGATTGCACATCTTTTGACAAATTTTCGGGACTTTACGATCAAAATTGTGACCTGTAGAGCGCTAACAAATAAACAAACAAACAAACAAACAAACAGACAGACAAACGCAACTGACCAACATACTTGACGAAATTTACATTTCGTCAAGTAACAAACTCGACTGACCAACATACTTGACGAAATTTACATTTCGTCAAGTAATAATTGCCAAAATCAAAGTAATAAAAGTTCTGATATAAAGTGGCCTGTCGCTTGACCCAGACTGTATTTAGACATGAGTTTTAGGCTTTAATATACCAGTTTGACAGCTCTGAGTCAGAAAACAGAAGAATTGTTTTGTTGTTTGAGATGTGCACTTGGATATGGTATACTGTACTGCTGCTCGACCGAGTGTGTATATTTAGAAGGGGACATGTCCACAGGGGGTAATCGTTTCTACAGCTTATTGGCGTGTGAACGGATTGAGAATCAGATTCACCCCACTGCTCTTTCTACTTTGATATCTCGGCGAGTTTTCAATTTATTCCAAATGTGAAAAGTGGACCATAAACTAGAAATAACACTGCAACTGACTGCATGAAATACTTTAGAATTGAATGTTCAGTAAATTTGTGAAAATTGGAGCCATGAAAACATAAAAAATATCTGTAAAATCCAGAATTATCATAGGATTCTGATTAAGTTTTGTCAGATTTTAGACAAAGTTTGAGGTCAATCATGGAATTGACATATAGGTCCGATTGCTATACCTCTTCTGAATGATATGCTTCAAATTTCATGAACCTACGACAATTCAAACGGATGTTGTTACCTTAAACGTGTTTTTCTGGGATTTCAATGACCTTTACCTTTGACCTTTGACCTTTGTACTTCAGTTCGTAGAGGTCAATGCTGTCAAAATGCATATCAAATTTCAAGGGATTCCATACACTATTGACGATGTTATGGCCCTTTGAAATTTCAGATTTTTGACGTTTATGACATCATTGTGACGTCAGTTTACGTCGCAGCGCCAAAAATGAGATATCACTGGAATCAGAGGCTCAAGACCTTTCCAACGATATACTACTCGATATGGTGCACTGAACTTTGTACTTGACCTTGACATTCACCTCATGGCGAACTTCTCAAGGTCAAGGTCAAATGCCAAAATCAAGGTTACAGAATATAGAACTCGAGTTTATCTACAATATGAACTTGGTTTGAAGTCTCTATAACGAATAGAACCGGAGTTATGACCATTTATGTGTTTTTATCGTTTTACATGACCTTGACCTCAATATTTGACCTTGAGCTTCCAAAAATGAACTCATCCATCCATATTTGATTGCACATCTTTTGACAAATTTTCGAGACTTTATGATCAAAATTGTGACCTGTAGAGCGCTAACAAACAAACAAACAGACAGACAGACAAACTCGACTGACCAACATACTTGACGAAATTTACATTTCGTCAAGTAATAATTGCCAAAATCAAAGTAATAAAAGTTCTGATATAAAGTGGCCTGTCGCTTGACCCAGACTGTATTTAGACATGAGTTTTAGGCTTTAATATACCAGTTTGACAGCTCTGAGTCAGAAAACAGAAGAATTGTTTTGTTGTTTGAGATGTGCACTTGGATATGGTATACTGTACTGCTGCTCGACCGAGTGTGTATATTTAGAAGGGGACATGTCCACAGGGGGTAATCGTTTCTACAGCTTATTGGCGTGTGAACGGATTGAGAATCAGATTCACCCCACTGCTCTTTCTACTTTGATATCTCGGCGAGTTTTCAATTTATTCCAAATGTGAAAAGTGGACCATAAACTAGAAATAACACTGCAACTGACTGCATGAAATACTTTAGAATTGAATGTTCAGTAAATTTGTGAAAATTGGAGCCATGAAAACATAAAAAATATCTGTAAAATCCAGAATTATCATAGGATTCTGATTAAGTTTTGTCAGATTTTAGACAAAGTTTGAGGTCAATCATGGAATTGACATATAGGTCCGATTGCTATACCTCTTCTGAATGATATGCTTCAAATTTCATGAACCTACGACAATTCAAACGGATGTTGTTACCTTAAACGTGTTTTTCTGGGATTTCAATGACCTTTACCTTTGACCTTTGACCTTTGTACTTCAGTTCGTAGAGGTCAATGCTGTCAAAATGCATATCAAATTTCAAGGGATTCCATACACTATTGACGATGTTATGGCCCTTTGAAATTTCAGATTTTTGACGTTTATGACATCATTGTGACGTCAGTTTACGTCGCAGCGCCAAAAATGAGATATCACTGGAATCAGAGGCTCAAGACCTTTCCAACGATATACTACTCGATATGGTGCACTGACCTTTGTACTTGACCTTGACATTCACCTCATGGCGAACTTCTCAAGGTCAAGGTCAAATGCCAAAATCAAGGTTACAGAATATAGAACTCGAGTTTATCTACAATATGAACTTGGTTTGAAGTCTCTATAACGAATAGAACCGGAGTTATGACCATTTATGTGTTTTTATCGTTTTACATGACCTTGACCTCAATATTTGACCTTGAGCTTCCAAAAATGAACTCATCCATCCATATTTGATTGCACATCTTTTGACAAATTTTCGAGACTTTATGATCAAAATTGTGACCTGTAGAGCGCTAACAAACAAACAAACAGACAGACAGACAAACTCGACTGACCAACATACTTGACGAAATTTACATTTCGTCAAGTAATAATTGCCAAAATCAAAGTAATAAAAGTTCTGATATAAAGTGGCCTGTCGCTTGACCCAGACTGTATTTAGACATGAGTTTTAGGCTTTAATATACCAGTTTGACAGCTCTGAGTCAGAAAACAGAAGAATTGTTTTGTTGTTTGAGATGTGCACTTGGATATGGTATACTGTACTGCTGCTCGACCGAGTGTGTATATTTAGAAGGGGACATGTCCACAGGGGGTAATCGTTTCTACAGCTTATTGGCGTGTGAACGGATTGAGAATCAGATTCACCCCACTGCTCTTTCTACTTTGATATCTCGGCGAGTTTTCAATTTATTCCAAATGTGAAAAGTGGACCATAAACTAGAAATAACACTGCAACTGACTGCATGAAATACTTTAGAATTGAATGTTCAGTAAATTTGTGAAAATTGGAGCCATGAAAACATAAAAAATATCTGTAAAATCCAGAATTATCATAGGATTCTGATTAAGTTTTGTCAGATTTTAGACAAAGTTTGAGGTCAATCATGGAATTGACATATAGGTCCGATTGCTATACCTCTTCTGAATGATATGCTTCAAATTTCATGAACCTACGACAATTCAAACGGATGTTGTTACCTTAAACGTGTTTTTCTGGGATTTCAATGACCTTTACCTTTGACCTTTGACCTTTGTACTTCAGTTCGTAGAGGTCAATGCTGTCAAAATGCATATCAAATTTCAAGGGATTCCATACACTATTGACGATGTTATGGCCCTTTGAAATTTCAGATTTTTGACGTTTATGACATCATTGTGACGTCAGTTTACGTCGCAGCGCCAAAAATGAGATATCACTGGAATCAGAGGCTCAAGACCTTTCCAACGATATACTACTCGATATGGTGCACTGACCTTTGTACTTGACCTTGACATTCACCTCATGGCGAACTTCTCAAGGTCAAGGTCAAATGCCAAAATCAAGGTTACAGAATATAGAACTCGAGTTTATCTACAATATGAACTTGGTTTGAAGTCTCTATAACGAATAGAACCGGAGTTATGACCATTTATGTGTTTTTATCGTTTTACATGACCTTGACCTCAATATTTGACCTTGAGCTTCCAAAAATGAACTCATCCATCCATATTTGATTGCACATCTTTTGACAAATTTTCGAGACTTTATGATCAAAATTGTGACCTGTAGAGCGCTAACAAACAAACAAACAGACAGACAGACAAACTCGACTGACCAACATACTTGACGAAATTTACATTTCGTCAAGTAATAATTGCCAAAATCAAAGTAATAAAAGTTCTGATATAAAGTGGCCTGTCGCTTGACCCAGACTGTATTTAGACATGAGTTTTAGGCTTTAATATACCAGTTTGACAGCTCTGAGTCAGAAAACAGAAGAATTGTTTTGTTGTTTGAGATGTGCACTTGGATATGGTATACTGTACTGCTGCTCGACCGAGTGTGTATATTTAGAAGGGGACATGTCCACAGGGGGTAATCGTTTCTACAGCTTATTGGCGTGTGAACGGATTGAGAATCAGATTCACCCCACTGCTCTTTCTACTTTGATATCTCGGCGAGTTTTCAATTTATTCCAAATGTGAAAAGTGGACCATAAACTAGAAATAACACTGCAACTGACTGCATGAAATACTTTAGAATTGAATGTTCAGTAAATTTGTGAAAATTGGAGCCATGAAAACATAAAAAATATCTGTAAAATCCAGAATTATCATAGGATTCTGATTAAGTTTTGTCAGATTTTAGACAAAGTTTGAGGTCAATCATGGAATTGACATATAGGTCCGATTGCTATACCTCTTCTGAATGATATGCTTCAAATTTCATGAACCTACGACAATTCAAACGGATGTTGTTACCTTAAACGTGTTTTTCTGGGATTTCAATGACCTTTACCTTTGACCTTTGACCTTTGTACTTCAGTTCGTAGAGGTCAATGCTGTCAAAATGCATATCAAATTTCAAGGGATTCCATACACTATTGACGATGTTATGGCCCTTTGAAATTTCAGATTTTTGACGTTTATGACATCATTGTGACGTCAGTTTACGTCGCAGCGCCAAAAATGAGATATCACTGGAATCAGAGGCTCAAGACCTTTCCAACGATATACTACTCGATATGGTGCACTGACCTTTGTACTTGACCTTGACATTCACCTCATGGCGAACTTCTCAAGGTCAAGGTCAAATGCCAAAATCAAGGTTACAGAATATAGAACTCGAGTTTATCTACAATATGAACTTGGTTTGAAGTCTCTATAACGAATAGAACCGGAGTTATGACCATTTATGTGTTTTTATCGTTTTACATGACCTTGACCTCAATATTTGACCTTGAGCTTCCAAAAATGAACTCATCCATCCATATTTGATTGCACATCTTTTGACAAATTTTCGAGACTTTATGATCAAAATTGTGACCTGTAGAGCGCTAACAAACAAACAAACAGACAGACAGACAAACTCGACTGACCAACATACTTGACGAAATTTACATTTCGTCAAGTAATAATTGCCAAAATCAAAGTAATAAAAGTTCTGATATAAAGTGGCCTGTCGCTTGACCCAGACTGTATTTAGACATGAGTTTTAGGCTTTAATATACCAGTTTGACAGCTCTGAGTCAGAAAACAGAAGAATTGTTTTGTTGTTTGAGATGTGCACTTGGATACATATATGGTATACTGTACTGCTGCTCGACCGAGTGTGTATATTTAGAAGGGGACATGTCCACAGGGGGTAATCGTTTCTACAGCTTATTGGCGTGTGAACGGATTGAGAATCAGATTCACCCCACTGCTCTTTCTACTTTGATATCTCGGCGAGTTTTCAATTTATTCCAAATGTGAAAAGTGGACCATAAACTAGAAATAACACTGCAACTGACTGCATGAAATACTTTAGAATTGAATGTTCAGTAAATTTGTGAAAATTGGAGCCATGAAAACATAAAAAATATCTGTAAAATCCAGAATTATCATAGGATTCTGATTAAGTTTTGTCAGATTTTAGACAAAGTTTGAGGTCAATCATGGAATTGACATATAGGTCCGATTGCTATACCTCTTCTGAATGATATGCTTCAAATTTCATGAACCTACGACAATTCAAACGGATGTTGTTACCTTAAACGTGTTTTTCTGGGATTTCAATGACCTTTACCTTTGACCTTTGACCTTTGTACTTCAGTTCGTAGAGGTCAATGCTGTCAAAATGCATATCAAATTTCAAGGGATTCCATACACTATTGACGATGTTATGGCCCTTTGAAATTTCAGATTTTTGACGTTTATGACATCATTGTGACGTCAGTTTACGTCGCAGCGCCAAAAATGAGATATCACTGGAATCAGAGGCTCAAGACCTTTCCAACGATATACTACTCGATATGGTGCACTGACCTTTGTACTTGACCTTGACATTCACCTCATGGCGAACTTCTCAAGGTCAAGGTCAAATGCCAAAATCAAGGTTACAGAATATAGAACTCGAGTTTATCTACAATATGAACTTGGTTTGAAGTCTCTATAACGAATAGAACCGGAGTTATGACCATTTATGTGTTTTTATCGTTTTACATGACCTTGACCTCAATATTTGACCTTGAGCTTCCAAAAATGAAGTCATCCATCCATATTTGATTGCACATCTTTTGACAAATTTTCGAGACTTTATGATCAAAATTGTGACCTGTAGAGCGCTAACAAACAAACAAACAGACAGACAGACAAACTCGACTGACCAACATACTTGACGAAATTTACATTTCGTCAAGTAATAATTGCCAAAATCAAAGTAATAAAAGTTCTGATATAAAGTGGCCTGTCGCTTGACCCAGACTGTATTTAGACATGAGTTTTAGGCTTTAATATACCAGTTTGACAGCTCTGAGTCAGAAAACAGAAGAATTGTTTTGTTGTTTGAGATGTGCACTTGGATATGGTATACTGTACTGCTGCTCGACCGAGTGTGTATATTTAGAAGGGGACATGTCCACAGGGGGTAATCGTTTCTACAGCTTATTGGCGTGTGAACGGATTGAGAATCAGATTCACCCCACTGCTCTTTCTACTTTGATATCTCGGCGAGTTTTCAATTTATTCCAAATGTGAAAAGTGGACCATAAACTAGAAATAACACTGCAACTGACTGCATGAAATACTTTAGAATTGAATGTTCAGTAAATTTGTGAAAATTGGAGCCATGAAAACATAAAAAATATCTGTAAAATCCAGAATTATCATAGGATTCTGATTAAGTTTTGTCAGATTTTAGACAAAGTTTGAGGTCAATCATGGAATTGACATATAGGTCCGATTGCTATACCTCTTCTGAATGATATGCTTCAAATTTCATGAACCTACGACAATTCAAACGGATGTTGTTACCTTAAACGTGTTTTTCTGGGATTTCAATGACCTTTACCTTTGACCTTTGACCTTTGTACTTCAGTTCGTAGAGGTCAATGCTGTCAAAATGCATATCAAATTTCAAGGGATTCCATACACTATTGACGATGTTATGGCCCTTTGAAATTTCAGATTTTTGACGTTTATGACATCATTGTGACGTCAGTTTACGTCGCAGCGCCAAAAATGAGATATCACTGGAATCAGAGGCTCAAGACCTTTCCAACGATATACTACTCGATATGGTGCACTGACCTTTGTACTTGACCTTGACATTCACCTCATGGCGAACTTCTCAAGGTCAAGGTCAAATGCCAAAATCAAGGTTACAGAATATAGAACTCGAGTTTATCTACAATATGAACTTGGTTTGAAGTCTCTATAACGAATAGAACCGGAGTTATGACCATTTATGTGTTTTTATCGTTTTACATGACCTTGACCTCAATATTTGACCTTGAGCTTCCAAAAATGAACTCATCCATCCATATTTGATTGCACATCTTTTGACAAATTTTCGAGACTTTATGATCAAAATTGTGACCTGTAGAGCGCTAACAAACAAACAAACAGACAGACAGACAAACTCGACTGACCAACATACTTGACGAAATTTACATTTCGTCAAGTAAAAATCGGCCATAGGCCAACACTTGACGAAAAATCTACACATTTGTTTACATTCAAAACATTTACTCATTATTTACACATTTATGGCATCCCCTGACAACATATAGCATTGGAAACTGAACCATTTGAAACATCTAGTTTGCGTATGTATCAACATAATATATTACCTCTAACCATGCTAACGGCACAAAATTTTGATGATGCCACTACTAAAAAACCTAAAATAGATTGAGTTCTACAACTTCACAATCTTATTCTGCGTGATCAGGCACAACTCCTAAGTAAAATCGGGCAATATATATTGGAACCTGGCTCTATAATGTGGTTTTGAATATTGTGAGACAGGAAAAACCTAAATTCATAATCCCCAAATTTTCGACCTGGACCGAAAATCCAGAGTTTTGGTCATACGACCATCGGACATGTGTCATATGATGCGGATTTGACCATAGAAAAATACAAAAATAATCAGAAAAAATAATCACGATTACAAGCGGAGTTATCACGATTTTTCAATTTTGACCTTTACTATGACCTTAACTGTAATTCTTGACCTTGAGCCCTATAACTTCACAGTCATGTTCTGCGTGAGAAGGCACAACTCCTGAGTAAAACTCAGAAACATATATTGGAACCTGGCTCTACAATAGGGTTTTGAAAATTGAGACAAGCAAGACCTAAGTTCATGACCCCCAAATTTTCGACCTGGACCGAAAATCGAGATTTTAGGTCATACGACCATCAGACATGCATCATATGATGCGGAATTGACCATAGAAAAATATAAAAATACGCAGAAAAAATAATCTTGAATAGAAGCGGAGTTATCACGATTTTTCGATTTTGACCTTTACTATGACCTTAACTCTAATCCTTGACCCTGAGCTCTGAAACTTCAGGATCTTGTTCTGCGTGATAAGGCACAACTCCTGAGTAAAAATCAGCAACATATATTGGAACCTGGCTCTATAATATGATTTTGAATATTGTGAGACAGGAAAAACCTAAATTCTTGACCCCCAAATTTTCGACCTGGACCGAAAATCAGGAATTTTGGTCGTACGACCATCGGACATACATCAGATGATGCAGAAATGAACATAGAAAAATATAAAAATACCCAGAAAAAATAATCTCAATTAAAAGCGAAGTTATCGCGATTTTTCGATTTTGACCTTTTCTATGACCTTGACCTCAATTTTTGACCTTGACCTCCTAAAAGTTTACCACTTGGTCCGAAATTGATTGTCCACCTTCTGGTGAAGTTTCATGACGATACGGCCAAAATTGTGACCTGTAGAGTGCACACAAACAAACAAACAGACAAACAGACAAACTCAACTGACCAACATACTTGACGAAATTTACATTTCGTCAAGTAAAAATCGGCCATAGGCCAACACTTGACGAAATAATTTACACATTTGTTTACATTTAAAACATTTACTCATAATTTACACATTCAAAAAATTTACTCAACAACTCCTAGCATTAGAAATTGAAACACATCTCCTGAGCATCACCCAGCAGAAGAATTCACAATTTTAGAAATTATTGCGACAAATACCTCTCGACATATAGCTCCATTTTTAAAATTGACGTTTTACCTCATGACGTCATTGACGTTGCACGTAGCGTGTTGAAATTCGGTACGTGGCTGACTAATAATGCTCCACATACGTTCTCATAATAACAGCCTATTACCTCCAAAATTGAGTGCACTGTGCTTGTTTGAAAGTTTGCTCAAAAGCCGTAAATCTTGTATGACAGGCCTTACGTTAATGACGTCATAGCGGAAGTCTATCATGACGGAAAAGTTTCGGACAGCACCCCTCTAAACTAGAATTCAACAAGCTTTCCAATGGTGCAATTCGCTTCTTTATACGACAAATACTTTTCGATATATAGCCCCATTTCAAAAATTGACGTTTTACGTCATGACGTCATTGACGTTGCACATAGCGTGTTGTTACTTGGTGTATGGCTGGGTAGCATTATTCCACATATGTTCTGATAATTACAGCCTAATATATTCAAAATTGAGTGCACTGTGAATATTTGAAAGTTTGCTGAAAAGTCGTAAAATTGGTATGACAAATACGACAAATACTTTTTGATATATAGCCCCATTTCGAAAATTGACGTTTTACGTCATGACGTCATTGACGTTGCACGTAGCGTGTTGAAACTTGGTATGTGGCTGGGTATTATTATTTCACATCCGTTCTGATAATTACAGTCCAATATCTACAAATTTGAGTACACTGTGGATGTTTGAAAGTTTGCAGAAAAGTCGAAAAATTGGTATGACAGGCCTTACGTTTATGACGTCATAGCAGAAAATCTATCATGGCGGAAAAGTATCGGACAGTAACCTTCTGAACCAGAATTCAACGAGCTTTCCAATGGTGCAATTCGCTTCTCTGTATGACAAATACTTTTTGATATATAGCCCCATTTCGAAAATTGACGTTTTACGTCATGACGTCATGACGTCATTGACGTTGCACGTAGCGTGTTGAAACTTGGTATGTAGCTGGAAATCATTATTTCACATACGTTCTGATAATTACAGTTTAATACCTTCAAATTTGAGTGCACTGTGAATGTTTGAAAGTTTGCTGAAAAGTCGAAAAATTGGTATGACAGGCCTTACGTTTATGACGTCATAGCGGAAAATCTATCATGGCGGAAAAGTATCGGACAGTACCCTCCTAAACCAAAATTCAACGCCCTTCTCAATGGTGCAATCCGCTTCTCTCTACGACAAATACTTTTTGATATATAGCCCCATTTCGAAAATTGACGTTTTACGTCATGACGTCATTGACGTTGCACGTAGCGTGTTGAAACTTGGTATGTAGCTGGATATCATTATTTCACATACGTTCTGATAATTACAGTTTAATACCTTTAAATTTGAGTGCACTGTAGATGTTTGAAAGTTTGATGAAAAGTCGAAAAATTGGTATGACAGGCCTTACGTTTATGACGTCATAGCGGAAAATCTATCATGGCGGAAAAGTATCGGACAGTACCTTTCTAAACCAGAATTCAACGAGCTTTCCAATGGTGCAATCCGCTTCTCTGTACGACAAATACTTTCCGATATATAACCCCATTTCGAAAAATGACGTTTGACGTCGTGACGTCATTGACGTTCAACCGATCCAAACCAAACTTCGCAGTATGATGGATAATATTACCATATATCGGTGTGCTAAATGTCACAGGTATCAGTTCAAATGTGACTGCTGTGTGAATTTTTGAAAATTCGCCAATGATGAGAGATAGGGATTTTTTTATTTTTCAATGATTTTTGGTGACGTCATCAATTGACCGATTTCTTCCAAAAATGAACTCATCCATCCATATTTGATTGCACATCTTCTGACAAATTTTCGGGACTTTATGATCAAAATTGTGACCTGTAGAGCGCTAACAAACATACAAACACACAGACAAACGCGACTGACCAACATACTTGACGAAATTTACATTTCGTCAAGTAACAAACAGACAGACAGACAGACAGACAGACAAACGCAACTGACCAACATACTTGACGAAATTTAATTTCGTCAAGTAAAAATCGGCCATAGGCCAACACTTGACGAAATAATTTACACATTTGTTTACATTTAAACATGTACACAAAATTTACACATTGAAATCATTTCCTGAACAACCCCTAGCATTAGAAATCGAGATATTTAAGCCATCTCCTGAACACCATCCAGCAGTATAGTCTACAATTTTAGACATTAGACGTGAGAGTTGCTTCATTTTCACCGTGACCTTGGCCTTAATTCTTGACCTCGAGGTCTGAAATTTCAAACTTTTGTTGGAATTGATGAGGCACAACTCCTGAGTACAAATCATAAAAAAAGATATTGAAACTTGGTTAAAAAACATAGTCTAAAACGTTGGGATCCCCAAAAACGAAAATCTTGACCCCGAATTTTCGACCTCTGTCGCAAATCGGCAGTTTTGGTCGTAAGGCCATCGGACATACATCATATGATAGGGAATTGACCAAATAAAATTACAATAATACTTAGAAAAATTAGACTTGATTAGGAGCGGAGTTATTGCAATTATTCGATTTTGACCTTTTCATTGACCTTGACCTCAATTTTCGACCTTGACCTCCCAAAAGTGAACTCATCCGTCATATGTTGACTGTGCATCTTACGACTAGTTTTCATGATTCTGGAATCAAAATTGTGACCTCTAGAGCGCTAACAAACAAACATACATTGTATATTCATCTGATCGACATGCAGTAAAATCGGCCATAGGCCAACACTTGACGAAAATCTACACATTTGTTTACATTCAAAACATTTACTCATTATTTACACATTTATGGCATCCCATGACAACATATAGCATTGGAAACTGAACCATTTGAAACATCTAGTTTGCGTATATATCAACATGATATATTACCTCTAACCATGCTAACGGCACAAAATTTTGATGATGCCACTACTAAAAAACCTAAAATATATCAAAATTACAAAAATCCAAAAACAAATATCGATAGCCTAAAAATGAGCGAATAACAACCATCAAATATTCCCGCACAAATATGAAATTACATTGACAACAAGTAAACAAAACAAATAGAGAGGCTTAGACATGTGGCGATTGCACAGCCCTAAAATATGACCTAATAATTGCTTGTCTTCTTTTTATCAATGTTTTTATATTAACAAACAGTTGTAATTAGGTCATATTTTAAGGCTATGAAGAATGGATTTAACACAAACGCGTTATGACAAAAACATGCATTGTTCGATCATAATGAAACCAATGAGACCCTGTAAAATGACACGATACAGTGTTTAATCTGCACTTACCAGACCCCCAATCCCACATGCATCATATGAAGCAGACATATCATCTGGTACACGCCTTTTGTCATGCATTTGTTAGCAGCTAATACCACAGATCATTCACAGTTGTGGCCGTAATGCTGAATTTAAAGCGGCTTGTAACTTTAAATATAAAGAACAAACTAGATTTTGATGATACCACTAGAAAGCCCGATAAAATAGTTTGTCGCTATTCGTGGAACAGTGTTTTTTCCTTCAAAGGTGATCATTATAATTCGAAACAATATAATTACATAAAGCATGGCAGGTTTGGGATGCTTACAAGACCACTCAGAAACAGAAAAAGTCATTTGGAATTGAATTTTAGAAGAAAAAAAAAAATGAGTCAACAGTAAGAATCGAACCGCTGACCTCCCGCACACATACCTAACGCCTCTACTGACTGCGCCATTCTGTTCATTGAAACTCAACACGTGTAAAGTATAGTGCGTAGGAGAAACTTCGCTCAGGATAAACACTGAATTATGCCATGGCTGTACATTGGACTGGCAGCGTGCAGAATTCGATCGGGAAAACTCGTGACCTTGAGTTCTACAACTTCACAATCTTATTCTGCGTGATCAGGCACAACTCCTGAGTAAAATCCGGCAATATATATTGGAACCTGGCTCTATAATGTGGTTTTGAATATTATGAGACAGGAAACACCTAAATTCATGACCCCCAAATTTTCGACCTGGACCGAAAATCCAGAGTTTTGGTCATACGACCATCGGACATGTATCATATGATGCGGATTTGACCATAGAAAAATACAAAAATAATCAGAAAAAATAATCATGATTACAAGCGGAGTTATCACGATTTTTCAATTTTTACCTTTACTATGACCTTAACTGTAATTCTTGACCTTGAGCCCTATAACTTCACAGTCATGTTCTGCGTGAGAAGGCACAACTCCTGAGTAAAAATCAGAAACATATATTGGATCCTGGCTCTACAATAGGGTTTTGAAAATTGAGACAAGCAAGACCTAAGTTCATGACCCCCAAATTTTCGACCTGGACCGAAAATCCAGAGTTTTGGTCATACGACCATCGGACATGTATCATATGATGCGGATTTGACCATAGAAAAATACAAAAATAATCAGAAAAAATAATCATGATTAGAAGCGGAGTTATCACGATTTTTCAATTTTGACCTTTACTATGACCTTAACTGTAATTCTTGACCTTGAGCCCTATAACTTCACAGTCATGTTCTGCGTGAGAAGGCACAACTCCTGAGTAAAAATCAGAAAGATATATTGGATCCTGGCTATACAATAGGGTTTTGAAAATTGAGACAAGCAAGACCTAAGTTCATGACCCCCAAATTTTCGACCTGGACCGAAAATCGAGAGTTTAGGTCATACGACCATCAGACATGCATCATGTGATGCGGAATTCACCATAGAAAAATATAAAAATACACAGAAAAAATAATCTTGATTAGAAGCGGAGTTATCACGATTTTTCGATTTTGACCTTTACTATGACCTTAACTCTAATCCTTGACCCTGAGCTCTGAAACTTCAGGATCTTGTTCTGCGTGATGAGGCACAACTCCTGAGTAAAAATCAGCAACATATATTGGAACCTGGCTCTATAATATGAATTTGAATATTGTGAGACAAGAAAAATCTAAATTCTTGACCCCCAAATTTTCGACCTGGACCGAAAATCGAGAATTTTGATCGTACGACCATCGGACATGCATCAGATGATGCAGAATTGACCATAGAAAAATATAAAAATACCCAGAAAAAATAATCTCAATTAGAAGCGAAGTTATCGCGATTTTTCGATTTTGACCTTTTCTATGACCTTGACCTCCATTTTTGACCTTGACCTCCTAAAAGTTTACCACTTGGTACGAAATTGATTGTCCACCTTCTGGTGAAGTTTCATGACGATACGACCAAAATTGTGACCTGTAGAGTGCACACAAACAAACAAACCAGCGACCATAGGTCGTAAGCTTGACGAAATGATTACTGAACTGATCCTGACCTTAACCTCTGAGATGTGACCCTGAAATTTTGCAGGTTATATTAGACAACATGCTATTTAGGCATAGACATTCAGTCCAATACCTCCAAATTTGAGTTCACGGTGTAGGTTTGAATGTTTGCTGGAATGTCGAAAAATTTATATGACCGGCCTTACGTTTATGACGTCATAGCGAAAAATCTATCGTGGCGGAAAAGTCTCGGACAGCTCCCTCTCAAACCAGAATTCAACGAGCTCTCCAGTGGTTCAATCCGCTTCTCTGTACGACAAATACTTTTCAATATATAGCTCCATTTTGAAAATTGACGTTATACGTCATGACGTCATTGACGTTGCCCGTAGCGTGTTGAAACTCGGTATATGACTGGGTATTAATATGCCACATATACTCTCATAATCACAGTCCAATACCTTCAACTTTGAGTGCACGGTGTAGGTTTGAATGTTTGCTGATATATCCAAAAATGTATATGACTGGCCTTACGTTTATGACGTCATAGCGAAAAATCTATTATAGCAGAAAAGTATCTAACAGCACCCTCCTAAACCAGAATTCAACGAGCTTTCCAGTGGTGTGATGCGCTTCTCTGTACGACGAATACTTTTCAATATATAGCTCCATTTTAAAAATTGACGTTTTACGTCATGACGTCATTGACGTTGCACGTGGCATGTTAAAACTCGGTATATGACTGGGTAATAATATGCCACATATGTTCTCATAATCACAGTCCAATACCTTCAAATTTGAGTGCACAGTGTAGGTTTGAATGTTCGCTGAAAAGTCGAAAAATTGATATGACCGGCCTTACGTTTATGACGTCATAGCGAAAAATCTATCATGGCGGAAAAGTATCGGACAGCACCCTCCTAAACCAGAATTCAACGAGCTTTCCAGTGGTGCAATCCGCTTCTCTGTACGACGAATACTTTTTGAGATATAGCCCCATTTAAAAAATTGACGTTTTACGTCGTGACGTCATTGACGTTCGATGGATCCAAACAAAACTTCGCGGTTTGATGGACAATATCATCATTCATCAATGTGTCAAATTTCAGAGGTATCGCACTAAATATGACTCCTGTGTGAATTTTTGAAAATTCGCTAATGATGAGAGATAGGGATTTTTCGAGTTTTTAGGAATTTTTGGTGACGTCATCAATGAACCGAATTATCTCAAAAACGTGCTGTTCCGTCCTTGGGCGAATACCTATCCATCAAAAAAGTTTTGAGATGCTAGCACAAAAACTGTGGCCGCTAGAGAGGTGACAAACAAACAAGTAACAAACGGATATCTGGTGCATGCACAGGACCTTTGGTCCTGAGACAAATTACCGCTAAAAACCGGGAATGGGACTGATACATCCGCCGGTTCGTCGTCCCGAATAGTTCTGATATAAAGTGGCCTGTGGCTTGACCCAGACTGTATTTAGACATGAGTTTTAGGCTTTATTATATCAGTTGGACACCTCTGAGTCTGAAAACAAAGGAATTGTTTTGTTGTTTGAGATGTGCACTTGGATACATATATGATATACTGTACTACTGCTCAACCGAGTGTGTATATTTAGAAGGGGACATGTCCACAGGGGGTAATCGTTTCTGCAGCTTATTGTTGTGTGAACGGATTGAGAATCAGATTCACCCCACTGCTCTTTCTACTTTGATATCTCGGCGAGTTTTTAATTTATTCCAAATGTGAAAAGTGCATTATAAACTAGAAATAACACTGCACCTGACTGTATGAAATGCTTCAGAATTGAATGTTCAGTAAATTTGTGAAAATTGGAGCCATCAAAACATTAAAAATATCTGTAAAATCCAGAATCCTCATAAGATTCTGATTAAGCTTTGTCAGATTATAGACAAAATTCGAGGTCAATCATGGATTTGACATATTTGTCTGATTGATATACCTCTTCTGAATGACATGGTTCAAATTTCATGAGCCCACAATGATTCAAACAGATGTTATTACCGGAAACGTGTTTTTCTGGGATTTCGATGACCTTGACCTTGACCTTTGACCTTTGCACTTAAATTCGTAGAAGTCAATGCTGTCAAAGTGCATATCAAATTTCAAAGGATTCCGTTCACTATTGACGGTGTTATGGCCCTTTGAAATTTCGGATTTTTGACGTTTATGACGTCATTATGACGTCAGTTTACGTCGCAGCGCCAAAAATGAGATATCACTGGAATCAGGGACTCAAGACCTTTCCAACAATGTACTACTCGATATGCTGCGCCGACCTTCGTACTTAACCTTGACTTCGACCTCAGGCGAACTTCTCAAGGTCAAGGTCAAATGTCAAGGTCATGGTCACAGAAGATAGAACTCGAGTATATCTACAATATGAACTTGATTTGAAGTCTCTACGATGATTAGAACTGGAATAATGAGCCTTTATGTGTTTTCGACGTTTTGCGTGACCTTGACCTTGTTATTTGACCTTGAGCTTAACAAAGAATTAGGGACCTTCCTTTTTCAGCCTAAAAACTTTCTACCAGATTTCATGAATTTCCAATGAGAACTGTGGCCTGTAGAGCGCACACAAACAAACAAACAAACAAACATACGAGACGCCATAGGCGACGCACTTGCCGGAATTTTGAAGGTCAAAGGTCACATTCAAGGTCCCATAAGAACGGCCTTTTGATACGTTACACTATGGTCTTAGTTTGAAGTCTCTACGATGATTAGTTCCGAAGTTATTGTCATTTATGATATTTTCACCTTTTTCTTGACTTTGACCTTGACCTTAGTACTTCTATTCGTAGAGGTCAATGCTGTCAATATGCATATCAAGTTTCAAGGGATTCCATACACTATTGACTATGTTGTGGCCTTTTGAAATTTCGGGAAGTTGACGTTTGTGACGTCACTGTGACGTCAGTGTACGTTATAGCGCCAAAAATAAAATATCATTGGAATCAGAGGCTCAAGGCCTTTCCAACGATATACTACTCAATGTGGTGCGCTGACCTTCATACTTGACCTTGAATTTCACCTTAGGCGAACTTCTCAAGGTCAAATGTCAAGGTCAAGGTCACAGAAGATAGAACTCGAGTTTATCTAAAATATGCACTTGATTTGAAGACTCTGGGACGATTAGAACCGGAGTTATGGCCACCTATGTGTTTTAGACACTTTGCATGACCTTGACTTTCGTCATTTGTCATCAATTCTATGCTGCCAACATACTGTGAATGGAGTTTTTGAATATGCATGATAAAAGTCTGTTTATATATGTTATATTATCACCGTTCAAATTCATAATATCTTCAAATAATGAGTTTCCTTTTGAAATTTCACCGATTTGTTGCCACAAAAACGTCAATTACGTCAAAACGGATATGTCAATTGAGCTAAAAATTGACAGAGACCATCATAGAAAGAATCCACACCGTTTGCATCTGTTAGATCTGCAGTAAATGTTATAACTTTGCACATCTGACACTCAAAAGGCCTGAATGTCAGACTGA
The DNA here is from genome assembly GCA_949152475.1 of Terebella lapidaria. NCBI lineage: Eukaryota > Metazoa > Annelida > Polychaeta > Terebellida > Terebellidae > Terebella > Terebella lapidaria. The sequence goes on along the minus strand of OX424558.1, from coordinate 20,814,704 downwards.
AATCACGTTTGACGTCAATATGACGTCAATTGACGTCCGATTCCGAAAATAACAACAGATTTGGAAACTACTCTCAAAGACCTTTCAAACGAGCTACTACTCGATATTTTTGCAAAAGGTCAAGGTCAAGGTCATTTTTGAGGTCAATTTCGACCTCAGGCGCTTGCAGAGCCTTCGGTCATACGCCTTAGGTGTAAATATAAAAGTTGATAGGCTAAGCGAGTGCTATACTGTGGATTTATTTTAGTGTCTCTATCTTGTTTACATCGTGAGATATAGTGATCTACATGGTTTTCGCTTGCGGGTCAATATTGACCTTGGCTCTCGACCTTTGACCTCGAAACTTCGTGGAACAAAAGAACTCGTCCTTGGCTATAACAGGGTGTATCATTAGATTTTTACGCACATTATTGACGCTTTTATCAGCATGGACAGCTTCAAACATGCAATTTCACTTATAATGGGACTGTTTTTGTTGCCATAGAAACGTCAATTACGTCCTAACGGATTGACCGATCGCGCTCAAAATTGATACTAACCATAAGGGACCAGTCCCACATCGTTTCCAAGCATCAGATCGAAAATCGGAGGAGGTGACTTCCAAGGTCAAATATTCGACCTCGGGCGAACTTCTCAAGGTCAAAGTCAAAGGTCAAGGTCAAGGTCACAAAAGATAGAACTCGAGTATATCTACGAAATGCACTTAATTTGAAGTCTCTACGACGATTAGAACCGGAGTTATGGTCCCTTATGTGTTTTCGACGTTTTGCTTGACCTTGACCTTGACCTTTGACCTAGATTCACCAAAATAGTGCGGTGCCTGCCCAGTAACCTACCGATATTGAATATGTAATATGAACGGATTCGACCTAGAACTGTGGACGCTAGAGTGAAAACAAACAAACAAACAAACACACAAACACATCCATCCATCCATCCATCCACGAACAGACCAACATACTTGCCGAAATCGTAGATTCCGGCAAGTAACAAACAAACGGAACCGATCAACATACTTGACAAAATCTTTGATTTCGTCAAGTAACAAACAAACATACATACAAACAAACAAACGGAACCGATCAACATACTTGACAAAATCTTTGATTTCGTCAAGTAATGAAGCAATCGCTCAAAGAGCTAGGACTTGGCAAAATAAAGTTAATGATCTTGAAGAGAGGTCTATAAACTAGCTAAAAAAACGTTCAGAGAGAGATTTGAATAGTTCTTTTTTTTTAAATTATCTAGTTGCTGTTAAGTAAGTTGTAATTGTGCAGTTATGCTATGAAAGACATGATCTTGTCATTTGGAGAGAAAAAAGAAGTTTTGAGAGAGAGTTGAACCCGGGTCTGTGGATTCAAAGTCCTGAGCTCTATGCACAGCACCAACGTGGACGACAGCAGGAAGTGGCGTATTTATTGTATGTACTGCTAAAAACCCAGAATGGGGCCGGTTCCTTTGCCGGTCGTCACCCCCAGCAGTCCTAATATAAGGGAGCCTGTCGCTTGACACAGACTGTATTTAGACTAGAGTTTTAGGCTTTGTTATATCACTTGTACATCACTGAGTTAGAAAACCACTGAAATGTTGTTTGAGATCTGCATTTGGATATATATATGATATACTGTATTACTACGCAACCGAGTGAGTATATTCAGGATGGAACGATATAATGATATATGTATTAATGACAGAATGGAGCTAACACAGTTGCGCTATGATGCATAAAAAAAAACCGATCATAATGGAACCAATGAGACACTGTTAAATGATATTTTTAGCGAGAAATAATAAATTATGATGACATGAAAACTATGAAAATCACTCCTGCTACATTTATTTGCTGAATTGTTCATTACGAATGCGTTGTTTTGTTATTTGGACTTAAATACATGATCATGATCGTGTAAGTAAGTGATAAAAAAAAAAATAGTTTCAAGAGAGACTCGAACACGGGTCTGTTGATTTAAAGTCTTAAGCTCTATGCACAGCACTAACGTCGCGGGCAACATAAGGTGTTGCATTTCATATAGCAATGCTATCATGGTTTTCATGTGATGCGTTTAAGTAACGGTTTTTCTGTTACCATGACAACAGTTTTAGAACTATGATGTTCCAAATCAATAGGATTATGCGGGTGTTCTGTGTACATATTCTGTGGCAGTTTCATCAAAATCACACAAGAATCGACTGCACAGCAATGTGTCAAACTTTGGATTCGAAATTCCTGACCCCCATGTATTTCACTTGGAGTTTAAATCGTCAATTTTGATTCAATCGCTGTCGGTCATACATCAAAAGATGCGGAATTGGCCATAATAAACGAGGTGATTATTTCTGAAAGTGCAGGTGGAATGAAAGTGGAGTTATGACGATTTTAAATTTTTTGGTTTTTCAATGACTTTGGCGTTAATTCATGACCTTTGACCTTGAAAAACAACAGGATTATGCCGACACCCTGTGTGAATAAGCGTTCAAAATTTCACGAGAATCTGACAAGAATTGACTGCACAGCAATGCGTGGAACTTTTGATCCAGAAACTCCTGACCCCCGTCTTTTTAACCTGGAGTCAAAATCGTCAATTTTGATTCAACGGCTGTCGGCCATACATCAAAAGATGCAGAATTGGCCATAGTATTGGATGCTAGAAATCTCGAAACTCCAGATAAAATATAACTGGACTTATTACGATTTTAAATTTTTTGGTTTTTGAACGACCTTGACGTCAATTTTTGACCTTTGACTTTCAGAAACGAAAGGCTTATGAGGACGATCCTTGCACATGTTGTGTCAAAATTTCATGAAAATCCGACAAGAATTGCACCCGCTATCGTGCGAACGGACGGACAGACAAACATACAAATGAAGCAATCGCTCAGAGAGCTAGGACTTGGCAAAATAAAGTAATGAACTGGAAAAGAAGTCTATACACTAGCTTTTACACTAGCTTGATACAGTTATTAAATTGTGTTGTTATGTTGTTTAAAACGAAATTCATGATCATGATTGTGTAAGTTGAAAATAAAAATAAAATAATTTCAAGAGAGATTTGAACCCGGGTCTGTGAATTCAAAGTCCTGAGCTCTACGCACAGCACCAAAGTGGCTGACAGCATCAAGTGATGTATGTATTGTAACAGGTCCTCTATGGCAAGTTACTGCTAAAAACCGGGAATGGGGCCGGTTCCTTTGCCGGTTCGTCACCCCCAGCAGTCTTAATATAAGAGAGCCTGTCGCTTGACACAGACTGTATTTAGACTAGAGTTTTAGGCTTTGTTATATCACTTGTACATCACTGAGTTAGAAAACCACTGAAATGTTGTTTGAGATCTGCATCTGGATACATATATGATATACTGTATTGCTATGCAACCGAGCGTGTGTATTTAGGACAGGACATGTCCACAGGGGGTAATCGTTTCTACAGCTTATTGGCGTGTGAACGGATTGAGAATCAGATTCACCCCACTGCTCTTTCTATTTTGATATCTCGGCGAGTTTTCAATTTATTCCAAATGTAAAAGGTGCATTATAAACTAGGAATAACACTGCAACTGACTGTATAAAAACTAAGTTAGAGATAAAAGAGATTAGAGTTTTGAGGGAGGGTTGAACACGGGTCTTTGGATTCAAAGTCTTACGCTCTATCCACTGCACCAACGTTGCCGACAGTGTGAAGGAGTGTATTCCATGTAACAGTTACTTTATGGTTTTCCAGCCTCCATAGTTATAGTTATGTAACGGTTTTTCAGTCGCCAAGACAACAGTTTTTAAGCCATGACCTTCAAAATCAATAGGCTTGTGCAGGAGTCTTATGCGCATCTTCTTTGAAAATTTCATGTCATTCCGACAAGGATTGCGCCCGCTATCGTGCAAACAGACGGACAGAACACATATTTGATCGCTGAGCAACATACAACTGAAGCAATCGCTCAAAGAGCTAGGACTTGGCAAAATAAAGTAATGAACTTGAAGAGAAGTCTATAAACCAGCTTTGGTCTATAAACCCTTGCATCATAATACTGTAATAATATTAAATTGTGCTGCTACATTCTTCAGAATTGAAAGCATGATCATGATCTTGTAAGTTACAGATGAAAAATTACAATGACAACAAGTGAACAAAACGAATAGAGACACTCGGTGAATACAAATCATGCCAGAATGGACTTAACATAGATGCATTATGATGCATGAAGGACACGATCATAATGGAACCAATGAGACACTGTTAAATGACTTTAAGGAATTCATAGTGAGAAATAATTAAGTATGATGACATAATAACGATAAAGATTACTCGTGCTACATTTATTTGCTGATTTTGTACACTACGAATGTGTTGTTTCGTTGTTTGGAATTGAATACATGATCTTTTAATGGAGAAAAAAAAATAGTTTTGAGATAGTATTGAACCCGGGTCTGTGGATTCAAAGTCCTACGCTCTACGCTCAGCACTAACGTGGCTGGCGATGTGAAGCAGGGTGTTTCATATAGCAATGCTATTATCGTTTTCATCTAATGCTTTTCAGTAACGATTTTCTGTTGCCGTGACAACAGTTTCAGAGCTATGATGTTCCAAATCAAAAGGGTTATGCGGACATTCCGTGCACATATTATGTGAGCATTTCGTCAAAATCACACAAGAATCGACCGCACAGCAATGTGTTAAACTTTGGATCCGAACTTCATGACCCCCATGTATTTCACCTGGAGTTTAAATCGTCAATTTTGATTCAACTGCTGTCGGTCATACACCAAATGATGCAGAATTGACCATAATGAAAGACGTTAACACTTTTGGAAGTGCAGGTGGAATGAAAGTGGAGTTATGGCCATTTATATTTTTTTTGTTTTTCAATGACCTTGGCGTTAATTCTTGACTTTTGACCTTGAGAAACAACAGGAATATGCCGACCTCTGGTGTGCATATGCTGTGAAAATTTCATAAGAATCCGACAAGAATTGACTGCACAGCAATGCATGAAACTTTTGATCCAGAAACTCCTGACCCCCGTCTTTTTAACCTGGAGTCAAAATCGTCAATTTTGATGCAACAGCTGTCGGCCATACATCAAAAGATGCCGAATTGGCCATAGTAATCGATGCTAGAAATCTCGAAACTCCAGATAAAATACAACTGGACTTATTACGTTTTTAAATTTTTTGGTTTTTGAACGACCTTGACGTCAATTTTTAACCTTTGACCTTCAGAAACGAAAGGCTTATGCGGAAGATCATTGCACATGTTGTGTCAAAATTTCATGAAAATCCGACAAGAATTGCGCCCGCTATCGTGCGAACGGACGGACAGACAAACATACAAACAAACAAACAAACAAACAAACAAACAAGATGACTGACCAACATACTTGGCAAAATTTATTTTGCCAAGTAACAAACAAACAAATGAAGCAATCGCTCAAAGAGCTAGGACTTGGCAAAATAAAGTAATGAACTTGAAAAGAAGTCTATAATAAACCAGCTAAAAAATGTTTTGAGAGAGACTTGAATAGTTTTTTCTAGTTGCTGTTAAGTAAGTTGTACATGTATTAAATTGTGCAGTTATGCTATAAAAGACATGATCTTGTAAGTTAGAGAGAAAAAACAAGTTTTGAGAGAGAGTTGAACCCGGGTCTGTGGATTCAAAGTCCTGAGCTCTACGCACAGCACCAACGTGGCTGACAGCATGAAGTGGTGTATGTATTGTAACAGGTCCTCTATGGCAAGTTACTGCTAAAAACCGGGAATGGGGCCCGTTTGCTCCGCCGGTTCATCACCCCCAATAGTTCTGATATAAAGTGGCCTGGCGTTTGACACAGACTGTATTAAGAGTAGAGTTTTAGGCTTTGTTATATCACTAGTACATCACTGAGTCAGAAAACCACCGATATGTTGCTTGAGACCTGCATTTGGAAACATATATGATATACTGTATTAATACGCAACCGAGTTTTGTATATTCAGGAGATAACACAGATGCGCTATGATGCATGAAACACATGATCATAATGGAACCAATGAGACACTGTAAATGACTTGGAAAAATATATACCAAGAAATAATTGAGTGTGATGACATAGAATTGACGAAGATTACTGCTGCTATATATATTTGCTGAATTTGTACACTACGAATGTGTTGTTTCCTTGTTTGGAATTGAATACATGATCTCATAATGGAGAAAAAAAAATAGTTTTGAGATAGTATTGAACCCGGGTTTGTGGATTCAAAGTCCTACACTCTACGCTCAGCACTAACGTGGCTGGCGATGTGAAGCAGAGTGTTTCATATAGCAATGCTATTATCGTTTTCATGTAATGCTTTTCAGTAAAGATTTTCTGTTGCCGTGACAACAGTTTGAGAGCTATGATGTTTCAAATCAAAAGGGTTATGCGGACATTCTATGCACATATTATGTGAGAATTTCGTCAAAATCACACAAGAATCGACCGCACAGCAATGTGTTAAACTTTGGATCCGAAATTCCTGACCCCCATTAACTTCACCTGGAGTTTAAATCGTCAATTTTGATTCAACCTCTGTCGGTCATACATCAAATGATGCAGAATTGGCCATAGTAAAAGACGTGAACACTTTTGGAAGTGCAGGTGGAATGAAAGTGGAGTTATGACGATTTTTAATTTTGTGGTTTTTCAATGACCTTGGCGTTAATTCTTGACCTTTGACCTTGAGAAACAACAGGAATGTGCCGTTATACTGTGTGCATATGCTGTCAAAATTTCATAAGAATCCGACAAAAATTGACTGCACAGCAATGCATGAAACTTTTGATCCAGAAACTCCTGACCCCCGTCTTTTTAACCTGGAGTCAAAATCGTCAATTTTGATGCAACAGCTATCGGCCATACATCAAAAGATGCAGAATTGGCCATAGTAATCGATGCAAGAAATCTCGAAAGCCCAGATAAAATATAACTGGAGTTATTACGATTTTTAATTTTTTGGTTTTTCAATGACCTTGGCGTCAATTTTTGACCTTTGACTTTCAGAAACGAAAGGCTTATGCGGAAGCTGCTTGCGCATATTGTGTGAAAATTTCATGAAAATGCGACAAGAATTGCGCCCGCTATCGTCATAACAGACGGACAGACAAACATACATACAAACAAACAAATGAAGCAATCGCTCAAAGAGCTAGGACTTGGCAAAATAAAGTTATGAACTTGAAGAGAAGTCTATAAACCAGCTTTGGTCTATAAACCCTTGCATCATAATACTGTAATAATATTAAATTGTGCTGCTACATTCTTCAGAATTGAAAGCATGATCATGATCTTGTAAGTTACAGATGAAAAATTACAATGACAACAAGTGAACAAAACGAATAGAGACACTCGGTGAATACAAATCATGCCAGAATGGACTTAACACAGATGCATTATGATTCATGAAGGACACGATCATAATGGAACCAATGAGACACTGTTAAATGACTTTAAGAAATTCATAGTGAGAAATAATTAAGTATGATGACATAATAACGATAAAGATTACTCATGCTACATTTATTTGCTGATTTTGTACACTACGAATGTGTTGTTTCGTTGTTTGGAATTGAATACATGATCTTTTAATGGAGAAAAAAAAATAGTTTTGAGATAGTATCGAACCCGGGTCTGTGGATTCAAAGTCCTACGCTCTACGCTCAGCACTAACGTGGCTGGCGATGTGAAGCGGAGTGTTTCATATAGCTATGCTATTATCGTTTTCATGTAATGCTTTTCAGTAACGATTTTCTGTTGCCGTGACAACAGTTTGAGAGCTATGATGTTCCAAATTAAAAGGGTTATGCAGGCATTCCGTGCACATATTATGTGAGCATTTCGTCAAAATCAGACAAGAATCGACTGCACAGCAATGTGTTAAACTTTGGATCCGAACTTCCTGACCCCCATGTATTTCACCTGGAGTTTAAATCGTCAATTTTGATTCAACTGCTGTCGGTCATACATCAAATGATGCAGAATTGACCATAATAAAAGACGTGAACACTTTTGGAAGTGCAGGTGGAATGAAAGTGGAGTTATGGCCATTTTAATTTTTTTTGTTTTTCAATGACCTTGGCGTTAATTCTTGACTTTTGACCTTGAGAAACAACAGGAATATGCCGACATATGGTATGCATATGCTGTGAAAATTTCATAAGAATCCGACAAGAATTGACTGCACAGCAATGCATGAAACTTTTGATCCAGAAACTCCTGACCCCCGTCTTTTTAACCCGGAGTCAAAATCGTCAATTTTGACGCAACAGCTGTCGGCCATACATCAAAAGATGCAGAATTGGCCATAGTATTCGATGCTAGAAATCTCGAAACTCCAGATAAAATATAACTGGACTTATTACGATTTTAAATTTTTTGGTTTTTGAACGACCTTGACGTCAATTTTTGACCTTTGACCTTCAGAAACGAAAGGCTTATGAGGAAGATCCTTGCACATGTTGTGACAAAATTTCATGAAAATCCGACAAGAATTGCGCCCGCTATCGTGCGAACGGACGGACAGACAAACATACAAATGAAGCAATCGCTCAGAGAGCTAGGACTTGGCAAAATAAAGTATTGAACTGGAAAAGAAGTCTATACACTAGCTTTTACACTAGCTTGATACAGTTATTAAGTTGTGTTGTTATGTTGTTTAGAATGAAATTCATGATCATGATTGTGTAAGTTGAAAATAAAAATAAAATAATTTCAAGAGAGATTTGAACCCGGGTCTGTGGATTGAAAGTCCTGAGCTCTATGCACAGCACCAACCTGGCCCACAGCGTCAAGTGGTGTATGTTACGGCAAGTTACTGCTAGAAACCGGGAATGGGGCCGGTTTCCTCCGCCGGTTGATCACCCCCAATAGTTCTGATATAAAGTGGCCTGTCGTTTGACACAGACTGTATTAAGAGTAGAGTTTTAGGCTTTGTTATATCACTAGTACATCACTGAGTCAGAAAACCACCGATATGTTGTTTGAGACCTGCATTTGGATACATATATGATATACTGTATTAATACGCAACCGAGTGTGTATATTCAGGAATTAACACAGATGCGCTATGATGCATGAAACACATGATCATAATGGAACCAATTAGACACTGTAAATGACTTGGAAAAATATATACCAAGAAATAATTGAGTGTGATGACATAAAAATGACGAAGATTAACGTTACTGCTGCTATATATATTTGCTGAATTTGTACACTACGAGTGTGTTGTTTCCTTGTTTGGAATTGAATACATGATCTCATAATGGAGAAAAAAAATAGTTTTGAGATAGTATTGAACCCGGGTTTGTGGATTCAAAGTCCTACACTCTACGCTCAGCACTAACGTGGCTGGCGATGTGAAGCAGAGTGTTTCATATAGCAATGCTATTATCGTTTTCATGTAATGCTTTTCAGTAACGATTTTCTGTTGCCGTGACAACAGTTTGAGAGCTATGATGTTCCAAATCAAAAGGGTTATGCGGACATTCCGTGCACATATTATGTGAGAATTTCGTCAAAATCACACAAGAATCGACCGCACAGCAATGTGTTAAACTTTGGATCCGAAATTCCTGACCCCCATTTATTTCACCTGGAGTTTAAATCGTCAATTTTGACTCAACCACTGTCGGTCATACATCAAATGATGCAGAATTGGCCATAATAAAAGACGTAAACACTTTTGGAAGTGCAAGTGGAATGAAAGTGGAGTAATGACGCTTTTTAATTTTTTGGTTTTTCAATGACCTTGGCTTTAATTCTTGACCTTTGACCTTGAGAAACAACAGGAATATGCCGTTATACTGTGTGCATATGCTGTCAAAATTTCATAAGAATCCGACAAAAATTGACTGCACAGCAATGCATGAAACTTTTGATCCAGAAACTCCTGACCCCCGTCTTTTTAACCTGGAGTCAAAATCGTCAATTTTGATGCAACAGCTGTCGGCCATACATCAAAAGATGCAGAATTGGCCATAGTAATCGATGCAAGAAATCTCGAAAGTCCAGATAAAATATACTTGGAGTTATTACGATTTTAATTTTTTTGGTTTTTCAATGACCTTGGCGTCAATTTTTGACCTTTGACTTTCAGAAACGAAAGGCTTATGCGGAAGCTGCTTGCGCATATTGTGTGAAAATTTCATGAAAATGCGACAAGAATTGCGCCCGCTATCGTCATAACAGACGGACATACAAACAAACAAACAAACAAACAAACAAACAAACAAACAAGATGACTGACCAACATACTTGGCAAAATTTATTTTGCCAAGTAATGAAGCAATCGCTCAAAGAGCTAGGACTTGGCAAAATAAAGTTATGAACTTGAAGAGAAGTCTATAAACCAGCTTTGGTCTATAAACCCTTGCATCATAATACTGTAATAATATTAAATTGTGCTGCTACATTCTTCAGAATTGAAAGCATGATCATGATCTTGTAAGTTACAGATGAAAAATTACAATGACAACAAGTGAACAAAACGAATAGAGACACTCGGTGAATACAAATCATGCCAGAATGGACTTAACACAGATGCATTATGATGCATGAAGGACACGATCATAATGGAACCAATGAGACACTGTTAAATGATTTTAAGGAATTCATAGTGAGAAATAATTAAGTATGATGACATAATAACGATAAAGATTACTCGTGCTACATTTATTTGCTGATTTTGTACACTACGAAGGTGTTGTTTCGTTGTTTGGAATTGAATACATGATCTTTTAATGGAGAAAAAAAAATAGTTTTGAGATAGTATCGAACCCGGGTCTGTGGATTCAAAGTCCTACGCTCTACGCTCAGCACTAACGTGGCTGGCGATGTGAAGCGGAGTGTTTCATATAGCAATGCTATTATCGTTTTCATGTAATGCTTTTCAGTAACGATTTTCTGTTGCCGTGACAACAGTTTTAGAGCTATGATGTTCCAAATTAAAAGGGTTATGCAGACATTCCGTGCACATATTATGTGAGCATTTCGTCAAAATCAGACAAGAATCGACCGCACAGCAATGTGTTAAACTTTGGATCCGAAATTCCTGACCCCCATTTATTTCACCTGGAGTTTAAATCGTCAATTTCGACTCAACCGCTGTCGGTCATACATCAAATGATGCAGAATTGGCCATAGTAAAAGACGTAAACACTTTTGGAAGTGCAGGTGGAATGAAAGTGGAGTTATGACGATTTTTAATTTTTTGGTTTTTCAATGACCTTGGCGTTAATTCTTGACTTTTGACCTTGAGAAACAACAAGAATATGCCGACATCTGGTATGCATATGCTGTGAAAATTTCATAAGAATCCGACAAGAATTGACTGCACAGCAATGCATGAAACTTTTGATCCAGAAACTCCTGACCCCGGTCTTTTTAACCCGGAGTCAAAATCGTCAATTTTGATGCAACAGCTGTCGGCCATACATCAAAAGATGCAGAATTGGCCATAGTATTCGATGCTAGAAATCTCGAAACTCTAGATAAAATATAATTGGACTTATTACGATTTTAAATTTTTTGATTTTTGAACGACCTTGACGTCAATTTTTGACCTTCGACCTTCAGAAACGAAAGGCTTATGAGGAAGATCCTTGCACATGTTGTGTCAAAATTTCATGAAAATCCGACAAGAATTGCGCCCGCTATCGTGCGAACGGACGGACAGACAAACATACAAACAAACAAATGAAGCAATCGCTCAAAGAGCTAGGACTTGGCAAAATAAAGTTATGAACTTGAAGAGAAGTCTATAAACCAGCTTTGGTCTATAAACCCTTGCATCATAATACTGTAATAATATTAAATTGTGCTGCTACATTCTTCAGAATTGAAAGCATGATCATGATCTTGTAAGTTACAGATGAAAAATTACAATGACAACAAGTGAACAAAACGAATAGAGACACTCGGTGAATACAAATCATGCCAGAATGGACTTAACACAGATGCATTATGATGCATGAAGGACACGATCATAATGGAACCAATGAGACACTGTTAAATGACTTTAAGGAATTAATAGTGAGAAATAATTAAGTATGATGACATAATAACGATAAAGATTACTCGTGCTACATTTATTTGCTGATTTTGTACACTACGAATGTGTTGTTTGGTTGTTTGGAATTGAATACATGATCTTTTAATGGAGAAAAAAAAAATAGTTTTGAGATAGTATCGAACCCGGGTCTGTGGATTCAAAGTCCTACGCTCTATGCTCAGCACTAACGTGGCTGGCGATGTGAAGCGGAGTGTTTCATATAGCAATGCTATTATCGTTTTCATGTAATGCTTTTCAGTAACGATTTTCTGTTGCCGTGACAACAGTTTGAGAGCTATGATGTTCCAAATTAAAAGGGTTATGCGGACATTCCGTGCACATATTATGTGAGCATTTCGTCAAAATCAGACAAGAATCGACTGCACAGCAATGTGTTAAACTTTGGATCCGAACTTCCTGACCCCCATGTATTTCACCTGGAGTTTAAATCGTCAATTTTGATTCAACTGCTGTCGGTCATACATCAAATGATGCAGAATTGACCATAATAAAAGACGTGAACACTTTTGGAAGTGCAGGTGGAATGAAAGTGGAGTTATGGCCATTTTTATTTTTTTTGTTTTTCAATGACCTTGGCGTTAATTCTTGACTTTTGACCTTGAGAAACAACAGGAATATGCCGACATCTGGTATGCATATGTTGTGAAAATTTCATAAGAATCCGACAAGAATTGACTGCACAGCAATGCATGAAACTTTTGATCCAGAAACTCCTGAACCCCGTCTTTTTAACCCGGAGTCAAAATCGTCAATTTTGATGCAACAGCTGTCGGCCATACATCAAAAGATGCAGAATTGGCCATAGTATTCGATGCTAGAAATCTCGAAACTCCAGATAAAATATAACTGGACTTATTACGATTTTAATTTTTTTGGTTTTTGAACGATCTTGACGTCAATTTTTGACCTTTGACCTTCAGAAACGAAAGGCTTATGAGGATGATCCTTGCACATGTTGTGTCAAAATTTCATGAAAATCCGACAAGAATTGCGCCCGCTATCGTGCGAACGGACGGACAGACAAACATACAAACAAACAAACAAACAAGATGACTGACCAACATACTTGGCAAAATTTATTTTGCCAAGTAATGAAGCAATCGCTCAAAGAGCTAGGACTTGGCAAAATAAAGTTAATGAACTTGAAGAGAAGTCTATAAACCAGCTAAAAAACGTTCTGAGAGAGTATTGAATAGTTCTTTTCTTCATAAATTATCTATTTGCTAAATTGTGCAGTTATGCTATAAAAGACATGATCCTGTAAGTTAGAGAGAAAAAACAAGTTTTGAGAGAGAGTTGAACCCGGGTCTGTGGATTCAGAGTCCTGAGCTCTATGCACAGCACCAAGGTGACCGACAGCGTGAAGTTGTGTATTTATTGTATGTACTCCTGAAAACCGGGAAAGGGGCCGGTTCGTCACCGCCAGCAGTCCTAATATAAGGGAGCCTGTGGCTTGACACAGACTGTATTTAGACTAGAGTTTTAGGCTTTGTTATATCACTTGTACATCACTGAGTTAGAAAACCACTGAAATGCTGTTTGAGATCCGTATTTGGATACATATATGATGTACTGTATTACTATGCAACCGAGCGTGTGTATTTAGGACGGGACATGTCCACAGGGGGTAATCGTTTCTACAGCTTATTGGCGTGTGAACCGATTGAGAATCAGATTAACCCCACTGCTCTTTCTACTGTAATATCTCGGCGAGTTTTCAATCTATTCCAAATGTAAGAGGTGCATTATAAACTAGAAATAACACTGCAACTGACTGTATAAAAGTAAGTTAGAGGTAAAAGAGATTAGAGTTTTGAGGGAGGGTTGAACACGGGTCTTTGGATTCAAAGTCTTACGCTCTATCCACTGCACCAACGTTGCCGACAGTGTGAAGTAGTGTAATTCATGTAACAGTTACTTTATGGTTTTCCAGCCTCCATAGTTATAGTTATGTAACGGTTTTTCAGTCGCCAAGACAACAGTTTTTAAGCTATGACCTTCAAAATCAATAGGCTTGTGCAGGAGTCTTATGCGCATCTTCCTTGAAAATTTCATGTCATTCCGGCAAGGATTGCGCCCCCTATCGTGCGAACAGACGGACAGAACACATATTTGATCGCTGAGCAACATACAACTGAAGCAATCGCTCAAAGAGCTAGGACTTGGCAAAATAAAGTTATGAACTTGAAGAGAAGTCTATAAACCAGCTTTGGTCTATAAACCCTTGCATCATAATACTGTAATAATATTAAATTGTGCTGCTACATTCTTCAGAATTGAAAGCATGATCATGATCTTGTAAGTTACAGATGAAAAATTACAATGACAACAAGTGAACAAAACGAATAGAGACACTCGGTGAATACAAATCATGCCAGAATGGACTTAACACAGATGTATTATGATGCATGAAGGACACGATCATAATGGAACCAATGAGACACTGTTAAATGACTTTAAGGAATTCATAGTGAGAAATAATTAAGTATGATGACATAATAACGATAAAGATTACTCGTGCTACATTTATTTGCTGATTTTGTACACTACGAATGTGTTGTTTCGTTGTTTGGAATTGAATACATGATCTTTTAATGGAGAAAAAAAAATAGTTTTGAGATAGTATTGAACCCGGGTCTGTGGATTCAAAGTCCTACGCTCTACGCTCAGCACTAACGTGGATGGCGATATAAAGCGGAGTGTTTCATATAGCAATGCTATTATCGTTTTCATGTAATGCTTTTCAGTAACGATTTTCTGTTGCCATGACAACAGTTTCAGAGCTATGATGTTCCAAATCAAAAGGGTTATGCGGACATTCCGTGCACATATTATGTGAGAATTTCGTCAAAATCACACAAGAATCGACTGCACAGCATTGTGTTAAACTTTGGATCTGAAATTCCTGACCCCCATGTATTTCACCTGGAGTTTAAATCGTCAATTTTGATTCAACTGCTGTCGGTCATACACCAAATGATGCAGAATTGACCATAATAAAAGACGTGAACACTTTTGGAAGTGCAGGTGGAATGAAAGTGGAGTTATGGCCATTTTTATTTTTTTTTGTTTTTCAATGACCTTGGCGTTAATTCTTGACTTTTGACCTTGAGAAACAACAGGAATATGCCGACATCTGGTGTGCATATGCTGTGAAAATTTCATAAGAATCCGACAAGAATTGACTGCACAGCAATGCATGAAACTTTTGATCCAGAAACTCCTGACTCCCGTCTTTTTAACCTGGAGTCAAAATCGTCAATTTTGATGCAACAGCTGTCGGCCATACATCAAAAGATGCAGAATTGGCCATAGTATTCGAGGCTAGAAATCTCGAAACTCCAGATAAAATATAACTGGACTTATTACGATTTTAAATTTTTTGGTTTTTGAACGACCTTGACGTCAATTTTTGACCTTTGACCTTCAGAAACGAAAGGCTTATGAGGAAGATCCTTGCACATGTTGTGTCAAAATTTCATGAAAATCCGACAAGAATTGCGTTCGCTATCGTGCGAACGGACGGACAGACAAACATACAAATGAAGCAATCGCTCAAAGAGCTAGGACTTGGCAAAATAAAGTTAAAGATCTTGAAGAGAAGTCTATAAACTAGCTTTGGTCTATAAACCCCTGCACCATAATACTGTAATATAATTTTTTCAATTATTTATTTGTCGTTAACTAAATTGTACATTTACTAAATTGTGTTGTTATGTTGTTTATAATTAAATGCAAGATCATGATTCTGTAAGTTAAAAATAAAAAAAAATAGTTTCAAGAGAGACTTGAACCCGGGTCTGTGGATTGAGAGTCATACGCTCTATGCACAGCACTACCGTCGCTGGCAGTTGGAGGAGGTGTATCCCATGTAACAATTCCTGTATGGTTTTCCAACCTCCACAGATATAAGCAATGTAACAGTTCTTTGGTCGCCAAGACAACAGTTTTTGAGCTATGATCTTCAAATTCAATAGGCTTATGATGGAGTCTTATGCGCATCTTCTTTGAAAATTTCATGTCATTCCGACAAGGATTGCACCCGCTATCGTGCGAACAGACGGACAGAACGCATATTTGATCGCTGAGCAACATACAACTGAAGCAATCGCTCAGAGAGCTAGGACTTGGCAAAATAAAGTATTGAACTGGAAAAGAAGTCTATACACTAGCTTTTACACTAGCTTGATACAGTTATTAAATTGTGTTGTTATGTTGTTTAGAATGAAATTCATGATCATGATTGTGTAAGTTGAAAATAAAAATAAAATAATTTCAAGAGAGATTTGAACCCGGGTCTGTGGATTCAAAGTCCTGATCTCTACGCACAGCACCAAAGTGGCCGACAGCATCAAGTTGTGTTGTATTGTGACAGTTCCTCTATGGCAAATTACTGCTAAAAACCGGGAATGGGGCCAGTTCCTTTGCCGGTTCTTTACCCCCAGCAGTCTTAATATAAAGGAGCCTGTCGCTTGACACAGACTGTATTTAGACTAGAGTTTTAGGCTTTGTTATATCACTTGTACATCACTGAGTTAGAAAACCACTGAAATGTTGTTTGAGATCTGCATTTGGATACATATATGATAGACTGTATTGCTATGCAACCGAGCGTGTGTACTTAGGACGGGACATGTCCACAGGGGGTAATCGTTTCTACAGCTTATTGGCGTGTGAACGGATTGAGAATCAGATTCACCCCACTGCTCTTTCTACTTTGATATCTCGGCGAGTTTTCAATCTATTCCAAATGTAAAAGGTGCATTATAAACTAGAAATAACACTGCAACTGACTGTATAAAAACTAAGTTAGACATAAAAGAGATTAGAGTTTTGAGTCAGGGTTGAACACGGGTCTTTGGATTCAAAGTCTTGCGCTCTATCCACTGCACCAACGTTGCCGACAGTGTGAAGAAGTGTATTCCATGTAACAGTTACTTTATGGTTTTCCAGCCTCCATAGTTATAGTTATGTAACGGTTTTTCAGTCGCCAAGACAACAGTTTTTAAGCTATGACCTTCAAAATCAATAGGCTTGTGCAGGAGTCTTATGCGCATCTTCTTTGTAAATTTCATGTCATTCCAACAAGGATTGCGCCCGCTATCGCGCGAACAGACGGACAGAACACATATTTGATCGCTGAGCAACATACAACTGAAGCAATCGCTCAAAGAGCTAGGACTTGGCAAAATAAAGTTAATGATCTTGAAGAGAAGTCTATAAACTAGCTTTGGTCTATAAACCCCTGCACCATAGTACTGTTATATATTTTTTTTCAATTATTTATTTATCGTTAACTAAATTGTACGTTTACTAAATTGTGTTGTTATTTTGTTTATGATTAAATGTATGATCATGATTCTGTAAGCTAAAAATAAAAAAAAAATAGTTTCAAGAGAGACTTGAACCCGGGTCTGTGGATTGAGAGTCGTACGCTCTATGCTCAGCACTAACGTGGCTGGCAGTTGCAGGAGGTGTCATCCACGTAACAACTCATGTATGGCTTTCCAATCTCCATAGGTTTAAGCAATGTAACCGTTTTTTGGTCGCCAAGACAACAGTTTTTGAGCTATGATCTTCAAATTCAATAGGCTTATAAAGGAGTCTTATGCGCATCTTCTGTGTAAATTTGATGTCATTCAGACGAGGATTGCGGCCGCTATCGTGCAAACTGACGGACAGACAAACAAACAAGCTGACTGACCAACATACTTGGCAAAAATGTATTTTGCCAAGTAATGAAGCAATCGCTCGAAGAGCTAGGACTTGGCAAAATAGAGTAATGAACTTGAAAAGAAGTCTATAATAAACCAGCTAAAAAACGTCTTGAGAGAGACTTGAATAGTTCTTTTTTTTAATTATCTAGTTGCTCTTAAGTAAGTTGTACATGTATCAAATTGTGAAGTTATGCTATAAAAGACATGATCCTGTAAGTTAGAGAGAAAAACAAGTTTTGAGAGAGAGTTGAACCCGGGTCTGTGGATTCAAAGTCTTACGCTCTATGCCCAGACCAACATGACCGACAGCTTGAAGTGGTGTATGTATGGTAACAGGTCCTTCAAGGCAAATTACTGCTAAAAACCGGGAAGGGGGCCGGTTTCCTCCGCCGGTTGATCACCCCCAATAGTTCTGATATAAAGTAGCCTGGCGTTTGACACAGACTGTATTAAGAGTGAAGTTTTAGGCTCTGTTTTATCACTAGCACATCACTGAGTTAGAAAACCACTGAAATGTTGTTTGAGATCTGCATCTGGATACATAAATGATATACTGTATTCCTATGCAACCGAGCGTGTGTATTTAGGACGGGACATGTCCACAGGGGGTAATCGTTTCTACAGCTTATTGGCGTGTGAACGGATTGAGAATCAGATTCACCCCACGGCTCTTTCTACTTTGATATCTCGGCGAGTTTTCAATCTATTCCAAATGTAAAAGGTGCATTATAAACTAGAAATAACACTGCAACTGACTGTATAAAAACTAAGTTAGAGATAAAAGAGATTAGAGTTTTGAGGGAGGGTTGAACACGGGTCTTTGGATTCAAAGTCTTATGCTCTATCCACTGCACCAACGTTGCCGACAGTGTGAAGAAGTGTATTCCATGTAACAGTTACTTTACGGTTTTCCAGCCTCCATAGTTATAGTTATGTAACAGTTTTTCAGTCGCCAAGACAACAGTTTTCAAGCTATGACCTTCAAAATCAATAGGCTTGTGCAGGGGTCTTATGCGCATCTTCTTTGAAAATTTCATGTCATTCCGACAAGGATTGCGCCCGCTATCGTGCGAACAGACGGACAGAACACATATTTGATCGCTGAGCAACATACAACTGAAGCAATCGCTCAGAGAGCTAGGACTTGGCAAAATAAAGTAATGAACTTGAAAAGAAGTCTATAATAAACCAGCTAAAAAACGTTTTGAGAGAGACTTGAATAGTTTTTTCTAGTTGCTGTTAAGTAAGTTGTACATGTATTAAATTGTGCAGTTATGCTATAAAAGACATGATCTTGTAAGTTAGAGAGAAAAAACAAGTTTTGAGAGGGAGTTGAACCCGGGTCCGTGGATTCAAAGTCCTGAGCTCTATGCACAGCACCAACCTGGCCCACAGCGTCAAGTGGTGTATGTATTGTAACAGGTCCTCTATGGCAAGTTACTGCTAAAAACCGGGAATGGGGCCCATTTGCTCCGCCGGTTCATCACCCCCAATAGTTCTGATATAAAGTGGCCTGTCGTTTGGCACAGACTGTATTAAGAGTAGAGTTTTAGGCTTTGTTATATCACTTGTACATCACTGAGTTAGAAAACCACTGAAATGTTGTTTGAGATCTGCATCTGGATACATATATGATATACTGTATTGCTATGCAACCGAGCGTGTGTATTTAGAACGGGACATGTCCACAGGGGGTAATCGTTTCTACAGCTTATTGGCGTGTGAACGGATTGAGAATCAGATTCACCCCACTGCTCTTTCTACTTTGATATCTCGGCGAGTTTTCAATCTAATTCCAAATGTAAAAGGTGCATTATAAACTAGAAATAACACTGCAACTGACTGTATAAAAACTAAGTTAGAGATAAAAGAGTTTAGAGTTTTGAGGGAGGGTTGAACACGGGTCTTTGGATTCAAAGTCTTACGCTCTATCCACTGCACCAACGTTGCCGACAGTGTGAAGAAGTGTATTCCATGTAGCAGTTACTTTATGGTTTTCCAGCCTCCATAGTTATAGTTATGTAACGGTTTTTCAGTCGCCAAGACAACAGTTTTTAAGCTATGACCTTCAAAATCAATAGGCTTGTGCGGGAGTCTTATGCGCATCTTCTTTTAAAATTTCATGTGATTCCGACAGGGATTGCGCCCGCTATCGTGCGAACAGACGGACAGAACACATATTTAATCGCTGAGCAACATACAACTGAAGCAATCGCTCAGAGAGCTAGGACTTGGCAAAATAAAGTAATGAACTGGAAAAGAAGTCTACACACTAGCTTGATACAGTTATTAAATTGTGTTGTTATGTTGTTTAGAACGAAATTCATGATCATGATTGTGTAAGTTGAAAATAAAAATAAAATAATTTCAAGAGAGATTTGAACCCGGGTCTGTTGATTCAAAGTCCTGAGCTCTACGCACAGCACCAAAGTGGCCGACAGCGTCAAGTTGTGTTGTATTGTGACAGTTCCTCTATGGCAAATTACTGCTAAAAACCGGGAATGGGGCCGGTTCCTTTGCCGGTTCGTCATCCCCAGCAGTCCTAATATAAGGGAGCCTGTCGCTTGACACAGACTGTATTTAGACTA
The DNA here is from genome assembly GCA_949152475.1 of Terebella lapidaria. Lineage (NCBI taxonomy): Eukaryota > Metazoa > Annelida > Polychaeta > Terebellida > Terebellidae > Terebella > Terebella lapidaria. Next base: position 20,794,318 of record OX424558.1, on the reverse strand, counting down.
GAGTTTTAGGCTTTGTTATATCACTTGTACATCACTGAGTTGGAAAACCACTGAAATGTTGTTTGAGATCTGCATCTGGATACATATATGATATACTGTATTACTATGCAACCGAGCGTGTGTATTTAGGACGGGACATGTCCACAGGGGGTAATCGTTTCTACAGCTTATTGGCGTGTGAACGGATTGAGAATCAGATTCACCCCACTGCTCTTTCTACTTTGATATCTCGGCGAGTTTTCAATCTATTCCAAATGTAAAAGGTGCATTATAAACTAGAAATAACACTGCAACTGACTGTATAAAAAGTAAGTCAGAGGTAAAAGAGATCAGAGTTTTGAGGGAGGGTTGAACACGGGTCTTTGGATTCAAAGTCTTATGCTCTATCCACTGCACCAACGTTGCCGACAGTGTGAAGAAGTGTATTCCATGTAACAGTTACTTTATGGTTTTCCAGCCTCCATAGTTATAGTTATGTAACGGTTTTTCAGTCGCCAAGACAACAGTTTTTAACCTATGACCTTCAAAATCAATAGGCTTGTGCAGGAGTCTTATGCGCATCTTTTTTGAAAATTTCATGTCATTCCGACAAGGATTGCGCCCGCTATCGTGCGAACAGACGGACAGAACACATATTTGGTCGCTGAGCAACATACAACTGAAGCAATCGCTCAAAGAGCTAGGACTTGGCAAAATAAAGTAATGAACTGGAAAAGAAGTCTATAAAAAACCAGCTAGAAAACATTTTGAGAGAGACTTGAATAGTTCTTTTTTTTAATTATCTAGTTGCTGTTAAGTAAGTTGTACACGTATTAAATTGTGCAGTTATGCTATAAAAGACATGATCCTGTAAGTTAGAGAGAAAAAAACAAGTTTTGAGAGAGAGTTGAACCCGGGTCAGTGGATTCAATGTCCTGAGCTCTATGCACAGCACCAAAGTTGCCGACAGTGTGAAGTGGTGTATTTATTGTATGTACTGCTAAAAACTGGGAACGGGGCCGGTTCCTTTGCCGGTTCATCACCCCCCCAGCAGTCCTAATATAAGGGAGCCTGTCGCTTGACACAGACTGTATTTATACTAGAGTTTTAGGCTTTGTTATATCACTTGTACATCACTGAGTTGGAAAACCACTGAAATGTTGTTTGAGATCTGCATCTGGATACATATATGATATACTGTATTACTATGCAACCGAGCGTGTGTATTTAGGACGGGACATGTCCACAGGGGGTAATCGTTTCTACAGCTTATTGGCGTGTGAACGGATTGAGAATCAGATTCACCCCACTGCTCTTTCTACTTTGATATCTCGGCGAGTTTTCAATCTATTCCAAATGTAAAAGGTGCATTATAAACTAGAAATAACACTGCAACTGACTGTATAAAAAGTAAGTCAGAGGTAAAAGAGATCAGAGTTTTGAGGGAGGGTTGAACACGGGTCTTTGGATTCAAAGTCTTATGCTCTATCCACTGCACCAACGTTGCCGACAGTGTGAAGAAGTGTATTCCATGTAACAGTTACTTTATGGTTTTCCAGCCTCCATAGTTATAGTTATGTAACGGTTTTTCAGTCGCCAAGACAACAGTTTTTAACCTATGACCTTCAAAATCAATAGGCTTGTGCAGGAGTCTTATGCGCATCTTTTTTGAAAATTTCATGTCATTCCGACAAGGATTGCGCCCGCTATCGTGCGAACAGATGGACAGAACACATATTTGGTCGCTGAGCAACATACAACTGAAGCAATCGCTCAGAGAGCTAGGACTTGGCAAAATAAAGTAATGAACTGGAAAAGAAGTCTATACACTAGCTTTTACACTAGCTTGATACAGTTATTAAATTGTGTTGTTATGTTGTTTAAAACGAAATTCATGATCATGATTGTGTAAGTTGAAAATAAAAATAAAATAATTTCAAGAGAGATTTGAACCCGGGTGTGTGAATTCAAAGTCCTGAGCTCTACGCACAGCACCAAAGTGGCTGACAGCATCAAGTGATGTATGTATTGTAACAGGTCCTCTATGGCAAGTTACTGCTAAAAACCGGGAATGGGGCCGGTTCCTTTGCCGGTTCGTCAGCCCCAGCAGTCCTAATATAAGGGAGCCTGTCGCTTGACACAGACTGTATTTAGACAAGAGTTTTAGGCTTTGTTATATCACTTGTACATCACTGAGTTAGAAAACCACTGAAATGTTGTTTGAGATCTGCATCTGGATACATATATGATATACTGTATTGCTATGCAACCGAGCGTGTGTATTTAGGACGGGACATGTCCACAGGGGGTAATCGTTTCTACAGCTTATTGGCGTGTGAACGGATTGAGAATCAGATTCACCCCACTGCTATTTCTACTTTGATATCTCGGCGAGTTTTCAATCTATTCCAAATGTAAAAGGTGCATTATAAACTAGCAATAACACTGCAACTGACTGTATAAAAAGTAAGTTCGAGATAAAAGAGATTAGAGTTTTGAGGGAGGGTTGAACACCGGTCTTTGGATTCAAAGTCTTACGCTCTATCCACTGCACCAACGTTGCCGACAGTGTGAAGAAGTGTATTCCATGTAACAGTTACTTTATGGTTTTCCAGCCTCCATAGTTATAGTTATGTAACGGTTTTTCAGTCGCCAAGACAACAGTTTTTAAGCTATGACCTTTAAAATCAATAGGCTTGTGCAGGAGTCTTATGCGCATCTTCTGTGAAAATTTCATGTCATTCCGACAAGGATTGCGCCCGCTATCGTGCAAACAGACGGACAGAACACATATTTGATCGCTGAGCAACATACAACTGAAGCAATCGCTCAGAGAGCTAGGACTTGGCAAAATAAAGTAATGAACTTGAAAAGAAGTCTATAAACTAGCTTTGGTCTATAAACCCCTGCACCATAATACTGTAATATATTTTTTTCAATTATTTATTTGTCGTTAACTAAATTGTACATTTACTAAATTGTGTTGTTATGTTGTTTATAATTAAATGCAAGATCATGATTCTGTAAGTTAAAAATAAAAAAAAATAGTTTCAAGAGAGACTTGAACCCGGGTCTGTGGATTGAGAGTCATACGCTCTATGCACAGCACTAACGTCGCTTGCAGTTGGAGGAGGTGTATCCCATGTAACAATTCCTGTATGGTTTTCCAACCTCCATAGATATAAGCAGTGTAACAGTTTTTTGGTCGCCAAGACAACAGTTTTTGAGCTATGATCTTCAAATTCAATAGGCTTATGATGGAGTCTTATGCGCATCTTATGTGTAAATTTGATGTCATTCAGACCAGGATTGCGGCCGCTATCGTGCAAACTGACGGACAGACAAACATACAAACAAGATGACTGACCAACATACTTGGCAAAATTTATTTTGCCAAGTAATGAAGCAATCGCTCAAAGAGCTAGGACTTGGCAAAATAAAGTCATGAACTTGAAAAGAAGTCTATAAACCAGCTAAAAAACGTTCTGAGAGAGACTTGAATAGTTTTTTTTTTAAATTATCTAGTTGCTGTTAAGTAAATTGTACATGTATCAAATTGTGCAGTAATGCTATAAAAGACATGATCCTGTAAGTTAGCGAGAAAAAACAAGTTTTGAGAGAGAGTTGAACCCGGGTTCTGTGGATTCAGAGTCCTGAGCTCTATGCACAGCACCAAAGTTGCCGACAGTGTGAAGTGGTGTATTTATTGTATGTACTGCTAAAAACCGGGAATGGGGCCGGTTCCTTTGCCGGTTCGTCAGCCCCAGCAGTCCTAATATAAGGGAGCCTGTCGCTTGACACAGACTGTATTTAGACAAGAGTTTTAGGCTTTGTCATATCACTTGTACATCACTGAGTTAGAAAACCACTGAAATGTTGTTTGAGATCTGCATCTGGATACATATATGATATACTGTATTGCTATGCAACCGAGCGTGTGTATTTAGGACGGGACATGTCCACAGGGGGTAATCGTTTCTACAGCTTATTGGCGTGTGAACGGATTGAGAATCAGATTCACCCCACTGCTCTTTCTACTTTGATATCTCGGCGAGTTTTCAATCTATTCCAAATGTAAAAGGTGCATTATAAACTAGAAATAACACTGCAACTGACTGTATAAAAACTAAGTTAGAGATAAAAGAGTTTAGAGTTTTGAGGGAGGGTTGAACACGGGTCTTTGGATTCAAAGTCTTACGCTCTATCCACTGCACCAACGTTGCCGACAGTGTGAAGAAGTGTATTCCATGTAACAGTTACTTTATGGTTTTCAAGCCTCCATAGTTACAGTTATTTAACGGTTTTTCAGTCGCCAAGACAACAGTTTTTAAGCTATGACCTTCAAAATCAATAGGCTTGTGCAGGAGTCTTATGCGCATCTTCTTTGAAAATTTCATGTCATTCCGACAAGGATTGCGCCCGCTATCGTGCGAACAGACGGACAGAGCACATATTTGATCGCTGAGCAACATACAACTGAAGCAATCGCTCAAAGAGCTAGGACTTGGCAAAATAAAGTTAATGATCTTGAAGAGAAGTCTATAAACTAGCTTTGGTCTATAAACCCCTGCACCATAGTACTGTTATATATTTTTTTTCAATTATTTATTTATCGTTAACTAAATTGTACGTTTACTAAATTGTGTTGTTATTTTGTTTATGATTAAATGCATGATCATGATCCTGTAAGCTAAAAATAAAAAAATATAGTTTCAATAGAGACTTGAACCCGGGTCTGTGGATTGAGAGTCGTACGCTCTATGCTCAGCACTAACGTGGCTGGCAGTTGGAGGAGGTGTCATCCACGTAACAACTCATGTATGGCTTTCCAATCTCCATAGGTTTAAGCAATGTAACCGTTTTTTGGTCGCCAAGACAACAGTTTTTAAGCTATGATCTTCAAATTCAATAGGCTTATAGATGTGTCTTATGCGCATCTTCTGTGTAAATTTGATGTCATTCAGACGAGGATTGTGGCCGCTATCGTGCAAACTGACGGACAGACAAACAAACAAGCTGACTGACCAACATACTTGGCAAAAATGTATTTTGCCAAGTAATGAAGCAATCGCTCAGAGAGCTAGGACTTGGCAAAATAAAGTAATGAACTGGAAAAGAAGTCTACACACTAGCTTTTACACTAGCTTGATACAGTTATTAAATTGTGTTGTTATGTTGTTTAGAACGAAATTCATGATCATGATTGTGTCAGTTGAAAATAAAAATAAAATAATTTCAAGAGAGATTTGAACCCGGGTCTGTGGATTCAAAGTCCTGAGCTCTACGCACAGCACCAAAGTGGCCGACAGCTTCAAGTTGTGTTGTATTGTGACAGTTCCTCTATGGCAAATTACTGCTAAAAACCGGGAATGGGGCCGGTTCCTTTGCCAATTCGTCACCCCCAGCAGTCCTAATATAAGGGAGCCTGTGGCTTGATACAGACTGTATTTAGACTAGGGTTTTAGGCTTTGTTATATCACTTGTACATCACTGAGTTAGAAAACCACTGAAACTGCTCTTTCTACTTTGATATCCCGGCGAGTTTTCAATCTATTCCAAATGTAAAAGGTGCATTATAAACTAGAAATAACACTGCAACTGACTGTATAAAAACTAAGTTAGAGATAAAAGAGATTAGAGTTTTGAGGGAGGGTTGAACACGGGTCTTTGGATTCAAAGTCGTACGCTATATGCACAGCACCAGCAGTCCTAATATAAGGGAGCTGTGGCTCGACACAGACTGTATTTAGACAAGAGTTTTAGGCTTCATTATATCACTTGTACATCACTGAGTTAGAAAACCACTGAAATGTTGTTTGTGATCTGCATTCGGATACATATATGATATACTGTATTACTATGCAACCGAGCGTGTGTATTAAGGACGGGACATGTCCACAGGGGGTAATCGTGTCTCCAGCTTATTGGCGTGTGAACGGATTGAGAATCAGATTCACCCCACTGCTCTTTCTACTTTGATATCTCGGCGAGTTTTCAATTTATTCCAAATGTAAAAAGTGCATTATAAACTAGAAATAACACTGCAACTGACTGTATGAAAAGTGAATTAGAGATAAAAGAGTTTTGAGGGAGGGTTGAACACGGGTCCTTGGATTCAAAGTCTTACGCTCTATCCACTGCACCAACGATGCCGACAGTGTGAAGAAGTGTATTCCGTGTAACAGTTACTTTATGGTTTTCCAGCCTCCATAGTTATAGTTATGTAACGGTTTTTCAGTCGCCAAGACAACAGTTTTTAAGCTATGACCTTCAAAATCGATAGGCTCGTGCAGAAGTCTTATGCGCATCTTCTGTGAAAATTTGATGTCATTCCGACAAGGATTGCGTCCGCTATCGTGCGAACAGACGGACAGAACACATATTTGATCGCTGAGCAACATACAACTGAAGCAATCGCTCAGAGAGCTAGGACTTGGCAAAATAAAGTAATGAACTGGAAAAGAAGTCTACACACTAGCTTTTACACTAGCTTGATACAGTTATTAAATTGTGTTGTTATGTTGTTTAGAACGAAATTCATGATCATGATTGTGTAAGTTGAAAATAAAAATAAAATAATTTCATGAGAGATTTGAACCCGGGTCTGTGGATTCAAAGTCCTGAGCTCTACGCACAGCACCAAAGTGGCCGACAGCGTCAAGTTGTGTTGTATTGTGACAGTTCCTCTATGGCAAATTACTGCTAAAAACCGGGAATGGGGCCGGTTCCTTTGCCGGTTCGTCATCGCCAGCAGTCATAATATAAGGGAGCCTGTCGCTTGACACAGACTGTATTTAGACTAGAGTTTTAGGCTTTGTTATATCACTTGTACATCACTGGGTTAGAAAACCACTGAAATGTTGTTTGAGATCTGCATCTGGATACAAATATGATATACTGTATTGCTATGCAACCGAGCGTGTGTATTTAGGACGGGACATGTCCACAGGGGGTAATCGTTTCTACAGCTTATTGGCGTGTGAACGGATTGAGAATCAGATTCACCCCACTGCTCTTTCTACTTTGATATCTCGGCGAGTTTTCAATCTATTCCAAATGTAAAAGGTGCATTATAAACTAGAAATAACACTGCAACTGACTGTATAAAAACTAAGTTAGAGATAAAAGAGATTAGAGTTTTGAGGGAGGGTTGAACACGGGTCTTTGGATTCAAAGTCTTACGCTCTATCCACTGCACCAACGTTGCCGACAGTTTGAAGAAGTGTATTACATGTAACAGTTACTTTATGGTTTTCCAGCCTCCATAGTTATAGTTATGTAACGGTTTTTCAGTCGCCAAGACAACAGTTTTTAAGCTATGACCTTCAAAATCAATAGGCTTGTGCAGGAGTCTTATGCGCATCTTCTTTGAAAAATTCATGTTATTCCGACAAGGATTGCGCCCGCTATCGTGCGAACAGACGGACAGAACACATATTTGATCGCTGAGCAACATACAACTGAAGCAATCGCTCAAAGAGCTAGGACTTGGCAAAATAAAGTAATGAACTTGAAAAGAAGTCTATAATAAACCAGCTAAAAAACGTTTTGAGAGAGATTTGAATAGTTCTTTTTTTTAAATTATCTAGTTGTTAAGTAAATTGTACATGTATCAAATTGTGCAGTAATGCTATAAAAGACATGATCCTGTAAGTTAGAGAGAAAAAAGAAGTTCTGAGAGAGAGTTGAACCCGGGTCTGTGGATTCAAAGTCCTACACTCTATGCACAGCAACAACAACTTGACAGACAGTGTGAAGTGGTGTATTTATTGTATGTACTGCTAAAAACCGGGAATGGGGCCGGTTCCTTTGCCGGTTCGTGACCCCCAGCAGTCCTAATATAAGGGAGCCTGTTGCTTGACACAGACTGTATTTAGACTAGAGGTTTAGGCTTTGTTATATCACTTGTACATCACTGAGTTAGAAAACCACTGAAATGTTGTTTGAGATCTGCATTTGGATACATATATGATGCACTGTATTACTATGCAAACGAGCGTGTGTATTTAGGACGGGACATGTCCACAGGGGGTAATCGTTTCTACAGCTTATTGGCGTGTGAACGGATTGAGAATCAGATTCACCCCACTGCTCTTTCTACTTTGATATCTCGGCGAGTTTTCAATCTATTCCAAATGTAAAAGGTGCATTATAAACTAGAAATAACACTGCAACTGACTGTATAAAACTAAGTTAGAGATAAAAGAGATTAGAGTTTTGAGGGAGGGTTGAACACGGGTCTTTGGATTCAAAGTCTTACGCTCTATCCACTCCACCAACGTTGCCGACAGTGTGAAGGAATGTATTCCATGTAACAGTTACTTTATGGTTTTCCAGCCTCCATAGTTATAGTTATGTAACGGTTTTTCAGTCGCCAAGACAACAGTTTTTAAGCTATGACCTTCAAAATCAATAGGCTTCTGCAGGAGTCTTATGCGCATCTTCTTTGAAAATTTCATGTCATTCCGACCAGGATTGCGCCCGCTATCGTGCGAACAGACGGACAGAACACATATTTGATCGCTGAGCAACATACAACTGAAGCAATCGCTCAAAGAGCTAGGACTTGGCAAAATGAAGTTAAAGATCTTGAAGAGAAGTCTATAAACTAGCTTTGGTTTATAAACCCCTGCACCATAATACTGTAATATATTTTTTTCAATTATTTATTTGTCGTTAACTAAATTGTACATTTACTAAATTGTGTTGTTATGTTGTTTATAATTAAATGCAAGATCATGATTCTGTAAGTTAAAAATAAAAAAAAATAGTTTCAAGAGAGACTTGAACCCGGGTCTGTGGATTGAGAGTCATACGCTCTATGCACAGCACTAACGTCGCTTGCAGTTGGAGGAGGTGTATACCATGTAACAATTCCTGTATGGTTTTCCAACCTCCATAGATATAAGCAATGTAACAGTTTTTTGGTCGCCAAGACAACAGTTTTTGAGCTATGATCTTCAAATTCAATAGGCTTTTGATGGAGTCTTATGCGCATCTTATGTGTAAATTTGATGTCATTCAGACCAGGATTGCGGCCGCTATCGTGCAAACTGACGGACAGACAAACATACAAACAAGATGACTGACCAACATACTTGGCAAAATTTATTTTGCCAAGTAATGAAGCAATCGCTCAAAGAGCTAGGACTTGGCAAAATAAAGTAATGAACTTGAAAAGAAGTCTATAATAAACCAGTTAAAAAACGTTCTGAGAGAGACTTGAATAGTTCCTTTTTTTAAATTATCTAGTTGCTGTTAAGTAAGTTGTACATGTATTAAATTGTGCAGTTATGCTATAAAAGACATGATCCTGTGAGTTAGAGAGAAAAAACAAGTTTTGAGAGAGATTTGAAACCGGGTCTGTGGATTCAAAGTCCTGCGCTCTATTCACAGCACCAACGTGACCGACAGTGTGAAGTGGTGTATTTATTGTATGTATTGCTTAAAACCGGGAATGGGGCCGGTTCCTTTGCCGGTTCGTCACCCCCAGCAGTCCTAATATAAGGGGGCCTGTCGCTTGACACAGACTGTATTTAGACTAGAGATTTAGGCTTCGTTATATCACTTGTACACCTCTGAGTCACAAAACAAAAGAAATGTTGTTTGAGATCTGCATTTGGATACTTTTATGATATACTGTATTACTACGCAACCGAGATGGAACGATATAATGATGTATGTATTATTGATAGAATGGAGCTAACACGGATGCGCTATGATGCATAAAAGACACGATCATGATGGAACCAATGAGACACTGTTAAGTGATATTTTTAGCGACAAATAGTTAAGTATGATGACATGCAAACTATGAAAATTACTCCCGGTACATTTATTTGCTGAATACCTACATTATAAATTGCGTTGTTTTGTTATTTGGAATTAAATACTTGATCTTGTAAGCAAGCGATAAAAAAAAATAGTTTCAAGAGAGACTCGAACACGGGTCTGTGAATTTAAAGTCCTAAGCTCTATGTCGCAGGCAATGTGAGGTGGTGTATTTCGTATAGCAATGCTATCACGGTTTTCATGTGATTTGTCAAGTAACGGTTTTTCCGTTACCATGACAACAGTTTTAGAGCTATGATGTTCCAAATCAACAGGGTTATGCGGATGTTTTGTGCACATATACTGTGAGAATCTCGTCAAAATCACACAAGAATTGACTGCACAGCAATGTGTTAAACTTTGGATCCGAAATTCCTGACCCCCATGTATTTCACCTGGAGTTTGATTCGTCAATTTTGATTCAATCACTGTCGGACATACATCAAAATATGCAGAATTGGCCATAGTAAAAGAGGTGGACACTTTTGGAAGTGCAGGTGGAATGAAAGTGGAGTTATGACGATTTTTAATTTTTTGGTTTTTCAATGACCTTGGCGTTAATTCTTGACCTTTGACCTTGAGAAACAACAGGAATATGCCGACATCTGGTGTGCATATGCTGTGAAAATTTCATAAGAATCCGAAAAGAATTGACTGCACAGCAATGCATGAAACTTTTGATCCAGAAACTCCTGACCCTCGTCTTTTTAACCTGGAGTCAAAATCGTCAATTTTGATGCAACAGCTGTCGGCCATACACCAAAAGATGCAGAATTGGCCATAGTAATCGATGCAAGAAATCTCGAAACTCCAGATGAAATATAACTGGAGTTATTACGATTTTTAATATTTTGGTTTTTGAACGACCTTGGCGTCAATTTTTTACCTTTGACCTTCAGAAACGAAAGGCTTATGAGGAAGATACTTGCACATGTTTTGTCAAAATTTCATGAAAATCCAACAAGAATTGCGCCCTCTATCGTGCAAACTGACGGACAGACAAACATACAAACAAGATGACTGACCAACATACTTGGCAAAATTTATTTTGCCAAGTAATGAAGCAATCGCTCAGAGAGCTAGGACTTGGCAAAATAAAGTATTGAACTGGAAAAGAAGTCTATACACTAGCTTTTACACTAGCTTGATACAGTTATTAAATTGTGTTGTTATGTTGTTTAGAATGAAATTCATGATCATGATTGTGTAAGTTGAAAATAAAAATAAAATAATTTCAAGAGAGATTTGAACCCGGGTCTGTGGATTCAAAGTCCTGATCTCTACGCACAGCACCAAAGTGGCCGACAGCGTCAAGTTGTGTTGTATTGTGACAGTTCCTCTATGGCATATTACTGCTAAAAACCGGGAACGGGGCCGGTTCCTTTGCCGGTTCGTGACCCCCAGCAGTCCTAATATAAGGGAGCCTGTCGCTTGACACAGACTGTATTTCGACTAGAGTTTTAGGCTTTGTTATATCACTTGTACATCACTGAGTTAGAAAACCACTGAAATGTTGTTGAGATCTGCATCTGGATACATATATGATATACTGTATTGCTATGCAACCGAGCGTGTGTATTTAGGACGGGACATGTCCACAGCTTATACACCGAGCTTATACACAGTTTCTACAGCTTATTGGCGTGTGAACGGATTGAGAATCAGATTCACCCCACTGCTATTTCTACTTTGATATCTCGGCGAGTTTTCAATCTATTCCAAATGTAAAAGGTGCATTATAAACTAGCAATAACACTGCAACTGACTGTATAAAAAGTAAGTTCGAGATCAAAGAGATTAGAGTTTTGAGGGAGGGTTGAACACGGGTCTTTGGATTCAAAGTCTAACGCTGTATCCACTGCACCAACGTTGCCGACAGTGTGAAGAAGTGTATTCCATGTAGCAGTTACTTTATGGTTTTCCAGCCTCCATAGTTATAGTTATGTAACGGTTTTTCAGTCGCCAAGACAACAGTTTTTGAGCTATGACCTTCAAAATCGATAGGCTTGTGCAGGAGTCTTATGCGCATCTTCTTTGAAAATTTCATGTCATTCCGACAAGGATTGCGCCCGCTATCGTGCGAACAGACGGACAGAACACATATTTGATCGCTGAGCAACATACAACTGAAGCAATCGCTCAAAGAGCTAGGACTTGGCAAAATAAAGTAATGAACTTGAAAAGAAGTCTATCAACTATTTTTGGTTTATAAATGCTTCATACATACTATAATAGTTTAATCAATAAGTAAGTTGTGCGTGTATTAAATTGTGCAGTTATGCTATAAAAGACATGATCCTGTAAGTTAGAGATAAAAAACAAGTTTTGAGAGAGAGTTGAACCCGGGTCTGTGGATTCAAAGTCCTACACTCTATGCACAGCACCAACGTGGCTGACAGCATGAAGTGGTGTATGTATGGTAACAGGTCCTTCAAGGCAAATTACTGCTAAAAACCGGGAATGGGGCCGGTTCCTTTGCCGGTTCGTCACCCCCAGCAGTCCTAATATAAGGGAGCCTGTCGCTTGACACAGACTGTATTTAGACAAGAGTTTTATGCTTTGTTATATCACTTGTACATCACTGAGTTAGAAAACCACTGAAATGTTGTTTGAGATCTGCATCTGGATACATATATGATATACTGTATTGCTATGCAACCGAGCGTGTGTATTTAGGACGGGACATGTCCACAGGGGGTAATCGTTTCTACAGCTTATTGGCGTGTGAACGGATTGAGAATCAGATTCACCCCACTGCTCTTTCTACTTTGATATCTCGGCGAGTTTTCAATCTATTCCAAATGTAAAAGGTGCATTATAAACTAGAAATAACACTGCAACTGACTGTATAAAAAGTAAGTTAGAGATAAAAGCGATTAGAGTTTTGAGGGAGGGTTGAACACGGGTCTTTGGATTCAAAGTCTTACGCTCTATCCACTGCACCAACGTTGCCGACAGTGTGAAGAAGTGTATTCCATGTAACAGTTACTTCATGGTTTTCCAGCCTCCATAGTTATAGTTATGTAACGGTTTTTCAGTCGCCAAGACAACAGTTTTTAAGCTATGACCTTCAAAATCAATAGGCTTATGCAGGAGTCTTAAGCGCATCTTCTTTGAAAATTTCATGTCATTCCGACAAGGATTGCGTCCGCTATCATGCGAACAGACGGACAGAACACATATTTGATCGCTGAGCAACATACAACTGAAGCAATCGCTCAGAGAGCTAGGACTTGGCAAAATAAAGTAATGAACTGGAAAAGAAGTCTATACACTAGCTTTTACACTAGCTTGATACAGTTATTAAATTTTGTTGTTATGTTGTTTAGAACGAAATTCATGATCATGATTGTGTAAGTTGAAAATAAAAATAAAATAATTTCAAGAGAGATTTGAACCCGGGTCTGTGGATTCAAAGTCCTGAGCTCTACGCACAGCACCAAAGTGGCCGACAGCGTCAAGTTGTGTTGTATTGTGACAGTTCCTCTATGGCAAATTACTGCTAAAAACCGGGAATGGGGCCGGTTCCTTTGCCGGTTCGTCACCCCCAGCAGTCCTAATATAAGGGAGCCTGTCGCTTGACACAGACTGTATTCAGACTAGAGTTTTAGGCTTTGTTATATCACTTGTACATCACTGAGTTAGAAAACCACTGAAATGTTGTTTGAGATCTGCATCTGGATACATATATGATATACTGTATTGCTATGCAACCGAGCGTGTGTATTTAGGACGGGACATGTCCACAGGGGGTAATCGTTTCTACAGCTTATTGGCGTGTGAACGGATTGAGAATCAGATTCACCCCACTGCTCTTTCTACTTTGATATCTCGGCGAGTTTTCAATCTATTCCAAATGTAAAAGGTGCATTATAAACTAGAATTGACACTGCAACTGACTGTATAAAACTAAGTTAGAGATTAAAGAGATTAGAGTTTTGAGGGAGGGTTGAACACGGGTCTTTGGATTCAAAGTCTTACGCTCTATCCACTCCACCAACGTTGCCGACAGTGTGAAGAAGTGTATTCCATGTAACAGTTACTTTATGGTTTTCCAGCCTCCATAGTTATAGTTATGTAACGGTTTTTCAGTCGCCAAGACAACAGTTTTTAAGCTGTGACTTTCAAAATCAATAGGCTTGTGCAGGAGTCTTATGCGCATCTTCTTTGAAAATTTCATGTCATTCCGACAAGGATTGCGCCCGCTATCGTGCGAACAGACGGACATAACACATATTTGATCGCTGAGCAACATACAACTGAAGCAATCGCTCAAAGAGCTAGGACTTGGCAAAATAAAGTTAATGATCTTGAAGAGAGGTCTATAAACTAGCTAAAAAAAACGTCCTGAGAGACACTTGAATAGTTCTTTTTTTAAAATTATCTAGTTGCTTTTAAGTAAGTTGTAATTGTGCAGTTATGCTATAAAAGACATGATCCTGTAAGTTAGAGAGAAAAAAAATGTTTTGAGAGAGAGTTGAACCCGGGTCTGTGGATTCAAAGTCCTGAGCTCTATGCACTGCACCAACGGGGCTGACAGCATCAAGTTGTGTTGTATTGTAACAGGTCCTTGAAGGCAAATTACTGCTAAAAACCGGGAATGGGGCTGATCTGTACGCCGTTTCGTCACCCAGGATAGTTCTGATATAAAAGAGCCTGTCGCTTGCCACAGATTGTATTTAGACAAGAGTTTTAGGCTTCGTTATATCACTTGTACACCTCTGAGTCAGAAAACAAAAGAAATGTTGTTTGAGATCTGCATTTGGATACTTTTATGATATACTGTATTACTACGCAACCGAGATGGAACGATATAATGATGTATGTATTATTGATAGAATGGAGCTAACACGGATGCGCTATGATGCATAAAAGACACGATCATGATGGAACCAATGAAACACTGTTAAGTGATATTTTTAGCGACAAATAGTTAAGTATGATGACATGAAAACTATGAAAATTACTCCTGGTACATTTATTTGCTGAATACCTACATTGTGAATGCGTTGTTTTGTTATTTGGAATTAAATACTTGATCGTGTAAGCAAGCGATAAAAAAAATAGTTTCAAGAGAGACTCGAACACGGGTCTGTGGATTTAAAGTCCTAAGCTCTATGTCGCAGGCAATGTGAGGTGGTGTATTTCGTATAGCAATGCTATCACGGTTTTCATGTGATTTGTCAAGTAACGATTTTTCCGTTACCATGACAACAGTTTTAGAGCTATGATGTTCCAAATCAACAGGGTTATGCGGATGTTTTGTGCACATATTCTGTGAGAATCTCGTCAAAATCACACAAGAATTGACTGCACAGCAATGTGTTAAACTTTGGATCCGAAATTCCTGACCCCCATGTATTTCACCTGGAGTTTGATTCGTCAATTTTGATTCAATCACTGTCGGACATACATCAAAATATGCAGAATTGGCCATAGTAAAATAGGTGGACAATTTTGGAAGTGCAGGTGGAATGAAAGTGGAGTTATGACGATTTTTAATTTTTTGGTTTTTCAATGACCTTGGCGGTAATTCTTGACCTTTGACCTTGAGAAACAACAGGAATATGCCGACATTTGGTGTGCATATGCTGTGAAAATTTCATAAGAATCCGAAAAGAATTGACTGCACAGCAATGCATGAAACTTTTGATAGAGAAACTCCTGACCCTCGTCTTTTTAACCTGGAGTCAAAATCGTCAATTTTGATGCAACAGCTGTCGGCCATACATCAAAAGATGCAGAATTGGCCATAGTAATCGATGCAAGAAATCTCGAAACTCCAGATGAAATATAGCTGGAGTTATTACGATTTTTAATATTATGGTTTTTGAACGACCTTGGCGTCAATTTTTGACCTTTGACCTTCAGAAACGAAAGGCTTATGAGGAAGATACTTGCACATGTTGTGTCAAAATTTCATGAAAATCCGATAAGAATTGCGCCCGCTATCGTGCAAACTGACGGACAGACAAACATACAAACAAACAAACAAGATGACTGACCAACATACTTGGCAAAATTTATTTTGCCAAGTAATGAAGCAATCGCTCAAAGAGCTAGGACTTGGCAAAATAAAGTTAACAATTAACTTGAAGAGATGTCTATAAACCAGTTAAAAAACGTTCTGAGAGAGACTTGAATAGTTCTTTTTTTAAAATTATCTAGTTGCTGTCAAGTAAGTTGTACATGTATTAAATTGTGCAGTTATGCTTTAAAAGACATGATCCTGTAAATTGGAGAGAAAAAACAAGTTTTGAGAGAGAGTTGAACCCGGATCTGTGGATTCAGAGTCCTGAGCTCTATGCACAGCACCAAAGTTGCCGACAGTGTGAAGTGGTGTATTTATTGTATGTACTGCTTAAAACCGGGAATGGGGCCGGTTCCTTTGCCGGTTCATCACCCCCAGCAGTCCTAATATAAGGGAGCCTGTCGCTTGACACAGACTGTATTAAGAATGAAGTTTTAGGCTTTGTTGTATCACTAGCACATCACTGAGTTAGAAAACCACCGAAATGTTGTTTGAGATCTGCATTTGGATACATATATGATATACTGTATTGCTATGCAACCGAGTTTTGTATATTCAGGAGATAACACAGATGCGCTATGATGCATGAAACACATGATCATAATGGAACCAATGAGACACTGTAAATGACTTGGAAAATATATAGAAAGAAAAAATTATGTGTGATGACATAGAATTGACGAAGATTACTGCTGCTATATATATTTGCTGAATTTGTACACTACGAATGTGTTGTTTCCTTGTTTGGAATTGAATACATGATCTCATAATGGAGAAAAAAAAAAGTTTTGAGATAGTATTGAACCCGGGTTTGTGGATTCAAAGTCCTACACTCTACGCTCAGCACTAACGTGGCTGGCGATGTGAAGCGGAGTGTTTCATATAGCAATGCTATTATCGTTTTCATGTAATGCTTTTCAGTAACGATTTTCTGTTGCCGTGACAACAGTTTCAGAGCTATGATGTTCCAAATCAAAAGAGTTATGCGGACATTCCGTGCACATATTATGTGAGAATTTCGTCAAAATCACACAAGAATCGACTGCACAGCAATGTGTTAAACTTTGGATCCGAAATTCTTGACCCCCATGTATTTCACCTGGAGTTTAAATCGTCAGTTTTGATTCAACCGCTGTCGGTCATACATCAAATGATGCAGAATTGGCCATAGTAAAAGACGTGAACACTTTTGGAAGTGCAGGTGGAATGAAAGTGGAGTTATGACGATTTTTAATTTTGTGGTTTTTCAATGACCTTGGCGTTAATTCTTGACCTTTGACCTTGAGAAACAACAGGAATGTGCCGTTATACTGTGTGCATATGCTGTCAAAATTTCATAAGAATCCGACAAAAATTGACTGCACAGCAATGCATGAAACTTTTGATCCAGAAACTCCTGACCCCCGTCTTTTTAACCCGGAGTCAAAATCGTCAATTTTGATGCAACAGCTGTCGGCCATACATCAAAAGATGCAGAATTGGCCATAGTATTCGGGGCTAGAAATCTCGAAACTCCAGATAAAATATAACTGGACTTATTACGATTTTAAATTTTTTGGTTTTTGAACGACCTTGACGTCAATTTTTGACCTTTGACCTTCAGAAACGAAAGGCTTATGTGGAAGATCCTTGCACATGTTGTGTCGAAATTTCATGAAAATCCGACAAGAATTGCGCCCGCTATCGTGCGAACGGACGGACAGACAAACATACAAACAAACAAACAAACAAGATGACTGACCAACATACTTGGCAAAATTTATTTTGCCAAGTAATGAAGCAATCGCTCAAAGAGCTAGGACTTGGCAAAATAAAGTTAATGATCTTGAAGAGAAGTCTATAAACTAGCTTTGGTCTATAAACCCCTGCACCATAGTACTGTTATATATTTTTTTTCAATTATTTATTTATCGTTAACTAAATTGTACGTTTACTAAATTGTGTTGTTATTTTGTTTATGATTAAATGCATGATCATGATTCTGTAAGCTAAAAATAAAAAAAAAATAGTTTCAAGAGAGGCTTGAACCCTTGTCTGTGGATTGAGAGTCGTACGCTCTATGCTCAGCACTAACGTGGCTGGCAGTTGGAGGAGGTGTCATCCACGTAACAACTCATGTATGGCTTTCCAATCTCCATAGGTTTAAGCAATGTAACCGTTTTTTGGTCGCCAAGACAACAGTTTTTGAGCTATGATCTTCAAATTCAATAGGCTTATAAAGGAGTCTTATGCGCATCTTCTGTGTAAATTTGATGTCATTCAGACGAGGATTGCGGCCGCTATCGTGCAAACTGACGGACAGACAAACAAACAAGCTGACTGACCAACATACTTGGCAAAAATGTATTTTGCCAAGTAACAAACAAGATGACTGACCAACATACTTGGCAAAATTTATTTTGCCAAGTAACAAGATGACTGACCAACATACTTGGCAAAATTTATTTTGCCAAGTAACAAACAAACCATAGGCCAAGCTTGACGAAATAATTGAAACATTTGTTTTCATGTAAAACATTTACATAAAGTTTACACATTTATAATGTTTATGGCGTCCCTTGACAACATACATCATTGGAAACTGTATAAAACATCTATTTAAAACATCTAATCAGTGTATGTATCAACATAATATATACCTCTAACCATGCTAACGGCACAAAATTTTGATGATGCCACTACTAAAAAACCTAAAATATATGAAAATTATAAAAATCCAAAAACAAATACCGATAGCCTAAAAATGAGCGAAGGACAAACAGCAAATATCCCCGCACAAATATGAAATTACATTGATAACAAGTGAACAAAACAAATAGAGAGGTTTAGACATGTGTCGATTGCACAACCATGAAGAACCAGCCCTAAAATATGACCTAATAATTGCTTGTCTGCTTTTTATCAATGTTTTTTATATTGTCAACCAGTTGCAATTAGGTCATATTTTAAGGCTATGAAGAATGGAGTTAACACAAACGCTTTATGACAAAACAAGCAGCGCTCGATCATAATGAAACCAATGAGACACTGTAAAATGACATGATACAGTGTTTAATCTGGGTCTTCCTCCATGCAACTCACCAGACCCCAAGATGTTCAACCTCGGGCGATTATCGGGAGTTTTGGTCATACGACCATCGGGCATACATCATCTGGTGTCAAATTTACCAGATAAAAATAAAAAAAATTATTAGAAAAATTAATCTTGATTAGAAGTCCTACCTTGAGTCCTACAACTTCACTAACTTGTTTTTCTTGTTAAGGCACAATGCCGTAGTAAAAATCAACAACATATATTGAAACCTGGCTCCATAATATAGTTTTGAATATTTCACACACAAAAATAAATTTGTGGCCCCTAAATTTTCGCCCTGGACCAAAAATCGGGAGTTTTGGTTGTATGACCATCGGACATACATCAACTGATGCTGAATCCACGAAATAAAAATAGAAAAATAGTTCGAAAATTTAATCTTGAACGTCACATTTGAAAACTGATGGGATACTATTTATCAGGGGTTCAAGGCCTTCCATTTGATATACTACTTGATAGGTTTTAGTTAGTTTGAAAATTTGACCTTGAAGTTTTGCTCATGTGATCTCATTTTTCTGACCAAGCTCAAGGTCAATCATGGAATTGACATATATAAGCTGATTGCTATACCTGTTTTGAACGATATGGTTCAAATTTTATGAGACTACAACGATTCAAGCAGATGTTATAACCGAAAACGTGTTTTTCTGGGATTTCGATGGCCTTGACCTTGACCTTTGACCTTTGTATTTCAATTCGTAGAGGTCAATGCTATTAATATGCATATCAAGTTTCAAGAGATTCCATACAGTATTGACGATGTTATGGCCTTTTGAAAATTCGGAAATTTAACGTTTGTGACCTCATTGTGACGTCAGTATACGTCGAAACGCCAAAAATAAGATACCATTGGAATCAGGGGTTCAAGACCTTTCCAACGATATACTACTCAATATGGTGGACTAACTTTCATATTCGACCTTCATCCGGATCGGATCCGGATCAAAATTTGATACTTTGTGAACAATAACGGTCCACCATTTTCTGCAATAACATCAACGTGATATTTTCCAAAATAGACTGGAATATATTAAAAAGTATCTGTTAGATGGAGTTTTCAATGTTAATTTCAAATGGCTGTCAAATCCGTAATCCGGATCGGATCACAAATCGATAGAAGTTGTCACTCTACATGGTTCTATGAAATGTCATATCAATATCTGAAAAACTGAGCAAGTGACGAATTTTAAAAATTTTGCCCTATGTTAAAGACAGTAATTTTTCAATATTTCAAAATTTTTTAGTGAACAATTTTTTAGTCATCAATGAACCGATTTCTTTGAAAAACATGCCATTCAGTCCGAGGTCACATATCTAGCCATCAAAACAGTTTCAGGATGATTGTCGAAAACTGAATGTGGTAAATGCAGTTTTCAATGTTAAATTCAAAAGGCTGTAGAATCCGTGATCCGGATCGGATCCGGATCAAACTTTGATACTTTGTGAATAATAACGTCCAACCACTTTCTGCTAAAAATCAACGTGATATAGGCTTAACAGAACGGAATAAAAATTTTAAAAAATTGTTAAATGGAGTTTTCAATGTTAAATTCAAATGGCTGTCAAATCCGTAATCCGGATCGGATCCGGATCAAACTTCACAAATCGATATAAGTTCTCAAGGTTCACGTCTGTCTGAAACTGCAAAGCAATTGAATGGAAAATAAACGAGTTGTGAATTTTTGAAAATTCGCCCCATGTTAAAGATAGGTATTTTCAAGTAACACACGGATATCTGGTGCATGCACAGGACCTTTGGTCCTGAGAATAATTACCGGTAAAAACCGGGAATGGGCCCGTTTAATAAGCCGGTCAGTCACCCCCAAAAGTTCTGATATAAAGTGGGCTGTCGCTTGACCCAGACTGTATTTAGACATGAGTTTTAGGCTTTATTATACCAGTTTGACACCTCTGAGTCAGAAAACAAAAGAATTGTTTTGTTGTTTGAGATGTGCACTTGGATACATATATGATATACTGTACTACTGCTCAACCGAGTGTGTATATTTAGAAGGGGACATGTCCACAGGGGGTAATCGTTTCTACAGCTTATTGGTGTGTGAACGGATTGAGAATCAGATTCACCCCACTTCTCTTTCTACTTTGATATCTCGGCGAGTTTTCAATTTATTCCAAATGTGAAAAGTGGACCATAAACTAGAAATAACACTGCAACTGACTGCATAAATGATTTAGAATTAAATGTTCAGTAAATTTGTGAAAATTGGAGCCATGAAAACATAAAAAATATCTGTAAAAACCAGAATTATCATAGGATTCTGATTAAGTTTTGTCAGATTATAGACAAAGTTTGAGGTCAATCATGGAATTGACATATAGGTCCGATTGCTATACCTCTTCTGAATGATATGGTTCAAATTCCATGAACCTACGACAATTCAAACGGATGTTATTACAAGAAACGTGTTTTTCTGGGATTTCAATGACCTTGACCTTGACCTTTAACCTTTGTACTTCAGTTCGTAGAGGTCAATGCTGTCAAAATGCATATCAAATTTCAAGGGATTCCATACACTATTGACCATGTTATGGCACTTTGAAATTTCGGATTTTTGACGTTTATGACGTCATTGTGACATCAGTTTATGTCGCAGCGCCAAAAATGAGATATCACTGGAATCAGGGGCTCAAGACCTTTCCAACAATATACTACTCGATATGGTGCGCTGACCTTCGTACTTGACCTTGACATTCACCTCATAACGAACTTCTCAAGGTCAAGGTCAAATGCCAAGGTCAAGGTCACAAAAGATAGAACTCGAGTTTATCTACAATATGAACTTGGTTTGAAGTCTCTATAACGAATAGAACTGGAGTTATGACAATTTATGTGTTTTTATCGTTTTGCGTGACCTTGACCTCAATATTTGACCTTGACCTCATAAGAGTTAATCACTTGGTCGAGTACTGACTGCACATCTTCTGACAAATTTTCGGGACTTTACGATCAAAATTGTGACCTGTAGAGCGCTAACAAACAAACAAACAAACAGACAGACAGAAAATCGGCCATAGGCCAACACTTGACGAAATGACTAAACATTTGTTTACATTTAAAACATTTACCCATAATTTACACATTGAAAAGATTTACTGAACAACTCCTCGACATTTGAAGAAAGATACTTTTTTCATGAAATTTTTACGTTGGGCAAGCTTTTCAAGGTCAAGGTCAAAGTGCACATTCAAGGTCAGCGGACAAAGACCTTTTGATATGCTACAATATGGTCCCAGTTTGAACTTTCTATGACGAATAGTTCCGAAGTTATGGCAATTTTTGTGATTTTGACCTTTTCTTTGACCTTGACCCTTGACCTTGGGTCACGAAAATTGTGCATTGCCCGTGCATGAAAATATAAATTATACTTGAACAATTCCATCAGAATCGAACAAGAATTCCGGACACTGTGGCTTTTCGAAATTTCGAAAAATTTACGTACATGAGGTCACTGTGACGTCAATAAACGTCACATTTGAAAACTGATGGGAAACTATTCATCATGGGTTCAAGGCCTTCCATTTGATATATTACTTGATAGCTTTTAGTTAGTTTGAAAATTTGACCTTGAAGTTTTGCTCATGTGACCTCATTTTTCCGATCAAGTTCAAGGTTAATCATGGAATTGACATATAAGTCTGATTGCTATACCTCTTCTGATGATATTGTTCAAATTACAACGATTAAAAAACGATGTTATAACCGAAAAGG
This sequence comes from Terebella lapidaria, assembly GCA_949152475.1. Taxonomy (NCBI): domain Eukaryota; kingdom Metazoa; phylum Annelida; class Polychaeta; order Terebellida; family Terebellidae; genus Terebella; species Terebella lapidaria. The sequence goes on along the minus strand of OX424558.1, from coordinate 20,771,653 downwards.
TGTTTTTCTGGGATTTCGATGACCTTGACCTTGACCTTTGACCTTTGTATTTCAATTCGTAAAGGTCAATGCTATTAATATGCATGTCAAGTTTCAAGGTATTCCATACAGTATTGACGCTGTTATGGCCTTTTGAAATTTCGGTAATTTGACGTTTATGACGTCATTGTGACGTCAGTGTACGTCGCAGCGCCAAAATTAGGGTATCACTGCAATCAGGGGCTCAAAACCTTTCCAACGATATACTACTCGATATGGTGCGCTGACTTTCGTACTTGACCTTGACATTCACCTCATGACGAACTTCTCAAGGTCAAGGTCAAATGCCAAGGTCAAGGACACAGAATATAGGACTCGAGTTTATCTACATTATGAACTTGGTTTGAAGTCTCTATAACAAATAGAACCGGAGTTATGGCCACTTATGCGTTTTTAACATTTTGCGTGACCTTGACCTTGATCTTTGACCTTGAGTCACGAAAATTGTGCATTGCCTGTGCATGAAGACATATATTATACCTGTATCATTTCATTAGAATCAAACAAGATTTGTGGACACTATGACCGTTTGAAATTTCGAAAAATTAACGTTTATGACGTCACTGTGACGTCAATAAACGTCACATCTCAAAATTGATGAGAAAGTATGTACCAGGGAATCAAGACCTTTCATTTGATATACTACTTGATAGGTTTCAGTTAGTTTGAAAATTTGACCTTGAAGTTTTCCTCATATGACCTTATTTTCCTGACAAAGTTCAAGGTCAATCATGAAATTGACATATACACTCGATTACTATACCCCTTCTGAAGGATATGGTTCAAAATTCATGAACCTACGACAAATCAAACGGATGTTATTACCGGAAACGTGTTTTTCTGGGATTTCGATGACCTTGACCTTGACCTTTGACCTTCGTACTTAAATTCGTAAAGGTCATTGCTGTCAATATGCATATCAAGTTTCAAGAGATTCCATACAGTATTGACGATGTTATAGCCTTTTGAAATTTCGGAAATTTGACGTTTATGACGTCATTGTGACGTCAGTTTACGTCGCAGCGCTGAAAATAAGGTATCACTGCAATCAGGGGGTCAAGACCTTTCCAACGATATACTACTCGATATGGTGCGCTGACCTTCGTATTTGACCTTGACATTCACCTTAGGCGAACTTCTCAAGGTCAAGGTCAAATACCAAGGTCAAGGTCACAGAAGATAGAACTCGAGTTTATCTACAATATGAACTTGATTTGAAGTCTCTGGGACAATTAGAACCGGAGTTATGGCCATTTATGTGTTTTTATCGTTTTGCGTGACCTTGACCTCAATATTTGACCTTGACCTTCCAAAAGTTAATCACTTGGTCGTGTACTGATTGCACATCTTTTGACAAATTTTCGGGACTTTACGATCAAAATTGTGACCTGTAGAGCGCTAACAAATAAACAAACAAACAAACAAACAAAAAATCGGCCATAGGCCAACACTTGACGAAATGACTAAACATTTGTTTACATTTAAAACATTTACCCATAATTTACACATTGAAAAGATTTACTGAACAACTCGACATTTGAAGAAAGATACTTTTTTCATGAAATTTTTACGTTGGGCAAACTTTTCAAGGTCAAGGTCAAAGTGCACATTCAAGGTCAGCGGACAAAGACCTTTTGATATGCTACAATATGGTCCCAGTTTGAACTTTCTATGACGAATAGTTCCGAAGTTATGGCAATTTTTGTGATTTTGACCTTTTTTTTACCTTGACCTTGACCCTTGACCTTGGGTCACGAAAATTGTGCATTGCCCGTGCATGAAGATATAAATTATACTTGAACAATTCCATCAGAATCGAACAAGAATTCTGGACACTGTGGCTTTTCGAAATTTCGAAAAATTTACGTACATGAGGTCACTTTGACGTCAATAAACGTCACATTTGAAAACTGATGGGAAACTATTTATCATGGGTTCAAGGCCTTCCATTTGATATATTACTAGATAGCTTTTAGTTAGTTTGAAAATTTGACCTTGAAGTTTTGCTCATGTGACCTCATTTTTCCGATCAAGTTCAAGGTTAATCATGGAATTGACATATAAGTCTGATTGCTATACCTCTTCTGAATGATATGGTTCAAATTTTATGAGACTACAACGATTCAAACAGATGTTATAACCGAAAAGGTGTTTTTCTGGGATTTCGATGACCTTGACCTTGACCTTTGATCTTTGTATTTCAATTCGTGAAGGTTAATGCTATTAATATGCATGGCAAGTTTCAAGGTATTCCATACAGTATTGACGCTGTTATGGCCTTTTGAAATTTCGGTAATTTGACGTTTATGACGTCATTGTGACGTCAGTGTACGTTGCAGCGCCGAAAATAGGGTATCACTGCAATCAGGGGCTCAAAACCTTTCAAACGATATACTACTTGATATGATGCGCTGACTTTCGTACTTGACCTTGACATTCACCTCATGACGAACTTCTCAAGGTCAAGGTCAAATGCCAAGGTCAAGGACACAGAAGATAGGACTCGAGTTTATCTACAATATGAACTTGGTTTGAAGTCTCAATAACAAATAGAACCAGAGTTATGGCCACTTATGTGTTTTTAACATTTTGCGTGACCTTGACCTTGATTTTTGACCTTGAGTCACGAAAATTGTGCATTGCCTGTGCATGAAGACATATATTATACCTGTATAATTTCATTAGAATCAAACAAGATTTGTGGACACTATGACCGTTTGAAATTTCGAAAAATTAACGTTTATGACGTCACTGTGACGTCAATAAACGTCACATCTCAAAACTGATGAGGAAGTATATACCAGGGAATCAAGACCTTTCATTTGATATACTACTTGATAGGTTTCAGTTAGTTTGAAAATTTGACCTTGAAGTTTTCCTCATATGACCTTACTTTCCTGACAAAGTTCAAGGTCAATCATGAAATTGACATATACACTCGATTACTATACCTCTTCTGAAGGATATGGTTCAAAATTCATGAACCTACGACAAATCAAACGGATGTTATTACCGGAAACGTGTTTTTCTGGGATTTCGATGACGTTGACCTTGACCTTTGACCTTTGTACTTAAATTCGTGAAGGTCATTGCTGTCAATATGCATATCAAGTTTGAAAAGATTCCATAAAGTATTGACGATGTTATGGCCTTTTGAAATTTCGGAAATTTGACGTTTATGACGTCATTGTGACGTCACTGTACGTCGCAGCGCCGAAAGTAGGGTATCACTGCAATCAGGGGGTCAAGACCTTTCCAACGATATACTACTCGATATGGTGCGCTGACCTTCGTACTTGACCTTGGCATTCACCTCATGGCGAACTTCTCAAGGTCAAGGTCAAATGCCAAGGTCAAGGTCACAGAGGACAGAACTCGAGTTCATCTACAATATGAACTTGGTTTGAAGTATCTAGGACAATTAGAACCGGAGTTATGGCCATTTATGTGTTTTTATCGTTTAGCGTGACCTTGACCTCAATATTTGACCTTGACCTCCCAAAAATGAACTCATCCATCTATATTGGATTGTACATTTTCTGACCTAATTCCATGATTCTACGATCAAAATTGTGACCTGTGGAGCGCTAACACACAAACAAACAAACAAACAGACAAACGCAACTGACCAACATACTTGACGAAATTTAATTTCGTCAAGTAACAAACAGACAGACAAACTCGACTGACCAACATACTTGACGAAATTTACATTTCGTCAAGTAATAATTGCCAAAATCAAAGTAATAAAAGTTGTGATATAAAGTGGCCTGTCGCTTGACCCAGACTGTATTTAGACATGAGTTTTAGGCTTTATTATACCAGCTTGACACCTCTGAGTCAGAAAACAAAAGAATTGTATCGTTGTTTGAGATGTGCACTTGGATACATATATGATATACTGTACTACTTACTGCTCAACCGAGTGTGTATATTTAGAAGGAGACATGTCCACAGGGGGTAATCGTTTCTACAGCTTATCGGTGTGTGAACTGATTGAGGAGAATCAGATTCACCCCACTGCTCTTTCTACTTTGATATCTCGGCGAGTTTTCAATTTATTCCAAATGTGAAAAGTGGACCATAAACTAGAAATAACACTGCAACTGACTGCATAATGATTTAGAATTAAATGTTCAGTAAATTTGTGAAAATTGGAGCCATGAAAACATAAAAAATATCTGTAAAAACCAGAATTATCATAGGATTCTGATTAAGTTTTGTCAGATTATAGACAAAGTTTGAGGTCAATCATGAAATTGACATATAGGTCCGATTGCTATACCTCTTCTGAATGATATGGTTCAAATTTCATGAACCTACAACAATTCAAACGGATGTTATTACAAGAAACGTGTTTTTCTGGGATTTCAATGACCTTGACCTTGACCTTTGACCTTTGTACTTCAGTTCGTAGAGGTCAATGCTGTCAAAATGCATATCAAATTTCAAGGGATTCCATACACTATTGACCATGTTATGGCACTTTGAAATTTCGGATTTTTGACGTTTATGACGTCATTGTGACATCAGTTTACGTCGCAGCGCCAAAAATGAGATATCACTGGAATCAGGGGCTCAAGACCTTTCCAACGATATACTACTCGATATGGTGCGCTGACCTTCGTACTTGACCTTGACATTCACCTCATAACGAACTTCTCAAGGTCAAGGTCAAATGCCAAGGTCAAGGTCACAAAAGATAGAACTCGAGTTTATCTACAATATGAACTTGGTTTGAAGTCTCTATAGCGAATAGAACCGGAGTTATGACCATTTATGTGTTTTTATCGTTTCGCGTGACCTTGACCTCAATATTTGACCTTGACCTCATAAAAGTTAATCACTTGGTCGAGTACTGACTGCACATCTTCTGACAAATTTTCGGGACTTTACGATCAAAATTGTGACCTGTAGAGCGCTAACAAACAAACAAACAAAAAATCGGCCATAGGCCAACACTTGACGAAAAATCTACACATTTGTTTACATTCAAAACATTTACTCATAATTTACACATTTATGGCATCCCCTGACAACATATAGCATTGGAAACTGAACCACTTGAAACATCTAGTTTGCGTATGTGTCAACATAATATATTACCTCTAACCATGCTAACGGCACAAAGTTTTGATGATGCCACTACTAAAAAACCTAAAATATATCAAAATTACAAAAATCCAAAAACAAATATCGATAGCCTAAAAATGAGCGAATAACAAACAGCAAATATTCCCGCACAAATATGAAATTACATTGACAACAAGTAAACAAAACAAATAGAGAGGCTTAGACATGTGGCGATTCATATGAAGCAGACATATCATCTGGTACACGCCTTTTGTCATGCATTTGTTAGCAGCTAATACCACAGATCATTCACAGTTGTGGCCGTAATGCTGAATTTAAAGCGGCTTGTAACTTTAAATATAAAGAACAAACTAGATTTTGATGATACCACTAGAAAGCCCGATAAAATAGTTTGTCGCTATTCGTGGAACAGTGTTTTTTCCTTCAAAGGTGATCATTATAATTCGAAACAATAGAATTACATAAAGCATGGCAGGTTTGGGATGCTTACCAGACCACTCAGAAACAGAAAAAGTCATTTGGAATTGAATTTTAGAAGGAAAAAAAATCAGTCAACAGTGAGAATTGAACCACTGACCCCTCGCACACAAACCTAACGCCTCTACTGACTGCGCCATTCTGTTCAATGAAGCTCAACACGTGTAAAGTATAGTGTGTAGGAGAGACTTCGCTCAGGATAAACACTGAATTATGCCATGGCTGTACATTGGACTGGCAGCGTGCATAATTCGATCGGGAAAACTCGTGACCTTGAGTTCTACAACTTCACAATCTTATTCTGCGTGATCAGGCACAACTCCTGAGTAAAATCCGGCAATATATATATTGGAACCTGGCTCTATAATGTGGTTTTGTATATTGTGAGACAGGAAAAACCTAAATTCATGACCCCCAAATTTTCGACCTGGACCGAAAATCTAGAGTTTTGGTCATACGACCATCGGACATGTATCATATGATGCGGATTTGACCATAGAAAAATACAAAAATAATCAGAAAAAATAATCATGATTACAAGCGGAGTTATCACGATTTTTCAATTTTGACCTTTACTATGACCTTAACTGTAATTCTTGACCTTGAGCCCTACAACTTCACAGTCATGTTCTGCGTGATATGGCACAACTGTTGAGTAAAAATCAGAAGCATATATTGGAAGCTGGCTCTACAATAGGGTTTTGAAAATTGAGACAAGCAAGACCTAAGTTCATGACCCCCAAATTTTCGACCTGGACCGAAAATCGAGAGTTCAGGTCATACAACCATCAGACATGCATCATGTGATGCGGAATTGACCATAGAAAAATATAAAAATACACAGAAAAAATAATCTTGATTAGAAGCGGAGTTATCACGATTTTTCGATTTTGACCTTTACTATGACCTTAACTCTAATCCTTGACCCTGAGCTCTGAAACTTCAGGATCTTGTTCTACGAGATATGGCACAACTCCTGAGTAAAAATCAGCAACATATATTGGAACCTGGCTCTATAATATGGTTTTGAATATTGTGAGACAGGAAAAACCTAAATTCTTGACCCCCAAATTTTCGACCTGGACCGAAAATCGAGAATTTTGGTCGTACGACCATCGGACATGCATCAGATGATGCAGAATTGACCATAGAAAAATATAAAAATACCCAGAAAAAATAATCTTAATTAGAAGCGAAGTTATCGCTATTTTTTGATTTTGACCTTTTGCTTGACCTTGACCTCAATTTATGACCTTGACCTCCCAAATGTTAATCACTTGGTCGAGTATTAATTGCACATCTTCTGACAAAGTTTCGAGACTTTACGATCAAAATTGTGACCTGTAGAGCGCTAACAAACAAACAAACAAAAAATCGGCCATAGGCCAACACTTGACGAAATAATTTACACATTTAAACATGTACACAAAATTTACACATTGAAATCATTTCCTGAACAACCCCTAGCATTAGAAATCGAGATATTTAAGCCATCTCCTGAACATCATCCAGCAGTATAGTCTACAATTTTAGACATTAGACGTGAGAGTTGCTTCATTTTCACCGTGACCTTGGCCTTAATTCTTGACCTTGAGGTCTGAAATTTCAAACTTTTGTTGGAATTGATGAGGCACAACTCCTGAGTACAAATCATAAAAAAAGATAGTGAAACTTGGGAAAAAAACATAGTCTAAAACGTTGGGATCCCCAAAAACGAAAATCTTGACCCCCGAATTTTCGACCTCTGTCGCAAATCGGCAGTTTTGGTCGTACGGCCATCGGACATATATCATCTGATAGGGAATGGACCAAATAAAATTACAATAATACTTAAAAAAATTAGACTTGATTAGGAGCGGAGTTATTGCAATTATTCGATTTTGACCTTTCCATTGACCTTGACCTCAATTTTCGACCTTGACCTCCCAAAAGTGAACTCATCCGTCATATGTTGACTGTGCATCTTACGACCAGTTTTCATGATTCTGGAATCAAAATTGTGACCTCTAGAGCGCTAACAAACAAACATACATTGTATATTCATCTGATCGACATGCAGTAAAATCGGCCATAGGCCAACACTTGACGAAATAATTTACACATTTGTTTACATTTAAACATGTACACAAAATTTACACATTGAAATCATTTCCTGAACAACCCCTAGCATTAGAAATCGAGATATTTAAGCCATCTCCTGAACATCATCCAGCAGTATAGTCTACAATTTTAGACATTAGACGTGAGAGTTGCTTCATTTTCACCGTGACCTTGGCCTTAATTCTTGACCTTGAGGTCTGAAATTTCAAAGTTTTGTTGGAATTGATGAGGCACAACTCCTGAGTACAAATCATAAAAAAAAAGATATTGAAACTTGGTTAAAAAACATAGTCTAAAACGTTGGGATCCCCAAAAACGAAAATCTTGACCCCCGAATTTTCGACCTCTGTCGCAAATCGGCAGTTTTGGTCGTACGGCCATCAAACATACATCATATGATAGGGAATTGACCAAATAAAATTACAATAATACTTAGAAAAATTAGACTTGATTGGGAGCGGAGTTATTGCAATTATTCGATTTTGACCTTTTCATTGACCTTGACCTCAATTTTCGACCTTGACCTCCCAAAAGTGAACTCATCCGTCATATGTTGATTGTGCATCTTACTACCAGTTTTCATGATTCTGGAATCAAAATTGTGACCTCTAGAGCGCTAACAAACAAACATACATTGTATATTCATCTGATCGACATGCAGTAAAATCGGCCATAGGCCAACACTTGACGAAATATCTACACATTTGTTTATTTACATTTAAAACATTTACTCATAATTTACACATTGAAAATATTTACTGAACAACTAGCATTAGAAATTGACACATTTAAGACACCTCCTGAGCATCACCCAGCAGTAGAATTCACAATTTTAGAAATTAGACAAGAGTTGCTTCATTTACACAGTGACCTTGGCCTTAATACTTAATACTTAATACTTGGTCCCTGAATTCTGAATTTTCAAAAATTTGTTAGAATTAATAATGCACAACTCCTGAGCAGACATACATATTGAAATTTTATGACGTCTCCTGAGCAAGACCCAGCCATTTGAGACTGACTCATTTAAAACATCCAATCGATGTGTGTATCAACATAGTATATACTACTAACAGCACAAAATTTTGATGATGTCAATATAAAAAAAATCATAAAATACAGTATTGCTATTAATGTTTGTTACTACAACTTGGTAACTTTCATATCATGATGCTGCATCTTTGGAGAACCATCTAATGAATTCAAGCAGATCGTGATGGCCGTTTTTGTATGCCATACTGGTATTATATGACAGAGGCGACGACAATTTTCGCACGACATAATGCCCATATTCCTACCAAATGATCATTCAACAGTGTATATTATTAATATATCATAACACATTGCAAAAAGTTCTTGGATAACCGCTATAATAGATTATAATGGTACTGGATATTCTAAAAAAAAACAAAGAGCAAAAAAAATATTTACCAGCAGGTAGATTCTAACCCACAGAGTCAACAGCCTACGTGTTAGAGAGCGAGCACTGTAACCACTCGGCCACCGAGCCATCATACAACTTGTTGCCGTATTCCCTTCCCCATTGTGAACAACTTTTACTGTACATGTATGACCGCATGCATGTCGGCATGACTGCACGAAGAAATCGATCCCAAAATAACTGTAACTTTATAACCCAAACTAATATTGATAACCAACTTTCACAGTCAACTCAATTGGAGAATTAGAGCAAGGAAAGTCCACATTTCATATTTGTGTATTCAAATCTGCATAAAACATTTCATATTTCCTATAAATTGGCAACTTATGTTAGGTAATTTTGCGGCCACTACTCTAGGGCTACAACTATGCAACTTGCACATGACCCCCAGATTTTCGGCATCGGGCGATAATCGGGAGTTTTGGTCGTACGACCATCGCACATACACCATTTGACGCCGAATTGACCATACAAAAATACAAAAATACTGACAAAAATTAATGTTGATCGAAAGTGGAGTTATTGCGATTTTTCGATTTTGACCTTTTACATGACCTTGACCTTAATTTTCGGCCTTGAGTTAAGAAACTCCACAGATTTGTTCAATTTTATAAGGCACAACTCTTGAGTAAAAATCAATAACACATATCAGAACCTGGCCTCGCAATATGGGGTTGAAGTTGCGAGTCATGAAACCATAAAATCAAGACCGTCGAATTTTTGACCCGGACCGAAAATCGAGAATTTTGGTCGTACGACCATCGGGCATGCACCACAGGACGTGGAATTGACCATAAAAAAATATAAAAATACTCACAAAAATTAACATTGAATAGAAACGGAGTTATTGCGATTTTTCGATTTTGACCTTTACTATGACTTTAACTGTAATTCTTGATCTTGAGTCCTACACCTTTACACATATGTTCAGTGTGATAAGACACACCTACTGATTAAAAATCAGCAACTTATATTGGATTTTGACTCCACAATAACGGTTTGAATATTGTACAAAATTCAAATGATCTCAAAACCCCCAAATGTTCGACCTTGGGCGATAATCGGGAGTTTTGGTCGTACAACCATCGGACATACGTCAGCTGATGTCGAATTGACCAAATAAAAATACAAAAATGTTTAGAAAAATTAATTTTGATCAGAAGCGAAGTTATTGCGAATTTTCGATTTTGACCTTTACTATGACCTTAACGCTAATTCTTGACCTTGAGTCCTATAACTTCACAATCGTGTTTTGTGTGATAAGGCACAACTTCTGAGTAAAAATCAGGAACATCTATCTGGAACTTGCTCTATTATATGGTTTTGAATATTGTGAGGCAGGAAAAACCTAAATTCGTGACCCCCAAATTTTCGACCTGGACCGGAAATCGGGAGTTTTGGTCATACGACCATCGGGCATGCATCATATGATGCGGAATTGACCATAGAAAAATATAAAAATACCTAGAAAAAATAACATCGATTAGAAACTGAGTTATTGCGATTTTTCGATTTTGACCTTTTCCTTGACCTTGACCTCAGTTTTTGACCTTGACCTCCCAAAAGTTAATCACTTGGTCGAGTACTAATTGCACATCTTCTGACAAATTTTCGGGACTTTACGATCAAAATTGTGACCTGTAGAGCGCTAACAAATAAACAAACAAACAAACAAACAAACAGACAGACAAACGCAACTGACCAACATACTTGACGAAATTTAATTTCGTCAAGTAACAAACAGACAGACAAACGCAACTGACCAACATACTTGACGAAATTTATATTTCGTCAAGTAACAAACTCGACTGACCAACATACTTGACGAAATTTACATTTCGTCAAGTAATAATTGCCAAAATCAAAGTAATAAAAGTTGTGATATAAAGTGGCCTGTCGCTTGACCCAGACTGTATTTAGACATGAGTTTTAGGCTTTATTATACCAGTTTGACACCTCTGAGTCAGAAAACAAAAGAATTGTATCGTTGTTTGAGATGTGCACTTGGATACATATATGATATACTGTACTACTTACTGCTCAACCGAGTGTGTATATTTAGAAGGAGACATGTCCACAGGGGGTAATCGTTTCTACAGCTTATTGGTGTGTGAACGGATTGAGGAGAATCAGATTCACCCCACTGCTCTTTCTACTTTGATATCTCGGCGAGTTTTCAATTTATTCCAAATGTGAAAAGTGGACCATAAACTAGAAATAACACTGCAACTGACTGCATAATGATTTAGAATTAAATGTTCAGTAAATTTGTGAAAATTGGAGCCATGAAAACATAAAAAATATCTGTAAAAACCAGAATTATCATAGGATTCTGATTAAGTTTTGTCAGATTATAGACAAAGTTTGAGGTCAATCATGAAATTGACATATAGGTCCGATTGCTATACCTCTTCTGAATGATATGGTTCAAATTTCATGAACCTACAACAATTCAAACGGATGTTATTACAAGAAACGTGTTTTTCTGGGATTTCAATGACCTTGACCTTGACCTTTGACCTTTGTACTTCAGTTCGTAGAGGTCAATGCTGTCAAAATGCATATCAAATTTCAAGGGATTCCATACACTATTGACCATGTTATGGCACTTTGAAATTTCGGATTTTTGACGTTTATGACGTCATTGTGACATCAGTTTACGTCGCAGCGCCAAAAATGAGATATCACTGGAATCAGGGGCTCAAGACCTTTCCAACGATATACTACTCGATATGGTGCGCTGACCTTCGTACTTGACCTTGACATTCACCTCATAACGAACTTCTCAAGGTCAAGGTCAAATGCCAAGGTCAAGGTCACAAAAGATAGAACTCGAGTTTATCTACAATATGAACTTGGTTTGAAGTCTCTATAGCGAATAGAACCGGAGTTATGACCATTTATGTGTTTTTATCGTTTCGCGTGACCTTGACCTCAATATTTGACCTTGACCTCATAAAAGTTAATCACTTGGTCGAGTACTGACTGCACATCTTCTGACAAATTTTCGGGACTTTACGATCAAAATTGTGACCTGTAGAGCGCTAACAAACAAACAAACAAACAGACAGACAAACTCGACTGACCAACATACTTGACGAAATTTACATTTCGTCAAGTAACAAACTCGACTGACCAACATACTTGACGAAATTTACATTTCGTCAAGTAATAATTGCCAAAATCAAAGTAATAAAAGTTCTGATATAAAGTGGGCTGTCGCTTGACCCAGACTGTATTTAGACATGAGTTTTAGGCTTTATTATACCAGTTTGACACCTCTGAGTCAGAAAACAAAAGAATTGTTTTGTTGTTTGAGATGTGCACTTGGATACATATATGATATACTGTACTACTGCTCAACCGAGTGTGTATATTTAGAAGGGGACATGTCCACAGGGGGTAATCGTTTCTACAGCTTATTGGTGTGTGAACGGATTGACAATCAGATTCATCTCACTTCTCTTTCTACTTTGATATCTCGGCGAGTTTTCAATTTATTCCAAATGTGAAAAGTGGACCATAAACTAGAAATAACACTGCAACTGACTGCATAAATGATTTAGAATTAAATGTTCAGTAAATTTGTGAAAATTGGAGCCATGAAAACATAAAAAATATCTGTAAAAACCAGAATTATCATAGGATTCTGATTAAGTTTTGTCAGATTATAGACAAAGTTTGAGGTCAATCATGGAATTGACATATAGGTCCGATTGCTATACCTCTTCTGAATGATATGGTTCAAATTCCATGAACCTACGACAATTCAAACGGATGTTATTACAAGAAACGTGTTTTTCTGGGATTTCAATGACCTTGACCTTGACCTTTGACCTTTGTACTTCAGTTCGTAGAGGTCAATGCTGTCAAAATGCATATCAAATTTCAAGGGATTCCATACACTATTGACCATGTTATGGCACTTTGAAATTTCGGATTTTTGACGTTTATGACGTCATTGTGACATCAGTTTATGTCGCAGCGCCAAAAATGAGATATCACTGGAATCAGGGGCTCAAGACCTTTCCAACAATATACTACTCGATATGGTGCGCTGACCTTCGTACTTCACCTTGACATTCACCTCATAACGAACTTCTCAAGGTCAAGGTCAAATGCCAAGGTCAAGGTCACAGAAGATAGAAGTCGAGTTTATCTACAATATGAACTTGGTTTGAAGTCTCTATAACGAATAGAACTGGAGTTATGACAATTTATGTGTTTTTATCGTTTTGCGTGACCTTGACCTCAATATTTGACCTTGACCTCATAAAAGTTAATCACTTGGTCGAGTACTGACTGCACATCTTCTGACAAATTTTCGGGACTTTACGATCAAAATTGTGACCTGTAGAGCGCTAACAAACAAACAAACAAACAGACAGACAGACAAACTCGACTGACCAACATACTTGACGAAATTTACATTTCGTCAAGTAATAATTGCCAAAATCAAAGTAATAAAAGTTCTGATATAAAGTGGGCTGTCGCTTGACCCAGACTGTATTTAGACATGAGTTTTAGGCTTTATTATACCAGTTTGACACCTCTGAGTCAGAAAACAAAAGAATTGTTTTGTTGTTTGAGATGTGCACTTGGATACATATATGATATACTGTACTACTGCTCAACCGAGTGTGTATATTTAGAAGGGGACATGTCCACAGGGGGTAATCGTTTCTACAGCTTATTGGTGTGTGAACGGATTGACAATCAGATTCACCTCACTTCTCTTTCTACTTTGATATCTCGGCGAGTTTTCAATTTATTCCAAATGTGAAAAGTGGACCATAAACTAGAAATAACACTGCAACTGACTGCATAAATGATTTAGAATTAAATGTTCAGTAAATTTGTGAAAATTGGAGCCATGAAAACATAAAAAATATCTGTAAAAACCAGAATTATCATAGGATTCTGATTAAGTTTTGTCAGATTATAGACAAAGTTTGAGGTCAATCATGGAATTGACATATAGGTCCGATTGCTATACCTCTTCTGAATGATATGGTTCAAATTCCATGAACCTACGACAATTCAAACGGATGTTATTACAAGAAACGTGTTTTTCTGGGATTTCAATGACCTTGACCTTGACCTTTGACCTTTGTACTTCAGTTCGTAGAGGTCAATGCTGTCAAAATGCATATCAAATTTCAAGGGATTCCATACACTATTGACCATGTTATGGCACTTTGAAATTTCGGATTTTTGACGTTTATGACGTCATTGTGACATCAGTTTATGTCGCAGCGCCAAAAATGAGATATCACTGGAATCAGGGGCTCAAGACCTTTCCAACAATATACTACTCGATATGGTGCGCTGACCTTCGTACTTGACCTTGACATTCACCTCATAACGAACTTCTCAAGGTCAAGGTCAAATGCCAAGGTCAAGGTCACAGAAGATAGAAGTCGAGTTTATCTACAATATGAACTTGGTTTGAAGTCTCTATAACGAATAGAACTGGAGTTATGACAATTTATGTGTTTTTATTGTTTTGCGTGACCTTGACCTCAATATTTGACCTTGACCTCATAAAAGTTAATCACTTGGTCGAGTACTGACTGCACATCTTCTGACAAATTTTCGGGACTTTACGATCAAAATTGTGACCTGTAGAGCGCTAACAAACAAACAAACAAACAGACAGACAGACAAACTCGACTGACCAACATACTTGACGAAATTTACATTTCGTCAAGTAACAAACAGACAGACAAACTCGACTGACCAACATACTTGACGAAATTTACATTTCGTCAAGTAATAATTGCCAAAATCAAAGTAATAAAAGTTGTGATATAAAGTGGCCTGTCGCTTGACCCAGACTGTATTTAGACATGAGTTTTAGGCTTTATTATACCAGTTTGACACCTCTGAGTCAGAAAACAAAAGAATTGTATCGTTGTTTGAGATGTGCACTTGGATACATATATGATATACTGTACTACTTACTGCTCAACCGAGTGTGTATATTTAGAAGGAGACATGTCCACAGGGGGTAATCGTTTCTACAGCTTATTGGTGTGTGAACGGATTGAGGAGAATCAGATTCACCCCACTGCTCTTTCTACTTTGATATCTCGGCGAGTTTTCAATTTATTCCAAATGTGAAAAGTGGACCATAAACTAGAAATAACACTGCAACTGACTGCATAATGATTTAGAATTAAATGTTCAGTAAATTTGTGAAAATTGGAGCCATGAAAACATAAAAAATATCTGTAAAAACCAGAATTATCATAGGATTCTGATTAAGTTTTGTCAGATTATAGACAAAGTTTGAGGTCAATCATGAAATTGACATATAGGTCCGATTGCTATACCTCTTCTGAATGATATGGTTCAAATTTCATGAACCTACAACAATTCAAACGGATGTTATTACAAGAAACGTGTTTTTCTGGGATTTCAATGACCTTGACCTTGACCTTTGACCTTTGTACTTCAGTTCGTAGAGGTCAATGCTGTCAAAATGCATATCAAATTTCAAGGGATTCCATACACTATTGACCATGTTATGGCACTTTGAAATTTCGGATTTTTGACGTTTATGACGTCATTGTGACATCAGTTTACGTCGCAGCGCCAAAAATGAGATATCACTGGAATCAGGGGCTCAAGACCTTTCCAACGATATACTACTCGATATGGTGCGCTGACCTTCGTACTTGACCTTGACATTCACCTCATAACGAACTTCTCAAGGTCAAGGTCAAATGCCAAGGTCAAGGTCACAAAAGATAGAACTCGAGTTTATCTACAATATGAACTTGGTTTGAAGTCTCTATAGCGAATAGAACCGGAGTTATGACCATTTATGTGTTTTTATCGTTTCGCGTGACCTTGACCTCAATATTTGACCTTGACCTCATAAAAGTTAATCACTTGGTCGAGTACTGACTGCACATCTTCTGACAAATTTTCGGGACTTTACGATCAAAATTGTGACCTGTAGAGCGCTAACAAACAAACAAACAAACAAACAGACAGAAAATCGGCCATAGGCCAACACTTGACGAAATGACTAAACATTTGTTTACATTTAAAACATTTACCCATAATTTACACATTGAAAAGATTTACTGAACAACTACTCGACATTTGAAGAAAGATACTTTTTTCATGAAATTTTTACGTTGGGCAAACTTTTCAAGGTCAAGGTAAAAGTGCACATTCAAGGTCAACGGACAAAGACCTTTTGATATGCTACAATATGGTCCCAGTTTGAACTTTCCATGACGAATAGTTCCGAAATTATGGCAATTTTTGTGATTTTGACCTTTTCTTTGACCTTGACCTTGACCCTTGACCTTGGGTCACGAAAATTGTGCATTGCCCGTGCATGAAGATATAAATTATACTTGAACAATTCCATCAGAATCGAACAAGAATTCCGGACACTGTGGCTTTTCGAAATTTCGACAAATTTACGTACATGAGGTCACTGTGACGTCAATAAACGTCACATTTGAAAACTGATGAGAAACTATTTATCACGGGTTCAAGGCCTTCCATTTGATATATTACTTGATAGCTTTTAGTTAGTTTGAAAATTTGACCTTGAAGTTTTGCTCATGTGACCTCATTTTTCCGATCAAGTTCAAGGTTAATCATGGAATTGACATATAAGTCTGATTGCTATACCTCTTCTGAATGATATGGTTCAAATTTTATGAGACTACAACGATTCAAACAGATGTTATAACCGAAAAGGTGTTTTTCTGGGATTTCGATGACCTTGACATTGACCTTTGACCTTTGTATTTCAATTCGTAAAGGTCAATGCTATTAATATGCATGTCAAGTTTCAAGGTATTCCATACAGTATTGATGCTGTTATGGCCTTTTGAAATTTCGGTAATTTGACGTTTATGACGTCATTGTGACGTCAGTGTACGTCGCAGCGCCGAAAATAGGGTATCACTGCAATCAGGGGCTCAAAACCTTTCCAACGATATACTACTCGATATGGTGCGCTGAATTTTGTACTTGACCTTGACATTCACCTCATGGCGAACTTCTCAAGGTAAAGGTCAAATGCCAAGGTCAAGGTCACAGAAGATAGGACTCGAGTTTATCTACAATATGAACTTGGTTTGAAGTCTCTATAACAAATAGAACCGGAGTTATGGCCACTTATGTGTTTTTAACATTTTGCATGACCTTGACCTTGATCTTTGACCTTGAGTCACAAAAATTGTGCATTGTCTGTGCATGAAGACATATATTATACCTGTATAATTTCATTAGAATCAAACAAGATTTGTGGACACTATGACCGTTTGAAATTTCGAAAAATTTACGTTTATGACGTCACTGTGACGTCAATAAACGTCACATCTCAAAACTGAAGGGAAAGTATGTACCAGGGAATCAACACCTTTCATTTGATATACTATTTGATAGGTTTCAGTTAGTTTGAAAATTTGACCTTGAAGTTTTCCTCATATGACCTTATTCTCCTGACAAAGTTCAAGGTCAATCATGAAATTGACATATACACTCGATTACTATACCTCTTCTGAAGGATATGGTTCAAAATTCATGAACCTACGACAAATCAAACGGATGTTATTACCGGAAACGTGTTTTTCTGGGATTTCGATGACCTTGACCTTGACCTTTGACCTTTGTAGTTTAATTCGTAGAGGTCATTGCTGTCAATATGCATATCAAGTTTGAAGAGATTCCATAAAGTATGGACGATGTTATGGCCTTTTGAAATTTCGGAAATTTGACGTTTATGACGTCATTGTGACGTCAGTGTACGTCGCAGCGCCGAAAGTAGGGTATCACTGCAATCAGGGGGTCAAGACCTTTCCAACGATATACTACTCGATATGGTGCGCTGACCTTCGTACTTGACCTTGACATTCACCTTAGGCGAACTTCTCAAGGTCAAGGTCAAATGCCAAGGTCAAGGTCACAGAAGATAGAACTCGAGTTTATCTACAATATGAACTTGGTTTGAAGTCTCTAGGACAATTAGAATCGGAGTTATGGCCATTTATGTGTTTTTATCGTTTTGCATGACCTTGACCTCAATATTTGACCTTGACCTCCCAAAAATGAACTCATCCATCGATATTGGATTGTACATCTTCTGACCTAATTCCATGATTCTACGATCACAATTGTGACCTGTGGAGCGCTAACACACAAACAAACAAACAAACAAACAAACAGACAGACAAACGCAACTGACCAACATACTTGACGAAATTTATATTTCGTCAAGTAACAAACTCGACTGACCAACATACTTGACGAAATTTACATTTCGTCAAGTAATAATTGCCAAAATCAAAGTAATAAAAGTTGTGATATAAAGTGGCCTGTCGCTTGACCCAGACTGTATTTAGACATGAGTTTTAGGCTTTATTATACCAGTTTGACACCTCTGAGTCAGAAAACAAAAGAATTGTATCGTTGTTTGAGATGTGCACTTGGATACATATATGATATACTGTACTACTTACTGCTCAACCGAGTGTGTATATTTAGAAGGAGACATGTCCACAGGGGGTAATCGTTTCTACAGCTTATTGGTGTGTGAACGGATTGAGGAGAATCAGATTCACCCCACTGCTCTTTCTACTTTGATATCTCGGCGAGTTTTCAATTTATTCCAAATGTGAAAAGTGGACCATAAACTAGAAATAACACTGCAACTGACTGCATAATGATTTAGAATTAAATGTTCAGTAAATTTGTGAAAATTGGAGCCATGAAAACATAAAAAATATCTGTAAAAACCAGAATTATCATAGGATTCTGATTAAGTTTTGTCAGATTATAGACAAAGTTTGAGGTCAATCATGAAATTGACATATAGGTCCGATTGCTATACCTCTTCTGAATGATATGGTTCAAATTTCATGAACCTACAACAATTCAAACGGATGTTATTACAAGAAACGTGTTTTTCTGGGATTTCAATGACCTTGACCTTGACCTTTGACCTTTGTACTTCAGTTCGTAGAGGTCAATGCTGTCAAAATGCATATCAAATTTCAAGGGATTCCATACACTATTGACCATGTTATGGCACTTTGAAATTTCGGATTTTTGACGTTTATGACGTCATTGTGACATCAGTTTACGTCGCAGCGCCAAAAATGAGATATCACTGGAATCAGGGGCTCAAGACCTTTCCAACGATATACTACTCGATATGGTGCGCTGACCTTCGTACTTGACCTTGACATTCACCTCATAACGAACTTCTCAAGGTCAAGGTCAAATGCCAAGGTCAAGGTCACAAAAGATAGAACTCGAGTTTATCTACAATATGAACTTGGTTTGAAGTCTCTATAGCGAATAGAACCGGAGTTATGACCATTTATGTGTTTTTATCGTTTCGCGTGACCTTGACCTCAATATTTGACCTTGACCTCATAAAAGTTAATCACTTGGTCGAGTACTGACTGCACATCTTCTGACAAATTTTCGGGACTTTACGATCAAAATTGTGACCTGTAGAGCGCTAACAAACAAACAAACAAAAAATCGGCCATAGGCCAACACTTGACGAAATAATTTACACATTTGTTTACATTTAAACATGTACACAAATTTACACATTGAAATCATTCCCTGAACAACCCCTAGCATTAGAAATCGAGATATTTAAGCCATCTCCTGAACATCATCCAGCAGTATAGTCTACAATTTTAGACATTAGACGTGAGAGTTGCTTCATTTTCACCGTGACCTTGGCCTTAATTCTTGACCTTGAGGTCTGAAATTTCAAAGTTTTGTTGGAATTGATGAGGCACAACTCCTGAGTACAAATCATAAAAAAAAGATATTGAAACTTGGTTAAAAAACATAGTCTAAAACGTTGGGATCCCCAAAAACGAAAATCTTGACCCCCGAATTTTCGACCTCTGTCGCAAATCGGCAGTTTTGGTCGTACGGCCATCAAACATACATCATATGATAGGGAATTGACCAAATAAAATTACAATAATACTTAGAAAAATTAGACTTGATTGGGAGCGGAGTTATTGCAATTATTCGATTTTGACCTTTTCATTGACCTTGACCTCAATTTTCGACCTTGACCTCCCAAAAGTGAACTCATCCGTCATAAGTTGATTGTGCATCTTACTACCAGTTTTCATGATTCTGGAATCAAAATTGTGACCTCTAGAGCGCTAACAAACAAACATACATTGATGTTATAACCGAAAGGGTGTTTTTCTGGGATTTCAATGACCTTGACCTTGACCTTTGACCTTTGTATTTCAATTTTTAAAGGTCAATGCTATTAATATGCATGTCAAGTTTCAAGGTATTCCATACAGTATTGACGCTGTTATGGCCTTTTGAAATTTCGGTACTTTGACGTTTATGACGTCATTGTGACGTCAGTGTACGTCGCAGCGCCGAAAATAGGGCATCACTGCAATCAATGGCTCAAAACCTTTCCAACGATATACTAATCGATATGGTGCGATGACCTTCGTATTTGACCTTGACATTCACCTTAGGCGAACTTCTCAAGGTCAAGATCAAATGCCAAGGCCAAGGTCACAGAAGATAGGACTCGAGTTTATCTACAATATGAACTTGGTTTGAAGTCTCTATAACAAATAGAACCGAAGTTATGGCCACTGATGTGTTTTTAACATTTTGCGTGACCTTGACCTTGATCTTTGACCTTGAGTCACGAAAATTGTGCATTGCCTGTGCATGAAGACATATATTATAAATGTGTAATTTCATCAGATTCAAACAAGATTTGTGGACACTACGACCGTTTGAAATTTCGGAAAATTAACGTTTATGACGTCACTGTGACGTCAATAAACGTCACATCTCAAAACTGATGAGACATTATGTACCAGGCAATCAAGACCTTTCATTTGATATACTACTTGATAGGTTTCAGTTAGTTTGAAAATTTGACCTTGAAGTTTTCCTCATATGACCTTATTTTCCTGACCAAGTTCAAGGTCAATCATGAAATTGACATATACGCCCGATTGCTATACCTCTTCTGAATGATATGGTTCAAATTTCATGAACCTACGACAATTCAAACGGATCTTATTACCGGAAACGTGTTTTTCTAGGATTTCGATGACCTTGACCTTGACCTTTGACCTTTGTACTTAAATTCGTAGAGGTCATTGCTGTCAATATGCATATCAAGTTTCAAGAGATTCCATACAGTATTAACGATGTTATGGCCTTTTGAAATTTCGGAAATTTGACGTTTATGACGTCATTGTGACGTCAGTTTACGTCGCAGCGCCAAAAATAAGGTATCACTGGAATCAGGGGGTCAAGACCTTTCCAACGATATACTACTCGATATGGTGCGCTGACATTCGTACTTGACCTTGACATTCACCTTATGGCGAACTTCTCAAGGTCAAGGTCAAATGTCAATGTCAAGGTCACAGAAGATAGAACTCAAGTATATCTACAACATGAACTTAGTTTGATGTCTCTAGGACAATTAGAACCGGAGTTATGGCCATTTATGTGTTTTTGACGTTTTGCGTGACCTTGAACTCAATATTTGACCTTGACCTCCCAAAAATGAACTCATCCATCTGTATTTGATTGCACATCTTCTGACCTATTTGCATGATTCTACGATCAAAATTGTGACCTGTGGAGCGCTAACACACAAACAAACACACAAACAAACAAACAAACAAACAAACAAACAAACAGACAGACAAACGCGACTGACCAACATACTTGACGAAATTTAATTTCGTCAAGTAACAAACAGACAGACAAACTCGACTGACCAACATACTTGACGAAATTTACATTTCGTCAAGTAAAAATCGGCCATAGGCCAACACTTGACGAAATGACTAAACATTTGTTTACATTTAAAACATTTACCCATAATTTACACATTGAAAAGATTTACTGAACAACTCCTCGACATTTGAAGAAAGATACTTTTTTCATGAAATTTTTACGTTGGGCAAACTTTTCAAGGTCAAGGTCAAAGTGCACATTCAAGGTCAACGGACAAAGACCTTTTGATATGCTACAATATGGTCCCAGTTTGAACTTTCCATGACGAATAGTTCCGAAATTATGGCAATTTTTGTGATTTTGACCTTTTCTTTGACCTTGACCTTGACCCTTGACCTTGGGTCACGAAAATTGTGCATTGCCCGTGCATGAAGATATAAATTATACTTGAACAATTCCATCAGAATCGAACAAGAATTCCGGACACTGTGGCTTTTCGAAATTTCGACAAATTTACGTACATGAGGTCACTGTGACGTCAATAAACGTCACATTTGAAAACTGATGAGAAACTATTTATCACGGGTCCAAGGCCTTCCATTTGATATATTACTTGATAGCTTTTAGTTAGTTTGAAAATTTGACCTTGAAGTTTTGCTCATGTGACCTCATTTTTCCGATCAAGTTCAAGGTTAATCATGGAATTGACATATAAGTCTGATTGCTATACCTCTTCTGAATGATATGGTTCAAATTTTATGAGACCACAACAATTCAAACAGATGTTATAACCGAAAAGGTGTTTTTCTGGGATTTCGATGACCTTGACATTGATCTTTGACCTTTGTATTTCAATTCGTAAAGGTCAATGCTATTAATATGCATGTCAAGTTTCAAGGTATTCCATACAGTATTGATGCTGTTATGGCCTTTTGAAATTTCGGTAATTTGACGTTTATGACGTCATTGTGACGTCAGTGTACGTCGCAGCGCCGAAAATAGGGTATCACTGCAATCAGGGGCTCAAAACCTTTCCAACGATATACTACTCGATATGGTGCGCTGTATTTTGTACTTGACCTTGACATTCACCTCATGGCGAACTTCTCAAGGTCAAGGTCAAATGCCAAGGTCAAGGTCACAGAAGATAGGACTCGAGTTTATCTACAATATGAACTTGGTTTGAAGTCTCTATAACAAATAGAACCGGAGTTATGGCCACTTATGTGTTTTTAACATTTTGCATGACATTGACCTTGATCTTTGACCTTGAGTCACAAAAATTGTGCATTGTCTGTGCATGAAGACATATATTATACCTGTATAATTTCATTAGAATCAAACAAGATTTGTGGACACTATGACCGTTTGAAATTTCGAAAAATTTACGTTTATGACGTCACTGTGACGTCAATAAACGTCACATCTCAAAACTGAAGGGAAAGTATGTACCAGGGAATCAACACCTTTCATTTGATATACTATTTGATAGGTTTCAGTTAGTTTGAAAATTTGACCTTGAAGTTTTCCTCATACGACCTTATTTTCCTGACAAAGTTCAAGGTCAATCATGAAATTGACATATACACTCGATTACTACACCTCTTCTGAAGGATATGGTTCAAAATTCATGAACCTACGACAAATCAAACGGATGTTATTACCAGAAACGTGTTTTTCTGGGATTTCGATGACCTTGACCTTGACTTTTGACCTTTGTAGTTTAATTCGTAGAGGTCATTGCTGTCAATATGCATATCAAGTTTGAAGAGATTCCATAAAGTATGGACGATGTTATGGCCTTTTGAAATTTCGGAAATTTGACGTTTATGACGTCATTGTGACGTCAGTGTACGTCGCAGCGCCGAAAGTAGGGTATCACTGCAATCAGGGGGTCAAGACCTTTCCAACGATATACTACTCGATATGGTGCGCTGACCTTCGTACTTGACCTTGACATTCACCTTAGGCGAACTTCTCAAGGTCAAGGTCAAATGCCAAGGTCAAGGTCACAGAAGATAGAACTCGAGTTTATCTACAATATGAACTTGGTTTGAAGTCTCTAGGACAATTAGAATCGGAGTTATGGCCATTTATGTGTTTTTATCGTTTTGCATGACCTTGACCTCAATATTTGACCTTGACCTCCCAAAAATGAACTCATCCATCGATATTGGATTGTACATCTTCTGACCTAATTCCATGATTCTACGATCAAAATTGTGACCTGTGGAGCGCTAACACACAAACAAACAAACAAACAAAAAATCGGCCATAGGCCAACACTTGACGAAAATCTACACATTTGTTTACATTCAAAACATTTACTCATTATTTACACATTTATGGCATCCCCTGACAACATATAGCATTGGAAACTGAACCATTTGAAACATCTAGTTTGCGTATGTATCAACATAATATATTACCTCTAACCATGCTAACGGCACAAAATTTTGATGATGCCACTACTAAAAAACCTAAAATATATCAAAATTACAAAAATCCAAAAACAAATATCGATAGCCTAAAAATGAGCGAATAACAAACACCAAATATTCCCGCACAAATATGAAATTACATTGACAACAAGTAAACAAAACAAATAGAGAGGCTTAGACATGTGGCGATTGCACAGCCCTAAAATATGACCTAATAATTGCTTGTCTTCTTTTTATCAATGTTTTTATATTAACAAACAAGTGTAATTAGGTCATATTTTAAGGCTATGAAGAATGGAGTTAACACAAACGCGTTATGACAAAAACATGCATTGTTCAATCATAATGAAACCAATGAGACCCTGTAAAATGACACGATACAGTGTTTAATCTGGACTTACCAGACCCCCAATCCCACATGCATCATATGAAGCAGACATATCATCTGGTACACGCCTTTTGTCATGCATTTGTTAGCAGCTAATACCACAGATCATTCACAGTTGTGGCCGTAATGCTGAATTTAAAGCGGCTTGTAACTTCAAATATAAAGAACAAACTAGATTTTGATGATACCACTGGAAAGCTCGATAAAATAGTTCGTCGCTATTCGTGGAACAGTGTTTTTTCCTTCAAAGGTGATCATTATAATTAGAAACAATAGAATTACATAAAGTATGGCAGGTTTGGGATGCTTACAAGACCACTCAGAAACAGAAAAAGTCATTTGGAATTGAATTTTAGAAGAAAAAAAAATCGTCAACAGTGAGAATCGAACCACTGACCCCTCGCACAAACACGTAACGCCTCTACTGACTGCGCCATTCTGTTCATTGAAACTCAAAACGTGTAAAGTATAGTGCGTAGGAGAGACTTCGCTCAGGATAAACACTGAATTTTGTCATGGCTGTACATTGGACTGGCAGCGTGCAGAATTCGATCGGGAAAACTCGTGACCTTGAGTTCTACAACTTCACAATCTTATTCTGCGTGATCAGGCACAACTCCTGAGTAAAATCCGGCAATATATATTGGAACCTGGCTCTATAATGTGGTTTTGAATATTGTGAGACAGGAAAAACCTAAATTCATGACCCCCAAATTTTCGACCTGGACCGAAAATCCAGAGTTTTGGTCATACGACCATCGGACATGTATCATATGATGCGGATTTGACCATAAAGAAATACAAAAATAATCAGAAAAAATAATCATGATTACAAGCGGAGTTATCACGATTTTTCAATTTTGACCTTTACTATGACCTTAACTGTAATTCTTGACCTTGAGCCCTATAACTTCACAGTCATGTTCTGCGTGAGGAGGCACAACTCTTGAGTAAAAATCAAAAACATATATTGGATCCTGGCTCTACAATAGGGTTTTGAAAATTGAGACAAGCAAGACCTAAGTTCATGACCCCCAAATTTTCGACCTGGACCGAAAATCCAGAGTTTAGGTCATACGACCATCAGACATGCATCATGTGATGCGGAATTGACCATAGAAAAATATAAAAAGACACAGAAAAAATAATCTTGATTAGAAGCGGAGTTATCACGATTTTTCGATTTTGACCTTTACTATGACCTTAACTCTAATCCTTGACCCTGAGCTCTGAAACTTCAGGATCTTGTTCTGCGTGATAAGGCACAACTCCTGAGTAAAAATCAGAAACATATATTGGATCCTGGCTCTACAATAGGGTTTTGAAAATTGAGACAAGCAAGACCTAAGTTCATGACCCCCAAATTTTCGAGCTGGACCGAAAATCGAGAGTTTAGATCATACGACCATCAGACATGCATCATGTGATGCGGAATTGACCATAGAAAAATATAAAAATACACAGAAAAAATAATCTTGATTAGAAGCGGAGTTATCACGATTTTTCGATTTTGACCTTTACTATGACCTTAACTCTAATCCTTGACCCTGAGCTCTGAAACTTCAGGATCTTGTTCTGCGTGATAAGGCACAACTCCTGAGTGAAAATCAGCAACATATATTGGAACCTGGCTCTATAATATGGTTTTGAATATTGTGAGACAGGAAAAACCTAAATTCTTGACCACCAAATTTTCGACCTGGACCGGAAATCGGGAGTTTTGGTCGTACGACCATCGGGCATGCATCCTGTGATGCAGAATTGACCATAGAAAAATATAAAAATAATTAGAAAAAATAATCTTAATTACAAGCGAAGTTATCGCAATTTTTCGATTTTGACCTTTTGCTTGACCTTGACCTCAGTTTTTGACCTTGACCTCCGAAAAGTTTACCACTTGGTCCGAAATTGATTGTCCACCTTCTGGTGAAGTTTCATGACGATACGACCAAAATTGTGACCTGTAGAGTGCACACATACAAACAAACAAACAAACAAACAGACAAACAGACAAACAGACAAACTCAACTGACCAACATACTTGACGAAATTTAATTTCGTCAAGTAACAAACAGACAGACAAACGCAACTGACCAACATACTTGACGAAATTTATATTTCGTCAAGTAACAAACAGACAGACAGACAAACTCGACTGACCAACATACTTGACGAAATTTACATTTCGTCAAGTAATAATTGCCAAAATCAAAGTAATAAAAGTTCTGATATAAAGTGGGCTGTCGCTTGACCCAGACTGTATTTAGACATGAGTTTTAGGCTTTATTATACCAGTTTGACACCTCTGAGTCAGAAAACAAAAGAATTGTTTTGTTGTTTGAGATGTGCACTTGGATACATATATGATATACTGTACTACTGCTCAACCGAGTGTGTATATTTAGAAGGGGACATGTCCACAGGGGGTAATCGTTTCTACAGCTTATTGGTGTGTGAACGGATTGAGAATCAGATTCACCTCACTTCTCTTTCTACTTTGATATCTCGGCGAGTTTTCAATTTATTCCAAATGTGAAAAGTGGACCATAAACTAGAAATAACACTGCAACTGACTGCATAAATGATTTAGAATTAAATGTTCAGTAAATTTGTGAAAATTGGAGCCATGAAAACATAAAAAATATCTGTAAAAACCAGAATTATCATAGGATTCTGATTAAGTTTTGTCAGATTATAGACAAAGTTTGAGGTCAATCATGGAATTGACATATAGGTCCGATTGCTATACCTCTTCTGAATGATATGGTTCAAATTCCATGAACCTACGACAATTCAAACGGATGTTATTACAAGAAACGTGTTTTTCTGGGATTTCAATGACCTTGACCTTGACCTTTGACCTTTGTACTTCAGTTCGTAGAGGTCAATGCTGTCAAAATGCATATCAAATTTCAAGGGATTCCATACACTATTGACCATGTTATGGCACTTTGAAATTTCGGATTTTTGACGTTTATGACGTCATTGTGACATCAGTTTATGTCGCAGCGCCAAAAATGAGATATCACTGGAATCAGGGGCTCAAGACCTTTCCAACAATATACTACTCGATATGGTGCGCTGACCTTCGTACTTGACCTTGACATTCACCTCATAACGAACTTCTCAAGGTCAAGGTCAAATGCCAAGGTCAAGGTCACAGAAGATAGAAGTCGAGTTTATCTACAATATGAACTTGGTTTGAAGTCTCTATAACGAATAGAACTGGAGTTATGACAATTTATGTGTTTTTATCGTTTTGCGTGACCTTGACCTCAATATTTGACCTTGACCTCATAAAAGTTAATCACTTGGTCGAGTACTGACTGCACATCTTCTGACAAATTTTCGGGACTTTACGATCAAAATTGTGACCTGTAGAGCGCTAACAAACAAACAAACAAACAGACAGACAGACAAACTCGACTGACCAACATACTTGACGAAATTTACATTTCGTCAAGTAATAATTGCCAAAATCAAAGTAATAAAAGTTCTGATATAAAGTGGGCTGTCGCTTGACCCAGACTGTATTTAGACATGAGTTTTAGGCTTTATTATACCAGTTTGACACCTCTGAGTCAGAAAACAAAAGAATTGTTTTGTTGTTTGAGATGTGCACTTGGATACATATATGATATACTGTACTACTGCTCAACCGAGTGTGTATATTTAGAAGGGGACATGTCCACAGGGGGTAATCGTTTCTACAGCTTATTGGTGTGTGAACGGATTGAGAATCAGATTCACCTCACTTCTCTTTCTACTTTGATATCTCGGCGAGTTTTCAATTTATTCCAAATGTGAAAAGTGGACCATAAACTAGAAATAACACTGCAACTGACTGCATAAATGATTTAGAATTAAATGTTCAGTAAATTTGTGAAAATTGGAGCCATGAAAACATAAAAAATATCTGTAAAAACCAGAATTATCATAGGATTCTGATTAAGTTTTGTCAGATTATAGACAAAGTTTGAGGTCAATCATGGAATTGACATATAGGTCCGATTGCTATACCTCTTCTGAATGATATGGTTCAAATTCCATGAACCTACGACAATTCAAACGGATGTTATTACAAGAAACGTGTTTTTCTGGGATTTCAATGACCTTGACCTTGACCTTTGACCTTTGTACTTCAGTTCGTAGAGGTCAATGCTGTCAAAATGCATATCAAATTTCAAGGGATTCCATACACTATTGACCATGTTATGGCACTTTGAAATTTCGGATTTTTGACGTTTATGACGTCATTGTGACATCAGTTTATGTCGCAGCGCCAAAAATGAGATATCACTGGAATCAGGGGCTCAAGACCTTTCCAACAATATACTACTCGATATGGTGCGCTGACCTTCGTACTTGACCTTGACATTCACCTCATAACGAACTTCTCAAGGTCAAGGTCAAATGCCAAGGTCAAGGTCACAGAAGATAGAAGTCGAGTTTATCTACAATATGAACTTGGTTTGAAGTCTCTATAACGAATAGAACTGGGGTTATGACAATTTATGTGTTTTTATCGTTTTGCGTGACCTTGACCTCAATATTTGACCTTGACCTCATAAAAGTTAATCACTTGGTCGAGTACTGACTGCACATCTTCTGACAAATTTTCGGGACTTTACGATCAAAATTGTGACCTGTAGAGCGCTAACAAACAAACAAACAAACAGACAGACAGACAAACTCGACTGACCAACATACTTGACGAAATTTACATTTCGTCAAGTAAAAATCGGCCATAGGCCAACACTTGACGAAATAATTTACACATTTAAACATGTACACAAAATTTACACATTGAAATCATTTCCTGAACAACCCCTAGCATTAGAAATCGAGATATTCAAGCCATCTCCTGAACATCATCCAGCAGTATAGTCTACAATTTTAGACATTAGACGTGAGAGTTGCTTCATTTTCACCGTGACCTTGGCCTTAATTCTTGACCTTGAGGTCTGAAATTTCAAACTTTTGTTGGAATTGATGAGGCACAACTCCTGAGTACAAATCATAAAAAAAAGATATTGAAACTTGGTTAAAAAACATAGTCTAAAACGTTGGGATCCCCAAAAACGAAAATCTTGACCCCCGAATTTTCGACCTCTGTCGCAAATCGGCAGTTTTGGTCGTACGGCCATCGGACATATATCATATGATAGGGAATGGACCAAATAAAATTACAATAATACTTAAAACAATTAGACTTGAATAGGAGCGGAGTTATTGCAATTATTCGATTTTGATCTTTCCATTGACCTTGACCTCAATTTTCGACCTTGACCTCCCAAAAGTGAACTCATCCGTCATATGTTGACTGTGCATCTTACGACCAGTTTTCATGATTCTGGAATCAAAATTGTGACCTCTAGAGCGCTAACAAACAAACATACATTGTATATTCATCTGATCGACATGCAGTAAAATCGGCCATAGGCCAACACTTGACGAAATAATTTACACATTTAAACATGTACACAAAATTTACACATTGAAATCATTTCCTGAACAACCCCTATCATTAGAAATCGAGATATTTAAGCCATCTCCTGAACATCATCCAGCAGTATAGTCAACAATTTTAGACATTAGACGTGAGAGTTGCTTCATTTTCACCGTGACCTTGGCCTTAATTCTTGACCTTGAGGTCTGAAATTTCAAGCTTTTGTTGGAATTGATGAGGCACAACTCCTGAGTACAAATCATAAAAAAAGATATTGAAACTTGGTTAAAAAACATAGTCTAAAATGTTGGGATCCCCAAAAACGAAAATCTTGACCCCCGAATTTTCGACCTTTGTCGCAAATCGGCAGTTTTGGTCGTACGGCCATCGGACATATATCATATGATAGGGAATGGACCAAATAAAATTACAATAATACTTAAAACAATTAGACTTGATTAGGAGCGGAGTTATTGCAATTATTCGATTTTGACCTTTCCATTGACATTGACCTCAATTTTCGACCTTGACCTCCCAAAAGTGAACTCATCCGTCATATGTTGACTGTGCATCTTATGACCAGTTTTCATGATTCTGGAATCAAAATTGTGACCTCTAGAGCGCTAACAAACAAACATACATTGTATATTCATCTGATCGACATGCAGTAAAATCGGCCATAGGCCAACACTTGACGAAATATCTACACATTTGTTTATTTACATTTAAAACATTTACTCATAATTTACACATTGATAATATTTACTGAACAACTAGCATTAGAAATTGACACATTTAAGACACCTCCTGAGCATCACCCAGCAGTAGAATTCACAATTTTAGAAATTAGACAAGAGTTGCTTCATTTACACAGTGACCTTGGCCTTAATACTTGTCCCTGAATTCTGAATTTTCAAAAATTTGTTAGAATTAATAATGCACAACTCCTGAGCAAGACCCAGCCATTTGAGACTGATTCATTTAAAACATCCAATCGATGTGTGTATCAACATAGTATATACTACTAACAGCACAAAATTTTGATGATGTCAATATAAAAAAAATCATAAAATACAGTATTGCTATTAATGTTCGTTACTACAACTTGGTAACTTTCATATCATGATGCTGCATCTTTGGAGAACCATCTAATGAATTCAAGCAGATCGTGATGGCCGTTTTTGTATGCCATACTGGTATTATATGACAGAGGCGGACAATTTTCGCACGACATAATGCCCATATTCCTACCAAATGATCATTCAACAGTGTATATTATTAATATATCATAACACATTGCAAAAAGTTCTTGGATAACCGCTATAATAGATTATAATGGTACTGGATATTCTAAAAAAAAACAAAGAGCAAAAAAAATATTTACCAGCAGGTAGATTCTAACCCACAGAGTCAACAGCCTACGTGTTAGAGAGCGAGCACTGTAACCACTCGGCCACCGAGCCATCATACAACTTGTTGCCGTATTCCCTTCCCCATTGTGAACAACTTTTACTGTACATGTATGACCGCATGCATGTCGGCATGACTGCACGAAGAAATCGATCCCAAAATAACTGTAACTTTATAACCCAAAATAATATTGATAACCAACTTTCACAGTCAACTCAATTGGAGAATTAGAGCAAGAAAAGTCCACATTTCATATTTGTGTATTCAAATCTGCATAAAACATTTCATATTTCCTATAAATTGGCAACTTATGTTAGGTAATTTTGCGGCCACTACTCTAGGGCTACAACTATGCAACTTGCACATGACCCCCAGATTTTCGGCATCGGGCGATAATCGGGAGTTTTGGTCGTACGACCATCGCACATACACCATTTGACGCCGAATTGACCATACAAAAATACAAAAATACTGACAAAAATTAATGTTGATCGAAAGTGAAGTTATTGGGATTTTTCGATTTTGACCTTTTACATGACCTTGACCTTAATTTTCGACCTTGAGTTAAGAAACTCCACAGATTTGTTCAATTTGATAAGGCACAACTCTTGAGTAAAAATCAATAACACATATCAGAACCTGGCCTCGCAATATGGGGTTGAAGTTGCGAGACATGAAACCATAAAATCAAGACCCTCGAATTTTTGACCCGGACCGAAAATCGGGAATTTTGGTCGTACGACCATCGGGCATGCACCACAGGACGTGGAATTGACCATAAAAAAATATAAAAATACTCACAAAAATTAACATTGAATAGAAACGGAGTTATTGCGATTTTTCGATTTTGACCTTTACTATGACTTTAACTGTAATTCTTGATCTTGAGTCCTACACCTTTACACATATGTTCAGTGTGATAAGACACACCTACTGATTAAAAATCAGCAACTTATATTGGATTTTGACTCCACAATAACGGTTTGAATATTGTACAAAATTCAAATGAACTCAAAACCCCCAAATGTTCGACCTTGGGCGATAATCGGGAGTTTTGGTCGTACAACCATCGGACATACGTCAGCTGATGTCGAATTGACCAAATAAAAATACAAAAATGTTTAGAAAAATTAATTTTGATCAGAAGCGAAGTTATTGCGAATTTTCGATTTTGACCTTTACTATGACCTTAACGCTAATTCTTGACCTTGAGTCCTATAACTTCACAATCGTGTTTTGTGTGATAAGGCACAACTTCTGAGTAAAAATCAGGAACATCTATCGGGAACTTGCTCTATTATATGGTTTTGAATATTGTGAGGCAGGAAAAACCTAAATTCGTGACCCCCAAATTTTCGACCTGGACCGGAAATCGGGAGTTTTGATCATACGACCATCGGGCATGCATCATATGATGCGGAATTGACCATAGAAAAATATAAAAATACCTAGAAAAAATAATATTGATTAGAAACGGAGT
This sequence comes from Terebella lapidaria, assembly GCA_949152475.1. Lineage (NCBI taxonomy): Eukaryota > Metazoa > Annelida > Polychaeta > Terebellida > Terebellidae > Terebella > Terebella lapidaria. Next base: position 20,738,593 of record OX424558.1, on the reverse strand, counting down.
TATTGCGATTTTGCGATTTTGACCTTTTCCTTGACCTTGACCTCAGTTTTTGACCTTGACCTCCCAAAAGTTAATCACTTGGTCGAGTACTAATTGCACGTCTTCTGACAAATTTTCGGGACTTTACGATCAAAATTGTGACCTGTAGAGCGCTAACAAACAAACAAACAAACAAACAAACAAACAGACAGACAGACAAACGCAACTGACCAACATACTTGACGAAATTTAATTTCGTCAAGTAACGAGATACCATTGGCCTAAAGGCCAAACTTGTCGAAATCTTTTTCTACATGCGTGGCCTACTTTAAGCATAATTGAATGAGGTTTCCGAGGGTGTAATCCATTTCATTAAGGATTAATACTTAGCCAGATACAATCCTATTTCGAAAATGGACGTTTGACATCATGACGTCATTGTTGTTGAATGTAACGTGTTTAAACTCTGTACATGGCTTGGTATTAATATTCGACATAGGTTCCCATAATTACAGTCTAATAACTTCAAATTTGAGTGCACTGTGGATGTTTCAATGTTTGCTGAAAAGTCGAAAAATTGGTACGGCAGGCATTACGTTTATTACGTCATAGCGGAAAATCTATCATGGCGGAAAAGTATCGGACAGTACCCTCCTAAACCAGAATTCAACGAGCTTTCCAACGGTGCAATCCGCTTTTCTGTACGACAAATACCTCTCGATATATAGCTCCATTTTGAAAATTGACGTTTTACGTCATGACGTCATTGACGTTGCACGTGGCGTGTTGAAACTCGGTGTATGGCTGTGTGATAAAATTCCACATACGTTCTCATGATTACAGTCTATTGCCTTCAAAATTGAGTGCACTGTGGTTGTTTGAAAGTTTGCTGAAAAGCCGAAAAACTTGTATGACAGGCCTTACGTTTATGACGTCATAGCTGAAAATCTATCATGGCGGAAAAGTATCGGACAGTACCCTTCTAAACCAGAATTCAACGAGCTTTCCAATGGTGCAATCCGCTTTTCTGTACGACAAATACCTATCGATATATAGCTCCATTGTGAAAATTGACGTTTTACGTCATGACGTCATTGAAGTTGCACGTAGCGCATTGAAACTTATTATATGGCTGTATATTAATATTTCACATAGGTTCTCATAATTACAGTTGAATACCTTTAAATTTGAGTGCACTGTGGATATTTGAAAGTTTGCTGAAAAGTCGAACAAATTTTATGACAGGCCTTACGTTTATGACGTCATAGCGGAAAATCTATCAGGGCGGAAACGTATCGGACAGTACCCTACTAAACCAGAATTCAACGAACTTTCTAGTGGTGCAATCCGCTTCTCTGTGCGACGAATACTTTCAGATATATAACCCCATTTTTAAAATTGACGTTTTACGTCATGACGTCATTAACGTTGAATGTAGCGCGTTGAAACTTGGTATATGGCTGTATATCAATATTTCACATAGGATCTCATAATTACAGTTCAATACCTTCAAATTTGAGTGCACTGTGGATATTTGAAAGTTTGCTGAAAAGTCGAAAAATTTTTATGACAGGCCTTACGTTTATGACGTCATAGCGGAATATTTATCAGGGCGGAAACGTATCGGACAGTGCCCCCCTAAACCAGAATTCAACGAGCTTTTCAATGGTGCAATCCGCTTTTCTGTACGACAAATAGCTCTCGATATATAGCTGCATTTTAAAAATTGACGTTTTACGTCATGACGTCATTGACGTTGCACGTAACGTGTTGAAACTCGGATTGTGGCTGGGTAATAAATTTCCACATACGTTCTCATAATTACAGTCTATTACCTTCAAAATTGAATGCACTGTGGCTGTTTGAAAGTTTGCTGAAAAGAGGAAAAACTTGTATGACAGGCCTTACGTTTATGACGTCATAGCGGAAAATTTATCATGGCGGAAAAGTATCGGACAGTACCCTCCTGAACCAGAATTCAACGAGCTTTCCAATGGTGCAATTCGCTTTTTTCTACGACAAATACTTTCCGATATATGGCCCCATTTTAAAAATTGACATTTTACGTGATGACGTCATTGACGTTCAACCGATCAACGTATAACTTTGTTGTTCGATGGATAATATGAACATATATCAGTGTATCAAATTTCAGAACAATCGGTTCAAATTTGACTGCTGTGCGAATTTTTTAAAATTCGCCAATGATGAGAGATAGGGATTTTTCGAGTTTTTAAGAATTTTTGGTGACGTCATCAATGGACCGATTTTTTTCAAAAACGTTGGGTCTCGTCCTTGGCCGAATACCTATCCACCAAAAAAGTTTCGGGATGTTAGCGTGAAAACTGTGGCCGCTAGAGAGGTAACAAACAAACAAACATACGAGAGCCCCTAGGGCACCCACTTGCCGGAACGCATACTCATGATACTTGACAGGTTTGAATGAATTTGAAATTTCCAACTGTATCCTATTCAATATGATGCACTGATGTTTCCAACTGTATCCTATTCAATATGGTGCACTGAACTTTGTACTCGACCTTGATATTGACTTGTGGCGAACCTCTCAAGGTCAAGGTCAAAGGTCACATTCAAGGTCACTCATGAAAGGCCTTTTAATATGCCACAATATGGTCTTAGTTTGAACTCTCTGCGACGATTAGTTCCGAAGTTATGGCCATTTATGTGATTTTGACCTTTCTCTTGACCTTGACCTCGACCTTTGACCTTGAGTCACGAAAATTGTGCATTGTCTGTGTATGAAGACATATATTTTACCTGTATAATTCCATCAGAATCGAACAAGGTGTGTGGACACTATGACCATTTGAAAGTTCGACGAAATTACGTTTATGACGTCACTGTGACGTCAATAAACGTCACATCTCAAAACTGATGAGAAAGTATGTACCAGGGAGTCAAGACCTTTCATTTGATATACTACTTGATAGGTTTCAGTTAGTTTTGAAACTTGACCTTGAAGTTTTCCTCATATGACCTTATTTTCCTGACCAAGTTCAAAGTCAATCATGAAATTGACATATACGCTCGATTGCTATGTCGCTTCTGAATGATATGGTTTGAATTTCATGAACCTACAACAATTCAAATGGATGTTATTACCGGAAACGTGTTTTTTTGGGATTTCGATGACCTTGACCTTGACCTTTGACCTTTGTACTTTAATTACTAGAGGTCATTACTGTCAATATGCACATCAAGTTTTAAGAGATTCCATAAAGTATTGACGATGTTATGGCCTTTTGAAATTTCGGAAATTTGACGTTTATGACGTCATTGTGACGTCAGTGTACGTCGCAGAGCCGAAAATAAGGTATCACTGCAATCAGGGGGTCAAGACCTTTCCAACGATATACTACTCGATATGATTCGCTGACCTTCGTACTTGACCTTGACATTCACCTCATGGCGAACTTCTCAAGGTCAAGGTCAAATCTCAAGGTCAAGGTCACAGAAGATAGAACTCGAGTTTATCTACAATATGAACTTGGTTTGAAGTCTCTATAACGAATAGAACCGGAGTTATGGCCACTTATGTGTTTTTACCATTTTGCATGACCTTGACCTTGACCTTTGACCTAGAATCACCAAAAACGTGCAGTCGCGAACCATCGTCCTAGAAAATATGCACACCAAGTTTGGAGGGAATTAGGAGAAAATTGTGGACGCTAGAGCGGGCACAAACAAACAAACAAACAAACAAACAAACACACAAACCGACAAACCAACCGACCAACATACTTGCCGGAATTTAAAATTCCGGCAAGTAACAAACAAACATCCGCGAGTGACCAACATACTTGGCGAAAATCGAAGATTTCGCCAAGTAACGAGATACCATTGGCCTAAAGGCCAAACTTGTCGAAATCTCTTTCTACATGCGTGGCCTACTTTAAGCATAATTGAATGAGGTTTCCGAGGGTGTAATCCATTTCATTAAGAATTAATACTTAGCCAGATACAATCCTATTTCGAAAATGGACGTTTGACATCATGACGTCATTGTTGTCGAATGTAACGTGTTTCAACTCTGTACATGGCTTGGTATTAATATTCGATATAGGTTCCCATAATTACAGTCTAATAACTTCAAATTTGAGTGCACTGTGGATGTTTCAATGTTTGCTGAAAAGTCGAAAAATTGGTACGGCAGGCATTACGTTTATTACGTCATAGCGGAAAATCTATCATGGCGGAAAAGTATTGGACAGTACCCTTCTAAACCAGAATTCAACGAGCTTTCCAATGGTGCAATCCGCTCTTCTGTACGACAAATACCTCTCGATATATAGCCCCATTTTAAAAATTTACGTTTTACGTCATGACGTCATCGACGTTGCACGTAGCGTGTTGAAACTTGGTATATGGCTGGGTATTATTATTTCACATATGTTCTATTAATTACAGTCTAATACCTTCAAATTTGAGTGCACTGTGGATGTTTGGAAGTTTGATGAAAAGTCGAAAAATTGGTATGACAGGCCATACGTTTAAAACGTCATAGCGGAAAATCTATCATGGCGGAAAAGTATCGGACAGTACCCCTCTAAACCAGAATTCAACGAGCTTTCCAGTGGTGCAATCCGCTTCTCTGTACGACGAATAGTTTCCGAGATATAGCCCCATTTTTAAAATTGATGTTTTACGTCATGACGTCATTGACGTTCAACCGATCCAAGTAAAATTTTGCAATTTGATGGACAATATCAACATATATTGGTGGACAAAATTTCGGAGGTACTGCTGTAAATTTGACTGCTGTGTGAATTTTTGAAATTTTGCTCTATGTTAAAGATAGGGATTTTCCGAGTTTTCAAGAATTTTTAGTGACGTTATCAATAGACTTATTTTTTTCAAAAACGTGCAGTGCCGTCATAGGGCGAATAGCTATACACCAAAAAAGTTTGGGGATGCTAGCGCAAAAATTGTGGACGCTAGAGTGCGAAAAAACAAAAGAGTGAAGCATGCAATTTTACTTATGATGTACAGGATCATTGGTCCAATTACCGGTAAAAACCGGGAATGAGGTTGATATATCAACGCCGGTTCGTCACCCCCAAGAGTTCTGATATAAAGTGGCCTGTCGCTTGACCCAGACTGTATTTAGACATGAGTTTTAGACTTTATTATACCAGTTTGACATATTCGGATATATATATGATATACTGTACTACTAAGCGACCGAGTGTGTATATTTAGAAAGGGACATGTCCACAGTGGGTAAGCGTTTCTACAGCTTATTGTTGTGTGAATGGATTGAGAATCAGATTCACCCCACTGCTCTTTCTACTTTGATATCTCGGCGAGTTTTCAATTTATTCCAAATGTGAAAAGTGGACCATAAACTAGAAATACCACTGCAAATGACTGCATGAAATCCTTTAGAATTGAATGTTCAGTAAATTTGTGAAAATTGGAGCCATGAAAACATTAAAAATATCTGTAAAATCCAGAATCCTCATAAGATTCTGATTAAGTTTTGTCAGATTATAGACAAAGTTCGAGGTCGATCATGGAATTGACATATTTGTTTGATTGATATACCTCTTCTGAATGACATGGTTTAAATTTTATGAGCCCACGATGATTCAAACTTATGTTATTACCAGAAACGTGTTTTTCTGGGATTTTGATGACCTTGACCTTGACCTTTGACCTTTGCACTTAAATTCGTAGAGGTCATTGCTGTCAATATGCATATCAAGTTTCAAGAGATTCCATACAGTATTGACGATGTTATGGCCTTTTGAAATTTCGGAAATTTGACGTTTATGACGTCATTGTGACGTCAGTTTACGTCGCAGCGCCAAAAATGAGATATCACTGGAATCAGGGGCTCAAGACCTTTCCAACGATATACTACTCGGTATGGTGCGCTGACCTTCGTACTTGACCTTGACATTCACCTCATGGCGAACTTCTCAAGGTCAAGGTCAAATGTCAAGGTCAAGGTCACAGAAGATAGAACTCGAGTTTATCTACAAGATGAACTTGGTTTGAAGTCTCTAGCACAATTAGAACCGGAGTTATGGTCATTTATCTGTTTTCATTGTTTTGTGTGACCTTGACCTTGACCTTTGACCTAGAATCACCGAAAACGTGCAGTCGCGAGCCATTATCCTAGAGAATATGCACACGAAGTTTGGGAAGAATCAAGCGAAAACTCTGGCCGCTAGAGAGGTAACATACAAACAAACAAACAGACAGACAAACATCCGCAAGTGACCAACATACTTGGCGAAAATCGAAGATTTCGCCAAGTAAAAATCGGCCATAGGCCAACACTTGACGAAAAAATTTACACATCTGTTTACATGTAAAACATTCACACATAATTTACACATTTATCACATTTCCTGAGCAAGACCGGCATTTGAGACTGACTCATTCAAAACATCTAGTTAATGTATCAAAACAATATGTACTACTAACAGCACAAAATTTTGATCATGGCAATATCAGAACACCCTAAAATATAGCACTGTTATAAATACTCCTTACTACAACGTGGAAACTTCCCTATCATGGTCTTGCATCTTTGGAGAACTATCTAATGACTTCAAGCAGATGGTAATAGTCATTTCGGCATGCCATACTGGTATTACAGGACAGTGGGGATGACCGTTTTGCACGCCATATTCGTACCACATGATAATTCAACAGTGTATATTCATAATATATCAAAACACACTGCAAAAAAGTTCTTGGATAAAACCACTTTTATGTATAATGATGGTACTGGATGTTCTAAAAAAAAAAAGAGCCAAAAAAGCGTGATGCAGGTGCAGTCCCAGATTTGTAACAAAGGATGACGTGTTGCTCTCCCAACCGCCCCCACTGATTTCTAGGTTGGAGAGAGCCACTGATGGGGCTAATCAGCTTAATATTTTCATATTCCGAATGTACCAACCATGAAAAAAAGCGACATAGTCGCTCGGATATTTCACGTGAAAAAGACCGACATGGTCACATTTATCACAAGAAAAAGCAGACCATGTCGGAGTTTTCACGATGCTCGGTTTTATTATGCAACAAGACTGCAGTTTTTTTAAACGACTCATTCACGGGGGGTATAATGTTTCGTCAAATATGCTTGGTGTGTGTTCAAAGGTGCTGTTCACGGACTGTAGTTACGCCTCACTTTGAAACATATATGTATTCAGTGAAAAAATATTATGACAAATAGAATACAGCTCTTTCGGCACAACAGTAAGGCCTCTGGCTACAGAATGTCAAGAATAGCTTCGGACATTCGACAAGCATACATCCCGAAACATGATGCCGCCCGTGTCATTGCTAGATCTCCTTCAGCGTTCTTTCGGTACGAATGGAAGATTTTTATCTCTGGAAAATCTTCATAATATTGGGATAATTACTATGTGTTTGTAGCTGTTATTTGCTCATATTATCAGCAGGATGGTATCCATCTAAATCAGGACTATATTTATAGTATATTTTCAGCAGATTATGCGGATTTTCCTGTCAAATTTGTGTGCGGAAATTTTGTCAAATTGGCCGTGAACGCGTGATCAATCTTTGCCGTGAGCGAGCGCGCGGCTGCCAGTGCGTTCAAGCCACCCCCTTCCCCTCTATCACTGCGTGTCAGAATACTGGTCACCATGCCAGCAATACCGGACGGTACATGACTAGGCCTATCTCACTGTGATGCACACACCAACTGGCCGTGGGGAAACCATTGCGGCTTGCATGTACAACATTAACTTGGGCATTTTAGTTTTTAGGTTACCGGACCTATGGTCCGATAACCTATTGGCATGGCGTTGCGTCCGTCGTCCGTCGTCCGTCGTCGTCGTCTTCCACATTTTTATCTTTTTTGTTTACAGGCGAATTTTTCTGAAATTTTGCACAAAAATACTTAAAAATAATTCAAGAAGGAGGTATTTTTTAGTTTTTTGATTTTCGCATTTTTTTCAAAATGGCGGCCGTTTTCGACGAAAAATGCCTGATTTTGGACTTTGGCGGCCATTTTCTCAATATCTGTTCAGTAACTTTTTTTCTTTTTGATAAATAACACTCCTCATATGTACTCCTATGATGTCTATAAATTTCGTTGCGCTTGAATCGCTCGAAGTGGGCCATTTTGGCCCAAACTCGGCTCAAATGGGACTTTCCCATGTTAAATTCTCCTATGCTTTATAATGGGACACATTATGCCTAATATCTCACTTGATTTTGAGATTAGAGACTAGGAATCAATTGTGGACCTATAGGAAATGATATATGCTGAATATTCTCGTGACTTTGAATTTGACCTCTGACCTCACTTTCAAGGTCAGAGCACAAAATGGCTTATATCTCGCTTATTATCGACTCTACAGCTTAGGAATCAATTGTGGACACATAGGAAATGATATATTCTGAATATTCTCGTGACCTTGAATTTGACCTCTGACCTCAGTTTCAAGGTCAGAGCACAAAATGGCTTATATCTCGCTTATTATCGACTCTACAGCTTAGGAATCAATTGTGGACATATAGGAAATGATATATGCTGAATATTCTGATGACCTTGATTTGACCTTCGACCTCATTTTCAAGGTCACAGGACAAAATGGCTAATATCTCGCTTGTTATCGACTTTACAGCTTAGCAATCAATTATGAACATATAGGAAATGATATATGCAGACTATTGTCATGACCTTGAATTTGACCTTTGACCTCATTTTCAAGGTCACAGGACAAAATGGCTAATATCTCACTTATTATCGATTTTACAGCTTAGGAATCAATTGTGGACATATAGGAAATGATATATGCTGAATATTCTCGTGACCTTGAATTTGACCTCTGACCTCATTTCCAAGGTCCAAGGGCAAACTGGTTCATATGTTGCTCCTCTATTGACTGTATGGCTTGGGAATCAATTGTGGACATGATATACATGATATAGAAAATGATATACACTGAATATTTTGATGACCTTGAATTTGACCTTTGCCCCTTCATTTTCAAGGCTACAGCATAAAATTGCTAATATCTCTCTGATTATTGAACTTACAGCTTAGCAATCAACTGTGGACATGATATATGCTTAATGTTATATATGCTGAATATTCTCTTGACCTTGAATTCAACCAGTGACCTGGCTAACACCTAAAATATTAAACATTGTCCGGTAACCTATCTTTGGCCCTTGGCCTAATTTTTTAGTTTATGATTGGTAGATCTTCTAGACTTGTTTGAAGGCACATTGATGTATGCAGCTGTTGTCACATAGGCCTCGGAGCACATGTTTAATTTAGTGGGCAATCATGTTTCTCCATGATAATCAATGATAGGTGTAATGATGAGTTTATCAGTGACACAAAATGATAATCACAGATAAAAAGAACAAATGATGTGTCATAGTAACAATTTCCTATCACAACCAATTGTCTCTACGGATCTTAACTAACAGGCCCATAGGAAATCAGCTAGGAATGAGATTGCCCACTAAACTTTACATGTAGATCTAACCCCTATCGAGGCCTAGATCTACTTGGTTTAACTATGACCTGTTCACATATGTTTTGCCTTGTCCTGAGTTTGAGTATTTTTGACATCAATATTATGAATAACTACGGTGGCTTCTATCTGCCATACTTTCTTTTCCCTGTGACCCTTTATGTATGCATAAAGATTTGTTTTTGTGTAAAGAATCATTGTTTTTGCGTAAAGAATAGCACGTGTCTCCGCACAAAGATTACCTTTTGTATTCCTGTAAATAATACCACTTATTTCTGCGTATATGTTTGCGTGCAAGCAATTATTTACTATGAGTTAACAATGTACTATATTCTTTACTCGAAAACAATGGGTATTGTTTACGTGAAAACACGCCATCGTAGACAAATACTGAATGTATTTTCTAGTTCTAATATACCACAATAATTGGCATTACTTTTCATTATTATAAACGTATCAATTCGCTGAATTTGATCAAATTTGTGCCGGAATTTAACATCAAGGCATATCGCCAGCTATTTACGTTTTTTAGATATATGCCATCGATAAAAACTCGTGACATCGTTATATTTGGGTAAAATATAACGATGTCAAGCAATTATTTACTATGAGTTAACAATGTACTATATTCTTTACTCGAAAACAATGGGTATTGTTTACGTGAAAACACGCCATCGTAGACAAATACTGAATGTATTTTCTAGTTCTAATATACCACAATAATTGGCATTACTTTTCATTATTATAAACGTATCAATTCGCTGAATTTGATCAAATTTGTGCCGGAATTTAACATCAAGGCATATCGCCAGCTATTTACGTTTTTTAGATATATGCCATCGATAAAAACTCGTGACATCGTTATATTTGGGTAAATACGTATTTGAACAGGTTTACAAAATCCGAGTATAAAATTTAATTCCAAATGCGGCCCAAGTATCAAACACTGCGCCTAGCCATTTAATCCATCTGTCACATTTTAAATTCTTATTGAGTATAGAGGAAGGTGCAGGATATGATACTTGGGCCCCAAATGCCAAGGAATATTACTCTGTTTGAAATTGAAATAAACTGTGACTGTGAAACAGCTGGTTTGTGTGTTTCATTTGATATACTAGTATTAAAATTTCAAAGGCCTTTCAGATTTTTAAATGTCAATTTTAATCGAATGAAATTTAAATTGATACTGTGATTTTGGTCATGTTACGCCACGTCAGCATAACTGCCCACATACCTAGAGATTTCTCATAATTGCGCTACAGGTCACAATTTTGCTTGAATTCTTTTGTTATTTTGAGTGTGCATTTGTCTGTGTTAAAGCTCAACATGGGGGTGAGACACGTTTTCATGGTAAATATGGCAAAAATTGTTTAAATGGTTGTGGAGTATTAAACGTTGCAGATAGAGCATATAATGTTATTATATAACATTCCTATAACGTATATGGGTATAACATGGTGCTATGTTGTTATTTCGACGATTACACTTGACCCGATATTTAATCACAATGTACTCTCCACACTTGTTTTTCCTTCAACGAGAACGAGAAAGTGCGTGGTTGGCATACTGACATGTCTGCATCAGGAGTTGATCGATGACCACGTGTTGGATTCTACTTGTGTTCTTATTCAACAAAGTTTAAACAGGTTTGATATGGTTTCATGTATTTTAGTGTGTCAGGCAGTAAGTCTAAATGCTTTGTATGTTACCGATAGACATTCTTTGAGTAAAGAGTTGGCTGTTTTATTCTAGCAGACGATAAATAGATTTATAACAAGTATATTTTCGTATCAGTATTATGGCTTCAGAGATAGTATAACTGACAATTTCGAATGATTATGTTGGATTAAAGTTGCAATTTTATGAAGTGCTAACTGAGACATAGTGAAATAAGTTTGATAGATTTGTTTCTGCGTATATATAAATATTTTCTATGTGATTTATAGAATGTTGAATGCTTTTCATACTGGACAATTCCAAGACCTACCTCGCATGATGATTGAGGAGTTCCCAGCTGACGTGTCTCGACTGACAAGGTGTGATTTTTGTCTTATCGTAATTCTCATGTGTTTATGACTGATTCAAATTTATACATTTTCGATTGTAACAGTTTAAAGTAATATCAAGTCTATCGACAGTTTTGTGTTATCAACAGTAACTATGATCTGATCTACTTTGTCTTCTTGTTGTCAAAGTTTACCAAAATTTACATTGCTTGTGTACTTGAAATGCATGTCGTGCTAACGAATGTTTTCTTGTTTATCCTCATGAAGAGTTGTTACCATCTGCTTTTGACATAATTAACTATATCACGAACCATCAACGTTTTTGCACCCATTACATTTTGATGCCAAAAGTGGGGGTACAGTAGATGGCAGCAGCTAACAGGAGATTTTTTGTTTGTGTCCTAGGGAGTGTGGCCGCCTGTGACGAGGGAGGCAAGCCGCGAGGGTGTCTGAGAGGATTTCCCTGACCTATGGCCTGTCGACAGAGAGCAAGAGCTGCTGATGAGCCTAGGAGCGCTGCAAAGCATCCTAGGTGGAGTCTCCTGGAGAACCTGGACAACCTGATGCGAGTCTTCCACCATCGCCAGAATTGTCATTGTCATTGTTGTTATAATGTAGAGCTATTATTGTAGGGTCAACATTTTGTATTCATGTCCATGACTGTTGGACGTTGACCCGATTTTTGTAGAATTTTGACTAAGGTTATGTGACATGTTATCAAGGTAAGGTCAACATTGCCGTGTTCATTTGACACCTGTCCAGGATTGTTGGACGTTGACCTGATTTTGTATTGACTAATATTAAAGAGTATAAATCACGAAAATATGATGTCAGCTCATTTGAAGCCACCCGTTGAGCTGAATAGAATAGTCTTGACAGAATGTTGATATCAAGATTTGTTCAAAAGTTACAGCTATTTAAAGAGAAAATCTCCAGCAAATTGCTCCTGATAGTCTTGAAACAATCTCTCACCTAATAAGTATGCAAATGAGATGAGTGACATCATTGACAGATTATCTTAAGTAAAAATTGAGCCTTTTATGTTCATATTGGGTCATCAACAGACATCCGGTATATTGTCTAGTAGGAATAGTCAGTAATTGCATGCAAATCTTGGTTGCCATGGTAACCAATTGATTGATTTAGCCGCGTGGTTGTTGAGGCTAGTATTAAGTCCAAAACACGAGCCTTGTGACCTTGGATGATCAGTGAAATACTGACTGTTGAGCTCATTTAAATAGATGTATGGCGTAAAATGTTACAGGTAGTGTCTATGTTAGTAATGAACACTGGAAAGAAGCAATTTATGGCGGCAATTGATTTTCACGGGGTTCAGACATCTTTTTTTCTTCAAATATTTGGTGACCAAATATGGTAAAAGAATTTATATGGGTGTGTAGGATAAGTCCACACTCATGTTCCTAATGAACACTCATAGGAAGTCATATATGGGTATAAAAATTGATGATGTTGAATTTGAACTAGATTGTATTGTGCATTGATGAGAAATATAATATTGCGCCAATTGATTTTTGTGGGAGTTACATACCGTATTGGTCCTAACACAGTAGTAGTACAGGCATAATGCAAGACTTCCAACAATATCCCCTATAAAAAAAGGTAAATTTTGAGAGGCATTTATGAAAAATCATTAATATAACACCTATACAGTGTTTATTGTGTGGTAATTTAGACCATGTAAGACCTTGATCTAAGAAATAACAGTTTTAAATTCAAGACCACGGCAGTTTTTTTCTGCCAAAGAGTTGTGTTCTTCTAGTACGGCGCACTCTTCTATTAGGACAAATACGCTACAACTGTATGTTTCAAGATATTATGACCAAATTTGATAAAGAAGCTAAATGGGTGTGGAGCGTCAAACGTTGCATATAGGGCATATGTTAGTTTTGAAAACTCCTAGGAAGTCCTATGACCTTCAAAATGATGAACTTTAATTTGATCTTGGATGACCTTGAGAGGTCAAATACTGAATTGGAGTCCAGTTCATGTATAATTGGATGTAGGGCCAGGACGGTGGCAGGTAGAGGTCATATTAGTATTGAAGAATGATATGGCCCCAATTTCATGGGGGTTACATACATGTATGTTGCAAGATATTATGACCAAATAAGATTTTAAAAATTTACCGAATATGAAAAATGGGTGTGGCATCTCAAATGTTGCAGACAGGGCCCATGCTAATAATGAACACTCAAGGAAGACCTATATCACGTTCGAAAGAATGACTGAGAGATCAAATACTGACTTTGCCATTTTGTTCATGGGGAATTGGATGTAGGGTCTGAGCAGTTGCAGGTAGAGTATATATTTGTATTGAACACTGCTAAGGAGTAATATATGACATCTGTTAATCCCTGTAGGCTTCAAACTTGCTTGTATTCAATTAATCATATGAAGTTTTGAGAAGTACCCATGATATAAGGACATTATTTCATATAAGAGGGGTTGATATCACCTGGTTGGGCCTCTAGCATGTTTTATGTATTCCAAGCAGAAATAGGTGAATTACATGTTTGACTTGTGAGGAGAGGGGTGCTTGGATCCGAAAGTCTGTTGTGCACAACATGTATGTAATGATATGACCAATCATCAAGGTGTATCTAACACTCATGTGTCTGTTGCACAATTTTTTTATACTTGAATCCTTGTTTGAATACATTTATGCTGACAGGGATATGTGTGAGAGTACGTGATAGACTCTGAGAACCTAAGTGATGTTATAATTACAGCAAGCCACTGAATTGTAGTATCCTGAGTAATTGACTTATATCCTTGTGGTTGTTGGGAGACTTTTCTGTCATAACGTGTAATATCCTTGTGGTTGTTGGGAGACTTTTCTGTCATAACGTGTAATATCCTTGTGGTTGTTGGGAGACTTTTCTGTCATAACGTATTGATATTTCAAAATTGACTGTGCCCTCATGATTTAACGCGTACATGTAGCCAAACACGCCAGGATGATTGATTCCTGAAAAAAATAGTGTTGTGTTATTACCCTGACAGATCAGGTCTTCTGGGGGTTTGAACAGAACTAGAGGAACCAAAAAAAAACAAATCTTACAACAGTTACTGTATTTTACATGTAGCCGATGTGGTAATGCATCGAAGTTGAATTGAGTATGATTCAGAGTGAAATCTGAATATATCTGATGAGCTGTGATATGGGCGTGATGAGGAGATATAATCGACGATCGTGTCCTCTGTAAATGTCACAATAGCTTTCATTGCATCCTAATTGCAGTTTTATGTGTTTTGATGTTACTTCGAAGATGTAACATTATATATTTCATGGTTGTCTTTCGATGCTTGTCGAACTTTGCGCTTCGATATAAAAGAAACTAACGAGATTCACCACACATTTACACCAGTAACAATTTAAATCCCCAATCAATTTTCTTGACTTGACCGAGTGGACCTGTAGTTAGCCGATTAAGAATCGTGATAAGCAGCTTGAACGCATTGGCGGCCGTACCCAGCTCGTAGTTGTATAGGAGTATAGAAAATCTTACATGCATTTACTATGTACATATGAAGTCAGGGCTATCTCTTGATAAACCTCACCGAAGTAAAGTAGACATGTGTAAATGAGTATTTTACATGCTGAAATTTAATTTGTTTATTTTTCAGGTGTGACTCACCGATCGTTGAAGTTCTGCCTGCTTGGTGAGTATGTGTAACAATACTCGCCATTGACGTTGGCGCAATACTTGTGACAACGATTTAAATATTTTCACAGTTGAATTTCTGACACAATGTTTGTACATTGTAGACTATTTCTTGAAATGTATATACCATAAACTTTTTGTATCTGTTTCAGACTGCGTGTCATTTGTCCTGCTTCTCTGAGCTTGGGTGTTCCTGCTGTCTGCTTCCTGCACCTCCTGGGCTTGTCGTGTAGGAAAAATGCACATTATTACCACAAAACTGATTGTATAAGCATTATAGATTTTTATCAGTCAATCTTGTTAGTTAGACTGTATTATGTACCAATTACAATTCTCAAATTACTATCAAATGAAGTAAATGTTTTGTTTTGTTAAATATTGAGATAAAAAGAATTCCAAATGCTAACAATTGATTTTGTTTAATTGCAGGAGTCTTTGTCTGACGACAGCCTGGTGCAGCTTTTTTTGCTTTTTTTTTTGGTCTTGACAGATTGAGCTAGAAGTGCTATTATAGGCTTCCACGGGCTCCTGCCTGTCAAAACCTGTTGGCTTTCGGTTGTGGCAAATAGAGCTAGAAGTGCTAATATAGGCTTCCACGGGCTCTCCCTTGTCACAACCTGTTCTTGAAAAAACACTGACAAAGACAAAAACAAAGTCAAAGACAAAGATATAGCATTGATCCTGATCCTAACCACATCAGGGGAGTTGACGTGGTGATAACAAAAGAAAACAGATTCAGTCTTGTGTATTCAAATTTTGGACATTGTTGTATACACAGAATCTGCACTTGATTTGAGTACAAATTTGTTGTTTGCATTTGATTGGCAGAAACAAAATTTATTGCAATATTGAATTTTCATGCAAACGGTGACATTGTTGCAAATTGATAAATTTATCAATTGCATCAATTGATTCAATCAAGTTTTGGGAAAAAAATTTGATTGAACAAATTATTGAAGTTATCTGAACTGATACTTTCCGAAACACTGAAGTGAATAGTTGTGCTGTTTGTCATAACGTTCCAAACACAGAAGAATTTGCTCTCGTATCAATCGTGTACTAGATTCATTTGTGATTTCAACTGCGCAATTATATCATAACGTTCAAATATTGCATTGCCACTGTAATTGTCATCAATTTATCTGTGTAATAAATATCGTAAAAAGACACCACAGCTGTTCTTTTTGAGTTAAGTTTATTCGTGTATATCTGTTAATAAATTATTGTTGATGGTATTGAATTATAGTATATTTTGTACTTGAAAAGAGAACAAGTGTTTCACTGTGATCCTCTGGAATAAACGCTCAGTCATAAATAACTGTATATTGTGGTAGAATATCGATAATAAATCCGTATATATTGTGGTTGACTATCGATAATAAATAAGTGTATATTGTAATTGAGTGTGAGAAAATACGTAAATTATTATTCAAGATAATTGAGTAACGATATAACTTTGTCAGAATGCCACGCTCAACAAAAAAAAGTGCTGAACAAAAGTTAAAAGAACAGAGACTCAGAATGCAAAATAAACGTAAAAATGAAACCAAAGAACAAGAAAATGAACGACTAACAAAGGTTAGGAAGTGCATGCAAGAAAAACGTGAAACAGAAAATGAATATGAACGTCGGTCTCGATTGGAAAAATTGAGAAAACACATGACAACTGTAAGATCAGAAGAAACGACAGACAAACGTAATGAACGTTTGGAAAAAGTGAGAAAAGGCATGACGACTGTGAGATCAGAAGAAACGACAGACAAACGAAATGAACGTTTGGAAAAAGTGAGAAAAGCCATGACGACTGTGAGATCAGAAGAAACGAAAGACAAAAGAAATGAACGTTTGGAAAAAGTGAGAAAAGCCATGACGACTGTGAGATCAGAAGAAACGACAGACAAACGAAATGAACGTTTGGAAAAAGTGAGAAAAGCCATGACGACTGTGAGATCAGAAGAAACGAAAGACAAAAGAAATAAACGTTTGGAAAAAGTGAGAGAAGGCATGATGACTGTGAGATCAGAAGAAACGACAGACAAAAGAAATGAACGTTTGGAAAAAGTGAGAAAAAGCATGATGACTGTGAGAGCAGAAGAAACGACAGACAAACGAAATGAACGTTTGCAAAAAGACAAGGAAACCAAGCAAATTATTAGACAGGGAGAATCGCCACAGAGACGTAGTGAACGTTTGCGAAACGACAAGGAAGCCAAGCTAAGGATTAGACAGGAAGAATCGCCACAGAGACGTAGTGAACGTTTGCGAAATGACAAGGAAGCCAAGCAAAATACAAGACAGGAAGAATCACCACACCATCGAAGTGAACGATTGGGAAAAATGAAAAAAGTTATGAAAATCAAGAGAGTTACACAAAAACATTCTATCCCTAGCATCACACGTGTAGTGAACAATTTTCTGGATAAAGTGAAGGATTCGTGTAATTATGTTTGCTGTTGTTGTCATCGTCTAATGTACAGAGTAACGGTACGGCACCTTGATGATACTCAGTATATAAAAACACCGAAAACCATAATAAACCGAACACTTGGGAATAGGATCAAATCAGCAAATGATAAAGAATGGATATGCAGAACTTGTCATGCTTGTTTGAAACGTGGAAAAATTCCAGCACAATCAAAAGCAAACAAGTTAACGTTAGTGGATCCACCTCCTGAACTCCGCGAACTAAACAGTCTTGAAATACGTCTTGTTTGTAAACGTATCCCGTTTATGAAAATGGTGGGTTTACCAAGAGGCAGACAGCATGGAATTCATGGACCAGCGGTAAACGTTCCATCTAAAATTGACACTGTATGCAGTTTGTTTCCACGACTGCCATCTGAAAGCCAACTGATACCTCTGAAATTTAAAAGGAAGCAAGCATATAAAAGCCACTATATGTATCAATATGTTGACCCACAACGAGTATTGGCTGCTTTGAAACGATTGAAAGCTGATAATCCGCATTACAAAGAAGTGGAAATAAATGAAAACTGGGAAGAAGATGCAGAGATAGATAGTCCAGAGCTCTGGCATGCCATGACAAAATCAAGTGAATCGGAGATTACAATTAGCGATACCACAGTTGATCCCAACATTGACAAAGAAATATCTGACACAGTGATTGTTAATGCAGAGACCGTGTCGCCTGATGAAATGAAAAACAACATCGAACAACCTGTGTCTATTCAGCAAGGTATAAGCCATGGTAATGACATAATCCATGATGTTGCCAATGACAATGAAATGACTGTAATTGACGTACCGGGTGATGGAAACTGCATGTTCAGTTCAGTGTGCTACCATCTGGAACGACTTCGTGTAGTCACAGTGACGCCACAAAATTTGCGCATAGTGACAGCAGAACATATGAGAGAACATTCAGAGTGGTATCGTGATTTTGTATGTGCGAGGATTGATGTAGATGAAACATGTAGAAATGGGCAAGCAGATACCGAGCAACCATCTGATGTAGACAGAGCTGTGGAAAGAATTGAAGACTTTGAATCGCGAAAAGAGGTGCGGTGGATAAAATATCTAGATGATCTGAGCTATGGTGATCAGTGGGGAGAAAATATTGCTTTGCAAGCAATTGCTGATTATTATTCACTGAAAATAAAAGTTCACCAGACTGGTCATGATGTACCTATTCTTGTGGTATCCAGGACTGAAATAAAGAACGAATTTGATTTGGGACTGATCGGACAGAACCATTATGTAATACTTGTACCAACGGGAGAAAAAGACGTTGGGGTGAAATCACAAATTGATACTGAAGAAAGGGATGCTAATGAATCAGATGCAGACATAGATGAAGAAGACGAGAAAGCTTTTGAAAATGCTGTAGCCACACAAGGATTGCCACATGAGTCCAGTATAATAAATGACAATTCCCAATTTGGAAACGCAACAATAAATATTGCTCCTGCCGAAGACCAAAAACCAATACCCTTATTGAGTGATCCTTACTTTGAAGAACTCTCGAACCCAGACAAGTATCCCGACGGAACCAATGCCATGACCACAGATAGAGAAGTCCATCTAACCCCAAGAAAGTACTTCAATCAAAGACTACTAGATTGTGATGGAAGATTTGCACAGTCTGTGGAGTATCTGCTTAGTGCACAGTACGCAGTGGAGAACCAGCAAGTTCACAGTGACATAAACCATTACATATATCGCAGATGTGCTGGTAAAGAATTTCAAGGAGAAAGATTGAATGTTGGCTTGCTGAAGAATGTGAGTAAGTTAAATGATATGTTGAAAGCAGATGTTGCATACAAGATCTTGAAAAACGTTCGAGGCACACCTGGTTACTTTCAGACATTGTTGTATGATGTATTAGCAATGATCCGACAACTTGGCCTACCAACATTCTTTTTGACCTTATCGTGTGCAGATATGCAATGGCCAGATATAATTCAGACAATTGCACAGCAATATGGCACGATTTTGACTGATGAAGATGTTGATAAAATGTCATACAAAGAAAAGTGTGATTGGCTTAGACGCAATCCTGTAACGGCTGCAAGGCAATTCCAGTACCGACTAGAGCTATTCTTCAAAGACGTGCTAAAATCAAACGCTCGCCCAGTAGGAGAAGTTTTGCACTATGTTATCAGAATAGAGTTTCAAGCTCGTGGGTCGCCTCATGCACACACTTTGTTGTGGATAAACAATGCTCCCAAAATTGACAAAGATTCTGATGAAAAAGTATGTCAATTTATCGACAAGTATATAACATGTACTTTACCAGATGATGACCCAGAGCTCTCAGATTTGGTGACCAGAGTACAAGGCCACAGTCATTCATCTTACTGTCGAAAGAAAGGATCATGCCGATTCCATTTCCCAAGACCACCGAGTGCAAAGACCATGATTGCCAGAGAACCTGACATTGACGAGTTGAGTCAACAGACGAAAACAACTGCCAGAGAAACTCTTAAAAACATGCAGGACATGATGACAGAGAAAGACTGTAGTGATATTTCATTACATGACCTATGTGATCAAGCAGGTATTACAGAAGAACAGTATATGTCTGCGCTGTCAATTTCTCAAAAAGGTTCAAATGTTGTGATGGAAAGGACGCCAAAGGAACAGAATATCAACCAGTACAACCCAACGTTGATGAAGGCATGGAAAGCCAACATCGACATACAGATGATTTTAGATCCATGGGCATGTGTTGCTTATATCGCTAGTTATCTTACAAAAGATGAAAGTGGCATGGGAGAATTACTGAAGCAGGCATGTAAAGAGTATCAAGATAAAGATGTGAAGAGCATGATGAGGCATATTGGATCAACGTTTCTGAACCGCAGGGAACTGAGTGCACAAGAAGCAGCTTACAGAATATTGTCAATGCCTTTGAAGAAATTGAGTCGCAAGGTCGTGTTTGTCAATACTGATCCAGCAGACCAGCGAGTTGCAGTGTTGAAAACAAAAGAGCAACTGAAAGACGCTGACGATGGTGATGAAGACGTTTTTCAAAGCAACGTAGTAGAGCGGTATGCGTTGAGACCAGATGCATTGGAAAATATGTGCCTTGCTGAATTTGCTGCCAATTATTCTGTAAACTACAACGAGAACGATAATGACAGTGATGACAGTGTGCCTACTGTACTTGAAGAGAGTGAAGACCCATCTGAAGATGCAAGAAGGATGAATATGCCTAAGCAAATTAAACTGAAAGATGGGAAAACAGTAATGCGCAAGAGAAGACAAGAAGCCGTCATAAGATTCAGGAAAGTAAGCATGGAAAAAGAACCATCAAATTTCTTTCGATCTAAGTTAATGTTGTATTTCCCATGGCGAATAGAACAAGTTGATATACTGGGAGATTCTGACAGCTACCTTGAGCGCTACGAAAATGTAGTAGATACTGTAACGTCAAACGAGAGTTTATATTGTTCGGATGTGGCAGACATGGAACAAGCCATGGAACACAATCAGCATAATGGGGCACCAGAACACATGTGGGCTGACTTAGCGCCAGGCAATGAGCACGCTGAAAGACAGGACAGGAATGATTCTGTTGAAATTAATTTGGATATTGATGATGAGGATTTAGCTGCAAATGCATCAATGTTTGAAAATCCACAGTGTCATCCAACTTCTGATATTGCACTTCGTTACGAAAAAGAGAAAAATCAAACTGAATTGTCACCAAAAGAGATTAGAGAGATGATGCGCAGCCTGAATGACAAACAAAAGCAGATTGTGATGTATCACAGACAATGGTGTAAGGATGCTGTAATTGACATGAAAAATGGGAGACCCGTGAAACCTTACAGAGTATTTTTGAGTGGACCTGGTGGTGTTGGTAAGAGTCATGTCATCAAATTAATACACGCAGAAACGAAACGACTATTGCGATTGTGCAGAAAAGTAAAACCTACAGACATCACCATATTACTGACAGCACCCACAGGCGTAGCAGCATTCAGTATCAATGGAATGACTGTTCATTCAGCTTTGCTTTTGCGAATCTTAAAGTATGGAAATAGCGCAGATGCACTGACTTTTGAAAAGATGAACACACTTCGCTCCAATCTAGAAAATGTGGTGGTGTTGGTAATAGATGAGATTTCCATGGTCGGTTCCGATATGTTGCTCAGTATCCACAGACGACTTTGTGAGATCAAGGGAAATACAAACGATGACACACTTTTTGGAAACGTTTGTATCTTAGCAGTTGGTGACTTATACCAATTACCGCCCGTACGTCAGTCACAAATATACAGTCCATACAAGAGTACACTGGCAAATTTGAGTGGTTCACTTTGGAAAGACCATTTCATGCTGCATGAGCTAGATGAAGTGATGAGACAAATAGGGGACACTGATTTCGCAGAACTGTTGTGCCGATTGAGAACTGGGAATGCAACTCAAGGAGACATACAAGTTTTACAGTCCAGAAACACTGATCAGACACAACCTGACTATCCGATAGATGCCTTACATGTCTTTGCTTTCAATGCTGATGTCGATGAGTGGAATGCACAAAGACTAGCGGACATTGCACCTGAATGCGATCGAGTGACAATTCCTGCAGTGGATAGCAAAAAGGACAGTACTGGTCTGATTGATCTGACAAATGTATGTACCCAGCAAAAAAGATCGGAAACAGCTGGACTTCATACAGAATTAGAATTGGCAGTCGGCGCACAGGTTATGCTGATATATAACATTGATGTGTCAGATGGGCTTGTTAATGGCGTCATAGGATCAGTACAAGGGATGAAAGAGAACAACTCTGGGAATGTTGTCATTGTGTTTGTGAAATTCAGGAACAAAAATGTGGGGAAAAATGCCATTAACGTTAGTCAGTGGAAAGATGAATTTCCAGAAGCTGTGCCAATTAAACGTCATGAGGGCATGTTTGACAAAGTTGGACACAAGACTACACAGGTGACAAGGTTGCAGTTCCCATTGACGTTAGCCTGGGCTATTACCATTCACAAGTGTCAAGGTCTTACTTTAGAGAAAATTGTTGTCAGCATGAAAGGTGCAAAGAAGTTTGGAAATGGACAAGCATATGTGGCTTTCAGTCGAGTAAAAAGACTATGTGATTTGTACATAACCGATTTTGACGTTTCAGGAATTCGTGCAAATAGAAAAGTAGTGCCTGTTATGGATGACATGCGCAAAAATCCATTGCCGTCTCTGTCTGTTCGACACATGAATGAGTTGGAAAAACCAGCATGGCTGACAATTGGGCATCTCAACATAAGATATTTCCTCGAAAAAATTAGGGACCTCTGTGTAGCAGGTGATGACATGTACTCACACTGTGAAATAATGTGCTTTACAGAAACTTACTTATCAAAAGATCATGAAATCGATTGTTTTCTGGAAAAGTACGGATATGTAGCGTCAAGGAAAAACACAGATGAACATAGGAATAGCCATGGACTTTTGGTGTGTACTGCTGATTGGTTGGACACTGAGGAACTTCTGTTTGATGTTGAAGGATTGGAATCGAATGTGATCCTGATAAAAAATACAAATAAGCGCCTCATTGTAGTTGTAGTGTATAGGCCACCATCAACACCAATGGCAAGATTTGTGACACTACTTGAATCTTTATTGCAGATGATGCCACTCAGTGTCCCAACAGTAGTTGTCGGAGACTTCAATGATGATTTAATTGTCAGTCAGAATTCGTCTCTCGTTAGAATGATGAAATACTATGGATTTCGTCAACATGTTGACAAACCAACTACTGATTCTGGTAGCCTTCTAGATCATATATATTACAATAAAAGTTCACCAGCGTCTGAGATTCAATCATTTGTAGATGTATGTGACATATATTATTCAGACCATGATGCTGTATTTCTAACAACAAAAGTTTAATTTGTTGGCACATATGGACATATTCAAGGACACAGTCATCCTATTAATCCGCCACATCA
The DNA here is from genome assembly GCA_949152475.1 of Terebella lapidaria. NCBI lineage: Eukaryota > Metazoa > Annelida > Polychaeta > Terebellida > Terebellidae > Terebella > Terebella lapidaria. The sequence continues at coordinate 20,715,014 of OX424558.1, read as the reverse complement.
TAGACTCACTATTATTATTATTATTATTATTATTATTATTAGCAGTGCAATTATTTATTGTAAATAATGTTATTGTTGTTGGTATACACATATGTTTTTTATTTATTTTTACTAGTCACCAAAAACATATCAATCTATATGAATTATCATTATTGTCGTTGCTGTTGTGCATCTTCTTTTATAGTTAGTTTCTTTGTTGAAATTGTTGGTGTTGTTTTGGTATACACATGTTTTTCTTATTATACATATACATACAAAAAGACATAGTTGCATATGACAAGACCGTAGCTTACATATACGCAAAACGCACATGCATACACTTTTTACATGCTGAAAGAAAATCGTACATGTTTGTTTATGTTTATTGTTTATTTCAGGCCATACCCCTGGTCTGAAAAAACAATAATTACACATATAAATACCGTTGTGACTTATAAAAACAACAGAAAAACTGCTACATGTAAAAATACAGTTCCTGAACCCAACCAGCATGCAGGCTGGAAGTATGACATGTATTCTCGTAATATTTGTAGGGGTACATTTTAGTCAAAACTACAGCTGTTGTTTTTACATGTACATTCGCACAGAACAATGATAGTGTGAAAAGTTATGCATTGATTTTTAAGTCTTCAAATGTTGGTCTCTATGTCACTGCTTGTGATAACGCAAAAAACGAATATTGAAATATTGTATACTGAAAGCAATGCATTTGCAGAAGAATTATGAACAGTGAACAGTCTACTCAATGTTGAATGAACGAAACATCATTCATTGGTGGCGGCATTGTCTTTTAGGTAATTTTATTTGGTGCTGAATCACTAAGGAATCTCATCTTTTGTGATCCAATCATTTGATGTTTGGCGCAAGATTTCCGTGTGTTTGTAATTTTACTATAATATCATAAAACTATGATAGCAATATTATTGCCTGAGATTGCTCAGATTACATTAAAGAACACTCAAAATCATTCAGCTTTTGGCGCCCTTCCCCAGACCCCTGGCCGATAGGGGCCTTGCCCTTAAGGCTCGGCCGTTTAACGCCCTACTTTATACAATCAGTTTTCAGTTTGCGTACACATATATGTCTAGCTACGCCCTTGTATGATTTGTTTTGTTGTCATCATTATACATGATGTTCACGCAATTATTTTGATATAGTTAGATTTTAAGTTGTTGTTTTTTATATACACATATTGATCTTATTATACACATACAAACATAAGAATATAAAAGGTTGTAATTTTTATCGCTCTTGTTACTGATGTTATACATTAATATTGTTGTTGTCTTCATTATTGCTGGACACGTTTTTGCATTTCACACATATATAGTTATATTTTTTGTTGGCAATTTTGTTATTGTTTCGGTACGCATATGTTTTTTCATTATTGAAAATATTATTTACTATACATGCTCAAATATTGGCTATTGTTCTTATCATCGTTATACATGACCTTCTTGTAGATTTTTGGATATAGTTACAGTGTATGCTGTTGTTGTGTCTATGTACACATATTAGTCTTATTATATATATAAGCATAAAAATAAAAATGTGTTGTGATTGATTTTTGATGCTGTTTTTATTGATGATATATCCATTCTTGCAATTATATTTTTATAGATATACATTTAATTGTATTGTTGTCATTGCTGTTTTACTCATGTTCACAAGAATAGTCACAATAAGATAATTGATCTGGGGCGAGTGTGTTAGTGGAATTGTAACCTTTTTCCACCCTTTGTTGATGCTTTTTTTTATTTTTTTTTTAGTTTTAACATTTTATTCATTTTATTTCAAAATGCAATTTGTATTAGTTTTATATATACACATGTGTGGTACCCGTAATGTATACTAAATTATGTGTGTGTGTTGCCTGTAGTTCTGTTCATCAACTTGTAACATGTCTGATGATGTTTTCTGTGATAATTGAAAGATTTTGGCATATGTCTACAATCATGTTTTATCTATTTTTATTCATTGAATAGATGTTGATATCTGATGAAAGTTTCTGTGGTAACTGAAAAATGTTTGAAATATGGTTGTGTCTAAATGTATCCTTTTATGTCATTGAATAATCAATGAAATTTTGATACATTGACCACATTATTTCGAATATTCAATGGTTCATGGTGAATGGTTTATCGAATATTTAATGGTTATGGTGGTTAGTTTTGTGTTTTTTGCATGAGGCATATTCATCTTCGTATTCATCATGAATAATATTTCACATTAGTGCCGTTTATGAGATATTTTTAACATGTTTGATTAATGTTACTATGGTTCCAACACGTGATCATGTCTACAATATTTTTGTCACATACTTATGTCCATTTTTTCTTGTTATATCATCGAATAATCAGAACCTGTGTGACGAATGCTGGTATGGTAACTGAAAATTTGATTCGGTGACCACTTAATTTCGAATTTTTTTGTTGTATGATGCTTTTTCGATATTTGTACGTTCTTTGCATGTGGTATCGGTCATCATTTTTTTACAATGTATTAATATAACATATTGATGATACATATATGGGCTTTCTATCTCAACCTCAAATGTAACATTAGTTTTTTTTCATATTGGCTGAATTTATGACAACAGTATTTATGTTTAAAAATAATATATTATTAATATTATTATTAGTAGGTGTAGTATTGGGTTTTTTTTCTTGTGTCGTTTCGTGTGAAAGTTAATTCTCTGCATAATGTGATGTGATCCATTTGTACTTTACTGTCGAGGTAAGCAATGCTCCATTTGTTTTCCTGAACATGCACCGAATTATATTTTCAGAATTCATGTGAAAATTTCACTATTATCTACAAAAAGATTGAAGTGTTACGAATTATTCGCTGAGTGTATAATGCATATTATTCGCTGAGTGTATAATGCATATTATTCGTTGAGTGTATAATGCATACAGACAGTGGACTGAATCCACTGCCTGTGAGTTAGCAGGAAGTATCAAGTTCTTCTCCACATTATGTTTGCCTCTGGCGTGGCATTAAGTTGCCCGTAAGCATCATCTGTTCATTTCATTATTAGCCTCTGGCGTGGCATTAGTTTGCCCGTAAGCATCATTTCATCACATTGTTCATAGCATTATATGTGAAAAAACATTCAAAAGATGTTGCACAATTAAAGAAATGTCCCAAATCGGCTATATCTAAAAAAATTATGCAAGTCAAAGAAATTTCACATGAATTCTGAAAGGTTCTGAGATTAATAAAATCAGGGAGATTTAAAAAAAAAGAAGAAAAAAAAAAGAATATAACAATCATTTCGAAGTATGTATGCTGGCATATGTGATTGATTTTGAATACCATTAGGTATGTCAGGTTTTTTTTTTAAATAGGTATTGTAGATACGGCAAAATGTTCGTTTTCTAAAAAGGAAGATGAGCCATTATTACACTTACCAAGTATTTTTAGAATGTAAATGTGTTTTGAAATTTTGGCATGATTCTTTGTGGTAAATTTTCTAAATTTGGTGACAATTTTCACGCATTCAATGTTAAAGAAATCATATTGTGTCAAATACAATCCCCTAAGACAATATATGTTTTGTTATACTTAATTTTCAGAATAGAGATCTACACATGCAAATTAAATAACTGTTTACTCTGAGAAAAAGGCGGGTATTATTAATTTTAATAAATATCGTAAGAATTGAAGAAGAAACTGCCAAAAAAAAAAGCCTCAAGTTTCAATTGTTTTTAGACAAATGGAGGGATCTGCAATTATGTTCAAATTAAATGCCTTTTTCAGCTTTTGTGTTATATAAAGCAAGATAATACAGTTTGGAAGATATTGTGCATTTTATGTACTTTTTTGTGAATATTGTAAATTTGTGTACACGTGTGTATTGTGTTTTGAATAAAGAATTACGTTTGTCATGCATTTTTCATGAATTTAATTTCCCTGGGATAATGTCTACATTAATGAAACAATAAAGTCGATTTGTCAAAACACTTGTTTACTTCGCATGTATAGTATTGTCATTTGGTAGGATGATCTGCTTATTTACTCTCATTGGTAGACCATATCATTTGGTGGGATGATTTGCTTATTTACTGTTATAGGTAGACCATAACTGGGAAAATTGGTCATACGACCATCGCACATAAAACATCATCAAGAATTGGCTATATAAAAATACAAAGAGATTAAAAATTAGTTTTTATTAACAGGCAGTTTTAAACTTTCTTTATGACGGTAACTTTCATTCTTACCTTCGAGTTCATATGAATCATATGAATCATATGACGCGGAATCGACCATAGAAAAATACAAAAATATGTAGAAAAAATAATAATTATTAGAAAAGGAGTATTTGTGATTTTTCAATTTTGACCTTTACTATGACTTTAACTGTAATTGTTGATCTTGAGTCCTACACCTTTACACATATGTTCAATGTGATAAGACACACCTACTGATTAAAAATCAGCAACTTATATTGGATTTTGACTCCACAATAACGGTTTGAATATTGTACAAAATTCAAATGATCTCAAAACCCCCAAATGTTCGACCTTGGGCGATAATCGGGAGTTTTGGTCGTACAACCCTCGGACATACTTCAGCTGATGTCGAATTGACCAAATAAAAATACAAAAATGTTTAGAAAAATTAATTTTGATCAGGAGCGAAGTTATTGCGATTTTTCGATTTTGACCTTTACTATGACCTTAACTCTAATTCTTGACCTTGAGTCCTATAACTTCACAATCGTGTTTTGTGTGATAAGGCACAACTTCTGAGTAAAAATCAGGAACATCTATCGGGAACTTGCTCTATTATATGGTTTTGAATATTTTGAGGCAGGAAAAACCTAGGAAAAAGACCCCCAAATTTTCGACCTGGACCGGAAATCAGGAGTTTTGGTCATACGACCATCGGGCATGCATCATATGATGCGAAGTTGACCATAGAAAAATATAAAAAAAATACCTAGAAAAAATAACATTGATTAGAAACTGAGTTATTGCGATTTTTCGATTTTGACCTTTACTATGACTTTAACTGTAATTCTTGATCTTGAGTCCTACACCTTCACACATATGTTCAATGTGATAAGACACACCCACTGATTAAAAATCAGCAACTTATATTGGATTTTGACTCCACAATAACGGTTTGAATATTGTACAAAATTCAAATGATCTCAAAACCCCCAAATGTTCGACCCTGGGCGATAATCGGGAGTTTTGGTCGTACAACCATCGGACATACGTCAGCTGATGTCGAATTGACCAAATAAAAATACAAAAATGTTTTAAAAAATTAATTTTGATCAGAAGCAAAGTTATTGCGATTTTTCGATTTTGACCTTTACTATGACCTTAACTCTAATTATTGATCTTGAGTCCTATAACTTCACAATCGTCTTTTGTGTAACAAGGCACAACTTCTGAGTAAAAATCAGGAACATCTATCGGGAACTTGCCCTATTATATGGTTTTGAATATTGTGAGGCAGGAAAAACCTAAATTCGTGACCCCCAAATTTTCGACCTGGACCGGAAATCGGGAGTTTTGGTCATACGACCATCGGGCATGCATCATATGATGCGGAATTGACCATAGAAAAATATAAAAATACCTAGAAAAAATAATATTGATTAGAAACGGAGTTATTGCGATTTTTCGATTTTGACCTTTTCCTTGACCTTGACCTCAGTTTTTGACCTTGACCTCCCAAAAGTTAATCACTTGGTCGAGTACTAATTGCACGTCTTCTGACAAATTTTCGGGACTTTACGATCAAAATTGTGACCTGTAGAGCGCTAACAAACAAACAAACAAACAAACAAACAAAAAATCGGCCATAGGCCAACACTTGACGAAATTATTTACACATTTGTTTACATTTAAAACATTTACACAGAATTTACTCATTGAAACGATTTACTGAACAACTCCTAGCATTAGAAATTGACACATTTAAGACACCTCCTGAGCATCACCCAGCAGTAGAATTCACAATTTTAGAAATTAGACAAGAGTTGATTCATTTACACAGTGACCTTGGCCTTAATACTTGTCCCTGAATTCTGAAATTTTCAAAAATTTGTTAGAATTAATAATGCACAACTCCTGAGCAGACATACATATTGAAACTTTATGACGTCTCCTGAGCAAGACCCAGCCATTTGAGACTGACTCATTTAAAACATTCAATCGATGTGTGTATCAACATAGTATATACTACTAACAGCACAAAATTTTGATGATGTCAATATAAAAAAAAATCATAAAATATAGTATTGCTATTAATGTTCGTTACTACAACTTGGTAACATTCATATCATGATGCTGCATCTTTGGAGAACCATCTAATGAATTCAAGCAGATCATGATGGCCGTTTTTGTATGCCATACTGGTATTATATGACAGAGGCGACGACAATTTTTGACGCCATAATGCCCATATGATCACTCAACAGTGTATATTCATAATATATCATAACACATTGCAAAAAGTTCTTGGATAACCACTATAATAGATTATAATGGTACTGGATATTCTCAAAAAAAAAACAAAGAGCAAAAAAGATATTTACCAGCAGGTAGATTCGAACCCGCAGAGTCAAAAGCCTACATCTTAGAGAGCGAGCACTGTAACCACTCGGCCACCGACCCATCATACAACGTGTTGCCGTATTCCCTTCCCCATGGAGAACAACTTTTACTGTACATGTATGACCGCATGCATGTCGGCATGACTGCACGAAGAAATCGATCCCAAAATAACTGTAACTTTATAACCCAAACTAACCAACTTTCACAGTCAACTCAATTGGTGAATTAGAGCAAGAAAAGTCCACATTTCATATTTGTGTATTCAAATCTGCATAAAACATTTCATATTTCCTATAAATTGGCAACTTATGTTAGGTAATTTTGCGGCCACTACTCTAGGGCTACCACTATGCAACTTGCACATGACCCCCAGATTTTCGGCATCTGGCGATAATCGGGAGTTTTGGTCGTACGACCATCGCACATACACCATTTGACGCCGAATTGACCATACAAAAATACTGACAAAAATTAATGTTGATCGAAAGTGGAGTTATTGCGATTTTTCGATTTTGACCTTTACTATGACTTTAACTGTAATTCTTGATCTTGAGTCCTACACCTTCACACATATGTTCAATGTGATAAGACACACCTACTGATTAAAAATCAGCAACTTATATTGGATTTTGACTCCACAATAACGGTTTGAATATTGTACAAAATTCAAATGATCTCAAAACCCCAAATGTTCGACCTGGGCGAAAATCGGGAGTTTGGGTCGTACAACCATCGGACATACGTCAGCTGATGTCGAATTGACCAAATAAAAATACAAAAATGTTTAGAAAAATTAATTTTGATCAGAAGCGAAGTTATTGCGATTTTTCGATTTTGACCTTTACCATGACCTTAACTCTAATTCTTGATCTTGAGTCCTATAACTTCAAAATCGTGTTTTGTGTGATAAGGCACAACTTTTGAGTAAAAATCAGGAACATTTATCGGGAACTTGCTCTATTATATGGTTTTGAATATTGTGAGGCATAAAAAACCTAAATTCGTGACCCCCAAATTTTCGACCTGGACCGGAAATCGGGAGTTTTGGTCATACGACCATCGGGCATGCATCATATGATGCGGAATTGACCATAGAAAAATATAAAAATACCTAGAAAAAATAACATTGATTAGAAACTGAGTTATTGCGATTTTTCGATTTTGACCTTTACTATGACTTTAACTGTAATTCTTGATCTTGAGTCCTACACCTTTACACATATGTTCAATGTTATAAGACACACCGACTGATTAAAAATCAGCAACTTATATTGCATTTTGACTCCACAATAACGGTTTGAATATTGTACAAAATTCAAATGATCTCAAAACCCCCAAATGTTCGACCCTGGGCGATAATCGGGAGTTTTGGTCGTACAACCATCGGACATACGTCAGCTGATGTCGAATTGACCAAATAAAAATACAAAAATGTTTAGAAAAATTAATTTTGATCAGAAGCGAAGTTATTGCGATTTTTCGATTTTGACCTTTACTATGACCTTAACTCTAATTCTTGACCTTGAGTCCTATAACTTCACAATCGTGTTTTGTGTGATAAGGCACAACTTCTGAGTAAAAATCAGGAACATCTATCGGGAACTTGCTCTATTATATGGTTTTGAATATTGTGAGGCAGGAAAAACCTAAATTCGTGACCCCCAAATTTTCGACCTGGACCGGAAATCGAGAGTTTTGGTCATACGACCATCGGGCATGCATCATATGATGCGGAATTGACCATAGAAAAATATAAAAATAATTAGAAAAAATAATCCTAATTAGAAGCGAAGTTATTGCGATTTTTCGATTTTGACCTTTTCCTTGACCTTGACCTCAGTTTTTTACCTTGACCTCCCAAAAGTTAATCACTTGGTCGAGTACTAATTGCACATCTTCTGACAAATTTTCGGGACTTTACGATCAAAATTGTGACCCGTAGAGCGCTAACAAACAAACAGACAGACAGACAGACAGACAAACGCAACTGACCAACATACTTGACGAAATTTAATTTCGTCAAGTAATGAAGCAATCGCTCAAAGAGCTAGGACTTGGCAAAATAAAGTAATGAACTTGAAGAGAAGTCTATAATCCAGCTTTGGTCTATAAACCCTTGCATCATAATACTGTAATAATATTAAATTGTGCTGCTACATTCTTCAGAATTGAAAGCATGATCATGATCTTGTAAGTTACAGATGAAAAATTACAATGACAACAAGTGAACAAAACGAATAGAGACACTCGGTGAATACAAATCATGCCAGAATGGACTTAACACAGATGCGTTATGATGCATGAAGGACACGATTATAATGGAACCAATGAGACACTGTTAAATGACTTTAAGGAATTCATAGTGAGAAATAATTAAGTATGATGACATAATAACGATAAAGATTACTCGTGCTACATTTATTGGCTGATTTTGTAAACTACGAATGTGTTGTTTCGTTGTTTGGAATTGAATACATGATCTTTTAATGGAGAAAAAAAAATAGTTTTGAGATAGTATTGAACCCGGGTCTGTGGATTCAAAGTCCTACGCTCTACGCTCAGCACTAACGTGGCTGGCGATGTGAAGCGGAATGTTTCATATAGCAATGCTATTATCGTTTTCATGTAATGCTTTTCAGTAACGATTTTCTGTTGCCGTGACAACAGTTTCAGAGCTATGATGTTCCAAATCAAAAGAATTATGCGGACATTCCGTGCACATATTATGTGAGAATTTCGTCAAAATCACACAAGAATCGACTGCACAGCAATGTGTTAAACTTTGGATCTGAAATTCCTGACCCCCATGTATTTCACCTGGAGTTTAAATCGTCAATTTTGATTCAACCGCTGTCGGTCATACATCAAATGATGCAGAATTGGCCATAGTAAAAGACGTGAACACTTTTGGAAGTGCAGGTGGAATGAAAGTGGAGTTATGACGATTTTTAATTTTGTGGTTTTTCAATGACCTTGGCGTTAATTCTTGACCTTTGACCTTGAGAAACGACAGGAATGTGCCGTTATACTGTGTGCATATGCTGTCAAAATTTCATAAGAATCCGACAAAAATTGACTGCACAGCAATGCATGAAACTTTGGATCCAGAAACTCCTGACCCCCGTCTTTTTAACCCGGAGTCAAAATCGTCAATTTTGATGCAATAGCTGTCGGCCATACATCAAAAGATGCAGAATTGGCCATAGTATTCGAGGCTAGAAATCTCGAAACTCCAGATAAAATATAACTGGACCTATTACCATTTTAAATTTTTTGGTTTTTGAACGACCTTGACGTCAATTTTTGACCTTTGACCTTCAGAAACGAAAGGCTTATGAGGAAGATCCTTGCACTTGTTGTGTCAAAATTTCATGAAAATCCGACAAGAATTGCGACCGCTATCGTGCAAACTGACGGACAGACAAACATACAAACAAACAAACAAACAAACAAACAAGATGACTGACCAACATACTTGGCAAAATTTATTTTGCCAAGTAACAAACAGACAGACAGACAAACGCAACTGACCAACATACTTGACGAAATTTAATTTCGTCAAGTAAAAAATCGGCCATAGGCCAAGCTTGACGAAATAATTGAAACATTTGTTTTCATGTAAAACATTTACATAAAGTTTACACATTTATAATGTTTATGGCGTCCCCTGACAACATACATCATTGGAAACTATATAAAACATCTATTTAAAACATCTAATCAGTGTATGTATCAACATAATATATACCTCTAACCATGCTAACGGCACAAAATTTTGATGATGCCACTACTAAAAAACCTAAAATATATGAAAATTATAAAAATCCAAAAACAAATACCGATAGCCTAAAAATGAGCGAAGGACAAACAGCAAATATCCCCGCACAAATATGAAATTACATTGATAACAAGTGAACAAAACAAATAGAGAGGTTTAGACATGTGTCGATTGCACAACCATGAAGAACCAGCCCTAAAATATGACCTAATAATTGCTTGTCTGCTTTTTATCAATGTTTTTTATATTGTCAACCAGTTGCAATTAGGTCATATTTTAAGGCTATGAAGAATGGAGTTAACACAAACGCTTTATGACAAAACAAGCAGCGCTCGATCATAATGAAACCAATGAGACACTGTAAAATGACATGATACAGTGTTTAATCTGGGTCTTCCTCCATGCAACTCACCAGACCCCAAGATTTTCAACCTCGGGCGATTATCGGGAGTTTTGGTCATACGACCATCGGGCATACATCATCTGGTGTCAAATTTACCAGATAAAAATAAAAAAAATTATTAGAAAAATTAATCTTGATTAGAAGCGGAGTGATTGCGGTTTTTTATTTTGACTTTTACTGTGACCTCAACTTACTTCTTGACCTTGAGTCCTACAACTTCACTAACTTGTTTTTCTTGTTAAGGCACAATGCCGTAGTAAAAATCAACAACATATATCGAAACCTGGCTCCATAATATAGTTTTGAATATTTCACACACAAAAATAAATTTGTGGCCCCTAAATTTTCGCCCTGGACCAAAAATCGGGAGTTTTGGTTGTATGACCATCGGACATACATCAACTGATGCTGAATCCACGAAATAAAAATAGAAAAATAGTTCGAAAATTTAATCTTGAACGTCACATTTGAAAACTGATGGGATACTATTTATCAGGGGTTCAAGGCCTTCCATTTGATATACTACTTGATAGGTTTTAGTTAGTTTGAAAATTTGACCTTGAAGTTTTGCTCATGTGATCTCATTTTTCTGACCAAGCTCAAGGTCAATCATGGAATTGACATATATAAGCTGATTGCTATACCTGTTTTGAACGATATGGTTCAAATTTTATGAGACTACAACGATTCAAGCAGATGTTATAACCGAAAAGGTGTTTTTCTGGGATTTCGATGGCCTTGACCTTGACCTTTGACCTTTGTATTTCAATTCGTAGAGGTCAATGCTATTAATATGCATATCAAGTTTCAAGAGATTCCATACAGTATTGACGATGTTATGGCCTTTTGAAAATTCGGAAATTTAACGTTTGTGACCTCATTGTGACGTCAGTATACGTCGAAACACCAAAAATAAGATACCATTGGAATCAGGGGTTCAAGACCTTTCCAACGATATACTACTCAATATGGTGGACTAACTTTCATATTCGACCTTCATCCGGATCGGATCCGGATCAAAATTTGATACTTTGTGAACAATAACGGTCCACCATTTTCTGCAATAACATCAACGTGATATTTTCCAAAATAGACTGGAATATATTAAAAAGTATCTGTTAGATGGAGTTTTCAATGTTAATTTCAAATGGCTGTCAAATCCGTAATCCGGATAGGATCACAAATCGATAGAAGTTGTCACTCTACATGGTTCTATGAAATGTCATATCAATATCTGAAAAACTGAGCAAGTGACGATTTTTTAAAATTTTGCCCTATGTTAAAGACAGTAATTTTTCAATATTTCAAAATTTTTTAGTGAACATTTTTTTAGTCATCAATGAACCGATTTCTTTGAAAAACATGCCATTCAGTCCGAGGTCACATATCTAGCCATCAAAACAGTTTCAGGATGATTGTCGAAAACTGAATGTGGTAAATGCAGTTTTCAATGTTAAATTCAAAAGGCTGTAGAATCCGTGATCCGGATCGGATCCGGATCAAACTTTGATACTTTGTGAATAATAACGTCCAACCACTTTCTGCAAAAAATCAACGTGATATAGGCTTAACAGAACGGAATAAAATTTTTAAAAAATTGTTAAATGGAGTTTTCAATGTTAAATTCAAATGGCTGTCAAATCCGTAATCCGGATCGGATCCAGATCAAACTTCACAAATCGATATAAGTTGTCAAGGTTCACGTCTGTCTGAAACTGCAAAGCAATTGAATGGAAAATAAACGAGTTGTGAATTTTTGAAAATTCGCCCCATGTTAAAGATAGGTATTTTCAAGTAACACACGGATATCTGGTGCATGCACAGGACCTTTGGTCCTGAGAATAATTACCGGTAAAAACCGGGAATGGGCCCGTTTAATAAGCCGGTCCGTCACCCCCAAAAGTTCTGATATAAAGTGGGCTGTCGCTTGACCCAGACTGTATTTAGACATGAGTTTTAGGCTTTATTATACCAGTTTGACACCTCTGAGTCAGAAAACAAAAGAATTGTTTTGTTGTTTGAGATGTGCACTTGGATACATATATGATATACTGTACTACTGCTCAACCGAGTGTGTATATTTAGAAGGGGACATGTCCACAGGGGATAATCGTTTCTACAGCTTATTGGTGTTTGAACGGATTGAGAATCAGATTCACCCCATTTCTCTTTCTACTTTGATATCTCGGCGAGTTTTCAATTTATTCCAAATATGAAAAGTGGACCATAAACTAGAAATAACACTGCAACTGACTGCATAATGATTTAGAATTAAATGTTCAGTAAATTTGTGAAAATTGGAGCCATGAAAACATAAAAAATATCTGTAAAAACCAGAATTATCATAGGATTCTGATTAAGTTTTGTCAGATTATAGACAAAGTTTGAGGTCAATCATGGAATTGACATATAGGTCCGATTGCTATACCTCTTCTGAATGATATGGTTCAAATTCCATGAACCTACGACAATTCAAACGGATGTTATTACAAGAAACGTGTTTTTCTGGGATTTCAATGACCTTGACCTTGACCTTTGATCTTTGTACTTCAATTCGTAGGGGTCAATGCTGTCAAAATGCATATCAAATTTCAAGGGATTCCATACACTATTGACCATGTTATGGCACTTTGAAATTTCGGATTTTTGACGTTTATGACGTCATTGTGACATCAGTTTATGTCGCAGCGCCAAAAATGAGATATCCATGGAATCAGGGGCTCAAGACCTTTCCAACAATATACTACTCGATATGGTGCGCTGACCTTCGTTCTTGACCTTGACATTCACCTCATAACGAACTTCTCAAGGTCAAGGTCAAATGCCAAGGTCAAGGTCACAAAAGATAGAACTCGAGTTTATCTACAATATGAACTTGGTTTGAAGTCTCTATAACGAATAGAACTGGAGTTATGACAATTTATGTGTTTTTATCGTTTTGCGTGACCTTGACCTCAATATTTGACCTTGACCTCATAAAAGTTAATCACTTGGTCGAGTACTGACTGCACATCTTCTGACAAATTTTCGGGACTTTACGATCAAAATTGTGACCTGTAGAGCGCTAACAAACAAACAAACAAACAGACAGACAAACTCGACTGACCAACATACTTGACGAAATTTACATTTCGTCAAGTAATAATTGCCAAAATCAAAGTAATAAAAGTTCTGATATAAAGTGGGCTGTCGCTTGACCCAGACTGTATTTAGACATGAGTTTTAGGCTTTATTATACCAGTTTGACACCTCTGAGTCAGAAAACAAAAGAATTGTTTTGTTGTTTGAGATGTGCACTTGGATACATATATGATATACTGTACTACTGCTCAACCGAGTGTGTATATTTAGAAGGGGACATGTCCACAGGGGATAATCGTTTCTACAGCTTATTGGTGTTTGAACGGATTGAGAATCAGATTCACCCCATTTCTCTTTCTACTTTGATATCTCGGCGAGTTTTCAATTTATTCCAAATATGAAAAGTGGACCATAAACTAGAAATAACACTGCAACTGACTGCATAATGATTTAGAATTAAATGTTCAGTAAATTTGTGAAAATTGGAGCCATGAAAACATAAAAAATATCTGTAAAAACCAGAATTATCATAGGATTCTGATTAAGTTTTGTCAGATTATAGACAAAGTTTGAGGTCAATCATGGAATTGACATATAGGTCCGATTGCTATACCTCTTCTGAATGATATGGTTCAAATTCCATGAACCTACGACAATTCAAACGGATGTTATTACAAGAAACGTGTTTTTCTGGGATTTCAATGACCTTGACCTTGACCTTTGATCTTTGTACTTCAATTCGTAGGGGTCAATGCTGTCAAAATGCATATCAAATTTCAAGGGATTCCATACACTATTGACCATGTTATGGCACTTTGAAATTTCGGATTTTTGACGTTTATGACGTCATTGTGACATCAGTTTATGTCGCAGCGCCAAAAATGAGATATCACTGGAATCAGGGGCTCAAGACCTTTCCAACAATATACTACTCGATATGGTGCGCTGACCTTCGTTCTTGACCTTGACATTCACCTCATAACGAACTTCTCAAGGTCAAGGTCAAATGCCAAGGTCAAGGTCACAAAAGATAGAACTCGAGTTTATCTACAATATGAACTTGGTTTGAAGTCTCTATAACGAATAGAACTGGAGTTATGACAATTTATGTGTTTTTATCGTTTTGCGTGACCTTGACCTCAATATTTGACCTTGACCTCATAAAAGTTAATCACTTGGTCGAGTACTGACTGCACATCTTCTGACAAATTTTCGGGACTTTACGATCAAAATTGTGACCTGTAGAGCGCTAACAAACAAACAAAAAATCGGCCATAGGCCAACACTTGACGAAATGACTAAACATTTGTTTACATTTAAAACATTTACCCATAATTTACACATTGAAAAGATTTACTGAACAACTCCTCGACATTTGAAGAAAGATACTTTTTTCATGAAATTTTTACGTTGGGCAAGCTTTTCAAGGTCAAGGTCAAAGTGCACATTCAAGGTCAGCGGACAAAGACCTTTTGATATGCTACAATATGGTCCCAGTTTGAACTTTCTATGACGAATAGTTCCGAAGTTATGGCAATTTTTGTGATTTTGACCTTTTCTTTGACCTTGACCCTTGACCTTGGGTCACGAAAATTGTGCATTGCCCGTGCATGAAAATATAAATTATACTTGAACAATTCCATCAGAATCGAACAAGAATTCCGGACACTGTGGCTTTTCGAAATTTCGAAAAATTTACGTACATGAGGTCACTGTGACGTCAATAAACGTCACATTTGAAAACTGATGGGAAACTATTCATCATGGGTTCAAGGCCTTCCATTTGATATATTACTTGATAGCTTTTAGTTAGTTTGAAAATTTGACCTTGAAGTTTTGCTCATGTGACCTCATTTTTCCGATCAAGTTCAAGGTTAATCATGGAATTGACATATAAGTCTGATTGCTATACCTCTTCTGATGATATTGTTCAAATTACAACGATTAAAAAACGATGTTATAACCGAAAAGGTGTTTTTCTGGGATTTCGATGACCTTGACCTTTGACCTTTGTATTTCAATTCGTAAAGGTCAATGCTATTAATATGCATGTCAAGTTTCAAGGTATTCCATACAGTATTGACGCTGTTATGGCCTTTTGAAATTTCGGTAATTTGACGTTTATGACGTCATTGTGACGTCAGTGTACGTCGAAGCGCCAAAATTAGGGTATAACTGCAATCAGGGGCTCAAAACCTTTCCAACGATATACTACTCGATATGGTGCGCTGACTTTCGTACTTGACCTTGACATTCACCTCATGACGAACTTCTCAAGGTCAAGGTCAAATGCCAAGGTCAAGGACACAGAATATAGGACTCGAGTTTATCTACATTATGAACTTGGTTTGAAGTCTCTATAACAAATAGAACCGGAGTTATGGCCACTTATGCGTTTTTAACATTTTGCGTGACCTTGACCTTGATCTTTGACCTTGAGTCACGAAAATTGTGCATTGCCTGTGCATGAAGACATATATTATACCTGTATCATTTCATTAGAATCAAACAAGATTTGTGGACACTATGACCGTTTGAAATTTCGAAAAATTAACGTTTATGACGTCACTGTGACGTCAATAAACGTCACATCTCAAAATTGATGAGAAAGTATGTACCAGGGAATCAAGACCTTTCATTTGATATACTACTTGATAGGTTTCAGTTAGTTTGAAAATTTGACCTTGAAGTTTTCCTCATATGACCTTATTTTCCTGACAAAGTTCAAGGTCAATCATGAAATTGACATATACACTCGATTACTATACCCCTTCTGAAGGATATGGTTCAAAATTCATGAACCTACGACAAATCAAACGGATGTTATTACCGGAAACGTGTTTTTCTGGGATTTCGATGACCTTGACCTTGACCTTTGACCTTCGTACTTAAATTCGTAAAGGTCATTGCTGTCAATATGCATATCAAGTTTCAAGAGATTCCATACAGTATTGACGATGTTATAGCCTTTTGAAATTTCGGAAATTTGACGTTTATGACGTCATTGTGACGTCAGTTTACGTCGCAGCGCTGAAAATAAGGTATCACTGCAATCAGGGGGTCAAGACCTTTCCAACGATATACTACTCGATATGGTGCGCTGACCTTCGTATTTGACCTTGACATTCACCTTAGGCGAACTTCTCAAGGTCAAGGTCAAATACCAAGGTCAAGGTCACAGAAGATAGAACTCGAGTTTATCTACAATATGAACTTGATTTGAAGTCTCTGGGACAATTAGAACCGGAGTTATGGCCATTTATGTGTTTTTATCGTTTTGCGTGACCTTGACCTCAATATTTGACCTTGACCTTCCAAAAGTTAATCACTTGGTCGTGTACTGATTGCACATCTTTTGACAAATTTTCGGGACTTTACGATCAAAATTGTGACCTGTAGAGCGCTAACAAATAAACAAACAAACAAACAAACAAACAGACAGACAAACGCAACTGACCAACATACTTGACGAAATTTACATTTCGTCAAGTAACAAACAGACAGACAAACTCGACTGACCAACATACTTGACGAAATTTACATTTCGTCAAGTAATAATTGCCAAAATCAAAGTAATAAAAGTTCTGATATAAAGTGGGCTGTCGCTTGACCCAGACTGTATTTAGACATGAGTTTTAGGCTTTATTATACCAGTTTGACACCTCTGAGTCAGAAAACAAAAGAATTGTTTTGTTGTTTGAGATGTGCACTTGGATACATATATGATATACTGTACTACTGCTCAACCGAGTGTGTATATTTAGAAGGGGACATGTCCACAGGGGATAATCGTTTCTACAGCTTATTGGTGTTTGAACGGATTGAGAATCAGATTCACCCCATTTCTCTTTCTACTTTGATATCTCGGCGAGTTTTCAATTTATTCCAAATATGAAAAGTGGACCATAAACTAGAAATAACACTGCAACTGACTGCATAATGATTTAGAATTAAATGTTCAGTAAATTTGTGAAAATTGGAGCCATGAAAACATAAAAAATATCTGTAAAAACCAGAATTATCATAGGATTCTGATTAAGTTTTGTCAGATTATAGACAAAGTTTGAGGTCAATCATGGAATTGACATATAGGTCCGATTGCTATACCTCTTCTGAATGATATGGTTCAAATTCCATGAACCTACGACAATTCAAACGGATGTTATTACAAGAAACGTGTTTTTCTGGGATTTCAATGACCTTGACCTTGACCTTTGATCTTTGTACTTCAATTCGTAGGGGTCAATGCTGTCAAAATGCATATCAAATTTCAAGGGATTCCATACACTATTGACCATGTTATGGCACTTTGAAATTTCGGATTTTTGACGTTTATGACGTCATTGTGACATCAGTTTATGTCGCAGCGCCAAAAATGAGATATCACTGGAATCAGGGGCTCAAGACCTTTCCAACAATATACTACTCGATATGGTGCGCTGACCTTCGTTCTTGACCTTGACATTCACCTCATAACGAACTTCTCAAGGTCAAGGTCAAATGCCAAGGTCAAGGTCACAAAAGATAGAACTCGAGTTTATCTACAATATGAACTTGGTTTGAAGTCTCTATAACGAATAGAACTGGAGTTATGACAATTTATGTGTTTTTATCGTTTTGCGTGACCTTGACCTCAATATTTGACCTTGACCTCATAAAAGTTAATCACTTGGTCGAGTACTGACTGCACATCTTCTGACAAATTTTCGGGACTTTACGATCAAAATTGTGACCTGTAGAGCGCTAACAAACAAACAAACAAACAGACAGACAAACTCGACTGACCAACATACTTGACGAAATTTACATTTCGTCAAGTAACAAACTCGACTGACCAACATACTTGACGAAATTTACATTTCGTCAAGTAAAAATCGGCCATAGGCCAACACTTGACGAAAATCTACACATTTGTTTACATTCAAAACATTTACTCATTATTTACACATTTATGGCATCCCCTGACAACATATAGCATTGGAAACTGAACCATTTGAAACATCTAGTTTGCGTATGTATCAACATAATATATTACCTCTAACCATGCTAACGGCACAAAATTTTGATGATGCCACTACTAAAAAACCTAAAATATATCAAAATTACAAAAATCCAAAAACAAATATCGATAGCCTAAAAATGAGCGAATAACAAACAGCAAATATTCCCGCACAAATATGAAATTACATTGACAACAAGTAAACAAAACAAATAGAGAGGCTTAGACATGTGGCGATTGCACAGCCCTAAATTATGACCTAATAATTGCTTGTCTTCTTTTTATCAATGTTTTTATATTAACAAACAGTTGTAATTAGGTCATATATTAAGGCTATGAAGAATGGAGTTAACACAAACGCGTTATGACAAAAACATGCATCGCTCGATCATAATGAAACCAATGAGACCCTGTAAAATGACACGATACAGTGTTTAATCTGGGCCATTCGCCATGCAACTTACCAGACCCCCAATCCCACATGCATCATATGAAGCAGACAAATCATCTGGTACACGCCTTTTGTCATGCATTTGTTAGCAGCTAATACCACAGATCATTCACAGTTGTGGCCGTAATGCTGAATTTAAAGCGGCTTGTAACTTTAAATATAAAGAACAAACTAGATTTTGATGATACCACTAGAAAGCCCGATAAAATAGTTTGTCGCTATTCGTGGAACAGTGTTTTTTCCTTCAAAGGTGATCATTATAATTCGAAACAATAGAATTACATAAAGCATGGCAGGTTTGGGATGCTTACAAGACCACCCAGAAACAGAAAAAGTCATTTGGAATTGAATTTTAGAAGAAAAAAAAAATGAGTCAAAAATGAGTTATCACGATTTTTCGATTTTGACCTTTACTATGACCTTAACTCTTATCCTTGACCCTGAGCTCTGAAACTTCAGGATCTTGTTCTGCGTGATAAGGCACAACTCCTGAGTAAAAATCAGCAACATATATCGGAACCTGGCTCTATAATATGATTTTGAATATTGTGAGAGAGGAAAAACCTAAATCTTGACCCCCAAATTTTCGACCTGGACCGAAAATCGGGAATTTGGGTCGTACAACCATCGGACATGCATCAAATGATGCAGAATTGACCATAGAAAAATATAAAAATACCCAGAAAAAATAATCTCAGTTAGAAGCGAAGTTATCGCGATTTTTCGATTTTGACCTTTTCTATGACCTTGACCTCAATTTTTGACCTTGACCTCCTAAACGTTTACCACTTGGTACGAAATTGATTGTCCACCTTCTGGTGAAGTTTCATGACGATACGACCAAAATTGTGACCTGTAGAGTGAAAACAAACAAACACACAAACAAACGAGGGGCCATAGGCCCGGCAGTTGACGAATTAGGAAGGTTACCGGACAATATATGTTTTAGATATATGTTTTAGTGAGATATTAGCCATTTTGTGCTCTGACCTCAATTTTCAAATCATGAGAAGATATAACATATATCATTTCCTATACATGTATGTCCAAAGCTGTGAAGTCGATAAAAAGCGATATATTAGCCACATTGTGCTCTGACCTTGAAAATGAGGTCGAAGGTCAAATGTCAAGGTCAAGGTCACAGAAGATAGAACTCGAGTTAATCTACAATATGAACTTGGTTTGAAGTCTCTATGGCGATTAGAACCGAAGTTATGGCAATTTATGTGTTTTCGACACTTTATGTGACCTTGACCTTGACCTTTGACCTAGGGTCCCCAAATTTCACCCATTTGCAAGTATATACATAAGCATTTTATACGTACAATTTGGTCATGATACGTCCAAAACTGTGGCTTGTAGAGCGGTAATATACGAAGAACAAACTAGATTTTGATGATAACAATAGAATGCAAAGCAGTTTTTCCGTTGCCATGGCAACATTTTTCAGGCGAATTTGACTAAAATCAATGGGTGCCTGGCTTTGAGCCTAAAAAGTGTTCCCATAAAGTTTGGTGATGATCCGACCTAAACTGTGATATGTTTCAGTTAGTTTGAAAATTTGACCTTGAAGTTTTGAATGTGTCCTCATTTTTGCGACCAAGTTCAAGGTCAATTATAAAATTGACATGTACATATGGTTACCATGCCTCTTCTGAATGATATGGTTCAAATTTTATGAGACTACAATGATTCAAGCAGATGTTATAACCGAAAAGGTGTTTTTCTAGGATTTCGATGACCTTGACCTTGACCTTTGACCTTTGTATTTCAATTCGTAGAGGTCAATGCTATTAATATGCATGTCAAGTTTCAAGATATTCCATACAGTATTGACGCTGTTATGGCCTTTTGAAATTTCGGTAATTTGACGTTTATGACGTCATTGTGACGTGAGTGTACGTCGCAGCGCCGAAAATAAGGTATCACTGCAATCAGGGGCCCAAGACCTTTCCAACGATATACTACTCGATATGATTCGCTGACCTTCGTACCTGACCTTGACATTCACCTCATGGCAAACTCTCAAGGTCAAGCTCAAACGCCGAGGTCAAGGTCACAGAAGATAGAACTCGATTTTATCTACAATATGAACTTGGTTTGAAGTCTCTAGCACAAATAGAACCGGAGTTATGGCCACTTATGTGTTTTTAACATTTTGCGTGACCTTGACCTTGACTTTGGACCTTGAGTCACAAAAATTGTGCATTGTCTGTGCATGAATATATATATTGTATCTGTAAAATTTCATCAGAATCAAACAAAATTTGTGGACACTATGACCGTTTGAAATTTTTAAAAATTAACGTTTATGACGTCACTGTGACGTCAATAAACGTCACAGCTCAAAACTGATGAAAAGGTATGTACCAGGGAATCAAGACCTTTCATTTGATATACTACCTGATAGGTTTCAGTTAGTTTTAAAATTTGACCTTGAAGTTCTCCTCATATGACCTTATTTTCCTGACCAAGTTCAAGGTCAATCATGAAATTGACACATAGGTTCGATTGCTATACCTCTTCTGAACGATATGGTTCTATTTTCATGAACATACGACAATTCAAACGGATGTTATTACCGGAAACGTGTTTTTCTGGGATTTCGATGACCTTGACCTTGACCTTTGACCTTTGCACTTAAATTCGTAGAGGTCATTGCTGTCAGTATGCATATCAAGTTTCAAGAGATTCCATATAGTATTGACGATGTGATGGCCTTTTGAAATTTCGGGAATTTGACGTTTATGACGTCATTGTGACGTCAGTGTACGTCGCTGCGCCGAAAATAGGGTATCACTGCGATCAGGGGGTCAAGACCTTTCCAACGATATACTACTCAATATGCTGCGCTGACCTTCGTACTTGACCTTGACTTCGACCTGGGGCGAACTTCTCAAGGTCAAAGTCAAATGTCAAGGTCAAGGTCACAGACGATAGAACTCGAGTGTATCTACAATATGCACAAGTCTCTAGAACGATTAGAACCGGAGTTATGACCACTTATGTGTTTTCAACGTTTTGTGTGACCTTGACCTTGACCTTTGACCTAGGGTCACCAAAATTCACCGGTTTCCAGGTATATACCTAGGCATTGTATCCGTACGATTTGGTGATGATCAGGCCAAAACTGTGGCCTGTAACGTGCAAACAGACAAACAAACAGACAAACAAACAAAAAATCGGCCATAGGCCAACACTTGACGAAAATCTACACATTTGTTTACATTCAAAACATTTACTCATTATTTACACATTTATGGCATCCCCTGACAACATATAGCATTGGAAACTGAACCATTTGAAACATCTAGTTTGCGTATGTATCAACATAATATATTACCTCTAACCATGCTAACGGCACAAAATTTTGATGATGCCACTACTAAAAAACCTAAAATATATCAAAATTACAAAAATCCAAAAACAAATATCGATAGCCTAAAAATGAGCGAATAACAAACAGCAAATATTCCCGCACAAATATGAAATTACATTGACAACAAGTAAACAAAACAAATAGAGAGGCTTAGACATGTGGCGATTGCACAGCCCTAAATTATGACCTAATAATTGCTTGTCTTCTTTTTATCAATGTTTTTTATATTAACAAACAGTTGTAATTAGGTCATATTTTAAGGCTATGAAGAATGGAGTTAACACAAACGCGTTATGACAAAAACATGCATCGCTCGATCATAATGAAACCAATGAGACCCTGTAAAATGACACGATACAGTGTTTAATCTGGGCCATTCGCCATGCAACTTACCAGACCCCCAATCCCACATGCATCATATGAAGCAGACAAATCATCTGGTACACGCCTTTTGTCATGCATTTGTTAGCAGCTAATACCACAGATCATTCACAGTTGTGGCCGTAATGCTGAATTTAAAGCGGCTTGTAACTTTAAATATAAAGAACAAACTAGATTTTGATGATACCACTAGAAAGCCCGATAAAATAGTTTGTCGCTATTCGTGGAACAGTGTTTTTTCCTTCAAAGGTGATCATTATAATTCGAAACAATAGAATTACATAAAGCATGGCAGGTTTGGGATGCTTACAAGACCACCCAGAAACAGAAAAAGTCATTTGGAATTGAATTTTAGAAGAAAAAAAAAATGAGTCAACAGTGAGAATCGAACCACTGACCCCTCGCACACATACCTAACGCCTCTACTGACTACGCCATTCTGTTCATTGAAACTCAACACGTGTAAAGTATAGTGCGTAGGAGAGACTTCGCTCAGGATAAACACTGAATTGTGCCATGGCTGTACATTGGACTGGCAGTGTGCAGAATTCGATCGGGAAAACTCATTACCTTGAGTTCTACAACTTCACAATCTTATTCTGCGTGATCAGGCACAACTCCTGAGTAAAATCCGGCAATATATATTGGAACCTGGCTCTATAATGTGGTTTTGAATATTGTGAGACAGGAAAAACCTAAATTCATGACCCCCAAATTTTCGACCTGGACCGAAAATCCAGAGTTTTGGTCATACGACCATCGGACATGTATCATATGATGCGGATTTGACCATAGAAAAATACAAAAATAATCAGAAAAAATAATCATGATTACAAGCGGAGTTATCACAATTTTTCAATTTTGACCTTTAGTATGACCTTAACTGTAATTCTTGACCTTGAGCCCTATAACTTCACAGTCATGTTCTGCGTGAGAAGGCACAACTCCTGAGTAAAAATCAGAAACATATATTGGATCCTGGCTCTACAATAGGGTTTTGAAAATTGAGACAAGCAAGACCTAAGTTCATGACCCCCAAATTTTCGACCTGGACCGAAAATCGAGATTTTAGGTCATACAACCAACAGACATGCATCATGTGATGCGGAATTGACCATAGAAAAATATAAAAATACACAGAAAAAATAATCTTGATTAGAAGCGGAGTTATCACGATTTTTCGATTTTGACCTTTACTATGACCTTAACTCTTATCCTTGACCCTGAGCTCTGGAACTTCAGGATCTTGTTCTGCGTGATAAGGCACAACTCCTGAGTAAAAATCAGCAACATATATCGGAACCTGGCTCTATAATATGATTTTGAATATTGTGAGAGAGGAAAACCTAAATCTTGACCCCCAAATTTTCGACCTGGACCGAAAATCGGGAATTTGGGTCGTACAACCATCGGACATGCATCAGATGATGCAGAATTGACCATAGAAAAATATAAAAATACCCAGAAAAAATAATCTCAGTTAGAAGCGAAGTTATCGCGATTTTTCGATTTTGACCTTTTCTATGACCTTGACCTCAATTTTTGACCTTGACCTCCTAAACGTTTACCACTTGGTACGAAATTGATTGTCCACCTTCTGGTGAAGTTTCATGACGATACGACCAAAATTGTGACCTGTAGAGTGAAAACAAACAAACACACAAACAAACAAACGGATAAACTCAACTGACCAACATACTTGACGAAATTTAATTTCGTCAAGTAAAAATCGGCCATAGGCCAACACTTGACGAAATGACTAAACATTTGTTTACATTTAAAACATTTACTCATAATTTACACATTGAAAAGATTTACTGAACAACTCCTCGACATTTGAAGAAAGATACTTTTTTCATGAAATTTTTACGTTGGGCAAACTTTTCAAGGTCAAGGTCAAAGTGCACATTCACGGTCAGCGGACAAAGACCTTTTGATATGCTACAATATGGTACCAGTTTGAACATCCTATGATGAATAGTTCCGAAGGTATGGCAATTTTTGTGATTTTGACCTTTTCTTCGACCTTGAGCTTGACCCTTGACCTTGGGTCACGAAAATTGTGCATTGCCCGTGCATGAAGATATAAATTATACTTGAACAATTCCATCAGAATCGAACAAGAATTCCGGACACTGTGGCTCTTCGAAATTTCGAAAAATTTACGTACATGAGGTCACCGTGACGTCAATAAACGTCACATTTGAAAACTGATGGGAAACTATTTATCATGGGTTCAAGGCCTTCCATTTGATATATTACTTGATAGCTTTTAGTTAGTTTGAAAATTTGACCTTGAAGTTTTGCTCATGTGACCTCATTTTTCCGATCAAGTTCAAGGTTAGTCATGGAATTGACATATAAGTCTGATTGCTATACCTCTTCTGAATGATATGGTTCAAATCTTATGAGACTACAACGATTTAAACAGATGTTATAACCGAAAAGGTGTTTTTCTGGGATTTCGATGACCTTGACCTTGACCTTTGACCTTTGTATTTCAATTCGTAAAGGTCAATGCTATTAATATGCATGTCAAATTTCAAGGTATTCCATACATTATTGACGCTGTTATGGCCTTTTGAAATTTCGGTAATTTGACGTTTATGACGTCATTGTGACGTTGGGTCACGAAAATTGTGCATTGCCCGTGCATGAAGATATAAATTATACTTGAACAATTCCATCAGAATCGAACAAGAATTCCGGACACTGTGGCTCTTCGAAATTTCGAAAAATTTACGTACATGAGGTCACTGTGACGTCAATAAACGTCACATTTGAAAACTGATGGGAAACTATTTATCATGGGTTCAAGGCCTTCCATTTGATATATTACTTGATAGCTTTTAGTTAGTTTGAAAATTTGACCTTGAAGTTTTGCTCATGTGACCTCATTTTTCTGATCAAGTTCAAGGTTAGTCATGGAATTGACATATAAGTCTGATTGCTATACCTCTTCTGAATGATATGGTTCAAATCTTATGAGACTACAACGATTCAAACAGATGTTATAACCGAAAAGGTGTTTTTCTGGGATTTCGATGACCTTGACCTTGACCTTTGACCTTTGTATTTCAATTCGTAAAAGTCAATGCTATTAATATGCATGTCAAGTTTCAAGGTATTCCATACATTATTGACGCTGTTATGGCCTTTTGAAATTTCGGTAATTTGACGTTTATGACGTCATTGTGACGTCAGTGTACGTCGCAGCGCCGAAAATAGGGTATCACTGCAATCAGGGGCTCAAAACCTTTCCAACGATATACTACTCAATATGGTGCGCTGAATTTCGTACTTGACCTTGACATTCACCTCATGGCGAACTTCTCAAGGTCAAGGTCAAATGCCAAGGTCAAGGTCATAGAAGATAGGACTCGAGTTTATCTACAATATGAACTTGGTTTGAAGTCTCTATAACAAATAGAACCGGAGTTATGGCCACTTATGTGTTTTTAACATTTTGCGTGACCTTGACCTTGATTTTTGACCCTGAGTCACGAAAATTGTGCATTGAATGTGCATGAAGACATATATTATACCCGTATAATTTCATTAGAATCAAACAAGATTTGTGGACACTATGACCATTTGAAATTTCGAAAAATTAACGTTTATGACGTCACTGTGACGTCAATAAACGTCACATCTCAAAACTGATGAGAAAGTATGTACCAGGGAATCAAGACCTTTCATTTGATATACTACTTGATATGTTTCAGTTAGTTTGAAAATTTGACCTTGAAGTTTTCCTGATATGACCTTATTTTCCTGACAAAGTTCAAGGTCAATCATGAAATTGACATATACACTCAATTACAATACCTCTTCTGAAGGATATGGTTCAAAATTCATGAACCTACGACAAATCAAACGGATGTTATTACCGGAAACGTGTTTTTCTGGGATTTCGATGACCTTGACCTTGACCTTGACCTTTGACCTTTGTACCTAAATTCGTAAAGGTCATTGCTGTCAATATGCATATCAAGTTTGAAGAGATTCCATACAGTATTGACGATGTTATAGCCTTTTGAAATTTCGGAAATTTGACGTTTATGACGTCATTGTGACGTCAGTTTACGTCGCAGCGCCGAAAATAAGGTATCACTGCAATCAGGGGGTCAAGACCTTTCCAACGATATACTACTCGATATGGTGCGCTGAACTTCGTATTTGACCTTGACATTCACCTTAGGCGAACTTCTCAAGGTCAAGGTCAAATGCCAAGGTCAAGGTCACAAAAGATAGAACTCGAGTTTATGTACAATATGAACTTGGTTTGAAGTCTCTAGGACAATTAGAACCGGAGTTATGGCCATTTATGTGTTTTTATCGTTTTGCGTGACCTTGACCTCAATATTTGTCCTTGACCTCCCAAAAATGAACTCATCCATCCATATTGGACTGCACATCTTCTGACCTATTTTCATGATTCTACGATCAAAAATGTGACCTGTGGAGCGGTCACAAACAAACAAACAAACGAGGGGCCATAGGCCCGGCAGTTGACGAATTTGCAAACTATCGTTTCAATGTAAAGGTCAAGGTTATAGTAATGGGGCCACTCTTTAGACATAGTACATGTCGTGGATAAATGATCCGAGATAAATACATCTCAGGAAGTCGAAATTTTGCCAAACTTGTCAAAATCTTTCTTCATATTAGAAGCACCAAAATCACGTGGCCTGGAGCGCTCGTTCTGCAGAATACATTTTCCAAGTTTAGAAGAATTCAAGCTAGAAATATGGACGGTCAAGTGCTGATGAAGAAAACAACGAACCAGAGGCTACAGGCCGCATCCATTGCGGAAATCTTATATGACGTCAATGGCGTCAATGGCAGACTACAAACCTGATATACTGGTGTTCCTAAATATACCTGTTAATATTGTGATTATAAATTTTTACTGATTTGATTTTGTATCATTTATTATAGTTACCAAGGTCAAAAGTTATATTCAGGTTGGAAAACATTATAATATCTTAAGATAATATGTATGACGTCAATGGCATTTCACCAATCTGTTGAAACATGATATATGATTGATAGTGCTACACATCCACAGACAATTACAATTCATTTGCAGTTAAACTGAATGTGAAAATGATAGGCTTTCATAGAACATTGAAGTTTTTAAACACTGGCATTATGGGAACTACGTTTATGTCGTCATACTGAAAATTTGTCATGGCAGGATAGAATCACACATTACCTGCCTCAAGCAGAATTGAACAAGCTTTCCAATGGTGTAATCCGATCCATTCTGGGAGAAATATTTACCGAGATACAGCCATATTTCGAAAATTGACATTTGACATCATGACGTCGTTGACATTTAAAAGATCCAATCAAAACTTCATACATTGATGGAAAATGTTAACATATAGAGGCATACCAAATTTGAAGGGAGTCGGTCACAATTTGATCGCTTTTTGAATTTTTAAAATTGTTTTTTAGTTTGGCAATAATGAGAGATAGGGATTTCGTTAATGTTTGGCAGTGTCTAGTGACATCATCATTCGGCCCTCGAAATTAGGCTGATTGAGGATGGAGGCAGATTGTTACATGTGGTAAGTGTGGTTTGGATCACACGCAAATTGTGGCTGCATTGTTGCGAACAATGATTTCGCCAAGTAACAAAAGGAACTCAAGAAAAAAATATATCTGGTGCATGAACAGGACCTTTGGTTCTCGGCCAAATTACTGCTAAAAACCGAGAACAGTACTGATTCATACGCCGTCACCCCCGATAGTGCTGATATAAAAGAGCCCCTGGCTTGCCACAGATTGTATTTAGACAAGAGTTTTAGGCTTCGTTATATCACTTGTGCATCACTGAGTTAGAAAACCACAGAAATGTTGCTTTAGATCATTATTCAGATGGATACAAGGTATATTGTATTACTACTCGACCGAGTGTTGCTATTGGAGACGGTACAAGTGCACAGGGGGTAATCGTTTCCACATCTTATTGGCGTGTGAACGGGCTGACAAACAGATTTACCCCACCTCTCTTTCCGTCTTGATATCTCAGCGAGTTTTCAATATATTTTCAACATGAAAAGTGCACCATAAACTAGAAATAACGCTGCAATTTTCTACAGAAAAAACTTCAAAATTAAATGTTGAATTATTTTTTAAAAATTGGATCCAGAAGAAAAATAAATGTATCCATAAAATCCGGAATCCGGATCCGATCCGGATGAAATTTTGTCAGTTTATGGACCATGATAGTCCGCCACTTTGTAGGAAAAATCAAGCTGAAATATGCACAATAGACCGAAATATAATATCAAATATAAGTTAAATGGAGTTTTCAATGTTAAATTTAAATAGCTGTCAAATCCGTAATCCGGGTCCGATCCGGGCCAAAATTATAATGTGTGTATAGGATGTCATTCTACACATGTGACTAAAATTTCAAGAGAATTCATTGAAAATTGAACGAGTTATGAATTTTTGAAAAATCGCCCCATGTTAAAGATAGGGATTTTTCGAGTTTTCAAGAATTTTTGATGACGTCATCAATAAACCGATTTTCCTCAAAAACTTTCGGTGTCCTTCTTGGGTGAATACCTACCTATCAGAAAAATTTCGTGATGCTCGCACTAAAACTGTGGCCTGTAACGTGCAAACAGACAGACAGACAGACAAACAAACAAACGGAACTGACCAACATAGTTGTCGAATTTTCAATTCGTCAACTAATAAAGCTCCGCAAGTAGAAGAGACCCTGCGTATATCCGTTTCATGTACAGGATCTTTGGTTTTTAGATGAATGGTGCTCCCTACGCGTTTTCGTCACCCCCGATAGTGCTGATATAAAAGAGCCCCTGGCTTGCCACAGATTGTATTTAGACAAGAGTTTTAGGCTTCGTTATATCACTTGTGCATCACTGAGTTAGAAAACCACAGAAATGTTGCTTTAGATCATTATTCAGATGGATACAAGGTATATTGTATTACTACTCGACCGAGTGTTGCTATTGGAGACGGTACAAGTGCACAGGGGGTAATCGTTTCCACATCTTATTGGCGTGTGAACGGGCTGACAAACAGATTTACCCCACCTCTCTTTCCGTCTTGATATCTCAGCGAGTTTTCAATATATTTTCAACATGAAAAGTGCACCATAAACTAGAAATAACGCTGCAATTTTCTACAGAAAAAACTTCAAAATTAAATGTTGAATTATTTTTTAAAAATTGGATCCAGAAGAAAAATAAATGTATCCATAAAATCCGGAATCCGGATCCGATCCGGATGAAATTTTGTCAGTTTATGGACCATGATAGTCCGCCACTTTGTAGGAAAAATCAAGCTGAAATATGCACAATAGACCGAAATATAATATCAAATATAAGTTAAATGGAGTTTTCAATGTTAAATTTAAATAGCTGTCAAATCCGTAATCCGGGTCCGATCCGGGCCAAAATTATAATGTGTGTATAGGATGTCATTCTACACATGTGACTAAAATTTCAAGAGAATTCATTGAAAATTGAACGAGTTATGAATTTTTGAAAAATCGCCCCATGTTAAAGATAGGGATTTTTCGAGTTTTCAAGAATTTTTGATGACGTCATCAATAAACCGATTTTCCTCAAAAACTTTCGGTGTCCTTCTTGGGTGAATACCTACCTATCAGAAAAATTTCGTGATGCTCGCACTAAAACTGTGGCCTGTAACGTGCAAACAGACAGACAGACAGACAAACAAACAAACGGAACTGACCAACATAGTTGTCGAATTTTCAATTCGTCAACTAATAAAGCTCCGCAAGTAGAAGAGACCCTGCGTATATCCGTTTCATGTACAGGATCTTTGGTTTTTAGATGAATGGTGCTCCCTACGCGTTTTCGTCACCCCCGATAGTGCTGATATAAAAGAGCCCCTGGCTTGCCACAGATTGTATTTAGACAAGAGTTTTAGGCTTCGTTATATCACTTGTGCATCACTGAGTTAGAAAACCACAGAAATGTTGCTTTAGATCATTATTCAGATGGATACAAGGTATATTGTATTACTACTCGACCGAGTGTTGCTATTGGAGACGGTACAAGTGCACAGGGGGTAATCGTTTCCACATCTTATTGGCGTGTGAACGGGCTGACAAACAGATTTACCCCACCTCTCTTTCCGTCTTGATATCTCAGCGAGTTTTCAATATATTTTCAACATGAAAAGTGCACCATAAACTAGAAATAACGCTGCAATTTTCTACAGAAAAAACTTCAAAATTAAATGTTGAATTATTTTTTAAAAATTGGATCCAGAAGAAAAATAAATGTATCCATAAAATCCGGAATCCGGATCCGATCCGGATGAAATTTTGTCAGTTTATGGACCATGATAGTCCGCCACTTTGTAGGAAAAATCAAGCTGAAATATGCACAATAGACCGAAATATAATATCAAATATAAGTTAAATGGAGTTTTCAATGTTAAATTTAAATAGCTGTCAAATCCGTAATCCGGGTCCGATCCGGGCCAAAATTATAATGTGTGTATAGGATGTCATTCTACACATGTGACTAAAATTTCAAGAGAATTCATTGAAAATTGAACGAGTTATGAATTTTTGAAAAATCGCCCCATGTTAAAGATAGGGATTTTTCGAGTTTTCAAGAATTTTTGATGACGTCATCAATAAACCGATTTTCCTCAAAAACTTTCGGTGTCCTTCTTGGGTGAATACCTACCTATCAGAAAAATTTCGTGATGCTCGCACTAAAACTGTGGCCTGTAACGTGCAAACAGACAGACAGACAGACAAACAAACAAACGGAACTGACCAACATAGTTGTCGAATTTTCAATTCGTCAACTAATAAAGCTCCGCAAGTAGAAGAGACCCTGCGTATATCCGTTTCATGTACAGGATCTTTGGTTTTTAGATGAATGGTGCTCCCTACGCGTTTTCGTCACCCCCGATAGTGCTGATATAAAAGAGCCCCTGGCTTGCCACAGATTGTATTTAGACAAGAGTTTTAGGCTTCGTTATATCACTTGTGCATCACTGAGTTAGAAAACCACAGAAATGTTGCTTTAGATCATTATTCAGATGGATACAAGGTATATTGTATTACTACTCGACCGAGTGTTGCTATTGGAGACGGTACAAGTGCACAGGGGGTAATCGTTTCCACATCTTATTGGCGTGTGAACGGGCTGACAAACAGATTTACCCCACCTCTCTTTCCGTCTTGATATCTCAGCGAGTTTTCAATATATTTTCAACATGAAAAGTGCACCATAAACTAGAAATAACGCTGCAATTTTCTACAGAAAAAACTTCAAAATTAAATGTTGAATTATTTTTTAAAAATTGGATCCAGAAGAAAAATAAATGTATCCATAAAATCCGGAATCCGGATCCGATCCGGATGAAATTTTGTCAGTTTATGGACCATGATAGTCCGCCACTTTGTAGGAAAAATCAAGCTGAAATATGCACAATAGACCGAAATATAATATCAAATATAAGTTAAATGGAGTTTTCAATGTTAAATTTAAATAGCTGTCAAATCCGTAATCCGGGTCCGATCCGGGCCAAAATTATAATGTGTGTATAGGATGTCATTCTACACATGTGACTAAAATTTCAAGAGAATTCATTGAAAATTGAACGAGTTATGAATTTTTGAAAAATCGCCCCATGTTAAAGATAGGGATTTTTCGAGTTTTCAAGAATTTTTGATGACGTCATCAATAAACCGATTTTCCTCAAAAACTTTCGGTGTCCTTCTTGGGTGAATACCTACCTATCAGAAAAATTTCGTGATGCTCGCACTAAAACTGTGGCCTGTAACGTGCAAACAGACAGACAGACAGACAAACAAACAAACGGAACTGACCAACATAGTTGTCGAATTTTCAATTCGTCAACTAATAAAGCTCCGCAAGTAGAAGAGACCCTGCGTATATCCGTTTCATGTACAGGATCTTTGGTTTTTAGATGAATGGTGCTCCCTACGCGTTTTCGTCACCCCCGATAGTGCTGATATAAAAGAGCCCCTGGCTTGCCACAGATTGTATTTAGACAAGAGTTTTAGGCTTCGTTATATCACTTGTGCATCACTGAGTTAGAAAACCACAGAAATGTTGCTTTAGATCATTATTCAGATGGATACAAGGTATATTGTATTACTACTCGACCGAGTGTTGCTATTGGAGACGGTACAAGTGCACAGGGGGTAATCGTTTCCACATCTTATTGGCGTGTGAACGGGCTGACAAACAGATTTACCCCACCTCTCTTTCCGTCTTGATATCTCAGCGAGTTTTCAATATATTTTCAACATGAAAAGTGCACCATAAACTAGAAATAACGCTGCAATTTTCTACAGAAAAAACTTCAAAATTAAATGTTGAATTATTTTTTAAAAATTGGATCCAGAAGAAAAATAAATGTATCCATAAAATCCGGAATCCGGATCCGATCCGGATGAAATTTTGTCAGTTTATGGACCATGATAGTCCGCCACTTTGTAGGAAAAATCAAGCTGAAATATGCACAATAGACCGAAATATAATATCAAATATAAGTTAAATGGAGTTTTCAATGTTAAATTTAAATAGCTGTCAAATCCGTAATCCGGGTCCGATCCGGGCCAAAATTATAATGTGTGTATAGGATGTCATTCTACACATGTGACTAAAATTTCAAGAGAAT
Organism: Terebella lapidaria; assembly: GCA_949152475.1. NCBI lineage: Eukaryota > Metazoa > Annelida > Polychaeta > Terebellida > Terebellidae > Terebella > Terebella lapidaria. The sequence goes on along the minus strand of OX424558.1, from coordinate 20,681,284 downwards.
TCATTGAAAATTGAACGAGTTATGAATTTTTGAAAAATCGCCCCATGTTAAAGATAGGGATTTTTCGAGTTTTCAAGAATTTTTGATGACGTCATCAATAAACCGATTTTCCTCAAAAACTTTCGGTGTCCTTCTTGGGTGAATACCTACCTATCAGAAAAATTTCGTGATGCTCGCACTAAAACTGTGGCCTGTAACGTGCAAACAGACAGACAGACAGACAAACAAACAAACGGAACTGACCAACATAGTTGTCGAATTTTCAATTCGTCAACTAATAAAGCTCCGCAAGTAGAAGAGACCCTGCGTATATCCGTTTCATGTACAGGATCTTTGGTTTTTAGATGAATGGTGCTCCCTACGCGTTTTCGTCACCCCCGATAGTGCTGATATAAAAGAGCCCCTGGCTTGCCACAGATTGTATTTAGACAAGAGTTTTAGGCTTCGTTATATCACTTGTGCATCACTGAGTTAGAAAACCACAGAAATGTTGCTTTAGATCATTATTCAGATGGATACAAGGTATATTGTATTACTACTCGACCGAGTGTTGCTATTGGAGACGGTACAAGTGCACAGGGGGTAATCGTTTCCACATCTTATTGGCGTGTGAACGGGCTGACAAACAGATTTACCCCACCTCTCTTTCCGTCTTGATATCTCAGCGAGTTTTCAATATATTTTCAACATGAAAAGTGCACCATAAACTAGAAATAACGCTGCAATTTTCTACAGAAAAAACTTCAAAATTAAATGTTGAATTATTTTTTAAAAATTGGATCCAGAAGAAAAATAAATGTATCCATAAAATCCGGAATCCGGATCCGATCCGGATGAAATTTTGTCAGTTTATGGACCATGATAGTCCGCCACTTTGTAGGAAAAATCAAGCTGAAATATGCACAATAGACCGAAATATAATATCAAATATAAGTTAAATGGAGTTTTCAATGTTAAATTTAAATAGCTGTCAAATCCGTAATCCGGGTCCGATCCGGGCCAAAATTATAATGTGTGTATAGGATGTCATTCTACACATGTGACTAAAATTTCAAGAGAATTCATTGAAAATTGAACGAGTTATGAATTTTTGAAAAATCGCCCCATGTTAAAGATAGGGATTTTTCGAGTTTTCAAGAATTTTTGATGACGTCATCAATAAACCGATTTTCCTCAAAAACTTTCGGTGTCCTTCTTGGGTGAATACCTACCTATCAGAAAAATTTCGTGATGCTCGCACTAAAACTGTGGCCTGTAACGTGCAAACAGACAGACAGACAGACAAACAAACAAACGGAACTGACCAACATAGTTGTCGAATTTTCAATTCGTCAACTAATAAAGCTCCGCAAGTAGAAGAGACCCTGCGTATATCCGTTTCATGTACAGGATCTTTGGTTTTTAGATGAATGGTGCTCCCTACGCGTTTTCGTCACCCCCGATAGTGCTGATATAAAAGAGCCCCTGGCTTGCCACAGATTGTATTTAGACAAGAGTTTTAGGCTTCGTTATATCACTTGTGCATCACTGAGTTAGAAAACCACAGAAATGTTGCTTTAGATCATTATTCAGATGGATACAAGGTATATTGTATTACTACTCGACCGAGTGTTGCTATTGGAGACGGTACAAGTGCACAGGGGGTAATCGTTTCCACATCTTATTGGCGTGTGAACGGGCTGACAAACAGATTTACCCCACCTCTCTTTCCGTCTTGATATCTCAGCGAGTTTTCAATATATTTTCAACATGAAAAGTGCACCATAAACTAGAAATAACGCTGCAATTTTCTACAGAAAAAACTTCAAAATTAAATGTTGAATTATTTTTTAAAAATTGGATCCAGAAGAAAAATAAATGTATCCATAAAATCCGGAATCCGGATCCGATCCGGATGAAATTTTGTCAGTTTATGGACCATGATAGTCCGCCACTTTGTAGGAAAAATCAAGCTGAAATATGCACAATAGACCGAAATATAATATCAAATATAAGTTAAATGGAGTTTTCAATGTTAAATTTAAATAGCTGTCAAATCCGTAATCCGGGTCCGATCCGGGCCAAAATTATAATGTGTGTATAGGATGTCATTCTACACATGTGACTAAAATTTCAAGAGAATTCATTGAAAATTGAACGAGTTATGAATTTTTGAAAAATCGCCCCATGTTAAAGATAGGGATTTTTCGAGTTTTCAAGAATTTTTGATGACGTCATCAATAAACCGATTTTCCTCAAAAACTTTCGGTGTCCTTCTTGGGTGAATACCTACCTATCAGAAAAATTTCGTGATGCTCGCACTAAAACTGTGGCCTGTAACGTGCAAACAGACAGACAGACAGACAAACAAACAAACGGAACTGACCAACATAGTTGTCGAATTTTCAATTCGTCAACTAATAAAGCTCCGCAAGTAGAAGAGACCCTGCGTATATCCGTTTCATGTACAGGATCTTTGGTTTTTAGATGAATGGTGCTCCCTACGCGTTTTCGTCACCCCCGATAGTGCTGATATAAAAGAGCCCCTGGCTTGCCACAGATTGTATTTAGACAAGAGTTTTAGGCTTCGTTATATCACTTGTGCATCACTGAGTTAGAAAACCACAGAAATGTTGCTTTAGATCATTATTCAGATGGATACAAGGTATATTGTATTACTACTCGACCGAGTGTTGCTATTGGAGACGGTACAAGTGCACAGGGGGTAATCGTTTCCACATCTTATTGGCGTGTGAACGGGCTGACAAACAGATTTACCCCACCTCTCTTTCCGTCTTGATATCTCAGCGAGTTTTCAATATATTTTCAACATGAAAAGTGCACCATAAACTAGAAATAACGCTGCAATTTTCTACAGAAAAAACTTCAAAATTAAATGTTGAATTATTTTTTAAAAATTGGATCCAGAAGAAAAATAAATGTATCCATAAAATCCGGAATCCGGATCCGATCCGGATGAAATTTTGTCAGTTTATGGACCATGATAGTCCGCCACTTTGTAGGAAAAATCAAGCTGAAATATGCACAATAGACCGAAATATAATATCAAATATAAGTTAAATGGAGTTTTCAATGTTAAATTTAAATAGCTGTCAAATCCGTAATCCGGGTCCGATCCGGGCCAAAATTATAATGTGTGTATAGGATGTCATTCTACACATGTGACTAAAATTTCAAGAGAATTCATTGAAAATTGAACGAGTTATGAATTTTTGAAAAATCGCCCCATGTTAAAGATAGGGATTTTTCGAGTTTTCAAGAATTTTTGATGACGTCATCAATAAACCGATTTTCCTCAAAAACTTTCGGTGTCCTTCTTGGGTGAATACCTACCTATCAGAAAAATTTCGTGATGCTCGCACTAAAACTGTGGCCTGTAACGTGCAAACAGACAGACAGACAGACAAACAAACAAACGGAACTGACCAACATAGTTGTCGAATTTTCAATTCGTCAACTAATAAAGCTCCGCAAGTAGAAGAGACCCTGCGTATATCCGTTTCATGTACAGGATCTTTGGTTTTTAGATGAATGGTGCTCCCTACGCGTTTTCGTCACCCCCGATAGTGCTGATATAAAAGAGCCCCTGGCTTGCCACAGATTGTATTTAGACAAGAGTTTTAGGCTTCGTTATATCACTTGTGCATCACTGAGTTAGAAAACCACAGAAATGTTGCTTTAGATCATTATTCAGATGGATACAAGGTATATTGTATTACTACTCGACCGAGTGTTGCTATTGGAGACGGTACAAGTGCACAGGGGGTAATCGTTTCCACATCTTATTGGCGTGTGAACGGGCTGACAAACAGATTTACCCCACCTCTCTTTCCGTCTTGATATCTCAGCGAGTTTTCAATATATTTTCAACATGAAAAGTGCACCATAAACTAGAAATAACGCTGCAATTTTCTACAGAAAAAACTTCAAAATTAAATGTTGAATTATTTTTTAAAAATTGGATCCAGAAGAAAAATAAATGTATCCATAAAATCCGGAATCCGGATCCGATCCGGATGAAATTTTGTCAGTTTATGGACCATGATAGTCCGCCACTTTGTAGGAAAAATCAAGCTGAAATATGCACAATAGACCGAAATATAATATCAAATATAAGTTAAATGGAGTTTTCAATGTTAAATTTAAATAGCTGTCAAATCCGTAATCCGGGTCCGATCCGGGCCAAAATTATAATGTGTGTATAGGATGTCATTCTACACATGTGACTAAAATTTCAAGAGAATTCATTGAAAATTGAACGAGTTATGAATTTTTGAAAAATCGCCCCATGTTAAAGATAGGGATTTTTCGAGTTTTCAAGAATTTTTGATGACGTCATCAATAAACCGATTTTCCTCAAAAACTTTCGGTGTCCTTCTTGGGTGAATACCTACCTATCAGAAAAATTTCGTGATGCTCGCACTAAAACTGTGGCCTGTAACGTGCAAACAGACAGACAGACAGACAAACAAACAAACGGAACTGACCAACATAGTTGTCGAATTTTCAATTCGTCAACTAATAAAGCTCCGCAAGTAGAAGAGACCCTGCGTATATCCGTTTCATGTACAGGATCTTTGGTTTTTAGATGAATGGTGCTCCCTACGCGTTTTCGTCACCCCCGATAGTGCTGATATAAAAGAGCCCCTGGCTTGCCACAGATTGTATTTAGACAAGAGTTTTAGGCTTCGTTATATCACTTGTGCATCACTGAGTTAGAAAACCACAGAAATGTTGCTTTAGATCATTATTCAGATGGATACAAGGTATATTGTATTACTACTCGACCGAGTGTTGCTATTGGAGACGGTACAAGTGCACAGGGGGTAATCGTTTCCACATCTTATTGGCGTGTGAACGGGCTGACAAACAGATTTACCCCACCTCTCTTTCCGTCTTGATATCTCAGCGAGTTTTCAATATATTTTCAACATGAAAAGTGCACCATAAACTAGAAATAACGCTGCAATTTTCTACAGAAAAAACTTCAAAATTAAATGTTGAATTATTTTTTAAAAATTGGATCCAGAAGAAAAATAAATGTATCCATAAAATCCGGAATCCGGATCCGATCCGGATGAAATTTTGTCAGTTTATGGACCATGATAGTCCGCCACTTTGTAGGAAAAATCAAGCTGAAATATGCACAATAGACCGAAATATAATATCAAATATAAGTTAAATGGAGTTTTCAATGTTAAATTTAAATAGCTGTCAAATCCGTAATCCGGGTCCGATCCGGGCCAAAATTATAATGTGTGTATAGGATGTCATTCTACACATGTGACTAAAATTTCAAGAGAATTCATTGAAAATTGAACGAGTTATGAATTTTTGAAAAATCGCCCCATGTTAAAGATAGGGATTTTTCGAGTTTTCAAGAATTTTTGATGACGTCATCAATAAACCGATTTTCCTCAAAAACTTTCGGTGTCCTTCTTGGGTGAATACCTACCTATCAGAAAAATTTCGTGATGCTCGCACTAAAACTGTGGCCTGTAACGTGCAAACAGACAGACAGACAGACAAACAAACAAACGGAACTGACCAACATAGTTGTCGAATTTTCAATTCGTCAACTAATAAAGCTCCGCAAGTAGAAGAGACCCTGCGTATATCCGTTTCATGTACAGGATCTTTGGTTTTTAGATGAATGGTGCTCCCTACGCGTTTTCGTCACCCCCGATAGTGCTGATATAAAAGAGCCCCTGGCTTGCCACAGATTGTATTTAGACAAGAGTTTTAGGCTTCGTTATATCACTTGTGCATCACTGAGTTAGAAAACCACAGAAATGTTGCTTTAGATCATTATTCAGATGGATACAAGGTATATTGTATTACTACTCGACCGAGTGTTGCTATTGGAGACGGTACAAGTGCACAGGGGGTAATCGTTTCCACATCTTATTGGCGTGTGAACGGGCTGACAAACAGATTTACCCCACCTCTCTTTCCGTCTTGATATCTCAGCGAGTTTTCAATATATTTTCAACATGAAAAGTGCACCATAAACTAGAAATAACGCTGCAATTTTCTACAGAAAAAACTTCAAAATTAAATGTTGAATTATTTTTTAAAAATTGGATCCAGAAGAAAAATAAATGTATCCATAAAATCCGGAATCCGGATCCGATCCGGATGAAATTTTGTCAGTTTATGGACCATGATAGTCCGCCACTTTGTAGGAAAAATCAAGCTGAAATATGCACAATAGACCGAAATATAATATCAAATATAAGTTAAATGGAGTTTTCAATGTTAAATTTAAATAGCTGTCAAATCCGTAATCCGGGTCCGATCCGGGCCAAAATTATAATGTGTGTATAGGATGTCATTCTACACATGTGACTAAAATTTCAAGAGAATTCATTGAAAATTGAACGAGTTATGAATTTTTGAAAAATCGCCCCATGTTAAAGATAGGGATTTTTCGAGTTTTCAAGAATTTTTGATGACGTCATCAATAAACCGATTTTCCTCAAAAACTTTCGGTGTCCTTCTTGGGTGAATACCTACCTATCAGAAAAATTTCGTGATGCTCGCACTAAAACTGTGGCCTGTAACGTGCAAACAGACAGACAGACAGACAAACAAACAAACGGAACTGACCAACATAGTTGTCGAATTTTCAATTCGTCAACTAATAAAGCTCCGCAAGTAGAAGAGACCCTGCGTATATCCGTTTCATGTACAGGATCTTTGGTTTTTAGATGAATGGTGCTCCCTACGCGTTTTCGTCACCCCCGATAGTGCTGATATAAAAGAGCCCCTGGCTTGCCACAGATTGTATTTAGACAAGAGTTTTAGGCTTCGTTATATCACTTGTGCATCACTGAGTTAGAAAACCACAGAAATGTTGCTTTAGATCATTATTCAGATGGATACAAGGTATATTGTATTACTACTCGACCGAGTGTTGCTATTGGAGACGGTACAAGTGCACAGGGGGTAATCGTTTCCACATCTTATTGGCGTGTGAACGGGCTGACAAACAGATTTACCCCACCTCTCTTTCCGTCTTGATATCTCAGCGAGTTTTCAATATATTTTCAACATGAAAAGTGCACCATAAACTAGAAATAACGCTGCAATTTTCTACAGAAAAAACTTCAAAATTAAATGTTGAATTATTTTTTAAAAATTGGATCCAGAAGAAAAATAAATGTATCCATAAAATCCGGAATCCGGATCCGATCCGGATGAAATTTTGTCAGTTTATGGACCATGATAGTCCGCCACTTTGTAGGAAAAATCAAGCTGAAATATGCACAATAGACCGAAATATAATATCAAATATAAGTTAAATGGAGTTTTCAATGTTAAATTTAAATAGCTGTCAAATCCGTAATCCGGGTCCGATCCGGGCCAAAATTATAATGTGTGTATAGGATGTCATTCTACACATGTGACTAAAATTTCAAGAGAATTCATTGAAAATTGAACGAGTTATGAATTTTTGAAAAATCGCCCCATGTTAAAGATAGGGATTTTTCGAGTTTTCAAGAATTTTTGATGACGTCATCAATAAACCGATTTTCCTCAAAAACTTTCGGTGTCCTTCTTGGGTGAATACCTACCTATCAGAAAAATTTCGTGATGCTCGCACTAAAACTGTGGCCTGTAACGTGCAAACAGACAGACAGACAGACAAACAAACAAACGGAACTGACCAACATAGTTGTCGAATTTTCAATTCGTCAACTAATAAAGCTCCGCAAGTAGAAGAGACCCTGCGTATATCCGTTTCATGTACAGGATCTTTGGTTTTTAGATGAATGGTGCTCCCTACGCGTTTTCGTCACCCCCGATAGTGCTGATATAAAAGAGCCCCTGGCTTGCCACAGATTGTATTTAGACAAGAGTTTTAGGCTTCGTTATATCACTTGTGCATCACTGAGTTAGAAAACCACAGAAATGTTGCTTTAGATCATTATTCAGATGGATACAAGGTATATTGTATTACTACTCGACCGAGTGTTGCTATTGGAGACGGTACAAGTGCACAGGGGGTAATCGTTTCCACATCTTATTGGCGTGTGAACGGGCTGACAAACAGATTTACCCCACCTCTCTTTCCGTCTTGATATCTCAGCGAGTTTTCAATATATTTTCAACATGAAAAGTGCACCATAAACTAGAAATAACGCTGCAATTTTCTACAGAAAAAACTTCAAAATTAAATGTTGAATTATTTTTTAAAAATTGGATCCAGAAGAAAAATAAATGTATCCATAAAATCCGGAATCCGGATCCGATCCGGATGAAATTTTGTCAGTTTATGGACCATGATAGTCCGCCACTTTGTAGGAAAAATCAAGCTGAAATATGCACAATAGACCGAAATATAATATCAAATATAAGTTAAATGGAGTTTTCAATGTTAAATTTAAATAGCTGTCAAATCCGTAATCCGGGTCCGATCCGAGCCAAAATTATAATGTGTGTATAGGATGTCATTCTACACATGTGACTAAAATTTCAAGAGAATTCATTGAAAATTGAACGAGTTATGAATTTTTGAAAAATCGCCCCATGTTAAAGATAGGGATTTTTCGAGTTTTCAAGAATTTTTGATGACGTCATCAATAAACCGATTTTCTTCAAAAACTTTCGGTGTCCTTCTTGGGTGAATACCTACCTATCAGAAAAATTTCGTGATGCTCGCACTAAAACTGTGGCCTGTAACGTGCAAACAGACAGACAGACAGACAAACAAACAAACGGAACTGACCAACATAGTTGTCGAATTTTCAATTCGTCAACTAATAAAGCTCCGCAAGTAGAAGAGACCCTGCGTATATCCGTTTCATGTACAGGATCTTTGGTTTTTAGATGAATGGTGCTCCCTACGCGTTTTCGTCACCCCCGATAGTGCTGATATAAAAGAGCCCCTGGCTTGCCACAGATTGTATTTAGACAAGAGTTTTAGGCTTCGTTATATCACTTGTGCATCACTGAGTTAGAAAACCACAGAAATGTTGCTTTAGATCATTATTCAGATGGATACAAGGTATATTGTATTACTACTCGACCGAGTGTTGCTATTGGAGACGGTACAAGTGCACAGGGGGTAATCGTTTCCACATCTTATTGGCGTGTGAACGGGCTGACAAACAGATTTACCCCACCTCTCTTTCCGTCTTGATATCTCAGCGAGTTTTCAATATATTTTCAACATGAAAAGTGCACCATAAACTAGAAATAACGCTGCAATTTTCTACAGAAAAAACTTCAAAATTAAATGTTGAATTATTTTTTAAAAATTGGATCCAGAAGAAAAATAAATGTATCCATAAAATCCGGAATCCGGATCCGATCCGGATGAAATTTTGTCAGTTTATGGACCATGATAGTCCGCCACTTTGTAGGAAAAATCAAGCTGAAATATGCACAATAGACCGAAATATAATATCAAATATAAGTTAAATGGAGTTTTCAATGTTAAATTTAAATAGCTGTCAAATCCGTAATCCGGGTCCGATCCGGGCCAAAATTATAATGTGTGTATAGGATGTCATTCTACACATGTGACTAAAATTTCAAGAGAATTCATTGAAAATTGAACGAGTTATGAATTTTTGAAAAATCGCCCCATGTTAAAGATAGGGATTTTTCGAGTTTTCAAGAATTTTTGATGACGTCATCAATAAACCGATTTTCTTCAAAAACTTTCGGTGTCCTTCTTGGGTGAATACCTACCTATCAGAAAAATTTCGTGATGCTCGCACTAAAACTGTGGCCTGTAACGTGCAAACAGACAGACAGACAGACAAACAAACAAACGGAACTGACCAACATAGTTGTCGAATTTTCAATTCGTCAACTAATAAAGCTCCGCAAGTAGAAGAGACCCTGCGTATATCCGTTTCATGTACAGGATCTTTGGTTTTTAGATGAATGGTGCTCCCTACGCGTTTTCGTCACCCCCGATAGTGCTGATATAAAAGAGCCCCTGGCTTGCCACAGATTGTATTTAGACAAGAGTTTTAGGCTTCGTTATATCACTTGTGCATCACTGAGTTAGAAAACCACAGAAATGTTGCTTTAGATCATTATTCAGATGGATACAAGGTATATTGTATTACTACTCGACCGAGTGTTGCTATTGGAGACGGTACAAGTGCACAGGGGGTAATCGTTTCCACATCTTATTGGCGTGTGAACGGGCTGACAAACAGATTTACCCCACCTCTCTTTCCGTCTTGATATCTCAGCGAGTTTTCAATATATTTTCAACATGAAAAGTGCACCATAAACTAGAAATAACGCTGCAATTTTCTACAGAAAAAACTTCAAAATTAAATGTTGAATTATTTTTTAAAAATTGGATCCAGAAGAAAAATAAATGTATCCATAAAATCCGGAATCCGGATCCGATCCGGATGAAATTTTGTCAGTTTATGGACCATGATAGTCCGCCACTTTGTAGGAAAAATCAAGCTGAAATATGCACAATAGACCGAAATATAATATCAAATATAAGTTAAATGGAGTTTTCAATGTTAAATTTAAATAGCTGTCAAATCCGTAATCCGGGTCCGATCCGAGCCAAAATTATAATGTGTGTATAGGATGTCATTCTACACATGTGACTAAAATTTCAAGAGAATTCATTGAAAATTGAACGAGTTATGAATTTTTGAAAAATCGCCCCATGTTAAAGATAGGGATTTTTCGAGTTTTCAAGAATTTTTGATGACGTCATCAATAAACCGATTTTCTTCAAAAACTTTCGGTGTCCTTCTTGGGTGAATACCTACCTATCAGAAAAATTTCGTGATGCTCGCACTAAAACTGTGGCCTGTAACGTGCAAACAGACAGACAGACAGACAAACAAACAAACGGAACTGACCAACATAGTTGTCGAATTTTCAATTCGTCAACTAATAAAGCTCCGCAAGTAGAAGAGACCCTGCGTATATCCGTTTCATGTACAGGATCTTTGGTTTTTAGATGAATGGTGCTCCCTACGCGTTTTCGTCACCCCCGATAGTGCTGATATAAAAGAGCCCCTGGCTTGCCACAGATTGTATTTAGACAAGAGTTTTAGGCTTCGTTATATCACTTGTGCATCACTGAGTTAGAAAATCACAGAAATGTTGCTTTAGATCATTATTCAGATGGATACAAGGTATATTGTATTACTACTCGACCGAGTGTTGCTATTGGAGACGGTACAAGTGCACAGGGGGTAATCGTTTCCACATCTTATTGGCGTGTGAACGGGCTGACAAACAGATTTACCCCACCTCTCTTTCCGTCTTGATATCTCAGCGAGTTTTCAATATATTTTCAACATGAAAAGTGCACCATAAACTAGAAATAACGCTGCAATTTTCTACAGAAAAAACTTCAAAATTAAATGTTGAATTATTTTTTAAAAATTGGATCCAGAAGAAAAATAAATGTATCCATAAAATCCGGAATCCGGATCCGATCCGGATGAAATTTTGTCAGTTTATGGACCATGATAGTCCGCCACTTTGTAGGAAAAATCAAGCTGAAATATGCACAATAGACCGAAATATAATATCAAATATAAGTTAAATGGAGTTTTCAATGTTAAATTTAAATAGCTGTCAAATCCGTAATCCGGGTCCGATCCGGGCCAAAATTATAATGTGTGTATAGGATGTCATTCTACACATGTGACTAAAATTTCAAGAGAATTCATTGAAAATTGAACGAGTTATGAATTTTTGAAAAATCGCCCCATGTTAAAGATAGGGATTTTTCGAGTTTTCAAGAATTTTTGATGACGTCATCAATAAACCGATTTTCCTCAAAAACTTTCGGTGTCCTTCTTGGGTGAATACCTACCTATCAGAAAAATTTCGTGATGCTCGCACTAAAACTGTGGCCTGTAACGTGCAAACAGACAGACAGACAGACAAACAAACAAACGGAACTGACCAACATAGTTGTCGAATTTTCAATTCGTCAACTAATAAAGCTCCGCAAGTAGAAGAGACCCTGCGTATATCCGTTTCATGTACAGGATCTTTGGTTTTTAGATGAATGGTGCTCCCTACGCGTTTTCGTCACCCCCGATAGTGCTGATATAAAAGAGCCCCTGGCTTGCCACAGATTGTATTTAGACAAGAGTTTTAGGCTTCGTTATATCACTTGTGCATCACTGAGTTAGAAAACCACAGAAATGTTGCTTTAGATCATTATTCAGATGGATACAAGGTATATTGTATTACTACTCGACCGAGTGTTGCTATTGGAGACGGTACAAGTGCACAGGGGGTAATCGTTTCCACATCTTATTGGCGTGTGAACGGGCTGACAAACAGATTTACCCCACCTCTCTTTCCGTCTTGATATCTCAGCGAGTTTTCAATATATTTTCAACATGAAAAGTGCACCATAAACTAGAAATAACGCTGCAATTTTCTACAGAAAAAACTTCAAAATTAAATGTTGAATTATTTTTTAAAAATTGGATCCAGAAGAAAAATAAATGTATCCATAAAATCCGGAATCCGGATCCGATCCGGATGAAATTTTGTCAGTTTATGGACCATGATAGTCCGCCACTTTGTAGGAAAAATCAAGCTGAAATATGCACAATAGACCGAAATATAATATCAAATATAAGTTAAATGGAGTTTTCAATGTTAAATTTAAATAGCTGTCAAATCCGTAATCCGGGTCCGATCCGGGCCAAAATTATAATGTGTGTATAGGATGTCATTCTACACATGTGACTAAAATTTCAAGAGAATTCATTGAAAATTGAACGAGTTATGAATTTTTGAAAAATCGCCCCATGTTAAAGATAGGGATTTTTCGAGTTTTCAAGAATTTTTGATGACGTCATCAATAAACCGATTTTCCTCAAAAACTTTCGGTGTCCTTCTTGGGTGAATACCTACCTATCAGAAAAATTTCGTGATGCTCGCACTAAAACTGTGGCCTGTAACGTGCAAACAGACAGACAGACAGACAAACAAACAAACGGAACTGACCAACATAGTTGTCGAATTTTCAATTCGTCAACTAATAAAGCTCCGCAAGTAGAAGAGACCCTGCGTATATCCGTTTCATGTACAGGATCTTTGGTTTTTAGATGAATGGTGCTCCCTACGCGTTTTCGTCACCCCCGATAGTGCTGATATAAAAGAGCCCCTGGCTTGCCACAGATTGTATTTAGACAAGAGTTTTAGGCTTCGTTATATCACTTGTGCATCACTGAGTTAGAAAACCACAGAAATGTTGCTTTAGATCATTATTCAGATGGATACAAGGTATATTGTATTACTACTCGACCGAGTGTTGCTATTGGAGACGGTACAAGTGCACAGGGGGTAATCGTTTCCACATCTTATTGGCGTGTGAACGGGCTGACAAACAGATTTACCCCACCTCTCTTTCCGTCTTGATATCTCAGCGAGTTTTCAATATATTTTCAACATGAAAAGTGCACCATAAACTAGAAATAACGCTGCAATTTTCTACAGAAAAAACTTCAAAATTAAATGTTGAATTATTTTTTAAAAATTGGATCCAGAAGAAAAATAAATGTATCCATAAAATCCGGAATCCGGATCCGATCCGGATGAAATTTTGTCAGTTTATGGACCATGATAGTCCGCCACTTTGTAGGAAAAATCAAGCTGAAATATGCACAATAGACCGAAATATAATATCAAATATAAGTTAAATGGAGTTTTCAATGTTAAATTTAAATAGCTGTCAAATCCGTAATCCGGGTCCGATCCGGGCCAAAATTATAATGTGTGTATAGGATGTCATTCTACACATGTGACTAAAATTTCAAGAGAATTCATTGAAAATTGAACGAGTTATGAATTTTTGAAAAATCGCCCCATGTTAAAGATAGGGATTTTTCGAGTTTTCAAGAATTTTTGATGACGTCATCAATAAACCGATTTTCCTCAAAAACTTTCGGTGTCCTTCTTGGGTGAATACCTACCTATCAGAAAAATTTCGTGATGCTCGCACTAAAACTGTGGCCTGTAACGTGCAAACAGACAGACAGACAGACAAACAAACAAACGGAACTGACCAACATAGTTGTCGAATTTTCAATTCGTCAACTAATAAAGCTCCGCAAGTAGAAGAGACCCTGCGTATATCCGTTTCATGTACAGGATCTTTGGTTTTTAGATGAATGGTGCTCCCTACGCGTTTTCGTCACCCCCGATAGTGCTGATATAAAAGAGCCCCTGGCTTGCCACAGATTGTATTTAGACAAGAGTTTTAGGCTTCGTTATATCACTTGTGCATCACTGAGTTAGAAAACCACAGAAATGTTGCTTTAGATCATTATTCAGATGGATACAAGGTATATTGTATTACTACTCGACCGAGTGTTGCTATTGGAGACGGTACAAGTGCACAGGGGGTAATCGTTTCCACATCTTATTGGCGTGTGAACGGGCTGACAAACAGATTTACCCCACCTCTCTTTCCGTCTTGATATCTCAGCGAGTTTTCAATATATTTTCAACATGAAAAGTGCACCATAAACTAGAAATAACGCTGCAATTTTCTACAGAAAAAACTTCAAAATTAAATGTTGAATTATTTTTTAAAAATTGGATCCAGAAGAAAAATAAATGTATCCATAAAATCCGGAATCCGGATCCGATCCGGATGAAATTTTGTCAGTTTATGGACCATGATAGTCCGCCACTTTGTAGGAAAAATCAAGCTGAAATATGCACAATAGACCGAAATATAATATCAAATATAAGTTAAATGGAGTTTTCAATGTTAAATTTAAATAGCTGTCAAATCCGTAATCCGGGTCCGATCCGGGCCAAAATTATAATGTGTGTATAGGATGTCATTCTACACATGTGACTAAAATTTCAAGAGAATTCATTGAAAATTGAACGAGTTATGAATTTTTGAAAAATCGCCCCATGTTAAAGATAGGGATTTTTCGAGTTTTCAAGAATTTTTGATGACGTCATCAATAAACCGATTTTCCTCAAAAACTTTCGGTGTCCTTCTTGGGTGAATACCTACCTATCAGAAAAATTTCGTGATGCTCGCACTAAAACTGTGGCCTGTAACGTGCAAACAGACAGACAGACAGACAAACAAACAAACGGAACTGACCAACATAGTTGTCGAATTTTCAATTCGTCAACTAATAAAGCTCCGCAAGTAGAAGAGACCCTGCGTATATCCGTTTCATGTACAGGATCTTTGGTTTTTAGATGAATGGTGCTCCCTACGCGTTTTCGTCACCCCCGATAGTGCTGATATAAAAGAGCCCCTGGCTTGCCACAGATTGTATTTAGACAAGAGTTTTAGGCTTCGTTATATCACTTGTGCATCACTGAGTTAGAAAACCACAGAAATGTTGCTTTAGATCATTATTCAGATGGATACAAGGTATATTGTATTACTACTCGACCGAGTGTTGCTATTGGAGACGGTACAAGTGCACAGGGGGTAATCGTTTCCACATCTTATTGGCGTGTGAACGGGCTGACAAACAGATTTACCCCACCTCTCTTTCCGTCTTGATATCTCAGCGAGTTTTCAATATATTTTCAACATGAAAAGTGCACCATAAACTAGAAATAACGCTGCAATTTTCTACAGAAAAAACTTCAAAATTAAATGTTGAATTATTTTTTAAAAATTGGATCCAGAAGAAAAATAAATGTATCCATAAAATCCGGAATCCGGATCCGATCCGGATGAAATTTTGTCAGTTTATGGACCATGATAGTCCGCCACTTTGTAGGAAAAATCAAGCTGAAATATGCACAATAGACCGAAATATAATATCAAATATAAGTTAAATGGAGTTTTCAATGTTAAATTTAAATAGCTGTCAAATCCGTAATCCGGGTCCGATCCGAGCCAAAATTATAATGTGTGTATAGGATGTCATTCTACACATGTGACTAAAATTTCAAGAGAATTCATTGAAAATTGAACGAGTTATGAATTTTTGAAAAATCGCCCCATGTTAAAGATAGGGATTTTTCGAGTTTTCAAGAATTTTTGATGACGTCATCAATAAACCGATTTTCTTCAAAAACTTTCGGTGTCCTTCTTGGGTGAATACCTACCTATCAGAAAAATTTCGTGATGCTCGCACTAAAACTGTGGCCTGTAACGTGCAAACAGACAGACAGACAGACAAACAAACAAACGGAACTGACCAACATAGTTGTCGAATTTTCAATTCGTCAACTAATAAAGCTCCGCAAGTAGAAGAGACCCTGCGTATATCCGTTTCATGTACAGGATCTTTGGTTTTTAGATGAATGGTGCTCCCTACGCGTTTTCGTCACCCCCGATAGTGCTGATATAAAAGAGCCCCTGGCTTGCCACAGATTGTATTTAGACAAGAGTTTTAGGCTTCGTTATATCACTTGTGCATCACTGAGTTAGAAAACCACAGAAATGTTGCTTTAGATCATTATTCAGATGGATACAAGGTATATTGTATTACTACTCGACCGAGTGTTGCTATTGGAGACGGTACAAGTGCACAGGGGGTAATCGTTTCCACATCTTATTGGCGTGTGAACGGGCTGACAAACAGATTTACCCCACCTCTCTTTCCGTCTTGATATCTCAGCGAGTTTTCAATATATTTTCAACATGAAAAGTGCACCATAAACTAGAAATAACGCTGCAATTTTCTACAGAAAAAACTTCAAAATTAAATGTTGAATTATTTTTTAAAAATTGGATCCAGAAGAAAAATAAATGTATCCATAAAATCCGGAATCCGGATCCGATCCGGATGAAATTTTGTCAGTTTATGGACCATGATAGTCCGCCACTTTGTAGGAAAAATCAAGCTGAAATATGCACAATAGACCGAAATATAATATCAAATATAAGTTAAATGGAGTTTTCAATGTTAAATTTAAATAGCTGTCAAATCCGTAATCCGGGTCCGATCCGGGCCAAAATTATAATGTGTGTATAGGATGTCATTCTACACATGTGACTAAAATTTCAAGAGAATTCATTGAAAATTGAACGAGTTATGAATTTTTGAAAAATCGCCCCATGTTAAAGATAGGGATTTTTCGAGTTTTCAAGAATTTTTGATGACGTCATCAATAAACCGATTTTCTTCAAAAACTTTCGGTGTCCTTCTTGGGTGAATACCTACCTATCAGAAAAATTTCGTGATGCTCGCACTAAAACTGTGGCCTGTAACGTGCAAACAGACAGACAGACAGACAAACAAACAAACGGAACTGACCAACATAGTTGTCGAATTTTCAATTCGTCAACTAATAAAGCTCCGCAAGTAGAAGAGACCCTGCGTATATCCGTTTCATGTACAGGATCTTTGGTTTTTAGATGAATGGTGCTCCCTACGCGTTTTCGTCACCCCCGATAGTGCTGATATAAAAGAGCCCCTGGCTTGCCACAGATTGTATTTAGACAAGAGTTTTAGGCTTCGTTATATCACTTGTGCATCACTGAGTTAGAAAACCACAGAAATGTTGCTTTAGATCATTATTCAGATGGATACAAGGTATATTGTATTACTACTCGACCGAGTGTTGCTATTGGAGACGGTACAAGTGCACAGGGGGTAATCGTTTCCACATCTTATTGGCGTGTGAACGGGCTGACAAACAGATTTACCCCACCTCTCTTTCCGTCTTGATATCTCAGCGAGTTTTCAATATATTTTCAACATGAAAAGTGCACCATAAACTAGAAATAACGCTGCAATTTTCTACAGAAAAAACTTCAAAATTAAATGTTGAATTATTTTTTAAAAATTGGATCCAGAAGAAAAATAAATGTATCCATAAAATCCGGAATCCGGATCCGATCCGGATGAAATTTTGTCAGTTTATGGACCATGATAGTCCGCCACTTTGTAGGAAAAATCAAGCTGAAATATGCACAATAGACCGAAATATAATATCAAATATAAGTTAAATGGAGTTTTCAATGTTAAATTTAAATAGCTGTCAAATCCGTAATCCGGGTCCGATCCGAGCCAAAATTATAATGTGTGTATAGGATGTCATTCTACACATGTGACTAAAATTTCAAGAGAATTCATTGAAAATTGAACGAGTTATGAATTTTTGAAAAATCGCCCCATGTTAAAGATAGGGATTTTTCGAGTTTTCAAGAATTTTTGATGACGTCATCAATAAACCGATTTTCTTCAAAAACTTTCGGTGTCCTTCTTGGGTGAATACCTACCTATCAGAAAAATTTCGTGATGCTCGCACTAAAACTGTGGCCTGTAACGTGCAAACAGACAGACAGACAGACAAACAAACAAACGGAACTGACCAACATAGTTGTCGAATTTTCAATTCGTCAACTAATAAAGCTCCGCAAGTAGAAGAGACCCTGCGTATATCCGTTTCATGTACAGGATCTTTGGTTTTTAGATGAATGGTGCTCCCTACGCGTTTTCGTCACCCCCGATAGTGCTGATATAAAAGAGCCCCTGGCTTGCCACAGATTGTATTTAGACAAGAGTTTTAGGCTTCGTTATATCACTTGTGCATCACTGAGTTAGAAAACCACAGAAATGTTGCTTTAGATCATTATTCAGATGGATACAAGGTATATTGTATTACTACTCGACCGAGTGTTGCTATTGGAGACGGTACAAGTGCACAGGGGGTAATCGTTTCCACATCTTATTGGCGTGTGAACGGGCTGACAAACAGATTTACCCCACCTCTCTTTCCGTCTTGATATCTCAGCGAGTTTTCAATATATTTTCAACATGAAAAGTGCACCATAAACTAGAAATAACGCTGCAATTTTCTACAGAAAAAACTTCAAAATTAAATGTTGAATTATTTTTTAAAAATTGGATCCAGAAGAAAAATAAATGTATCCATAAAATCCGGAATCCGGATCCGATCCGGATGAAATTTTGTCAGTTTATGGACCATGATAGTCCGCCACTTTGTAGGAAAAATCAAGCTGAAATATGCACAATAGACCGAAATATAATATCAAATATAAGTTAAATGGAGTTTTCAATGTTAAATTTAAATAGCTGTCAAATCCGTAATCCGGGTCCGATCCGGGCCAAAATTATAATGTGTGTATAGGATGTCATTCTACACATGTGACTAAAATTTCAAGAGAATTCATTGAAAATTGAACGAGTTATGAATTTTTGAAAAATCGCCCCATGTTAAAGATAGGGATTTTTCGAGTTTTCAAGAATTTTTGATGACGTCATCAATAAACCGATTTTCTTCAAAAACTTTCGGTGTCCTTCTTGGGTGAATACCTACCTATCAGAAAAATTTCGTGATGCTCGCACTAAAACTGTGGCCTGTAACGTGCAAACAGACAGACAGACAGACAAACAAACAAACGGAACTGACCAACATAGTTGTCGAATTTTCAATTCGTCAACTAATAAAGCTCCGCAAGTAGAAGAGACCCTGCGTATATCCGTTTCATGTACAGGATCTTTGGTTTTTAGATGAATGGTGCTCCCTACGCGTTTTCGTCACCCCCGATAGTGCTGATATAAAAGAGCCCCTGGCTTGCCACAGATTGTATTTAGACAAGAGTTTTAGGCTTCGTTATATCACTTGTGCATCACTGAGTTAGAAAACCACAGAAATGTTGCTTTAGATCATTATTCAGATGGATACAAGGTATATTGTATTACTACTCGACCGAGTGTTGCTATTGGAGACGGTACAAGTGCACAGGGGGTAATCGTTTCCACATCTTATTGGCGTGTGAACGGGCTGACAAACAGATTTACCCCACCTCTCTTTCCGTCTTGATATCTCAGCGAGTTTTCAATATATTTTCAACATGAAAAGTGCACCATAAACTAGAAATAACGCTGCAATTTTCTACAGAAAAAACTTCAAAATTAAATGTTGAATTATTTTTTAAAAATTGGATCCAGAAGAAAAATAAATGTATCCATAAAATCCGGAATCCGGATCCGATCCGGATGAAATTTTGTCAGTTTATGGACCATGATAGTCCGCCACTTTGTAGGAAAAATCAAGCTGAAATATGCACAATAGACCGAAATATAATATCAAATATAAGTTAAATGGAGTTTTCAATGTTAAATTTAAATAGCTGTCAAATCCGTAATCCGGGTCCGATCCGAGCCAAAATTATAATGTGTGTATAGGATGTCATTCTACACATGTGACTAAAATTTCAAGAGAATTCATTGAAAATTGAACGAGTTATGAATTTTTGAAAAATCGCCCCATGTTAAAGATAGGGATTTTTCGAGTTTTCAAGAATTTTTGATGACGTCATCAATAAACCGATTTTCTTCAAAAACTTTCGGTGTCCTTCTTGGGTGAATACCTACCTATCAGAAAAATTTCGTGATGCTCGCACTAAAACTGTGGCCTGTAACGTGCAAACAGACAGACAGACAGACAAACAAACAAACGGAACTGACCAACATAGTTGTCGAATTTTCAATTCGTCAACTAATAAAGCTCCGCAAGTAGAAGAGACCCTGCGTATATCCGTTTCATGTACAGGATCTTTGGTTTTTAGATGAATGGTGCTCCCTACGCGTTTTCGTCACCCCCGATAGTGCTGATATAAAAGAGCCCCTGGCTTGCCACAGATTGTATTTAGACAAGAGTTTTAGGCTTCGTTATATCACTTGTGCATCACTGAGTTAGAAAACCACAGAAATGTTGCTTTAGATCATTATTCAGATGGATACAAGGTATATTGTATTACTACTCGACCGAGTGTTGCTATTGGAGACGGTACAAGTGCACAGGGGGTAATCGTTTCCACATCTTATTGGCGTGTGAACGGGCTGACAAACAGATTTACCCCACCTCTCTTTCCGTCTTGATATCTCAGCGAGTTTTCAATATATTTTCAACATGAAAAGTGCACCATAAACTAGAAATAACGCTGCAATTTTCTACAGAAAAAACTTCAAAATTAAATGTTGAATTATTTTTTAAAAATTGGATCCAGAAGAAAAATAAATGTATCCATAAAATCCGGAATCCGGATCCGATCCGGATGAAATTTTGTCAGTTTATGGACCATGATAGTCCGCCACTTTGTAGGAAAAATCAAGCTGAAATATGCACAATAGACCGAAATATAATATCAAATATAAGTTAAATGGAGTTTTCAATGTTAAATTTAAATAGCTGTCAAATCCGTAATCCGGGTCCGATCCGGGCCAAAATTATAATGTGTGTATAGGATGTCATTCTACACATGTGACTAAAATTTCAAGAGAATTCATTGAAAATTGAACGAGTTATGAATTTTTGAAAAATCGCCCCATGTTAAAGATAGGGATTTTTCGAGTTTTCAAGAATTTTTGATGACGTCATCAATAAACCGATTTTCCTCAAAAACTTTCGGTGTCCTTCTTGGGTGAATACCTACCTATCAGAAAAATTTCGTGATGCTCGCACTAAAACTGTGGCCTGTAACGTGCAAACAGACAGACAGACAGACAAACAAACAAACGGAACTGACCAACATAGTTGTCGAATTTTCAATTCGTCAACTAATAAAGCTCCGCAAGTAGAAGAGACCCTGCGTATATCCGTTTCATGTACAGGATCTTTGGTTTTTAGATGAATGGTGCTCCCTACGCGTTTTCGTCACCCCCGATAGTGCTGATATAAAAGAGCCCCTGGCTTGCCACAGATTGTATTTAGACAAGAGTTTTAGGCTTCGTTATATCACTTGTGCATCACTGAGTTAGAAAACCACAGAAATGTTGCTTTAGATCATTATTCAGATGGATACAAGGTATATTGTATTACTACTCGACCGAGTGTTGCTATTGGAGACGGTACAAGTGCACAGGGGGTAATCGTTTCCACATCTTATTGGCGTGTGAACGGGCTGACAAACAGATTTACCCCACCTCTCTTTCCGTCTTGATATCTCAGCGAGTTTTCAATATATTTTCAACATGAAAAGTGCACCATAAACTAGAAATAACGCTGCAATTTTCTACAGAAAAAACTTCAAAATTAAATGTTGAATTATTTTTTAAAAATTGGATCCAGAAGAAAAATAAATGTATCCATAAAATCCGGAATCCGGATCCGATCCGGATGAAATTTTGTCAGTTTATGGACCATGATAGTCCGCCACTTTGTAGGAAAAATCAAGCTGAAATATGCACAATAGACCGAAATATAATATCAAATATAAGTTAAATGGAGTTTTCAATGTTAAATTTAAATAGCTGTCAAATCCGTAATCCGGGTCCGATCCGGGCCAAAATTATAATGTGTGTATAGGATGTCATTCTACACATGTGACTAAAATTTCAAGAGAATTCATTGAAAATTGAACGAGTTATGAATTTTTGAAAAATCGCCCCATGTTAAAGATAGGGATTTTTCGAGTTTTCAAGAATTTTTGATGACGTCATCAATAAACCGATTTTCCTCAAAAACTTTCGGTGTCCTTCTTGGGTGAATACCTACCTATCAGAAAAATTTCGTGATGCTCGCACTAAAACTGTGGCCTGTAACGTGCAAACAGACAGACAGACAGACAAACAAACAAACGGAACTGACCAACATAGTTGTCGAATTTTCAATTCGTCAACTAATAAAGCTCCGCAAGTAGAAGAGACCCTGCGTATATCCGTTTCATGTACAGGATCTTTGGTTTTTAGATGAATGGTGCTCCCTACGCGTTTTCGTCACCCCCGATAGTGCTGATATAAAAGAGCCCCTGGCTTGCCACAGATTGTATTTAGACAAGAGTTTTAGGCTTCGTTATATCACTTGTGCATCACTGAGTTAGAAAACCACAGAAATGTTGCTTTAGATCATTATTCAGATGGATACAAGGTATATTGTATTACTACTCGACCGAGTGTTGCTATTGGAGACGGTACAAGTGCACAGGGGGTAATCGTTTCCACATCTTATTGGCGTGTGAACGGGCTGACAAACAGATTTACCCCACCTCTCTTTCCGTCTTGATATCTCAGCGAGTTTTCAATATATTTTCAACATGAAAAGTGCACCATAAACTAGAAATAACGCTGCAATTTTCTACAGAAAAAACTTCAAAATTAAATGTTGAATTATTTTTTAAAAATTGGATCCAGAAGAAAAATAAATGTATCCATAAAATCCGGAATCCGGATCCGATCCGGATGAAATTTTGTCAGTTTATGGACCATGATAGTCCGCCACTTTGTAGGAAAAATCAAGCTGAAATATGCACAATAGACCGAAATATAATATCAAATATAAGTTAAATGGAGTTTTCAATGTTAAATTTAAATAGCTGTCAAATCCGTAATCCGGGTCCGATCCGGGCCAAAATTATAATGTGTGTATAGGATGTCATTCTACACATGTGACTAAAATTTCAAGAGAATTCATTGAAAATTGAACGAGTTATGAATTTTTGAAAAATCGCCCCATGTTAAAGATAGGGATTTTTCGAGTTTTCAAGAATTTTTGATGACGTCATCAATAAACCGATTTTCCTCAAAAACTTTCGGTGTCCTTCTTGGGTGAATACCTACCTATCAGAAAAATTTCGTGATGCTCGCACTAAAACTGTGGCCTGTAACGTGCAAACAGACAGACAGACAGACAAACAAACAAACGGAACTGACCAACATAGTTGTCGAATTTTCAATTCGTCAACTAATAAAGCTCCGCAAGTAGAAGAGACCCTGCGTATATCCGTTTCATGTACAGGATCTTTGGTTTTTAGATGAATGGTGCTCCCTACGCGTTTTCGTCACCCCCGATAGTGCTGATATAAAAGAGCCCCTGGCTTGCCACAGATTGTATTTAGACAAGAGTTTTAGGCTTCGTTATATCACTTGTGCATCACTGAGTTAGAAAACCACAGAAATGTTGCTTTAGATCATTATTCAGATGGATACAAGGTATATTGTATTACTACTCGACCGAGTGTTGCTATTGGAGACGGTACAAGTGCACAGGGGGTAATCGTTTCCACATCTTATTGGCGTGTGAACGGGCTGACAAACAGATTTACCCCACCTCTCTTTCCGTCTTGATATCTCAGCGAGTTTTCAATATATTTTCAACATGAAAAGTGCACCATAAACTAGAAATAACGCTGCAATTTTCTACAGAAAAAACTTCAAAATTAAATGTTGAATTATTTTTTAAAAATTGGATCCAGAAGAAAAATAAATGTATCCATAAAATCCGGAATCCGGATCCGATCCGGATGAAATTTTGTCAGTTTATGGACCATGATAGTCCGCCACTTTGTAGGAAAAATCAAGCTGAAATATGCACAATAGACCGAAATATAATATCAAATATAAGTTAAATGGAGTTTTCAATGTTAAATTTAAATAGCTGTCAAATCCGTAATCCGGGTCCGATCCGGGCCAAAATTATAATGTGTGTATAGGATGTCATTCTACACATGTGACTAAAATTTCAAGAGAATTCATTGAAAATTGAACGAGTTATGAATTTTTGAAAAATCGCCCCATGTTAAAGATAGGGATTTTTCGAGTTTTCAAGAATTTTTGATGACGTCATCAATAAACCGATTTTCCTCAAAAACTTTCGGTGTCCTTCTTGGGTGAATACCTACCTATCAGAAAAATTTCGTGATGCTCGCACTAAAACTGTGGCCTGTAACGTGCAAACAGACAGACAGACAGACAAACAAACAAACGGAACTGACCAACATAGTTGTCGAATTTTCAATTCGTCAACTAATAAAGCTCCGCAAGTAGAAGAGACCCTGCGTATATCCGTTTCATGTACAGGATCTTTGGTTTTTAGATGAATGGTGCTCCCTACGCGTTTTCGTCACCCCCGATAGTGCTGATATAAAAGAGCCCCTGGCTTGCCACAGATTGTATTTAGACAAGAGTTTTAGGCTTCGTTATATCACTTGTGCATCACTGAGTTAGAAAACCACAGAAATGTTGCTTTAGATCATTATTCAGATGGATACAAGGTATATTGTATTACTACTCGACCGAGTGTTGCTATTGGAGACGGTACAAGTGCACAGGGGGTAATCGTTTCCACATCTTATTGGCGTGTGAACGGGCTGACAAACAGATTTACCCCACCTCTCTTTCCGTCTTGATATCTCAGCGAGTTTTCAATATATTTTCAACATGAAAAGTGCACCATAAACTAGAAATAACGCTGCAATTTTCTACAGAAAAAACTTCAAAATTAAATGTTGAATTATTTTTTAAAAATTGGATCCAGAAGAAAAATAAATGTATCCATAAAATCCGGAATCCGGATCCGATCCGGATGAAATTTTGTCAGTTTATGGACCATGATAGTCCGCCACTTTGTAGGAAAAATCAAGCTGAAATATGCACAATAGACCGAAATATAATATCAAATATAAGTTAAATGGAGTTTTCAATGTTAAATTTAAATAGCTGTCAAATCCGTAATCCGGGTCCGATCCGGGCCAAAATTATAATGTGTGTATAGGATGTCATTCTACACATGTGACTAAAATTTCAAGAGAATTCATTGAAAATTGAACGAGTTATGAATTTTTGAAAAATCGCCCCATGTTAAAGATAGGGATTTTTCGAGTTTTCAAGAATTTTTGATGACGTCATCAATAAACCGATTTTCCTCAAAAACTTTCGGTGTCCTTCTTGGGTGAATACCTACCTATCAGAAAAATTTCGTGATGCTCGCACTAAAACTGTGGCCTGTAACGTGCAAACAGACAGACAGACAGACAAACAAACAAACGGAACTGACCAACATAGTTGTCGAATTTTCAATTCGTCAACTAATAAAGCTCCGCAAGTAGAAGAGACCCTGCGTATATCCGTTTCATGTACAGGATCTTTGGTTTTTAGATGAATGGTGCTCCCTACGCGTTTTCGTCACCCCCGATAGTGCTGATATAAAAGAGCCCCTGGCTTGCCACAGATTGTATTTAGACAAGAGTTTTAGGCTTCGTTATATCACTTGTGCATCACTGAGTTAGAAAACCACAGAAATGTTGCTTTAGATCATTATTCAGATGGATACAAGGTATATTGTATTACTACTCGACCGAGTGTTGCTATTGGAGACGGTACAAGTGCACAGGGGGTAATCGTTTCCACATCTTATTGGCGTGTGAACGGGCTGACAAACAGATTTACCCCACCTCTCTTTCCGTCTTGATATCTCAGCGAGTTTTCAATATATTTTCAACATGAAAAGTGCACCATAAACTAGAAATAACGCTGCAATTTTCTACAGAAAAAACTTCAAAATTAAATGTTGAATTATTTTTTAAAAATTGGATCCAGAAGAAAAATAAATGTATCCATAAAATCCGGAATCCGGATCCGATCCGGATGAAATTTTGTCAGTTTATGGACCATGATAGTCCGCCACTTTGTAGGAAAAATCAAGCTGAAATATGCACAATAGACCGAAATATAATATCAAATATAAGTTAAATGGAGTTTTCAATGTTAAATTTAAATAGCTGTCAAATCCGTAATCCGGGTCCGATCCGGGCCAAAATTATAATGTGTGTATAGGATGTCATTCTACACATGTGACTAAAATTTCAAGAGAATTCATTGAAAATTGAACGAGTTATGAATTTTTGAAAAATCGCCCCATGTTAAAGATAGGGATTTTTCGAGTTTTCAAGAATTTTTGATGACGTCATCAATAAACCGATTTTCCTCAAAAACTTTCGGTGTCCTTCTTGGGTGAATACCTACCTATCAGAAAAATTTCGTGATGCTCGCACTAAAACTGTGGCCTGTAACGTGCAAACAGACAGACAGACAGACAAACAAACAAACGGAACTGACCAACATAGTTGTCGAATTTTCAATTCGTCAACTAATAAAGCTCCGCAAGTAGAAGAGACCCTGCGTATATCCGTTTCATGTACAGGATCTTTGGTTTTTAGATGAATGGTGCTCCCTACGCGTTTTCGTCACCCCCGATAGTGCTGATATAAAAGAGCCCCTGGCTTGCCACAGATTGTATTTAGACAAGAGTTTTAGGCTTCGTTATATCACTTGTGCATCACTGAGTTAGAAAACCACAGAAATGTTGCTTTAGATCATTATTCAGATGGATACAAGGTATATTGTATTACTACTCGACCGAGTGTTGCTATTGGAGACGGTACAAGTGCACAGGGGGTAATCGTTTCCACATCTTATTGGCGTGTGAACGGGCTGACAAACAGATTTACCCCACCTCTCTTTCCGTCTTGATATCTCAGCGAGTTTTCAATATATTTTCAACATGAAAAGTGCACCATAAACTAGAAATAACGCTGCAATTTTCTACAGAAAAAACTTCAAAATTAAATGTTGAATTATTTTTTAAAAATTGGATCCAGAAGAAAAATAAATGTATCCATAAAATCCGGAATCCGGATCCGATCCGGATGAAATTTTGTCAGTTTATGGACCATGATAGTCCGCCACTTTGTAGGAAAAATCAAGCTGAAATATGCACAATAGACCGAAATATAATATCAAATATAAGTTAAATGGAGTTTTCAATGTTAAATTTAAATAGCTGTCAAATCCGTAATCCGGGTCCGATCCGGGCCAAAATTATAATGTGTGTATAGGATGTCATTCTACACATGTGACTAAAATTTCAAGAGAATTCATTGAAAATTGAACGAGTTATGAATTTTTGAAAAATCGCCCCATGTTAAAGATAGGGATTTTTCGAGTTTTCAAGAATTTTTGATGACGTCATCAATAAACCGATTTTCCTCAAAAACTTTCGGTGTCCTTCTTGGGTGAATACCTACCTATCAGAAAAATTTCGTGATGCTCGCACTAAAACTGTGGCCTGTAACGTGCAAACAGACAGACAGACAGACAAACAAACAAACGGAACTGACCAACATAGTTGTCGAATTTTCAATTCGTCAACTAATAAAGCTCCGCAAGTAGAAGAGACCCTGCGTATATCCGTTTCATGTACAGGATCTTTGGTTTTTAGATGAATGGTGCTCCCTACGCGTTTTCGTCACCCCCGATAGTGCTGATATAAAAGAGCCCCTGGCTTGCCACAGATTGTATTTAGACAAGAGTTTTAGGCTTCGTTATATCACTTGTGCATCACTGAGTTAGAAAACCACAGAAATGTTGCTTTAGATCATTATTCAGATGGATACAAGGTATATTGTATTACTACTCGACCGAGTGTTGCTATTGGAGACGGTACAAGTGCACAGGGGGTAATCGTTTCCACATCTTATTGGCGTGTGAACGGGCTGACAAACAGATTTACCCCACCTCTCTTTCCGTCTTGATATCTCAGCGAGTTTTCAATATATTTTCAACATGAAAAGTGCACCATAAACTAGAAATAACGCTGCAATTTTCTACAGAAAAAACTTCAAAATTAAATGTTGAATTATTTTTTAAAAATTGGATCCAGAAGAAAAATAAATGTATCCATAAAATCCGGAATCCGGATCCGATCCGGATGAAATTTTGTCAGTTTATGGACCATGATAGTCCGCCACTTTGTAGGAAAAATCAAGCTGAAATATGCACAATAGACCGAAATATAATATCAAATATAAGTTAAATGGAGTTTTCAATGTTAAATTTAAATAGCTGTCAAATCCGTAATCCGGGTCCGATCCGAGCCAAAATTATAATGTGTGTATAGGATGTCATTCTACACATGTGACTAAAATTTCAAGAGAATTCATTGAAAATTGAACGAGTTATGAATTTTTGAAAAATCGCCCCATGTTAAAGATAGGGATTTTTCGAGTTTTCAAGAATTTTTGATGACGTCATCAATAAACCGATTTTCTTCAAAAACTTTCGGTGTCCTTCTTGGGTGAATACCTACCTATCAGAAAAATTTCGTGATGCTCGCACTAAAACTGTGGCCTGTAACGTGCAAACAGACAGACAGACAGACAAACAAACAAACGGAACTGACCAACATAGTTGTCGAATTTTCAATTCGTCAACTAATAAAGCTCCGCAAGTAGAAGAGACCCTGCGTATATCCGTTTCATGTACAGGATCTTTGGTTTTTAGATGAATGGTGCTCCCTACGCGTTTTCGTCACCCCCGATAGTGCTGATATAAAAGAGCCCCTGGCTTGCCACAGATTGTATTTAGACAAGAGTTTTAGGCTTCGTTATATCACTTGTGCATCACTGAGTTAGAAAACCACAGAAATGTTGCTTTAGATCATTATTCAGATGGATACAAGGTATATTGTATTACTACTCGACCGAGTGTTGCTATTGGAGACGGTACAAGTGCACAGGGGGTAATCGTTTCCACATCTTATTGGCGTGTGAACGGGCTGACAAACAGATTTACCCCACCTCTCTTTCCGTCTTGATATCTCAGCGAGTTTTCAATATATTTTCAACATGAAAAGTGCACCATAAACTAGAAATAACGCTGCAATTTTCTACAGAAAAAACTTCAAAATTAAATGTTGAATTATTTTTTAAAAATTGGATCCAGAAGAAAAATAAATGTATCCATAAAATCCGGAATCCGGATCCGATCCGGATGAAATTTTGTCAGTTTATGGACCATGATAGTCCGCCACTTTGTAGGAAAAATCAAGCTGAAATATGCACAATAGACCGAAATATAATATCAAATATAAGTTAAATGGAGTTTTCAATGTTAAATTTAAATAGCTGTCAAATCCGTAATCCGGGTCCGATCCGGGCCAAAATTATAATGTGTGTATAGGATGTCATTCTACACATGTGACTAAAATTTCAAGAGAATTCATTGAAAATTGAACGAGTTATGAATTTTTGAAAAATCGCCCCATGTTAAAGATAGGGATTTTTCGAGTTTTCAAGAATTTTTGATGACGTCATCAATAAACCGATTTTCTTCAAAAACTTTCGGTGTCCTTCTTGGGTGAATACCTACCTATCAGAAAAATTTCGTGATGCTCGCACTAAAACTGTGGCCTGTAACGTGCAAACAGACAAACAAACAAACGGAACTGACCAACATAGTTGTCGAATTTTCAATTCGTCAACTAATAAAGCTCCGCAAGTAGAAGAGACCCTGCGTATATCCGTTTCATGTACAGGATCTTTGGTTTTTAGATGAATGGTGCTCCCTACGCGTTTTCGTCACCCCCGATAGTGCTGATATAAAAGAGCCCCTGGCTTGCCACAGATTGTATTTAGACAAGAGTTTTAGGCTTCGTTATATCACTTGTGCATCACTGAGTTAGAAAACCACAGAAATGTTGCTTTAGATCATTATTCAGATGGATACAAGGTATATTGTATTACTACTCGACCGAGTGTTGCTATTGGAGACGGTACAAGTGCACAGGGGGTAATCGTTTCCACATCTTATTGGCGTGTGAACGGGCTGACAAACAGATTTACCCCACCTCTCTTTCCGTCTTGATATCTCAGCGAGTTTTCAATATATTTTCAACATGAAAAGTGCACCATAAACTAGAAATAACGCTGCAATTTTCTACAGAAAAAACTTCAAAATTAAATGTTGAATTATTTTTTAAAAATTGGATCCAGAAGAAAAATAAATGTATCCATAAAATCCGGAATCCGGATCCGATCCGGATGAAATTTTGTCAGTTTATGGACCATGATAGTCCGCCACTTTGTAGGAAAAATCAAGCTGAAATATGCACAATAGACCGAAATATAATATCAAATATAAGTTAAATGGAGTTTTCAATGTTAAATTTAAATAGCTGTCAAATCCGTAATCCGGGTCCGATCCGAGCCAAAATTATAATGTGTGTATAGGATGTCATTCTACACATGTGACTAAAATTTCAAGAGAATTCATTGAAAATTGAACGAGTTATGAATTTTTGAAAAATCGCCCCATGTTAAAGATAGGGATTTTTCGAGTTTTCAAGAATTTTTGATGACGTCATCAATAAACCGATTTTCTTCAAAAACTTTCGGTGTCCTTCTTGGGTGAATACCTACCTATCAGAAAAATTTCGTGATGCTCGCACTAAAATTGTGGCCTGTAACGTGCAAACAGACAGACAGACAGACAAACAAACAAACGGAACTGACCAACATAGTTGTCGAATTTTCAATTCGTCAACTAATAAAGCTCCGCAAGTAGAAGAGACCCTGCGTATATCCGTTTCATGTACAGGATCTTTGGTTTTTAGATGAATGGTGCTCCCTACGCGTTTTCGTCACCCCCGATAGTGCTGATATAAAAGAGCCCCTGGCTTGCCACAGATTGTATTTAGACAAGAGTTTTAGGCTTCGTTATATCACTTGTGCATCACTGAGTTAGAAAACCACAGAAATGTTGCTTTAGATCATTATTCAGATGGATACAAGGTATATTGTATTACTACTCGACCGAGTGTTGCTATTGGAGACGGTACAAGTGCACAGGGGGTAATCGTTTCCACATCTTATTGGCGTGTGAACGGGCTGACAAACAGATTTACCCCACCTCTCTTTCCGTCTTGATATCTCAGCGAGTTTTCAATATATTTTCAACATGAAAAGTGCACCATAAACTAGAAATAACGCTGCAATTTTCTACAGAAAAAACTTCAAAATTAAATGTTGAATTATTTTTTAAAAATTGGATCCAGAAGAAAAATAAATGTATCCATAAAATCCGGAATCCGGATCCGATCCGGATGAAATTTTGTCAGTTTATGGACCATGATAGTCCGCCACTTTGTAGGAAAAATCAAGCTGAAATATGCACAATAGACCGAAATATAATATCAAATATAAGTTAAATGGAGTTTTCAATGTTAAATTTAAATAGCTGTCAAATCCGTAATCCGGGTCCGATCCGGGCCAAAATTATAATGTGTGTATAGGATGTCATTCTACACATGTGACTAAAATTTCAAGAGAATTCATTGAAAATTGAACGAGTTATGAATTTTTGAAAAATCGCCCCATGTTAAAGATAGGGATTTTTCGAGTTTTCAAGAATTTTTGATGACGTCATCAATAAACCGATTTTCCTCAAAAACTTTCGGTGTCCTTCTTGGGTGAATACCTACCTATCAGAAAAATTTCGTGATGCTCGCACTAAAACTGTGGCCTGTAACGTGCAAACAGACAGACAGACAGACAAACAAACAAACGGAACTGACCAACATAGTTGTCGAATTTTCAATTCGTCAACTAATAAAGCTCCGCAAGTAGAAGAGACCCTGCGTATATCCGTTTCATGTACAGGATCTTTGGTTTTTAGATGAATGGTGCTCCCTACGCGTTTTCGTCACCCCCGATAGTGCTGATATAAAAGAGCCCCTGGCTTGCCACAGATTGTATTTAGACAAGAGTTTTAGGCTTCGTTATATCACTTGTGCATCACTGAGTTAGAAAACCACAGAAATGTTGCTTTAGATCATTATTCAGATGGATACAAGGTATATTGTATTACTACTCGACCGAGTGTTGCTATTGGAGACGGTACAAGTGCACAGGGGGTAATCGTTTCCACATCTTATTGGCGTGTGAACGGGCTGACAAACAGATTTACCCCACCTCTCTTTCCGTCTTGATATCTCAGCGAGTTTTCAATATATTTTCAACATGAAAAGTGCACCATAAACTAGAAATAACGCTGCAATTTTCTACAGAAAAAACTTCAAAATTAAATGTTGAATTATTTTTTAAAAATTGGATCCAGAAGAAAAATAAATGTATCCATAAAATCCGGAATCCGGATCCGATCCGGATGAAATTTTGTCAGTTTATGGACCATGATAGTCCGCCACTTTGTAGGAAAAATCAAGCTGAAATATGCACAATAGACCGAAATATAATATCAAATATAAGTTAAATGGAGTTTTCAATGTTAAATTTAAATAGCTGTCAAATCCGTAATCCGGGTCCGATCCGGGCCAAAATTATAATGTGTGTATAGGATGTCATTCTACACATGTGACTAAAATTTCAAGAGAATTCATTGAAAATTGAACGAGTTATGAATTTTTGAAAAATCGCCCCATGTTAAAGATAGGGATTTTTCGAGTTTTCAAGAATTTTTGATGACGTCATCAATAAACCGATTTTCCTCAAAAACTTTCGGTGTCCTTCTTGGGTGAATACCTACCTATCAGAAAAATTTCGTGATGCTCGCACTAAAACTGTGGCCTGTAACGTGCAAACAGACAGACAGACAGACAAACAAACAAACGGAACTGACCAACATAGTTGTCGAATTTTCAATTCGTCAACTAATAAAGCTCCGCAAGTAGAAGAGACCCTGCGTATATCCGTTTCATGTACAGGATCTTTGGTTTTTAGATGAATGGTGCTCCCTACGCGTTTTCGTCACCCCCGATAGTGCTGATATAAAAGAGCCCCTGGCTTGCCACAGATTGTATTTAGACAAGAGTTTTAGGCTTCGTTATATCACTTGTGCATCACTGAGTTAGAAAACCACAGAAATGTTGCTTTAGATCATTATTCAGATGGATACAAGGTATATTGTATTACTACTCGACCGAGTGTTGCTATTGGAGACGGTACAAGTGCACAGGGGGTAATCGTTTCCACATCTTATTGGCGTGTGAACGGGCTGACAAACAGATTTACCCCACCTCTCTTTCCGTCTTGATATCTCAGCGAGTTTTCAATATATTTTCAACATGAAAAGTGCACCATAAACTAGAAATAACGCTGCAATTTTCTACAGAAAAAACTTCAAAATTAAATGTTGAATTATTTTTTAAAAATTGGATCCAGAAGAAAAATAAATGTATCCATAAAATCCGGAATCCGGATCCGATCCGGATGAAATTTTGTCAGTTTATGGACCATGATAGTCCGCCACTTTGTAGGAAAAATCAAGCTGAAATATGCACAATAGACCGAAATATAATATCAAATATAAGTTAAATGGAGTTTTCAATGTTAAATTTAAATAGCTGTCAAATCCGTAATCCGGGTCCGATCCGGGCCAAAATTATAATGTGTGTATAGGATGTCATTCTACACATGTGACTAAAATTTCAAGAGAATTCATTGAAAATTGAACGAGTTATGAATTTTTGAAAAATCGCCCCATGTTAAAGATAGGGATTTTTCGAGTTTTCAAGAATTTTTGATGACGTCATCAATAAACCGATTTTCCTCAAAAACTTTCGGTGTCCTTCTTGGGTGAATACCTACCTATCAGAAAAATTTCGTGATGCTCGCACTAAAACTGTGGCCTGTAACGTGCAAACAGACAGACAGACAGACAAACAAACAAACGGAACTGACCAACATAGTTGTCGAATTTTCAATTCGTCAACTAATAAAGCTCCGCAAGTAGAAGAGACCCTGCGTATATCCGTTTCATGTACAGGATCTTTGGTTTTTAGATGAATGGTGCTCCCTACGCGTTTTCGTCACCCCCGATAGTGCTGATATAAAAGAGCCCCTGGCTTGCCACAGATTGTATTTAGACAAGAGTTTTAGGCTTCGTTATATCACTTGTGCATCACTGAGTTAGAAAACCACAGAAATGTTGCTTTAGATCATTATTCAGATGGATACAAGGTATATTGTATTACTACTCGACCGAGTGTTGCTATTGGAGACGGTACAAGTGCACAGGGGGTAATCGTTTCCACATCTTATTGGCGTGTGAACGGGCTGACAAACAGATTTACCCCACCTCTCTTTCCGTCTTGATATCTCAGCGAGTTTTCAATATATTTTCAACATGAAAAGTGCACCATAAACTAGAAATAACGCTGCAATTTTCTACAGAAAAAACTTCAAAATTAAATGTTGAATTATTTTTTAAAAATTGGATCCAGAAGAAAAATAAATGTCTCCATAAAATCCGGAATCCGGATCCGATCCGGATGAAATTTTGTCAGTTTATGGACCATGATAGTCCGCCACTTTGTAGGAAAAATCAAGCTGAAATATGCACAATAGACCGAAATATAATATCAAATATAAGTTAAATGGAGTTTTCAATGTTAAATTTAAATAGCTGTCAAATCCGTAATCCGGGTCCGATCCGGGCCAAAATTATAATGTGTGTATAGGATGTCATTCTACACATGTGACTAAAATTTCAAGAGAATTCATTGAAAATTGAACGAGTTATGAATTTTTGAAAAATCGCCCCATGTTAAAGATAGGGATTTTTCGAGTTTTCAAGAATTTTTGATGACGTCATCAATAAACCGATTTTCCTCAAAAACTTTCGGTGTCCTTCTTGGGTGAATACCTACCTATCAGAAAAATTTCGTGATGCTCGCACTAAAACTGTGGCCTGTAACGTGCAAACAGACAGACAGACAGACAAACAAACAAACGGAACTGACCAACATAGTTGTCGAATTTTCAATTCGTCAACTAATAAAGCTCCGCAAGTAGAAGAGACCCTGCGTATATCCGTTTCATGTACAGGATCTTTGGTTTTTAGATGAATGGTGCTCCCTACGCGTTTTCGTCACCCCCGATAGTGCTGATATAAAAGAGCCCCTGGCTTGCCACAGATTGTATTTAGACAAGAGTTTTAGGCTTCGTTATATCACTTGTGCATCACTGAGTTAGAAAACCACAGAAATGTTGCTTTAGATCATTATTCAGATGGATACAAGGTATATTGTATTACTACTCGACCGAGTGTTGCTATTGGAGACGGTACAAGTGCACAGGGGGTAATCGTTTCCACATCTTATTGGCGTGTGAACGGGCTGACAAACAGATTTACCCCACCTCTCTTTCCGTCTTGATATCTCAGCGAGTTTTCAATATATTTTCAACATGAAAAGTGCACCATAAACTAGAAATAACGCTGCAATTTTCTACAGAAAAAACTTCAAAATTAAATGTTGAATTATTTTTTAAAAATTGGATCCAGAAGAAAAATAAATGTATCCATAAAATCCGGAATCCGGATCCGATCCGGATGAAATTTTGTCAGTTTATGGACCATGATAGTCCGCCACTTTGTAGGAAAAATCAAGCTGAAATATGCACAATAGACCGAAATATAATATCAAATATAAGTTAAATGGAGTTTTCAATGTTAAATTTAAATAGCTGTCAAATCCGTAATCCGGGTCCGATCCGAGCCAAAATTATAATGTGTGTATAGGATGTCATTCTACACATGTGACTAAAATTTCAAGAGAATTCATTGAAAATTGAACGAGTTATGAATTTTTGAAAAATCGCCCCATGTTAAAGATAGGGATTTTTCGAGTTTTCAAGAATTTTTGATGACGTCATCAATAAACCGATTTTCTTCAAAAACTTTCGGTGTCCTTCTTGGGTGAATACCTACCTATCAGAAAAATTTCGTGATGCTCGCACTAAAACTGTGGCCTGTAACGTGCAAACAGACAGACAGACAGACAAACAAACAAACGGAACTGACCAACATAGTTGTCGAATTTTCAATTCGTCAACTAATAAAGCTCCGCAAGTAGAAGAGACCCTGCGTATATCCGTTTCATGTACAGGATCTTTGGTTTTTAGATGAATGGTGCTCCCTACGCGTTTTCGTCACCCCCGATAGTGCTGATATAAAAGAGCCCCTGGCTTGCCACAGATTGTATTTAGACAAGAGTTTTAGGCTTCGTTATATCACTTGTGCATCACTGAGTTAGAAAACCACAGAAATGTTGCTTTAGATCATTATTCAGATGGATACAAGGTATATTGTATTACTACTCGACCGAGTGTTGCTATTGGAGACGGTACAAGTGCACAGGGGGTAATCGTTTCCACATCTTATTGGCGTGTGAACGGGCTGACAAACAGATTTACCCCACCTCTCTTTCCGTCTTGATATCTCAGCGAGTTTTCAATATATTTTCAACATGAAAAGTGCACCATAAACTAGAAATAACGCTGCAATTTTCTACAGAAAAAACTTCAAAATTAAATGTTGAATTATTTTTTAAAAATTGGATCCAGAAGAAAAATAAATGTATCCATAAAATCCGGAATCCGGATCCGATCCGGATGAAATTTTGTCAGTTTATGGACCATGATAGTCCGCCACTTTGTAGGAAAAATCAAGCTGAAATATGCACAATAGACCGAAATATAATATCAAATATAAGTTAAATGGAGTTTTCAATGTTAAATTTAAATAGCTGTCAAATCCGTAATCCGGGTCCGATCCGGGCCAAAATTATAATGTGTGTATAGGATGTCATTCTACACATGTGACTAAAATTTCAAGAGAATTCATTGAAAATTGAACGAGTTATGAATTTTTGAAAAATCGCCCCATGTTAAAGATAGGGATTTTTCGAGTTTTCAAGAATTTTTGATGACGTCATCAATAAACCGATTTTCTTCAAAAACTTTCGGTGTCCTTCTTGGGTGAATACCTACCTATCAGAAAAATTTCGTGATGCTCGCACTAAAACTGTGGCCTGTAACGTGCAAACAGACAGACAGACAGACAAACAAACAAACGGAACTGACCAACATAGTTGTCGAATTTTCAATTCGTCAACTAATAAAGCTCCGCAAGTAGAAGAGACCCTGCGTATATCCGTTTCATGTACAGGATCTTTGGTTTTTAGATGAATGGTGCTCCCTACGCGTTTTCGTCACCCCCGATAGTGCTGATATAAAAGAGCCCCTGGCTTGCCACAGATTGTATTTAGACAAGAGTTTTAGGCTTCGTTATATCACTTGTGCATCACTGAGTTAGAAAACCACAGAAATGTTGCTTTAGATCATTATTCAGATGGATACAAGGTATATTGTATTACTACTCGACCGAGTGTTGCTATTGGAGACGGTACAAGTGCACAGGGGGTAATCGTTTCCACATCTTATTGGCGTGTGAACGGGCTGACAAACAGATTTACCCCACCTCTCTTTCCGTCTTGATATCTCAGCGAGTTTTCAATATATTTTCAACATGAAAAGTGCACCATAAACTAGAAATAACGCTGCAATTTTCTACAGAAAAAACTTCAAAATTAAATGTTGAATTATTTTTTAAAAATTGGATCCAGAAGAAAAATAAATGTATCCATAAAATCCGGAATCCGGATCCGATCCGGATGAAATTTTGTCAGTTTATGGACCATGATAGTCCGCCACTTTGTAGGAAAAATCAAGCTGAAATATGCACAATAGACCGAAATATAATATCAAATATAAGTTAAATGGAGTTTTCAATGTTAAATTTAAATAGCTGTCAAATCCGTAATCCGGGTCCGATCCGAGCCAAAATTATAATGTGTGTATAGGATGTCATTCTACACATGTGACTAAAATTTCAAGAGAATTCATTGAAAATTGAACGAGTTATGAATTTTTGAAAAATCGCCCCATGTTAAAGATAGGGATTTTTCGAGTTTTCAAGAATTTTTGATGACGTCATCAATAAACCGATTTTCTTCAAAAACTTTCGGTGTCCTTCTTGGGTGAATACCTACCTATCAGAAAAATTTCGTGATGCTCGCACTAAAACTGTGGCCTGTAACGTGCAAACAGACAGACAGACAGACAAACAAACAAACGGAACTGACCAACATAGTTGTCGAATTTTCAATTCGTCAACTAATAAAGCTCCGCAAGTAGAAGAGACCCTGCGTATATCCGTTTCATGTACAGGATCTTTGGTTTTTAGATGAATGGTGCTCCCTACGCGTTTTCGTCACCCCCGATAGTGCTGATATAAAAGAGCCCCTGGCTTGCCACAGATTGTATTTAGACAAGAGTTTTAGGCTTCGTTATATCACTTGTGCATCACTGAGTTAGAAAACCACAGAAATGTTGCTTTAGATCATTATTCAGATGGATACAAGGTATATTGTATTACTACTCGACCGAGTGTTGCTATTGGAGACGGTACAAGTGCACAGGGGGTAATCGTTTCCACATCTTATTGGCGTGTGAACGGGCTGACAAACAGATTTACCCCACCTCTCTTTCCGTCTTGATATCTCAGCGAGTTTTCAATATATTTTCAACATGAAAAGTGCACCATAAACTAGAAATAACGCTGCAATTTTCTACAGAAAAAACTTCAAAATTAAATGTTGAATTATTTTTTAAAAATTGGATCCAGAAGAAAAATAAATGTATCCATAAAATCCGGAATCCGGATCCGATCCGGATGAAATTTTGTCAGTTTATGGACCATGATAGTCCGCCACTTTGTAGGAAAAATCAAGCTGAAATATGCACAATAGACCGAAATATAATATCAAATATAAGTTAAATGGAGTTTTCAATGTTAAATTTAAATAGCTGTCAAATCCGTAATCCGGGTCCGATCCGGGCCAAAATTATAATGTGTGTATAGGATGTCATTCTACACATGTGACTAAAATTTCAAGAGAATTCATTGAAAATTGAACGAGTTATGAATTTTTGAAAAATCGCCCCATGTTAAAGATAGGGATTTTTCGAGTTTTCAAGAATTTTTGATGACGTCATCAATAAACCGATTTTCTTCAAAAACTTTCGGTGTCCTTCTTGGGTGAATACCTACCTATCAGAAAAATTTCGTGATGCTCGCACTAAAACTGTGGCCTGTAACGTGCAAACAGACAGACAGACAGACAAACAAACAAACGGAACTGACCAACATAGTTGTCGAATTTTCAATTCGTCAACTAATAAAGCTCCGCAAGTAGAAGAGACCCTGCGTATATCCGTTTCATGTACAGGATCTTTGGTTTTTAGATGAATGGTGCTCCCTACGCGTTTTCGTCACCCCCGATAGTGCTGATATAAAAGAGCCCCTGGCTTGCCACAGATTGTATTTAGACAAGAGTTTTAGGCTTCGTTATATCACTTGTGCATCACTGAGTTAGAAAACCACAGAAATGTTGCTTTAGATCATTATTCAGATGGATACAAGGTATATTGTATTACTACTCGACCGAGTGTTGCTATTGGAGACGGTACAAGTGCACAGGGGGTAATCGTTTCCACATCTTATTGGCGTGTGAACGGGCTGACAAACAGATTTACCCCACCTCTCTTTCCGTCTTGATATCTCAGCGAGTTTTCAATATATTTTCAACATGAAAAGTGCACCATAAACTAGAAATAACGCTGCAATTTTCTACAGAAAAAACTTCAAAATTAAATGTTGAATTATTTTTTAAAAATTGGATCCAGAAGAAAAATAAATGTATCCATAAAATCCGGAATCCGGATCCGATCCGGATGAAATTTTGTCAGTTTATGGACCATGATAGTCCGCCACTTTGTAGGAAAAATCAAGCTGAAATATGCACAATAGACCGAAATATAATATCAAATATAAGTTAAATGGAGTTTTCAATGTTAAATTTAAATAGCTGTCAAATCCGTAATCCGGGTCCGATCCGAGCCAAAATTATAATGTGTGTATAGGATGTCATTCTACACATGTGACTAAAATTTCAAGAGAATTCATTGAAAATTGAACGAGTTATGAATTTTTGAAAAATCGCCCCATGTTAAAGATAGGGATTTTTCGAGTTTTCAAGAATTTTTGATGACGTCATCAATAAACCGATTTTCTTCAAAAACTTTCGGTGTCCTTCTTGGGTGAATACCTACCTATCAGAAAAATTTCGTGATGCTCGCACTAAAACTGTGGCCTGTAACGTGCAAACAGACAGACAGACAGACAAACAAACAAACGGAACTGACCAACATAGTTGTCGAATTTTCAATTCGTCAACTAATAAAGCTCCGCAAGTAGAAGAGACCCTGCGTATATCCGTTTCATGTACAGGATCTTTGGTTTTTAGATGAATGGTGCTCCCTACGCGTTTTCGTCACCCCCGATAGTGCTGATATAAAAGAGCCCCTGGCTTGCCACAGATTGTATTTAGACAAGAGTTTTAGGCTTCGTTATATCACTTGTGCATCACTGAGTTAGAAAACCACAGAAATGTTGCTTTAGATCATTATTCAGATGGATACAAGGTATATTGTATTACTACTCGACCGAGTGTTGCTATTGGAGACGGTACAAGTGCACAGGGGGTAATCGTTTCCACATCTTATTGGCGTGTGAACGGGCTGACAAACAGATTTACCCCACCTCTCTTTCCGTCTTGATATCTCAGCGAGTTTTCAATATATTTTCAACATGAAAAGTGCACCATAAACTAGAAATAACGCTGCAATTTTCTACAGAAAAAACTTCAAAATTAAATGTTGAATTATTTTTTAAAAATTGGATCCAGAAGAAAAATAAATGTATCCATAAAATCCGGAATCCGGATCCGATCCGGATGAAATTTTGTCAGTTTATGGACCATGATAGTCCGCCACTTTGTAGGAAAAATCAAGCTGAAATATGCACAATAGACCGAAATATAATATCAAATATAAGTTAAATGGAGTTTTCAATGTT
This sequence comes from Terebella lapidaria, assembly GCA_949152475.1. NCBI lineage: Eukaryota > Metazoa > Annelida > Polychaeta > Terebellida > Terebellidae > Terebella > Terebella lapidaria. The sequence goes on along the minus strand of OX424558.1, from coordinate 20,640,023 downwards.
AAATTTAAATAGCTGTCAAATCCGTAATCCGGGTCCGATCCGGGCCAAAATTATAATGTGTGTATAGGATGTCATTCTACACATGTGACTAAAATTTCAAGAGAATTCATTGAAAATTGAACGAGTTATGAATTTTTGAAAAATCGCCCCATGTTAAAGATAGGGATTTTTCGAGTTTTCAAGAATTTTTGATGACGTCATCAATAAACCGATTTTCTTCAAAAACTTTCGGTGTCCTTCTTGGGTGAATACCTACCTATCAGAAAAATTTCGTGATGCTCGCACTAAAACTGTGGCCTGTAACGTGCAAACAGACAGACAGACAGACAGACAAACAAACAAACGGAACTGACCAACATAGTTGTCGAATTTTCAATTCGTCAACTAATAAAGCTCCGCAAGTAGAAGAGACCCTGCGTATATCCGTTTCATGTACAGGATCTTTGGTTTTTAGATGAATGGTGCTCCCTACGCGTTTTCGTCACCCCCGATAGTGCTGATATAAAAGAGCCCCTGGCTTGCCACAGATTGTATTTAGACAAGAGTTTTAGGCTTCGTTATATCACTTGTGCATCACTTAGAAAACCACAGAAATGTTGCTTTAGATCATTATTCAGATGGATACAAGGTATATTGTATTACTACTCGACCGAGTGTTGCTATTGGAGACGGTACAAGTGCACAGGGGGTAATCGTTTCCACATCTTATTGGCGTGTGAACGGGCTGACAAACAGATTTACCCCACCTCTCTTTCCGTCTTGATATCTCAGCGAGTTTTCAATATATTTTCAACATGAAAAGTGCACCATAAACTAGAAATAACGCTGCAATTTTCTACAGAAAAAACTTCAAAATTAAATGTTGAATTATTTTTTAAAAATTGGATCCAGAAGAAAAATAAATGTATCCATAAAATCCGGAATCCGGATCCGATCCGGATGAAATTTTGTCAGTTTATGGACCATGATAGTCCGCCACTTTGTAGGAAAAATCAAGCTGAAATATGCACAATAGACCGAAATATAATATCAAATATAAGTTAAATGGAGTTTTCAATGTTAAATTTAAATAGCTGTCAAATCCGTAATCCGGGTCCGATCCGAGCCAAAATTATAATGTGTGTATAGGATGTCATTCTACACATGTGACTAAAATTTCAAGAGAATTCATTGAAAATTGAACGAGTTATGAATTTTTGAAAAATCGCCCCATGTTAAAGATAGGGATTTTTCGAGTTTTCAAGAATTTTTGATGACGTCATCAATAAACCGATTTTCTTCAAAAACTTTCGGTGTCCTTCTTGGGTGAATACCTACCTATCAGAAAAATTTCGTGATGCTCGCACTAAAACTGTGGCCTGTAACGTGCAAACAGACAGACAGACAGACAAACAAACAAACGGAACTGACCAACATAGTTGTCGAATTTTCAATTCGTCAACTAATAAAGCTCCGCAAGTAGAAGAGACCCTGCGTATATCCGTTTCATGTACAGGATCTTTGGTTTTTAGATGAATGGTGCTCCCTACGCGTTTTCGTCACCCCCGATAGTGCTGATATAAAAGAGCCCCTGGCTTGCCACAGATTGTATTTAGACAAGAGTTTTAGGCTTCGTTATATCACTTGTGCATCACTGAGTTAGAAAACCACAGAAATGTTGCTTTAGATCATTATTCAGATGGATACAAGGTATATTGTATTACTACTCGACCGAGTGTTGCTATTGGAGACGGTACAAGTGCACAGGGGGTAATCGTTTCCACATCTTATTGGCGTGTGAACGGGCTGACAAACAGATTTACCCCACCTCTCTTTCCGTCTTGATATCTCAGCGAGTTTTCAATATATTTTCAACATGAAAAGTGCACCATAAACTAGAAATAACGCTGCAATTTTCTACAGAAAAAACTTCAAAATTAAATGTTGAATTATTTTTTAAAAATTGGATCCAGAAGAAAAATAAATGTATCCATAAAATCCGGAATCCGGATCCGATCCGGATGAAATTTTGTCAGTTTATGGACCATGATAGTCCGCCACTTTGTAGGAAAAATCAAGCTGAAATATGCACAATAGACCGAAATATAATATCAAATATAAGTTAAATGGAGTTTTCAATGTTAAATTTAAATAGCTGTCAAATCCGTAATCCGGGTCCGATCCGGGCCAAAATTATAATGTGTGTATAGGATGTCATTCTACACATGTGACTAAAATTTCAAGAGAATTCATTGAAAATTGAACGAGTTATGAATTTTTGAAAAATCGCCCCATGTTAAAGATAGGGATTTTTCGAGTTTTCAAGAATTTTTGATGACGTCATCAATAAACCGATTTTCTTCAAAAACTTTCGGTGTCCTTCTTGGGTGAATACCTACCTATCAGAAAAATTTCGTGATGCTCGCACTAAAACTGTGGCCTGTAACGTGCAAACAGACAGACAGACAGACAAACAAACAAACGGAACTGACCAACATAGTTGTCGAATTTTCAATTCGTCAACTAACAAACAGACAAACGCAACTGACCAACATACTTGACGAAATTTACATTTCGTCAAGTAACAAACAGACAAACCGAACTGACCAACATAGTTGACGAATTTTTAATTCGTCAACTAACAAACGGATAAACTCAACTGACCAACATACTTGACGAAATTTAATTTCGTCAAGTAAAAATCGGCCATAGGCCAACACTTGACGAAATATCTACACATTTGTTTATTTACATTTAAAACATTTACTCATAATTTACACATTGAAAATATTTACTGAACAACTAGCATTAGAAATTGACACATTTAAGACACCTCCTGAGCATCACCCAGCAGTAGAATTCACAATTTTAGAAATTAGACAAGAGTTGCTTCATTTACACAGTGACCTTGGCCTTAATACTTGTCCCTGAATTCTGAATTTTCAAAAATTTGTTAGAATTAATAATGCACAACTCCTGAGCAGACATACATATTGAAATTTTATGACGTCTCCTGAGCAAGACCCAGCCATTTGAGACTGACTCATTTAAAACATCCAATCGATGTGTGTATCAACATAGTATATACTACTAACAGCACAAAATTTTGATGATGTCAATATAAAAAAAATCATAAAATACAGTATTGCTATTAATGTTCGTTACTACAACTTGGTAACTTTCATATCATGATGCTGCATCTTTGGAGAACCATCTAATGAATTCAAGCAGATCGTGATGGCCGTTTTTGTATGCCATACTGGTATTATATGACAGAGGCGACGACAATTTTCGCACGACATAATGCCCATATTCCTACCAAATGATCATTCAACAGTGTATATTATTAATATATCATAACACATTGCAAAAAGTTCTTGGATAACCGCTATAATAGATTATAATGGTACTGGATATTCTAAAAAAAAACAAAGAGCAAAAAAAATATTTACCAGCAGGTAGATTCGAACCCACAGAGTCAACAGCCTACGTGTTAGAGAGCGAGCACTGTAACCACTCGGCCACCGAGCCATCATACAACTTGTTGCCGTATTCCCTTCCCCATTGTGAACAACTTTTACTGTACATGTATGACCGCATGCATGTCGGCATGACTGCACGAAGAAATCGATCCCAAAATAACTGAAACTTTATAACCCAAACTAATATTGATAACCAACTTTCACAGTCAACTCAATTGGAGAATTAGAGCAAGAAAAGTCCACATTTCATATTTGTGTATTCAAATCTGCATAAAACATTTCATATTTCCTATAAATTGGCAACTTATGTTAGGTAATTTTGCGGCCACTACTCTAGGGCTACAACTATGCAACTTGCACATGACCCCCAGATTTTCGGCATCGGGCGATAATCGGGAGTTTTGGTCGTACGACCATCGCACATACACCATTTGACGCCGAATTGACCATACAAAAATACAAAAATACTGACAAAAATTAATGTTGATCGAAAGTGGAGTTATTGCGATTTTTCGATTTTGACCTTTTACATGACCTTGACCTCAATTTTCGACCTTGAGTTAAGAAACTCCACAGATTTGTTCAATTTTATAAGGCACAACTCTTGAGTAAAAATCAATAACACATATCAGAACCTGGCCTCGCAATATGGGGTTGAAGTTGCGAGACATGAAACCATAAAATCAAGACCCTCGAATTTTTGACCCGGACCGAAAATCGGGAATTTTGGTCGTACGACCATCGGGCATGCACCACAGGACGTGGAATTGACCATAAAAAAATATAAAAATACTCACAAAAATTAACATTGAATAGAAACGGAGTTATTGCGATTTTTCGATTTTGACCCTTACTATGACTTTAACTGTAATTCTTGATCTTGAGTCCTACACCTTTACACATATGTTCAGTGTGATAAGACACACCTACTGATTAAAAATCAGCAACTTATATTGGATTTTAACTCCACAATAACGGTTTGAATATTGTACAAAATTCAAATGATCTCAAAACCCCCAAATGTTCGACCTTGGGCGATAATCGGGAGTTTTGGTCGTACAACCATCGGACATACGTCAGCTGATGTCGAATTGACCAAATAAAAATACAAAAATGTTTAGAAAAATTAATTTTGATCAGAAGCGAAGTTATTGCGATTTTTCGATTTTGACCTTTACTATGACCTTAACGCTAATTCTTGACCTTGAGTCCTATAACTTCACAATCGTGTTTTGTGTGATAAGGCACAACTTCTGAGTAAAAATCAGGAACATCTATCGGGAACTTGCTCTATTATATGGTTTTGAATATTGTGAGGCAGGAAAAACCTAAATTCGCGACCCCCAAATTTTCGACCTGGACCGGAAATCGGGAGTTTTGGTCATACGACCATCGGGCATGCATCATATGATGCGGAATTGACCATAGAAAAATATAAAAATACCTAGAAAAAATAACATCGATTAGAAACTGAGTTATTGCGATTTTTCGATTTTGACCTTTTCCTTGACCTTGACCTCAGTTTTTGACCTTGACCTCCCAAAAGTTAAGCACTTGGTCGAGTATTAATTGCACATCTTCTGACAAATTTTCGGGACTTTACGATCAAAATTGTGACCTGTAGAGCGCTAACAAACAAACAAACAAACAAACAAAAAATCGGCCATAGGCCAACACTTGACGAAAAAATTTACACATCTGTTTACATGTAAAACATTCACACATAATTTACACATTTATCACATTTCCTGAGCAAGACCGGCATTTGAGACTGACTCATTCAAAACATCTAGTTAATGTATCAAAACAATATGTACTACTAACAGCACAAAATTTTGATCATGGCAATATCAGAACACCCTAAAATATAGCACTGTTATAAATACTCCTTACTACAACGTGGAAACTTCCCTATCATGGTCTTGCATCTTTGGAGAACTATCTAATGACTTCAAGCAGATGGTAATAGTCATTTCGGCATGCCATACTGGTATTACAGGACAGTGGGGATGACCGTTTTGCACGCCATATTCGTACCACATGATAATTCAACAGTGTATATTCATAATATATCAAAACACACTGCAAAAAAGTTCTTGGATAAAACCACTTTTATGTATAATGATGGTACTGGATGTTCTAAAAAAAAAAAGAGCCAAAAAAGCGTGATGCAGGTGCAGTCCCAGATTTGTAACAAAGGATGACGTGTTGCTCTCCCAACCGCCCCCACTGATTTCTAGGTTGGAGAGAGCCACTGATGGGGCTAATCAGCTTAATATTTTCATATTCCGAATGTACCAACCATGAAAAAAAGCGACATAGTCGCTCGGATATTTCACGTGAAAAAGACCGACATGGTCACATTTATCACAAGAAAAAGCAGACCATGTCGGAGTTTTCACGATGCTCGGTTTTATTATGCAACAAGACTGCAGTTTTTTTAAACGACTCATTCACGGGGGGTATAATGTTTCGTCAAATATGCTTGGTGTGTGTTCAAAGGTGCTGTTCACGGACTGTAGTTACGCCTCACTTTGAAACATATATGTATTCAGTGAAAAAATATTATGACAAATAGAATACAGCTCTTTCGGCACAACAGTAAGGCCTCTGGCTACAGAATGTCAAGAATAGCTTCGGACATTCGACAAGCATACATCCCGAAACATGATGCCGCCCGTGTCATTGCTAGATCTCCTTCAGCGTTCTTTCGGTACGAATGGAAGATTTTTATCTCTGGAAAATCTTCATAATATTGGGATAATTACTATGTGTTTGTAGCTGTTATTTGCTCATATTATCAGCAGGATGGTATCCATCTAAATCAGGACTATATTTATAGTATATTTTCAGCAGATTATGCGGATTTTCCTGTCAAATTTGTGTGCGGAAATTTTGTCAAATTGGCCGTGAACGCGTGATCAATCTTTGCCGTGAGCGAGCGCGCGGCTGCCAGTGCGTTCAAGCCACCCCCTTCCCCTCTATCACTGCGTGTCAGAATACTGGTCACCATGCCAGCAATACCGGACGGTACATGACTAGGCCTATCTCACTGTGATGCACACACCAACTGGCCGTGGGGAAACCATTGCGGCTTGCATGTACAACATTAACTTGGGCATTTTAGTTTTTAGGTTACCGGACCTATGGTCCGATAACCTATTGGCATGGCGTTGCGTCCGTCGTCCGTCGTCCGTCGTCGTCGTCTTCCACATTTTTATCTTTTTTGTTTACAGGCGAATTTTTCTGAAATTTTGCACAAAAATACTTAAAAATAATTCAAGAAGGAGGTATTTTTTAGTTTTTTGATTTTCGCATTTTTTTCAAAATGGCGGCCGTTTTCGACGAAAAATGCCTGATTTTGGACTTTGGCGGCCATTTTCTCAATATCTGTTCAGTAACTTTTTTTCTTTTTGATAAATAACACTCCTCATATGTACTCCTATGATGTCTATAAATTTCGTTGCGCTTGAATCGCTCGAAGTGGGCCATTTTGGCCCAAACTCGGCTCAAATGGGACTTTCCCATGTTAAATTCTCCTATGCTTTATAATGGGACACATTATGCCTAATATCTCACTTGATTTTGAGATTAGAGACTAGGAATCAATTGTGGACCTATAGGAAATGATATATGCTGAATATTCTCGTGACTTTGAATTTGACCTCTGACCTCACTTTCAAGGTCAGAGCACAAAATGGCTTATATCTCGCTTATTATCGACTCTACAGCTTAGGAATCAATTGTGGACACATAGGAAATGATATATTCTGAATATTCTCGTGACCTTGAATTTGACCTCTGACCTCAGTTTCAAGGTCAGAGCACAAAATGGCTTATATCTCGCTTATTATCGACTCTACAGCTTAGGAATCAATTGTGGACATATAGGAAATGATATATGCTGAATATTCTGATGACCTTGATTTGACCTTCGACCTCATTTTCAAGGTCACAGGACAAAATGGCTAATATCTCGCTTGTTATCGACTTTACAGCTTAGCAATCAATTATGAACATATAGGAAATGATATATGCAGACTATTGTCATGACCTTGAATTTGACCTTTGACCTCATTTTCAAGGTCACAGGACAAAATGGCTAATATCTCACTTATTATCGATTTTACAGCTTAGGAATCAATTGTGGACATATAGGAAATGATATATGCTGAATATTCTCGTGACCTTGAATTTGACCTCTGACCTCATTTCCAAGGTCCAAGGGCAAACTGGTTCATATGTTGCTCCTCTATTGACTGTATGGCTTGGGAATCAATTGTGGACATGATATACATGATATAGAAAATGATATACACTGAATATTTTGATGACCTTGAATTTGACCTTTGCCCCTTCATTTTCAAGGCTACAGCATAAAATTGCTAATATCTCTCTGATTATTGAACTTACAGCTTAGCAATCAACTGTGGACATGATATATGCTTAATGTTATATATGCTGAATATTCTCTTGACCTTGAATTCAACCAGTGACCTGGCTAACACCTAAAATATTAAACATTGTCCGGTAACCTATCTTTGGCCCTTGGCCTAATTTTTTAGTTTATGATTGGTAGATCTTCTAGACTTGTTTGAAGGCACATTGATGTATGCAGCTGTTGTCACATAGGCCTCGGAGCACATGTTTAATTTAGTGGGCAATCATGTTTCTCCATGATAATCAATGATAGGTGTAATGATGAGTTTATCAGTGACACAAAATGATAATCACAGATAAAAAGAACAAATGATGTGTCATAGTAACAATTTCCTATCACAACCAATTGTCTCTACGGATCTTAACTAACAGGCCCATAGGAAATCAGCTAGGAATGAGATTGCCCACTAAACTTTACATGTAGATCTAACCCCTATCGAGGCCTAGATCTACTTGGTTTAACTATGACCTGTTCACATATGTTTTGCCTTGTCCTGAGTTTGAGTATTTTTGACATCAATATTATGAATAACTACGGTGGCTTCTATCTGCCATACTTTCTTTTCCCTGTGACCCTTTATGTATGCATAAAGATTTGTTTTTGTGTAAAGAATCATTGTTTTTGCGTAAAGAATAGCACGTGTCTCCGCACAAAGATTACCTTTTGTATTCCTGTAAATAATACCACTTATTTCTGCGTATATGTTTGCGTGCAAGCAATTATTTACTATGAGTTAACAATGTACTATATTCTTTACTCGAAAACAATGGGTATTGTTTACGTGAAAACACGCCATCGTAGACAAATACTGAATGTATTTTCTAGTTCTAATATACCACAATAATTGGCATTACTTTTCATTATTATAAACGTATCAATTCGCTGAATTTGATCAAATTTGTGCCGGAATTTAACATCAAGGCATATCGCCAGCTATTTACGTTTTTTAGATATATGCCATCGATAAAAACTCGTGACATCGTTATATTTGGGTAAAATATAACGATGTCAAGCAATTATTTACTATGAGTTAACAATGTACTATATTCTTTACTCGAAAACAATGGGTATTGTTTACGTGAAAACACGCCATCGTAGACAAATACTGAATGTATTTTCTAGTTCTAATATACCACAATAATTGGCATTACTTTTCATTATTATAAACGTATCAATTCGCTGAATTTGATCAAATTTGTGCCGGAATTTAACATCAAGGCATATCGCCAGCTATTTACGTTTTTTAGATATATGCCATCGATAAAAACTCGTGACATCGTTATATTTGGGTAAATACGTATTTGAACAGGTTTACAAAATCCGAGTATAAAATTTAATTCCAAATGCGGCCCAAGTATCAAACACTGCGCCTAGCCATTTAATCCATCTGTCACATTTTAAATTCTTATTGAGTATAGAGGAAGGTGCAGGATATGATACTTGGGCCCCAAATGCCAAGGAATATTACTCTGTTTGAAATTGAAATAAACTGTGACTGTGAAACAGCTGGTTTGTGTGTTTCATTTGATATACTAGTATTAAAATTTCAAAGGCCTTTCAGATTTTTAAATGTCAATTTTAATCGAATGAAATTTAAATTGATACTGTGATTTTGGTCATGTTACGCCACGTCAGCATAACTGCCCACATACCTAGAGATTTCTCATAATTGCGCTACAGGTCACAATTTTGCTTGAATTCTTTTGTTATTTTGAGTGTGCATTTGTCTGTGTTAAAGCTCAACATGGGGGTGAGACACGTTTTCATGGTAAATATGGCAAAAATTGTTTAAATGGTTGTGGAGTATTAAACGTTGCAGATAGAGCATATAATGTTATTATATAACATTCCTATAACGTATATGGGTATAACATGGTGCTATGTTGTTATTTCGACGATTACACTTGACCCGATATTTAATCACAATGTACTCTCCACACTTGTTTTTCCTTCAACGAGAACGAGAAAGTGCGTGGTTGGCATACTGACATGTCTGCATCAGGAGTTGATCGATGACCACGTGTTGGATTCTACTTGTGTTCTTATTCAACAAAGTTTAAACAGGTTTGATATGGTTTCATGTATTTTAGTGTGTCAGGCAGTAAGTCTAAATGCTTTGTATGTTACCGATAGACATTCTTTGAGTAAAGAGTTGGCTGTTTTATTCTAGCAGACGATAAATAGATTTATAACAAGTATATTTTCGTATCAGTATTATGGCTTCAGAGATAGTATAACTGACAATTTCGAATGATTATGTTGGATTAAAGTTGCAATTTTATGAAGTGCTAACTGAGACATAGTGAAATAAGTTTGATAGATTTGTTTCTGCGTATATATAAATATTTTCTATGTGATTTATAGAATGTTGAATGCTTTTCATACTGGACAATTCCAAGACCTACCTCGCATGATGATTGAGGAGTTCCCAGCTGACGTGTCTCGACTGACAAGGTGTGATTTTTGTCTTATCGTAATTCTCATGTGTTTATGACTGATTCAAATTTATACATTTTCGATTGTAACAGTTTAAAGTAATATCAAGTCTATCGACAGTTTTGTGTTATCAACAGTAACTATGATCTGATCTACTTTGTCTTCTTGTTGTCAAAGTTTACCAAAATTTACATTGCTTGTGTACTTGAAATGCATGTCGTGCTAACGAATGTTTTCTTGTTTATCCTCATGAAGAGTTGTTACCATCTGCTTTTGACATAATTAACTATATCACGAACCATCAACGTTTTTGCACCCATTACATTTTGATGCCAAAAGTGGGGGTACAGTAGATGGCAGCAGCTAACAGGAGATTTTTTGTTTGTGTCCTAGGGAGTGTGGCCGCCTGTGACGAGGGAGGCAAGCCGCGAGGGTGTCTGAGAGGATTTCCCTGACCTATGGCCTGTCGACAGAGAGCAAGAGCTGCTGATGAGCCTAGGAGCGCTGCAAAGCATCCTAGGTGGAGTCTCCTGGAGAACCTGGACAACCTGATGCGAGTCTTCCACCATCGCCAGAATTGTCATTGTCATTGTTGTTATAATGTAGAGCTATTATTGTAGGGTCAACATTTTGTATTCATGTCCATGACTGTTGGACGTTGACCCGATTTTTGTAGAATTTTGACTAAGGTTATGTGACATGTTATCAAGGTAAGGTCAACATTGCCGTGTTCATTTGACACCTGTCCAGGATTGTTGGACGTTGACCTGATTTTGTATTGACTAATATTAAAGAGTATAAATCACGAAAATATGATGTCAGCTCATTTGAAGCCACCCGTTGAGCTGAATAGAATAGTCTTGACAGAATGTTGATATCAAGATTTGTTCAAAAGTTACAGCTATTTAAAGAGAAAATCTCCAGCAAATTGCTCCTGATAGTCTTGAAACAATCTCTCACCTAATAAGTATGCAAATGAGATGAGTGACATCATTGACAGATTATCTTAAGTAAAAATTGAGCCTTTTATGTTCATATTGGGTCATCAACAGACATCCGGTATATTGTCTAGTAGGAATAGTCAGTAATTGCATGCAAATCTTGGTTGCCATGGTAACCAATTGATTGATTTAGCCGCGTGGTTGTTGAGGCTAGTATTAAGTCCAAAACACGAGCCTTGTGACCTTGGATGATCAGTGAAATACTGACTGTTGAGCTCATTTAAATAGATGTATGGCGTAAAATGTTACAGGTAGTGTCTATGTTAGTAATGAACACTGGAAAGAAGCAATTTATGGCGGCAATTGATTTTCACGGGGTTCAGACATCTTTTTTTCTTCAAATATTTGGTGACCAAATATGGTAAAAGAATTTATATGGGTGTGTAGGATAAGTCCACACTCATGTTCCTAATGAACACTCATAGGAAGTCATATATGGGTATAAAAATTGATGATGTTGAATTTGAACTAGATTGTATTGTGCATTGATGAGAAATATAATATTGCGCCAATTGATTTTTGTGGGAGTTACATACCGTATTGGTCCTAACACAGTAGTAGTACAGGCATAATGCAAGACTTCCAACAATATCCCCTATAAAAAAAGGTAAATTTTGAGAGGCATTTATGAAAAATCATTAATATAACACCTATACAGTGTTTATTGTGTGGTAATTTAGACCATGTAAGACCTTGATCTAAGAAATAACAGTTTTAAATTCAAGACCACGGCAGTTTTTTTCTGCCAAAGAGTTGTGTTCTTCTAGTACGGCGCACTCTTCTATTAGGACAAATACGCTACAACTGTATGTTTCAAGATATTATGACCAAATTTGATAAAGAAGCTAAATGGGTGTGGAGCGTCAAACGTTGCATATAGGGCATATGTTAGTTTTGAAAACTCCTAGGAAGTCCTATGACCTTCAAAATGATGAACTTTAATTTGATCTTGGATGACCTTGAGAGGTCAAATACTGAATTGGAGTCCAGTTCATGTATAATTGGATGTAGGGCCAGGACGGTGGCAGGTAGAGGTCATATTAGTATTGAAGAATGATATGGCCCCAATTTCATGGGGGTTACATACATGTATGTTGCAAGATATTATGACCAAATAAGATTTTAAAAATTTACCGAATATGAAAAATGGGTGTGGCATCTCAAATGTTGCAGACAGGGCCCATGCTAATAATGAACACTCAAGGAAGACCTATATCACGTTCGAAAGAATGACTGAGAGATCAAATACTGACTTTGCCATTTTGTTCATGGGGAATTGGATGTAGGGTCTGAGCAGTTGCAGGTAGAGTATATATTTGTATTGAACACTGCTAAGGAGTAATATATGACATCTGTTAATCCCTGTAGGCTTCAAACTTGCTTGTATTCAATTAATCATATGAAGTTTTGAGAAGTACCCATGATATAAGGACATTATTTCATATAAGAGGGGTTGATATCACCTGGTTGGGCCTCTAGCATGTTTTATGTATTCCAAGCAGAAATAGGTGAATTACATGTTTGACTTGTGAGGAGAGGGGTGCTTGGATCCGAAAGTCTGTTGTGCACAACATGTATGTAATGATATGACCAATCATCAAGGTGTATCTAACACTCATGTGTCTGTTGCACAATTTTTTTATACTTGAATCCTTGTTTGAATACATTTATGCTGACAGGGATATGTGTGAGAGTACGTGATAGACTCTGAGAACCTAAGTGATGTTATAATTACAGCAAGCCACTGAATTGTAGTATCCTGAGTAATTGACTTATATCCTTGTGGTTGTTGGGAGACTTTTCTGTCATAACGTGTAATATCCTTGTGGTTGTTGGGAGACTTTTCTGTCATAACGTGTAATATCCTTGTGGTTGTTGGGAGACTTTTCTGTCATAACGTATTGATATTTCAAAATTGACTGTGCCCTCATGATTTAACGCGTACATGTAGCCAAACACGCCAGGATGATTGATTCCTGAAAAAAATAGTGTTGTGTTATTACCCTGACAGATCAGGTCTTCTGGGGGTTTGAACAGAACTAGAGGAACCAAAAAAAAACAAATCTTACAACAGTTACTGTATTTTACATGTAGCCGATGTGGTAATGCATCGAAGTTGAATTGAGTATGATTCAGAGTGAAATCTGAATATATCTGATGAGCTGTGATATGGGCGTGATGAGGAGATATAATCGACGATCGTGTCCTCTGTAAATGTCACAATAGCTTTCATTGCATCCTAATTGCAGTTTTATGTGTTTTGATGTTACTTCGAAGATGTAACATTATATATTTCATGGTTGTCTTTCGATGCTTGTCGAACTTTGCGCTTCGATATAAAAGAAACTAACGAGATTCACCACACATTTACACCAGTAACAATTTAAATCCCCAATCAATTTTCTTGACTTGACCGAGTGGACCTGTAGTTAGCCGATTAAGAATCGTGATAAGCAGCTTGAACGCATTGGCGGCCGTACCCAGCTCGTAGTTGTATAGGAGTATAGAAAATCTTACATGCATTTACTATGTACATATGAAGTCAGGGCTATCTCTTGATAAACCTCACCGAAGTAAAGTAGACATGTGTAAATGAGTATTTTACATGCTGAAATTTAATTTGTTTATTTTTCAGGTGTGACTCACCGATCGTTGAAGTTCTGCCTGCTTGGTGAGTATGTGTAACAATACTCGCCATTGACGTTGGCGCAATACTTGTGACAACGATTTAAATATTTTCACAGTTGAATTTCTGACACAATGTTTGTACATTGTAGACTATTTCTTGAAATGTATATACCATAAACTTTTTGTATCTGTTTCAGACTGCGTGTCATTTGTCCTGCTTCTCTGAGCTTGGGTGTTCCTGCTGTCTGCTTCCTGCACCTCCTGGGCTTGTCGTGTAGGAAAAATGCACATTATTACCACAAAACTGATTGTATAAGCATTATAGATTTTTATCAGTCAATCTTGTTAGTTAGACTGTATTATGTACCAATTACAATTCTCAAATTACTATCAAATGAAGTAAATGTTTTGTTTTGTTAAATATTGAGATAAAAAGAATTCCAAATGCTAACAATTGATTTTGTTTAATTGCAGGAGTCTTTGTCTGACGACAGCCTGGTGCAGCTTTTTTTGCTTTTTTTTTTGGTCTTGACAGATTGAGCTAGAAGTGCTATTATAGGCTTCCACGGGCTCCTGCCTGTCAAAACCTGTTGGCTTTCGGTTGTGGCAAATAGAGCTAGAAGTGCTAATATAGGCTTCCACGGGCTCTCCCTTGTCACAACCTGTTCTTGAAAAAACACTGACAAAGACAAAAACAAAGTCAAAGACAAAGATATAGCATTGATCCTGATCCTAACCACATCAGGGGAGTTGACGTGGTGATAACAAAAGAAAACAGATTCAGTCTTGTGTATTCAAATTTTGGACATTGTTGTATACACAGAATCTGCACTTGATTTGAGTACAAATTTGTTGTTTGCATTTGATTGGCAGAAACAAAATTTATTGCAATATTGAATTTTCATGCAAACGGTGACATTGTTGCAAATTGATAAATTTATCAATTGCATCAATTGATTCAATCAAGTTTTGGGAAAAAAAATTGATTGAACAAATTATTGAAGTTATCTGAACTGATACTTTCCGAAACACTGAAGTGAATAGTTGTGCTGTTTGTCATAACGTTCCAAACACAGAAGAATTTGCTCTCGTATCAATCGTGTACTAGATTCATTTGTGATTTCAACTGCGCAATTATATCATAACGTTCAAATATTGCATTGCCACTGTAATTGTCATCAATTTATCTGTGTAATAAATATCGTAAAAAGACACCACAGCTGTTCTTTTTGAGTTAAGTTTATTCGTGTATATCTGTTAATAAATTATTGTTGATGGTATTGAATTATAGTATATTTTGTACTTGAAAAGAGAACAAGTGTTTCACTGTGATCCTCTGGAATAAACGCTCAGTCATAAATAACTGTATATTGTGGTAGAATATCGATAATAAATCCGTATATATTGTGGTTGACTATCGATAATAAATAAGTGTATATTGTAATTGAGTGTGAGAAAATACGTAAATTATTATTCAAGATAATTGAGTAACGATATAACTTTGTCAGAATGCCACGCTCAACAAAAAAAAGTGCTGAACAAAAGTTAAAAGAACAGAGACTCAGAATGCAAAATAAACGTAAAAATGAAACCAAAGAACAAGAAAATGAACGACTAACAAAGGTTAGGAAGTGCATGCAAGAAAAACGTGAAACAGAAAATGAATATGAACGTCGGTCTCGATTGGAAAAATTGAGAAAACACATGACAACTGTAAGATCAGAAGAAACGACAGACAAACGTAATGAACGTTTGGAAAAAGTGAGAAAAGGCATGACGACTGTGAGATCAGAAGAAACGACAGACAAACGAAATGAACGTTTGGAAAAAGTGAGAAAAGCCATGACGACTGTGAGATCAGAAGAAACGAAAGACAAAAGAAATGAACGTTTGGAAAAAGTGAGAAAAGCCATGACGACTGTGAGATCAGAAGAAACGACAGACAAACGAAATGAACGTTTGGAAAAAGTGAGAAAAGCCATGACGACTGTGAGATCAGAAGAAACGAAAGACAAAAGAAATAAACGTTTGGAAAAAGTGAGAGAAGGCATGATGACTGTGAGATCAGAAGAAACGACAGACAAAAGAAATGAACGTTTGGAAAAAGTGAGAAAAAGCATGATGACTGTGAGAGCAGAAGAAACGACAGACAAACGAAATGAACGTTTGCAAAAAGACAAGGAAACCAAGCAAATTATTAGACAGGGAGAATCGCCACAGAGACGTAGTGAACGTTTGCGAAACGACAAGGAAGCCAAGCTAAGGATTAGACAGGAAGAATCGCCACAGAGACGTAGTGAACGTTTGCGAAATGACAAGGAAGCCAAGCAAAATACAAGACAGGAAGAATCACCACACCATCGAAGTGAACGATTGGGAAAAATGAAAAAAGTTATGAAAATCAAGAGAGTTACACAAAAACATTCTATCCCTAGCATCACACGTGTAGTGAACAATTTTCTGGATAAAGTGAAGGATTCGTGTAATTATGTTTGCTGTTGTTGTCATCGTCTAATGTACAGAGTAACGGTACGGCACCTTGATGATACTCAGTATATAAAAACACCGAAAACCATAATAAACCGAACACTTGGGAATAGGATCAAATCAGCAAATGATAAAGAATGGATATGCAGAACTTGTCATGCTTGTTTGAAACGTGGAAAAATTCCAGCACAATCAAAAGCAAACAAGTTAACGTTAGTGGATCCACCTCCTGAACTCCGCGAACTAAACAGTCTTGAAATACGTCTTGTTTGTAAACGTATCCCGTTTATGAAAATGGTGGGTTTACCAAGAGGCAGACAGCATGGAATTCATGGACCAGCGGTAAACGTTCCATCTAAAATTGACACTGTATGCAGTTTGTTTCCACGACTGCCATCTGAAAGCCAACTGATACCTCTGAAATTTAAAAGGAAGCAAGCATATAAAAGCCACTATATGTATCAATATGTTGACCCACAACGAGTATTGGCTGCTTTGAAACGATTGAAAGCTGATAATCCGCATTACAAAGAAGTGGAAATAAATGAAAACTGGGAAGAAGATGCAGAGATAGATAGTCCAGAGCTCTGGCATGCCATGACAAAATCAAGTGAATCGGAGATTACAATTAGCGATACCACAGTTGATCCCAACATTGACAAAGAAATATCTGACACAGTGATTGTTAATGCAGAGACCGTGTCGCCTGATGAAATGAAAAACAACATCGAACAACCTGTGTCTATTCAGCAAGGTATAAGCCATGGTAATGACATAATCCATGATGTTGCCAATGACAATGAAATGACTGTAATTGACGTACCGGGTGATGGAAACTGCATGTTCAGTTCAGTGTGCTACCATCTGGAACGACTTCGTGTAGTCACAGTGACGCCACAAAATTTGCGCATAGTGACAGCAGAACATATGAGAGAACATTCAGAGTGGTATCGTGATTTTGTATGTGCGAGGATTGATGTAGATGAAACATGTAGAAATGGGCAAGCAGATACCGAGCAACCATCTGATGTAGACAGAGCTGTGGAAAGAATTGAAGACTTTGAATCGCGAAAAGAGGTGCGGTGGATAAAATATCTAGATGATCTGAGCTATGGTGATCAGTGGGGAGAAAATATTGCTTTGCAAGCAATTGCTGATTATTATTCACTGAAAATAAAAGTTCACCAGACTGGTCATGATGTACCTATTCTTGTGGTATCCAGGACTGAAATAAAGAACGAATTTGATTTGGGACTGATCGGACAGAACCATTATGTAATACTTGTACCAACGGGAGAAAAAGACGTTGGGGTGAAATCACAAATTGATACTGAAGAAAGGGATGCTAATGAATCAGATGCAGACATAGATGAAGAAGACGAGAAAGCTTTTGAAAATGCTGTAGCCACACAAGGATTGCCACATGAGTCCAGTATAATAAATGACAATTCCCAATTTGGAAACGCAACAATAAATATTGCTCCTGCCGAAGACCAAAAACCAATACCCTTATTGAGTGATCCTTACTTTGAAGAACTCTCGAACCCAGACAAGTATCCCGACGGAACCAATGCCATGACCACAGATAGAGAAGTCCATCTAACCCCAAGAAAGTACTTCAATCAAAGACTACTAGATTGTGATGGAAGATTTGCACAGTCTGTGGAGTATCTGCTTAGTGCACAGTACGCAGTGGAGAACCAGCAAGTTCACAGTGACATAAACCATTACATATATCGCAGATGTGCTGGTAAAGAATTTCAAGGAGAAAGATTGAATGTTGGCTTGCTGAAGAATGTGAGTAAGTTAAATGATATGTTGAAAGCAGATGTTGCATACAAGATCTTGAAAAACGTTCGAGGCACACCTGGTTACTTTCAGACATTGTTGTATGATGTATTAGCAATGATCCGACAACTTGGCCTACCAACATTCTTTTTGACCTTATCGTGTGCAGATATGCAATGGCCAGATATAATTCAGACAATTGCACAGCAATATGGCACGATTTTGACTGATGAAGATGTTGATAAAATGTCATACAAAGAAAAGTGTGATTGGCTTAGACGCAATCCTGTAACGGCTGCAAGGCAATTCCAGTACCGACTAGAGCTATTCTTCAAAGACGTGCTAAAATCAAACGCTCGCCCAGTAGGAGAAGTTTTGCACTATGTTATCAGAATAGAGTTTCAAGCTCGTGGGTCGCCTCATGCACACACTTTGTTGTGGATAAACAATGCTCCCAAAATTGACAAAGATTCTGATGAAAAAGTATGTCAATTTATCGACAAGTATATAACATGTACTTTACCAGATGATGACCCAGAGCTCTCAGATTTGGTGACCAGAGTACAAGGCCACAGTCATTCATCTTACTGTCGAAAGAAAGGATCATGCCGATTCCATTTCCCAAGACCACCGAGTGCAAAGACCATGATTGCCAGAGAACCTGACATTGACGAGTTGAGTCAACAGACGAAAACAACTGCCAGAGAAACTCTTAAAAACATGCAGGACATGATGACAGAGAAAGACTGTAGTGATATTTCATTACATGACCTATGTGATCAAGCAGGTATTACAGAAGAACAGTATATGTCTGCGCTGTCAATTTCTCAAAAAGGTTCAAATGTTGTGATGGAAAGGACGCCAAAGGAACAGAATATCAACCAGTACAACCCAACGTTGATGAAGGCATGGAAAGCCAACATCGACATACAGATGATTTTAGATCCATGGGCATGTGTTGCTTATATCGCTAGTTATCTTACAAAAGATGAAAGTGGCATGGGAGAATTACTGAAGCAGGCATGTAAAGAGTATCAAGATAAAGATGTGAAGAGCATGATGAGGCATATTGGATCAACGTTTCTGAACCGCAGGGAACTGAGTGCACAAGAAGCAGCTTACAGAATATTGTCAATGCCTTTGAAGAAATTGAGTCGCAAGGTCGTGTTTGTCAATACTGATCCAGCAGACCAGCGAGTTGCAGTGTTGAAAACAAAAGAGCAACTGAAAGACGCTGACGATGGTGATGAAGACGTTTTTCAAAGCAACGTAGTAGAGCGGTATGCGTTGAGACCAGATGCATTGGAAAATATGTGCCTTGCTGAATTTGCTGCCAATTATTCTGTAAACTACAACGAGAACGATAATGACAGTGATGACAGTGTGCCTACTGTACTTGAAGAGAGTGAAGACCCATCTGAAGATGCAAGAAGGATGAATATGCCTAAGCAAATTAAACTGAAAGATGGGAAAACAGTAATGCGCAAGAGAAGACAAGAAGCCGTCATAAGATTCAGGAAAGTAAGCATGGAAAAAGAACCATCAAATTTCTTTCGATCTAAGTTAATGTTGTATTTCCCATGGCGAATAGAACAAGTTGATATACTGGGAGATTCTGACAGCTACCTTGAGCGCTACGAAAATGTAGTAGATACTGTAACGTCAAACGAGAGTTTATATTGTTCGGATGTGGCAGACATGGAACAAGCCATGGAACACAATCAGCATAATGGGGCACCAGAACACATGTGGGCTGACTTAGCGCCAGGCAATGAGCACGCTGAAAGACAGGACAGGAATGATTCTGTTGAAATTAATTTGGATATTGATGATGAGGATTTAGCTGCAAATGCATCAATGTTTGAAAATCCACAGTGTCATCCAACTTCTGATATTGCACTTCGTTACGAAAAAGAGAAAAATCAAACTGAATTGTCACCAAAAGAGATTAGAGAGATGATGCGCAGCCTGAATGACAAACAAAAGCAGATTGTGATGTATCACAGACAATGGTGTAAGGATGCTGTAATTGACATGAAAAATGGGAGACCCGTGAAACCTTACAGAGTATTTTTGAGTGGACCTGGTGGTGTTGGTAAGAGTCATGTCATCAAATTAATACACGCAGAAACGAAACGACTATTGCGATTGTGCAGAAAAGTAAAACCTACAGACATCACCATATTACTGACAGCACCCACAGGCGTAGCAGCATTCAGTATCAATGGAATGACTGTTCATTCAGCTTTGCTTTTGCGAATCTTAAAGTATGGAAATAGCGCAGATGCACTGACTTTTGAAAAGATGAACACACTTCGCTCCAATCTAGAAAATGTGGTGGTGTTGGTAATAGATGAGATTTCCATGGTCGGTTCCGATATGTTGCTCAGTATCCACAGACGACTTTGTGAGATCAAGGGAAATACAAACGATGACACACTTTTTGGAAACGTTTGTATCTTAGCAGTTGGTGACTTATACCAATTACCGCCCGTACGTCAGTCACAAATATACAGTCCATACAAGAGTACACTGGCAAATTTGAGTGGTTCACTTTGGAAAGACCATTTCATGCTGCATGAGCTAGATGAAGTGATGAGACAAATAGGGGACACTGATTTCGCAGAACTGTTGTGCCGATTGAGAACTGGGAATGCAACTCAAGGAGACATACAAGTTTTACAGTCCAGAAACACTGATCAGACACAACCTGACTATCCGATAGATGCCTTACATGTCTTTGCTTTCAATGCTGATGTCGATGAGTGGAATGCACAAAGACTAGCGGACATTGCACCTGAATGCGATCGAGTGACAATTCCTGCAGTGGATAGCAAAAAGGACAGTACTGGTCTGATTGATCTGACAAATGTATGTACCCAGCAAAAAAGATCGGAAACAGCTGGACTTCATACAGAATTAGAATTGGCAGTCGGCGCACAGGTTATGCTGATATATAACATTGATGTGTCAGATGGGCTTGTTAATGGCGTCATAGGATCAGTACAAGGGATGAAAGAGAACAACTCTGGGAATGTTGTCATTGTGTTTGTGAAATTCAGGAACAAAAATGTGGGGAAAAATGCCATTAACGTTAGTCAGTGGAAAGATGAATTTCCAGAAGCTGTGCCAATTAAACGTCATGAGGGCATGTTTGACAAAGTTGGACACAAGACTACACAGGTGACAAGGTTGCAGTTCCCATTGACGTTAGCCTGGGCTATTACCATTCACAAGTGTCAAGGTCTTACTTTAGAGAAAATTGTTGTCAGCATGAAAGGTGCAAAGAAGTTTGGAAATGGACAAGCATATGTGGCTTTCAGTCGAGTAAAAAGACTATGTGATTTGTACATAACCGATTTTGACGTTTCAGGAATTCGTGCAAATAGAAAAGTAGTGCCTGTTATGGATGACATGCGCAAAAATCCATTGCCGTCTCTGTCTGTTCGACACATGAATGAGTTGGAAAAACCAGCATGGCTGACAATTGGGCATCTCAACATAAGATATTTCCTCGAAAAAATTAGGGACCTCTGTGTAGCAGGTGATGACATGTACTCACACTGTGAAATAATGTGCTTTACAGAAACTTACTTATCAAAAGATCATGAAATCGATTGTTTTCTGGAAAAGTACGGATATGTAGCGTCAAGGAAAAACACAGATGAACATAGGAATAGCCATGGACTTTTGGTGTGTACTGCTGATTGGTTGGACACTGAGGAACTTCTGTTTGATGTTGAAGGATTGGAATCGAATGTGATCCTGATAAAAAATACAAATAAGCGCCTCATTGTAGTTGTAGTGTATAGGCCACCATCAACACCAATGGCAAGATTTGTGACACTACTTGAATCTTTATTGCAGATGATGCCACTCAGTGTCCCAACAGTAGTTGTCGGAGACTTCAATGATGATTTAATTGTCAGTCAGAATTCGTCTCTCGTTAGAATGATGAAATACTATGGATTTCGTCAACATGTTGACAAACCAACTACTGATTCTGGTAGCCTTCTAGATCATATATATTACAATAAAAGTTCACCAGCGTCTGAGATTCAATCATTTGTAGATGTATGTGACATATATTATTCAGACCATGATGCTGTATTTCTAACAACAAAAGTTTAATTTGTTGGCACATATGGACATATTCAAGGACACAGTCATCCTATTAATCCGCCACATCATAGACTCACTATTATTATTATTATTATTATTATTATTATTAGCAGTGCAATTATTTATTGTAAATAATGTTATTGTTGTTGGTATACACATATGTTTTTTATTTATTTTTACTAGTCACCAAAAACATATCAATCTATATGAATTATCATTATTGTCGTTGCTGTTGTGCATCTTCTTTTATAGTTAGTTTCTTTGTTGAAATTGTTGGTGTTGTTTTGGTATACACATGTTTTTCTTATTATACATATACATACAAAAAGACATAGTTGCATATGACAAGACCGTAGCTTACATATACGCAAAACGCACATGCATACACTTTTTACATGCTGAAAGAAAATCGTACATGTTTGTTTATGTTTATTGTTTATTTCAGGCCATACCCCTGGTCTGAAAAAACAATAATTACACATATAAATACCGTTGTGACTTATAAAAACAACAGAAAAACTGCTACATGTAAAAATACAGTTCCTGAACCCAACCAGCATGCAGGCTGGAAGTATGACATGTATTCTCGTAATATTTGTAGGGGTACATTTTAGTCAAAACTACAGCTGTTGTTTTTACATGTACATTCGCACAGAACAATGATAGTGTGAAAAGTTATGCATTGATTTTTAAGTCTTCAAATGTTGGTCTCTATGTCACTGCTTGTGATAACGCAAAAAACGAATATTGAAATATTGTATACTGAAAGCAATGCATTTGCAGAAGAATTATGAACAGTGAACAGTCTACTCAATGTTGAATGAACGAAACATCATTCATTGGTGGCGGCATTGTCTTTTAGGTAATTTTATTTGGTGCTGAATCACTAAGGAATCTCATCTTTTGTGATCCAATCATTTGATGTTTGGCGCAAGATTTCCGTGTGTTTGTAATTTTACTATAATATCATAAAACTATGATAGCAATATTATTGCCTGAGATTGCTCAGATTACATTAAAGAACACTCAAAATCATTCAGCTTTTGGCGCCCTTCCCCAGACCCCTGGCCGATAGGGGCCTTGCCCTTAAGGCTCGGCCGTTTAACGCCCTACTTTATACAATCAGTTTTCAGTTTGCGTACACATATATGTCTAGCTACGCCCTTGTATGATTTGTTTTGTTGTCATCATTATACATGATGTTCACGCAATTATTTTGATATAGTTAGATTTTAAGTTGTTGTTTTTTATATACACATATTGATCTTATTATACACATACAAACATAAGAATATAAAAGGTTGTAATTTTTATCGCTCTTGTTACTGATGTTATACATTAATATTGTTGTTGTCTTCATTATTGCTGGACACGTTTTTGCATTTCACACATATATAGTTATATTTTTTGTTGGCAATTTTGTTATTGTTTCGGTACGCATATGTTTTTTCATTATTGAAAATATTATTTACTATACATGCTCAAATATTGGCTATTGTTCTTATCATCGTTATACATGACCTTCTTGTAGATTTTTGGATATAGTTACAGTGTATGCTGTTGTTGTGTCTATGTACACATATTAGTCTTATTATATATATAAGCATAAAAATAAAAATGTGTTGTGATTGATTTTTGATGCTGTTTTTATTGATGATATATCCATTCTTGCAATTATATTTTTATAGATATACATTTAATTGTATTGTTGTCATTGCTGTTTTACTCATGTTCACAAGAATAGTCACAATAAGATAATTGATCTGGGGCGAGTGTGTTAGTGGAATTGTAACCTTTTTCCACCCTTTGTTGATGCTTTTTTTTATTTTTTTTTTAGTTTTAACATTTTATTCATTTTATTTCAAAATGCAATTTGTATTAGTTTTATATATACACATGTGTGGTACCCGTAATGTATACTAAATTATGTGTGTGTGTTGCCTGTAGTTCTGTTCATCAACTTGTAACATGTCTGATGATGTTTTCTGTGATAATTGAAAGATTTTGGCATATGTCTACAATCATGTTTTATCTATTTTTATTCATTGAATAGATGTTGATATCTGATGAAAGTTTCTGTGGTAACTGAAAAATGTTTGAAATATGGTTGTGTCTAAATGTATCCTTTTATGTCATTGAATAATCAATGAAATTTTGATACATTGACCACATTATTTCGAATATTCAATGGTTCATGGTGAATGGTTTATCGAATATTTAATGGTTATGGTGGTTAGTTTTGTGTTTTTTGCATGAGGCATATTCATCTTCGTATTCATCATGAATAATATTTCACATTAGTGCCGTTTATGAGATATTTTTAACATGTTTGATTAATGTTACTATGGTTCCAACACGTGATCATGTCTACAATATTTTTGTCACATACTTATGTCCATTTTTTCTTGTTATATCATCGAATAATCAGAACCTGTGTGACGAATGCTGGTATGGTAACTGAAAATTTGATTCGGTGACCACTTAATTTCGAATTTTTTTGTTGTATGATGCTTTTTCGATATTTGTACGTTCTTTGCATGTGGTATCGGTCATCATTTTTTTACAATGTATTAATATAACATATTGATGATACATATATGGGCTTTCTATCTCAACCTCAAATGTAACATTAGTTTTTTTTCATATTGGCTGAATTTATGACAACAGTATTTATGTTTAAAAATAATATATTATTAATATTATTATTAGTAGGTGTAGTATTGGGTTTTTTTTCTTGTGTCGTTTCGTGTGAAAGTTAATTCTCTGCATAATGTGATGTGATCCATTTGTACTTTACTGTCGAGGTAAGCAATGCTCCATTTGTTTTCCTGAACATGCACCGAATTATATTTTCAGAATTCATGTGAAAATTTCACTATTATCTACAAAAAGATTGAAGTGTTACGAATTATTCGCTGAGTGTATAATGCATATTATTCGCTGAGTGTATAATGCATATTATTCGTTGAGTGTATAATGCATACAGACAGTGGACTGAATCCACTGCCTGTGAGTTAGCAGGAAGTATCAAGTTCTTCTCCACATTATGTTTGCCTCTGGCGTGGCATTAAGTTGCCCGTAAGCATCATCTGTTCATTTCATTATTAGCCTCTGGCGTGGCATTAGTTTGCCCGTAAGCATCATTTCATCACATTGTTCATAGCATTATATGTGAAAAAACATTCAAAAGATGTTGCACAATTAAAGAAATGTCCCAAATCGGCTATATCTAAAAAAATTATGCAAGTCAAAGAAATTTCACATGAATTCTGAAAGGTTCTGAGATTAATAAAATCAGGGAGATTTAAAAAAAAAGAAGAAAAAAAAAAGAATATAACAATCATTTCGAAGTATGTATGCTGGCATATGTGATTGATTTTGAATACCATTAGGTATGTCAGGTTTTTTTTTTAAATAGGTATTGTAGATACGGCAAAATGTTCGTTTTCTAAAAAGGAAGATGAGCCATTATTACACTTACCAAGTATTTTTAGAATGTAAATGTGTTTTGAAATTTTGGCATGATTCTTTGTGGTAAATTTTCTAAATTTGGTGACAATTTTCACGCATTCAATGTTAAAGAAATCATATTGTGTCAAATACAATCCCCTAAGACAATATATGTTTTGTTATACTTAATTTTCAGAATAGAGATCTACACATGCAAATTAAATAACTGTTTACTCTGAGAAAAAGGCGGGTATTATTAATTTTAATAAATATCGTAAGAATTGAAGAAGAAACTGCCAAAAAAAAAAGCCTCAAGTTTCAATTGTTTTTAGACAAATGGAGGGATCTGCAATTATGTTCAAATTAAATGCCTTTTTCAGCTTTTGTGTTATATAAAGCAAGATAATACAGTTTGGAAGATATTGTGCATTTTATGTACTTTTTTGTGAATATTGTAAATTTGTGTACACGTGTGTATTGTGTTTTGAATAAAGAATTACGTTTGTCATGCATTTTTCATGAATTTAATTTCCCTGGGATAATGTCTACATTAATGAAACAATAAAGTCGATTTGTCAAAACACTTGTTTACTTCGCATGTATAGTATTGTCATTTGGTAGGATGATCTGCTTATTTACTCTCATTGGTAGACCATATCATTTGGTGGGATGATTTGCTTATTTACTGTTATAGGTAGACCATAACTGGGAAAATTGGTCATACGACCATCGCACATAAAACATCATCAAGAATTGGCTATATAAAAATACAAAGAGATTAAAAATTAGTTTTTATTAACAGGCAGTTTTAAACTTTCTTTATGACGGTAACTTTCATTCTTACCTTCGAGTTCATATGAATCATATGAATCATATGACGCGGAATCGACCATAGAAAAATACAAAAATATGTAGAAAAAATAATAATTATTAGAAAAGGAGTATTTGTGATTTTTCAATTTTGACCTTTACTATGACTTTAACTGTAATTGTTGATCTTGAGTCCTACACCTTTACACATATGTTCAATGTGATAAGACACACCTACTGATTAAAAATCAGCAACTTATATTGGATTTTGACTCCACAATAACGGTTTGAATATTGTACAAAATTCAAATGATCTCAAAACCCCCAAATGTTCGACCTTGGGCGATAATCGGGAGTTTTGGTCGTACAACCCTCGGACATACTTCAGCTGATGTCGAATTGACCAAATAAAAATACAAAAATGTTTAGAAAAATTAATTTTGATCAGGAGCGAAGTTATTGCGATTTTTCGATTTTGACCTTTACTATGACCTTAACTCTAATTCTTGACCTTGAGTCCTATAACTTCACAATCGTGTTTTGTGTGATAAGGCACAACTTCTGAGTAAAAATCAGGAACATCTATCGGGAACTTGCTCTATTATATGGTTTTGAATATTTTGAGGCAGGAAAAACCTAGGAAAAAGACCCCCAAATTTTCGACCTGGACCGGAAATCAGGAGTTTTGGTCATACGACCATCGGGCATGCATCATATGATGCGAAGTTGACCATAGAAAAATATAAAAAAAATACCTAGAAAAAATAACATTGATTAGAAACTGAGTTATTGCGATTTTTCGATTTTGACCTTTACTATGACTTTAACTGTAATTCTTGATCTTGAGTCCTACACCTTCACACATATGTTCAATGTGATAAGACACACCCACTGATTAAAAATCAGCAACTTATATTGGATTTTGACTCCACAATAACGGTTTGAATATTGTACAAAATTCAAATGATCTCAAAACCCCCAAATGTTCGACCCTGGGCGATAATCGGGAGTTTTGGTCGTACAACCATCGGACATACGTCAGCTGATGTCGAATTGACCAAATAAAAATACAAAAATGTTTTAAAAAATTAATTTTGATCAGAAGCAAAGTTATTGCGATTTTTCGATTTTGACCTTTACTATGACCTTAACTCTAATTATTGATCTTGAGTCCTATAACTTCACAATCGTCTTTTGTGTAACAAGGCACAACTTCTGAGTAAAAATCAGGAACATCTATCGGGAACTTGCCCTATTATATGGTTTTGAATATTGTGAGGCAGGAAAAACCTAAATTCGTGACCCCCAAATTTTCGACCTGGACCGGAAATCGGGAGTTTTGGTCATACGACCATCGGGCATGCATCATATGATGCGGAATTGACCATAGAAAAATATAAAAATACCTAGAAAAAATAATATTGATTAGAAACGGAGTTATTGCGATTTTTCGATTTTGACCTTTTCCTTGACCTTGACCTCAGTTTTTGACCTTGACCTCCCAAAAGTTAATCACTTGGTCGAGTACTAATTGCACGTCTTCTGACAAATTTTCGGGACTTTACGATCAAAATTGTGACCTGTAGAGCGCTAACAAACAAACAAACAAACAAAAAATCGGCCATAGGCCAACACTTGACGAAAATCTACACATTTGTTTACATTCAAAACATTTACTCATTATTTACACATTGATGGCATCCCCTGACAACATATAGCATTGGAAACTGAACCATTTGAAACATCTAGTTTGCGTATGTATCAACATAATATATTACCTCTAACCATGCTAACGGCACAAAATTTTGATGATGCCACTACTAAAAAACCTAAAATATATCAAAATTACAAAAATCCAAAAACAAATATCGATAGCCTAAAAATGAGCGAATAACAAACAGCAAATATTCCCGCACAAATATGAAATTACATTGTCAACAAGTAAACAAAACAAATAGAGAGGCTTAGACATGTGGCGATTGCACAGCCCTAAAATATGACCTAATAATTGCTTGTCTTCTTTTTATCAATGTTTTTTATATTAACAAACAGTTGTAATTAGGTCATATTTTAAGGCTATGAAGAATGGAGTTAACACAAACGCGTTATGACAAAAACATGCATCGCTCGATCATAATGAAACCAATGAGACCCTGTAAAATGACACGATACAGTGTTTAATCTGGGCCATTCGCCATGCAACTTACCAGACCCCCAATCCCACATGCATCATATGAAGCAGACAAATCATCTGGTACACGCCTTTTGTCATGCATTTGTTAGCAGCTAATACCACAGATCATTCACAGTTGTGGCCGTAATGCTGAATTTAAAGCGGCTTGTAACTTTAAATATAAAGAACAAACTAGATTTTGATGATACCACTAGAAAGCCCGATAAAATAGTTTGTCGCTATTCGTGGAACAGTGTTTTTTCCTTCAAAGGTGATCATTATAATTCGAAACAATAGAATTACATAAAGCATGGCAGGTTTGGGATGCTTACAAGACCACCCAGAAACAGAAAAAGTCATTTGGAATTGAATTTTAGAAGAAAAAAAAAATCAGTCAACAGTGAGAATCGAACCACTGACCCCTCGCACACATACCTAACGCCTCTACTGACTGCGCCATTCTGTTCATTGAAACTCAACATGTGTAAAGTATAGTGCGTAGGAGAGACTTCGCTCAGGATAAACACTGAATTGTGCCATGGCTGTACATTGGACTGGCAGCGTGCAGAATTCGATCGGGAAAACTCGTGACCTTGAGTTCTACAACTTCACAATCTTATTCTGCGTGATCAGGCACAACTCCTGAGTAAAATCCGGCAATATATATTGGAACCTGGCTCTATAATGTGGTTTTGAATATTGTGAGACAGGAAAAACCTAAATTCATGACCCCCAAATTTTCGACCTGGACCGAAAATCCAGAGTTTTGGTCATACGACCATCGGACATGTATCATATGATGCGGATTTGACCATAGAAAAATACAAAAATAATCAGAAAAAATAATCATGATTACAAGCGGAGTTATCACAATTTTTCAATTTTGACCTTTACTATGACCTTAACTGTAATTCTTGACCTTGAGCCCTATAACTTCACAGTCATGTTCTGCGTGAGAAGGCACAACTCCTGAGTAAAAATCAGAAACATATATTGGATCCTGGCTCTACAATAGGGTTTTGAAAATTGAGACAAGCAAGACCTAAGTTCATGACCCCCAAATTTTCTACCTGGACCGAAAATCGAGATTTTAGGTCAGACGACCAACAGACATGCATCATGTGATGCGGAATTGACCATAGAAAAATAGAAAAATACACAGAAAAAATAATCTTGAGTAGAAGCGGAGTTATCACGATTTTTCGATTTTGACCTTTACTATGACCTTAACTCTTATCCTTGACCCTGAGCTCTGAAACTTCAGGACCTTGTTCTGCGTGATACGGCACAACTCCTGAGTAAAAATCAGCAACATATATCGGAACCTGGCTCTATAATATGATTTTGAATATTGTGAGAGAGGAAAAACCTAAATCTTGACCCCCAAATTTTCGACCTGGACCGAAAATCGGGAATTTGGGTCGTACGACCATCGGACATGCATCAGATGATGCAGAATTGACCATAAAAAAATATAAAAATACCCAGAAAAAATAATCTCAGTTAGAAGCGAAGTTATCGCGATTTTTCGATTTTGACCTTTTCTATGACCTTGACCTCAATTTTTGACCTTGACCTCCTAAAAGTTTACCACTTGGTACGAAATTGATTGTCCACCTTCTGGTGAAGTTTCATGACGATACGACCAAAATTGTGACCTGTAGAGTGAAAACAAACAAACACACAAACAAACAAACGGATAAACTCAACTGACCAACATACTTGACGAAATTTAATTTCGTCAAGTAACAAACAGACAGACAGACAAACGCAACTGACCAACATACTTGACGAAATTTAATTTCGTCAAGTAAAAATCGGCCATAGGCCAACACTTGACGAAATAACTAAACATTTGTTTACATTTAAAACATTTACTCATTAATTACACATTGAAAAGATATACTGAACAATTTCTAGGATTAGAAATTGGCACTTTTAAGACACCTCCTGAGCATCACCCAGCAGAAGAATTCACAATTTTAGAAATTAGACAGGAGTCGCTTCATTTTCACAGTGACCTTGGCCCTTGAATTCTGAATTTTCACAAATTTGTTAGAATTAATAATGCACAACTCCTGAGCAGACATACATATTGAATCTTTATGACGTCTCCTGAGCAAGACCCGGCCATTTGAGACTGACTCATTCAAAACATTCAATCGATGTGTGTATCAACATAATATATACTACTAACAGCACAAAATTTTGATGATGTCAATATAAGAAAAATTATAGAATACAACACTGCTATAAATGTTCGTTACTACAACTTGGTAACTTTCATATCATGATGCTGCATCTTCGGAGAACTATCCAATGAGTTCAAGCAGATCGTGATGGCCGTTTTTGTATGCCATACTGGTATTATATGACAGAGGCAACGATAATTTTTGCACGCCATATTAGTACCAAATGATCATTCAACAGTGTATATTCATAATATATCAAAACAAATTGCAAAAAGTTCTTGGATAAAACCACTATAATAGATTATAATGGTACTGGATATTCTTGAAAAAAATAAAGAGCAAAAAAAAAATATTTAAAAGCAGGTAGATTCGAACTCGCAGAGTCAAAAGCCTACGTGTTAGAGAGCGAGTGCTGGAACCACTCGGCCACCGAGCCATCATACAATAAATTGCCATATTCCCCTTCCCCATGGAGAACAACATTTACTGTACATGTATGACCGCATGCATGTCGGCATGACTGCACGAAGAAATCCATCCAAAATAACTGTAACTTTATAACCCAAACTAGTATTGATAACCAACTTTCACAGTCAACTCAATTGGAGAATTAGGGCAAGAAAAGTCCACGTTTCACATTTGTGTATTCAAATCTGCATAAAACATTTCATATCTCCTATAAATTGGCAACTTATGTGAGGTAATTTTGCGGCCACTACACTAGGGCTACCACTATGCAACTTGCACATGACCCCCAGATTTTCGGCACCGGGCGATAATCGGGACTTTTGGTCGTACGACCATCGCACATACACCATTTGACGCCGAATTAACCATGTAAAAATACAAAAATACTGACAAAAATTAATGTTGATCAAAAGTGGAGTTATTGCGATTTTTCGATTTTGACCTTTTACATGACCTTGACCTTAATTTTCAACCTTGAGTTAAGAAACTCCACAGATTTGTTCAATTTTATAAGGCACAACTCCTGAGTAAAAATCAATAACCCATATCAGAAATTGGCCTCGCAATATGGGGTTGAAGGTTGCGAGACATGAAACCATAAAATCATGACAATCAAATTTTCGACCTGGACCGAAAATCGGGAGTTTTGGTCGTACGACCATCGGGCATGCACCGCAGGGCGCGGAATTGACCATAAAAAAATATGAAAATACTCAGAAAAAATAACATTGAATAGAAACGGAGTTATTGCGATTTTTCGATTTTGACCTTTACTATGACTTTAACTGTAATTCTTGATCTTGAGTCCTACATCTTTACACATATGTTCAGTATGGTAAGACACACCTACTGATTAAAAATCAGCAACTTCTATCGGATTCTGACTCCACAATAACGGTTTGAATATTGCACAAAATACAAATGATCTGAAAACCCCCAAATGTTCAACCATGGGCGATAATCGGGAGTTTTGGTCGTACAACCATCGGACATACGTCAGCTGATGTCGAATTGGCCAAATAAAAATACAAAAATGCTTAGAAAAATTAAGCTTGATCAAAAGCCAAGTTATTGCAATTTTTCGATTTTGACCTTTACTATGACCTTAACTCTAATTCTTGACCTTGAGTCCTATAACTTCACAATCGTGTTTTGTGTGATAAGGCACAACTTCTGAGTGAAAATCAGCAACATATATCGGGAATTTGCTCTATAATATGGTTTTGAATATTGCGAGGTAGAAAAAAACCTAAATTCGTGACCCCCAATTTTTCGACCTGGACCGAAAATCGGGAGTTTTGGTCGTACGACCATCGGGCATGCATCATATGATGCGGAATTGACCATAGAAAAATATAAAAATAGCTAGAAAAAATAACATTGATTAAAAACGGAGTTATCGCGATTTTTCGATTTTGACCTTTTGCTTGACCTTGACCTCAATTTTTGACCTTGACCTCCCAAAAGTCAATCACTTGGTCGAGTATGGACTGCACAACTTCTGACAAATTTTCAGCACTCTACGATCAAAACCGTGACCTGTAGAGCGCTAACAAACAAACAAAAAATCGGCCATAGGCCAACACTTGACGAAAATCTACACATTTGTTTACATTCAAAACATTTACTCATTATTTACCCATTTATGGCATCCCCTGACAACATATAGCATTGGAAACTGAACCATTTGAAACATCTAGTTTGCGTATGTATCAACATAATATATTACCTCTAACCATGCTAACGGCACAAAATTTTGATGATGCCACTACTAAAAAACCTAAAATATATCAAAATTACAAAAATCCAAAAACAAATATCGATAGCCTAAAAATGAGCGAATAACAAACACCAAATATTCCCGCACAAATATGAAATTACATTGACAACAAGTAAACAAAACAAATAGAGAGGCTTAGACATGTGGCGATTGCACAGCCCTAAAATATGACCTAATAATTGCTTGTCTTCTTTTTATCAATGTTTTTATATTAACAAACAGTTGTAATTAGGTCATATTTTAAGGCTATGAAGAATGGAGTTAACACAAACGCGTTATGACAAAAACATGCATTGTTCAATCATAATGAAACCAATGAGACCCTGTAAAATGACACGATACAGTGTTCAATCTGGACTTACCAGACCCCCAATCCCACATGCATCATATGAAGCAGACATATCATCTGGTACACGCCTTTTGTCATGCATTTGTTAGCAGCTAATACCACAGATCATTCACAGTTGTGGCCGTAATGCTGAATTTAAAGCGGCTTGTAACTTCAAATATAAAGAACAAACTAGATTTTGATGATACCACTGGAAAGCTCGATAAAATAGTTCGTCGCTATTCGTGGAACAGTGTTTTTTCCTTCAAAGGTGATCATTATAATTAGAAACAATAGAATTACATAAAGTATGGCAGGTTTGGGATGCTTACAAGACCACTCAGAAACAGAAAAAGTCATTTGGAATTGAATTTTAGAAGAAAAAAAAATCGTCAACAGTGAGAATCGAACCACTGACCCCTCGCACAAACACGTAACGCCTCTACTGACTGCGCCATTCTGTTCATTGAAACTCAAAACGTGTAAAGTATAGTGCGTAGGAGAGACTTCGCTCAGGATAAACACTGAATTTTGTCATGGCTGTACATTGGACTGGCAGCGTGCAGAATTCGATCGGGAAAACTCGTGACCTTGAGTTCTACAACTTCACAATCTTATTCTGCGTGATCAGGCACAACTCCTGAGTAAAATCCGACAATATATATTGGAACCTGGCTCTATAATGTGGTTTTGAATATTGTGAGACAGGAAAAACCTAAATTCATGACCCCCAAATTTTCGACCTGGACCGAAAATCCAGAGTTTTGGTCATACGACCATCGGACATGTATCATATGATGCGGATTTGACCATAGAGAAATACAAAAATAATCAGAAAAAATAATCATGATTACAAGCGGAGTTATCACGATTTTTCAATTTTGACCTTTACTATGACCTTAACTGTAATTCTTGACCTTGAGCCCTATAACTTCACAGTCATGTTCTGCGTGAGGAGGCACAACTCTTGAGTAAAAATCAAAAACATATATTGGATCCTGGCTCTACAATAGGGTTTTGAAAATTGAGACAAGCAAGACCTAAGTTCATGACCCCCAAATTTTCGACCTGGACCGAAAATCGAGAGTTTAGGTCATACGACCATCAGACATGCATCATGTGATGCGGAATTGACCATAGAAAAATATAAAAATACACAGAAAAAATAATCTTGATTAGAAGCGGAGTTATTACGATTTTTCGATTTTGACCTTTACTATGACCTTAACTCTAATCCTTGACCCTGAGCTCTGAAACTTCAGGATCTTGTTCTGCGTGATAAGGCACAACTCCTGAGTAAAAATCAGAAACATATATTGGATCCTGGCTCTACAATAGGGTTTTGAAAATTGAGACAAGCAAGACCTAAGTTCATGACCCCCAAATTTTCGAGCTGGACCGAAAATCGAGAGTTTAGATCATACGACCATCAGACATGCATCATGTGATGCGGAATTGACCATAGAAAAATATAAAAATACACAGAAAAAATAATCTTGATTAGAAGCGGAGTTTTCACGATTTTTCGATTTTGACCTTTACTATGACCTTAACTCTAATCCTTGACCCTGAGCTCTGAAACTTCAGGATCTTGTTCTGCGTGATAAGGCACAACTCCTGAGTGAAAATCAGCAACATATATTGGAACCTGGCTCTATAATATGGTTTTGAATATTGTGAGATAGGAAAAACCTAAATTCTTGACCCCCAAATTTTCGACCTGGACCGGAAATCGGGAGTTTTGGTCGTACGACCATCGGGCATGCATCATGTGATGCAGAATTGACCATAGAAAAATATAAAAATAATTAGAAAAAATAATCTTAATTACAAGCGAAGTTATCGCAATTTTTCGATTTTGACCTTTTGCTTGACCTTGACCTCAGTTTTTGACCTTGACCTCCGAAAAGTTTACCACTTGGTCCGAAATTGATTGTCCACCTTCAGGTGAAGTTTCATGACGATACGACCAAAATTGTGACCTGTAGAGTGCACACAAACAAACAAACAGACAAACAGACAAACTCAACTGACCAACATACTTGACGAAATTTAATTTCGTCAAGTAACAAACAGACAGACAGACAAACGCAACTGACCAACATACTTGACGAAATTTAATTTCGTCAAGTAACAAACAAACAAACAGACAGACAGACAAACGCAACTGACCAACATACTTGACGAAATTTAATTTCGTCAAGTAACAAACAGACAGACAGACAAACGCAACTGACCAACATACTTGACGAAATTTAATTTCGTCAAGTAATGAACCGACATAGTCGACTAACTTGCCGGAATAGCTGGCAATGACCTTGAACTTT
This sequence comes from Terebella lapidaria, assembly GCA_949152475.1. Classification (NCBI taxonomy): domain Eukaryota; kingdom Metazoa; phylum Annelida; class Polychaeta; order Terebellida; family Terebellidae; genus Terebella; species Terebella lapidaria. The sequence continues at coordinate 20,604,131 of OX424558.1, read as the reverse complement.
TACCAAAGACTTTGAATTTTTTGCAAAGTTGATGCATGTGGTTATTTTAAATATGAGTAATGGCATTTTTCTAGATTTTGTATAGTTGATGGAAAACATTGAAAAAAGTATTATATTTCTTTCCTAGCATAAGCAGTTTGTGGTCATGAAAGACTGATAGGATTCGGATCTTTTGTGACGTCATCAATAGAGCTATTTTTCTCAAAATCATTCTGTCAAGAGCCATTATCCTACAGAATATCTACATCAAATTTGAAAAGAATCAAGCAACAAATGTGGACGCTATGAGTATGAAAAGACAAACAAATGAAATTTTCTCCAATTTTCCGTCATAAAAAGGTCAATTAGGCCATTACCACTGCAATTATTGAACTGATATTTGTCAAATAGCTTCAGTAGGTATCCCCAATACTTACCAGAGCACCGGATCAACAATAATCATAAATGGTTTATGCATCTCATGTAAACAATCAATTGAAGTATGATAAAATCACGTTTCACGTCATTATGACGTCATATGACGTCAGATTCCAAAAATAAGAACATATATCGAAACTACTCCCGAAGACCTTTCAAACGAGTTACTACTCGATATTTTCGCGAAAGGTCAAGGTCAAGGTCATTTTTTGGGTCAACTTCGACCTCAGGCGCTTGCAAAGGCTATCGGCCATACGCCTTAGGTGTAAATACAAAAGTTGATAGGCTAAGTGAGTGCAATACTGTGGATTTACTTTCGTGTCTCTATCTTGCTTACTTCCTGAGATATAGTGACCTACATGGTTTTCACTTGCGGGTCAATATTGACCTTGACTTCCGACCTTTGACCTTGAAATTTCGCGGAACAAAAGAACTCGTCCTTGGCTATAAACAGGTATATCATTAGATTTTTACGCACATTATTGACGCTTTTATCAGCATGGACAGCTTGAAACATGCAATTTCGCTTATAATGGGACCGATTTCGTTGCCATAGAAACGTCAATTACGTCATAACGGATTGACCGATCGCGCTAAAAATTGACATTGACCATAAGGGACCGGTCCGACATCGTTTCCAAGCATCAGATCGAAAATCGGAGGAGGTGACCTCCAAGGTCAAATATTCGACCTCAGGCGAACTTCTCAAGGTCAAGGTCAAATGTCAAGGTCAAGGTCACAAAAGATAGAACTCGAGTATATCTACCATATGCACTTGATTTGAAGTCTCTACGACAATTAGAACTGGAGTTATGGCCACTTATGTGTTTTCGACGTTTTGCTTGACCTTGACCTTGACCTTTGACCTAGACTCACCAAAAGTGTGCGGTGCCTGCCTATTATCCTACAGATTACATACCCCAAGTAACGTAACAATCACCGTACAATTGCGACCTGTAGAGCACTAACAGATAAACAAACAAACATACAATCAATCAATCAATCAATCAATCAAACCAACCGACCAACATACTTGCCGAATCTTTAGATTCCGGCAAGTAACCAACCGACCAACATACTTGCCGGAATTGAAAATTCCGGCAAGTAACAAACAAATCCACAAACACACAAACTGACAAACCAACCGAGCAACATACTTGCCGAAATCTTTAGATTCCGGCAAGTAACAAACAAACAATCAAACCAACCGACCAACATACTTGCCGGAATTGAAAATTCCGGCAAGTAACAAATCCACGAACGAACCAACATACTTGCCGAAATCGTAGATTCCGGCAAGTAAAAAACAGAACCAGTGCGTTCGTGTGTTACGTCAGAACTTCCACGAGTTCGAAGCCATATATCTTACTAATCTAAAAGAAAAAGAAAATCAGTTCACCACAGAAACATACGGGCCATTCGCATGAGGTTGTTCCGTTCAGACAGATAACATGAAAATATCCACACCCTTAGGTATAACAATTCACACCCATTAATCCAGGTTCAAACTGTCCTGATCCAGGTTCAAAATGTCCTGTGGAAAATCCTCACAGACGGAAAAGGTTACATATATGAACACAGCGCCCAAGTGTGACAATCTATTAGTGCCAACTTTATCAAAGGTTAACCAAATTAACAAAACACACAGTTATCATTAGCCAACAAAAGTCAAAAATGTCAAATTAGCTACAGACTATCCTGAGTAGGAAAATGGAATAATGTGAGTGCCTTGTCAGTGGTGATTTGTGAGATTGGTGCTCTGATTGTAGGGAAGGTAACTAACTGTTCGCACGCTATTCCCAATCAGACATGCAAATATATCTTTTGTATAATGTTTTACTCCTACCATAAATCTTACGGTCTGGGGCCAAACTATTTCTCCAACATATTACACGGTATCACGACCGCATTCAGCTCAAGGCTTTGAAGTGAATAAAAGCAGCAATATGTCATGAGTAGGTGTATCAAAGTACGGAAAGGTCTGTCAAATAGCCATACACGTATTGGTGATTTATGGGAAAGAGTAATTAAGAACAGAATAAATTATATTCACGCAATATATAGTGAAGTGGAAGTCCATACTCACACTCATTGAATCTGAGGGACCACTTGCTGAGTGTTGAGTGATACTCAGTGAGTGTGGGGGCCACTCACTGAGTGTGAGTGAGCTTTCTGAACACACACCTTAAGATACCAACATTTTTGTGTGGAATGGCTACAATGAAGATGTTCATTTGAATAATGCGGATGAATGTGATTTTAATTCTTTCAGCGTTGACAGCAATGATTATCGGAACGATAAACATTACTGAATGCAGCAAAGAAGATGACCTGATACCATACCAAGTCCTATTCAGGAGAGCATTGAGCATGATGTGATACAATACGAAGTGTGACAAAAACTTAGATGTTAGTCATTTTATGTTAGAACAGCATCCACAGTTAATGTTTGGATGAACATGATCATATCAGTGGCACAGGAATTCTCTGATAACTAACCTCATCCAACAGGTGGAGGGAACCACACGCAAACCTTGGGTATTATAATATTCTGATTCATTGCACACTGATATATTGCACGTCTGGTCTGCTTGAAAATGCTGTGTTGGGAGAGTTATAGTCCCGTGAGTCCCATTACCGTCACTGAAAGGTGTCTTTAATGGATCATAACCCCCTTTTTGAGCCTACAAGCTCGTGGTGACAATCGAATGCCATTGATTCGTTTCACGAATTACAACACTACAATCGTGTTACCATAGACGTAGAATCGAAACCCAGTATTAAGCAAACAAAACAGGGTCCGTTATCCAATCTCATAGTCCGGGGACAGAAAGTCATACCAGGCATACAAAGTGAGAGAAAACAAAAATGACAGGGAAACTCATGAACCCCCATAAATGGCCATTGAGAGGTGAAATCAGGTGTTCCGGAAAGAGTGAGCATTTCCTGCCCCACTAGTGGCACCCATCATGAATTCCCCAAAATTAACATGAAAATAGATCTAGTTGCATGGCAGACATGGATTGGTGTATTTGGTATATTTGGTGTATACCATGTGTTAATTCAGGTCCTTTCGTGTCTTTCTCCAACACAACACTCTCGTCACAAAAACATCAGTAACACTATTGAGAAATGAGAATTTATAGATGTTTCGAAATTTACATAGATTGCTTATTTTCTATTGACCAAGAAATAAACCTTTTTTATTGACCAAGGAATGCGGATTGTGACAGTCAACACATTTTATATGCAACACATGCAGACCAGCTGTAGACCAGTCTTTTCTTTCGAAACACGAGTTATTGCCAATGTCCCAAAGATTCCTGGTTGGAAATATTGATGCTTTTATCACAAATGGACTGGGTACATCTAGGAAACTTCAGCTCGAGGAGGGAAAATATCAGGTGTCAACTATTTCCACTCTAATCACCTTTGCTTTGAGACACTTTACAAATGGCGTCATTCATAACGTCAGACGATATTAAATATGTGCACATAGATATGTCAAGTTACGGTGGTTAATCAGTGCGAAATCAAGTGGGTCATGGGTGGGTAAAGGATGGGATAAATCAGGCAATAAGTTCCCGGTAGAACCATAATTATGTCATATAAACATGATAAATGAGTTTATTCTCCACGAAGACGGTCGTCATCTTTGATGTATCACATCAGCATGAATACCAAATTGTTTGACCCACGTCAAGTTTAAGTCATATGCTATAATCTGAAACAATCCAAATGAGGTGTGTTATTGACGTGCACTTACATGTATTATAAATAAATTCGAGTGTACATGTACCTATGTTTGTCTCAGAGTATCTTCCAAATATTGATATCATATATACTTTTTTCAGACTTATCAAGAACTAAATACATTTTAATATGCACAAAGTTGATTATTTGTCTTAGAGTTATTTCAGTCATCTGGTTTAAATCAGAATGGTATAGTGACATAGATGCCAAGCACGTGTGAAGATGCTAATACTGTGTCAATGCGACTCCGTCGATGGAAACAGGTAATCTAAACAACCAGGGATTGTCCAGAACAGCCTCATACAGACAACATTCACTGTTGCTCATGAAGTCGTTCGTTATGGCTATGTCGTTCGTTATGTATTTGATTTAAATAAATGCTAATGGTGATCTACCCTGTTGTTGTTTCAGACAGCTGATGACACAGAAAAATCGAAAGTAGCGTTTCGTTATTTTCCATGTTCTTCCAGTTCATGATTTCATATGTAATTTCCATCACCATGTCAATAACTTTTGTGCCCAATTACGCTAACGTCGTTCGGGTCAATCTTTGGAGGTTACCCAGGGATAGTGGGGTTGTGATTCGTACAGTCATGGTACCTCCTTCAATGCTGCCTCTTGGAACAAACACTTTCTGTGTGAAACTTATTTATAATAATCAGAGAATCCTATTCAAGTTAAGGTCAAACCATGACTTCGAATCATATGCGTGTATAACATATGATGTTTTAATTTAATTTTAATTTAATATTTTAATTATCAATTTATTTTTTTTAGCTCCACTATGCCGAATGACAGCTGAGCTTTAGCGATACCATGTTGTCCGGTGTCAGTCCATTTAGACCATCGTCACAATTTGCTATCTTTGAAATTTACGGTTGGATCATTCTGAAAGTTTGCGTAAAAATGCCTGAAAATCTTTCAACAGGGATGCATTTTTATGTTACCGGACTTATGGTCTGATAATCTATTGCCGTAGTGTCCGTCATCCGTCCGTCCGTGCTGCCATATTTTTATCTTTAAAGTGTACGGTCCAACCGTTCTGAAAATTTGGGAAAAGATTTTGAGATTTTTGTTTAGAAAGATCCCTCTTTTATACCTTTGTGACATGTATGAGTTTTGTTGCACTTGAATCAACGGTGTCCATGTGGCCAAAGATTTTCTATACCAAGATAGCCAACTCACGTCATTACGTGCGACCAATTGAACAGTGGCGCCACACGGCGGAGTCTCTGTAAAAATGACGTTTTGGCGGCAAATGGGCGAAAGATTTCTAGCCCGACATGCAGCATTCAAATGCAAATTGCGAAAATTCTACCGCAGTGACCCCCACATTTTATTTCATTTATTACATGTGTACAACCCAGTAGACATGTAGACTAAATTTTGGAAGTTTCTACCGTATGGATTTTTTCTGGGGCTGTTAATTCATTTTGAAGCGAATAATATTGCGGATCTCGAAGGCTAGCTAAATTTCGTCAGAAGTGTTTTGCAACAAATCCAACTCGACGACCCTCATTTTTTAATCAACGATTTCAATCTACACATATCACGTGATAATCAGACAAATTTGGAAAGAAATCTGATGAACACATTTTTACCGGTGGGTGATAATTCATCAACCATCTGGAAATATTATACGATTATTGCATGATAAATCCAGCGTGACGGAATAGCGTCAATGTGAGGGCATGGGTTGTGCAGAATTTTTCAACTCAACCATATATTTTATTATAACAGTGCCATCTATATACTCTCCTGAACATGCTTGCAAATTTTCAAGTCAGTTCGTCCAGGAATGGGCGTGTTGCAAACATTTGTTTGTGTCCTCTCATCGTGAGACTTCGTTTCAAAATGTCGCGGCAATGTCAACGAAAAACTATGAAACCGAAGCCCGAACGTACTTGTTTCAGTCCATGATTGTGACAAAACCAACGCGACGACCCCCACTTTTTATTTGATTTTCTTAACAAGGATGAGAATAAATAATAATTTGTGAAATATTATTAAATTCTATGGGTTAGAAATGTGGCAAAGTACCTTTTGTACTTACATCGAAAGTCAGAAGTGAAACGTCATATTTCGTTGGTATTCAGTATCTTGTGCCTGAAACTTGTAGATATATTTCTGACAAATTGTAGGATGGAACACGTTTTCAATACTGTATGTATGACAAAAATAAATGTAGATTAGCACACGGGTGTATTCGGATATTGTTGGTTTTTCAAGTGAAGCAGTGATATGGCGGTCCTATACTGGTACTAAGTTTTCGTTTGTCTTGAAGCATTTTGTTGGGGTGGCGGAGAAAGAAAATTCCCAACATTTCCCCAAGATCCACGGCGGCTTTCTGTTTTCTTTTTTTTTCACTCTAAAATTAATACAAAAAGTGCCCAGAATAACATATCAACAGTTAGGTAAAATCGTAAAACCTATTGCAACGCAGTTTTGTGCCGCGTCCAGATCGTCGGTCACGTTAGTCGACGCCCTTTTTCGCATCGGACATACACGAACTGCGTCCAAGATGTTGAAAAGTTCGTCTTGAAAGTCGGTGACATGTACACGGTGATACAGGAAAAGCTTACTCCTCAACCTCCTGAACAGTCCAATATCAGACGAGAAAGCTCTGACCTTGCTCGCATTCAGTCCATGGCTGAATTTAGTGATAATAAGCAGACCTATATCTTCTATGTCGCTGCATGGATACTTGCAAATCACGGCATCATCCGACTGTGAATCCTCCAACTATGAAGCATGCAATTCACGCACACTAGATCGGTGAAAACTGGAAACGCTAATGAATGTATGTTCATTGATAACAAACAGTACAGTGTCGTCAAGAAGGTTGTGAGTCTGTCGAGGCTTTGACTGAACACATGGATTGATGGAAAGCAGATTCGGAAACGTGAAGGAGCGAATCGAACATGGCGGGCGTAGGCCAATCATAAGAAAAAACCCTTCACTATGAGGTAGTCCGAAATAGGCCTAGTGACGGCATCCCAGCAGTTGCTTGCCCTGAACATTCAGAACAAAAGTCGCCTATTTGCCAACCTAAACCTGCATGCCTAATTGCCAAGCTAAATCTGCATCATTACATCATTGCTTTTTGAATATGCATGGTTTGAATATACTGAGTAGCATGCTGACTGGCTAAATGAATATAAGAGACAGCATAGGCCTTTAGTGTATGAATGCAAATTTAATGATACAACACTATTTTATTCATATTTGTAAGTGCATGAGCGTGCGTGTGTGAATAGGAGCGTGCACATGTGCTAACCAAAAGATATTAGTGCGATACTCTTATTTATAAGTAATATATAGCCTGGAATCTGGCTTGACTTGACTTCATAGTTATGTCGAATGGTAGGCCTATGAATGGATGAACGTGTTCAAGTGATGTACAGTCATGATATATCCCGTTCCATATTTTCACAGCGATGATAATTCTTTTGAAATCATTAAGTTCATTGTGTTACTCAGTAAATTGTAACATGCAATTCACTTCTTTTCACATAGGCCTAGGCCTACTGGTATTTAAAAAAATGGTAAAACAATTTATAAATCGGTAATGCTCACAAAAAACCTATAAATTACATTCCAGGTGTCATAACTGCATTTAATAATACGAAGTTATCGTTCCGATAGTTTAGAAATACCAAATATGGTTATAGTGAGTATTTCAGAGTGTCATTTTATTGGAATTGAAACGGAGTTGTAGCCTATTCGTATGCACATTGAACACAACTCGAAAGTTCTCATTTGATATCGGAAGTGAACCAGCGGTTGCAGACAATTTTGGCATGTTGTATTGCAAGAAGCCTACACCGGGTGATAACATTAGGTCTGAGCAAGCAGAGCATTGACTGTACATGTTTGCTATTATTATAATGACAATTCTCGAGTGTAGCGTCAAGTTCTGTTGCGATTTTCCGTGATATATTCGCCTGATCGTGAAACCGACAAAACACAGATAGTCCTGGCACGCCACATTTGCCTGTAGAATATTCCCATCCGGTAAATAAAATAGTTCAGATACTCATACGCACACCTATTATTGGGTAATGAGATATCAATTTAGATTCCATTCAGTGTCCGTTACAGAGACCCCGCTAAATGGCGTTTACGTCATTATGTCGCAATACGTTATAACGTGAGTTGGCTATCTTGGTATAGAAAATCTTTGATGTGGCGGCCATTTTGACCTATTTATGAGTCAGCGAAAAAATGTGCTTTCGCCCCATATTGCATTTAAAAATATCCATTTTGAGCCAAAAAAAATTGTTACCCTTTGTAAAAAATGTTTGGGACTTTCGGCTTTATTTTCCTTCATACTGAGAGCTGCCAGAACTGTACTCATAGAACGCTTGAAGATAGAGCTTAGATATTGGCACTCTCAAATGGGAAGTAAAAAATGGCGATTTGTGTGGTGACCTTGAATTTGACCTTTGATGACCTTGAAAGGTCAATACAACCATTTTGGGGTCAAAAAATGCCACGATTTGCCCCCACAGATGGAAATCTTGTGGATAAAGCTTAAGTTTGCATAATCATAACAACTTATGATGACATTGAGCTTGACCTCGGATGACCTTTAGTACTAAATGTCCGGGGTGAAATGTGTAAATTATCCACTGAGGACTAAACACTTGCACATACGGGTTAGGATTGTGTATAAGCGTACAAGGAGTCATGTATATATGGCACATCTGTTGGTGACCTTAAATGACCTTGAAGGCCGATATTGAAAGCCAAATCGTGCCTGACCTGACATGTGTATATTGGCCTCTACAGACAAAATACTTGTTGATGGAGCTTATATGTTTGTATTATGAACATATATAAAGTCATATGCAACATACCTCATGGTGATATTGCAGTTCATAAAGATGACCTTGATTGGTAAATCTCAAAAAGTAACCTGGTTATAATCAATATTAATTTTTCTAACTATTTTTGTATTTTTTTTTTGTCAATTCCCGATTGTATGGTGTATGACTGGTGGTCTTAGGACCAAAATTCCCTTTTATGACTTGTGAGTGTTATGAGTTTCAAGAGCATATTGTGAAGCCAGTTTTCGAATTTTGAATCACGTTTTTTTCAGGAGAAGTGCCTCGATATCATATACAATATTGTGATTTTTTTGCAGCTCAATATTGAACGACAAAATCAAGGTGACATAAAAGGTCGAGAAGTCGCAATAACTCGAAGCTTATATTAACTAATAATGTTCCTTATTAATTTTTCTATGGCCAATTCCCCATTATTTGCTATTTGACATGTGGTTGTACACTCTTTCCCTATTATCGGCCAAGGCTGACATTGTTGACAAGGTTGACAATTTGTAATATTCCAAACAGCAGTAATTCTGAAACCACTGATATTCAATAGAAAATTGAATGCAGTATAAATCTGAGAGAGTTTGGGAAGCCTGTATCAAGAATTGAGGTCTTGTTTGAGAATAGGGTCAAAACAGAAAAATCGTTACTTTTATTGATCATTATTAGTCCCATGATTTTTGTATTCTTCTATGGTTAATTCCCAACCATTTGATATAATGGCCGTATGACCAGAATCCCCGATTTATTCGCACAGGTCGGAAAGGCAAGGGTTATCAGCTGTAATTTTAATAACTAAATCTGAAGGGGTGAGGGTCTGCAATCTCTGATTGTCTCGTTTTTGTTCATGTTACATAGCTGTAATATTATGTAACTCAAATTAAACAAAATGTATATATGAATGGTTGTTTGAACATGAATATATGCCTATGCACCTTGTATAAATGCACCAGCAGAGAAGCAGCAGCAAGCGTTGTTTGTGTTTTAACTTCTGAATTGATGGTGAGAGCCACGTGTGTGGCAAGAAATGCTGACTTCATCCGGAACAGCTGATTCCATGTTCATATGGTCATACATAATAAACCATGATGTTCCTGAAAATTATTGAATTTGCTGGAATGTGGACTACTTGTAAAGCCGTTTGACCACACCAGACTTGTCTTCAATTATAGGTATCAGACGTGGTTAAATAAAATGTGACATATTTGAAAGCCCCGAGATCGTTGCCTAAGCTTTTTGATCAATTCTCTCTCTGATATATTCACAACCTGCAATGGTAAATGTATGTCCTATTCTTCACCCCTTTTAGGCATCCGACGCCTGTGTCCTGACTTTATGGCTATTGATTTTGTACTTGTATAGTTCCGTGAATAGTCAAATACTTCTATTCGGATCAACAAAATTTTGTTTGCATACTCCTTTTGTCTTGTGATTAAGTTACATACAATCAGCGTGAACCGTATCGTATGTTTTTCATACTTATGTGTTATAATTGTAACAGTTGGTACAGTTATAAGGGGGCAGGGGAGTTTTCCATCCCTGTAGTTGGGAATGTCATTGAAAAATCCTTGATTTATTCTGTGGACAGCATATCCGTCTAATATATGCTGGGTCACGTTCAAATAAGGATTGCATTAGTTATAGGTGTAACACGATCACACGAGTTCAATCAGTGCGATTCCACAACAAGGTGTGTGGGTTCTTGTAATTTGCAGTGAGTTACATAAGATCCGAGTGTAGTGTGTCAACGATCGTTGATTAGTAATATGATAAAAGCACAGAAGGAGCATACGTTCCTGTCATTATTTTCTAATTCAAACATGAAATCCAGGACATGTCTTTTCTGGAGAACGAACTCTGCTTGCTGCTGGTCCCAGATGGGCGTGAATAGCAATATGTAGATCCCTCATGTGGGAACAGGGATGTCCATTCATCAAATACACTTTCAAGATAGATGATTGCATGGCATAGGAGGGAATTATCGCAACATGGTAATGGGTATGGTCACAACAAACTCTGAGAACTCGTGTAATTTGAATCGGTTAACATTGATTATCCTGGCAAATTTTCTGCTTGGATTGAGGTTCTCTCAGTTGGTACAGAAATAAAAAGACGAGACAATCAGATATTGCAGAACCTCGCAATTTGAGAAAAATTAAAGCTGATGACCTTTATATTCTCGACTTGGGCGATGATGAGGGATTTTGATCATACGACCATTGGTCATATATCAAATGGTGGGGGGATTAGCAATACAACACAAGAATCATTGGAGAAATAATCATTGATATAATTAGAGTTCTTGCGATTTTTTTATATAGACCGTATTCCCGACCACGACCTGAATTCTTGATATTGAACTCCCAAACGTCGCAAGCTCTATCAGATGTATATTGCATACTTTATGTTCAATATTATATTGCATATCGCAAGTGGTTTTGAAATTACTCTTACTTGAGATATTATGAATTGGCGAATTCGGTTGATGATCTTTCGACCTTAGGCGATATGGGGAATTTTATTGTACGGCTATCAGTCTTATAGTAAATCATTGAGCATAGAAAAGTACAAAATGATTAGGGAAAATTAATCTTTGATCTTGTCGTTCAATATTGAGCTGTATCATTTCACAGTTTTGTTTCAATTATCAAGGCACATCTCCTGGACGAAAAACCTAAATATTGTTTAATTGTCTTTCCCACACCGCACAAACACATGAATTAAAATCGTCTTTCCACACTTAGTCACATCAAGTCACATATTCTTCACCTAGTATATTGCAATAAGCTGAATGTTATGGAAAACAGGTATAGACATCAACTTATAGCAATTGGGCACAACGGATATCATCTTGCAAAATGTATAATACATAATGTACAGTGCACAATTCATCTATTACAGTGCACAATTCAACTATCCCTACATCGGAATTACAAGTGCATAAAGTTGTCACATCTAAATCTCACAAAGAAACATAGCCTCATGTGTTCTCTGTGCATATACATTGAAGTGAAACTGGTTAAATTTATAATATGCTAATGCATGCTGATCAAGGCAATGAAATGTAACTAGACAAAGTTATGCCTTGGCGAGGTGAAATATAAAATAAGAATGTTTTCCGCACTATGCATTGAATGCTATGTACAAAAGGTTTTATTCCATTGTTTAGAACAAATGGAAATACTATCGATAATGCCTTGCCATACAGGACATTGCACAAAACGTTTTGCAATATATTGAACACTATTCAGTCTGAAAATGGTCCAGTGGTGCTCCAGATGCACGATATGGAAATCATTTATGAAGTATGTGATACTCTGTACATTTGGCATTACATTTTGTGGGATGTGTTAAACGTTGCACAACATCAGCCAAGCAAGATACACCAAACGTTAGAATGTTCCAAACGGCGTTCAATATGGAAAGCATTAAATCGGAACCCAGTCAAGTCAGAACGTAGTACGTTATGATTTTAGTGTGCGCTATCTGTCCTTCCACCAACCTCCAGGATTCTTAGATTTTGACTGAAATTGGCTGACCTAATTGGCGTTACTAATTCATCTGATTATACCTGACTTTTTCCGATTCAGCGCTTTCCATTCAAAATAATGTCTTCTAGCATATAATGGAAAGGATCCCAGTGAGAAGCATAACTGTCTGCTTGATTGGATGGTGAGCGGACAGATAGTTACCTACTCCGATCTCACAAATCACTATGCAGAAAGCTGCCTGCATTCTCCGATTTTGGTTCATGAAATAGTACGTAGTCAACTTCAGGTTCGATTCAAGAGTATGTTCGAGTCGAGTATTGATACCCGTTTGTTTAGTGTACCTGAGTCTAGTTTGACATTGATGTGCATTGCTTGAAATCTGTATAGATGTACTACCACACTGTAATCGCCCAATCCCGGGTTCAGGATTACACTGGGATGAAAAGTTGTTTATTTGGGTGTGAAGGTCTGCATCTGGGTGGAAGGTCAATAGAATGAAATCAAACTAAGCTTCCAGGAAATTTTTGTGGCAAATTTAAAGTGGTTAATTAAGCTAACATACTAACTAACATGAGAAAGTCAAAAATGACCTGGACTGCCAGAATTAAAGTTACACTGGAAGGTTTGGTAATATGCCAAATTTAATTAAAAACTGCGAATCCCCCTATTGGAAACTATTTGGAATAATTCAATAATGTGAAGTATTTCTATGGTATGCCACAAAACGACATTTTGGTCAATGGGACCACACATCAATACTTCGTCCCATTAATACTTTCTCCTTTTCATCATCCAACAAACGGACTCCCTCTTCAAGGGTCTGGATATCCTTAAAGTCCCTCCAAAAGGATAAGTGGTCTCATCTGTTGGCTATTTCCAATCATACTTGGATGAGACAGAGAAGTGTCGTCGGATGGCAGCTTCCCAGGTTAAGACATTATGCCCCTTATAATTGCATAGATAGAAATCTCATCATATATGTCTTTCTAAATGGGCTTGGCGTTTTTCAGTTACCGTTTAGCAAAGCCAGATAATCTGCCAAAATCCCAGAATGTCCACATGACTTACAGAATACGTTCAACAACCTCACACTGTCACAATTGTGTGGCAAGAAATGTGCATCGTTTTTGGAATATCTAGATCCAGACACTGAAAACTTGGTTGACAAAGAGACCCTCATTTCGTTTGCGAGGTGGCCACGACAAAGCTAAGATTATCTGATGTCGATTCCTTCTGGACAACTGCAATAAAATCAAGATGGACGTGTCTGACCTCTGAAGGTCGCTGACGGGGCGGATATGTAGGCTACAATTGGTGAATAAATCAGAGGTGAAATTGTTCCAGGGCTTCGAAAACTATCCCCGTAAATCACCATGTCTGAACTGGGTTTGGGGACACGTTTGATATAGATGTTACACAACTACAAATCTCAATAAACATTTTATGTACTTTTGTGATATGAAAGAAAAACATCAAAAAACATACCTTTTGTCAGATCGAGACAATGTTTACGCACAAGTGTTTCCAAACAATGGGTCATAACTTGTTTTTTTATTCCTTCCATGAATTCGTCAAATTGTTATTGCCTAAAATACATTCCAGCGAATATGAAGATGATAAAATCCAAAATTTTGAATATGAATAAATACGTTAGAAGAGAACCAAAAATATGCGAGTTTTATTACGTTGCCAATCAATGGGAAGCGACCTGAATGAACAACACCAGTGCGATCGTGTGTTACGTGAAAACTTTCACGAGTTGGAAGCCATATGTCCTACTAATCTGAAATAAATAGATTTTAAAAAACAACAGTTCACCAGAGACATATGCGGGTCATTCGCATGAGGTTTTCAATTCCGTTCAGACATATAACACGAAAATATCCACACCCATACGTATAACATTTCACACCCATTAATCCAGGTTCAAACTGCATGTGGAACCGACGAAAACGGTTACATTCATAAACTACAGTACCCAAGTTCGACAATCTACTAGTGCCAACGTTATCAAAAACCACAGTCATCATAAGCCAACATAAGTCAGAAAGGTCGAATTAACTACAGACTATCCTGAGAACGAAAATGGAATAATGTGAGTGCTTTGTCAGTGGCCATTTGTGAGATTGGTGCTGTGATTACAAGGAAGGTAACTATCTGTTCGCACGCCATACCCAATCAGACTTGCAAATATATCTTTTGTATTATGCTTTAATCCTACCATAAATCTTATCGTGTGGGGGCCAAAGTATTTTTCCGACATATTACACGTTATCACGACCGCATTCAGCTCAATGCTTTGAAGTAAGTAAAGGCAGCAATATGTCATGGGTAGGTGTATCAAAGTATGGAGAGGTCCGTCAAATAGCCATACACGTTTTGGTGAGTTATGGGAAAGTGTGATTAGGAACAGAATAAAGTAAATTCAAGCAATATACACTTTTGAGGGAGAGTTAATAAATATCGTAGCTGCCATATATGTATTTCGTTTTCAGTATAATTGAAAAGAAAACGTGTAATGCACGCAATGTTTTGTATTTAGTTGCTAACTAAATAAAATATACTTTAAAATTGGGTGAAAGGGTAATGGATGGTATAGGTCTCCATGTGTAATAATAACAAAACAATATTCGAATTAGACATTTGCCCGAAAAAGCATATGTACACAAATCCAGTGTGTTGAACACAATGAAACTAACAATTACCTGATGCATATACATAATATAACAGGATATGTATCCATGTTTCCTGTACGTAGATGTACATGAAATATAACACACACTACAGTGAACACAGGTAAACGCGGATATTCTGGACAATTCATACATCACACTGTATGAAGAAAAAAAAGTTCGATCTCAAAAGAGTGAATCATTGTGACCATGTATTACTGCTTCATTGGATATGCTTGAAGAGTTATTAATATTTTATTATACTACCTTTCATTAACGTTTTCATTGAAAAAAAGTCTTTGTTCGATTTCACAGATGTACAAAATACATATATCTTTTTGTGCACATATTTCACATATTTTTTGTTTAGCGAGATTCACATACATTCAGATGATATACATAATAGACCATTCAATTCAAGAGAAAGGGGACTCCTGTCCACATTACCTTGACACCACCCTGCGGTATCAAAGGTTTGGTATCTACTGCGATACGCAATTACCTTAATTAAACAAAACTCATTGTGGTGCTAAATTTGGTGATCCTTGGTGATCCTCTGTGTGAAAGTTGAATCCCATAATATTAACCTATGAGGGTTTTATGTTTGGATGATTACCAAAATTGTCTCCGAGAATGCCAATTTCTGACTTCTGGCACATCAAAAACTTATTATGAATTCCTTACTCATTCTGGCTAGTATAACATAACACTGTCTTTTCCGATGTTGCTGACGATATCCACAATCGATAGCCTCCTGCACTGAGAATCTGTTCGTCAAAGCAGCTACAGCATTGATCTGAAAACATACTCACTGAATTTCCCCTGAATTACATGCATCAATAGTAGCAAGTGATTATTTGGTGGATACACATTCTGGGTGCTCAAACCTACTATAAATGTCATAGTGTTGCATAAAATAAGTAGAAGGCACAATTACCAGATTTACGTGTTAGGCTTCCGATATCATACTTTTTTGCATTCACTGGTGTATGGTTGTCCTTCGGCTTACATTGAGCAAGAGAAAAATTGTATAATAAGCAATGAAGTTCGTGCCAGATTCCTTGCGGACGAATGTTGCAATCCATGTTCAAATTAGTTCTATCACGTTCATTTACATGTGCTTTATTTGTAAAAACTGATGACATAATCAATCAAGACATAATTGGATTGGAGACCGCTCAGTACTAATTCTGCACAATTAACTTTTTCATTCAGATCTGTAAAAAGATATTCAGGGATTTGGTCAAAATATCTTGATCTTAGCTAAATGATCACCAAGAAGCATCAAACGTATGTAGATGGTTATCTATAATGTGATCCCTAATGGCACAATTATAATGCACATTATGTCTACGTCCTTATGTGACCCGTTGTGACAGAAATGCATGTCCACAGGAATGGATGCCCTGCGGTCCTGGGGATGTATGCCTTGTAGACATTTTGTTTCTAGATATGTATGTCCTAATGGGATACACTCGTTTCCTTTTTTTTTTTCTTCTTTTTTTCCGCCGTTTTGGTTTCCGATCGATAACTTTAGTTTGCCTCGATGTATCTTCGCCAAATTTTCAGCATTGGTCAGACATATTATGTGGAAGAACCCTATTGTTTTTCAGCCGGATCGGATTGCCATTAATATTATTACAAACAACACTGACAAACTGAAAGATTTGGTGATGTGATCATGATAATAAAACTACCAATATTAATTATAGAACCAATAATAATTATTGATAGTATTATTATAAAATATTGCATCGAAACCATTGTGTATTACTGAAATAAAAACATGTAATAAAGACAACAAATAATTTATCCATAGTACATGCGTGATCACTTGTTTTCTCTGTCTGTGTCTCTGTCCTCCTCAACAAATCAAACTAGACATCGCAAAGCCTGGATGACACAACAGCAGACAAGTTGCTTATTACCTCAATAACAACCGGATATTAGATCCCTAACGAGATGAGAAAACCTGATAAACATCGTTGTTTTTTAGAGTGTTGCTGACACACACAAGATAAAACTAATAAATCTGATACTACGTAATCAAAGGATTCAGACTGGTCTGCTCTTTTTTCATCGGATAGATTTTTTTTTTTCACTTGAAATTGTTCAGAATTTGCCTGATGGAGCAGAGGGGCAATGTATAATTTCAAATGCAACTGCAAATTGAACATGTAATAAACACGTGATTGTTGCAAATGATATCTGCCGCATGCGGCTCATAGAATGTATCTTGTCATTTGAGCCACTACTTCTGCACAAAAGGCAATTTACATTGTTGTGATGAACAGCGAATTAGCCAAGGACGAGATATAATTTTGATTTCTATGCCAACTGAGAGAACCTTTATCCAAGGTCACGCATACCTGGGGCTTCAACGTTACGCGTCATCACTGACAAATGCAATTTATGCTTCCTTGAGGGGTATCCTGGACACAAGATACTTGTATGGTATATCGACAAGCACACTTCTAGTATTTGTTTACGGGAACCAAATTTGTTGCTACATTTGAGGTTTCAGTAAGTCCAACTAGTATTTGTCATGAAGCAGATAACTTGCCAGTATAACCCGATCGGTTTTTGAATGTTTTTTTAATGCAATCAGGAGTGTTTTTGTTTTATCCATAACCATCGAAAAGTTGTGAAAGCCACCTCGTGTAATCATTTGATCCCTCTTGAAAGAGTACTGTGGCGGACTTTGTGATATTTCAGCAGACCCAGTTAACAACTAACAGTACCGCTTAAATTTTCAACCTGTTAACCGGGCCTGTTTAACATTAAGCGGGTCGTTTTAACATTTTATAGGACCCACTTGAACAATTAACCCGACCTGCTTGAATAGTTATGCAGCCCAAGTTTATCATGGTGTTACACCTTCGGAGTGATGTTTTCATGGCATGTTGGTCTTTGTATTTATTCAGGCAATGCATTCAACTACCCACCTCATTTTGATATGATAACATTCGTGTCAACTTTCTTTTCATGAAGTGCATAGAAACTGCTCTGATGGACAACCCTATTGTTTCTACAAGAAAGTGCACATTGTATACCTATGACAGGACAAATGCATCGCTCGAAATTCACAGTGGCAGTTGTATAATTAACAAGCAACCTGTAATAGAGTTTCTTCGGAAATTCATTTGGTGTCAAGGATGAATGTAAGCTCAGTATTGAATTGTGCTATCTATACCTTGTTCACAATATACATATAGGATATGGGAATGTCATTTGCAATGAAGAGGATGAGAAACTTTGCCTTAACAGTTATTGCATGTAAATGTTTAAGTTCATGTGATATGGTGTTCAGTTGTTTACATGTAATTACAGGTTATCAGAAACTCATAAGAGAGATGGGTTTCTGCAGGTATGCGATCAAAATATTGTTGACCAAGGTCAAATTATATGTCTATTCATATATTAACCAAACTCTCCAGGTTTGAAACTGTGTTTCACATTCATACCATATTATCAGGATAAATGTATCTGATACCCGAAAGGGACCATAGACAGGATTAAGACGTACTGTAGGTTGTGAATGTTTCCGACGAAGAATCGATCAACATGCTTTGGCAACGATTTTGAGGCTTCCAAATGTTACGCGTGTATTTTACCATGTCTGAGAACTTTGACTGGGGAAAAGTGTGGTTTCGTCAAACAGCCCCAGGATTAGCCCGTATTCACATCTCGTATACTAGACATATCAGAAAATACACAAACATAGTAGGACGTTCAAGTTAAACATTACACCAATACCAGGCAGAAACTTTTCCGGGTCCAAAATACGCCGAAGAAATGTCCAAATACAGCTGCTAGTTTTTGTAAAACACTGGCGAGTTTTGGTGAAACCTACTCTGGCGCGAGGGGAATGTTGCAACTCTGAAAACTGCCGCTGATTCCACGGAAACACAGGCCTTTCCCTTGGATTTTGTGCATTTCCCATAACCAAAAGGAGACCGTTATGCCCACGTATGATACACTGACTCGAACGATACACATGCAACAAAGCAAACACGTGATGGACATAGTAAACGAAACTTCGTCTGGAAACCAGGACAACAAAAGGCAAAATCACCAATACATTATTCTAAATTATACAATTCACCAATAACCGAGGCCACATTAAATCCGTTCAGGCTGTTTCCATTCTACTTGAGATTGCATGATATTCCATGTCGACTGGGCAATTCCCACCAATATTTGCATATGATTGTTTTTTGGGACATTATTATGCCTTTAGGATGCCTGTTGTCGCTGTCGGAGTCGTCTGGAAACGGTGCTGGTATCGTGTATGGCTTGTCATATCATATCAATTGTCATATCAATGGTGTATTCAAAACAAATATCATTATACTGGCATGGATATCACATTCATGTGATGTGCGTGTAATCAATATTTCATCAGTTGCGAAAAAAAATTGAAATAATTGGGAATTTAATATACCTATATGTTTATTCGACTCCAATAGCACATGCATGCGACCTATTGTGTTGACTGTATTAAACCCCCTCCAAAAATACATGTACCACACTGCAGTTCACATTTAAATGATTTGGATTTATATAACTTGCCTTAAAATTATCGTCGATCAAATAATGTAATAATTATGGTGATGCCCTATGCGGAATAAACTAATCTCCACGACATGTTTATGGTGCTTCTGGGTACTTATACCCTAATTTATTCCAATCTGTACCCACCCTTTGACCCACTTTGATGTCACCTTAATTATCTACCATAAATCGATGTGTTTTATGTGTATATAATTCAGACCCCTGAACTGTGATGATGCCGTCTATATAGTGTCTGAGAGAATAAGACGATAGAATGAGAAAGTTGACACGTGATATTTTCTCTCCTCGGAACGGAGTTCCCTAAATAGATTTAGCACACTCGCGATGAAAGCTCCACTCTTTCAAACAGGACCTTCTTAGACATAAGCAATAACTTGTCTGAGGCAGGAAAACTGTTCGAGAGTTGCAGCTGGTCGATCACGTGCAGTGAAATACAATCGGTGAACTGCAAAGATGGCAATCATATAGTCGTTGGATAAAAAATTATACTTCAATGATGTAATTCTCAATGATAAAATTATTCTTTTTTGTTTTAGAAAACAAAGGGTTTCGTGAAACGACGAAACTTTAATCATTGACACCATTATGGTTGTTACCATATCGTGCCGAATATGTGATTGTAGGCTCACTCACTTTAACACAGGGCTACTTGACGATTGAACTATTCCAGTCGTGCAGTTGGATTGTAAGGGTCCACGCACGCAGTAAGTGATATTCTGGCACCGAAGCCCTGACGTGTATGTCTGAATATAGTGCCGATACATTGTCAAGCAAGCCTAAGCTAGCTAGACGTGCAATTTGTTACAATGCAATGAATCAGGATGCCATAATAGAGAACTGAGGTCATGACGTAGAGTATTTGAATAACGAAAGATTTATTCCGCCTACTGGTTCTACACAACTCAAATACAATTGTACTGCTCACTTGAAAGGCTGAACACTTGTTTAGAACCAAAAATGACGTCACACTTCGGCACTCTATACCCAGGGTATGTTTGTCATGTCCACCCGAAAAGGCACATCAGTTCGGCCCATGTGCGTACAAACTATGTATATTGTTCTGATAAAAAAGGTTAACATTTGTAAGTTTTTTAAATCTATTTTCAATAGACTTTTAAACCACGGTTTCAGCCCCCCGAATTAATTAAATGACTGACTCCTGTCCTTCCTTGGAAATACTGTATTTCATTGCTTGTGCTTACATTTGCTTACTCGATTTGTGTACCGCATTCCGGTAGTTTTTCTCATAGTCTAATAAACTATATGCCCAAGAAACGTGTTTTAATTCACTCATATCACATGATGCTCACTATGCTCCTGAATAGAACTTGGCATGGTGTACTATAGACATCTTTGCTACATTGAGTAAATTACACAGGTCACAAAAATTTAGGACTCAAGAATTACGTTTCAAAAATTTCGATGAAGATCAAAAACATTTCATCCGGGGTCACTTCTGTGTTTGTGTGGCCTATTTGTCATTATTCTATTCCCCAATTGTTTTCAATCGGATTGAGGTGAGGCGACATCGCTAGCCACTGGAGACGCTGGTGTCATTGTTTTCCAAGAAGGAAGATTCCGAATCATATGGGCACTGCAGAACGGGTTTCGTCTGACGCAAATGGTCACTTTGGGTTTCCTTGAACCGTCTCCGCACATTCCGGATGCAGCTCTAGCTGACCCAAGCTCAGTGGCCAGATCACGCTGTGTTCTGCCGTCCCATATCATCTGACAAGCCCTTGCATACTGCACCTCAGTCAGGTACCCTAACGCCTTTTACACACACCACAAAGCGAGATCCAACCAAACATTTCAAATAACCCAGACTAATATGTTTTGATCTTCATTGAAATTTTTTAAACATAATTCTTGAGTCTCAATTTTTTGTGACCAGTGCATAAGCTTGTCATTCATTCAATCATTGTTGCCAATGCTGAGTGAATGAAAATCCCTTTCATTCACACTGTTTAACATGGATTGGCGCACTCATTGGGTAGCCGTTTTGAAAGTGAAAATATTTGGAAACGATCTTGATCAGCTACAAGCTATAAAATTAGCCCAAGGGCTAAGAAAGGTTACCGGACAATATACATTTTAGATATTACCCTTTTGTCCAGTGACCTTGAAAATAAAGTCACTGATAAATTCAAGGTCATGAAATTTTCAACAAATATATCACTTCTAGTATGTCCACAATAAATTCCTAAGCTGTAAAGTCGATAATATGTGAGACATTAGCCATTCTGT
This sequence comes from Terebella lapidaria, assembly GCA_949152475.1. NCBI lineage: Eukaryota > Metazoa > Annelida > Polychaeta > Terebellida > Terebellidae > Terebella > Terebella lapidaria. The sequence continues at coordinate 20,582,141 of OX424558.1, read as the reverse complement.
GATGTGACCTTGAAAATGAGGTCAAAGTTCAAGTTCAAGGTTATGAAAATATTCAGTATATATCATTCCTCTATATTCGCAATTGATTCCTATGCTGTAAATTTAAGTATCAATCTATCACCACCAATACAATCAGATTTTGATGATGTCAATAAGAAACGTAAAATACTACATTTTGCAATAGAAACAAACAAAGCCCGACCAAATAGTTTATCCAAAGACACACTGGCGTCTTCAGGGGCAGACAATGTGTTAAATGTAGTTGTTTCTACTGTACACCAGATGGAATTAGTATACAACTGCCCAACAACCTATGAAAATAATTTAGAAATCCGAATCTAACCCCATGGAATAGATACATGACAAGTACAAAAGTACCCAATCACAAGCCCGAAGGCTACTGAGTTGATGGTATCCTCGGGGACAGATTTAACGTCCGCTAGCAGTGACACCGACTCAGTGGTACAAATGTAAGTATCAATCTATTACCACCAATACAATCAAATTTTGATGATGCCAATAAGAAAGGTAAAATACAACATTTTGCAATCGAAACAAAGCCCGACCAAATAGTTTATCCAAAGACACACTGGCGTCATCAGGGGCAGATGTAAAGATGATAATAAGCGACATATTAGCCATTTTGTTCTCTGACCTTGAAAATGAGATCAAAGGTCAAATTCTAGATCACCAAAATATTCAGCATACATCATTTCCTATATGTTCACTATGGACCCCTAAGCTGTAAATTTGATAATAAGCGAGATATAAGCCATTTTGTATTCTGACCTTGAAAATAAAATGACTAATCTTGAAATTTAGGTCAAGGGTCAAATTCAAGGTCACTAGAATATTCAGCATATATCATTTCCTATATGTTCACAATTGATTCCTAAGCTGCAAAGTGGCTCATAAGCAAGATATTGGCCATTTTGTCCTGTGACCTTGAAAATGAGGTCAAAGGTGAAATTCAAGGTCACGAGAATATTCAGCATATATCATTTCCTATATGTTCACAATTGATTCCTAAGCTGTAAAGTCGATAATAAGCAGATATTAGCCATTTTGTCCCGTGACCTTGAAAATGAGGTCAAAGGTCAAATTCAAGGTCACGTGAATATTCTGCATATATCATATCCTATATGTTCACAATTGATTCCTAAGCCGTAAAGTCGATAATAAGCGAGATATTAGCCATTTTGTCCTGTGACCTTGAAAATGAGGTCAAAGGTCAAATTCAAGGTCATCAGAATATTCGGTATATATCATTTCTTATATGTCCACAATTGATTTCTAAGCTGTAAAGTCGATAATAAGCGAGATATTAGCCATTTTGTTCTTTGACCTTGAAAATGAGGTCAAACGTCAAATTCAAGGTCACGAGAATATTCAGCATATATCATTTCCTATATGTCCACAATTGATTCCTAGTCTCTAATCTCAATATTAAGTGAGATATAAGGCATAATGTGTCCCATTATAAAGCATAGGAAAATTTAACATGGGAAAGTCCCATTTGGGCCAAGTTTGGCCCAAAATGGCCCACTTCGAGCGATTCAAGCGCAACGAAACTTATACACATCACAGGAGTACATATGAGGAGTGTTGTGTATCAAAAAGAAAAAAAGTTACTGAACAGTTTTTGAGAAAATGGCCGCCAAAGTCCAAAATCAGGCATTTTTCGTCGAAAACGGCCGCCATTTTGAAAAAAAGCGAAAATCGAAAAACAAAAAAAAACCTTTCCTTGAAATATTTTTAGGTATTTTTGTGCAAAATTTCAGAAAGATTCGATCATATACTTTAAAGATAAAAATGTGAACGGACGACGGACGGACGACGGACGACGGACGACGGACGACGGACGCAACGCCATGCCAATAGGTTATCGGACCATAGGTCCGGTAACCTAAAAACAGTTATATACACCCAACAAGCCTTGAGTCATTGTTGTCCCGTGTCTCCCGATGTCTTAGTCACGGCTAAGTCATTAGTTCGCTCATTTACCCTAATCATATCTGCGTCGAACCCGGCCACCCATTCAGTTTTCCCGGAGGGAGTGCACGCTTCTGTGACGATTCATGTTAATTGTTATCTCAACTTTAGACAAGGTCATGTGCACACGCCGAGACAACTGGACTGCAATGGCACAGAATGTTCATGATACAGTTTGCGAAGCTCATCAATCCAGATGCTACACACTCGTATTCTGAACCTGTAGGGAAACGACTCACCCAAATATTTACATAGTAATTTGGTGAACAGGTAACGGATAAGCATTCAATACTATAGTACCTCCGCCTGGGCGAGTTGAAAATTTTAGCATGTGTTCCATGCACTCGTACTTGTCGAATCAAGGAAACTTGGATGTTTTATCTTTTGGAGTCGTTTTGTGTGCAGTAAACACGGCTGAAGAGTATTATTAATATTTGAGGCAATCGTTTTTCAGTTTTTCTTGTTTCTCCAATCGGTATATGATTGGATGGACATGGTTTAATTACTGTACTTACTGTGTCTCATGGTTTAATTACTGTGCTTACTGTTTCTCACTTAATCAAATCTCTTCATCGTCATATTCACCACAAGGAGTACGTGAACATGTCCAGAAAATAACTGAACTCTGCAATGTTAACCGTCTGCTCGCACGCTAGATTAAATCAGCCAGCCAATCATATTTTGCGTCTGGGTAGATGATATTTCATTCAAGTGCTCGTCGGGATACAGCGCCTTTCTCGTAATTGTTATGGACATGGGCCAAACATTTCTGTCACTGACGTAGTTACGTCCATATTACCTGGTAATCTTGGCGACCTTCAGCTGATTGCATACGAATTGCCTCGATATTTAATGAATGACTTTGTAAAATGGTAGAATTGGAACATAGTGGCGAGAGAGGTATAGGGAATGGAAAAGTTGAAATAAATCTATATCTATGATCATTTCTCTTCACGAAAATGATGGCATACTGTCATGAGTTGATGAAACACTTTGAATCAGTGTACCACCATTGGATAACTGGGTAGTCAGAAACTACGTACATCGTTTTTTTATCAATGATTCACTGAAATGTTTGTGATATGAGAAATTTGTCACACAAACGATTTTCTTTTTGCATCATATATGAAAGGTGATTACTACTGTTTCCATGATTATTATGATAAATGATGTGTACCTCAAGCTTCGTTAGCTATTCATGAACATGGCGTGATACTCTACATCATTTTCCATAAGTTATTGGTCTTCCTATGTCAGCCAGCAACAGCCAAAAATACCCACACAGTTCGTGAGTTCGCGATTTTTTCTATGAAGCGCATAACACTTCTGACATTTGCACGCTATGACTGGAAATGAGAATCACGTCGATTTTGATTTGAATGGACCATTACAACGAAAGTCAATTAGCAATCCTCACGCAATGATCCTGAAAATTTAATACGTCCATTCACGAGATTGCCAACCAAGCGTACAAGGTGGTTAAAGGTAACTCGTGACCTTTGAACATGTCAGGGTGATTCATTATGCCAACGTGCATACTACGTTTCCATACAACTCTACATTTTAATACCTGGTGAGTATGATTCCATGTTCAATCTAATTAAATGTCTCATATATGTGGTCAGTTGGAATGTCGTGGTAGGACTGCAAGTAAAGTAGAATTCTGAAGAGCCACTTCGGTTGTTGGCAAATGAACAGGGTCTTCGGATCCATTAAGAAAAGAAAGGAAAGTTTTACCAAATCCTCCACAGGATCGGATTTTGAAAAGTGCCCAAAGAATACATCACACTGGGTTGGCACGCGTGACCAATTATGACGCATAAGCGAGTGTAATCATATTAAGTTCCGTGACAATACATGTGAGAAGCTCGCAATTACACGAACGCAACTATTGTTTAGCGCCAAAATATACTACCTATACTACATATAATACAGGGCAAAGCCTTCATTCAAGTGTCAGGTCTATAAGTATCGTGTTTACTGTTTTCTATTTCTGGATTGTCACCATTAAATCGGTTCACAGGTGTATGGAGCCTAAAAGGGGTCACAACAAAGGGAAAACCGTCCGTAATATGTTGCAAATATATCTTGGGATCAATCGCTTTGAAATGTTGAGGAAACCCTTGCCTCAGGGGGGTTAATAATGATGCTAGCCGCAGATATACAGCAGTCGCACTATACTAATAACGGTTTTAGGAAGCTTTGTGTTAGTCTTATATATAAGCTTTTTTATGAAAAAAAAAGTCCATTATCTCAGGAAATAATGTATGCATTGAACATCTATTTGGATATTTGGTATTGTTTGTACAGATATTGCTGATTAAAAAACATAATCTAGATTTTCCAATTCTTCGATGGATTGTTGACCACACGTTTCAGATAACTTGCAGATAGCCTTCGGGGTTGCGATTAGGTACTTATGTACTTGTCATATATCTGTTCCATGGTGTTTGTTTCGGATTTCTAAATTATTGTCATAGGTTGTTGGGCAGTTGTATACTTATTCCATCAGGTGTACAGTGGGGACGGCTACATGTAACACAATGTCTGCCCCTGATGACGCCAGTGTGTCTTTTCATAAGCTATTTGGTCGGGCTTTGTTTCTATTGCAAATTGTTGTATATTACTTTTGTTATTGGCATCATCAAAATCTGACTGTATTTGTGGTAATAAATTGATACATACATTCATACCAATGAGTCGGTGTCACTGCTGGTGGACGTTAAATCTGTCCCCGGGGATACCATCAACTCAGTAGCCTTCTGGCTTGTGATTAGGTACTTGTGTACTTGTCATATATCTGTTCCACGGGGTTTGTTTCGGATCTCTAAATTATTGTCATGGGTTGTTGGACAGTTGTGTACTTATTCCATCAGGTGTACAGTGGGGATGGCTACATTAAACACACTGTCCGCCCCTGTCAAGGTAGGACTACGTTACCTAACCTAAGGCTAATCCGCGGTTAACCTGTGGTTTTCTTGAATGTTTGGCTCAGCAACATAGTGCAGTCTAAGATGAGCTCCGAATAAAACTGAGAACATGATGCGCTGAGATTCATTTAACACACTGTCTGCATAAGCTATTTAGTCGGGTTTCGTTTCTATTGCAAATTGTTGTATCTTACGTTTGTTATTGGCATCATCAAAATCATCTATTTGTGGTAATAGCTTGATACGTACATGCAAGATAAATTGGTGTGGAGAATGACCTGCCTGATGGAGCATGTTTTTGTTGGTCGTTATTAAGCCGCACACGCACAAGTGTTCAATTGTGGATGGCTGTGTCCTGCTTGGCATCCTTTAGCATCTCGTTTGAGTAACCACATCCCCCACTGATCGGGTCACCGTAGCTGGTGTTTCCTCAGGGCAAAACAGATTTCCGGTGACGAAAGCTAGCCAATTGTGGCCGACTGTAATTGAAGCATTCACCTGAATCACGCACCTTTGTTGTCTCAAACAGAGAATTTCCTGGCTAATGAAGTGATGTCTGCAATGCCATACTAAACACAAACCCACATCTGCATTCAACAAACGTTGATTGCCTTATAGGGCAGGAAAGTTGTGTGACATTACGGTGTGATTCCGGTGACAAACAAACATACACTCTTTGGCGCGATTTCTCATCTCTGGGTTAACCCAGGTAGGTTATGTCCAAAACCCAGGGATAATCCTGACCCGTGGGTCAGGTTTGTTTCCCATGTCAAGGCTAGGTCTACGTTACCCATGGTTACCTAACCTAAGGCTAATCCGCGGTTAACCTGTGGTTTTGTTGTATGTTTGGCCCGGCAACATAGTGCAGTCTAAAATGACCTCCGAAGAAAACTGAGAATATGATGCGCTGAGATTCAAACTAAACAAATGAACTCAATCTTGCACACACTAACAACTCATCTCGGTATGGCCGCGCGTACATCAAGCTAAACAGCTCAATATTCTGTTCTGTTAAACCATACTTGCATTGTTCTCGCAGGTGTTTAATCAATGCTGTATGTAGGTTAAACACCTGTCGGTCACGACTGAGTAGTTTTCTGTATGGTTTAAAATAGAGAAACCCCTCGAGTAACAGGGAGTTATTCAACACTAGTCTCGGGCTGCCGCCCTCAACCATGTTGAATAACCCCCTGTTCCTCGGGGTTTCTCTATTTCTTCGTAACACTGGGGACCGAGACTTTCATACATATCGTCTGTTGGCTCAAGCGGTATCGCCGGGTAAGTATATGTCATCATACGGTGTCACCCGAGATAGACGATTCTGACTGAACGAAAGCTGAATGGACGATCCGAAATGGACGAATGCTGCGTCGACGATAATTTTGAATTCCTTTGGTGCTAGTTTCGCCCATTCAGTAGTAGGGTACAAGGGTTTGATTGTGGATGGCTGTGTCCTGCTAGACATCCTTTAGTATCACTTTTGAGTAACCACATCCCGCAGTGATTGGGTCAGGGTACCAGTTGTATCCTGAGGGCAAAACATTTCCGGAGACAAAGGCTAGCCAATTGTGGCCGACTGTAATTGAAGCATTCACCTGAACCACACACCTTTGGTGTCTCAAAGACGTGACGTTCATGACGAATGCATCAATGTCTGCAATGCAGATACCAAGCACAAACCCGTGATTCCGGTGACAAACATACATTGTTTGTGTTACCTAAGTAATTTAACTCCTAAATGGTGGTCTGCTGGCAATAAATGAAAGATATATTCGTTTGTCACCAGAGTCACACCGTGACAACACGTGACTTCTCAGTGTGCACCTTTTTTATGCGGAAATCATATCATTTACATACATCAATGTCTGTGAAGGCCTTTGGATATGAGAAAAGGAGTTTGGGACGGATATTACACATTTTCTTTTCACTGGGTACATGTATAATAGTGGGTGCACACAGGATACGCCATCGTCATAGTTGACAATACTGTCAACTACATACTATTTCAATAAAGTGGAATATATGTGAGTGAAACTTATAAGATAAGGTAGTATCACCACAGTAATGAAGGGTGGCCATCGCCTAGCAATTTTTATTTTCAAACGAACGATACTGCTGTACGTGCTTGCAAAAAACTCGAATCGTGATCAAATCTATTTCAAAATTTGTATGTGACTGCTATAATTATGTTAACCCATGAGATTGCTTATGCCCATGTTATGCCCATATTAACCCATGTTATGCTATAACGATGATTTATCATGATAATTAGCAAAAACAGAGAGCCGAAAATACGCAACAGGTAACAAGATAGTACTTTCTCATGATGCTGTTGTTTGCGATGATACTTACACAACCTTAACTTCACATGTTCGTGATCACGAAACGAGAATTGGTTTGTGGAATATCATTGCGAATTATGCGAAAAAGCAAGTTTAATCATTTGCCTCTTTTCGTAGTGGGCATATGCACGGCGACAAATAAAGTGGATACCGACGAACAGACAAATTCATATTCCAAGACCGAATCCTCAAATTTGTAAGCCGCAAATGTTACCGCGACAAAATTATGCACGGCGACAAAAGTCTGGACCATTTCAAAAATAGAAATGCATACCGAAAACAGACACATGCATATTCCAAGACAGAATCCTCAAATTTGTAAGTCGCAAAAGTAGGAAAGGATACCGAAATGGATAAAAATGGTTACAGATATTTCAAAAGTAGAAATGTATACCGACAAACAGACAAATTCATATTTCAAGACCGAATTATCAAATTTGTGAAAACAGCGTGCCGTACCAATCAATGACTTGCTTGCTACATTTTATGAGTTGAATGCGCCCATGTAGCGCAGCTTACTATTTCTTCTAAATTCAATGAAGATTAAAAATATGCGAGACGGATTCAATATGGTATAAATTCAGTGGGTGAGTAGTATTAACAGAGTAAGGTGAGCTACTTGGGCCGTTGAATGTATGATATGATTTCCGTTGAGTTTAACATCTGAGGAATATCAGATCCCTAATCCGCCTGAGTAGAGTCGCGGTCATTGTAACGCATACAACATGATCCGCTCATGTGCACTAACCGATGCAGCGTGTGTATGTCGCATCCTTCTACGCACAAATTTGCTACATCTGCAAAGTTTGCTTGTAAGAATTCTTCCAGCACGGGAACTTGTCACAACATGACGAACAACAGTAAGTTGTCAATGTGTAATGAATCAGAATTGTCTGTGTCCTTCAAAGACAGACAATAAGTCATAGTCACCTGTGAGAATACCTTACGTGACATTTTTCGTGTAATCTAATCACATGACAAGAAGGATTCAAAAGTCAAAGAATATTAGCAATAAGTGCACGTTAAGATATAAAACTCTCTGTGCACGGGCTATACACCAAAATCAATACACTGTGATTCAAGTCGCCGCATATAGGTACTGAGGGAGATTCTATACGTGATATAGAAGATTATGAAATGTGATGATGTTGAGCGAGATCATCAATCATCGTCAAGCTGATAGAGCATCCATTATCACCACAATATTCGTCCTATTCATCCTCTGGACTACATTTCAAATGGCTGGTGATTTGGTGATTGATCGAGTCACTTACTCATGTTTGTGAGACCAGACATTTAGATTTTAGCGTTCAATAGCCGGTATTATAAAACATGTAGATCTCCATAATAAACACTGAATATGAAACAGGAACACAAATGACTTACATCCTGATATGACATTCATTCCTTTTGATGTTGAAAGTTCTATATAGTACATTGTTATATTATGTTTCGTGTTTCCGGTTTTCGTTTATACAAGCAACAATGGAAATTTTGATAGTGACTTTTCAATCTGAAATAGTTATCCATGATTTCCAAAATTTCAGTCCTTGAACTGTTTATTCGTCACCTAGTGGCATTCATGTGAAGTGCGACAATGGATTTCATGCATGTTGTTCCAAATCCAGATTGTGGAGACCGATCAATCTATGAATGATAAATAGTTGATCGTTGGTGGCGAAATGGATTCAGACGCATCTCAATTTTGAAATCGTCTGTAACTCATATCTTATCACCGGATAATGTATGTACTTCCTACTAATGTATGATTCCTCTCTTTAGATGATTGAAATTAAAAACCTGAGATTTCATGTGTCAATCTCTTAACACGGTTTGTAGTACAATGAAAGTTGTAAAATATACATGCATGAAAGTAACTTAAGTTTGGTTCCTCTCTCATGACTTATTGTCAATGTCAGCTCATTATCGAAGTGCCCAGCTAGTCTCTAAACTGCTGCGACAAGGATATGTTATACCAAGATTTATAGCTGCGTTTAGGAAATTCTATGGTGGTCATCATGATCTTGTTGATAAATACACCAAATCCATGTCTGCCATGCAACTAGATCTATTTTCATGTTAATTTTGGGGAATTCATGACGGGTGCCACTAGTGGGCAGGAAATGCTCACTCTTTCCGGAACACCTGATTTCACCTCCTAATGGCCATATTTGGGGGTTCATGAGTTTCCCTGTCATTTTTGTTTTCTCTCTGATATGACTTTCTGTCCCCGGACTATGAGATTGGATAACGGACCCTGTTTTGTTTGCTCGGAATACCTAATACTGGGTATTGATTCCACGTCTATTTCAAGAATCACTAGTAACCCAATGATATATATGTTAGGTTTGATGTTAGGTTTTTTATTGGCATCATCAAAATTTGGTTATCAGCGGTAATAGGTTGAAGCATACATTTGATAATATTCCGCGAAAAATTCATTGTCATATTGTATGCTTTGGCGTATGGGCATCTACTCTGTACACTATTAAATGAAAGTGTCGAATGTTTTCATTTGTGGTAATTTTAGTCAAAACTGCAACGATTGAATTGGAACGTGTTCAAGTAAAAGATAACCCGAGTGAAATCCTGCTAAAAATGCTTCGAAATACACATCTGCCATACAGTAACAAGGTCGACTATTTATCCGTTGTCAAATGAAGCAGCAATGCAGAGGCATAACGATGATGTGTTACCAATACCTGCCCTCCGGGTAGACATGGGCCACTAATGCAGTAGCTTTTTAGGTTACCGGACCTATGGTCCGATAACCTATTGGCATGGCGTTGCGTCCGTCGTCCGTCGTCCGTCGTCGTCGTCGTCGTCGTCGTCCGTCGTCGTCGTCGTCCACATTTTTATCTTTTTTGTTTACAGGCGAATTTTTTTGAAATTTTGCACAAAAATACTTAAAAATAATTCAAGAAGGAGGTATTTTTTAGTTTTTTGATTTTCACATTTTTTTCAAAATGGCGGCCGTTTTCGACGAAAAATGCCTGATTTTGGACTTTGCCGGCCATTTTCTCAAAATCTGTTCAGTAACTTTTTTTCTTTTTGATAAATAAGACTCCTCATATGTACTCCTATGATGTCTATAAATTTCGTTGCGCTTGAATCGCTCGAAGTGGGCCATTTTGGCCAAAACTCGGCCCAAATGGGACTTTCCCATGTTAAATTCTCCTATGCTTTATAATGTGACACATTATGCCTAATATCTCACTTGATATTGAGATTAGAGACTAGGAATCAATTGTGGACATATAGGAAATGATATATGCTGAATATTCTCGTGACCTTGAATTTGACCTCTGACCTCAGTTTCAAGGTCAGCGCACAAAATGGCTTATATCTCGCTTATTATCGACTCTACAGCTTAGGAATCAATTGTGGACATATAGGAAATAATATATGCTGAATATTCTCGTGACCTTGAATTTGACCTCTGACCTCAGTTTCAAGGTCAGAGCACAAAATGGCTTATATCTCGCTTAGTATCGACTCTACAGCTTAGGAATCAATTGTGGACATATAGGAAATGATATATGCTGAATATTCTTATGACCTTGAATTTGACCTTCGACCTCATTTTCAAGGTCACAGGACAAAATGGCTAATATCTCGCTTGTTATCGACTTTACAGCTTAGCAATCAATTATGAACATATAGGAAATGATATATGCAGATTATTGTCCTGACCTTGAATTTGACCTTTGACCTCATTTTCAAGGTCACAGAACAAAATGGCTAATAGCTCACTTATTATCGATTTTACAGCTTTAGAATCAATTGTGGACATATAGGAGATGATATATGCTGAATATTCTCGGGACCTTGAATTTGACCTCTGACCTCATTTTCAAGGTCACAGGACAAACTGGCTCATATCTTGCTCCTCTATTGACTGTATGGCTTGGGAATCAATTGTGGACACGATATAGAAAATGATATACATTGAATATTTTGATGACCTTGAATTCGACCTTTGCCCCTTCATTCTCAACGCCACAGCACAAAATTGCTAATATCTCTCTGATTATTGAATTTACAGCTTAGCAATCAAGTGTGGACATGATATATGCTTAATGTTATATATGCTGAATATTCTCTTGACCTTGAATTCAACCAGTGACCTGGCTAACACCTAAGATATTAAACATTGTCCGGTAACCTATTTTCGGCCCTTGGCCTAATTTTATTAATCACTGGGGATACTATATCACTTTCATTGCAAAAAGACAAGAGTATGAACTGCCTTGCATCTTCTGTGGCTTGAGTTGCCTTAAAGTGTCTTGGATAGAAAATGGCACGTGTGGGAATATCAACTTACAACGTCATCAATCGCATGTAGCTGATTCACAAGAATGACACTGAATGATCAAGCCCACAATCCTGTAGGTAGTATATGTTTGGATTCCTACATTTCGAAAAGGTATGTTACCTGGTTCATATGTTAATTTCAATGCGAGTCATATTTTTTCACTGGAAACCACTATATTATTTGCATATTTCTGATGCTGCAAGTGTCCATCCTATTGAATATGTTTGTCGGCATTATCAGCTGCACATGTGTTTAGTTCTGCCTTCAACAAGTCCGAGACGGCGTATCCTGGTTTGTTTGCATAACACCATGAAAATAAATCGGTTATTTCATCAATAATGATAATAGCATGAGTATAGTATAGGCCTACACGCCCGTTTAAATTGTAGAAGCTAATGGAGAGCAATTGCTTATCAATTGTCAAATTCTTCATGGAGGGGTGCACAACCACCGCATATGTGTGCTTGGTGATCAATAAATCAAAATCGTATTTTTAAAAAATATACATCTAAGACTCATGAATCTGGTTTTGTGGTGGCATTAACGCAGCTTCGAAAATATATACTATATTTATTCAAATTATTACTTTAGTGTAACACTCCTAATACAAGATGACAAAACATATGCACAACGATTTTGACGTTTACAATCATTCCGTGTCGTATTGCTATCCTAATATGAAGCACAACAAATATTTAGTTCTGGAGCGTCCCGATAATCCCATATGATCACATGATGATGTGAAGCTATAATGCCCTCCTCAATCCGAATACAGACATGACACATCTAACGGAACATTGTTATGACAGAATTGCTATAACAGAACATTATTATGAAATGGATTGTGCAAAAATGTTAATAGGTTACATAGTAACGATAATGCAAACATTGTAAACTGGTTTTATGCATTGTAATTTCAACTTGATGGGAACTCACAGCAGTTCCAGAGTGACACATCGGATTATGCAATTGGATGTTAAGGGCGAACATTCATCATCGTCAAGCTGATAGTTCCATTATCAGGACAATTAGATACGTCCCACACAGTCTCATAACTACCTTGCCGTTAACTGGTGCTCTGGAGTCTGTGATTGAGCAATTAACCCACCTACTCACATGTATGGCATCTAGTATTTAGATTACCGTTGAGCAGTCGATATTACACATCAAAGAAATGACCCAAGGGCTGAGAAGGGTTCTCAACGATGTTCAGTGTTGAGCCATAATTATTTGCCATCAGCATTTGCTTCGTCTACAAATGGTTCGTATGCAAAAGTCAATTCATTACAAGACCTCCCACATATGCCTTTTTTGAACTCATAATCCCTCTGCAGTACTTTTGGATGGAGATGTCAATTGACCCATTTCGGTTTGAACGAAACCTCAAGATTTACCTCTCAAGGTCTTGTGAAATCAAGCTCAATGTCACCGAAAGATGATGTGACATAAGACATGTTATCTTATTTGTTCATAATAACACCTAAACTCTTCTAGGACTTTTTGACAACAGCAGCCAGCTGACATGTTTCAGGTCACCACTCAAGGTCACATCAGGATAAGTTAAAGCTGATGAAGATGTGCTACGTAAAGAATTTATTTAACACATTTCAGTTTGGACATTACCTTAGCACTTATAAGAACATGCTCAATGTTGTCTGATGTCAACGGCAAAACCACCAAAAGATCATCCATATATGACTTCCTATATGTATATGCTCATAATACAAGGCTAAATTCTATATACAGCTTCTTTGTATGCAGCGACCAATTCACACATTTCAATACAGATGTGACCCTAATATTCACCACCCAATATCATCTGAGATCAACTTCAAGACCACCAAATATATGATACCGATATGCCCATAATACAAAGATAAGCTCTATTAGCATTCCTATGTAGAGGTCAGATTACACATTCCGTGGAGGTGACCTTGAGATTATTACTCAAGGACATGTTCAAGATCACAGAAGATGTGCCATATATGAATTTTTATTGTGCTCATAATACATACACAATCTTCCAGCTTTGTCTCCAGACAAATTGTCAATTTAATGCCATTTTGGGCCACTTGGACCTACATTACGAGCTTTTCGAACAACGAAAGGCATTTAAGGCATTCCATCTTTCTACACGACATTAACAGCACATAATATCATGCATATATGAAAATATAAAAGTTCATCATAACCATTTCCCCCGATTTCGGCTATGTTAACGCTTCATTGTGTCAATGAATAAATATAATATAATCAATATAATTAACTGTTGATCGAAATAATGGTGAAATATGAGAGGTATAAATGTTTAAAGCCGAAGGTATAATTTCAAATCATGCATCATCACATGCATGAAAACATCTTGCAGGTGGCCCTCCAATGCGCATTACAATGGTCTGCTAAATTTGAATATTGGATAATGCTAAATTCTGTTTTGAATATTGGAGGGGCTATTGAAGCTGATACTCCTTAGAAACATCGTCGCTTGCTGGACACCATCTAAGATAAATTGAAAACTATCTCGCAGCAACAAAACATCTGATAATAACTCTGGTATTCATAATGGATACGTGATAAAACATCACAAGTTTCTTGAGAGTATTAGTGATGCTTGCAATATGGAACAGAAATGCGACTCAGACATCCTTCCAGTAGTCAGACATCCTTCCAGTAGTAATCATGTTAATCACGTGAATGCAGACAAATAATAGTTGATTTATAATACCGATACAGCACAATACAAAGACTAACAACCATGTATCTTTGATAAATTACATACTCACCATATTTTGTCACAAATAAAATGCCGATTAGTTCCTAAATGAAATTGCATACAATTTTTACTCATTTAAAAATCACATTTAGGCTTATCGTTCTAAAACTTGGCATACTTCACCTGGAAGTCAAACAGCAATTTTCTACTAAATTTCAAACTTTTATCACAAAAATCTACCCCAATGTTAAATTTGAGACCAGAGCGGGATCTCGAGAATCTTAGCATTGACGATAATTTGGTCCCGTTTACATCCACCAGGATTCGATATGTTATTATCGTTTTCTATCTTATTATTATTATCGTATTCTACACAATGTTGATTTCGAAAGATTATACCAATACTAAACGGAGCAAATGCACAATTTTGTGTGTGGACCCAGTGTTGCCATGGCGAGTTAGTTACATGTATTCAATATAGAGGGTAGATTGATGTGACAGAAGTCTGAAATTCAGTAGAAAATTGCCGTTTGCATCCCAGGTGAAATACGCCAAATTACAGAACAATAGCGTCTTTCAAAATGGTTAGACAAATCGGAGTATACATTACGTAATTGAGTTTAGGACAGGTGCGCTGTCCATAACAATAATATATTTCATGTATGACTGATTATCAATTCTGGGTTAGAGAGAATATTGTGGTAGTTGTGAGAAAATGGTGTCATGTCTCCATTGTCTCAGTTCACAACATAATGGCTGTGTAATTATGCTATTATAAATTTGCATAAATATCGTAGCTATCTGTACTAGCATATGTGTATATAACACACAAATAAGGCCATATATTCGACAATAAAAGTAAAATAGGTTTTACCTCATTCTGAAGCGAATTCACTTATGGTCTTTGCATACACTGCACATATACACGTGAATTACATCACATATTGTATCACTTTATGTCTGCTGTGGATGTGCGCCCTCTTCATCATCTGGGTTAGTAGTCCCATATGGTTTAGCTGAACATATTGTGTCATGGATACCTCTATCCGAACACATCCACATCCATCATGGGGTAAGTGTTCTCTCATTACGGTTTCTACCACATTTTTGTCAAATGTAAGTTCAAGACACCCGCTTGTTGTTGGCACATTTTAAACATTGCAGAATAATAACTAATAATGATAAATACAAGTAAATTTGATTTAAGTGTCATTCACAATGTAACGTAGCGCCAATAACGTCTAGTTCTCGTTGTTCATGTCACTTATGTCCATTATTTTTCATTTACCATTGTATTTATTTTTTGCGTCCTGCATGATATTACCCCATTACGTTATTTTTTATGAACACTTTTATTATCATTTCTGCAATCAGACTCGCAACAAATCATTATGAAACTCGATTACAACACCGGTGATATTCTTATGAAAACAAGATGGAATTGTGTTGCAAAGTAATATAACGAGCCTGGTTTGTTTGTTTTCTCCCGGTGTTATGGAATATATCATATTTGTCTCGTCATAATCTGAATGACGTTGAGTCGAATAACTAGGACGTAAAAGTAGTCCTTAAACAAAAATATTACCATTCCTGTAAGTTGAAGTTCTCTTCTTAATTACCAGCGTTCCTGATGTCGAAATTTGTATCGTCCAATGACGAATGATTTGCTCGTTACAAGTATTATTTTGGAAGAAATCAACCTGTTATATACGGATTCGCCAGGTTGTTACAAAATGTGTTGTAGATACTATAATCAAATTTGATTTGATAGTTTCGATCCATATCAAGGAGAATCCTCCTAGATGGGCGAAGAAGCTAGCAGGGAACGTGAAACATATCCGATTGCTGTCAACCGTAGATACCGTCCTCCCATGAAAATAATGTTTGATATACTTTTGCATTCAGATCAACCGAACACTATTCATCAATACCGTCTATCAGCACTGTTCACCAACACCCTCCATCAGCACTGCTCATCAACACCATCCATCCATTCTTGATACTACTTTTATATCGTCGTTTGGCACTGAAATGGCGTTCTTGAGCCCAAAGTGCCGTTGAACTCCATTCCTTCTTCTTCTTCAACACCATCCATAAAAAATGTTCAACACCATGTCACACCGGGGACGAACATATCAGTGCCTGAAGTACGAGTTTCGGAATGAGAAACAGAAAGTGAAAAATCATTTCCTGAAAACCCATATCGCTCTAGACCAGGCACCCCACTAATGCACCCTGTGTCAGTTCCGTAGCCAGACGAGGAGGGAGCCTGAGTGGCACTGCCGTGGTTACAAGACTCACGTCATTTTATTCGACAACCTGAGCGTGGAAGCTAAGAAGATGGACTGTCTGAAGCAGTCTGAAAGTCCGTTCCGACGACACATGTACATGTGTGAAGATTATGTCATCGGATGATTCTAGCGTTGGGGACTAGCGTTGGGAGCTAGTGTCGAGAAAACGAATGACCGAAGAGCTCACTGACTTCCTACAACAAGCCCTTGATGGTGCAGACATTCAACTCCCCGAGGCTGAGATTCCACGGAAGTACATGTACATGACCTTCAAAGTTCACCTCAGCTAAGTTTGTCGGACAACATCTGCTCCATTCCATCATCGTTTGAGCCAAAATACAACGCAGTCCAGGACTATATCAACGTCGAGACCGTCCCTGAACAACCTGATGTATCCGTCCTCAAGCAACCTGACGTGGAGGAACCACTAGACCTGGCGATTTGAAGAACGGTGATGGTGACTCCACTCAGCTCAGCCCCATCAGAAATGCTCGACCGGATACAAGATCCGCCTGCCACATCATCGCCATCAACATCACCGGCCCCCCGTCCCATCAGTGATGGACAGAACACTAACTGACAGTCTGGTATCAATACTCAAAGCTTCGCAATCGACCGCGGAATCAACGGAGTGCTCAGTCTTGTAGTCCAGCAAAACGAAAATATCCAGCAGAGGCTTCGACATGTAAACACACTAGACGCGAGAGTGACAGGATTGGAGACAACCATCAAAACCACGCTCGATACCGTCCTGGATTTCACGAAAGACGCGAAGTACTCCGCTAAAGAGTCGGTGAAGAACTAGGATGGTGGAATATGATAGTGTATACTCAGGAGCTAATGAAACTTAACGTGGTTGATAATGAAAGTTAGTGTGGTTGTTAAATATTTTTAAAGCTGTTTTTACAATTTGTTAGCTTTGCTGCGCATTTAGAATGTGTGTAAATGTGATGATTTAGTATTTTACCAATATTTATATTTAATAAATAAGAGTGATTATGGTATCGTGGTTTTACATATGGAGTATGTACGGTGGTTGTGCGTCATTTCACGGATGTGTGGTGACTTCAACAATCGCATGTATTTTATTTATACAGCAACAGCGTATAAGTCGCATGCGAAAATCATTTGTGATACTTGCACTATCAGCAGCGCAAGTAAATACTTTACAATTGACCGTGTTTATATTAGTAATTTGATATAATTTTCATTGCAAATATTGCTAATTTCGAGGCCGCCGCCACGTTTCGTAGTTCGATAATTTGAGGATCCTGTTCGCTGATTGGTCTAGCTGGTCTTGTGACCATGTTTACTTTCTGTAATCCCGTCAAGTATATGTCGGGAAAATTTCATGTCCAAACTTTTACACCAATATCAACATTGGTAATATTTACAATGTAAATATTTACACCACAGAAAGCTTTTAGTGAGTGGGTGTATTAATGTATAATCGACGACGAGCGTGAATTTTGTGGCATGGTCTTTAATATTTGTCGAGATATACACAGTTTTCTTTGTGCCGGGATTCCAGAATTCCGAGAGATTGTCGTCTGATTTTGTTTTCCCGAATCTTTTCTATCGGGTTATTTGCTGCTTTTATAAAAAGGAGATTGTTTTCGGGATTCAATTTAGTTTGGGTAATTCTTAGCTCACGTGTAAGTCGGAGCACAGTTAATTATTTAAACCTATATGAATTAGCCTAGTGAATATCGAGCTGTTACATGAACTTAAGAAATATCTTATGCTTAGTGGAGCTCTGCTTTGCACAAGCGTCATTCTGGCGATCGCCTTTCCCAGCATGTATGTGTTGTGTACCTAAGAGGGCACACCAATATTCATTGTTCATTATGTGGCTCACGGCATTTTTATTTTATTTAGACTAACCGGAAATTGCTCTGACGAATCAGGAAATAGTAATAATCGAAAAAATCCATCCAAGGTCGTGTCAATCAGAATCTTTCTAATCAATAGTCAGAGAAGTGAATACAAATGTAATATTGCAGTCTGTGCGGCAGTAACCATACTGCCTCAGCAACCAGCAAGATATAATAGCTGTCTCGAACTGCTTCAATCTGTCAGTTTACACCACAACTTATCAATTTTCCTAACACATTCTCTTTTCGTATCAGCAGTGTGAAAGAAATCACATTTTCAAATAAGGAAATTGACTACATTGGTCACCCAGTGTCCTAATACGTTGTTTGTCGTGCGGATATCATCTTTTATTCCAAGGCATTCAGGGCATTGACACTGTCAAGCGAGTACATTATTCAGATCATAAAGAACGAGGAAATCCATTACATAGAAAAGTAAGTCCATGCTTCACCCTCTTTATGGGAGAATTGATTTTACCGGAAGTTAAAGCTAACTGCCATATTATCCAAAGCCATAGTTATATTGGTCATAATGTGGTTTGGCGCTGATGAAATATCATTTGAAAGAGCTATTCCATTAGTTGGAAATTCTAGAAATGAAAATATTTCAGATTGAAAATGTTATGGTTTTTTTGGTAGTGTTCAAAACCATGACCACGATCTACATATATATGAGTTAGGCCATGTACAATTAATAATCGATTTATCACAATTAATGAAATCCTGGTTGAAAAGCACACTTGGGACAGGATAACTCAAGTTTCACCTCCTAATGAATTTTTTTTTGGGGGGGGGGGGGGGGGGGGGTCATGAGTTTCCCTGTCATATTTGCTCTCTCTCACTTCGTATGCCTGATATGACTTTCTGTCCCCAGATTATGAGATGGGATAACGGACCCTGTTTTGTTCGCTTCGAATACTTAGTACTGGGTATTGATTCTACGTCTATTACATCGCATGACACCACGTTCGTTTTCGGGCGTTGCTTAGAAACCACATTTAACTGTTATTCACTACACGGTGACACGTGCATGGTGTTACTTTTTCTTCCTTGGAAAGTTGGAAAAGTGAATTTGTTGATTGGCATTACTAGTACCCAATTCCTGTCTCCTGATTGCGCTTCATGGCTTAAAGTTAATCTAATTCTAATACCCTACGTTGTAGAATCTAATCGATATGGCTGGCGATGAAGTGGCCGGTAGATCTAGTTCCAGCACGACCAGCAGCAAAGATGCCAAAGATAACACTAGAAAATGATCCAACATCTGGAAACATTTGGAGTTACTACAAAACAACTCCCTTATCTGCCTATATACCGACTGTGTAAAAAAAAACTCTCAAAAACTTTGGAGGCACCAGTACGATGCATAATCACCTCGAGCATGTTCACAAGAGGGGCGTCGAATCTTCTGAAGGCGACAAAAAGATACAAACTTCATTGAAGGATTGGCTCCGAAGTCGTACTGCTCTATCTCGGCCGAAATATGAACGCAGCACGAGGTGTCTCGCAGTGATGTGTGGACCTGCGGCCGGTGAGCATTGTGTCTGGAGGAGGATTTCTTGAATTCTGATAGGAACTGAATGCCGAATATAAAGTCCCCACGCAAAAAAAAAACAGTGATGACATACCTGCCTGAAGTGTATGATGACAATTGTGTCTCACTCAAGAAAGAAATGAAGGTATTACGTCCTGAGATGATACATGTACTAGTATGTGACGTATCCATCATTATGGTGCAAAAAATCATAAATCCAGTATTCCATTGCTTGCTTTTCATGTACCGGTATATTCTAGTAACATTTCCTCGTTCATTAATTTCCAAGATTGCCAACAGCAATGACAACTGATCTATGGACATCGCTCAACATGCAGGCTTATATCTCGGTTACTGGTCATTAAATAATGCCCTCCACATGGAGCCTCCGCGCCAAACTGCTAGTCACTCGCTAGCTACAGGACAGACACTCCGGTGTCAACATTGCAACCGCCCTGGAAGGGGTGAAGCATGAGTTCCAACTGGGAATGATATCGGCAATTGTCACAGACAATGCAACAAATATTGTGACTGTTGCAGAGAAGGTGGACTTCAAAAGAGTTACGGTAGCTCTTTTGCACACACACCACAATTGGCAGTGCGAGATGACCTCAAGGAAGAAACCGTCACCAAAACTGTCACCTCAGCAATGCATCTAGTAACGCATTCCAACCACTCGACCGTCACCACAGAGGCACTACAAACACAGCAGCAGTCTAGTTCTGACGTATACCCTAAACCTCTGAAATTAATCCAGAAAGTACCAACGCGCTGGAACTCTACCGTTGACATGATCGACAGGTTGCTGAGACTCCGCATACCACTGTATGCCATCATCCATGATCCAAACATCACGAATGCCAAGGACAAGCGCCAGCTGGATATCCCAGATGACCAGTGTCTGGCCATGGAGCATCTGGTCCCAGTGCTAAAGCCTCTGGCGGAGGCATCGGGCGTTGAAGAAACCCCAACATGTAGCTCAATAGACGCCGTGATACCTATACTTCTAGATAGACTGCAGCCTGGACCTCTGGACTCCGTAGCTGGCTATTCCTGTAACGGAGGTTTCCTCCGAGAGGGCCTATTCTGCTGCTGAACTACGGTCTTCTCTTGATCCGGACACCTTGGAACAAATTTTGTTTTTGCACAAGAATATGGAGAAACCATTACCCAGAAGACGGGACACGGTGTGGTTCTGGTTACCGTGTTACATATATTTGTAGTTGTGTTTGAACACTAGAATGAGTGGACTAATCTGGACTCGTGTGCCTACTTTTCAGGGATACACCAATATACCAGTTTTGAGAGAGCTTTTGACAAATCTACTAGTTTGTTTCATGGTGTTTGTCACTGTTTGTTCAATGTTCATCCACTCTTTCACATTTATCACACACTATAAACTACAATGCTACAGTACCCCAAAAGGTGTGATAACTAGTGCTGGGTATCACCAGAGGGGTCACGATACCATACGTATCACGATACTACACTCGCGATACGATACGTATCACGATACGATTATAACAATTTTTGCCAACTGAATTAGTTAACGATTAGCACATATATAACTTCCATGTGATTACCAGCAGCAATCCGCCAGACCAAACTCGACCGATATCTTTTTGCGGAAAACACACTCGCATGGTTTTATATATGTACCAGTAATATGGTTTGTGACTTGTGGTCACTTATGACATATATGTTTACTGAGAATTACTGTGTTAGACTGGTTTTATTCTGAACATAACTCCATGCCGTATAACATTTACCGGTATTACGTCGAAACAATGCTTGAGTAATGAACAAACTTTATTGGGCAATCAGTAGTACAATAACATATCACATACAAAATAATAAATACAGAACTATTATAATAAGCACAGTAACAACAAAATCGCGCTCGCTAATTCCCAACCTGAAATATAATATAAGGTCATATCATTATTATATTATTTGAAAATCGAATACGATCTGTTAACAGAACACCGACATTTGACGTTAACGTAATGTTTTCTCGTGTCTAGTTTTTTGTCACTTGTGTGCGTATGAATGAACGACCATATTTTGCAATCCGCATTTTACTATGTAGTGGACGGACGCACAATCACACATCAGCGACAATCGAGGTCATACTCTGTCGTTTGTTACAAACTTGAATTAATTTGTTCCACATTTCCGATTAATCGATTACGATTTGATTATTCATTTCCGATTAATTGATTTCTAAATTTTGTATTCGTACATGCCCTAATATAAGTGCAACCAATTGACCTATCCCATATGCCCCAAAAGTTGTCCGAGTTTCACAAATTACGTCAAAAAGCTTCTCTTTGGCCAATTGTAGTAATGCTGCGTTCATTAGAACATGTGAATATCGTGATTCCCAGTTCACAAGTTGTGATTTGCGTTCATTTCGCCATTTTCACCGTGATCACAACTTGTGAACTTGGGTATGAATTTCTGTCTCGATCTTTACAAGTCGTGAACAAGATGGCGACAGCCAGGAAAACGTTCGCAATAAATGTGAGAAGAATTTTGTGTTTTCTCACATTTGTGAGCTGACGCGACCAGAATAGCCACGTGCGTGACAAATATGAATGTATGTGTAAAAACTAGTCATAATGTCCAGAATATAGATTGGCATAAATGGCAAAAAATGAAGAATTTACCGGTCAAACCAGGCCAGTTTACTACTAGTTAACATTTTATAAAATTGTAATAACGAATGCCTTTATATTTTGTTGAACTATTGCATGAAATTGTTAAATAATTGCAAACCATACTTCAAATGCGTGAAAAATGTAATTTTTCGTCCAATGGAATTTTGGACGAAAAATAGAAGCTGTTTAACGGCAAATGCATACGGACGGACAGGGGCATCAAGTTTCATTTCTATCGGGGAAATTCGGAATCTCAAATAATATATATGACAAATTATTTCATACCAATGTCATCAATTGTGTTTTTGAAGGTAGTGTTTTTTTTAGGTTGCCGGACCTATGGTTCGATAACCTATTGGCATGGCGTTGCGTCCGTCCTCCGTCGTCGTCCGTCGTCGTCGTCCACATTTATATATTTTTTGGTTATGGGCGAATTTCTCTGAAATTTTGCACAAAAATTATACTTGAAAATAATTCAAGAAGGAGGTATTTTTTAGTTTTTTGATTTTCGCATTTTTTTCGAAACGGCGGCCTTTTTCGACGAAAAATGCCTGATTTTGGACTTTGGCGGCCATTTTCTCAAAATCTGTTCAGTAACTTTTTTTCTTTTTGATACATAACACTCTTCATATGTACTTCTATGATGTCTATAAATTTCGTTGCGCTTGAATCGCTCGAAGTGGGCCATTTTGGCCCAAACTCGGCCCAAATGGGACTTTCCCATGTTAAATTCTCCTATGCCTCATAATGGGACACATTATGCCTGATATCTCACTTAATATTGAGATTAGAGACTAGGAATCAATTGTGGACATATAGGAAATGATATATCCTGAATATTCTCGTGACCTTGAATTTGACCTCTGACCTCAGTTTCAAGGTCAGAGCACAAAATGGCTTATATCTTGCTTATTATTGACTCTACAGCTTAGGAATCAATTGTGGACATATAGGAAATGATATATGCTGAATATTCTGATGACCATGAATTTGACCTTTGACCCCATTTTCAAGGTCATAGGACAAAATAGCTTATATCTCGCTTATTATTGACTCTACATCTTAGCAATCAATTGTGGACATATAGGAAATGATATATGCTGATTATTCTGATGACCTTTAATTTGACCTTTGACCCCATTTTCTAGGTTATAGGATAAAATAGCTAATATCTCGCTTGTCATCGACTTTAAGGCTTACGAATCAGTTCTGAACATATAGGAAATGATATATGCAAATTATTGTCGTGACCTTGAATTTGACCTTTGACCTCATTTTCAAGGTCACAGGAAAAAGTGGCTAATATCTCACCTATTATCGATTTTACCGCTTAGGAATCAATTGTGGACATATAGGAAATGATATATGCTGAATATTCTCGTGACCTTGAATTTGACCTCTGGTCTCATTTTCAAGGTCCAAGTACAAACTGGCTCATATCTTACTCCTCTATTGACTGTATGACTTGGGAATCAATTGTGGACATATAGAAAATGATATACACTGAATATTTTGATGACCTTGAATTTGACCTTTTGCCTTCATTTTCAAGGCCATAGCACAAAATTGCTAATATCTCTCTGTTTTGAATTTACAGCTTAGCAATCAACTGTGGACATGATGCTTAATATTATATATGCTGAATATTCTTTTGACCTTGACTTTAACCAGTGACCTGGCTAACATCTAAAATATTAAACATTGTCCGGTAACCTATCTTTGGGCCTTGGCCTAATTTTTTTACTATGAAGTTATGGGCGATAAAATAGTTTTGTTGGGAGATATGGAATCAATATAGCCTGTATATTTCGATTTCGGTTATATGTGTCACTTGAACGGTCACTAGCTGTGTTCACAAGTTACAACTTGTGAACTCACGATATTCACACGTTCTAATGAACGCAGCATAAAATGACGTAAAAGACTCGACCAAACTGGATTTGGGATAGGCCAGTTAACCTATCGCGGAACCAATTTGTCTCAGTCTTTTTACGTCGTTTTCGACGCATTCTGCAATACGTTATCATTGGCCAAAGAGAAGTTTGCCGTCGTAATATGTGCAAATCAATCGTGAACATATAGGAAATGTTATATGCTGAATATTCTCATTCACTCCAATTGCGGAAACACAGGAAATTATATACAGGGTTGACATTTAATATGGAATATATTTTTTATTTTCATCAATTTTTCTTATAGTTTTCATTTGCAAGAAATGTGTTTTGCCTGGTGTTTTTATAAGTATTTAACCTAAAAGTGCATTCTTTATCTTGGGTTTCCAATCTGGTAAACACTGATCCAGAACAAACAACCCAACGCCAAATTGTGCGGCAATGCACTGACATTATTCAGCTGTTGTGCACTGATTATTCTGCTGCTATTTTTTTTTATTTATCCCTTTTATGATCAACATAAATTCACTTTTTAGAATACGAAATCAAGTTGATCGTATGGAGACACAGAAATATTGTTTCTTGGGGATACCATACGTTATAAAGCTAATAACGTCCAATTGTGTCCAGTGCGAATGTCATTATACAGTCGTTCAAGTTGCAATAATGGTGTTGGTTTTCTGCGCTAGGTGTGTTATCACCCTATTAGGTTTTTGTGAGGCCCTGTATTATACTTGTTTATTATGCAACCAGACTCTCGACAAATTACAATGGAACTTCATTATAGTACATGAGAAGTTACCAAATATATGGTCACTATTAAGGCAGACTGGATTTTGTATATGACTCGCATTCAACTTCCTAATTAATTACACACATTAAGGTGTCCACATAAACTTGTACAACTTGGCGAAAGATTAGGCAGGACAATCCCTTGGCGGCGATCATATGACTTGGGAGAACAGTACATCTTGTTAATCCCCACAACACGATCGGTAAAACGTTTAATGTAAATTAGCAAGTGCCTGATTTAACCTGCTTCGTGTACATGGAAATGAATTTGGGTAATCAAATGTAGCACGTTATTATGTAGTAATATGTACCTTATACGGAATTATTATTATGTAGTACGTTATACGGAAAAGAATAATTCTTTCACTACCCACTAATTATGTTGTTCCCACAGATTTACTGGAACACAAATTCTCATTTTTGTTTGGTCAACCATATTGCAGTTAAGATTTGTTACAAAGCTGTCCAAGTATGTGTTTTCTGGTTCGACAAATCACCGCCTACTTAACTTTCTTGCGCCGCCTATTTTTGAAATTTCACAGGACTGTCCGATGCAGTGTAATAAACTGGAAGACTTGATAGGTATTCATTGCTTTTTTGACATTTTGGCAAACCAAACCCAAAGTGAAAACGGGCAAACACGGATGCGCGAGAGTTGCTCGAGATGTGGAACGATAAAAATATCCAACAAAACTGTATGGTAAAAATATTCAACATCAATGGCATGATATTAATGCATCATGTCTCAGAAAGGAACTTTTAAAAATTATGGCAGGAGTGGTCATGCAGATTAGGCCTACAGTTTGTTCATTGGCTGTATTTCCAGGGTTTTTTTTTTCAATATAATACTTCAATCTGTTATCATCCCTCCTTGACATAATAGAAGGAAACATTGGTGTTTCCGGGTTCCGTTTTTTTAAACTTAGATTAATGGGGCCATGCCCGCTATTAGAGTACACGGACATAATAACCACACAAAATTAGTAGCAACAAGTTCATGATTCCATTATTTACATGTAATGGGTTGCAGTTTTACGGTTATCAGGGATAATATTGATCGCTTATCAACAAACCTGATCCCACCTGATTTTGGGGAACTGCTTGATCACAGTCGCGCTGAGACAGACTCCAAAGATGGGAATTGCTTGTTTAGCCGCGTCTCAATATGTATCAGAAGTATGCCAACTTGGCCAATTATGGGCTGCTGTAGTGCTCGTACTGACCATTTAATTAAAACATAAAATCTCATTCAAGTGTTCAGACTGATCATTTTAGAATTTATTCCATTCTGATATTCTAGGAGATAAGACAATGGCTGATTTCCTGCGGCAGCAATGTGCTGATGAGTTGACCCTGAACGCATCTCTTATGTTTGTGTCATCCACACACCACGATGGTTGCAGCTGATGCTGGAGTTTCAACGAACGTACTGTTCCATAGCATGCTACACCAAGACTCGCTAGATGGTGCATGAAAGTATACCATGTTATGTGGCATCAGGCTTGAGGCACTCAGAACACCTATAAATTCCAAAGACCTGGGGAAATGTATTGCATGTAAGTATCAACCTATTACCACCAATACAGCCAAATTTTAGTGATTCCAATAACAAACGAAAAAGTGTGGCATGTATGTGCTTTCAGTACCATTCTCGATATATAGGGACATCATATCAGTTTATCCAGCTGTACAATTTGCATATCGGCTATTGATGAATGCTGTCATTCATCCACTCTCTGTATCTACAAAAAAACTCAACACAGCCTCAAGTACTGCTGACCCCATTATCATAATTTGGACTAGGGATGGCAATTTCAACTGTCCAAACATGATGCTCGAACCTAGTCATGTTGCGCTATCAAAAAAAATATAGAAAAATAGTCAGCATCAGTGAAATAGACAGGAAAAGGAGACCGAGTAGACTAAGTGAAAGATATCCTAAAAACAAATCCTAAATAAGCCAAAATCAGCAGCTTCTTTTCTCATGCTCATCGACCTTTGAAGGATAAACCCATGCAGACGACGCAATTCCCACCCAACTCTGAAACCACCCAGTTCCCGTTCAGTCCTGGTCCTACCAGCCCAGTCCCATACCCGGACGCAGCCATCGGTCCCCCCAGGTGCCACCCAAGCCCGGAGCTACCAAGTCGCCCCCAAGGTACCACCCAAACCAGGAGCCAACCAGTCGCCCCCATGGTGCCACCCAAACTGGGAGCCACCCATCCCCCCTAAACCAGGAGCCACCCAGTCGCCCCCCCCCCCCCCCCCCGGTGCCACCCGAGCCCGAAGCCATGAAGTCACCCCTCAAAGTGCCACCCAATCCCGGAGCCATGAAGTTGCCCCGAAGGTGCTACCCAACCTTAAAGCCACCCAGTCACCCCCTCCCCCAAGGTGCTACCTGAGCCCGGAGCCACATAGTCGCCCCCCCCCCCCTCCCCAAGGTACCACCCAAACCAGGAGCCAACCAGTCGCCCCCTATGGTGCCACCCAAACTGAGAGCCACTCAGTCCCCCCCCCAAATTGGCACCCGATCCAGGAGCCACCCAGTCACCCCCTCCCCAAGGTGCCACCCAAACCAGGAGCCATCCAGTCGCCCCCTATGGTGCCACCCAAACTGAGAGCCACCCAGTCCCCCCCCCCAAATTGGCACCCAATCCAGGAGCCGTCCAGTCCCACCGCAGCCCCCCCCCCCCCAATCCTCCCATCCCCCAGGCCCCCCCTCCCACCCCCACTCAAAGTGCAACACAAGCCCAGAGCCACGAAATCGCCCCCTCCCCCCAGCTGCCACCCAAGCCCGGAGCCACCATAAGTCCCCCAAGGTGCCACCCAAGCCCAGAACCACCCAGAAGGCCCCCAAGGAGCCATCCAAGCCCGGAGCTGCTGCCACCCATCCGCCACCAAGCCTGGACCATGTGGATCCACCAGTACTCATTCAGATGTTTTATTACTCTCTTACCTCTTTGTATGTGATATCAAATGCCATCAGTCATACATTTTTGGGTGCGTTCATGCCGTTGTGACAGTATGCAACAGCCAACAAACCTACCTTCACTTCAACGTCCTCGATGTTTTCTTTCTTTTCAGATGATGATGGAATAATCTGCGATGACTGGGTGCAGATCAGGCGTTGCAACTCGTCTGAGACAAGAAATCAATCCATCTTTGATCAACATCCATTTTTTAGCACACAGACTTGCTCTGTAGGGCATCGATGCTAACAAGACTGGTGCAAGACTGGATGAGACAGTTGTGGAAAAACTCTCCAAAGAGAATGAGTTTTTAATCCAATTGCGCAAACTACATGTGGCGATTTTGCCCTAAGCACGCGGCAGGTGATTGTAAACATAAAAGCCATTTATGTGGCCTTTCTGTACTTGGCCTTGTTTTGACATGCTCCGTTCGAGCGTGCGTTGCCACGGCGACGTATTGTAATTTACGCTCCAGTAAACTATAACAATGGATCGATTTAACCTCGCGTGCGCCCTGCAGTTTCTGGTGTATTATATATACACTGGAAGCGACTCGTTCGAGGAGATTGTCCAAGATCGAGACTAGGACGCACACGAGGCTCGCCATGAGCTTTGTGTTCCCTGGGTCTGAGTAGTGGGCTCCTAGAGCCCTGGGGACGATTTCCGTGGGGAGGCCCGGGCTGGGAGAGACGAGTTGCTGACTCGGGGGCCTTCGGCCCTGTGGATCGCCAGCTCTCTCCCTTCCCGGGACATGTGACAGAGGCTCTGGCCAGCATGTCGGACTGTACGGGGTTCCGTCCCCGAGGCAGACCGCGGCTCGCCAGGCCCCGCCAGTTAACACCGTGGTGATGAACCAGTTTCTGAACGGTGTCCGTAGGCCTGGGAGTGTCGGGTGGGCTGTTACCTGGTTACCGTTAATGATGAAGTAGTTACCGTGTCCGCCGCGACCTCCGGTGAGCGGCCCTGCCGCGAGGATCCGGGATAGCGGATGCGCGTCCGCAAGGACTCGGATGAGAGAGGACTATCCTCGAGGATCCCGAAGAGCGGACGGTAGTCAATAACTTTACATTGGTGCCGTGACCAGGATCAGTCCGACAGTGTTCCATCGCAGCCTACCGTCACAGTGTTGTAGCCTCCTTAGTCCCTGGGGATCGCCCGCTCCTCAAGGACGTCTCGAAAAATGACAAGAGCGAAAGAGAAGGCCAAAGATAAGGCCGATGAATCCAAGGGGAGGGATAAGGGTGGAAATGTCGCGGACCACACCCGGTCGCGCGACAGCCCCCGTGAGACGTCTCCGGACGACTCCGGCGGCCGGAAGGAACGCGCGGAAACCTCCGTGGACAAGACCCCGTCCGCGGAGACGACTCCGGCGTCCCTGGCTCCGTCTTCGGACGTAGAGTCGGGCCCCGCGGGGCCGCAGCAGGAGTTGCCGTCAAGGCCGGACCTTGACGTGTTAGGCGCGGTGGGTGGAGCTGGCAACGGCTCTACGCCGCGCCCGCCCGTGCCCAGAACAGATCCGTGGCAAATGGCACCCTTCCCTAAGACGCCTTCTAGCGTCCGGAATCGAGCGCCAATGCATGTGGGTCCTTCTGGACGAGCGGACCAGTCATACCAGATGCCGCACCCGGCCGGGTGGGCTCCCTCGCGAGCCTCCGGCATAGGTCCTGGTCGGTCCGCACCGGGCAGTGTGGTGGATCAGCTCACCGACGCACTTGGCGAGCTGGCCCCCCTCGGGCGCTATGACCGCGCCCGGTCGCCCCATCAGGGACGATCAGACCGGCGGAACCGCTCCCCTTCTCCGCTGTCACAAGGCAACTCGGGGCCTTTGACGGAGAGGGAGAGGTGGCTGATATCCGAGGCGCTTGTACTGTTCAAGCGGAATCAGCTGCATTCGAGCGTTGACCCGTCGGTCACCCTAAGTCCGGGGATGTCTGGGCCAGTAGCCCCTACCCAAGTCCTGCCGAGTCCGCAGGCGCCAGTGGCCCCCGCAATGGGACCCGCGCCTGCCCCGCGGCTCGGAGGCACCACGTTGGCGACCGCGTCGACCGTTCCGACGGTTGGAGCGCAAGCCGCGTGGTCGACTTACCCTGGCACGTACAGTGTGTCGGACGGGCAGTGGCAACAGGCGGCTTCGGCCCCAAGCTTTGCCGCCCCTTCTGGAGCCTACCCAGTAGGTTCGATGGGAGCCCCGCCCGCACCTAGCCAGAGTGGGTTTTCAGCGGGAATGATCCCGGCGGCAAACGTGAGCTTCCCTGCTCCTATGTCCGCGGCGTCGATGTTTGCTCCGGCAGACTCCGCCGCAGGCGCGGGAAGCGCGCGGAACTTGCCGCAGTACACGGACGACCCCGGAGCCGGGACCGCACGTCGGGCGCGTAGCAAACGCGATGACGGGCCCGACCACTCTTCGTGGCGGAAACGGTTCAACGGGGATAACGCCGACTTGGAGGACTACTTGCTCCAGGTATGGCGTACCGCCGTGTACGAAGGATGGTCCCAGCCTGAGGCTGGACACGTCCTCGCGGGGAGCCTGGAAGGGAAAGCTCTCCGCGTGATGCCGTGTCTGCCGGTAGGAACAGTGACGTTCGGCGAGGTTGCTCGTCAACTTCGCCTGCTGTTCCCGCCGACGACCAATCGGCGGCAGTCTGAACGAGAGTTCAAGGCGCGTATCCGCCAGCCGACTGAGTCCGTGACAGACTATGCGTACAGCTTACGCATACTCGGCCGGAGAGCCTTTCCGGACATGGACTCCAGACGGTTTGAGACGATGCTGATCGATCAGTTCATCGATGGCCAGCCTTACCACCTAGCGTACGGGCTGGCCACCCATGAAAAGCGATCGATGGAGGAGGCGATAGACTCCGCGCTTGCGCTTGAGATGGCTGTCCGTCCTAGACAGTTGCCTCCAGCCTCGGCTCCGGCCCCGGCTGTACCCGCGCAGGTGGCGACTCCTCCGGTCAAGGCATCGCAGGTAACCCCGTGGCAGGACCCGGTCGTCCGGGAACCCGCCAGGGAACCTACCCAGCAGTGGGTTAGTGCGCCGGCACCCTCTACAGGGGCGCCCGCACATGCGGCACCGGTCGCCGCGCCGCGCTCGCCTTCGGACGAGTGCGACATGGAGGAATACGACCTCGGCGCCGCGCAGATGATTGCGCACTGCGCCGGGCTCGAAGCTCCGGGAGCCGCAGAATGTTGCGCGTTCACCTCCGGACCAGCTCAGAACCGTCCCTGCTACTTCTGCGGAAAGCAGGGACACTTTTGGCTGAAGTGTCCGGAGTTGTTGGAACGCCTGCGGTCGCGCGGATACCAGGGAGCTCTCCCTGGCCCGCAACGGAGGAATTCCTTCCGGTCTGGTCCTCCGGGACAGCAGAATCGGAACCCGCGGCAGGGAAACTAGATCCGGACGTGGTGGCGACCAACACTGCGTCCGGGGATAGTTGTTCGGTGGCAAACGATGCCGCCCCACCCGCTGATGAGCAGGACGGACCCCAAGTGGATATGACTTCTCCGGAAGTAGTCCTTGGAGACCAGTCTAGCTCCTCCGCGGCTGAGGCGGATGGCGAGGACTCCGTAGATGAGCCCAGCGCGTGCGAAAGGTATCGCCCGACCTGCGCGCTGGTGAGGGACCCCTGCTGGTACCTGCCCCTGTCCTTCGGACGGGAGCCGGTCCGGTTCCTCATAGACTCAGGCTCGGAGGTGACCCTCGTGGCCGCCGGAACGTTTAGGAAGGAGCCCGCACTCCGCAACCTTGAGTTGCGAGATCCCGGACCGTACATCCGTGGCAAATGGCACCCTTCCCTAAGACGCCTTCTAGCGTCCGGAATCGAGCGCCAATGCATGCGGGTCCTTCTGGACGAGCGGACCAGTCATACCAGATGCCGCACCCGGCCGGGTGGGCTCCCTCGCGAGCCTCCGGCATAGGTCCTGGTCGGTCCGCACCGGGCAGTGTGGTGGATCAGCTCACCGACGCACTTGGCGAGCTGGCCCCCCTCGGGCGCTATGACCGCGCCCGGTCGCCCCATCAGGGACGATCAGACCGGCGGAACCGCTCCCCTTCTCCGCTGTCACAAGGCAACTCGGGGCCTTTGACGGAGAGGGAGAGGTGGCTGATATCCGAGGCGCTTGTACTGTTCAAGCGGAATCAGCTGCATTCGAGCGTTGACCCGTCGGTCACCCTAAGTCCGGGGATGTCTGGGCCAGTAGCCCCTCCCCAAGTCCTGCCGAGTCCGCAGGCGCCAGTGGCCCCCGCAATGGGACCCGCGCCTGCCCCGCGGCTCGGAGGCACCACGTTGGCGACCGCGTCGACCGTTCCGACGGTTGGAGCGCAAGCCGCGTGGTCGACTTACCCTGGCACGTACAGTGTGTCGGACGGGCAGTGGCAACAGGCGGCTTCGGCCCCAAGCTTTGCCGCCCCTTCTGGAGCCTACCCAGTAGGTTCGATGGGAGCCCCGCCCGCACCTAGCCAGAGTGGGTTTTCAGCGGGAATGATCCCGGCGGCAAACGTGAGCTTCCGCCGCAGGCGCGGGAAGCGCGCGGAACTTGCCGCAGTACACGGACGACCCCGGAGCCGGGACCGCACGTCGGGCGCGTAGCAAACGCGATGACGGGCCCGACCACTCTTCGTGGCGGAAACGGTTCAACGGGGATAACGCCGACTTGGAGGACTACTTGCTCCAGGTATGGCGTACCGCCGTGTACGAAGGATGGTCCCAGCCTGAGGCTGGACACGTCCTCGCGGGGAGCCTGGAAGGGAAAGCTCTCCGCGTGATGCCGTGTCTGCCGGTAGGAACAGTGACGTTCGGCGAGGTTGCTCGTCAACTTCGCCTGCTGTTCCCGCCGACGACCAATCGGCGGCAGTCTGAACGAGAGTTCAAGGCGCGTATCCGCCAGCCGACTGAGTCCGTGACAGACTATGCGTACAGCTTACGCATACTCGGCCCTGCCACGGGAGTCTGGAACCTTTCCAGCCTTTCCGGACATGGACTCCAGACGGTTTGAGACGATGCTGATCGATCAGTTCATCGATGGCCAGCCTTACCACCTAGCGTACGGGCTGGCCACCCATGAAAAGCGATCGATGGAGGAGGCGATAGACTCCGCGCTTGCGCTTGAGATGGCTGTCCGTCCTAGACAGTTGCCTCCAGCCTCGGCTCCGGCCCCGGCTGTACCCGCGCAGGTGGCGACTCCTCCGGTCAAGGCATCGCAGGTAACCCCGTGGCAGGACCCGGTCGTCCGGGAACCCGCCAGGGAACCTACCCAGCAGTGGGTTAGTGCGCCGGCACCCTCTACAGGGGCGCCCGCACATGCGGCACCGGTCGCCGCGCCGCGCTCGCCTTCGGACGAGTGCGACATGGAGGAATACGACCTCGGCGCCGCGCAGATGATTGCGCACTGCGCCGGGCTCGAAGCTCCGGGAGCCGCAGAATGTTGCGCGTTCACCTCCGGACCAGCTCAGAACCGTCCCTGCTACTTCTGCGGAAAGCAGGGACACTTTTGGCTGAAGTGTCCGGAGTTGTTGGAACGCCTGCGGTCGCGCGGATACCAGGGAGCTCTCCCTGGCCCGCAACGGAGGAATTCCTTCCGGTCTGGTCCTCCGGGACAGCAGAATCGGAACCCGCGGCAGGGAAACTAGATCCGGACGTGGTGGCGACCAACACTGCGTCCGGGGATAGTTGTTCGGTGGCAAATGATGCCGCCCCACCCGCTGATGAGCAGGACGGACCCCAAGTGGATATGACTTCTCCGGAAGTAGTCCTTGGAGACCAGTCTAGCTCCTCCGCGGCTGAGGCGGATGGCGAGGACTCCGTAGATGAGCCCAGCGCGTGCGAAAGGTATCGCCCGACCTGCGCACTGGTGAGGGACCCCTGCTGGTACCTGCCCCTGTCCTTCGGACGGGAGCCGGTCCGGTTCCTCATAGACTCAGGCTCGGAGGTGACCCTCGTGGCCGCCGGAACGTTTAGGAAGGAGCCCGCACTCCGCAACCTTGAGTTGCGAGATCCCGGACCGTACAAGCTCTACGGAGCGGGAGACAACCGCATCCGTATCCATGGCATCATCGATCTGCCTATTACCCTTGGGGACAAGGTGTATCTGACAGAGGCGATCGTGGCGGATATCGGAGCGGCCGGGATAATTGGGATGAATTTCCTACGGGTCCACCGGGTGATTGCCAACTTTAGCGCTGGCGAGTTCCGGATGGGAGAGGACACACACTTCCTCTTCCGCTCGGGCCCGATGCATTCATTCCAGATGCGGACATCGCGCACTGTAGTAGTGCCGCCGATGAGTGAGATGATCATCGAGACGAGGCCGCGGCGTCCCCGCATGCCCCTCGATGGTCGTCCGTGTATAGTGCAACCCGTGAGCAGTTTCGCCGCAGGAACTGGGCTCGTGCTGGGTGGGGCCCTGGTCATGTCCAACCCCCGCGCGATGCCCATCCTCGTGGTGAATCCTACGGATGCTCCGATTGTACTGAAGCGCGGATGCATAGCAGCTACTGCTATTCCCGCGGCTTCGAGTCGTGTCATCCCCGACGATCCGGTCTGCCGCGCTGCGTGCGCGACGGCGGCCGCCGGAGATGATCCGTTCACCCTACCGGACCATTTGGAATCTCGGGTTCCGAAGGATCGGTTGGATGAAGAGCAGCGCCAAGCGCTCCGCAGACTGCTGCGGCAGTATGCGGATGTGTTCATGGGTCCTGATGGTGCGGTTGGCAAAACTGACGTCGCCAAGCACCGCATCGACCTCGTGGACGAGCGTCCTCTCAAGCAGCGTCTTCGTCGGGCAGCAATAGTGCACCAAGAGGTCATAGACCAGGAGGTGCAAAAGATGCTCGACTTGGACATCATCGAACCCAGTGACAGCCCTTGGGCCAGTCCGGTGGTTATGGTGAAGAAGAAGGACGGCTCGTGGAGGTTCTGCGTGGACTATCGGAAACTCAACGATGCCACGCGGAAGGACTCATATCCTCTCCCGCACATTGAGGATACCTTCGATGCCCTGGCCGGGTCGCACTATTTCTGTGCTCTGGATCTGGCCTCCGGGTATTGGCAGGTGGAGATGGAGGAGAGTGATCGGGCGAAGACTGCCTTCGTTACCAAGAACGGGCTCTACCAATTCAAGGTAATGCCGTTCGGGCTCTGTAACGCGCCAGCGACGTTCGAGCGCCTCATGGAGATGGTACTCAAAGGGTTCCTCTGGAAGCGATGTATGGTCTACATCGACGATGTCGTCGTGTATGGCCGGTCGTTCGAGGAAACCCTCACCAACCTCCAGATGGTGCTCCATCGCATCCGCGGAGCAGGGCTTAAATTGAAGCCAAGTAAGTGCGAGCTATTCGCGCAGGAAATCCTGTACTTGGGCTTCATGGTAACAGGCACCGGAGTGAGACCGGACCCCGCAAAGGTGGCGGCCGTACAGAAATGGCCTCCGCCATGTAACGTGGCGGACGTGAGGTCCTTCTTGGGCTTCGCGAGCTACCACCGCAGGTTTATTCGCGGCTTTGCGGATATCGCGCGTCCCCTTACTGTCCTCACGGAAAAGGGCGCCGATTTTGTTTGGTCCGCCGAGCAGGCTAACGCCTTCTCGGGACTCCGGCAGGCCTTGGTAGTGGCCCCGGTGCTGCGGCACCCTCGTCCGGACTGCGAGTTCATCCTGGACACCGACGCGAGTAACTTCGCGCTCGGCGGTGTCCTCTCGCAGATCGTGGACGGGCAAGAGCGGGTAGTAGCTTATGCGAGTGTGGGCTTGAGCCGCTCTCAAATGAACTACTGTACCACTCATCGCGAGTTGCTCGCGGTGGTTACGATGACCAAGCGCTTCCGGCACTATTTGTTGGGACGCCATTTCCGCTTGCGGACTGATCATAGTTCGCTGAGATGGCTCCTCAACTATAGTGAGGCCGATGGCTTGGTGGCGCGGTGGCTCGTCAAACTCCAAGAGTATGACATGCAGATAGAGCATCGCGCTGGTAAGTTGCACGGCAACGCGGACGGCCTGTCCCGTTGTCATAAGTGCAAGAATCCGGGTTGTGCAGGGTCGCCAGCGACGTTCGAGCGCCTCATGGAGATGGTACTCAAAGGGTTCCTCTGGAAGCGATGTATGGTCTACATCGACGATGTCGTCGTGTATGGCCGGTCGTTCGAGGAAACCCTCACCAACCTCCAGATGGTGCTCCATCGCATCCGCGGAGCAGGGCTTAAATTGAAGCCAAGTAAGTGCGAGCTATTCGCGCAGGAAATCCTGTACTTGGGCTTCATGGTAACAGGCACCGGAGTGAGACCGGACCCCGCAAAGGTGGCGGCCGTACAGAAATGGCCTCCGCCATGTAACGTGGCGGACGTGAGGTCCTTCTTGGGCTTCGCGAGCTACCACCGCAGGTTTATTCGCGGCTTTGCGGAGATCGCGCGTCCCCTTACTGTCCTCACGGAAAAGGGCGCTGATTTTGTTTGGTCCGCCGAGCAGGCTAACGCCTTCTCGGGACTCCGGCAGGCCTTGGTAGTGGCCCCGGTGCTGCGGCACCCTCGTCCGGACTGCGAGTTCATCCTGGACACCGACGCGAGTAACTTCGCGCTCGGCGGTGTCCTCTCGCAGATCGTGGACGGGCAAGAGCGGGTAGTAGCTTATGCGAGTGTGGCCTTGAGCCGCTCTCAAATGAACTACTGTACCACTCATCGCGAGTTGCTCGCGGTGGTTACGATGACCAAGCGCTTCCGGCACTATTTGTTGGGACGCCATTTCCGCTTGCGGACTGATCATAGTTCGCTGAGATGGCTCCTCAACTATAGTGAGGCCGATGGCTTGGTGGCGCGGTGGCTCGTCAAACTCCAAGAGTATGACATGCAGATAGAGCATCGCGCTGGTAAGTTGCACGGCAACGCGGACGGCCTGTCCCGTTGTCATAAGTGCAAGAATCCGGGTTGTGCAGGGTCGCCAGCGACGTTCGAGCGCCTCATGGAGATGGTACTCAAAGGGTTCCTCTGGAAGCGATGTATGGTCTACATCGACGATGTCGTCGTGTATGGCCGGTCGTTCGAGGAAACCCTCACCAACCTCCAGATGGTGCTCCATCGCATCCGCGGAGCAGGGCTTAAATTGAAGCCAAGTAAGTGCGAGCTATTCGCGCAGGAAATCCTGTACTTGGGCTTCATGGTAACAGGCACCGGAGTGAGACCGGACCCCGCAAAGGTGGCGGCCGTACAGAAATGGCCTCCGCCATGTAACGTGGCGGACGTGAGGTCCTTCTTGGGCTTCGCGAGCTACCACCGCAGGT
The DNA here is from genome assembly GCA_949152475.1 of Terebella lapidaria. Classification (NCBI taxonomy): domain Eukaryota; kingdom Metazoa; phylum Annelida; class Polychaeta; order Terebellida; family Terebellidae; genus Terebella; species Terebella lapidaria. The sequence goes on along the minus strand of OX424558.1, from coordinate 20,544,569 downwards.
TTATTCGCGGCTTTGCGGAGATCGCGCGTCCCCTTACTGTCCTCACGGAAAAGGGCGCCGATTTTGTTTGGTCCGCCGAGCAGGCTAACGCCTTCTCGGGACTCCGGCAGGCCTTGGTAGTGGCCCCGGTGCTGCGGCACCCTCGTCCGGACTGCGAGTTCATCCTGGACACCGACGCGAGTAACTTCGCGCTCGGCGGTGTCCTCTCGCAGATCGTGGACGGGCAAGAGCGGGTAGTAGCTTATGCGAGTGTGGCCTTGAGCCGCTCTCAAATGAACTACTGTACCACTCATCGCGAGTTGCTCGCGGTGGTTACGATGACCAAGCGCTTCCGGCACTATTTGTTGGGACGCCATTTCCGCTTGCGGACTGATCATAGTTCGCTGAGATGGCTCCTCAACTATAGTGAGGCCGATGGCTTGGTGGCGCGGTGGCTCGTCAAACTCCAAGAGTATGACATGCAGATAGAGCATCGCGCTGGTAAGTTGCACGGCAACGCGGACGGCCTGTCCCGTTGTCATAAGTGCAAGAATCCGGGTTGATCATAGTTCGCTGAGATGGCTCCTCAACTATAGTGAGGCCGATGGCTTGGTGGCGCGGTGGCTCGTCAAACTCCAAGAGTATGACATGCAGATAGAGCATCGCGCTGGTAAGTTGCACGGCAACGCGGACGGCCTGTCCCGTTGTCATAAGTGCAAGAATCCGGGTTGTGCAGGGATGGCACCATTCCAGCAAGCCGCGGATTCGTCCTCAGACTCGGAATTGGACGTTCCGGGGAGACCGCAGGCCGCCGCCCCCTCTAACAACACGGCGGCCGGAGCAGGCCGCTTGCGGACTGATCATAGTTCGCTGAGATGGCTCCTCAACTATAGTGAGGCCGATGGCTTGGTGGCGCGGTGGCTCGTCAAACTCCAAGAGTATGACATGCAGATAGAGCATCGCGCTGGTAAGTTGCACGGCAACGCGGACGGCCTGTCCCGTTGTCATAAGTGCAAGAATCCGGGTTGTGCAGGGATGGCACCATTCCAGCAAGCCGCGGATTCGTCCTCAGACTCGGAATTGGACGTTCCGGGGAGACCGCAGGCCGCCGCCCCCTCTAACAACACGGCGGCCGGAGCGTCTAGGGCTCATCTCCGCGCGCGGACCCGCCGATATCGGCGAGGGCGTCCCGCATATGAAGCGGAGGTGCGGCTCAGCTCCAGCGAGTCTTCCTCGAGTCCGGCGGTGTACTCCTCGTGGGTACCCTCGTCCTCTGGAGAGTCTGAGTATGAGCGGTCCTTGCCCCCTGTGGTGATGGCCGCTGCGGCGCAGCCGGACGCGACGGATGAGGAGCCTAATTACTTGGGTGGCTACTCTCCGGCGCAGATAGCTGCGGCGCAGAGAGCTGACAGAGCTCTGGCACCGGTAATCACAGCCCTTGAGGCCGGCCAGAAGCCCTCGAAGGATGAGTGAAAGACCTACAGGGAGGAGACCTTGTCTCTAGTATCTCAGTGGGAACGACTCTCCTTGAGGGATGGCCTCTTATACCGGCGCTATGAGCCACCGACCCCACTGCCTCCAATATGGCAGTTGGTGCTTCCGGCGGAGCTGCGGAAAGAAGTACTCCACCAGTTGCATGACCTCCGGGTGACCGGTCACTTGGGAATCCGGAGGACCGTCCATAGGCTACAACAGCGCTTTCATTGGCCTGGTAGCGGCTTGGACGTGCAACGGTGGTGCGCAGCCTGCCCTCGGTGTCAAGCTCGCAAAGGAGTCCCGACTCCTGGCCGCCACCCCTTAACCACGGTTAAGGCGGGCGCGCCGTTTGATCGGATAGCTTTGGATATACTGGATACCCACCGGGTCACCCCGCGCGGTTTCCGGTACATCCTGGTGATATCCGACTATTTTACCAAGTATACCGACGCCTACCCACTGCGCCGCCAGACTGCGGACGAGGTAGCTCGGTTATTGGTGAATAGATGGGTGGTGTACCATGGGGTACCTAAACAGGTACATTCGGATCAGGGCACGCAATTTGAGAGCAACCTGTTCCGGAACCTAGCACAGATGCTAGGGAGTACCAAGGTGCGGACCACCCCCTACAGGCCCCAGTCTGATGGCCAGGTCGAACGCTTTAATCGATCGGTCCTCAACATGCTGGCGGCCTTTGTGAATGATCGTGCGAATGATTGGGATGACCACCTCCCATATGTCTTAATGGCGTACAGGTCGTCGGTCCACTCTTCGACCGGAGTTACTCCGCACGCGATGTTGTACGGCCGGGAGTTAAATTTGCCCGTGGATATTATGTATCCAACTGCGGCAGAGACCGGCGCGGTACCCCAGTGCGGTCCGGAATACGTGGAGTGGATTCGCCGCGCCCTGGCGAACGCCCATGATTTCGCGCGCGCGCGCCTGGACAAGTCTGCCCTCCGGCAGAAGCGAGGCTATGACGCCCATGCTAAGGGTAGGCCAGCTTTTGCGGAAGGCGACAAGGTGCGCTACTATTATCCGCCGCTTAAGCAAGGCAATAAATTTGCTAAGCCGTGGATAGGCCCGTTTACCGTACTGAAACAGGTGACAGATGTGGACTACCGGATCCGGAGGGATTCCGATCCGGACAGGGTTCTGGTTGTCCATATCGATAATCTGAAGAAGTACGAGGGCCCGCTTGTCATGGATCCGCTAATTCAAGATGCGGAACCGGATGATGCTCCCGTATGGGATCCGTCCGGTCAGCATCCGCGGACTCCGGACGAGCGTGTGCGCCGTATGGTGGGCCTCCCGGACCTCTCTGACCCGTCAGATGATGGACTGGGTGGCTATCAGCCAGATGACGGCGATCCGCAGGTACCCCCACTCCCTCCAGTACCTGCGGATGACGGGCGGCCACGCCGGAAACCACGTGCGCCAGCCCGGTATGGGTGGGAATAACCTTCCGCCCATGCGGATGCGTCTGCGGTACCCGTCTGTCATACTATGGATGGGTTTTAGGTCGTTCCGTGAGAGTCCGCACGACTTACCTCCGCGGGTGGCTACTTTGTGGCCATCTTCGGAGTTGAGGTCCGCGGAGACTTTCATGTCGTAACGCCGCCGCTCCGCATCCGCCCTCCTGTAGTTTCTAGCGCCAGGGACGTGCGGATGGCCTGTCCGCACCTTATGGACGGCTGTCCGGCGTATTCCGCACAACGGTTACGCTGGCCGGACGAATTTACTGATTCGGCCGGACGCCCCTGGTCCCGGGACAACCTCTTATATGGCCAGACTGAGGTTGGGATTTACGTCCGCTACGGGAGAAGCGTCTTCCCACGGATTTGGGGAACTGGCTCTGGACGCGGGGATAGTGTCCGCAGATGAGGACTGATGTCCGCGGTTCGTCCGCGTGACTCGTCCGGCGTCCGCGGCGCTTTAAGATGACGCACTTCGGTGTAGTTATCCCCCGTGAGCCACTACTGTAATTGCGGTTATGGTAGTTTAAGGTTTCTTACGGCAGGAAACCGACTATCCATTATGATAATGGAGCGGTTGTTAAGTCCGCGCGTGCGGACCAGCCGCGGCAGCGGGTGACGCTCGTTCTCGTCCGGATCGTACCTTACAATACGCGGTCCGGCCGGAATGACCGGAACCCCGGCCTCCTTCTAAGAAGGGGGTCGTATATTACATGCGCAACACTTGTGGTGGCTTCTAATTCCAATTTCATCTTCATTGGATAAGGGCAATACGCCGTACAATGGTAGACGTCCGGCCTGGACTCCGTCCGCGGGCAGCCCCGGACGTCCGCCGGCTATTGCTTTCACCATCTTTGGGCGCCTCTAGATTGGGCGCCGGTATGAAGGGTTCGCCCCCTAACCAGTGCGGTTATGGACCATGCCGGCTCCGCGTCTAAATCTATTGGCTCCGCGCTCCGGTAGTCGTTTGAGGAGGCTCTGGGCTGGACCGGGCACCGCTCCGCGGCCGGGCAGTACGTCGGGGATGCTAGTGGGCGCTTTGCAAACGCCCATATGGCGCCCGATTGTCTGTCCGGACGTCATGGGTATGTCCGATCGCCCTGTAAGCGTGCCAGCGGCTATGGGGAGTGATTTTGTTTATTTTCCATCTCATTTATTATTTATGGGAGGATTATAAGCCACAAGTGTGTGCGTGTTTCCCGTGGAAATGCTATTCTTACTCATTTATCCCATATATGAGAAAGTTTAGAGATATATCTTTTCCCTGGTGCAATAGAGAGTAAGAAATCGGGAGATTTCTGCTTTCGCAAGAGGGGTGTAGGAGATTGTGTACATTGTATCGAAGGCTGTATGCCGTGATCTATGAAAAGCATGCAAGCGGTGGTGGATTTATTTTCATTGCTGCTTGAGCGGTGTTAAATTTTTATTTATCGCTGCTGATAGGGTGACATAATCGTAACACCCACAAGTAGTTTGGCTTTTTGATACATTGTATACAATCTTTAACCTGCGAGGGTGATTAACTTCACGTCATTGATCGCCAGTGCGAAAGCTATTGCTAATGACTGCTGTTAATTACTGTAGTATTTTAGCGGGTTCCCCCGGGATGGCTTGTGTACACAAGCCACCCGTATACATGGCATGAAAGGAGTCACCGGGGGGAGATGCGTGTATGGGAATGCGGGAATGTAAAACGTCCTTTTGTCTGTCGATCGGGTAGATGCAGTGAATAGACGTTTCCACGGGAACGCGTCATACGATGCGTGTGCAGTATAACTGCCAACACTTGATGCCTATAATCGATGTAATTCGACACCTTCTCGTCATTCAAGCGCTCGGCACTGGTGGAGACGGATCTGCGGATCTGACTCCCAGTGTTTAGAGCGATTAGAGCGCTTGACATGTCGGAAAGTAGCGACGGCTGGGGAGGTGATGAAGGGAGGGAAGAGGGGTCTCTTGAGCGCGGTAATTCGTACTCGAGACCCCAGTCTAGGCCCGAGGAGGATGACCGCGAGGACATCCCTCGGGGAGCCTATGTGGGTTCTGAGGAATCCAGCTCCAGCTCCGGTTCTTACTCAGGAACCGAGTCTGAGAGCGAGGTCGCGGAGGACCGCCCCGCAGAGAGTGACTCGGCCACGGCAGGCGCCGAGTTACTCCTAGATCCGTCTACTTTTTCCCGTATGGAAGAAGTGATGGACTGCGGTGGTGCGGGACTTGCTAGTGTGGACATTGAGTTGCACCCGTCCTCGGAGATGCTTGCGTCTCTGGGCCCGGATGAGAGTACTCGTGCGGCGGCCGACACGCCTTTCACACGGCCTCGTCCACTCACGGACGAGGAGCGTGTCGGGTTGCCGCCCGAGACAGAGGAGGGTGTAATATGCCAACTCTGTCCGAAATCCCTGGACGGGTATGAGGACCCGCACCGTGCGCTCAACCGGGATCGTAGGTATCCTACCTACGACCACTTGAGTCGACACATTGCGGGGTACCACTACCCCTGGATGCAAATGTTCGTTTGCAAGAGGTGCTACTCCGGCACCCCTCAGCAACGATATTTCGCCAGTTTAGAGGCCCTAAATGATCACCGCTCGGGTGCACACCGCGGTGAGGGACTTCATCTCGTTGGAAATGAAGTGGGGCCTGTATTCAATTATGGATACATACCACCGAGGGTGGCGTCGTTCATGACTACGTCAGGGACGGCGAATCACCGGTTCTTTCACTGGGGTCCATGGCGCTTTGCACAGCGCATCATGGACGATGCCTGGAGGCAGTCTGGCGTTGTGTCCGCGGGCTCGAGCTACACCGCTCGCCTGACGGCTACAATGGGCCAGACCCCGGCGGAGTTCCAGGAGGCGGAAGCCGCCCGGACAGCAGCAGAGGCTGTCCGTGAACCGCCGGTGATCCAGGCCGGTGAAGAACGGCACCGGGTGACCATGATCGTGTCGGAGATGCCGCAGATCGCGGCCAAGACACGAGTGGCTACTCCTAAGCCGCGCCCCCAGCCAAAGACTCAGGGGAAGAGTTCGTCCGCCGGAAAGACTCCGGCCGGGACGACGCCCTTGCAGTCTCCGGGTGCGCTGACTCAGGAGGACTACCCGGGCTTGCTCGAGGTGACGGTACCCGCGGGTCCGTCTGAGGGACGGGTGGTGGCAGACACCTCCGCCTCCTCGAGTACCGCGTCGGCGGTCCCGCCAAGGACTCCACGCGTGACTCCCTCGGTAGCGAGCAGTAGCGGACGTGCGGTACCTCTCACGAGGTCGGCGTCCGCGTCCTCGTTGGTAGTTGAGGGGACGTCCGCAGGGTGGCAAAGCACTGCCTCCCTGGACTTGGACCCCCTCGACGCCACGGCGGACGTACGCCGGAGGCTCGGTCCCACGACCGCCAGCGTCTACGAGACTTTCCGCGAGTCTGTAGGCCAGGCGGTCGGCCATCGTCGCGATGGTATGGACCGGATCCCCGGTGATCCGGCGTTGGTGAACCTGCCGGTGCCTCGAGCCATTCGTGACTTGGGGTCCGCAGGTGTAGCCGCGTTGGTCCGCGCTCGGGAGGAGCACCCCAGGGTCGGACCGCCGCTCTTGCCGAGCAGTCCGGGGCGTCCGCCCCCGCCCCAGAGGTGGCCGCACGGATGGAGCACCTGGAGGCTGAGAATGAGCAGCTACGGCGTCGTCTTGACGAAGCCGAGGCCGCTCGGACTCGCCTAATCCAGGGCGTCGATGACCCCGAGTCGTCCGCCCTGAACCAGGCGGCTCTCCGGCGCGCGGATGCTGCTTTGGAGCTGGCCATCTACCCATACCTAGTCCAGGTGTGGGGAGAACGGACGGCCGGTCCACAGCGCACCCGCGATACGGTGGAGATGTTCCGCGCCATAGCAGATCTCGGCGCGACATCTCTACCGGCCTCCGTTGTGATGGCTCCGTCAGGACCCGGATTGCAGGGCTCACCACAAAAGCCCGTGCAAGCTCCACCGGGCCTGCCTCATCCGCCCGTGCAGCCGGCTTTCACTATGCCGGCTCCGCTGCTTCCGCGGCGTAGGGACCCGTCACCGCCGCCAGACCCCAAGACAGGCGGCACGGATGAGGAGCCGATGACGACGGAGGAAGGCTAGGGTGCTAGCCTCGTCGCTGCACGTGTGCGGCGGCGTGCCGGAGTCGCTCCCGCGGCTCCGCCCTGCCTCAGACCCGTTCTGCGGATCTGAGGAGCCGGCCGGCAGGGCGGTCGGCAACATTTTAGAGGTACTATCACTTTTGATCACTCGGTGTGTCGTTTTACAAAATTTCTAAATTTAAAGTCTAACCTTAAAGATATTCCAAAGACTCGACACACCGTCCTTTTATAATGGATGGCCTTTCAAGGTCATCACACGGTTTTGGACCACCTCGGTCAAAATTTTAGCTTGTTTATTAGGATTTATTCAAAATTGCAAAGCGCGTTATAGTTTACTCCATAAGTCCGGGGGTAGTTCCCCATTCTTCCAAAAGGGACTCTTAAAGTCCTAGTGTTTGCGCCGTGACTTCCGGGCGTTGCCATCGTGCCTTCTTCCGGCCCCCGCCATGCGAAGCCTTCGTCGGGTTTCGAGCATTTTGGGCGCGGGCGGAACATGTTGGGGACCAACATTGTAAGAAGGGGGTAATGTGGCGATTTTGCCCTAAGCACGCGGCAGGTGATTGTAAACATAAAAGCCATTTATGTGGCCTTTCTGTACTTGGCCTTGTTTTGACATGCTCCGTTCGAGCGTGCGTTGCCACGGCGACGTATTGTAATTTACGCTCCAGTAAACTATAACAATGGATCGATTTAACCTCGCGTGCGCCCTGCAGTTTCTGGTGTATTATATATACACTGGAAGCGACTCGTTCGAGGAGATTGTCCAAGATCGAGACTAGGACGCACACGAGGCTCGCCATGAGCTTTGTGTTCCCTGGGTCTGAGTAGTGGGCTCCTAGAGCCCTGGGGACGATTTCCGTGGGGAGGCCCGGGCTGGGAGAGACGAGTTGCTGACTCGGGGGCCTTCGGCCCTGTGGATCGCCAGCTCTCTCCCTTCCCGGGACATGTGACAGAGGCTCTGGCCAGCATGTCGGACTGTACGGGGTTCCGTCCCCGAGGCAGACCGCGGCTCGCCAGGCCCCGCCAGTTAACACCGTGGTGATGAACCAGTTTCTGAACGGTGTCCGTAGGCCTGGGAGTGTCGGGTGGGCTGTTACCTGGTTACCGTTAATGATGAAGTAGTTACCGTGTCCGCCGCGACCTCCGGTGAGCGGCCCTGCCGCGAGGATCCGGGATAGCGGATGCGCGTCCGCAAGGACTCGGATGAGAGAGGACTATCCTCGAGGATCCCGAAGAGCGGACGGTAGTCAATAACTTTACATACAGCTCGATCTTAAAAGTAAAACATTGTGCAAAGACGATTAAAGAAGCTTGTGCAAATCGTTGGCTGGTGTTTGATGCAGCAATAAGCTATATAGTCCATGAGCCGAAGGGTGATTTTTTAGGAATTGCTACCATGAGAGGGCACCAGACTTTTTGACTTGATTTTGTTAGATATATGTATCTACTACCAGAAACAGCATGATGGACACTTCGGGAAAGTAGCTTAGCTTCAGTACAACCTGAAATGTTAGAGTGGGGTCTTAAACAGATATAGTGCATGATACCATTGTCTCGAGCAGGTATCTATTTGTAATAAATACCTCCCACAGAGGTATCTATTTCCAATAAATACCTGTCCCAGGTATTGAATGAAAATAAATCAATAATGGTGGACACAATAAACACACCGGGATCGTATTTTTTATTGCCAAGCATATACATGTATCAGACTTATATTACTCGATGTACATAAACAGCTAATCGCTATGGTGTGTGAGTTTAATCCATGGGTCACAACAGTTATTTTTGGACATTTGGTTCATGAAATCATCCGCCTTCTGCAGAAATCCAGTGAAAACGTATATATCCACAATATCCTTGAAATTCCAGAGGTTTTGATAATAATCCTGCGATATTCCACATCCGCAAATGTACCGGAATCCTAGAGAAGCCTCCAGAGATCACGCATAACGTAATTTTCCTGCAGACATGAATGAAATATACAAACATGAATGTTTGATTTTTCCTCTTCAAATCTAGTTTATAGCTATTCAGCATATGTAGTATGGGAACAATTTGAACAGAACTTTCACTCCGCCATATAAATTAAATGCACGAATAGCACACAAAAAAAACTTTTACTTACCAGTCGTACGTTGAAGTCATGGATCAAACTTTAGAATCGCCGTAGTGATATTACGAGGAATTCTGTAAATACATGTGTACAAATCGTTTTTATTTTCTTATAAGGATTGAAAGAACGCAGGATGAAGATGTTCGTTCGGGCATAAATTATGATTCAATTCTTTGTACACGGGTACAACCCGTTAGATAATGCAGAAGGAGAAAATGCTAATTTTGTTTTGAATTCAAAGAAAAAAGTGATATACTTACCGGTTTACAAATCTGGTATGTTGTTCATGTACTGCATCTGGTTAGACCAAAATTTTGAATCATTCCCAGGAATAAGATTTTGCAACTGTATCCAACAAACAAGCTCGTCAGAACACGCGTTTATATCCGCATGCATCGTATCCATGTCTTGCATTTTTCATCACGAAAAGTTGATGTCACGTAGCTTGATGTTTCAAAATGAGCGCGCCTTTTGCCGCGTTCGTTTTAATAGGGTTCCATTTGAGCAATAATCACAAACGCGTTACTAAGGGGAGAAAACAACTGAAAGGCACAGTGCGAGTCCACCAGAAACATACTCAATTGGAACCATGTATACTGTAGCCATAACAACAGAATGCGAGCTAGGGTTGAATGTACAAATCTATGAGCTGAGTCATGTGGTGAAGCAGTTTCTGTAGCGAGTGGGCAAGGACTTGTGGGCAAGGACTGTGCGTTGCATTTGCAGTTTTGTTCTTTTAATATAAAATGAATTACGTAAGGTGTATGTGGTATGTTGTTCATGAACTAAGTGTGTGAAGGGGGGGGGGGGGGTAGGGTTGTTCAGAAATTAATGTTCCTCACAAAACCATGCCTATTGAAGTTTTTCCCATTATACTATTCCTAATATACCTAGAAACATTTTTTGCAGAATTTTAACAACTCATCCTGAGGTCCCTCAAAGCCTCTGAACATACCTACCGTTTTCACGTTTTTCGTGCATTTTGTCGAAATTGAGGGAATTTCATTGTCAGTCTCCTAAGTTTCATAAGACCATTAATGTGCATTACTTGACATCTTGATGCTTTTTTCTGATTGAATTGTGCATCTTACACCTAAAAACATTTTTTGCAGAATTTTAACAACTCATCCTGAGGTCCTTCAAAACCTCTGAACATAACTACCGTTTTCACGTTTTTCGTGCATTTTGTCGAAATTGATGGAATTTCATTGTTAGTCTCATAAGTTTAATAATACAATTTATGTGCATTACTTACCATCTTGATGTTATTCTTCCATTAAACTAGGCATCTTATACATAGAAACATTTTTTTGTAGAATTTTAACAACTCATCCTGAGGTCCCTCTAAACCTCTGAACATAACAACCGTTTTCACGTTTCCGGTGCATTTCGTCGATACTGGGGGAATTTCATTTGTTCGTCTTTTTGACGTCTTGGTGTATTTTGCCCATTATATTCTTCATAGTATAGATATAACCATTTTTTTTACAAAGTTTAACAGCTTATCCCGAGTTCCCTCAAAAACGTTTTCGCTTTTTCTGTGCATTTTGTAGATATTGGGGGAATTTCATTGTTAATATCAAATGCCTGATAAAGACAATTAATGTACAACAAAATATGTTCTGTCACAGATGAGACACTTCTGTGACTCCACATTATTAAGTGACTAAGCAGCTCCATAACATGACAAATTGACACTCATACTTCAAATTACCACAATCCAAATGAGTCAATGACACAAGAATAAATCGCAGTTGAGAGCATCAAGTTCTCCTGAAGAACTGGTTGCTTCACTACAAGTTGTTGAGCAATGACAAAGTCATGATCCGCTGACCACTGCTCAATGGATTTGGTGAGCCAGTCTGTTTTCACTCCCAGAACCTGGCGCAGTGAAGAGAAGTCCTTAAAATTTGTGTCATGGGCAAATTTTCGGAAGACTGGCTTACCGAGGCCAAAGTGTTTTTTCTTCTGGTACTGACATCGCCAACAATCAACTAGGCATGTCTTGCTTCATGCTGTCAGTCATCTTTTGGTTCTTGCTGAACAATGCAAAGACAACGACCTCCTCCGTGAGGGTGTGAGGTACCATTTGTGGTTACGAAGTTTGATATACGAATTTGTTGTACAAGGTTCGTTGAAACCATTTGTTTCACGCAAGATAAATAATGTGTTCCCTACACGCTTGCGGTAGTAAGGGATGACACTGTGCTCAAGCTCAACAGACCCGTTGAGCACTGGTCAGTGGATCCTCTTCAGTCATTACTGAACAGTTTTTTTTTTGTTCGTTGAAAGTCGTCCATGGCACACCTGAGCGAGGCGTCGGACTTTGCTACGATATAATTCACCACAGAACCCCAGCAAATATCTTGGCTATTGCTGTGTTGAACAGCATAGAAAACAGTACCCCAGTTTCAGCAAGAAAAGCCTGGTGAAAGGCCAGCTGTGATGTCTGGTGAAGTACCAGTTGGCCAGGAAAACTTGATGCTCTCAACTGCAATTCAGTGTTGTGTCATGGACTCATTTGGACTGTGTTGAGTTGGGGTATGAGTGTCAATTATTTCATATCATGAAGCTGTTGAGTCACTGTTAATAAATGTGGTGTCGCAAAAATGCCTCGTCTGTGATCTGTTCTATATCATTTGTCTTTATGAGGCATTTGATAATAACAATGAAATGTCCTCAATATCGACAAAATGCACAAACACGCGAAAACAGAAGTTATGTTCAGAGGATTTGAGGGAACTCAGGAAAAGTTGTTGAATTATGTAAAAACTGATTATATGTGTATCATGAATAGTAGAATGGGCAAAATACCCCAAGACGTCAATTAGTGCAAATTCATTATATTATCAAACTTTTGAGTTCAACAATATGATTCCCCCAATATCGAAGAAATGCACCGAAAACGTGAAAACTGTTGTTATGTTCACAGGCTTCCAGGGACCTCAAGATGAGCTGTTAAAATTCTGCAAAAAAAATTCTAGGTATAAGATGTCTAGTTTAATGTGAAAAAAAAACATCAAGATGTCAAGTAATGCACATTAATGGTCTTACCAAACTCAGGAGACTAACAATGAAATTCCCTCATTTTCGACAAAACGCACGAAAAACGTGAAAACGGTAGTTATGTTCAGAGGCCTTGAGGGACCTCAGAATGAGTTATTAAAATTCTGCAAAAAATGTTTCTAGGTGTAAGATACATAGTTTAATGGCAAAAAACATCAAGATGTCAAGTAATGCACATTAATGGTCTTACCAAACTTCGGAGAATAACAATGTATTCCCTCATTTTCGACAATAGGCACGAAAAACGTGAAAACGGTAGGTATGTTCAGAGGCTTTGAGGGACCTCAGGATGAGTTGTTAAAATTCTGCAAAAAAATGTTTCTAGGTATATTAGGAATAGTATAATAGGAAAAACTTCAATAGGCATGGTTTTGTGAGAAACGTTATTTTCTGAACAACCCTAGGGGGGGGGGGGGGGGGTAGTGGCTTGTACCAGAAAAGCGTGTGTGTGGGGGGGGGGGGGTTGCATGCACTATGTCGTACATTTATAGACCAATAAATACGGCTTCGTATTCCTCACGAATAGAAACCTCGGCCTTCGGCCTCGGTCTCTATTCGTGAGAAATACTCAGCCTAGGGCATTATCCTATACATAAACCGCTTCAGACGAACGTGATTCAACCCGCTACATATATCCTCTACATCAAACTGTTTTTTTTTACTATTAATAATGTATCATAATGAACTGTACAGGTTGTGTGGATAGTATGACAAGTCAAATATACTGGATCTTGTCTTGGATCATATTATTTTGTCAAATTAGAGTCAATTTGTACATAGCAGAAACCGCAGCAAATGAGAGCACCTTTTTCAAGTAATTTGTTCTATTTTGATTTTATCCATCCATCCAAATTATCACCCTATGTAAAAACTAGACGCTTTCGGTCACCTACGACCGTTGGGGTGTATCCCTTGTAGCCCTATCATCCGTGTAGCCCCATATTCGTGTTACCAACAAGGGAGGGGGGGGGGATTAAAAGTTCTATTTTCACCCCAAAAATGTACCAAATTTGGTTCAAAATTGAATTTCCAAGCGAATATTGACCAAAACTGCATTTCAAGATGATGAAATTGGAGCCAGATCAAAGCCAGATCGCAAAAAGCTCCATTTTTACCCCAAATATGTTCCAAATGAGGTTTGAATGTGAAATTCCAACTACAAGTTAACCAAAAGTGTTGTATTCGAAAATAATAAAAAATCATGAAGCTGGATCAGTATGTCCAATAAAACTTCTATTTCTATTCAAAATATGTGCGTTCAAAGTAAATAGTTGCGTTCAAAGTTGTCAAAATAATGAAATGGGTTCACAGCATGTTATAACTAGCCAAATTAATCTTAACTTAAAGTTGTCAAAGTATAATCTGTGGTAATACAGCCATGAAATCCCTACTGAACATAACCTCTTCCCCGTTGAGCACAATAATATATGTTAATAGCATCAAAAATCTTTATTGTGCTCAAGGAACTTAAACAGCAATAGACGTGGAATCAATACCCAGTATTAAGTATTCCGAGCAAACAAATCAGGGTCCGTTATCCAATCTCATAGTCCAGGAACAGAAAGTCATATCAGGCATACGAAGTGAAAGAAAACAAAAATGACAGGGAAACGCATGAACCCCCAAAAATGGCCATTAGGAGGTGAAATGAGGCGTTCCGGAAAGAGTGAGCATTTCTACAGCCACAGCCATAACTACAGCCATAAAATTGATATTAATTTATTCAGTAATATTGCTGGTAGTAAAGCCATGAAATCACTAATGGACAAAACATTTTCCTCATTGATTGCAAAAATAAATGTCAGTCACCTTAATTATTTTTATTGTAAAAAACAAGAATAATCTTAACTAGCAAAATTAATGTCAACTCATTAGGTAATATCAACATTTTTACTAAAGTTCAACTGCACAAAACCTTTTCCCCATTGAGCCGAACAATAAATGTTCCTTGCCTTACCTTTTTTGTTATATTCAATAGTAGACTCAACTAGCCCAATTAATGTTGACTTATTCAGTAATATCAATGGTACTACAGCCATATACTCAGTAATGGACAGAACATATTCCTTACTGAGCCCAATAATAAATGTACCCTGCCTTAGCCATTCTCATTGTACTCAGCAATGAACATACATAAAACTATGAAAATTCATGTTAACTTATTCAGTAATATAATGTTACTACAGCCATAAAATCTTTAGTGAATAAAACTTTCACATTGTTGACCCCAATAAACATATTCCTCGCCTAAACTATTTTTTATTATACTCAATAATAAAATGTACTAACAAAATTAATATTAACTTATTCACTAATAAAAATGTTACTACAGCCATAAAATCTCTACTGATCAGAACTTCTACCTCGTTGAGCCCTATAATAAATGGTCCTCGTCCTAAATATTTATTGTGTTCAATAATAAACTTAACTAGCAAAATTAATGTTAACGTATTCTGACAGTAATATCAATGTTACCTTAAAATCTCTGCTGAAACGACCTTTCACTTTGCCGAGCCCAAAAATGAATGTTTCTTGTCTTAACTACTGTTATTGTGTTCAGTAGTAAAACTAATGGAACAAGCTTATTTGGTAATATTGTTGTAACTTCACCAAAAACGTCAGTTCTCTATTCTGAACAAGAAAATCAAGTGCCATTATCTTTCACAGTACAGGCAATTGGATTGATCATAAATGTCAAAATTGTTATTTCACACATCGGTAATAAGTTAGGCCATTAACATATTAATATTGATATGATCATTCTGAGAAACTATTCCTTCCCAACAAGACTCCCAAATATTATTAAGATTCATCCAAAACTACCAACTGTATAGTGTTCACAAGCCATTTGTTTCAAACAGGCTGATTTCAACGCAAAATGTGTCCCCAAACCACCAATTAAATTGGCAACCAAAAACGATTGGAATCGTGGTCTTACCAATATATATGTGCCTGCAAAAAATTATGGTCATCGGGTGAGAATTGTGGCCTGTAGCACATTCACAAGAAAATCTCTGCGGACGCAGACGCGGAGGCGGAAGCGGACGACTATCGCAAATCCATAGTATCCGCCGAATTTTGCTCGGGGGATACAATTAAATACCACTTCTTATACACATTGAATTGTTGAAATTATTTTCCGATATCTGCAGTGGTCCCACTTTTAGCTCCGTCAATCCAGGACTAGACTGCTATGGGGTTCTAAAATTTGCAAACAAAATTGTGAAAATTTCAATACATTGATCAAATATAATTGTCACATGGTAATAGATTGATACTTACATTCAATAACACCATAATATTTCATGAAACAATATATGTTGATTTCTCTGTGACTTTAAAAAAAACATATTTGTCGGAATGTGCATTCAAATCACTCATTTTGTCATTCGCTATAGCATAACATACGGATATGTTCAAAATTCGGTAGAAAATTCAAGCTACTCTTCTGAGAAGTCCATCATGATGTTTTGACGTGTTGAGGATCATATGAACTGGAAAAAACAGTCAAAGTTTGGTGCCCTTTCATGGTAGCAAATTTTGGGTGGGCTCATGGACTAATACAAAAGCTATACATACATATTATGTTGCGATTGTCTCCAATGTCAAATTTCTCAGCGCTGTATATATTCTGACTGAAGTGTAACCGGTGCTGGCATCTGTCAGCAAGACCTTCCAATATGGAAACGTATTTTTTCTCCAGTGTGGATAGCTCAATACAGTATACTACTGACTATTTGCGCAATATCAAAGACAAGCCAATCAAGGACCTCGAGCAGGATTTGAGTGCAGAGAGGCGGCTGCAAGTACTATAATGAACCAGGGGATTCTCGTGACTCTGACGACCAATCCGTTCTTCAAATTGAGACAGATAAAGGGTATAGGTTAAGTGATCACAGAAGCAGATGACAAATTTGCTTAAACGTTATGTTGTTGCACTAGTGATATCAAAGATCGTTTCCAAGAATACCTTACTGTTCTTGGAGCATTTGCTATATTTGATCCATTGCTAGTACCAGAACCAGGACAGTCTGGATTTGATGACTATTGTGACATAAATCGGTGTTGTTGCAGCTCATTTCTTCCATCTCTCAGACACTTCTTCGCAGATTGATGAACGCAAGAAACAGCAGCTTCTAAACGAGTGGCGTGTTTGCAGGTATGACCTAGCAAAGTGGAAACACCAAGTGCTTTTGGAAATAGTCAACAGGAAATCCCAAAAGGTACAAATCCGCATTGAGTGGTGCCTGATGAGGCTTGTCAGTCGAAAATTACATTGGGGGAGAATTGGTGTTTGAACTGATTCCATATGTGACAGTTCTCCTTGCTCTGTCAATGAGTAATGTCTGGTCAGAGCGAGGAGCAAGCTGTATCAAGCATATTAAAACCAGACCAGACAAGAGTCAAAGTGGACATGCTTGGCGTACGACGGCTATTTCAATTAATGGACCCACGTTATATACAACAAAACATGCACAGCTGATCGATCAAGCTGTTAGTTTGTGGAAAACCAAGAAAAATAGGAGAAAGGTTCCACCAATCTCTCAGTTCTGGGTTTTTTCATTCCAGCTGGTTGGTCGCAAAGTGAAAGTTCGGTAAATCAACTCCTGATGAACATGGGTGCAGCTGTGGAAATGATGAATGTTGAGCATGATGAGTCAGAGGGCACTCAGCTGGAGGTGGCAACAGCCGCCCTGGGCCAGGGTGATTTTGACTATGGTGATACGGATGATGTACAAATGTTTTTGGTCATGATAGAATTTTCCAAGCAGCGGCCACATTTCCTTTTGTGCAAGTTGATGCGACCCCAAAGTGGGTGTATTAAAATGACTGTATTAGTGACTGTGGAGGATTGCAATCTTGCAGGAAGCAATCAGACTTTTAA
Source organism: Terebella lapidaria (assembly GCA_949152475.1). Taxonomy (NCBI): domain Eukaryota; kingdom Metazoa; phylum Annelida; class Polychaeta; order Terebellida; family Terebellidae; genus Terebella; species Terebella lapidaria. The sequence continues at coordinate 20,527,465 of OX424558.1, read as the reverse complement.
CCGTGAAAGCTACAAACCAATCATTTAGCAAACTGATACTTTACAGATTCGTTTTTAAGAATATTGTTGATCGTTATATTAACACTGACTGATAACAAGGAGAGTCGTCCGGTAAACGATTTTTCAATTTCCAATCCTGGCTAATCCCTTGCCGCGGGAGTAACGACACCTAATTTTCCATACGAGCCCTTTCTACTGGTCATTGATTAAAACAGTTGATCACCCCCAGTGAACCGCTTTGTGAAAAACTTGTTTTATACAGACATACGAAGTTGAATACGAGTTTATATCCTTGATATATTTCACAGCGAGAATCTGCCAAAGTAAAAAAAAAAAATTGTATTTATTCAGTTATTCAGTTGATTTTTTTTTATCACATTACTATTTTTCATTGATTTCGTTATCAATTAATATTTTCCACTAGTTATTTGATCCATACAGTGGCTGACTTAGGACGTGCAAAAAATTGTTTTATCTCATTATTTTGAGATAATTATATAGGAAACAAAAAATGTTCTTTATCTCATCATATCGCGATAGTTATCTCGTTACTACGAGATCATTATCTTGATAACTATCTCGAAATAACGACATACTATCTCGAAATAATGAAATAATATCTCAGAATAATGAAATACTCTCTCGAAATAACTATCTCAAAATATTGAGATGCAAAACAGTATTTTGGATTCCTATATAACTATACTATCTCCAAATAACGAGATACTATATCGAAATAACGAGATACTATATCGAATTAATGATATAATCATCTCGAAATAACGAGGTGACATCTCGAGATAACGACAATTATCTTGAAATAAGGAGATAATTAACTCGACAAAAGTAGATATGTGTTGTAGTGAGTGAGATATAACCAGATAAATAACGAGATAAAAACTTTATTTTTCTGTCGTAAATAATTTTCTCGAAATAACGGTAAAATTTTGTTTCAGGGAGTCCTAAACCAGCCATCGTAGGTCCAATAGACTTTGAATAAATCCGTATGTTTACTGTTACAGATAAAAAATATGGTTCAAACACACTTTTTATGCGAAAAAAATATTATAAACCGGTACTCAAAAAAAAAAATTCAGCGCCATAGCACCGTTTTCGGAGCATCACTGGGACGCAAACCAAAGCATGTTTTTCTTGCTTAATATAAAAATACATTAATATTAAAAAATAACATTTTTAAAAAATAACACCAAAATTACAAAATAGAAAGAGCTCCGAGAAGCAGGTTATTCTTCTAACCTGAACCCGCAGGTCCATTGTACCATGGTTCCCTGGCTAATGACTGTATGGTTACTATGTACAAACGCACTCCCATTGAATATATGTTACAAGCAGGTAAGTATACTGCAGAGGGACGCTAACAGCCAAAGGATACATAAAGGATAACTATTACAGGTGAACGACACAATGTACATCACAATGTACATGTAGTTCCTAGTATGAAACAGAATTGGTGTTTCTCTTTTGAAACACCAAAGCAGTTTCAAATGAAAAAAGTAAGAACATTTTCCCCATCATACCATCTCAAAAAGACTGTCTGATACATATCAGAAGTGCTCTGAGATAGTATAAATTGAAAAAAAAAATTCGGGGGGGGGGGGGGGGGTTGGGAATATCCAGACCGAGAGGTGTCCTCGTTTCGCTCGGCCGATTCGCTCACTACGCTCGCTCTTCATGCCCCCCTACTTGAATTTAAATAGCCCCTTTGGATTCTATTGAGAATGCCGATGTAAGGGCCCAAGTATCATATTCCCCTATATTCAATAAGGATTATAAAGGAGACAGGCGGAATAAAAGGCATTCATTTATTTTGTGAGTACTATTATGGCATAGCGTATGATACTTAGATTGGTACTTACCAATGTAAGTATCAATCTATTACCACCAATACAACTAGATTTTGACGATACCAATATCAAGCGTGAAATTCAACATTTTGTAATAGAAACCAAATCCTGATCGATAAGTGCGTCTCGCCGGACACACTGGCGTCATCAGGGACAAACATTGTGTGAACTGTAGTGGATTATATTGTACAGCTGATGGAATTAATACACAACTCAACAACCTATAATTTAGAAATTTGAAACAAATCCCATGGAATTATCACAAGTACGTAAGTAAATCATCACAAGCCAAAATGCTACTGAGTTTATAGTATCTTCGGGACCAGATTTAAAGGGCCACAATTGGGAAAATGAATAATACACGAAAAGGCTTCCGTACATAATAAATAATCAATAAGTACAATTTTGACGTGGCCATGAAGGTTTAAAAATAATCTCGCGCGCCCTCTCCTGAAAAAATCGATATTGGAATGCATGCACGTGTGTGCTGTTTACAACCCCACGAAATATGCATGTGACGTCACGACGTGAATCTCGTGGGACGATCTCGGACCCATTTGTTTGTTGCTAAGGTTTGTCATTTTCTTGTGTTCCGTGAATTCGAGTCGAATTTCAGGAATCAAGTGAGATGCCGAGACGTTGTGTTGTCTGGGGTTGTTGTAATGAACATAGTTCAGGAGTGTCACTGTTTTCGTGGCCAAAATGTGCCAAAACTGCCAAAAAGTGGGACTCGTTCGTTTCGGTGCGGCGCGCGGATTGGCCACTCTCCGTACCAACAAACCCGCACAACCATGTGTGTGCAACACATTTTGAGGATACGTGTTTCGAAAATCTGACCTCGTATAAAGCAGGATTCACGAAGCGGTTGATTCTTAATGAAGGAGCCGTGCCCAGCATTCAACCCCCCAAAGGCATGTACACCACTCACATACAGCTATATGCGTTTTACAGTAGTCGTGAGTAGATCTCGAAGACTCATGTTATAGGGCTTCAACGTCAATAGGGCTTCAACGAGTACTCGGTTTACCGGTTGCGGTTCGGTTACAGAGAGTAATCGGTTACAGATTTTGTGACCGGTTAATCGTGAACATATTTTGCAACCTCGTAATTCAGCCTAAAACACTTCACATCGTTCAAGTTTCCGCCCAAACAGGCAGAATTGAAGTGATTTATCACACTCCAATCCGAATAAAATGTTTATTCATCATTATATGGCATATGTTTACGTGAAAATGACGTCCAATGTCGGAGTTTCAGGCGGCTTTTTGACACGGAGATTTGATAAAATGCGAACTGCGAAAAAAAATTGGTGTTACTTCGGACAATATTTAGCTCTATATTTTGGGATGAGTAACCAGTTACGGTTCGGTTACAAGCTAACGAGTAATCGGTCACGAAATTTTGTACTCGTTGAAGCCCTAAACGAGTGCTCGGGTAAATGTGTCGTGCTCGTTCTTGAGCATTTGGACATTCTCGGGGATGGCCAGTTAGCTATTTGTGAACCTCTTTTCAGATGATGGTCCCCCAGTTAAAATCAGGAAGACAGTGGTTCCAAGGAAATTGGAATGCTCACGTGTAAGCGCACAACAGCAAAGTATAATATACACATAAAAGTTCATCGCCAGCAATGCCTTTATGGTTTTAGCAGAATTTTTAGCTTACCGTCCCACATGACCCGATAAACTTTCGTCGTGGTTTTTAGGTTACCGGACCTATTGTGTATAACTTTTGTTGCCCTTGAATTGCCGATCTCCGTGGGGCGGCCATTTTTAATTTTTGACGAGACGGCGAAAAAAAATTTTTTCACCCCAAATCGCATTACTATCCATTTCGGCCAATTTCTAGGCAAAAAAAAATACGGAATACTTGTAGGTAGACATTGTATTTGTATTCTGAACATATATATACAAGGTTATATGCTGCACACTTAATGTTGACATTGAAATGCATGAAGATGATCTCAATTTGTCAATATGAACGTCATATCTCACCTGTCGTGCTATAACCAGAAATGTCTGGTAACTTATCTTAGTGTTTGGGCTAAATTATCATAACATTTTCTGCAGATTTGCTACAAATTGGGCGACAACAAATGACTTTGCATTATCATGATTTTACTGTCATTAAAATAATTATAATCATCAACTGTTAGATAAACAAAATTAAATTTTTGTAGATGATTAACGACTACAATAGAGAACTTGCTGAAGCAGCAGCTGAAGAAGAGGAGCGGCTATGGGTTTTGAGCTTGCCAAGAGATGTGGCAACACAGACAGCCCTCAACAGAACAACGTCAGGTATGTGTGGTGAGATATTCATCGCTATGCAATATAGCTGACATTTATTTGGCAAAGTTTGTGATTATTATTCGCTGCCATATGTTTTTCCTATACAGTATGTCATGATTTATATTGCATATTTTGTTCTAGCAACACAGACAGGCAAATATACTGCAGCTGGTGCCAGGAAACCAGTGGTATCGCTCGGTGTGCAAGCGCATACCCCAGGGAAACACAAAGGAGTACAGTGCGATCTGATGGATGACTATGATGATGAAGAAGACAAGAAATCTGACCCAGACTACAGAAACTCAAAGTATTATAAATTATTGATTGCATATAATTGTGAATGCATGCATGCATCAAAATAATGGTAATGTCAATGGAACAGTGGTCTGACTGGGCTTGGCAGTCACCAGCCCAGACATGTGTGATGTATGGTTGTATTTCATGTTACAGTACTTTGTGGTACTGTTATATTATTGTATCCCCCGAAAGAAGTTTGGCGGATACTATGGATTTGTCTTCGTCGCTCCGCGTCCGCAGACACTTTCTTGTGAACGCGCTACAGGTTGCAAATCTTAACCGATTCTGATAATTTTTTATACAGACGCATCTTATGGTAAGATCCCGACACCAATCGATTTTGGTTGCCATAGCAACCAATTTGGCCGATTGGCGACACATTTTGTGCTCAAATTAGCCTGTTTAACACACATGGCTTGTGAACACTCTACGAGTGGGAGTTTTCAATGAATGATGATGAAATCGCACAGACTCGGAGAGAAAGAGCCTCACACGAAACCTATCGTTTTTTAGAATGATCGAATAAATATTAATTAGTTAACAGACTAACTTATTACGACCGTTAAAATACCGACTTGATCATCTGTGATCAATCCAATACCCTGTACTATGAAAACATATAGCACTGGATTCTTGTTCAGAATAGAGGACTGATGTTTTTAGTGAAAACAGATCGATATTATCCTATAAGTTAACCTTAATTTTAATAGTTAAGTCTATTATTGACCACAATTAAAATAGTTAAGATGAGAAACATTTATTATTGAGCTCAACAAGGTGAAGGTTTTGTCCAGTACAGATTTCATGAGTGTAACCTGAATAAGTTAACCTTATTATTACTAGTTAAGTCTATTATTGACCACAATAAAAATAGTTTAGACAAGAAATATTTGTTACTAGTATTCCATTCTTTTCTAATAGGCTCCAAAGCGTTTTGTAAGCTGGAAGATATTGTCCTGAGGAAAAGTCTTCTGACAGATTTGAAGAAAGCTTCCAGTGATGCCCAAACGTCTTCCCTTGAATCCTTCCACTCTGTAATCTTGATGTTCATGCCGAAACACACAGCCTACAGTTTTGTTGGAATGAAAGCCAGGTATTGAATGTTTGTTTCTTTTTTGTTACATACAAAACTGTATTGTAACTCATTTTCAGTTTGTATATTCTTTTCGATGTGTTTGTAGATCTGCACTAGCTGCCATTCACTGGAATTCTAATACCAACCGAAGTCAAGCCACAACTGCAGGCGGTGATAAACGATATCACATCACTCTACCCAAAGCTAAGAAAGGCCAGCCCACCGTACGGGAAATAAAAGCTGCCACTTCATATGGTATTGATGTTCATGTATTTGTTAAAATACAAAAAAAATGTCACCATTGATTTATTCTATGATTTATAAAAATTTATGCATGTCTCAGACTACGCTGCTGCTCTGATGGACAACATCCTGACGGGTGTGTGCCAGGATCCTACAGCCCTGCGAAGGAAGAGTCGGGAGCTCGAAGCCTCTGCCCCTGATTCACTGAGCAGCGACTATAACTTAGATCGAGATGATGCTCTCCAGAGTTACCTCAACATTAAACAGAAGCATAAAGATTGAGTGAAACCTCCCCATCTATGTTTACATATTAATTTGGATCATGGTCATTTTGTATCCATGCACCAGGTGTAAAAATGTGTTTGTGTAACTATGGTATTTTCAATAGGTTATTTTCATTTCAACAGATTTGTATTTATTGCACCCCTCAAACTAACATCATTAAATACTAAGAATTTGCTGTTAGTGTACGTTGAGCCGCAGCTTTGCAAATCTGAACAGATTCTAAATATTTTTAGCTTATCCGACTTATCAGCTATTGTCGCAGCAGGTCTTTGCCACCACCTCTCCAGCGTTTCGGGCCGCTCTTCAGCGGAGTCCGGGCCCTCAGGCCACCACCCAGCAGTTCATGTCTCGTTGGGCCACTCTTTAGCGAAGTCAATTTCGGGCCGCTCTTCAGCGGAGTCCGGGCCCTCAGGCCACCACCCAGCAGTTCCTGTCTCGTCGGGCCGCTCTTCAGCGGAGTCCGGGCCCTCAGGCCACCACCCAGCAGTTCCTGTCTAGTCGGGCCGCTCTTTAGCGGAGTCCGGGCCCTCCGGCCACCACCCAGCTGTTCCTGTCTCTTCGGGCCGCTCTTAGCGGAGTCCGGGCCCTCAGGCCACCACCCAGCAATTCCTATCTCGTCGGGCCGCTCTTCAGCGGAGTCCGGGCCCTCAGGCCACCACCCAGCAGTTCCTGTCTCTTCGGGCCGCTCTTTAGCGGAGTCCGGGCCCTCCGGCCACCACCCAGCTGTTCCTGTCTCTTCGGGCCGCCCTTTAGCGGAGTCCGGGCCCTCAGGCCACCACCCAGCAGTTCCTGTCTCCTTCGGGCCGCTCTTCAGCGGAGTCCGGGCCCTCAGGCCACCACCCAGCAGTTCCTGTCTCCTTCGGGCCGCTCTTCAGCGGAGTCCGGGCCCTCAGGCCACCACCCAGCAGTTCCTGTCTCTTCGGGCCGCTCTTTAGCGGAGTTCGGGCCCTCAGGCCACCACCCAGCAATTCCTGTCTCGTCGGGCCGCTCTTTAGCGGAGTCCGGGCCCTCAGGCCACCACCCAGCAATTCCTGTCTCGTCGGGCCGCTCTTTAGCGGAGTCCGGGCCCTCAGGCCACCACCCAGCAGTTCCTGTCTCGTCGGGCCGCTCTTTAGCGGAGTCCGGGCCCTCAGGCCACCACCCAGCAGTTCCTGTCTAGTCGGGCCGCTCTTTAGCGGATTCTGGGCCCTCAGGCCACCACCCAGCAGTTCCTGTCTCGTCGGGCCGCCCCTCCAGCGGATTCCGGGCCCTCAGGCCACCACCCAGCAGTTCCTGTCTCGTCGGGCCGCTCTCCAGCGGATTCCGGGCCCTCAGCCAACCACCCAGCAGTTACTGTCTCATCGTTTTTGTCAGAATCTCGGAAACGGAGCGCCATAGAGCAACACGGATGTTATTTTCGGACTCGTCGCCATAGACAAACATATCTGAAGGGTACTATGAATGATTTTTGACCTTGATCTGAAATTATTTCAAGGGTTGGGCACTCCCTGCAACAGGAGCTTTTGGGGATATGGTGCATTTCCCACACTGACACCTGGAAACATTCATTCACATTCCTATTCATATATTTCACTGCAATGTACTATTCTGCAATCGTCATTGAATGACTGTTGATTGTGGGTTCAGCTTTTGTAATGAACAAGAGAGGATTTAAATTTGGTTGTTCGCTGATAATGTACGTCTTCAAAACCATGGCGCACTGATATGCTACTGCAAGCATTGTGAGGATTATCATACAAGCGTCAATTCGAGAGAATAATCAATATGAGCTTTGTGTTAAATTCCATTAAAAGTTGTTTATATCATTATTTTCGACCTGTAAATATACTACTGTCATTATTCTTTATTGTCCGTGTAAATTGATTCCATACATTACATCAGTAGATGATACATACATTCAATATATCCGAATGTGACCTTGGCACATCTATATAAGCATCACTGCCTGTGAATTTATCATATAGTATACATATTTTGTCCAAGCAATGTATAGTCATATTGTCTCGAATGCAATTGTGTGTTTATTTTGTTCATTAAATCTGTAGAACATGATTATTTATGAGTCAAACTTTTTTTTTTGCTTTTCATATTGTATTATGTGTTTCAGTAATGCATTTTCAATGAAAAAATTACAGTATAATTAGCATGATGATTTGTCAATCAAGGTTCTGAATAAATATATAGTTTGTGATTGTGTTATTGTTTTATCCGTAATACATCACCATTCATTACCGTAACAAAAAAATTGAGTTTTTTCAAATCAATTTTGAACTGCAATATCGAGAAAACAAGTCTAATTTTTTTTTCCAAATTATCAATACACAATATATATTCACAAATATTTGGGCATTTCCCTATGTTACTTGAGAAAAGTGAATAACTTTTTTTGTCTTTTGTGTTGAAGGATATTCACATAAAGAACATGGGCATCACTCCGCCATAAATTTCTGTGATCCATATATTGGCCTATTATTCGAAACCCATATTATGCCATAATATGGGTTTCTGCTACTAGTCAAATACTGTCCTATACATGCGGTCATTTCCTGCACCCCGAGCTTGCTTATCTACAGTAATATTTTTCAGCTTGTAAACAATTACTACAAGCAATCAGTGCAGGGTTGCCAGTTTGGGTGTATTACATTGAATATTAATGAAGCAGCAACACGATGGGAAAACAAACGTGCATAACACGGTTCATAAACCTGATATTTTATCATTCATTGATTTTAAGTCGGTCATGAGTCCGAGGCCGCTCCCCCTGCTGCTGGTTGTGCTGCTGTTGTGGATGTCGCGTCCATGTTAAACGACTGCTAGCTCAAGTGATAGATATGTATCCCCATATCATCACCAACAACCTTTTTCCGTGTCCACTTCAGATTCACCTGAATCATGAGATTCAGAACAAGTATCTTCATATTGGCTCGCCATGATACTCGACTGATTTGTTGACAGATTTATGTGTAAGAAAAAGTGCCAGGTTTAGTCTAAATTAGAGTTTCGCGGATTAGACACACGGTTGTTTGATCCCGCCCTACTCCTGCACCGGGGACAGTGAGAGTTACACGCTATTACGGTAACTCTGCGAACCTACCAAAGGCAGGGTGTACAGTGAAAGTATTGATCGAGAATACAGGTTCAGCCGTGGAGCACGTTATTTACGGACAGGGGAAATAATTCTGGTACTCGTATTTACATTTTTTGAACGTAAATGTGTGTATTCAGAAAGCAAAAGTACACCATTCCTGTTTTAAGCCCAAATATTTGTCTCAGAAGTGACAAGAATTAAGGACAAAGCAAAAGTGTGCGTCTGTAATGCGGAGTGCTCCATACATGCAAATGCGGCAATGCTGTGTTGACATTCACGTCGTGACGTCACAGCCTCGTGCGGCCAAAACCAGACCTGTCGACATCCGGATTGCTCGATTTTTGAAGGACGATCGCTTGATAAATCTATTCATTTCGCACACAAATATTGTTTATATGCCAACATTATATATCACAGGAAACAGAATAAAGTGTATTCGAGGCATTTGGACAATGATTTTGATATTGCGTGTCTGGTAGACGAACAATCACAAGTTTAGTGTGATGACCAAGCGGTTTTCCTAGCATGTGGCCCTTTAACATCCACCAGCAGTGATCCCAGCTCGTAGAGGTATGGTCAATGTATTGCTTGCATAATGCATACATATTGTTATCCATTGTACCTTTGCCAGAGAGGTAGTGGTCAATATGGAATTTTCAAGAGGTAAATTTTAACCTTGATTCCATGAGTGCAACGTTGTTTAAAAAAGGATCAGGTCCAAGATTCTGGTGCAGTATCGTTTTTATTGGAGAATCGCATTGGTAGTCCTTTATCTCCAGAGACCAGTTAATGTTGATTAGTCATTTTAGGTATTGTGTTCCTTTCATTTAATCAGACAATGTATTGCCCAATTAGAGTGCGTCTAATCGACAATGTATTGTTTCAATTAGAATGCCCCTCATCGGGTAGATATGCCCCTAGCACCAACTCAAATATACCATAGCTCACTAATGCAGTTTTCGCGGAACAGATAATAGCTTCACTAGTTGATGAGCGATCCAATTTTCTCTACACAACTTTGCACACTGTATAGTGTATGTCTGTGAATCAGAATGCATTCTAAAGTTTTCTCAGTGGCAATTGTATAATGGACAACCGATCCTTCGTGGAGTTTCTTGGTAATTCAATTGGAATCCAATGCTAAACGTGACCTCAGCGACACCAAATTATATTAGGTTGAAACCTTCTCTTACATGTCCACAGTATAAATCAAATATGTCATATAGTTACTGCACATGGATCATGAAGCTCATGACATATGACATGCAGTAATTTCCTTGTAATTACATGACTGAATGAGTATGCAATTATATATTGTTTATCTAGGTTAAAGTATATACATATCCATCAAACTATCCAGCTTTTCATGTCATGCTTCTGGTGCCTAAAAGGGTTCAAAGACAGGGCAGACAAGTACGCTAACGGGTTTTGAATATAGACGGAGCATCGATCGATATGTTTCGACAACGATTCTGGGGCTTTCAAATATGACACATGTGATTTACCACGTCTGAAACCGTAATAATGATTAGTATGGTGTCGACAAACAACTCTACACGTGTTATAAAGATCGCACGGGTAGGAAATATTGTTTGAATCAGAGAGAGAGAGAGATCAAACCCAATCTCTATGTGAAGCGAAATTGACGAATTTTGAGAAACTTCATGTGTTCCGCAGAGAGTCAGCATCTCATGCCCCACACGTGACACCAGGCATGCATTTCGGCAAACAACTTCTGCTGTATATTTGTCATAGATTTCATGTACTAACAGATCACAGCACACGATAATTATGCGGATGACATAGGCATTTTGCAACTCAAAAAAGGGGAATCTGATTATGGAAAAATTTAAATCATCGTCAATGCTATATAATAATTTATTGATATTTTTTTTATAGAACTATGTTGAAATATGATTGGTAGATGGCAAACGAATCCATGTAAATTTCAAAACATCTGGAAACTTCTCAACGGTGTTACTGATTTTGTTTGTGAAGAAAGAGTGTTGAGTTGGGAACGACAACAGGACATGAATCGGTACACGCTAAGACCATTATGGTGTTGTATTTCGTAACAAGCTTCAGCGGGGCTCACAAAGGGGTAACGATCGATTAAAAACCTTTCAGTGATGCGACTGGATTATTACTCATCACGCATTACTCATCTACTCGCACCAACGTACTGACGTATTCGTCTGAATACAACACTGACACATTGTCAGGGGAGTCCGAAGTGCAATACGTCACTGTGAAATGAATCAGAATGTCATAATGCCCATGGTCAGTGTATCATTCCCGCTGAAGAAGGGCACCAGTTTGGGTGAGATTCTTTACCAGAAAGTTCTCGCGCCACAGCACTGACGTATCTGTCTGATTACCCCACTGACACTTTGTCAAGTAAACCAGACGTGCAATATGTCAATGTACAACGTGAACCAGAATGCATTAATGTCAGTGTTTCGTTGCGGCAGGGAAAAGATACCTCTTGGGTAAGATTTATCATCAGCACCACTGATATGATCATGTTCATGAAATCATATGCCCGCTAATTGTGTGGTTCTGAAATACGTGACCGATAAAAACTTGCAAGCAAGGGCTATTGAGTGTTATTATTTGTGCATTTCTAGGTATGACACTCACCTGAACATCATGGCAAACCAATTTGTGTCCAGCCTAAAACACATTGCTCTTTTATAGGCGCTGATGTTTCACTTTGCTCCCACAATATATTGATATAAGCGCTTACGTGTAGGTATGTCCGAATACGGGGGCATGTACGTACCTGTACGTCAGGTATTTTACGTGTTTCCCTCAAGAGACCATCATTCATACATACATAGTGAAGTGCATATTTCGGAGAAAATTCACCTCTACACATCTCAACTTTGTGCATATGAGTACCTTACATATGGACGACAGAATGATATGCTTTCGACCTGAAATGTCCCTTCTTGAGGACCTACCGGGAAACAATATCGGCCCAAGGATTCAGTAATTCGTAGTTAGCCCAGAAAATGTAGTGATGGAGAAGCACGAATAATATGATGAAAACAATTTATTATCTTCGCCTGGGGAGTTGAGAATTTCTCGCAGCATATGCCCGAAGCACTCTCTTACTTGTTCATTAAAAACGGCTTTTGGGGAGTCCAAATGTTTGTGATGTTAACTGTCTGCTCGCACGCTAGATTCAATTCGCCAGCCAATCACATTTTCGTCTATGTAGAATTTCATTCTAGGGCTCGTCAGCACATGACGTCTCCTCTTGTATTTATTCTACTTTAGTTTGGGGTCAATGTATTCTCTCACTGACAGAGTTACTGACAGAGTTACAGAGTTAACTGGTTATCATGGGGACTTAATCTTATTGCATACGATTTGCCTCGAGATTAGATCGATTACTGTGTCAGAGTTGTAACAGTTTGCGTATTTTTATGCTGGCTATGGGAAAGTTAAAAACTATCCGTCATCATGTGTCATCCACAAAAATGGGCATAGTGTCATAAAGTCGTTAAACATTTTATCACAGTGTATAGCTCTTGGATGGCTCTTCTATACATTTTCTCTAAACTTCTCAACTTGATCACGCCATTTCCCCCAAAACGCCATAAAAGAGCTAGAATTGCGGCACCCGATTAGCATGTACAAATTTACCATGCGTCTACATATAGTGTATAATGTCTACCCTTCTTAACGTTGATGTGTCCAACGAAATATGAATGTTGATTGTTTTAAAAAATTAGCCCAAGGGCTAAGAAAGGTTTCCGGACAATGTATATTTTAGATACTAGCCTTTTGTCCCACGACCTTGAAAATAGGGTCATTGGTCAATTCAAGGTCACTAATAATTCAGCCCATATCATTTCTGCCTTGCCCACCATTGATTCCAAAGCTCCAAAGTCGATAATGAGTGAGATATTAGCCGTTTCGTATTTTGACATTGAAAATGAAGTCGAAGGTCAAGTTCAAGGTCATGAGAATATTCAGCTTATAGCATTTGCTATACGTTCACTACGGATTCCCAATCATTTCCAATATGTTCGCAATTGATTCCTAAGCTGTAAAGTCGATAATAAGCGAGATATTAACCTTTTTTCCGTTCTCTGACCTTGAAAATGAGGTCAAGGTCAAATTTAAAGTCACCAAAATGTTCAGCATACCAGTATATCATTCCCTATATGTTCACTATGGATTCCTAAGCTGTAAAGTCGAAGAGCTAGATATTACCAGTTTTGTTACCTTGAAAATGAGGTCAAAGGTCAAGCTCAAGGTCATCAGAATAATCAGTATATATCATTTCCTATATGTTCACAATTGATTCCTAAGCTGTAAATAAGTGAGATATTAGGCATTTTGTGCTCTGACCTTGAAGATGAGGTCAAAGGTCAAATTCAGGGTCATGACAATATTCAGCATGCATCATTTCCCATAGGTCCAAAATTGATTCCTAAGCTGTAAAGTCGATAACAAGCGAAATATTAGCCATTTTGTCCAGTGACCTTGAAAATTAGGTCAAAGGTCAAATCCAAGATCACGACAATATTCAGCATATATCATTCCCTATATGCTCACACTTGATTCCTAAGCTGAAAAGTCGATAATAAGCGAGATATCAGCCATTTTGTCTGGGACCTTGAAAATTGGGTCAAAGGTCAAATTCAATGTCACGATAATATTCAGCATGTCCACAATTGATTCATAAACTGTAAAGTCGAGTTTGGGCCAAAATGGCCCACTTCGAGCGATTCAAAGGCAATGAAACTTATACACGTCGTGCGGAGTGTTATACATCTATAAGAAAAACGTTACTGAACAGATTTTCGTAAAAATGGCCGCCATTTTGAAATAATTACGAAAATAAAAACTCTAAAAAATACCCCCTTCTTGAATTATTTTTAGGCATTTTTGTGCAAAATTTCAGAAAGATTCGATTGTAAACTTTAAAGATAAAAATGTAGACGTATGACGACGACGGACGACAGACGCAACGCCACGGCAATAGGTTATCGGACCAAAGGTCCGGTAACCTAAAGATAAAATATTCGCTAGTCGAACAACTTTGAGTCGGTCTACATACCAATAATATATTTTTGAATTCATGTATATACAAGTTATGGTAGCGTAGAAGGGACAGCCTCAGAAAAATAATTCCTTCTCGATTTAATCTAAATTAACAAACAGTGAGGTAACGAAGAGTCAAAGTTTTAAAGTAATTTCTTGCATATTATCTCTTCAAAATGACATATTTTATAGCGTAAATGATCAGCACCCTATTACTGAAAAGAAAACAGGGGGTCACCGTGCTCGTTCCTCCTACATATTCGATCGAAATCACACACATTTACCTAAATGTGACATAAATTATGGCATTTTTGCACATTTTTTCGTTCATATTCACATCTTGCATCGTGTTTTCCAAGCGAACGGATACTGTGACCCCCTATTTTCTTTTTAGTTTCAGGATGCTGAACAGTTACTCTATAAAATATATCATTTTCAAACTCTAGATTATGTTGACATAGTTATATATTTAAAAAAAAACTTTTTGACCCCCCTCCCCTCACTGTTTGGAGCGGACTACCTTAAAAGACTTTTCAACTTTATTCCTGATTTTATCGTCTTTAGCTCGATTCGACCAAGATTACAAGACCAGAATAGATGGCCTGGTTGAAGTGGGACTATCGACATTCAAGTGTAATAAGATGCATCTTATTTTTCTGCCATTATTTTTCTCGGTTTAAGACAACGACACTGTGTGTGTTATTTCTGATATCCTAACAATATGTTCTCCATTCCTAGAGTACATGTTCATACCCCCCCCCCCCCTCATCTATAGATGGCCCAACCCCCACATCTTATTTTTCAGTACTGTGGATCCTGAGAAATTCCAACAGTCTACCGTAAAAATGCCTCATACATTGATCAACACGTATCGCTGAGGGAACTCAAATGAATCTCAAGTAAGGGATGACTTTTATTTGTTGTGTGTAGTATTAGGGTTGTCAATAATTATCGCATCATTACTATGAAATAGTTATATTCACCGTGTATATTTGCTGGTGATTTCAATTTGACAACAAATACAAGGCAAATATCAGAAGGTTTATAAAACAATTCAGGAACATCAATGTGGAGTTGTTACTTACTGTGACGGTAGCTTACCTCTCCCTATAACATGGGAATCTCCCTCAAGTCCGTGACCAATCTTTCTGGATCATGGTTTTAGTGTATGGATATTATTATAGGACAAAATAAATGATGCCACATCGATATGTCGTTCATGAAATGTACCTCATACTTCACTTACCTAAATACACTGCTCAAAACATTATAAGGATATTTTTTCATATATTTACCTTGGGTTTAAATTGGTAGACCCCATTTATGGAATTCTGTATTTTATTCACACAGTAATCAATAAATATTATACAGTTGCTGTTGCTTAGCAACAAATGTTGAAATAAATTAATTAACACTGATGAGCACCGGATTATTAGACTATGGATGGGTGAATTTTTGCTCAGAATCCAGACGTAATTAATCTTTGTACATCATGTACATGATGCGAACTCGCCGTCCACTCAGTATACCGCCACGATGGCAAATTATTGGTTGCCTAACAGATGGTGCTACACATGCTGATGTTGCACGAAACTATGGAGTGTCACAGTCTGTGATATCCCGACTCCATCAGAGATATCTGAGCACGAAGGCAGTGATTGCAGCGAGCGACTCACATACCCGTTCTTGGCGTTTTGACATTTTTGTCATAAATTTGTCATTTATTTTCGCTAACCAAGTTGTGCTCAGCAAGCCGTTTCTATCCCTAAAATTAATTTTCATTGCACTTTGTTAATCGTTATTTGTTATAATGTCCAGTACAAATACATATATGTCACACAACAGTAATTGCTTGATTGCGAGTCATATAATTCGCATAGCAAGGAAAATATCCTTATAATGTTTTGAACAGTGTATAATATTACCACTAACATCAACGATTATAACATGTTACATTCATTTTAGTTGTTAGTACCCTGTTGCCACACATGTCATTTGCCAGATTTCCAGGCATGAAAAAGCTCTGCGGGGGTGTCTTTGTAGCGAATGCACTGTTCCCTTGAAAACAAAAAACAGATTCGGGCAATTTGCAAGATAAACTGGCATTGGGAATGACCTGTCGGATGGAGCATAGCTTTCTTGGTAATTACTAGGAAGCACACGTATCTGGTTTAATTGTGGATGAGTGTCATGCTTACCATCCTCTAGCGTCTCGTCACTGATTGGGACTGGATAAGTTGTCTACTGGCGAGGCGATAAACGTCTACTAGACTAGCTAGCCAAATAGTGGATGGCTGTAATTGAACCAGTCGACTGGAAAACACACCTTTGGTGTCTCCCAAGACGTTAACTTACTGGCTAATGAAGTAATGTCTGCAGTGATGATATCGAGCGCAAACCAACACCTGTTTTAAAGTGGCATAATCGGTTTTGGGTTTTCTGGCTGAAACTGATCAGTAGCTGTCCCTGAAGCAGCTATACAGTGCAAAAATTTAACATGTTTAATGCGCATACGCATGTGTCTAAATTTGACATTGAAAATCGCATTTTTAAAATAGTTTCGCACGGAACGGTTCCCATGCAGGGATGCAAAAGTAACAAAAATAGCTAAAAATATAGAACAATACATCACCTAAAACTCGTATATGTATGACATAATATAGTAATGAAACCCAAATATTCAGGATGATTCATTTGTGTTGCAAATAACGATTGCCAGTAAGCCAAATTCGTGTCATTGTTTATGTTAGCGCATATGTAAATAATTCGTTCACATCGTGCGATTTTTCAGTATGTTCAAACTCTACTGCAGGGTCATGCGGACGTATTTTGGAGGCTGTCACTGTGCCATATCATCAAATATATTATATAATTATGCTAGCCAATTGATTTATAACGAATTTCAGAATCAGATTATTCTGCTTTAAAGTCCGATGAATTTGGTCTTGGACCGATATATTCATTCATGAACGACTCGTTCCAATGAGTTGGAATGAGAGATCGTTCCAATGACATCAAAGACGAGAGCACTGATGTGCATAATGTTTACTCACAGGTCAATGGAATACACGAAACTTCAAGTTAAATTCCAGACGTGATGAACGAGAATATGCAATGGGAGGACATCCATCATCCTCAAGCTGATGGCGAATTCCATTATCGCTGTACTATAGATGCCCGATTCATCCGCTGTTGGTTCTGTCGTTTTTCGAGGTGATTGATCGAGGCACTCACTCACGTCCGTGATACCAGAAATAAATTTAGCGTCCAAGAGTCTGTATTAGTTTATGGACTATGAAGATCTTCATGAAGATCCATCATGAATGAACATGTTTTACATGGCGAATAACATCCGTCGCTTTTGATGATAAAAGTTTGGTATTGCTCATAGTTTTGTTATTGTGTGTACTCCTGAGGAAAAAGGCAAAAGAAAAGCAAAGTTTACAATACAATAAAGCATACAATATAGGGAGTAAAACAAATAGTATTATAAGTGACAATCTCATCACAAATGCTATCCATGATGCTATCCATTAATAATTCAATTGTTACAATTGAAATCTCGAAAATTAATAAAGGTTAGTTCCATGTTATTCCAATGAATTTAGTCAATAATTCATTACTGTACTTTTGTTGGTAACTTGAAAGATGACATGATGACATGTATCTGAGAACGATACATATTTGCTCAGTGGTTGCATAATTCATTCCACTATATGTCGTATATAATTCATGTCCTATATAATTCAAAACCCGTCCATAATCACGGTGGCTAGGCGTTACGCGTTATTCAGGGAGTGCCGCGTGAAATCGTGAGTATTACGCGTTATTCGTGAGGAAATTGCACAGGAAACGACATAGGTCCCCACTTCAAATGAGGTGAGTTCGTGAGAAAGTTCATTTTCTTCCTAAAATTTTGTTTCCACGGAACATCCCAAATGAACAAAAATCACGTAACTATGATACTTTTAATTACTTGCATACATCGTTATATTCACGAAAATGGACACACAGTTCGTGACAACACCCGCGCGCTTGCGACTCGTTTGTGAAATACCATCGGCTATCAATTGAAACCAACAAAGTGCATGTTGGTAAATCATGGAATGCTCGCAGAAGTCTTACACCCTTACACCATGCAATCAGTTGTTTTAATCGAGTATTTTATGAAATGAGAAGCTTTTTATTACACCATGCAATCAGTTGTTTTAATCGAGTATTTTATGAAATGAGAAGCTTTTTATGGTTTACGCGTATCAGCCTGAGGGAGAAAATCTACACACGCGTTACAGCATGAGGAAACATGTGAGCGTTGCCGGGGATGGTAGAGGTGGCAATGCATACATAAATATTTTAAAAGTATGATTTGAGGCTGCACATGTTCCAAGTACTGACGATACTTCTCATTTATCATTATCCTCCATATGTTCCTCCCAACCTTCATAAATCTGAAATTGACAATACTAAGAGCTTTTCGTGTCTTTTACACAAAAGCTCACCAAGGGAGTAAAATTCGCATTAAAAAAAGAAATATCCCAACCTCAACAAACTATTTACTTATGCACATACGCGTAATGCCCTCACGCAAATGGCGTAAAGTATAGCAAATAAACAAATGACACATTCAACCTGGATTCGTGGCGCTTGCGACAATTGTGAAACATTTTGAAGACAGGCACATGTGAAGCCCGTACTATTAATATCATAGACCTCTCATTCTATTTACAATTATGCCGATATATAACATTTTTCAATCCCAAAACCGAGGAGAGCGGCTGTCGAAGCCAAATTGACAGATATTGTGCAGCCGAAGGTATCGCTATGCTGGCTTATTTATTTAATTTAAACTCTCAACAACAACCATGAATACGTGTAATGTTCCGTGCAAACCCAAATCCGACATTTCAAAACGGTAATTTAGCGAAATTGCATGTATTTCCTGCTAGGGGTCAACCAGAGGCTGCCATTTCCTCACGAATAACGCGTAATACTCATGATTTTACGCGGCACTCCCTGAATAACGCGTAACGCCTAGCCACCGTGATAATTACACTCACTCGTTTTGTTCAGACAATGACGTGGATGAAATATACGCCGCATCTCACTTACGTGTGTAATTGTAGATACATGTGTGACGTTTGTAGGTATGACTTGTGGTTGTGTTTTTGTCTGCCCAAAAACCCTGCCTCCTGATCGTATAGACTTTGGTAACTCCCGCTCGTTGTGATTCGAGAGCTGTCACTTAAGGGGTTGTTACCCTCGCCATATTTTAGTCAGTGATGCGCACTGAATATTTTTGGAAATGGTTTTTCTTGAAGAAATTAACACATATTTCACATAAATGTTATATTATCATGTTATTAACTAATTTAAAACATTTTACGCGCAGTTATTATGCCTCTTATGTTAAAATTGGTGAAATTGACTACCAAAATTTCGGGACATCCGTTCTTGTGGAAAAAGTCGATTACGAATGTTCCAAGTATTTTTCTGAGCATTACTACATATGCTAGTTTATGAGCCGAGAAATATTTTTTTTGAAATTCAAATCCATTGCATCACAAATGATTTTTGGAGTTCAGACATTTATTGACAACTAAACATTTTTCCCAAGTGGCCAGTACAGGCACTATTTTTTAACCCTTCCAGACACTGCCACAGTGAGAGGGAGACTTCAATATCCCATGCTCCACTGTGCACAATTCACACTGGCTTTTACATGTAGACTGCTACATGCTAGGACTTCTGTGTTCATTGGGCCATGACACTACTCTGTTCACCTGATCAATGCAAATAATAACCCGTATTTCCAAAGTGACAGTTATAAGTTTAAAACTTCTGGGGAAGTGACATCTTCTTGCATTTGGCATAATTCATAACACTCTGTGTTCATCAAATAACTAACAGTACATGTATGTATTCACTGACCCTATTGTGCATAATGCTTGTGTCTATGCATACAAAGAACACAAACCCCAAGCTAGATACAGGATACATCCTGATCCCAATAACATGTAAATGTAAATATCACCAGGCTTTTGATTCATTGTCATCATGATTACATGTGACATTAAAGTATCATTATTGCACATGGGTTGTGTCAACATAATTGATGTGAAATTCACACAGTGGTAGCATTTTATTAGTACAATTCATGAGTTATGAATTGAAGCACTTCATCTTTTGACATACATGGATCACAGGTATGATATCAAACATACCAGACAAGAAATGTCATGAATAAATAGTGTATTTGGTAGTATACTCTTTATCCATATGTTTATCTTACAAAGTTTGTACATGGAAGGTAAACAAGAACAAAATAAAATATAATACCAATCAAAAAGATTATGAATTTATCATAATTGGCAAACAATATTGCACATGGCCACTTGATACACTGCCATTCAAATCTTCATAATGTATTTCTGACCTACACATGTGTATCAATAACAATTTTTTGATACATACAATGTGTTGGCCACTTTATCCATTAAAATATAAAATATGAAAATATTATTAATTGGCCATTGAATCCCCAAATTGCTGTTGTATAAGATATTCAATTGTCTTATAGTGACATTACAATACCCAAAATGGTGGTGTGCAATTCTGTACAGGTGTTTCAGAATTACAGATCCAACATGCACTTAATTTGAATAATATATATATATTGTTTTAATATACATGTATATATTGGTGCAAACTTTAAAACACAAGTTGTTGTAGTTATGTTTTGACATCCATTTTGTTGGCCAACTGAATGATTGCTCCTGGGTGCCTGTCATCGGGGGATCAGTCAAGTGGTGTGGAGCTGCTATTGCCTGTCTTCTGATTGAGACTTGAACCAGGACTTATGGAGCTTCTGGTTGTGTTTTTTTTGTCTTCTGGCTGAGCTGTCAGGAAAGTGGTGTGGAGTTGTCAGCAACATCTGGAGTCAGAAATATATGATGGATTTGTCAGATGGCACTCTATTCTGTTGCTGATACCAATCACATTGCCTTGAATTGATCATTGGAATATTACAATCAAGTAAACTTCTTGATTTAGAGAAATATATATATGTTGGTGATATGAATAACTCATATAGCTGCTTATTGATAATTACCTCATATACTTGTGTCAATCAGGGTACCTAATTTAAATTTCTTGACATACATATAGATATACATCTACATACAGTTTCATTTTGTTATCGAAATGTATTTAACCACGAACTTATGGAATAGGTACTCATAGATACTTGATCAGTGTTGATAGAGACAGGGTTTAAATATACGGAATGCTTAATTTACGTGTACGTACCTGAACAAATATAATATTATATTATCCTATTTGTGAAAATGAAATGTGCAAAAAGGGTCGAAAGAGGGTTAATAATCCGCCCCAGGACATGTGCTCGACGATTTTCCGTGTGGTACCATGCGATCACTGACCGAGACTGGACTTGAGCAGCTAGTGAGTATTGCTCTTCACATTGAACTCAAAACCCTGTGCATGGATTTCAACGGCTTTCTCACCGGAGCGAATACAAACTCACGTGGTGAGCGATATGTCAGTTATCGTCTGGAATCATGGTTTTCAGTGTTTGTCATTCCCCGATCTACAACAATTCTTTGTCTATGAACTAATATGTCTTCGATTATGAACATATTTCTGGGTTTACCTCCGTCATATGCCGATATACATGCATAACACATGGGACTGTTGGTGCCTCGCGGGAAACATTCGGAGACGAAGCTACCGAATCTCATAGTCGCAAAATATGGTCTTCACAACCGAAGGAAATATTCCGAGGATGACCGCTACCAATTGATATCACAAAACACATGTAATGTGTCGTGCTGCGAACATTTTCTGCCGTAGTCCCGTTCAGTATTCAGAAAGTGGATTATTTGATGTGATCAATGGATTATACAGATTACCAGAATCGACATGACCAAAGATAAGTCTCGCGTAAGGATACATCAAACTTTGACCTGGGAAATATGTAAACACGATTTCGTGGCACCTGACGTTGAAAGTAGCCGATGTTCAGACTCAATTTTACGGGGGAAAACGCATTGTCACATGGCTGTGGATAGCTCGTTATGGAGTCTACGATGTACCAATCCCAAGTAAGTCAGCTATTCTTTGAAAATCATCAAAATAATAGATGATATTTCTCTTCTGTGTGTTGTCCAAATCCACGTGATATTTTGAAAATGGCGCATTTCGTAAATGTGTCAAAGACAGTCGGGCATTTTGTGACAAATGTAGGCGGTAAATTCAAAAAGTAATTCTCGGCTCATAGACACTGACTGCTCCACTATGTAAAAAGTCGATGTATTCTAAAGATTATGTTGTTGATATTGAGAACGGATGTACCAACTTTATCGTTATGATCCGGAATGGTCCAGACGTTTCAGGTCGAAGATTGTATTTTTCTAATACAAGAAAATGACCCCTCTATTCACTCCAACTGCAAAAAGCCACTTCGGACTACCAGAAGTTTTATGACAAATGCTCATATTTTGTATGCGGTACTAAAGTCGTGAAATTTACTGCCAACAATCGACAGGGTTTCACCATCTTAAAGGTGCTCACTATTTTCGGTGCATCACTCAGTAGCTTACCGGCTTACTCAGGCAAGAATCAACTCAGACGTAAATGAATGAAGATTTATCAACATCAAATCAGAAACTTACAATGGAATTGTCGGTCACCCACGTGACGTACAGATATGAAGTTCAGACATGGAGCACCGTATGATCACGTCAAAAATAATAGTGCACGAGGGCACAACTTAAAAGAGTTCTTCGCCGAAGGCTTTTCTCTGTCCCGTCCCGTTTAAATTTCCCGTCCCGTTTAGTCAATTGGTCTCTCCAGGTAGTTAGTCGAAATCCCGCTGACTCAAAGGCCCTGAAGAAGGAGTCGTCCGCACGGAGGTCGTCGAGTCCTTTGGTCGTGGCGGTGACGATCTCCTCTGCGATCGTTGCCACGTGCAGAAAGCTGCCTCCGCGAACGGTTCTTCCGCCAACAGTACCTCCGCGAACGGTGCCTCCGCCAGTAGTCTTCCGCGAACGGTACTTCCGCGAACGGTGCCTCCGCGAATGACTCTTCTGCGATCACGTGACCGTTCCTAACGAACGTTTTTGGCGCGCTCCGTTGTATTGGTTTTGTTACACATGTAATACCTGCTAACGCTGAATTGAATGATGCCATTTGTCAATATCCTACGTGTTTCCACCATACGTGTATGTGCACTAACAGTTAATTCATGTGTCCTGTTAGATGTTTTTGGTCTCAAGATATGATTAGTGAAATTGAGATGTAGGCATGTTATATTTTTTGAAGGATAGGCGCATAACTGGAATCACATTTCCATGCAAACATGTGTTCAAAGCATGGCCATATCACGCATTGCAATTAGGTACAATGTGTCGCATAACGTCCACGATTCTGTCAGATATGACGTTACCAGTAGAGGTCAACATAACATGTACTTTGAACAAACTCATAATATAGCATGAAATGATCAACAATGTATGTTTTGGCAAACAGAACACCACCGCGAGAGCATAAAGATGATTTGTTGCCTGGACTTGCCCTCCGGGGTCAGACATGGGTCAGTAATGTGAAACATAGATTGTATTAATCACTGTGGAGAATATATCACTTTTACTGCAAGCGAACAAGAATGTGTAGCCTTCTGACTTTCTTGTGAATAAGTTGCCTGGAGGTGTCCTGGGTTGGTAATTGAACGTCTGGGGATTATATCTTAGAACGTCATTGAACGGATGACGCTGTTTCACCGACTGACACTGAATATGCAATCCTATAAGTGGTAATGATTTTCTATACGTGGTGACTCCTTTGGAATACTTGTTAGGACATCTACATGCTCACGCACAAGTTCCGTGTATCAGAACATTTGATTTTTTCCACAATGTACACCATAATATTTTCCGAATTGAATTTCCGAATTCTAACTTGCAAAAAAAAAACCATACATAATTTTTTTTTCTCGAAGACAGAATAACGTCGATATCGACTATATAGTTGTCAAATAGCTTATTTCGTGAAAGATAATTGAGATGCTCCATATTGATATACTGAAACCGATGTTGTGAATACTCTTAATTTTATTTTTGATCGAATATTTCTGTCAGACTGTCAGGAATCCAATGGGCTGTGCACCATTTCAGACGAGTCATATTTTATCCAACATCTGCAACGAGGAGGGTTACTTTCCGATACATAGATGGTGTATTGCCACTGAATAGTCCTAGGATTGGTTATTATGCGGATGCCACATATCCTAAAGAACTTGAAATTAAAGATAGCACAGACTTCTCTAAACTTTACAACTATTTAGGTATAAGGTTCGCGATAGGTAAATATTGTCTGTCAACTATATTACATATATGACAAACGAGATGATTAAACTTTTTTTTATTTATTTAGAAACATTATTTTTGTTGTTTTTAGTTTGGTTATTTTGCAATCCATATTAACATACATACATATGAAATGCATGAGAATTTGTTCTGAGCAGCAACATTCACAAACATGGAACCAGGACCCAAGTACAAAGTATTCCGAGCTAACAAAGCCGAGTCTGGTATCCAATCGCAAAATCCACGGTCAGGCAAAGTCGATAAACTTGTATGGAACTTCATGAACCTCCATTATATGGCCATAAGGAGATGAAATCATGTGTTCCGGAATGAGTGAGCATTTTCTGCCCCACATGTAGCACCCGTCACAGGAATCCCAAAATATTAACATGCAAAAAGGTCTTGCTGCATGTTGGTGACAGATTTAGTGTACTTATCAACCAGATTGTTATGACGTTCATGGAATTTCTTGAAAGCAGCTATTAGTCTTGGTAAACCATATCATCGTCGCCGCAGTTTGGAGACTAGCTGGGAACTTCGGTGGAAAAAATTCCTCATATCAGCAACGAGCTCTTGAGTAGCGTACGAGCTCTCGAGTTGTGAGACAAACACACCATATGCAGGCGACATAGGAATGTTGTTGCTTAGAAAAGGGCCACTGGTCAAGACATCGATGGACGAAGGGCCCGGGAGAAGACATTCCTCTTGATATCGCTTCACAACAGGTAGGGATAGCTTGAGAAGGTAAGTTTTGTGTAGGAATCATCACAAAGAAATAAAAACTTAATTCCATTGTTTGTGCAGTACGGAAGCGTAGAAGGGCCACCCAGGAAATTATTTTTTTTTAATTCCCGACTTAGTAACTCGATAATATCGACTTAAGAGTGGATCAGGCACAGGAAGATTTATTTTTTTCAAATTCCCGAGTTAGTAAGTCGATAATATCCAGTTGGTAACTCGATAATATCGAGTTAGTATCTCGATAATATCGAGTTAGTAAGTCGATAAAATCGAGTTAGTAACTCGATAATATCGAGTTAGTATCTCGATAATATCGAGTTAGTATCTCGATAATATCGAGTTAGTAAGTCATTAAAATCGAGTTAGTAACTCGATAATATCGAGTTAGTATCTCGATAATATCGAGTTAGTAAGTCGATAAAATCGAGTTAGTAACTCGATAATATCGAGTTAGTAAGTTGATAATATCGAGTTAGTATCTCGATAATATCGACTTAGTAACTCGATAATATCGACTTAGTATCTCGACTTAAATCACAGCACATGATGTATAGTCTGCTTGTGCAAATACATAATGAGAGAACAAATAAACATTACTGATTTTATATGAGGGTCAAATACTGTTAGAACTCTATTATGTAATTAATGTAATTGATATTTACATCAGAGGGGAAAGTTTTCATTTTAGATATCATTTATTTCAATGTTCACACGTAGACATATACGCAAATTGACACAGTCGTTAATGGTTACCCACGTACATTATACATACATGTACACATGGGCCGGACAACCCTAAAATATTAAGTCGATATTATCGAGTTACTAACTCGATATTATCGAGATACTAACTCGATATTATCGAGATACTAACTCGATATTATCGAGTTACTAACTCGGGAATTTAAAAAAAATAAATCTCCTTCCTTTGCCTGTTCCACACTAAGTCGATATTATCGAGATACTAACTCGATATTATCGAGTTATAAGTCGATATTATCGAGATACTAAGTCGATATTATCGAGTTACTAAGTCGGGAATTTAAAAAAAATAACTTTCCTGGGTGGCCCTTCTACGCTTCCGTAGTGCAGTACCTACATGAGCTTCCATTTCCCAAATACTAAAGTCAAGTTCATCTAACAGTAAAACACGCTTTGTGGCCGTGGTTTTGTTCTGGATCATCAGCTCAAACTTGAAATTTCGTGCCTTAATGTCATAGTAGGAAGGTACCATTATATGGTTTTATTCATGTCCAGATAAAGCTATTGTGAACATTTGGTGATAAAATAGATGTTCGCGTTAATTTGTAATTAATAACAGCGACATGTTATCGATTATATTGAGCCAGTATTGCAATCGCCTTCTCATGCCGATGAAAAAAATAGCTTCGGCAGTTTCCGTAATCGTGACGTCAGTTGAAGCAGAAAGTGTTTCGATGGCTGGCCAAAAACGTAAAATACGTAATTTGGGCGGTCAGCTCAAAGATAGAAAACCACTCCAAAATGCCAAAATGCATTAGATTCAAAAGGAAACACGCTAAAACCAGCAAATACTGGACATCCTGCTGTTCAACAAACCTCCGTTCCGGGTGAATAAATAGTATTATTATTAACTGTATAAGATTCCTGTTTGTGATTGGTTTAAATGAGGTCACGTGACTAAAATGATACTACAATATCCCGGTCGAGATGTTCTGGAAAAGTGATATTTCCTCGCCAGAGGTAAATATAAGTTTTAGTTGATCCTTTTCTGACCTCGCCAGATGGCGCGCACCGCTCGATCACGCGCTTGGAGAGTAACTGTTGCCATGCGTGCTCTTGGTCGATATATTCTTAGTTCAGTCTGTGTGGACTGAACTGTCCACACAGTTAATAATAAAACAAATATTGACATTTTCGGCTGATACGTGATTACCTTCACTTGTTGGAAAGCTCGGTGAATACAACTTCCCAACAAGTGAAGATAATCACGTATCAACCTCAGCAATAGGTTTATGGCACTTCTTGTACTGATTCTAAATATCAAGACAAGAAGTGTCATAATGCCGCTATCTCACCCGTTCATTTGAATTGTCAAACATACTCCAGAGGAATGAATATGCGACATGCAGTTTACCTTGCTGGCTACATGTACCGTCAAGTCTGCCTCAACTGACGTCACCGACCACGTGACCTACACTAAAATCGTGATCAAAATCTTCGGCAAATTACGGAAGGAGTGCCTATTTGAATCAATATCTCGAAATCCACTAATTGTATTTGTAAAATTCGTTCGAGTTCAATGAAAACTATTCATAATAGACTAAATGAAAAGCACTTTCCTCAGCATGCTACTAGGTCTTTAATTGGATATCAAGTCGCAACTCTTCGCCAAATTTCAGAATTCTATATCTCAATGATGAAACATTTGGCAGTTAATGTTATAGATCATATACTGAAGAGGAGTACGACGAAAAGGAGCAGCTGTTGGAAGAGTTGGTTTCTCTCGCAAATGAGGCGGGACCTCGAATTCAACAGGCACCATGACGAGAAGTTGAGGACTGGCAAGCTTTCGAATAGACGTGACCCTGATGATGAAGGTGAGGTGGAAGATGTGATCAGTGTATTGGGTATGTTACTTCCTACGACATCGGACTGATCCTGTGTTCAAACGGTTTCCTATCAACAAATTACACGTGAAATTTGGCGTAAAATTACTATAATCAATTACGTTGGTCTATGTCTGTTCGGTAAATAGCCAATCGTCTAATGTTTTATGTTATGTTGATCGGACGTTAAATAAAATCTTATCTTATATTAACATAATAGACAGACTATATAGTTAAATTGGATTAATCCAAAAAGGTTCAAATTTTGCCCATTTCGTGGTCTTTTAGACGTCATTATTTTACATAAATGCATCATGTAATGTAACACTGAAGCATACCGTACGTGCTCTAGAAAATGTACACGTAGGGCCTACCTCCTAATCTGAGTAAGATATATGATACATGTGATTGGTCATAGTTCAATGACCACAAGCAACTATCACATGTCCAAAAATGATATATGAAGTGTTGTATTTAATAGTACGGGTATATCTAAAGTGTTGTTTTTCTATATCGTAGACAGATGTAGTTTAACATCTTGAGCGTTTGTGGAGGATGAAAACGTCACAGAAATGTGACGAAACTGTGTCACTGTATCAGGTGACCTGCAACCAACCATTTTTGGGGGTAAAATAGGGAAATGTGCTTGTATATACATGAAGTCCAGGAACTTGTGCGTGATTTATCACTAACTTTATTCATCAAATAACTTTATTCATCAATATACCTCTTAGACTCATCAGTCTGGTTTTATTGTGGCACTAATGATCTTGCAACTGTTGGTCCATGAAATGAGACGTGATCTACATACACGATAGAAAATATAGAGACACGAGCAAAAAATCTGAATGGATATAGATATATTATAATTCAGTGTGGATCAGTTGCATGTTACCCGTTTTTCTTTTATTGTTTTCTATTTAAAGAGTAAATTTGAATTAAATTCAATTTTGAATATAATGATTCTCGTAAATTGTATGAAATTTCCAATACGAATTTCTTCTTCTGGTCAGCAGAGAAACGGGAGATGATTACTAGTACTTATTCCATCGTAAAAAGAAATTCTCAATGCGACCTACGACCAGCGTACTGCGACTTTCTAGATATGTGACCTGCGAGCTGCGTACTGCTACCTGCGAGCTGCGTACTGCGAGCCGACATTACAAGGTGCGACCTGCGTGCAACAAAACGCTACTCGAATACTTGCTATATATATAGATTTTCCGGTATTAAACCATGGTTTACTACGAAATAAGTCATATAATACAGGATTATTTCCTGTTCCATACCATCTCGCAGATCGCAGCTGTGAGAGTGAATTCCATAAAATTGAAATGTCTGTATCTGTTGTATATAACACCGTACATCTCAAAATATGTAAGACATGGCCCTGGTCACAGAATTTTGATGTGAACCGTCCATTTTAGTCTCTGTTCATTGTCAACAAGCGGACCATTGTACACTCTATTGTGTAAGTCATACAATCGGTGGGTCTAGAGACTTCCAGGTTACTTGCAGCAATGTAATATTTACAGTAATATGTACATTATTAATGAACGTTCACACATAAGCAAAAAGTGGTGTCAACTTCCTATACATATTGAGCCATACAGTGACAAGGGTTCAGTCTGTTAATATCAATCACATTCAGTGATGCATTCAAAAGGATATTTGATCAGATGAATAGTGGATGACATGAACTCGAAATAGGTAAACTGATTGTAACCACATTCTTCCAGAAGTGTACTCGACTTGTATTGATTTTCATTCAAAGGAGTAAACTGAGAAATCTCAGGGAAGGAATTGTCGTTCAGTAAAAGAGGTAGCAATATACCTTGACACATGTCACAGATTTCTAAGCGTTAGTGATTATCCCATACTGACGCATATAGAGGAATTAAGTATCAACCTATTACAACCAATACAACTCGATGTTGATGATGACAGTATCATTTAACAGTCGGACTTTAAAAAGTTTTGCACGGAACGGTTTCCCATGCAGGGATACAAAATTACCAAAAATAGCTGAAAATATAGAAAAATACAAAAATAACAAAAATAGCTGAAAATATAGAAAAATACACAACCCTGTCACTTGAAACTCGTATATGTATGGTATATAGTATGGTATATAGTGATGGACCCCGAAATATTCAGTTTGAATTTTTTGTGTGATAACCTTTTTGTGTGATAATCTTTGCCGGAAACATCATGTTTGCACTATTTTTTTCTTCACATTTTGCTTCACATGTCACATATTCACATGCACTGATTGCTTTTTGATTTGAAAGAACAATGAAGTCACGAGTGTTCTGTGACTTGACAATGAAACTTCACGCGATTCAGCCTCAGTAACATATAACCATGCAAATAACGTACAACCACCGTGACGTCATAATACAAAGTATTTGACGACCAGGCGATCTGCATTGCTCATACTGTTTCCTAGCAACGCACATGTTTACGGGTCTTCTACTCAGTAGGAGGGGTCCTTGAGTACAATAAAAGATTTTAAAAAGTTCTTGCAATCTTTGATACAATTTTACTTCAATTTACATGGGTTGGGTTTACAAATATTTCAGAATTTATAAATCCATAGCATGTGATAAAAACAAAACCTGTTTCGTGTGTTTTCCAGCACGCGGGAAAGATCTCGTTTGAACTGGCGGAAGGACTTTAGAAAGCCCTCGACCTTCGGTCTCGTGCTCTCTTGTATTCTTCCGCCAGTTCAAACTCGATCTTTCCCGCGTGCTGGAAAACACACTCACCTAGTTTTGTCATTGTATGCTAGCCAATTGATTGATAACGAATTCCAGAAACCGATTATTCAACTTTAATATATTAAATTTTATTCAAGTGACACGAGCGCACGAACTGAGCCCAATGTTCCGGCCCTAAACGTCCATGCGATGTATATATTTCTTCAGGATCTGCTATGAAAGCAAGCGCATCTTTCGTGTCGTCCGGTAGGAGAATGGGCACAGGCCTACTCCTCTGAAAATGAATTTGTGGGGTTTTGAAAAGTTGGAACAACGTAGAATTATATACACTGGACAAATCGGGATCAAGATATCTCAATACTAACCTCTCCCCGTACGGTCATGATCTCTTGAGAGTTCAGTAGGTGTCGCTCGAGTTCGTTAAGGTCGCCGACTAGGCTCTGGTCCACGTCTTTGAGCTGAGCTTGTCTTACTGCATAGTGCTTCAGACTGCAAGTAGTACAAGGGATCAGATATTCATAATTGTCGGCGTTTATTATAGACTAGCAATCTCGACTGTGTACACATGGCAATGTGTCTGTAGTCTGCGTGTGTTCCCTTGAAAGTTTCAAGTTGCGTCTTCAGATATGCCACAAGTTTCTGGATATCCATTGGGTCCGGGATGAAATCTGCTGGGACAACAATTATCATGATGAGCAAAACAATAATCAAGTTTCTTGAAGGACGGGAGAGATAACTGAACACCAAATGTACACAAATATAGCATTTTTACAGGTTCATTGAATGCCAATTTTTTGCGTTACCATACATGGTTGCTATGGTAACCAGAAAGTCACCATTTGCTACGTTTTAAAAAATGCCACCCCCCCCATCATTTTTATAAACTAGGGCCCTAGTTCTATCAAAAAAGTCGGGTCCCCTCTGGTATCTCGAGGTGGTATGAAACACCTTCAAAACCACCTTTGCCCCCAGGACTACTTTGTTCGTCATGAGTGCGTTTGATATGACTACGAATATCTGTGATTATACACTGGAATAAATGTTTGTATAAATATAGTTATTATGCATATAATCAATATATTTAGTTATTCCTGTCTAATCCATTGTGAATTCATGCGTGCAAAAGTAAAAGTCGTAAAATAATTATTCCCCAAATATAAGCCCATGGGCCTATATACGACAAAACACCCTTCTCCCAATCATGAGCCCAGGGCTTTGATACGGGGATCCCCGGTAGGTCAATTCGTGAAGAGCGGACTGGCCCACAGGTATTCAAGTTACCATAACGCCAGATATATTGTACAAATCTCAATTGTTGAATGTTATATACATACCCGATAATTATATAAAATTTAACATGTTCACGATAGTTCTTTGTTTATCACATTGTTAAATATTCAGATGAACAGCTGTAACGACGCATTGATGTGTCTAGCCAAACTCGTCGTAGAAAATCGCCACATAATATTGTCCGGCGTGAGTGCGAGAGTCCAATGGGCGAATACT
Source organism: Terebella lapidaria (assembly GCA_949152475.1). NCBI lineage: Eukaryota > Metazoa > Annelida > Polychaeta > Terebellida > Terebellidae > Terebella > Terebella lapidaria. The sequence continues at coordinate 20,495,332 of OX424558.1, read as the reverse complement.
TCAGTGTTGCATATGGTATTATACTTGTGTCTCTTCTGGATATCCAAGCAGTGGTCTTTTGGTTTACCTTTTTGCAACCATAGAAGTTGAACTTATTATCATCTCGCAACCAAAAAAAACACGGATATAAATCCCGTGACTGTAATGGAGGAGGTGATAAAACAACAGCATTTCATGTAAAGTCTATGATTATTATTGATGTGAGCAACAGGAAGCAAAATTACGACCTTTCCAGAGATGATTATGATTAGTCGCTCAAATGCAGGCGAATCAAAGTTGATACAAGGCTTGCAGAGAAGAAAAACATGCCGACTATAATTCCAAACTGCATATAGTTTTTACACATTTCAACCACAATAGGCTGGTAAATGCAAGCGGGATAAGGAAACCGCTGCTGGTTTCGCAACCAGTTTTTGCATCACTTTCACTCCTGTATATTCTCCGATCATTTTGAAAGTATATCATATTATCCAGTGCCCTGAGGTGTGTTTTGCGAACCACATTATTCAGTGTGTCTTGCTTCTGGTTTCTGTCCGGCTTCTGAAAGTCCTCTTTCAAATGGTACCTGTCATCGACAGGTAGACTGTGTAATTGGCTTTAGGACAGACACGTTGCCCGGAACAAAATCATTATTATTTTTTTATTATCTTTATTACGTATCGTAGGCCCCCGGGCCATATACATTACGAAATACATTCATACATACAAGCATACATACAAGATAAAAACAAGATAAAAACAAGTGTCGGCAGATGTGGAAAAAAAGTGGGCATTTGTGTGAAGTTTAACAGGACAAAATGAAATCTTTTCGGAGCTTGAAACAGTGGTACAGAAGATGGCTGATTTTAACGATACTATTCTCATCTTTTTTAAAAGTAAGTTGTACATGTTGTTATGGCTGATAATCTTAATATCTGTTTTGAACACAGAGCCTAACATAACATCTCGTAAATCTTTATATGCTGGACAGTCGGTAAAAAATGATGTTCATCTTCAACAACTTCAATATTTGAAGTGTGTTTACAATATTCACATATTCTTTCCTCTCCAGGTGTGAAATTTGGGCCATGTCTGCCAGTTTCTACTTCTAGTGAATGATCAATGCACCTGAACTGGCCATTATCGAAATGAATTTCTTCTCTCGGAGTACATCAAGATAGAAAGCTCGTTCAAATATGTTTACAATGTTGCTGTATAAATGCAATTGACTACTTTCTAATATATTTGCTTGCCACTCCTGTAGAAAACAATCCTGGACTCGTTGCTTTAAAAATAAATTCAGAAAAAATTTCATTATTTCAACTCCTTGTGACTCCCATACATGCAGAAATCCATATCTACTCAATAAGTTTTTCACTTTACTGCACCATGTTCTTCTGCCACTATCATGCAGAGACTTATTCAACAAGTAACTTTTATATGTCAAACGGTTTTCTGGCATTTTCACCACTTTCAACCAGTACTTAATAAGTTTGCTGAAATATACAGAGTAGAAAAGGAGATCTACCACATTCACCAAGCACGGCCATAATTGATGTATTAAAGGAAACGCCAAGTACATGAACTGTTTTGCAGAATTTTGTATGCACACGCTCGATTCTCTCACACTTTTCATGACCCCAAACCTTTGCACCATAACATTACACAGGGAGTACTTTTTTATGAAACAAATCAAAAAATACCTTCGGTGGGATACCGAAACAGACTTTGTTTATTATATTTCACGTGAGTCTGATGATCAGTTTTACATCTTGTGGTTATAGTTAAGTTGCATTATTGTATCCCCCGAACAAAGTTCGGCGGATACTATAGATTTGGCTTCGTCGTCCGCGTCCGCGTCCGCAGAGATTTTCTTGTGAACGCGCTACAGGCCGCAATTCTCACCCGATCACCATTATTTTTTGCAGGCACATATAGTGGTAAGATCCCGACACCAATCGATTTTGGTTGCCGTGGCATCTGAATTGGTCGTTTGGGGACACATTTTGCATTGAAAACAGCCTGTTTGAGATACATGGCTTGTGAACGCGCTACAGGCCGCAATTCTCACCCGATCACCATTATTTTTTGCAGGCACATATATTATGGTAAGTTCCCGACACCAATCGATTTTGGTTGCCGTGGCAACTGAATTGGTCGTTTGGGGACACCTTTTGCATTGAAAACAGCCTGTTTGAGACACATGGCTTGTGAACGCTCTACAGATGGCAATTTTTGACAAATCTCGATAATATTTGGAGGTGTTGTTGGGAAGGGCTGCCACACGAAACCAATCGTTTTTTAGAATGATCATATAAATATTAATATGTTAACAGCCTAACTTATTACAGAATTTTGAAATATCCATTTTGACATGTACGATCCTTCCAATAGCCTGTACAATGGAAGGTAATGACACTGGTTTCTTGTTCAGAATGGAGAACTGATGTTTCCAGTGAAAACAGGACAATATTACTGAATAAGTTAACATTAGTTTTACTAGTTAAGTCTATTATTGTCCACAATAAAAAATAGTTAAGACGAGAAACGTTTATTATTAAGCTCAACAAGGTAAAGGTTTTGTCCAGTACAGATTTCATGGGTGTAACTGAATAAGTTAACATTATTGTTAATAGTTAAGTATATTATTGACCACAATAAAAATAGTTAAGACAAGAAATATTTATTATTAACCTCAACAAGGTAAATGTTCTGTCCAGTACAAATTTCATTGGTGTAACCGAATAAGTTAACATTATTTTCACTAGTTAAGTCTATTATTGACCACAATAAAAATAGTTAAGTCTATTATTGACCACAATAAAAATAGTTAAGATGAGAAATATTTATTATTAAGCTCAACAAGGTGAAAGTATTCCAGTACAGATTTCATGGGTGTACTGAATAAGTTAGCATTATTTTTTACTAGTTTAGTCTATTATTGACCACAATAAAAATAGTTAAGACAAGATATATTTATTATTGGGCTCAACAAGGTAGAGATTATGTCCAGTAGACATTTTATGTCTGTAACCAAATAAGTTAACTTTTTTTTTTGCTAGTTAAGTCTATTATTGACCTCAATAAAAATAGTTAAGATGGGAAACAATTATTATTGAGCTCAACAAGGTTAAGGTTTTGTCCGGTAGAAATTTCTGGATGTAACCGAACATTATTTTTACATGTTAAGTCTATTATTGACCACAATGAAAATAGTTAAGACAAGAAATATTTACTATTGGGCTCAACAAGGTAAGCTCAACAAGGTTGAGGTTTTGTCCGGTAGAAATTTCTGGGTGTAACCATGGTAACCAAATAAGTTAACATTATTTTTACATGTTAATTCTATTATTGACCATAATGAGAATAGTTAAGACAAGAAATATTTATTATTGGGCTCAACAAGGTGAAGGCTTTATCCAGTAGAGATTTTATGGCTGTGACCAAATAAGTTAACATTATTTCTTGCTAGTTAAGTCTATTATTGATCACAATAGCTTTTTATGAAAACATTGATCAACTTTTACTTTGAATTTCAACTTGAGACCATGTTTGGCACAAATTACGAGTTAAAATATAACTTATGGTGAAAAATTCGATCTGGCTCCAATTTCGTCATCTTGAAATGCAGTTTTGGTCAATTTTCAGTTTGAATTTCAACCAAGTTTGGCACATATTATGAGTTAAAATATAACTTATGATGAAAAGTTTGATCTGGCTTTGATTTCGTCTTCTTGAAATGCAGTTTTGGTCAACTTTTAGTTTGAATTTCAACTTGAAACCAAAGTGGGCAGGTATTATGAGTTAAAATATAACTTATGGTGAAAAGTTCGATCTGGCTCCAATTTTGTCATCTTGAAATGCAGTTTTGGTTAACTTTTACTTTGAATTTCAACTTGAAACCATGTTTGGCACATACATGTATTATGAGTCGAAATATAACTTATGGTGAAAAGTTCGATCTGGCTCCAATTTCGTCATCTTGAAATGCAGTTTTGGTCAACTTTTACTTTGAATTTCAACTTGGAACCAAGTAAAATATTCTGAGTTGAAATATAAATAGGTGAGAAGATTGATATATCTGTATTTTCGTTATTTTATCAAACATGTCGAAATGGAAATTCATATGAAGAGATTTCAGTGGTGATTTTGAATTCGACCTTCAATAACCTCGGAAGATCAGTGCAGCAATTTTGGTGGGGAAAAGAAAACAGTTGTGACTTGAGATTTAACATTTCTCTGGTAATCTTTTTCAGCCCTTGCTCTAGTTTTTCACACTCGACAGTGATATATTTGGGGCAACAGAGATGATAGGGCTACGGGGGATTCACCCAACGGTCGTAGGCGACCGGAAGCGTCTAGTTATATCATGAACCCTCTCGGAACACTCTTACTCGCTGTGGCCCATTATAACTTTTATCCAACGTAACTTCCAGAAAACACCCGGTTCGGCATTTCGGTCCTCCATAATCATGATAATGCAACTGTAGCAGCAATAACGTCTAATTGTAGTTGTTTATGTCCCTTCTGTAATACCCATTTTACGGTGACTTGATGGACAAAATATGGTATTTATTTCCTGTACCTTGTATCATATTACACTATTATGCTATTTTTATGATGACTTTTATTATCATTTCTGCAATCGGACTCTCAACATATCATAATGAAAGTCGATTACAACACCGGAGATATTCTTACGAACACAGAAGAAAATTGTTGCCAAGTGACACCATCAATCTAGTTCCCTTGTTTTTCCTTCGTGCCTTGTCTCACTATATTATATTGGTCTTGTCATGTTCTGAAAGATGTGGAGAGTCAAATACTAGTAACGAGGTTGTAAAAGTAGTCATTTAACAAACGTATTACCACTTCAGCAATTTGAACTTCTTCTGTTAGCTACCAGCGTTCCAGTTGTTCACTAGCCAATGGTGGTAATATTCAGCAGATTTTGCCCGCTAGAAGTGTTCATGTATTTTGGAACAATGCACCTTCCTATAATGTGAAGTACTACAGATTTAGTCCATTAAGTGTTTATGTATTTTGGAACAAATCACCATCCTATACTGTGAAGTAATATACTCTGATTTTTATAACTCGTATACACTTTTTTATATTTTGGTGATGCTACGTGGTATCGTATTTTTGGGTATTTCATCTGTGTCAAAAGGCAATACTAGTATTCACTGAAGTTAAGGTTTCTGTCGCGAAAAGTGAAAATCATAGATCTAAGCCATAGTTTCAACTTTGATCACGTTCCAATCGTCCTTGTAGAGTTGGGATATATATATACATGTCGAATCTTCACTTCGAGCTCGTGTTTGATTACCGAAGCTCATGTAGGCTACTTGACACAAACCTATCTAAAGACATTTGTCCTGGATTTATAATCTGTTTCAATCGGTTGTTGAACAGTTGTATATTAATTCCTATAATCATTGATGCTGTCCTCCATTGATGAATTGACATTTTCTTTTGTCTTCATCATTAATGGTTTTGGTGCACTACTAGTTGATTCTCGACACGTCCTGTATATACTTGTGATAAGACCCAGCACTGCCTTGTGTCTATTAAGTAATAATGATGATGAATGTACAATGTATATTCATATTTCGTACTATTTTCATAAAAGTACATGACAAAAATATAACAAATTTGCCCACCCGGATCCCGCTTCTCAAACCGCATATTTTGTGAACCAAACTTTACTGGAACGTTATGTATGTCCCCCATTGTCATTGAATGCGTATAGAAAATATAATCCTGCAGGCGCCATTATTAGCCTTTTTCTCCAATTTCCAGGTGCAACGTCTTTTGTGAATTTCCTCCATATTTTGTATATATCAGTACGTACTTACGAACTACTACTTGGATGTTATTAATGTATCAACAAGGAGTACACGGTGAAAGACTTCATATTGTGTTATGCTTAACTTTACAATAAACTTTAACCAGCTCTCAACATTGTTCTAGGCAACAACATGTCTATGTCACCAATATATAGCGCATGTATCAACCTATTACGCTGATAACCAGATTTTGATGATGCCAATAAAAACCTAACATCACAGATTTTTCGGAATAGAAACAAAGCCCGACCAAACATTTAATGCCTCACTGAATATTCAGATTAGAGACAAGGAATCAATTGTAGACATATAGGAAATGATATATACTGAATATTCTCGTGACCTTGAATTTGACCTTTGACCTCGCTTTCAAGATCAGAGCACAAAATGGCTAATATCTCGCTTACTATTGACTTTACAGCTTAGGAATCAATTGTGGACATCATAAAAAATGATATATGCCGAGTATTCTGATGACCTTGAAATTTACCTCATTTTCGATCTCAGAACACAAAATGGCCAATATCTCGCTTATTATCGAATTAACAGCATAGGAATCAATTGTGAACCTATAGGAAATGATATATACTAGTATGCTGAACATTGTCGTGACCTTGAATTTGACCTTTGACCTATTTTTAAGGTCATGGGACCAAATGGCCAATATCTCGCTTATTATCAACCTTTCAGCTTAGGAATCAAGTATGAGCATATAGGAAATGATATATGCTGAATATTGTCGTGATCTTCAATTTGACCTTTGACCTAATTTTCAAGGTCACAGGACAAAATGGCTAATATCTCGCTTATTATCTACTTTACAGCTTAGGAGTCAATTGTGACTTATAGGAAGTGATATATACTGAATATTGTCATGACCTTGAATTTGACCTTTGACTTCATTCTCAGAATCACAGGACGAGATGGCTAATATCTCGCCCATTATCGACTTTAGAGCTTATGAATCGAGTGTGCACATATGGCAAATGATATATGCTAGATGTCATCACCATGAACTTAGCCTTTGACCTCATTTTTTAGGTCAGAGCACAAAATGGCTAATAACTCGCTTATTATCGACTTTACAGCTTAGCAATAAATTGACCTATCGCCAAAGCCCCCAAAAGTCACGCCGCCCAAGCAGACATCACAATGGTGTGCGGCACATCATATTGTGAGTAAAAAACCACGTCGGCACCTCACAATGTGTGTGGAGATCATCACAATGTGTGTGCATTATTTTAGACAAAGTTTGTTCAGTGAATTACAGATGAGAGACAAGTGTACTAGAGATGATAATTGTTTTTGGCATAAACTCCCCTGTGATCTATGTTTTCGTCTTTCCGACTGGCAAGTGTCAAGAGTTGATACAATGTGTGGAGTGCGCGATACAACGTAGTATGTGTGGCAAAAATGACAAATTCACTTATATACGTGAAATGCATATTTCCCCAAATAATTTACGTTTAACCAGTACATATAAACAGCAGGAATACCGTGTTACATCACTGCACAGGTACGAAGTATTTTGTATGAGCTTGTGGTATTATTTTCAACTCACACTGTGAGTTTGTATAAATATTCCGAGACATCACAATGTGTGTGAAGGCTCCTCCTAAAGTGTGTGCAGTGCATCCGGATTATATGACCACGATAAATGATGTATATGTTCATTCCCAGCCTTGATGATTATTTGAATGTTTTAATTCTAACGACTTTTGCTTGCAGTGTAGCAATATACATGTAGAGGGCTTCGGCTGCCTACATCAAGTGCATGTGGTGATTACTATTCTACAATCTTTCATACGTACTATATTATATCTTTGAACATAATTATGGAGTGTTTACCCAGTCTCAATTTGTGGTAATTAGAAATATGAAAATGCTTACACAAATGGTATTGCAAAACAAATCAGTACACGCCTAACTAAATATCTACCTACATGATTATCATTAGGGATCAGCTCTATATATTACATGATCTTCGGTGGAACATAAAATATATTCTAGTGTCTAATGCTCTTCGAGAAAATTGTATTCTAATGGAATAAACGCAGATACATGTAGGTTGATGGATCTATATGCCTAATGAACTATATCATGGGTTTCAAGCACCTAGATAGCCTATGCACTGTTGTGCGTGAGGGAAGTGGAGAACACGTATAGTATAGAGCCTAATTATTCTGTGTATGTGGGGATATTGCAAATGAAATATAATCCAACATTTACTGAATACCTGAGGCCTACAAGTCCGCTCAGTCTCTCCTCAGAAATCAATTTGTTTCCAGATGATGTTTTCAAGTAACAGTGAATGCTGCACACACATTGTGAGTTTCCATGAACACACATTGTGATGAGCCATGACATTTTCTGCAAATATCTCCGTAAAATAGACAAAATCATGGTCGTAAATGATATGGTTCGTGTAAAACGGTCATACGGGCTTAATGGTTTATTTATTTTTGCCACAGCTTTTCAATTTATTGATGAATCGAGCCGAAGTTGGATTTTCGAAGTGCATGCGGCAGCGTGAAAAGCTTGGGCGGCGTGAAAAGTTGTCCGAGTTTCACAAATTACGTCGGTAAACTTCTCTTTGGCCAATGATAACGTTTTGCAGAAAGCGTCGTAAATGGCGTAAAAAATACTCGGACAAACTGGTTTGGCGATAGGTTAATTGTGGACAAATGTGGAATGATATACATGTATGCTGGATGTTCTCGTGACCCTAAATTTGGCCAGTGACCTTAATTTCAAGGCCGTGGGACAAAATGGAATTTACCTAAAAGATGAAACATGTATTGTCCGGTAGCCTGTCTTAGCTTTTGGGCTAATTTTTAGGTTACCGGACCATTGGTCCGATAACCTATTGCCGTGGCGTTGCGTCCGTCAATCGTCGACGTCATCGGCGTCCGTCTACATGTTTATCTTTAAAATTTACACTTGAATCTTTCTGAAATTTTGCACAAGAATGCCTAAAAATATTCCAAGAGGGAGGTATTTTTTATTTTTTTTTATTTTCAAATTATTCTCAAAATGGCGGCCATTTTTGACGAAAAACGGCCAATTTTGAACTTTGACCTTCGTTTTCTCAAAATCTGTTCAGTAACTTGTTTTCTAATTGATACATAATATTCCTCATATGTAGCTCTGGGATGTGCATAAGTTTCGTTGGCTTTGAATTGCTCGAAGTGGGCCATTCTGAGCCCAAACTCGGCCCAAATGGGAGTTTCCCATGTTAAATTCTCCTATGCTTTACAATGGGACACATTTTCCCCTAATATCTCACTTAATATTGAAATTAGAAGTTAGAGGTCACTTGTAGACATATAGGAAATTATATATGCTGAATATTCTCGTGACCTTGAATTTGACCTCTGACCTCATTTTCAAGGTCAGAGTACAAAATGGCTAATATCTTGCCTATTATCGACTTTACAGCTTAGGAATCATTGGACATATAGAAAATGATATACGCTAAATATTCTGATTACCTTGAATTTGCCCTTTGAGGTCACTTGTAGCCATATAGGAAATTATATATGCTGAATATTCTCGTGACCTTGAATTTGACCTCTGACCTCATTTTCAAGGTCAGAGTACGAAATGGCTAATATCTTGCCTATTATCGACTTTACAGCTTAGGAATCATTGTGGACATATAGAAAATGATATACGCTGAATATTCTGATTACCTTGAATTTGCCCTTTGACCTTTTTTCAAGGTCATTTTACAAAATGGCTAATACCTCGCTTATTATCGACTTCACAGCTCAGGAATCAATTGTGGACATATAGGAAATGATATACGCTGAATATTCTGATGACCTCGAATTTGACCTTTGACTTTTTTTCAAGGTCATAACACAAAATGGTTAGTATCTCGCTTATTATCGACTTTACAGCTTAAAAATCAATCGTGGACATATAGAAAATGATATACGCTGAATATTCTGATGACCTTGAATTTGACCTTTGACGTTATTTTCAAGGTCAGGGCAAAAAATGGCTAATATCTCGCTTATTATCGACTTTACAGCTTAAGAATCAATTTTGGACATATAGGAAATGATATATGCTGAATATTCATATGACCTTGAAATTGACCTATGAGTAATTTTCAAGGTCATAGCACAAAATGGCTGATATCTCGGTTATTATCTATTTTTCAGCTTAGGAATCAATTGTGAACATGTATAAAACAAATATGATGAATATTTTGCGACCTTGAATTTGATCTTTGACCATATTTTCAAGCACCCTGAATAAATTGGCTAAAATTGATCTAAAACATATATTGTCCGGTAACCTTCCTTAGCCCTTGGGCTAGTTTTCCCATTGCAAAATGTTTAATGTATTTTACGTTTGTTATTAGCATCATCAAAATCTGGATGTAATGGTGGTAAGATTGATACTTACATTTAACGTCTGCCAGCAGTGACATAAATACCCATTCACAAGCCAAAAGGCTACTGTGTTCATGGCATCCTTGGGGACGGATTTAACGTCTGCCAGCAGTGACACCGGCTCAGTGGTAGAAATGTATCGACCTATTACCGCTGATAACCAGATTTTGATGATGCTGATAAAAAACCTAACATCAAATATTTTTCGGAATAGAAATAAAGGCCGACCAAACATTTATATCTGAAGCCACACTGGCGTCATCAGGGGCAGACAGTGTGTAGTTTTAGTTGTTTCTACTGTACAACAGATGGAATCAGTGCGTATCATGCCCAACAACTTACTAAAACAATTTAGAAATCCGAAACAAACCCCGTGAAATAAGAAATTACACACCCAATGCCCAATCACAATCCAAAAGGCTACTGAATTGATGGTATCCTCGGGGACAGATTTAACGTCCGCCAGCAGTGACACCAAGTTGTGTTTGTGAGACAAGTTGTGTTTGTCTCAAAACCCATACGCTATGCAAGAGCAAGTTGCGGATATGATGATTTTGTTCACCGAAGTTCCCACCATTAATTCATTGCACATTCTATGGATGACAGCATTATTATTGAATTTGAACTCATCGGAAATTGCTCTGACAAATCAGGAAATGGCCACAAGCGAACTAATCCACCTAAGGTCGTGTCAATCAGAAAATCCAATAGTAATTTCTAATCTAAAGTCCAAGATGTGAATATAGATGTACAAGTAATCATGCAGTCTGACTACATGAGCAGGCATCAGCTGTGAGAATATGCTAAACTAATTGTCACACGTCTTACAGTTAACAAGTATGGGTCACGAAAACTAGTGAATGACATGTGTCGCATTTTAGCAGTACCTAGATTGACTCCAGTTTTGGGGATTGGGAAATGTGAGGGAGTCTAACATCTACTGCTAAGATAAAGACGATCGCCATAATTATCTGAGAACTGAAACTGATATTTTCATTTTCTGAAACTGATATTTTCAAAACAAATGCTGTCGTGAGTTAAAAAGACATGGCCTAGCCCCATGACGGAGGCGACAGTGGAGTACCATGCGTGACGTTGATTGTTTATTGGGTACTTATGTACGTATCATACACGTAATTCGTGGGGTTTGTTTTGAATTTCTAAATTGACTGATCAGTTGCTGAGCACTTGTATGCAAGTTCCATGAGGTGTACACAGGAGAAACAACTGCATTTCACATACTGTGTGCCTCCGATGACTCTAGCATGTCTTTGGATTTTGTTTTCAAATGTATACATTTCAGACCAAATTTACATTTCTAAATAGACTGACCGGTTGTTTGGCAGTTGTGTGCTAGTTCCATAAGGTATGCGGTGGAAACAATTGCTTGGCACATACTGTGTGCCCCGGCTGTTGATTCTAGCATGTCTTGTTTGATGGGGTGGATTTCCATTTAAAAAATGTTTTACTATGGGCTTTTATTGTCATCATCAAAATTTTGTGGTGTTGGTGGTAATGTGGGTTGTTCGGGAATATCTGCATTTGCCATGTGGCAGCACCGTTTTATACGTCCACGTGATGTCTTTTGTTTTTCGGCGTCGCCAATATACATAAACATAATTCTACCGCAATAGTTTACGCCATTGATGATTACAAACGATATCTGTAGCGATTTGGGGCCAAAAATGAGCCATATTACAGTGATGTCCCCTGTTGAATGATTGGTTGAACACCCCTATAGATTGATACATACATGGTGTTCCTCACTGTTTTCTGTACATACACGCTTATATGGTAAAAGTGAAGGCATGAATCAACCACTGTATACGAAACGGTAGCCTAACATACTGCGTGACGCATCATAATGGAATGGACGAAATACATTGCACAGTATTTGGTCAGTTAGGTACAGGTACATCACGAAAGACCATTACTTGACCTTCGGAATGGTTGGGCAGCAAATTGGCGAAGTATCGGTAAATAATTTGTGATTACTGAATAGCTAGTATACAGTACAGTATTATTGACATTCAATTGGAATTAGTCCTTTACTAGTCAACATACAAGCGCTGAACGGATAAATTTTTGGAGTCGGTCATATCAATGGACCATTTCACAGAGCCCACTCGGACCTCATGAATATCTGGCATTACTCGGTAATTTCCGTAGTTCAAACAGCACGAACAGACCAATGGCTACTGAGGGCAGAACACGCGCTTCCATGGCAGCGTAAAACCGCACACGAGATGCCGAAGTTGTTTCAAGCAACATCCGCGCGCTTAGCCGCGTGCACGCTCAAGCAGTCACGCGATATGGTTATATGCAAAAAGACCGTTGAGACTGGAAGAATGGATATATACCAACAAAATGTGACATTTTGCAGATACATTTGTGTTTGTATAATATATTTAGGCCATACGAGTCAAGGCAAAGGCTTACTTTATCTAAATGCGATGTATATATGTGCACATTTATCGTTTGAAGTTATGCACAAAATGGTGGTCATTGATTCAAAGCCCCTCGCTTCTGATTGGTTCAAAAATTGTACGTTTTCAGACTTCCGAAATATGTGGCGGGAGTCCCTGTGAAATGGTCCATTCACCTCCAGGTATCAGCAATTATATTTGCAACAAATTTGTAAAAACCATGGCATTCGACAGCATCATCATTCCAACATTATAATAGCCTTGTTAAAAACGGCATTGGGTATTTATCGCTATTGCAGTGTTCAGAGATATTAATGGCTGTCTCGAACAGCTTACAGCTGTATATAGAACATCTAAGTCCATGCTCCACCGTCGTTGAGGGAGCATTGGTTATGCCGGAAGTCTAGGCTAACTGAAATTAATCAGAGCCATATATTCGCTCGAGTATGGCATTATGCTCGAGTTGATTTTAAGTTTATTACTATCAACAGAACGCAGAACTCATGACTTCGTATTCTAGATCATGTGTTCATATGTACTCCGCAGCTCTATTTTGATATTTAGTGTTTATGACCGAATTTTAGTTCTCTCGACTACGAGTACTGAAGGGTATCTTAAGACAAGTACAAGGTCACAACAAGATTACCCTTATTTCGCAGATACTCTGCATGTCGTGGGTATCCCCAAAACAATTTGTAAACTGTGTTAATATTTCCATGTAGTAACTGTGTATCAATGTGTGCAACTTGGTTTGGAATCAATATTACATTACATTGTCTCATATTTGATTGCGCTTCTTTCATACTCCAAACCTAACCTTTATCTCCAACGTTTATATCCGAAAGCTGATCTGTGCATTTTAGAAGTATAAAACATTCGTCACTATTGGCTAAATATTCTTGAGGCTTGTTCGAGCAGAAAATCCTGCTTGGAAGTATTTTTGCATCTCACGTTGATCATTACGAATACACACCTACATGTATTTCAACAAAATGCAATGAGAATGATGATATTTCAGATACATGTTGAAATTATTTACCTATCTACAAATTGTTATTATACCTTCTATTTTCCCAGGAATAACTAACCATCACAGTGACATACGTTAGCTTCGACTTAACAGATACATCACAAGCCAGTGAGGTAATTTTATGTTGTTATCCAAAATATAATAATGTTGTTCAAAAAGATTCCGACGTGAAGTGAGTATCAGAGCATTACGGGGATAGGCAGCATTTTCAGTTTCATTTAGTGATAGACTAAATTATTCACTCCAAAGACAAACTGCATTAAGAACACATGGGATATCGTGATTAACCCCACCCCTTTTCCCCTCCCCTTTTGTTGAATTGATTCAACCAGATTATACAGACCAAAGGGATAGTTCGTTATGGTACAAAACTCAAATTGTACCGCAAATGTATCTATATGTCCACAATTGATTTCCAAGCTATAAAGTTGATAAGAAACAAGATATTAGTCATTTTGTGATCTGACCTTGCAAATAAGATCGAAAGTCAATCCGAATATTTGGCGTATATTATTTGCTGTATGTCCACAATTGATTCCCAAGCTGTAAAGTCAACAATAAGCGAGATATTAACCATTCTATGCTCTAACCTTGCACATGAGCTCGAAGGTCAAGTTCAAGGTCACAAGAATATTCAATATATATCATTTCCTATATGTACACAATTGATTCCTAAGCTGTAAATTCGATAATAGGCGAGATATTAGCCATTTGTGCTCTGATTTTGGAAATAGAGTCAAAGGTCAAGTTCAAGGTCACAAGAATATTCAGCATATTTCATTTACTATATGTCCACAATTGATTGCTAAGCGGATTATAATTGAGGTGATTATAATTGAGATATTAGCCATTTTGTGCTCTGTTTCGTGCTGACCTTGAAAATGAGGTCAGAGGTAAAATTCAAGGTCACGAGAATATTCAGCATATATCATTTCCTATATGTCCACAATTGATTCCTAATCTTTAATCTCAATATTGAGTGAGATATTTGGCATTATAAAGCAATGGAAAATTAACATAGGAAAGTCCTATTTGGCCCGATTTGTGGCCAAAATGGCCCACTTCCTGCGATTTCAGATTTTCAGAAAACGACCGTCCCAAATTGGCTGTTTTTCGTCAAAAATGTCTGTCTCTTTGACGAAATTGCGAGAATAAAAAACTAAAAAATACCACCCTCTTGAAATATGTTTAGGCATTTTTGTGCAAAGATTTCAGAAATCTTCGATCTCTTGTAGCCGTTCTTTGAAACGTTTGTAATTCTCCATGACTGCGAACCCCAAGGTCGTCAAGATTTCAACGTGCCTGATCAGCATGCCGGATGTAACTGAGCAGCACGTTTCAGCGGGGTGCGATCGGTGTGTACCGCTAGGTCGAGTTCGGCACATGTCGTTATAAATTTTCACAATAATACGTTTAATCGTGATATTTTTCCACGGTAAGATACCTTGCTCTATGGTACTTTTTTATGACAATACGCTTTCTCGTGTACCGATAATTATTTCACTTTAAGATATTTGTCTTCGTCCTATTTTTTTTCAGGGTAAAAGATACCTTATTGTGATATTATTTCAATGTAAAACGCCTTTTCGTTATATTTTTTTCAGGTTCAGTTGTATCATCATTGATTTTTTTCATACCATTACGTCTAGTCGCGATGTTTTTCACAGTAAGCCATCCCATCTTTGTAGTTTTCCATACTAGGGCATCTTCTCATTAAATATCACCAGGTTAAGACGTGTTGCTGTGATTTTTTTTTCAGGTTGGAAAGTCTTGCCATGATATTTGTCAGGTTAAGATGTGTTACCGTTATACTTTTTTAGGTTAAGACTTGTTGTCGTGATATTTTTTCCAGTTGAGATGTCTTGCTGTGAAAATTCATCAGGTTAAGACATCTTGCCGTGATATTTTTTCACGTTAAGTCGTCTTGTCGTGATAGTTTTCAGGTTAAGACGTCTTGTTGCTATATTTCCTCTTGCTATGTCATGTTTTCGTTATATTTCTTCACCGTAATAACTCTTCTCTTCATATTTTCCATACGAACACGTTTCGTCATGAAAATTTTTCAGGTTAAGTCGTCTTGTCGTAATACTTTTTTTCAGCTGAAGACGTCTTGTTTTTTACGTTGAAACGTCTTGTCATGAGAATTTTTCACAATATGTCTCCTTGTTGTTATAACTTCGCCCAACTTTCATTACTCGACATCTTGCCATGATAATTATTATATTAACACGGCAAGTTACTGTTACTGACTATTAACATGACAGGCCGTCTTACTGTAAAACAAAACACGCCAGGTCGTGGAAAATTATGTGGTTAAGTGGATGATCAATTAACGCTTCCATAAGATTTTAGAAATTGTTCAACAATCTGGCTATATTTCACCATATGATTTGAACATATAATATCTCATGAACCAAACGGTCAATTTTTTTTCAATATTTTCAAATTTTGGTCGCTAAAGTCGATAGCCACAAATATTGAAAAAGATCTATGGAAATGAAAATTTAGCCCCGAAAGTCAGCATTGACATTAACATGATAAACTCGGCAAAATGTCTTATGATTTATAAACATCACAACAAGTCATCTTCACGTGAAATTGATCACAACAAAACGTCTTATCGTCATAATGTGTTAAAATATCACAAGGCGTCTAAATGTGAAGAATATAACAAGACATTAAAGTGATGTATGTTATGTTAGGACAAGAAGACAAATATCACAACAAGGCGTCCTAATGTGAAAACATTAAGTGATATATATCATGATTAGACGCCTTGTTGTGATATTTTACACATTATGACGTTAAGATGACTTGTTGTGATATTATAAAACATCTTGCTGAGTTTATCACGTCAAAGTGGAATAATCGGTTTCTGAAACTCGTTATCAATCAATTGGCTAGCATATATTATATGATATAGAACCGATACAACCCCCAAAATACGTCCACATGACCCCGCAGTGGAGTTTGAACATACCGTAAAACGCACGATTCGAACGAATTGTTTACATCTAACGTTAACATGAACGAAGACATGAATTTCCCTATATTGTCGTTGTGTGCAACACAAAAGAAAGGGGTTCCATCACTATGCATTTTTAAAATATATTTTCAGCTATTTTCGTTATTTTGCGTCACTGCATGGGAACTGTTTCGTGCGAGACTATTTTTAAAATCCGATTTCCAATGTCAAAGTTAGACAAGTTCGTGTGCGCATTGGAACTTTTGTAATGTACAGCTGCTGTAAGGACAGGTAATGATCACTTTCAAACGGAAAACCCAAAACCGGTTATTCCACATTATAACATGGCATTGCTATGACAGAAACGTCTTTCCGTAATCTGAGACGGCCAACAGCGGTTTCTAATCGAGTACAGAGATCGAGGTGGAAAACGTAAATTAAAATGACCAATCACATGCGCGTATTTGATCGATCAATATGCAAATGAGCCGTGGCGCTACTCAGCCAAGCAGACAGCAACAACAACGGAAAGTTGTTGACATGAAAAAAAACCCGGGTTTGTTGATCGTTTTCATTGAAGATTGGAAGAAACCAACACGTTAGGATGCCATGTTATAATCGGGATAAAACTGTGCTTGGTTCGGTGTCTGTGACTAACAAAAATCCCTCGGGATCTCCGTTGTGATCTGAGACACTCGAGGCTTCGCCTCTCGTGTCTCAGATCACAACAGAGATCCCTCTGGATTTTTGTCACATCACAGACACCGAGCCAAACACAGTTTTATCCCTTAATTAAGACAACTTGATGTTTATACGACAAGTCCTGAAGGAATAACAGGTTATGTGGATGATCAATATATGCATCCATAAATAATAGATGTTGGGGAGTCTCAAATGACAGAAATAATGTTTCTTGTGGATACCACACGTTTTGGGGATATTCACGTCCAATTGTGGCCAGTAATTACGGTCATTATATGATGTCGCAAATTGTACATGTTTCGTATTTCACAACCAAATTAATTATACGCATTAAGGTGTCCACATACAAGTGAATATGCTGACTAATGATTATGTAATACAAACTGTGTCACTGTACTCGACGTCATTTAAAAATGGCCACTTTAAAAGTGGGGGAGATTTTTAGGTTACCGAACTTTTGGTCCGATAACCTATTGCCGTGGCGTTGTATCTGTTGTTCGTCATCAGCGTCATTATCCGCCTACATTTTTATCCTTAAAGTGTAGAGTCAAATCTTTCTGATTTTGCACAAAAATGCTTGAAAATACTTCAATAGGGAGGTATTGTTTTCCACATGTTTTTAAATGGCGGCCATTTTTGTCTAAAAACGGCCAATTTTGGAATAAGTTTTGTTGCCCTTGAATCTCCGCCCTGCGTGTGGCGGTCATTTTGATTTTTTCGACAGGTCCCAAATGGGACTTTCCCATGTTAAATTCTTATTTCCTTTATTATAAAGGTACACATTTTTCCTAATATCGCGCTTAAATATTGAGATTAGAGATTAGGAATCAATTGTGGACATATAGGAAATGATATATGCTGAATATTCTCGTGACCTTGAATTTTATCTTTGACCTCAATTTCAAGATCACAGGACAAAATGGCTAATATCTCACTTATTATCGACATTACAGTTTGGGAATCAATTGTGGACATATAGGGAATGATATATGCCGAATAATTTGATGACCTTGAATTTGATCTTTGACCTCGTTTTCAAGGCCAAAGCACAAAGTGGCTAATATCCTGCTTATTGTCGACTTTACGGCTCAGGAATCAAGTGTGCACATATAGGAAATGACATATGCAAAATATTCTCATGATCTTAAACATGACATTGGACCTTATTTTCAAGGTCGGAGCACAAAATGACTAATATCTCGCTGATTATCGACTTTACAGCTCAGGAATCAATTGTGCACATATTCTGGTGTATACTTCACATATGCTGCACCAGATTTGCAGCATAAAATTTACTTTATGAATTTACAACTTGAGGATCAATTGTAGACATACAGGAAATGACCTTGAATTCTGGACCTTGTTTTCAAGGTCAGAGCAAAAAATGGCCAATATCTCGCTTATTATGAATTTACAACTTGAGGATCAATTGTAGACATACAGGAAATGATATATGCTGAATATGCTTGTGATCTTGAATTTTACCAGTGACTTTATTTTCAAGGTCACAGGACATAAGGGCTAATATTTGAATTATAAAATATATACTGTCCGGTAACCTTTCTTAGCCTTTAGGTTAATCATTTTAGGTAAAATTCCGAAACTTCGACTTGATACATTTCTAATGATCCAAAACAAAATTACGGCCAAAAAGCATATCCCATATGACGTTAAATCTGGTTGATCCATCAAAGGACGACCTGTAAGACGTTCAGTGTAATTTTGCATGTGCCAGATTGAACCCGATTATGGAGATTGGCTAGGTAATAAACTGTATAGACTAGCTTTATATACGAAAGGACAAGTTGTTCCACTACCCACTAATACATGTATTCAACTGTGCCCGTGGGAAACTTTATGTTTTTTCAGAGTTACTGAAATACCATATATCGGGTGAATAAAAATTGTGTAAAATAATCAATTGTTTTTCCGTCAGAATAAAAGTGATCTAGAGCAGCGTCGTTATTATTGCTTAAACAACAAATACGTCTATTTATATGTGAATATATCTATATCGAGAGAAATGTATTCCTCTAGGCTATACATGGTGATCAGATAGTCAGTCTATACTATTTAATAAAGTTCCAGTAAACTATGAACAGGCAAAATCGAGAATATATTCATGAACTTCATGAACCCCAATATTTAGGTAGTGTTATATATCACAAATACAGCAAAACATGTGTCACTATATCATCTGGTGAATACAGAGGGTGTATTGCACAGGTGTATTGCACAGTTATTTTGCTTGTTCAAGGAATTTTGGTTTTTTTCGGACACATTGGATTTTGCTTCCACAAATCTGATCAGGAATGATCAAGGAGTGAAAAATCCACCAGAAGTCATGTTAATCAATTAACCGACTTGCTAGAAAGGTTACCGGGTTGACCGCTTTTGGTAATATTCAATGTCACCATATGACATGCGCCCAGTTTAAAGGATCTCACTGAAGTACTCATAAGAGGCGGGTGCTATTGTGAAGAAAAACAGGTGATCAACAATTTTTCCGCAGGCCATACGTCTTGGCGATTGAAGGGGAATTCAATCGTTATTGCATATTTTTGACAATAAGATCTACATCAGATTTGCAGCAACCGAGCGCCCAAGAGAATTACTACTACAATACCAGAAGAGATAATCTGGTTATATGGATATAATTTGACCTCGAAGGTAACCTTGACCTTGTTACTTCTGCTCCAGTATCCATACAGATTTGACGGATCTGTCGAACAGCTGCGCTCTGTCACTTTACACCGAGGGGTATATCGAGTTAGTCTTAAATTATACTCTTGAACGCTTTCCTATCTAGAATCTGAACAGATCGATAATTAAGCCGGGATTATCGACCTTCAAGTCGGATTATGGGCGTCGTTAATTCCCATTCTCTATCGCTGTCAGTATTTTTTTCCATCTTCTAATGACAGTGTGTTATTGATATTTTGGCCTTTGTCGATGATAAATCGATCTATCACTCGAGTGTAAACGTATTTTTAGTATATCGCTCTATAGTGTTATCGTCCGTTCGACAAAGTGAATTTTCATTATGGAATGAGAAGTATAATGTAGTTCATATTCGAAAGGAGTGTGATTCTTAGGTTATATGGTTTTCGTATAATTCGTCTTTAGACTGTAAGTGGATGTCTCATACCATTCCGTGAGAAGGCAATTAAACTTCAATAATATAAACTGCTCTTACATGTATTTATAAGTGCACTATGTGTGTATACTGCACTTATAGTAATCGTATCATTACAAAATAAATTAAAAAGGGAAATATATTTGTTATATTGATATTTTAATCTAAACGTGACATCGAAGATGAGGCCGATGTTATAGGTTTCCAAAGCAAATATGAATCCCAATGTGGAAATATTACCGGGAGTGAGCGAACAATGTTCCACGCAGTGGCTACCGTCTTCCGTGTCTCTTTCAATATTATTTGCTCCTCGAAAAATCCTATTGATTCGCCATCATAATATCGTACACAGGGAAACGTTTGAACACAATATTTTTCTGAAAAATATTGGAAAGAAGTATTATCGCATATTCACGAATACGATGACATCACAACTTCAATTTTAGACTCATGTTCTATCAGATGCTTCATCACTACAGGCGAACATTACAACATATGTACATGTACGATCATTATTCTAGTGTTTAGAACGTAACATTTCGAAAACATACAATTAAATTCACACGAAAATCAGGTTTTTCCCAGAGACTATCACCTCAAATTCGCCAACATCAAATCGCATAAAGGCCACTGAAGACTGCAGTGATCGAATGCCTGGTGTTTTATCTCTCCCCCGTTTCACTTATGCATGACTTTGTGAGAAGTGCATTTGCCTGGTATACTCACCATCATCACCCTCATCATCACCCCCCCTCCCTCATCATCAAAATCATCTCATCATCATCAAATTCTGGCTATATTGGTGGTAATAGATTGACACTTACATTCATACCACTGAGTCGGTGTCACTGCTGGCGGACGTTAAATCTGTCCCCGAGGATACCATCGACTCAGTAGCCTTCTGGCTTGTGATTAGGTATTTATGTACTTGTCATATCTACTCCATGGGGTTCGTTTCAGTTTTCATGGGTTGTTGGGCAGTTGTATGCTGATTCCAATGGGGTTTACAGTGGAAGCAACTGCATTTAACACACTGTATACCCCTGATGACGCCAGTGTGTCTTTCGATAAACTATTTGGTCGGGCTTTGTTTCTATTGCAAAATGTTGTATTTCGAGTCTGTTACTGGCATCATGAAAATCTGACTGTACTGGTGGTACTAGATGGATACTTACACTGATTCGTCATCAGGGGGTTCGTCAACATTTGCCGATCATAATGTCCCACACCATACCTTGTACCAGAGCAATCATAAGGTAGCCCGAAATAACACACGACCGATGTTTATCGGGGCTCTGCTTGATACATTATGACGTGACAATCTGACATTAAATTCTATACGTATTTAGTGTTTTGCAAGACAGATATCACACTAAAATACAACCCAGCGATGCTTAGATCAAAATCGTCACTAAGGGTCGGTATCGTTTCAATATTCTAGTATAAATTATAAATATATCTTTGACAATGGGGTCAATGTCTCCTCCTTGTTGATTCATATTGTTTATTGTTGTTTGGTGTCTTAAATGTTTATTTTATGTTCATATGGGCCAATCAGGAAGGCAGCAGACGCTACTGCTTGGTCATCAATTTCCAGTAATGCCCCTTTCTCACATAGCCGGTAAATTCGTGGTATCCGTGATAAGCAAACTCACGGCAGTCCGTGAAGTAACATCGCCGGATCATTGCATAATTGTTGGGCGTGGCTTTTATGCAAATGAAGTCCCGACATATATCACGAATGTCACGGAAGACAGCGGTAATACGTACGTAGATACGGCGGGATAACTTTGAAAACGGGGCTAACGTATCACGGATGCGCGAAGTTACTCACGTATTGTCCTACGGATATCGCGATAGACCGCCAGCAAACGCCGACTTGCCGGCGACTTATGTAAGTATCAAATCGCGGCAGCTGAATATGCAGACAGATCAGGCGTATAAATGCAAGACAACAAAGAATAAACCTACGACGTTTCGTACTAATACTACGTATGGTCATGCAGAGCCACGTAAAAGCCACGCCCCCTGGTTATTATTTCTGGCTACTGCACGTCTCAGCTATAAATTCAGATCCTGGGTGTTACGAAATTAATGTATTAGATGATTTCATCGTGTGAAATTATACGAAAGATAATGCTGTTCCAGAAAGACCGCGAAGAAGACGTCAAAAAGATGACACTAGCTGCGCATGCAGTACTCATTTCCGTACAACTCAAGGCATGCCACGATATAACGTAACTGACCACGATTTGTCGTAGTGTTAGAAGGAGAATACGCAACAACACTGCCCGAGAATTCTATTCTCGGGCAGTACTGGCGTATATTCCGCACTACTAGGATAACTCTTGCGTGTATACGTGATTTGCTGTGGGAAATACGTGAGTTCCTTGAGGGTGTGAAACTCACAAAAAGTTGTCGTATATCCGCCGTTTTCACGCCGTATAAACGCCGTATATACGCGATATATTCGCGGAAGCGACACGACAACAGAATAGTCGTGGGTACCGTGAAAAAAATCAAACATGTTTGATTTTTGCACGGTTATCACGGAACTAAGCCACGCCCTCCCGGATCTCAAGGATGAAGCCGTTAAATCGTCAGAAAGGGCAGTATAATCGACGGATCGTATTTTTTTAGGTTACCGGACCTTTGGTCCGATAACCTATTGGCATGGCGTTGCGTCCGTCGTCCGTCGGTCCGTCCGTCCGTCCGGGCATACCAGAAGGGTTTACGGGGATTTCTTAGGGGGAATAAAGCTGAAAATGCCCCACAACCACAGTTTAAGCCAAAAGTGCGGTCTTACGGGGATTTTTTCAGGACTTGTGGGGAAAGTTAAGATAGGAAATTTAACATTGGGTCTGCCCGTAACGCCCATCCGTTCGCATGTCCGTCCGTCCGTCCGCTCTCACGCCAGATGTCTTGTGGGGGTATATTGTGAGTTTCATATAGGCTTGTGGGGTACTTTTTGTCTTGTGAGGTACCTCACAAGGATAGTGCCTCAGAGAGCTCCTTGTGGGGTCATAAGCATGATATAAAAATATCCAGATGTGGCCTTGTGGGGTACTGTCCGAACGCTGTCCAAGTCATTTGTCCGAATTGTCCGTGGTCCAAGAAAATCGAACCATACAGTGTCGCCATCTATTGTACAAGCTCCTGCTGCAATATTTCCCGCCGTATGACGTCACATGTACTACTTGGCAGGACCAATCAAAATCGTTCTCGCGCACTCTTGGAGCGGAAGTGACAGGGATATGCTCAAGAATGATGGAGATGCAAAACAGGTAGGCCTACGTTCAATACATTTTAGAACATTCACGGCTTTGTGCCGTCGTACTAACAAAGCGGTAATAATAAATTCAGACAAGAGGTAATTATAAAATTGGTTGTTATACTTAGTTGTGCGCGAAATTTATCGTCAATTTCGATGTCGGGTGTGAGACGGTCCCTTGGGTTGTACAGATTACATTAACGCGCATGTGCAATACGTCAATCGCGGACATTTTATTTACAAAATCGAGCTTCGAAGTGTGACGGATATTGTCTCTTTTTGGTGAGCAGTTTAGGTATTGACAGTGAAAAATATAAGTATTGACAGTGAAAAGTATATGTCTTGTCATCAAATACAAAAGTATCACTATTTTCTCGTGTAACGAGCGCTGCCTTGCCAGTGCAGCAGTGGCAGTGCCCCGCCAGCGCGGCCCCGGCCCGGTTCACGAGCCTTGGCTTGACCCGTGGACAGGCGTCTGACAATGTAGTGTCAGATTGTCGTCTTCGATTCGATTGCTTGATCGATAGTGATGGAACTACCGGATAGCGTATTGGCCCTAGTAGTAGAGCCGCACACTAATCATGCTAATATAAGACTTTCAACATTACCTTGCGTAAAAATAGCTACAATTTGGGCATTTTAGGGAAGTCATTGATAGATTACATATACAGTGTTAACAAGTGTTGATTTGGTAAAAATAGGCTGGATAACAATATTTAAGGTCTTCCTAATTTGCTATAGGCCTACATGTAAAGTTATGTCAGGGAGAATGTACGAGTAACAATAGATTCATAGAAACGAATTCATAGAAACGAATTCATAGATTAGATTCATAGATAGGTACATTATCTGATTTAAACTATTCCCTACTTGTGTGGCGGCATACCCTCAGAAATATGACTTAACCCCTCCCTATGGTAGAACAATACCAAACCATATTTTTTTTATTAACTAAGTTGTCTGGATCACGAAATGGATGGTTGTGAAAAAAATGATTGCATACAACATATATTTTTGACGTAAAATGTACATTGGGCATGAATCTAACAATGTGCTCACTTGAAAATCGACAAATACGCCACTGCTGATGAAGTTATTGTCCAATTTGCCCAAATGAGGTATCAAATTGACCAGATTGACTTTTCCAACTACGAAGTGAACATCATTAGTGGTCCTTTCCAATATTTAATTTCAAAAACAATGAAAATCCATATTTTCACCCGATTTTGGTGCTTCGGTTTAGATGGAAATCTATGAAAAAACCTCCCCATGCATAAAACAATAGCAAACTACGTATGTTTTAATTGTTTTAAAATTTGTCCGTGTCATTACTAGTTTCATGCAAGAAAAAAGTAAATCAGTTGTGTGAATCATTTAATTAATATGACCAAACAAGTAACTTTACCCCTTATTTAATCAGCGGGCGCCACTGGTTGAAATATTAGTTCCGAAATGTTTTCAAACTAATGGCCGCAAAATATTGATCTGGTCAAGGACACTGGTAGTTTTTTCGACATATTTCACCTGACCTGCCCATAATTAACATTCGTCATTTTAGATAGGGCAATTTCTGACACTATAAATAATAACAACGATTGAAATTAGAAAAGTGAAGCTGTCATATCGTTTTATCTGCATCGGCCAAAGCAAATTTGTGACAAGTACAGACATGCATGATGTGACCAGTTTATTCGATCCTGAGGATCGTTTTGGATAAAAAAAAAATTCGCGTGATTGAAACTAGGCACGATTGTCTGCCTGTGACTGTGCTCCTTTTCCCGTTGAAACCGCCGCTCACCTGCACGCGCGCATGCGCAGCAACTTCACTTTTCTGTCCACCTCCATTTTTGCTTGGCAGCTTTGGATTTGTTCTCCCGGTGTACTCGTGGAATTTAGTCTGCAAACTACTCTTTTTCGATATATTCTTATGGAATTTCATCAGGGTTTCAATAGACAATGATTTGTGTCTGTTGTGGATAAGTATCGTGACGATATATTGTTACTGCTAGATACGTCAATTATCGTCCACCGATCGTCATATAGTGTACCTGTTGTTTACTGTTATATTTATCTGTCGTCTATTACTTGGATATTTTATAGTTGGTAGCTTGATCTACTAGTTTACACAGATATATCCGTATCCCTGTTAGAGTTTTCTTTCAGCGCAGTGTATGTTTTTTTTCACTGCCCGCCACTTGTTCCCTGTTACTGTTTGTTGTTGTTTACCCTTTTGTGATTGTAATCAACCATGTCGTCTCAGTCTACCCTGGGCATCGCATATGATTCAAGAGTGTGTTCCCAGTGCAGAATTAACACACTTCGTCATGGGGAGAAGCATGGCTTATGCTTCGACTGCTTGGATCATGGTCCGGTGTCCATCGAAGACCTAAGGTGCGACCTGTGTCGTTCATGGCTCCCGTCTGACTTTGTTCGGGTGATGAAGGGCTATCCCCAGAAATCGCAGGCTCGGAGGGATGCCTTGAGGCTGGCAGGCTCTTCTGGAGCTTTACCAGACCGTTTGCCGCTCATGGAGTCAGACTCTGCCCCAACCACACAGGCCGCGTTCTGTGTCAATCCTACTTCAGGGGTTAAAGCAGGACATGGTTAACATGGCTGTGCAAAGTCTCTTTGCACAGTCACTAGGTTCCCTTCAGGGTCCTTTGGTTCCGGGACTCTCTGCTCTGTTGGGGCAGGGAGTTCCGGCTAATACTTCGACCATGGCTTCGGCAGGGGAGCTTGCTCCACCTTCTGCAAGAAGGGGAAGACTTCTTCTAAGAAGAAGTCTTCTCATCTTGTCAAGGTGAAGGTGGTCGAAGAACCTGAGGTCGCCTTATCTCCACCCTCGTTGGGTCAGGGGGAGTCGATCGTCCCTGTCCTCCCTGCCTCTGGCAAGTCGGGTAAGAGGAAGCGCGCTTCCTTGAAAGCCTTGGAGGTCGATCGCTTGTCTCTTTTTGACGGCGATTGGGCTTCTCGGTTGGACCCTGTGCGGTCGATGGTTATGCTCCGGGCATAGTCCACGGAGCTTTGCTCTATGCGTCATTCGAGTCCTCAGTTTTGAGGCTCGAGGGGACAGGGAACCCCATGTTTCATGAGCGGGCTCAAGATCGTACCTTCGATCGTGAATTGCAGGTCTCTGATCGTACTCTCGATCGGTCGGGCCGTGCTGGGGTCGTTCCCCTAAGATGGCCCAAATCCTGTATTCTCTGGTGTTAGTCGTTTGACGGGCACGACCAGAGACCAGGCGGCCTCACGTGCCTCTCAGGACGGACCCTCTAGGTCGTCTGTGAGAATGTCGATTGGATATTCCAGGTCCTACGATCGTGTGGGGGGGGGACTTTGGGGGACCTGGTGGTGATGCTTGGGACCATTCATCATCGGAGGACTATGCTAATGATCGTGGCGAGGGTTCAAACTTTAGCTGGGCTCTGGAGTCAATAGCAAGGCGTACCGTATTGACGCGCATATAAGGCCATGGCCTTATATCTGTGTGTGGCCTTATATTCGAATACAAGGCCATGGCCATATATTAAAAAAAAGTTTTTTCCCGCCAATAGCAATGACTCGCATATAAAGCCACATAAACACATTGTCAGAAACAGTGACAGTGATATCAAAGGTCGTTTGAGATTAACAATTGGGTGACATTATATGTGAATAATGGGGGTGGCCTTATATTCGAATACAAGGCCATGGCCTTATAAATGAAAAAAACATATTTTTTGACGACCCTGCCAAAATGCATAAATCCGTATACACGGCCATGGCCTTATATGTGCATCAATACCGTATGGACTTGCCTATCGAGGCTTCCGGGTCCTCTAAGGGTCCGGCTACAGAGCATTGCAGACGCCTGGTGCCAGTTAGACGTCCGTCCCGGTCGACGACCCCAACCTCCACCTGCTTTCCCGGAAGCAGGGTGTAGTCTGGTCGGCGTATATGAAGAAGGCTCACCTTGCTCACTGGCAGACGATGTCTCATCAAGTGATGGGCCATTTGTCAATGGCGGATCACCTCACTGCTTTGATGCAGGAGTTCCTGGATGTGACGAGCTCAGGCTGGTGAGCACGATAGTGCACACCCGGGCGCTCACTTGGATCACACTGCACGTGACGCTGATCTCTGCACTCATGGTGTCACTTCTGGTGATGAATCGGATTTGCGTGGGAGGCATCTGTTCACGGGTCATGTCTTCGGTGGACTCTCCCAGGCGGATGTCACAGTGTTCGGGAGCATCTTCAGGATGAGCTTCTCGCCAAGGCGATCGTGGGCAAGGGCAAGTCGGCTAAGAAGGGACTTGTTGCCGGGAAGCGCAGGCTCTGTGGGTTCACTTGTTCTGAGGAACAAGGAGGTCCCACAACCTGGTCCAGCCGGGGGTCGTCTAGTGCAGTTTTTCGGGAACTGGCGCGACGTCGTGGCTTCGGACACCAGCGTCATGGCATGGGTGACGGAGAGTGGTTGACGGAGGGACTCACCTTTCGATGGGATACTCTAAAACTACTGCTAAGACGTGGTTCTTTCCTGTGCGTGGTTCTTCCCTGTGCCCGGAAGTCGGGAAAAGCACTCCCTCTTGAAGCTTGGAATAGACCAGTTGCTAGAAAAGAGGGCCATCGAGGTGGTGAATGAGGAGGGAGGATTTTATTCTCTAATCTTATTCTAAGAATACAGGCGGGTGGCATCCCATGTTCGATCTGTCAAACCTCAACAAGTTCCTGATGATACCCAGGTTTTGTATGGAGTATGTTCAGAAGACCCTAGTAAAGGGGAAATGGGCAGTTAGTATCGATTTCAAGGACGCTTACTTGCATGTCCTAATCCATCACACTTATCGACGCTATCTGAAATTTGCGTTCGAGGGGGTAGTGTTCAGGTTACTCCCATTCGGGGTCGCCACATCCTTGTATGTATTCACTCGGATCATACGGGCTATGGCAGCCAGGTTTCGGATGGCAGGAATTCAGTTCCACCATTATATCGACGATTGGCTGATAGTAGCCAACTTCCGTCACAGGTGATCGAGCAGTTCAGGTTCGTCCTCAAGTTGGCCACGAGTTTAGGTTGGATTCCAAACTGGGAAAAGCTCAATCCGACTCAGTCGTTCAAGTATGTCATCAATATTTCGGAAAAGGTTGGTCGAAGAGCGAAACAGACATTATTTTCAGACTCATTGCCCTAGACAAGTATGTCTAAGGGGTATTGGGATCACCTTTGACCTTGACCTTGAATTTTTCTGCCAAGTCGGCATTTTTTGCTTTCGTCGATATCTCAGAAACGGTGCATCGTACAGCGAAACAGACATTATTTTCGGATTCGTTGTCCTAATCAAACATTTCTAAGGGGCATTATGGATGAACTTTGACCTTGACCTGAATTTTTTTGCCGAGTCGGCATTTTTCGTTTTCGTCGATATCTCGTAAACGGTGCGTCATACAGCAAAACGGACATTATTCTCGGACTCGTCGGCTTAGACAAAGATGTCTAAGACAAACATGTCTAAGGGCTATTAGGAATAAACATTGACTTTGACCTGAAAATTTTTTGGCGAGTCGGCATTTATTCGTTTTCAGTCATATCTCAGAAATAGTGTGACATAGAGCGAAACGGACGTTATTTTCGGACTCGTCGCCCTAGACAAACATGTCTAAGGGGCATTAGGTCTGACTTTTGACATTGACCTTGAATTTTTCGCTGAGCCGGCATTTTTTATTTTAATTGATATCTCGGAAACGGTGTACCGTAGAGCGAGATGGACGTCATTTTTGTATTCATTGTGATAGACAAACATGTCTAAGGGATATTATGGATGAACTTTAACCTTGACCTGATATTTTTTTGCCAATCTGCATTTTTCGTTTTCGTCGATATCTCGGAAACAGTGTGACGTAGAGTGAAACGGATGCTACTTTCGGGATTGTCACCCTAGTCAAACATTCCAAGGGGTATTATGCATGAACTTTGACCTTGATCTGAAATATTTTTGCCGAGTCGGCACTTTTCGTTCGAGGGGTAGTATGGATAAACTTTGACCTAGACTTAGAATTTTTTTGCCAAGTCGGCTTTTTTCGTTTTTGGCGATATCTCAGGAACGGTGTGTCGTAGAGCGAAACCGACCTTATTTTCGGACTCGTCGCCGTATATAAACATGTCTAAGGGGTATTATGGATTAATTTTATTATTATGATTGACCTGAATTTTTTTTCGCTGAGACATTTTTCATTTTCGTCGATATGGAAATGGAAATGGTGTGTCGTAGAGCCCATGGTAAAGATATTGTAAAAAATTATAAATTAGTCTTAACACCGAAATGCCTCCAAGGCCTCTTTAGGCCTTGACGTCTAGTTTCAATCGTTGTTATTATTTATAGTGTCAGAAATTGCCCTATCTAAAATGACGAATGTTAATTATGGGCAGGTCAGGTGAAATATGTCCAAAAAGCTACCAGTGTCCTTGACTAGATCCAGATTCTGAAGCCATTAGTTTGAAGACATTTCGGAACTAGTATTTCAGCCACTGGCGCCCGCTGATTAAATAAGGGGTAAAGTTACCATTTTGGTCATATCAATTAAAGTACTAGTATAGTGCAAATATGATATGAACTTATTTGAAAGATCTCATTGATCTGAGCAAACTGGTTTTTACGGCATGTAAATATCGCAAACCGTTCATAAGTTATAGCACTTTAAAGACTGAAATTGGCAAATGTGCTTTTTCAAAACAATTTAGCTAATTAGTATGCAAATGAGATATTCATGACATCATCGGGGGAAACTGTTTTAATTAGGTACTTTGATATGTATTATTCATTCATTTAATGTTATGATTATCCTTCAAAACTTATTCCATACAGATTTCAATATGAATAATCAGTGTTTTCACTTTTTATGTTGTTGTCAAGGTAACCAGTGACCTGGAATGACCCATAGCAACCATGGTTGCTAGGTCCAGTAACCCACTTAGAACAGGGTATGCACAAATATAAATGGTGCCAACTTGAGCTCTATATTGATTTAATTCATAAATAATCAACAGAAAGTCTGCGAATAGATTGCCTTGGCAGTTAACGGCCATGGCAACCATGGGTAACTACGGCTATAGGGGATGACTGGTAACCATAGCAACAGTACAGTTTGTGTGGATATTGACTATGTATGGTACACAATAATATGCACTAGTCAGATCGTCAGAACCTTCAATAAGAATCATGATATCATGGCTTGAAATATCCTAATTAAAATTTGTTCCCCTCATGACGTCATGAATTCTCATTAGCATCTAATTTGCATATTAATGAGTTGCTAAACTTTTCAAGTAGTTTCTGTAATGTAGTGCCGGAATGGCAGTTTCAAATGGCTGTAACTTTTGAACGGATAAAGATATTGATATACCGTAAAGACCGTTTTGCTCAGATGAATGAGATATTTCATATAACTCAACATCATATTTGCACTTTACTAGTACTTTAAATGATTCACACGATTGATTTAGTTTTTTCTTGTATGAAATTAGTAATGACACGGACAAATTTTAAAACAGTAAAAACATACATAGTTTGCTGTTGTTTTATGCATGGAGAGGTTTTTTCATAGATTTCCATCTAAACCGAAGCACCAAAATCGGGTGAAAATATGGATTTTCATTGTTTTTGAAATGAAATATTGGAAAGTACCACTAATGATGTTCCCTTCATAGTTGAAAACATCAATCTGATCAATTTGATATCTCATTTGGGCAAATTGGACAATAACTTCAGCAGCAGTGGCGTATTTGTCGATTTTCAAGTGAGCACATTGTTGGATTCATTTCCAATGTACATTTTACGTCAAAAATATATGTTGTACGCAATCATTTTTTTCACAACCATCCATTTCGTGATCCAAACAACATAGTTAATAAAAAAAAATATGGTTTGGTTTTGTTCTACCATAGGGAGGGGTTAGGTCATATTTTTGGGGATGCGCCACCACACTATACATATATACATCGAGGTAGATTCGTAACTACGAATGTTGGAATGTCCGACAGTATTTGATTGCAGATATTATAATGGTATTTGATTGCTCTGCCGGAGCTGGCGGAGGGTTTATCTTCGCAATTAACCACATGTAATAGCCATAGCCTTTTACATATTAATATTAATGTAAATTTTATTTCATATTTCCCAGCATTCACGGTGAAGAAAAGGTGGCACAACACCATCAAATACTTCAACAGTGACTACGAATTAGCAAAAGGTCAGAATTGTTGCATTGTCATCAGAATATATACTTGAAATACACCATTTATGGTGCTTCACCAATATGTTTTCAGTTTTGTTTCCTCACTCATATTGAAAATTTGTCAGGTGATTTGAGTCTGATATGTGTCAAAAATGCACTTGATCAATATTTGATTACTCCACAGAGGGGAGTACAGCAGTTGATGACTCACATGGCCAGTCTGAGTTGCCACCGTTCACTAGCCAACGGATCCCACTGGGTAAGATATTTCGTGTGATCAGGCACCTGATCTGCCTGAGTCGCCGCCATCTGACCTATCTGAGTCGCCGCCACCCGATCTGTCTGAGTCGCCACCACCTGACCTGCCTGAGTCGCCGCCACCTGACCTGTCTGAGTCTCCGCCATCTGACCTGCCTGAGTCGCCGCCATCTGACCTGCCTGAGTTCGCGCTGTACCCGTCTGCATCGGGGCCACAAATCCGTCCGAGTTACTTCACCCATCTGAGCCACTGCCACTGCAGTTTGGTAGATCGTCTGACCATCACCTGACAATGATACAGATTCGGTTGCCAAGAGAGGCTACTCCAAGTCACGACACCAACAGAGATACTCGAGGAGTCAACCTCCAGAGAGAGGTCAACACAGGAGCGGAACCCTGGACAATGATGACTGTTCTTCTGAAGAGTATATGCCAGACTCAGACTCCGAATGCAGGGAGGAGATATACGAAATTGATATACGCCCATCAATTGTGATAACGGTGTTCAGTGTAACACTCATCACTTTTATATCCATGCAACTGTGAATCATTAAGAATCTTAGGTGCAAAACCTGTTACTTTTATCATCATTGTTCTGTAACCCATGGAGCTGAATTACATTGTAGTTATCAATAAAATGGGGCATGTATCTTGCATCCAAACAAAAAGACCAGTTTGATAGTTGTCCACACAATATAATCCTACAAGGTAGCAAACATTTGGAGACACTAATATTAGAACCCAGAACACCAATATTAGAACCCAGATACGTAGGGCATACGTGTATATTCAACAAAAAAGGTTTTCATTCTGACACACTGGATAACAGTATACATAGAATTATTATGGTCTGATGGTGCCATTATTGATTTGTTCTGTCCCACTTGATAGCCTGCAGTCCTTGTGGGATTTTGAGCAGTCAAAAGTCCTTGTATGGTCCCATAGTTCGATGCATTTAAAGTCCTTGTGGGGTCTGATGAGTCTGGCCCTTGTGAGGTCGGAGGAGTCCATTGTTCTTGTGAGATCTGATTAGCCCGTGGCCCTTGTGGGGTCTGAGAGCCTTTGTTCTTTTGGGGTCTGAGGAGTCTGTTGTCCTTGTGGGGTCTGAGGAGTTCGTGGCCCTTGTGAGGTCTGAGGAGGCTCTGGCTCTTGTGAGATCTGATGAGTCCCTGGATTCTTTCGGGTCTGAGGAGTCTGCGGCTTTTTTGGGGTCTAAGGGGTCCATGGTCATTGTGTGAGGAGTCTGTGGCTCTGGTGAGATATGACGAGTCCATGGTCCTTGTGGGGTATGAGGAGGACGTGGCCCTTTTGGGGTCTGCGGAGTCCATGGTCCTTGTGGGGTCTGATGAGTCCGTGGCTCTTATGGGGTTTGATGTGTCCATTGTCCTTGTGAGGTATGATGAGTCCATGGTCCTTGTGGGGTATGAGGAGGACGTGGCCCTTTTGGGGTCTGCGGAGTCCATGGTCCTTGTGGGGTCTGATGAGTCCGTGGCTCTTGTGGGGTTTGATGTGTCCATGGTTCTTGTGGGGTCTGATGAGACCGTGGCTCTTGTGGGGTCTGGTGTGTCCATTATCCTTGTGAGGTATGATGAGTCCATGGTTCTTGTGGGGTATCAGGAGGACGTGGCACTTTTGGGGTATGAGGAGTCCATGGTCCTTGTGGGGTCTGATGAGTCCGTGGCTCTTGTGGGGTTTGATGTGTCCATTATCCTTGTGAGGTATGATGAGTCCATGGTCCTTGTGGGGTATGAGGAGGACGTGGCCCTTTTGGGGTCAGAGGAGTCCATGGTCCTTGTGGGGTCTGATGAGTCCGTGGCTCTTGTGGGGTTTGATGTGTCCATGGTCCTTGTGGGGTCTGATGAGTCCCTGGCTCTTGTGAGGTTTGATGTGTCCATTATCCTTGTGAGGTATGATAAGTCCATGGTCCTTATGGGGTATGAGGAGGACGTGGCCCTTGTGGGGTCTGAGGAGTCCATGGTCCTTGTGGGGTCTGATGAGTCCGTGGCTCTTGTGGGGTTTGGTGTGTCGATATCCTTGTGAGGTACACCTTCCTTGTGGGGTTGAATATGGCTTTCCTTGTGGGGTTTTTGCAGGCTGCACAAGGATGTCTACACAAGGCCATGTTGTACCGAATAAAAAACCCCACAAGATATAAACCCCACAAGACAGCTAGCGTCGGTACGTCCATTCGTCCGTCCGTCCGGCGTTAACATTTTTATCTTTAAAGTTAACGATCGAATCTTTCTGAAATTTTGCACAAAAATGCCTAAAAATATTTTGAGAAGGAGGTATTTTTTTGTTTTTTGATTTTCGCATTTTGTTCAAAATGGCGGCCGTTTTTGTCGAAAAACGCTCAATTTTGGACTTTGACGGCCATTTTCTCAAAAACTGTCTGATCAGTTTTGAGTTTTTGGTTTCAAAAGATTCCCCTCATATACCTCTGTGATATGTATAAGTTTGGTTGCCCTAAATTCGCCGGTTTCCGTGTGGCGGCCATTTTGAATTTTTGGCGGGTCGGCGAAAAAAAATTTTTTTGCCCCAAATCGCATTACTATCCAATTTGGGCCATTTCTAGGGCAAAAAAAATGTTTCACCCTTTGAAAAAAATTTTGGACTTAGAAAATTTTCGGCACTTTTTTACTTCATAATGGGAGCTGTCCGGACTGTACTCATAGAACGCTTGAAGATAGAGCTTAGAAATTGGCACTTTCAAATG
This sequence comes from Terebella lapidaria, assembly GCA_949152475.1. Taxonomy (NCBI): domain Eukaryota; kingdom Metazoa; phylum Annelida; class Polychaeta; order Terebellida; family Terebellidae; genus Terebella; species Terebella lapidaria. The sequence goes on along the minus strand of OX424558.1, from coordinate 20,460,384 downwards.
GGAAGTCATATATGGCGACTTGTGTGGTGACCTTGAATTTGACCTTGGATGACCTTGAAAGGTCAAAACAGCCATTTTGGGGTCAAAAAATGCCCAGATTTGCCTCTATAGATGAAATGCTTGCAGATAGAGCTCATGTTTGCATTATGAACATATAGGAAGACATATATGGCACAACTAATGATGACCTTGAACTTGACGTCAGATGACCTTGAGTGCCAAATGTCTGACTTGGAATGTGTAAATTGACCTGAGCGGCCTAAACGATTCCACCCAACATATAGAATATCAAATGCCGCACACATACATGTAATGGTAACATCGAAGTTCACACGGATGACCTTGATTGGTAAATCCCAAGGTCTTATGTTTACACTGCGAACCTTGATTGGTAAAGGTCTGTTACCTGCTAATGCTGCCATGGCCCAACCAAAATTGTCCGGTAACCTATCTTAGCCTTTAGGCTAATTTTTTCTATCGGTGCCTTCCGTGAAGCATACTTGGGACTGTGAGAAAGGGGTATTATGCCCTCTGTATATCATAAATATATGTAATCATATTTAATTTTTTTTGTCTTGGAATTGAAGTTAAGGTGTGATTGCACGTAACTTACCGGTGACTGCACTGAGGCACTTTTCCATTGACTTATAATGTGAAAGTAAAGGTAACAAAATCACCAAAACAATACAATCCCCTGACCTAGAACTTGGCAAGCACACACACATATACTCATGGATGATGAACCAAGACATGGTTTCATAAATGATATCACGAAAGCTGTGCAATTTGATGATTAGATAAATCATTTTATACGTTTCATCAAAACGAAGATTCGAGTGTTCTGCTTGACAAGCACTGGCTGTTGTATATATTTATTCCCTGTTGTCGTCAAAATAATGAGAATATCTAGGGCTATACTTTCTGTGAGATGAATACAATGAGCTGAACATTCATAATCCCAAACACCTCGGTGCACCCGAGTGCATATCACCTGTGAGTTTTACTGGCCTCACTAGCTATTTGCTGCACAGCATAATCCTTTCGCTCGCCCTGTTGTGAGTGTATTTTGTAGACTGAGAAATAGGTCGGAAAATGACATATGAAAACGATGAATTTAACAAATTTTACATTGCTTAGTAAGAAACAGAGTCTCGGTTAGTAATCCTTGATGGCTAACAATCAGAAAGGCAAAGTTTCATGTTGATTAAAAGTGTGTGATTTCATGAATTTGTTACCTTTATATTTACATTATAAGTGAATGGACAGCTGGTCAATGCCAGGTTCATGCCGATCACATGCAATCAATCCTTAACTTCTTGTCTTGACTTGTATTTTTTCATCTTACAGTTGATGGTATTATGGAAACGGCTCACTTGATTAAACTGTTCGAAAAATAGATCAACATTTACGATTTAAATGAAATCGCTTCATCAATATTACCGATCGGATGATGTAAAGATAAATAGGAAGTTTGATTTATTGAAGTGCATGGCCTAGACGTTTATCTTTGGAACGATTCCAAATAAGTTTTGATTGTCAAATCCATTTTCATATTGCAGTTACTGCCAGAGGATATGGAAACTCAAGAGAATAGACCTGTCATGCATGAAATTTGCACAATGGAATAAGCAACAATGTTTGCATTCTAGAATAATGATTGTCGTCTCATATCGTCTGCTTTTCAGGACACAATGGAAATAAGCACTTTTGCTGTCTTGTGTTAGCCTGTATATATTATGCGAGTCATTGTATTTATGTAAAATGTATTGCATTTTGACTATACGAATAAAATGCAATCAATGCTTCACAATACACCACCCACATTGAGCTTGTTCGCTGAATAAAAACTTGCTATTAAGTTTGTCCGCCATAACTGGAGGAAATAGAGCGAAACCTAGAGAACTGCCAATAGCATAAGAAGGTATATTTGTTCATCAAGCCAGCAATTATCCCAGCAGTAATATACAAATACTGCACTGTTGCTCTGCGGGTACATGCAATTACTACCCGAGGCATGAACATTACCACACGAGGCGAAGCCGAGTGTCGTAATGTTCTTGGCCGAGGGTTGTAATCGCATGTATCTGCAGTGTAACAGTACAGTATTTGTTTTACTATACAGAAGTAATGAATGAGCTTATCATCATATGTTAAATCATGAGCTAAATGATGAAAACTGTTTGCTGTTCTTAAAAATTTCTAACATGTCAAGCAAATTACGTCATCAATACAAAAGCTCAGTAACGTTGAGGTATATCAAATTACTGCACGGCGAGTAATCGATATACGGGAACGTGTACTAGTAGGTAAAATTATTCAATGGTGATTGACCAATCACGGTGCGGCGTTTTCGCTTGAGGTATAGTAACATCTGATACATTATAGAGACTTTGGTTATTCCACTACCAGTTCCATATTACACTTGCGCAAATTCATTCCCTTAGAGGCCTTAGGTGTATGATATGTCCTCTTCTGAGTAACTCGTCCATTATGGTACATATTTCAGACAGCTTGCAGCCATTATTGACGTGTAAATACTCAGAAAGTTCATATATGTGTAGCGTTATGACGTGGTGGCTACATAGTAGTGACACCACGGTTATAGCGGAATGTGTTGGCAGGTTAATAAGACAAATCGGTGACACTCCAGTAATGGGGTATACCTCTTTATCGTGGGGTCGCCAAAATTTACATTGGTGCCGTACCTTTCGAACCACTGGATTCTCTCGGCGTCGTTCCTGGGTCGGCACCGCTGTTGATTCACATCACAGCCATGTATGTAAATAGCAGGTTCCTGATCCCTGATGACCAGGGTGTTGTGGCCCAACAGTGGAATATAGCTGACCTCGAGGACGAGGTCTCTCCGAAAGGGGAAAGCACTATAGCATTATGACGTGGTGGCTACATAGTAGTAACACCACGGTTATAGCGTGAACGTGCTGGCAGGTTGATAAGACAATTTGGTGACACTTCAGTAATGGGGTATACCTCTTTATCGTGGGGTCGCCGAACTTTACATATGGTAATTTAGGTATGAATAAGGTAAGTAAGATGTGAAAATGGTCAGCTTGGGTGACATACGACATTTGTGTTTTCACAAGAACCACATGCCAGGTGCTTAACGGCAAGTTTCTGCCAGCCTTGTCTTCAGCATATTGTACATTCGAAAGTGATTTTGAGCATCATGGCGAGGCAGATAAAGAACGTTCAAGGTGAAACGTAGTCAAATTTGAAAGTCGACAAAATATGCAACTTATCATATACAGGTTGTCCAATGAGAAAGGATCGCTATTGGCGAATTCCAATGTGCCTTATGGGACATCAGATAATATTTCTTACTTTCATGGGCATTTTATTCTGATTCAGATGTGTGTAAATGTTTGGGAGTGTCATTATTGTACAGGAGATACCAAGATGAACCAGAAACACACTTTTGTAACACTCTCGGACTTGAATTGTTGGTGTGATTATCATATATATGAGTGTGATTTTTAAATTTCTACGCATGTTTTGTTGCAGTTTTTTTTTACAGAATGGTTCACGGATGATACTCAAACCAGACTAGACAATATTTGCTGTCATATAAGAATATAGGATTTATAGTGCACAATTTGGGGTTTTATGCCAGAGGGCCAAGTCTTTGAGAAGCCCGACGCGAAGCGGAGGGCTTCTTGAAGACTTGGCCCGAGGGCATGAAACCCCATATTGTGCAATAACCCGTTTATCATATGCCAGTGGTTGTCGGGGACATTTGAGTATGTTTCAAATGACCGAATCATATCCGATAAGAAAGAAATAAGCAAAAAATACAGCTCTTATTCACACATTTATTCGATTCACAGGCCATTTCAGAGTTCCAAGCACACTGCATCGCTCGAGATTCACGCCGAATCTCATCTCTGCTACAACACGCATAGGACTCTGGGAAATATAGGGAGCTACTTTCGGGGTAAACAAACAGCTCACCTGTGTTGCCGAGTTGTGGCAGACGGTTTACAGGGTTACGCAGTGCAAGGAACCGGCAAAATCGATATGGTTTTCTCGTCATGTTGGCTTTTTTTAGGTTACCGGACCTTTGGTCCGATAACCTATTGCCGTGGCGTTGCGTCCGTCGTCCGTCCGTCCGTCGTCCGTTCACAATTTTAGGTTACCGGACCTATGGTCCGATAACCTATTGGCATGGCGTTGCGTCCGCCGTCTGTTTTTGAATTTGACCTTGACCTTGAATTTGACCTCTGACCTCAGTTTCAAGGTCAGAGCACAAAATGGCTTATATCTCGCTTATTATCGACTCTACAGCTTAGGAATCAATTGTGGACATGTAATAAATGATATATGCTGAATATTCTGATGACCTAGAATTTGACCTTCGACCTCATTTTCAAGGTCATAGGACAAGATGCCTAATATCTCGCTTGTTATCGACTTTACAGCTTAGCAATCAATTATGAACATTTAGGAAATGATATATGCAGATTATTGTCATGACCTTGAATTTGACCTTTGACCTCATTTTCAAGGTCACAGGACAAACAGGCTAATATCTCACTTATTATCGATTTTACAGCTTAGGAATCAATTGTGGACATATAGGGAATGATATATGCTGAATATTCTAGTGACCTTGAATTTGATCTCTGACCTCATTTTCAAGGTCCAAGGACAAACTGGCTCATATCTTGTTCCTCTATTGACTGTATGGCTTGGGAATCAATTGTGGACATGATATAGAAAATGATATGCATTGAATATTTTGATGACCTTGAATTCGACCTTTGCCCCTTCATTTTCAAGGCCACAGCACAAAATTGCTAATATCTCTCTGATTATTGAATTTACAGCTTAGCGATCAACTGTGGACATGATATATGCTGAATGTTATGTAGCAGGGTTCTCCAATATGGTTTATTTATTTATTTATTTATTTGACAGACCAATCTGTGATGCCCATGTGTATATATATATATATCCTAATCATTTCATTCCTTCTTGCACTACATACCTGTATGAATGTTTCACGTACACTTTTAATTGATCAGACGCTTTCCTTTTCACATTCATTTCATGTGTAATGTTTCTTTTCAGCCTCCGTACTTGTTTCCTTTTTCATCTTATGTAATTCACCACGTGCACATGTTTATTTATGTATTGACCATTTCTCAGCCCGTTGGATACGACGCTGCTATGAAGACATTCATTGGTCATTCTATATTTTTCTTTGTTCATGCACTGCACTATAGATAGGTTTGGCGGCAAGTTCGAACCGCACTTGCCCGAGATACAGTCTGATCGACATTAATATCATACGTGTATTGTGATTATTCATCTGTTATTCATCAGGTATGTGTGCATTACATATTTCATTCATGTATCATTTGGTCTAATAGCAGGTATTGTAAAATGTGAAGTGTGTTCATATTACCAATGTGATGGCAACAATTCCGTTTGAACATGTATATTTTAACTCTGTAGTATTTCAACTGTCGTATTTTAGAATTGTAGTAAATCCATATTTGAATATTGTAGTGTGTTATTAGTGTATATTGGTACAAGTATATTGTATTATTCCGTGGCACTTACCCGAGATACAGTCTGATCGACATTAATATCATACGTGTATTGTGATTATTCATCTGTTATTCATCAGGCGCTGGATTCGAATAAATTTGAAACCAAACCTGGCCTCCTTCATTATTCGGCACGGTCACAGTTATATATGCTGAATATTCTCTTGACCTTGAATTCAACCAGTGACCTGGCTAACATCTAAAATTTTAAACATTGTCCGGTAACCTATCTTCGGCCCTTGGCCTAATTTTATCTTTAAAGTTTATGGTCGAATATTTCTGAAATTTTGCACAAAAATACCTAAAAATATTTCCAGGAAAGGGTTTTTTAGTTTTTTGATTTACGCATTTTTTTCAAAATGGCGGCCTTTTTCGTCGAAAAATGGCCAATTTTGGACTTTGACGGTCGTTTTCTCAAAATCTGTTCAGTAACTTTTTTTCTTATTGATGCATGACACTCCTCCTATATACCCCTTTGACATGTATAAATTTCGTTGCCCTTGAATCGCTCGAAGTGGGCCATTATGGGCCCAAACTCGGCCCAATGGGACTTTCCCATGTTAAATTCTCCTATGCTTTATAATGGGACACATTAAGCCTAATATCTCACTTAAAATTGAAATTAGAGACTAAGAATCAATTGTGGACATATAGGAAATGATATATGCTGAATATTTTCGCGACCTTGAATTTGACCTCTGACCTTGGTTTCAAGGTCATAGCGGCCGTTCTCGTCGAAAATGGCTAATTTTGGACTTTGATGGTCGTTTTCTCAAAATCTGTTCAGTAACTTTTTTTCTTATTGATGCATAACACTCCTCATATGTACTTCTGTGACATGTATAAATTTCGTTGCGCTTGAATCACTCGAAGTGGGCCATTTTGGGCCCAAACTCGGCCCAGATGTGACTTTCCCATGTTAAATGTTCCCATGCTTTATAATGGGACACATCAAGCCTAATATCTCACTTAATATTGAGATTAGAGACTAGGAATCAATTGTGGACATATAGGAAATGATATATGCTGAATATTCTCGTGACCTTGAATTTGACCTTTGACCTCATTTTCAAGGTCACAGGACAAAATGGCTAATATCTCGCTTATTATCGACTTTACAGCTTAGAAATTAATTGTGAACATATAGGAAATGATATATGCTGAATATTCTCGTGACCTTGAATTTGACCTTTGACCTCATTTTCAAGGTCACAGGACAAAATGGCTAATATCTCGCTTATTATCGACTTTACAGCTTAGGAATCCATTGTGAACATATAGGAAATGATATATGCTGAATATTCTCGTGATCTTGAATTTGACTTTTGGCCTCATTTTCAAGGTCACAAGACAAAATGGCTAATATCTCGCTTATTATCGACTTTACAGCTTAGGAATCAATTGTGAACATATAGGAAATGATATATGCTGAATATTCTCGTGACCTTGAATTTGACCTTTGACCTCATTTCCAAGGTCACAGGACAAAATTGCTAATATCTCGCTTATTATCGACTTTACGGCTTAGGAATCAATTGTGAACATATAGGAAATGATATATGCTGAATATTCTCGTGACCTTGAATTTGACCTTTGACCTCATTTTCAAGGTCACAGGACAAAATGGCCAATATCTTGCTTATTAGCGACTTTGCAGCTTAGGAATCAATTGTGAACATATAGGAAATGATATATGCTGAATATTCTAGTGACCTTGAATTTGACCCTTGACCTAAATTTCAAGGTTAGTCATTTTATTTTCAAGGTCAGAATACAAAATGGCTTATATCTCGCTTATTATCAAATTTACAGCTTAGGGGTCCATAGTGAACATATAGGAAATGATGTATGCTGAATATTTTGGTGATCTAGAATTTGACCTTTGATCTCATTTTCAAGGTCAGAGAACAAAATGGCTAACATGTCCCTTATTATCATATTTACATCTGCCCCTGATGACGCCAGTGTGTCTTTGGATAAACTATTTGGTCGGGCTTTGTTTCTATTGCAAAATGTTGTATTTTACCTTTCTTATAATTGGCATCATCAAAATTTGATTGTATTGGTGGTAATAGATTGATACTTACATTTATACCACTGAGTCGGTGTCACTGCTGGCGGACGTTAAATCTGTCCCCGAGGATACCATCAACTCAGTAGCCCTGGGCTTGTGATTGGGTACTTTTGTACTTGTCATGTATCTATTCCATGGGGTTAGATTCGGATTTCTAAATTATTTTCATAGGTTGTTGGGCAGTTATATACTAATTCCATCTGGTGTACAGTAGAAACAACTACATTTAACACATTGTCTGCCCCTGAAGACGCCAGTGTGTCTTTGGATAAACTATTTGGTCGGGCTTTGTTTGTTTCTATTGCAAAGTGTAGTATTTTACGTTTCTTATTGGCATCGTCAAACTCTGATTGTATTGGTGGTAATAGATTGGTACTTACATTTACAGCATAGGAATCAATTGCGAATATAGAGGAATGATATATACTGAATATTTTCATAACCTTGAACTTGAACTTTGACCTCATTTTCAAGGTCACATCACAGAATGGCTAATGTCTCACTTATTATCGACTTTACAGCTTAGGAATTTATTGTGGACATACTAGAAGTGATATATTTGTTGAAAATTTCATGGCCTTGAATTTATCAGTGACTTTATTTTCAAGGTCACTGGACAAAAGGCTAATATCTAAAATGTATATTGTCCAGTAACCTTTCTTAGCCCTTGGGCTAAATTTCTCGTTTTCCTTCTTCTAGTTTACCTCTCTCATATTGTATTTGCATTAGTAGTTGATAACATCATGGTCTATATATCGCGGACTAACCTGCGTAAACTGGTAGCGTAAGGATACAATATTAAGGATTTTAATGTTAAAGGGCAAGAATGACAGCGTCGACTGCTGGCTTTAGCGCAGAGGATGCTGGGAACAGTATGAGTTCCAAGAGCATCAGCGTAAAACGTAAATTGGCGGCAAAAACGTCAAACATAACGGAATCGGGGCAGGAGAGCGACCATGTGCTTTTGTTTACCCTTCCAAATAATGACGTTTTCTTGAAGTGGGAGCTGCCCGGGCAAGTGTGGAATTTGGAAAAATAGGCACAGCTATTGAAAAACAATATACATAGAAATGGTGTATTTTCAGGTCTAAGTTTGTCGACAGTAATTTAAAATACTGTATAATAGCATTAACTACGCTACTCGCATCAACTGTCATTCTGGCATATGATAAAGACTAAATCTAGTCATATTATGATTATATACCATATTTATTGAGCGCTCTTTTCATACAGTTGTATGTTCAAAAGCTCTGTACAGGAAATACATTAGAAGTGATGGTCTTAACAGGATTGACTGTACCATGACAAATATACATATAGACACCAATTTCATAGTTGTACAGGATTACCACACACATAGACAGTCAGTCACCCCCAAAATGGGGATTGAACAGATAGGTTTTAAGAAGTTTTTTGAAAGTGGGTAGTGTTGAGGCATCTCGGATGTACACGGGCAGGCTGTTCCACTGCTTGGCAGATGTACATCGGAACTGTCGGTCCCCATAGTGGACTGTTCGTACTCTGGGTACAACAAGTGAGGTAGATTCTGCAGATCTTGGTGCTCGAGTGATAAAATTACAAGGCTTGAGCATAGTCACAGTCGTCAACGTGCGCACAGGATTCCTGTAGCGGAGTTACAGGAAGCATGCAAAAAACAACAACATAATCTGAGTAAATTGATGGTAGGTGGGTATTTTTGGTTGGAAACACATACCAAACGAGGTTTCCAGCAAAGCGACTTAGCAGATAGACTAACATAAAGATATTCTTTTGGGTGGTAGTTTTATTTGTTGTTGACACCTTCGTTTTTATTAACTATAAACACATGAAGTGAGATTATTCCTCAATTATCGTCCGATTGCCCCTTTGTCTACATGAAATCACCATATAATGGAACTTTTGCCCACTGCTAATGTGCATGGGGGTTTATTGGTTCACAGTTGATCAAATTCAACAGTTAATGGGAGGTGACACTCGTCTGTTTGTGTTTGTCAAGCAATTGTTTATCGTAGCACACACGAGATATGTGCTGCAGGATTCACGTAACAGGCGCTGAAGTATTCACGTAACAGGCGCTTCAGTGTTCAAGTAACACTGGATGTAAAATTGCCCTAAAATTTTTTCTTTTCACTAAATTAACTTTGTACACATCAATATAAACACATACAAAGGTCAGATTCATGGATTGTGCATTGTACTGGAAAAATACGAGTATATAGGTTGCGATATTCCTGGCTGGATCTCATCAACTGGCAATGCCTTTTCTTCGTTGTAAAGTAATTTAGTATGCAGGTAGCACTAGATAAAAAATTGCCCCCAAATACCTCTTTCACTAAATTTACAGCAGAATAACTTATTATGTGTAACAACTGGAACAATATCACAGGGAGGAACCGTTTGTCTGATTCATGTGCAAAAAGTCTGATTTTATGAGCAAATTGTCTGATTCTATGGGCAAATAAGCAAGTAAGCTGCGGGGCACCAGTAAAACATGCTGGATCGACGGCTAACTTCTCAACACAATCTGATGGCGTATGTTCTGTTTACTTCTTAAATCATTGCAGTATATGATTCATGTTCAGTTTCTTATGTGGTGTTCACCCTTCTCCATATATCTGTCGCACAAAAGTGGAACGGCTAGGCAGTGGAGAAGTTAGCCATCATAAATCACCAAAGACAAAGCGCTTACAGTTACTTACCAGGATATATTGACCACAATTGCATGACAATTATTCCAGTTAACATTTTGATTGCTCCTGGATGTGAAGTCAGCTCTGTAATCCAACAAAATTGGACATAGAATAAAAAAATAACAGAAACAAACCTGATTCCATGGGAACAAACCTGATTCTATGGGTAGGGTGTTGTTATAGCCATGAAACTAACAGCTTCTCGATGCTGATCCTGAATAAAAATATTATTGAATCTTGATTTTATGTTCTGTTTCTAGAAGAAGGTCAATAACATGGACGACAGATCTAGCCCATAGTTCCATGGTTATCAATAAACCTACCCATAGAATCAGGTTTTGTTCCCATAGAATCGGGTTTGTTTCTGTTATTTTTAATCTATGATCAATTTTGTTTGATTCTGTAGCTGATTTCACATCTAGGGACAATCAGAATGTCAACTGGAATAATTTGTGTCCAGATACCCAGTTAGGTTAGTATGAATGCTTTGCAGTTGGTGATTTATTATGGATAACTGCTCTACCACCTAGCAGTTCCACTTTTGTGTGACAAATGTATGAACAACGGTGAACACTGCATAAGAAACTGAACATAACCCATATTTTGCAATGATTTATGGAGTAAATAGAACGTGTGCCATCAGAGTGTGTTGAGAAATTTGTCGTTGATCCAGCATGTTTTACTGGTGCCCCACCGCTTACTCGCTTATTTGCCAATAGAATCAAACAATTTGCTCACAGAATCAGACTTTCTGCCCATAAAATCAGAATAACGCACATAGAATCAGACAAACGGTTCCTCACTGTGAATATAATAAACTGAATACACAGTGCTCATCATGTCCTCAATGATATCAGTATTGGTGTGTTGCATGGACCTAACCTATCTTACGTGTGTGTTTTTGTTAGCAACTTTCCTAGAGAGAATTATTATGGCTGGTGACTGTGGGTACTGCAGTTTCTCATCAGAGCAAGCGGATGACATTGTACAACACTGCATCCAGTCCCACGCTGGTCCCAATCACGAATACTGATCAGTGAGGTCATGGTGAGCACTGTATTATATTCAGTTTATGTATAGTGTACATACATATTATACCGTTCCAGTTGTTACATATAATAAATAATTTTGCTGTAAATTTAGTGGAAAGAGAGATTCGAGGACAATTTTACATCTAGTGGTACTTGCATTGCCAATTGATGACATCCAGCCAGGAATAATGCAGCCTATATGCTATGCTTGTATTTTTCCGGTACAATGCACAATCCATGAATCTGACCTTTGTATGTGTTTATATTGATGTGTACAAAGTTAGTTTAGTGAAAAGAAAATTTTTTAGGGCAATTTTACATCCAGTGTTACTTGAACACTGAAGCGCCTGTTACGTGAATACTTCAGCGCCTGTTACGTGAATCCTGCAGCACATATCTCGTGTGTGCTACGATAAACAATTGCTTGACAAACACAAACAGACGAGTGTCACCTCCCATTAACTGTTGAATTTGATCAACTGTGAACCAATAAACCCCCATGCACATTAGCAGTGGGCAAAAGTTCCATTATATGGTGATTTCATGTAGACAAAGGGGCAATCGGACGATAATTGAGGAATAATCTCACTTCATGTGTTTATAGTTAATAATAACGAAGGTGTCAACAACAAATAAAACTACCACCCAAAAGAATATCTTTATGTTAGTCTATCTGCTAAGTCGCTTTGCTGGAAACCTCGTTTGGGATGTGTTTCCAACCAAAAATACCCACCTACCATCAATTTACTCAGATTATGTTGTTGTTTTTTGCAGGCTTCCTGTAACTCCGCTACAGGAATCCTGTGCGCACGTTGACGACTGTGATAGTACAATAATGTGACTTATGGGACATTATATCTTTGGTGTGATTTGTGAACATGCTGACCTAGACTCACAAATATATGAAGTTATGTCATCGAGGAGAGACTATTTTCCAATTGGTAAGTTATCAAAGAGACCACATATCATCGTGTACACATACCATGTTTTGCAGGATATGGTCAGAAATAGAAAACATTTAGAATTGGCATACAAAAATAGAACTTTTATTGTGACAGATAAAACAACAGGATCGAACTGTATTCATGCAATGTTCAAGTGTACAAATGTTCAGAGTAAATTTGAACACCATATTGAACAAGCTCATTGAATCGTGACTTATGGGACATTAGATACATTGCATTTAATCAGGCCCATGCAGTTGGTCAAGATAATGTGTACTGATTACAATGTTGGTATTTTCGAGATCTGGGGCCCGTTTCACTAAGTTAGCGAGTTCGTTATATAAAGTCCTCGTTGAAGGTTTTAATGATGGAAATAATAACATAAAATATCTATGACAACATATTGTTAACGATGAATACAACGAACATTTCTAACGATGGAAATCTTAGTGATTAAAAATCGCTCGTTATTAGCGAGGATTCTTCAATTTAACGAGAATTTGGCTGCTAAGGAGCTCTTTATCATCTTAGTGAAACGGGCCCCTGATATAGCAGATCTGATTTGTTATACCAGACCGCATCTCGCTCGGATTCGAACCGATAGCTTTTACCACGAGATTTTTGCAGGCACCTTACTTGGTATTTACCATCCTTCTCATCAATAAATAATCTAAACTAAGACTGAGAATCATAGGTAACCTTCACCCACTGCCCAACTGAGTAAATGATTGCTGATTTGGTTGTGTCACTTGGCTCAGTGTCGGAGATCTCATGTCCTTCCTTGCAACTGACGTCACTGTGAGTACCATCATCTTGCACATTTCCTTCAACGAAAGAGAACATATTGCAGGTGGATAGGTCCTTGGAAGTGGTTGCATAATGAAGAAAGTACAGACGGACGGATAAAAAAGATGTTCTCGAGTTCCTGTCAGGCTTTGAATATCGCTGTTGTTTGGTATCCACGAGCAATCCAACCTTGGTTTAGCGTCTTCTACCACTGCTTTCGGGGCTTACATGATATTGATATTGGGACAGACCTTCGTTGCAACATCAGCGAAATCCTCGGAAGTTACCAAGTCATACTGGCTGGCACGAACAGCTTCTGCCACTCTGTGTTTGACGGTCCCTGCGATCCCATATATGCATCATTTAGCTGAGAAATGCCACTTTGTAGGCTTTCCATTGAGTGTCATGCTACACAGAGATTCCCGTCCTGAATCGTGTGAGTGAAGTTTTCACTGAAGTCAATCTGTTTTAGTGCTGTACCGCATGGCAAGTCTTCTTTCAGAGCCTTGAAATTTGCTGATTGGACACGTTTGATATGAACATGTTTCAGAAATGCAGTGAGTTTTGTTCGGAGCAGCTGGATGACATTTTTCATGGTGTCGGTTTTAGAGGTGCGCCCAGTTTATCGTTGGTTTTATCCCATTGCTTGTAAGTGATGTGACTGGACTGATCAATGTCGGCTTCCGCAATGGGTGGTCATGTTTGGACAAATTTCCTCACTCCACACATGACTGACACATACATACCTCATTATTATCACCACAGACAATCTTCTTGATGAAATCGGTTGTTACATTTGGCAGATCAGGAATGGAGATGAGGATCAATCGGACGTTTTCGTGATAAGAGCACAGGCATATATTTGATGGCGTGTCCGCTCGTAGGAAAACATGCTTTGGTCTCAGCTCTGCAAATTTTGATTGTCCAATCTTCATGTTTGGATGCACCTGCTTGAATGCTTGGTAGGCTTCTCCTAGTGTCAGCATGAGGTACCTCTTTTGTACTTTAGTTTTCAATTGGCCATCTCGTTTATTAAAATTATATAGTCATTCCTTCCTGCCTTTTGGGCATCTTCTGATAATGCCCGCTCTTCTCGTCGTTTTTTGGGAGGAACGAAGGTCAATGGTGAAAACTTCAGTGCCAGTTTTTGGACGACTTTCCTCCGTTTGCGTGGGCTCTGTGGCAGTCGACCTTCAGCACGCTTTACTGCATGAGATAGTGTGCATGTATGCATGCATGCATGTATGGGCTGTCTGTTGAGGTGACTTTTGAAGTTGAGTCATCTTCTAACTGTGCCCTGGGAATATAACACCAGATATCAATCCCATAAACAGCTTCGAATTCAGAAACATGCGCATATCAAAATATTAAGTTATCGCATGATGGGACACTATTAGGTTTAAATCCCATGAATGATTTTGACATATGATTCACGCACATAGTTCCACCTTAATTTGGATTTGTATCGACGTTTACGCTCGCGTTCGTAGTCCTTCAGTCTTGATTTTTGTGCTGCTGACATCTAGGACTTTTTTGCCGTCTCCCATATTTTGTGGTACTCAGTTTGTTTCTTCCTGTATTCGGTGAACTTTCCTCCAGATTTCAGCTTCAGCCTCCTTTTCCGTTGCCGTTCAGCTGGTGTACTTGCCATTTCAAATTCCCATGCGCATGTGATAGGACTGCGCAACTTTTAGCAAAGAATGTGGACTTATGGGACAATTGGATCAAGTCACAGACAAGCGTAATTACTACAAAATTTCATGAAATCGGGATTACCCGACATCCGTCCAGACAGTTTTTGATAGTTTTGGACAGTTGTCATGGAAATTCATTGTTATCATGGTTATAGGCAATACAAAAATGTGTCTATGGGTATTTTGTGACTTATGGGACAAAATGCCATCACTGATATATTAAAGTCACTACTCTAGTATATCAGATAATAGTAAACAAGCTGATTGTGAGACAGTATCGATATGTATTATTATTTGAGACATGTGTGCAATACCTGCTGCGTAAGTAATATTTTTAACGTAGTCCGCTACAAACATTGAGGTAACGAAGAGTCACAATTTGAAAGTCATTTCTTGAATATTATCTCTTCAAAATGACCTATTTTATAGAATAACTGATCAACATCCTAATAATGAAAAGAAAATAAGGGGTCACCGTGCTCGTTTCTTCTACATATTCGATCAAAATCACAATCACCTAAAAATGACATAAATTATGGCATTTTTGTGCATTTTTTTGTCCATATTCACACATATATTGCATCGTGTTTTCCATGCGAACGGATACGGTGACCCCCTATTTTCTTTTCAGTTTTAGGATGCTGAACATTTACTCTGTAAAATATGTAATTTTGAAGCTCTAGATTATGTTGATACAGTCATTTATTTTAAAAAGACTCTTTGAGCTTTCCCTCACTGTCTGGAGCGGACTACCTTAATGCATTATGGAACACTACATTTTAGATGTGTGACGTTTTGTAACTATTAGGTGTATACAAACAAATCAAACAGTTTTGGACTAACTTTCTCCT
Organism: Terebella lapidaria; assembly: GCA_949152475.1. Lineage (NCBI taxonomy): Eukaryota > Metazoa > Annelida > Polychaeta > Terebellida > Terebellidae > Terebella > Terebella lapidaria. The sequence continues at coordinate 20,444,747 of OX424558.1, read as the reverse complement.
CTGTGATATAAGAACCAATTTCATGACCAATTTTTTTTATGAAATATTTCAAAATGTCTCCAAATGAACCATTCCCATGGATTTCGCCTATTACATTTGAATATCTTGACCATTTCAAACAAAGTAACTTGATATTTCCTTGAGCATTTTGAAAGAAAATGTGTAAAATATAAAATTGATAATAATTACGCTCAGACAGTACAGTTTGGAGAGAACTACTGCTTTAGCAATACACCCAGTATATCACCGAGCATAGCTCCGGAACATAATTTCCATACTTAAATATATTTAAGTATATATAATTAAGTATATTATAAGTATATTATAATTTCCATACTTAAATATAATTTGTTCCAAATCAGATACAAAAATGCCTGTGGCCTCAGAAGAATCGGTTACAGAACAAACTATGGTTGATCAAATAGATAAATCAAACATGTGACAGCACTAGCAACCGCTAGTGCTTTTTGTGTGCCACTCAGAGTTAACTCTGAGCTGGCCTAGTTTACTATCGAACGTATGCGAGTAAGCTAAAATCGCATTGCATCAAGGGATACAAAACCAAACGAAATAAACGAGAAAGGGGGATCTGTTGAAGAAATGAAGTGCATATGCATTATATAACTAGTATGTTTTCTTCGTTTGGTTAGAAATGGATGGCAAAACCAATAACTTTCTGTCAATATCACTTTACCATTTTTTGTTATTTACCTGCATGTGTCAGAACAAACCTGAATATCTCAGTGATAATAGGTTTAACGAAATAATGACCTCTTAGCGTTATAAAGCACATTTTGTCATCGATATACTTGTCATCATACACAAGAATCCAATTGGGATGGACAGTGATATTGTGGATGTTTAATGGCTAAGAATTTTCCTCTGAAAATAAGATGCAAAATATATTCGTTCATACCAACAATTATATATTTGATACAGTGGCCCCTGGGAGTCCACCCGCTTCATTGAGTCTGTCGCACCTGCAGTCACGTGATCTGAGAGGCTTCGACGCGAGTCATGCTTCATTTGCCCCTGCTCAGCGTGCAAGGCAACCACAGGCGAGGGATCAATGCGTGTAGGGTGACGCCGTGTGCAGGGCTATTAAGTTGCCTCCCTGTGCGGACAACACGTGCTACAGCACGGCTAGGGCACTCGTAACGTGAGAATCTGATAGCCTCAGTACGATTATCGGTCAATATAGGTGTACATGTCTACGAGGAAGGGATAATTACTATTAGGGGAAATGTTACCGAGTGTTGATTACTAGTACCCACATCGAGCAATGTCTGTTACTAAATATTATATCAACATTGGAAATCTTTTTATTTGAAATATTTCGATCATAATAATATGATATGGCTGACATACGACCCAATTAATCGTTAGGCAAGGTCTGCTTCTCTCAAGCCGCCCTGGAGTGTCGTCCTCGTCGGTTCATGACGCTGCTCTCAATGTTGCATGTGCAAGCGACACGCCATCGCTGCACAGGACATAACACGCACAATAAATGATGCATATCAGTCGCCCCCGTGTGCTGCGCGTTCATGCGTGCTTGCACCCCTCTCCGGGTTGTATGTAAGTTCCTGCCGCCCGCCCCGCCCCATCTAGACCAGCTCTATAGCTCCCTTGTATGTCCCCACTACCATAAAGCTTGTCATTTATCGAATATTCCAGTGGGGAAGTCCGTTTGTCGTGTTATATTAATTAGGATGTGTTTGTGCGCGTTTCCGGTTCGTATTGCGCGTGCCGTTGTTGAGCATCAGGATATCCATGGATTGTTATTTCACGGTTACTACAGGAAACACTCGCTATCAATAAGCCGCACTTACGAGTACATCTCACTATTTATTATCGGAGTAGCTGTTGACGAAAGAGTCGACATGGACGGATAACACGCTAGCGCCATCCACTCCGCGATGAAGAAGCAGCAACACCAGCAACCGCTGGTGCGGTCAGTCCTGTCCAGTGTGTCGGACGTGGAGCGGAGCCTCGTGCTGTCCGAGATCATCAAGTGGGTGTACGTGGCCATCTGTGGTCTGGCTACCAGCGGCTTCCTCTACACGTACGTCATGTTCCTGGCAGTGGGAACACCTGCCGACGAGGACGACGATGATCTACTCGCCGCGCTGGGTCCAGACGTCGACGTCGGCGACCTGACGTACAAGACGTTCGAAGTCCTGGACGAAACCGAGCTCATCGACTGACACTCGCTCCGAACTGTTGGACTGCAAGTGTGGAACGCCAAGATGGACCTCCGCGCATCGTCACAAGGGACCTTGCATTGGTGGCGCGTGGAACATCGTGGCCGAGGCAGTGCCATCGTCGATGTGCTGGGCAAACCATCGGACTGTTGCGATAGCTAGCTACATCGTCACACACAGGATAATTACCGGTGTGTCACACATATGTATATATATAGTTTTTGTCAGTGACGTATGAACTGTGCATCACTTTAATATTGGATTGCTAATAGGTCATATCTCTTCTATAATATTGCGACCTATTTTTATTTACATATATCTGCACATCCTCGTTCACATAATAATCATTGGTGTTTCCTTTCCCTCTCTTTTCTGGCTTTGGAAAGCCTTCCGTAATCAATAATTGCTTGTGCCGTTTTTTTACCATAAGGTGCTCGTCATGCAGTATACTCTAACGGTGCTTGTGTTCTTCTTACTTGTGGAAATATAATATTATCAAAATTGACTTGCATTGCATTATACACTTCGAGAGTTTGATTATTTTAGATTTTATTAGACGTGTCTTTTGAATTTATTAGAAGTACGTGTAATTTATGATAGCAATGACAGTTGAAACTTATGTATGGTTTGGTGTGATGAGTTTTTTTTAGCATTCGAGTCCCGTTCAAAGGAACGACGAATACCTGACTTGCTCAGTAATTGCACCACTTGCGCAGTGTGCAATTTGTACAGTGTTGAATAATTTTATCTGTTGTCACGTCTTCAGTGTGTGTACTTTACTTAATAAAGTTTCATCAAATCAAACAGAATACTCGTTTAAAAAAATTACTCATTCAATGAAAAACAATATATAGTATCTCTGAAAGAGCACAATATTTTAATACAAATTCAACTTACGTGCCATTGCATACATAACATATGTTTTCATGATGCCGATATGAACACATAACTGGTTATCCATCAAATGCACCAACACCCCAGTCAAAATCCGTGATGCAAAAAATACGTTGTTCATGGAATTTATAATATTTATGAACTGTGAACCCACAATATTACACTTTGACAAATTGATCGAAAATAGACAATTTATTCTGCGCTTCAGTAATACAATAGTTGAACTGCTAGAACTTGTTACCCCATATTCAGATACGGAGAGGATACTTTGAAACTTCGATAAATGCCGCTACCGGTGTACATGTATGCCAGTCACGCCAATAGGCACAGTAGACACATGTCGCCGTCACCTGCTGTCTGCTGTAACAACGTTAATGACCGCTACAATGTGTGACCTTTGTACGCCTCCCAGGTTAATTGATAATTGATTGCATATTGTTTTTATAGCCTCTATGATATTAGACTGCTCAAATGCAAGTAGGAATTTATATCATTTAATAATCTGCAACTTACGCATTTTACTGCAAATCACTGCAGTTTCTGCGAAATGTGTGTGTAAATCAGAATGTGCACAAATTCCAGTCTGTGTTTTACGTCTATCAAATGTTCAACATGAAGTATACTCACCAAAATAATTGAGAAATGATTTTGAAGTGGATTTAAATGTTAAGTTGTCAAATACATGTGCAAAATTAGTAAATTTACCAGCGACATCAAAATTTGATAAGATGCTATCTTATAGGTCTGGAAAATGTGTATTAGTTTAGGCAGATATACTTACACACCTACAGCATACAGAATTGGGAACTGACTTCAGTTAACACAGTCGAAAGATGGACGTGTACGACGCACCAAACTTCGGCCATTTCTGATGCAATTTTCGAAAAATAGTTAAATTGTTTAGAACAATGGGCATGAACTCTACATCAATAATTTAGCTTTCCATTCATTCATCCACAGCCGAAACATTACTTCACATGAAAAAAGTTGAAGTAAACAATGACGAACGACTCGAGGGTAGCTCACCGTTTACTGAAGTACAAGCATTGATGCTCCCTACTGTCAGACATAATAAATGGTCCTTTGTAGACCCCGCGGCATACCAATGTCCAACTGCCTTGTTCCGCTAGACGTGTGCAGTTATTTATATGATAGAAATTGATGGTCTCACTATCCACTGCACTGAAACTGTACCAGACAAATTGGCGGTAGCCATATCGCACCGAGTGAATGTCGTTGTGACTGCTTCTGGAAGTTTTACAATGGTGACACATGTTTTGTAGCCATGACCACGTGGCCTACACGCGCGTTTGACACCGTACGTCGTACCTCTGACCAGTGCTAGGCTAGCAGACTCCCTCCCACCCGACATACATGTCCGACATTTTTGACACACATAGTAAGTTTTACCTTGGACTGCAGACACTTGACCGTACAGATGATGAAATCTTGGCACGGTACGGGGACAATATCTCGTAAATCAGAGGGGCAGGTCAGCTGGCTGACCGCGGGAGGGAGGTGGCGGCCTCGTGTCGCCATGCCGACAGCGCCGCCGACATGGTGTCACGTGTTGACGACACGAGCGGACGTCCTATAAATGACGGGAGTCGACTGGGATCTGTCAGTCTCACTCCAGTCCAACTGTCTTGACTTGATCGAGAAGAGATCCAGCCCTAGCCAATGATGAAGGTACTCCTGCTCGCAGCGTTCGTGGGTCTGGCCGTGGCCGGGGACGACTACAAGGCCAACGACTACAAGACAGTCAAGAAGGTCGAATACGGATATGAGAAGTCCTACGACTCCAAGGGATACGGCGGCAAAGGATACGACGGCGGACACAAGGGATATGGATACGAAAGCAAGCAGGTCTACCACGGAAAGTACCCAGGTATGTTGTGCGAGTATGAGATGGTAGTGGTAGGCAAATATAGGCATATCATGATGAAATAAATGCACCTTTCAGTCAATCATTTAAATTTGACTTTGTTTAAACATTAACGGTTCTTGATGTTTACTTGCACGAAGTCGTATTCTGCCATATCATCGGTTATCATAGACTTTAATTTAGTTTTGCTATTACTTTTTACCCTTGTACAAATGTAATTTAATGGAAATGCCTGAATCATGTTTTGTGTTATTGCCCCAAGCTCATAAATTCAATAAGAACATGAAACCGAAAACTATCAGGAGATTTATATGCACATCACAAAGAAGTTGTTATATATAGCTTATTGGAGGCTCTCTTACGAACCTAAATCGTAACCCTTATGGGCATCTCTCTCAGGAAAGTGCAGCAACGACGGGTTCTACTACAACGACGAGTACAGCTTCATGATCTGCTCCAATGGCAACAGCTACCAGCAAAAGTGCGCCCCTGGTTCCAAGAACTCCGGCTACAACAACTACGAGTATGGCAAGAACTACTACTACCACGACTTCTGTGACGTCAACCTCGTTGACCACGGCTACGCTGCCCGCCACGGAGACAGCTACGGTCACCGTGACAACTATGGCTATGGACACCGTGACAGCTACGGCTACGGAGGCGACTACCGCCACGGTTATGACAGCTACGGTCGTGGAGACAGCCACGGACACCGCGGTGATGGTTACCATGGAGAGAGCTACGGTCGCTACGAACGCGGATACGGCCGCTACGACGGTCCCGGATACAACAAGGGCTACCGAGCATACTAATGTGCCCGACAGAGGTAGGTGTTAAGCAATGTACTTATAAAAATGTATTGCTATTGTTTTTAGTATTGCAACAGTGAAGTTATGGGGCTGTTCCGCTTGTGGTTTCAGTGTTGACGGCATGGATGACGGCAGGACCAGTATCATTGATCAAAGCTGTCCAGCGGGATTCACATGTGCCGTCGATGACACCAACTTTGCTGATTTGTGTCTTTAAGGGAATAAATTTGTTTGGGAGTTTGTACATTTTTGTTTTTCTCTTTCATTCCTGAACACATACACGAAAACAAATAGAACTCGCGAGACAGATATCGTGAATGGTTCAAATGTGACCATTTTGATATCTTGTTATCTTCACTGGGTACTAGAAGTTTGAAGCTTTTGGAAATCATACATCTTTATGTATCATAATAATTTTTAGCAAAGGACAAATTCAAGAAACAAACATATACATGTAGGTGATCAAGTAGAACAGACCTGGACTGCAGTGCTTTCAGAATTTCACATCGATGTACACACTGCGAGAATATTGGACAATGGAAGACTCAAAGAGTATATACAAGTGCCGAATTAAACTGTATCTCAAATTCCAGACCCCACCAGTGACAATAGGACATACATTCGAATAGCCATTAGTTAGCTTCACTTAGACCAGATTCCAACAGATAGGCGAGGTTGAAAAGCGTTCAGCATACAGTAAACATTATTTCTTACTGCGAGCAAACTGACATTAGAACGAAATCATTCTGCATGGATTATACTGAGTGGACATAATTTTATTCAAATAATCACCATATAATATATTCAGTATCAATATATTACCACCAATACAACCAGATTTTGATGATGCCAATACCAAACCGAAAATGGAACATTTTGTAATATAAGCAATAGCTTCACTTAGACCAGATTCCAACAGATAGGGCGAGGTTTAAAAGCGCTCAACAAACAGTAAACATATAATTTCTTACTGCGAGCAAACTGACATTAGAACGAAATTATTCTGCATGGATTATACTGAGAGGATATAATTTTATTCAAATAATCACCATATAATGTAGTAAGTGACCACCAATGCAACCAGATTTTGATGATGACAACAGCAAACCTAAAATGAGACATTTTGGAATATAAACAACTACTACAAAGAAGTCACTGTATGTGAGGCATACTAACACATATATGCAGATACATAAAAACCCATGTTTTGACATAATTTTGAGCGAAATTTTTCTTGAATTTCAAATGATACTATTACTTTTATTTTAGAAGGCCATTTTAATATTGGAAATCATTGTTTACTGACATACCATTTATAATACCTGTACTCAACGAGCTTCACGTGAAACCGTCAACGATTGTATGAGGTTTGTTCGTAGGAGCCTGACCATTATATATCCTGCACAAATGGCAAGCAGAATATATGCTTGATAGCTATACTCTGATTTTTCTAACTTGTTTACACTGGTTTTTGACGATATCTTTGCCGTGCTAAATCGTATCGTTCTATAACTTAGCATACCTCACCTGGGAGTCAAACGGCAATTTTCTACCGAATTTCAGACTTCTATCGCAATAATTGAAAAAGTTGGCAATCTACCCCAATGTTAAATTTCAGCCAAAAACGGGATCTCGAGAATCTGAGAATATTCGAGGATTTTATCCTGTTTACATCCATCAGGAATCGATATATTGTTGTAATTTTAGACCAGAACACACATTGGGGTGTATTCTACACAAACATCTAGATTTCAAAACATTGCACCACTACAAAACCGAGCAAATGCACAAATATGTGTGCGGACCCAGAAATTAGATGACGGGGCTGAATTTAACATTGGTGTAGATTGCCAACTTTTTCAATTTAGGTGATGGAAGTCTGAAATTCGATAAATAATTGCCGTTTGACTCCCAGGTGAAGTATGCCAAGTTATAGAACGATAGCATCCGGCATCGCAAAAATATCAGCAAAACACAGTGTAAACGAGTTAGAAAAATCAGAGTATACATGTATACAGCATAGACGTGCATAGCGAACTGGCAATCATAACGCATACGTTCTGAATTAACGAAGCTCACCGGTAGAGTTGCCATCCTGATGTTGCAGTCATAGACATATGGAGATTGCGCGAATCTGGAGAGACAGACTTTCATCATGGTGCAACGCGAGAAAATTTTGCATTGTAGTCCTCGTGGTGGAGGATATGTGTAATAACATTTCTGCTCAGATGCATGAGGCCAGTTCCAAGTGTAAAGTATTCCGAGCTTACCCCGTTATCAAAACCGTTATCCAATTTCAATCTTCATGCAGTGGTAGGTGGAATAAAAATGGAACATTATGAGGCAGCATATGTTGCAACTGTCATAAATTCCGAAAACTTACTATAGATTTAGTGTACCACGTGTAACACCCATTTAGTTTCTTGAAGTGTTCCAGTTTGAGATATCTTATTACAATAATTTATTATTTTCCCGAAATGGAAACAATAAATGACTAGAATGAAACAGTGAATGAAACACCAAGCAAATTATGATTTGGAATAATTTATCCTTCAAAAGCGCACAGATGATGAAAACTTCACATCGGTGTATAATAATTATCACGTAAAGCGTAGGTTATTTGTGTACCTATACCAACTAGCGTATGCTATTCGTTTACTTCCAACATCTGTACTGTATCGTCGTGATCTTGTGAGTGACTTTGTTCGTATTTCAAGTGTTCATTCTGTGGGTATTTTGGTCATCATCAACGTCTTTGTCGCAGAATTTAACCAAATACATAGTGTGGTAAAGGAAAATGTTGGTATGGACCATTTTTGAATGGTACTCCCTCCTTAACTTAGGGCAGCCAGCGGGGGCTTAGGAAGCGTACATGATCTGCCGGCAATCCTCTAACTTCGCCCAAAACCGAGGGATTCGGTTTTATGCCCCTGAGGCTTCAAAACACGTATCAGCATGGAATAAACGCTATAAATCAGTTACTTGTGTTTATGTCTTCCAATCCTCCACAATCAAAACACTCGACAATCTTAAATTAGGGTAGAAATGACTTGTTTTATCTCGCATGACACACGATCAAAAACCGCGGCCGCCGTTTTGACAATTGTTGTGGGCGTGTCAGTCTGACCAAATTGAGCTAGCCAATCAGGCGACGGCATTGGAATAGGGCCTTACACTGTGCTTAAGCGGACTGAGGTACTTTCGAAAGATGAAGAACGTGCGACATCGCAGCCGTATGAATGAAAATCTTGTTTCATTCCAGAATCGCTTATCTATATACGGATCACGGAACTTTCAAAAGCATAGATTGTGTGTGTAAATAATAGATGGTTCAAAATAAAGTTGGTTATCAGAAATTGATAAGGATTTGTAATACTGTAATGTAGAATAAAATGAACAAATACTACAAGTACCCGGTACACCACGATTGTGCATTTCTAATGTATACTGTAGAACAACGGATACATACGTATTTCATATACTTCATTCTTATTATTCTAATGTTGTATACCGTTGTAGTTGAAATTGGTATTAAAGACTACCTACTATTATGCCATTAGATAAATTTAAATATATGTATTTATGTTCCAATATGCAGCATTGTGATTTTTGTACTGAAGAATTCATCATCAAATGATTTTGCCTTGCATTTGCGTGTTCATATCTAAGTTACCAAGGGAATTTGAACTACATGTACAAGTAAATAACTATAAATCAGTATTATATTCAGTATAATAGCTTTTTTTTAGCAATCATTAAAATCGCTTGTCTTTTTAAATTTGACAGTCAAACAGTGTTAAAAAATAAAAGTTTGCAATGGAGAGAAATTACACAATTTTTTTTCGATAGCCATCGTTATGCAGGCTTACCTGGTGTGGCTAAGGGCGACATCTGGATTCCATGATGAAACTTTGAAGGAACGACCTGAGGAGATGCATTTTATTAAACAGATATATGAAGCCTCCCACAAGAAAACCTTCCATGTTTTGATCCCTCCCCTAAATTGACTTGGCATTCAATAAGTCGACCACCTCTGTTAGCCAAATTTCGGTCCATCAATCAGCCTCCACAAGTCGACCGTGATTTTGAAAGAGATCGACCAATGTTTTAAGGGCAATCGTGAGCCACGCCGTGTGTGAATTGCGGCCTTAAGTAGTGGCTGAGAAAGCTACATTGTTGATACTGGGTGTATGGAAACATTGTATGGAAATCATTCCTTCGCTATATCAAAGCACTAAGACAGTGTCATGGTGCCAGCATGGAATTGACGATTAGAGAATAGCTTTAAAATCTGATTGGCTCCTACTCCTAGTACCACAATTGAATTCAACATATTGCAAGCTGATCACACAAAACTTGCCAAAAGTTATCTCATAGATGAGACAATAGCCCAGAACATTTCAAAACACTAAGTGGATAATATGAAAACTAGAAAACTGTTACATGTACCGATATTTGATATATATCTTGTATTGACATCGTGATCTCACGGTGGGTACCGGTACGTGCATGTTCACGTTGTGGTGCATAAACACATGTGAAGATATTTATTGGATACATTTATTTAGATATATGGTAATATCCATATTTGGTTGAAATGTTGATTTTTTAAAATAACTTATATCAAATTGATGAAAAAAAACGTGGGATATCATGTCTCTGAGTGCAGAATACCAATATGGACAAAGATGGTAGGCATATGACGATGTAATCTAGTAATCATTTTGCGTTTGGCTTCATGAAGCTTCATCTTGTTATGAATGCTGTTGTTAAATGTTTGATATAAGCTACACATATTTAATTGTTCCTTGGTGAGAAAGAAAAATAACAGTAGGTAAAATTCTATCAGAGGCATGTCTCGTAACTGCAGTACCCCAGTCCGTGTGCGCACAGTGGTTATGTGCACTGGCCCAGATGCGCGGAGAATCTGAGCGCGGCTCTAGAACGTAAACAACTTCCACGCTTTCTTTGACAGTTGTGAAAAATCATGAGAATTAGACCTGTGAGTGCATTAACCACTGAACATGATGAACGGTATAGGCACATCATAACTGGAAAATTCCACTGAACATGAAGAACGGTATAGGTACATCATGACTGAAGAATTCCACTGAACATGAAGAACGGTATAGGTACATCATGACTGAACAATTCCACTGAACATGATGAACGGTATAGGTACTTCATGACTGAAGAGTTCCACTAAACCTGATGAACGGTATAGGTACATCATGACTGAAGAGTTCCTCTGAACATGATGAACGGTATAAGTACATCATGACTGAAGAGTTCCACTGAATCTGATGAACGGTATAGGTACATCATGACTGAAGAGTTCCACTGAACATGATGGACGGTATAGGTACATCATGACTGAAGAGTTCCACTGAACATGATGAACGGTATAGGTACATCATGACTGAAGAGCTCCACTGAACATGATTAACGGTATAAGTACATCATGACTGAAGAGCTCCACTGAACATGATGAACGGTATAGGTACATCATGACTGAAGAGCTCCACTGAACATGATGAACGGTATAGGTACATCATGACTGAAGCGCTCCACTGAACATGAAGAACGGTATAGGTACATCATGACTGAAGAGTTCCACTGAACACGATGAACAGTATAGGTACATCATTACTGAAGAGTTCCACTGAACATGATGGACGGTATAGGTACATCATGATTGAAGAGTTCCACTGAACATGATGAACGGTATAGGTACATCATTACTGAAGAGTTCCACTGAACCTGATGAACGGTATAGGTACATCATGACTGAAGAGCTCCACTGAACCTGATAAACGGTATAGGTACATCATGACTGAAGAGTTCCACTGAACATGATGAACGGTATAGGTACATCATTACTGAAGAGTTCCACTGAACCTGATGAACGGTATAGGTACATCATGACTGAAGAGCTCCACTGAACCTGATGAACGGTATAGGTACATCATGACTGAAGAGCTCCACTGACTCTGATGAACGGTATAAGTACATCATTACTGAAGAATTCCACTGAACATGATTAACGGTATAAGTACATCATGACTGAAGAGTTCCACTGAACCTGATGAACGGTATAGATACATCATGACTGAAGAGTTCCACTGAACATGATGAACGGTATAGGTACATCATGACTGAAGAATTCCACTGAACCTGATGAACGGTATAGGTACATCATGACTGAAGATTCCCACTGAGCATGATGAACAGTATAAGATCGTGATATATTATAACGCGTCAATACAAAGCAGTATTTAAATGATATAATCGTGTTACACGGTCGTAAGAAACGCAACCTTTTAATCCCTGTAATATGTAGTTAAATACTCGATATTTTTTTGACAAATACTACCAAGTAAGCGTCAGGAATTGAGAGTGGCAAAAGTGGTCGCCGCGTTAAACAAATGTGTTGGGAAAAAATATTGCTTTGAGATCGACAGTCATTTTTTCCACTAGTGCAATAGGTGTATTGGATAAAGTTTGTACCAGACGGCACTTTTTCAGTATGCGTGCTGAGCGGCAGGTGGCAAAGTGTGCATTCAGCTAAGCGGCACTGGATTAAGACCGCCGCTCATGCGACGACCAAAAATATCAGAAACACATAAGAGGAATGTGCTTCCGTTGATCAATGAAGATCTACGAGTATCTATTCTGACTCTGCAGGTTAATACACGCATACTAGTATTAACTTCAGGTTATTTTAATGAAAAGAACGACTGTTATATCACAGGTTCTATTTAATAGTACTACCTGTATATCTATGAATATTCGCTTCCGTTTGCTAGATCAACAGTACATGCAGAGAAAATACATATTATTTCCACAAGAATCTGTCATCCTCTAGCAGCTTTGCCAATTGTGTGTTGTAAGGCTTGTAGAAATCACCGAGCATTCTCTTCGTAGCATCCAATATTTTCACGTGACGTTTCGAGTTGCTGTTCTTACTACCCCCAGCTGCCACTTGAATCTGGGCTGTAGATGAAAACGTGAATTAGTACGTTAGGGATTGAGTTACTATATCGTGTCTGAAATTGTGCAGTGAGACTTGCATAGGATTGGTCAGAGAATGTTGAAGATTCTAATGAATCACAGGAAAAGTCGACTAACCAGAACAAGCTAATAGAACAATACATTAATATATTTTTCCCAGTTTATTATATATTGGGCCATTATAAAATCACCATTATTGATTTTATACTCACGAAGGTCTAAGAAACGGAACACATTATTGACTGTTTTCTTTGGATTTTTGTAGTAGTCTTCCGACTGCAGGACCATAAAGTTTTCACCAAATATATCCAACCAGTCCTTCACAAACGGGAAGTATAGACTTTGCTTGACAGCTATCTGAAAAAAAATATATACATAACTTGTCGGGGTCAGTAGGTTGGAAGTAGATTGGTACCCTAAGAAATCTTTGAGACTACCAATAATCTTTAGATGTGATGTTTGAATGTTGAGTTCTAATTGAGATGGTGACTCTTACCGGAGGAGTTGCCATAGTGATGTTGTAGTCATAGACACAGCTGCGAAGTGAGCGGGTCTGGAGACACTCCTTGATGAGACCCACACCTCGAGTCGCCAACTCGTGGAAGTGCTGTCCTGACTTTGGTTGATGATTTTCGTAGGACAAGTATTGTGAGAATAGCCTGCTCGAGAAATGGCTAAATATGATGCAAGTATTTCGAACTGAAGAATTGTTCAGTTACCCTACTTGTAAGGTTCTAGTCTGTCTACTGCCAGCTATTGAATACTGACCTGTTTACTGGATTTCTCAATAAAGCAATTATTTTGACGTTTGGTGTTAAAGCCTTCAGAAGATGGGCGAGGATGTACCGGGGCTCGTCTAACCCTTGGTTACCTGGTAACCGTTCCCAATAATCATACTCTGTTAGATATGTCGGGGTGGCATCACCTGAAGTGTGGAAGTGACGAAACTTAGACAATTTGAAGTTTCGGTATTTTTACAATTGTTCATTATAATGTGCGAGTATTTGACGGAATGTTGCTTGAAGTTATTATTGAATATTTTACTACTACTCAGTACCTATGAGAGTGGGGTGTTCAGTCCGGTTGTTTCTGGTAACCGTGTGTAGACGACTATGCTCGGCCGCCGAGTCGAACAAGTCCGCGTAGATCCTCAGGGGTCGTGGGGTAGGTATGTGTGATAGTCGGTGCATGTATCGAGGCCAGCCCAGGTACTTGGGCCCACCTGCCAGAGAATTTTATTGACATGGAAGCCAAAGTATTTATTAATTTAGTTAGTTTTGGGTGGTTTGATGTACCAATCGATTTTGTCGGTGTCATGCTGCCTTGTTGTGTTTGTTCATGATGTATGAATAGAGAAAATGAAAACTGCAAATTGCAAGCCGAAATGTTTTCTGGAAACACCAGGTCCAATTGTAACGACTTTACCAGACATGTCAATGTCAAGTTATGTCTCAGTATGGAATCATGCATTGATGTCCATAAATAAACATACCCCCCGTACGGACGCTGTTCCAATACTGCGTTTCTTTTTTAACTGCTCCCTTCACTAACGCTGGGTGGCCTCGCGTTAATCTGCCCCAGAAATGCGTACTTCCGCCTCTGAACATGCCCACAACGTAAAGTGCAGGGAGACATCGAAGTCTCCAACGATTTCCTTCAGCAATACGGCGTCGGAACAGTTTGACATTTGCATTGAATTTACTTGTGAATGATCGGCGTATATCCGGTCTACTGCCAAAGTATCTGACGTAAGCCTGTCTGCTGACTGGATACGGGTCCGAGGTCTGTAGAGTTTCATACCAACATGGTGATCGGAAGTTCGGCAAGACATCAAGTGTCTAGGTAGAAATAAATGTGGCTACTCATTAGGAAAAGATGACCCTCACTGATTGGATAAGACCTCAGGATGAGAATTAGACAACAAAATATTGTACTGGTATTCCGTTTTGTGGTGTTCCGAGAGCGATATATTAGAACAGTTACTGTTAGGATGGAAATATTTCAGCATCAAATATAAAATATGGATGGTACAGATATTTGCACATCAAGGGAGTGATACCATCACCTAAATTACACAAGTAATGGATGTTGATTTGATAACACAAACAACTGCTTGGACGGCGAATGAAAAACAAAGCTGGCCATTCTGTGTTTTTTGTGGGGAAAGCTGAAGGGCACATGGATAGAGGTTCACCTGAACACTATAGGTGTCAAGTATTGTTCACAAGGCCGCTAATGATAACAATCCAATCTGGAAAGGTGATCTGCCTTGACAAGAGCATGGAAGATGTGGGATAAAGGTTATGGCGTATGTACATGTACATGTTTTGATTGCATCGTGCTCCTACAACGCCCTCTATGTATGTTTAGCCACTAGTCATCTTCAAGACATCAGCACGTACACGCAATCAACATTCATCAATACCCTCCTCATTTGTACCGAATGGTTTACCCTCATCTCTTACGGAATTATGCACACCAATTTAGTATAAGGCAGCATTACAAGAATACTAGGAAAGAAAGATAGTCATCTTCAAGACATCAGCACGTACACGCAATCAACATTCATCAAAACCCTCCTCATTTGTACCGAATGGTTTACCCTCATCTCTTACGGAATTATGCACACCAATTTAGTATAAGGCAGCATTACAAGAATACTAGGAAAGAAAGATAGTCATCGTCAAGACATCAGCACGTACACGCAATCAACATTCATCAAAACCCTCCTCATTTGTACCGAATGGTTTACCCTCATCTCTTACGGAATTATGCACACCAATTTAGCATAAGGCAGCATTACAAGAATACTAGGAAAGAAAGATACAATTTCGATCAGTGGTACCTTAAGGTTAAAATACGATCCGCATACGGTGAGATAACCATGGGATGAACCACGACGACTTGTATGCATCCTGGCATATGCCTAAATGAAGTGCTCATGGTGAGATCTATGCGCGTGTTTCAATCCTAACCTAAGTGGACGTTCAAAATCAGGTGAGGTGTCTAGTGATTTCAGATAATCATGGAAGGATTCCCTCATCAACATGACCGCACAATAGAATTCTCCCAGAACAGTAACAGAAGGTCCGTGTCAGACCAATGCTAATGGACCTTCTATGAAAGTGAAAGTAAATGTGTATCAAACCGTGACGTAGACAATACCGATACAGTTTTTTTTTTGTGTATTCATAATCCAATTATTCATATATCTCATATAATCAACGTATTCATATCTTCAAAAAAGAGTAATTATGTATGTGTACATCCATGGACATACAACCATAACTCTGTAGGCCCTACTTACCAAATTCATCGCATCTATTCTACTATCCACATTCCTGCGTAGTGTAACGTTATTCAAATCACCCACGCTCGTACCAAGAATGATGTGGTGCTTCTTGGCCGATTTGGAGATTACTGACATTCCTTTACTGGTGGATATAGGTCGGCTATTCCGAATCACACCCACTGCCTGTACATTTTGATATTTGTTTTTTGTATTATCCATTGAGAAAATTATTTTCCGGTGATATATGGTGATAATGCCCGCTGTGAAAGCCGAAAGCACCGCCAGGAAGTATATACCTCGCCTGAGATTCATAACTTGAAAATCCGAAATATAAATCCAATTATGTTTTCGTCAACGACTTTAGCAGTAGCTTGCCTGAACAGGCATACGATACAGACGTCCTCCACGAAGAAAGAACAACACACATTTAATATCTGTAATCTTATAGATAATACGCTCACTCGTATGTCATTGATCTTTGATCTTCAGATAGTTCGACTGTATATTATCGTCTTTGACAGAAGCCAAGCTGGCGGATAACATCAATATCGTCCACTTGCACTATCAAAATCAGAGTCGCATTCAATATCTGACGTCCTGCTAGTTAGTTTTGACGAAGTGAAACCCCATAGGCTACACAATGGTCAGAATATAAACGACACCCGCACCAAGTAATTAGTGTTTTTATTGGGTAATAACATGTGTTGTAGGGGTTGTGTTCATGAAACACTGACACAGCGGGAGTTCTATGGTGTTTATTTTAACTCCGAAAATTACCCCCTGGTGTTGATGTTAAGGATTGATTGCATGTGATGGTCATGAACCTGGCATTGACCACTTATAATGTAAATATAAAGGTAACAAATTCATGAATTTACACACTTCCAATCAACGTGAAACTATCTGATTGTTAGCCATCAAGGATTACTAACCGAGACTCTGTTTCTTACTAAACAATGTTAAATTTGTTCAATTCATCGTTTTCATATGTCATTTTGCGACCTATTTCTCAGTCTACAAAATACACTCACAACAGGGCGAGTGAAAGGATTATGTTATGCAGCAAATAGCCAGTGAGGCCAGTAAAACTCACAGGTGATATGCACTCGGGTGCACCGAGGTGTTTGGGATTATTAATGTTCAGCTCATTGTATTCATCTCACAGAAAGTATAGCCCTAGATATTCTCATTATTTTGACGACAACAAGGAATAAATATATGCAAAAGCCAGTGCTTGTCAAGCAGAACACTCGAATCTTCGTTTTGGTGAAACGTATAAAATGATTCATCTAATCATCAAATTGCACAGCTTTCGTGATATCATTTAGGAAACCATGTCTCGGTTCATCATCCATGAGTATATGTGTGTGTGCTAGCCAAATTTTAGGTCAGGGGGTTGCATTGTTTTGGTGATTTTGCTACCTTTACTTTCACATTATAAGTCAATGGAAAAGTGCCTCAGTGCAGTCACCGGTAAGTTACGTGCAATCACACCTTAAACTGTGCAGGGGGTAACTGGCTGCCAGACTGACCTGTAGAAAGCAGGTGTGCGATTCAGAAGTTGTTGTATGAACCAGAGCTAATCGAACATGACGATCGATTCGAAGTTGATGTTGTCACCCTGGTTCAAAATGGCTGAATGCAAATTGTGACGGTTTGTAAACAGTGACCTAGGAGAAATATAAACAGTGTCAGAACCGGAAAGGCAGATCATTCACTATCCGCGCCGTGCGGCCGGTTTCCCTGTCACATGCTCCCCCCCCCCCACCCCTCCCCAACGGAAAATGTCATCCCGACATTTCTGAAATGAAAATAAACGAAATGTTTAGGAAGAACAAAAGACGATGAACACATGTCAAATTAGGGTCTTATATACAAGTCAAATCAAGGGAACATCCGATCCACCAGCTGGAGGACGAAACACGACTTGTCGTCAAATGATGCTCCTTGATGAAATAAGGCGGGCTGGAATCGATCAGGTGGTCTTCTTCGACGAGAGGGGCGCCTTGCGGTCCCTCTGGTGTCAGAACCATCCTGAGACATCACAGCCAAATCCAAGTCTGACGAGCTGTCTGATCCTGAAGACGAAGATGCAGAAGGGGAAGGTGGTGGTCTGGTCAGTGGAGACGACCTTGGAGGTGACGGTGGAGGTCGGGCGGGCGGCTGAGAACGCCGATACGTAGTTGGTGGAGGCTGTGGGTCAGGAGAATCACTGACCGATCCAAGCGGCAACAGGAGATTCCGGTGAAGTGTCCTAACTCGACCGTTGCCAGACTTGGGCTTCAACCGATAGACAGGGATATCCGAGTTGGGTTGTTCAATGATGACGTAGACGTCGTCCTCCCATCTATCAGCAAGCTTGTTCCTGCCAACCAAACCAACATTCCGCACCAGAACCTCATCGTTGACAGCGAGGACTGCAGATGGTCTCCGACTAGATGACATTTGCGATGCTTTCCTAGACATCCTGTCAGCGGCTAGCTTGTGAACGTACGAGAGCCACCTGGAACGACAAGTGCTAAAATGGGATAAGAAATGGAAGTGACATCAGGACTAGGACTAATGTCAACTTCAACATAGCCATCGTAGGGGATAGAATTACCACCCGCACCACGCAAAGTGATAATATCCTCTACAGGCTGGAGAGAGACAAACGGAAGGTGCTGCTCCAAAAACGACGCGAGATGGTCGTAACTTGACTTCCAGTGTCGATGAGGGCGTTACAATTTGTGTTGGAGATCTTGATGGTGGCGATGTTCCTACCACCTACTAAACTCACAGGAGGGCCAACCCTACTGCAACCAGACATCTGCCCTGCAATGCTGGTTGTTAGAAGTTTCCCGTACCCTGTGGCTGAGATGAGGAGCGCTGTGCGAGAAGAATGTTCTTCTTCTTCTTCAGCTTGACGCAGTCGCCGATGAAATGTCCTGGTTCTCAACAGTAGAAGCAGGAGCCGGACATACGAAGTTCCTCCTGAGTCTGAGTCCGAGCTGGCGGCAGAATCCCAGATGAAGGCGGAATCCTCTGTCTGGAGCTCTGGATGTCCTTGAGCTGTGTCTTGATGTCAGAGATCTCGCGCATGAAAAGATCCAACTTCGCTTCCAGGGCAGAAGTCTGCTGCGAGTGGACCTTGACAGGGCTTGAAGTCGACGCCTTCGGTGGACTGGACTCATCCATGATTCCATTTCCACTGCTCGAGCAGCACGAATTAGACTCTCGAAGTCCATTTGGGCATCACATTTGTGACGGATGCCGTCCTTGACGCGCTTCTCGCACAGGCCACTCCAAAACTTGGTACGGAGCTTTTCCTGGAAGTCGCCGATGTAGCCGCGACGATGGATCTTACTGAGGATGGACTCCAATCTAAACCCCCATACAGCGCGGTTTCGCCTTTCTTCTGTCGAGCGCGGTAGTACTGGTGAGATTTTATAGCAATTACCATGTATATTCTGTTTGTCGCATCTATGTTTTGGTATTTAACTGATTTCGTTCCACATAGAGTTTCAGGGTTGCAGTCTTTGTGTTTGTCTTTGTCAGTTTTGGCGCGGAATATTCCGATTACTAAATTAAACCAATCTGTTGATAAATATATCAGTAAATACACATTAAACAATATAAAATACCTAATTAAACAAGGAAACATTATAAAATCCATATCACCTCAATATTTCAACTGTTTTGTCATTTTTCATAATTTTGCACTTTGTTTGGGTTCAGGTTACTACAGGTCAGTCTGGCGGCCAGTTACCCCCTGCACAGTTTAACATCAACACCAGGGGTAAGCAGGTTATTGTGGGTTTTCATTTCATCCGATTATCATATTCATTCCATATTCATATTTTTAGTTTGATCGATCGAGTTTGATCGTAGTTGTTCATTGTAAATATTCATATTTGATATCGTTGTTTTAACTTGGTCACTCATCTGTATATATATCATTGCAGGGTAATTTTCGGAGTTGAAATAAACACCATAGAACTCCCGCTGTGTCAGTGTTTCATGAACACAACCCCCTACAACACATGTTATGACTCATTGTTCTGTCAGTATTTTTCATCCAATATCAAAACACATTTTGGATTGCTTGTGGGCGATTCATCTGTACCATCCATCGCATGTGATTTGGACATGACTTGCGCGTTTAGGAATTTATGGACTGTGCGATATTGGTCGAAGGCTCGAAGCAAATTATCGCAACACCAGACATAAATGAAAACACTATGATGGCGAGTACAACTAATTCTCGCATTATTGACTTTCATCGTTCTTTACGATCCACTACACCTGATATTTGTTCACCTGATATCTAGTGACATGGCTCGAGGCCTGGAATCCGAAGATGAGGCCATGTTAGCTCTACAACCAATACTAAAAAGTATTGTACACTTAAATGAAATTCTCTGATCTGGAGAAATATATATGCATGCTTATAGAGACTACTATGGCAGCCATTTCATATGGCTACCCTTGTGACATGTGCTCAAAGTTGTGTTGCTCTTGATTGATGGGTCGACAAAAATTATGTTTCCGGAAGGAAATAAGTTACTATGTGTTTCGAGCAATTTCCAACCTGAAAACGTCTTTCCTTTGAGAAAATATCTATTGGAGTTTTCGGTAAAATTTTCTATCACTGCAGGAGCAGTATGAACAAGTACACCTAGAATGCTTCAAGAAAGAAATACACGTAAGATATTGGCACATTCAAATGGGAAGTCACATATGGCGATTTGACTGTTGACCTTGAATTTGACCTCCAATGAACTTGAAAGGCCAAAACGGCAATTTGAATCGAAAAACTACCAAAATGGACTTTGTGACTCAACATTGAACATTTTTCTGCAAACCACCCTAATCTTTTAAAATGTGTTTATTACAAATGTAGTTTAGATATTCCAGTGTAATAAAAAACATTCAGCAGAACGTGCATGCAACAGTTATGTTCGTTGTCACTCAAATAGTCACCTAGACTTTGAACAATGATGTTCGCTGTAGACGTTGAACAATGATTTTGAAATTATAAGAGCCTAGTACAAGGACGCATCTAGTATGAATTGGGATGCTTGGTGGAATCAAAATGTGCAGGACATCTCTTGGTTGATAATGCACGAGAAAATACCGAATACAAATTAACAAATGCAATTTCTTACCTCCAGTACGTATGCTGTTCCAGTATTGGGGCTCCTTGTGTGGTGGACCTTTCAATAAGACTGGTTGACCTCGCCTCAGCATACTCCACAGCGATGTGGTTCCACTTTTGAACACTCCAATAACATAGAAAGCTGGCAGACATCTCACGCGCCAGAGAGCGCTGCGTGAACAGCGTTGCCGGAAGCGACGGACGTTAACCTCGAAATGCCTTGTATAGATTGTCTGCATCTGCTTATTACGACTGAAATATCTGATGTAAGCTTGTCCTTCAACCGGATATGGATCAACAGCCGGAAGTGGTTCGTACCAGCACGGCGACCGGAAGTTGCCCAAAGTTTCTAGTGTCTGCAGTGTACGATGAATAATGCATTAATACATTTCACTTGAATTAATTGACTTAATACGTTATGTGTACAGTTTGTGTAGATCAAGTATATCGGTCTTAATTGATATAATATCATACACGTCGAAGGTCAATGCCGAAGAATGACATATTAGGAAGCATTATATCTGAATAATTAAATGAGTCTTACGACGTTCATAGCATCCGTTCCTGTGTCCACATCTGTTCCCAATGTCACATTCCTCAGATCTGGTAGCGGATGGCGGTAAAGTGTCTTGTTTGGACAAAGGAATTTCCCGATGTTGAAGTGCTCCCTATGGTCGGATTTTAACTGGTTAACACCGATGATATCGGTACTAACATATTGCCATGTGTATTGGTATGTGTAGTCCACAACCGACGGTGAACGCAAAACTATTTGCATAGTGTGTAATGTGAGAATGGACGCGAAAAATATAATGGTCCGCGATGACAACTTAGAATCCATCCTTGTTATATAATATACTATTTGGTCACAGTATATAATCGCAGAAGTGTTACCTTCTCGACCACAGAATAAGTGCGTAATATTATCAATAAATGTTATACTGTGAATGATAATATATATGTACGTTATTAATATACTTGTATGCGCATATATCATTTCACTCTAAACTCATTACTTTGAGTCTGTTTTCAATATAGCATGTCGTTGTTGTCTTCACCATACGTGCAAAGGTTTCCAGGGATGAAAAATGGGATGGACGAGTTGATAAATTGTAATTTCTTTAATTTGTAAATGACCGTCGGGGTCTTCTGTTGAAATACGTGTACCCGAACACATTGACAGAATGCTCATAAATTATGTAAATTGAATGTTCCTGTAACTTCTATTTAAATATTCATGCATTTTATATCATAATGACATCCTGATGGGCTGATGACTAAGGACTGATGACCATAGTTTGGGGCATTGGTCATATCGATCACACAAGTCAACAGGTCCTCGAGTATATTTAATAAAACAAAGCAATCATTGTCCTCAGCGAGTAACGTTGAACACAACTTTTATTACGGTAGAAACATGTGTTACATGATAATTAGTTATAACATTATGCATTGAATTTCCGTTAATTTTCATTATGTATGTTTTATCAATGGTAGAATAATTCAATATCGGTATATCCGATTGTATGTGTTTACCAAAGATGTATTTTGTTACTAAGGATGGTACGCGGGGGTTTTCTTACTGAACTCAGAATGTAATAATTATTTCCCGGGTATTAATTCAAGTGATTCTTCAGTCCATATTCATTTCACATGAAGTATGTAGACGTAATTTCCATATGTATATCAATTTGGTAGCATACATGCTCATGAAATTTTATTTCAGCCCTATTTGCAATGAATGTATCTGTGAACATTGCGGACTGAATATTTAATATACACATACTTACAATTCATACAGGATATCAATATGTATAATAAATTTATTATTTTTATTATATAATTTGTAGATATTAGTTTTGTACATATTTGCAGTGTAATGCTGTAGTTTGTGTGCATGATTTTATGCCTGACATATGTAGAAAACACTATAGTGTTCGGGGTTTGTATGGTGTGTGTATAAACGTTACTGGTTTTGTTGTCTGCCACTTGGAGTCGGACCACAATTGATGTATCCATCCGCCCTGTGTGGGTTTTAGATGTAATTTATTGCAAAAGGATGCTGCTAAGTGACCAAAAGTATAGTATGCCTAAAAGATAATATATTCTGATTGACACACGTGAATTGAACAATTTTCATAACGTTTGTTTACCTTATGGGGACTTATTTTGTATGGCTGCATGAGTGATGTCATAATGTAGCAATTTCAGTCAGTTTTGAGGGTGCATCTATATATGAAGGGATAAAAAAATTTCGCAAAGGCGAATTTGCACGAATGTTGATTATGTTATATTTCTTATAGTGTTCTTCCACTGTGTCGAAAACGAACAACATCTACATCTTTTTTTTGTGTGTAACATGGGTATATGTCAAAATGGTCGCTTATGGGAAAATAAATTGTGTTCCGACCCCACTCGCTTGTATAAATTTAGGCCTTATGATGTGAAGTGCGTTATGATATTTTGTTTGCATGCATTGATCGCTATTCTGAAGAATAAAATACAAATAGCTACAAATATATGCTACAAATATATATTATTATTATCAATTAATATTTATATTTATTATTATTCAATAAATCTTCATTATAAATTAGTTATCTCTATCTATCTATACAACTTCGCTTAATTTAGAGCGTGAAGTTATTCACATTAATGGCAATGTCTCCCGAAGCCCTTTGTTGAACCTCGAGTCAATGTTTCGTGAGATATAATTCCTCGTTAAATGGATTACAGTAATTACAACACAAACATTACAAAGCAATCTATGAAGTAAGAGTGCAAACTAATTGTGCCCGTCATTACATCACACCACTCATAAATGGAGACGATCTCTAATAATCTCCTACTTAACAGGTCAATCATGGTACCACATCATTGTGTAAGTAGTCATATAGCCAAAAGCCATCGGTTTTAAAATGTTGATAATTGCACGTTGTTTTTGCGCTGTGTTGGACCCGGTCCAGACGTAGAAAGCTCAATGAATTGATCACCAGTGTTGTTTCTTTGTCTTTGCCGTGTCCCGTTCTCTTTAAACACGTGTCGTGCCAACACTTACATTACGAGAGGCGGGATCAATATCCATGGAGATGAGTGGGACTCCAACGATTACAGGTGTCCGTGGGTCGCAGGGTAGCGGTGGCTACGTACCGACACACCAATGTGATACAGTGACGGCCAGCCCGACTTGTGCGTGCCCGGAGACAGTGCAAACCACTCAGTGGTCTAATCTCTATCGAAATTACATGTAGGAATTTTTCAGCAGAAAAAAATAAGGTGCATGGTCACACATAAACCGGCAAAAGTTGTTGCTGAATATGACACACGTACATTTGATCTTTGACAACTCAAGTCGAATACATTTGGAAGTGGTATTCAATTAACCAGTGGAGGGGAATGTTGTTTGAAATACGAGGTGTGAACAGTTGGATATGCGCATTCTGAGGCACGTGTCAGATTAATACTACTCATGGGGGACAGTTGAGGACTGCTGTATCAGGGATCCATTGTGTCCGGTAAGATGGCGTCGAAGGCCAGTAAGCCGAGTATGTCGTCGGCTCGGGTCCAACGGGCCATGCGCCTCAACCTGATCGAAGACGGCCGCCTACAGCACAGGATGGCACTCATGAACAAGGAGAGCATGCATCACTCTCGCCTCATCAACCAGAACATCCGCGTCATCAATCTGACCCTCGACTACATCCAGACAACGAGCGGCGAGAGTCCCGAAGGCCTAGGTATTGACGCGAGCTTCACGGCTGGTCCCGGAGGGCGGGGCGTGGGCCCCTGTTTCCTCTATGGGGACCGCATCGAGAGTCGGCGCTTCGGCAAATTCCGGAGGTCGGACTCGGCAGCGAGCTTTGGAAGTGCTGGTGCGGGGCAGGAACTGTCGTACAGTGGAACTAGCAGTACACGGTCGTCGTTCTCGCTCGCTTCCAATGATGAGTCGCTGCCGAGTTTAGTCTCCAGGGCGCCACGAGGTCGCACGCCTGGCAGTTCTGCGGGGAACACAAGGACGAGGTCGACCAAAATGCGGCGGTACAGCTCCACGTCCATCAAAAGCCTCAAAGGTGCCGTCCCGTCATCGTCAACCACCCGAGCAAAGTCCCGGCCCAAGTCACAGCAAACTTCGGACGCGTACAGCGGCCCGCCCCGGCTCGGCAGTGTCCAGATCTCTTCCTCAGGGTTCTCGCGGCCTGGTAGCCGTCATAGCAGGCTGGAAGGTGATGAGGACGAGCTTGGCGAGCGAATCAAGAGTGCCATAGCCAAGGTCTCGCGAGAAGCAGAGATCAATGATCACATTGAGCGGGAAATTGACAAAATCCGGAACAGGAAACGACTTGAGTCGGCTGGTTGCACGGATGAGGACCTCATTGAGGCTCGACGCTCAAGGATGCTGCGCAGTGCCGGCTCAGTACACCCGCTACGCACGGCGTCTCCGGCCAAGCAACGCGAAATACTCGAACTGAAGCGCAGAGCGCACTCGGCTCGTCAGCGGCAAGTGGACGACAAAATACAAAACTTCCTGCGGAAAATTACACCGCCTAAAGCAACGGTAGTGTGACCTTGGCTCAATGGACTTGTTTGGCTTGAATGTTTGGAGTGTGTCGCATTTCCAGAATAAATTTAGTGCAAAATGCATAAATAATCGTACTGATATCATCATTATCGTTGAATGATCATTCTGCACGACTCAAAATTTGCATGCCTGTGTATGCGTGTGACGTGGGAAACATCAAGTTCTCCACCAAATCTACTTTGTACTGGATACAATTTTGTTGATTCATGACAAGTATAAATCTGTATTTATTAAAGAAAACTGATATTCATATTATTGTTCATGAACTTATATATTTGTTTACTACATTACAATTCATGTTGGTAAAAATGCATAGTTCCATTGTCTGGGATTCGCCCGGGTACACTATAATCGTACTAATTTGGACTGGTTCCGTTTGCGAGGGCCCAGCAGTGACGGGCAGTGAGCGATTCCGTGGTTGACATACGTTGTGTGCTATTGTGCGGGCTTCGCCCATATAGATCTACTCTTTTTATGAAATATAGTATATAATGTCAGAGACGTCTGTGTGACACAGCAGGGTCGCAATTGTGATCGGTCAGTCTGCCCAGGCCAGTGAATTTTTGCACAGTCTGGTGTAATACCTACTAAGGCAAATAGCAACGTTCACAAATCATTTGTTCGGGAATAAAGGGTCGAAGCTGCAGGGTGGGTTTGAGGAGGGGGGGGGGGGGGCATAAGGGGCCTTGCACCCCCCGCCCCCCCCCCCCGTCCCAGAAAGAAGAAGGAAACAGAGAAAAAAGGAAGGGAAAAAAGGGAGGAAAGTAAGGAGAGAAGACAAAGGAAGTGTTTTCAATATAACTTATTGATTATAACTTACATGTTTATACTTTACACCGGGAAGTAGCTTTGGCTTCTGGCGCCCATGTCGCGAGTGTATTCGCTCTACAGCCATCCCACTCGTTCTCAGTCAAAGCACTTTTTGGTCCTCTCCTTCTATACATAAATTGGGAGCATTGAGTGGGTAAATGCACAATCCTTTGTTGGGGTCCAAAACCAGGTAAAATATGCTAATTTTTGTTTCAACAACAGTGATCATGCATTTCTGGGTGCAAAGTAGGTAATGCTTGATAATTAGATCCAGACGAGCTCTGGGAGGCTGTATTAGGCATGCGAATACCTCCAGCTTCTGGGGGCCTTTCAGCGGGCCCCAGACTCTGGCCGACAGCGACTTGCTTCACCTGGCTTAGTGAAATTTCACAACTGATGTAGCTTTAAACAGCGCACATTCACACATTATGTGCCATATGTCATGTAAAAAATGTCTCCCGGACATAATCTCACGCTGTCCATTCCTACTTTCCTGTAGCTTGTTTGGTGGAGATGAATATGCAGAGTTTGAGGCAGGTGGAAAAAATGCACGCCAATAATCAAGGCGGGATTGCCTACTAGTATTCGCGAGATGGCACTCTAGTAGCCATCAAGTAGCGCTCAAAATTGGAAGTCCGACGCGTTATGATAAATACAGTGTGCGTATCATATTTTTCGTGGGTAAATGAATCCCATATTGATGGCAATTTAAAAAAGTATAGTCCACCTCGCACTCATTTGATTGATACTGGTCAATGATTTCTTATAGCGAATGTACATTAGAATTACATGCACTATCATCTATATTCAGGTGTGTTTACGCCAGGTTATCTCGTTTGCCTTAATTGTAACCGAGCCATGAATGCATCGGGAAGAATGTGATTCGAACTCGGGACCTCTCACACATCAGTCATCCGCTCTACCAGATGATCGAAAGCAGAAATGGGTTTCTGTCGAAGGGGATATCCTACTAGCCAAGCTAGTAGGAGTACAATTTCAAAATTAGCGGAGAGCTTAATTCTTATTGACCGTCCTTACGACAAGATCCGAGGAAACACGACATGCTAGTGTTTTGCTTTTTCATAAATTGTTGTAAAAAAATAAACTTTTGTAGGTTCAATACATGTTTTTTTCCAACTCTAGTGGATTAGCAGGCACTACTGTCCCCGCAAAAAAATATTAGTATATATATAGAAATGTTGTGATTGTTTGCTTGCTTGACAAAATGAACATGCAATTAAATTGTTTCACTGCTCATCCAAACTGATATATTTGAAAGAGAATATATATTATCCTAAATTGATACGAACATTTTCCTGTCCATGCAGCATTATACATAAGGTATCAAAATATTATACATGTCTGTGTATATATTTTTGCATTTGTTTATTTAGTTTGTGATAGTATACGTTAAATATTTTATTTATATTAGACTAGTAATTCTCGGGTCGTGTAAGAACAAAGTTTTGTTTTGTGTTTTTCTATAAGACCTGCGTACGAACTTGTTTATGGTATTACAACTTGTTCCCAAACGACAAAATGGAAACAATGATACAAGTATTTTCGTATTCGCGTGGGTTTCTTCGTTGGAATACACATAATGTACATGTATTGTGGTTTTAAAAGTTCACACTTCGTTTTATTAATATCACCCAATATCCGGAGTTGCAATGTCAAACCTTTGATCTTTTGTTCTAAGCAAAGGTAACCTACACTCCTAGACCACACAATCTCGTAAACAGCTCAAAATGGGAGAAGTTTTCGAAAGAAACTTCGCTGTGTAAACAAAGTCTCTTGCAATAAAAACGTCCCATTTCAATAACTGATGTCGGGAGGTCAAGAAGCGGTTAAAGTAGGCACTTCAGCCCGAATGTGACTCTCAAGAGTGATGATCACTTCGCTTTGAGATGGCCCATTATCTGTCTGTTTCGGCCCCGATTCCCCTCAACAAAATCCGGGTAAGCGATTTGCCACCTGGATCAGGGGCGCCAGGCTGGTTCCAGAGTCCCGGCCGATAGCTCTCCGTTTGTCTGTCTGACTGACTGCCGAGTAATATCGGGTAAGGCGTAAAGCGCCCCGACAAACAGTTTATTACCTGCCTCCCGCCTGATATCCCTGGTGTATAGGCGCTAATAGAGAACGCCGTACATATCCAGAAGGCTGAGTGGAACGTAAGCAGATCCCACATCGTTCACCCGCACCCCCCCCCCCCCCGCTACACTCCCCGGGCTTTTATTGCAAGAGCACAATGTAAATAGTCTGAGTTAATAGGTCGCGTGACCGTATTTTGACGGAGGATGAATCCGGAAGACTTTGACGATTGCCAGATACGCCATGATGTTTGCAGGATTGTATCCAGAAGCCAGATTAAAGGCCTCGGTGGTTCTGGATCCCCTTATTGTGTTTCCATCCTCCGCTCACTGGAGTGTTCTACGAGCCCCCGACGAGCGAGAACCACTCAGCGATGATAGAGATCGCTTTCATGTGTTTGTAAATAATTAATAATGATGTTTGTTTATAATAGATACCTGCCAAACTTGATGAAAACATGTACAATCAATTTCATCTTGTCCATTTCTTATGGTCTTGGTTTATGCGTTGTATATATTCATACCCATTTTTTTCCGAATCAGCTGTGAGTATTTGAATTCAATACTCCGCAATCAGATTGGATATTGTTCGGCAATATCCCCATGAATTAATTGGCCAAAAAACTCTTCCACCCCATAGCAATATGTCAAACACTCTTTCATGGATGTCTGATATTATGCAAGTATGTGAAAGTGCTCTGTACATGTGCTTATATCATAGGTAAATTTTATTCATTGTGCTCCAAGTCTACATAATATGGTATCAAGTTTCGTTTTCAATTGAATCCCTGACATCCTCAGTTGTTATGCAAATAAACCGTGCATGTTGTCGAATGGCCTGTGGCACAGTGAATGCAATTGTTATAATGAGTGTATGTATGCGGGAGCTTTATATGAACTCTAACATCGTTGACCAAATTAATGATACCGGTTTACATATCCAACAGGCACGATATAATATTTCGACTGTAAGCGCCGTCGCTTTTGACGTGGGAAAGTTTTGGATTGAAAAATTGTGTGAGCAATTTGTCACCGTGGATCCAAGCGTCATAACATTCAAGTTCAACCACACGGAGTCATAATTGATCTTCATATTTTCTGTAGAGAATCCGGATGATTAACGCTCGCACATCTCAGAGATTCTGACGACGGATATATCTACTCAAAGTGTCAAACTCGCCAGTAAAATTGATTTGTCACCGGGCCACATGTCCACTTTTCCCTGTGGTTAATGATGACATATGTCTGACAAACATGAATACGTATAGCATGCCGGTAGACATACTGTCGATCTGGACCGCCTAATAGCCGGCATTTGGCCGTGACCCAAAGCGGCCCCTGTCGCCCATTTACTCGGGTGGTCTGGGGTCTCCAGTCTGGCGCCTGTGGTACGTTGTGGTGATTCGGCCCCGGGACTAATAGACTTTAATACAATGTACGACCTCCTTATACTAAATATATATAACCCTTCACAATCGCGCGAACAGACGCCGTGTCCAGGCCAGACCGTAAAGCTGGTCTCCGTCACACGTCGTGACGTATCAGACGTGACCGACGTGAACGGAGGCAGGCCAGTGCCAGGATGTGGGTGTCAGGAGTCCGCCAGGGTATGTGGCTGGTCGTACATATTTATATATATATATATATATATATATATATATATATATATATATATATATATATATATATATTTATACATTTACAACCTTTTTGTTACAATCGGGCAACCATTTTGCTACATTTTAACATTTTGTCACATGGGCCGTGTGACAAAAAAGTCGACTGCCCCTGGCCCACACCCGGTTTGAGTTTTTCCGGTTCATTTGATGTTAAACCATGAAAGGTGGTCTAATGAGCTTTCATAAGTACAATAATTGGCAAAATTCAGCAATATCCATTCACAATTAATAATTAATTATTTTGTATATTATCCCAGACAACCATTTTGTCACATGCATTATTATTCGTTTTTTCTCGTTAGTTTACTATATATGTTTACTAGATTTTTTGGTTATAGCATATTTTAGTCGTCCTCTATAAACCCTGCAAGTTCCAAGCAAATCCTTCAAGAACGTAAGAAATATACAAAAAAGTATGTTGAAGAAGTCCATGCCTTAGGCGGTGTGGGGAGGCGCGCCACCTAGAGTATGATAACGGGGAAGTTCATAAGCTTGCGCTTCATTCATTGCCCTTTTCGTCAACAACCATCAATTTATTCACATCAATTTGTATCACTGCTTTATATTTCTGCTGTAATGGTATTCGCTGCATAAATAGCTAGGCTAGAATGCATTTAATTGAATTGACGCTGCTCTGCCGTTGTAACAGCTGGCAGTCCACATCCGTCATTTGTGTCTGTGCGCGTGTTTTACGGTCTCGATCGACAACAAGTCAACAGGTCAAGCGACAGATCTATCACAGGGACCCCTGTCCGCTGGTCCCTGGCCGGTAAAAATCAGCAAGGACCGGTGAAACATAAGAGAGGTACAAGTCCTGTCTGGTCTGTAACATTTTGCATGAAGTTGAACATTATTTGGATATTTCCGAAAGTCGACTGATCGTACACACTAACACAGGTGCAGAGCCACTCAACTTGGTGCCGCTTTTTCGTCAGCCGCTTATGACACTAAATGTCAATGATGCGAGCGGCACAGAACTAGGGCTGGCATATCAAGGCCAAATCAGTGTCGATATATATCGCGTTTTGAAGGTCGATATATCGATTTTTTTCGATACCGAAATGAAGGCTAAGAAACTACTAAAAACATCTAAATTGTATGTCCATGCCCATGGAGCTAATTTGACTTCCTATAACTATCTCAACAGAAAGTCGCCATGCTCACTGCATAATTTGCATCTTTACATCATCATTATATCATCTTTACACTGTTTCAAACACTGACAAATAGAGCAAGAAGTACAAAAGTATGGGAAACCAGCATATTCAAATATATCCGAGCTGCATATGGCTGACCGACAGGGCCAAAAATCAGTGTTTTATTACGAGGGGAAAAATTGATATTTTCACAACCTTTCGATACGCTATATCATGGCTGGCTAAAATTAGATTATCAATATGTCGATATATCGTGCCAGCCCTACACAGAACCAACTCACCCACACAACTACAGTGGACCTCTCTCTCAAATCTACTTATTCCGACATAGAGTCTACACGTGAATGAATTGCTTGTGTTTGATTCTGTCAAAAGTTGACTTCAGCCGGCAAAATGGCGATCAATAAAATCACCTGGACAACGCGCGTGACTGACACTGACAGTTATACTGTTATATAGAACTAGAACTAGACGTCTTGGCTACGAAATCGTAAACAACCACACATGTTACGATGTTGTTGTCATAACTCTGCCGGCAACAAGAAGAGCAGTCGCAAATGCCGGTCTGTACAGCTTTGAGACATAGACTAGATCTATTATTGTTTGAGACTGATTTTGAGAGGCCGAGCACTGTTATGCGCTGTAAACAAAAATACGTGACGGGGCACCGATGCTCTGTTATAATATGTTATATAGACTTATTTTATTTGTTTGTCTGTACTTGAGATGGAGCTGTATGCAGTTGGGGAAAGTGACAAATTTGGGGACTGTTGTCAAATTCGACAACAGTCCCTAAATTTGGATACCGGGGGTTGTTAAATTTGGGTACATGGCAAAAGACAAATATCAGAAAAATTGTTTTAACTGAATTATCTCATTATCAATGGTCATCTAATGAAATCACAAAATGAGTGTATAATTTGTGCAAGATTATGTATAGGTTAACAAATGAGATGCCGTGAATTCGTGCAAATAAGTCACGAGCCCGTCAGGGCGAGTGGATTATTAACGAATTCACAGGCATCGAAGACTGCCGACCCCGCTTAGTCCAGGCGCATCCAATGCTGCACCCAAAACCTGGGATATTTGGCTAATTAATGTGGCGATTTTGCCCTAAGCACGCGGCAGGTGATTGTAAACATAAAAGCCATTTATGTGGCCTTTCTGTACTTGGCCTTGTTTTGACATGCTCCGTTCGAGCGTGCGTTGCCACGGCGACGTATTGTAATTTACGCTCCAGTAGACTATAACAATGGATCGATTTAACCTCGCGTGCGCCCTGCAGTTTCTGGTGTATTATATATACACTGGAAGCGACTCGTTCGAGGAGATTGTCCAAGATCGAGACTAGGACGCACACGAGGCTCGCCATGAGCTTTGTGTTCCCTGGGTCTGAGTAGTGGGCTCCTAGAGCCCTGGGGACGATTTCCGTGGGGAGGCCCGGGCTGGGAGAGACGAGTTGCTGACTCGGGGGCCTTCGGCCCTGTGGATCGCCAGCTCTCTCCCTTCCCGGGACATGTGACAGAGGCTCTGGCCAGCATGTCGGACTGTACGGGGTTCCGTCCCCGAGGCAGACCGCGGCTCGCCAGGCCCCGCCAGTTAACACCGTGGTGATGAACCAGTTTCTGAACGGTGTCCGTAGGCCTGGGAGTGTCGGGTGGGCTGTTACCTGGTTACCGTTAATGATGAAGTAGTTACCGTGTCCGCCGCGACCTCCGGTGAGCGGCCCTGCCGCGAGGATCCGGAATAGCGGATGCGCGTCCGCAAGGACTCGGATGAGAGAGGACTATCCTCGAGGATCCCGAAGAGCGGACGGTAGTCAATAACTTTACATTAACATGATTAATGTGTGTTGGACCAGTATTTTTAGTTAAACGGGGGAAAGTAATGCACCACGCACTAATTTCTCCATAAAAGGGAAAAGTTTATTAAGGCATTTCGGCAGAAATGCCTTTATGGTTTTAGCAGAATTTTTTTTTTTTTTTTTTTTTTTTTTCTTCTTCCGCCACTTTTGGTTTCCGGACGATAACTTTAGATTGCCTTGACGGATTCTCGTCAAATTTTCACCACAAGTCAGAAATGATATGTGGAAGAACCCTATTCTTTTTGAGCCGGATCCGAGGTCCGTGAGGATGAAATCAAGGCTAATTTTGAGACTTGGTTTTCGGACGATAACTGGAAAAATATTTACGCAATAGTTGCAGAACTCTGCATGGAGGTTTATATGCCACCAGGGAAGAACCCTATTGATTTTGGGATCGATCCGTCAAACGACCTTTGACCTAGAGGTCGAAATAATTTTTTGCTGATTCATCCTTGAGGCTTCCTGCATATCTCAGAAACCGTGCATCGTAGAGCGAAACGGACGTTATTTTCGGACTCGTCGCCCTAGACAAACATATCTAGGGTGTATTATTTTTTTTTGATCCGGCTCCGAGGTCCGTGAGGTCCTTGAGGATGAAATTGAGGCTGATCTTGAAACTTGGTTTCCGGACGATAACTCGAAAAATATTCAGGCAATAGTTGCAGAATTTTGCACGGAGGTTTATATATCAACAGGGAAGAACCCTATTGATTTTGGGATCGATACGTCAAACGACCTTTGACCTAGAGATATTTCTGCATATCTCGGAAACGGTGTGTCGTAGAGCGAAACGGACGTTATTTTCGGACTCGTCGCCCTAGACAAACATGTCTAAGGGGTATTATGGATGAACTTTGACCTTGACCTTGAATTTTTTTGCCGAGTCGGCATTTTTCGTTTTCGTCGATATCTCGGAAACGGTGCGTCGTAGATCGAAACGGACGTTATTTTCGGACTCGTCGCCCTAGACAAACATGTCTAAAGGGTATTATGTATGAACTTTGACCTTGACCCGAAATTTTTTTGCCGAGTCGGCATTTTTCGTTTTCGTCGATATCTCGGAAACGGTGTGTCGTAGAGCGAAACGGACGTTATTTTCGGACTTGCCGCCCTAGACAAACATGTCTAAAGGGTATTATGAATGAACTTTGACCTTGACCTTGAATTTTTTTGCCGAGTCGGCATTTTTCGTTTTCGTCGATATCTCGGAAACGGTGCGTCGTAGAGCGAAACGGACGTTATTTTCGGACTCGTCGCCCTAGACTAACATGTCTAGATGGTATTATGGATGAACTTTGACCTTGACCCAAAATTTTTTGGCCGAGTCGGCATTTTTCGGTTTCGTGGATATCTTGGAAACGGTGTGTCGT
Organism: Terebella lapidaria; assembly: GCA_949152475.1. Classification (NCBI taxonomy): domain Eukaryota; kingdom Metazoa; phylum Annelida; class Polychaeta; order Terebellida; family Terebellidae; genus Terebella; species Terebella lapidaria. The sequence goes on along the minus strand of OX424558.1, from coordinate 20,409,969 downwards.
AGAGCGAAACGGACGTTATTTTCGGACTCGTTGCCCTAGATAAACATGTCTAATGGGTATTATGGATGAACTTTGACCTTGACCCGAAATTTTTTTGCCGAGTCGGCATTTCTCGTTTTCGTCGATATCTCGGAAACGATGCTTCGTAGAGCGAAACGGACGTTATTTTTGGACTCGTCGCCCTAGACAAACATGTCTAATTGGTATTATGGATGAACTTTGACCTTGACCCGAAATTTTTTTGCCGAGTCGGCATTTTTCGTTTTCGTCGATATCTAGTATATATTATAAATTAATCATCACACCGAAATGCCTCCAAGGCATCTTTAGGCCTTGACGTCTAGTTTTTGTACCCAAATTTAACAACCCCCGGGTTGTGTACTGTTGTCAAATTTAACAACTCCCCCAAGAGTTCCCAAATTTGCCACTTTCCCCAACTGGCTGTATGTAAGCGCCCAGAGATTGCAGGGTCCCAGAGAAATGGTTCAAATCCGTGTTTTGGTCATGTTTTTTTCGGTAATTTTCACCTAAGAATCAAATATATTTTTGCATTCAAAATATTGGTATATTTTGGTAAATCAGAATATTGGAATGGTAATGTATTGATCAGAAAATTACTAGCTGTATCTATTTAATGTGTTGGTCTATTATAAGTACTAAGCTTAAAGTGTACATGGTGTAGGCATCACAGAGTTGCAAATATATTGATGTTGTCCTACATTTCATCGGTTGATACGCACTCGTTGCCATGGTAACCATCTGGGGTAACGAAAATTATTCTGGAAGTTAGGCCATGTATATTTAACATCTAAAGTTTCAATCACAGAAAGCTTTTTTGCTCGACATACGAACATGATTAACTCAGAATCATTTTGTTAAATTTTCACCAAAATAATTCAGGGGACAGCCGATTCCTGAAAATTTTATTCAGTGGTGAAAGAGTTAAGAGCATATAGGAAGTCATATATGGGTTCTGCAGACGAAATGCTTACACAAGTGGGCAGAGCTTAGGTTTGTACTATGAACATATATGAGGTTTGTACTATGAACATATATGAAGACATGTACATCACAGCCTTTGGTGGCCTTGAACTTGACATCAGAAGAATAATAACTCCAAAGGTCGCATATTACCTCTATAAAAGTGTAAAACTGGTTGCCCGGTTAGCTCAGTTCGTATGTGGGCTGACTTCTCACCAATGTAGTCGGTTTAGGCACGGGTTCGATCCCCGGCCTCGGCAGTATGTGAGGTGGTATGTGGTCGCCAAACCGGGCAAATGGGTTTTCACCAGGTTCTCGTAAAATAAATAAAGTTCAAAGGTTAAAACTAGCCTATACATGTAGGAAGCTATTTACCATGCAGCTTCAGTGACCTCGAACTCGACCCTAGATGACTTGAGCAATTAATCTCAAGGTATTATCTCACCTGCAATGATTCAAACTGAAATTGTCCGGTAACCTATTTGAGCCCTTGGGCAAATTTTTTTGTTTCTGCAGCAGAATATATAAATGGTCATGGAATCGATATTCTAGCTTGTGGCGATATTTGGGACATTTAAAGTTCCATAATCGGTTCCCGGTTTTTGGCATAAAACTGATCAATAGGTGCCTAGATAATCCAGATGGACACAGTAACTCCTGCCCTGCGTCCACATATTTAGGCAAAACTGGAGACCAAATGTCCGAATTTTCACTGAATTTCGCATGAAGCGTTCCCATGCAGTGATGGTCATGCAAAAAACAAGAAATTTACAGAAATTACTAGCTTTTTTGTCCATAACCAGTGTAGAGACAATGTGTTATGATAAACTTGAGCCCAACTTTTTTTATTTGAGTACATACCCGTAAAATTAACACGTAACGACAGAACATGCAAATTCAGCTCTGTGCTAATCTCCGTGACACACAGAACTATGTTTACATTAGCGCTAATGTATTTTTTTTCGTTCACAACTTTGTTTTTATCAAACTATCATGCTCAAACTTCACTGCAGGGTCCTTGGGGCGTGTTATGGACGATTTGTCAGCTCCATATGATCGGAATATTATATGCTGGCCAAATCAGGCCAATTATTCTATAAAACATTTCATCAACCAATTAAGGGACTTTAACTGGCTATGATTATATTTTGCAGATATATTTGCCTGAAATCCACAAATTGGCCTCTGGAGTGAAATACATTTTGATGGAGTGAAAACGCTTGATCATAGAGCTTAGGTTTGTATTATGAGCATATAGGGAGTCATATATGGCGCAACTTTTGGTGACCTTGAATTTGACCTTTGATGACCTTGGAAGGTCAAAACGGCCATCCCAAAATGGCCTGAAATCCACAAATTGGCCTCTGGAGTGAAAACGCTTGCTCATTGAGCTTAGGTTTGTATTATGAGCACATATGAAGTCATATATGGCGCAACTTTTGGTGACCCTGAACTTGACCTCAGATAACCTTGAGTGCTAAATCTCAAGGTCCTATCTAATCTGAGATCTGTAAAATGGGCTCTGCAGACAAAATGCTTACACAAGTGGGCTAATGTTAGCGCTACACATTAGCGCTAATGTATTTTTTTTTCGTTCACAACTTTGTTTTTATCAAACTATCATGCTCAAACTTCACTGCAGGGTCCTTGGGGCGTGTTATGGACGATTTGTCAGCTCCATATGATCGGAATATTATATGCTGGCCAAATCAGGCCAATTATTCTATAAAACATTTCATCAACCAATTAAGGGACTTTAACTGGCTATGATTATATTTTGCAGATATATTTGCCTGAAATCCACAAATTGGCCTCTGGAGTGAAATACATTTTGATGGAGTGAAAACGCTTGATCATAGAGCTTAGGTTTGTATTATGAGCATATAGGGAGTCATATATGGCGCAACTTTTGGTGACCTTGAATTTGACTTTTGATGACCTTGGAAGGTCAAAACGGCCATCCCAAAATGGCCTGAAATCCACAAATTGGCCTCTGGAGTGAAAACGCTTGCTCATTGAGCTTAGGTTTGTATTATGAGCACATATGAAGTCATATATGGCGCAACTTTTGGTGACCCTGAACTTGACCTCAGATAACCTTGAGTGCTAAATCTCAAGGTCCTATCTAATCTGAGATCTGTAAAATGGGCTCTGCAGACAAAATGCTTACACAAGTGGGCAGAGCTTAGGTTTGTACTATGAACATATATGAAGACATGTACATCACAGCTTTTGGTGGCCTTGAACTTGACACTGGAAGAATAATAACTCCAAAGGTCACGTATGACTTCTATAAATGTGTAAAACTAGCCTATAGGAAGCTATTTACCATGCAGCTTCAGTGACCTTGAACTCGACCCGAGATGACGTAAGCAATTAATCTCAAGGTATTATCTCACCGGCAATGTTTCAAACTGAAATTGTCCGGTAACCTATTTCAGCCATTGAGCTAATTTTCTGTTAGGCCTTTTGAAAATTGGTCATCTTCATTTGTTCTTTAAAAGTTTTCAACCTTTTTTTCAGCTGAAGGCCAGTTTAACTGCTCGACAAGAGGTAAGAAACTAAATTGTTGCAGAGATTTTCTTGTGAACGCTCCACAGGTTGCATATTTCAACTGCTTTTCATTATATTTCACATGGTACTTATTATGGTAAGATCATGACCCCTGAATGAGGACACTTTGTGCTGAAATTAGCCTATTAGAACTAGTGTTGGATTGGTACTAGTAATTGGTTCCAATTTCATCTTTGATGAATTGGTTCAATTCAACCACCCAAAGATCGATTAAAATGATTAATTAGTTTCTTACATAACTGCCCAGAAGTTATTAGTATGTTTATAAGATGAAGGGGGTTTGGATCAAAGCATGGGTTGTAAAAATTGGAAGCACTTTGGATTCAGATCTTAGTCATACACCCAAATCAGAATAAAAGTGTACCAAACAGATATGTACCAAACAGTCACACATTTCAAACTATACCTTCCATTTTTACATTTAAAAAACAAAGAAAAAGAATACAGAGTATGGGAATAGACAAGGCCTCTGCATGTACATGACATGTAGGCTTTAATGTCTAATATGAATTTATTTTCATGAATTTTTTTCCAGTCCCTGATGCAGAAGCGTGATCAGGATGAAACTGTCAAATGGTGTAGATGAATCTCGGGCTGGATAGAGATGGTTTACGTTCGAAGTTCACATCACGAGAAATAGGTTTGTTCATATTTAAGTTCCCGAACCTATGATCCGATAAACTAATTGGCCCCATGGCGTTGCCTCCGTCGTCGTCATCCACATTTTTAGCTTTTTTGTTTACAGGCAAATTTTTCGTTGTCCTTAAATCGCTGGTCTGCGTGTTGCCGGCAGTCGGAGTTTCCTGGTGGGTCAGTGAAAAAACTGAAAGAAAAACCTTTTTGAACTTTTTTTTGTATTTTTTCTTTATTTCAATGGGAGCTGCTACACTGTACCTGTGTTCACATAGAACACTTGAAGATGAGCTTAAATAATGGTACATTCAAATTGGTAGTCATATATGGCGATTTGAGTGGTGACCTTGAATTTGACCTTCGACGACCTTGAAAGGTCAAATAGCCATTCCAAAATGGTCTGAAATCCACAAATTGGCCTCTATATGAAAACGCTTGATCATATCATAGAGCTTAGGTTTGTAGTGACTAGTCATATATGGTGAACCTTTTGGTGACCTTGAACTTGACCTCAGGTGGCCTTGAGTGCTACATCTCAAGGTCACATCTGATCTGAGATCTGTGGATTGGTCTCTGGAGACAAAATGCTTAAACAAATATATGGAGCATAGGTTTGTATTATGAATATATGGGAATCCGCGTATGGTACAGCTTTTGGTGACCTTGAACTTGACATCAGAAGAGTAATTAAGCCCAAAGGCAACGTATGACCTCAACTGTTTAAAATTAGCCTCTGTAGTCTAAATGATGGTAGGTGGAATATCCAGAATGCTTGTATTTTGTTCGTACATGTGCATAATAGGTAAGTTGTGGTCAGAGAGAAACTTGTGTGACCTGCCTGTTGTCAGATTTGACTTCTGAGGCCTGTCTGTGGTCAGAGGAAGCCTTTGAAGCAGGTGTGTGGTCATATGGCGAATTCTGAGGCCTGTTCATGGTGAAGGGAGACAAGTGAATCCTGTCTATGGTCACAGGGAGATATGTGAGGCCTATGTATAGTGGGGGGGGGGGGGGGGGGAAATGTGAGACCTACCTTTGCTCTGAGGGAAAATGTGACGAGATAGTCGTCTGAGACCTGTCTATGGACAGAAGTAGACTTGAATCATGTTGTTCAGGTACAGACTATTGAGGCCTGCCTATGGTCAGAGGTAGATTTGTGAGGCCTGTCAATGGACAGGAATATACTTGTGAGGTCTGTCTGTAGGCCACCTTAGACTTGTGTATCCTGGATATGATCAGAAGGAGACTTGTGAGTACTGCTGATGGTCAGCATGAGAATTATGAGGCCTGTATATGTTCAGCAATGACTTTTGAGGCCATGGGAAGCTAATGTGGCTCGATTATGTTAAGAACGAGACATGTGATGGCTAGTCTCCATTGAGTTGACTTGTTTGTCACACAACCCATATAGTAAAATGCTAATGAAGTAAAATGGTTGTCTGATTGTTACAAAAAGGTTGTAAATATATACATATGTTTATATATGAAGAGACATCTGAGGCTTCTCAATAAGGAGACTTTATAGTCCTCTTTGTATTCAGATGGAGACTTGTGAGGCCCGTCTATGGTCAGAGGTAGACTTGTGAGGCTTGCGTATAGTCAGAGGTAGACTTGTGAGGCCTGTGTATGATCAGAGGTAGGCTTGTGTATGGTCAGAGGTAGACTTGTGAGGCCTGTGTATGGTCAGAGGTAGACTTGTGAGGCCCGTCTATGGTCAGAGGTAGACTTGTGAGGCTTGTGTATAGTCAGAGGTAGACTTGTGAGGTCTGTGTATGGTCAGAGGTAGACTTGTGAGGCCCGTCTATGGTCAGAGGTAGACTTGTGAGGCCCGTCTATGGTCAGAGGTAGACTTGTGAGGCCTGTGTATGGTCAGAGGTTGACTTGTGAGGCTTGTGTATGGTCAGAGGTAGACTTGTGAGGCCCGTCCATGGTCAGAGGTAGACTTGTGAGGCCTGTGTATGGTCAGAGGTAGACTTGTGAGGCTTGTGTATAGTCAGAGGTAGACTTGTGAGGTCCGTCTATGGTCAGAGGTAGACTTGTGAGGCTTGTGTATAGTCAGAGGTAGACTTGTGAGGCCTGTGTATGGTCAGAGGTAGACTTGTGAGGCTTGTGTATGGTCAGGGGTAGACTTGTGTGGCCTGTGTATAGTCAGAGGTAGACTTGTGAGGCTTGTGTATAGTCAGGGGTAGACTTGTGTGGCCTGTGTATAGTCAGAGGTAGACTTGTGAGGCTTGTGTATAGTCAGAGGTAGACTTGTGAGGCCTGTGTATAGTCAGAGGTAGACTTGTGAGGCTTGTGTATGGTCAGGGGTAGACTTGTGTGGCCTGTGTATAGTCAGAGGTAGACTTGTGTGGCCTGTGCATGGTCAGAGGTAGACTTGTGTGGCCTGTGTATAGTCAGAGGTAGACTTGTGAGGTCCGTCTATGGTCAGAGGTAGACTTGTGAGGCTATAGTCAGAGGTAGACTTGTGAGGTCCGTCTATGGTCAGAGGTAGACTTGTGAGGTCCGTCTATGGTCAGAGGTAGACTTGTGAGGCTATAGTCAGAGGTAGACTTGTGAGGCTTGTGTATAGTCAGAGGTAGACTTGTGAGGCCTGTGTATAGTCAGAGGTAGACTTGTGAGGCCTGTGTATAGTCAGAGGTAGACTTGTGAGACCCGTGTATGGTCAGAGGTAGACTTGTGAGGCCCGTCGATAGTCAGAGGTAGACTTGTGAGGCCCGTCTATAGTCGGAGGTAGACTTGTGAGGCTTGTGTATAGTCAGAGGTAGACTTGTGAGGCTTGTGTATAGTCAGAGGTAGACTTGTGAGGCTATAGTGAGAGGTAGACTTGTGAGGCCTGTGTATAGTCAGAGGTAGACTTGTGAGGCTATAGTCAGAGGTAGACTTGTGAGGCTATAGTCAGAGGTACACTTGTGAGGCCTGTGTATAGTCAGAGGTAGACTTGTGAGGCTTGTGTATAGTCAGAGGTAGACTTGTGAGCCCCGCTATAGTCAGCGGTAGACTTGTGAGGCCCGTCTATAGTCAGAGGTAGACTTGTGAAGCCCGTGTATGGTCAGAGGTAGACTTGTGAGGCTTGTGTATAGTCAGAGGTAGACTTGTGAGGCTATAGTCAGAGGTAGACTTGTGAGGCTATAGTCAGTGGTAGACTTGTGAGGCCCGTCTATTGTCAGAGGTAGACTTGTGAGGCTTGTGTATAGTCGGAGGTAGACTTGTGAGGCCCGTCTATGGTCAGAGGTAGACTTGTGAAGCCCGTGTATTGTCAGAGGTAGACTTGTGAAGCTTGTGTATGGCCAGAGGTAGACTTGTGAGGCCTGTGTATAGTCAGAGGTAGACTTGTGAGGCTTGTGTATAGTCAGAGGTAGACTTGTGAGGCCTGTGTATGGTCAGAGGTAGACTTGTGAGGCCTGTGTATAGTCAGAGGTAGACTTGTGAGGCTATAGTCAGAGGTAGACTTGTGAGGCTATAGTCAGAGGTAGACTTGTGAAGCCCGTGTATTGTCAGAGGTAGACTTGTGAGGCTATGGTCAGAGGTAGACTTGTGAGGCCCGTCTATAGTCAGAGGTAGACTTGTGAGGCCTGTGTATAGTCAGAGGTAGTCTTGTGAGGCTATAGTCAGAGGTAGACTTGTGAGGCCCGTCTATGGTCAGAGGTAGACTTGTGAGGCTTGTGTATGGTCAGAGGTAGACTTGTGAGGCCTGTGTATAGTCAGAGGTAGTCTTGTGAGGCTATAGTCGGAGGTAGACTTGTGAGGCCCGTCTATGGTCAGAGGTAGACTTGTGAGGGTTGTGTATGGTCAGAGGTAGACTTGTGAGGCTTGTGTATAGTCAGAGGTAGACTTGTGAGGCCTGTGTATGGTCAGAGGTAGACTTGTGAGGCCTGTGTATAGTCAGAGGTAGACTTGTGAGGCTATAGTCAGAGGTAGACTTGTGAGGCTATGGTCAGAGGTAGACTTGTGAGGCTATAGTCAGAGGTAGACTTGTGAGGCCTGTGTATAGTCAGAGGTAGACTTGTGAGGCCTGTGTATGGTCAGAGGTAGACTTGTGAGGCTTGTGTATAGTCAGAGGTAGACTTGTGAGGCTATAGTCAGAGGTAGACTTGTGAGGCTATGGTCAGAGGTAGACTTGTGAGGCTTGTGTATAGTCAGAGGTAGACTTGTGAGGCCTGTGTATGGTCAGAGGTAGACTTGTGAGGCCTGTGTATAGTCAGAGGTAGACTTGTGAGGCTATAGTCAGAGGTAGACTTGTGAGGCTATGGTCAGAGGTAGACTTGTGAGGCTATAGTCAGAGGTAGACTTGTGAGGCCTGTGTATAGTCAGAGGTAGACTTGTGAGGCTATTGTCAGAGGTAGACTTGTGAGGCCTGTGTATAGTCAGAGGTAGACTTGTGAGGCTTGTGTATGGTCAGAGGTAGACTTGCGAGGCTTGTGTATGGTCAGAGGTAGACTTGTGAGGCTTGTGTATGGTCAGAGGTAGGCTTGTGAGGCTATAGTCAGAGGTAGACTTGTGAAGCCCGTGTATAGTCAGAGGCAGACTTGTGAGGCTTGTGTATGGTCAGAGGTAGGCTTGTGAGGCTATAGTCAGATTTAGACTTGTGAAGCCCGTGTATAGTCAGAGGTAGACTTGTGAGGCCTGTGTATAGTCAGAAGTAGACTTGTGAGTCTATAGTCAGAGGTAGACTTGTGAGGCCTGTGTATAGTCAGAGGCAGACTTGTGAATCTTGTGTATAGTCAGAGGTAGACCTATGAGGCTTGTGTATAGTCAGAGGTAGACTTGTGAGGCTTGTGTATGGTCAGGGGTTGACTTGTGTGGTCTGTGTATGGTCAGAGGTAGACTTGTGAGGCTTGTGTATAGTCAGAGGTAGACTTGTGAGGCCCGTCTATGGTCAGAGGTAGACTTGTGAGGCTTGTGTATGGTCAGGGGTAGACTTGTGTGGCCTGTGTATGGTCAGAGGTAGACTTGTGAGGCCTGTGTATAGTCAGAAGTAGACTTGTGAGTCTATAGTCAGAGGTAGACTTGTGAGGCCTGTGTATAGTCAGAGGCAGACTTGTGAGGCTTGTGTATAGTCAGAGGTAGACCTATGAGGCTTGTGTATAGTCAGAGGTAGACTTGTGAGGCCTGTGTATAGTCAGAGGTAGACTTGTGAGGGCTGTGTATAGTCAGAGGTAGACTTGTGAGGCTTGTGTATAGTCAGAGGCAGACTTGTGAGGCTTGTGTATGGTCAGAGGTAGACTTGTGAGGCCTGTGTATAGTCAGATGTAGACTTGTGTGGCCTGTGTATAGTCAGAGGTAGACTTGTGAAGCTTGTGTATAGTCAGAAGTAGACTTGTGAGGCTATAGTCAGAGGTAGACTTGTGAGGCTATAGTCAGAGGTAGACTTGTGAGGCTATAGTCAGAGGTAGACTTGTGAGGCTTGTGTATAGTCAGATGTAGACTTGTGTGGCCTGTGTATAGTCAGAGGTAAACTTGTGAAGCTTGTGTATAGTCAGAAGTAGACTTGTGAGGCTATAGTCAGAAGTAGTCTTGTGAGGCTTGTGTATAGTCGGAGGCAGACTTGTGAGGCCTGTGTATGGTCAGAGGTAGACTTGTGAGGCCTGTGTATAGTCAGATGTAGACTTGTGAGGCTTGTGCATGGTCAGAGGTAGACTTGTGAGGCTTGTGTATAGTCAGAAGTAGACTTGTGAGGCTTGTGTATAGTCAGAGGTAGACTTGTGAGGCTATAGTCAGAGGTAGACTTGTGAGGCTATAGTCAGAGGTAGACTTGTGAGGCTTGTGTATTGTCAGAGATAGACTTGTGAGGCCTGTGTATAGTCAGAGGTAGACTTGTGAGGCTTGTGTATAGTCAGAGGTAGACTTGTGAGGCTATAGTCAAAGGTAGACTTGTGAGGCTATAGTCAGAGGTAGACTTGTGAGGCTTGTGTATAGTCAGAGGTAGACTTGTGAGGCCTGTGTATAGTCAGAGGTAGACTTGTGAGGCTTGTGTATAGTCAGAGGTAGACTTGTGAGGCTATAGTCAGAGGTAGACTTGTGAGGCTATAGTCAGAGGTAGACTTGTGAGGCCTGTGTATAGTCAGGGGTAGACTTGTGAGGCCCGTCTATGGTCAGAGGTAGACTTGTGAGGCCATTGTATAGTCAGAGGTAGACTTGTGAGGCTATAGTCAGAGGTAGACTTGTGAGGCTATAGTCAGAGGTAGACTTGTGAGGCTTGTGTATAGTCAGAGATAGACTTGTGAGGCTTGTGTATAGTCAGAGGTAGACTTGTGAGGCTATAGTCAGAGGTAGACTTGTGAGGCCTGTGTATATTCAGAGGTAGACTTGTGAGGCTATAGTCAGAGGTTGACTTGTGAGGCTTGTGTATAGTCAGGGGTAGACTTGTGAGGCCCGTCTATGGTCAGAGGTAGACTTGTGAGGCTTGTGTATAGTCAGAGGTAGACTTGTGAGGCTTGTGTATAGTCAGAGGTAGACTTGTGAGGCTTGTGTATAGTCAGAGATAGACTTTTGAGGCCCGTCTATGGTCAGAGGTAGACTTGTGAGGCTTGTGTATGGTCAGAGGTAGACTTGTGAGGCCCGTCTATGGTCAGAGGTAGACTTGTGAGGCCTGTGTATGGTCAGAGGTAGACTTGTGAGGCTTGTCTGTGGTAAAATGGAGACTTATGATGACTGTCTTCAGTCTTCAGCAGTAGACTTTAGAAGCATACTGACATGTCTCATGTCTGTGGACACGAATTTAATCAGAAAAAAGCAAACTGCTTATGTGCCAATGCGTTGACTTCTTTGTCGCTCGACCCTTGTAGAAAGATTTTAATGTAGCGAAATGGTTGCCTGACTGTTACAAAAAGGTTGCATATATATAAATATATTTATGTATGGTGACAGACTTGTGAGGCCTGTCTATAGTCAGAGGGAGACTTGTGAGGTCTGTCTTTGGCGAAATGGAGTCTTTTAGGCCAGTCTGTGGTCAGATGGATACTTTTGTGAAGCCTCTCTATGGTCAGATGGAGACTTCTGATACCTGTCTATAGACAGGAGCAGACTGTTCAGGCCTGTTTATGGTCAGAGGTGGAGTTCTGAGGCCTTCAGATGGAAGTTTTGAGGCCTGACTACGGACAGAAGTTCACTTGCCAGACCTGCCTTGTGCCTAGTCCCAGCAGTGGTTCTCCAACCCCCAGATAAGGGAAGGGGGGGGGGGGGGTCGTAGACCCACAGAACACACCACAGTGAAAACCCGACATTGCCATTCAAATCATGTGGCTCTATTTTACAACAGTGTTGCCACTCTAGAATGTTTTCATATTCGTTTATACTTACTTTTGAGGCGTGTGGCACACTATGGGGTTGATCTGCGCATTTGTTTACTGGAAAACAGAGAATTTACATTGCCAGCAAACTCGAATGCTTAGAATGTCTGGAAGCACTTCAAATGTAAATTCTCCGTTTTCCAGGGAAACAAATGCGCAGATCAGCACCAAAGTGTGCCACATGCCTCAAAAATAAGTATAAACGAACATAATAACACTTTGGAGTGATCACACTGTTTTAAAATAGAGCCACACGATTTGAATGGCAATGTCAGATTTTCACTGTGGTGTATCATATGGCTTTACCCCCCTCCTCCCTTTATACAGTGTATGGGGGTTGGAGAGCCACTGCTGGGGCTACCTAGTGCCTATGGTCAGAGAAAGAGAGGCTTGCTTATGTGCCATTGCATTGACTTCTTTGTCGCTTGACCCATGTAGCAAGATTTTAATGTAGCAAAATGGTTGCCTGATTGTTACAAAAAGGTTGCACATATATAAATATATTTATATATGGAGACAGACTTGTGAGGCCTGTCTGTAGTTGAGGGTCAGATAGACACGTCAGACATCTGTCTTTGGTCGGAGAGAGACAAGCCTCACAAGTCTACCTCTGTCTATACACAGGCCTCACTAGTCTCGATCTGACCATAGACTTGCCTCACAAGTCTCCATCTGAATACAAAGAGGACTCCAAAGTCTCCTTGTAGACAAGCCTCAGATGTCTTTTCATATATAAACATATTTATATATTTACAACCTTTTTGTAACAATCAGACAACCATTTTGTTACATTAGCATTTGAAGCAGGTGTGTGGTCATCTGGCGGATTCTGAGGCATGTTTATGGTGAAGGGAGACAAGTGAATCCTGTCTATGGTCACAGGGAGATATGTGAGGCCTATGTATAGTGGGAGGGAGAATGTGAGACCTGCCTTTGCTCCGAGGGAAAATGTGACGAGATAGTCGTCTGAGACCTGTCTATGGACAGAAGTAGACTTGAATCATGTTGTTCAGGTGCAGACTATTGAGGCCTGCCTATGGTCAGAGGTAGATTTGTGAGGCCTGTCAATGGACAGGAATATACTTGTGAGGTCTGTCTATACAGTACTGATTTCGCAAAACCTCACTAGCCATGCGAATGCTACATGCTAAATGCTAGGCCATGCGATTACGTGCGACTTGATGCTAGCATCAAATCGCATGGTGCGACCAGTGGGCGCGATGCCATCGCATCAGGCGGCCGTCTTAGTTGAACAGGCGAGCATTGTCTCGCACAGATGCGCGCATCCTTTATTTCGGATGCAAATACTGACTTTAATATGAACTGAAATGAAACACTGCATTTTCCCATACGATCTACATGATACAGACTGTTTATAAACCACTAGACCATGTGTTTGCGAGCATATGCGAGCATATAATGGCCTTCACAAAAAATGCGAAATGCTTTTAGTGCACCACAGTGCCAAGAAGCAATGCTAGTATCGAGGGATGCTCGCATACACAATGCTAGCATCAAATCGCATGATGCTACGTCAGGCGAAGTTGGGCGAACACGTGCTAAATGCCAGGTGTCCCATGCTGGCATTTTGGTGAGGTTTTGCGAAATCAGTACTGTAGGCCACTTTAGACTTGTGTATCCTGGATATGATCAGAGGGAGACTTGTGAGTTCTGCTGATGGTCAGCATGAGAATTATGAGGCCTGTATATGTTCAGCAATGACTTTTGAGGCCATGGGAAGCTAGTGTGGCTCGATTATGTTAAGAACGAGACATGTGATGGCTAGTTTCCATTGAGTTGACTTGTTTGTCACACAACCCATATAGTAAAATGCTAATGAAGTAAAATGGTTGTCTGATTGTTACAAAAAGGTCACAAATATATACATATGTTTATATATGAAGAGACATCTGAGGCTTCTCTATAAGGAGACTTTATAGTCCTCTTTGTATTCAGATGGAGACTTGTGAGGCCCGTCTATGGTCAGAGGTAGACTTGTGAGGCTTGTGCATAGTCAGAGGTAGACTTGTGAGGCCTGTGTATGGTCAGGGTCACTTGTGAGGCTTGTGTATGGTCAGAAATAGACTTGTGAGGCCCGTGTATGGTCAGAGGTAGACTTGTGAGGCCTGTGTATGGTCAGAGGTAGATTTGTGAGGCTTGTGTATAGTCAGAGGTAGACTTGTGAGGCCCGTCTATAGTCAGAGGTAGACTTGTGAGGCTTGTGTATAGTCAGAGGTAGACTTGTGGGGCCCGTCTATAGTCAGAGGTAGACTTGTGAGGCTTGTGTATAGTCAGAGGTAGACTTGTGAGGCCCGTCTATAGTCAGAGGTAGACTTGTGAGGCCTGTGTATTGTCAGAGGTAGACTTGTGAGGCCTGTGTATGGTCAGAGGTAGATTTGTGAGGCTATAGTCAGAGGTAGTCTTGTGAGGCCTGTGTATGGTCAGAGGTAGACTTGTGAGGCTTGTGTATGGTCAGAGGTAGACTTGTGAGGCCTGTGTATGGTCAGAGGTAGACTTGTGAGGCTATAGTCAGAGGTAGACTTGTGAGGCTTGTGTATGGTCAGAAGTAGACTTGTGAGGCTTGTGTATGGTCAGAGGTAGACTTGTGAGGCCCGTCTATGGTCAGAGGTATACTTGTGAGGCCCGTCTATGGTCAGAGGTAGACTTGTGAGGCCCGTCTATGGTCAGAGGTATACTTGTGAGGCCCGTCTATGGTCAGAGGTATACTTGTGAGGCCCGTCTATGGTCAGAGGTAGACTTTTGAGGCCTGTGTGTGGTCAGAGGTAGACTTGTGAGGCTTGTCTGTGGTAAAATGGAGACTTATGACGACTGTCTATGGTCAGCAGTAGACTTTAGAGGCACACTGACATGTCTATCATGTCTGTGGACACGAATTTAATCAGAAAAACGCAAACTGCTTATGTGCCAATGCGTTGACTTCTTTGTCGCTCGACCCTTGTAGAAAGATTTTAATGTAGCGAAAATAATGGTTGCCTGACTGTTACAAAAAGGTTGCATATATATAAATATATTTATATATGGTGACAGACTTGTGAGGCCTGTCTATAGTCAGAGGGAGACTTGTGAGGTCTGTCTTTGGCGAAATGGAGACTTTTAGGCCAGTCTGTGGTCAGATGGATACTTTTGTGAAGCCTCTCTATGGTCAGATGGAGACTTCTGAGACCTGTCTATAGACAGGAGCAGACTGTTCAGGCCTGTTTATGGTCAGAGGTGGAGTTCTGAGGCCTTCAGATGGAAGTTTTGAGGCCTGACTATGGACAGAAGTTCACTTGCCAGACCTGCCTAGTGCCTAGTCCCAGCAGTGGTTCTCCAACCCCCAGATAAGGGAAGGGGGGGGAGGGTCGTAGTCCCACATGACATACCACAGTGAAAAGCCGACATTGCCATTCAAATCGTGTGGCTCTATTTTACAACAGTGTTGCCACTCTAGAATGTTTTCATATTCGTTTATACTTAGTTTTGAGGCGTGTGGCACACTATGGGGTTGATCTGCGCATTTGTTTACTAGAAAACAGAGAATTTACATTGCCAGCAAACTCGAATGCTTAGAATGTCTGGAAGCACTTCAAATGTAAATTCTCCGTTTTCCAGGGAAACAAATGCGCAAATCAGCACCAAAGTGTGCCACATGCCTCAAAAATAAGTATAAACGAACATAATGACATTTTGGAGTGATCACACTGTTTTAAAATAGAGCCACACGATTTGAATGGCAATGTCAGATTTTCACTGTGGTGTATCATGTGGCTCTACCCCCCTCCTCCCTTTATATGGGGGTTGGAGAGCCACTGCTGGGGCTACCTAGTGCCTATGGTCAGAGAAAGAGAGGCCTGCTTATGTGCCATTGCGTTGACTTCTTTGTCGCTTGACCCATGTAGCAAGATTTTAATGTAGCAAAATGGTTGCCTGATTGTTACAAAAAGGTTGCACATATATAAATATATTTATATATGGAGACAGGCTTGTGAGGCCTATCTGTGGTCAGCGGGAGACTTGTGAGGCCTGTCTGTGGTTGAGGGAGACCCATGGGACGTGTCTATGGTCAGATAGACATGTCAGACATCTGTCTTTGGTCGGAGAGAGACAAGCCTCATAAGTCTACCTCTGTCTATACACAGGCCTCACAAGTCTCGATCTGACCATAGACGGGCCTCACAAGTCTCCATCTGAATACAAAAAGGACTCCAAAGTCTCCTTGTAGACAAGCCTCAGATGTCTTTTCATATATAAACATATTTATATATTTACAACCTTTTTGTAACAATCAGACAACCATTTTGCTACATTAGCATTTGAAGCAGGTGTGTGGTCATCTGGCGAATTCTGAGGCCTGTTCATGGTGAAGGGAGACAAGTGAATCCTGTCTATGGTCACAGGGAGATATGTGAGGCCTATGTATAGTGGGAGGGAGAATGTGAGACCTGCCTTTGCTCCGAGGGAAAATGTGACGAGATAGTCGTCTGAGACCTGTCTATGGACAGAAGTAGACTTGAATCATGTTGTTCAGGTGCAGACTATTGAGGCCTGCCTATGGTCAGAGGTAGATTTGTGAGGCCTGTCAATGGACAGGAATATACTTGTGAGGTCTGTCTATAGGCCACTTTAGACTTGTGTATCCTGGATATGATCAGAGGGAGACTTGTGAGTTCTGCTGATGGTCAGCATGAGAATTATGAAGCCTATATATGTTCACCAATGACTTTTGAGGCCACGGGGAGGTAGTGTGGCTCGATTATGTTAAGAACGAGACATGTGATGGCTAGTTTCCATTGAGTTGACTTGTTTGTCACACAACCCATACAGTAAAATGCTAATGTAGCAAAATGGTTGTCTGATTGTTACAAAAAGGTTGTAAATATATACATATGTTTATATATGAAGAGACATCCGAGGCTTGTCTATAAGGAGACTTTGGAGTCTTCTTTGTATTCAGATGGAGACTTGTGAGGCCCGTCTATGGTCAGATGGAGACTTGTGAGGCTTGTCTATGGTCAGAGGTAGACTTGTGAGGCCTGTGTATAGTCAGAGGTAGACTTGTGAGGCCTGTGTATGGTCAGAGGTAGATTTGTGAGGCTTGTCTGTGGTAAAATGGAGACTTATGACGACTGTCTATGGTCAGCAGTAGACTTTAGAGGCACACTGACATGTCTATCGTATCTGTGGACACGAATTTAATCGGAAAAACGCAAACTGCTTATGCGCCAATGCGTTGACTTCTTTGTTGCTCGACCCTTGTAGAAAGATTTTAATGTAGCGAAATGGTTGCCTGACTGTTACAAAAAGGTTGCATATATATAAATATATTAATTTATATATGGTGACAGACTTGTGAGGCCTGTCTATAGTCAGAGGGAGACTTGTGAGGTCTGTCTTTGGCGAAATGGAAACTTTTAGGCCAGTCTGTGGTCAGATGGATACTTTTGTGAAGCCTCTCTGTGGTCAGGTGGGAGACTTCTGAGACCTGTCTATAGACAGGAGCAGACTTTTCAGGCCTGTTTATGGTCAGAGGTGGAGTTTAAAGTTAACAATCATATATTAACACATCACACAATATTGATATTTATTCGGTATTGTAAATGTATCTATCGGTATGTGGAAGTGCTTGTGATCCAACAGGGTACATGGACACCGAATTATTTTATGAGTGGTTCACCCAAATCTTCATTCCAAACTGTGGGCGAATGAGGCCTGTGTTGCTAATCTGCGATAATCACGAGTCTCACGTTAGCTTAAAGTTGATTGCAAGGCAAAGGAGGAGCAGGTATCCATCTTTTTTTTTGGAGTGATAGACTTGTTGATTGATTTGGTCTATTTCAGAATGTGGATATGCACGAAATGCTAAGTTTTGGTTTTCCATATCAAACAGATTGACGTACTAGGATTGCCAGCACACACAACGCATTTACTGCAACCCTTGGACGTGGCTTTATTTCAGCACATCAAGGCCAAATTCATTTCCATAGCCCAATCCCTAAATTTGTTGCATAACAACAATGTAATCTCACGAGCCAAACTCCCAACTGTACTCAGTTATGCTATCGATAAGGTCTGTTCTCCAAGTACGGTCAAGTCATCATTCACAAAGTGTGGTATTAACCCTCTGAACTCAAAGGCCATCGACTGGACCCAAGTGCGGCCCTCAAACATCCGGACACCAGTGCAGCAAGAGCAGCAACACAGAAGACAATGCTGAACTGAAAGGATCACACTGTCCGACATGCCACCAAGTCATAAAATGTCATCACCCTGTGCAGACCGTGCTGGACCTCCCGGAAGAAGTTCAAGATTTTTTCATCGTTCCCGGGACCACCACGAAACCAACAACAGCCAGACGCAGGAAAGTTGTCAACTTTGGCAGAACAATAACGTCGGAAGCCATTTTGAGGCAGCTACAGAAGAAAGAAGAGCTGGACAAAGAGAAGGAGGCGCGAAGGCAGGAAAGACAGAAAAAGGCAGATGAAAAGAAGGAAAGGGCAACGAAGAAAATGGATGCGAAACAGGACACTGCAGCAGGAAAGGGCAAAAGGAGACAGAGAAGTACAAAGAAGCAAATGGAGGAGTCACCAGAAAGAGATGAAGAAGAACAGGGCACACAGAAACAACTGAGAAAGAGAAAGGTTGAGATCAACAAGAGGGCGGAGGGCAGCTGGAAACAGTACAAGGTAAGAAAGCAGGAAAGGGCAAGGGCAAGAGCAAGGGAGGGGCCAACGGAAAGGACACAAGATCGACAAATAACGACACACACAACACAAACATCCATATCGACAATGCATGTGTGAGTGAGAGTGATGATGTATGTAATGTGTGCATGGGCGATTCTCCCCCTTCATCCAGTTCGGGACGACAACCTTGCACGGTGCACTGGATCACGTGCGACACATGTGATAAGTGGTTTCACAACGAGTGTGTTGGCTGCTAGGTGGGGGCATTGAGCTTTGTGTGCTCAGATTGTTCTTAAATTTTAGTCTGTTTCCATGTTGCTTTGGGAAATGACAATGTCAACCTATTTGTAAAATTGTATGTTTGTTATGGAAAGTATGACAATTTGTTGGTATTACTGGTAAAATTTTGATGCGGACATTACTGCGATTAGTTTTGATTTGTTAGTGAAAGATTTTCAGTCAGTTTTCGGATGTATTTTGCATGTGCTGTAACATTAAATTGCAATATCATTGTTATTGGTTGTCCAGAACTGTGGGTTCGATTCCCACCCCAGGCTATGGTTCATCATTTGCAGGTATCCAAATTCAATAAGGATGTAGTGGTAAAATCAAACAGCCGATGGCTCATGTCTGGTTATGTGCCTGTCAAATGAGTGAACTTCCACTTTCTGGTTCAGGGCAGTTTCGCCTGGTGGCCCTTTTTGGACAATCAATGCATCGTGAAATACATGTACATAATGAAATCATTAAAATGACATATATTTGATGTTCAAATATATAAGTTCATGTATATATAGATATATATTCAAAGTCGTTGGTGTCCCACCCTTCATTTCTGAATGGCAGGAGGAGAACGTTTCTGGCGATAACTTTTCATGTTATAGTTAAGGGATAAAAACTGTAATGTAATATTTTATTTTTTTATCGCCACAAACGTCATGGCAAACCAGTTTTTATCCCGATTATAACATGGCATTACATTTTAATTGTGTCTTACTTGATTTCCATATGTTTTTGAGCTGAAATAACGCTTACTTGTGAGTCTTGTGTATGGTCAAAGGTAGACTTATGAGGCTTGTGTATAGTCAGAGGTAGACTTGTGAGGCCCGTCTATGGTCAGAGGTACACTTGTGAGGCTTGTGTATAGTCAGAGGTAGACTTGTGAGGCCCGTCTATAGTCAGAGGTTGACTTGTGAGGCCTGTGTATGGTCAGAGGTAGACTTGTGAGGCTATAGTCAGAGGTAGACTTGTGAGGCCTGTGTATAGTCAGAAGTAGACTTGTGAGCCTATAGTCAGAGGTAGATTTAGGAGGCCTGTGTATAGTCAGAGGCAGACTTGTGAGTCTTGTGTATAGTCAAAGGTAGACTTATGAGGCTTGTGTATAGTCAGAGGTAGACTTGTGAGGCCCGTCTATGGTCAGAGGTACACTTGTGAGGCTTGTGTATGGTCAGGGGTAGACTTGTGAGGCCTGTGTATGGTCAGAGGTAGACTTGTGAGGCCTGTGTGTAGTCAGAGGTAGACTTGTGAAGCTTGTGTATAGTCAGAGGTAGACTTGTGAGGCCCGTATATGGTCAGAGGTAGACTTGTGAGGCTATAGTCAGAGGTAGACTTGTGAGGCTATAGTCAGATGTAGACTTGTGAGGCCTGTGTATAGTCAGGGGTAGACTTGTGAGGCCCGTCAATGGTCAGAGGTAGACTTGTGAGGCCTGTGTATGGTCAGAGGTAGACATGTGAGGCCTGTGTATAGTCAGAGGTAGACTTGTGAGGCTTGTGTATAGTCGGAGGTAGACTTGTGAGGCCCGTCTATGGTCAGAGGTAGACTTGTGAGGCCTGTGTATAGTCAGAGGTAGACTTGTGAAGCTTGTGTATGGTCAGAGGTAGACTTGTGAGGCTATAGTCAGAGGTAGACTTGTGAGGCTATAGTCAGAGGTAGACTTGTGAGGCCTGTGTATAGTCAGGGGTAGACTTGTGAGGCCCGTCTATGGTCAGAGGTAGACTTTTGAGGCCTGTGTATGGTCAGAGGTAGACTTGTGAGGCTTGTGTATAGTCGGAGGTAGACTTGTGAGGCCCGTCTATGGTCAGAGGTAGACTTGTGAGGCTATAGTCAGCGGTAGGCTTGTGAGGCTATAGTCAGAGGTAGACTTGTGAGGCCCGTCTATGGTCAGAGGTAGACTTGTGAGGCTATAGTCAGAGGTAGACTTGTGAGGCTTGTGTATAGTCAGAGGTAGACTTGTGAGGCCCGTCTATGGTCAGATATAGACTTGTGAGGCTATAGTCAGAGGTAGACTTGTGAGGCCTGTGTATAGTCAGAGGTAGATTTGTGAGGCTATAGTCAGAGGTAGACTTGTGAGGCTTGTGTATAGTCAGAGGTAGACTAGTGAGGCCCGTGTATAGTCAGAGGTAGACTTGTGAGGCTATAGTCAGAGGTAGACTAGTGAGCCCCGTGTATAGTCAGAGGTAGACTTGTGAGGCTATAGTCAGAGGTAGACTTGTGAGGCTTGTGTATGGTCAGAGGTAGACTTGTGAGGCTATAGTCAGAGGTAGACTTGTGAGGCATGTGTATGGTCAGAGGTAGACTTGTGAGGCCTGTGTATAGTCAGAGGTAGATTTGTGAGGCTATAGTCAGAGGTAGACTTGTGACGCCTGTGTATATTCAGAGGTAGACTTGTGAGGCTCGTATATAGTCAGAGGTAGACTTGTGAGGCCTGTGTATGGTCAGAGGTAGACTTGTGAGACTATAGTCAGAGGTAGACTTGTGAGGCCTGTGTATAGTCAGAGGTTGACTTGTGAGGCCCGTCTATAGTCAGAGGTAGACTTGTGAGGCCTGTGTATGGTCAGAGGTAGACTTGTGAGGCCTGTGTATGGTCAGAGGTAGATTTGTGAGGCTTTAGTCAGAGGTAGTCTTGTTAGGCTTGTGTATAGTCAGAGGTAGACTTGTGAGGCTTGTGTATGGTCAGAGGTAGACTTGTGAGGCCTGTGTATGTTCAGAGGAAGACTTGTGAGGCTTGTGTATAGTCAGAGGTAGACTTGTGAGGCCCGTGTATGGTCAGAGGTAGACTTGTGAGGCCTGTGTATAGTCAGAGGTAGACTTGTGAGGCCTGTGTATGGTCAGAGGTAGACTTGTGAGGCTTGTGTATAGTCAGAAGTAGACTTGTGAGGCCTGTGTATAGTCAGAGGTAGACTCGTGAGGCCTGTGTATGGTCAGAGGTAGACTTGTGAGGCCTGTGTATGGTCAGAGGTAGACTTGTGAGGCTATAGTCAGAGGTAGACTCGTGAGGCCTGTGTATGGTCAGAGGTAGACTTGTGAGGCTTGTCTGTGGTCAGAGGTAGACTTGTGAGGCCTGTGTATAGTCAGCAGTAGACTTGTGAGGCTTGTCTGTGGTCAGAGGTAGACTTGTTAGGCTATAGTCAGAGGTAGACTTGTGAGGCTATGGTCAGAGGTAGACTTGTGAGGCTTGTGTATAGACTTGTGAGGCCACGAAACCAACAACAGCCAGACGCAGGAAAGTTGTCAACTTTGGCAGAACAATAACGTCGGAAGCCATTTTGAAGCAGCTACAGAAGAAAGAAGAGCTGGACAAAGAGAAGGAGGCGCGAAGGCAGGAAAGACAGAAATAGGCAGATGAAAAGAAGGAAAGGGCAACGAAGAAAATGGATGCGAAACAGGACACTGCAGCAGGAAAGGGCAAAAGGAGACAGAGAAGTACAAAGAAGCAAATGGAGGAGTCACCAGAAAGAGATGAAGAAGAACAGGGCACACAGAGACAACTGAGAAAGAGAAAGGTTGAGATCAACAAGAGGGCGGAGGGCAGCTGGAAACAGTACAAGGTAAGAAAGCAGGAAAGGACAAGGGCAAGAGCAAGGGAAGGGCCAACGGAAAGGACACAAGATCGACAAATAACGACACACACAACACAAACATCCATATCGACAATGCATGTGTGAGTGAGAGTGATGATGTATGTAATGTGTGCATGGGCGATTCTCCCCCTTCATCCAGTTCGGGACGACAACCTTGCACGGTGCACTGGATCACGTGCGACACATGTGATAAGTGGTTTCACAACGAGTGTGTTGGCTGCTAGGTGGGGGCATTGAGCTTTGTGTGCTCAGATTGTTCTTAAATTTTAGTCTGTTTCCATGTTGCTTTGGGAAATGAGCTTTGTGTGCTCAGATTGTTCTTAAAGATAATTCGGACAGGGCCCACAGGCGCCACCCAGCGAACGATATTACGGCTATATCAAAACGTCATGACGTCAGAAAGTGGCATAAAATGATCACGTATAGTAACCAGTAATCTAACAAACTGCGCAAGCCCGGCCTAATGTAGGCTATGCCGTAAAATAAATATACAGATTTCTAAGTGAATAATACCGCGTGGTGTAGGCCTATACTGAAGTTCATCCATCAGTGAAACACGCTTTTTGGCCGTAGTTTTGTTTTAAATAATCGGATCAACTTGATATTTTGTGTGTATCAATTGGGCATCATGCCGTAATTTTGCACCAAATTTTAGAGCTTCATCTCAAAAATTGAGAAAGTTGGCAATCTAAGCCAATGTTAAATTTCAGTCGGAAATGGGATCAAGTGAATTTCAAAAAATTCAGAGCTTTTATCGTGTTTATGCCCATACAGAATGAATCTATTGCGTTGAATTAGAGTCGGAAGGCATAGTCGGTGTATATTAAATAAATATGTTTATTCTGAAGCAATATATAACTCGTACATCAAATAAAAGTTGTTGTTTTTCGTGCAGATTCTGAAATTCCATATTGGGGAAGAAATTTAACATTGGGTTAGATTGCCAACTTTCTCAATTTTTCAGGTAGAGCTCTGAAATTTGATGAAAAATTGCGGCATGATGCCCAATTGATACACACAAAATTTCAAGGTGATCCGAGCATTTAAAAGAAAACTACGGCCAAAAAGCGTGTTTCACTGATGGATGAACTTGAGTTTAGTCACGGTGATGAGGAGCACGGTGACGGTAATCGCCGTAGTCATTTGAGCATGTTAACGGCGCCGGTCACCATAATCACTTAAGCATTACACAATCCACGTCTGGAGCGAAACCAGAGTCTATAAGTTTTGTCGTGTACATTTTTTGATTGCCACTATTTTGCTGAGCTGTATGAATCTAAAGTTATAAAAATCTAAAGTGATAAATAATTACCTTGAAAAAAAACAGTGCATTCATGAGCAGGTGACTCGGAGTGAACATGTAGGAGCACGGTGACGCTGGTGTGAGAGCCCGTGACTTTGTCGTTGGCCTATCTATGCAAGTAACGCTCGCATTCAAAAAATATTGTCCTGACAAACTAGGCCCATGAGTATAAACTGGGTATAAACTGAAGGCTTATACCGAAACGAACATCATGGTGAGAGCACCAGGCGGCATGTTAGGCTATCCGTTTCGAGATGCGTGCCGTGATTATTTGCGGCCCTTGAGATTGGGTATAGTGTGCTTGCCACGGAGTTCAGCTAGTAATATTGTAACGGGTTTGCACCCTTCTGTGACGTCTTGATGAACCGGTTTTCTAGGGAGGTGGGTGAGTTGTTGTTTAACCGGAGCTGAAACGGTAAAACTCCGGGAAACTGCTACTGCTGTACGGTTGAGCTCCGGCTAGAAGTCTCTAAGGTTGGTAGCGTGGTCTGGAATGGACCTCTTAACCGTTGCCCGACTGCTAATCTGCAACTGCACCTGTAAAGTAAGGATCCGGAGGCGTTTCCGTCTCCGGGTACTGCAACTGCTCCGTCGGGAAACCGCTTTACTGCAACAGCTCCGTCGTTTTCCGTCTTACTGCAAACTGCGACTGCGCCTGGAATAAAGAATCCGGGAACGTTGCCGTTTCCGAATACTGCAACCGCTCTGCCAGGTTCCGCCGCACTGCAATCTGCTCCGGTTGGCTCCGCCTCACCGCAACCTGCGACTGCACCTGAAATGGAGTATCTCGGAAGTGTTCCTACTTCCGGTTACCGCAACCGCTCCGTCAGGTACTGCCTCTGCAACTCCGTCGTCCGGTACCGCCTCTGCAACTGCTTCGTCGTTCCCGTATCTGCAACTGCTCCGTCCGATACCGCCTCCGTAGTTGCTCCGTTGATTTCCACCTCCGTCTCCGTCTCCGACTCCTTCCTCGGTGATCTGGGTTCTTAGATCACCCTAAGACGTCGTTACAACTTGGTCTTAACCGACTGTAGTCTTATCTCCCTTTACTCCGTATAACTGTCTTTTCCGGGAAACTAACTTTATTATAACTTCCAGTTCCCTAACGAACACGGAAAAACAACTCGGTTGAAGTTTTCATGTTTATTTTCCAAGTTCACAGTCGGAAGACTTAACTGCTATCATCTGGATGACTCTATCCGGAACAAGGGAGTACTCTGCTATGGGAGAAGGGGTCTGCACAGGTCGACGTCAGGACACCAACTCCGCCGTCCGCTGTGAAGCGGGGGCTTTTATAGACCTGAGACCCACGTCACGTGACCAACCTATTGTGACGTCATAGTCCGCCAAAACACTGATATTTTCCGGATTTCTAAAAACACTCTAGAACCAATCAGTGGCTGACACGTCACCTTTTAAACCGAAAACGAGGCTGATCACATGACCTTCCGGAAATAACGTCATTACGTTTTTGTACTCCATTGTTCCGGCTCCGTCTCCGGTTCCGTCTCCGTCTCCGGATCCGTCTCCGGCTTTACCAACATCATAAATTACTAAGTTCCGAGACGGAAAACCTTTAAAACATTAACAATACGGAACCGTATGAACCTTTAAACACATATACATTTTAATAAACGGTTATTTAACCATAATATCACAAGACACTAACAGAATTACCTAGGGGAAACCTTTGGGTACGCCCCAAAACCGTTACACTCCCCCTTCCTTAGACTCTGTTCGTCCCGAACAGAACAATATCACATATATACAAATTGTCAACCGTTAAACTGTCCGTAAAATCAAACACAACTTGTTTCCGTGATCCGGGTACTGGTACCTCTTAACTAGTTTACCGTCACTGTACCCGGATATCTTGCTTGTTCCGTTTCCCACTTTTTAACTCTTAATTATACTAGAATCCGGGAAACGGTTCTTCTTTCTTCTCCTTGCGCCGACTTGACTTGCGACGACTTGCGGCGACTTGAGACGACTACTGCCCACCAGTATCACGGCGCGAACTGCTCCCCGACGGCGGACGAGGTGGAATGGTCTGTGGTACTAACGGTCGTCCGAAGCTTGTTCCTCTGGCATCAACCGGGAGAAGATCCGGATCATGGAGGCTCCACTGGGGCGGGACGTAGAACCCATTCCTGAGGCGTTCGTCCCGGATGGACCAATCTGGGATCCGGACGATCTGACGGGTCGGGACGAGACCAAACGGTGACTCTCTCTGCTCCATGGTCTCCACGTAGACGCCGGAGTCTCTCATCTCGGCTGGCCCCCACTGCTCCGGTCCCCAACGTACTGCATAGTATCTGGACACAACAATGTGACGGACACGGTTGAGTTGAAGGACCGCCAAACGGGTAGAATGTGTAGGGTGGACTCTGGGTTGGCACTCGGACTTGGCTCCTTCCGGACCGCTCACTGGAAGACTGTCGAGGCCGGGTCTCCACCGGAGACAGGATTCCGGGTGTAGCTCTGGCTTGGTCTACCAGGATACTCCTCCGGGCTCTCTGCACGTCCGCATGGCTTCGTTCAGACGCGGAAGACTCCATTCCGTCATCCCTAGCCGCTGAACTGGTTCTGCTTCTGGCTACTGCTTGAATGGCATCCGGCAAAGTTCGCTCCGTGGATCCTCGGGTCTCCGTCTCACTGCCAGCTCTGCTCCGGGTTCCGCCTTCCGTTTTGGTCTCTGGTCTGCCTCCTGATCTGCCAATGGGTCTGCTGTCCGCTCGGCCATCTGCTCTGCTATCTGCTCTGCTATCGGCTCGGCTATCTGCTCTGCTATCGGCTCGGCCGCTGGATCTGCTTTCTGCTCCGCCTCCGGGCCGGACAATCACACTGCTCACTGCTCTGCCACTGCTAGTTGTTCTCGGAGGTGGACTCCGGAAAAGGTCTTCCTCATCGTCTCGGCTCTGCATTTCCGCAATGTCCGCCACTCCCACTTCTGCCGTTGCTCCGCTGGAACCTTCCTCCAACAGCCGGAACTTGTAGTCATACACCCCCTTGCCTTTTCCTTTGACGCTGCCTCCGGAAGACTTGGGTGGAGTATGTCGTTTCTCCTCTCGGCCACGTTCTCCGCCTCGGTCTTTGGCTCGCTCCGGGCTCTCCTTCCTATATTCTCGGCGTTGATGGCGTCCGGACTTATCCGGCGAACGGCTGCGACTCCGCTTCTTTCCGCGGTCTCGATCTGCTCCGGTACCTCGAGATGGGTCTGGGCTGTTTTTCCGGGAGGTGTTCCGGGAAGAACTCCGGGTCACAGGCGGCTTAACCGGCTTCGGGTCTCCTGGTTCTTGCAACTCGTCTTCACTTGCCATGATTTTCAGCTCCGCTTCCTCTTCCGAACTGCTCTCCGTGGACGAAACGTCGGCTGCTAGTGTGGCCACCGACTGGGTACCGGAACGGTACCGGGTCCGGGACGAAACCGAACCTCCCGACTCCGACTCCGTATCCGACAACTGCTCATGCCGTGTTACCGGCTTCTTGCTTTTCCGTGGGGTCATCTTGGACCGGAGGCTTTTCTCCTCAAACTGCTCTCTGCCCACCCTTAGTCGAATCGGGTTCGCGTCCATTGCGTGTCGGGACTGCAGATGCTTCTGTGTCCCCTCTTTCCGTCTGCTCCAATGGTCACACTGCGGACAGGCGAAGACGGTGACTTCGCTCGTGTGCTGCTCCGTGACATGCCGGAGCAACGTGTGCTTGCTCTTGAACTCTAGGTTGCAGTCTCCACACCGGTGAGGGCGGGGCTTGCGGGGTGTTGTCTTTACTTTCGGCATTCTGATTCTCTGCTTTGTGTCGATGTTGACTCAGCTACAGCAAACTGCCTTCTGCGTCCGGTAACAGCTAACTGCCCCTTTTATAGTCTCTGGAAGTCACGTGACTGGCTTATCTGCTCGATGATTGGCTGCTCAGCAAACTGCAACTCCTCCTGGTGGTTTTCTTGGATAAATAATATTTTTTTTTTTTTTTTTTTTTTCTTTTTTTTTCCGTGTTGTTGCTGCTAACTGCCACCGCTTCTTCCGTCTCCGCCAAACAGCCAACCGCCTCCGTCTACCGCTATACTGCCATCTGCCTCTGCTACTGCCACACTGCCTTCGCCTCCGTCCAGGACTCCTCATCTGCGGTGTAGTACTCCGAAGTTTCCGACTCCGTGTCCGGAGTGGGAGAAGGTGGTGTATACTCCCACACCCGGATCTCCGCCTCCCAGTCTTCCGCCGGCTGAACTTCCTGTTCCGGAAACATCTCTCGCTCCCAGTCTTCTGGAGGTGTGTCTTCCGCTGCCCGAAGACAGCCCTGCGGATCCGGAACCCATTCCGGAAGATCTAACTGCTCCGGTTGTCCGATGGGGGCGGCTGCTCCGGCATCCCAGTCAGGTCCGAACGGAAGCTGGTCCGCATAAGTCTCCGGAACCGGATTCTCCCTGGGAGACTGTGCGCAGAATCTCCGGAACCGCTTCCGCCGGGACTGCGTTGCTGTTCCCCGCCAGGCCGAATCAAAGGTTCCCACACGGTTGAGGGTTGCCTCGTCCTGAGGAGGACGGTTTCCGGAAGGGTACTTCCAGCCGTGCATCTCCCGGAGATGCCGCCTAAGGTCGTTCGCCCGGTTGCCGTAGAAGGCACACAAACAGCAATGAAATCTCTGGGCTGGGCACACATGCCGTCTCCTGTCCCTCGCACTCTCGAACATCCGGTCACACCGCTTACACAGCCGGCTATAATCCAGGGGCTGAGGGCTTGCCCAATCTCTGCTCCGGCCGCGATCTTGTCTTTCAAGGAACGCCGAGTAGGCCATTCCGGAAGGCCGGGAAACTGAAATTGTCGATCTACTGCACCGCTTTTACTGCATCGCTTCTGCACCGCTTCTCCGGACTGGTGGTCTTCCGGGAAACACTTAGTCGTTTTTCACTGCAAAATCTGCCGCTGCCGGAAAATGCTGGACTTGATTCGATTCCGCCAAACTTTGTCTGCGATGTGCACAGCTCGAGGTCTGCTCTCCAACTGCTGTCAGAGCCCGATTTCAAGGCCCTTTTATACCCTTTCTGCTCACGTGATTTGAAAAGCTCCACGCTGATTGGCTGCCTCAGGAGTGACGTCACAATTATGCAAAAACTCAACCGTTAACCGAGAGGTGTCCGTCTCCGGCTTAACTGGCTTCTCCGGGTTTTTCCGGCTCCCTTTCAACTGCTTCTCCGAGCGAAGTATCTGCAATTTTGAAGTATCTCTGCCATCAGGAGGGTTGAATACAGTCTCAGCCAGTTGAATCTGCCTCTCAGACGAACATCTAGACTGCAAGTTGGGCGTTTCCGCCATCTGTACTGCTTCGTCAACTGCATATCTGCTCACTGGTATTACTGCTTGTCGACACTGGAAACTGCATACATTCTGTCCAGAAGGAGGCGCCTTCCTATCTGGGGTGATGTTTCTCCGTTTCTGTCAATCTGCAGTCGGTTTACTGTCTCTGCTAAGTGGAAACTCCGGTCGGATGTCTACAGCCGGAAAACTTTTCCGTCTTAATTCTCCGAATACGGAAGACGTGTAACTGCTTCTCTGGAGATACTAGACCGCTAACCCAGGTTCTTCTGGACCCCTGGCCGCTACCCTGGACTGGTTAACTATGCGCTCAACCCAGTCAGAACCTCTAGGATGTCTCTATCCGGTCTCTGTACCGCTTTCCGCTCTGCTTCCTTTCTCCGCCCTGTTTCCGGAACCAGCACTTGCTCACTGTTCCAACTTCTTGCGGTCGCTCTCTGCCGGAACTCAACGTTTTACCAGGGTCTCAGCTATCTCCTTCTCCTGCTCTACAGCTCACTCCGTCTTCTCATATTTCTTCGTCCTCTGCGGCTTTACTCCGAGTCCGTATCCGACTCAGAGACCGTTTGTTCCGTCTCCGGAACACTACTCTGCTTCGGCGGCTCCGTCTGCCTCCAGGAATCCGCCATTCTCCGCTTCATCCATCTCGGATGCTTGACACCATTATACGGTTTCAGCAAATCGAAGTGAACCACCTTCTGTCGAGTTTCACTCTCTGCAATCTCGTAGGTCACATCAGTAAATCTGCTCAGCACTAGCTTTGGACCGCTCCATTTCCTCTGCAACTTGGGAGCTTTGCCCTTCTTCCTTGTTTTGACCGCCATCCACACTCGGTCTCCTGGCTGGAACTGATTGTCGACCTTCCTCCGGTCGTACAGCTTCTTCTGCCGTTCCATTTCTCTGCCAGATTTCGCTCGAACCGCCTTGTATACCGCTTCTAGTCGCTCCCGGAGCTGACTGCCATACTCTGTTACTTCTGCTGTTGATTCTCCCGGTGGTCTACCAATCAGTAACTCTACCGGAGTGTTGACTTCTCTGCCCAGCATCAGCAAGTTGGGACTCTGCCCGGCTGTCTCCTGCGGGGTACCCCGGTAAGCTGCCATCGCCAACGGTACTAGCTGATCCCAGTTGGTCTGCCGCTCGCTTACGTACAGGCTCAGGATCTGCTGCAGCGTCCGGTTGAATCGCTCAATGAAACCGTCCGACTGAGGTCGGAAAGCGGTTGTCCGTGTCTTGTGAATCCCCAGGATTCTGCAAACATTTCTCAGCAAGTCGGACTCGAAATTTCTGCCTTGGTCGGTGTGGATCTCCATCGGGATGCCGTACCGCGCCGAAAAACTGGTTGACGAATATGTCCGCAACCGTCACCGCTTCCTGATTCGGCATCGGGTAAGCCTCTACCCACTTGGTGAAGTAATCGCCGATTACTAAGATGTACCGGTTCCCTCGGGTGGATTTAGGTAACGGACCCATCACGTCCATTGCCACCCTCTCCATGGGCGCTCCAACCCGGTATTTCTGCATCGGAGATCGTTTCAAGTTCTGCATACTTCTTGACGCACATTCGTCACAGCTCAGCACCCACTGCTTTATGTCCCGCATCATAGCCGGCCAGAAATACCGCCTCCGAATGCTAGCCGCCATCCTTCTGCTTCCGAGGTGTCCTCCCGTCCGGCTCTGATGGGCCAGACGGAAAATCTCCTGTCTCAGCTCCTTCGGAGTTATTAACTGCATTCGGCTGGTTCCTTCTGCCGTTTTCCATTTCCGGTAGACTACTCCGTCGACTTTCAGCAAGGTCTTCCGCATCCCGTACAGCACTTTCTCCTCGCTGCTCATGCTGGAAAAGTCTGCACTGCCAGCTGTACCGCTCCCGTCGATCAGCGACGTCACCAGTGGGTACCAAGGTTCTGCTTGCTGCATTCTCCGCAAATCAGCTGGTCGATATTTCTGCCCCAGCACAGTATCCTGGTCCGCATTTACCGCCAGCCTAATCTGCTCTGCAACCGCATCCGCTTTTCCTGGAACTGCCTTCTCCGTCACCGCAACCGCAACCGGCTTCCGGGACACTGCTTCCTCCGTCACCGCAACCGCAACCGGCTTCCGGGACGCTGCTTTCTCCGCTACTGCAACCGCAACCGGCTTCCGGGACGCTGCTTTCTCCGCTACTGCAACCGCCTTCCTTGGGACTGCTTCCTCCGTCAGTTCTGCTTCTCCGCCCGGTCTCCGTGATCGCTTCCGGCGTCCCCCCTTCCTTGGCTTGGGCTGAGGAGTTTCTTCACTTCGTGTCTGCCGGATCCTTTCTCCGTAGTTCCAGGCGTCTATCTTGGCTTGTTTCCAGTCGATTTTTCCGCATTGGCTGCATGGGGATCTGGACAAGGCATCCGCATTATTATGGATTCGCCCCGGACGATGTTCGATGTCGAAATGAAACTCACTCAGAAGCTCAATCCACCGGGCTACCTGCCCCTGGGGCTCCTTGAAATTCATAAGCCAGGTAAGGCTGCCATGATCCGTGCGAAGAAGGAAGTGTCGTCCCAGCAAGTAC
This sequence comes from Terebella lapidaria, assembly GCA_949152475.1. Taxonomy (NCBI): domain Eukaryota; kingdom Metazoa; phylum Annelida; class Polychaeta; order Terebellida; family Terebellidae; genus Terebella; species Terebella lapidaria. Next base: position 20,378,788 of record OX424558.1, on the reverse strand, counting down.
TGCTTATTCTTCTGTACCGCAAACACAACCGCCAGGAGCTCCTTCCGGGTGACACAGTATCTCCGTTCTTCTTTGGTTAGGCTGCGGCTCAAGTAGGTTATCACCCGCTCCTGGTTGCCCTGCTTCTGTGACAGTACTGCTCCCAGCCCGGTGTCACTGGCGTCCGTGTCCAGGATATATCGGCCTTGCTCCCTTGGGTACCCGAGTATCGGTGCCGATACTAGGCGGTTCTTCAGCTCTGCAAATGCCTGCTCTTGCTCCGTCTGCCACCGGAACGGCACCCCTTTTTCCGTCAAGTGATTCAGCGGCGCTGCAATCTCGGAGAACTTCGGCACGAACTTCCGGTAATAGGAGCAAAGTCCCAGAAAACTGCGCAGCTCCGTCAGGTTGGTGGGTGTCCGCCACTTCCGTACTGCCTCCGTTTTTGCCGGGTCGGTGCGGATACCGTCTCTGCCGACTATGTGACCTAGGAAAGACACCTCCGGCTGGAAGAACTTGCATTTTGACGGTTTGACTTTTAGGTCTGCCTCTCTCAGCTTGCTGAACACCTCCTGAAGATCACGGATGTGATCCTCCAGGGTCTTGCTGTAGACTATGATGTCGTCCAGATATATGAGGCAGGTCTTCCAGGACAATCCGCCTAGCACCTTCTCCATCAACCGCTCGAACGTACCCGGAGCATTGCACAAGCCGAAACTCATTACTTTGAACTGGTAAAGGCCGCCAGGAACACAGAAGGCCGACTTTTTCCGGGCGTCTTCATCCATCCCGACCTGCCAGTAGCCACTGGTCAGGTCGAGAGTGGAGAACCATTTGGCGTCTGCACAGGCTGCTATGGTGTCGTCTATTCTCGGCAACGGATAAGCATCTTTCTCCGTGACTGCATTTAACCGCCGGTAATCGACGCAGAACCGGGTGGTCCCATCCTTTTTCTTCACGAGGACAATCGGGGAAGCCCACGGACTGCTACTTTCTTCGATGACGTTCTTGTCTTTCATCTCCTGAATCAGACTGCTCACCAGCTCTCTCTTGTCTGGCGGAATTCGTCTGGTTGGCTGCTTAATCGGCCGGTGACTGCCCGTGTTTATCTGATGTTGTACCTCGTTGGTCTGCCCCAGTTCTCCGGCATCATTACTGAAGGTCGGCTTATTCCGAAATAGGAGGTCGGTTACTCTCTCGCGGAAATGACTCGGCACTGCATCCTGGGTCTGCTCTGCTAACTGCCGCAGCTTCTCGTACCCGCTCCAATTCCGCCCGGCCTCCGACTCCGTGGAAATCTGCACCTTTCTGCTCCGCTCCGCCAACGGCACAACACTGCAACCGGCTGCTAAGGTGGTCATCGTCGCCAACTGCGCTCCTTTCTTGATGATTACCGGCTCTGCCATCACGTTGATCACTCGAACCGGGACTGTTCCTTGCTTTATCCGGGATAAAGTTCTCCCGATCAGCCAAAGTCTTTTCTCAGTAGGCTCCTGCGGCATTTCTAGTACTCCTTCTGCTTCACGGACACTCTCTGCTTGTCCTATAATCAGCTGTTCCGTTTCCGGCGGAATTTGGTAATCTGCTACAGCGTTGATCGGAAACGGCTCGCTGGTCTGCTCGAACATGGTGAGGAACACCTCCTGGCTGCCCATCTGCATGGTCATTCGGTCGAAATTTATGCCGGATATCCGGGAACGGATGAAATCCATTCCCAGTATTCCTTCGTCTTCACAATCTGCAATCTCGAACGTCACGGTCTCAGCTACTCCGGCGATGTTGAGTGGGAGTTCTTTCCGGCCATGCGTCCGTATGTTACTTCCGTCAACCATTGAAAGACGAATCGGCGACCGCTTCAGCTTCATTCCGGGCTTCCGGATCCGTTCCCAGGTTTGTAGGTTGAGCATTGTGACAGTGCTGCCGGTGTCGATTATCAGCGTTACTGGCTCTCCGCATACTCTGGCTGTCACACACATGCCCACCTCGCCCCTGGGACCGGGTCCGTGAACCACCTGCCGGTTATGGGGGTGTCCTCTCTTCCGGGTCCCGGATTTCCCCTTTTCCGCGACCCGCTCTAGTTTTCCGGCTGCTGCTGCTGCTGTCGTGGCTGCTGCAGTTGTTGCTGCTGCTGCTGCTGCGGCTGCTGCTGCTGCTGCTGTTGTCGCGGCGACTGCTGTTGTTGTGGTTGATGCCGCTGCTGCTGCTGCTTCGGCTGCCTACAGTCTCGGGCAAAATGCCCTTTCCGGCCACAGTTGAAGCATTCTAAATCCGCTCGGGAACTGCGCTGCTGCTGCTGCCGGCTAACCGCTTCCTTGACCTGAGTCATCAGATCCGCCAACTGCTGCTGAGTCTGCTCGGCTTGCTTCCGCAATTCGTTCACCTGCTGGCTCCACTCCGGCTCCGTGTTCAGCTGCCTCGTCCGGTGTCGCTCCGTTGGTCTGCTGTTGTCCGTTTTCATGATGCTCTCATACTCGGTAGCGAAAGCCAGGGCCTGCGACAGCGTTTCCGGGTGGCTTTTCAATACCGACAACCGCATATCTCGGTTAGTCAGGCTGTTGCAGAAATGCATCTTCATGAGCACTTCTGTTGTTGCCGGATCTGCTTTTGGGTAAGCTAGCCGCGTCTTGCTCCGTATGTCTCTGGCCAGCTCGGACAGCTCCTCCTCCGGCTGCAATTTCCGTGTCTGCAATTCCGCCTGGAAAACAAATGTTTTCTCCCCCGGACAAAACTGCTGTTTTAATGCCGCCACAACCGTATCAAAGCTGCGTCTCTGCTCCGCGGACAGATCCAGTAGTATGCTGCGGGCGTTACCTCTCAAACTGACACATAAGTTCAGCGCCTTTTCCTCTGCTGTCCAACGGTAGTACCGAGCGTATTCAAGGAGGTGAGCCTCATACTCCGGCCACGGATCAGTTCCGTCGTATGTCATTAATCTGGCTACTCCTGCCCTTGGTGCTGGTTGTTGTACTGCTTCTGCCTGCTGCTGCTTTCCGGTTACTGCCAGGTGTTGCTGAAACACCTCCATTTGGGTCGCCAATAATCTGGTCAGGTTGTCGACTAAATTCTCTCCGCCTTCCGGGTCCGCATCCGGTTCCCGATCGCCAGCCTGGTCCGGAAAGTTAATTTCCGCCTCTGCTAACTGCTCTGCAGGCTGTACTCCTTGAGGAACCCGAAGGGGCTCTTCTGCAACTGCTTTCTGCATTTCCGGCTGCAACACCTTTCGCTCGGCAGGACGAACTGCTTCCTTTTCCGCAACCGGCATCTGCAACGGCTCAGCTCCTACTGCTCCTACAGGCTGCTCCGTGTCCGACACGGCTGCCTTCAGCTGCTGTTCCGCCAATTTGCCCCGTCTAGTAGTCATACTGCAGATGATCCCACCGCTGCCACCAAAAAGTTGTAACGGGTTTGCACCCTTCTGTGACGTCTTGATGAACTGGTTTTCTAGAGAGGTGGGTGAGTTGTTGTTTAACCGGAGCTGAAACGGTAAAACTCCGGGAAACTGCTACTGCTGTACGGTTGAGCTCCGGCTAGAAGTCTCTAAGGTTGGTAGCGTGGTCTGGAATGGACCTCTTAACCGTTGCCCGACTGCTAATCTGCAACTGCACCTGTAAAGTAAGGATCCGGAGGCGTTTCCGTCTCCGGGTACTGCAACTGCTCCGTCGGGAAACCGCTTTACTGCAACAGCTCCGTCGTTTTCCGTCTTACTGCAAACTGCGACTGCGCCTGGAATAAAGAATCCGGGAACGTTGCCGTTTCCGAATACTGCAACCGCTCTGCCAGGTTCCGCCGCACTGCAATCTGCTCCGGTTGGCTCCGCCTCACCGCAACCTGCGACTGCACCTGAAATGGAGTATCTCGGAAGTGTTCCTACTTCCGGTTACCGCAACCGCTCCGTCAGGTACCGCCTCTGCAACTGCTTCGTCGTTCCCGTCTCTGCAACTGCTCCGTCCGATACCGCCTCCGTAGTTGCTCCGTTGATTTCCACCTCCGTCTCCGTCTCCGACTCCTTCCTCGGTGATCTGGGTTCTTAGATCACCCTAAGACGTCGTTACAACTTGGTCTTAACCGACTGTAGTCTTATCTCCCTTTACTCCGTATAACTGTCTTTTCCGGGAAACTAACTTTATTATAACTTCCAGTTCCCTAACGAACCCGGAAAAACAACTCGGTTGAAGTTTTCATGTTTATTTTCCAAGTTCACAGTCGGAAGACTTAACTGCTATCATCTGGATGACTCTATCCGGAACAAGGGAGTACTCTGCTATGGGAGAAGGGGTCTGCACAGGTCGACGTCAGGACACCAACTCCGCCGTCCGCTGTGAAGCGGGGGCTTTTATAGACCTGAGACCCACGTCACGTGACCAACCTATTGTGACGTCATAGTCCGCCAAAACACTGATATTTTCCGGATTTCTAAAAACACTCTAGAACCAATCAGTGGCTGACACGTCACCTTTTAAACCGAAAACGAGGCTGATCACATGACCTTCCGGAAATAACGTCATTACGTTTTTGTACTCCATTGTTCCGGCTCCGTCTCCGGTTCCGTCTCCGTCTCCGGATCCGTCTCCGGCTTTACCAACATCATAAATTACTAAGTTCCGAGACGGAAAACCTTTAAAACATTAACAATACGGAACCGTATGAACCTTTAAACACATATACATTTTAATAAACGGTTATTTAACCATAATATCACAAGACACTAACAGAATTACCTAGGGGAAACCTTTGGGTACGCCCCAAAACCGTTACAATATATACTAGCACTGTAATAATATATATAATGGAAGTCCAGCAATAGAGTCATGAACTAAGGGATAAACCGATCCAGATAATCTGATAATTCAGATAAACAGATAATTCAATAATAACCCACACGAAACACTGATAAATTTTCAATAGCAGATGGGGAGCCGATGCTCCGACCCAAACACTCTTAACCATATGGGCCTATTATGTCCTAATTTGAACAAAAAAAAAGATATCTGGTGCTGACGTAGGCATCATAGTTCTGATGATCACAAAAGTTCTGACACCCGCATACTATCATAACCTGGGGTGTAAAAAGTACACCCACGTGTTCGGACATCTGAGCCTGAAAAAGTGTAGGCTTACATGTACACTCCAGAAATTCAAATCAATGATTGCACTTGTAGATGAAAATCTACCTTGGTTTCTAACTATCACAGAAATTTGCGTTGTTAATTAATATGACACGACACAGAGATTCGTTTAGAATTATAATTAATATTATTTTGTTGTAGTAGTTGACAATGGTGTGACTGCTGCAAAAATATCGTGAAATCAATGCAAATATGTATTGTTTCCGATATCGTCCTCCTCCGGGACATCGATTACTCACCATGATTGCGAAAAAACGTAAAGACGTATTCCTGGCGGTCACAAGAAATTTCCCGCCCAAATAGGGCTAATTGGTTCATTTTTCACCAATAAATTGTCAATATCTCAGAACTTAATTCGGTGACCTATATTTTTTATTTTCTCTACACGTGTATTTTTCAAAGATGTAAATCATATAAAAAAATCAGTGAAATCTGACGACTGGATTTTTTTCTATTGCATTAATAATGATCAAAATTTGCATTTTCCCATTCACTCCCATTATAAAATTTATACAAAACACATGTTTAAAACGCTATCATAACTCGAAAACTAGTTCGGTGACATATATATTTTTTTCCACCTACTATCCCAGTACTACTTCATGCATAAACTGACAAAGTTTGAAAAATTTCTGACGAAATTTTTGTTTTGTCCGAATTATCTTTAAATTTTAGTCTGTTTCCATGTTGCTTTGGGAAATGACAATGTCAACCTATTTGTAAAATTGTATGTTTGTTATGGAAAGTATGACAATTTGTTGGTATTACTGGTAAAATTTTGATGCGGACATTACTGCGATTAGTTTTGATATGTTAGTGAAAGATTTTCAGTCAGTTTTCGGATGTATTTTGCATGTGCTGTAACATTAAATTGCAATATCATTGTTATTGGTTGTCCAGAACTGTGGGTTCGATTCCCACCCCAGGCTATGGTTCATCATTTGCAGGTATCCAAATTCAATAAGGATGTAGTGGTAAAATCAAACAGCCGATGGCTCATGTCTGGTTATGTGCCTGTCAAATGAGTGAACTTCCACTTTCTGGTTCAGGGCAATTTCGCCTGGTGGCCCTTTTTGGACAATCAATGCATCGTGAAATACATGTACATAATGAAATCATTAAAATGACATATATTTGATGTTCAAATATATAAGTTCATGTATATATAGATATATATTCAAAGTCGTTGGTGTCCCACCCTTCATTTCTGAATGGCAGGAGGAGAACGTTTCTGGCGATAACTTTTCATGTTATAGTTAAGGGATAAAAACTGGTTTGCCATGATGTTTGTGACGATTAGAAACGCTCGAGGGACTGTGTCGCAGATTTGAGACCGACCCGAAGGGGAGGTCTCAAATGTGGCGGCACAGTCCCGAGGGCGTTTCTAATCGCCACAAACGTCATGGCAAACCAGTTTTTATCCCGATTATAACATGGCATTACATTTTAATTGTGTCTTACTTGATTTCCATATGTTTTTGAGCTGAAATAACGCTTACTTGTGAGTCTTGTGTATAGTCAAAGGTAGACTTATGAGGCTTGTGTATAGTCAGAGGTAGACTTGTGAGGCCCGTCTATGGTCAGAGGTACACTTGTGAGGCTTGTGTATAGTCAGAGGTAGACTTGTGAGGCCCGTCTATAGTCAGAGGTTGACTTGTGAGGCTTGTGCATGGTCAGAGGTAGATTTGTGAGGCTTTAGTCAGAGGTAGTCTTGTCAGGCTTGTGTATAGTCAGAGGTAGACTTGTGAGGCTTGTGTATGGTCAGAGGTAGATTTTTGAGGCTATAGTCAGAGGTAGACTTGTTAGGCTTGTGTATAGTCAGAGGTAGACTTCTGAGGCCCGTGTATGGTCAGAGGTAGACTTGTGAGGCCTGTGTATGGTCAGAGGTAGACTTGTGAGGCCCGTGTATGGTCAGAGGTAGACTTGTGAGGCCCGTGTATGGTCAGAGGTAGACATGTGAGGCCTGTGTATAGTCAGAGGTAGACTTGTGAGGCCTGTGTATGGTCAGAGGTAGACTTGTGAGGCCTGTGTATGGTCAGAGGTAGACTTGTGAGGCTATAGTCAGAGGTAGACTCGTGAGGCCTGTGTGTGGTCAGAGGTAGACTTGTGAGGCCTGTGTATAGTCAGCGGTAGACTTGTGAGGCTTGTCTGTGGTCAGAGGTAGACTTGGGAGGCTATAGTCAGAGGTAGACTTGTGAGGCTATAGTCAGAGGTAGACTTGTGAGGCTTGTGTATAGTCAGAGGTAGACTTATGAGGCCTGTGTATGGTCAGAGGTAGACTTGTGAGGCCTGTGTATAGTCAGAGGTAGACTTGTGAGGCTTGTGTATAGTCAAAGGTAGACTTGTGAGGCCTGTGTATGGTCAGAGGTAGACTTGTGAGGCTATAGTCAGAGGTAGACTTGTGAGGCCTGTGTATAGTCAAAGGTAGACTTGTGAGGCCTGTGTATGGTCAGAGGTAGACTTGTGAGGCTATAGTCAGAGGTAGACTTGTGAGGCCTGTGTATAGTCAGAAGTAGACTTGTGAGCCTATAGTCAGAGGTAGATTTAGGAGGCCTGTGTATAGTCAGAGGCAGACTTGTGAGTCTTGTGTATAGTCAAAGGTAGACTTATGAGGCTTGTGTATAGTCAGAGGTAGACTTGTGAGGCCCGTCTTTGGTCAGAGGTACACTTGTGAGGCTTGTGTATGGTCAGGGGTAGACTTGTGAGGCCTGTGTATGGTCAGAGGTAGACTTGTGAGGCCTGTGTATAGTCAAAGGTAGACTTGTGAAGCTTGTGTATAGTCAGAGGTAGACTTGTGAGGCCCGTATATGGTCAGAGGTAGACTTGTGAGGCTATAGTCAGAGGTAGACTTGTGAGGCTATAGTCAGATGTAGACTTGTGAGGCCTGTGTATAGTCAGGGGTAGACTTGTGAGGCCCGTCAATGGTCAGAGGTAGACTTGTGAGGCCTGTGTATGGTCAGAGGTAGACATGTGAGGCCTGTGTATAGTCAGAGGTAGACTTGTGAGGCTTGTGTATAGTCGGAGGTAGACTTGTGAGGCCCGTCTATGGTCAGAGGTAGACTTGTGAGGCTATAGTCAGAGGTAGACTTGTGAGGCTATGGTCAGAGGTAGACTTGTGAGGCCTGTGTATAGTCAGAGGTAGATTTGTGAGGCTATAGTCAGAGGTAGACTTGTGAGGCCTGTGTATAGTCAGAGGTAGACTTGTGAGGCCCGTCTGTGGTCAGAGGTAGACTTGTGAGGCTTGTGTATGGTCAGGGGTAGACTTGTGTGGTCTGTGTATGGTCAGAGGTAGACTTGTGAGGCCTGTGTATAGTCAGAGGTTGACTTGTGAAGCTTGTGTATGGTCAGAGGTAGACTTGTGAGGCTATAGTCAGAGGTAGACTTGTGAGGCTATAGTCAGAGGTAGACTTGTGAGGCCTGTGTATAGTCAGGGGTAGACTTGTGAGGCCCGTCTATGGTCAGAGGTAGACTTTTGAGGCCTGTGTATGGTCAGAGGTAGACTTGTGATACCTGTGTATAGTCAGAGGTAGACTTGTGAGGCTTGTGTATAGTCGGAGGTAGACTTGTGAGGCCCGTCTATGGTCAGGGGTAGACTTGTGAGGCTATAGTCAGCGGTAGACTTGTGAGGCTATAGTCAGAGGTAGACTTGTGAGGCCCGTCTATGGTCAGAGGTAGACTTGTGAGGCTATAGTCAGAGGTAGACTTGTGAGGCTTGTGTATAGTCAGAGGTAGACTTGTGAGGCCCGTCTATGGTCAGATATAGACTTTTGAGGCTATAGTCAGAGGTAGACTTGTGAGGCCTGTGTATAGTCAGAGGTAGATTTGTGAGGCTATAGTCAGAGGTAGACTTGTGAGGCTTGTGTATAGTCAGACGTAGACTAGTGAGGCCCGTGTATAGTCAGAGGTAGACTTGTGAGGCTATAGTCAGAGGTAGACTTGTGGGGCTTGTATATGGTCAGAGGTAGACTTGTGAGGCTATAGTCAGAGGTAGACTTGTGAGGCATGTGTATAGTCAGAGGTAGACTAGTGAGGCCCGTGTATAGTCAGAGATAGATTTGTGAGGCTATAGTCAGAGGTAGACTTGTGAGGCTTGTGTATGGTCAGAGGTAGACTTGTGAGGCCTGTGTATAGTCAGAGGTAGACTAGTGAGCCCCGTGTATAGTCAGAGGTAGACTTGTGAGGCTTGTGTATGGTCAGAGGTAGACTTGTGAGGCTATAGTCAGAGGTAGACTTGTGAGGCATGTGTATGGTCAGAGGTAGACTTGTGAGGCCTGTGTATAGTCAGAGGTAGACTTGTGAGGCTATAGTCAGAGGTAGACTTGTGACGCCTGTGTATATTCAGAGGTAGACTTGTGAGGCTCGTATATAGTCAGAGGTAGACTTGTGAGGCCTGTGTATGGTCAGAGGTAGACTTGTGAGACTATAGTCAGAGGTAGACTTGTGAGGCCTGTGTATAGTCAGAGGTTGACTTGTGAGGCCCGTCTATAGTCAGAGGTAGACTTGTGAGGCCTGTGTATGGTCAGAGGTAGACTTGTGAGGCCTGTGTATGGTCAGAGGTAGATTTGTGAGGCTTTAGTCAGAGGTAGTCTTGTTAGGCTTGTGTATAGTCAGAGGTAGACTTGTGAGGCTTGTGTATGGTCAGAGGTAGACTTGTGAGGCCTGTGTATGGTCAGAGGTAGACTTGTGAGGCTTGTGTATAGTCAGAGGTAGACTTGTGAGGCCCGTGTATGGTCAGAGGTAGACTTGTGAGGCCTGTGTATAGTCAGAGGTAGACTTGTGAGTCCTGTGTATGGTCAGAGGTAGACTTGTGAGGCTTGTGTATAGTCAGAGGTAGACTTGTGAGGCCTGTGTATAGTCAGAGGTAGACTCGTGAGGCCTGTGTATGGTCAGAGGTAGACTTGTGAGGCCTGTGTATGGTCAGAGGTAGACTTGTGAGGCTATAGTCAGAGGTAGACTCGTGAGGCCTGTGTATGGTCAGAGGTAGACTTGTGAGGCTTGTCTGTGGTCAGAGGTAGACTCGTGAGGCCTGTGTATAGTCAGCAGTAGACTTGTTAGGCTTGTCTGTGGTCAGAGGTAGACTTGTTAGGCTATAGTCAGAGGTAGACTTGTGAGGCTATGGTCAGAGGTAGACTTGTGAGGCTTGTGTATAGTCAGAAGTAGACTTATGAGGCTTGTGTATGGTCAGAGGTAGACTTGTGAGGCTATTGTCAGAGGTAGACTTGTGAGGCTATAGTCAGAGGTAGACTTGTGAGGCCTGTGTATAGTCAGAGGTAGACTTGTGAGGCTTGTGTATGGTCAGAGGTAGACTTGTGAGGCTATAGTCAGAGGTAGACTTGTGAGGCCTGTGTATGGTCAGAGGTAGACTTGTGAGACAATAGTCAGAGGTAGACTTGTGAGGCCTGTGTATATTCAGAGGTAGACTTGTGAGGCCTGTGTATGGTCAGAGGTAGACTTGTGAGGCCTGTGTATGGTCAGAGGTAGATTTGTGAGGCTTTAGTCAGAGGTAGTCTTGTTAGGCTTGTGTATAGTCAGAGGTAGACTTGTGAGGCTTGTGTATGGTCAGAGGTAGACTTGTGAGGCCTGTGTATGGTCAGAGGTAGACTTGTGAGGCTTGTGTATAGTCAGAGGTAGACTTGTGAGGCCCGTGTATGGTCAGAGGTAGACTTGTGAGGCCTGTGTATAGTCAGAGGTAGACTTGTGAGGCCTGTGTATGGTCAGATGTAGACTTGTGAGGCTTGTGTAAAGTCAGAGGTAGACTTGTGAGGCCTGTGTATGGTCAGAGGTAGATTTGTGAGGCTTTAGTCAGAGGTAGTCTTGTTAGGCTTGTGTATAGTCAGAGGTAGACTTGTGAGGCTTGTGTATGGTCAGAGGTAGACTTGTGAGGCCTGTGTATGGTCAGAGGTAGACTTGTGAGGCTTGTGTATAGTCAGAGGTAGACTTGTGAGGCCCGTGTATGGTCAGAGGTAGACTTGTGAGGCCTGTGTATAGTCAGAGGTAGACTTGTGAGGCCTGTGTATGGTCAGAGGTAGACTTGTGAGGCTTGTGTAAAGTCAGAGGTAGACTTGTGAGGCCTGTGTATAGTCAGAGGTAGACTCGTGAGGCCTGTGTATGGTCAGAGGTAGACTTGTGAGGCCTGTGTATGGTCAGAGGTAGACTTGTGAGGCTATAGTCAGAGGTAGACTCGTGAGGCCTGTGTATGGTCAGAGGTAGACTTGTGAGGCTTGTCTGTGGTCAGAGGTAGACTTGTGAGGCCTGTGTATAGTCAGCAGTAGACTTGTGAGGCTTGTCTTTGGTCAGAGGTAGACTTGTTAGGCTATAGTCAGAGGTAGACTTGTGAGGCTATGGTCAGAGGTAGACTTGTGAGGCTTGTGTATAGTCAGAAGTAGACTTATGAGGCTTGTGTATGGTCAGAGGTAGACTTGTGAGGCTATATTCAGAGGTAGACTTGTGAGGCTATAGTCACAGGTAGACTTGTGAGGCCTGTGTATAGTCAGAGGTAGACTTGTGAGGCTTGTGTATGGTCAGAGGTAGACTTGTGAGGCCTGTGTATAGTCAAAGGTAGACTTGTGAGGCCGGTGTATGGTCAGAGGTAGACTTGTGAGGCTATAGTCAGAGGTAGACTTGTGAGGCCTGTGTATAGTCAGAAATAGACTTGTGAGCCTATAGTCAGAAGTAGACTTGTGAGGCCTGTGTATAGTCAGAGGCAGACTTGTGAGTCTTGTGTATAGTCAAAGGTAGATTTATGAGGCTTGTGTATAGTCAGAGGTAGACTTCTGAGGCCCGTCTGTGGTCAGAGGTAGACTTGTGAGGCTTGTGTATGGTCAGGGGTAGACTTGTGAGGCCTGTGTATGGTCAGAGGTAGACTTGTGAGGCCTGTGTATAGTCAGAAGTAGACTTGTGAAGCTTGTGTATAGTCAGAGGTAGACTTGTGAGGCCGGTATATGGTCAGAGGTAGACTTGTGAGGCTATAGTCAGAGGTAGACTTGTGAGGCTATAGTCAGAGGTAGACTTATGAGGCTTGTGTATAGTCAGAGGTAGACTTCTGAGGCCCGTCTCTGGTCAGAGGTAGACTTCTGAGGCCCGTCTGTGGTCAGAGGTAGACTTGTGAGGCCTGTGTATAGTCAGAGGTAGACTTGTGAGGCTTGTGTATGGTCAGAGGTAGACTTGTGAGGCTATAGTCAGAGGTAGACTTGTGAGGCCCGTCTATGGTCAGAGGTAGACTTGTGAGGCCTGTGTATGGTCAGAGGTAGACTTGTGAGGCCTGTGTATGGTCAGAGGTAGACTTGTGAGGCCTGTGTATGGTCAGAGGTAAACTTGTGAGGCCTGTGTATAGTCAGAGGTAGACTTGTGAGGCCCGTGTGTAGTCAGAGGTAGACTTGTGAGGCTATAGTCAGAGGTAGACTTGTGAGGCTTGTGTATGGTCAGAGGTAGACTTGTGAGGCTATAGTCAGAGGTAGACTTGTGAGGCCTGTGTATGGTCAGAGGTAGACTTGTGAGGCTATAGTCAGAGGTAGACTTGTGAGGCCTGTGTATAGTCAGAGGTAGACTTGTGAGGCTATAGTCAGAGGTAGACTTGTGAGGCCGGTGTATAGTCAGAGGTAGACTTGTGAGGCTATAGTCAGAGGTAGACTTGTGAGGCCTGTGTATAGTCAGAGTTAGACTTGTGAGGCTCCTGTATAGTCAGCGGTAGACTTGTGAGGCCTGTGTATGGTCAGAGGTAGACTTGTGAGGCTATAGTGAGAGGTAGACTTGTGAGGCCTGTGTATGGTCAGAGGTAGACTTGTGAGGCTATAGTCAGAGGTAGACTTGTGGGGCTATGGTCAGAGGTAGACTTCTGAGGCTATAGAGGTAGACTTGTGAGGCTTGTGTATAGTCAGAGGTAGACTTGTGAGGCCTGTGTATAGTCAGGGGTAGACTTGTGAGGCCTGTGTATGGTCAGAGGTAGACTTGTGAGGCCTGTGTATAGTCAGGGGGTAGACTTGTGAGGCCTGTGTATGGTCAGAGGTAGACTTGTGAGGCTATAGTCAGAGGTAGACTTGTGAGGCCTGTGTATGGTCAGAGGTAGAACTATGAGGCTTGTGTGTGGTCAGAGGTAGACTTGTGAGGCTATAGTCAGAGGTAGACTTGTGAGGCTATAGTCAGAGGTAGACTTGTGAGGCCTGTGTATAGTCAGAGGTAGACTTGTGAGGTCTGTGTATAGTCAGAGGTAGACTTATGAGGCTTGTGTATGGTCAGAGGTAGACTTGTGAGGCTATAGTCAGAGGTAGACTTGTGAGGCTATAGTCAGAGGTAGACTTGTGAGGTTTGTGTATGGTCAGAGGTAGACTTGTGAGGCTATAGTCAGAGGTAGACTTGTGAGGCCTGTGTATAGTCAAAGGTAGACTTGTGAGGCCTGTGTATGGTCAGAGGTAGACTTGTGAGGCTATAGTCAGAGGTAGACTTGTGAGGCATGTGTATAGTCAGAAGTAGACTTGTGAGCCTATAGTCAGAGGTAGACTTGTGAGGCCTGTGTATAGTCAGAAGTAGATTTGTGAGGCTATAGTCAGAGGTAGACTTGTGAGGCTATAGTCAGAGGTAGACTTGTGAGGCCTTATTATAGTCAGGGATAGACTTGTGAGGCCCGTCTATGGTCAGAGGTAGACTTGTGAGGCCTGTGTATGGTCAGAGGTAGACTTGTGAGGCCTGTGTATAGTCAGAGGTAGACTTGTGAGGCTTGTGTATAGTCGGAGGTAGACTTGTGAGGCCCGTCTATGGTCAGAGGTAGACTTGTGAGGCTATAGTCAGAGGTAGACTTGTGAGGCTCTAGTCAGAGGTAGGCTTGTGAGACCCGTCTATGGTCAGAAGTAGACTTGTGAGGCTATAGTCAGAGGTAGACTTGTGAGGCTATAGAGGTAGACTTGTGAGGCTTGTGTATAGTCAGAGGTAGACTTGCGAGGCTATAATCAGAGGTAGACTTGTGAGGCCTGTGTATAGTCAGAGGTAGATTTGTGAGGCTATAGTCAGAGGTAGACTTGTGAGGCCTTTGTATAGTCAGAGGTAGACTTGTGAGGCCTGTGTATAGTCAGAGGTAGACTTGTGAGGCTATAGTCAGAGGTAGACTTGTGAGGCTATAGTCAGAGGTAGCCTTGTGAGGCTTGTGTATGGTCAGAGGTAGACTTGTGAGGCTATAGTCAGAGGTAGACTTGTGAGGCATGTGTATAGTCAGAGGTAGACTTGTGAGGCTATAGTCAGAGGTAGACTTGTGAGGCCTGTGTATAGTCAGAGGTAGACTTGTGAGGCTATAGTCAGAGGTAGACTTGTGAGGCCTGTGTATAATCAGAGGTAGACTTGTGAGGCTCGTGTATAGTCAGAGGTAGACTTGTGAGGCCTGTGTATGGTCAGAGGTAGACTTGTGAGGCTATAGTCAGAGGTAGATTTGTGAGGCCTGTGTATGGTCAGAGGTAGACTTGTGAGGCTATAGTCAGAGGTAGACTTGTGAGGCTTGTGTATAGTCAGGGGTAGACTTGTGAGGCTCGTCTATGGTCAGAGGTAGACTTGTGAGGCTTGTGTATAGTCAGAGGTAGACTTGTGAGGCTTGTGTATAGTCAGAGGTAGACTTGTGAGGCTTGTGTATAGTCAGAGATAGACTTGTGAGGCCCGTCTATGGTCAGAGGTAGACTTCTGAGGCTTGTGTATGGTCAGAGGTAGACTTGTGAGGCCCATCTATGGTCAGAGGTAGACTTGTGAGGCCCGTCTATGGTCAGAGGTAGACTTTTGAGGCCTGTGTATGTGGTAAAATGGAGACTTATGACGACTGTCTATATTCAGCAGTAGACTTTAGAAGCACACTGACATGTCTATCGTATCTGTGGACACGAATTTAATCGGAAAAACGCAAACTGCTTATGCGCCAATGCGTTGACTTCTTTGTTGCTCGACCCTTGTAGAAAGATTTTAATGTAGCGAAATGGTTGCCTGACTGTTACAAAAAGGTTGCATATATATAAATATATTTATATATGGTGACAGACTTGTGAGGCCTGTCTATAGTCAGAGGGAGACTTGTGAGGTCTGTCTTTGGCGAAATGGAGACTTTTAGGCCAGTCTGTGGTCAGATGGATACTTTTGTGAAGCCTCTCTATGGTCAGATGGAGACTTCTGAGACCTGTCTATAGACAGGAGCAGACTGTTCAGGCCTGTTTATGGTCAGAGGTGGAGTTCTGAGGCCTTCAGATGGAAGTTTTGAGACCTGACTACGGACAGAAGTTCACTTGCCAGACCTGCCTAGTGCCTAGTCCCAGCAGTGGTTCTCCAACCCCCAGATAAGGGAAGGGGGGGGGGGGGGGGGTCGTAGACCCACAGGACACACCACAGTGAAAACCCGACATTGCCATTCAAATCATGTGGCTCTATTTTACAACAGTGTGGCCACTCTAGAATGTTTTCATATTCGTTTATTCTTACTTTTGAGGCGTGTGGCACACTATGGGGTTGATCTGCGCATTTGTTTACTGGAAAACAGAGAATTTACATTGCCAGCAAATTCGAATGCTTAGAATGTCTGGAAGCACTTAAAATGTAAATTCTTCGTTTTCCAGGGAAACAAATGCGCAGATCAGCACCAAAGTGTGCCACATGCCTCAAAAATAAGTATAAACGAACATAATAACATTCTGGAGTGATCACACTGTTTTAAAATAGAGCCACACGATTTGAATGGCAATGTCAGATTTTCACTGTGGTGTATCATGTGGCTCTACCCCCCTCCTCCCTTTATATGGGGGTTGGAGAGCCACTGCTGGGGCTACCTAGTGCCTATGGTCAGAGAAAGAGAGGCCTGCTTATGTGCCATTGCGTTGACTTCTTTGTCGCTTGACCCATGTAGCAAGATTTTAATTTAGCAAAATGGTTGCCCGATTGTTACAAAAGGGTTGCACATATATAAATATAGTTATATATGGAGACAGACTTGTGAGGCCTATCTGTGGTCAGCGGGAGACTTGTGAGGCCTGTCTGTAGTTGAGGGAGACCCATGGGACGTGTCTATGGTCAGATAGACACGTCAGACATCTGTCTTTGGTCGGAGAGAGACAAGCCTCACAAGTCTACCTCTGTCTATACTAGAGCCCTGCGCGGGGCGGGTTAACCCGCGCGGGTTGCGGGAACCCGCATTTGCGGGGCGGGTGCAGGAACCCGCATGTGTCAAAGTGCGGGTGCGGGTTGGGTGCGGGTTGGTAGTTTTCAGGTGCGGGGCGGGGCGGGTTGTCCGCAAAACACCAACTGCGGGTGCAGGGCGGGTGCGGGTTAATGTATCGGAAAGTGCGGGTTTTCAACCCGCACCCGCAAAACCCGCACCATTATCATTGTTATTAATAAGCATATGCTAGATATTGTGAAAAGAATATAATAACCTATGAGTTTATTAGTCAAGGTCATACAGTCAAGGTATTGTTGAAGTCATGCTTTTTAAAATTATTTTTCTTATACATATCAGTTAAATTCATTCGGTATATATTTTTTATGTGATGTGTATATGCATGTACCTTGGTCATTATAATACAATATTGAATTTCTAATAAAATTCAACAATGGGCCACTTTTCATTGCTGGTTACGATGCCTCATTGCCCAGGCTGGAAGATGGTCACGCCAATCAACCGTGAAACTATCTATCTGTGACAACCGCCCATGCATTGTATTGTCCTCAGGCTCAGAGCCAGTGATGCGTGTAAGCTACTAATTGATTATGTAGTGTTGTTTTCACCCAGCAGGCCCCCAGAATGCAGACTCAATGTCTGAGTCCAGGGTATCAGTAGATTAATTGAAGCTGACAAGAAGTAGAAAATGTACTTTTTTTGCTTGTCACATCTCACGAAATAATGTTATATAAGCTTGGGGGGTAATCTGTCCAAAATCAATATTTCACTTGAATCTACATGAGAACAGTCAAATATGGATCTATCATCAACTATCGTGACCGCTAACATCAAGTCGGGTTGTTTCCGTATCAGATCTGTCAGCTCAGGCAAATCTGATGTTTGGCAAAAGTTTGGTATAGTAGTCAGTGACATATGCAAACTGAAACACGGTGATTTACTTGCTCCTAAAAATCTGAGGGATTGCGGGTTCAGTGCGGGTTTGCTGCGGGTTATATGCGGGTTGACTTTTTTAATTGCGGGTGCGGGGCGGGTGCGGGTTGTGTTCTGTTGAGCGCGGGGCGGGTGCGGGAACCCGCATTGATTGTGGTGCGGGTGCGGGTCGGGTGCGGGTTGGGGGTTTCTCTTGCGAGGCGGGTCGGTGCGGGCTAACCCGCCCCGCGCAGGGCTCTAGTCTATACACAGGCCTCACAAGTCTCGATCTGACCATAGACGGGCCTCACAAGTCTCCATCTGAATACAAAGAGGACTCCAAAGTCTCCTTGTAGACAAGCCTCAGATGTCTTTTCATATATAAACATATTTATATATTTACAACCTTTTTGTAACAATCAGACAACCATTTTGCTACATTAGCCTTTGAAGCAGGTGTGTGGTCATCTGGCGAATTCTGAGGCCTGTTTATGGTGAAGGGAGACAAGTGAATCCTGTCTATGGTCACAGGGAGATACGTGAGGCCTATGTATAGTGGGAGGGAGAATGTGAGACCTGTCTATGCTCCGAGGGAAAATGTGACGAGATAGTCGTCTGAGACCTCTCTATGGACAGAAGTAGACTTGAATCATGTTGTTCAGGTGCAGACTATTGAGGCCTGCCTATGGTCAGAGGTAGATTTGTGAGGCCTATCCATGAACAGGAATGTACTTGTGAGGTCTGTCTATAGGCCACTTTAGACTTGTGTATCCTGGATATGGTCAGAGGGAGACTTGTGAGTTCTGCTGATGGTCAGCATGAGAATTATGAGGCCTGTATATGTTCAGCAATGACCTTTGAGGCCACGGGAAGCTAGTGTGGCTCGATTATGTTAAGAACGAGACATGTGATGGCTAGTTTCCATTGAGTTGACTTGTTTGTCACACAACCCATATAGTAAAATGCTAATGTAGCAAAATGGTTGTCTGACTGTTACAAAAAGGTTGTAAATATATACATATGTTTATATATGAAGAGACATCTGAGGCTTGTCTATAAGGAGACTTTGGAGTGTTCTTTGTATTCAGATGGAGACTTGTGAGGCCCGTCTATGGTCAGATGGAGACTTGTGAGGCTTGTGTATGGTCAGAGGTAGACTTGTGAGGCCTGTGTATGGTCAGAGGTAGACTTGTGAGGCTTGTCTGTGGAAAAATGGAGACTTATGACGACTGTCTATGGTCAGCAGTAGACTTTAGAGGCACACTGACATGTCTATCATATCTGTGGACACGAATTTAATCGGAAAAACGCAAACTGCTTATGCGCCAATGCGTTGACTTCTTTGTCGCTCGACCCTTGTAGAAAGATTTTAATGTAGCGAAATGGTTGCCTGACTGTTACAAAAAGGTTGCATATATAAATATATTTATATATGGTGACAGACTTGTGAGGCCTGTCTATAGTCAGAGGGAGACTTGTGAGGTCTGTCTTTGGCGAAATGGAAACATTTAGGCCAGTCTGTGGTCAGATGAATACTTTTGTGAAGCCTCTCTGTGGTCAGATGGAGACTTCTGAGACCTGTCTATACAGGAGCAGACTTTTCAGGCCTGTTTATGGTCAGAGGTGGAGTTCTGAGGCCTTCAGAGGGAACTTTTGAGACCTGACTATGGACAGTAGTTCACTTGCCATACCTGCCTAGTGCCTAGTCCCAGCAGTGATTCTCCAACCCCCAGATAAGGGAAGGGGGGGGGGTCGTAGTCCCACATGACATACCACAGTGAAAAGCCGACATTGCCATTCAAATCGTGTGGCTCTATTTTACAACAGTGTGGCCACTCTAGAATGTTATTATATTCGTTTATACTTACTTTTCAGGCGTGTGGCACACTATGGGTTTATCTGTGCATTTGTTTACTGGAAAACAGGTCTCTGTCTGACCATAGGCAGGCATCACAAATCTATTTCAACCCATAGACAGGCCTCGCAAATCTCCCTCTGACCATACACATGCCTCACAAATCACCCTCTGACCATACACAGGCCTCACAATTCTCCTTTTGACCACAAACAGGCCTCAATATTCTGCCTCTGACCATAGACATGCCTCACACGTCTCTCTCTGACCAGGAACAGGCCTCAAAAGTCTCACAAGTCTCACTCTAACAATACACATAGGGGGACATGTGAGGCCTGTTTTTGATAAGAGGGGGAATTGTATGGCCTGTTCATGTTCATTGGTCTCTCTGTGGACATGTCTAGGGACCTGTTTGTGGTCAGATGGAGAATTGTGAGGTCTGTCTGTGGTGAAATGGAGGCCTGTCTATAGTCAGAGGGAGACTTGTGAGGTATGTCTGTGGTCGAATTCTAAACTTTGAGAACAGCATGTGGTCAGATGGAGATGTGCTGCCTCTCTATGGTCAGATTGAGACTTCGAAGACATAGACAGGTGTAGATTTGTCAGGTTTGTTCATGGTCAGACGTAGAGCAATGAGGCCTTTTTATGGTCAGAGGGATGTATGGAGGCCTGTCTGCAATTGATAGTCAGAGGGAGACGTGTGAGGCCTGTTTGTGGTCAGAGGCCTGTGTGTGGTAAGACATTGACTTGTGGGGCATGTGATGGTAAGAGATAGACTTGTCAAGGTAAAAGTAAAGTTATCGCATTTGATATAGCGCTCTTTACAGCGGATGTATGCTTTCAGAGGCACTTCACACTTTGACCCCCAGTCTGAGTACCAGTACTTGGAGCAGCCCATTTAATCCTGGGTGGAGATTAGACAGTTAGTGATAAATACCTTGCCTAAGGACACTAGTGAAATAACACAGCAATCCAGCCAGTGACTCGAACCCAGGACCTTTGGATCACGAGCCGGCCACCTTTCTCACTGCGCCACCGACCTCCACATTTATTTGCCATTAAGGTGACTCACTTGTCAAACAACCTATGTTGCAAAATGTTAATGTAGCAAAATGGTTGGCTGATTGTCACAAAGTGGTTGTAATTAGGCATCCCGATTGGAAATCGTGAGGCCTTATGTTTCTGTCTGCTTTTGTTTCCGCCGTTTGGTTTCAAGATGATAACTTTTGTTAGCCTCCATTAATTTTTCCCCACACTCGGCCACCCCCACCCCCCAGGCCCTTGTGCCTGACTGTCATGTTAAGTTGTCAATCCATTCTGCCTCCCACACACACATAGCTCCCCACCCACCAGCCCCCCTCTGCCACCTACCCAGGCTACCCCAACCCATCACTATAGTTCTGTGGCGGGCTGTCTGCTAGTGTCTGGTGGGGTGGGGGAGTAGGGGCCTAGACCGAAGTGTGTTTATATGGAATAAACTGGCCAAACTGGACAGCTAGGTGATAACCCATCAAAAAGGCAAATGGGGTGAGGGGATTTACAGGCACTGCAGTGATACATGTACATGTAACTTCACCATGCAGATTATAGTAAATTGTCCGACTTGCTCCAAACATCAGTCACACAATTAGAACGATACCTTCCAGAAAAATGAGGGATGCCACAAAGCCTTTTAGTCAGGAGGAAATTTCA
The DNA here is from genome assembly GCA_949152475.1 of Terebella lapidaria. Taxonomy (NCBI): domain Eukaryota; kingdom Metazoa; phylum Annelida; class Polychaeta; order Terebellida; family Terebellidae; genus Terebella; species Terebella lapidaria. The sequence goes on along the minus strand of OX424558.1, from coordinate 20,358,090 downwards.
CACAGGGTGGAAACGTAGTACAGACTTTTTCTATCGATTGATATGGCTTCATAATGGTCTAAGATAACCTTTTTCAGAGGGTGTGTAAAATTTTCTCCCGGGCTAACTTTTTTATGGCCTTTTTCAAAATGGCCGACATCGAAAATTTGGTATTTTAGGAAAAAAACAAAATTATCCTCCTGGCATGATGCTTTTGCTCTATTAAGGTGACATTTAGTTATATGGAGATATATTCTTCATAACAAAACTAATAATACCGATTCAAACGCCCCGAAAATGGAAAAAATCCAAGATGGCCGCCAAATTCTCGCCATTTTTACACAAATGTTCATAACTTCCTGCCAAATTGAGATAGGAAGCCAATTTTGGTGTCTAACCCTGGGTTTTGGGGTATGAGGATTTCAAATATATAACCAGTTTTGTGATTGGATGGTTTGAAGCTGCTCAGAATCCAAGATGGCTGCCAAATTCTAGCCCGATTTCGCAAATAAGCACCAATGACCGTCATATATATCAAAATAACAAGCCAACTCTGGTGGCCAGTCCTGGGCTTTGGGGTATGAGGGTGCTACTTGAAGAAATACTCTCGTGTGTAGATGGTGACTGGCCAATCTATAGGTGTTCAAAGGCGAAGATAACCATTAATTAATGTGAAACATGTAAACGAACCCGTCTAATAGCACCCACTCGCACAAAATCAACAGAATCAACCACTATCAGACAGAAAAAAAAATTTCTGAGCCAACTCTTCGGGAGGTCTGTCGGTGATAAGGCACGGGCATTGATGCCAAATTGGTCATTGTCAAATCTAACACACACACATTGTGGTTGGCGTAGAGGTTTGGATCCTTCGATGATCATCAAGACCGTTCCCATGACGCCACTCACCAGACCATCCTCTACTTTGGGATTGCTCATCATAGTCACCATGGAGCCCTTACAGAGTGTAACATCAGCAGAAAGGTTGCATTCAATGGGCACAGGTGTTGTATTCTTCTTCAAACCAGATCTATTCTCGATAACATTCACAGCCACAATCTTCGATTTCTGTCTGTTCAAAGAATCAGTCATCTTTACATTGTGTGCAGCAGCAACTTTTTGGAGAGGAAACACTTGAAGTACATCTGCTTGGATCTGTGATCCTTAAGCATATCCTGATATTCAAAGCTCTATGATTCAACATCTCCGAAAACGATTTGTCATTTTTTTTGTCTCATTATGTCGGTCAAAGTAGTAACCTTGAAGTCGTCCCAAGGCTCTACAAGGGCAGCTGGGTCTCAGTATTTGTCCTCTTACATGCGGCAGTGGATACAATCACTCACTGCCAGAATCATGAACTTTTGTTTCTCTTGAATGATTCAAGAGAACCTCTGATGAAATTCAGCATGCCTCTGCTGAAATCTCATCAATGATTATCAGCTCGAGGTTTTAATACCTAACCTTTCTTCAGCAAGTGGTATATACTTTTGTCCCATACACACCCTTTTGCATGGAAGCATGGTTCCGCCACTGATGGTAAATGCTGCTTTGCCAGTAGGAGCCACACATCAGAGCTTTGATGATATAAAACTTTCCTCTACCAATATGTTGAATGTCCCCAGACATTTTCCGTTCATCTTATCGATGCACCACTAGCGAGTATGAATGAAGATTTTTCTCTTGCATATTGTTCATGCACTGCATGAGAACTTGTGCCTGGTTCTATGGGATTGCCAAGATGATGTGTTCTACTGACAACTGAGCCCATCTTGGTATTGGAGCTCCGAGACAGGCCACTCAATCTGGCAGGTCTTCCAGACTGATGTCCTCGAGGTAAGCGTCATCTAGGTTGGCTTTTGTTTCCAAGCGTCCAGCCGCCACTTGCTGGGGCAATGTGTGCCAAGGCATCTTCTGCAAGATGAATTTCTTGGATCTCTTCATGGCTACTTCAACCTCTTTGATATTATTTCCAAATAGCGCTTGCTTTTCTCTGGCAATGTTGCTGATGCTTGTCCTTTTGCCATAGTATGAAATGCTCCCACTCATTTAAATCCATTTCAAAGTGGTGAAGATAAAGAACCATGAGATTCTGATAATGTTTCTCACTGTCCCTACAGATGTGCAAGCTTTACTGGTAGATTTCCGTCTTCAGATCTATCCTTTATTCCCAGCCAACTTCAATGAAGCATATGGAATATTGGACCGGTTGTCGTTGTTATGGGTAGAATTTTCTTCAGATGGTTCAAAATCTCTACCTGGTTTACTATCAACCTTGAAGAGGGATACAATTTCAACCAGACAGGTCTTTGAGAATATCTACAGGAGGGCGTGCATAGTACTTGTACATGTACCTGTCTAGTACAGATATACAGTGTAGCCACACGTCTTCAATGCCTGAATCTCAGTGGCCCAGCAGTAAGAATGGAAGTGTCAGTCTGGTACTTGTCGGATCTGCAAGTATCCAAACAACATCCCGACTACAGTTTTTGAGAGGTGTGCCTGTGGCCTTGTAAATAGCCTCCGTGACACTCATCTCCCTGTTGGTCAGGTATGTTTTGCCTAGTCATTGTAGCTTATCGTCTGTCTTATCCCATCATATTGTGCTCTGCATGGTTCTTCATGAAGGAGCTGACAATCTTCACTCTGCTTCTTGCTGCAATAATATGACACAATATATCGAATGCAGGCGAATACATCAACAACATATTGTAAGTCAAAATTAGGATTCCAGGCTTTCAAAGGGTTTTGATTTGTACTGACTTACCCATCAGTCTTTGTGTTTATGCTTATGTACAACCATTTTCGTGGAGGCTATAATATTCCAGGCTTGTTCTTCAGCAGCGTTTTTTCACTCATTTGGATCAGTGTCTGCTGGGATGGCACATAAAGGTCTGACAAGAAGGTGGACGGGATAACCTGAACCTGTAGGTCCTGTTACCCTTCTTGCATGACTTCGTATAATTCTTGGAATGAAGCTGAACATCATGTATAATGTCATGCAACTTGCTGTATCTCGTCTAATCAACGTCCTATGTATTGATATATTTGTTAATAACGTCAACAACTTCCTCATCAAGTTATATGTCCAGCTTAGGAGGATGTTATACTCAGAAAAGGCAATGAATGTAAGTACCAATGTGAGGCCAATCTCCCTGTAGAAACTCAATTGAAACAAAGTAGTCACAGACTTTGCCAATTTCTGGCAGCTTTTATATGGTTTTAAATGCCTAATATAATATACTTGGTATTGATATGCCTAATATAATATACTTGGGTTTGATTGCTCGGTAAAAAATTTTTCCTGGTAGTGGTACTGAGTGAGTGCTATTAAACAGGTTTGGTCGCATGTGTTTTATTAAGTAGTCCTTATCTTGGCTTTTGGACGGTTGGATTGTGTTTAACTGGCTAATCACCATCTACACACAAAAGTATTACTTCAGGTAGCACCCTCATACCCCAAACCCCAGGACTGGCCAACAAAATTGCCTTCTTATTTTGAATATGTGACAGTTATTGGTGCTTATATGCGAAATCGAGCTATCATTTGACAGCCATCTTGGATTCTGAGCATCTTTGAACCATCCAATCATGAAACTGGTTATTTATTTGGAATCCTCATACTCCAAAACCCAGGGTTAGACACCAAAATTGGCTTCCTATCTCAATTTAGCAGGAAGTTATGAGCATTTGTGTAAAAATGGCGAGAATTTGGCGGCCATCTTGGATTTGTTCCATTTTCGGGGCATTTGAATCGGTATTATTAGTATCGTTATGGAGAATATACCTCCATATAAGTAAATGTCACCTTAATAGACCAAAGCATCATGCCAGGAGGATAATTTTTTTTTTCCTAAAATACCAAATTTTCGATGTCGGCCATTTTGAAAAAGGCCATAAAAAAGTTAGCCCGGGAGAAAATTTTACACACCCTCTGAAAAAGGTTGTCTTAGACCATTATGAAGCCATATCAATCGATAGAAAAAGTCTGTACTACATTTCCACCCTGAGTGCTATATGCCCAATATTCCTCCTGACTATTTAGCATGTTCAGGCTCTAATGTCTAGTTAGGCATCCCGATTGAAAATCGGGAGGCCTTATGTTTTTGTCATTTTTTTTTTCTTCCGCCGTTTGGTTTCCGGACGATAACTTTAGTTTGCCTCGATGTATCTTTGCCAAATTTTCACCACTGGTCAGAAATGATATGTGGAAGAACCCTATTGTTTTTGAGCCGGATCCGAGGTCCGTGAGGATGAAATCAAGGTTGTTTTTTGTCACTTCGTTACCATGCGATAACTCAAAAAGTATTCATGCCATGGCTACAAATCTTTTCAAAGAGGTTCATATACCACCAGGGAAGAACCCTATCGATTTTGGGATCAATCCGTCAAACGACCTTCAACCTAAAGCTTGGAAGAATTTTTGCTGATTCATCGCTCAAATGCTTTGTGATAAGCATACAATATATGTCGAGCAGACAATCCCACTGACTGATTATCTATACATGTCCAGGAACCAGTAAACTTGCTGTCAGACTGCCACTGATCTACACAACCTGGTGTTAATTAAATACATCACCTGTTCAAAAAGTGTTATACCCCAAACCACCCCCCCCCCCCTCCCCTGTCAGCCAGTTTTTATCTGCATATGAATGTAGCAATGTATCAGTGACTTGTATGCACTGCCCTCCCCCCCCCCCCCCCTCCTTCCCCTTCTTCTGTCCCCTCACCCCAGTTTACTATACATGTACTAACACCAACAGGTTGGAACAATGCCCTCCTTCCCTTTCTAAAGAAAACGAAAGGTGGCTATATAATGATGAGCCAAGCTAAAAATAACAGCTTTGAAGGTATGCCTGGGCCTTGGTTGCCAGTCAATTGTATTCAGCTTAAACAGCACTGTGTTTATCTGGTTGAAACTATATGCATTGTTTTGTTTTCTAGCTGTATTTCACATGCAATGACCAAATTATCATTGTTTTACTTAGTCAGAACCCAGAATAAGTTCCTTTTTACTTGTATTATGAATGTAGAAATTTTCATTTGAATATCTGTACATTTAATACTTATTGAAATGTTCTTGAAATATGATTAAAAGAAAATATATGATTAAAATGTACTATCAATATAACAGGCGATTCTTTAAAAGCATATTGTTTTACATTCGGCAATAGTACCTGAAGAATATTGTGGAAGCCAGAAACACACTGAATAAGTATACTCTGATGGCAAATATCTGATGGGCATTTGTCTAGTGAGCAACTGCTATAATTTGAGCTCTCACTCCCACCTGTGTTCAATAATCCTGGTATGTTTATTATTATATCAGTCAAGTTTCACCATTAGAAAAGAAAAGAAAAACTGGGGGATGCCACAAAGCCAATATGCTTTTATGTCTAGTTATAGAAATATATTTATATATGGTGAGTCTATGGGGAGACTTGGGTGTGGTCAGATGGGGATTGGCCTGTCCATGGTCAGATAGATACTTATGAGGCCTGTTTATGATAAGAGGTAGACTTGTTTGGCCAGTCTGTGGTCAAAGGTAGATATGTTATCTGTCCATGGGCATTGTGGAGATAGTGAGGCTTGTTTAGACATGTTAGGCCTGTTTATGGTTTATGTGATATGTCCATGGGCATTGTGGAGATAGTGAGGCTTGTTTAGACATGTTAGGCCTGTTTATGGTCAGCAGTCGACGTGCTAGGCCTGTCTGTGGTCAGAGGGAGACCTGTGAGGCCTGTCTGTGGTCGGATGGAGACCTGTGAGGCCTGTCTGTGGTAAGAGGGAGACCTGCGAGGCCTGTCTGTGGTCAGATGGAGACTTGTGAGGCCTGTCTGTGGTCGGATGGAGACTTGTGAGGCCTGTCTGTGATCAGAGGGAGACCTGTGAGGCCTGTATGTGGTCAGATGGAGACTTGTGAGGCCTGTCTGTGGTCCAATGGAGAATTCTGAGGCCTGTTTATTTTAAAAGGAAGACAAGTCAGGCCTGTCTATGGTCACAGGGAGAACTGTGAGATCTGTTCATAGTCGAAGGGAGAATGTGAAGCCTGTCTATGGTCATAGGTATACCTCTGAGACCTGTCTATGGTCTGAGGTAAATGTCTGAGGCTTGTCTGTGGACAGAATCCTGTCTATATTTATGTGCAGACTAATGAGGCCTATGGTCAGAGGTAGATTTGTAGGGCCTGTTCATGGACTGGAATATAATACTAGTATTGTGAGGTCTATCTATAGGCCACTTTAGACTTGTGTGGCCTGGATATTGTCAGAGGGAGACTTGTGAGTTCCATCGATGGTCAGTATGATAATTATGAGGCCTGACTATGTTCAGCATGGACTTTTGAGGCGACGGGAAGCTAGTGAGTAGTGAGGCCCGATAATGTTCAGACGGAGACTTCTGACGGTTAGTTGCCATTGAGTTGACTTGTTTGTCACACAACCCATGTAGCAAAATGTTAATGTAACAAAATGGTTGTCTGATTGTTACAAAAAGGTTGTGAATATATACATATGTTTATATATGGAGATACATCTGATGCTTGTCAATATGGAGACTTTGGAATCCTCTTTGTGGTGAAATGGAGACTTGTGAGGCCTGTGTATGGTCAGATGGATACATATGACTATGAGGTATGTTTATGATCAGAGGGAGATTTGTGATCTGTGGTCATAAGGAAACTTGTGCGGCCTGTCTGTGGTGACAGGTAGACTTGTGAGGCTTGTCTGTGGACAGGCGGGGACTTATGAGGACTGTCTACAGTCAGCAGGAGACTTCAGAGGCATATCTATGGTTAGACGTAGAATTGTGAGCTCTGTGTATGGTAAAAGGGAGACTTGTGAGGCCTGTCAATGGTCAGAGTGAGACTCGTCAAGCCATATAGGTAGACTTCCTAACCCTATCTGTGTTCAGAGGGAGAGCCTGTATGTGGTCAAATGGAAACTTGGGTCTGTGGTTAGAGGTAGATTTATGAGGCCTGTCCTTGGACAGAATTAAACTTGTGAATCCTGTCTATGGTCAGAGGTAGACGATTGAGGCCTGTTCATTGACAGAGATATATCTGTGAGGCCTTTCTATGGTCAGAGATAGACTTGTGAGGTCTTTCTTTAGGTAAAGGTAGACGGGGGTGGTCTGCATATGGTCAGAAGGAAACTTGTAGGGCCTGTTTATAGACAGAGGTAGACTTGAGAGGCCTGTCGATGGCCAGAGAGAGACTTTCGGGGTCTGAAGCAGACTTGTGAGGCCCGTTCATGGTCAAAAGGATGTGTGTAAGCTCTGTTCATGGTCAGTGAGATGATACTGAGACTTGTGGGGCCTCCTTACAGTCAGAAGGAATATTGTGAGGCATGTTTGTGACCAGACGTAGAGTTACGGGGCTTGTTTTATGGTCAAAACGAGACTGTGCGGGCTGTCTATAACCAGAGGGAAACATTTTGGGTCTGTATGTGTCAAATGCAGACTTGTGAGGCCTGTTCATGGTAAGAAAGTGACTTCTGAGGGCTGTCTGTGGTCAGACAGAGACATGTGAAGGCTGTCTATGGTCAGAAGGTGACTTGTGTGGTATGTCTATGATCAAAGGGAGACTTGTGAGGCGTGTCTATAGTCAGTTGGAGACCTGTAAGGCCTGTTTATGGTCAGTGGTAATATTGGAGTTGTTGGATTGGTATGTGGACATGTCCATGAATCAAGTTTTTTACAGCCCATCTCTGATTAATTGAGTGCAATAAAAAAACTAGAGTAACTAACTGTAGATGTGGAGTAGGCCGCTGCAACCTGCTACACCTTTGTTGCTATATTATACTGAATGACTGATGAAATGATTGCACATTTTGACATAAACAAATGGCTGTAAATGTACAAACAGTACATAAAAACAGTTTTAAAAAATACCACATTTAATGTGGCACTTGATCGCTCGTTGTAGCCGGAGTGAGTCATATTTTATCAAACGTAGTTTATGATTTAGCCCCAACCTTAGGGTATTGATCACCCTACACATTCTCAACTCTCTGGGCAGCATACAACTATGCCTAGGTCACATTTGCACCGGTCGCCGGCCGATGCGAATACATCGGTGGTTCTCACCGATGTTCCGGCCGCCGGTAACTTTTTTCAGGTATCTTTCACATATCTCTCAAGTGGTCATGAAAGCACCGGGCATTGGCAGATCACCGGTGTACACCTATCCGGACATCGTACACTGACCGGCCGGCATAAGTAGGAATGTGGGGAGAATGTGTACCTTGATGCCTACGGGAGACCAACCAATCACCTAGCAGGCATCGGCAGGTGACCGTCTGACGCCCGGACGGTTCTTCCCTGGTGGGCGAAACATCGGCCGATTGCCGGACGGGTGCCGGACAGTCTGTCTCCGATATATAAAGGCAGTCTGTGGTTGCCCGCCAGATACACATTAGATGGCGCTTAAAGTGTCCACGCAAAATTACAGAATTATTCGAACTTTCTCATAGATTGGAAATGCTTGAATTACCATTAGGGTAATTGACTATGGAAAAATAGAAATCATCACGCTTGTCATACAATCTGATTGATAGGTTAGAATCATCAGATAGTTGGAAAAAAATAGCAGAGTCTGTAGTATTCTTAATTTCAAGTTCATTGGGATATATGACATCCAAATAGTCACCGAACTTGGAATTATTTAGCGACAATACATCGTCTATATATCGAAAAGTGAAATTAAAATTACATGTTTGTTTCTTAGAACCCCCTCATTGTAAATGTTGGATGAAATCTGATTCATATGAGTATAAAAACAGGTCTGCCAATAATGGTGCACAGTTTGTACCCATGGGAATACCAATAGTTTGTTGAAATATTCGAGCACCAAATTCCAAAAATATCAATCATAAAGTTAACCATATTTACCACATCTATTTCAGTATATTTGTATGGGGCATCAGAGTCGCCTTGAGCGGTATTATATTTAACTACAATATATTGGTACCGACGTTGTTCCTTTTTGGAGAAAAATGAATTATTGATGAGTTTTTTTAGCTGAAACTTCAGTTCAGAATGAGGTATAGTTGTGTACAAAATGGAAAATCAAATGCTTTGACAGACGTTACTTTTGAAAATGTGTGAGCATGTAGATATTCCAATAAAGATTTGGAATTTTTCAATATCCACATTTGGTTTATACCACTTCTAGAATAGATGGTTTCACAGTACTTTCGGAGACCCTGTTTGATTTTAGACAATATAACAGTTAATACAAATTATTATCAAATCGCTTAGACAAAAATTAATAGACAAGTAATTAAGAGACAAAAAAATAATTATTGAAGATTAATTAATAGACAAAAAAATAATTAATAAATATTATCCATATGATAATGGGTATCGACCGGCCAACCAATCACGCCCTACCGGAAACCCCACGGTACCCTACAGATAACTGCTAGGTGACCGTCTCGTAAGAACCTCCCGCACATCCATCGGTGCCTGGCATGATACCCTGCGTTGACCGTCTCGTATGTCAAAATCGATACCCTGCGTTGACCGTCTCGTATGTCAAAATCGATCGATAATCTGAAATACACCCACCGCACATCCATCGGCGCATGACAGGATACCCTGCGGTGATCGCCTGGTGAACTACTCATATCAATCGGCCGATAAATTTGGTCGATCCCCTCGGCGCCCGATGGGCACATGGAGGAGCTGTGATCGGTCGCCGGCAGGTCTGACAACGATTAACAGGCGATGTCATTTTTTCCACCGGTCGCCGCAAGAAAATAACTCTGCGTTATTTTCTTCCGATGCCTCCACCGACGTGTCTACGATGTCCGATTGCTGCCCGACAGTCACGGATGACCCTCCGGCGCTCGGTGGGTGACCGGCCGAAATGGCCAAATTTCAGCCTTTTCACGCATCGTAACCACATCTGAGGCGGCATCGGTGCAAATGTGACTTAGGCATTAGGCTATGGTCACAACCTCAAAAAATAACCTGCTCGGCGACCGAGCAGCGAGTTTTTAGCCAATTTCGTCCGGACATCGTGCGGCCGCCGCCCAGGCACTGCTGGTGTTTCAATAGTCGCTGTTAGTATTTTACACATCGCCCGATCGCTGCTGAAAATTCAATGCGTAGTTAAAATTATAGCGGCACCTGACCAGTTTTCACTCGCCGACCACGATATGCTCGATACCTGCCACTGCCTGATCGTTCTCCGCCCAGGCACCTACCTAATCGAGCGATCGCCGTTGACCAATTGATGCAAAAATAATCGAGACTGCCGTATGGAAGATTGATGAGCATTTATCGACCGGACGAGGCTAGGAGATTGGTCGATCAACGGACGGTGACTTTAAAATGGGTGAGTGACTGGGCAGTATATCGACCGTTCAACGGCCGGGCATCGGTAGAGCTTTGTATATCTTTTGCAAAATCTGAAAATCATGAAATACAAACAGCACCAGTTCAAAATTCATCAGTCGTCATTCTGATTTTTCACCACATGCTCACAGACTGCTCGCCGTTTCCCAAAACTGCTGGGCGATGCCTTATTTCCAGCACTGACCGAGCAGGCTACCAATCGGGCGGTCGCTGCTCTAGGTTCTGACCATAGCCTTAGGCCATGGTACAACCTCAAGAGCAGCGAGTTTTAGCTAATTTCGTCTGGATATCGGGCGGTATCCGCCCAGCCGCTGCTGGTGTTTCATCAGTCGCTGTTGCTATTGCACACATCACCCAATCGCCGCCGGCGCCTGACCAGTTTTCACTCGCCGACCACAATATGCTCGATGCCTGACACTCATCGAGCGATCGCCGTCAACCAGTTTATGCAAAAATAATTAAGGCTGCAATATCAAATAAATATTTACCGCCCGGACGATGTCGGCCGAGAGATCGGTTGATCAACGGACGGTGATTTCAAAATCGGTGGGTTACTGGGCAGTAAGTCGACAGGGCAACAGCCGGGCATCGCTAGGGCTTCGTAAATCTTGTGTAAACTCTAAAAATCGAATAGGCAGCAACAGCTGATAATGCAAAATCGGCCAGTCGCCGTTCTGATTTGTGACCACATGCTATATAGACTGCTTGTCGTCTTCCACAGCTTATTCTCAGCAGTGACCGAGCAGGCTATTAATCGGTCGGTCGCTGCTCTAGGTTCTGACCATAGCCTAACCAGCCAGCTTGCTGCCCTTGTTTTGCAGAATTAACTCCAACCATTATCATGTCTTTTGAGTGACCGGAGCCTCCAAAAAAAGTTCAGGTGTCAGGGTTCAAATTCGATCGGCTGTGATGCAAACTTCTGAAGTGTTAATTGGAACGGATGAAATGTTAAACACATATGTTTATCCCCATTTATGTTACAAAAAGGTTGTATATGGAAATGTATATATTATGTAACAAAATGGTTGATGTTACAAAGGTTGAAAAAATAGATATATATATATATATATATATCTATTTTTTCAACCTTTTTGCCACATGGTAAAAATCCAACCTTTTTGTCACATTCTTCAATTTTCAAGATTTCGCTTCTTCGCAAGTGCTGATCCATTGTATGTGACCTAATGAGTCTTGCATGCAGCAGGCAACATCTTAACCATACCCCTACGTTAGGTATATAAGATATATATTTTGTGTAGCAAAAAGTATGTGACAAAATGGTCAAGGTTCAATGGTCATGCAAAAACCTAACCATTTTGTAACATCAACCATTTTGTTACATAATATATACATTTCCATATACAACCTTTTTGTAACATAAATGGGGATAAACATATGTGTTTAGCATTTCATCCGTTCCAATTAACACTTCAGAAGTTTGCATCACAGCCGATCGAATTTGAACCCTGACACCTGAACTTTTTTTGGAGGCTCCGGTCACTCAAAAGACATGATAATGGTTGGAGTTAATTCAGCAAAACAAGGGCAGCAAGCTGGCTGGTTAGGCTATGGTCAGAACCTAGAGCAGCGACCGACCGATTAATAGCCTGCTCGGTCACTGCTGAGAATAAGCTGTGGAAGACGACAAGCAGTCTATATAGCATGTGGTCACAAATCAGAACGGCGACTGGCCGATTTTGCATTATCAGCTGTTGCTGCCTATTCGATTTTTAGAGTTTACACAAGATTTACGAAGCCCTAGCGATGCCCGGCTGTTGCCCTGTCGACTTACTGCCCAGTAACCCACCGATTTTGAAATCACCGTCCGTTGATCAACCGATCTCCCGGCCGACATCGTCCGGGCGGTAAATATTTATTTGATATTGCAGCCTTAATTATTTTTGCATAAACTGGTTGACGGCGATCGCTCGATGAGTGTCAGGCATCGAGCATATTGTGGTCGGCGAGTGAAAACTGGTCAGGCGCCGGCGGCGATTGGGTGATGTGTGCAATAGCAACAGCGACTGATGAAACACCAGCAGCGGCTGGGCGGATACCGCCCGATATCCAGACGAAATTAGCTAAAACTCGCTGCTCTTGAGGTTGTACCATGGCCTAAGGCTATGGTCAGAACCTAGAGCAGCGACCGCCCGATTGGTAGCCTGCTCGGTCAGTGCTGGAAATAAGGCATCGCCCAGCAGTTTTGGGAGACGGCGAACAGTCTGTGAGCATGTGGTGAAAAATCAGAATGACGACTGATGAATTATGAACTGGTGCTGTTTGTATTTCATGATTTTTAGATTTTGCAAAAGATATACAAAGCTCTACCGATGCCCGGCCGTTGAACGGTCGATATACTGCCCAGTCACTCACCCATTTTAAAGTCACAGTCCGTTGATCGACCAATCTCCTAGCCTCGTCCGGTCGATAAATGCTCATCAATCTTCCATACGGCAGTCTCGATTATTTTTGCATCAATTGGTCAACGGCGATCGCTCGACTAGGTAGGTGCCTGGGCGGAGAACGATCAGGCAGTGGCAGGTATCGAGCATATCGTGGTCGGCGAGTGAAAACTGGTCAGGTGCCGCTATAATTTTAACTACGCATTGAATTTTCAGCAGCGATCGGGCGATGTGTAAAATACTAACAGCGACTGTTGAAACACCAGCAGTGCCTGGGCGGCGGCCGCACGATGTCCGGACGAAATTGGCTAAAAACTCGCTGCTCGGTCGCCGAGCAGGTTATTTTTTGAGGTTGTGACCATAGCCTAATGCCTAAGTCACATTTGCACCGATGCCTCCTCAGATGTGGTTACGATGCGTGAAAAGGCTGAAATTTGGCCATTTCGGCCGGTCACCCACCGAGCGCCGGAGGGTCATCCGTGACTGTCGGGCAGCAATCGGACATCGTAGACACGTCGGTGGAGGCATCGGAAGAAAATAACGCAGAGTTATTTTCTTGCGGCGACCGGTGGAAAAAATGCATCGCCTGTTAATCGTTGTCAGACCTGCCGGCGACCGATCACAGCTCCTCCATGTGCCCATCGGGCGCCGAGGGGATCGACCAAATTTATCGGCCGATTGATATGAGTAGTTCACCAGGCGATCACCGCAGGGTATCCTGTCATGCGCCGATGGATGTGCGGTGGGTGTATTTCAGATTATCGATCGATTTTGACATACGAGACGGTCAACGCAGGGTATCATGCCAGGCACCGATGGATGTGCGGGAGGTTCTTTTCCGATATTTGGCCGATTTGTACATACGAGACGGTCACCTAGCAGTTATCTGTAGGGTACCGTGGGGTTTCCGGTAGGGCGTGATTGGTTGGCCGGTCGATACCCATTATCATATGGATAATATTTATTAATTATTTTTTTGTCTATTAATTAATCTTCAATAATTATTTTTTTGTCTCTTAATTACTTGTCTATTAATTTTTGTCTAAGCGATTTGATAATAATTTGTATTAACTGTTATATTGTCTAAAATCAAACAGGGTCTCCGAAAGTACTGTGAAACCATCTATTCTAGAAGTGGTATAAACCAAATGTGGATATTGAAAAATTCCAAATCTTTATTGGAATATCTACATGCTCACACATTTTCAAAAGTAACGTCTGTCAAAGCATTTGATTTTCCATTTTGTACACAACTATACCTCATTCTGAACTGAAGTTTCAGCTAAAAAAACTCATCAATAATTCATTTTTCTCCAAAAAGGAACAACGTCGGTACCAATATATTGTAGTTAAATATAATACCGCTCAAGGCGACTCTGATGCCCCATACAAATATACTGAAATAGATGTGGTAAATATGGTTAACTTTATGATTGATATTTTTGGAATTTGGTGCTCGAATATTTCAACAAACTATTGGTATTCCCATGGGTACAAACTGTGCACCATTATTGGCAGACCTGTTTTTATACTCATATGAATCAGATTTCATCCAACATTTACAATGAGGGGGTTCTAAGAAACAAACATGTAATTTTAATTTCACTTTTCGATATATAGACGATGTATTGTCGCTAAATAATTCCAAGTTCGGTGACTGTTTGGATGTCATATATCCCAATGAACTTGAAATTAAGAATACTACAGACTCTGCTATTTTTTTCCAACTATCTGATGATTCTAACCTATCAATCAGATTGTATGACAAGCGTGATGATTTCTATTTTTCCATAGTCAATTACCCTAGTGGTAATTCAAGCATTTCCAATCTATGAGAAAGTTCGAATAATTCTGTAATTTTGCGTGGACACTTTAAGCGCCATCTAATGTGTATCTGGCGGGCAACCACAGACTGCCTTTATATATCGGAGACAGACTGTCCGGCACCCGTCCGGCAATCGGCCGATGTTTCGCCCACCAGGGAAGAACCGTCCGGGCGTCAGACGGTCACCTGCCGATGCCTGCTAGGTGATTGGTTGGTCTCCCGTAGGCATCAAGGTACACATTCTCCCCACATTCCTACTTATGCCGGCCGGTCAGTGTACGATGTCCGGATAGGTGTACACCGGTGATCTGCGAATGCCCGGTGCTTTCATGACCACTTGAGAGATATGTGAAAGATACCTGAAAAAAGTTACCGGCGGCCGGAACATCGGTGAGAACCACCGATGTATTCGCATCGGCCGGCAACCGGTGCAAATGTGACCTAGGCATAGTTGTATGCTGCCCAGAGAGTTGAGAATATGTAGGGTGATCAATACCCTAAGGTTGGGGCTAAATCATAAACTACGTTTGATAAAATATGACTCACTCCGGCTACAACGAGCGATCAAGTGCCACATTAAATGTGGTATTTTTTAAAACTGTTTTTATGTACTGTTTGTACATTTACAGCCATTTTTTTTATGTCAAAATGTGCAATCATTTCATCAGTCATTCAGTATAATATAGCAACAAAGGTGTAGCAGGTTGCAGCGGCCTACTCCACATCTACAGTTAGTTACTCTAGTTTTTTATTGCACTCAATTAATCAGAGATGGGCTGTAAAAAACTTGATTCATGGACATGTCCACATGCCAATCCAACAACTCCAATATTACCACTGACCATAAACAGGCCTTACAGGTCTCCAACTGACTATAGACACGCCTCACAAGTCTCCCTTTGATCATAGACATACCACACAAGTCACCTTCTGACCATAGACAGCCTTCACATGTCTCTGTCTGACCACAGACAGCCCTCAGAAGTCACTTTCTTACCATAAACAGGCCTCACAAATCTGCATTTGACACATACAGACCCAAAATGTTTCCCTCTGGTTATAGACAGCCCGCACAGTCTCGTTTTGACCATAAAACAAGCCCCGTAACTCTACGTCTGGTCACAAACATGCCTCACAATATTCCTTCTGACTGTAAGGAGGCCCCACAAGTCTCAGTATCATCTCACTGACCATGAACAGAGCTTACACACATCCTTTTGACCATGAACGGGCCTCACAAGTCTGCTTCAGACCCCGAAAGTCTCTCTCTGGCCATCGACAGGCCTCTCAAGTCTACCTCTGTCTATAAACAGGCCCTACAAGTTTCCTTCTGACCATATGCAGACCACCCCCGTCTACCTTTACCTAAAGAAAGACCTCACAAGTCTATTTCTGACCATAGAAAGGCCTCACAGATATATCTCTGTCAATGAACAGGCCTCAATCGTCTACCTCTGACCATAGACAGGATTCACAAGTTTAATTCTGTCCAAGGACAGGCCTCATAAATCTACCTCTATCCACAGACCCAAGTTTCCATTTGACCACATACAGGCTCTCCCTCTGAACACAGATAGGGTTAGGAAGTCTACCTATATGGCTTGACGAGTCTCACTCTGACCATTGACAGGCCTCACAAGTCTCCCTTTTACCATACACAGAGCTCACAATTCTACGTCTAACCATAGATATGCCTCTGAAGTCTCCTGCTGACTGTAGACAGTCCTCATAAGTCCCCGCCTGTCCACAGACAAGCCTCACAAGTCTACCTGTCACCACAGACAGGCCGCACAAGTTTCCTTATGACCACAGATCACAAATCTCCCTCTGATCATAAACATACCTCATATGTATCCATCTGACCATACACAGGCCTCACAAGTCTCCATTTCACCACAAAGAGGATTCCAAAGTCTCCATATTGACAAGCATCAGATGTATCTCCATATATAAACATATGTATATATTCACAACCTTTTTGTAACAATCAGACAACCATTTTGTTACATTAACATTTTGCTACATGGGTTGTGTGACAAACAAGTCAACTCAATGGCAACTAACCGTCAGAAGTCTCCGTCTGAACATTATCGGGCCTCACTACTCACTAGCTTCCCGTCGCCTCAAAAGTCCATGCTGAACATAGTCAGGTCTCATAATTATCATACTGACCATCGATGGAACTCACAAGTCTCCCTCTGACAATATCCAGGCCACACAAGTCTAAAGTGGCCTATAGATAGACCTCACAATACTAGTATTATATTCCAGTCCATGAACAGGCCCTACAAATCTACCTCTGACCATAGGCCTCATTAGTCTGCACATAAATATAGACAGGATTCTGTCCACAGACAAGCCTCAGACATTTACCTCAGACCATAGACAGGTCTCAGAGGTATACCTATGACCATAGACAGGCTTCACATTCTCCCTTCGACTATGAACAGATCTCACAGTTCTCCCTGTGACCATAGACAGGCCTGACTTGTCTCCCTTTTAAAATAAACAGGCCTCAGAATTCTCCATCGGACCACAGACAGGCCTCACAAGTCTCCATCTGACCACATACAGGCCTCACAGGTCTCCCTCTGATCACAGACAGGCCTCACAAGTCTCCATCCGACCACAGACAGGCCTCACAAGTCTCCATCTGACCACATACAGGCCTCACAGGTCTCCCTCTTACCACAGACAGGCCTCACAGGTCTCCATCCGACCACAGACAGGCCTCACAGGTCTCCCTCTGACCACAGACAGGCCTAGCACGTCGACTGCTGACCATAAACAGGCCTAACATGTCTAAACAAGCCTCACTATCTCCACAATGCCCATGGACATATCACATAAACCATAAACAGGCCTTACATGTCTAAACAAGCCTCACTATCTCCACAATGCCCATGGACAGATAACATATCTACCTTTGACCACAGACCGGCCAAACAAGTCTACCTCTTATCATAAACAGGCCTCATAAGTATCTATCTGACCATGGACAGGCCAATCCCCATATGACCACACCCAAGTCTCCCCATAGACTCACCATATATAAATATATTTCTATAACTAGACATAAAAGCATATTGGCTTTGTGGCATCCCCCAGTTTTTCTTTTCTTTTCTAATGGTGAAACTTGACTGATATAATAATAAACATACCAGGATTATTGAACACAGGTGGGAGTGAGAGCTCAAATTATAGCAGTTGCTCACTAGACAAATGCCCATCAGATATTTGCCATCAGAGTATACTTATTCAGTGTGTTTCTGGCTTCCACAATATTCTTCAGGTACTATTGCCGAATGTAAAACAATATGCTTTTAAAGAATCGCCTGTTATATTGATAGTACATTTTAATTATATATTTTCTTTTAATCATATTTCAAGAACATTTCAATAAGTATTAAATGTACAGATATTCAAATGAAAATTTCTACATTCATAATACAAGTAAAAAGGAACTTATTCTGGGTTCTGACTAAGTAAAACAATGATAATTTGGTCATTGCATGTGAAATACAGCTAGAAAACAAAACAATGCATATAGTTTCAACCAGATAAACACAGTGCTGTTTAAGCTGAATACAATTGACTGGCAACCAAGGCCCAGGCATACCTTCAAAGCTGTTATTTTTAGCTTGGCTCATCATTATATAGCCGTTTTCTTTAGAAAGGGAAGGAGGGCATTGTACCAACCTGTTGGTGTTAGTACATGTATAGTAAACTGGGGTGAGGGGACAGAAGAAGGGGAAGGAGGGGGGGGGGGGGGCGGGGCAGTGCATACAAGTCACTGATACATTGCTACATGCAGATAAAAACTGGCTGACAGGGGAGGGGGGGGGGGGTGGTTTGGGGTATTGCCTTAACACTTTTTGAACAGGTGATGTATTTAATTAACACCAGGTTGTGTAGATCAGTGGCAGTCTGACAGCAAGTTTACTGGTTCCTGGACATGTATAGATAATCAGTCAGTGGGATTGTCTGCTCGACATATATTGTATGCTTATCACAAAGCATTTGAGCGATGAATCAGCAAAAATTCTTTCAAGCTCTAGGTTGAAGGTCGTTTGACGGATTGATCCCAAAATCGATAGGGTTCTTCCCTGGTGGTATATGAACCTCTTTGGAAAGATTTGTAGCCATGGCATGAATACTTTTTGAGTTATCGCATGGAAACCAAGTGACAAAAAACAACCTTGATTTCATCCTCACGGACCTCGGATCCGGCTCAAAAACAATAGGGTTCTTCCACATATCATTTCTGACCAGTGGTGAAAATTTGGCAAAGATACATCGAGGCAAACTAAAGTTATCGTCCGGAAACCAAACGGCGGAAGAAAAAAAAAATGACAAAAACATAAGGCCTCCCGATTTTCAATCGGGATGCCTAACTAGACATTAGAGCCTAAACATGCTAAAGGCTTTGTGGCATCCCTCATTTTTCTGGAAGGTATCGTTCTAATTGTGTGACTGATGTTTGGAGCAAGTCGGACAATTTACTATAATCTGCATGGTGAAGTTACATGTACATGTATCACTGCAGTGCCTGTAAATCCCCTCACCCCATTTGCCTTTTTGATGGGTTATCACCTAGCTGTCCAGTTTGGCCAGTTTATTCCATATAAACACACTTCGCTCTAGGCCCCTACTCCCCCACCCCACCAGACACTAGCAGACAGCCCGCCACAGAACTATAGTGATGGGTTGGGGTAGCCTGGGTAGGTGGCAGAGGGGGGCTGGTGGGTGGGGAGCTATGTGTGTGTGGGAGGCAGAATGGATTGACAACTTAACATGACAGTCAGGCACAAGGGCCTGGGGGGTGGGGGTGGCCGAGTGTGGGGAAAAATTAATGGAGACTAACAAAAGTTATCATCTTGAAACCAAACGGCGGAAACAAAAGCAGACAGAAACATAAGGCCTCACGATTTCCAATCGGGATGCCTAATTACAACCATTTTGTGACAATCAGGCAACCATTTTGCTACATTAACATTTTGCAACATAGGTTGTGTGACAAGTGAGTCACCTTAATGGCAAATAAATGTGGAGGTCGGTGGCGCAGTGAGAAAGGTGGCCGGCTCGTGATCCAAAGGTCCTGGGTTCGAGTCACTGGCTGGATTGCTGTGTTATTTCACTAGTGTCCTTAGGCAAGGTATTTATCACTAACTGCCTAATCTCCACCCAGGATTAAATGGGCTGCTCCAAGTACTGGTACTCAGACTGGGGGTCAAAGTGTGAAGTGCCTCTGAAAGCATACATCCGCTGTAAAGAGCGCTATATCAAATGCGATAACTTTACTTTTACCTTGACAAGTCTATCTCTTACCATCACATGCCCCACAAGTCAATGTCTTACCACACACAGGCCTCTGACCACAAACAGGCCTCACACGTCTCCCTCTGACTATCAATTGCAGACAGGCCTCCATACATCCCTCTGACCATAAAAAGGCCTCATTGCTCTACGTCTGACCATGAACAAACCTGACAAATCTACACCTGTCTATGTCTTGGAAGTCTCAATCTGACCATAGAGAGGCAGCACATCTCCATCTGACCACATGCTGTTCTCAAAGTTTAGAATTCGACCACAGACATACCTCACAAGTCTCCCTCTGACTATAGACAGGCCTCCATTTCACCACAGACAGACCTCACAATTCTCCATCTGACCACAAACAGGTCCCTAGACATGTCCACAGAGAGACCAATGAACATGAACAGGCCATACAATTCCCCCTCTCACCAAAAACAGGCCTCACATGTCCCCCTATGTGTATTGTTAGAGTGAGACTTGTGAGACTTTTGAGGCCTGTTCCTGGTCAGAGAGAGACGTGTGAGGCATGTCTATGGTCAGAGGCAGAATATTGAGGCCTGTTTGTGGTCAAAAGGAGAATTGTGAGGCCTGTGTATGGTCAGAGGGTGATTTGTGAGGCATGTGTATGGTCAGAGGGAGATTTGCGAGGCCTGTCTATGGGTTGAAATAGATTTGTGATGCCTGCCTATGGTCAGACAGAGACCTGTTTTCCAGTAAACAAATGCACAGATAAACCCCATAGTGTGCCACACGCATGAAAAGTAAGTACAAACGAATATAATAACATTCTAAATTAATTTCTAAATTATTTTCATAGGTTGTTGGGCAGTTGTATACTAATTCCATCAGGTGTACAGTAGAAACAACTACAGTTAACACACTGTCTGCCCCTGATGACGCCAGTGTGTCTTTGGATAAACTATTTGGTTGGGCTTTGTTTCTATTGCAAAATGTTGTTCTTTACGTTTCTTATTGGCATCATCAAAATCTGATTGTATTGGTGGTAATAGATTGATACTTACATTCTAGAGTGGCCACACTGTTGTAAAATAGAGCCACACGATTTTAATGGCAATGTCGGCTTTTCACTGTGGTATGTCATGTGGGACTACGACCCCCCCCCCCCTTCCCTTATCTGGGGGTTGGAGAATCACTGCTGGGACTAGGCAGGTATGGCAAGTGAACTACTGTCCATAGTCAGGTCTCAAAAGTTCCCTCTGAAGGCCTCAGAACTCCACCTCTGACCATAAACAGGCCTGAAAAGTCTGCTCCTGTCTATAGACAGGTCTCAGAAGTCTCCATCTGACCACAGAGAGGCTTCACAAAAGTATCCATCTGACCACAGACTGGCCTAAATGTTTCCATTTCGCCAAAGACAGACCTCACAAGTCTCCCTCTGACTATAGACAGGCCTCACAAGTCTGTCACCATATATAAATATATTTATATATGCAACCTTTTTGTAACAGTCAGGCAACCATTTCGCTACATTAAAATCTTTCTACAAGGGTCGAGCGACAAAGAAGTCAACGCATTGGCGCATAAGCAGTTTGCGTTTTTCCGATTGAATTCGTGTCCACAGATATGATAGACATGTCAGTGTGCCTCTAAAGTCTACTGCTGACCATAGACAGTCGTCATAAGTCTCCATTTTACCACAGACAAGCCTCACAAGTCGACCTCTGACCATACACAGGCCTCACAAGTCTACCTCTGACCATACACAAGCCTCACAAGTCTCCATCTGACCATAGACGGGCCTCACAAGTCTCCATCTGAATACAAAGAACACTCCAAAGTCTCCTTATAGACAAGCCTCAGATGTATCTTCATACATAAACATATGTATATATTTACAACCTTTTTGTAACAGTCAGACAACCATTTTGCTACATTAGCATTTTACTATATGGGTTGTGTGACAAACAAGTCAACTCAATGGAAACTAGCCATCACATGTCTCGTTCTTAACATAATCGAGCCACACTAGCTTCCCGTGGCCTCAAAGGTCATTGCTGAACATATACAGGCCTCATAATTCTCATGCTGACCATCATCAGAACTCACAAGTCTCCCTCTGACCATATCCAGGATACACAAGTCTAAAGTGACCTATAGACAGACCTCACAAGTACATTCCTGTTCATGTATAGGCCTCACAAGTCTACCTCTGACCATAGGCAGGCCTCAATAGTCTGCACCTGAACAACATGATTCAAGTCTACTTCTGTCCATAGACAGGTCTCAGACGACTATCTCGTCACATTTTCCCTCGGAGCATAGACAGGTCTCACATTCTCCCTCCCACTATACATAGGCCTCACGTATCTCCCTGTGATCATAGACAGGATTCACTTGTCTCCCTTCACCATAAACAGGCCTCAGAATTCGCCAGATGACCACACACCTGCTTCAAAGGCTAATGTAGCAAGATGGTTGTCTGATTGTTACAAAAAGGTTGTAAATATATAAATATGTTTATATATGAAAAGACATCTGAGGCTTGTCTACAAGGAGACTTTGGAGTCCTCTTTGTATTCAGATGGAGACTTGTGAGACCCGTCTATGGTCAGATCGAGACTTGTGAGGCCTGTGTATAGACAGAGGTAGACTTGTGAGGCTTGTCTCTCTCCAACCAAAGACAGATGTTTGACGTGTCTATCTGACCATAGACACGTCCCATGGGTCTCCCTCAACTACAGACAGGCCTCACAAGTCTCCCGCTGACCACAGATAGGCCTCACAAGTCTGTCTCCATATATAAATATATTTATATATGTGCAACCTTTTTGTAACAATCAGGCAACCATTTTGCTACATTAAAATCTTGCTACATGGGTCAAGCGACAAAGAAGTCAACGCAATGGCACATAAGCAGGCCTCTCTTTCTCTGACCATAGGCACTAGGTAGCCCAAGCAGTGGCTCTCCAACCCCCATATAAAGGGAGGAGGGGGGTAGAGCCACCACAGTGAAAATCTGACATTGCCATTCAAATCGTGTGGCTCTATTTTAAAACAGTGTGATCACTCCAAAATGTTATTATGTTCGTTTATACTTATTTTTGAGGCATGTGGCACACTTTGGTGCTGATCTGCGCATTTGTTTCCCTGTAAAACGAAGAATTTACATTTGAAGTGCTTCCAGACATTCTAAGCATTCGAATTTGCTGGCAATGTAAATTCTCTGTTTTCCAGTAAACAAATGCGCAGATCAACCCCATAGTGTGCCACACGCCTCAAAAGTAAATATAAACGAATATGAAAACATTCTAGAGTGGCCACACTGTTGTAAAATAGAGCCACATGATTTGAATGGCAATGTCGGGTTTTCACTGTGGTGTGTCCTGTGGGTCTACGACCCCCCCCCCCCCCTTCCCTTATCTGGGGGTTGGAGAACCACTGCTGGGACTAGGCATTAGGCAGGTCTGGCAAGTGAACTTCTGTCCGTAGTCAGGCCTCAAAACTTCCATCTGAAGGCCTCAGAACTCCACCTCTGACCATAAACAGGCCTGAACAGTCTGCTCCTGTCTATAGACAGGTCTCAGAAGTCTCCAACTGACCATAGAGAGGCTTCACAAAAGTATCCATCTGACCACAGACTGGCCTAAAAGTCTCCATTTCGCCAAAGACAGACCTCACAAGTCTCCCTCTGACTATAGACAGGCCTCACAAGTCTGTCACCATATATAAATATATTTATATATATGCAACCTTTTTGTAACAGTCAGGCAACCATTTCGCTACATTAAAATCTTTCTACAAGGGTCGAGCGACAAAGAAGTCAACGCATTGGCACATAAGCAGTTCGCGTTTTTCTGATTAAATTCGTGTCCACAGACATGCTAGACATTTCAGTATGCTTCTAAAGTCTACTCCTGAATATAGACAGTCGTCATAAGTCTCCATTTTACCACATACACAGGCCTCAAAAGTCTACCTCTGACCATAGACGGGCCTCACAAGTCTACCTCTGACCATAGATGGGCCTCACAAGTCTACCTCTGACCATACACAAGCCTCACAAGTCTACCTCTGACCATAGACGGGCCTCACAAGTCTATCTCTGACTATACACAAGCCTCACAAGTCTACCTCTGACTATACACAAGCCTCACAAGTCTACCTCTGACTATACACAAGCCTCACAAGTCTACCTCTGACCATAGACGAGCCTCACAAGTCTACCCCTGACTATACACAAGCCTCACAAGTCTACCTCTGACTATAGCCTCACAAGTCTACCTCTGACCATACACAGGCCTCACAAATCTACCTCTGACTATAGCCTCACAAGTCTACCTCTGACCATACACAGGCCTCACAAGTCTACCTCTGACTATACACAGGCCTCACAAGTCTACCCCTGACCATACACAAGCCTCACAAGTCTACCTCTGACCATACACAGGCCTCAGAAGTCTACCTCTGACTATACACAAGCCTCATAAATCTACCTTTGACTATACACAAGACTCACAAGTCTGCCTCTGACTATACACAGGCCTCACAAGTCGACCTCTGACTATAGGCTCACAAGTCTATTTCTGACTATACACAGGCCTCACAAGTCTACCTCTGACTATAGCCTCACAAGTCTACCTCTGACCATACACCGGCCTCACAAGTCTACATTTGACTATACACAGGCCTCAGAAGTCTACCTCTGACTATAGCCTCACAAGTCTACCTCTGACCATACACAAGCCTCACAAGTCTACCTCTGACTATACACAGGCCTCACAAGTCTACCTCTGACTATAGCCTCACAAGTCTACCTCTGACTATAGCCTCACAAGTCTACCTCTGACCATACACAAGCCTCATAAGTCTACCTCTGACTATACACAAGCCTCACAAGTCTACCTCTGACCATAGCCTCACAAGTCTACCTCTGACTATAGCCTAACAAGTCTACCTCTGACCATACACAAGCCTCACAAGTCTACCTCTGACTATACACAGGCCTCACAAGTCTACCTCTGACCACAGACGGGCCTCAGAAGTCTACCTCTGACCACAGACGGGCCTCACAAGTCTACCTCTGACTATACACAAGCCTCATAAGTCTACCTCTGACTATAGCCTCAGAAGTCTACCTCTGACTATACACGAGCCTCACAAGTCTACCTCTGACTATACACAGGCCTCACAAGTCTACCTCTGACTATAGCCTCACAAGTCTACCTCTGACTATACACAGGCCTCACAAGTCTACCTCTGACTATAGCCTCACAAGTCTACCTCTGACTATACACAGGCCTCACAAGTCTACCTCTGACTATAGCCTCACAAGTCTACCTCTGACCATACACAGGCCTCACAAGTCTACCTCTGACTATAGCCTCACAAGTCTACCTCTGACCATACACAAGCCTCACAAGTCTACCTCTGACTATAGCCTCACAAGTCTACCTCTGACCACAGACGGGCCTCAGAAGTCTACCTCTGACCACAGACGGGCCTCAGAAGTCTACCTCTGACTATACACAAGCCTCATAAGTCTACCTCTGACTATAGCCTCACAAGTCTACCTCTGACCATATACCGGCCTCACAAGTCTACCTCTGACTATACACAAGCTTCACAAGTCTACTTCTGACTATACACAGGCCTCACAAGTCTACCTCTGACCATACACAGGCCTCACAAGTCTACCCCTGACCATACACAAGCCTCACAAGTCTACCTCTGACCACAGACGGGCCTCAGAAGTCTACCTCTGACTATACACAAGCCTCATAAATCTACCTTTGACTATACACAAGACTCACAAGTCTGCCTCTGACTATACACAGGCCTCACAAGTCTACCTCTGACTATAGGCTCACAAGTCTATTTCTGACTATACACAGGCCTCACAAGTCTACCTCTGACTATAGCCTCACAAGTCTACCTCTGACCATACACCGGCCTCACAAGTCTACCTTTGACTATACACAGGCCTCACAAGTCTACCTCTGACTATAGCCTCACAAGTCTACCTCTGACCATACACAGGCCTCACAAGTCTACCTCTGACTATACACAGGCCTCACAAGTCTACCTCTGACTATAGCCTCACAAGTCTACCTCTGACTATAGCCTCACAAGTCTACCTCTGACCATACACAAGCCTCATAAGTCTACCTCTGACTATACACAAACCTCACAAGTCTACCTCTGACCATAGCCTCACAAGTCTACCTCTGACTATAGCCTAACAAGTGTACCTCTGACCACAGACAAGCCTCACAAGTCTACTGCTGACTATACACAGGCCTCACAAGTCTACCTCTGACCACAGACAAGCCTCACAAGTCTACCTCTGACCACACACAGGCCTCACGAGTCTACCTCTGACTATAGCCTCACAAGTCTACCTCTGACCATACACAGGCCTCACAAGTCTACCTCTGACCATACACAGGCCTCACGAGTCTACCTCTGACTATACACAGGCCTCACAAGTCTACCTCTGACTATACACAAGCCTCACAAGTCTACCTCTGACCATACACAGGCCTCACAAGTCTACCTCTGACTATACACAGGCCTCACAAGTCTACCTCTGACCATACACGGGCCTCACAAGTCTACCTCTGACTATACACAAGCCTCACAAGTCTACCTCTGACCATACACAGGCATCACAAGTCTACCTCTGACCATACACAAGCCTCACAAGTCTACCTCTGACTATACACAAGCATAACAAGACTACCTCTGACTAAAGCCTCACAAATCTACCTCTGACCATACACAGGCCTCACAAGTCTACCTCTGACCATACACAGGCCTCACAAGTCTACCTCTGACTATAGACGGGCCTCACAAGTCAACCTCTGACTATACACAGGCCTCACAAGTCTACCTCTGACTATAGTCTCACAAGTCTACCTCTGACCATACACAGGCCTCACAAGTCTACCTCTGACTATATACGAGCCTCACAAGTTTACCTCTGAATATACACAGGCGTCACAAGTCTACCTCTGACTATAGCCTCACAAGTCTACCTCTGACTATACACAGGCCTCACAAGTCTACCTCTGACTATAGCCTCACAAGTCTACCTCTGACCATACACATGCCTCACAAGTCTACCTCTGACTATAGCCTCACAAGTCTACCTCTGACCATACACAAGCCTCACAAGTCTACCTCTGACTATAGCCTCACAAGTCTACCTCTGACTATACACGGGCCTCATTAGTCTACCTCTGACAATACACAGGCCTCACAAGTCTACCTCTGACCATACACAAGCCTCACAAGTCTACCTCTGACTATAGCCTCACAAGTCTATCTCTGACTATACACGGGCCTCACTAGTCTACCTCTGACTATACACATGCCTCACAAGTCTACCTCTGACTATAGCCTCACAAGTCTACCTCTGACCATATACAAGCCCCACAAGTCTACCTCTGACTATAGCCTCACAAGTCTACCTCTGACTATACACGGGCCTCACTAGTCTACCTCTGACTATACACAAGCCTCACAAGTCTACCTCTGACTATAGCCTCACAAATCTACCTCTGACTATACACAGGCCTCACAAGTCTACCTCTGACTATAGCCTCACAAGTCTATCTCTGACCATAGACGGGCCTCACAAGTCTACCTCTGACTATACACAAGCCTCACAAGTCTACCTCTGACTATAGCCTCACAAGTCTACCTCTGACCATAGACGGACCTCACAAGTCTACCTCTGACTATAGCCTCACAAGTCTACCGCTGACTATAGCCTCACAAGTCTACCTCTGACCATAGACGGGCCTCACAAGTCTACCTCCGACTATACACAAGCCTCACAAGTCTACCTCTGACTATACGCAGGTATCACAAGTCTACCTCTGACCATACACAGGCCTCAAAAGTCTACCTCTGACCATAGACGGGCCTCACAAGTCTACCCCTGACTATACACAGGCCTCACAAGTCTACCTCTGACTATAGCCTCACAAGTCTACCTCTGACTATAGCCTCAAAAGTCTACCTCTGACCATACACAAGCTTCACAAGTCTACCTCTGACTATACACAGGCCTCACAAGTCTACCTCTGACCATACACAGACCACACAAGTCTTGCCCTGACCATACACAAGCCTCACAAGTCTACCTCTGACCACAGACGGGCCTCACAAGTCTACCTCTGACTATACACAGGCCTCACAAGTCTACCTCTGACTATAGCCTCACAAATCTACCTCTGACTATACACAGGCCTCACAAGTCTACCTCTGACTATAGCCTCACAAGTCTACCTCTGACTATAGCCTCACAAGTCTACCTCTGACCATAGACGGGCCTCACAAGTCTACCTCCGACTATACACAAGCCTCACAAGTCTACCTCTGACTATACACAGGCCTCACATGTCTACCTCTGACCATACACAGGCCTCACAAGTCTACCTCTGACCATTCACGGGCCTCACAAGTCTACATCTGACTATAGCCTCACAAGTCTACCTCTGACTATAGCCTCACAAGTCTACGTCTGACTATAGCCTCACAAGTCTACCTCTGACCATATACGGGCCTCACAAGTCTACCTCTGACTATACACAAGCTTCACAAGTCTACCTCTGACTATACACAGGCCTCACAAGTCTACCTCTGACCATACACAGGCCTCACAAGTCTACCCCTGACCATACACAAGCCTCACAAGTGTACCTCTGACCATAGACGGGCCTCACAAGTCTACCTCTGACTATACACAAGCCTCATAAGTCTACCTTTGACTATACACAAGACTCACAAGTCTGCCTCTGACTATACACAGGCCTTCTAAATCTACCTCTGACTATAGGCTCACAAGTCTACTTCTGACTATACACAGGCCTCACAAGTCTACCTCTGACTATAGCCTCACAAGTCTACCTCTGACCATACACAGGCCTCACAAGTCTACCTTTGACTATACACAGGCCTCACAAGTCTACCTCTGACTATAGCCTCACAAGTCTACCTCTGACCATACACAGGCCTCACAAGTCTACCTTTGACTATACACAAGCCTCACAAGTCTACCTCTGACTATACACAGGCCTCACAAATCTACCTCAGACCATACACAGGCCTCATAAGTCTACCTCTGACTATACACAAGCCTCACAAGTCTACCTCTGACTATAGCCTCACAAGTCTACCTCTGACTATAGCCTCACAAGTCTACCTCTGACCACAGACAAGCCTCACAAGTCTACCGCTGACTATACACAGGCCTCACAAGTCTACCTCTGACTATAGCCTCACAAGTCTATCTCTGACCATAGACGGGCCTCACAAGTCTACCTCTGACTATACACAAGCCTCACAAGTCTACCTCTGACTATAGCCTCACAAATCTACCTCTGACTATACACAGGCCTCACAAGTCTACCTCTGACTATAGCCTCACAAGTCTATCTCTGACCATAGACGGGCCTCACAAGTCTACCTCTGACTATACACAAGCCTCACAAGTCTACCTCTGACTATAGCCTCACAAGTCTACCTCTGACCATAGACGGGCCTCACAAGTCTACCTCTGACTATAGCCTCACAAGTCTACCGCTGACTATAGCCTCACAAGTCTACCTCTGACCATAGACGGGCCTCACAAGTCTACCTCCGACTATACACAAGCCTCACAAGTCTACCTCTGACTATATGCAGGTATCACAAGTCTACCTCTGACCATACACAGGCCTCAAAAGTCTACCTCTGACCATAGACGGGCCTCACAAGTCTACCCCTGACTATACACAGGCCTCACAAGTCTACCTCTGACTATAGCCTCACAAGTCTACCTCTGACTATAGCCTCAAAAGTCTACCTCTGACCATACACAAGCTTCACAAGTCTACCTCTGACTATACACAGGCCTCACAAGTCTACCTCTGACCATACACAGACCACACAAGTCTTGCCCTGACCATACACAAGCCTCACAAGTCTACCTCTGACCACAGACGGGCCTCACAAGTCTACCTCTGACTATACACAGGCCTCACAAGTCTACCTCTGACTATAGCCTCACAAATCTACCTCTGACTATACACAGGCCTCACAAGTCTACCTCTGACTATAGCCTCACAAGTCTACCTCTGACTATAGCCTCACAAGTCTACCTCTGACCATAGACGGGCCTCACAAGTCTACCTCCGACTATACACAAGCCTCACAAGTCTACCTCTGACTATACACAGGCCTCACATGTCTACCTCTGACCATACACAGGCCTCACAAGTCTACCTCTGACCATTCACGGGCCTCACAAGTCTACATCTGACTATAGCCTCACAAGTCTACCTCTGACTATAGCCTCACAAGTCTACGTCTGACTATAGCCTCACAAGTCTACCTCTGACCATATACGGGCCTCACAAGTCTACCTCTGACTATACACAAGCTTCACAAGTCTACCTCTGACTATACACAGGCCTCACAAGTCTACCTCTGACCATACACAGGCCTCACAAGTCTACCCCTGACCATACACAAGCCTCACAAGTGTACCTCTGACCATAGACGGGCCTCACAAGTCTACCTCTGACTATACACAAGCCTCATAAGTCTACCTTTGACTATACACAAGACTCACAAGTCTGCCTCTGACTATACACAGGCCTTCTAAATCTACCTCTGACTATAGGCTCACAAGTCTACTTCTGACTATACACAGGCCTCACAAGTCTACCTCTGACTATAGCCTCACAAGTCTACCTCTGACCATACACAGGCCTCACAAGTCTACCTTTGACTATACACAGGCCTCACAAGTCTACCTCTGACTATAGCCTCACAAGTCTACCTCTGACCATACACAGGCCTCACAAGTCTACCTTTGACTATACACAAGCCTCACAAGTCTACCTCTGACTATACACAGGCCTCACAAATCTACCTCAGACCATACACAGGCCTCATAAGTCTACCTCTGACTATACACAAGCCTCACAAGTCTACCTCTGACTATAGCCTCACAAGTCTACCTCTGACTATAGCCTCACAAGTCTACCTCTGACCACAGACAAGCCTCACAAGTCTACCGCTGACTATACACAGGCCTCACAAGTCTACCTCTGACTATAGCCTCACAAGTCTATCTCTGACCATAGACGGGCCTCACAAGTCTACCTCTGACTATACACAAGCCTCACAAGTCTACCTCTGACTATAGCCTCACAAGTCTACCTCTGACCATAGACGGGCCTCACAAGTCTACCTCTGACTATAGCCTCACAAGTCTACCGCTGACTATAGCCTCACAAGTCTACCTCTGACCATAGACGGGCCTCACAAGTCTACCTCCGACTATACACAAGCCTCACAAGTCTACCTCTGACTATACGCAGGTATCACAAGTCTACCTCTGACCATACACAGGCCTCAAAAGTCTACCTCTGACCATAGACGGGCCTCACAAGTCTACCCCTGACTATACACAGGCCTCACAAGTCTACCTCTGACTATAGCCTCACAAGTCTACCTCTGACTATAGCCTCAAAAGTCTACCTCTGACCATACACAAGCTTCACAAGTCTACCTCTGACTATACACAGGCCTCACAAGTCTACCTCTGACCATACACAGACCACACAAGTCTTGCCCTGACCATACACAAGCCTCACAAGTCTACCTCTGACCACAGACGGGCCTCACAAGTCTACCTCTGACTATACACAGGCCTCACAAGTCTACCTCTGACTATAGCCTCA
Source organism: Terebella lapidaria (assembly GCA_949152475.1). Classification (NCBI taxonomy): domain Eukaryota; kingdom Metazoa; phylum Annelida; class Polychaeta; order Terebellida; family Terebellidae; genus Terebella; species Terebella lapidaria. The sequence goes on along the minus strand of OX424558.1, from coordinate 20,326,513 downwards.
CAAATCTACCTCTGACTATACACAGGCCTCACAAGTCTACCTCTGACTATAGCCTCACAAGTCTACCTCTGACTATAGCCTCACAAGTCTACCTCTGACCATAGACGGGCCTCACAAGTCTACCTCCGACTATACACAAGCCTCACAAGTCTACCTCTGACTATACACAGGCCTCACATGTCTACCTCTGACCATACACAGGCCTCACAAGTCTACCTCTGACCATTCACGGGCCTCACAAGTCTACATCTGACTATAGCCTCACAAGTCTACCTCTGACTATAGCCTCACAAGTCTACGTCTGACTATAGCCTCACAAGTCTACCTCTGCCCATATACGGGCCTCACAAGTCTACCTCTGACTATACACAAGCTTCACAAGTCTACCTCTGACTATACACAGGCCTCACAAGTCTACCTCTGACCATACACAGGCCTCACAAGTCTACCCCTGACCATACACAAGCCTCACAAGTGTACCTCTGACCATAGACGGGCCTCACAAGTCTACCTCTGACTATACACAAGCCTCATAAGTGTACCTTTGACTATACACAAGACTCACAAGTCTGCCTCTGACTATACACAGGCCTTCTAAATCTACCTCTGACTATAGGCTCACAAGTCTACTTCTGACTATACACAGGCCTCACAAGTCTACCTCTGACTATAGCCTCACAAGTCTACCTCTGACCATACACAGGCCTCACAAGTCTACCTTTGACTATACACAGGCCTCACAAGTCTACCTCTGACTATAGCCTCACAAGTCTACCTCTGACCATACACAGGCCTCACAAGTCTACCTTTGACTATACACAAGCCTCACAAGTCTACCTCTGACTATACACAGGCCTCACAAATCTACCTCAGACCATACACAGGCCTCATAAGTCTACCTCTGACTATACACAAGCCTCACAAGTCTACCTCTGACTATAGCCTCACAAGTCTACCTCTGACTATAGCCTCACAAGTCTACCTCTGACCACAGACAAGCCTCACAAGTCTACCGCTGACTATACACAGGCCTCACAAGTCTACCTCTGACCACACACAGGCCTCACGAGTCTACCTCTGACTATAGCCTCACAAGTCTACCTCTGACCATACACAGGCCTCACAAGTCTACCTCTGACCATACACAGGCCTCACAAGTCTACCTCTGACTATACACAGGCCTCACATGTCTACCTCTGACCATACACGGGCCTCAGAAGTCTACCTCTGACCATACACGGGCCTCACAAGTCTACCTCTGACCATACACAGGCCTCACAAGTCTACCTCTGACCATACACGGGCCTCACAAGTCTACCTCTGACTATACACAAGCCTAACAAGTCTACCTCTGACTATAGCCTCAAAAATCTACCTCTGACCATACACAAGCCTCACAAGTCTACCTCTGACTATACACAAGCCTAACAAGACTACCTCTGACTAAAGCCTCACAAATCTACCTCTGACCATACACAAGCCTCACAAGTCAACCTCTGACTATAGACGGGCCTCACAAGTCTACCTCTGACTATACACAAGCCTCACAAGTGTACCTCTGACCATAGACGTGCCTCACAAGTCTACCTCTGACTATACACAAGCCTCATAAGTCTACCTTTGACTATACACAAGACTCACAAGTAAGCGTTATTTCAGCTCAAAAACATATGGAAATCAAGTAAGACACAATTAAAATGTAATGCCATGTTATAATCGGGATAAAAACTGGTTTGCCATGACGTTTGTGGCGATTAGAAACGCCCTCGGGACTGTGCCGCCACATTTGAGACCTCCCCTTCGGGTCGGTCTCAAATCTGCGACACAGTCCCTCGAGCGTTTCTAATCGTCACAAACATCATGGCAAACCAGTTTTTATCCCTTAACTATAACATGAAAAGTTGTCGCCAGAAACGTTCTCCTCCTGCCATTCAGAAATGAAGGGTGGGACACCAACGACTTTGAATATATATCTATATATACATGAACTTATATATTTGAACATCAAATATATGTCATTTTAATGATTTCATTATGTACATGTATTTCACGATGCATTGATTGTCCAAAAAGGGCCACCAGGCGAAACTGCCCTGAACCAGAAAGTGGAAGTTCACTCATTTGACAGGCACATAACCAGACATGAGCCATCGGCTGTTTGATTTTACCACTACATCCTTATTGAATTTGGATACCTGCAAATGATGAACCATAGCCTGGGGTGGGAATCGAACCCACAGTTCTGGACAACCAATAACAATGATATTGCAATTTAATGTTACAGCACATGCAAAATACATCCGAAAACTGACTGAAAATCTTTCACTAACAAATCAAAACTAATTGCAGTAATGTCCGCATCAAAATTTTACCAGTAATACCAACAAATTGTCATACTTTCCATAACAAACATACAATTTTACAAATAGGTTGACATTGTCATTTCCCAAAGCAACATGGAAACAGACTAAAATTTAAGAACAATCTGAGCACACAAAGCTCAATGCCCCCACGTAGCAGCCAACACACTCGTTGTGAAACCACTTATCACATGTGTCGCACGTGATCCAGTGCACCGTGCAAGGTTGTCGTCCCGAACTGGATGAAGGGGGAGAATCGCCCATGCACACATTACATACATCATCACTCTCACTCACACATGCATTGTCGATATGGATGTTTGTGTTGTGTGTGTCATTATTTGTCGATCTTGTGTCCTTTCCGTTGGCCCTTCCCTTGCTCTTGCCCTTGCTCTTTCCTGCTTTCTTACCTTGTACTGTTTCCAGCTGCCCTCCGCCCTCTTGTTGATCTCAACCTTTCTCTTTCTCAGTTGTCTCTGTGTGCCCTGTTCTTCTTCATCTCTTTCTGGTGACTCCTCCATTTGCTTCTTTGTACTTCTCTGTCTCCTTTTGCCCTTTCCTGCTGCAGTGTCCTGTTTCGCATCCATTTTCTTCGTTGCCCTTTCCTTCTTTTCATCTGCCTTTTTCTGTCTTTCCTGCCTTCGCGCCTCCTTCTCTTTGTCCAGCTCTTCTTTCTTCTGTAGCTGCTTCAAAATGGCTTCCGACGTTATTGTTCTGCCAAAGTTGACAACTTTCCTGCGTCTGGCTGTTGTTGGTTTCGTGGTGGTCCCGGGAACGATGAAAAAATCTTGAACTTCTTCCGGGAGGTCCAGCACGGACTGCACAGGGTGATGACATTTTATGACTTGGTGGCATGTCAGACAGTGTGATCCTTTCAGTTCAGCATTGTCTTCTGTGTTGCTGCTCTTGCTGCACTGGTGTCCGGATGTTTGAGGGCCGCACTTGGGCCCAGTCGATGGCCTTTGAGTTCAGAGGGTTAATACCACACTTTGTGAATGATGACTTGACCGTACTTGGAGAACAGACCTTATCGATAGCATAACTGAATACAGTTGGGAGTTTGGCTCGTGAGATTACATTGTTGTTATGCAACAAATTTAGGGATTGGGCTATGGAAATGAATTTGGCCTTGATGTGCTGAAATAAAGCCACGTCCAAGGGTTGCAGTAGATGCGTTGTGTGTGCTGGCAATCCTAGTACGTCAATCTGTTTGATATGGAAAACCAAAACTTAGCATTTCGTGCATATCCACATTCTGAAATAGACCAAATCAATCAACAAGTCTATCACTCCAAAAAAAAAGATGGATACCTGCTCCTCCTTTGCCTTGCAATCAACTTTAAGCTAACGTGAGACTCGTGATTATCGCAGATTAGCAACACAGGCCTCATTCGCCCACAGTTTGGAATGAAGATTTGGGTGAACCACTCATAAAATAATTCGGTGTCCATGTACCCTGTTGGATCACAAGCACTTCCACATACCGATAGATACATTTACAATACCGAATAAATATCAATATTGTGTGATGTGTTAATATATGATTGTTAACTTTAAACTCCACCTCTGACCATAAACATGCCTGAAAAGTCTGCTCCTGTCTATAGACAGGTCTCAGAAGTCTTCATCTGACCATAGAGAGGCTTCACAAAAGTATCCATCTGACCACAGACTGGCCTAAAAGTTTCCATTTCGCCAAAGACAGACCTCACAAGTCTCCCTCTGACTATAGACAGGCCTCACAAGTCTGTCACCATATATAAATATATTTATATATATGCAACCTTTTTGTAACAGTCAGGCAACCATTTCGCTACATTAAAATCTTTCTACAAGGGTCGAGCAACAAAGAAGTCAACGCATTGGCGCATAAGCAGTTTGCGTTTTTCCGATTAAATTCGTGTCCACAGATACGATAGACATGTCAGTGTGCCTCTAAAGTCTACTGCTGACCATAGACAGTCGTCATAAGTCTCCATTTTACCACAGACAAGCCTCACAAATCTACCTCTGACCATACACAGGCCTCACAAGTCTACCTCTGACTATACACAGGCCTCACAAGTCTACCTCTGACCATAGACAAGCCTCACAAGTCTCCATCTGACCATAGACGGGCCTCACAAGTCTCCATCTGAATACAAAGAAGACTCCAAAGTCTCCTTATAGACAAGCCTCGGATGTCTCTTCATATATAAACATATGTATATATTTACAACCTTTTTGTAACAATCAGACAACCATTTTGCTACATTAGCATTTTACTGTATGGGTTGTGTGACAAACAAGTCAACTCAATGGAAACTAGCCATCACATGTCTCGTTATTAACATAATCGAGCCACACTACCTCCCCGTGGCCTCCAAAGTCATTGCTGAACATATATCACTCTGCTGACCATCAGCAGAACTCACAAGTCTCCCTCTGATCATATCCAGGATACACAAGTCTAAAGTGGCTATAGACAGACCTCACAAGTATATTCCTGTCCATTGACAGGCCTCACAAATCTACCTCTGACCATAGGCAGGCCTCAATAGTCTGCACCTGAACAACATGATTCAAGTCTACTTCTGTCCATAGACAGGTCTCAGACGACTATCTCGTCACATTTTCCCTCGGAGCAAAGGCAGGTCTCACATTCTACCTCCCACTATACATGTACATAGGCCTCACATATCTCCCTGTGACCATAGACAGGATTCACTTGTCTCCCTTCACCATGAACAGGCCTCAGAATTCGCCAGATGACCACACACCTGCTTCAAATGCTAATGTAGCAAAATGGTTGTCTGATTGTTACAAAAAGGTTGTAAATATATAAATATGTTTATATATGAAAAGACATCTGAGGCTTGTCTACAAGGAGACTTTGGAGTCCTCTTTGTATTCAGATGGAGACTTGTGAGGCCCGTCTATGGTCAGATCGAGACTTGTGAGGCCTGTGTATAGACAGAGGTAGACTTGTGAGGCTTGTCTCTCTCCGACCAAAGACAGATGTCTGACGTGTCTATCTGACCATAGACACGTCCCATGGGTCTCCCTCAACTACAGACAGGCCTCACAAGTCTCCCGCTGACCACAGATAGGCCTCACAAGTCTGTCTCCATATATAAATATATTTATATATGTGCAACCTTTTTGTAACAATCAGGCAACCATTTTGCTACATTAAAATCTTGCTACATGGGTCAAGCGACAAAGAAGTCAACGCAATGGCACATAAGCAGGCCTCTCTTTCTCTGACCATAGGCACTAGGTAGCCCCAGCAGTGGCTCTCCAACCCCCATAAAAAGGGAGGAGGGGGGTAGAGCCACATGATACACCACAGTGAAAATCTGACATTGCCATTCAAATCGTGTGGCTCTATTTTAAAACAGTGTGATCACTCCAAAATGTCATTATGTTCGTTTATACTTATTTTTGAGGCATGTGGCACACTTTGGTGCTGATCTGCGCATTTGTTTCCCTGGAAAACGGAGAATTTACATTTGAAGTGCTTCCAGACATTCTAAGCATTCGAGTTTGCTGGCAATGTAAATTCTCTGTTTTCCAGTAAACAAATGCGCAGATCAACCCCATAGTGTGCCACACGCCTCAAAACTAAGTATAAACGAATATGAAAACATTCTAGAGTGGCAACACTGTTGTAAAATAGAGCCACACGATTTGAATGGCAATGTCGGGTTTTCGCTGTGGTATGTCATGTGGGACTATGACCCCCCCCCCCTGCCCCTTCCCTTATCTGGGGGTTGGAGAACCACTGCTGGGACTAGGCACTAGGCAGGTCTGGCAAGTGAACTTCTGTCCGTAGTCAGGCCTCAAAACTTCCATCTGAAGGCCTCAGAACTCCACCTCTGACCATAAACAGGCCTGAAAAGTCTGCTTTGCGTTTTCCTGATTAAATTCGTGTCCACAGACATGAGACATGTCAGTATGCTTCTAAAGTCTACTGCTGAAGACTGAAGACAGTCATCATAAGTCTCCATTTTACCACAGACAAGCCTCACAAGTCTACCTCTGACCATACACAGGCCTCACAAGTCTACCTCTGACCATAGACGGACCTCACAAGTATACCTCTGACCATAGACGGGCCTCACAAGTCTACCTCTGACCATACAGTACTGATTTCGCAAAACCTCACCAAAATGCCAGCATGGGACACCTGGCATTTAGCACGTGTTCGCCCAACTTCGCCTGACGTAGCATCATGCGATTTGATGCTAGCATTGTGTATGCGAGCATCCCTCGATGCTAGCATTGCTTCTTGGCACTGTGGTGCACTAAAAGCATTTCGCATTTCGCATTTTTTGTGAAGGCCATTATATGCTCGCATATGCTCGCAAACACATGGTCGAGTGGTTTATAAACAGTCTGTATCATGTAGATCGTATGGGATAATGCAGTGTTTCATTTCAGTTCATATTAAAGTCAGTATTTGCATCCGAAATAAAGGATGCGCGCATCTGTGCGAGACAATGCTCGCCTGCTAGCATCAAGTCGCACGTAATCGCATGGCCTAGCATTTAGCATGTAGCATTCGCATGGCTAGTGAGGTTTTGCGAAATCAGTACTGTACACAAGCCTCACAAGTCTACCTCTGACCATAGACGGGCCTCACAAGTCTATCTCTGACTATACACAAGCCTCACAAGTCTACCTCTGACTATACACAAGCCTCACAAGTCTACCTCTGACTATACACAAGCCTCACAAGTCTACCTCTGACCATAGACGGGCCTCACAAGTCTACCCCTGACTATACACAAGCCTCACAAGTCTACCTCTGACTATAGCCTCACAAGTCTACCTCTGACCATACACAGGCCTCACAAGTCTACCTCTGACTATAGCCTCACAAGTCTACCTCTGACCATACACATGCCTCACAAGTCTACCTCTGACTATACACAAGCCTCACAAGTCTACCTCTGATTATACACAGGCCTCACAAGTCTACCTCTGACTATAGCCTCACAAGTCTACCTCTGAATATACACAGGCCTCACAAGTCTACCTCTGACTATAGCCTCACAAGTCTATCTCTGACTATACACAAGCCTCACAAGTCTACCTCTGACTATAGCCTCACAAGTCTACCTCTGACTATAGCCTCACAAGTCTACCTCTGACTATGCACAGGCCTCACAAGTCTACCTCTGACTATACACAAGCCTCACAAGTCTACCTCTGACTATAGCCTCACAAGTCTACCTCTGACTATAGCCTCACAAGTCTACCTCTGACCATAGACAAGCCTCATAAGTCTAACTCTGACTATACACAAGCCTCACAAGTCTACCTCTGACTATAGCCTCAAAAGTCGACCTCTAACCATAGACAAGCCTCATAAGTCTAACTCTGACTATACACAAGCCTCACAAGTCTACCTCTGACTATACACAGGCATCACAAGTCTACCTCTGACCATACACAGGCCTCACAAGTCTACCTCTGACCATACACAAGCCTCACAAGTCTACCTCTGACTATACACAGGCCTCACAAGTCTACCTCTGACCATACACAAGCCTCACAAGTCTACCTCTGACCATGCACAAGCCTCACAAGTCTACCTCTGACCATACACAGGCCTCACAAGTCTACCTCTGACCATACACAGGCCTCACAAGTCTACCTCTGACTATACACAAGCCTCACAAGTCTACCTCTGACTATACACAGGCCTCACAAGTCTACCTCTGACCATACACAAGCCTCACAAGTCTACCTCTGACCATGCACAAGCCTCACAAGTCTACCTCTGACCATACACAGGCCTCACAAGTCTACCTCTGACCATACACAGGCCTCACAAGTCTACCTCTGACCATACACACGCCTCACAAGTCTACCTCTGACTATACACAGGCCTCACAAGTCTAACTCTGACTATACACAAGCCTCACAAGTCTACCTCTGACTATACACAGGCCTCACAAGTCTACCTCTGACCATAGACGGGCCTCACAAGTCTACCCCTGACTATACACAGGCCTCACAAGTCTACCTCTGACTATAGCCTCACAAGTCTACCTCTGACTATAGCCTCACAAGTCTACCTCTGACTATAGCCTCACAAGTCTACCTCTGACTATAGCCTCACAAGTCTACCTCTGAATATACACAAGCCTCACAAGTCTACCTCTGACTATACACAGGCCTCACAAGTCTACCTCTGACTATACACAAGCCTCACAAGTCTACCTCTGACTATAGCCTCACAAGTCTACCTCTGACCATAGACAAGCCTCATCAGTCTAACTCTGACTATACACAAGCCTCACAAGTCTACATCTGACTATACACAGGCCTCACAAGTCTACCTCTGACCATACACAGTCCTCACAAGTCTACCTCCGACTATACACAAGCCTCACAAGACTACCTCTGACTATAGCCTCACAAGTCTACTTCTGACTATACACAAGCTTCGCAAGTCTACCTCTGACTATACACAGGTCACACAAGTCTACATCTGACTATACACAAGCCTCACAAGTCTACCTCTGACTATAGCCTCACAAGTCTACCTCTGACTATAGTTTCTCAAAAGTCTACTTCTGACTATACACAAGCTTCACAAGTCTACCTCTGACCATACACAGGCCTCACAAGTCTACCTCTGACTATACACAGACCTCACAAGACTACCTCTGACTATAGCCTCACAAGTCTACTTCTGACTATACACAAGCTTCACAAGTCTACCTCTGACTATACACAAGCCTCACAAGTCTACTTCTGACTATACACAAGCCTCATAGGTCTACCTCTGACTATACACAAGCCTCACAAGTCTGTCTCTGACTATACACATGCTTCATAAATCTACCTCTGACTATAGACTCACAAGTCTACTTCTGACTATACACAGGCCTCACAAGTCTACCTCTGACCATCCACAGGCCACACAAGTCTACCCCTGACCATACACAAGCCTCACAAGTCTACCTCTGACCATAGACGGGCCTCACAAGTCTACCTCTGACTATACACAAGCCTCACAAGTCTACCTCTGACCATACACAGACCACACAAGTCTACCCCTGACCATACACAAGCCTCACAAGTCTACCTCTGACTATACACAAGCCTCATAGGTCTACCTCTGACTATACACAAGATTCACAAGTCTGCCTCTGACTATACACAGGCCTCACAAGTCTACCTCTGACTATAGACTCACAAGTCTACTTCTGACTATACACAGGCCTCACAAGTCTACCTCTGACTATACACGGGCTTCACAAGTCTAAATCTGACTATAGCCTCACAAGCCTACCTCTGACCATACACAAGCCTCACAAGTCTGCCTCTGACTATACACGGGCTTCACAAGTCTACCTCTGACTATAGCCTCACAAGCCTACCTCTGACCATACACAGGCCTCACAAGTCTACCTCTGATTATACTCACAAGTCTACTTCTGACTATACACAGGCCTCACAAGTCTACCTCTGACCATACACAAGCCTCGCAAGTCTACCTCTGACCATACACAAGCCTCACAAGTATACCTCTGACTATACACAGGCCTCACAAGTCTACCTCTGACAATAGCCTCACAAGTCTACCTGTGACTATACACAGGCCTCACAAGTCTACCTCTGACTATAGCCTCACAAGTCTACCTCTGACCATACACAGGCCTCACAAGTCTACCTCTGACTATACACAAGCCTCACAAGTCTACCTCTGACTATACACAGGCCTCACAAGTCTACCTCTGACTATACACAAGCCTCACAAGTCTACCTCTGATTATACACAAGCCTCACAAGTCTACCTCTGACTATAGCCTTACAAGTCTACCTCTGACTATACACAGGCCTCACAAGTCTACCTCTGACTATAGCCTCACAAGTCTACCTCTGACCATAGCCTCACAAGTCTACCTCTGACTATAGCCTCACAAGTCTACCTCTGACTATACACAGGCCTCACAAGTCTACCTCTGACCATACACAGGCCTCACAAGTCTACCTCTGACTATACACAAGCCTCACAAGTCTACCTCTGACCATACACAAGCCTCACAAGTCTACCTCTGACCATAGACGGGCCTCACAAGTCTACCTCTGACTATAGCCTCACAAGACTACCTCTGACTATACACAGGCCTCACAAGTCTACCTCTGACCATACACAAGCCTCACAAGTCTACCTCTGACCATAGACGGGCCTCACAAGTCTACCTCTGACTATAGCCTCACAAGTCTACCTCTGACTATAGCCTTACAAGTCTACCTCTGACTATACACAGGCCTCACAAGTCTACCTCTGACTATAGCCTCACAAGTCTACCTCTGACCATAGCCTCACAAGTCTACCTCTGACTATAGCCTCACAAGTCTACCTCTGACTATACACAGGCCTCACAAGTCTACCTCTGACCATACACAGGCCTCACAAGTCTACCTCTGACAATACACGGGCTTCACAAGTCTACCTCTGACTATAGCCTCACAAGTCTACCTCTGACTATAGCCTCACAAGTCTACCTCTGACTATACACAGGCCTCACAAGTCTACCTCTGACCATACACAGGCCTCACAAGTCTACCTCTGACTATACACAAGCCTCACAAGTCTACCTCTGACTATACACAGACCTCACAAGTCTACCTCTGACCATACACAAGCCTCACAAGTCTACCTCTGACAATACACGGGCTTCACAAGTCTACCTCTGACCATAGACGGGCCTCACAAGTCTACCTCCGACTATACAAAAGCCTCACAAGTCTACCTCTGACTATAGCCTCACAAGTTTACCTCTGACTATACACAAGCCTCACAAGTCTACCACTGACTATAGCCTCACAAGTCTACCTCTGACTATAGCCTCACAAGTCTACCTCTGACTATACACAAGCCTCACAAGTCTACCTCTGACCATACACGGGCTTCACAAGTCTACCTCTGACTATAGACGGGCCTCACAAGTCTACCTCTGACTATAGACGGGGTTCACAAGTCTACCTCTGACTATACACAAGCCTCACAAGTCAACCTCTGACTATAGCCTCACAAGTCTACCTCTGACTATACACAAGCCTCACAAGTCTACCTCTGACTATACACAAGCCTCACAAGTCTACCTCTGACTATACACAAGCCTCACAAGTCTACCTCTGACCATACACAGGCCTCACAAGTCTACCTCTGACTATAGCCTCACAAGTCTACCTCTGACTATAGCCTCACAAGTCTACCTCTGACTATAGCCTCACAAGTCTACCTCTGAATATACACAAGCCTCACAAGTCTACCTCTGACTATACACAAGCCTCACAAGTCTACCTCTGACTATACACAAGCCTCACAAGTCTACCTCTGACTATACACAAGCCTCACAAGTCTACCTCTGACTATACACAAGCCTCACAAGTCTACCTCTGACTATAGCCTCACAAGTCTACCTCTGATTATACACAAGCCTCACAAGTCTACCTCTGACTATACACAAGCCTCACAAGTCTACCTCTGACTATACACAAGCCTCACAAGTCTACCTCTGACTATACACAGGCCTCACAAGTCTACCTCTGACTATACACAGGCCTCACAAGTCTACCTCTGACCATAGACAGGCCTCACAAGTCTACCTCTGACTATAGCCTCACAAGTCTACCTCTGACTATAGCCTCACAAGTCTACCTCTGACCATACACAAGCCTCATAAGTCTAACTCTGACTATACACAAGCCTCAAAAGTCTACCTCTGACTATAGCCTCACAAGTCTACCTCTGACTATAGCCTCACAAGTCTACCTCTGACCATACACAGGCCTCACAAGTCTACCTCTGACTATATACAGGCCTCACAAGTCTACCTCTGACTATACACAAGCCTCACAAGTCTACTTCTAACTATACACAAGCCTCACAAGTCTACTTCTAACTATACACAAGCCTCACAAATCCACCTGTGACTATAGACGGGCCTCACAAGTCTACCTCTGACTATAGCCTCACAAGTCTACCTCTGACCATACACAAGCCTCACAAGTCTACCTCTGACTATAGACGGGCCTCACAAGTCTGCCTCTGACTATACACAAGCCTCACAAGTCTACCTCTGACTATATACAGGCCTCACAAGTCTACCTCTGACTATAGCCTCACAAGTCTACCTCTGATTATACACAAGCCTCACAAGACTACTTCTAACTATACACAAGCCTCACAAATCTACCTGTGACTATAGACGGGCCTCACAAGTCTACCTCTGACTATAGCCTCACAAGTCTACCTCTGACTATTCACAGGCCTCACAAGTCTACCTCTGACTATAGCCTCACAAGTCTACCTCTGACTATAGCCTCACAAGTCTACCTCTGACTATACACAGGCCTCACAAGTCTACCTCTGACTATACACAAGCCTCACAAGTCTACCTCTGACTATAGCCTCACAAGTCTACCTCTGACCATACACAGGCCTCACAAGTCTACCTCTGACCATACATAGGCCTCACAAGTCTACCTCTGACTATACACAAGCCTCACAAGTCTACCTCTGACTATATACAGGCCTCACAAGTCTACCTCTGACTATAGCCTCACAAGTCTACCTCTGATTATACACAAGCCTCACAAGACTACTTCTAACTATACACAGGCCTCACAAGTCTACCTCTGACCATACACAGGCCTCACAAGTCTACCTCTGACCATACACAGGCCTCACAAGTCTACCTCTGACTATAGACGGGCCTCACAAGTCTACCTCTGACCATACACGGGTCTCACAAGTCTACCTCTGACTATACACAGGCCTCACAAGTCTACCTCTGACTATACACAGGCCTCACAAGTCTACCTCTGACCATACACAGGCCTCACAAGTCTACATCTGACTATACACAAGCCTCACAAGTCTACCTCTGACTATAGCCTCACAAGTCTACCTCTGACCATAGACGGACCTCACAAGTCTACCTCTGACTATACACAAGCCTCACAAGTCTACCTCTGACCATACACAGGCCACACAAGTCTACCTCTGACTATACACAGGCCACACAAGTCTACCCCTGACCATACACAAGCCTCACAAGTCTACCTCTGACTATACACAGGCCACACAAGTCTACCCCTGACCATACACAAGCCTCACAAGTCTACCTCTGACTATACACAGGCCTCACAAGTCTACCTCTGACTATACACAGGCCTCACAAGTCTACCTCTGACCATACACAGGCCTCACAAGTCTACCTCTGACTATACACAGGCCTCACAAGTCTACCTCTGACTATACACAGGCCTCACAAGTCTACCTCTGACTATACACAGGCCACACAAGTCTACCCCGGACTATACACAAGCCTCACAAGTCTACCTATGACTATACACAGGCCACACAAGTCTACCCCTGACCATACTCAAGCCTCACAAATCTACCTCTGACTATACGCAAGCCTCACAAGTCTACCTCTGACCATAGACGGACCTCACAAGTCTACCTCTGACTATACACAAGCCTCACAAGTCTACCTCTGACCATACACAGGCCTCACAAGTCTACCTCTGACCATGGACGGGCCTCACAAGTCTACCTCTGACCATACACAAGCCTCACAAGTCTACCTCTGACCATACACAGGCCTCACAAGTCTACCTCTGACCATAGACGGGCCTCACAAGTCTACCTCTGACCATAGACGGGCCTCACAAGTCTACCTCTGACCATACACAGGCCTCACAAGTCTACCTCTGACTATACACAAGCCTCACAAGTCTACCTCTGACCATAGACGGGCCTCACAAGTCTACCTCTGACCATACACAGGCCTCACAAGTCTACCTCTGACTATACGCAAGCCTCACAAGTCTACCTCTGACCATAGACGGGCCTCACAAGTCTCCATCTGAATACAAAGAGGACTATAAAGTCTCCTTATTGAGAAGCCTCAGATGTCTCTTCATATATAAACGTATGTATATATTTACAACCTTTTTGTAACAATCAGACAACCATTTTACTTCATTAGCATTTTACTATATGGGTTGTGTGACAAACAAGTCAACTCAATGGAGACTAGCCATCACATGTCTCGTTCTTAACATAATCGAGCCACACTAGCTTCCCGTGGCCTCAAAAGTCATTGCTGAACATATACAGGCCTCATAATTCTCATGCTGACCATCAGCAGTACTCACAAGTCTCCTTCTGATCATATCCAGGATACACAAGTCTAAGGTGGCCTATAGACAGACCTCACAAGTATATTCCTGTCCATTGACAGGCCTCACAAATCTACCTCTGACCATAGGCAGGCCTCAATAGTCTGTACCTGAACAACATGATTCAAGTCTACTTCTGTCCATAGGCAGGTCTCAGACGACTATCTCGTCACATTTTCCCTCAGAGCAAAGGTAGGTCTCACATTTTCCCTCCCACTATACATAGGCCTCACATATCTCCCTGTGACCATAGACAGGATTCACTTGTCTCCCTTCACCATGAACAGGCCTCAGAATTCGCCATATGACCACACACCTGCTTCAAAGGCTTCCTCTGACCACAGACAGGCCTCACAAGTCAAATCTGACAACAGGCAGGCCACACAAGTTTCTCTCTGACCACAACTTACCTATTATGCAAATGTACGAACAAAATACAAGCATTCTGGATATTCCACCTACCTACCTTTGGGCTTAATTACTCTTCTGATGTCAAGTTCAAGGTCACCAAAAGCTGTACCATACGCGGATTCCCATATATTCATAATACAAACCTATGCTCCATATATTTGTTTAAGCATTTTGTCTCCAAAGACCAATCCACAGATCTCAGATCTCAGATCAGATGTGACCTTGAGATGTAGCACTCAAGGCCACCTGAGGTCAAGTTCAAGGTCACCAAAAGGTTCACCATATATGACTAGTCACTACAAACCTAAGCTCTATGATATGATCAAGCGTTTTCATTCAAGAGGCCAATTTGTGGATTTCAGACCATTTTGGAATGGCTATTTGACCTTTCAAGGTCGTCGAAGGTCAAATTCAAGGTCACCACTCAAATCGGCATATATGACTACCAATTTGAATGTACCATTATTTAAGCTCATCTTCAAGTGTTCTATGTGAACACAGGTACAGTGTAGCAGCTCCCATTGAAATAAAGAAAAAATACAAAAAAAAGTTCAAAAAAGTTCTTCTTTCAGTTTTTTCACTGACCCACCAGGAAACTCCGACTGCCGGCAACACGCAGACCAGCGATTTAAGGACAACGAAAAATTTGCCTGTAAACAAAAAAGCTAAAAATGTGGATGACGACGACGGAGGCAACGCCATGGGGCCAATTAGTTTATCGGATCATAGGTTCGGGAACTTAAATATGAACAAACCTATTTCTCGTGATGTGAACTTCGAACGTAAACCATCTCTATCCAGCCCGAGATTCATCTACACCATTTGACAGTTTCATCCTGATCACGCTTCTGCATCAGGGACTGGAAAAAAATTCATGAAAGTAAATTCATATTAGACATTAAAGCCTACATGTCATGTACATGCAGAGGCCTTGTCTATTCCCATACTCTGTATTCTTTTTCTTTGTTTTTTAATTGTAAAATTAGCCCAAGGGCTAAGATAGGTTACCAGACAACTTTAGTTGAAACAGGACAGGTGAGATATGACGTTGAGATAAACCAATCATCTTCGTGAACTTCAATGTCATCATTAAGTGTGCAGCATATAACCTTGTATTCATGTATGTTCAAAATACAAATACAAGGTCTATCTACAAGTCTTTTGTCTATAAACGAAATTTACACATTTCTTGTTGGACGTGACACTGAGATATAGCACTCAATGTCATCTGACGTCAAGTTCAACGTCACCCAAAAAAGCCACATATATATGTGGTATACATGTATATGACTTCCAATTCCAGCTATACCTACAAACATTTTTTGGCTGTAAAGGCCAATTTACACACTCAAGGGGCCTTTTAAGCAATTCAAAGCACTCCATCTTTATACACAATGTCAGGGACCCCAATTAGCATGTTTTATAACAAAAATCTCAAAACTGATCAGATAAATTTGAAGGAAAACGACCAAAAATTAAATTTGGGGCCTATTCAGCCTAAATTTCTAGCCTTTTGAGCAATTCAAGGCACTTTATACACTATATACATATTTATACACATCATGTCAAAAACCCCAATTACTATGTTTTGAAATAAAAATCTCAAAAGTGATCAGACAGTTTTCGATTAAAGACAAACAAGGTGCAAATTTGGGCATTTTTCGACTCAAAAATGGCTGTTTTGACATTTCAAGGTCATCCAAGGTCAAATTCAAGGTCACCACACAAGTCTTCATATACCGTATGACTTCCCATTTGAAAGTGCTAATTTCTAAGCTCTATCTTCAAGCATTCTATGAGTACAGTCTAGGCAGCTCCCATTATGAAGGAAAAAAGTGCCGAAAATTTTCAAAGTCCCAAATTTTTTTCAAAGGGTGAAAAAATTTTTTTTGCCTAGAAATGGCCCAAAATGGATAGTAACGCAATTTGGGGCAAAACATTTTTTTTTCGTCGACCAGTCAAAAATTCAAAATGGCCGCCACACGGAGACCAGCGATTCAAGGGCAACAAAACTTATACACATCATAAAGGTACATAGAGGGAATCTTCTGAAATGAAAATCTCAAAACTGATCAGACAGTTTTCGAGAAGACAGAAAAGCTGCAAATTTGGGCATTTTTCGACCCAAAAATGGCTATTTTGACCTTTCAAGGTCATCCAAGGTCAAATTCAAGGTCACCACACAAGTCGCCATATATGACTTCCCATTTGAAAGTGCCAATATCTAAGCTCTATCTTTAAGCGTTCTATGAGTACAGTCCGGGCAGCTCCCATTATGAAGGAAAAAAGTGCCGACCCGTCAAAAATTCAAAATGGCCGCCACACGGAGACCGGCGATTCAAGGGCAACAAAACTTATACACATCATAAAGGTACATAAGGGGAATCTTTTGAAACCAAAATCTCAAAACTGATCGGACAGTTTTTGAGAAAATGGCCGCCAAAGTCCAAAATTGGCCATTTTTCGTCAAAAATGGCCGCCATTTTGAGAAAAATGCGAAAATCAAAAAACTAAAAAAAAAACCCCTCTTGAAATATTTTTAGGCATTTTTGTGCAAAATTTCAGAAAAATCCGCCTGTAAACTTTAAAGATACAGCTGTGGACGGACGACGGACGACGGACGACGGACGCCGGACGACGGACGACGGACGGACGACGGACGCAACGTGATGGCAATAGGTTATCGGACCATAGGTCCGGTAACCTAAAAATGGAAGGTATAGTTTGAAATGTGTGACTGTTTGGTACATATCTGTTTGGTACACTTTTATTCTGATTTGGGTGTATGACTAAGATCTGAATCCAAAGTGCTTCCAATTTTTACAACCCATGCTTTGATCCAAACCCCCTTCATCTTATAAACATACTAATAACTTCTGGGCAGTTATGTAAGAAACTAATTAATCATTTTAGTCGATCATTGGGTGGTTGAATTGAACCAATTCATCAAAGATGAAATTGGAACCAATTACTAGTACCAATCCAACACTAGTTCTAATAGGCTAATTTCAGCACAAAGTGTCCTCATTCAGGGGTCATGATCTTACCATAATAAGTACCATGTGAAATATAATGAAAAGCAGTTGAAATATGCAACCTGTGGAGCGTTCACAAGAAAATCTCTGCAACAATTTAGTTTCTTACCTCTTGTCGAGCAGTTAAACTGGCCTTCAGCTGAAAAAAAGGTTGAAAACTTTTAAAGAACAAATGAAGATGACCAGTTTTCATAAGGCCTAACAGAAAATTAGCTCAAAGGCTGAAATAGGTTACCAGACAATTTCAGTTTGAAACATTGCCGGTGAGATAATACTTTGAGATTAATTGCTTACGTCATCTCGGGTCGAGTTCAAGGTCACTGAAGCTGCATGGTAAATAGCTTCCTATAGGCTAGTTTTACACATTTATAGAAGTCATACGTGACCTTTGGAGTTATTATTCTTCTAGTGTCAAGTTCAAGGCCACCAAAAGCTGTGATGTACATGTCTTCATATATGTTCATAGTACAAACCTAAGCTCTGCCCACTTGTGTAAGCATTTTGTCTGCAGAGCCCATTTTACAGATCTCAGATTAGATAGGACCTTGAGATTTAGCACTCAAGGTTATCTGAGGTCAAGTTCAAGGTCACCAAAAGTTGCGCCATATATGACTTCATATGTGCTCATAATACAAACCTAAGCTCAATGAGCAAGCGTTTTCACTCCAGAGGCCAATTTGTGGATTTCAGGCCATTTTGGGATGGCCGTTTTGACCTTCCAAGGTCATCAAAGGTCAAATTCACGGTCACCAAAAGTTGCGCCATATATGACTCCCTATATGCTCATAATACAAACCTAAGCTCTATGATCAAGCGTTTTCACTCCATCAAAATGTATTTCACTCCAGAGGCCAATTTGTGGATTTCAGGCAAATATATCTGCAAAATATAATCATAGCCAGTTAAAGTCCCTTAATTGGTTGATGAAATGTTTTATAGAATAATTGGCCTGATTTGGCCAGCATATAATATTCCGATCATGATCATATGGAGCTGACAAATCGTCCATAACACGCCCCAAGGACCCTGCAGTGAAGTTTGAGCATGATAGTTTGATAAAAACAAAGTTGTGAACGAAAAAAAATACATTAGCGCTAATGTAAACATAGTTCTGTGTGTCACGGAGATTAGCACAGAGCTGAATTTGCATGTTCTGTCGTTACGTGTTAATTTTACCGGTATGTACTCAAATAAAAAAAGTTGGGCTCAAGTTTATCATAACACATTGTCTCTACACTGGCTATGGACAAAAAAGCTGGTAATTTCTGTAAATTTCTTGTTTTTTGCATGACCATCACTGCATGGGAACGCTTCATGCGAAATTCAGTGAAAATTCGGACATTTGGTCTCCAGTTTTGCCTAAATATGTGGACGCAGGGCAGGAGTTACTGTGTCCATCTGGATTATCTAGGCACCTATTGATCAGTTTTATGCCAAAAACCGGGAACCGATTATGGAACTTTAAATGTCCCAAATATCGCCACAAGCTAGAATATCGATTCCATGACCATTTATATATTCTGCTGCAGAAACAAAAAAATTTGCCCAAGGGCTCAAATAGGTTACCGGACAATTTCAGTTTGAATCATTGCAGGTGAGATAATACCTTGAGATTAATTGCTCAAGTCATCTAGGGTCGAGTTCGAGGTCACTGAAGCTGCATGGTAAATATCTTCCTACATGTATAGGCTAGTTTTAACCTTTGAACTTTATTTATTTTACAACAATTGATGAACAAGCATCAGCTTATATTACCATCTCTTGTTGGCTCGGATCTTGGCGTAAGGGTGGTCATTAGTGTGGGAGGAAACCAGAGAACCTGGTGAAAACCCACTTGCCCGGTTTGGCGACCACATACCACCTCACATACTGCCGAGGCCGGGGATCGAACCCGTGCCTAAACCGACTACATTGGTGAGAAGTCAGCCCACATACGAACTGAGCTAACCGGGCAACCAGTTTTACACTTTTATAGAGGTAATATGCGACCTTTGGAGTTATTATTCTTCTGATGTCAAGTTCAAGGCCACCAAAGGCTGTGATGTACATGTCTTCATATATGTTCATGGTACAAACCTCATATATGTTCATAGTACAAACCTAAGCTCTGCCCACTTGTGTAAGCATTTCGTCTGCAGACTTCCTATATGCTCTTAACTCTTTCACCACTGAATAAAATTTTCAGGAATCGGCTGTCCCCTGAATTATTTTGGTGAAAATTTAACAAAATGATTCTGAGCTAATCATGTTCGTATGTCGAGCAAAAAAGCTTTCTGTGATTGAAACTTTAGATGTTAAATATACCATGGCCTAACTTCCAGAATAATTTTCGTTACCCCAGATGGTTACCATGGCAACGAGTGCGTATCAACCGATGAAATATAGGACAACATCAATATATTTGCAACTCTGTGATGCCTACACCATGTACACTTTAAGTTTAGTACTTATAATAGACCAACACATTAAATAGATACAGCTAATAATTTTCTGATCAATACATTACCATTCCAATATTCTGATTTACCAAAATATACCAATATTTTGAATGCAAAAATATATTTGATTCTTAGGTGAAAATTACCGAAAAAAACATGACCAAAACACGGATTTGAACCATTTCTCTGGGACCCTGCAATCTCTGGGCGCTTACATACAGCCAGTTGGGGAAAGTGGCAAATTTGGGGACTCTTGGGGGAGTTGTTAAATTTGACAACAGTACACAACCCGGGGGTTGTTAAATTTGGGTTCAAAAACTAGACGTCAAGGCCTAAAGATGCCTTGGAGGCATTTCGGTGTGATGATTAATTTATAATATATACTAGATATCGACGAAAACGAAAAATGCCGACTCGGCAAAAAAATTTCGGGTCAAGGTCAAAGTTCATCCATAATACCAATTAGACATGTTTGTCTAGGGCGACGAGTTCAAAAATAACGTCCGTTTCGCTCTACGAAGCACCGTTTCCGAGATATCGACGAAAACGAGAAATGCCGACTCGGCAAAAAAATTTCGGGTCAAGGTCAAAGTTCATCCATAATACCCCTCCGACATGTTTGTCTAGGGCGACGAGTCCGAAAATAACGTCCGTTTCGCTCTACGAAGCACCGGTTCCGAGATATCGACGAAAACGAAAAATGCCGACTCGGCAAAAAAATTCAAGGTCAAGGTCAAAGTTCATCCATAATACCCCTCAAACATGTTTGTCTAGGGCGACGAGTCTGAAAATAACGACCGTCGATATCCGAGATATCCGAGATATCGACGAAAACGAAAAATGCCGACTCGGCAAAAAATTTTCGGGTCAAGGTCAAAGTTCATCCATAATACCCCTTAGACATGTTTGTCTAGGGCGACGAGTCTGAAAATAACGACCGTCGATATCCGAGATATCCGAGATATCGACGAAAACGAAAAATGCCGACTCGGCAAAAAATTTTCGGGTCAAGGTCAAAGTTCATCCATAATACCCCTTAGACATGTTTGTCTAGGGCGACGAGTCCGAAAATAATGTCCGTTTCGCTCTACGACGCACCGTTTCCGAGATATCGACGAAAACGAAAAATGCCGACTCGGCAAAAAAATTTCGGGTCAAGGTCAAAGTTCATCAATAATACCCCTTAGACAAGTTAGTCTAGAGCGACGAGTCTGAAAATAACGTCCGTTTCGCTCTACGACGCACCGTTTCCGAGATATCAACGAAAACGAAAAATGCCGACTCGGCAAAAAAAAATTGGGTCAAGGTCAATCTTCATCCATAATACCCCTTAGACATGTTTGTCTAGGGCGACGATTCCGAAAATAACGTCCGTTTCGCTCTACGAAGCACCGTTTCCGAGATATCGACGAAAACGAAAAATGCCCACTCGGCAAAAAAATTTCGGGTCAAGGTCAAAGTTCATCCATAATACCATCTAGACATGTTAGTCTAGGGCGACGAGTCCGAAAATAACGTCCGTTTCGCTCTACGACGCACCGTTTCCGAGATATCGACGAAAACGAAAAATGCCGACTCGGCAAAAAAATTTTGGGTCAAGGTCAAAGTTCATACATAATACCCTTTAGACATGTTTGTCTAGGGCGACGAGTCCGAAAATAACGTCCGTTTCGATCTACGACGCACCGTTTCCGAGATATCGACGAAAACGAAAAATGCCGACTCGGCAAAAAAATTTTGGGTCAAGGTCAAAGTTCATACATAATACCCTTTAGACATGTTTGTCTAGGGCGACGAGTCCGAAAATAACGTCCGTTTCGATCTACGACGCACCGTTTCCGAGATATCGACGAAAACGAAAAATGCCGACTCGGCAAGAAAATTCAAGGTCAAGGTCAAAGTTCATCCATAATACCCCTTAGACAGGTTTGTCTAGGGCGACGAGTCCGAAAATAACGTCCGTTTCGCTCTACGACACACCGTTTCCGAGATATGCAGGATGCCTCATGGATGACTCAGCAAAAAATTATTTTGACCTCTAGGTCAAAGGTCGTTTGACGTATCGATCCCAAAATCAATAGGGTTCTTCCCTGTTGATATATAAACCTCCGTGCAAAATTCTGCAACTATTGGCTGAATATTTTTCGAGTTATCGTCCGGAAACCAAGTTTCAAGATCAGCCTCAATTTCATCCTCAAAGACCTCACGGACCTCGGAGCCGGATCAAAAAAAAATAATACACCCTAGAGATGTTTGTCTAGGGCGACGAGTCCGAAAATAACGTCCGTTTCGCTCTACGATGCACGGTTTCTGAGATATGCAGGAAGCCTCAAGGATGAATCAGCAAAAAATTATTTCGACCTCTAGGTCAAAGGTCGTTTGACGGATCGATCCCAAAATCAATAGGGTTCTTCCCTGGTGGCATATAAACCTCCATGCAGAGTTCTGCAACTATTGCGTAAATATTTTTCCAGTTATCGTCCGGAAACCAAGTCTCAAAATTAGCCTTGATTTCATCCTCACGGACCTCGGATCCGGCTCAAAAAGAATAAGGTTCTTCCACATATCATTTCTGACTTGTGGTGAAAATTTGACGAGGATCCGTCAAGGCAATCTAAAGTTATCGTCCAGAAACCAAAAGTGGCGGAAGAAGAAAAAAAAAAAAAAAAATTCTGCTAAAACCATAAAGGCATTTCTGCCGAAATGCCTTAATAAACTTTTCCCTTTTATGGAGAAATTAGTGCGTGGTGCATTACTTTCCCCCGTTTAACTAAAAATACTGGTCCAACACACATTAATCATGTTAATTAGCCAAATATCCCAGGTTTTGGGTGCAGCATTGGATGCGCCTGGACTAAGCGGGGTCGGCAGTCTTCGATGCCTGTGAATTCGTTAATAATCCACTCGCCCTGACGGGCTCGTGAATTATTTGCACGAATTCACGGCATCTCATTTGTTAACCTATACATAATCTTGCACAAATTATACACTCATTTTGTGATTTCATTAGATGACCATTGATAATGAGATAATTCAGTTAAAACAATTTTTCTGATATTTGTCTTTTGCCATGTACCCAAATTTAACAACCCCCGGTATCCAAATTTAGGGACTGTTGTCGAATTTGACAACAGTCCCGAAATTTGTCACTTTCCCCAACTGCATACAGCTCCATCTCAAGTACAGACAAACAAATTAAAATAGTCTATATAACATATTATAACAGAGCATCGGTGCCCCGTCACGTATTTTTGTTTACAGCGCATAACAGTGCTCGGCCTCTCAAAATCAGTCTCAAATAATAATAGATCTAGTCTATGTCTCAAAGCTGTACAGACCGGCATTTGCGACTGCTCTTCTTGTTGCCGGCAGAGTTATGACAACAACATCGTAACATGTGTGGTTGTTTACGTTTTCGTAGCCTAGACGTCTAGTTCTAGTTCTATATAACAGTATTACTGTCAGTGTCAGTCACGCGCGTTGTCCAGGTGATTTTATTGATCGCCATTTTGCCGGCTGAAGTCAACTTTTGACAGAATCAAACACAAGCAATTCATTCACGTGTAGACTCTATGTCGGAATAAGTAGATTTGAGAGAGAGGTCCACTGTAGTTGTGTGGGTGAGTTGGTTCTGTGTAGGGCTGGCACGATATATCGACATATTGATAATCTAATTTTAGCCAGCCATGATATAGCGTATCGAAAGGTTGTGAAAATATCAATTTTTCCCCTCGTAATAAAACACTGATTTTTGGCCCTGTCGGTCAGCCATATGCAGCTCGGATATATTTGAATATGCTGGTTTCCCATACTTTTGTACTTCTTGCTCTATTTGTCAGTGTTTGAAACAGTGTAAAGATGATATAATGATGATGTAAAGATGCAAATTATGCAGTGAGCATGGCGACTTTCTGTTGAGATAGTTATAGGAAGTCAAATTAGCTCCATGGGCATGGACATACAATTTAGATGTTTTTAGTAGTTTCTTAGCCTTCATTTCGGTATCGAAAAAAATCGATATATCGACCTTCAAAACGCGATATATATCGACACTGATTTGGCCTTGATATGCCAGCCCTAGTTCTGTGCCGCTCGCATCATTGACATTTAGTGTGATAAGCGGCTGACGAAAAAGCGGCTCCAAGTTGAGTGGCTCTGCACCTGTGTTAGTGTGAACGATCAGTCGACTTTCGGAAATATCCAAATAATGTTCAACTTCATGCAAAATGTTACAGACCAGACAGGACTTGTACCTCTCTTATGTTTCACCGGTCCTTGCTGATTTTTACCGGCCAGGGACCAGCGGACAGGGGTCCCTGTGATAGATCTGTCGCTTGACCTGTTGACTTGTTGTCGATCGAGACCGTAAAACACGCGCACAGACACAAATGACGGATGTGGACTGCCAGCCGTTACAACGGCTGAGCAGCGTCAATTCAATTAAATGCATTCTAGATAGCCTAGCTATTTATGCAGCGAATACCATTACAGCAGAAATATAAAGCAGTGATACAAATTGATGTGAATAAATTGATGGTTGTTGACGAAAAGGGCAATGAATGAAGCGCAAGCTTATGAACTTCCCCGTTATCATACGCTAGGTGGCGCGCCTCCCCACACCGCCTAAGGCATGGACTTCTTCAACATACTTTTTTGTATATTTCTTACGTTCTTGAAGGATTTGCTTGAAACTTGCAGGGTTTATAGAGGACGACTAAAATATGCTATAACCAAAAAATCTAGTAAACATATATAGTAAACTAACGAGAAAAAACGAAGAATAATGCATGTGACAAAATGGTTGTCTGGGATAATATACAAAATAATTAATTATTAATTGTGAATGGATATTGCTGAATTTTGCCAATTATTGTACTTATGAAAGCTCATTAGACCACCTTTCATGGTTTAACATCAAATGAACCGGAAAAACTCAAACCGGGTGTGGGCCAGGGGCAGTCGACTTTTTTGTCACACGGGCCATGTGACAAAATGTTAAAATGTAGCAAAATGGTTGCCCGATTGTAACAAAAAGGTTGTAAATGTATAAATATATATATATATATATATATATATATATATATAGAGTCTATAGGCTCGTGCCAATCAGGAGATGTACCTGACCGTGGTGACCTCTGACCTCGCTCGAAGCTCCAGACCCTGGGGCCATGGGAACCCGTGGACGGCACACTTACATCCCCTATGGCGTATATCAGTGAATGAAACTGGACGACCATTTAAGTTATCTTGTATTATAAATTCAATTTTCTCACACGTAAAA
The DNA here is from genome assembly GCA_949152475.1 of Terebella lapidaria. Classification (NCBI taxonomy): domain Eukaryota; kingdom Metazoa; phylum Annelida; class Polychaeta; order Terebellida; family Terebellidae; genus Terebella; species Terebella lapidaria. Next base: position 20,300,790 of record OX424558.1, on the reverse strand, counting down.
TTCACATAACTATATACCGGTAGACGTGTCAATGATTCATTCTCATCCTTAATTAGATTCATTTGGACACTGCAATTTTTTTGAACATATCTTCTCATGTTTTCAAGAAAACCGCATAAATTTATCAACAATTATCATAAAGACCACATGTGTATATGATAGTGTGATTTATCCAGGGTTTGGTTGAGTCACGGTCCAAGCACGCCGCGGAGATTACGAGTATCAGCCATCGACACCTCTGTCCATCTGTGCTCTAACAAGACCTGACCCTGCCCAGCTCTGACTCGCTCCATTTCACACATCAAATCCTAAAACATATCATCCCGAAAATTATTCACATCTGTCTCAGTGACAAAAAGAGGAGAAAAAGAAGAAAAACCGAGCAAAGCGAAATTGTTTCTAATTTGCAGCGTAAGCCGCGAGTATCGGAACCTGGATGTGTAGAGGTGAAATTATTTGACGAGGTGTTCTTGGCTTTTATGTGGAGGGAGCATATTAGTTCTGTGGGCAGTTATCGAGTGCGTGTGGGCCAAGTGCTGCGTACCCCGAGCATAGGAAATTACGACATAAAGGTGTATCGCGTGAAATATTCTCCTCGGTAAGAACATCAAAACATCATCACGTTCTTGCCGAGTGCAAACCGAAGCTTAATAAAAGAAAGATGTTCAGAAAGAGTACTTAGTTACAAGCTAACAGACACGGCAAGAGAAAGAAATAGTTCTGGAATGATAAATAGAACGCAAGTCTAGTTCGAGTCAAGGTAGAGAAAGGGCTGTCATCGAGCGAAAGTAATGGATTGGAACTCTTCTTTTGGAGGGAACAAAAACTCCGGATCAAAACCTCGACACCTTCACTCGACTACTCAGTATCTTGGCAGCAAACTTTATTAGTAGGTATGCAAAGATCCAGTCGTGGATACACTTCATGTCGTTATCACTCGGAATCTTTCATTAGATATATTCATGTATTCTCTGAGGTTGAGTCACGTGAGTGTGTGTTTCGAGCCTGATCTAAATGCAGCATAGTATCATCAAGCTGTACCTCAAGGCATCTTATGTTTGATCATAGAGGACTCTTGGTGGTCACTCGATTGAGTAGAGATGGTAATCTTGGAAGTATTGTGATATCATATCTGTGTGTGTGTCTGATGATTTAAAAAAATATATTGAATTTTATCATTAACAAATAAACTGGATATGAGTTACTTTGAAAGTAACTCGACACTAATAAGTATTTGATCCTGAACGGCAAAACATACGTACGCATAGTTATACTGTGAAGATTTATTTTGCATTTGTGACAACATATACAAGTAACAATTATTTCAATCTCTTGGAAACATAAATATACATATGTATCATACTTGTCAAATTCTTCAAATGTTAAGATATCGATTGGTAATGCTATTTAATCTGTTGTGATGACATGATTATGAACAAAATGCGATGAAACACAAGACGAATTAGGCCTATTATTTGCATAATGCTCGAGAATCAGCAATATAAAATACACTTTAATTGCGTCACGTATTTCAGTGAAGCACTCGGGGCTACGTCTACTGAAACTCGAACATTGGACACACCATATATATATACATGTAGACTGTATATATACACATTTCAAGTATCGAAGCGTATATAATATTCATTCACAGTAACTGTCTAATTTTGAATGTACTTCTTTTCTTGCGCATACACATATTGAATACGCATATACATTCTATAGTATGCATGCTGCAGCACGCTGCGCATTCTATCAGTGCGAACGCGTTCCAAATGTTCAACTGTGCATGTATATTGCGAGATGGGACACACAAAGCAGTTCATTGATTGGTGCAGTCGATGCACGCGATACGACATCAGAGTTGCCTGTCGCCGGCCGCCATGTTGGTTGCCATGGAACCGCCGCCGGTGCTGCCACTTCCGGTGGAGGCTATACTCTCGACAATGAGCGACAAACAGTCCAGACTTGAAACGTTCCCGCTTGAATCCGTCGACTGTTCGAAACCTGAAACAAGCCGGAACTTATATCGTAAGCACCCTGATAGAAATATACCATATCAGAAATATAAATAGTATTTGCAGTTGGAAAACATGAATATTACTAATATTTGATCACAATCGTATTAATCGAACAGATATCATGCATTTTGAACGTGTTCAGCTTTGATACAGAAGCATTTTGTTTGGCAAATATATAGTTAGTTATTATTTTACAATGCAATGACGCTATTGAACATTTAGACTACTTTTTTGTGGGAGATCTCTAATGTTCTGGAAAAGTTTTCCAAAAGGTTAACTTTGTAACATCTAAAATCATCAGCTATGTTTTTCCCACATTGGGTTGTTCTATTCTGGTAATATACACGACTATTAATTTGAGTATCAAACCGATAGTAGATTCTCGAAAAAAAAATATCATATCGAATGAGTTTTTTTCATAATCGGTCTATAATGATTTTTCCAGTTTATAACACGCCAATTCGATTTTCATCGAGGTGAAAATATCGCTTCATGACAGCTTTGATGCACTTTTTACCTTAGCATAAATGTACCAGCGTTGACAGAATAGTATTTTTGTCCGTGATTGGATGATAAAAATGCAGCATAACTTTTGACCTTGTGTGACATTGAAGCAATATTCCCAGGAGTCAGTCTCGGATGTGTTTGTACGCCGTATTTACCGATATTGTCAGCGCACTGTCAGCGTTTTTTTCCCGATGGGGTTAAGACCGTTTTATCCCCGCGAGATTCCCTTGAACAGTTTTAGAAATTTTACACCACAAGAAAGATGCATTTCTGAAGAGAAAGTGATAGGTTTGGACAACATGAATTGGAACCTAAAACATTAGGGACGTTATGGCCTTACTCTCAAACCGCATGTCTGCAAACGGTTCGACTTACTTGTGGCGCGTAGAATATCATTTGCTGATGTTGACATGCAACCTTTGATATTTATAGCCACTATGACAAGCAGCAATGGCAGATTGTATCCCTTTTATGCTTTGTGAGTACAGTTTTTAATGTCGATTAAGGTGCGGATGTGACTAAGCATGTGCATTGTAGAAGCTTGTCATTTTAACTTCAAAGTTGCGAAGGTACAATTATTACTGATGTGCCAAGAGAGCGAGGTATTTCACCTATGTTTTCAGAAGTGGTCATCCAATTATGACCAGCATATCTTATCGACATTACAACCAGCCTTATCTCAGTCAGCCCCTTTGTGTTATCTGAAAACAACACATGCCCGCTGCGAGGGCATTCATCAAATCTGAGCGATAATATGCAGATAATGGTCGTCGCGTCGTAAAATTAAGGAACGTTAATCGTTTCTTCAGGAGCACGGTTTGGTGGCCACGCTAATTAATTAGAGGTATAGTGGGGTGGGTGAGGTCGAGCTGTGGATTCCATGGAGATAATTAGCGGCTCCTGGGGGAATAAGCCCAGCCCCGGGGGTAAAAGAACGTCTGGAGACCCGTACTCATTACACTCCACGCGGGGCCAGCCTTTATAGTTCGCCCTGCCGCCAGATAACGCTGTGTCCAGTTGCAGCCTGGCACTGAAGGCGACGTAGACACGTCGGGATATTTGCCTTTATACCTGAAATATGTTCCACTACGGAGATAGGTTTTGGTTTTCTTTGCTCTCTTTGTAGCCATCTTTTGTTGTTTGGACGTAGCGAGGAGAAGCGTAGGTCCATGGAATGCCTAAGATCGTTGGCATGGCTCTCTCTGGGTAAAGCCGACGGGCGCATACTTTACGGTAACCCGTTCCGCGATGTTGGTTGGTTCGGCTTCCCGTTACAGATACTGAGAGTTCTCACTGGCTCCTGATCACAGGAATTACCACCCCCGTTCCCCCTCTTGTTCCCTGGCCAACCAGCTGTTCTGTCCGTCAACTGGCCACGGTTTATCGCTTGCATTACATCAATTACAAGCGTTTAATTCTTGCCTTGGGGGCATCAGAGCCAATATTAGCCTACAAGCGGCGGTCTATCACTGCTTGGTGAGTCTCTATAGCCACAGCTTGTTGACCTCTAGCTGGGGAGGGCTTTCTCGCCAACAGATTATGTAAGGAGGGATATTATTCGCAATAAAAGTTACGACTATGTACTGGCTAGCACTCATGGTTAGTGCCTTATTATAGGCTGCTGTAATAATTAGGCGTCAAAGCGGATCAACAGAAATACATATAACATAGTCCACTATTTGAACGACAGAACTATAGAGGAAATTGATTATTCGGAATTATGTTTATCAACCTTTTTGTACTGATGTTTATGTCTAAATTTTCACATTCTTGAATGTCGACGATTCAAATTCAATATGTTTTGAGTTTATTCCCATTAATGTAGGATACTTAGCCTATGGTAGTTAAATATCAAATATAGGACAATAAGTATTTTTAATTTTTTGATCATTAATGTGTGCGCAGCATTTTTGTTTGAGAAAATTTGCCCTTGGTTTATCCAAATGAGGGCGATCACGTGACATGTAGTATCATTTTTTCTGGATCTCTGTACTGTGCACGTTCAATTATTGAGTGATTTTCATTGTATGTAGCTTATATTTTTTGGGAATAATTCGGTTCATGTTTGCAGCATTTTATGAGTCGGGAAAACTGTCGACATACGCCAGATATAATTACCGAAATTCGATTCTCAAATGCATATATACGTACCATTTTGTCCATTGAATGTAGGATTTGACGCGCCTCCAAACTGTTGCACTTTTTCGTTGTAATAATTACTGCCCATTGCCTGTGAGGATTGAAAAAGGAGAATAATATAATATTAATATCATCATTGCTATGATACGACACTTCGTGAAAATCACACAACACACTATATCATGTATTTCTGACTATATTGATGTGGGGATAATATGAATGTGTGATTTGGTGAGTTGGTGTGGTTTTGGGGTATATGTCTACCGTTTACCTTCCAATATAGGGTACGAACCGACTTATCTTAATTAACATCGTACAAGATCCTGTGATATATTTACCATTTCATAAACAGGCCATGGAAAGTTCAATGGAATAATTTTGCTTAATACTAGTATTAATCGGTACTGCACGGTATAGGCCGTATATACACATTTCTTTCTTTTGAATTGATAGTTGATTGAAAATTTTTACTTTCGGATTTCCAGTTTTAGCTTACTCCCTTCATCTTATTTCAAAATAGTTTAGATATATGACATTGAATATCCACAAAATTTTCATCTTCCCTTGATAATCAAGCAGACAAAGGCTATATGATGTATTACTTTCCAAACCCTAGCTACCTTTGACGCCATTTTAAGGCCATGAGCCCATAAACTAAAGCCATTTTTGCTGAGTAGAAAAGCGTATAGAATGTGAGATGTCACAACATAGTCACTACCTAATGCAGTCGGACACACACTCGGCACACTTTGGCTCGAGGCATCAAACCGGCCGACCGTTTGAAGTAGAATAACACCAGAAATTATTGAGACACTTTTGGATCTTCCGTCGCCGAATCTTCAATCTGGCCAAGAACTATTGTATCTGCTCTAATCTTTCCTGACAGTCCTGGTATCAGAGCCGCCGCCCGCAGATCACAAACACCCACTCGTATGTTTGTAAACAACGGACTGCGGCTTTTACCTGCGGTTATGGGTGTTTGGTGGGTGAATACATTGAGCAGACCAAGCGTGGATGGCTGGCGCACGATCCCAGTACTTATAGCCTTTAATCACGTATTTCAAGAGAGTTTAACACTGAGGTATGCCAGACGGACCGCTTCTGGTCCCACATCGATCACAGACCAGGTATCAGGAAAATATGATCATGCGTCCGAGACATATCCAAAAAGATTCTTCCAAGAAGTCAGATATTTACGAACTCCGGAAATGAAAATACACTACACGCTGGATATATGTACGATAATGCTATTACACGAAATATAATCCCATATATGATCTTCTCATATAATAATATGTATTCTTGCATAATTAGTTTGATTGATAATATTTTAGAGCATTCCTTGTTTGGACGTAGTATATAGTGTAGATGCTGGATGTCCTTAGCAAAAATACCCGACATTCCGTGAGAGTGTGACTCTGCAAAGAGTCGCCTAATAATAAACTATATAATATAAAACTGCATTGAGTAGAATCTGTTCTCAGTTATTTAGATTTATAATCTGATGTTTCCATAGTCCCGTTGTCACGTATCGCGTGCCCCTGTGTCATATCTCACGATAACATGCGGCTAAGCGGAAGTCACATGCAAGGTAAGTATTTTCTATTATAAATATAAATCGGGAGAACTCTTTAATGTTATGCATATTGAAAATATTATGTCTCCAATTCCTGGTTTCTCGTTGACCCCAGAGAAACATAACACGTTCAAAATGTTCATTTGTTACAGTAACATCGCATATGGATTACAGGTACTTAGAGGGGAGCAACTGGATCTGCAATCGTTTTGTCTTCTCCAGCTGGGCGCTAATCAAAAGCAAGCGAATTATCTCTGACCCATGTTGACAATTAGACGTGTATCGTCCTACAATATACCAGCTGATTTACAGGGTATACTCTATTGCGGGGCCACTGTTTTTACGGGGCGAGTACATTGCTTCACCCTGGGAGTCCGTGTTCACTCCCCGCCGCGGGCACTCATTAGTTTACCCTCGGATGTCAACGACTGGATTCCCACAAGTCGCTCCCAAATTCCCGCACCCTAACCTATACAGCCCTCTTCTCTTCCACATCCCCGGGATGTCTCCAATGCCCGTGCAGTTATGCCGAAGAAGATCCAGAGAGTTTTGTAGCATATTTTTTACGGGGACACCACGTGTACGACTACCGTCACGCCCCCTAGCGGGGAGACCGATAGCTATAAGATACAGCCCGCATGCAGGAAATATATCTTCATAAAAATATCCCTCACACTCGGGCTTCTATACACGCTCACACGTGCGTCTTGTCGGCGTGTGGAGGATATATACAGCGAAAGAGGGAAAAAAACTTTTGTCTCAGCAGCTCCGTCAGGAGATAGATGGATGGATGACTCAGGATCACGTCGCGAGAGAAAAGCAAAAGTGAATGTAGGAGAAAGGGAGAAAAAAGAAGGTGAAAAAACCTTGATGTATGGTGAACTCTGACCACACATCTGTGAGGCGGCGTGGTGCGGGACCCTCGTGGTATTTGGGCCCCTGGGTCGGAGACTGATCCCCCTCGGATACTCCCACCCCCTTCTGTAGCACTCTCCGTACAGGACTTTTATTTACCACAATTTTCTAGACTTGTTTACAATAAGTTAAATCAGAAATACATGGAAATCTCCTGATATGACATGCCTACATGTATAAGCCACCGTACATGTAATCTTAATTATTATGGCCAATTGTCACAGAAGATGTCATAAAAATTACAGAAGTATACACGTTTGACAATGACAATGGAGAACAAATGCTGTCGTTTCCCCCAAACATTTTCTCATTTCTTCGACTTTAACTGTTTTCACTGAATAAATATCCCGTTACAATAAGAGGTGGACACTTTTCGACATGAAGTTGAGATCAATGAAAATATGTAACATTTTGTGCAGCCTGCGCCATTGTGCGTAGAGTTGAGTCTCATAAATCATCCGGGATTTTCGCGGCCCTGTAAAATCGTCCGTGACGGCATTTGTCTTTGCAAGTTAATTGTGAACAGACGCCTTTCACTACTCGCAAGTCTTTAGCCTCTTGCGGGATCCAGGCCCAGCAATGAAGTTCTCTGCAACCTGGATCTAATAATACTTGGCTAATTGTGGTCACTGGATACGGGACAGCGTGTAGGGGAGTGTCTATGCGGGAAAGCCCGTGGGATACGGATCGTCAAGCCGGGCTCGACAGGGTCAAATGTCGCCGGCAGCGGAAACAACCCCCAGGCTTTGAAGTGTGTTTTGGCGGGAAATAATCGTTTTATCCTTGTACACATAGAGACATTTATCTATAGGAGAATTCACGCGGCGTATGAAGCTGTGTACTCAACCAGGTATTTCCAATAGAGGAATAAAATCACATGATAATGCACGAATTCCACATTAATATAATATTTTTATATTAGTTTATTACTAGGCCTATACTATACAGCTCTTGAATTTGGTATGTGTTGATTAGCGATGATAATATTTCCCTTCTAATCGATTAACAATGGATTATTTTCAAGGTAAATAAATTGGGTCAGGACTCTATTCCCAAGCTTGAGACGTTCTCGAAATCCACTAATAAATCCACGTACGACGGGCCAAAAATAAACGAAGCCCTTCGGTTTATTTTCACAGTAACTTTACTGGTACCGCGGATGCATAAATCGCACATCGGCTCGAGGGACATATTGATGAATTTAGATTGCCAAAGTCCAAATTGCATCGTGAGTATTTGGTTTCTAACACCTGGGTGAAAGTGGATATATCCTGACCAACATGCAATTCCTGTAGATTTTAACTGCATTGTACATGCATATGACTTTTCTACAGCATTGGTGAGCAACAAGTCACATCATATATATTTATATATACCTGTATTTTTTTTTATTTCGCAAGCCACTTGTATTTTGTTAGTTTATTTTTTTGTTCATACACAGCAATTATGAATATTATTAATACACGTGTTCGAATGTAAAAATATCAAAAAAAAAAAAAAAAAAATACCGTAAGTCCTTGTTTGTAAAACAAACGAATTTTCCTGGAAGATTTAGTTGTGTAATTTTTATTGCCATATATTAACCCCAATTTACTTGGCTAAATTCAGCATATAAACTTTCTGATCAAAAGCGTCAGGTGTCCCAGGTACATATAATTAAAGTATATTAACGAGTTTCAATGAATTTTTATCACTCAACAAAATACTAGAAGGAAAGTTTCCAAATATTATCGCAGGCGCGTGTTCAATGCCACACAAGTGTCTAGGGCCTTTGATATAGCACAATTCCCTGAAATCCAGGCTATACTATACAAATAAAAGTGTAGTCAATTCTTTATAATTATTCGATATTTTAGTCGTTCAAAATTTGTCGATCATGCAGGTTCAATAATATTTGAACAAGTTTCCAAATCACCTCATAGCCTAGACTATGAGCACTGCACATAAAAGAAAATTGTGGCCCATTCGCGTTCATCTTTGGCACTCGTAAACATTGGTAAATGATCTACAGATGTGGCGGTGATCAGCCCTTACAGTCATTTGTATGAATATCCCGCGTGATAATAAAATCATACGCGTCAGATATAGGTGCAACAATTAATAAAACACCAAGATATATCGCTTGAAGTATTTCAAGCGGAAAATTAAATGGCAAATGTCTCGAGGCTAAAATAAAAACAACGACAACAATAATACAGATGGCTTGCAGGTTCTTATGCTCGCCGTTTTTTTTTATCATCGAGTTGCATGACAAATACCAACTTCATGACGGTGGATGCTAGAAATCTGGATGTGATTTTATGATTTTTGGCGAGCGTATACCATCGTGAACACCAAATGACTCGAGGTTTTGTACGGGTTATCTGACCCCAGGAACCACACTCGCATAAGTCATGCCTATACAATTTCTGCCGACGCTCCGCAGATCGAATCGAGGAGATGTGAATGGATTTTTTTTGTTTCATCTACATCATTACATCTTTCTTATGAAGTTTTATTGCATGTTGTGTTTTGAAAATTATTGAGAAAAATTATTATCTCATTTTTTCTCCGGAATAATTGGATCTTTGTATTGTTTAAACGTGCTGCGTTGATATGGGGAATTATTGTACGAATTACCAAGTCGAAGTATGTATCCAAAACATTTTTGTGTCCGCACACGCCTTTTGTGGATTTCATGTTTCTATTCATATATAGCTTCACTATCGTAAATATTCTCTACATTAATTGGTAAATATATTATTTAATTTATCCGAACGTAGAAGTTGACAAACTCGAACAAAACAGAAAAAAATCACGAAATATCGAATAATTACCATATATTGTGAGCCGTTGCGTGTGCCGCTGTCACCCCCGCTGTCGCCGTCCCCAGACTTCAGCCCGCCGTGGAGCAGGTCTTCCAGGCTTTCTATGTAGTCGATAGCGTTACGCAGGATCTCCACCTTGGGAAGTCTTTGGGTCGGATTGGGACATGTCCGTCGCTTCAATACCTCGAACGCTTCGTTCACCTTCCGCAGCCGTCGTCGTTCCCGCATAGTCGCCGCCTTGCGCCTGTCGACGGTGACCGTTTTCTTCTTGCAGGCTTTGCATGCCCAGAGTAAGCATCGTCGGCCGCCAGGCCCATGGAAGCCCGGGGCCATGACGTGGCCCACGTGTTCGCCGTCGGCGCCGAGGAGCGCACCAGCCGCCGCCGGGCACAGGGAGTCGTCGTCCCCGTGTTCGGGATCGTCCTTGATATGGAGACTATCGCGGGAGACGTCGGAGTCGTGCAAGGAGCCGGGCGAACAGGCGCTCCGACTGTCGTCCAGGTCAACGCTCGTGTCGTGAAGACCTCCGAGAGGCGAGCTGTCCCCGGCGCTGTCCAGTCTCGAGGACCGGGTATGTGGCGGCGTCGTCGCGGGACCTGAGGGGTGGTGAGCGTTGTTAGGCGCCGGTGGTGGGAACTGGGATGCCTGACCCTGGTGCTGTTGACTCACGGGGCTTCGATTGTACGCCGACATGTCTGGGCTGGACTTGTTTAGCTTGTTCGTTCCATGTGACTCCCCGGCTGCCGCACATGAACTGAGTCCGTTCCCAGACACCCCGTGATGTCCATAAAAGGTGTTATCCGTACCTGAAAATAGAGCGGGTGGCCCTGCATTGTTTTTGTAGGCGAAGTTGTCCATGTACTGGTTGCGTCCGAAGGTCGTGGCGCTGAAGAGATGGCTGTGCTGGTCGTAGAATGACCCCGGGAGAGCCGGTGAGGTGTTAGGGTCACGGGGAAGACCCAGGGGCAGGTGTCCCAGGGGCTGGGAGCCGATAACGTCGGGCATGTCGCCGGGACGAGGGCTGTAGACGGGCGCCGGACTGAGCCCTCCCGCGGGTCCGAGACTGGCCGGGTCGTAGCGACAACTCCGCATGTCAGCCATCATCATCATTCCGCCGACCGCTCGGTAGAACTCCTCTCTGCTCGGATATCTCCTCAGCTATTAATCCGTCGTCGTCCGCGGCGATTATCGGGATCTTCTGGACGCAATTGATCTGATAAAGTCGGCGTTACATCTCGCACGTCTATGCAGTATCCAGTATGAGCCGAAGATATCTTCTCAGAAGATTCCTCGCAATACTACAGAGTCTCTCCGATCGTCTCAGGTAAAAGATGCAAAATGTGCTAATCTTGCTCAAGTCGGGAATCACACAATGCAGCTAAAAGTCCCAAATTTCTCCTTTTTATCTTTTACATGAATATCAAATCGTCCTCATGACAAAAGAATGTCCTCTCCAGTTCGCTCGGTGTTCGGTCACAGTCCCTGTTATGTAAAGTTTGTAGATGCACCCGTGGGTTCCGTTTATTTGTTTACAGTTGCTGATCCGCGGTAGAATATGACGAGATATGCCATGTGTTGACGCTAGTTCTGTGGCGACGTGCGGTGCGATCCGGATTCATTCATTGACCGCGGAGGTTTGTGAATGGCTAGGGCGGTCTCTCACGTCACACGCCCCTCGAGCGCAACCAACGGGCACCGACCGGACTCCGGGTGAGGGGAGTCGGTGGCGGGGGTGCGTCTGAGGAACGCAACTCTAGAGACGAGCCGGCCCTTGATCTCCTGCTGATACTCAAGCAGAGAACAAACGATAGAACACTTAGCAGCCAGACCTCGCTCCAGTGGGATTGGCTTTCAGGATCTATTGACAAGCGCGTATCGATCCCGAAAGCTATCGGAGCTCCCCGCCGAGATCCTTTGTCTGGCTCCTTGGATCCCGGTATTGCCAATCGATCCAAGGATTGTTGTGTTTGTAAGCATGTTCTCTGAGTGAGCCAGACCTCTCCCTCGCCCCCAGCCAATAGCAGACACCCGATCGGGATCCGGTTGCGTCGGTATCTTCACGGTGTTGTCTCGCGGTCCCAGTGATCTCTGGAGCAATCTGGATCAGAAAGTGCATGGCGTAACGACTCGCCTGGCTTCGGAAGGCGTGTGATGAGATATCAGTTAGACCTTCATCTCTCTGTGAAGTGTCCGGATAAAACGATCGAAATATTTCACGAATTTTGCCAATGTTCACGATTGATAGTCATGCCTCTAATTTGGCACATCACAAATAGATGCAAAAGTTCGATCTGGAAATCAGAATGTACGGAAATCACCATGGTAATATTCATCCAATATGTTGTTGCATTTTAATCGTACAAAAATCTTCTAATTTACCGGCCTATTCATCTCGTCACCAGCCTATAGTCTTGAACAAGATGTGTTATAATTGTGCCTAAAACATAAGTTATGGATCTTTTAGGATGTAAGAATCAGAAGGAAGAGAATGTTGATTCTCTGTTGAGGACGAGTGGTGTTGACAGTCGTGGGAACGGGCCCGTGGATCGGTGACAGACCGCTGCCGTGTCGGGCAGCGACAGGCGTACATTTCTAGGCCCAGTGATCCATGAGTGTCTATGAAATTCTATACGTCATTCAATCACAAAATGTCAGTTCTGAGGCGCAGAACTGTGTAAGGGGATAGCCACGATGGCGAAGGGGGTGGGTGGAGGCCGGAGGACGCTTCACCCCCTCCTCCCCTACCCTCGGGATTTCAAGTGATCTGGCGTGCGAGCGGTCGTGCAATAGATCCAGAGGCTCCGCACCACGGCTGCCAGTCAGCCAGCCAGCCAACCAGAGCCCGCCTGGTCCCTCCGCCCTTTGCGGATAATTAGTGCAATATCTGTCAACATCAAATACATATACACCTCCGTCCGACCGTGGCCAATGGCGCTGAAATCGTGCGTTTGTTCCGGAGTGCAATGTCGTCCCTGAGGCCAGCTTCTCGCCGTTCACGCCTGTCAGTTTCGACGTCAAAGCCCAGAAACAGAAACGTCAATGTTTATCCGCGCTATAATTAGGTTAAACTTGCTTGTTCAAGCCGATAACCTACATGTAAACTTGATTATACTCTAAGATCTCGACATGTTTTCAATAAGCTAGACAGTCGTTTCCAGTTTAGAGTTTTGACAATGATATGTCCATTAGACTGTGCGTGTATTGTGACGTGTTGATAGTTGTCCCTTATTCTCTGTACTCATGTTTGCCATACAATATAGCTAATGGTTAGGCCTACGTACTGTTTCAAAACACATGCCATATACGGATTAACAATTTTAATTTTTCGGCACAAAATCTTGTTTTAAACGTTCGGGTGGAATGGCTGCTATATATTTGTCGTCAAAGTTGAATGTTTTTTCTTTAAATGTGTGATAACTGGATTAGGGCCTAATGATGTATCTTTGCAGTCACGCATATTGCATCATCAAATTGTATGCAAATCATGTTTTCATTTCAAGCTGTATCTCAGGATAGCAGTGTTTTTTCTCGGAAACAAATGTTAGGAAAGCATGTGAAATGCAACGTCCCAACTGTACTTTCTGTTAGAACCTGTTACTAATTCATTGACAAGTTATCTTTATACCGTCGTAATGTTCCAAAACTGACAACACATTTGTAAATTATCGATATACAGTTGTATCAGAAATACATAAGGTCTTATGTATTTCTGGTTGTATGCACGTTACTTGGAAGTTTGTTTGGGTGAAATATTTAACGGCATGACATGGCACAAACACAGTAAATACAAAGACGAGATCAAAGCGCGATAAGGGATATGTCTCTCGACATTCGATATGAATTGTTTGGGACGCGTAATTAATAGTTCCTTGCCATATCTTTGTGCATGTGCAAGTTGCAAGACGTCACAATTCGCTTGTGGTGTGACACTCTGTGAGCGCTCAAATTAATGGACTGTATAATTTAATGCAATAAATCTGGATCGTTCCTCAGATGTTGGCGCGCGACATCTTGCACCTGGTCGGACACAATATTCCACTTTATAGCCGTTGATAGAGCGTATACTTTCGGGAAGAAAAAACCTCTTCCATTTCTTCCCTGCCTCATCCTCCAAATGCTACCTTGCATGTATAACAGTCAGCATCAAAGAGCAGAACGTCGGGACAAGATCAAAGATGCATGGGGATCACTTCTCGAATGATCATAACTTTTGAATATCTGCAGTGTTTTTTTTTTCGTTGGGAAATTTGTAACGGAACATACCGCAGTTCAGGAACATTTGACGTGGAGGAGCTGTTTTTAATTAGATGATTCGTTCAGTTGTATCTATATGGTCATGTAGAACTTTGCTGAAGAAGGAAATAAAACTGACATAAACGAAAAAAAAAATAACAGTGATATATTTTCTTTTACAATTTTATGAGATGTACATGCAGACATCATAGCCCGAATGATATTCGTTCGAATTCCCCTGTTTTATAGTTCCCTGATTCCAGATTCGTACAAGTATATTTGTCTCATCTTTTCCAACTAGATCTATTAATCATTCTGATTGACATATACATTTGTTATATTAGATCCCCGTTATAAAGGTTTACCTATACCATAAAAATCGCTATATAATAATGAATACATGCAGTTTGATGTCTATTCATGTGGCTAGCACCATCAAGAAGAGTTTTGCTCGTGTAAGCATTGCCACCACATGCCGGAAACGCTAATAGATCACATATCAGGAGCGCGCAATCCTAGAAAAGCCGAGTTGTGACTTTGCGCAACATGTTTTTGACATATGCACGACGGATTCAACACATGAACATCATTACGTTGTCTTCTCTTTGAAACGGGCCACCGAGATCTGTCAAATCATATTTCATTTTTAACAAACACACTTCGTTAACAACGTTCGAGGCATGCGATTTTTATTATCTGATAACTTTTTTTTATACAGAGACCGTCCATGTTCTGGGAAACGCCGATGATAATTGTAGGTAAACATTTATGCTTTCATTCGCAACAATTCTCGGAATCATAACAAGGCATGAATGAACGTCCACGGACACGCACATGTCAGTCGGACACCGAATCTGCACCATCGGAAAAATCCTAAATCCAGTCGTGAAGAAATCCGGTTCCATGAGGAATTGCAGCAAAAGAAAATATTCCTCACGGTTTGCCAGAAAAGTTGTCCAAACTCTGAAATCATAAAATGTTTGCTCTAAATTCGTCATTAGCACATGTTGCAAAATGTTGCAATATGTGTCAATTACGACCATGGACATCTTAAATGGTTCTATATATAATTTGACGTATTGTCCATACATAAATCTATTTATAAATTGTCTTTTGAGTAGCAATATCCAAACTTCAATCTATCACATACACGGAATGGACAACTTAAAGGTAATATGTATAATATTTCATACATCAGTCAGCAAGTGAACACTATTACACAAGATATATACATGTATTTATGTTTATATGCATTTAATACATGAAAATGGGACATGCACTTTAAACCGGAGTAGTTTTTTCGACGTATCCTTCCGCTTAGACCCAACACACATCAAAAGACATCCCGACAGAATGAACCTCACATTTGTTTGACAATTGTAAAATTATTGCCCTCCCTTCGACCAGAGCTTTACGATTTACCGTTGAAAGTGAATGAGCGATTTATGCTCAAAACACTCTGTGAGGTCCGAATATTTATTCGCTGTATAAGCTGCTTCATTAGGGCTCCCAAGCAACAACATATCCTATTTAATTGCGTTCGAAATCTATAACGATAATATAATCATATTTTGTGGATGGATTTGGACAGCTGTGGATAGGTATAATGTATACTTAACTAATTAATTGCATAAGATGGTTCTTTGTAGACGATACATACAGCGTACGAAGTAAATCGGGGCGTTCATTAATTGGCGGCATTTACAGACCACACCAGCTTGTTTACACTGTAAACAATTCAGAATGATAACATATAACATCATTATGTCCACTACATGTACGTGCATATAATTGAGATAATAGCATACATGTACATTTATATGATCTGAAGTTACAATTAACATGTGAAAGTGCAAAAAAATTTTTATGAAAAATACAGATTATACACAGTCCCTTCAATATCATTATACCGTGTCAATTTGATAATATCATCAATGCTAATTAGTTAGTTCTTGATGTGTAAACGAATGTTTTGCATACTATACAATTGTGTGCATAAAAATGTAGCCCTTCACATTTGAAAAGTTTAAAGTTAAAAAAAAAGTAACAAAAAGGAAACGTGAAAAGAAATGTAAATGATGCCCGAATATGGCAAGAAACTGCTTGTATACATAATTGAGCTGTGTTCTTTTGAGATGAGAGATGATGATCCATTATGAAAGCGCAATTCCTACCGAATTGATGGCATAATCAAAAGAAACCCGATGACCTGCAATGCATGTCTAAAATGTGCGAAGATTGCTCAGAATATAACCTTTCGAGCCCAGGTGTAAGTGTATATCATATTTGATCGAGGGTGATGATATATTACAATAAATAGCAACCCCTTGACCCTCGAATGTTAAGAATCAAGAACCACGCGGACCTACAAATCTAGCAACGCCTTGCACCTGCAGTGTAACGCACGACTCGTGAGGCCACGGGTCAAGCTTTGAGGGTATGATGATGTGGTCTATACTCTCGAGCACCTGTTCAGATCCCGGCAGTACGTCCGGGCGGTAGCTAGGGCTGTGCTAGGAGGCAGAGGTACACGGAAACATTCCCAAAGAGTCAAATAATCTGTCTCATGGGCGGCATGCAGGTTACATTGTTGGCGACATGCTGATCATTTGGACACCGCAATCTGTTTATATTGACATATATACATGTTGATTATGTTACAAATATCCCCACAAATCAATGGTCAATTGGACGCCGTTCATATATAGGATAAGAAATACATAACGAGCGATTTCTCGATATGTACTTCTGATACACTTCGAATTGAACTCAAGGCAGGAAGAAGAATTGGTTGCGACGAACTCGGCAATCATGTACTTATGACATTCTTTTGGACAGCAATTACATTATGTGATTCGTTATGAAAGATTCCGTATACCATATAGATAACACGATGGAGAGCACATGTCACTTCAGCCGTGCATTCAGGACGAGTTCTGGTGTTTTGATACATGATGACAGCAATGACAAAAACAATGTCTGGTCTTGATTGTCAATGGCAAAGTTTCCAGAGATAACAAGTTAAACGTGAACTTTCTTCACCTCATCTGTGCTCGGGTGGTCCTGTCATGAGCAAGTAAATTTACGACAACATAAATTCAACCATTTTCGAGATAATATGTACTTGCAATAATAACTTCCATATTTACAAAATTGAAGGCTCGAGCTGTTTGCATGAAGTATAGCAGAAAATGAAAATTGTCACATATTCACAATTTTAGTTTATGTTATCAAAATATTGTTCCTTGTATATACATACATTTACATACATATACAATATTTTTATGAGTCAAGTTTTAATAATTAGAGCTCAATTATTTGCATGAAGATCAGTTTCTTGTCATCGGAATACTAATGTCCTTCCGGAATAGAGGTGTTTAAATCATAATCGTTCCCTGTCTAAATTTGTGAAACGAACGCTGCCCGTTGAGAAAACCAAGGAGGCAATCAGATGCAACCACACCAGTATCTCGGTGAAAACATGCTACCGTTATGATCACTGACCTTGGATATTACATAGATCACTAGCAGAACTTAGGGCTCGTAAACTCAGCAATATATGTTGTACACCCAGGGATGATATCACATTCGCATTGTGAAATTACATGTATTCAAATTCATTTCCGTAGATGTATTATCATGAATCGGATATACTGTTGTTCTGAGTTGATGATGTTTGGGTTATTGCACTTTCGATAAAAAAATATTTGATCAATTCTTTACTGAAAATGATTATACCGCGCGATGCAAGGATGATATAATTGTCTGCGCCATCCAGTACCATTCCAATATCACTTACTAATAACAGGAAAATTTGATGTGAACCAATGATTGTTTCCGCCATGGTCCCATGAAAAAAACCCCACAAACACGCAAGATGAAAAACTGGTACATTGTAAACGAAAAACCTATATAATTGCTGAAACCCCACAAGCTGTCGAATGATAAACAACATGACCCAGTTTCTCATAGGCTTGATCTAAATGCAATTTGAAGGAAAGGTGAAGAAATGGACCGATCTGCGATGAAACATAAACCCGTATATCGACGAACCCATATTTGACATACACGTACTATCCGATATCATGCAATAACAAGTAAACCGTTAAACATGAAAATCAGTTATGAATGGAAATAAAATTCACATTTCGAGGTGGATTCAAGGGTGGAATAAAACAAAATATATATATTATTTTATTTTTATGATTTGAAAACGTGTAATCAGCCAGGTGAGAATGACGTCCTAAAGTTATCAAAACATTCAGCTCACATAATTATTTCTATATAACCATAAAAAAGTTGATTTCTGAATACTGGTTTCAAAGTAGATTGTGTCCTTGAAACTAATGAGGCCATTCCTGTTTAATTTTCTGTTTCTCGTCCTTTGAAAAATGAAAAGCTAGGAGGGAGGGCGGAAAAAACAAACAAACCCTCAAATAAATAACATATATCTTGCAATGAATCTCTCAATATATTAAAACGATGTTGGAGTATGCATTTGAGCATCTAATAATGTCCCACAAAGTTATATATTGTTTTTAGAATTCTATATGAATAAATTAACGAATGATACTTTATTCAAAAAGGGCCTTCGGCCCATATGCTGAACATACATGTACAATTTCACTAGTGAACATCACAAACGCTGGACACATGAATAAATCATGCAACATGCATGTATCAAATCAGTACTTGTTATGAACACCCACCCATTGGACACATACGCCTCCAGATGTTCAACAATATATGATTTTCACTAGACATTATGCTATTGAAATTCTCAATCGGAATCATAACATTATTTATATATTTACTCAAATACATGTGTCTAATTTCAGAATATAAAGGGCACACCAACCAATAGTGAAACCCATCTTCTACAAATTCAGAACTGTTAACTTCAAAAAGTTTACACAAACGCTGCGATCGGTCAGCTTTCGACTATCGGAGAGGCTCTACAGATAACTTATAACTTTGAAATCTTGACACTGCTACAGATGCTTCCAATATATATAAGTAAAACCCGAGGGACATATGTCATTTTGTAGTTCTTATACCCATTTCATTTAGAATTATCACATAGTTCTAAACATGCCAGTTCTGTTTTGCCACATGCAGCAGGCGCTGTTTGAAAGAATTAAATGATTTGCCTACACTGTTGAAGCCACACATCACCAAATCCATGTCTATACAGGGAATATTTTACATCAGATACCCAGTTTTTATTTCCATTATCTGAGAAAGTCTTCAAAACATTGTACAGAGAATTTTGTGTCCAAACGTTATTGTCATGGACTGTTTGCAGCCAAAGTTTCCCAAACATATCAGATAAAAACAATTTTCCCAGCTAACCAAGGTTGTGGTTAGTGCTGTGATTCCACGATGAAGCGTGACAGAGATTGGCGGATTTCCCATGTCAAAACCGCATTTATTACCATAATATTACATATTTATTCTGTTTGTTTTTTGTATCAGAATTTCAACAAAAGCTAGGCGCGCGGGGACGAGAAACAGAAAATTAAACAGGAATGGCCTGATCCAAGGTCAGCCAAATCACATCCACCAAATTATCACTGTTACAGTTTTGTTCTCCAGCTATACTTTCCTTGTGTTCAATGAAAAAAGATAACTCACAAACCCAGACCACATTATAGCCATGGCCTTCTTACCATACAGGGACGATTAGTCGGCGTCGAATGCTGGCATTCAATAGGTAGGCCTACGATACAAACATGCACCTACTGCTCGGTAAATGATAGTCGGATGAACTTCATGATATAAAATGAAAAGAATCCGGAATGAAAGCGGAAAAATAGCAATGTCTACTTTTGTTACATCCGACAGTACAATACATATGCAATACAAATGATCTTTTGCAACCACCGCCCTCCCCCCCCCCCCCCCCCCCCCCGAATGTGAAGTGGATCGTCAAGAATTGCGACTCAATGAAAGCATGGAACGGTCTGTAGCACGTTTGCCATCATAACGGGTACGTTTTTTGGTCCGGTGCTGTGATCTTTTGCGTTGACTAATGAATCGCAGTCCGTAAATCACCAAACGCTAAAATCACACAGCCAAAATACCGAGAGTCGACAAATGTATACGCTCCAAGGCGAATAAAAACAAATGGCCGAAGTACTAAGATAGGTTTCCGACCAATTTTGGTTTCAAGCATCACAGATGAGATATGACCTTGAGGTATATCAGTCAAGATCCACTATGGTGACCAGATGATGAGCACTTGAAGTTCAAACGATACCCACTTCAAGGTCACCAATAGCTCACCATATATGTATATGATTTCCTATATACTCACAATGCAAATCTACCGCTAACTACAACCGTTTTGTATGCAGAATCCAGTCTACACAATTCGCGTAGAACATGGCCTTCTGATTTATCACTCAATGTCATCTCATGCCAATTTCAAAACTTCTGTGTTGTATGTGTCCAATTTACTTTTCAGATCAGATGTGAAATTCGGATTTACCACTCAAAGCCATATTAGATCAAATTCAAGATTAGCAAAGGTCCGCAATATATGACTTCCTATATGTTAATAATACACAGCGAAATCTTATCTACAGCCGCTTCGTATGAGTTCAATTACATATTTCAGGTCAGACCATGTGACCTTCGGCTTTACCGCTCAAGTTCATTTGAGGTCAACTTCAAGACTAACAAATGGTCCGCAATATACGACATCCTATACGTTCATAACACAAAGCTAAACTCTACTTGCAGCCGTCTAGTATACAAGGGTCAGATTATGCATTTCAGTTTGGACGTGACCTTGAGATTTACCATTCAAGGTCATGTGAGGTCAAATTCAAGGCCATCAAACGACTTCCTATATGCACAAGCTGTATCTACAAGCGTTTGTCTACAGGACCCAATATTTTGAACAATTGAAGTCCTTATTTCTTCTCACACAAGCTAAACAGCCCTATATACTATCCACCTGTGAAATTAGAGAAAATGTTACTGAATAGATTTAGAGTAAATTGGCAAAGTCTGGCCATTTTCGGCCTATATTTTCAGTCTTTTGGACGATTCAAGGACTACCATCTATATACACGAGCTAAATTAGCGTCCTAAATGCCACCCACATATGAAATTAGATAGAAAGTTACTGAATAGATTTCCAGCAAAGTGCCAAACATTAGCCCGAGGACTAAGAAAGGTTACCAAAGAAATATATAATCGAGTCACATTGAATCGAAGTTCAAAATGAGGCGTTCTTTCGGATAAAAAGGTCGTTTTGACATTCGAATTTCCCATTCGAATGTGCGAATATTCAAGCTCCATCTTGAAGTGTTCCAGGATATTAATGCTATTACAGCTCTTAAGAAGAAATAAGTGGATGAAATGAAAAAGTCCCAAAAAATTTCACTGGCAAAAAATATCTTAATTTTTTTTGCTGGAAATGGCCCCAAACAAATTGTGACTTGATTTGGAATAAAAAAAGGAGTTTTTAGTCGACCCGTCGAAAACTCAAAATGGCCATCACATTTAGAAAAAATGTCACTGAATATTGACAAAATGGCCATTTCAATGGTGAAAATTTGTTTTTCGCCGACGGGTCGAAAAATCAAAATGACCGCCACTCGCAAACCGTCGATTCAAGGGCAACGATACTTATGCGCATCACAAGGGTCCATATGGGGAGTTTTATGCATAACTTAGACAAAACGTTATCAGTGAGAGATTTTGAGGGGTCTAAAGCTGAACGTTTTTCGTCGAAAACGGCCGCCATTTTGGAAAAAAATGCGAAAATGAAAACAACTAAAACATACCTTCCTCTTGAAATATTTTTAGGTATTTTTGTGCAGAATTTCCGATAAAATTTACCCATAAACTTCAAAGATAAAAATACGGACGACGGACGACAGAAACAACGCCATGCCAATAGGACCAACTTTTGGACCCATTTTACAGGCTTTTCGAGCGATTGAAGGCCTACCATCTTCATACACCTATGGTCTTACATTCAAGGCCTACCATCTTCATACACCTATGCAAAATTGGAAAAAAAAAAGTTTTGAACAGATTTTGATAAATTGGCCGTTTTTCGTCGAAAATGGCCGATTCGAAATTGAACAGTAAAAAAAAAACACCTTCTTGAAATTATTTTTATGAATTTTTGTGCAAAATTTCAGGAAGTCATACTTGTAAACTTTAAAGATCGAAAGGACGATGGACAACCTACAGAACGCCATGCCATTAGGTTTTCGAACCTATTATTCTATTTTATAATTTTCGGGTACTGGATGCTTAACCAATCAGAAAACCGACCATTGTGGTTGATCCAGAACTGTGAGGATCAGTCAAGACATCTTACCCGTCATTTATCATTGATTTCGCTATTATACTTTCCTAACGAACATACATATTATTTTATTGTTTGTAATTCTTTTAGATGCATCTGGGATAATTGAAAGTCAAAAGGCACTGTTTCTCACTGTTCCTGTTCCGGCAAACTTTCGGGAACCAATCCAGCCCTCCCCCCCCCCCCTCCCTTTTTTTAGCCCACCCTGTATATATGAATAATGCCATGTTGAAATATGATGTTGAGACAACATTTTGTTCACCATTTATTGGAATATCATAACGCAAATCGCTTTCACTGAGATGAAAAAAAGTTGTGATATAGCAGAAAGGTATCATTTCATATAGCAATAGTAACATTTTTGATAACATTATATAAATATGTGTAATAGTCATTTGGTAATTTACTGAAATGTCTAAACCCGTTTTCATTATAAAGCACGCGATGCGACCACCAGAGCTGTCAATACCATGACAACACTAGACAACAGTGGGACCTGACCCCCAGAGCATGAAGACAGGCCATTCTCAAAGGTACGGTACAGTCCGGGTCGGTCCACACCCTTGCGGACAAAGGCCACTCGTCGTGAGCTACCGTACGGACTGTCCAGTGGTATGTAGAGAACGTCCACTTTTACGCCTTCTCGCAGGAACTTGACCGGGACCTTCTCGTCGACATACCACAGCTCCCCAACGAGTTTCGTGTAGAAGACGTCATCGTGAGCGCTGTAGAGAAGTTCCGCCTCCATGAAGCGGCCCATGCGGAATTCCAACTTCCCCGAATGACTGTTTACAGTGATAGTGACGTCACCAAAGCCAGGGTGCGTGTAGATGCCGCGGTAAAGTTCCAGTGAGCTCAGGTATTGGTCCTCCGTCTGCGTGGATGTTTGGCGTGAGTGGGACTCCGCCCAGGGTCTTGGGAAGCTGCACACCGTGGAGACGTTGAGCCAGGGAGTTTCGCCAAGGACGATGTCTGTGATGTAATGCAGGGTCAGGATGAGTGCCCACGTGGAGTCGCTCTCGCCCGGACCGTTCTCCGCCAAGAACAGCCCGAGACCCACGTCCGGGTATAGCCAGACCATCGACTTGTACGTCGTGATCCCACCAGAGTGCCACACGCGCTTGTACCCTGAAAATCATATGTCTGTATCAAACACCACGAAATGTATACGTAAAATATCATCAAGTCGAAAACAGCACATGAGATGCTCATTATACACTGCACCTCGATACTGGCTGGTGATCCAGCCCATATCGTAAGCAATGTGGACGTCTGAGATCGGGTACCGAGGTCGCCATAAGTTCTGCGTCATAGGATACGGCGTCGCCATAAGCTCCTTGTACGTCTCCGCCAGCGCCTCTGGCGACAGGAGGTATTCGCCAGAGGGCGCTCTTCCCAGTCTGAGTTGAAACTGGAGCCAGTGAGTCATGTCGTCTGCGTTGGATACGATGGCACCTGCTGGGGCGGCAATGTCCACCTGACTAGGAAACATCATCACTTGGATGTTACGATGCAAACACGAGTCATGGACCAAACCATTTGTGAAATGATCACATTAGGGATCGACAAGTTACACTTACTGAAGCGTGGTCCTGTTGATCTTTGTAAGTTCGTCATTCCTGAGGACGTAAGCCTCCGCCATGTCCGTTCCGTCGTTTACGTCTCTCACGTACCGCGATGACGTCATCCCAAGAGGTTTGAACAGTTTGTCGGTATTTAGACGCTCCCAATCCTGATTGGTCAGAACTTCCGCCACGTGACCAGCTAGCATGTACATGTAATTGTTGTATCGGAATGTGGTCCGCAAGAAGTCCGTCGGCTCGAAGTAACGTAGGCTCCTCGTAATAATAAAATGAGGATACTCTTCATCAATGGTTTGATTGAAATGCACGCCAGGTATCAACCAGGTATGGAAAATACCACGAAAGCTTACAGCTTTATGAAATACAGCATGTAGAGCCTTATTACATTCATGTGGGGGTAATATCGCATGACTACTCACTGTACTAGCTGTTTGCGGGTCATGTTCTGAGGGTATCCCGCCATGAGGGGCATGAAGTATCCAGGGATCCCGGACCTGTGAGAGAGGAGGTCTCTCAGGGTGACCTGTTCCGTCAGAGACTGAGTATTGAAGGCAAAGTCTGGACCCAGCAACTCGGACACCGGCCTTTCCCAGCTCAACCTACGAGTGGAAAGAATCACGGCAATTAGGTGTTCGAGGGACACATATTACTTTTTAGATAGGTCCGGTAACCTATCGCCGTGGCGTTGCGTCCGTCACCGTCCGTCTACATTTTTATCTTTGAAGTTAAAACTTATGCACAAAACTGCCTAAAACTATTTCAAGAGGGAGCTATATTTTCAGGGTTTTTTTTCGAATTGTTTTCAAAACGGCGGCCATTTTCGACAAAAAAGTGGCGGAATTTGGACTTTGGCGGTCGTTTTCTCAAAATCTGTTTAGTAACGTTGCTTCTAATTGATGAATATTAGATTTTTCATATGTACCCCTTCGGATAGTTTCGTTGCCATTGAATCGCTCGAAGTGGGCAATTTCGGCCCCAACTTTCCCCAAATGAGACTTTCCCATGCTAAATTCTCCTATGCTTTATAATGGGGCAAATTAGTCCTAATATCTCAATTATTAGAAATCAATTGTGGATATATAGGTAATGATATATGCAGAATATTCTAGAATGGCTAATATCTCGCTTCCTATTGCCTTACAGCTGAGGAATCAATTATGAACATATAGGAAATGATATATACAGATTATTCTCGTGACTTTGATCTTTGACCTAATTTTCAAGACCACAGGTCAAAATGGCTAATATCTCGCTTCTTATTGACTTTACAGCTGAGGAATCAATTATGAACATATAGGAAATCATATATACAGATTATTCTCGTGACTTTGAAATTGACCTTTGACCTAATTTTCAAGGTCATAGGACAAAATGGCTAATATATCACTACTTATCGACTTTATAGCTTGGGAATCAATATATAGGAAATGATATAAGCCAAATATTTTAATGACCTTGTATTTGACCTTTTCCCCCAAATTCAAGGTCGTCCTTATAGCGGGGAATAAATTGTGTATATACATGTGACCTCGCTCCTACTAGCTTGGCTAGTGGGATATCCCTTTAGCTCACTTGGTAGAGCGTCGGTCTCAAAACGCAGAGATCGTGGGTTCAATCCCCGATCTGGGCAACGAATTTTCGGTTGTCACATTTGGTGCTGCGAGCAGGGTAGGTTGGTAGGGTGCAGTTAGGGCATGTTCCCGGTGTGAAATGGATATATTCCAGGGGATTAACTGATAAGGACACCCCACACATCGAGGACGATGTGTCCCACCTCTGCCACCATATGTGACCTCGCTCCTACTAGCTTAGCTAGCTTTAGCTCACTTGGTAGAGCGTCGGTCTCAAAACGCAGAGATCGTGGGTTCAATCCCCGATCTGGGCAACGAATTTTCGGTTGTCACATACAGGAAATGATGTATGCCGCACATTTTGATGACCTTGAATTTAACTTTTGACCTCATTTTCAAGGTCAGAGCACAGCATGGCTAATATCTCGCTTATTATCAACTTTAAAGCTTACGAATCCAATTTGAACATATAAGAAATTCATAACCTTGAATTTGACTAATGACTATACTTTCAAGGCCAATGGACAAAATGGCTAATACCTCAAATATCAAATATATATTGTCCGGTTCTTAGCCCATTGGGCTATTTTTTCCCCTGTCTTCTAACTGACAATAAATTCGTCGCCTTTTTCCTTCATGATTGAATATGACTAGACATGCATCTCAACTGAGGCGAGTGTAAAAAGATGCACATTAGATTACAAAATTAGGCGTCCAAATTATGCACCAGACATAAAACGACATAAGTTGCAAAAAAAAAACTTAGCGGATCGGCTGCTCACCTGTCGGGATGTTGTTCAATGAGTAAAGCCAGCAACGTGGAAGTGAAAGCTTTGGTCGTGGATCCAACCGGGAACATCGTGTCACTTCTCACGGGAATTTCCCCGTCCACGTCAGCGAAACCGAAACCGGCCTTCCATAAAACGCGTGACGCCGTGACAACCGACAATGACAAACCGGGAACGTTCCGACATTGCCGAACGACCTCAATGAAGTGCTCGATGTCACGTTTTTGACCTTCCGTTAGTTCCGGATCTCGAAGACTCGCCACTTCCGGTATGAAGGTTATCACAGTTACGAGGTAGAGTGACGTAATAAGCGATAAACGGAACCATTTCCGACACAATGCCGAAGTCACTGGTTCCATGGTCAGTGCCTAGCAGGTGCCCTGAGTTTTCACCTGTCGATTTCGCATATAAATCCTTCCGCCAATATTTGAGCAAATAATAGATCCATATTTTCAGGCGCGTCACACCTCACACACGGGATTAACGAATCCTTTACGTCAAGTTCAAGCTGCAACTGCGGTGAATCAATTAACACCATTTTGTACATTCCGAATTGATACTTGGTTTCTCATTTCAACGATTTTGCCGGTCGTGGGTCAAAGTATAAAACGCAAGTGGCTCAAACATGCTGAACTGCGAAAAAAGTGATACACAGGTAATGTCAGGAATTGCTGCAATCAGATGGGTGTAAGCAACAAGTCTATGCCGGAGTCGGGAGTCTACTCTGGCAAATTCCTCGACCTCATAAAACCACATTAGATGTCTCTCTAGAACCGATTGAGGGGTAATGACTGTCCATTCCGATTAGCATTAGGACCCTCAGGTATGCCATTTTTAGCCCCGATCTGGAACTACGGGAGAAAACAACGAGTGGAGGAGCTTCATTATCGGCCACCGCGCGCTTTCACATTAATGAAATACAGTTGTGGCTGATAGAGTGGCACTGTAGGTCATAGAATCCGCAACTTGTAAATGATATTTTATTGCAGCCAGGGTCCGGAGAGAGCAGGGGGTTGGGCGTGTGGGTGTTGGTTGTAGGTGGGGTGCTCTGTGGGTGGGCGTTTGATTTGTGGGGTTTAGAATCTACTGTAGTAGCGAGCACGTTCCGGCTTTTGACGTGATTAGAACCTCATCCAACAGCCTGTGATCTTCCCTGCAGCTACATATGCGCTAATCCCTCGGCAAAGGACCAAAGGAAAACGACATGAAAACATTTGCTATAAGGAAACGCGACTTAACTATGCACAGCGTGATTCGCAGAAGAAGCATGATATATAAGAGCATCAGCAATATTAGTATGGTCCTAGCAATTAATTAGCCGACACTTTTCCAAGACAACCTGTACCTTCCAGTATGGTCTAGACGGCAGATATACATGAAGTATAGAATTTTGAAAACAAAAAGCGAATATGCTTGTAAACACCGAGCATGATACAGGAGGAGCGAGGTGCCCTTTTCAGCAATTTCAGATACTATATCTGGCGTGGGTGGAGTGGTCATTTTTTCCGTCCCCAAAATAGACTACAATGCCGGCTAGATTACTCACCTTTGACAGACATCTCCAAGACATCAGTCACCCAGGGAAATGCTATCTCACTACTCGGGAAATCAGTCCCGTGTCCACCGCGGACACATTAGGCGCGGTCACGAGTAAGGGTTTCAGCTAGCATTAACCGGTGAAGTGATTAGAATATTGAGTTTGGAATGTTTTGAGGCAATTAAAACTTTCCTTCATGATTGTACTATGGAGAAGTGTCAGTGAAAATAAAAGAGGGAATGCAAGTGATAACTTCTACAACACTTTTCGCACATTATTGATATTTTCATGTGGACATACTGACGATATTTATTTCAATTAATATTTTTTGGCCTTCGTATACCATCAAAGTTAGGTTCGCGCAAACCTTCTGAACACGTCAATATGAAAGGTACATGAAAGGTACAGTAGGGGAGTATTTCATTATGTGTACACAGTATAAAAGCATACATTGTACGCCATGACCGAAAACAGTTCTGTCACTGGCAGAAAATTTTGGATTTTTTTTTATTGAATGTGATTTAAAATGAAACTGATATATCAAATTTAATATCAAAATTTAAAAATTAGCCCAAAGGCTGAGATAGGTTACCGGACAATTTTGGTTTGGCCATGGCAGGTAACAGACCTTGAGATTTACCAATGAAGGTTATCAGTGTGAACCTATGACCTTGAGATTTACCAATCAAGGTCATCCATGTGAACTTCAATGTCACCATTACATGTACGTGTGCGGTACGAAGATACATCTGGGTGCAAGCTAATAGACCGCTCAGGCCAATTTACACATTCTGAGTCAGACATTTGGCACTCAAGGTCTTCCGAGGTCAAGTTCAAGGTCATCATTAGTTGTGCCATATATGTCTTCCTATATGTTCTTAATGCAATTATAAGCTCCATCTGCAAGCATTTCATCTATAGAGCCAAATCCGGGGATTTTTTTTTACCCAAGAATGGCTGTTTTGACCTTTCAAGGTCATCAAAGGTCAAATTCAGGGTCACCACACAAGTCGCCATATATGACTCCCCATTTGAAAGTGCCAATTTCTAAGCTCTATCTTTAACCGTTCTATGAGTACAGTTCTGGGAGCTCCCATTATGAAGGAAAAAAGTGCCGAAAATGTCTGTCCAAAATTTTTTTCAAAGGGTGAATTTTTTATTTTTTTTGCCTAGAAACGGCCCAAAATTTTTTTTCGCCGTCCTGGCAAAAATCAAAATGGCCGCCATACGCAGACCGGCGATTCAAGGGCAATCAAGCTTATACACATCACAGAGGTGTATAAGGGGAACCTTTTGAAACAAGAATCTCAAATCTGATCAGACAGTTTTTGAAACATTGGCCGCCAAAGTCCAAAATTGACCGTTTTTCGACGAAAACGGCCGCCAAAAAATTGAAAAATAAAAAAAAATAAAAATAATACCTCCTCGAATTATAGTAAGGTATCTTTTCCCAAATTTCCAGAAAGATTGGACTGTAAAGTTTAAAGATAAAAATGTGGACGGACGACGACGACGGACGGGCGGACGGACGGGCAGACGGAACGGTTATTTAATATAATAACCTAATATTAAAACTGATGTATTCTATAAAGCAGTGTAGCTAAAAAAAATTCGTACATTTTCTATTTTTATGAAGATCGGACGACTGCAATTGGTATGGTTGGAGCAGGCAGATTTGTAAATTGTGCGTTGTGTTTGTATTTTTCATTCAGACTCCACACTCATGTTGTACTCATATTCAGTGAAGCCGGAAGTTCTCTTTCACTCCACTTTGTTAAGGAATATGTTCACCTGGAATTGTTCAGGAATAGGTTTAGCTGAACATGTTCAACTGAAGTTCTCCTGCCAAATTTAGAACTGAAATATTTCCCATCAGTTGGATTCTAGTCGTCGCATCCCAGAATAAACACAGATATATAAGACTGTATATAGATCAATATAGGACATTGTTTAGTGTATTTTTCAGGTTACACTCCCCCCAAACCTAACTCCACTCGCATTCACGCATACATACACACGCCGACACGTTACAGACTTATACAACATTGCAACACTTTCTGCCCACAGTATACATTTGCATGCAAGCACTCCACCATTTCCTCAGCAACAGCTCGCGCTCTACATACAACAGCCAATCACGACTTATCATTCGCACCACGTGACACCTAAGGAATCCCCCCCACGACGTGCTTGTTCATTAGATAGCTGATTTTGCAGTTTGTAGAAGTTTCCGGTTCGAGCAAGATGGCCACCATGTCAGCCATCTTGAAAGTATAATATCAGGCAAAATTGTGAAGTGTAAAAACGAGAGGAATACTGTAAAGAACTGTTTAGAAGATTCAGAAGGACTTACAGAAGATAATTGGACGTGTTCGGGGATACTAATCGTTGAGTCAAAGAACAGATCGTTGTGTGAGAGACTCATCGAAGATTCGCCCTGTTGGATAAATAAACATTGTGAAAACCCAGCGCAGTGAGTACGAGTCGGTTCGTACAACAATCGAGACATTACGATCCGGTAACGGTTCTTATTTCTCCCTGAAGCAAAAATACATCACAATTGCAGTGAACATCTCTTCATGTTGATCCCCGTCTCCTACTCGTCATCCAGATTGTGTCTAAAGATACGAATTTCCATATCACTCAAATGTATGTCTCGATCTCCATGACTGCAAAGTCACCCATGATAGTGAGTTTTATGGCATAACTTATATAACTGAAAACAACACCTTGTTGTTGGTGGCCATGTAAAAAGGTGAATCGGCAGAATTATTTGTGATAAGCAGGACATAGTGTGACCCCACAAGCAAACATAATGAGCATCACAACAGCAGAAGTAAAGGACCTTAGGTGTGTGGCCACGGGATACGAATTTAATGAGACTCTACGGAAGACCGTTAGTGCCAGGTGTGAAAATATATTTAAGCGGCCGCCATTCAATTATCTGGCGGCCGCCACATAATTATCTGGCGGCCGCCAGATAATTAGTGCATTAACCCAGCATTTTGGTCTATCCATAGAAATTCAAATTTTCGAATTTGTATGCGGTCAAAATGTTACATTTCATTTGAGAAACATTATCGATATACTCAGTCGATATCATCAAGTTCCTAACTCGGGAATTTAAAAAATATCTTCTTCCGCCTCCTCCCCCCCCCCCCCCCGCCCCCCACTTCGAAAACCAGCATCCAATATGAGTGGTTTGCGTTAGTCACGTGCAAAGTGATTTAACGAATATTTGTTTGCGCGATGAAATGTACATATTTTCATGTCATTGATTGGTATTATGGACCATAGGCAACTTTCAATTCATATTCCATAGGTGAAAAGAAAAAAATAAGAAAAAAGGAACACACAATATTAATCAGATAATTTGACGAATATTTGTCACCACCATCGAATATGCACGGTTTTTATTTGTTCACATATCCCTTTAACCTACATATCGAGGCAGAAACAATGATTGCAGGGGGCCAAGTTGCCATTGCCACAACAAATAACATGAATTCACTGATGATCGCTATATAATGCTAAGTATGAAAGTTATGTTTTGATGAATGATTTGCATAATAACAACCTCAACCCTAAAATTACCCCATCAAATTACCCCATATAACATTGTCTCATTAAAAACAGTATGTAGGTGATGTCATGACTTTTGTTTGGATACTTTTATTTGGATACTAATTAGCTACATGTATATTGCTTTACAAGAATCTCCTACAGAGATATTTATGTGGCGGCCGCCAGATAATTGAGTGGCGGCCGCCAGATAATTATATGGCGGCCGCCAGATAATTATTTTTCACACCTTGCAGTATTTGACCTCAACGGGCTTCCGTAATAACTCACTGATTATTGACCAGTTTGCAACTGTACATGTGCATATAATGATAACAAGTTAGTAAAAGTGCAAATGAAAGGTAATAAGAGGTTAACCGGAGCCCACGAATCATGTTGGAACTAAATTGGTAAATTGTAAAAATTATACACTAAAGCATATACATGTACTGTAGTACGGCTAAAGCCACGCAATTACAACAGTCAATAACCGTCTACAATGAAATCAGGTTTTGTTTTCAACACACTATTGTTAATAGTGCGTGCTGTGTTCACTATCTGGACTCTTTTGTGCCTTTGACATGAATAGTATAGGGGGCGAAGTTTATAAAATCGTTTGTAATGTACAGCAGATCAGTGTTATCACGTATCGCATATCTTTGAGAACCATCGGTTAGTTCACACATTGACTCACATAGCGAAAAACAGCAACATGTCTGGCAAAGTCAAAGGTATTAAATTAAACAATTTAATGTAGTATTGCACTGGATTGTTCTCGACACTGTTGTGAAACATGAAGAAATATCATATATTATAATATACATGTAAGTAAAAAATATAGCATCTTTTATGTCGTAGCACCGATGCAAAGTAATCCTTTTCCATGTAGCTGCTGTTTCACGGTTTCCTTTATGGACAGGCTTGCTGGAGCGTTTACGGGACAATGAGCCCGTGGTCGTGGCCGAGGGTTACCTGTTTGAGTTCGAGAGGAGAGGTTATCTCCAAGCTGGTAGCTTCGTCCCTGAGGTTGTCATCGAGCATCCGGACCTCGTCAAACAGCTGCACGAGGAGTTCGTCCACGCCGGAAGTGACGTCGTGGAAGCTTTTACTGTCAGCTCATGTCAAACTTTCTGCTTTTTATTGCATAACTGAGGGGGTTTATCCTTATCGTAATGTAAGTACATGTATTCATTTCTCATGACACAGTATTATGCTCACCGGGAGAAGATGCGACTCGTCGGTCGCGAGGGTGACTTGGAGAAGATTAACAGGAAAGCTTTACAGATCGCTCGCCAGGTGGCAGACGAAACCAACACTCTGATGGCGGGCAATATTTGTAACACAACCATCTACGCACCAACAGAGGAAGCCAGGGCCGCCGTCCGTGCCATCTACAAGGTGACCAAGTCCGGTTCTTCAGCCAAAGAGCCAAAAAATCTAAAGCAAATCTTTCGGTCATTATTTGGCCGCCATTCACCATAAATAACACCAATTGCTCGTCGTGTTCCGCCCCCAGGAACAAATAGAGTGGGCTGTGCAGGAAGGTGCAGATTTCATCATCGCGGAGACTTTAGGCTTTCTTGACGAGGGCATGATTGCCTTGGAGGCCATCAAAACCTATGGAAATGGTGAGATCAACATAGACATATACTTAAAATCTGCAGCTTTATTTTGTTAAAACAAAACAGTAATCGTGCATTATATATCTGTCAGGACTGCCGGCTGTGGTTACAATGGGATCCTCTGCTACTGGACTTTGTAAGGACGGGGGCCTAATGATCGAGGCCCTCAGGAAGCTGGAGGAGGCGGGTGCTGATGTCGTTGGCTTCAACTGTCACCGAGGCATACCCACAATGCTGCCACTCATCACCGAGGCCAGGCGGGTCTGCAAGGTAACGAATTTGAAGAACATTGTGTACGGTAATCAATTTCGTGTCTTCAAATATGATGGCACACTGTCAACTGGAACAACCAAAACACGATTAATTGGAATTCCGTTTATCGGAGACAATTTCTTGCGTCCTAATCTCCTTCGGTGCTGTTTTCCAAAATGTTTCATGTATATATTGTAAATTTCGGAAATCACCTTCCTATTTGACATCGTCATTTCAGCCAAGTATAGTGCATAAGGCAGTATATTATACACTGCATTGTGCAATGAATTGATATGAATTGATATTCCTAGGGGCCTCTGGCATGTCTCCCAGTTCCATATCGAACCAACGACGAGGCAAAGGTTATGTTCGACTTGACAGATCCCATATCCGGTAAGAAAAAAATGAAACACAAGTCACAAATAGAAGAAATCACTACTTCAAAGTGTGAGTTAGGAATGTGGTCCAGCGTCAAGGATTACTCGATGTATTTCAAGGAGTGCGGTGTTTCCCGGACGAGATGGACCAGATGGTGGCATCGAGGTGGAGCGTGACCGAGTTCACGAAGTCCCTCCAGGAGCTTGGTGTGCTGTACATGGGTCTGTGTTGTGGTAACCGAGCCTTCTACACCAGGGCAATGGCTGAGGCCCTGGGCCGCCGACCTCCGGCCTCCAAGTACTCCCCAGACATGTCCAAACACTTCTCTACTTTCAAGGATGAGAAGCACAACTACGACACCGTGAACTTCAACAAGAACGTATCCGTGGGAGGACACGCATGATTTAATCAACCAATAAGCCCAAAAGACTAGTTTTGCAGTTTTCTCCATCAGAGCTGACATACTATAGCTGGCATACTGTAGTTGGAAGTGTACCAAGGCGACATAAAAAAATAATCTCTCGTTGTGTATTTCTGGTCATATGTTCAGTTAGTATAAACGTTTGCATCGAAACACATTTCACATCAGTATCGTACTTCTGCCACTGACTACTTAATTTAGTTGCTGATATTTTTTGCATGTTTGGTTTGAAAGTATATGTTTTTTTGCATTGATATGGATTTAAACGTGGGCTATTGCGTTGGAAAGATGACTTTCGATTATAACAAAAGTCAGTTATTACCCCTAAAGTTGATGAATCGTCAAGATCATACTGAAAGAACAGCTCTGTCCGTCATCATAACGTGTTCGTTTCTGGTCTGGTGCTGCGATCCTCTCAGAGCCCGTAAATTACCAAACGTGCAAATCAAATCACGTTCAAATCTCATCCAAAATGACGAGAGCCGACACATTTTTGATCCAAAAAATAGACACAAACACAATGCTGTGACACATGTGGTCCGTCAGTATTACCGCTATGCTTCACTCGTTTTCGAACGTGATGCCAATTAAGAGAGGACAAGAATCATACCTGGTGCAAAGCACCAGATCTCCCCGGATGACAGAAGTCAATAGCGCGATCAATTCTAGGACTGTTTTCAATTTAATTCCGTGCGCATATTATATAGGCCTACGATGTCCATGCCGGACGAATACCGATGTGAAAGCAATTGGTACCGTATTGTTCGTATGAACACTGATCGAGTACGCCCATAAAAAGGTCGAGTTCCTGATCGAGTAGGCTCATCAAAAAAAAATAGCAAGGTGTTCATAAAATCCAGCACCGTTTTCTAGTGAAGCCAATTAGGGCCACACGACTTTTTTGTTTACTGGTGAATTCTTGAATTTTCAAGAAAAAACTTGAATTTTCAAGATTAATAGTTGAAATTTCAAGAAAGAACTTGAAATTTCAAGAAAAAAACTGAATTTTCAAGATTTAAACTT
Organism: Terebella lapidaria; assembly: GCA_949152475.1. Classification (NCBI taxonomy): domain Eukaryota; kingdom Metazoa; phylum Annelida; class Polychaeta; order Terebellida; family Terebellidae; genus Terebella; species Terebella lapidaria. The sequence continues at coordinate 20,265,527 of OX424558.1, read as the reverse complement.
GAATTTTCAAAATTTAAACTTGAGTTTTCAAGAAAAAAAGTTGAATTTTCAAGAAAAAAAGTTAAATTTTCAAGATTAAAAGTTGAATTTTCAAGATTTGAAGTACTAGTAAAGTGCAAATATGATGTAAATTAAAGTACTAGTAAAGTGCAAATATGATGTTAAGTTATATGAAAGATCTCATTGATCTGAGCAAAATGGTCTTTACGGTATATCAATATCACTATATATATCCGTTCAAAAGCCATTTGAAACTGCCATTCCGGCACTACATTACAGAAGCCACTTGAAAAGTTTTAGCAGCTCATTATTATGCAAATTAGACGTTAATGAGAATTCATGACGTCATGAGGGCAACAAATTTTAATTAGGATATTTTAAGCCATGATATAATGATTCTTATTGAAGGTTTTGACGATCTGACTATTGTTTATTATTACGACTATGCATAGTCAATATTCACAAAACCGATACTGTTGATATGGTTAACAGTCGTTCCCTGTAGCCGTAGTTACCCATGGTTGCCATGGCCGTTAACTGCTAAGTCAATCTGGTCCCCAGACTTTCTGTCGATTAATTATCAATTAAATTAGTACAGAGCTCAAGTTGGCACCATTTTTATTTGTGCATGCCCTGTTCTAAGTAGGTTTCTGGCCCTAGCAACCATGGTTGCTATGGGCCATACCGGGTCACTAGTTAACTTGACAACAACAGAAGAAGTGAAAACACTGATTATTCATATCGAAAACTGTAAGGAATAAGTTTTGATGAATAAGCATTATAACATTAAATGAATGAATCATACATATCAAAGTACCTATTTGAAACAGCTTCCCCCGATGACGTCATGAATATCTCATTTGCATACTAATTAGCTAAATTGTTTTGAAAAAGCAAGTTTGCCGATATCAGTCTTTAAAGTGTTGTAACTTTTGAACGGATTGTGATATTTACGTGCCGTGAAGACCATTTTGCTCAGATCAATGAGATCTTTCATATAAGTTCACATCATATTTGCACTATACTAGTATTTTAAACTTGAATTTCAAATCTTGAGAATTCAAGTTTAAATCTTGAAAATTCAAGTTTAAATCTTGAAAATTCAAGTTTAAATCTTGAAAATTCAACTTTTAATCTTGAAAATTGAAGCTTAAATCTTGAAAATTCAACTTTTTTTCTTGAAAATTCAACTTTTAACTTGAAAATTCAAGTTTAAATTTTGAAAATTCAGCTTTTAATCTTGAAAATTCAAGTTTAAATCTTGAAAATTCAAGTTTAAATCTTGAAAATTCATCTTTTTTTCTTGAAAATTCAAGTTTAAATCTAGAAAATTCAAGTTTAAATCTTGAAAATTCAACCTTTTGCCTTAAAAATTCAAGTTTAAATCTTGAAAATTCAACTTTTTTCGTGAAAATTCAAGTATAAATCTTGAAAATTCAAGTATAAATCTTGAAAATTCAAGTTTAAATCTTGAAAATTCAAGTTTGAATATTGTAAAATTCAAGTTCAAATCTCAAGAATTCAACTTTTTTTCTTGAAAATTCATTTTTTTTCTTGAAAATTCAAGTTTTTTCTTGAAATTTCAACTTTTAATCTTGAAAATTCAAGTTTTTTTCTTGAAAATTCAAGTTTTTTCTTGAAATTTCAACTTTATTCTTGAAATTTCAACTTTATTCTTGAAATTTCAAGATTTCACCAGTAAAAAAAAGTCGTGTGGTCTTAATGGGCTTCCGTGGGTTGACTGAATGCACACCGTAGTTATGTATTTATTCTCAAATCCAGCCGAGACGCTAATGTTCACGTAAATCGGCGATAGTGATTAAAAAAATTCTCCCTTCGACGAAAATATTCGTTAGATTATATTAAGTAACTGAATTATTCACGTCGAGCTCAGTAGAAAACATGTTCAAAGTATTTTTTCTCCGAAACCAGGTTTTTCTCCCAGTCGAAGAGTAGTTCCCCCATGGGATCTCAGAGAGCGTTTAAGAAGTCACCCCTGCGGGGAGACAGTAACTGATCGTCCTCATCGGAAAACATCGGGAAACGTTTGCTCCGAGGTCCACCCGGCCTTCTGGAGTTTCAGATCCAAACAAATATTTCCCTAGAAGTTGAAGTGGATTGACGAGTTTGGTCATAACAAGCAAATGCGAAGACCACTGTTCACCGTTACATCGTATTCGTTTTTGGTCGTGTGTGGGGATTTTTTGTGTAGGCTAATATCTCACAAACTACGAAACGCACGAGAAACGCTCAAATCACATCCTATTAGGGTAGTTTCATCAGCACGACTATTTCATAGTCGTATGTACGACTTCGACTCAGTCACTGGAACGGGACCGTGTCAAAAACTCATGATTCACTGCATTGACACTGTTCACTGCAAATGTGTTTGGATAGACACTGAGTGCGCGTAAACGGATGGTAATAGTCGGTGAATTCAATTAATCTGTTGATGCATGCACATGCACAAAAGCATGTAGGTCCCCACGTGCACCCCGAAACATTGTAATAGCACCAACACAGTGCAGTTTTGACTTGTGAACTTATCATACAACTAATTGATGGGGTTTGTTATGGACTAATGGAAAGTTTTCATATTTGGACAATTGTATACCAGTCTAATTCGATCAGGTGCAACAATATGAGGGACTAGGCTACATATTACACACTGTTTTCCCTGATGAATCCCTTTTTTAATGTTTAGTCGGGCTTCAATTCTGTTAATTTTCCATTTCAGGGTTTTCATTGGCATCATCAAAATCTTGTGATGTTGGTTATAATTACATGAATATTTAAAAATATATTGTTATTCATTCTCTAAAGATATAAACAGGTCTGCAAACCTTCAATTATCAGGTTTATTTTACTTAAACCACGTTTTCCCCAAACTATGCGCTTCAGGTAGTAATACGGCATGAATATATATAATAAAACGACTCTATTTTCCTTTCCCAATCTCTTATGAGTATCAATTATGCCTACACTGGATTATTCAGCCTACGTGCACTGTAGGCTGATCATATAAATTACCAAAATTAAATTGTGGTGATATCCATGTGACATATTTAAATAAGTCCGGACGTCCATGTCTGTGGATATTAGAAAGTGGCAGTCAGTCGTTGGGCAGTTGGTTATTTATATAAATAATAGGTAATAGATTGATACTTACTTACATACATTGGCTTGAGCCTGCTTGTGCACGAGAAAAGTCTGTAATGTTTGTAAAGATAAATTCATTCGATCCCCCCCCCCCCAACTGTGCTCCACAATCGTCTGTAGGCACAATGAGCAATAGGACTATCTTGAAAACAGAACGAGTACTACTCATGCATTTTATTCTCCAGGCGCGTAGACATTAAAATGTATACTCTTATACATGTAATGTATACTGATTTTTCTAACGTTACACCGGTTTTTGACGATATCTTTGCGATGTTGAATGGTGTCGTTCTATGACTTGGTATACTTCACCTCGGAGACCTCCGGAAATTTCTACCAAATATCAGACTTCTATCGCAATAATTGAAGTTGAAAATCTACCCCAAAGGTTAAATTTTAGTCAAAAACGGGATGTTGAGAATCTGAGCTTATTCGAGGATTTGATCCTGTATACATTTGATCCTGTATACATCGATCAGGATTCGAAGTATTGTTGTAATTTTATACCAGAAGACACATTGAGGTGTATTCTACACAAACATGCTGGTTTTGAAAGATTGCACCACAGTGGTGTTACAAAACCGCGCAAATGCACATAATTGTGTGCGGACCCAGAAATTAATGACAGAGCTAAATTTAACATTCGGGGTAGATTGCCAACTTTTCAATTTTCGTGATGGAAGTCTGAAATTCGGTTCAACCTGTATCAATCTGTTACCACCAATACAACTACATTTTGATGATGCCAATAGCAAACGTGAAATACAACATTTTGCAATAGATATAAAGCCCGACCAATTAGCTCATCCAACGACACACTGGCGTGAACGTACTCGTTATTATGTAAATACATCGTACGTACCGGGTGACGTATACATCAACATTGGTCCGACACAATTCCCAGGCAGTGTAACCGTGCATTACAAATGACAATTTTGTGGTTGAATTTGTGGTTTTATGCGCGGTCCCTTAACGACTACGACTGTTGGAGTACGACTCAATGAATAGACGGGCTGGTGAAACTACCCTATTAACACCCTAAATGTTGAAAGTTGATACAAACGAATCGCCCGCGACCCGATAAGGAGCCACCTGCATCTGCAGGTTCAGTTGATAGTGACTATTCATCATGTTTTCAGGATGTTAGACGTTTTTGTTTACAATAAAATAAGATCTACGGATCATTCCGATATAACAATTATATACCATAGTAATTACGCAGTTACATTTTCGCCAACTCTACCTGACAATGGATTCGCTCAGAAACTATACGGTTTCAGGTCGACATATACATGTAGTGTAGTAATTTTAGGGACTGTAACTCCCGTCCCTCCCGCGCATACATATTCCCACAACAACATTCATTCTACATGACTTACATACAGGACAAGTACACACTATACGATCACAAGCCTAAACTCCATGTAGTCATGGTTACACACACAGGTCAAACCACGCACCTGCGGCCCCATTTGTTCGGTACACTCGAGTGTGACTCGACCCAATATACTCGGCCTTGACCTTCACATGCACTGACTTCTAAACATAGAACTTGACACACATACCCCACACATCACGTGCACAGATACAGGCATTACAAGTATTGACACGCGCCGGGGAAACCCACTTTCCCGGTGAGATCAGCACATATCAGCACATACATAGTCAATGACACAACTCCGCTCACACTTGGCGGGAAAATACATGTACTCTGTCCCACGGCCCCGCAAATCTGCGCAGTGGAGAAGAGACTTTCACGGTGAACAGACGTGTTGGATATAGCAGAGAAGATAACCGTGATTTAGTAGAAGTGAATATATTTGTGAACTGTACAATCTGGAGTATAAACTGTGAGACATATACGAAGGACTATAATATAGGATATATATAGAAATATAGACTGGGAACATCACCGGACATAGGTGTGATTCGGCCCTTGAATTGTGTGTGATTGGACATCGGCTTTTTCCATTGGAATAAACATTTGAAATATAACTGCCGGCTTGTTATTAGCACAACGACCCCGGAATAAGTTGGCTTGATATCGGCCGTGAACGATATTCGTCACATTGGCGCCGTTCGACCAGGATCTGAGCTAGTCTCGGATTATCGACCCCGATTCGACCAGCAGAAATGGCGATGGCTCCGCCGCTCGACCCTACGGATGACGAGGTAACGTTCAATCCGAACCCGGCCTTCCGACCTTCCGGCCCCCGCTCAGTTGCCACGAGCGACACAGTCCCGTTGTCACAGGAGCGACAACCGACCGGCCTGTTCGACTCTTTCGGTGACCAATCGTCCCTGACTTCGTCCTCGCCACCTGAAGACCGCATCGGAGCGTACCTCGATGAAGACCCGCTCGCGCCCTTACACACAGTGAGTGACATTTTAAGTGCACACGCTAGGGCGTACTCGGCCACGCCGGCCAGAACGACCCAGAAATTACGAAGTAACTTTACCGGCAGAGACTATACACGCTCACGTCAAAGAGCGAGTGTATGTGATCGTATCGTACATTCTACAATGAACATTCGGCCTGTAACCATGGATACATCAATGGTTACACACCCGCCAAGCGACCCTCGGATACGGCAGTGGGTCTGTGACAATGATAATGTTACGGAACTGGTACCGCCGAGCGCTTATTCGGCAACCCGACCCTGGGCGCCATCAATGACGCCAATGCAGTACGACCCAGTACCAGCGGTGTACTCTCGTCTACCGACCGAGCCGACCGTGGTAGAGTACATTCGACCCAGCCAGGAGAGAGCGACTATAGGGAGCATTCCAGTGACGACTGCTGTCCAGATCGCGACATCTCCAAGTCCACGCCACAGAAACGATACGTCTGAGCCCCAAACGTTGGCTACGGCTAAAATGGCTCAATGGCGTGCGACCTTCAAGGAGGGCAATCTCACTCAATACATTCGGAGTTTCGAACAATTTACCGCGGCTTTCACTTACTCCGACCTCAACAAGACGACGACCTTCCGGAGCACGCTGCGCGGCCGCGCTGAAGCGTTAGCCCTAAATATCCCAGTCGCGACTCCCTGGGAGGAGTTCCGTCGCCAACTGCTAGAGGGCTGGGAGCCCGAGCCCCGTCGACAGTCCAAACGGGATGATTTTCCGTTCCTCAAGCGGGAACGAAAAGAGGACGCGGAACACTACATGGAGCGACTCCAAGCCCTGGCGGAGCAAGTGTTCGATGACGTTACGCCAGCGTCGCGGCAACGGACTGTAATTGCACAATTCGTTAACGGCCAACCCGACCCCATTGCCGATAAACTGTGCGCCCTCACTTTTAACAGTTACAGTGAGGCACTAACGGCCGTTCTCAAAGTAGAGAGTCGTCAGCAGAGGACAGCCAGAGATCGACACCGAGGCACGCGACGTGCCGACATTTCCGCAAGCGGATACGCGGAAGACGACCCTGTTAATGAAGAACTGTCTTGTGCCATGGGACAAGTCACTCAGGGGGAAACACTAACCCCAGAGCAAGTTGCGGCCTACTACGACCCTGTGGACAGCGACACTACCGGCCTACGGGGTTGCGACGAACATTCAGTGCCGGCCTGCTCACGCGAGTGGGTGGCTGAAGCTTTCCAGTGCGTCCTTAGTGACGAGAATGGACTATGTGAGGAAGCGGCTATCTTTTCTGTCCTGCGAACAACGGCCCCGATAAAAGGTGATCGACCCCCGCAACCCGGACGACCCATGGTTTGCTTCTTTTGCAAGAAGCCCGGTCATCGCTGGATGCGGTGCTTCCGGCTTAAGGATGTGCTAGTGCGCAACGGCATGAAACCGCTAGCATTTCGGCCTAATGGTCCCGGTACTGACAGAAGGACAGCTCAAGTGTTGTCAGTACCTAACCAAACCGGTAATCAAACTAAACCGGCCCCACCAACACCTCCGACCCCGTCGTCAAACCAGTAGGGGAAGGTGCTGAGGAGCAAGGGCCTTCCAGACAACAGGACAACGTTCCCCGCTCCACATCTGCGGTTGTCACGACTACTGTACCGGTAACGACACCAATAACGACCCCGCAGCCGGCCCAGCCCACACCTCAGCTCCTTGAAGGGGTGTGTACGAAATGTCAAGCTCCGACCCCGAAACCGGCCTCTTTTCATGAAGGGGTGTCCGCACCGCGACCGCAACGGCCACCACGTGGAAACCGTCATCCTGAAGGGGTGTCACCCCCGACCGCCGACGGCACCGGAACGGACAGCATGTCCGAGGTTGAATGGATCTCCGACGACGGAGGATTCTATGCCTTTCCGAGTGGACCGGAACCCAAACTGCCGCCTCTTCACACACTCTTCAGGCCACCGCCAGACGACCCCGAAATTCCGCCTGTCATCAACAACTCCAGCGCCGCCAATCACAGATGCTGGAAGTTGCCGGTACATGTCGGAAACAAGACGATAAAGGCTGTACTCGACTCCGGAGCGCAGATCTCCCTGCTCCGTCGCGACCGGCTACGTCACGTCCCCGCCGACCAGCGGCATTTGCGATCGACTTCGGCTACTATTCGTGACGTCAATAGACAGTCAAGTCCAATCGATGGACTGATCGACCTCCCAATACAGGTCGGAACCAACCATATGATTGTGACATTTTGTGTGGCTGACATACATGACGACATGATTCTCGGCATGAACTTTTTCCGGCAAGCTCACGCTGTGGTGAACTACGGTGAAGGGACGATACAGGTACACAAGGAGATCCTGTTCGCACATAAAGACATTGAGGCCAATGTTGTCAGAATGGCCGTGCGACGAGCTGTCACCGTCCCCGCACGCAGCGAGGCAATAGTGGAGCTGGTCCCGACCTCCCGGGTCCGAGTCCGACAGCACCCGAGGATAGTTCAGCCACTAACGACCTTTCCCGAGGAGACCGACCTCATTATGGGAAGAACACTTACGACCCTGAATCGGCAGTGCGTAAAGGTGTCGGTAGTCAATCCAGCAGATACCGGCATTACGCTCACCCGTTCCGACCCTGTCGCCATAGCCAGCCCTGTTGAAAGTGTCGTCGGAGCTCTGCCACGACCCGGAGAAGAGCCCGACCCGTCCCCGGTAGACGTCAGTCATTACCGCGACCTACCGCCACATCTGCAAGAAATGGTGGATCGCGCTGGACTAACGCCAGAACAGCATCGGCAGTGCGCCAACCTGGTTCACCAATACCAGGGCACGTTCATGCACCCGGACGGCCAACTGGGACGGACTCAAGTCGTCCAACACAAGATCGACACCGGCAACTCAGCCCCGATTCGGCAACGACAGCGACGCGTCCCTCAGGCGCAGCAAAGCATCATCGACGAGGAGGTCGACAAGATGCTCCGCTTGGGGTGTATTGAGCCGTCAGATTCGCCCTGGAGCGCACAGGTAGTGCTCGTACGGAAAAAGAACGGCCAAGTGAGATTTTGCGTCGACTATCGGCTCCTGAATGACGTCACCCGCAAGGACTCGTATCCCTTGCCCAACATTCAGGACACTCATGACGCCCTGGCAGGCGCCAACTACTTCTCGGCCCTAGACCTGGCCTCCGGCTACTGGCAGGTCGAAGTCGACCCCAGCGACAGACCGAAGACTGCCTTCACCACAAGGAAGGGACTTTATCAGTTTAAGGTCATGCCATTCGGCCTTAGCAACGCCCCGGCAACCTTCGAACGGCTTATGGAGACCATACTCCGTGGTTACTTGTGGACCCGGTGTATGTGCTATCTCGACGACGTGATAGCTTACGGCAGAACATTCGATCAGGCACTCGCAAACCTGGAAGCGGTCCTGGATCGAATCAGATCGGCAGGCCTGAAACATCAGCCCAAGAAGTGTGAGTTGTTCCAACGGGAAATCTTGTACTTAGGGTTCATAGTGAGCGGCCAAGGAATCCGAGTCGACCCCAACAAAGTTAAAACCATCAGGGAATGGCCGACCCCGTGCGAGATCACCGACGTCAGGGCTTTCCTTGGTTTCGCCAACTACCACAGGCGATTCATCAAGGACTACGCTGAGATCGCTGAACCTCTCGTAGCGCTTACCCGAGGTGAATGCCACTTCACTTGGGGACCGGCCCAGCGACGAGCTTTCCAGCGACTCCGCGACGCCCTCATCAAGGCGCCAAAGCTCGCTCATCCGACCCAGAATCCGGAGGACTACTTCATCCTCGACACGGATGCAAGCGGCTTTGCTGTGGGAGGCGCCCTCTCACAAAGGGTTAACGGGAAGGAGATCCCCATCGGGTTCGCCAGCAAAACCCTTTCCCGGACCCAGCGGAATTATTGCACCACCTATCGGGAACTACTGGCAGTAGTTGAGATGGTGCAACACTATCGGCACTACCTCTGGGGTAGGAAATTCCTCCTCCGGACCGACCATAGCTCGCTGAGATGGCTGAAAAATTACAGCGACGCCGACGGCATGCTCGCTAGGTGGCTCGCCAAGCTACAGCAGTATGACTTTCGGATAGAGCATCGACCCGGTAAACTACACGGTAACGCCGACGGCTTGTCACGGTGCCACAGTTGCAAACACCAAGACTGTCCCGGACGACTCGTCACACCTCCGACCGACCCAGAAACAAGTTCCGGAGAACTTCCAGTTCGTCGGATAACTGTTGTTCCGACCCAGACAAGGGCAGACCTCCTGGACAGTGATTCGATAACATCACCGGTCTTGCCCCAGCTAGTTTCGGCACGCCAAGTTGTTCGAGTCCGTGCTTTGGACGCCACACTTGATGGACAAAAGTGGCTTTCGGACTATTCGACCCAGGACATTGTCGCGGCACAGCAAGCCGACCCCAGCGTCGGAAAAGTGCGGCAATGGATGTTAGCCGGCACCAAGCCCGACTCTAGAGAAGTCGCCCGCCAAGGAGAGGAGGTAAAGACACTTGTTTCCCGCTGGAACCTCCTGGCGCTAAAAGACGGAGTGCTGGTTCGACATATAAAACCCGACCCCGCCGGACGGCCTGTGGTGCAAACCGTGCTCCCCGTAGCACTCAGGACACAAGTTCTGCACCAACTACACGACCTAAAGATTGTCGGACATCTCGGCATACAGCGTACCATCGAGAGAGTCAGGCGCCGATTCTACTGGCCCGGCTTGGCGTTGGACGTCGCCCGCTGGTGTGCCCGCTGCCCGCAATGTGTGACCCGCAAGGGTAAACCGGCCCCAAAAAGATCGCCCCTGACACAGCTACCGACAGGAGCGCCGTTCGACAGAATAGCGATGGACATCCTCGACACCCACAAGGTCACGGGAAGAGGCCATCGGTATGTACTAGTCGTGTCGGACTACTTTACGAAGTACACTGACGCTTTTCCGCTACGGCGACATACGGCCAAAAATGTTGCCGACACCCTGGTGAATCGGTGTCCAGATAGTCTACCACGGTGTCCCCAAGGCGATCCATAGCGATCAAGGTACTGAGTTTGAGTCGTCCCTGTTCCGGCATGTTGTGCGTCTACTGGGCGCTAAGAAGATTCGTACGACCCCATACCGACCCCAGAGCGACGGCCAAGTTGAGCGATTCAACAGGACATTGCTCAACATGCTGAGTGCGTTCGTCAGCGATCGTGCAAACGATTGGGACTTGCACCTGCCATATGTGTTAATGGCCTATCGAACCTCAGTACACTCGTCCACGGGATGCACCCCGCATCTGATGGTGTATGGACATGAGTGTAACTTGCCAGTCGACCTCATGTTTCCGACCTACGACCCTGAGCCTCTACCTCCGTGTGGTCCGGAGTATGTGGAGTATTTGCGGCAAGCCATCAGGACGGCCCACGGTTTCGCCCAAGACCATCTCGAAAAAGCGGCAATTCGGCAAAAGATGGGTTATGACGCCCACGCAAAACCACGACCCCAGTTTCAACCAGGCGAACTGGTCCGGTATTATTATCTGCCACTCACGCAGAATAACAAGTTCGCTCGGCCCTGGACTGGTCCCTGGAGGATCATCGACCGTGTAACCGAGGTGGATTACCGAATCGCCCTGGTTTCCAACCCTCGGAACACTCGTGTTGTTCATCTGGATGTGCTCAAGCCATACGAAGGTGACAACCAAGCGGCCCACATCTACTCCGACCCTGTACGACCCACAGAGTCGTCAAGTCACTCCGACCCAGAACAGTCGCCCGACCCCATGGGACTTCTCAAGGAGTTTTATTACCCCTGGGAGGTAACAGTCCAAGATCGGCATACCGATTCAGACCAAACAGCTGAGTCTGATTCGCCCACGACCCAGAATCGCCAACCGCGATCTCCGACCTCATCCGGCTCAAGTCGACATCGGCAACGGAAAGGATCACGTAGATCAAGTTCCGACACTCCAAAACCGGCACGCAAGACACGCAGGCAAAAACCTGTGGTATCTTCCGACCCTGAGACAAGCGAGGCTACGCCCCCGCCTGCACGACCAAGTCGACCCAAACGCAACGCACGCAGACCGGCCCGATATAGATAACCCCGGCCTGGTTATCTGATTGATACCATTGATGATGAACTATGCATGTCTAATGGACTATGATATCATGTCATTCCTCATAATAATATATTATATTACAATAACAATATATGCATTTAATATGTACAAGATGTCAGTGAGGCAAATTCGATATATATACACTTGATATGATTTCATAATTATGATGCTGGTGAAAAATTGGTTTCGTCCCCGTATAGCATGTACCATTGTTCCGCGTGTGTTACGCACTAACTAAAATATCATGCAAATTTTCTATCCATGTGTCAGCCGAAGAGGATAATAACCAGTCACACCGTGAGTAAGGCCACTTAGTTGTCGAAGAGGTGGTAGTGTGATTCGTTCCGGGGTATGCGTCGACAGAGCCTCTACCCACTCCATGTAATATTCGGAGGAACGGCCCAGTGGTACGGGAACCAGTCACGGAAAAGCTATCATGCCAAGATGCGGCCTGTCACCAAATTCATCACCCAAATATTCAAAGCGCCACGGTGTGACCGACCCAGTTCATTGCAATTTCGACCCCTACAATATTAGCGGCCCCGTCGTCTTGTGAACTGGCTGATAATGAACGGAACGATGTCCGCCCCTGTGAGTGATTGATATTAATATCTCAGCCTTTAATCACTGTGTGTCGTCTGCTAAACCGCAATTCGACCCCGTTAGTCTACCGTGCGCTAACTTGGAAAGAAAAGGAACGATAAACTGTGCAGGTCACAAGGGTCGCACGAGCGCAGGTAGACCCTGTAGCTGTTCACAGCACCTCCATGAACTCCCCTTAATAATTTCAATAGTGAGTCGTCGGGCGAAAAGAGCCCAGTAATTTGAACAGTCGATAAGTACATTTAGGATATGTTTTGGAACGTGTAATCCAGGGGACGGCAGATGAACATTCGGAAAACTGGACAGTGTGTGGACCCCCCTGCTGTCGTAACGGACCGGCCTGGTAGGTCGGAGAAGGATTGTACCCGCGTTTCCCTGACGATGGCCCCGCCTCGCGGCACACACCCGGAACAACAACACGCTGCATGAGGATCGGATCCCGAGGGCGTAGGATTAATGAAGGGGTGTTATGTAGTAATTTTAGCGACTGTAACTCCCGTCCCTCCCGCGCATACATATTCCCACAACAACATTCATTCTACATGACTTACATACAGGACAAGTACACACTATACGATCACAAGCCTAAACTCCATGTAGCCATGGTTACACACACAGGTCAAACCACGCACCTGCGGCCCCATTTGTTCGGTACACTCGACCCAATATACTCGGCCTTGACCTTCACATGCACTGACTTCTAAACATAGAACTTGACACACATACCCCACACATCACGTGCACAGATACAGGCATTACAAGTATTGACACGCGCCGGGGAAACCCACTTTCCCGGTGAGATCAGCACATATCAGCACATACATAGCCAATGACACAACTCCGCTCACACTTGGCGGGAAAATACATGTACTCTGTCCCACGGCCCCGCAAATCTGGGCAGTGGAGAAGAGACTTTCACGGTGAACAGACGTGTTGGATATAGCAGAGAAGATAACCGTGATTTAGTAGAAGTGAATATATTTGTGAACTGTACAATCTGGAGTATAAACTGTGAGACATATACGAAGGACTATAATATAGGATATATATAGAAATATAGACTGGGAACATCACCGGACATAGGTGTGATTCGGCCCTTGAATTGTGTGTGATTGGACATCGGCTTTTTCCATTGGAATAAACAGTTGAAATATAACTGCCGGCTTGTTATTAGCACAACGACCCCGGAATAAGTCGGCTTGATATCGGCCGTGAACGATATTCGTCACATGTAGCAAAAGGTAATGCTATGCGATATCTCATATCTTCTGTATATACATGTATATGCACATGGGCCCGAGGCTTTTAGTGAATAAGGTTATCCAGATATTGGCTGCGTATATGCTATTATGTGCACGTGCACGCGAACGGACACGGGAACAAATATTCTTGTATGCCCGTTCTTTGGTGGTGCAACTTTGTTTACCTTATGATACATCGAGCGAGGAGCCTTGCACTCTGCATTTTGAGAATATCCATTGCGCTGGTGACACATGTTGGGTAAATTGATAAGGTTATGAGCCATGATATGTTCCTACGTATGAACTATGCAATATTTTGTGTCTAGTATTATCAGAAACCCATTAGAGTTATCTTATGCGTTTCTGGTATTATGCATACACTCGATGTTATTGGCTTTTTGGAGGTCGAGTGGACATAACGGAGTAAACACAACACATGCAATATCACTTAAATTTATTGAATATTATTCAATATCAGTATCGACTATAGCCCGATAAAGAGTCAACAGGAATATATTCATTTTGTTCCATAATTTTTTTACGTAAAATATAGTGACCCATGCACTATTACATTAGGCCTACATGTAGTTAGCGACAAACATACGATGACACAGATCCTATATAGATCCTCGATGACAATATATTTGTGCTCCCTACATCTTCCAGGTCTACCCTAATAAAACAACCTAAGACTTGAACACGTGGGGAGCATTTTTTCTGAAAAATGTCGTAGACAGGCCATGCTCCTTGTCGGACCAGGTGGAGAAGTGTTTGGACATGTCTGGAGAGTACTTGGAGGCCGGCGGTCGGCGGCCCAGGGCCTCAGCCATGCACCTCGTGTAGCAGGCTCTGTTACCGCAGCAGAAGCCCATGTAGGGGACACCCATATCCTTCAGAGCCTTTGTGAACGGGGCTACGTCCCGGCGCGGGATTGACATGTGGTCCATCCGGTCCGGGAAACACGGGTCACCTTGGGATAGGAGCAGAATTGTCCATGTGTTAATCATAGAACATTAGTTTTTCAGTGGTCTGACCTGTCTCGGGATCCAGTAGGTCGATCATTGTCTTTTGTTCTTGTGTGGTGCGATAAGGAACCGGCAAACACGCGACTGGCCCCTACGTGTCAGAATATCGGCTAATACATGTACAAATTGATCACTTTACCATTGCCAACCACACAAGAAACGAGTCCAAGTAGTCACCGACCTTACAGGCCTTCCGAATGTCAGTGATGAGTGGCAACATAGTGCGGGGACCCCGGATATAGTTCACCCCAACCACATCTGCGCCAGCGTCCTCGAGCTGTCGAAGCACTTGCGGCAAGTCTCCATCCGGACAGCCATCATTCGACATGGCGCACATAGTGATCACCGCCGGCAGCCCTGTCAGGCAAATTGACCATGTGTATGGATATATTAATTGTTTGCATTGTTTGTATTGTTATTGAAATTCCTCTGTGCTACGCAATCTCTCTCTCTCTCTTTCTCTCTTCGCTCACCTTTGCCATATGTCTTGATAGCCTCGAGCGCCAACAGTGCTTCGCCGAGGTGAAGGAATGTCTCAGCAATGATGAATTCTGCTCCACCTTCTGCCGCCCACTGAACTTGTTCCTGAAACAAATGAACAATCCGTATTGTTTTATTGATTAATGGTTGATTTATCAACTTATTTGGGTAACTGTCTCAAAGACAATGCCCACTTTACTGTCAGCTCACCTGTATATGGCACGCACGGCGGCCCTGGCTTCCTCTGTTGGTGCGTAGATGGTTGTGTTACAAATATTGCCCGCCATCAGAGTGTTGGTTTCGTCTGCCACCTGGCGAGCGATCTGTAAAGCTTTCCTGTTGATCTTCTCCAAGTCATCCTCGCGACCGACCAGTCGCATCTTCTCCCGGTGAGCATAATACTGTGTCATGAGAAATGAATACCTACGTTACGATACAGACCCCTCAGTTATGCAATAAGAGCAGGAAGTTTGACATGGACTGACAGTGAAAGCTTCCACGACGTCACTTCCGGCGTGGACGAACTCCTCGTGCAGCTGTTTGACGAGGTCCGGATGCTCGATGACGACCTCAGGGACGAAGCCTCCTAGCTTGGAGATAATCTCTCCTCTCGAACTCAAACAGGTAACCCTCGGCCACGACCACAGGCTCATTGTCCCGTAAACGCTCTAGTAACCCTGCAAGAATTATAATTATCAATTGCCAAAATGACTTTACTTGTCATGTCATTCTTTTTATAGAATCACGACCTACGTTGTTGTCTTTTGGTTACCTTTAACTTTTCCTGGCATCTTGTAATGGCTGGCAAACTTCAGATGGTTATCGTACGCAGCTAAAAGTGGTTTATGTGCTTTGGATGTGATGCTGTAGTGACTAACTAGTCGATCAGACAATTACGTATGTACAAACAATGGACTTGATGCTCCGGCATAAATAAATGAGGTCGGTCCATTATGGTCACACTGATACAAAATAATTGAGTGATATACGAAGTCCATGCATGTAATCGAGATATGACCAAGTTTTTTCATCGAAACATGACAATCGATGAATTGGATCGTAATTTGTACTACAATGAGTGTTATTGAAAATGGCGGACAGCCAGTGTACATCCTACATGCAACCACTGTATGAGGCTATGGCCATCTTCCTCAGATGGTCATCCTCACTTGCAGTGGTTGAGGAATTAGTGATCTAGAGTATCTTCAGCAACAACATCTGTGTATTGTGTCTGGAACAACTGTTATCATGGAATGGAAAAGACGCATATTCTGTTAGTGCCGTCAGTTTCTTGTTTCAAGCCACAGTGTCAAAGCACAATAACTGAATAAACAATACGTAAAACCGAAAGCCTACGTACAATGTATATTCATTATATTCAAACACCACCTCCATGTAGTGGTATTGATATTCAACACCTGACATAATTCAATGACCCCGAGGAAATCATGACTCAATTGTCTATATGATAAGCTTTGGTGCTCGTGTGCATTGGTCCAACCTTTGGTCCGATAACTGATCGATGACAAATTCCAATGAATTTATTCGGAATGGGGAGAAGCACCTGAAGCCCCCCTATCTTTTAACATGGGGGTGCATTTATTATGGTGATTTTGAGTACATAAACGTTATCTTTAGTGTATTATAGTATCCATGCACGATGAAGATATACAAAAACTGTTGTAAAAGATAAAAAGTGTCCAACTTGTGTGCCAACATATCCAAGCTTCGGAGAGGCACTGAAAAAAAACGGCAATTCGAATAAAGCCTTGCTCCAGCAAAATTGTTGGCATACGGGCTGTTATTCTAATGAATTTTTTCACATGTATACCTGCTTTGTACTTTCGCTAAAGTTATTTGAGACAAGACCTGCTATTTCAGCAGTTAATGACGTTGTTAGAAATTGGGCGATAATAGGTTTATCCCAGGCGACGCCTTATCAACGAATATTTCATTGGAATATTTCATAAGATCACCGATCTTAGTTCCGCTTCCCAGCCCTATTGCCATGGCGATGCGTCCGTCGTCGGCGTCGGTCAACATTCTTATCTCTAAGTTTAAATCGAAGCTTTCAACTACGACACCGTGAACTTTAAAAAAACGTATCCGTGGGAGGACACGCATGATTTAATCAACCACTGAGCACAAAAGACTAGTATTGATGCTATTTTACAGTTTTCTCCATCAGAACTGGCATACTGGAAGTGTACCAAGGTGGCATCAACATTTTCACGAAAGGCGGCGCTCCAGCACCCGTCTTTCACACAATTCGTCTTTTGCATTCTGGAATACCGCAAATAGTTTCAACATGGATGCCTCTATGAATCGAAATAATTTTGAATGTTTTTGATATTTTGTTACAGACAGGACATATTGTCGAAAACTATACAATTTTTAAAGAGATTATGATAGAATAACTCCAGTAGCGGTGTCCGTGGCGATCTTTAGTGCCTCTGAAAAATCCATGGCTGAGTCATGACTGGCGGGTCGATCCATGCAAAACAAGAAATCACGTGCTCGTGTTTATAAAACGCGCATTAATACGGACTATTTGTTACCGCGCATTGACACTGTCCCCTGATTCAGGGGACCAGAGAATCGGTTATTACAAAGACGGTTGCTTCGGGGTGCCGTCTGGTGGACAAAACGGTGGCATCAAAGCATTCGTACTTTGGGATGCGCCATAATACTATTTGGTTACTGTAATAAACGTTTGCATCGAAACACATTTCACATCAGTATCGTACTTCTGTCACTGACTACTTACGGACATCTTTAGTCGCTGATATTTTTTTGTATGTTTGGTTTGAAAGTTCCGTTGGAAAGTTGACTTTCGATTATAACAAAAAATCAGTTATTGACGAATCGTAAATCGTTATTTATGAGTTATTTACGTTATTTATTGATGAATCGTCAAGATCATACTCAGTATTGCAAAGAACAGCTCTGTCCGTCATCATAACCTGTTCATTTTTGATCTGGTGCTGCGATCCTCTCAGAGCCCGTAAATTACCAAACGTGCAAATCAAATCATGTTCAGATCCCATCCAAAATGACGAGAGCCGACACATTTTTTATCCAAAAAAATAGACACGAACACAATGCTGTGACACATGTGGTCCGTCAGTATTACCACTATGCTTCACTCGTTTTCGAACGTGATGCCAATTAAGAGCCGATAACTGATAGTCCTCATCGGGAAACATCGGCAAAAATTTGCTCCGAGGTCACTCGGCCTTCTGGAGTTTCAGATCCAAACAAATATTTCCCTGAAAGTTGAAGTGGATTGACGAGTATGGTCATAACAAGCAAATGCAAAGACCACTGTTCACCGTTATATAGTGTTCGTTTTTGACATTAGAGCGTTGGGGGCGAAGCCCCCAACCCTCTACATGTCTATGTGCTGACTTTTTCATGGAGGTTTCATGCCAACCTATCGACGCACGTTTTGGCATGTAAACGTTTAGATACCTACTTCAAATGAGAATTTTCTTTGTCCTTGACATAAAATCTCTCGACTTGATGGGAAACTTTGACTATTCCACAGATATATGAGGCATGAATCGATGTGCTAGGTTTGAGAAAATAACGTAAATGTTCAAATTATCGAAAAATGTCCCAAAATGGCGGAGCCGATGGAAATTGACGTTCCCAGAATGCAAAGCAAATTTTACCACAATGACGCGTATTTTGAAACACAATTTCTGTTCAGCAATTCGTGTATGCATACATGCATGTGGGCATCTGCGTGTGAACTTTTTGGCGTTATGAAGTAAACACAGCGATTCGTCTGCGATGCCACGGCTACATTTACCGTAATTTGACGTATTTTATAACATGACAATTAAGCTGGTTTTCTACGGAAGCGTATTACCGCCATGCAAATTTTTTTTTTTATCTCGCCATGGCGAGTTACTATCTCGCCGTGGCGAGTTACTATCTCGCCATGGCGAGTTACTATCTTGCCGTGGCGAGTTACCTATCTCGCCATGGCGAGTTACTATCTCGCCATGGCGAGATACTATCGTGCCGTGGCAAGTTAGCTATCTTGCCATGGCGAGTTACTATCTCGCCGTGGCGAGTTACTATCTCGCCGTGGCGAGTTACTATCTTGCCGTGGCGAGTTACTATTCTGTCTTCAATAAGATTGTGACGTAGCCCCCAAGGTCATCTGAGATCAATTTCAAGGTCACCGAAAGATGAGCCCTTCACATAATTGTGGCTTCCTACATGTTTAGCATATATACGTTCATATGAACCCATAATACGAACTTATAAAAGCTTCTCAAGGGTATCTTATGGCCAATCTGCGCAATTTGGTGTAGCTATAACTTTTTTTCGAGCACTCGAGGTCTGCTGGAGTCAAGTCCATATTCATCAGAAAATGCATCACACATTAAAATGCATAAATTTAGGAGAGGATAGGATAAATACCTATCCTGTCCTAACCCTAATTCTATTAATACAAATCCATACTCAATCATGAAGCATTCAGCGTTCGGGCGAGATTTTTACAAAGTGGCCATCTCGAGCCAAAAATGGACGGAATTGAGCGTACAATATAACGTGTACTGGATAGGTTCTGGATAGAACGATTTACGGTTGTTTGAGCTTATACGGAACCTCAAAAGTTTCATTTAGGACCTTTTTGAAAGGTTCTTTGTGTGGAATCTTTTTCGTGGAACCTCAAAAGATTTTTGTAAAGAAAATTTGGGATTATGAGATGAGGTTTTTTTTGTAAAGGTTCAACCTGGGTTCTTTCACAACCAGTGAATTGAAGCTTTTGGGGGGTATTTCAAGGTACCATCAAATAACCTTTAGGTTCTGTGAAGAACTCTCCCTGATTCAAATATGTTTCCATCCAGAAATATAATCAGTTCAATATTGACCCATTTCAGGTTCTTTGCAGGTTAGGCAAAGAACCTCGAAGTGGTTCAATATTTGTTCACTCCAAAGTACTCAAGTTTCTAAATAGAACATTTCAGGTTCTTCATAGAACCTTTCAATTGTTATCAAAAGAATATCCTATGGTTCAAAATAAGTTGTTTGGAATACATCTTAATACAATTTCATATTGAACCTTCGAAAGCCCTATAGTTAAAAAATAGGTGTATATTTATTTTTACACATAAATCGAGAAATACTCTGAGTCAAACTCCTTTTACTCCATTCATGTAAAACGAACCTTTTTATAACCTTATAAGTGCAAGCTAGGAGTTAATAAGTCCAAATAAGTCCGACTTAGGACAGTGCTGAGACCAATGAAGACCTTATCCAGCCTGGGAACGTGGGGGAGCCTACAGGGAATACTGTTGAGACCAATGAAGAACCTTGTCCAAATGAACCTTGTCCATCCATGGAACGCGGCAGGCTCATGGGTTTGGCGTCTGCTCATGCCGAACCAAAGTCCTCGTCCCACTGAAGTTGCTCACCTGGAAGTCGGTCTTCCTGTTGGCTCTGGCTTCCGGGCGTCACAGGGAAGAATCCGTTGGATCTTCCAAAGGTTTTCTGGTTGGAGGATGGCCTCAAGGTTTCCTTGCACGTCATCCCCATGATCCCTTCCTTCCTAGTGAAAAATCAGCTTGCCTTCTCTCCATCGTTGGCCTTCACGATCCCTGCCTTGGCTTCGTCCTTAGGCCCGAATCTGGAAAGACTGTCTTCTATGCCCGGTGCGGGCTTTGCGCTTGTAACTTAAGTGAACAAAAAGTCTTCGTGCTGGCAAACGTCTATTGTTCATGTCACATCAGTCGATATTCCACCGAGACATACGTTCCACTTCTTACTCGTCCTGGATTCAAAAGTGTATGAAAATTTGTTATGACCTAGCCGAGCAGGACTCCACTTGTTTGTTTGAGGTAAGTGCCCATGACGTTAGAGCCATGGCGGCCTCCCTATATGGGATGTGTTCTCCTCGATCAAGTGATGCTCATGGCGATCCCGTAACACCTTTACCTCTTTGTACCCTAGGGACTTTATATGGACGAGATGTGAGGGTTACCACCTCGAGCCCGTGCTGGTCATCCTGTGAGGTGGATGTGGCCCACCTGATATACGTTGCGTTCACTTGTACATGTGTTGCTGTTCCACGGTTTCGAGTTAATGTTCGTTAGGGAACCCACTGGAACCTGTTTTTCCAAGAGTGAATAATATGTATCTTGCTGTGCAGAAAAGTCGCAGATTTCATCAGAGCGACATTGTGAAAGCTGCCACTAGATATTAGATGCATAAATATCAGTGACTTGGAAACAATACTCATGATTTAGTGATCCAGTACTGAGTTAGTGGCTCACATGTAACTTGAGTGCATAAATGGCGTATCTCATACCAACGTAAGACATTTTGGGCGTAATTCGTGGATGAGATTTCGCATTATACTCTATAATTATCTCAAACACACACTTTGGGAGGGGATGTCGATATTCCACAATCTCGTCGAGTTACTTCTTTTCTCCATCCACATAGATCTATATTCAATATTTCTGGAAAACGTCAGTTGTCGTGTCTAGGCATTGCTCAACCAACTCGTTCACAATCCCAGCGATTCAATGGAAATTGTCAGCCCTAGAGCGCATACAGGCCATGCGTGCCAAGAGGGTTGATTTCATCATCATTTTATCATCAACTCGTTAGACAAAATCGATAGGTGTATACATCAAATGTGTATGCAACAATCATCAAAATGAGATGAGAAATAGGACATGTAGAACGCTCTACACAAATAAATATTTGGGGTGGGGTGAATTCATAGTATCTGCCGACCTACGTTTGGGGAATACAATGACACACCGACGACGAGATAGTAACTCGCCACGGCGAGATAACTAACTCGCCACGGCAAGATAGGTAACTCGCCATGGCGAGATAGTAACTCGCCACGGCGAGATAGTAACTCGCCACGGCAAGATAGGTAACTCGCCACGGCGAGATAAAAAAATTTTTTTGCATGGCGGTAATACGCTTCCGTAGTTTTCTGTGCTGGATTGCGAAGTCTTTTTATTCTTAACTGGTATTTTAATTTGCCCAGTAAAGGCATGTGTTAGGCTATATCTGATGTTATCAGATGCAGATATTCCTCATAGTTTCCAATGTTTTAAGGATATTTTACTGAGGTTCCATATCATTTTAGCAGGCATATCTGTTCCATTGATCGATTTTTAAAAAAATGTTTACTTATTAGTAATATGAATGAAGTAGGCCATGTTTTTCATCCTAGTATACGGAAATGAATTGGAATCACATAGGGGATGAAATTATGGCTTCTTCTTTCTTTCTTTTTTTTGGGGGGGGGGGGGGTAGGCCTTACGTTGTGTAAGATATATTCAGCTGTCGTGGTGCTGATGATGTGCTCTAATGTCGTCTTCCGCAGTTTGCTGCATTTTCTTGTTGGTCGTGTGCTGGGATTACATCCTAATATTACCCTAAATGTTGAAAGTTGACACAAACGAATCGCCCGCATGCGACCCGATAAGAGGTCACCCGCATCTGCAGGTTCAGTTGATAGTGACTATTCATCATGTTTTCAGGATGTTAGACGTTTTTGTTTTTAATAAAATAAGACCCTACAGATCATTCCGATATAACAATTATATACCATAGTAATTACGCAGTTACATTTTCGCCAACTCTACCTGACAATGGATTCGCTCAGAAACTATACTGTTTCAGGTCGACATATACATGTAGCAAAAGGTAATGCTATGCGATATCTCATATCTTCTGTATATACATGTATATGCACATGGGCCCGAGGCTTTTAGTGAATAAGGTTATCCAGATATTGGCTGCGTATATGCTATTATGTGCACTTGCACGCGAACGGACACGGGAACAAATATTCTTGTATGCCCGTTCTTTGGTGCAACTTTGTTTACCTTATGACACATCGAGCGAGGAGCCTTGCACTCTGCATTTTGAGAATATCCATTGCGCTGGTGACACATGTTGGGTAAATTGATAAGGTTATGAGCCATGATATGTTCCTAATTATGAACTATGCAATATTTTGTGTCTAGTATTATCAGAAACCCATTAGAGATATCTTATGCGTTTCTGGTATTATGCATACACTCGATGTTATTGGCTTTTTGGAGGTCGAGTGGACATAACGGAGTAAACACAACACATGCAATATCACTTAAATTTATTGAATATTATTAAATATCAGTATCGACTATAGCCCGATAAAGAGTCAACAGGAATATATTTCATTTTGTTCCATAATTTTTTTACGTAAAATATAGTGACCCATGCACTATTACATTAGGCCTACATGTAGTTAGCGACAAACATACGATGACACAGATCCTATATAGATCCTCGATGACAATATATTTGTGCTCCCTACATCTTCCAGGTCTACCCTAATAAAACAACCTAAGACTTGAACACGTGGGGAGCATTTTTTCTGAAAAATGTCGTAGACAGGCCATGCTCCTTGTCGGACCAGGTGGAGAAGTGTTTGGACATGTCTGGAGAGTACTTGGAGGCCGGCGGTCGGCGGTCCAGGGCCTCAGCCATGCACCTCGTGTAGCAAGCTCTGTTACCGCAGCAGAAGCCCATGTAGAGCACACCCATATCCTTCAGAGCCTTTGTGAATGGGGCCACGTCCCGGCGCGGGATTGACATGTGGTCCATCTGGTCCGGGAAACACGGGTCACCTTGGGATAGGAACAGAATATATGTAAACCATAAAACACCCACGATATAATACTAGTTGTTTCAGTGGTCTAACCTGTCTCGGGATCCAGTAGGTCGATCATAGTCTGTTGTTCTTGAGTGGTGCGATAAGGAACCGGCAAACACGCGACTGGCCCCTACGTGTCAGAATATCGGCTAATACAAATTGATCACTTCACCATTGCCAACCACACAAGAAACGAGTCCAAGTAGTCACTGACCTTACAGGCCTTCCGAATGTCAGTGATGAGTGGCAACATAGTGCGGGGACCTCGCACACAGTTCACCCCAACCACGTCTGCGCCAGCGTCCTCAAGCTGTCGAAGCACTTGCAGCAGGTCTCCGTCCGGACAGCCATCATTCGACATGGCGCACATAGTGATCACCGCCGGCAGCCCTTCAGGCAAATTGAACGTGTGAACAGATATATTAAATGTGTGCATTGTTTGTATTGTTATTGAAATTCCTCTGCGCTATGCTCTCTCTCTCTCTCTCTCTCTCTCTCTCACTCTCTCTCTTTTCGCTCACCTTTGCCATATGTCTTGATAGCCTCGAGCGCCAACAGAGCTTCGCCGAGGTGAACCAATGTCTCGGCAATGATGAAATCTGCCCCACTTTCTGCCGCCCACTGAACTTGTTCCTGAAACGAGTGAATAATCCGTAATATATTATTGATTAATGGTCGATATAGCAAAACATTTGAATTATAGTCTCAAAGACAATGCCCACTTTACTGTCAACTCACCTTGTATATGGCACGCACGGCGGCCCTGGCTTCCTCTGTTGGTGCGTAGATGGTTGTGTTACAAATATTTCCCGCCATCAGAGTGTTGGTTTCGTCTGCCACCTGGCGAGCGATCTGTAAAGCTTTCCTGTTAATCTTCTCCAGGTCATCCTCGCGACCGACCAGTCGCATCTTCTCCCGGTGAGCATAGTACTGTGTCATGAGAAATGAATACATACGGTATAGAAATACATACCATAATTTATGCAATAAAATAGCAGAAAGTTTGACATGGACTGACAGTAAAAGCTTCCACGACGTCACTTCCGGCGTGGACGAACTCCTCGTGCAGCTGTTTGACGAGGTCCGGGTGCTCGATGACGACCTCAGGGACGAAGCTACCAGCTTGGAGATAACCTCTCCTCTCGAACTCAAACAGGTAACCCTCGGCCACTACCACAGGCTCATTGTCCCGTAAACGCTCTAGTAATCCTGCAAGAATTATTATTATCAATCGCCGAAATGACTTGTCATGTCATTCTTTCTAAAACATCATGCTCCACATTTCTGTCGTTTGGTTACCTTTAACTTTTCCTGGCATCTTGTAATGGTTGGCAAATTTTAGATGGATATCGAACGCAGCTGGAAGTGGTTTGTGTGCTTTAGATGTGATACTACAGCGACCAACTAGTCGATCAGACAATTACGTACGTACAAACAATGGACTTGATGCTCCAGCAATAATCGAGTGATATACGAAGTCCATGCATGTATTTGAGATATGACCGAGTTTTTTTGGATCATAATTTGTACTATACTGAGAAAATGGCGGACAACCAGTGTACACCCTACATGCAACCACTGTATGATGCTATGGCTCACTCGCAGTGGCTGGGGAATTAATAATCTAGGGTACTTTCAGCAACAACGTCTGTGTATTGTCTCTGCAACAACTGTTATCATGGAATGGAAAAGACGCATATACTACTAGTGTCGTCCACTTTCAAGCCACGGTGTCAAAGCACAATAAACAATACGTAGAACAGAAAGCCTACATACAATATATATCCATTATATTTAAACACCATCACCTCCATGTAGTGGTATTGATATTCAACACTTGACATAATTCAATGACCCCGACGAAATCATGACTCAGTTGTCTATATGATAAGGTTTGGTGCTCGTGTGTATTGATCATAATTATGCATCCATTGGACTGCAAG
Organism: Terebella lapidaria; assembly: GCA_949152475.1. Taxonomy (NCBI): domain Eukaryota; kingdom Metazoa; phylum Annelida; class Polychaeta; order Terebellida; family Terebellidae; genus Terebella; species Terebella lapidaria. The sequence continues at coordinate 20,239,906 of OX424558.1, read as the reverse complement.
TTGCATTTTTCTAGTAGTTCTTGTAATTAATTTCTAAGAATACTTCGGTTGTTTGGGTAGTTTTATTATTACCGTAGGTATCCAGTGGAAACAGCTATTATTTTCACATTTCCTGTTCAGCAGTCAGACAGTCCCGATGTGGGCCACGGTACGTCCTGGTGGATATTTCCCAATGGTCCGGGGTATACCGGGGACCACCGGGACGATTTCGGCAAAACAATTATTCGTAGTCACATATTCCCGGACATATACACGGTGTAGCCCCAGTCTGTGTGATGATCCAGTCCGGCAGCCCAAGATGTACCCCCGGTGTGTTAGGGTTTAGCCAAGGTTTACCTCCGTTATTTCACGGTGTCTCACGGTGTCACCCAGGTATTACCCGGATTGTTGCCGGTGTCGTCACGTTCTATCAGGATGCTGCCCCGGCAGACTTACGGTTGCCCCCGGTGGTTTGCTTGTGGTCAAGGAGGCTTCACGGCCCCGATAGACCCCAGGCAGCCTACGAAACGCCACGGTGGAGTCCAGGAGAACTCTCGGTGCAGTCAAGGTGATCCTGGCGGAGCCACGGAAAGTCAAGGTGCCAACACGATATTACAAGTATAACGCCATGTTTTAGAAAACATGGCAGAAAAAACCCCGGCCCTTTTATGTGTACGTTTTTCCCATGGACTCACAAATCTGAATTCAACACATTCAATACACAATCAACACATATATATGAATAACTCACAACAATATTTGTACAGTTCATATAAAAAGTCACACAATCAGTCACATCAAAGTAAATGAAACAGGAAAATGTGTACACCCTCAGCCAACTTATCTCCCCCAAGTCCACTTAGATGTACGGTATCCTTGCCAGATCGCCAGTGCCAGTCTTTGGACCTAGCCGTCGGCAGCTCTGTTAAAAACATCCTACTAAATTCCTGCTCCACAAGTCGCCCAAGAATCTGGAAACTATCTTCTAGTTTAAAATCTCACATTCCCAATATGCCCCAAAACATCACCATAGGTTTAAATATTCACGTAGAGGCGGCAGGATTTGATGAATAGGCCTAAAGTGTATGTGTACAGCCGTATTACAATGGATAGATGTCTAACCGATCCTGCACATTAGGCCCCTAGGCATATGTACAAAATTCCATAGCAGGGCTCATATAAAACTGGAATAAAGGTTATACCTATTGCCGGGTTTTTAAGTACCCGTGGTCGAAAGTACGGATTCGTCACGGCTTCGTTATGGCGGTCTTGGCTATTAAAGGCGATCGCGCTTGTGAAGCAACAAAATTTCTCATGCTTCAGTTTTATTATGCTCAAGCTTGATCGCCCCACGAAAAATGACCTAACAGGCCTAATGCAACTGTAATAATTCGAAAAGATAATTTTAAACTATTCTCTGAAATGCTTACACCTAGTGTATCACTGTCTGTCGCTGCAATACAACATATTCTTAGTGATTACTTGTTGGCGTAGTTACATAACGCAGTAATTATATCTGGGGCGGTTCAAATATGAGAAGTTCCAAAATAACCGGCAGGAGAATCGGTAATTGCACTTGCGAAGACCAGCCGAAAACTCATTTGAAACAGCACTTCTCATTGTCATTCAAATTCTTATTTTCAGTATAGTGATATTAGCAGTGTTTTTAAATCAGTTTAGCGGAATTTATCGGCTTTTATTGCAAATTCGCGAAACCAACACCAATGTATGCTGAATCTAAGAGAGTCGTCCGAGAGAGTCGGAAGACAGGAGATACATAGGGTGAGGTCAACGACAATCACATATACCCGGCCCTGAGGGGCCGGGAATGAAGTTCCCCGGTATGTCACGGTGAGCCCAGGTAAAGCCCCAGTCCCATATGAGTCCGGTGCACTGCGAAAATACACGGTGAAGCACGGCAGCTGGACCTCCAAGATCGGGGTGCTCCTACATTGAACGGCATGTGTTTTTTTCACAAAAATCATCCCGTTTCACCCCGATGTGTATTGGAGCCGACGGTAAGATGGCACATCACGGCAGATCAAGGTGGAGCCCCGGTGGTAGCCGGCACCAACACGATTTCAACACGGCGATTGACGATTACCCCTGAGGTCATCCCGGAGCACCATTTAGTATCCCGGACCATGCCAGCGTCAACACGGCACTTCACGGTAACAAGCACGTTGTACCCCGGCGTATGACGGCCAATGCCGGAGCAACACGGTTGTAGCCGGCAGTAACACGATGTACATACGGTGAATGCCGTTGTATCACGACTGAGCCCCAGTAGAGCCCCAGCGTTTCATGTCCTTAATTTTGTGTTGTTGTAATTAAATTTAATACAGATCATGTCTTAGAAAAACAAGAATGTCAATATGAGGGTCTATGTAGTAACTGATTCGAAATTATTATTACCCAATAAAAATATGAGGGTCAATACACTGAAGTTATTTTGGAGGATTTATTTTCGCATTTGGCGGTAGTAGCAAAACCCAACATTATATTCCCGTAATAGAAAACTGCGGGTCTGTTTCCTCTCGGTATTAGTGCCTACAAAACAATAATAGCCCCCCCCCCTACCCCATGTACCCTACCTTGGGGTTATTCAATGAAGCAAATTTCGCATGTGCGTATGCCGGAGTTATTTACTGGTAAATGGGGTAATAGTGCCACTGCCATTGTTGAAATACAAAGTGCTAGTATTAAAGTTGAAGTGGGGGGTACAGTCATAACGAAAAGTGTCTTAGTTTTGGCATGTAAGTGCAACGCATGGATTAAGGCAGTTTTTACAGAATGCCGATAACTCAATTTGGTGGAAAGTTATGGCGACATTTGTGTAGAACTTTCCCGCAAAAATTGACACCTAATTAAGTATTATAATGAGTACATGACGTTACACCAGTACTGTAAGGTAATTAGCAACAACTAATACGTGATATTTGACCTTTTATTTACATTTTGAATATTAATAACTAATTCGTCACATTTGTCATTAAAAATATTAGAATTTAATTACCTGATATCTTCACCAATGGGACAACGCCCGAAATATTGCCCTTAGCAACCGTTACGGTGGTTGCTATGGGTCCAAACTTCATGAATATGATACTTTTTGGTCCAAACAAACAATAACGCGTATGTCTTTCATGTAAAAGAGGAAATAATTTTATCTTTTTAGATAATTCAAAAAAGTTTATCTTTTAATTATGAGAAAAGGTTCCTAGCAACGGCATTGCTATGGGCAGTTTCTAAGGGATGGTTGCTATGGCGATGTTCAACTCCACATATTTATGGTATATTTTTCAATGGGACGCCACATAACAATATATTTTGTGATAATATATCGAATTCAGATTTAGCGTCCAAATATAAGTAATTAAAATAGTTATACTGGTGTGACGTCATGAATACTCACTATAACACTTAAGTATATGTTAAATTTGGCGGGAAATAAATTGAATAAATCATCATAACTTTGGAACGGGATGGTATGGAAGCCCATAGGTGACAGGTGCGGGAAAAAATTTGGTGTTTTTGCTATTAAAAACCTTGCACGTTCGAACGTAGAAAGTTCAAAACTACCACGTTCGCACGTGGAAGCATTTAGCGCTATCACGTTCGCACGTGGTAACTTTGAAACTAATCACGTTCGCACGTAGAAAGGTTTCAGGCTTCCACGTTCACACGTAGAAAGTTTAAAGCTACCACGTTCACACGTGGAAACATTATATGCTTTCACGTTCGCACGTAGAAACTTTAAAACCTATCACGTTCGAACGTAGAAAGATGTAGGCTTCCACGTTCACACGTAGAAAGTTTCAAAGCTACCACGTTCACACGTGGAAACATTATATGATTTCACGTTCGCACGTAGAAACTTTAAAACTTACCACGTTCGAACGTTGAAAGATGTAGGTTTCCACGTTCACACGTAGAAAGTTTCAAAGCTACCACGTTCACACGTGGAAGCATTTATACCTTTCCACGTTCGCACGTAGAAAGATTTAGGTTTCTACGTTCACACGTAGAAAGATTCAAAGCTACGACGTTCACACGTGAAAGCATTTGATGCTACCACACCCAAATCTTTGCACGTGCGAACGTGGTAGCTCCTGAAGTTTCCACGTGCGAACGTGGAAGCGTTGAATACTTCCACGTGTGAACGTAGTAACTTCGGACTTTCCACGTGTGAACGCAATAGCCTTAACTGTTTCCACGTGCGAACGTGATAGTGTTAAATGCTTCCACGTTCGAACGTGCTAGCTTTTTGCTGGAAAAGACATAGAAAATTTTCACGCGCATGTCACCTATGGGCTTCCGTAGTGATGGAGATATCAAAATGTTGTAAAAATCACATTAGTTCACACAGAAACCCACTCTTATGGGTTTCTGGTTCACACGATTCACTCTTTATTCAAGTGCCAAAAATAATAAATTTTCTACTTGGACCAGACTCTATCTCGTTTCAGAGTTAAATACCACGTGTTTTTAGTTCGATTACCCAATACTGGTAATGTAATATCTATGGGACCAAGGTCCACCACGGCGTCAACCGAAACTCACCGGCGCCGCTACGTTTCATCACGTCCCCAACACGGCCTTCACACGGTGCATGCCGGAAAGACTCACAGAGCCGGTGCATCCCGGATGGTTTTGACAGTCCAAAACCTCCGGGCTCGACTGACGGTCACCTGTGGTGCACCATTTTCAATCCCGGAGCATCTCGTCACATCCTGACTCGTCCCGACGTCAACACGGCGTCAACACGGTGCAGAGACCGTTCAACCCCGGTATTCCTCCGGGATGCACCTTGCTCCCCCGGCACCTATATGGGACTGTAGGTTAATTTCAAACATTTTAAAACCACCGGGAAGTTTGCCGGTGCGCCATGATTTATCCCGATTCACCAAGGAAGCGTCACGGTATCCCAGGGTGTCACCACGGTACGTGCCCGGTACGTCCAAGGCACGTTCCCGGTGTCTCAAGGTTTGCCACGGAGGTCTAAACCGGGGCGTACCGGGCCACATCGGGACTGTCTGACCGCTGCTGATGATGCCAGTGTGGTTTCAGAAAATTGTATAAGCTTTGCCTAGACATTCTATTGACGGTATCAAAATCGTTCCGTGACAGTGTCTCGATACATCATTCCTCATTGTAACTGTATCAGTGTACTGTGCATATTGAATTCAGTTTGTATGCAGAATGAATGAATTTTTATTCAGCTGACACATGTATGATATACATGTTCATGTATTTCAAAACATTTCGCATCGAGTAAGATCAGTTGAATTTTCCAACGCTAACGTTTTTGTTGAAATTTTGGGTGCAGAACTGGTGTTGTTCGTCCTTGAAGTTGGAGAAGTGTTTGGACATGTCTGGAGAGTACTTGGAGGCCGGAGGTCGGCGGCCCAGAGCCTCAGCCATCGCCCTGGTGTAGAAAGCTCGGTTGCCACAGCACACACCCATGTAAAGCACACCCAGCTCTTGTAGGGACTTCGCGAACTTCGTGATGGTCCTCCTCGGCACCACCATCTGATCCATCTCGTCAGGGAAACATCGGACACCTGAAAGAAATAAAACGAGTAATGGCATGATTTTGTCGAGTATTATGCGGATGCTGGCGTTGAGGGACAGTCTCGATTCGTGTATGCCTACCAGTTTCGGGGTCCGTCAAGTCGATCATGACCTTCTCTTTGTCGTTGGTTCGATATGGAGCCGGCAGGCATGCCAGATGACCCTAGGAATAGATACAGAGACGAGTTCCAGGTGTTCCAGCATTACTAAAAGGGATTGAAAGTACAATGTTGAACTTGCCATTGTCAACGGTAGAAAACAAAGTAGAGAAATGTGAAATATCATCACATGACCAAGGAACTCTCTTTGAAGTCGTCCCAGTTCTCGAGTGGGTTTATTTTTGGGTCATGGCCAGTGATGTTCTTTGAAGTCTACTGGAATCGTCTACCTTGCAAACCCGCCTGGCCTCGGTGATGAGTGGCAGCATTGTGGTCGGCCCACGATGACAGTTGAAGCCAACGACATCGGCACCGGCCTCCTCCAGCTTTCTGAGGGCGTCAATCATGGTTCCACCATCCTCGCATGATCCAGTGGCACAGGTGCCCATGGTGATCACAGCCGGCACACCTAGCAAATACACCGATAAGAACGAAGTATTTAACCGTTAAATACTCAGCCCCAGAAAATGCAGAGGACAGGGTTAGTTCTACATGTATGTTGTTCACACCATTCCCATATGTTTTGATTGTGTCCAGAGCAATCATGGCCTCATCCAGGAATCCCAACGTCTCTGCTATGATGAAGTCTGCACCTTCCTGCGCGGCCCACTCTACTTGCTCCTGCATAGATAGATTATGGAAATACTGACATGCTTAGAATATCTCAGAGTGGGGCGCATATGATGTTTACAAGCAATAATTTACCTTGTAGATGGCACGGACGGCGGCCCTGGCTTCTTCTGTCGGTGCGTAAATGGTCGTGTTACAAATATTTCCCGCCATCAGAGTGTTTGTTTCGTTTGCCACCTGGCGGGCAATCTGTAAAGCTTTCCTGTTGATCTTCTCCAGTTCATCCTCGCGACCGATCAGTCGCATCTTCTCTCGGTGAGCATAATACTATAATATCAAACGTACAAAAGATATGTTGTTATACCAATGTATTTCAGTTGCTGTCCAAAATTCAAGATCGTTATTTGTGCAATCATAGAAAAATTATTTGTAAAATATTTGACATGGACTGACAGTAAAAGCTTCCACGACGTCACTTCCGGCGTGGACGAACTCCTCGTGCAGCTGTTTGACGAGGTCCGGGTGCTCGATGACGACCTCAGGGACGAAGCCTCCAGCTTGGAGATAACCTCTCCTCTCGAACTCAAACAGGTAACCCTCGGCCACGACCACAGGCTCATTGTCCCGTAGACGCTCCAGCAAACCTTGCAATGTAATACCGTGTGTATGTAATTTGGATATTTGGTACGTACTGATATCAGCGTTAATTTTTTTTTTAAAAAAGGTGAGTTAATTTTAATCCAAATGTCAACGTGAAGAGGTGTCCTATTGATTCATTTGAGAAACATAATTTTCAACACATCTCGAGATATGACCTGCATGAACTCGCCAGCAGACTTACATGCAGCGTATGGCTAAACTGTACAATTGTCGTGTTACATGGGTATAATATATCAGCATGATCACTTTCGCCCATCACGATTCTCGTATTCCAGTTCGATGTGAATATCAGACTCATACTCGTTATGAATAACCTAACTCCATCTCCGAATGTAAATGTCTCCATTGATAATATACATGGGATATAACTTGCCTGACAGTGACACGGAAACCGAACATTCCGGATAATCTAATATAGTTTTCCTTAAGCCCGACGTCCAACAATTATGCGCTTAGTACCAATTCACAGATTCAACTTTTTCTCTGAGCACTCAATGCCAGCTCAGGTCAGGTTCGTGATCAGCAATAGCCACACCATATCACATATGGCCCTTGGTATGGGGTAGCGTGTGCGCCACAGTGTTCAGCTAATATTATTTACTTGAAGGAAGTGCAGCAAGAGTCACTGGATATGGAAGAAACAGCTATTTATTCACACTCCACAATAAACATATAATATATATATTCCCACACAATTGACAGTAGCCGATATACTGGCACAATATATCTCATATACAGATCTGTGTTGTAAGACCGCTCACGCCGGTCTTACAACATGTACTGGCTCCACCGAGGGTCACACGAGTTCTGCCACGTGGGGCCACTGATTTGCACTGAAGTACCCAGGCTAGGGAAAGGGGTAAGCATACACTCCAGCGTACAAACATCTGGTCCTGATTGAAGTGTACACTCGGCTGCTGCTCCCTGAGTGGTGGCTACCTGTTCCAGCTAGGATACTGGAGGGCTGGTCTTTTTGATGGCCATCAGATACTGTGTGAGGTCACACTATTTGATGGCTCGGCCGTCAAATAGTGTGCCCCCACACACTATTTGTAGGTCACACTATTTCACGCTACACCGGCAATGTCTGCCTAGGGACCCCCACCCCCCCACCGGGCTGGAGTCAGTCATAAATTCCCAGGTGGATCAAGGTTGCATCATCCCCGCCCAGGGATGAGCGACCTGTACCACATGCACGTGCATGCAAAAACAACTGAAATATACATGTAATGGACATGGCCATATAGAAACAGCAAACATGTAAAGAATAGCCTATATCAGATTATAACGATATAAATATAGACACACAAGTGTCACATGTGATTATTAAGTTCAAATCTGAGCCTTCTCTTCAATAATCATATGTCCATTGACTAATTCTTGATTCGAGGTAAACTGAAGTGTACCCAACGTCATCAAAAGTCAAACTAAAATGATTTTCTCCATTCGGCGGTATACCGTACCTGTCACACGTCAACGAAAACAACTTTTTTTGTTTACATGCGTAACATATATACGACTGCGAAGATCAAACCCTAGCGGAATGCAATCATAACATTACACGGCAGTAGATAAATCTACCAAAATTCGATAGAATACTCGTATGCAATATGTGGAGCGTTACCTTTTGTTTTTGCAGGCATGTCTGATCCTCACTCACGTCCTTTGCAATGGAAAGTTCCAGGCGTGTAACGGCTTTATTTCTGTTGTGAATGTCTCTACTTACAACACATCTAGGTCACTCGTTATCTGACTGCATTAAACACATGCAAATGCCATACACTCGTTGCACACTTTTGATAAGTGAGGATGGCTTGATGTAAATGGGCAGAATGCACACCTCTGGTCTATTTAAGTGCTGGTACTCGGTTTTTGTACGCGTTCACCTGCAGATTTCTGGTTTTCGTACAGACCCCAGACTAGGCGTACGAAGATGCACCCCCTCCCCGGCACCCAAAATCCAGTATACATCATTGGCCACGCATACACATATTATAGTTTTAGTTCCAGCGAAAAGTAATATTATCCCGAAGTTCAAGGTTCAAAGTTGAAAATATTGTTTCTCTGGAGATTGGTAGAATCAACAGCTACAGCAATTACATGTAAGTCGAAATGGGCGCACCTGGTATTATTTCTTGCCGACGCTCGCTGATTTTATGTTTATGCAACACAGTATTCCAGGTTCAAACCTGGATAAAGTCTGCTATATTGAAAAAAACCGACGGGTCCAGAAAGGTTACCGGAGATATTCCCAGTATTAGGCCATAAAACTTTGTGATGTGTTTTATTATTTCATTAAAATGACAAATTTGACCTACTGGGCTCATTTGCAATAGTTTTGTGTGCAGGGGTTAATTTACATATTCACGTTTGGACGTGACCTCAAGATAACTGCCTAAGTAAGTGAGGTCAACAGGAGATGTTGGATGAACTTTGGCCTCGGTATAAGCTTTTTCTCTTATTCGCCATCTTTTATCTTCGCCAACATATCGGAAATGGTGCTTCGTAGATTGGAACGGGCTCATGAGCGGAGACAAACATGTCACGCTATATGCATTTCAGTCAGAATGCCGAAGGCATCTTTTGGGCCTTGGCGTCTATGTTTTATTACATGTACTAGACTAAGCGATATCGCATTTGGACGAAGCCTCTGACTTTTAAACTCAACCGCGTTCCAAATATTCTAGTACTGTATAACCGCCAGTTATCATGGTTATTGGGCAATTATATGAGCAAATGTATCCACTCTTATTATATCAGTGTTGTAAAATATCCATTCTATCTTTGAAGCAGCGATTACAGCGTGCCGCTGTTCAGGTGCATAATGACGTGTATTCTACCGGAATAATAATCTGTCTGGAGAGCAGACTCAATCCTAGACGCACAAACAGAAACTGTATATTTAGGTTCGTTTTTACCTACTGGATGCCTAGTAATATGTGTCCTATTTATTCTGGTTCCAGCATGTATACTTTTCATCATATTGGTGAGTGTAGTTGATATAATATAATTATCGTGAGTGTCGTTTTTCGTATTGACGTGCATAGAATCACGATATTTCAATCTGTGTTGGAATTTCTACATGCTCACACACTTTCAGAAGTAATGTCTATCAAAACATTACTTGATTTTCTACCATCTACATCACAATGCCGCATTTAGAACTAAAGTCTCGGCTTCAAAGACTTCTACATAATTCATTTTTCTCCAAAAAGGGCAACGTCGTTATCAGCATATCGTATTCAAATATTATACAGCTTATTTCGTTAAAGTTTATTCAGATGCTCCATGTAAATATACAGAAACGGACGTTGTGAAAATGGTTAACTTTCTTATTGATAATATCTTTGTGGTGTTTGGTGGTCGAATATTTCAACAAACTCTTGGTATTCCTATGGGTACAAACTATGTCCCATTATTGCCAGACCTGTTTTTATACTCATATGAAACCGGATTCATGCACCATCTACAAAGAGGAGGATCTAAGAAGCAAACTAGTAAATTTAATTTCACTTTCCGATACACAGATGATGTATTGTCTCAGATGATATATAATCTGAAGTTTGATGATTTTTTGGATGCCATATATTCTAAGGAACTTGAAGTCAAAGATGTTACAAACTCCTCTATTTTCCCAACTATTCAGATCTACGGTTTCCATAGTCAATTTCCCTTTTCGAAACAGCAGCATTCGTATGTCGCCAGCATATGGTGTATTAGTCTCACAACTCATACGCTATTCCAGACCTGGTTGCAGATATGAGGACTTTGTTCACCGAAGTTCCCAGCTAATATCTAAACTGCTGCGACAAGGATATGTTTTACCAAGACTAATAGCTGCTTCCAAGAACTTTTATGGACGTCATCACAATCTGGTTGATAAGTACACAAAATATGTCCCCCGTATGCAGCAAGACCTATTTGCATATTGATATTTTGGAATCCATGACAGGTGCCACATGTGCGGCAGGAAATGTTCAATCTTTCCGGAACACCTGATTTCACCCCCTTATGGCCGATTCTGCCGGACAACTACAGTGGCTGATGAGTGACACTGCAGAAAGAAACTTATTTATTTTTCGGACTAACCTTGACTTGTTCATAATTGACATAATTTGTGCAGAAATAACGTTATTTCCGTCAATAATGTTATTTCCACGTAAATAAAAAAATTTATGCGTAAGTAACGTTTTCTCCGCGTAAATAACGTTATTTACCCCCATCGACCAAGGGGAAGATAAGTACACGTGCAGGCATTATTTGGTTGGTATATCACACACGGCAGGAATAAATAATGTTATTTCTGCGTAAAAAACTGTATTTATGCAGAAAAAACGTTACCTACGCGTGAATAATAACTTTATTTTCGCGTAAATAATGTTATCTACGCGGAAATAACGTTATTCACCCCATCGACTAAGAGAAAGATAGAAGAACCTATAGGTAGTATTTGCTTAGTATCTTACACACGGCAATAATAAATAATGTTTTTTTTTTCTGCGTAAATAACGTCCTTTTTGCGGAAATAATGTTTTTTACGCATAAAAAGGTTATTTCTGCGTAAACTTTTTTTACGCGTAAAGAAACTCATTTCCGCGTAAATTATATTAATATAACAATAATATGGTTTTGTTGGGCGTTATGATTATTCAAAGCCCAGCTCAGATCATTTTCAGCCCGACATGATTCATTCGCAGCCAGAGCGAGCGAGGGTTGCAAAACCATGGAGGCTTTGCAACTATTATTATCTATATACCAACCAGCAAGTACATGTGTACACGGAATTGACATTAAACTATGTTGCATAAATACTACATGTGTGTGTGTAGAAATACAGTATTGGCCTACTTTGCGAAGGAATAGATCTATCTCGATCTACCGGTATATACAACTGAGCTATATATAGGCCACTGTCTATTGATATGCATCATTTTATTCGAATATAAACAGCAATGCGTAACTTTTCTTCAAATTCTTGTTGATCTTCCTCTAATTTCACCATTTTTGTAATCGCCTGACTCGATCAAGCCATACGTTCGAATGTGGTCATGTGACACCTGGACCGTAGTGCAGTATTTACGCTGCATAGTATTGTAACGGGTTCTTCACCCTTCTATGACGTCTTGATAAACCGGTTTTCTTGTGAGGTGGGTGAGTTGTTATTTCCGGGAAACTGCTACTGCTGTACGGTTGAACTCCGGCTAGAAGTCTCTGAAGGTTGGTAGCGTGGTCTGGAATGGACCTCTTAACCGTTGTCCGACTGCCAATTTGCAACTGCACCTGTAAAGTAAGATTCCGGAGACGTTTCCGTCTCCGGGTATTGCAAGTGCTCCGTCGGGATACCGCTTTACTGCAACAGCTCCGTCGTTTTCCGCCTTACTGCAACTGCGACTGCACCTGGAATAGAGAATCCGGGAACGTTGCCGTTTCCGATACTGCAACCGCTCTGCCAGGTTCCGCCTCACTGCAAACTGCTCCGGTTGGCTCCGCCTCACCGCAACCTGCGACTGCACCTGAAATGGAGAATCTCGGAAGTGTTCTCACTTCCGGTTACCGCAACCGCTCCGTCAGGTACTGCCTCTGCTACTCCGTCGTCCGGTACCGCCTCTGCAACTGCTTCGTCGTTCCCGTCTCTGCAACTGCTCCGTCCGGTACCGCCTCCGTAGTTGCTCCGTTGAATTCCACCTCCGTCTCCGTCTCCTTCCTTGGTGATCTGGGTTCTTGGATCACCCTAAGACGTCGATACAACTTGGTCTTAACCGACAGTGGACTTATCTCCCTTTTCTCCGTATTACTTTCTTTTCCGGTGAACTAACTTTATCATAAATTCCAGTTCCCTAACCAACACGGAAAAACAACTCGGTTGAAGTTTTCATGTTTATTTTCCAAGTGCACAGTCAGAAGACTTAACTGCTATCATCTGGTATGACACAAGCCGGAGCTTGTGCAGAAGGGGTCTGCACAGGTCGACGTCAGGACACCAACTCCGCCGTCCGCTGTGAAGCGGGGGCTTTTATAGACCTGAGACCCACGTCACGTGACCAACCTATTGTGACGTCATAGTCCGCCAAAACACTGATTTTTCCGTAATTTCAAAAAACACTCTAGAACCAATCAGTGGCTGACACGTCACCTTTTAAACCGAAAACGAGGCTGATCACATGACCTTCCGGAAATAACGTCATTACGTTTTTGTACTCCATTGTTCCGACTCCGTCTCCGGTACCGTCTCCGGTTCCGGCTCCGTCTCCGGCTTTACCAACATCACAAATATACCAAGTTCCGAGACGGAAAACCTTTTAAATATTACCAATACGGAACCGAATGAACCTTTAAACACATATACATTTTAATAAACGGTTATTTAACCATCATATCACAAAACACTAATAGAATTACCTAGGGGAAACTTTTGGGTACGCCCCAAAACCGTTACAGTATCATGTCCGGGCGGAGTGAACTATTTTCGACCGATACTAATTTTATAACATAAGCTCATACTGTTGTTTTCGTCTGAATAAAAGGATGCAAACCAATAGGTAACACCTATAGTACGGTGGCTGATATATGTCATAACTATTTTTTTTTTTGCAACACGCTTCACAACATGCAAAAAATATAATTATACTCGATAATTCTGATCGCGTTCAAAACGTTTTCTACGCGTTCAAAATGTTTTGCACGCGTTCAAAACTATTGAATTCGCGATCAAAACATTTTGAACGCGTAACATTTTGAACGCGATCAAACCGTATATATCGGATTATAAAATCACACAGTGTGTGTTTTGTTAAAGTTCTTTTTAAGCACATGCGATGCAACTCGACCTCCAGTTCTGCTGTTGCGATGCTTCTTCTCTTAGAATTAACATTCGATACTATTCAACTGTCAACCTGTTGATTCTGAAATTAGCTCTAAGACGGGGGGGGGGGGAGGGGGGGGGGGAGTGTAATATGTGCATGATCTACACGTTGATCTGTCGCCGCGGTGCCATGGTAGTGCATAGTGAATCACTGCTAGACAATACATTACATGCACATGTGACCCCAGGCCACCCGAAACAACTGATTTTACATTGTGTCATGCATGCTGTTGTCTACAACTGATTTTCTATTGTGATATTCGAGTTGTAGTCCAAACAACAGTTTGGATGATACTATGTAAAAATCATATGTTTTGGATTGCCTGGGGCTAATTCTATGTGATTATTAACCATGTATTCCAAACAAATCGGACAATTTACATCCTGCCTTGTGAATGGAAGCTCCCCTCACTTTTTTAGGCATGACTTACTGCTTCAATAAAACAAGAGTAAAATAACTACACTTACTAATCGTTTTAAAGCAGCTGCCTTCGAAACCAGTCAATATTTTTGGAAAGCTATATTTCATACTAATCATGCTAAAGTGACTGAATGAAACATACTCACATCAAATGTAATAAAAATAACCAGTCATTATGGATTTTTTGATCATTTGAACAGGCGGTTCTCGCGTAAATACAGGAACTGTATCCATCACACGCAGATGTAAACAAAGCATAGAAGTGCGAGATAGACTGACAATTCCACGCACATCATGGTAGATCACTTGTTCACATTCGGGTTTGATGGAAACACTTCGTTTGTTTATTTACAAAACCGGAACAAACTGGGCACTAAAACAGATAAATTTCAATAAATTTCAATATACATGTAGGCCCGACTTTTGGCATATTTGTTATTATTTTGTATTGCATCTCTTTTGTCCGTGTGATAATATTGTCGGAATGCCCGCTAATTCTTTTCATGTTATGTGCATGGTAGCCGCTTGATGTCAATAGTGCTACAGGTGCCGCACAATATGCCGCGCAACGGCGAACGCACGCTGCCGTTCATCTTCACCTTCCCAGTCAAAATGATGGGAAGCGAATTGAAATCTACCCGATCATTCCCCACGTATAGCAATTTGTTTGAGCCGTGAACAGCATTTGGCTAACATCGATTTTATTGTCGCGTGTGGAAGAAAAAACCAAGGAAATGCCACGACTTTATACTTGTGAGTCCGAAACCGACAATACGAACCCGACACATGCAGCAGGTGCGTTTCTTGTAATGTAACGTCATGTAAAACCAGTGAATTAGTTGTGAAGTAAGTTATACGGATAGGATAATTACAACCTATTGTTTCCAATCAAAACTTTAGCATGCGTGATTTGAACACAAATTTTGTGTTATATATCTTCATTATTCATCAATATTCTCCTTGTTAACTTTCACAGATCAAAAGCGGGAACAATCTCATTCATCGCCAGTTGAGATACTGTTGAGTTAATGGACCACATTCGTTGCTGCTTTCCACACCCCAGGTGTGTTATATAGGACTCGAATTATATATTGAAGACTTAACTCATTGTTCAAAGGGATATCAAGTTGGCATTGAACAGAATTGCGCTCATCCGGCGATCTGCTGATTACATCACGGCTAATCTTGTGGGTAATGCACGAAATGCGGATGCTTCCTTTGATCTTGGATTTCCATCTGCCGTAATCGTGTGGAACCATAAACCAGAAATATGTTACCACGCTGGCAGACAGCTCTACAAGCCGCCCTCTTGGCTGCGATGGTGATCCTCATTTCCGTCAACTATCACATCGGTATTCAGATATTGAACAAAGAGCCACATATCGACAGAACTGCCAGCAAAGTTCTAGACTCAGAACCAACACCTGAACTGCAACGACTTATAGATATCTACGCCAATGCGACATTTGATGAAAAAGAGTTGATTCTGAACAACAGTGACTATTACAAAGCTATTAAGCGGACGCGAGGACCCAAACCCATAATTAGACGTTCCTATCGACGGACACACTGAAAAATCGGCCATAGGCCAACACTTGACGAAATAATTTACACATTTGTTTACATTTAAACATGTACACAAAATTTACACATTGAAATCATTTCCTGAACAACCCCTAGCATTAGAAATCGAGATATTTAAGCCATCTCCTGAACATCATCCAGCAGTATAGTCTACAATTTTAGACATTAGACGTGAGAGTTGCTTCATTTTCACCGTGACCTTGGCCATAATTCTTGACCTTGAGGTCTGAAATTTCAAACTTTTGTTGGAATTGATGAGGCACAACTCCTGAGTACAAATCATAAAAAAAGATATTGAAACTTGGTTAGAAAACATAGTCTAAAACGTTGGGATCCCCAAAAACGAAAATCTTGACCCCCGAATTTTCGACCTCTGTCGCAAATCGGCAATTTTGGTCGTACGGCCATCGGACATACATCATCTACCAAATAAAATTACAATAATACTTAGAAAAATTAGACTTGATTAGGAGCGGAGTTATTGCAATTATTCGATTTTGACCTTTTCATTGACCTTGACCTCAATTTTCGACCTTGACCGCCCAAAAGTTAACTCATTCATCATATGTTGACTGTGCATCTTACGACCAGTTTTCATGATTCTGGAATCAAAATTGTGACCTCTAGAGCGCTAACAAACAAACATACATTGTATATTCATCTGATCGACATGCAGTAAAATCGGCCATAGGCCAAGCTTGACGAAAAAATTGAAACATTTGTTTTCATGTAAAACATTTACATAAAGTTTACACATTTATCATGTTTATGGCGTGCCCTGACAACATACATCATTGGAAACTGCATAAAACATCTATTTAAAACATCTAGTCAGTGTATGTAACAACATAATATATACCTCTAACCATGCTCTCTATATACCTCTAACCTCTAACCATGCTAAAATTTTGATGATGCCACTACTAAAAAACCTAAAATATATGAAAATTATAAAAATCCAAAAACACCGATAGCCTAAAAATGAGCGAAGGACAAACAGCAAATATTCATGCACGAATATGAAATTATATTGACAACAAGTGAACAAAACAAATAGAGAGGCTTAGACATGTGTCGATTGCACAACCATGAAGAACCAGCCCTAAAATATGACCTAATAATTGCTTGTCTGCATTTTATCAATGTTTTTTATATTGTCAACCAGTTGCAATTAGGTCATATTTTAAGGCTATGAAGAATGGAGTTAACACAAACGCTTTATGACAAAACACGCAGCACTCGATCATAATGAAACCAATGAGACACTGTAAAATGACATGATACAGTGTTTAATCTGGGTCTTCCTCCATGCAACTCACCAGACCCCAAGATTTTCAACCTCGGGCGATTATCGGGAGGTTTGGTCATACGACCATCGGGCATACATCATCTGGTGTCAAATTTACCAGATAAAAATATAAAAAATTATTAGAAAAATTAATCTTGATTAGAAGCGGAGTGATTGCGGTTTTTTATTTTGACCTTTACTGTGACCTCAACTTACTTCTTGACCTTGAGTCCTACAACTTCACTAACTTGTTTTTCTTGTTAAGGCACAATGCCGTAGTAAAAATCAACAACATATATTGAAACCTGGCTCCATAATATAGTTTTGAATATTTCACACACAAAAATAAATTTGTGGCCCCTAAATTTTCGCCCTGGACCAAAAATCGGGAGTTTTGGTTGTATGACCATCGGACATACATCAACTGATGCTGAATCCACGAAATAAAAATAGAAAAATAGTTAGAAAATTTAATCTTGAACGTCACATTTGAAAACTGATGGGATACTATTTATCAGGGGTTCAAGGCCTTCCATTTGATATACTACTTGATATGTTTAGTTAGTTTGAAAATTTGACCTTGAAGTTTTGCTCATGTGATCTCATTTTTCCGACCAAGCTCAAGGTCAATCATGGAATTGACATATATGCTGATTGCTATACCTGTTTTGAACGATATGGTTCAAATTTTATGAGACTACAACGATTCAAGCAGATGTTACAACTGAAAAGGTGTTTTTCTGGGATTTCGATGACCTTGACCTTTGACCTTTGTATTTCAATTCGTAGAGGTCGATGCTATAAATATGCATATCAAGTTTCAAGAGATTCCATACAGTATTGACGATGTTATGGCCTTTTGAAAATTCGGAAATTTAACGTTTGTGACCTCATTGTGACGTCAGTATACGTCGAAACGCCAAAAATAAGATACCATTGGAATCAGGGGTTCAAGACCTTTCCAACGATATACTACTCAATATGGTGGACTAACTTTCATATTCGATCCGGATCAAATTTTGATACTTTGTGAACAATAACGATGCACCATTTTCTGCAATAACATCAACGTGATATTTCCCTAATAGACTGGAATATAATAAAAAGTATCTGTTAGATGGAGTTTTCAATGTTAAATTCAAATGGCTGTCAAATCCGTAATCCGGATCGGATCCGGATCAAACTTCACAAATCGATAGAAGATGTCACTCTACATGGTTCTATAAAATGTCATATCAATATCTGAAAAACTGAGCAAGTGACGAATTTTTAAAATTTTGCCCTATGCTAAAGACAGTAATTTTTCAATATTTCAAAATTTTTTAGTAACGTCATCAATAAACCGATTTCCTTGAAGAACATGCCGTTCAGTCCGAGGTCACATATCTAGCCACCAAAACAGTTTCAGGATGATTGTCTGAAAACTGAATGTGGTAAATGCAGTTTTCAATGTTAAATTCAAAAGGCTGTAGAATCCGTGATCCGGATCGGATCCGGATCAAACTTTGATACTTTGTGAACAATAACGTCCAACCACTTTCTGCAAGAAAATCAACGTGATATATGCTTAACAGACCGGAATAAAATAAAAAGAATATTTGTTAAATGGAGTTTTCAATGTTAAATTCAAATGGCTGTCAAATCCGTAATCCAGATCAGATCCGAATCGGCCTTGACAAATCGATAGAAGTTGTTACTCTTCATGTGTGTATAAAATTTCAAATCAATATCTAAAAAACTGAGCAAGTTACGAATTTTTGAAAGTTCGCCCCATGTTAAAGATAAGGATTTTCAAGTAACACACGGATATCTGGTGCATGCACAGGACCTTTGGTCCTGAGAATAATTACGGGTAAAAACCGGGGATGGGCCCGTTTAATAAGCCGGTCCGTCACCCCCAAAAGTTCTGATATAAAGTGGCCTGTCGCTTGACCCAGACTGTATTTAGACATGAGTTTTAGGCTTTAATATACCAGTTTGACAGCTCTGAGTCAGAAAACAAAAGAATTGTTTTGTTGTTTGAGATGTGCACTTGGATACATATATGGTATACTGTACTGCTGCTCGACCGAGTGTGTATATTTAGAAGGGGACATGTCCACAGGGGGTAATCGTTTCTACAGCTTATTGGCGTGTGAACGGATTGAGAATCAGATTCACCCCACTGCTCTTTCTACTTTGATATCTCGGCGAGTTTTCAATTTATTCCAAATGTGAAAAGTGGACCATAAACTAGAAATAACACTGCAACTGACTGCATGAAATACTTTAGAATTGAATGTTCAGTAAATTTGTGAAAATTGGAGCCATGAAAACATAAAAAATATCTGTAAAATCCAGAATTATCATAGGATTCTGATTAAGTTTTGTCAGATTTTAGACAAAGTTTGAGGTCAATCATGGAATTGACATATAGGTCCGATTGCTATACCTCTTCTGAATGATATGCTTCAAATTTCATGAACCTACGACAATTCAAACGGATGTTGTTACCTTAAACGTGTTTTTCTGGGATTTCAATGACCTTGACCTTTGACCTTTGACCTTTGTACTTCAGTTCGTAGAGGTCAATGCTGTCAAAATGCATATCAAATTTCAAGGGATTCCATACACTATTGACGATGTTATGGCCCTTTGAAATTTCAGATTTTTGACGTTTATGACATCATTGTGACGTCAGTTTACGTCGCAGCGCCAAAAATGAGATATCACTGGAATCAGAGGCTCAAGACCTTTCCAACGATATACAACTCGATATGGTGCACTGACCTTTGTACTTGACCTTGACATTCACCTCATGGCGAACTTCTCAAGGTCAAGGTCAAATGCCAAAATCAAGGTTACAGAATATAGAACTCGAGTTTATCTACAATATGAACTTGGTTTGAAGTCTCTATAACGAATAGAACCGGAGTTATGACCATTTATGTGTTTTTATCGTTTTACATGACCTTGACCTCAATATTTGACCTTGAGCTTCCAAAAATGAACTCATCCATCCATATTTGATTGCACATCTTCTGACAAATTTTCGGGACTTTATGATCAAAATTGTGACCTGTAGAGCGCTAACAAACAAACAAACAGACAGACAGACAAACTCGACTGACCAACATACTTGACGAAATTTACATTTCGTCAAGTAATAATTGCCAAAATCAAAGTAATAAAAGTTCTGATATAAAGTGGCCTGTCGCTTGACCCAGACTGTATTTAGACATGAGTTTTAGGCTTTAATATACCAGTTTGACAGCTCTGAGTCAGAAAACAAAAGAATTGTTTTGTTGTTTGAGATGTGCACTTGGATACATATATGGTATACTGTACTGCTGCTCGACCGAGTGTGTATATTTAGAAGGGGACATGTCCACAGGGGGTAATCGTTTCTACAGCTTATTGGCGTGTGAACGGATTGAGAATCAGATTCACCCCACTGCTCTTTCTACTTTGATATCTCGGCGAGTTTTCAATTTATTCCAAATGTGAAAAGTGGACCATAAACTAGAAATAACACTGCAACTGACTGCATGAAATACTTTAGAATTGAATGTTCAGTAAATTTGTGAAAATTGGAGCCATGAAAACATAAAAAATATCTGTAAAATCCAGAATTATCATAGGATTCTGATTAAGTTTTGTCAGATTTTAGACAAAGTTTGAGGTCAATCATGGAATTGACATATAGGTCCGATTGCTATACCTCTTCTGAATGATATGCTTCAAATTTCATGAACCTACGACAATTCAAACGGATGTTGTTACCTTAAACGTGTTTTTCTGGGATTTCAATGACCTTGACCTTTGACCTTTGACCTTTGTACTTCAGTTCGTAGAGGTCAATGCTGTCAAAATGCATATCAAATTTCAAGGGATTCCATACACTATTGACGATGTTATGGCCCTTTGAAATTTCAGATTTTTGACGTTTATGACATCATTGTGACGTCAGTTTACGTCGCAGCGCCAAAAATGAGATATCACTGGAATCAGAGGCTCAAGACCTTTCCAACGATATACAACTCGATATGGTGCACTGACCTTTGTACTTGACCTTGACATTCACCTCATGGCGAACTTCTCAAGGTCAAGGTCAAATGCCAAAATCAAGGTTACAGAATATAGAACTCGAGTTTATCTACAATATGAACTTGGTTTGAAGTCTCTATAACGAATAGAACCGGAGTTATGACCATTTATGTGTTTTTATCGTTTTACATGACCTTGACCTCAATATTTGACCTTGAGCTTCCAAAAATGAACTCATCCATCCATATTTGATTGCACATCTTCTGACAAATTTTCGGGACTTTATGATCAAAATTGTGACCTGTAGAGCGCTAACAAACAAACAAACAGACAGACAGACAAACTCGACTGACCAACATACTTGACGAAATTTACATTTCGTCAAGTAATAATTGCCAAAATCAAAGTAATAAAAGTTCTGATATAAAGTGGCCTGTCGCTTGACCCAGACTGTATTTAGACATGAGTTTTAGGCTTTAATATACCAGTTTGACAGCTCTGAGTCAGAAAACAAAAGAATTGTTTTGTTGTTTGAGATGTGCACTTGGATACATATATGGTATACTGTACTGCTGCTCGACCGAGTGTGTATATTTAGAAGGGGACATGTCCACAGGGGGTAATCGTTTCTACAGCTTATTGGCGTGTGAACGGATTGAGAATCAGATTCACCCCACTGCTCTTTCTACTTTGATATCTCGGCGAGTTTTCAATTTATTCCAAATGTGAAAAGTGGACCATAAACTAGAAATAACACTGCAACTGACTGCATGAAATACTTTAGAATTGAATGTTCAGTAAATTTGTGAAAATTGGAGCCATGAAAACATAAAAAATATCTGTAAAATCCAGAATTATCATAGGATTCTGATTAAGTTTTGTCAGATTTTAGACAAAGTTTGAGGTCAATCATGGAATTGACATATAGGTCCGATTGCTATACCTCTTCTGAATGATATGCTTCAAATTTCATGAACCTACGACAATTCAAACGGATGTTGTTACCTTAAACGTGTTTTTCTGGGATTTCAATGACCTTGACCTTTGACCTTTGACCTTTGTACTTCAGTTCGTAGAGGTCAATGCTGTCAAAATGCATATCAAATTTCAAGGGATTCCATACACTATTGACGATGTTATGGCCCTTTGAAATTTCAGATTTTTGACGTTTATGACATCATTGTGACGTCAGTTTACGTCGCAGCGCCAAAAATGAGATATCACTGGAATCAGAGGCTCAAGACCTTTCCAACGATATACTACTCGATATGGTGCACTGACCTTTGTACTTGACCTTGACATTCACCTCATGGCGAACTTCTCAAGGTCAAGGTCAAATGCCAAAATCAAGGTTACAGAATATAGAACTCGAGTTTATCTACAATATGAACTTGGTTTGAAGTCTCTATAACGAATAGAACCGGAGTTATGACCATTTATGTGTTTTTATCGTTTTACATGACCTTGACCTCAATATTTGACCTTGAGCTTCCAAAAATGAACTCATCCATCCATATTTGATTGCACATCTTCTGACAAATTTTCGGGACTTTATGATCAAAATTGTGACCTGTAGAGCGCTAACAAACAAACAAACAGACAGACAGACAAACTCGACTGACCAACATACTTGACGAAATTTACATTTCGTCAAGTAATAATTGCCAAAATCAAAGTAATAAAAGTTCTGATATAAAGTGGCCTGTCGCTTGACCCAGACTGTATTTAGACATGAGTTTTAGGCTTTAATATACCAGTTTGACAGCTCTGAGTCAGAAAACAAAAGAATTGTTTTGTTGTTTGAGATGTGCACTTGGATACATATATGGTATACTGTACTGCTGCTCGACCGAGTGTGTATATTTAGAAGGGGACATGTCCACAGGGGGTAATCGTTTCTACAGCTTATTGGCGTGTGAACGGATTGAGAATCAGATTCACCCCACTGCTCTTTCTACTTTGATATCTCGGCGAGTTTTCAATTTATTCCAAATGTGAAAAGTGGACCATAAACTAGAAATAACACTGCAACTGACTGCATGAAATACTTTAGAATTGAATGTTCAGTAAATTTGTGAAAATTGGAGCCATGAAAACATAAAAAATATCTGTAAAATCCAGAATTATCATAGGATTCTGATTAAGTTTTGTCAGATTTTAGACAAAGTTTGAGGTCAATCATGGAATTGACATATAGGTCCGATTGCTATACCTCTTCTGAATGATATGCTTCAAATTTCATGAACCTACGACAATTCAAACGGATGTTGTTACCTTAAACGTGTTTTTCTGGGATTTCAATGACCTTGACCTTTGACCTTTGACCTTTGTACTTCAGTTCGTAGAGGTCAATGCTGTCAAAATGCATATCAAATTTCAAGGGATTCCATACACTATTGACGATGTTATGGCCCTTTGAAATTTCAGATTTTTGACGTTTATGACATCATTGTGACGTCAGTTTACGTCGCAGCGCCAAAAATGAGATATCACTGGAATCAGAGGCTCAAGACCTTTCCAACGATATACTACTCGATATGGTGCACTGACCTTTGTACTTGACCTTGACATTCACCTCATGGCGAACTTCTCAAGGTCAAGGTCAAATGCCAAAATCAAGGTTACAGAATATAGAACTCGAGTTTATCTACAATATGAACTTGGTTTGAAGTCTCTATAACGAATAGAACCGGAGTTATGACCATTTATGTGTTTTTATCGTTTTACATGACCTTGACCTCAATATTTGACCTTGAGCTTCCAAAAATGAACTCATCCATCCATATTTGATTGCACATCTTCTGACAAATTTTCGGGACTTTATGATCAAAATTGTGACCTGTAGAGCGCTAACAAACAAAAAATCGGCCATAGGCCAACACTTGACGAAATAATTTACACATTTAAACATGTACACAAAATTTACACATTGAAATCATTTCCTGAACAACCCCTAGCATTAGAAATCGAGATATTTAAGCCATCTCCTGAACATCATCCAGCAGTATAGTCTACAATTTTAGACATTAGACGTGAGAGTTGCTTCATTTTCACCGTGACCTTGGCCTTAATTCTTGACCTTGAGGTCTGAAATTTCAAACTTTTGTTGGAATTGATGAGGCACAACTCCTGAGTACAAATCATAAAAAAAAGATATTGAAACTTGGTTAAAAAACATAGTCTAAAACGTTGGGATCCCCAAAAACGAAAATCTTGACCCCCGAATTTTCGACCTCTGTCGCAAATCGGCAGTTTTGGTCGTACGGCCATCGGACATATATCATATGATAGGGAATGGACCAAATAAAATTACAATAATACTTAAAAAAATTAGACTTGATTAGGAGCGGAGTTATTGCAATTATTCGATTTTGACCTTTCCATTGACCTTGACCTCAATTTTCGACCTTGACCTCCCAAAAGTGAACTCATCCGTCATATGTTGACTGTGCATCTTACGACCAGTTTTCATGATTCTGGAATCAAAATTGTGACCTCTAGAGCGCTAACAAACAAACATACATTGTATATTCATCTGATCGACATGCAGTATGAAGCAATCGCTCAAAGAGCTAGGACTTGGCAAAATAAAGTCATGAACTTGAAAAGAAGTCTATAAACCAGCTAAAAAACGTTCTGAGAGAGACTTGAATAGTTTTTTTTTTTAAATTATCTAGTTGCTGTTAAGTAAATTGTACATGTATCAAATTGTGCAGTAATGCTATAAAAGACATGATCCTGTAAGTTAGCGAGAAAAAACAAGTTTTGAGAGAGAGTTGAACCTGGGTTTGTGGATTGAAAGTCCTGAGCTCTATGCACAGCACCAAAGTTGCCGACAGTGTGAAGTGGTGTATTTATTGTATGTACTGCTAAAAACCGGGAATGGGGCCGGTTCCTTTGTCGGTTCGTCACCCCCAGCAGTCCTAATATAAGGGAGCCTGTCGCTTGACACAGACTGTATTTAGACAAGAGTTTTAGGCTTTGTCATATCACTTGTACATCACTGAGTTAGAAAACCACTGAAATGTTGTTTGAGATCTGCATCTGGATACATATATGATATACTGTATTGCTATGCAATCGAGCGTGTGTATTTAGGACGGGACATGTCCACAGGGGGTAATCGTTTCTACAGCTTAATTTATTGGCGTGTGAACAGATTGAGAATCAGATTCACCCCACTGCTCTTTCTACTTTGATATCTCGGCGAGTTTTCAATCTATTCCAAATGTAAAAGGTGCATTATAAACTAGAAATAACACTGCAACTGACTGTATAAAAACTAAGTTAGAGATAAAAGAGATTAGAGTTTTGAGGGAGGGTTGAACACCGGTCTTTGGATTCAAAGTCTTACGCTCTATCCACTGCTCCAACGTTGCCGACAGTGTGAAGAAGTGTATTCCATGTAACAGTTACTTTATGGTTTTCCAGCCTCCATAGTTATAGTTATGTAACGGTTTTTCAGTCGCCAAGACAACAGTTTTTAAGCTATGACCTTCAAAATCAATAGGCTTGTGCAGGAGTCTTATGCGCATCTTTTTTGAAAATTTCATGTCATTCCGACAAGGATTGCGCCCGCTGTCGTGCGAAAAGAGGGACAGAACACATATTTGATCGCTGAGCAACATACAACTGAAGCAATCGCTCAGAGAGCTAGGACTTGGCAAAATAAAGTAATGAACTGGAAAAGAAGTCTATACACTAGCTTTTACACTAGCTTGATACAGTTATTAAATTGTGTTGTTATGTTGTTTAAAACGAAATTCATGATCATGATTGTGTAAGTTGAAAATAAAAATAAAATAATTTCAAGAGAGATTTGAACCCGGGTCTGTGGATTCAAAGTCCTGAGCTCTACGCACAGCACCAAAGTGGCCGACAACGTCAAGTTGTGTTGTATTGTGACAGTTCCTCTATGGCAAATTACTGCTAAAAACCGGGAATGGGGCCGGTTTCCTCCGCCGGTTGATCACCCCCAATAGTTCTGATATAAAGTAGCCTGGCGTTTGACACAGACTGTATTAAGAGTGAAGTTTTAGGCTTTGTTGTATCACTAGCACATCACTGAGTTAGAAAACCACCGAAATGTTGTTTGAGATCTGCATTTGGATATATATATGATATACTGTATTACTACGCAACCGAGTGAGTATATTCAGGATGGAACGATATAATGATATATGTATTAATGACAGAATGGAGCTAACACAGTTGCGCTATGATGCATAAAAAAAACCGATCATAATGGAACCAATGAGACACTGTTAAATGATATTTTTAGCGTGAAATAATAAATTATGATGACATGAAAAGTATGAAAATCACTCCTGCTACATTTATTTGCTGAATTGTTCATTACGAATGCGTTGTTTTGTTATTTGGACTTAAATACATGATCATGATCGTGTAAGTAAGTGATGAAAAAAAATAGTTTCAAGAGAGACTCGAACACGGGTCTGTTGATTTAAAGTCTTAAGCTCTATGCACAGCACTAACGTCGCGGGCAACATAAGGTGTTGCATTTCATATAGCAATGCTATCATGGTTTTCATGTGATGCGTTTAAGTAACGGTTTTTCTGTTACCATGACAACAGTTTTAGAACTATGATGTTCCAAATCAACAGGATTATGCGGGTGTTCTGTGTACATATTCTGTGGCAGTTTCATCAAAATCACACAAGAATCGACTGCACAGCAATGTATCAAACTTTGGATTCGAAATTCCTGACCCCCATGTATTTCACTTGGAGTTTGAATCGTCAATTTTGATTCAATCGCTGTCGGTCATACATCAAAAGATGCGGAATTGGCCATAATAAACGAAGTGATTATTTCTGAAAGTGCAGGTGGAATGAAAGTGGAGTTATAACGATTTTAAATTTTTGGGTTTTTCAATGACCTTGGCGTTAATTCATGACCTTTGACCTTGAAAAACAATAGGATTATGCCTACACTCTGTGTGAATAAGCGTTCAAAATTTCACGAGAATCTGACAAGAATTGACTGCACAGCAATGCGTGGAACTTTTGATCCAGAAACTCCTGACCCCCGTCTTTTTAACCTGGAGTCAAAATCGTCAATTTTGATTCAACGGCTGTCGGCCATACATCAAAAGATGCAGAATTGGCCATAGTATTGGATGCTAGAAATCTCGAAACTCCAGATAAAATATAACTGGACTTATTACGATTTTAAATTTTTTGGTTTTTGAACGACCTTGACGTCAATTTTTGACCCTTGACCTTCAGAAACGAAAGGCTTATGAGGACGATCCTTGCACATGTTGTGTCAAAATTTCATGAAAATCTGACAAGAATTGCACCCGCTATCGTGCGAACGGACGGACAGACAAACATACAAACAAACAAACAAACAAACAAACAAGATGACTGACCAACATACTTGGCAAAATTTATTTTGCCAAGTAAAAATCGGCCATAGGCCAACACTTGACGAAATTATTTACACATTTGTTTACATTTAAAACATTTACACAGAATTTACTCATTGAAACGATTTACTGAACAACTCCTAGCATTAGAAATTGACACATTTAAGACACCTCCTGAGCATCACCCAGCAGTAGAATTCACAATTTTAGAAATTAGACAAGAGTTGCTTCATTTACACAGTGACCTTGGTCTTAATACTTGTCCCTGAATT
Organism: Terebella lapidaria; assembly: GCA_949152475.1. Lineage (NCBI taxonomy): Eukaryota > Metazoa > Annelida > Polychaeta > Terebellida > Terebellidae > Terebella > Terebella lapidaria. Next base: position 20,212,120 of record OX424558.1, on the reverse strand, counting down.
CTGAATTTTCAAAAATTTGTTAGAATTAATAATGCACAACTCCTGAGCAGACATACATATTGAAATTTTATGACGTCTCCTGAGCAAGACCCAGCCATTTGAGACTGACTCATTTAAAACATCGAGCCATCATACAACTTGTTGCCGTATTCCCTTCCCCATGGAGAACAACTTTTACTGTGCATGTATGACCGCATGCATGTCGGCATGACTGCACGAAGAAATCGATCCCAAAATAACTGTAACTTTATAACCCAAACTAATATTGATAACCAACTTTCACAGTCAACTCAATTGGAGAATTAGAGCAAGAAAAGTCCACATTTCATATTTGTGTATTCAAATCTGCATAAAACATTTCATATTTCCTATAAATTGGCAACTTATGTTAGGTAATTTTGCGGCCACTATGCAACTTGCACATGACCCCCAGATTTTCGGCATTGGGCGATAATCGGGAGTTTTGGTCGTACGATCATCGCACATACACCATTTGACGCCGAATTGACCATACAAAAATACAAAAATACTGACAAAAATTAATGTTGATCGAAAGTGGAGTTATTGCGATTTTTCGATTTTGACCTTTTACATGACCTTGACCTTAATTTTCGACCTTGAGTTAAGAAACTCCACAGATTTGTTCAATTTGATAAGGCACAACTCTTGAGTAAAAATCAATAACACATATCAGAACCTGGCCTCGCAATATGGGGTTGAAGTTGCGAGACATGAAACCATAAAATCAAGACCCTGAAATTTTCGACCCGGACCGAAAATCGGGAATTTTGGTCGTACAACCATCGGGCATGCACCACAGGACGTGGAATTGACCATAAAAAAATATAAAAATACTCAGAAAAATTAACATTGAATAGAAACGGAGTTATTGCGATTTTTCGATTTTGACCTTTACTATGACTTTAACTGTAATTCTTGATCTTGAGTCCTACACCTTCACACATATGTTCAGTGTGATAAGACACACCTACTGATTAAAAATCAGCAACTTATATTAGAATCTGACTCCACAATAACGGTTTGAATATTGCACAAAATACAAATGATCTCAAAACCCCCAAATATTCGACCTGGGCGATAATAGAGAGTTTTGGCCGTACAACCATCGGACATATGTCAGCTGATGTCGAATTGACCAAATAAAAATATAAAAATGTTTAGAAAAATTAATTTTGATTAGAAGCGAAGTTATTGTGATTTTTCAATTTTGACCTTTACTATGACCTTAACTCTAATTCTTAACCTTGAGTCCTATAACTTCACAATCGTGTTTTGTGTGATAAGGCACAACTTCTGAGTGAAAATCAGCAACATATATTGGGAATTTGCTCTATAATATGGTTTTGAATATTGCGAGGCAGGAAAAAAACTAAATTCGTGACCCCCATATTTTCGACCTGGACCGAAAATCGGGAGTTTTGGTCATACGACCATCAGGCATACATCATATGATGCGGAATTGACCATAGAAAAATAGAAAAATACCTAGAAAAAATAATATTGATTAGAAACGGAGTTATCTCGATTTTTTGATTTTGACCTTTTCTTTGACCTTGACCTCAATTTTTGACCTTGACCTCCCAAAAATGAACTCATCCATCTATATTTGATTGCACATCTTCTGACCTATTTGCATGATTCTACGATCAAAATTGTGACCTGTGGAGCGCTAACACACAAACAAACACACAAACAAACAAACAGACAGACAAACGCGACTGACCAACATACTTGACGAAATTTAATTTCGTCAAGTAACAAACAGACAGACAGACAAACTCGACTGACCAACATACTTGACGAAATTTACATTTCGTCAAGTAATAATTGCCAAAATCAAAGTAATAAAAGTTCTGATATAAAGTGGCCTGTCGCTTGACCCAGACTGTATTTAGACATGAGTTTTAGGCTTTAATATACCAGTTTGACAGCTCTGAGTCAGAAAACAAAAGAATTGTTTTGTTGTTTGAGATGTGCACTTGGATACATATATGGTATACTGTACTGCTGCTCGACCGAGTGTGTATATTTAGAAGGGGACATGTCCACAGGGGGTAATCGTTTCTACAGCTTATTGGCGTGTGAACGGATTGAGAATCAGATTCACCCCACTGCTCTTTCTACTTTGATATCTCGGCGAGTTTTCAATTTATTCCAAATGTGAAAAGTGGACCATAAACTAGAAATAACACTGCAACTGACTGCATGAAATACTTTAGAATTGAATGTTCAGTAAATTTGTGAAAATTGGAGCCATGAAAACATAAAAAATATCTGTAAAATCCAGAATTATCATAGGATTCTGATTAAGTTTTGTCAGATTTTAGACAAAGTTTGAGGTCAATCATGGAATTGACATATAGGTCCGATTGCTATACCTCTTCTGAATGATATGCTTCAAATTTCATGAACCTACGACAATTCAAACGGATGTTGTTACCTTAAACGTGTTTTTCTGGGATTTCAATGACCTTGACCTTTGACCTTTGACCTTTGTACTTCAGTTCGTAGAGGTCAATGCTGTCAAAATGCATATCAAATTTCAAGGGATTCCATACACTATTGACGATGTTATGGCCCTTTGAAATTTCAGATTTTTGACGTTTATGACATCATTGTGACGTCAGTTTACGTCGCAGCGCCAAAAATGAGATATCACTGGAATCAGAGGCTCAAGACCTTTCCAACGATATACTACTCGATATGGTGCACTGACCTTTGTACTTGACCTTGACATTCACCTCATGGCGAACTTCTCAAGGTCAAGGTCAAATGCCAAAATCAAGGTTACAGAATATAGAACTCGAGTTTATCTACAATATGAACTTGGTTTGAAGTCTCTATAACGAATAGAACCGGAGTTATGACCATTTATGTGTTTTTATCGTTTTACATGACCTTGACCTCAATATTTGACCTTGAGCTTCCAAAAATGAACTCATCCATCCATATTTGATTGCACATCTTCTGACAAATTTTCGGGACTTTATGATCAAAATTGTGACCTGTAGAGCGCTAACAAACAAACAAACAGACAGACAGACAAACTCGACTGACCAACATACTTGACGAAATTTACATTTCGTCAAGTAATAATTGCCAAAATCAAAGTAATAAAAGTTCTGATATAAAGTGGCCTGTCGCTTGACCCAGACTGTATTTAGACATGAGTTTTAGGCTTTAATATACCAGTTTGACAGCTCTGAGTCAGAAAACAAAAGAATTGTTTTGTTGTTTGAGATGTGCACTTGGATACATATATGGTATACTGTACTGCTGCTCGACCGAGTGTGTATATTTAGAAGGGGACATGTCCACAGGGGGTAATCGTTTCTACAGCTTATTGGCGTGTGAACGGATTGAGAATCAGATTCACCCCACTGCTCTTTCTACTTTGATATCTCGGCGAGTTTTCAATTTATTCCAAATGTGAAAAGTGGACCATAAACTAGAAATAACACTGCAACTGACTGCATGAAATACTTTAGAATTGAATGTTCAGTAAATTTGTGAAAATTGGAGCCATGAAAACATAAAAAATATCTGTAAAATCCAGAATTATCATAGGATTCTGATTAAGTTTTGTCAGATTTTAGACAAAGTTTGAGGTCAATCATGGAATTGACATATAGGTCCGATTGCTATACCTCTTCTGAATGATATGCTTCAAATTTCATGAACCTACGACAATTCAAACGGATGTTGTTACCTTAAACGTGTTTTTCTGGGATTTCAATGACCTTGACCTTTGACCTTTGACCTTTGTACTTCAGTTCGTAGAGGTCAATGCTGTCAAAATGCATATCAAATTTCAAGGGATTCCATACACTATTGACGATGTTATGGCCCTTTGAAATTTCAGATTTTTGACGTTTATGACATCATTGTGACGTCAGTTTACGTCGCAGCGCCAAAAATGAGATATCACTGGAATCAGAGGCTCAAGACCTTTCCAACGATATACTACTCGATATGGTGCACTGACCTTTGTACTTGACCTTGACATTCACCTCATGGCGAACTTCTCAAGGTCAAGGTCAAATGCCAAAATCAAGGTTACAGAATATAGAACTCGAGTTTATCTACAATATGAACTTGGTTTGAAGTCTCTATAACGAATAGAACCGGAGTTATGACCATTTATGTGTTTTTATCGTTTTACATGACCTTGACCTCAATATTTGACCTTGAGCTTCCAAAAATGAACTCATCCATCCATATTTGATTGCACATCTTCTGACAAATTTTCGGGACTTTATGATCAAAATTGTGACCTGTAGAGCGCTAACAAACAAACAAACAGACAGACAGACAAACTCGACTGACCAACATACTTGACGAAATTTACATTTCGTCAAGTAATAATTGCCAAAATCAAAGTAATAAAAGTTCTGATATAAAGTGGCCTGTCGCTTGACCCAGACTGTATTTAGACATGAGTTTTAGGCTTTAATATACCAGTTTGACAGCTCTGAGTCAGAAAACAAAAGAATTGTTTTGTTGTTTGAGATGTGCACTTGGATACATATATGGTATACTGTACTGCTGCTCGACCGAGTGTGTATATTTAGAAGGGGACATGTCCACAGGGGGTAATCGTTTCTACAGCTTATTGGCGTGTGAACGGATTGAGAATCAGATTCACCCCACTGCTCTTTCTACTTTGATATCTCGGCGAGTTTTCAATTTATTCCAAATGTGAAAAGTGGACCATAAACTAGAAATAACACTGCAACTGACTGCATGAAATACTTTAGAATTGAATGTTCAGTAAATTTGTGAAAATTGGAGCCATGAAAACATAAAAAATATCTGTAAAATCCAGAATTATCATAGGATTCTGATTAAGTTTTGTCAGATTTTAGACAAAGTTTGAGGTCAATCATGGAATTGACATATAGGTCCGATTGCTATACCTCTTCTGAATGATATGCTTCAAATTTCATGAACCTACGACAATTCAAACGGATGTTGTTACCTTAAACGTGTTTTTCTGGGATTTCAATGACCTTGACCTTTGACCTTTGACCTTTGTACTTCAGTTCGTAGAGGTCAATGCTGTCAAAATGCATATCAAATTTCAAGGGATTCCATACACTATTGACGATGTTATGGCCCTTTGAAATTTCAGATTTTTGACGTTTATGACATCATTGTGACGTCAGTTTACGTCGCAGCGCCAAAAATGAGATATCACTGGAATCAGAGGCTCAAGACCTTTCCAACGATATACTACTCGATATGGTGCACTGACCTTTGTACTTGACCTTGACATTCACCTCATGGCGAACTTCTCAAGGTCAAGGTCAAATGCCAAAATCAAGGTTACAGAATATAGAACTCGAGTTTATCTACAATATGAACTTGGTTTGAAGTCTCTATAACGAATAGAACCGGAGTTATGACCATTTATGTGTTTTTATCGTTTTACATGACCTTGACCTCAATATTTGACCTTGAGCTTCCAAAAATGAACTCATCCATCCATATTTGATTGCACATCTTCTGACAAATTTTCGGGACTTTATGATCAAAATTGTGACCTGTAGAGCGCTAACAAACAAACAAACAGACAGACAGACAAACTCGACTGACCAACATACTTGACGAAATTTACATTTCGTCAAGTAATAATTGCCAAAATCAAAGTAATAAAAGTTCTGATATAAAGTGGCCTGTCGCTTGACCCAGACTGTATTTAGACATGAGTTTTAGGCTTTAATATACCAGTTTGACAGCTCTGAGTCAGAAAACAAAAGAACTGTTTTGTTGTTTGAGATGTGCACTTGGATACATATATGGTATACTGTACTGCTGCTCGACCGAGTGTGTATATTTAGAAGGGGACATGTCCACAGGGGGTAATCGTTTCTACAGCTTATTGGCGTGTGAACGGATTGAGAATCAGATTCACCCCACTGCTCTTTCTACTTTGATATCTCGGCGAGTTTTCAATTTATTCCAAATGTGAAAAGTGGACCATAAACTAGAAATAACACTGCAACTGACTGCATGAAATACTTTAGAATTGAATGTTCAGTAAATTTGTGAAAATTGGAGCCATGAAAACATAAAAAATATCTGTAAAATCCAGAATTATCATAGGATTCTGATTAAGTTTTGTCAGATTTTAGACAAAGTTTGAGGTCAATCATGGAATTGACATATAGGTCCGATTGCTATACCTCTTCTGAATGATATGCTTCAAATTTCATGAACCTACGACAATTCAAACGGATGTTGTTACCTTAAACGTGTTTTTCTGGGATTTCAATGACCTTGACCTTTGACCTTTGACCTTTGTACTTCAGTTCGTAGAGGTCAATGCTGTCAAAATGCATATCAAATTTCAAGGGATTCCATACACTATTGACGATGTTATGGCCCTTTGAAATTTCAGATTTTTGACGTTTATGACATCATTGTGACGTCAGTTTACGTCGCAGCGCCAAAAATGAGATATCACTGGAATCAGAGGCTCAAGACCTTTCCAACGATATACTACTCGATATGGTGCACTGACCTTTGTACTTGACCTTGACATTCACCTCATGGCGAACTTCTCAAGGTCAAGGTCAAATGCCAAAATCAAGGTTACAGAATATAGAACTCGAGTTTATCTACAATATGAACTTGGTTTGAAGTCTCTATAACGAATAGAACCGGAGTTATGACCATTTATGTGTTTTTATCATTTTACATGACCTTGACCTCAATATTTGACCTTGAGCTTCCAAAAATGAACTCATCCATCCATATTTGATTGCACATCTTCTGACAAATTTTCGGGACTTTATGATCAAAATTGTGACCTGTAGAGCGCTAACAAACAAAAAATCGGCCATAGGCCAAGCTTGACGAAATAATTGAAACATTTGTTTTCATGTAAAACATTTACATAAAGTTTACACATTTATCATGTTTATGACGTCCCCTGACAACATACATCATTGGAAACTGTATAAAACATCTATTTAAAACATCTAGTCAGTGTATGTATCAACATAATATATACCTCTAACCATGCTAACGGCACAAAATTTTGATGATGCCACTACTAAAAAACCTAAAATATATCCAAATTATTAAAATCCAAAAACAAATACCGATAGCCTAAGAATGAGCGAAGGACAAACAGCAAATATCCCCGCACAAATATGAAATTACATTGACAACAAGTGAACAAAACAAATAGAGAGGTTTAGACATGTGTCGATCGCACAACCATGAAGAACCAGCCCTAAAATATGACATAATAATTGCTTGTCTCCTTTTTATCAATGTTTTTTATATTGTCAACCAGTTGCAATTAGGTCATATTTTAAGGCTATGAAGAATGGAGTTAACACAAACGCTTTATGACAAAACAAGCAGCGCTCGATCATAATGAAACCAATGAGACACTGCAAAATGACATGATACAGTGTTTAATCTGGGTCTTCCTCCATGCAACTCACCAGACCCCAAGATTTTCAACCTCGGGCGATTATCGGGAGTTTTGGTCATACGACCATCGGGCATACATCATCTGGTGTCAAATTTACCAGATAAAAATAAAAAAAATTATTAGAAAAATTAATCTTAATTAGAAGCGGAGTGATTGCGGTTTTTTATTTTGACCTTTACTGTGACCTCAACTTACTTCTTGACCTTGAGTCCTATCACTTCACTAACTTTTTTTTCTTGTTAAGGCACAATGCCGTAGTAAAAATCAACAACATATATTGAAACCTGGCTCCATAATATAGTTTTGAATATTTCACACACAAAAATAAATTTGTGGCCCCTAAATTTTCGCCCTGGACCAAAAATCGGGAGTTTTGGTTGTATGACCATCGGACATACATCAACTGATGCTGAATCCACGAAATAAAAATAGAAAAATAGTTAGAAAATTTAATCTTGAACGTCACTTTTGAAAACTGATGGGATACCATTTATCAGGGGTTCAAGGCCTTCCATTTGATATACTACTTGATAGGTTTTAGTTAGTTTGAAAATTTGACCTTGAAGTTTTGCTCATGTGATCTCATTTTTCTGACCAAGCTCAATGTCAATCATGGAATTGACATATATGCTGATTGCTATACCTGTTTTGAACGATATGGTTCAAATTTTATGAGACTACAACGATTCAAGCAGATGTTATAACCTAAAAGGTGTTTTTCTGGGATTTCAATAACCTTGACCTTGACCTTTGACCTTTGTATTTCAATTCGTAGAGGTCAATGCTATTAATATGCATATCAAGTTTCAAGAGATTCCATACAGTATTGACGATGTTATGGCCTTTTGAAAATTCGGAAATTTAACGTTTGTGACCTCATTGTGACGTCAGTATACGTCGAAACGCCAAAAATAAGATACCATTGGAATCAGGGGTTCAAGACCTTTCCAACGATATACTACTCAATATGGTGGACTAACTTTCATATTCGACCTTCATCCGGATCGGATCCGGATCAAAATTTGATACTTTGTGAACAATAACGGTCCACCATTTTCTGCAATATCAACGTGATATTTTCCAAAATAGACTGGAATATATTAAACAGTATCTGTTAGATGGAGTCTTCAATGTTAATTTCAAATGGCTGTCAAATCCGTAATCCGGATCGGATCCGGATCAAACTTCACAAATCGATAGAAGTTGTCACTCTACATGGTTCTATGAAATGTCATATCACTATCTGAAAAACTGAGCAAGTGACGAATTTTTTAAATTTTGCCCTATGTTAAAGACAGTAATTTTTCAATATTTCAAAATTTTTTAGTAAACAATTTTTTAGTCATCAATGAACCGATTTCCTTGAAAAACATGCCATTCAGTCCGAGGTCACATATCTAGCCATCAAAACAGTTTCAGGATGATTGTCCGAAAACTGAATGTGGTAAATGCAGTTTTCAATGTTAAATTCAAAAGGCTGTAGAATCCGTGATCCGGATCGGATCCGGATCAAACTTTGATACTTTGTGAATAACAACGTCCAACCACTTTCTGCAAAAAATCAACGTGATATAGGCTTAACAGAACGGAATAAAATTTAAAAATATTGTTAAATGGAGTTTTCAATGTTAAATTCAAATGGCTGTCAAATCCGTAATCCGGATCGGGTCCGGATCAAACTTCACAAATCGATAGAAGTTGTCAAGGTACACGTCTGTCTGAAACTGCAAAGCAATTGAATGGAAAATAAACGAGTTGTGAATTTTTGAAAATTCGCCCCATGTTAAAGATAGGTATTTTCAAGTAACACACGGATATCTGGTGCATGCACAGGACCTTTGGTCCTGAGAATAATTACCGGTAAAAACCGGGAATGGGCCCGTTTAATAAGCCGGTCCGTCACCCCTCAAAAGTTCTGATATAAAGTGGCCTGTCGCTTGACCCAGACTGTATTTAGACATGAGTTTTAGGCTTTATTATACCAGTTTGACACCTCTGAGTCAGAAAACAAAAGAATTGTTTCGTTGTTTGAGATGTGCACTTGGATACATATATGATATACAGTACTACTTACTGCTCAACCGAGTGTGTATATTTAGAAGGGGACATGTCCACAGGGGGTAATCGTTTCTACAGCTTATTGGTGTGTGAACAGATTGAGGAGAATCAGATTCACCCCACTGCTCTTTCTACTTTGATATCTCGGCGAGTTTTCAATTTATTCCAAATGTGAAAAGTGGACCATAAACTAGAAATAACACTGCAACTGACTGCATAATGATTTAGAATTAAATGTTCAGTAAATTTGTGAAAATTGGAGCCATGAAAACATAAAAAATATCTGTAAAAACCAGAATTATCATAGGATTCTGATTAAGTTTTGTCAGATTATAGACAAAGTTTGAGGTCAATCATGGAATTGACATATAGGTCCGATTGCTATACCTCTTCTGAATGATATGGTTCAAATTTCATGAACCTACGACAATTCAAACGGATGTTATTACAAGAAACGTGTTTTTCTGGGATTTCAATGACCTTGACCTTGACCTTTGACCTTTGTACTTCAGTTCGTAGAGGTCAATGCTGTCAAAATGCATATCAAATTTCAAGGGATTCCATACACTATTGACCATGTTATGGCACTTTGAAATTTCGGATTTTTGACGTTTATGACGTCATTGTGACATCAGTTTACGTCGCAGCACCAAAAATGAGATATCACTGGAATCAGGGGCTCAAGACCTTTCCAACGATATACTACTCGATATGGTGCGCTGACCTTCGTACTTGACCTTGACATTCACCTCAGAACGAACTTCTCAAGGTCAAGGTCAAATGCCAAGGTCAAGGTCACAAAAGATAGAACTCGAGTTTATCTACAATATGAACTTGGTTTGAAGTCTCTATAGCGAATAGAACCGGAGTTATGACCATTTATGTGTTTTTATCGTTTTGCGTGACCTTGACCTCAATATTTGACCTTGACCTCATAAAAGTTAATCACTTGGTCGAGTACTGACTGCACATCTTCTGACAAATTTTCGGGACTTTACGATCAAAATTGTGACCTGTAGAGCGCTAACAAACAAACAAACAAACAGACAGACAGACAAACTCGACTGACCAACATACTTGACGAAATTTATATTTCGTCAAGTAATAATTGCCAAAATCAAAGTAATAAAAGTTCTGATATAAAGTGGCCTGTCGCTTGACCCAGACTGTATTTAGACATGAGTTTTAGGCTTTATTATACCAGTTTGACACCTCTGAGTCAGAAAACAAAAGAATTGTTTCGTTGTTTGAGATGTGCACTTGGATACATATATGATATACAGTACTACTTACTGCTCAACCGAGTGTGTATATTTAGAAGGGGACATGTCCACAGGGGGTAATCGTTTCTACAGCTTATTGGTGTGTGAACAGATTGAGGAGAATCAGATTCACCCCACTGCTCTTTCTACTTTGATATCTCGGCGAGTTTTCAATTTATTCCAAATGTGAAAAGTGGACCATAAACTAGAAATAACACTGCAACTGACTGCATAATGATTTAGAATTAAATGTTCAGTAAATTTGTGAAAATTGGAGCCATGAAAACATAAAAAATATCTGTAAAAACCAGAATTATCATAGGATTCTGATTAAGTTTTGTCAGATTATAGACAAAGTTTGAGGTCAATCATGGAATTGACATATAGGTCCGATTGCTATACCTCTTCTGAATGATATGGTTCAAATTTCATGAACCTACGACAATTCAAACGGATGTTATTACAAGAAACGTGTTTTTCTGGGATTTCAATGACCTTGACCTTGACCTTTGACCTTTGTACTTCAGTTCGTAGAGGTCAATGCTGTCAAAATGCATATCAAATTTCAAGGGATTCCATACACTATTGACCATGTTATGGCACTTTGAAATTTCGGATTTTTGACGTTTATGACGTCATTGTGACATCAGTTTACGTCGCAGCACCAAAAATGAGATATCACTGGAATCAGGGGCTCAAGACCTTTCCAACGATATACTACTCGATATGGTGCGCTGACCTTCGTACTTGACCTTGACATTCACCTCAGAACGAACTTCTCAAGGTCAAGGTCAAATGCCAAGGTCAAGGTCACAAAAGATAGAACTCGAGTTTATCTACAATATGAACTTGGTTTGAAGTCTCTATAGCGAATAGAACCGGAGTTATGACCATTTATGTGTTTTTATCGTTTTGCGTGACCTTGACCTCAATATTTGACCTTGACCTCATAAAAGTTAATCACTTGGTCGAGTACTGACTGCACATCTTCTGACAAATTTTCGGGACTTTACGATCAAAATTGTGACCTGTAGAGCGCTAACAAACAAACAAACAAACAGACAGACAGACAAACTCGACTGACCAACATACTTGACGAAATTTATATTTCGTCAAGTAACAAACAGACAGACAGACAAACTCGACTGACCAACATACTTGACGAAATTTACATTTCGTCAAGTAATAATTGCCAAAATCAAAGTAATAAAAGTTCTGATATAAAGTGGCCTGTCGCTTGACCCAGACTGTATTTAGACATGAGTTTTAGGCTTTAATATACCAGTTTGACAGCTCTGAGTCAGAAAACAAAAGAATTGTTTTGTTGTTTGAGATGTGCACTTGGATACATATATGGTATACTGTACTGCTGCTCGACCGAGTGTGTATATTTAGAAGGGGACATGTCCACAGGGGGTAATCGTTTCTACAGCTTATTGGCGTGTGAACGGATTGAGAATCAGATTCACCCCACTGCTCTTTCTACTTTGATATCTCGGCGAGTTTTCAATTTATTCCAAATGTGAAAAGTGGACCATAAACTAGAAATAACACTGCAACTGACTGCATGAAATACTTTAGAATTGAATGTTCAGTAAATTTGTGAAAATTGGAGCCATGAAAACATAAAAAATATCTGTAAAATCCAGAATTATCATAGGATTCTGATTAAGTTTTGTCAGATTTTAGACAAAGTTTGAGGTCAATCATGGAATTGACATATAGGTCCGATTGCTATACCTCTTCTGAATGATATGCTTCAAATTTCATGAACCTACGACAATTCAAACGGATGTTGTTACCTTAAACGTGTTTTTCTGGGATTTCAATGACCTTGACCTTTGACCTTTGACCTTTGTACTTCAGTTCGTAGAGGTCAATGCTGTCAAAATGCATATCAAATTTCAAGGGATTCCATACACTATTGACGATGTTATGGCCCTTTGAAATTTCAGATTTTTGACGTTTATGACATCATTGTGACGTCAGTTTACGTCGCAGCGCCAAAAATGAGATATCACTGGAATCAGAGGCTCAAGACCTTTCCAACGATATACTACTCGATATGGTGCACTGACCTTTGTACTTGACCTTGACATTCACCTCATGGCGAACTTCTCAAGGTCAAGGTCAAATGCCAAAATCAAGGTTACAGAATATAGAACTCGAGTTTATCTACAATATGAACTTGGTTTGAAGTCTCTATAACGAATAGAACCGGAGTTATGACCATTTATGTGTTTTTATCGTTTTACATGACCTTGACCTCAATATTTGACCTTGAGCTTCCAAAAATGAACTCATCCATCCATATTTGATTGCACATCTTCTGACAAATTTTCGGGACTTTATGATCAAAATTGTGACCTGTAGAGCGCTAACAAACAAACAAACAGACAGACAGACAAACTCGACTGACCAACATACTTGACGAAATTTACATTTCGTCAAGTAATAATTGCCAAAATCAAAGTAATAAAAGTTCTGATATAAAGTGGCCTGTCGCTTGACCCAGACTGTATTTAGACATGAGTTTTAGGCTTTAATATACCAGTTTGACAGCTCTGAGTCAGAAAACAAAAGAATTGTTTTGTTGTTTGAGATGTGCACTTGGATACATATATGGTATACTGTACTGCTGCTCGACCGAGTGTGTATATTTAGAAGGGGACATGTCCACAGGGGGTAATCGTTTCTACAGCTTATTGGCGTGTGAACGGATTGAGAATCAGATTCACCCCACTGCTCTTTCTACTTTGATATCTCGGCGAGTTTTCAATTTATTCCAAATGTGAAAAGTGGACCATAAACTAGAAATAACACTGCAACTGACTGCATGAAATACTTTAGAATTGAATGTTCAGTAAATTTGTGAAAATTGGAGCCATGAAAACATAAAAAATATCTGTAAAATCCAGAATTATCATAGGATTCTGATTAAGTTTTGTCAGATTTTAGACAAAGTTTGAGGTCAATCATGGAATTGACATATAGGTCCGATTGCTATACCTCTTCTGAATGATATGCTTCAAATTTCATGAACCTACGACAATTCAAACGGATGTTGTTACCTTAAACGTGTTTTTCTGGGATTTCAATGACCTTGACCTTTGACCTTTGACCTTTGTACTTCAGTTCGTAGAGGTCAATGCTGTCAAAATGCATATCAAATTTCAAGGGATTCCATACACTATTGACGATGTTATGGCCCTTTGAAATTTCAGATTTTTGACGTTTATGACATCATTGTGACGTCAGTTTACGTCGCAGCGCCAAAAATGAGATATCACTGGAATCAGAGGCTCAAGACCTTTCCAACGATATACTACTCGATATGGTGCACTGACCTTTGTACTTGACCTTGACATTCACCTCATGGCGAACTTCTCAAGGTCAAGGTCAAATGCCAAAATCAAGGTTACAGAATATAGAACTCGAGTTTATCTACAATATGAACTTGGTTTGAAGTCTCTATAACGAATAGAACCGGAGTTATGACCATTTATGTGTTTTTATCGTTTTACATGACCTTGACCTCAATATTTGACCTTGAGCTTCCAAAAATGAACTCATCCATCCATATTTGATTGCACATCTTCTGACAAATTTTCGGGACTTTATGATCAAAATTGTGACCTGTAGAGCGCTAACAAACAAACAAACAGACAGACAGACAAACTCGACTGACCAACATACTTGACGAAATGTAAATTTCGTCAAGTAATAATTGCCAAAATCAAAGTAATAAAAGTTCTGATATAAAGTGGCCTGTCGCTTGACCCAGACTGTATTTAGACATGAGTTTTAGGCTTTAATATACCAGTTTGACAGCTCTGAGTCAGAAAACAAAAGAATTGTTTTGTTGTTTGAGATGTGCACTTGGATACATATATGGTATACTGTACTGCTGCTCGACCGAGTGTGTATATTTAGAAGGGGACATGTCCACAGGGGGTAATCGTTTCTACAGCTTATTGGCGTGTGAACGGATTGAGAATCAGATTCACCCCACTGCTCTTTCTACTTTGATATCTCGGCGAGTTTTCAATTTATTCCAAATGTGAAAAGTGGACCATAAACTAGAAATAACACTGCAACTGACTGCATGAAATACTTTAGAATTGAATGTTCAGTAAATTTGTGAAAATTGGAGCCATGAAAACATAAAAAATATCTGTAAAATCCAGAATTATCATAGGATTCTGATTAAGTTTTGTCAGATTTTAGACAAAGTTTGAGGTCAATCATGGAATTGACATATAGGTCCGATTGCTATACCTCTTCTGAATGATATGCTTCAAATTTCATGAACCTACGACAATTCAAACGGATGTTGTTACCTTAAACGTGTTTTTCTGGGATTTCAATGACCTTGACCTTTGACCTTTGACCTTTGTACTTCAGTTCGTAGAGGTCAATGCTGTCAAAATGCATATCAAATTTCAAGGGATTCCATACACTATTGACGATGTTATGGCCCTTTGAAATTTCAGATTTTTGACGTTTATGACATCATTGTGACGTCAGTTTACGTCGCAGCGCCAAAAATGAGATATCACTGGAATCAGAGGCTCAAGACCTTTCCAACGATATACTACTCGATATGGTGCACTGACCTTTGTACTTGACCTTGACATTCACCTCATGGCGAACTTCTCAAGGTCAAGGTCAAATGCCAAAATCAAGGTTACAGAATATAGAACTCGAGTTTATCTACAATATGAACTTGGTTTGAAGTCTCTATAACGAATAGAACCGGAGTTATGACCATTTATGTGTTTTTATCGTTTTACATGACCTTGACCTCAATATTTGACCTTGAGCTTCCAAAAATGAACTCATCCATCCATATTTGATTGCACATCTTCTGACAAATTTTCGGGACTTTATGATCAAAATTGTGACCTGTAGAGCGCTAACAAACAAACAAACAGACAGACAGACAAACTCGACTGACCAACATACTTGACGAAATTTACATTTCGTCAAGTAATAATTGCCAAAATCAAAGTAATAAAAGTTCTGATATAAAGTGGCCTGTCGCTTGACCCAGACTGTATTTAGACATGAGTTTTAGGCTTTAATATACCAGTTTGACAGCTCTGAGTCAGAAAACAAAAGAATTGTTTTGTTGTTTGAGATGTGCACTTGGATACATATATGGTATACTGTACTGCTGCTCGACCGAGTGTGTATATTTAGAAGGGGACATGTCCACAGGGGGTAATCGTTTCTACAGCTTATTGGCGTGTGAACGGATTGAGAATCAGATTCACCCCACTGCTCTTTCTACTTTGATATCTCGGCGAGTTTTCAATTTATTCCAAATGTGAAAAGTGGACCATAAACTAGAAATAACACTGCAACTGACTGCATGAAATACTTTAGAATTGAATGTTCAGTAAATTTGTGAAAATTGGAGCCATGAAAACATAAAAAATATCTGTAAAATCCAGAATTATCATAGGATTCTGATTAAGTTTTGTCAGATTTTAGACAAAGTTTGAGGTCAATCATGGAATTGACATATAGGTCCGATTGCTATACCTCTTCTGAATGATATGCTTCAAATTTCATGAACCTACGACAATTCAAACGGATGTTGTTACCTTAAACGTGTTTTTCTGGGATTTCAATGACCTTGACCTTTGACCTTTGACCTTTGTACTTCAGTTCGTAGAGGTCAATGCTGTCAAAATGCATATCAAATTTCAAGGGATTCCATACACTATTGACGATGTTATGGCCCTTTGAAATTTCAGATTTTTGACGTTTATGACATCATTGTGACGTCAGTTTACGTCGCAGCGCCAAAAATGAGATATCACTGGAATCAGAGGCTCAAGACCTTTCCAACGATATACTACTCGATATGGTGCACTGACCTTTGTACTTGACCTTGACATTCACCTCATGGCGAACTTCTCAAGGTCAAGGTCAAATGCCAAAATCAAGGTTACAGAATATAAAACTCGAGTTTATCTACAATATGAACTTGGTTTGAAGTCTCTATAACGAATAGAACCGGAGTTATGACCATTTATGTGTTTTTATCGTTTTACATGACCTTGACCTCAATATTTGACCTTGAGCTTCCAAAAATGAACTCATCCATCCATATTTGATTGCACATCTTCTGACAAATTTTCGGGACTTTATGATCAAAATTGTGACCTGTAGAGCGCTAACAAACAAACAAACAGACAGACAGACAAACTCGACTGACCAACATACTTGACGAAATTTACATTTCGTCAAGTAATAATTGCCAAAATCAAAGTAATAAAAGTTCTGATATAAAGTGGCCTGTCGCTTGACCCAGACTGTATTTAGACATGAGTTTTAGGCTTTAATATACCAGTTTGACAGCTCTGAGTCAGAAAACAAAAGAATTGTTTTGTTGTTTGAGATGTGCACTTGGATACATATATGGTATACTGTACTGCTGCTCGACCGAGTGTGTATATTTAGAAGGGGACATGTCCACAGGGGGTAATCGTTTCTACAGCTTATTGGCGTGTGAACGGATTGAGAATCAGATTCACCCCACTGCTCTTTCTACTTTGATATCTCGGCGAGTTTTCAATTTATTCCAAATGTGAAAAGTGGACCATAAACTAGAAATAACACTGCAACTGACTGCATGAAATACTTTAGAATTGAATGTTCAGTAAATTTGTGAAAATTGGAGCCATGAAAACATAAAAAATATCTGTAAAATCCAGAATTATCATAGGATTCTGATTAAGTTTTGTCAGATTTTAGACAAAGTTTGAGGTCAATCATGGAATTGACATATAGGTCCGATTGCTATACCTCTTCTGAATGATATGCTTCAAATTTCATGAACCTACGACAATTCAAACGGATGTTGTTACCTTAAACGTGTTTTTCTGGGATTTCAATGACCTTGACCTTTGACCTTTGACCTTTGTACTTCAGTTCGTAGAGGTCAATGCTGTCAAAATGCATATCAAATTTCAAGGGATTCCATACACTATTGACGATGTTATGGCCCTTTGAAATTTCAGATTTTTGACGTTTATGACATCATTGTGACGTCAGTTTACGTCGCAGCGCCAAAAATGAGATATCACTGGAATCAGAGGCTCAAGACCTTTCCAACGATATACTACTCGATATGGTGCACTGACCTTTGTACTTGACCTTGACATTCACCTCATGGCGAACTTCTCAAGGTCAAGGTCAAATGCCAAAATCAAGGTTACAGAATATAGAACTCGAGTTTATCTACAATATGAACTTGGTTTGAAGTCTCTATAACGAATAGAACCGGAGTTATGACCATTTATGTGTTTTTATCGTTTTACATGACCTTGACCTCAATATTTGACCTTGAGCTTCCAAAAATGAACTCATCCATCCATATTTGATTGCACATCTTCTGACAAATTTTCGGGACTTTATGATCAAAATTGTGACCTGTAGAGCGCTAACAAACAAACAAACAGACAGACAGACAAACTCGACTGACCAACATACTTGACGAAATTTACATTTCGTCAAGTAATAATTGCCAAAATCAAAGTAATAAAAGTTCTGATATAAAGTGGCCTGTCGCTTGACCCAGACTGTATTTAGACATGAGTTTTAGGCTTTAATATACCAGTTTGACAGCTCTGAGTCAGAAAACAAAAGAATTGTTTTGTTGTTTGAGATGTGCACTTGGATACATATATGGTATACTGTACTGCTGCTCGACCGAGTGTGTATATTTAGAAGGGGACATGTCCACAGGGGGTAATCGTTTCTACAGCTTATTGGCGTGTGAACGGATTGAGAATCAGATTCACCCCACTGCTCTTTCTACTTTGATATCTCGGCGAGTTTTCAATTTATTCCAAATGTGAAAAGTGGACCATAAACTAGAAATAACACTGCAACTGACTGCATGAAATACTTTAGAATTGAATGTTCAGTAAATTTGTGAAAATTGGAGCCATGAAAACATAAAAAATATCTGTAAAATCCAGAATTATCATAGGATTCTGATTAAGTTTTGTCAGATTTTAGACAAAGTTTGAGGTCAATCATGGAATTGACATATAGGTCCGATTGCTATACCTCTTCTGAATGATATGCTTCAAATTTCATGAACCTACGACAATTCAAACGGATGTTGTTACCTTAAACGTGTTTTTCTGGGATTTCAATGACCTTGACCTTTGACCTTTGACCTTTGTACTTCAGTTCGTAGAGGTCAATGCTGTCAAAATGCATATCAAATTTCAAGGGATTCCATACACTATTGACGATGTTATGGCCCTTTGAAATTTCAGATTTTTGACGTTTATGACATCATTGTGACGTCAGTTTACGTCGCAGCGCCAAAAATGAGATATCACTGGAATCAGAGGCTCAAGACCTTTCCAACGATATACTACTCGATATGGTGCACTGACCTTTGTACTTGACCTTGACATTCACCTCATGGCGAACTTCTCAAGGTCAAGGTCAAATGCCAAAATCAAGGTTACAGAATATAGAACTCGAGTTTATCTACAATATGAACTTGGTTTGAAGTCTCTATAACGAATAGAACCGGAGTTATGACCATTTATGTGTTTTTATCATTTTACATGACCTTGACCTCAATATTTGACCTTGAGCTTCCAAAAATGAACTCATCCATCCATATTTGATTGCACATCTTCTGACAAATTTTCGGGACTTTATGATCAAAATTGTGACCTGTAGAGCGCTAACAAACAAACAAACAGACAGACAGACAAACTCGACTGACCAACATACTTGACGAAATTTACATTTCGTCAAGTAATAATTGCCAAAATCAAAGTAATAAAAGTTCTGATATAAAGTGGCCTGTCGCTTGACCCAGACTGTATTTAGACATGAGTTTTAGGCTTTAATATACCAGTTTGACAGCTCTGAGTCAGAAAACAAAAGAATTGTTTTGTTGTTTGAGATGTGCACTTGGATACATATATGGTATACTGTACTGCTGCTCGACCGAGTGTGTATATTTAGAAGGGGACATGTCCACAGGGGGTAATCGTTTCTACAGCTTATTGGCGTGTGAACGGATTGAGAATCAGATTCACCCCACTGCTCTTTCTACTTTGATATCTCGGCGAGTTTTCAATTTATTCCAAATGTGAAAAGTGGACCATAAACTAGAAATAACACTGCAACTGACTGCATGAAATACTTTAGAATTGAATGTTCAGTAAATTTGTGAAAATTGGAGCCATGAAAACATAAAAAATATCTGTAAAATCCAGAATTATCATAGGATTCTGATTAAGTTTTGTCAGATTTTAGACAAAGTTTGAGGTCAATCATGGAATTGACATATAGGTCCGATTGCTATACCTCTTCTGAATGATATGCTTCAAATTTCATGAACCTACGACAATTCAAACGGATGTTGTTACCTTAAACGTGTTTTTCTGGGATTTCAATGACCTTGACCTTTGACCTTTGACCTTTGTACTTCAGTTCGTAGAGGTCAATGCTGTCAAAATGCATATCAAATTTCAAGGGATTCCATACACTATTGACGATGTTATGGCCCTTTGAAATTTCAGATTTTTGACGTTTATGACATCATTGTGACGTCAGTTTACGTCGCAGCGCCAAAAATGAGATATCACTGGAATCAGAGGCTCAAGACCTTTCCAACGATATACTACTCGATATGGTGCACTGACCTTTGTACTTGACCTTGACATTCACCTCATGGCGAACTTCTCAAGGTCAAGGTCAAATGCCAAAATCAAGGTTACAGAATATAGAACTCGAGTTTATCTACAATATGAACTTGGTTTGAAGTCTCTATAACGAATAGAACCGGAGTTATGACCATTTATGTGTTTTTATCGTTTTACATGACCTTGACCTCAATATTTGACCTTGAGCTTCCAAAAATGAACTCATCCATCCATATTTGATTGCACATCTTCTGACAAATTTTCGGGACTTTATGATCAAAATTGTGACCTGTAGAGCGCTAACAAACAAACAAACAGACAGACAGAAAATCGGCCATAGGCCAACACTTGACGAAATAATTTACACATTTAAACATGTACACAAAATTTACACATTGAAATCATTTCCTGAACAACCCCTAGCATTAGAAATCGAGATATTTAAGCCATCTCCTGAACATCATCCAGCAGTATAGTCTACAATTTTAGACATTAGACGTGAGAGTTGCTTCATTTTCACCGTGACCTTGGCCTTAATTCTTGACCTTGAGGTCTGGAATTTCAAACTTTTGTTGGAATTGATGAGGCACAACTCCTGAGTACAAATCATAAAAAAATGATATTGAAACTTGGTTAAAAAACATAGTCTAAAACGTTGGGATCCCCAAAAACGAAAATCTTGACCCCCGAATTTTCGACCTCTGTCGCAAATCGGTAGTTTTGGTCGTACGGCCATCGGACATATATCATATGATAGGGAATGGACCAAATAAAATTACAATAATACTTAAAAAAATTAGACTTGATTAGGAGCGGAGTTATTGCAATTATTCGATTTTGACCTTTCCATTGACCTTGACCTCAATTTTCGACCTTGACCTCCCAAAAGTGAACTCATCCGTCATATGTTGACTGTGCATCTTACGACCAGTTTTCATGATTCTGGAATCAAAATTGTGACCTCTAGAGCGCTAACAAACAAACATACATTGTATATTCATCTGATCGACATGCAGTAAAATCGGCCATAGGCCAAGCTTGACGAAAAAATTGAAACATTTGTTTTCATGTAAAACATTTACATAAAGTTTACACATTTATCATGTTTATGGCGTGCCCTGACAACATACATCATTGGAAACTGCATAAAACATCTATTTAAAACATCTAGTCAGTGTATGTAACAACATAATATATACCTCTAACCATGCTAACCGCACAAAATTTTGATGATGCCACTACTAAAAAACCTAAAATATATGAAAATTATAAAAATCCAAAAACAAATACCGATAGCCTAAAAATGAGCGAAGGACAAACAGCAAATATTCACGCACGAATATGAAATTATATTGACAACAAGTGAACAAAACAAATAGAGAGGCTTAGACATGTGTCGATTGCACAACCATGAAGAACCAGCCCTAAAATATGACCTAATAATTGCTTGTCTGCTTTTTATCAATGTTTTTTATATTGTCAACCAGTTGCAATTAGGTCATATTTTAAGTCTATGAAGAATGGAGTTAACACAAACGCTTTATGACAAAACACGCAGCACTCGATCATAATGAAACCAATGAGACACTGTAAAATGACATGATACAGTGTTTAATCTGGGTCTTCCTCCATGCAACTCACCAGACCCCAAGATTTTCAACCTCAGGCGATTATCGGGAGGTTTGGTCATACGACCATCGGGCATACATCATCTGGTGTCAAATTTACCAGATAAAAATATAAAAAAATTATTAGAAAAATTAATCTTGATTAGAAGCGGAGTGATTGCGGTTTTTTATTTTGACCTTTACTGTGACCTCAACTTACTTCTTGACCTTGAGTCCTACAACTTCACTAACTTGTTTTTCTTGTTAAGGCACAATGCCGTAGTAAAAATCAACAACATATATTGAAACCTGGCTCCATAATATAGTTTTGAATATTTCACACACAAAAATAAATTTGTGGCCCCTAAATTTTCGCCCTGGACCAAAAATCGGGAGTTTTGGTTGTATGACCATCGGACATACATCAACTGATGCTGAATCCACGAAATAAAAATAGAAAAATAGTTAGAAAATTTAATCTTGAACGTCACATTTGAAAACTGATGGGATACTATTTATCAGGGGTTCAAGGCCTTCCATTTGATATACTACTTGATATGTTTAGTTAGTTTGAAAATTTGACCTTGAAGTTTTGCTCATGTGATCTCATTTTTCCGACCAAGCTCAAGGTCAATCATGGAATTGACATATATGCTGATTGCTATACCTGTTTTGAACGATATGGTTCAAATTTTATGAGACTACAACGATTCAAGCAGATGTTACAACTGAAAAGGTGTTTTTCTGGGATTTCGATGACCTTGACCTTTGACCTTTGTATTTCAATTCGTAGAGGTCGATGCTATAAATATGCATATCAAGTTTCAAGAGATTCCATACAGTATTGACGATGTTATGGCCTTTTGAAAATTCGGAAATTTAACGTTTGTGACCTCATTGTGACGTCAATATACGTCGAAACGCCAAAAATAAGATACCATTGGAATCAGGGGTTCAAGACCTTTCCAACGATATACTACTCAATATGGTGGACTAACTTTCATATTCGATCCGGATCAAATTTTGATACTTTGTGAACAATAATGATGCACCATTTTCTGCAATAACATCAACGTGATATTTCCCTAATAGACTGGAATATAATAAAAAGTATCTGTTAGATGGAGTTTTCAATGTTAAATTCAAATGGCTGTCAAATCCGTAATCCGGATCGGATCCGGATCAAACTTCACAAATCGATAGAAGATGTCACTCTACATGGTTCTATAAAATGTCATATCAATATCTGAAAAACTGAGCAAGTGACGAATTTTTAAAATTTTGCCCTATGCTAAAGACAGTAATTTTTCAATATTTCAAAATTTTTTAGTAACGTCATCAATAAACCGATTTCCTTGAAGAACATGCCGTTCAGTCCGAGGTCACATATCTAGCCACCAAAACAGTTTCAGGATGATTGTCTGAAAACTGAATGTGGTAAATGCAGTTTTCAATGTTAAATTCAAAAGGCTGTAGAATCCGTGATCCGGATCGGATCCGGATCAAACTTTGATACTTTGTGAACAATAACGTCCAACCACTTTCTGCAAGAAAATCAACGTGATATATGCTTAACAGACCGGAATAAAATAAAAAGAATATTTGTTAAATGGAGTTTTCAATGTTAAATTCAAATGGCTGTCAAATCCGTAATCCAGATCAGATCCGAATCGGCCTTGACAAATCGATAGAAGTTGTTACTCTTCATGTGTGTATAAAATTTCAAATCAATATCTAAAAAACTGAGCAAGTTACGAATTTTTGAAAGTTCGCCCCATGTTAAAGATAAGGATTTTCAAGTAACACACGGATATCTGGTGCATGCACAGGACCTTTGGTCCTGAGAATAATTACGGGTAAAAACCGGGGATGGGCCCGTTTAATAAGCCGGTCCGTCACCCCCAAAAGTTCTGATATAAAGTGGCCTGTCGCTTGACCCAGACTGTATTTAGACATGAGTTTTAGGCTTTAATATACCAGTTTGACAGCTCTGAGTCAGAAAACAAAAGAATTGTTTTGTTGTTTGAGATGTGCACTTGGATACATATATGGTATACTGTACTGCTGCTCGACCGAGTGTGTATATTTAGAAGGGGACATGTCCACAGGGGGTAATCGTTTCTACAGCTTATTGGCGTGTGAACGGATTGAGAATCAGATTCACCCCACTGCTCTTTCTACTTTGATATCTCGGCGAGTTTTCAATTTATTCCAAATGTGAAAAGTGGACCATAAACTAGAAATAACACTGCAACTGACTGCATGAAATACTTTAGAATTGAATGTTCAGTAAATTTGTGAAAATTGGAGCCATGAAAACATAAAAAATATCTGTAAAATCCAGAATTATCATAGGATTCTGATTAAGTTTTGTCAGATTTTAGACAAAGTTTGAGGTCAATCATGGAATTGACATATAGGTCCGATTGCTATACCTCTTCTGAATGATATGCTTCAAATTTCATGAACCTACGACAATTCAAACGGATGTTGTTACCTTAAACGTGTTTTTCTGGGATTTCAATGACCTTGACCTTTGACCTTTGACCTTTGTACTTCAGTTCGTAGAGGTCAATGCTGTCAAAATGCATATCAAATTTCAAGGGATTCCATACACTATTGACGATGTTATGGCCCTTTGAAATTTCAGATTTTTGACGTTTATGACATCATTGTGACGTCAGTTTACGTCGCAGCGCCAAAAATGAGATATCACTGGAATCAGAGGCTCAAGACCTTTCCAACGATATACTACTCGATATGGTGCACTGACCTTTGTACTTGACCTTGACATTCACCTCATGGCGAACTTCTCAAGGTCAAGGTCAAATGCCAAAATCAAGGTTACAGAATATAGAACTCGAGTTTATCTACAATATGAACTTGGTTTGAAGTCTCTATAACGAATAGAACCGGAGTTATGACCATTTATGTGTTTTTATCGTTTTACATGACCTTGACCTCAATATTTGACCTTGAGCTTCCAAACATGAACTCATCCATCCATATTTGATTGCACATCTTTTGACAAATTTTCGGGACTTTATGATCAAAATTGTGACCTGTAGAGCGCTAACAAACAAACAAACAGACAGACAGACAAACTCGACTGACCAACATACTTGACGAAATTTACATTTCGTCAAGTAATAATTGCCAAAATCAAAGTAATAAAAGTTCTGATATAAAGTGGCCTGTCGCTTGACCCAGACTGTATTTAGACATGAGTTTTAGGCTTTAATATACCAGTTTGACAGCTCTGAGTCAGAAAACAAAAGAATTGTTTTGTTGTTTGAGATGTGCACTTGGATACATATATGGTATACTGTACTGCTGCTCGACCGAGTGTGTATATTTAGAAGGGGACATGTCCACAGGGGGTAATCGTTTCTACAGCTTATTGGCGTGTGAACGGATTGAGAATCAGATTCACCCCACTGCTCTTTCTACTTTGATATCTCGGCGAGTTTTCAATTTATTCCAAATGTGAAAAGTGGACCATAAACTAGAAATAACACTGCAACTGACTGCATGAAATACTTTAGAATTGAATGTTCAGTAAATTTGTGAAAATTGGAGCCATGAAAACATAAAAAATATCTGTAAAATCCAGAATTATCATAGGATTCTGATTAAGTTTTGTCAGATTTTAGACAAAGTTTGAGGTCAATCATGGAATTGACATATAGGTCCGATTGCTATACCTCTTCTGAATGATATGCTTCAAATTTCATGAACCTACGACAATTCAAACGGATGTTGTTACCTTAAACGTGTTTTTCTGGGATTTCAATGACCTTGACCTTTGACCTTTGACCTTTGTACTTCAGTTCGTAGAGGTCAATGCTGTCAAAATGCATATCAAATTTCAAGGGATTCCATACACTATTGACGATGTTATGGCCCTTTGAAATTTCAGATTTTTGACGTTTATGACATCATTGTGACGTCAGTTTACGTCGCAGCGCCAAAAATGAGATATCACTGGAATCAGAGGCTCAAGACCTTTCCAACGATATACTACTCGATATGGTGCACTGACCTTTGTATTTGACCTTGACATTCACCTCATGGCGAACTTCTCAAGGTCAAGGTCAAATGCCAAAATCAAGGTTACAGAATATAGAACTCGAGTTTATCTACAATATGAACTTGGTTTGAAGTCTCTATAACGAATAGAACCGGAGTTATGACCATTTATGTGTTTTTATCGTTTTACATGACCTTGACCTCAATATTTGACCTTGAGCTTCCAAACATGAACTCATCCATCCATATTTGATTGCACATCTTTTGACAAATTTTCGGGACTTTATGATCAAAATTGTGACCTGTAGAGCGCTAACAAACAAACAAACAGACAGACAGACAAACTCGACTGACCAACATACTTGACGAAATTTACATTTCGTCAAGTAATAATTGCCAAAATCAAAGTAATAAAAGTTCTGATATAAAGTGGCCTGTCGCTTGACCCAGACTGTATTTAGACATGAGTTTTAGGCTTTAATATACCAGTTTGACAGCTCTGAGTCAGAAAACAAAAGAATTGTTTTGTTGTTTGAGATGTGCACTTGGATACATATATGGTATACTGTACTGCTGCTCGACCGAGTGTGTATATTTAGAAGGGGACATGTCCACAGGGGGTAATCGTTTCTACAGCTTATTGGCGTGTGAACGGATTGAGAATCAGATTCACCCCACTGCTCTTTCTACTTTGATATCTCGGCGAGTTTTCAATTTATTCCAAATGTGAAAAGTGGACCATAAACTAGAAATAACACTGCAACTGACTGCATGAAATACTTTAGAATTGAATGTTCAGTAAATTTGTGAAAATTGGAGCCATGAAAACATAAAAAAATATCTGTAAAATCCAGAATTATCATAGGATTCTGATTAAGTTTTGTCAGATTTTAGACAAAGTTTGAGGTCAATCATGGAATTGACATATAGGTCCGATTGCTATACCTCTTCTGAATGATATGCTTCAAATTTCATGAACCTACGACAATTCAAACGGATGTTGTTACCTTAAACGTGTTTTTCTGGGATTTCAATGACCTTGACCTTTGACCTTTGACCTTTGTACTTCAGTTCGTAGAGGTCAATGCTGTCAAAATGCATATCAAATTTCAAGGGATTCCATACACTATTGACGATGTTATGGCCCTTTGAAATTTCAGATTTTTGACGTTTATGACATCATTGTGACGTCAGTTTACGTCGCAGCGCCAAAAATGAGATATCACTGGAATCAGAGGCTCAAGACCTTTCCAACGATATACTACTCGATATGGTGCACTGACCTTTGTACTTGACCTTGACATTCACCTCATGGCGAACTTCTCAAGGTCAAGGTCAAATGCCAAAATCAAGGTTACAGAATATAGAACTCGAGTTTATCTACAATATGAACTTGGTTTGAAGTCTCTATAACGAATAGAACCGGAGTTATGACCATTTATGTGTTTTTATCGTTTTACATGACCTTGACCTCAATATTTGACCTTGAGCTTCCAAAAATGAACTCATCCATCCATATTTGATTGCACATCTTTTGACAAATTTTCGGGACTTTATGATCAAAATTGTGACCTGTAGAGCGCTAACAAACAAACAAACAGACAGACAGACAAACTCGACTGACCAACATACTTGACGAAATTTACATTTCGTCAAGTAATAATTGCCAAAATCAAAGTAATAAAAGTTCTGATATAAAGTGGCCTGTCGCTTGACCCAGACTGTATTTAGACATGAGTTTTAGGCTTTAATATACCAGTTTGACAGCTCTGAGTCAGAAAACAAAAGAATTGTTTTGTTGTTTGAGATGTGCACTTGGATACATATATGGTATACTGTACTGCTGCTCGACCGAGTGTGTATATTTAGAAGGGGACATGTCCACAGGGGGTAATCGTTTCTACAGCTTATTGGCGTGTGAACGGATTGAGAATCAGATTCACCCCACTGCTCTTTCTACTTTGATATCTCGGCGAGTTTTCAATTTATTCCAAATGTGAAAAGTGGACCATAAACTAGAAATAACACTGCAACTGACTGCATGAAATACTTTAGAATTGAATGTTCAGTAAATTTGTGAAAATTGGAGCCATGAAAACATAAAAAATATCTGTAAAATCCAGAATTATCATAGGATTCTGATTAAGTTTTGTCAGATTTTAGACAAAGTTTGAGGTCAATCATGGAATTGACATATAGGTCCGATTGCTATACCTCTTCTGAATGATATGCTTCAAATTTCATGAACCTACGACAATTCAAACGGATGTTGTTACCTTAAACGTGTTTTTCTGGGATTTCAATGACCTTGACCTTTGACCTTTGACCTTTGTACTTCAGTTCGTAGAGGTCAATGCTGTCAAAATGCATATCAAATTTCAAGGGATTCCATACACTATTGACGATGTTATGGCCCTTTGAAATTTCAGATTTTTGACGTTTATGACATCATTGTGACGTCAGTTTACGTCGCAGCGCCAAAAATGAGATATCACTGGAATCAGAGGCTCAAGACCTTTCCAACGATATACTACTCGATATGGTGCACTGACCTTTGTACTTGACCTTGACATTCACCTCATGGCGAACTTCTCAAGGTCAAGGTCAAATGCCAAAATCAAGGTTACAGAATATAGAACTCGAGTTTATCTACAATATGAACTTGGTTTGAAGTCTCTATAACGAATAGAACCGGAGTTATGACCATTTATGTGTTTTTATCGTTTTACATGACCTTGACCTCAATATTTGACCTTGAGCTTCCAAAAATGAACTCATCCATCCATATTTGATTGCACATCTTTTGACAAATTTTCGGGACTTTATGATCAAAATTGTGACCTGTAGAGCGCTAACAAACAAACAAACAGACAGACAGACGAGGGGCCATAGGCCCGGCAGTTGACGAATTAGGAAGGTTACCGGACAATATATGTTTTAGATATATGTTTTAGTGAAATATTTGACATTTTGTGCTCTGACCTCAATTTTCAAATCATGAGAAGATATAACATATATCATTTCCTATACATGTATGTCCAAAGCTGTAAAGTCGATAAAAAGCGATATATTAGCCACATTTTGCTCTGACCTTGAAAATGAGGTCGAAGGTCAAATGTCAAGGTCACAGAAGATAGAACTCGAGGTAATCTACAATATGAACTTGGTTTGAAGTCTCTAGGGCGATTAGAACCGAAGTTATGGCCATTTATGTGTTTTCGACACTTTATGTGACCTTGACCTTGACCTTTGACCTAGGGTGACCAAATTTCACCCATTTGCAAGTATATACATAAGCATTTTATACGTACAATTTGGTCATGATAACAATAGAAATAGAATGCAAAGCAGTTTTTCCGTTGCCATGGCAACATTTTTCAGGCGAATTTGACTAAAATCAATGGGTGCCTGGCTTTGAGCCTAAAAAGTGTTCCCATAAAGTTTGGTGATGATCCGACCTAAACTGTGATATGTTTCAGTTAGTTTGAAAATTTGACCTTGAAGTTTTGAATGTGTCCTCATTTTTGCGACCAAGTTCAAGGTCAATCATAAAATTGACATGTACATATGATTACCATGCCTCTTCTGAATGATATGGTTCAAATTTTATGAGACTACAACGATTCAAGCAGATGTTATAACCGAAAAGGTGTTTTTCTAGGATTTCGATGACCTTGACCTTGACCTTTGACCTTTGTATTTCAATTCGTAGAGGTCAATGCTATTAATATGCATGTCAAGTTTCAAGATATTCCATACAGTATGGACGCTGTTATGGCCTTTTGAAATTTCGGTAATTTGACGTTTATGACGTCATTGTGACGTGAGTGTACGTCGCAGCGCCAAAAATAAGGTATCACTGCAATCAGGGGCCCAAGACCTTTCCGACGATGTACTACTCGATATGATTCGCTGACCTTCGTACTTGACCTTGACATTCACCTCATGGCAAACTCTCAAGGTCAAGGTCAAATGCCAAGGTCAAGGTCACAGAAGATAGAACCCGAGTTTATCTACAATATGAACTTGGTTTGAAGTCTCTAGCACAAATAGAACCGGAGTTATGGCCACTTATGTGTTTTTAACATTTTGCGTGACCTTGACCTTGACTTTGGACCTTGAGTCACAAAAATTGTGCATTGTCTGTGCATGAATATATATATTGTATCTGTAAAATTTCATCAGAATCAAACAAAATTTGTGGACACTATGACCGTTTGAAATTTTGAAAAATTAACGTTTATGACGTCACTGTGACGTCAATAAACGTCACAGCTCAAAACTGATGAAAAGGTATGTACCAGTGAATCAAGACCTTTCATTTGATATACTATTTGATAGGTTTCAGTTAGTTTTAAAATTTGACCTTGAAGTTCTCCTCATATGACCTTATTTTCCTGACCAAGTTCAAGGTCAATCATGAAATTGACGTATAGGTTCGATTGCTATACCTTTCTGAACGATATGGTTCAAATTTCATGAACCTACGACAATTCAAACGGATGTTATTACCGGAAATGTGTTTTTCTGGGATTTCGATGACCTTGACCTTGACCTTTGACCTTTGCACTTAAATTCGTAGAGGTCATTGCTGTCAATATGCATATCAAGTTTCAAGAGATTCCATGCAGTATTGACGATGTTATGGCCTTTTGAAATTTCTGGAATTTGACGTTTATGACGTCATTGTGACGTCAGTGTACGTCGCAGCGCCGAAAATAGGGTATCACTGCGATCAGTGGGTCAAGACCTTTCCAACGATATACTACTCGATATGCTGCGCTGACCTTCGTACTTGACCTTGACTTCGACCTGGGGCGAACTTCTCAAGGTCAAGGTCAAATGTCAAGGTCAAGGTCACAGACGATAGAACTCGAGTGTATCTACAATATGCACTTGGTTAGAAGTCTCTAGAACGATTAGAACCGGAGTTATGACCACTTCTGTGTTTTCAACGTTTTGTGTGACCTTGACCTTGACCTTTGACCTAGGGTCACCAAAAATCACCGGTTTCCAGGTATATACCTAGGCATTGTATCCGTACAATTTGGTGATGATAAGGCCAAAACTGTGACCTGTAACGTGCAAACAGACAAACAGACAAACAAACAAACAAACAGACAAACCGAACTGACCAACATAGTTGACGAATTTTTAATTCGTCAACTAACAAACTCGACTGACCAACATACTTGACGAAATTTACATTTCGTCAAGTAATAATTGCCAAAATCAAAGTAATAAAAGTTCTGATATAAAGTGGCCTGTCGCTTGACCCAGACTGTATTTAGACATGAGTTTTAGGCTTTAATATACCAGTTTGACAGCTCTGAGTCAGAAAACAAAAGAATTGTTTTGTTGTTTGAGATGTGCACTTGGATACATATATGGTATACTGTACTGCTGCTCGACCGAGTGTGTATATTTAGAAGGGGACATGTCCACAGGGGGTAATCGTTTCTACAGCTTATTGGCGTGTGAACGGATTGAGAATCAGATTCACCCCACTGCTCTTTCTACTTTGATATCTCGGCGAGTTTTCAATTTATTCCAAATGTGAAAAGTGGACCATAAACTAGAAATAACACTGCAACTGACTGCATGAAATACTTTAGAATTGAATGTTCAGTAAATTTGTGAAAATTGGAGCCATGAAAACATAAAAAATATCTGTAAAATCCAGAATTATCATAGGATTCTGATTAAGTTTTGTCAGATTTTAGACAAAGTTTGAGGTCAATCATGGAATTGACATATAGGTCCGATTGCTATACCTCTTCTGAATGATA
This sequence comes from Terebella lapidaria, assembly GCA_949152475.1. Lineage (NCBI taxonomy): Eukaryota > Metazoa > Annelida > Polychaeta > Terebellida > Terebellidae > Terebella > Terebella lapidaria. Next base: position 20,180,215 of record OX424558.1, on the reverse strand, counting down.
TGCTTCAAATTTCATGAACCTACGACAATTCAAACGGATGTTGTTACCTTAAACGTGTTTTTCTGGGATTTCAATGACCTTGACCTTTGACCTTTGACCTTTGTACTTCAGTTCGTAGAGGTCAATGCTGTCAAAATGCATATCAAATTTCAAGGGATTCCATACACTATTGACGATGTTATGGCCCTTTGAAATTTCAGATTTTTGACGTTTATGACATCATTGTGACGTCAGTTTACGTCGCAGCGCCAAAAATGAGATATCACTGGAATCAGAGGCTCAAGACCTTTCCAACGATATACTACTCGATATGGTGCACTGACCTTTGTACTTGACCTTGACATTCACCTCATGGCGAACTTCTCAAGGTCAAGGTCAAATGCCAAAATCAAGGTTACAGAATATAGAACTCGAGTTTATCTACAATATGAACTTGGTTTGAAGTCTCTATAACGAATAGAACCGGAGTTATGACCATTTATGTGTTTTTATCGTTTTACATGACCTTGACCTCAATATTTGACCTTGAGCTTCCAAACATGAACTCATCCATCCATATTTGATTGCACATCTTTTGACAAATTTTCGGGACTTTATGATCAAAATTGTGACCTGTAGAGCGCTAACAAACAAACAAACAGACAGACAGACAAACTCGACTGACCAACATACTTGACGAAATTTACATTTCGTCAAGTAATAATTGCCAAAATCAAAGTAATAAAAGTTCTGATATAAAGTGGCCTGTCGCTTGACCCAGACTGTATTTAGACATGAGTTTTAGGCTTTAATATACCAGTTTGACAGCTCTGAGTCAGAAAACAAAAGAATTGTTTTGTTGTTTGAGATGTGCACTTGGATACATATATGGTATACTGTACTGCTGCTCGACCGAGTGTGTATATTTAGAAGGGGACATGTCCACAGGGGGTAATCGTTTCTACAGCTTATTGGCGTGTGAACGGATTGAGAATCAGATTCACCCCACTGCTCTTTCTACTTTGATATCTCGGCGAGTTTTCAATTTATTCCAAATGTGAAAAGTGGACCATAAACTAGAAATAACACTGCAACTGACTGCATGAAATACTTTAGAATTGAATGTTCAGTAAATTTGTGAAAATTGGAGCCATGAAAACATAAAAAATATCTGTAAAATCCAGAATTATCATAGGATTCTGATTAAGTTTTGTCAGATTTTAGACAAAGTTTGAGGTCAATCATGGAATTGACATATAGGTCCGATTGCTATACCTCTTCTGAATGATATGCTTCAAATTTCATGAACCTACGACAATTCAAACGGATGTTGTTACCTTAAACGTGTTTTTCTGGGATTTCAATGACCTTGACCTTTGACCTTTGACCTTTGTACTTCAGTTCGTAGAGGTCAATGCTGTCAAAATGCATATCAAATTTCAAGGGATTCCATACACTATTGACGATGTTATGGCCCTTTGAAATTTCAGATTTTTGACGTTTATGACATCATTGTGACGTCAGTTTACGTCGCAGCGCCAAAAATGAGATATCACTGGAATCAGAGGCTCAAGACCTTTCCAACGATATACTACTCGATATGGTGCACTGACCTTTGTACTTGACCTTGACATTCACCTCATGGCGAACTTCTCAAGGTCAAGGTCAAATGCCAAAATCAAGGTTACAGAATATAGAACTCGAGTTTATCTACAATATGAACTTGGTTTGAAGTCTCTATAACGAATAGAACCGGAGTTATGACCATTTATGTGTTTTTATCGTTTTACATGACCTTGACCTCAATATTTGACCTTGAGCTTCCAAAAATGAACTCATCCATCCATATTTGATTGCACATCTTTTGACAAATTTTCGGGACTTTATGATCAAAATTGTGACCTGTAGAGCGCTAACAAACAAACAAACAGACAGACAGACAAACTCGACTGACCAACATACTTGACGAAATTTACATTTCGTCAAGTAACAAACTCGACTGACCAACATACTTGACGAAATTTACATTTCGTCAAGTAATAATTGCCAAAATCAAAGTAATAAAAGTTCTGATATAAAGTGGCCTGTCGCTTGACCCAGACTGTATTTAGACATGAGTTTTAGGCTTTAATATACCAGTTTGACAGCTCTGAGTCAGAAAACAAAAGAATTGTTTTGTTGTTTGAGATGTGCACTTGGATACATATATGGTATACTGTACTGCTGCTCGACCGAGTGTGTATATTTAGAAGGGGACATGTCCACAGGGGGTAATCGTTTCTACAGCTTATTGGCGTGTGAACGGATTGAGAATCAGATTCACCCCACTGCTCTTTCTACTTTGATATCTCGGCGAGTTTTCAATTTATTCCAAATGTGAAAAGTGGACCATAAACTAGAAATAACACTGCAACTGACTGCATGAAATACTTTAGAATTGAATGTTCAGTAAATTTGTGAAAATTGGAGCCATGAAAACATAAAAAATATCTGTAAAATCCAGAATTATCATAGGATTCTGATTAAGTTTTGTCAGATTTTAGACAAAGTTTGAGGTCAATCATGGAATTGACATATAGGTCCGATTGCTATACCTCTTCTGAATGATATGCTTCAAATTTCATGAACCTACGACAATTCAAACGGATGTTGTTACCTTAAACGTGTTTTTCTGGGATTTCAATGACCTTGACCTTTGACCTTTGACCTTTGTACTTCAGTTCGTAGAGGTCAATGCTGTCAAAATGCATATCAAATTTCAAGGGATTCCATACACTATTGACGATGTTATGGCCCTTTGAAATTTCAGATTTTTGACGTTTATGACATCATTGTGACGTCAGTTTACGTCGCAGCGCCAAAAATGAGATATCACTGGAATCAGAGGCTCAAGACCTTTCCAACGATATACTACTCGATATGGTGCACTGACCTTTGTACTTGACCTTGACATTCACCTCATGGCGAACTTCTCAAGGTCAAGGTCAAATGCCAAAATCAAGGTTACAGAATATAGAACTCGAGTTTATCTACAATATGAACTTGGTTTGAAGTCTCTATAACGAATAGAACCGGAGTTATGACCATTTATGTGTTTTTATCGTTTTACATGACCTTGACCTCAATATTTGACCTTGAGCTTCCAAAAATGAACTCATCCATCCATATTTGATTGCACATCTTCTGACAAATTTTCGGGACTTTATGATCAAAATTGTGACCTGTAGAGCGCTAACAAACAAACAAACAGACAGACAGACAAACTCGACTGACCAACATACTTGACGAAATTTACATTTCGTCAAGTAATAATTGCCAAAATCAAAGTAATAAAAGTTCTGATATAAAGTGGCCTGTCGCTTGACCCAGACTGTATTTAGACATGAGTTTTAGGCTTTAATATACCAGTTTGACAGCTCTGAGTCAGAAAACAAAAGAATTGTTTTGTTGTTTGAGATGTGCACTTGGATACATATATGGTATACTGTACTGCTGCTCGACCGAGTGTGTATATTTAGAAGGGGACATGTCCACAGGGGGTAATCGTTTCTACAGCTTATTGGCGTGTGAACGGATTGAGAATCAGATTCACCCCACTGCTCTTTCTACTTTGATATCTCGGCGAGTTTTCAATTTATTCCAAATGTGAAAAGTGGACCATAAACTAGAAATAACACTGCAACTGACTGCATGAAATACTTTAGAATTGAATGTTCAGTAAATTTGTGAAAATTGGAGCCATGAAAACATAAAAAATATCTGTAAAATCCAGAATTATCATAGGATTCTGATTAAGTTTTGTCAGATTTTAGACAAAGTTTGAGGTCAATCATGGAATTGACATATAGGTCCGATTGCTATACCTCTTCTGAATGATATGCTTCAAATTTCATGAACCTACGACAATTCAAACGGATGTTGTTACCTTAAACGTGTTTTTCTGGGATTTCAATGACCTTGACCTTTGACCTTTGACCTTTGTACTTCAGTTCGTAGAGGTCAATGCTGTCAAAATGCATATCAAATTTCAAGGGATTCCATACACTATTGACGATGTTATGGCCCTTTGAAATTTCAGATTTTTGACGTTTATGACATCATTGTGACGTCAGTTTACGTCGCAGCGCCAAAAATGAGATATCACTGGAATCAGAGGCTCAAGACCTTTCCAACGATATACTACTCGATATGGTGCACTGACCTTTGTACTTGACCTTGACATTCACCTCATGGCGAACTTCTCAAGGTCAAGGTCAAATGCCAAAATCAAGGTTACAGAATATAGAACTCGAGTTTATCTACAATATGAACTTGGTTTGAAGTCTCTATAACGAATAGAACCGGAGTTATGACCATTTATGTGTTTTTATCGTTTTACATGACCTTGACCTCAATATTTGACCTTGAGCTTCCAAAAATGAACTCATCCATCCATATTTGATTGCACATCTTCTGACAAATTTTCGGGACTTTATGATCAAAATTGTGACCTGTAGAGCGCTAACAAACAAACAAACAGACAGACAGACAAACTCGACTGACCAACATACTTGACGAAATTTACATTTCGTCAAGTAATAATTGCCAAAATCAAAGTAATAAAAGTTCTGATATAAAGTGGCCTGTCGCTTGACCCAGACTGTATTTAGACATGAGTTTTAGGCTTTAATATACCAGTTTGACAGCTCTGAGTCAGAAAACAAAAGAATTGTTTTGTTGTTTGAGATGTGCACTTGGATACATATATGGTATACTGTACTGCTGCTCGACCGAGTGTGTATATTTAGAAGGGGACATGTCCACAGGGGGTAATCGTTTCTACAGCTTATTGGCGTGTGAACGGATTGAGAATCAGATTCACCCCACTGCTCTTTCTACTTTGATATCTCGGCGAGTTTTCAATTTATTCCAAATGTGAAAAGTGGACCATAAACTAGAAATAACACTGCAACTGACTGCATGAAATACTTTAGAATTGAATGTTCAGTAAATTTGTGAAAATTGGAGCCATGAAAACATAAAAAATATCTGTAAAATCCAGAATTATCATAGGATTCTGATTAAGTTTTGTCAGATTTTAGACAAAGTTTGAGGTCAATCATGGAATTGACATATAGGTCCGATTGCTATACCTCTTCTGAATGATATGCTTCAAATTTCATGAACCTACGACAATTCAAACGGATGTTGTTACCTTAAACGTGTTTTTCTGGGATTTCAATGACCTTGACCTTTGACCTTTGACCTTTGTACTTCAGTTCGTAGAGGTCAATGCTGTCAAAATGCATATCAAATTTCAAGGGATTCCATACACTATTGACGATGTTATGGCCCTTTGAAATTTCAGATTTTTGACGTTTATGACATCATTGTGACGTCAGTTTACGTCGCAGCGCCAAAAATGAGATATCACTGGAATCAGAGGCTCAAGACCTTTCCAACGATATACTACTCGATATGGTGCACTGACCTTTGTACTTGACCTTGACATTCACCTCATGGCGAACTTCTCAAGGTCAAGGTCAAATGCCAAAATCAAGGTTACAGAATATAGAACTCGAGTTTATCTACAATATGAACTTGGTTTGAAGTCTCTATAACGAATAGAACCGGAGTTATGACCATTTATGTGTTTTTATCGTTTTACATGACCTTGACCTCAATATTTGACCTTGAGCTTCCAAAAATGAACTCATCCATCCATATTTGATTGCACATCTTCTGACAAATTTTCGGGACTTTATGATCAAAATTGTGACCTGTAGAGCGCTAACAAACAAACGAGAGCCCCTAGGGCACCCACTTGCCGGAACGCATACTCATGATACTTGACAGGTTTCAATGAGTTTGAAAACTTGACCTTGAAAATTTACTCATGTGATTTCATGGATTTAACATATAAGTTTGAGTGCCATGCCTGTTCTGAATATGATTCAAATTTCATGAACCTACGACAATTCGAGCAGAAGTTATTACCAGTAATGTGTTTTTCTGGGATTTCGACGACCTTGACCTCCCTCCAGTATTGATGTTGTTATGACCTTTTGAAATTTCAGATATTTGACATTTAAGTCGTCATTGTGACGTCACTGAACGTCATAGTGCCAAAATTAAGACATCACTATACTCAGGAGACCGAGACCTTTCCAACTGTATCCTATTCAATATGGTACACTGAACTTTGTACTTGACCTTGATATTGACTTGTGGCGAACTTATCAAGGTCAAGGTCAAAGGTCACATTCAAGGTCACTCATGGAAGGCCTTCTGATATGCCACAATATGGTCTTAGTTTGAACACTCTGCGACGATTAGTTCTGAAGTTATGGCCATTTATGTGATTTTGACCTTTCCCTTGACCTTGACCTCGACCTTTGACCTTGAGTCACGAAAATTGTGCATTGCCTGTGCACGAAGACATATATATCACCTGCATAATTCCATCAGAAACGAACGAGGTTTGTGGACACTATGACCATTTGAAATTTCGGAAAATTAACGTTTATGACGTCACTGTGACTGCAATAAACGTCACAACTCAAAACTGATGAAAAAGTATGTACCAGGGAGTCAAGACCTTTCATTTGATATACTACTTGATAGGTTTCAAGTAGTTTTGAAATTTGACCTTGAAGTTTTCCTCATATGACCTTATTTTCCTGACCAAGTTCAAGGTCAATCATGAAATTGACATATACGCTCGATTGCTATACCTCTTCTGAATGATATGGTTCAAATTTCGTGAACCTACGACAATTCAAATGGATGTTATTACCGGAAACGTGTTTTTCTGCGATTTCGATGACCTTGACATTGACCTTTGATCTTTATACTTCAGTTAGTAGAGGTCATTGCTGTCAATATGCATATCAAGTTTCAATAGATTCCATACAGTATTGACGATGTTATGGCCTTTTGAAATTTCGGAAATTTTACGTTTATGACGTCATTGTGACGTCAATAAACGTCGCAGCGCCAAAAATAAGGTATCACTGCAATCGGGGGCTCAAGACCGTTCCAACGATATACTACTCGATATGGTGCGCTGACCTTCGTACTTGACCTTGACATTCACCTCATAGCGAACTTCTCAAGGTCAAGGTCAAATGCCAAGGTCAAGGTCACAGAAGATAGAACTCGAGTTTATCTATAATATGAATTTAGCTTGAAGTCTCTACAACGAATAGAAACCGAGTTATGGCCATTTATGTGTTTTTATCATTTTGCGTGACCTTGACCTTGACCTTTGACCTAGAATCACCAAAAACGTGCAGTCGCGAGCCATCATCCTAGGGAATATGCACACCAAGTTTGGAAAGAATCAAACCGGAATTGTGGATGCTAGAGGGCGTACAAATAAACAAACAAACAAACAAACAAACACACGAGGGGCCATAGGCCCGGCAGTTGACGAATTTGCAAACTATCGTTGCAATGTAAAGGTCAAGGTTATAGTAATGGGGCCACCCTTTAGACATAGTACATGTCGTGGATAATGATCCGAGATAAATACATCTCAGGAAGTCGAAATTTTAATTTTGGCAAGCAGATACCATTGGCCTGAAGGCCAAACTTGTCAAAATCTTTCTTCATATTAGAAGCACCAAAATCACGTGGCCTGGAGCGCTCGTTCTGCAGAATACATTTTCCAAGTTTAGAAGAATTAAAGCTAGAAATATGGACGGTCAAGTGCTGATGAAGAAAACAGCGAATCAGAGGCTACAGGCCGCATCAATTGCGGAAATCTTATATGACGTCAATGGCGTCAATGGCAGACTACAAACCTGATATACTGGTGTTCCTAAATATACCTGTTAATATTGTGATTATAAATTTTTACTGATTTGATTTTGTATCATTTATTATTGTTACCAAAGTCAAAAGTTATATTCAGGTTGGAAAACATTATAATATCTTAAGATAATATGTATGACGTCAATGGCATTTCGCCAATCAGTTGAAACATGATATATGATTGATAGTGCTACACATCCACAGACAATTACAATTCATTTGCAGTTAAATTGAATGTGAAAATGATAGGCTTTCATAGAACATTGAAGTTTTTAAACACTGGCATTATGGGAACTACGTTTATGTCGTCATACTGAAAATTTGTCATGGCAGGATAGAATCACACATTACCTGCCTCAAGCAGAATTGAACAAGCTTTCCAATGGTGTAATCCGATCCATTCTGGGAGAAATATTTACCGAGATACAGCCATATTTCGAAAATTGACATTTGACGTGATGACTGCGTTGACATTTAAAAGATCCAATCAAAACTTCATACATTGATGGAAAATGTTAACATATAGAGGCATACCAAATTTGAAGGGAGTCGGTCTCAATTTGATTGCTTTTTGAATTTTTAAATTTGTTTTTTAGTTTGGCAATGATGAGAGATGGCAGTGTCTAGTGACATCATCATTCGGCCCTCGAAATTAGGCTGATTTAGGATGGAGGCAGATTGTTACATGTGGTAAGTGTGGTTTGGATCACACGCAAACTGTGGCTGCACTGTTGCGAACAATGATTTCGCCAAGTAACAAAAGAAACTCAACAAAAATATATCTGGTGCATGAACAGGACCTTTGGTCCTCGAACAAATTACCGCTAAAAACCGGGAATGAGGCGGACTTCTACGCCGGTACATCACCCCCGATAGTGCTGATATAAAAGAGCCCCTGGCTTGCCACAGATTGTATTTAGACAAGAGTTTTAGGCTTTGTTATATCACTTGTGTGTCACTGAGTTAGGAAACCACAGAAATGTTGTTTGAGATCAGTATTCAGATGCATACAAGGCATATTGTATTACTACGCGACCGAGTGTTGATATTAGAGACGGTACAAGTGCACAGGGGGTAATCGTTTCCACATCTTATTGGCGTGTGAACGGGCTGACAGACAGATTTACCCCACCTCTCTTTCCGTCTTGATATCTCAGCGAGTTTTCAATATATTTTCAACATGAAAAGTGCACCATAAACTAGAAATAACACTGCAATTTTCTACATAAAAAACTTCAAAATTAAATGTTGAATTATTTTTTAAAAATTGGATCCAGAAGAAAAATAAATGTATCCATAAAATCCGGAATCCGGATCCGATCCGGATGAAATTTTGTCAGTTTATGGACCACGATAGTCCGCCACTTTGTAGGAAAAATCAAGCTGAAATATGCACAATAGACCGAAATATAATATAAAATATAAGTTAAATGGAGTTTTCAATGTTAAATTCAAATAGCTGTCAAATCCGTAATCCGGGTCCGATCCGGGTCAAAATTATAATGTGTGTATAGGATGTCATTCTACACATGTGACTAAAATTTCAAGAGAATTCATTGAAAATTGAACGAGTTATGAATTTTTGAAAAATCGCCCCATGTTAAAGATAGGGATTTTTCGAGTTTTCAAGAATTTTTGATGACGTCATCAATAAACCGATTTTCTTCAAAAACTTTCGGTGTCCTTCCTGGGTGAATACCTACCTATCAGAAAAATTTGGTGATGCTCGCACTAAAACTGTGGCCTGTAACGTGCAAACAGACAGACAGACAGACAGACAAACAAACAAACAAACAAACGGAACTGACCAACATAGTTGTCGAATTTTCAATTCGTCAACTAATAAAGCTCCGCAAGTAGAAGAGACCCTGCGTATATCCGTTTCATGTACAGGATCTTTGGTTTTTAGATGAATGGTGCTCCCTACGCATTTTCGTAAATGTCGATAGTGCTGATATAAAAGAGCCCCTGGCTTGCCACAGATTGTATTTAGACAAGAGTTTTAGGCTTTGTTATATCACTTGTGTGTCACTGAGTTAGGAAACCACAGAAATGTTGTTTGAGATCAGTATTCAGATGCATACAAGGCATATTGTATTACTACGCGACCGAGTGTTGATATTAGAGACGGTACAAGTGCACAGGGGGTAATCGTTTCCACATCTTATTGGCGTGTGAACGGGCTGACAGACAGATTTACCCCACCTCTCTTTCCGTCTTGATATCTCAGCGAGTTTTCAATATATTTTCAACATGAAAAGTGCACCATAAACTAGAAATAACACTGCAATTTTCTACATAAAAAACTTCAAAATTAAATGTTGAATTATTTTTTAAAAATTGGATCCAGAAGAAAAATAAATGTATCCATAAAATCCGGAATCCGGATCCGATCCGGATGAAATTTTGTCAGTTTATGGACCACGATAGTCCGCCACTTTGTAGGAAAAATCAAGCTGAAATATGCACAATAGACCGAAATATAATATAAAATATAAGTTAAATGGAGTTTTCAATGTTAAATTCAAATAGCTGTCAAATCCGTAATCCGGGTCCGATCCGGGTCAAAATTATAATGTGTGTATAGGATGTCATTCTACACATGTGACTAAAATTTCAAGAGAATTCATTGAAAATTGAACGAGTTATGAATTTTTGAAAAATCGCCCCATGTTAAAGATAGGGATTTTTCGAGTTTTCAAGAATTTTTGATGACGTCATCAATAAACCGATTTTCTTCAAAAACTTTCGGTGTCCTTCCTGGGTGAATACCTACCTATCAGAAAAATTTGGTGATGCTCGCACTAAAACTGTGGCCTGTAACGTGCAAACAGACAGACAGACAGACAGACAAACAAACAAACAAACAAACGGAACTGACCAACATAGTTGTCGAATTTTCAATTCGTCAACTAATAAAGCTCCGCAAGTAGAAGAGACCCTGCGTATATCCGTTTCATGTACAGGATCTTTGGTTTTTAGATGAATGGTGCTCCCTACGCATTTTCGTAAATGTCGATAGTGCTGATATAAAAGAGCCCCTGGCTTGCCACAGATTGTATTTAGACAAGAGTTTTAGGCTTTGTTATATCACTTGTGTGTCACTGAGTTAGGAAACCACAGAAATGTTGTTTGAGATCAGTATTCAGATGCATACAAGGCATATTGTATTACTACGCGACCGAGTGTTGATATTAGAGACGGTACAAGTGCACAGGGGGTAATCGTTTCCACATCTTATTGGCGTGTGAACGGGCTGACAGACAGATTTACCCCACCTCTCTTTCCGTCTTGATATCTCAGCGAGTTTTCAATATATTTTCAACATGAAAAGTGCACCATAAACTAGAAATAACACTGCAATTTTCTACATAAAAAACTTCAAAATTAAATGTTGAATTATTTTTTAAAAATTGGATCCAGAAGAAAAATAAATGTATCCATAAAATCCGGAATCCGGATCCGATCCGGATGAAATTTTGTCAGTTTATGGACCACGATAGTCCGCCACTTTGTAGGAAAAATCAAGCTGAAATATGCACAATAGACCGAAATATAATATAAAATATAAGTTAAATGGAGTTTTCAATGTTAAATTCAAATAGCTGTCAAATCCGTAATCCGGGTCCGATCCGGGTCAAAATTATAATGTGTGTATAGGATGTCATTCTACACATGTGACTAAAATTTCAAGAGAATTCATTGAAAATTGAACGAGTTATGAATTTTTGAAAAATCGCCCCATGTTAAAGATAGGGATTTTTCGAGTTTTCAAGAATTTTTGATGACGTCATCAATAAACCGATTTTCTTCAAAAACTTTCGGTGTCCTTCCTGGGTGAATACCTACCTATCAGAAAAATTTGGTGATGCTCGCACTAAAACTGTGGCCTGTAACGTGCAAACAGACAGACAGACAGACAGACAAAAAATCGGCCATAGGCCAACACTTGACGAAAAATCTACACATTTGTTTACATTCAAAACATTTACTCATAATTTACACATTTATGGCATCCCCTGACAACATATAGCATTGGAAACTGAACCACTTGAAACATCTAGTTTGCGTATGTATCAACATAATATATTACCTCTAACCATGCTAACGGCACAAAGTTTTGATGATGCCACTACTAAAAAAACTAAAATATATCAAAATTACAAAAATCCAAAAACAAATATCGATAGCCTAAAAATAAGCGAATAACAAACAGCAAATATTCCCGCACAAATATGAAATTACATTGACAACAAGTAAACAAAACAAATAGAGAGGCTTAGACATGTGGCGATTCATAAGAAGCAGACATATCATCTGGTACACGCCTTTTGTCATGCATTTGTTAGCAGCTAATACCACGGATCATTCACAGTTGTGGCCGTAATGCTGAATTTAAAGCGGCTTGTAACTTTAAATATAAAGAACAAACTAGATTTTGATGATACCACTAGAAAGCCCGATAAAATAGTTTGTCGCTATTCGTGGAACAGTTTTTTTTTCCTTCAAAGGTGATCATTATAATTCGAAACAATAGAATTACATAAAGCATGGCAGGTTTGGGATGCTTACCAGACCACTCAGAAACAGAAAAAGTCATTTGGAATTGAATTTTAGAAGAAAAAAAAATCAGTCAACAGTGAGAATTGAACCACTGACCCCTCGCACACAAACCTAACGCCTCTACTGACTGCGCCATTCTGTTCATTGAAGCTCAACACGTGTAAAGTATAGTGTGTAGGAGAGACTTCGCTCAGGATAAACACTGAATTATGCCATGGCTGTACATTGGACTGGCAGCGTGCAGAATTCGATCGGGAAAACTCGTGACCTTGAGTTCTACAACTTCACAATCTTATTCTGCGTGATCAGGCACAACTCCTGAGTAAAATCCAGCAATATATATATTTGAACCTGGCTCTATAATGTGGTTTTGTATATTGTGAGACAGGAAAAACCTAAATTCATGACCCCCAAATTTTCGACCTGGACCGAAAATCCAGAGTTTTGGTCATACGGCCATCGGACATGTATCATATGATGCGGATTTGACCATAAAAAAATAAAAAAATAATCAGAAAAAATAATCATGATTACAAGCGGAGTTATCACGATTTTTCAATTTTGACCTTTACTATGACCTTAACTGTAATTCTTGACCTTGAGCCCTACAACTTCACAGTCATGTTCTGCGTGATATGGCACAACTCTTGAGTAAAAATCAGAAACATATATTGGAAGCTGGCTCTACAATAGGGTTTTGAAAATTGAGACAAGCAAGACCTAAGTTCATGACCCCCAAATTTTCGACCTGGACCGAAAATCGAGAGTTCAGGTCATACGACCATCAGACATGCATCATGTGATGCGGAATTGACCATAGAAAAATATAAAAATACACAGAAAAAATAATCTTGATTAGAAGCGAAGTTATCTCAATTTTTCGATTTTGACCTTTACTATGACCTTAACTCTAATCCTTGACCCTGAGCTCTGAAACTTCAGGATCTTGTTCTGCGTGATATGGCACAACTCCTGAGTGAAAATCAGCAACATATATTGGAACCTGGCTCTACAATAGGGTTTTGAAAATTGAGACAAGCAAGACCTAAGTTCATGACCCCCAAATTTTCGACCTGGACCGAAAATCGAGAGTTTAGGTCATACGACCATCAGACATACATCATTTGATGCGGAATTGACCATAGTAAAATATAAAAATACACAGAAAAAATAATCTTGATTAGAAGCAGAGTTATCACGAGTTTTCGATTTTGACCTTTACTATGACCTTAACTCTAATTCTCGACCCTGAGCTCTGAAACTTCAGGATCTTGTTCTGTGTGATAAGGCACAACTCCTGAGTAAAAATCAGCAACATATATTGGAACCTGGCTCTATAATATGGTTTTGAATATTGTGAGACAGGAAAAACCTAAATTCTTGACCACCAAATTTTCGACCTGGACCGAAAATCGAGTATTTTGGTCGTACGACCATCGGACATGCATCAGATGATGCAGAATTGGCCATAGAAAAATATAAAAATACCCAGAAAAAATAATCTCAATTAGAAGCGAAGTTATTGCGATTTTTCGATTTTGACCTTTTCTATGACCTTGACCTCAATTTTTGACCTTGACCTCCTAAAAGTTTACCACTTGGTCCGACATTGATTGTCCACCTTCTAGTGAAGTTTCATGACGATACGACCAAAATTGAGACCTGTAGAGTGCACACAAACAAACAGACAAACATACTCAACTGACCAACATACTTGACGAAATTTACATTTCGTCAAGTAAAAATCGGCCATAGGCCAACACCTGACGAAAATCTACACATTTGTTTACATTCAAAACATTTACTCATTATTTACACATTTATGGCATCCCCTGACAACATATAGCATTGGCAACTGAACCATTTGAAACATCTAGTTTGCGTATGTATCAACATAATATATTACCTCTAACCATGCTAACGGCACAAAATTTTGATGATGCCACTACTAAAAAACCTAAAATATATCAAAATTACAAAAATCCAAAAACAAATATCGATAGCCTAAAAATGAGCGAATAACAAACAGCAAATATTCCCGCACAAATATGAAATTACATTGACAACAAGTAAACAAAACAAATAGAGAGGCTTAGACATGTGGCGATTGCACAGCCCTAAAATATGACCTAATAATTGCTTGTCTTCTTTTTATCAATGTTTTTATATTAACAAACAGTTGTAATTAGGTCATATTTTAAGGCTATGAAGAATGGAGTTAACACAAACGCGTTATGACAAAAACATGCATTGTTCGATCATAATGAAACCAATGAGACCCTGTAAAATGACACGATACAGTGTTTAATCTGTACTTACCAGACCCCCAATCCCACATGCATCATATGAAGCAGACATATCATCTGGTACACGCCTTTTGTCATGCATTTGTTAGCAGCTAATACCACAGATCATTCACAGTTGTGGCCGTAATGCTGCATTTAAAGCGGCTTGTAACTTTAAATATAAAGAACAAACTAGATTTTGATGATACCACTAGAAAGCCCGATAAAATAGTTTGTCGATATTCGTGGAACAGTGTTTTTTCTTTCAAAGGTGATCATTATAATTCGAAACAATAGAATCACATAAAGCATGGCAGGTTTGGGATGCTTACAAGACCACTCAGAAACAGAAAAAGTCATTTGGAATTGAATTTTAGAAGAAAAAAAAATCAGTCAACAGTGAGAATTGAACAACTGACCCCTCGCACACAAACCTAACGCCTCTACTGACTGCGCCATTCTGTTCATTGAAGCTCAACACGTGTAAAGTATAGTGTGTAGGAGAGACTTCACTCAGGATAAACACTGAATTATGCCATGGCTGTACATTGGACTGGCAGCGTGCAGAATTCGATCGGGAAAACTCGTGACCTTGAGTTCTACAACTTCACAATCTTATTCTGCGTGATCAGGCACAACTCCTGAGTAAAATCCGGCAATATATATATTGGAACCTGGCTCTATAATGTGGTTTTGTATATTGTGAGACAGGAAAAACCTAAATTCATGACCCCCAAATTTTCGACCTGGACCGAAAATCCAGAGTTTTGGTCATACGACCATCGGACATGTATCATATGATGCGGATTTGACCATAGAAAAATACAAAAATAATCAGAAAAAATAATCATGATTACAAGCGGAGTTATCACGATTTTTCAATTTTGACCTTTACTATGACCTTAACTGTAATTCTTGACCTTGAGCCCTACAACTTCACAGTCATGTTCTGCGTGATATGGCACAACTCTTGAGTAAAAATCAGAAGCATATATTGGAAGCTGGCTCTACAATAGGGTTTTGAAAATTGAGACAAGCAAGACCTAAGTTCATGACCATTAAATTTTCGACCCGGACCGAAAATCGAGAGTTCAGGTCATACGACCATCAGACATGCATCATGTGACGCGGAATTGACCATAGAAAAATATAAAAATACACAGAAAAAATAATCTTGATTAGAAGCGAAGTTATCTCAATTTTTCGATTTTGACCTTTACTATGACCTTAACTCTAATCCTTGACCCTGAGCTCTCAAACTTCAGGATCTTGTTCTGCGTGATATGGCAGAACTCCTGAGTGAAAATCAGCAACATATATTGGAACCTGGCTCTACAATAGGGTTTTGAAAATTGAGACAAGCAAGACCTAAGTTCATGACCCCCAAATTTTCGACCTGGACCGAAAATCGAGAGTTTAGGTCATACGACCATCAGACATGCATCATTTGATGCGGAATTGACCATAGAAAAATATAAAAATACACAGAAAAAATAATCTTGATTAGAAGCAGAGTTATCACGATTTTTCGATTTTGACCTTTACTATGACCTTAACTCTAATTCTCGACCCTGAGCTCTGAAACTTCAGGATCTTGTTCTGTGTGATAAGGCACAACTCCTGAGTAAAAATCAGCAACATATATTGGAACCTGGCTCTATAATATGGTTTTGAATATTGTGAGACAGGAAAAACCTAAATTCTTAACCCCCAAATTTTCGACCTGGACCGAAAATCGAGAATTTTGGTCGTACGACCATCGGACATGCATCAGATGATGCAGAATTGACCATAGAAAAATATAAAAATACCCAGAAAAAATAATCTCAATTAGAAGCGAAGTTATTGCGATTTTTCGATTTTGACCTTTTCTATGACCTTGACCTCAATTTTTGACCTTGACCTCCTTAAAGTTTACCACTTGGTCCGACATTGATTGTCCACCTTCTGGTGAAGTTTCATGACGATACGACCACAATTGTGACCTGTAGAGTGCACACAAACAAACAGACAAACAGACAAACATACTCAACTGACCAACATACTTGACGAAATTTACATTTCGTCAAGTAAAAATCGGCCATAGGCCAACACCTGACGAAAATCTACACATTTGTTTACATTCAAAACATTTACTCATTATTTACACATTTATGGCATCCCCTGACAACATATAGCATTGGCAACTGAACCATTTGAAACATCTAGTTTGCGTATGTATCAACATAATATATTACCTCTAACCATGCTAACGGCACAAAATTTTGATGATGCCACTACTAAAAAACCTAAAATATATCAAAATTACAAAAATCCAAAAACAAATATCGATAGCCTAAAAATGAGCGAATAACAAACAGCAAATATTCCCGCACAAATATGAAATTACATTGACAACAAGTAAACAAAACAAATAGAGAGGCTTAGACATGTGGCGATTGCACAGCCCTAAAATATGACCTAATAATTGCTTGTCTTCTTTTTATCAATGTTTTTATATTAACAAACAGTTGTAATTAGGTCATATTTTAAGGCTATGAAGAATGGAGTTAACACAAACGCGTTATGACAAAAACATGCATTGTTCGATCATAATGAAACCAATGAGACCCTGTAAAATGACACGATACAGTGTTTAATCTGTACTTACCAGACCCCCAATCCCACATGCATCATATGAAGCAGACATATCATCTGGTACACGCCTTTTGTCATGCATTTGTTAGCAGCTAATACCACAGATCATTCACAGTTGTGGCCGTAATGCTGCATTTAAAGCGGCTTGTAACTTTAAATATAAAGAACAAACTAGATTTTGATGATACCACTAGAAAGCCCGATAAAATAGTTTGTCGATATTCGTGGAACAGTGTTTTTTCTTTCAAAGGTGATCATTATAATTCGAAACAATAGAATCACATAAAGCATGGCAGGTTTGGGATGCTTACAAGACCACTCAGAAACAGAAAAAGTCATTTGGAATTGAATTTTAGAAGAAAAAAAAATCAGTCAACAGTGAGAATTGAACAACTGACCCCTCGCACACAAACCTAACGCCTCTACTGACTGCGCCATTCTGTTCATTGAAGCTCAACACGTGTAAAGTATAGTGTGTAGGAGAGACTTCACTCAGGATAAACACTGAATTATGCCATGGCTGTACATTGGAATGGCAGCGTGCAGAATTCGATCGGGAAAACTCGTGACCTTGAGTTCTACAACTTCACAATCTTATTCTGCGTGATCAGGCACAACTCCTGAGTAAAATCCGGCAATATATATATTGGAACCTGGCTCTATAATGTGGTTTTGTATATTGTGAGACAGGAAAAACCTAAATTCATGACCCCCAAATTTTCGACCTGGACCGAAAATCCAGAGTTTTGGTCATACGACCATCGGACATGTATCATATGATGCGGATTTGACCATAGAAAAATACAAAAATAATCAGAAAAAATAATCATGATTACAAGCGGAGTTATCACGATTTTTCAATTTTGACCTTTACTATGACCTTAACTGTAATTCTTGACCTTGAGCCCTACAACTTCACAGTCATGTTCTGCGTGATATGGCACAACTCTTGAGTAAAAATCAGAAGCATATATTGGAAGCTGGCTCTACAATAGGGTTTTGAAAATTGAGACAAGCAAGACCTAAGTTCATGACCCCCAAATTTTCGACCCGGACCGAAAATCGAGAGTTCAGGTCATACGACCATCAGACATGCATCATGTGACGCGGAATTGACCATAGAAAAATATAAAAATACACAGAAAAAATAATCTTGATTAGAAGCGAAGTTATCTCAATTTTTCGATTTTGACCTTTACTATGACCTTAACTCTAATCCTTGACCCTGAGCTCTCAAACTTCAGGATCTTGTTCTGCGTGATATGGCAGAACTCCTGAGTGAAAATCAGCAACATATATTGGAACCTGGCTCTACAATAGGGTTTTGAAAATTGAGACAAGCAAGACCTAAGTTCATGACCCCCAAATTTTCGACCTGGACCGAAAATCGAGAGTTTAGGTCATACGACCATCAGACATGCATCATTTGATGCGGAATTGACCATAGAAAAATATAAAAATACACAGAAAAAATAATCTTGATTAGAAGCAGAGTTATCACGATTTTTCGATTTTGACCTTTACTATGACCTTAACTCTAATTCTCGACCCTGAGCTCTGAAACTTCAGGATCTTGTTCTGTGTGATAAGGCACAACTCCTGAGTAAAAATCAGCAACATATATTGGAACCTGGCTCTATAATATAGTTTTGAATATTGTGAGACAGGAAAAACCTAAATTCTTAACCCCCAAATTTTCGACCTGGACCGAAAATCGAGAATTTTGGTCGTACGACCATCGGACATGCATCAGATGATGCAGAATTGACCATAGAAAAATATAAAAATACCCAGAAAAAATAATCTCAATTAGAAGCGAAGTTATTGCGATTTTTCGATTTTGACCTTTTCTATGACCTTGACCTCAATTTTTGACCTTGACCTCCTTAAAGTTTACCACTTGGTCCGACATTGATTGTCCACCTTCTGGTGAAGTTTCATGACGATACGACCAAAATTGTGACCTGTAGAGTGCACACAAACAAACAGACAAACAGACAAACATACTCAACTGACCAACATACTTGACGAAATTTACATTTCGTCAAGTAACAAACAAACAAACAAACGGAACTGACCAACATAGTTGTCGAATTTTCAATTCGTCAACTAATAAAGCTCCGCAAGTAGAAGAGACCCTGCGTATATCCGTTTCATGTACAGGATCTTTGGTTTTTAGATGAATGGTGCTCCCTACGCATTTTCGTAAATGTCGATAGTGCTGATATAAAAGAGCCCCTGGCTTGCCACAGATTGTATTTAGACAAGAGTTTTAGGCTTTGTTATATCACTTGTGTGTCACTGAGTTAGGAAACCACAGAAATGTTGTTTGAGATCAGTATTCAGATGCATACAAGGCATATTGTATTACTACGCGACCGAGTGTTGATATTAGAGACGGTACAAGTGCACAGGGGGTAATCGTTTCCACATCTTATTGGCGTGTGAACGGGCTGACAGACAGATTTACCCCACCTCTCTTTCCGTCTTGATATCTCAGCGAGTTTTCAATATATTTTCAACATGAAAAGTGCACCATAAACTAGAAATAACACTGCAATTTTCTACATAAAAAACTTCAAAATTAAATGTTGAATTATTTTTTAAAAATTGGATCCAGAAGAAAAATAAATGTATCCATAAAATCCGGAATCCGGATCCGATCCGGATGAAATTTTGTCAGTTTATGGACCACGATAGTCCGCCACTTTGTAGGAAAAATCAAGCTGAAATATGCACAATAGACCGAAATATAATATAAAATATAAGTTAAATGGAGTTTTCAATGTTAAATTCAAATAGCTGTCAAATCCGTAATCCGGGTCCGATCCGGGTCAAAATTATAATGTGTGTATAGGATGTCATTCTACACATGTGACTAAAATTTCAAGAGAATTCATTGAAAATTGAACGAGTTATGAATTTTTGAAAAATCGCCCCATGTTAAAGATAGGGATTTTTCGAGTTTTCAAGAATTTTTGATGACGTCATCAATAAACCGATTTTCTTCAAAAACTTTCGGTGTCCTTCCTGGGTGAATACCTACCTATCAGAAAAATTTGGTGATGCTCGCACTAAAACTGTGGCCTGTAACGTGCAAACAGACAGACAGACAGACAGACAAACAAACAAACAAACAAACAAACGGAACTGACCAACATAGTTGTCGAATTTTCAATTCGTCAACTAATAAAGCTCCGCAAGTAGAAGAGACCCTGCGTATATCCGTTTCATGTACAGGATCTTTGGTTTTTAGATGAATGGTGCTCCCTACGCATTTTCGTAAATGTCGATAGTGCTGATATAAAAGAGCCCCTGGCTTGCCACAGATTGTATTTAGACAAGAGTTTTAGGCTTTGTTATATCACTTGTGTGTCACTGAGTTAGGAAACCACAGAAATGTTGTTTGAGATCAGTATTCAGATGCATACAAGGCATATTGTATTACTACGCGACCGAGTGTTGATATTAGAGACGGTACAAGTGCACAGGGGGTAATCGTTTCCACATCTTATTGGCGTGTGAACGGGCTGACAGACAGATTTACCCCACCTCTCTTTCCGTCTTGATATCTCAGCGAGTTTTCAATATATTTTCAACATGAAAAGTGCACCATAAACTAGAAATAACACTGCAATTTTCTACATAAAAAACTTCAAAATTAAATGTTGAATTATTTTTTAAAAATTGGATCCAGAAGAAAAATAAATGTATCCATAAAATCCGGAATCCGGATCCGATCCGGATGAAATTTTGTCAGTTTATGGACCACGATAGTCCGCCACTTTGTAGGAAAAATCAAGCTGAAATATGCACAATAGACCGAAATATAATATAAAATATAAGTTAAATGGAGTTTTCAATGTTAAATTCAAATAGCTGTCAAATCCGTAATCCGGGTCCGATCCGGGTCAAAATTATAATGTGTGTATAGGATGTCATTCTACACATGTGACTAAAATTTCAAGAGAATTCATTGAAAATTGAACGAGTTATGAATTTTTGAAAAATCGCCCCATGTTAAAGATAGGGATTTTTCGAGTTTTCAAGAATTTTTGATGACGTCATCAATAAACCGATTTTCTTCAAAAACTTTCGGTGTCCTTCCTGGGTGAATACCTACCTATCAGAAAAATTTGGTGATGCTCGCACTAAAACTGTGGCCTGTAACGTGCAAACAGACAGACAGACAGACAGACAAACAAACAAACAAACAAACGGAACTGACCAACATAGTTGTCGAATTTTCAATTCGTCAACTAATAAAGCTCCGCAAGTAGAAGAGACCCTGCGTATATCCGTTTCATGTACAGGATCTTTGGTTTTTAGATGAATGGTGCTCCCTACGCATTTTCGTAAATGTCGATAGTGCTGATATAAAAGAGCCCCTGGCTTGCCACAGATTGTATTTAGACAAGAGTTTTAGGCTTTGTTATATCACTTGTGTGTCACTGAGTTAGGAAACCACAGAAATGTTGTTTGAGATCAGTATTCAGATGCATACAAGGCATATTGTATTACTACGCGACCGAGTGTTGATATTAGAGACGGTACAAGTGCACAGGGGGTAATCGTTTCCACATCTTATTGGCGTGTGAACGGGCTGACAGACAGATTTACCCCACCTCTCTTTCCGTCTTGATATCTCAGCGAGTTTTCAATATATTTTCAACATGAAAAGTGCACCATAAACTAGAAATAACACTGCAATTTTCTACATAAAAAACTTCAAAATTAAATGTTGAATTATTTTTTAAAAATTGGATCCAGAAGAAAAATAAATGTATCCATAAAATCCGGAATCCGGATCCGATCCGGATGAAATTTTGTCAGTTTATGGACCACGATAGTCCGCCACTTTGTAGGAAAAATCAAGCTGAAATATGCACAATAGACCGAAATATAATATAAAATATAAGTTAAATGGAGTTTTCAATGTTAAATTCAAATAGCTGTCAAATCCGTAATCCGGGTCCGATCCGGGTCAAAATTATAATGTGTGTATAGGATGTCATTCTACACATGTGACTAAAATTTCAAGAGAATTCATTGAAAATTGAACGAGTTATGAATTTTTGAAAAATCGCCCCATGTTAAAGATAGGGATTTTTCGAGTTTTCAAGAATTTTTGATGACGTCATCAATAAACCGATTTTCTTCAAAAACTTTCGGTGTCCTTCCTGGGTGAATACCTACCTATCAGAAAAATTTGGTGATGCTCGCACTAAAACTGTGGCCTGTAACGTGCAAACAGACAGACAGACAGACAGACAAACAAACAAACAAACAAACAAACGGAACTGACCAACATAGTTGTCGAATTTTCAATTCGTCAACTAATAAAGCTCCGCAAGTAGAAGAGACCCTGCGTATATCCGTTTCATGTACAGGATCTTTGGTTTTTAGATGAATGGTGCTCCCTACGCATTTTCGTAAATGTCGATAGTGCTGATATAAAAGAGCCCCTGGCTTGCCACAGATTGTATTTAGACAAGAGTTTTAGGCTTTGTTATATCACTTGTGTGTCACTGAGTTAGGAAACCACAGAAATGTTGTTTGAGATCAGTATTCAGATGCATACAAGGCATATTGTATTACTACGCGACCGAGTGTTGATATTAGAGACGGTACAAGTGCACAGGGGGTAATCGTTTCCACATCTTATTGGCGTGTGAACGGGCTGACAGACAGATTTACCCCACCTCTCTTTCCGTCTTGATATCTCAGCGAGTTTTCAATATATTTTCAACATGAAAAGTGCACCATAAACTAGAAATAACACTGCAATTTTCTACATAAAAAACTTCAAAATTAAATGTTGAATTATTTTTTAAAAATTGGATCCAGAAGAAAAATAAATGTATCCATAAAATCCGGAATCCGGATCCGATCCGGATGAAATTTTGTCAGTTTATGGACCACGATAGTCCGCCACTTTGTAGGAAAAATCAAGCTGAAATATGCACAATAGACCGAAATATAATATAAAATATAAGTTAAATGGAGTTTTCAATGTTAAATTCAAATAGCTGTCAAATCCGTAATCCGGGTCCGATCCGGGTCAAAATTATAATGTGTGTATAGGATGTCATTCTACACATGTGACTAAAATTTCAAGAGAATTCATTGAAAATTGAACGAGTTATGAATTTTTGAAAAATCGCCCCATGTTAAAGATAGGGATTTTTCGAGTTTTCAAGAATTTTTGATGACGTCATCAATAAACCGATTTTCTTCAAAAACTTTCGGTGTCCTTCCTGGGTGAATACCTACCTATCAGAAAAATTTGGTGATGCTCGCACTAAAACTGTGGCCTGTAACGTGCAAACAGACAGACAGACAGACAGACAAACAAACAAACAAACAAACGGAACTGACCAACATAGTTGTCGAATTTTCAATTCGTCAACTAATAAAGCTCCGCAAGTAGAAGAGACCCTGCGTATATCCGTTTCATGTACAGGATCTTTGGTTTTTAGATGAATGGTGCTCCCTACGCATTTTCGTAAATGTCGATAGTGCTGATATAAAAGAGCCCCTGGCTTGCCACAGATTGTATTTAGACAAGAGTTTTAGGCTTTGTTATATCACTTGTGTGTCACTGAGTTAGGAAACCACAGAAATGTTGTTTGAGATCAGTATTCAGATGCATACAAGGCATATTGTATTACTACGCGACCGAGTGTTGATATTAGAGACGGTACAAGTGCACAGGGGGTAATCGTTTCCACATCTTATTGGCGTGTGAACGGGCTGACAGACAGATTTACCCCACCTCTCTTTCCGTCTTGATATCTCAGCGAGTTTTCAATATATTTTCAACATGAAAAGTGCACCATAAACTAGAAATAACACTGCAATTTTCTACATAAAAAACTTCAAAATTAAATGTTGAATTATTTTTTAAAAATTGGATCCAGAAGAAAAATAAATGTATCCATAAAATCCGGAATCCGGATCCGATCCGGATGAAATTTTGTCAGTTTATGGACCACGATAGTCCGCCACTTTGTAGGAAAAATCAAGCTGAAATATGCACAATAGACCGAAATATAATATAAAATATAAGTTAAATGGAGTTTTCAATGTTAAATTCAAATAGCTGTCAAATCCGTAATCCGGGTCCGATCCGGGTCAAAATTATAATGTGTGTATAGGATGTCATTCTACACATGTGACTAAAATTTCAAGAGAATTCATTGAAAATTGAACGAGTTATGAATTTTTGAAAAATCGCCCCATGTTAAAGATAGGGATTTTTCGAGTTTTCAAGAATTTTTGATGACGTCATCAATAAACCGATTTTCTTCAAAAACTTTCGGTGTCCTTCCTGGGTGAATACCTACCTATCAGAAAAATTTGGTGATGCTCGCACTAAAACTGTGGCCTGTAACGTGCAAACAGACAGACAGACAGACAGACAAACAAACAAACAAACAAACGGAACTGACCAACATAGTTGTCGAATTTTCAATTCGTCAACTAATAAAGCTCCGCAAGTAGAAGAGACCCTGCGTATATCCGTTTCATGTACAGGATCTTTGGTTTTTAGATGAATGGTGCTCCCTACGCATTTTCGTAAATGTCGATAGTGCTGATATAAAAGAGCCCCTGGCTTGCCACAGATTGTATTTAGACAAGAGTTTTAGGCTTTGTTATATCACTTGTGTGTCACTGAGTTAGGAAACCACAGAAATGTTGTTTGAGATCAGTATTCAGATGCATACAAGGCATATTGTATTACTACGCGACCGAGTGTTGATATTAGAGACGGTACAAGTGCACAGGGGGTAATCGTTTCCACATCTTATTGGCGTGTGAACGGGCTGACAGACAGATTTACCCCACCTCTCTTTCCGTCTTGATATCTCAGCGAGTTTTCAATATATTTTCAACATGAAAAGTGCACCATAAACTAGAAATAACACTGCAATTTTCTACATAAAAAACTTCAAAATTAAATGTTGAATTATTTTTTAAAAATTGGATCCAGAAGAAAAATAAATGTATCCATAAAATCCGGAATCCGGATCCGATCCGGATGAAATTTTGTCAGTTTATGGACCACGATAGTCCGCCACTTTGTAGGAAAAATCAAGCTGAAATATGCACAATAGACCGAAATATAATATAAAATATAAGTTAAATGGAGTTTTCAATGTTAAATTCAAATAGCTGTCAAATCCGTAATCCGGGTCCGATCCGGGTCAAAATTATAATGTGTGTATAGGATGTCATTCTACACATGTGA
This sequence comes from Terebella lapidaria, assembly GCA_949152475.1. Classification (NCBI taxonomy): domain Eukaryota; kingdom Metazoa; phylum Annelida; class Polychaeta; order Terebellida; family Terebellidae; genus Terebella; species Terebella lapidaria. The sequence continues at coordinate 20,154,706 of OX424558.1, read as the reverse complement.
CTAAAATTTCAAGAGAATTCATTGAAAATTGAACGAGTTATGAATTTTTGAAAAATCGCCCCATGTTAAAGATAGGGATTTTTCGAGTTTTCAAGAATTTTTGATGACGTCATCAATAAACCGATTTTCTTCAAAAACTTTCGGTGTCCTTCCTGGGTGAATACCTACCTATCAGAAAAATTTGGTGATGCTCGCACTAAAACTGTGGCCTGTAACGTGCAAACAGACAGACAGACAGACAGACAAACAAACAAACAAACAAACGGAACTGACCAACATAGTTGTCGAATTTTCAATTCGTCAACTAATAAAGCTCCGCAAGTAGAAGAGACCCTGCGTATATCCGTTTCATGTACAGGATCTTTGGTTTTTAGATGAATGGTGCTCCCTACGCATTTTCGTAAATGTCGATAGTGCTGATATAAAAGAGCCCCTGGCTTGCCACAGATTGTATTTAGACAAGAGTTTTAGGCTTTGTTATATCACTTGTGTGTCACTGAGTTAGGAAACCACAGAAATGTTGTTTGAGATCAGTATTCAGATGCATACAAGGCATATTGTATTACTACGCGACCGAGTGTTGATATTAGAGACGGTACAAGTGCACAGGGGGTAATCGTTTCCATATCTTATTGGCGTGTGAACGGGCTGACAGACAGATTTACCCCACCTCTCTTTCCGTCTTGATATCTCAGCGAGTTTTCAATATATTTTCAACATGAAAAGTGCACCATAAACTAGAAATAACACTGCAATTTTCTACATAAAAAACTTCAAAATTAAATGTTGAATTATTTTTTAAAAATTGGATCCAGAAGAAAAATAAATGTATCCATAAAATCCGGAATCCGGATCCGATCCGGATGAAATTTTGTCAGTTTATGGACCACGATAGTCCGCCACTTTGTAGGAAAAATCAAGCTGAAATATGCACAATAGACCGAAATATAATATAAAATATAAGTTAAATGGAGTTTTCAATGTTAAATTCAAATAGCTGTCAAATCCGTAATCCGGGTCCGATCCGGGTCAAAATTATAATGTGTGTATAGGATGTCATTCTACACATGTGACTAAAATTTCAAGAGAATTCATTGAAAATTGAACGAGTTATGAATTTTTGAAAAATCGCCCCATGTTAAAGATAGGGATTTTTCGAGTTTTCAAGAATTTTTGATGACGTCATCAATAAACCGATTTTCTTCAAAAACTTTCGGTGTCCTTCCTGGGTGAATACCTACCTATCAGAAAAATTTGGTGATGCTCGCACTAAAACTGTGGCCTGTAACGTGCAAACAGACAGACAGACAGACAGACAAACAAACAAACAAACAAACGGAACTGACCAACATAGTTGTCGAATTTTCAATTCGTCAACTAATAAAGCTCCGCAAGTAGAAGAGACCCTGCGTATATCCGTTTCATGTACAGGATCTTTGGTTTTTAGATGAATGGTGCTCCCTACGCATTTTCGTAAATGTCGATAGTGCTGATATAAAAGAGCCCCTGGCTTGCCACAGATTGTATTTAGACAAGAGTTTTAGGCTTTGTTATATCACTTGTGTGTCACTGAGTTAGGAAACCACAGAAATGTTGTTTGAGATCAGTATTCAGATGCATACAAGGCATATTGTATTACTACGCGACCGAGTGTTGATATTAGAGACGGTACAAGTGCACAGGGGGTAATCGTTTCCACATCTTATTGGCGTGTGAACGGGCTGACAGACAGATTTACCCCACCTCTCTTTCCGTCTTGATATCTCAGCGAGTTTTCAATATATTTTCAACATGAAAAGTGCACCATAAACTAGAAATAACACTGCAATTTTCTACATAAAAAACTTCAAAATTAAATGTTGAATTATTTTTTAAAAATTGGATCCAGAAGAAAAATAAATGTATCCATAAAATCCGGAATCCGGATCCGATCCGGATGAAATTTTGTCAGTTTATGGACCACGATAGTCCGCCACTTTGTAGGAAAAATCAAGCTGAAATATGCACAATAGACCGAAATATAATATAAAATATAAGTTAAATGGAGTTTTCAATGTTAAATTCAAATAGCTGTCAAATCCGTAATCCGGGTCCGATCCGGGTCAAAATTATAATGTGTGTATAGGATGTCATTCTACACATGTGACTAAAATTTCAAGAGAATTCATTGAAAATTGAACGAGTTATGAATTTTTGAAAAATCGCCCCATGTTAAAGATAGGGATTTTTCGAGTTTTCAAGAATTTTTGATGACGTCATCAATAAACCGATTTTCTTCAAAAACTTTCGGTGTCCTTCCTGGGTGAATACCTACCTATCAGAAAAATTTGGTGATGCTCGCACTAAAACTGTGGCCTGTAACGTGCAAACAGACAGACAGACAGACAGACAAACAAACAAACAAACAAACGGAACTGACCAACATAGTTGTCGAATTTTCAATTCGTCAACTAATAAAGCTCCGCAAGTAGAAGAGACCCTGCGTATATCCGTTTCATGTACAGGATCTTTGGTTTTTAGATGAATGGTGCTCCCTACGCATTTTCGTAAATGTCGATAGTGCTGATATAAAAGAGCCCCTGGCTTGCCACAGATTGTATTTAGACAAGAGTTTTAGGCTTTGTTATATCACTTGTGTGTCACTGAGTTAGGAAACCACAGAAATGTTGTTTGAGATCAGTATTCAGATGCATACAAGGCATATTGTATTACTACGCGACCGAGTGTTGATATTAGAGACGGTACAAGTGCACAGGGGGTAATCGTTTCCACATCTTATTGGCGTGTGAACGGGCTGACAGACAGATTTACCCCACCTCTCTTTCCGTCTTGATATCTCAGCGAGTTTTCAATATATTTTCAACATGAAAAGTGCACCATAAACTAGAAATAACACTGCAATTTTCTACATAAAAAACTTCAAAATTAAATGTTGAATTATTTTTTAAAAATTGGATCCAGAAGAAAAATAAATGTATCCATAAAATCCGGAATCCGGATCCGATCCGGATGAAATTTTGTCAGTTTATGGACCACGATAGTCCGCCACTTTGTAGGAAAAATCAAGCTGAAATATGCACAATAGACCGAAATATAATATAAAATATAAGTTAAATGGAGTTTTCAATGTTAAATTCAAATAGCTGTCAAATCCGTAATCCGGGTCCGATCCGGGTCAAAATTATAATGTGTGTATAGGATGTCATTCTACACATGTGACTAAAATTTCAAGAGAATTCATTGAAAATTGAACGAGTTATGAATTTTTGAAAAATCGCCCCATGTTAAAGATAGGGATTTTTCGAGTTTTCAAGAATTTTTGATGACGTCATCAATAAACCGATTTTCTTCAAAAACTTTCGGTGTCCTTCCTGGGTGAATACCTACCTATCAGAAAAATTTGGTGATGCTCGCACTAAAACTGTGGCCTGTAACGTGCAAACAGACAGACAGACAGACAGACAAACAAACAAACAAACAAACGGAACTGACCAACATAGTTGTCGAATTTTCAATTCGTCAACTAATAAAGCTCCGCAAGTAGAAGAGACCCTGCGTATATCCGTTTCATGTACAGGATCTTTGGTTTTTAGATGAATGGTGCTCCCTACGCATTTTCGTAAATGTCGATAGTGCTGATATAAAAGAGCCCCTGGCTTGCCACAGATTGTATTTAGACAAGAGTTTTAGGCTTTGTTATATCACTTGTGTGTCACTGAGTTAGGAAACCACAGAAATGTTGTTTGAGATCAGTATTCAGATGCATACAAGGCATATTGTATTACTACGCGACCGAGTGTTGATATTAGAGACGGTACAAGTGCACAGGGGGTAATCGTTTCCACATCTTATTGGCGTGTGAACGGGCTGACAGACAGATTTACCCCACCTCTCTTTCCGTCTTGATATCTCAGCGAGTTTTCAATATATTTTCAACATGAAAAGTGCACCATAAACTAGAAATAACACTGCAATTTTCTACATAAAAAACTTCAAAATTAAATGTTGAATTATTTTTTAAAAATTGGATCCAGAAGAAAAATAAATGTATCCATAAAATCCGGAATCCGGATCCGATCCGGATGAAATTTTGTCAGTTTATGGACCACGATAGTCCGCCACTTTGTAGGAAAAATCAAGCTGAAATATGCACAATAGACCGAAATATAATATAAAATATAAGTTAAATGGAGTTTTCAATGTTAAATTCAAATAGCTGTCAAATCCGTAATCCGGGTCCGATCCGGGTCAAAATTATAATGTGTGTATAGGATGTCATTCTACACATGTGACTAAAATTTCAAGAGAATTCATTGAAAATTGAACGAGTTATGAATTTTTGAAAAATCGCCCCATGTTAAAGATAGGGATTTTTCGAGTTTTCAAGAATTTTTGATGACGTCATCAATAAACCGATTTTCTTCAAAAACTTTCGGTGTCCTTCCTGGGTGAATACCTACCTATCAGAAAAATTTGGTGATGCTCGCACTAAAACTGTGGCCTGTAACGTGCAAACAGACAGACAGACAGACAGACAAACAAACAAACAAACAAACGGAACTGACCAACATAGTTGTCGAATTTTCAATTCGTCAACTAATAAAGCTCCGCAAGTAGAAGAGACCCTGCGTATATCCGTTTCATGTACAGGATCTTTGGTTTTTAGATGAATGGTGCTCCCTACGCATTTTCGTAAATGTCGATAGTGCTGATATAAAAGAGCCCCTGGCTTGCCACAGATTGTATTTAGACAAGAGTTTTAGGCTTTGTTATATCACTTGTGTGTCACTGAGTTAGGAAACCACAGAAATGTTGTTTGAGATCAGTATTCAGATGCATACAAGGCATATTGTATTACTACGCGACCGAGTGTTGATATTAGAGACGGTACAAGTGCACAGGGGGTAATCGTTTCCACATCTTATTGGCGTGTGAACGGGCTGACAGACAGATTTACCCCACCTCTCTTTCCGTCTTGATATCTCAGCGAGTTTTCAATATATTTTCAACATGAAAAGTGCACCATAAACTAGAAATAACACTGCAATTTTCTACATAAAAAACTTCAAAATTAAATGTTGAATTATTTTTTAAAAATTGGATCCAGAAGAAAAATAAATGTATCCATAAAATCCGGAATCCGGATCCGATCCGGATGAAATTTTGTCAGTTTATGGACCACGATAGTCCGCCACTTTGTAGGAAAAATCAAGCTGAAATATGCACAATAGACCGAAATATAATATAAAATATAAGTTAAATGGAGTTTTCAATGTTAAATTCAAATAGCTGTCAAATCCGTAATCCGGGTCCGATCCGGGTCAAAATTATAATGTGTGTATAGGATGTCATTCTACACATGTGACTAAAATTTCAAGAGAATTCATTGAAAATTGAACGAGTTATGAATTTTTGAAAAATCGCCCCATGTTAAAGATAGGGATTTTTCGAGTTTTCAAGAATTTTTGATGACGTCATCAATAAACCGATTTTCTTCAAAAACTTTCGGTGTCCTTCCTGGGTGAATACCTACCTATCAGAAAAATTTGGTGATGCTCGCACTAAAACTGTGGCCTGTAACGTGCAAACAGACAGACAGACAGACAGACAAACAAACAAACAAACAAACGGAACTGACCAACATAGTTGTCGAATTTTCAATTCGTCAACTAATAAAGCTCCGCAAGTAGAAGAGACCCTGCGTATATCCGTTTCATGTACAGGATCTTTGGTTTTTAGATGAATGGTGCTCCCTACGCATTTTCGTAAATGTCGATAGTGCTGATATAAAAGAGCCCCTGGCTTGCCACAGATTGTATTTAGACAAGAGTTTTAGGCTTTGTTATATCACTTGTGTGTCACTGAGTTAGGAAACCACAGAAATGTTGTTTGAGATCAGTATTCAGATGCATACAAGGCATATTGTATTACTACGCGACCGAGTGTTGATATTAGAGACGGTACAAGTGCACAGGGGGTAATCGTTTCCACATCTTATTGGCGTGTGAACGGGCTGACAGACAGATTTACCCCACCTCTCTTTCCGTCTTGATATCTCAGCGAGTTTTCAATATATTTTCAACATGAAAAGTGCACCATAAACTAGAAATAACACTGCAATTTTCTACATAAAAAACTTCAAAATTAAATGTTGAATTATTTTTTAAAAATTGGATCCAGAAGAAAAATAAATGTATCCATAAAATCCGGAATCCGGATCCGATCCGGATGAAATTTTGTCAGTTTATGGACCACGATAGTCCGCCACTTTGTAGGAAAAATCAAGCTGAAATATGCACAATAGACCGAAATATAATATAAAATATAAGTTAAATGGAGTTTTCAATGTTAAATTCAAATAGCTGTCAAATCCGTAATCCGGGTCCGATCCGGGTCAAAATTATAATGTGTGTATAGGATGTCATTCTACACATGTGACTAAAATTTCAAGAGAATTCATTGAAAATTGAACGAGTTATGAATTTTTGAAAAATCGCCCCATGTTAAAGATAGGGATTTTTCGAGTTTTCAAGAATTTTTGATGACGTCATCAATAAACCGATTTTCTTCAAAAACTTTCGGTGTCCTTCCTGGGTGAATACCTACCTATCAGAAAAATTTGGTGATGCTCGCACTAAAACTGTGGCCTGTAACGTGCAAACAGACAGACAGACAGACAGACAAACAAACAAACAAACAAACGGAACTGACCAACATAGTTGTCGAATTTTCAATTCGTCAACTAATAAAGCTCCGCAAGTAGAAGAGACCCTGCGTATATCCGTTTCATGTACAGGATCTTTGGTTTTTAGATGAATGGTGCTCCCTACGCATTTTCGTAAATGTCGATAGTGCTGATATAAAAGAGCCCCTGGCTTGCCACAGATTGTATTTAGACAAGAGTTTTAGGCTTTGTTATATCACTTGTGTGTCACTGAGTTAGGAAACCACAGAAATGTTGTTTGAGATCAGTATTCAGATGCATACAAGGCATATTGTATTACTACGCGACCGAGTGTTGATATTAGAGACGGTACAAGTGCACAGGGGGTAATCGTTTCCACATCTTATTGGCGTGTGAACGGGCTGACAGACAGATTTACCCCACCTCTCTTTCCGTCTTGATATCTCAGCGAGTTTTCAATATATTTTCAACATGAAAAGTGCACCATAAACTAGAAATAACACTGCAATTTTCTACATAAAAAACTTCAAAATTAAATGTTGAATTATTTTTTAAAAATTGGATCCAGAAGAAAAATAAATGTATCCATAAAATCCGGAATCCGGATCCGATCCGGATGAAATTTTGTCAGTTTATGGACCACGATAGTCCGCCACTTTGTAGGAAAAATCAAGCTGAAATATGCACAATAGACCGAAATATAATATAAAATATAAGTTAAATGGAGTTTTCAATGTTAAATTCAAATAGCTGTCAAATCCGTAATCCGGGTCCGATCCGGGTCAAAATTATAATGTGTGTATAGGATGTCATTCTACACATGTGACTAAAATTTCAAGAGAATTCATTGAAAATTGAACGAGTTATGAATTTTTGAAAAATCGCCCCATGTTAAAGATAGGGATTTTTCGAGTTTTCAAGAATTTTTGATGACGTCATCAATAAACCGATTTTCTTCAAAAACTTTCGGTGTCCTTCCTGGGTGAATACCTACCTATCAGAAAAATTTGGTGATGCTCGCACTAAAACTGTGGCCTGTAACGTGCAAACAGACAGACAGACAGACAGACAAACAAACAAACAAACAAACGGAACTGACCAACATAGTTGTCGAATTTTCAATTCGTCAACTAATAAAGCTCCGCAAGTAGAAGAGACCCTGCGTATATCCGTTTCATGTACAGGATCTTTGGTTTTTAGATGAATGGTGCTCCCTACGCATTTTCGTAAATGTCGATAGTGCTGATATAAAAGAGCCCCTGGCTTGCCACAGATTGTATTTAGACAAGAGTTTTAGGCTTTGTTATATCACTTGTGTGTCACTGAGTTAGGAAACCACAGAAATGTTGTTTGAGATCAGTATTCAGATGCATACAAGGCATATTGTATTACTACGCGACCGAGTGTTGATATTAGAGACGGTACAAGTGCACAGGGGGTAATCGTTTCCACATCTTATTGGCGTGTGAACGGGCTGACAGACAGATTTACCCCACCTCTCTTTCCGTCTTGATATCTCAGCGAGTTTTCAATATATTTTCAACATGAAAAGTGCACCATAAACTAGAAATAACACTGCAATTTTCTACATAAAAAACTTCAAAATTAAATGTTGAATTATTTTTTAAAAATTGGATCCAGAAGAAAAATAAATGTATCCATAAAATCCGGAATCCGGATCCGATCCGGATGAAATTTTGTCAGTTTATGGACCACGATAGTCCGCCACTTTGTAGGAAAAATCAAGCTGAAATATGCACAATAGACCGAAATATAATATAAAATATAAGTTAAATGGAGTTTTCAATGTTAAATTCAAATAGCTGTCAAATCCGTAATCCGGGTCCGATCCGGGTCAAAATTATAATGTGTGTATAGGATGTCATTCTACACATGTGACTAAAATTTCAAGAGAATTCATTGAAAATTGAACGAGTTATGAATTTTTGAAAAATCGCCCCATGTTAAAGATAGGGATTTTTCGAGTTTTCAAGAATTTTTGATGACGTCATCAATAAACCGATTTTCTTCAAAAACTTTCGGTGTCCTTCCTGGGTGAATACCTACCTATCAGAAAAATTTGGTGATGCTCGCACTAAAACTGTGGCCTGTAACGTGCAAACAGACAGACAGACAGACAGACAAACAAACAAACAAACAAACGGAACTGACCAACATAGTTGTCGAATTTTCAATTCGTCAACTAATAAAGCTCCGCAAGTAGAAGAGACCCTGCGTATATCCGTTTCATGTACAGGATCTTTGGTTTTTAGATGAATGGTGCTCCCTACGCATTTTCGTAAATGTCGATAGTGCTGATATAAAAGAGCCCCTGGCTTGCCACAGATTGTATTTAGACAAGAGTTTTAGGCTTTGTTATATCACTTGTGTGTCACTGAGTTAGGAAACCACAGAAATGTTGTTTGAGATCAGTATTCAGATGCATACAAGGCATATTGTATTACTACGCGACCGAGTGTTGATATTAGAGACGGTACAAGTGCACAGGGGGTAATCGTTTCCACATCTTATTGGCGTGTGAACGGGCTGACAGACAGATTTACCCCACCTCTCTTTCCGTCTTGATATCTCAGCGAGTTTTCAATATATTTTCAACATGAAAAGTGCACCATAAACTAGAAATAACACTGCAATTTTCTACATAAAAAACTTCAAAATTAAATGTTGAATTATTTTTTAAAAATTGGATCCAGAAGAAAAATAAATGTATCCATAAAATCCGGAATCCGGATCCGATCCGGATGAAATTTTGTCAGTTTATGGACCACGATAGTCCGCCACTTTGTAGGAAAAATCAAGCTGAAATATGCACAATAGACCGAAATATAATATAAAATATAAGTTAAATGGAGTTTTCAATGTTAAATTCAAATAGCTGTCAAATCCGTAATCCGGGTCCGATCCGGGTCAAAATTATAATGTGTGTATAGGATGTCATTCTACACATGTGACTAAAATTTCAAGAGAATTCATTGAAAATTGAACGAGTTATGAATTTTTGAAAAATCGCCCCATGTTAAAGATAGGGATTTTTCGAGTTTTCAAGAATTTTTGATGACGTCATCAATAAACCGATTTTCTTCAAAAACTTTCGGTGTCCTTCCTGGGTGAATACCTACCTATCAGAAAAATTTGGTGATGCTCGCACTAAAACTGTGGCCTGTAACGTGCAAACAGACAGACAGACAGACAGACAAACAAACAAACAAACAAACGGAACTGACCAACATAGTTGTCGAATTTTCAATTCGTCAACTAATAAAGCTCCGCAAGTAGAAGAGACCCTGCGTATATCCGTTTCATGTACAGGATCTTTGGTTTTTAGATGAATGGTGCTCCCTACGCATTTTCGTAAATGTCGATAGTGCTGATATAAAAGAGCCCCTGGCTTGCCACAGATTGTATTTAGACAAGAGTTTTAGGCTTTGTTATATCACTTGTGTGTCACTGAGTTAGGAAACCACAGAAATGTTGTTTGAGATCAGTATTCAGATGCATACAAGGCATATTGTATTACTACGCGACCGAGTGTTGATATTAGAGACGGTACAAGTGCACAGGGGGTAATCGTTTCCACATCTTATTGGCGTGTGAACGGGCTGACAGACAGATTTACCCCACCTCTCTTTCCGTCTTGATATCTCAGCGAGTTTTCAATATATTTTCAACATGAAAAGTGCACCATAAACTAGAAATAACACTGCAATTTTCTACATAAAAAACTTCAAAATTAAATGTTGAATTATTTTTTAAAAATTGGATCCAGAAGAAAAATAAATGTATCCATAAAATCCGGAATCCGGATCCGATCCGGATGAAATTTTGTCAGTTTATGGACCACGATAGTCCGCCACTTTGTAGGAAAAATCAAGCTGAAATATGCACAATAGACCGAAATATAATATAAAATATAAGTTAAATGGAGTTTTCAATGTTAAATTCAAATAGCTGTCAAATCCGTAATCCGGGTCCGATCCGGGTCAAAATTATAATGTGTGTATAGGATGTCATTCTACACATGTGACTAAAATTTCAAGAGAATTCATTGAAAATTGAACGAGTTATGAATTTTTGAAAAATCGCCCCATGTTAAAGATAGGGATTTTTCGAGTTTTCAAGAATTTTTGATGACGTCATCAATAAACCGATTTTCTTCAAAAACTTTCGGTGTCCTTCCTGGGTGAATACCTACCTATCAGAAAAATTTGGTGATGCTCGCACTAAAACTGTGGCCTGTAACGTGCAAACAGACAGACAGACAGACAGACAAACAAACAAACAAACAAACGGAACTGACCAACATAGTTGTCGAATTTTCAATTCGTCAACTAATAAAGCTCCGCAAGTAGAAGAGACCCTGCGTATATCCGTTTCATGTACAGGATCTTTGGTTTTTAGATGAATGGTGCTCCCTACGCATTTTCGTAAATGTCGATAGTGCTGATATAAAAGAGCCCCTGGCTTGCCACAGATTGTATTTAGACAAGAGTTTTAGGCTTTGTTATATCACTTGTGTGTCACTGAGTTAGGAAACCACAGAAATGTTGTTTGAGATCAGTATTCAGATGCATACAAGGCATATTGTATTACTACGCGACCGAGTGTTGATATTAGAGACGGTACAAGTGCACAGGGGGTAATCGTTTCCACATCTTATTGGCGTGTGAACGGGCTGACAGACAGATTTACCCCACCTCTCTTTCCGTCTTGATATCTCAGCGAGTTTTCAATATATTTTCAACATGAAAAGTGCACCATAAACTAGAAATAACACTGCAATTTTCTACATAAAAAACTTCAAAATTAAATGTTGAATTATTTTTTAAAAATTGGATCCAGAAGAAAAATAAATGTATCCATAAAATCCGGAATCCGGATCCGATCCGGATGAAATTTTGTCAGTTTATGGACCACGATAGTCCGCCACTTTGTAGGAAAAATCAAGCTGAAATATGCACAATAGACCGAAATATAATATAAAATATAAGTTAAATGGAGTTTTCAATGTTAAATTCAAATAGCTGTCAAATCCGTAATCCGGGTCCGATCCGGGTCAAAATTATAATGTGTGTATAGGATGTCATTCTACACATGTGACTAAAATTTCAAGAGAATTCATTGAAAATTGAACGAGTTATGAATTTTTGAAAAATCGCCCCATGTTAAAGATAGGGATTTTTCGAGTTTTCAAGAATTTTTGATGACGTCATCAATAAACCGATTTTCTTCAAAAACTTTCGGTGTCCTTCCTGGGTGAATACCTACCTATCAGAAAAATTTGGTGATGCTCGCACTAAAACTGTGGCCTGTAACGTGCAAACAGACAGACAGACAGACAGACAAACAAACAAACAAACAAACGGAACTGACCAACATAGTTGTCGAATTTTCAATTCGTCAACTAATAAAGCTCCGCAAGTAGAAGAGACCCTGCGTATATCCGTTTCATGTACAGGATCTTTGGTTTTTAGATGAATGGTGCTCCCTACGCATTTTCGTAAATGTCGATAGTGCTGATATAAAAGAGCCCCTGGCTTGCCACAGATTGTATTTAGACAAGAGTTTTAGGCTTTGTTATATCACTTGTGTGTCACTGAGTTAGGAAACCACAGAAATGTTGTTTGAGATCAGTATTCAGATGCATACAAGGCATATTGTATTACTACGCGACCGAGTGTTGATATTAGAGACGGTACAAGTGCACAGGGGGTAATCGTTTCCACATCTTATTGGCGTGTGAACGGGCTGACAGACAGATTTACCCCACCTCTCTTTCCGTCTTGATATCTCAGCGAGTTTTCAATATATTTTCAACATGAAAAGTGCACCATAAACTAGAAATAACACTGCAATTTTCTACATAAAAAACTTCAAAATTAAATGTTGAATTATTTTTTAAAAATTGGATCCAGAAGAAAAATAAATGTATCCATAAAATCCGGAATCCGGATCCGATCCGGATGAAATTTTGTCAGTTTATGGACCACGATAGTCCGCCACTTTGTAGGAAAAATCAAGCTGAAATATGCACAATAGACCGAAATATAATATAAAATATAAGTTAAATGGAGTTTTCAATGTTAAATTCAAATAGCTGTCAAATCCGTAATCCGGGTCCGATCCGGGTCAAAATTATAATGTGTGTATAGGATGTCATTCTACACATGTGACTAAAATTTCAAGAGAATTCATTGAAAATTGAACGAGTTATGAATTTTTGAAAAATCGCCCCATGTTAAAGATAGGGATTTTTCGAGTTTTCAAGAATTTTTGATGACGTCATCAATAAACCGATTTTCTTCAAAAACTTTCGGTGTCCTTCCTGGGTGAATACCTACCTATCAGAAAAATTTGGTGATGCTCGCACTAAAACTGTGGCCTGTAACGTGCAAACAGACAGACAGACAGACAGACAAACAAACAAACAAACGAGATACCATTGGCCTAAAGGCCAAACTTGTCGAAATCTTTATCTACATGCGTGGCCTACTTCAAGCATAATCGAATGAGGTTTCCGACGGTGTAATCCATTTCATCAAGGATTAATACTCACCCAGATACAATCCTATTTCGAAAATGGACGTTTGACGTCATGACGTCATTGTTGTTGAATGTAACGTGTTTAAACTCGGTACATGGCTGGGTATTAATATTCGACATAGGTTCTCATAATTACAGTATAATAACTTCAAATTTAAGTGCACTGTGGATGTTTCAATGTTTGCTGAAAAGTCGAAAAATTGGTACGACAGGCATTACGTTTATTACGTCATAGCGGATTATCTATCCAATGGTGCAATCCGCTTCTCTGTGCGACAAAATACTTTCCGATATATAGCCCCATTTTGAAAATTGACGTTTTGCGTCATGACGTCATTGACGTTGAACGTAGCGCGTTGAATCTTGGTATATCGCTGTATATTAATATTTCACATAGGTTCTCATAATTACAGTTCAATACCTTTAAATTTGAGTGCACTGTGGATATTTGAAGGTTTGCTGAAAAGTAGAAAAAATTTTATGACAGGCCTTTCGTTTATGACGTCATAGCGGAAAATCTATCAGGGCAGAAACGTATCGGACAGTACCCTCCTAAGCCAAAATTCAACGAGCTTTCGAGTGGTGCAATCCGCTTCTCTGTGCGACAAATACTTCCAGATATATAGCCCCATTTTTAAAATTGACGTTTCACGTCATGACGTCATTGACGTTGAACGTAGCGCGTTGAAACTTGGTATATGGCTGTGTATTAATATTTCACATAGGTTCTCATAATTACAGTTCAATACCTTTAAATTTGAGTGCACTGTGGATATTTGAAAGTTTGTTGAAAAGTCGAGAAACTTTTATGACAGGCCTTACGTTTATGACGCCATAGCGGAAAATCTATTATGGCGGAAAAGTATCGGACAGTACCCTCCTAAACCAGAATTCAACGAGCTTTCCAATGGTGCAATCCGCTTTTCTGTACGACAAATACCTCTCGATATATAGCTCCATTTTCAAAATTGACGTTTTACGTCATGACGTCATTGACGTTGCACGTAGCGTGATGAAACTCGGTGTATGGCTGGGGAATAAAGTTCCACATACGTTGTCATAATTACAGTCTATTACCTTCAAAATTGAGTGCACTGTGGTTGTTTGAAATGTTGCTGAAAAGCCGAAAAACTTGTATGACAGGCGTTACGTTTATGACGTCATAGCGGAAAATCTATCATGACGGAAAAGTATCGGACAGTACCCTCCTGAACCAGAATTCAACGAGCTTTCCAATGGTGCAATCCGCTTCTCTGTACAACAAATACTTTTCGATATACAGCCCCATTTTGAAAATTGACGTTTTGCGTCATGACGACATTGACGTTGAACGTAGCGCATTGAATCTTGGTATATCGCTGTATGTTAATATTTCACATAAGTTCTCATAATTACAGTTCAATACCTTTAAATTTGGGTGCCCTGTGGATATTTGAAAGTTTGCTGAAAAGTCGAAATTTTTTTATGACAGGCCTTACATTTATGACGTCATAGCGGAAAATCAATCAGGGCGGAAACGTATCGGACAGTACCCTCCTAAACCAGAATTCAACGAGCTTTCAAGTGGTGCAATCCGCTTCTCTGTGCGACAAATACTTTCAGATATATAGCCCCATTTTTAAAATTGACGTTTTACGTCATGACGTCATTGACGTTGAGCGTAGCGCGTTGAAACTCGGTGTATGGCTGTATAATAAAGTTCCACATATCTTCTCATAATTACAGTTTATTACCTCCAAAATTGAGTGCACTGTGGTTGTTTGAAAGTTTGCTGAAAAGCCGAAAAACTTGTATGACAGGCCTTGAGTTTATGACGTCATAGCGGAAATCTATCATGGCGGAAAAGTATCGGATAGTACCCTCCTGAACCAGAATTCAACGAGCTTTTCAATGGTGCAATCCGCTTCTCTCTACGACAAATACTTTCCGATATATGGCCCCATTTTTAAAATTGACGTTTTACGTCATGACGTCATTGACGTTTAACCGATCCGGATAAAACTTCGGAGTTTGATGGATGATATCAACATATATCGGTGTGCTAAATTTCAGAGGCATCGGTCTGAATATGACTGCTGCGTGAATTCTTGAAAACTAAAAAATATCCCTATCTCTCATCATTGGCGAATTTTCAAGAATTTTTGGTGACGTCATCAATGGACCGATTTTTTCCAAAAACGTGCGGTCCCGTCCTTGGGCGAATACCTATTCCTCAAAAAAGTTTCGAGATGCTAGCGTAAAAACTGTTGCCGCTAGAGCGCGAACAGACATACAAACAAACGAGGGGCCATAGGCCCGGCAGTTGACGAATTAGAAAGGTTACCGGACTAAGGAAGGTTACCGGACAATATGTGTTTTAGATATATGTTTTAGTGAGATATTAGCCATTTTGTGCTCTGACCTCAATTTTCAAATCATGAGAAAATTTAACATATATCATTTCCTATACAAGTATGTCCAAAGCTGTAAAGTTGATAAAAAGTGATATATTAGCCACATTGTGCTCTGACCTTGAAAAGGAGGTCAAAGGTCAAATGTCAAGGTCAAGAAGATAGAACTCGAGTTAATCTACAATATGAACTTGGTTTGAAGTCTCTAATGCGATTAGAACCGAAGTTATGGCCATTTATGTGTTTTCGACACTTTATGTGACCTTGACCTTGATCTTTGACCTTTGTACTACAATTCGTTGTCGATCAATGCTATCAATGGGTATATCAAGTTTCAAGATACTGCATTTAGTATTGACGTTGTTATGGCCTTTTGAAATTTCGGAAATTCAACCTGTATGATGCAGTCAGATTTTGATGATGCCAAAAACAAACGTAAAATACAACAGTTTGCTATGAAAATTGTAGCTCGATCAAATAGTTCATCCGAAGACACACTGAAATATTCCACTCATAGTCATGAAGGGCTTTTTTTTTATCTCCATAAAGGCACCAAGTAGTAGATTCATCGTGTTTTCTGCTTCAGGGTTGATTTTGTTTTAATATCGCAAACAATAGAATTAGATAAAAGGGTGACTGTGGAAAGCATATAAGAATTAATAAAAAAAAAACACTCAGAAACAGAAAAAGTCATTTAGACTGGAATTTAAAAAGAAAAGAAAATGGCAATAGGAATCGAACCCCTGACCCCGCACATTAACACCTAGCGCCTTTACTGACTGAGCCAATCTGTCACTTGGAAGTTGATGCGTGTGAAGTATATACCATACAACAGACCGCGCTCAGAAAAAATGCTGGAATATCCCATGGCTGCGCATTGGTGTGGCTGCTGTGGCGACAGCGTGAGGAATTTTTGAGATTTTTTGTGACGTCTATACTTGACCGAATTTAACGAAAATTGAACCATTTCCAGTCTATAACATAAAGAATAACCTTGTAAATTTTCGTGAACATATCTCCAGAATTGTGGACGGTATCGTGCTAACAGACATCTTACTGATGGACATACAATTAAAATCGGCCATAGGCCAACACTTGACGAAAAAATTTACACATCTGTTTACATGTAAAACATTCACACATAATTTACACATTTATCACATTTCCTGAGCAAGACCGGCATTTGAGACTGACTCATTCAAAACATCTAGTTAATGTATCAAAACAATATGTACTACTAACAGCACAAAATTTTGATCATGGCAATATCAGAACACCCTAAAATATAGCACTGTTATAAATACTCCTTACTACAACGTGGAAACTTCCCTATCATGGTCTTGCATCTTTGGAGAACTATCTAATGACTTCAAGCAGATGGTGATAGTCATTTCGGCATGCCATACTGGTATTACAGGACAGTGGGGATGACCGTTTTGCACGCCATATTCGTACCACATGATAATTCAACAGTGTATATTCATAATATATCAAAACACACTGCAAAAAAGTTCTTGGATAAAACCACTTTTATGTATAATGATGGTACTGGATGTTCTAAAAAAAAAAGAGCCAAAAAAGCGTGATGCAGGTGCAGTCCCAGATTTGTAACAAAGGATGACGTGTTGCTCTCCCAACCGCCCCCACTGATTTCTAGGTTGGAGAGAGCCACTGATGGGGCTAATCAGCTTAATATTTTCATATTCCGAATGTACCAACCATGAAAAAAAGCGACATAGTCGCTCGGATATTTCACGTGAAAAAGACCGACATGGTCACATTTATCACAAGAAAAAGCAGACCATGTCGGAGTTTTCACGATGCTCGGTTTTATTATGCAACAAGACTGCAGTTTTTTTAAAACGACTCATTCACGGGGGGTATAATGTTTCGTCAAATATGCTTGGTGTGTGTTCAAAGGTGCTGTTCACGGACTGTAGTTACGCCTCACTTAGAAACATATATGTATTCAGTGAAAAAATATTATGACAAATAGAATACAGCTCTTTCGGCACAACAGTAAGGCCTCTGGCTACAGAATGTCAAGAATAGCTTCGGACATTCGACAAGCATACATCCCGAAACATGATGCCGCCCGTGTCATTGCTAGATCTCCTTCAGCGTTCTTTCGGTACGAATGGAAGATTTTTATCTCTGGAAAATCTTCATAATATTGGGATAATTACTATGTGTTTGTAGCTGTTATTTGCTCATATTATCAGCAGGATGGTATCCATCTAAATCAGGACTATATTTATAGTATATTTTCAGCAGATTATGCGGATTTTCCTGTCAAATGTGTGCGGAAATTTTGTCAAATTGACCGTGAACGCGTGATCAATCTTTGCCGTGAGCGAGCGCGCGGCTGCCAGTGCGTTCAAGCCACCCCCTTCCCCTCTATCACTGCGTGTCAGAATACTGGTCACCATGCCAGCAATACCGGACGGTACATGACTAGGCCTATCTCACTGTGATGCACACACCAACTGGCCGTGGGGAAACCATTGCGGCTTGCATGTACAACATTAACTTGGGCATTTTAGTTTTTTAGTTTATGATTGGTAGATCTTCTAGACTTGTTTGAAGGCACATTGATGTATGCAGCTGTTGTCACATAGGCCTCGGAGCACATGTTTAATTTAGTGGGCAATCATGTTTCTCCATGATAATCAATGATAGGTGTAATGATGAGTTTATCAGTGACACAAAATGATAATCACAGATAAAAAGAACAAATGATGTGTCATAGTAACAATATCCTATCACAACCAATTGTCTCTACGGATCTTAACTAACAGGCCCATAGGAAATCAGCTAGGAATGAGATTGCCCACTAAACTTTACATGTAGATCTAACCCCTATCGAGGCCTAGATCTACTTGGTTTAAGGTGGTATTAGTGAGTAAACAAAAAATTCAAGACATCCCAAATAATTGTGGTTTTGGAAAGGTAAGTTTACATGTATTCATTCGAAAAAATAAAAACCATATGTACCGGGGCTTCCCTGTAAAATAATCTACATTCAAAAACCTATGTCAGATTTCACAGTTGCCGGAAGATTGACATTGTTTTCAGTGGCTGATCGCATAAGTGTCAATTTTATTTTTGTCTTCTATTAAGACTAATTTGTTTTTAAAATATTCCGTTGTTGTATATGTTGTACAAAAAAGCACTATGATTCTGATCATCAAGACAAAATAGGGGTCTTGGGGGAAATTGAGGTGTTTAGTGTCAAGATATATCTGGTGATCGGGTGTTTTTCCCATAGTTTTCTGCCCATTTCCATTGCTAGTCAGAGACGTCGTATCCAGTTTTTTTTTTCTTCTACCACTACTATTTTTTTCAAGAAATGTCCAGATTTGGTGTATTTTGTAGCCAGAAACACAAGGATTCTGATTATGAAGAAAAAATTAGGGGTCACGGGGGAAATTGTGGTGGTTGGAGCCAATATATCCGGTGGTCATATGTTTTAACCCATGTATCCATGTGCGTTAAATCTGTGTTTTTGAATGTTTGGAAGCAAACAATTTCTCACGATTAATTTCAAGGTTGGGTCAACAGTGTATACCACAGTTGATATGTTAGGATGCATGTTTACCAGCACAATGGAGGTTGCTATGACAACCGATGTTGGTACTGTAATAATATAACCATGAATATCAATTACCAAACCACGCGGTGATATTGGCGAAGAATGTAAGCTTCCTTTTCGTGACATCAATTGGCAAATTATAAGATTTATATTCCGAATCAGTACCCGAATCAATCAATACAGAGGGTAACAACCACTTTTATATGACTGATGGTGCTGTTGCCAAGGCATATGCAGAAAAAAAACCCTGTAAAATATGCTCAGCACTATGAGTAGTTTATTGTTTAGCATGTGAATCATTATTAGCAAATTCAGCATGCTTCAAATACACGTTTCTGCCCATAGAAGCATGATCAAATTTTCGATATCATTTCATGATATTTTAGTACTCTGCCTGTCATATTTTACCGCGTTTGTTCAAACTTTCATTCAAGTTCAAGATATAGCATGCGTGCGGAACAAGCGGGGAACTACATCGGTCAATTGTCATTACATTTGCACAAATCCAATATGTAATTTAAAACAGTACAACATGGATGCAACCACACAATTATTAGGCCTAAAGCAGAGAGCCAACAATTTTATCATGATATTACTGGAGTTTGACCACCAAAGGCGTCCAAAATGATCGAAAAAGCAAGCACGCAGAGCATTGCCGTACTAGAACATCGTTGTCACGCTTGATTGAACATGCGCGTTATGATGCGCACAGCGTACTCCCTCATACCACCTTAACTATGACGTGTTCACATATGTTTTGCCTTGTCCTGAGTTTGAGTATTTTTGACATCAATATTATGAAAAACTACGGTGGCTTCTATCTGCCATACATTCTTTTCCCTGTGACCCTTTATGTATGCATAAAGATTTGTTTTTGTGTAAAGAATCATTGTTTTTGCGTAAAGAATAGCACATGTCTCCGCACAAAGATTACCTTTTGTATTCCTGTAAATAATACCACTTATTTCTGCGTATATGTTTGCGTGCAAGCAATTATTTACTATGAGTTAACAATGTACTATATTCTTTACTCGAAAACAATGGGTATTGTTTACGTGAAAACACGCCATCGTAGACAAATACTGAATGTATTTTCTAGTTCTAATATACCACAATAATTGGCATTACTTTTCATTATTATAAACGTATCAATTCGCTGAATTTGATCAAATTTGTGCCGGAATTTAACATCAAGGCATATCGCCAGCTATTTACGTTTTTTAGATATATGCCATCGATAAAAACTCGTGACATCGTTATATTTGGGTAAATACGTATTTGAACAGGTTTACAAAATCCGAGTATAAAATTTAATTCCAAATGCGGCCCAAGTATCAAACACTGCGCCTAGCCATTTAATCCATCTGTCACATTTTAAATTCTTATTGAGTATAGAGGAAGGTGCAGGATATGATACTTGGGCCCCAAATGCCAAGGAATATTACTCTGTTTGAAATTGAAATAAACTGTGACTGTGAAACAGCTGGTTTGTGTGTTTCATTTGATATACTAGTATTAAAATTTCAAAGGCCTTTCAGATTTTTAAATGTCAATTTTAATCGAATGAAATTTAAATTGATACTGTGATTTTGGTCATGTTACGCCACGTCAGCATAACTGCCCACATACCTAGAGATTTCTCATAATTGCGCTACAGGTCACAATTTTGCTTGAATTCTTTTGTTATTTTGAGTGTGCATTTGTCTGTGTTAAAGCTCAACACCTATGGATTGTCATGGGGGTGAGACACGTTTTCATGGTAAATATGGCAAAAATTGTTTAAATGGTTGTGGAGTATTAAACGTTGCAGATAGAGCATATAATGTTATTATATAACATTCCTATAACGTATATGGGTATAACATGGTGCTATGTTGTTATTTCGACGATTACACTTGACCCGATATTTAATCACAATGTACTCTCCACACTTGTTTTTCCTTCAACGAGAACGAGAAAGTGCGTGGTTGGCATACTGACATGTCTGCATCAGGAGTTGATCGATGACCACGTGTTGGATTCTACTTGTGTTCTTATTCAACAAAGTTTAAACAGGTTTGATATGGTTTCATGTATTTTAGTGTGTCAGACAGTAAGTCTAAATGCTTTGTATGTTACCGATAGACATTCTTTGAGTAAAGATTTGGCTGTTTTATTCTAGCAGACGATAAATAGATTTATAACAAGTATATTTTCGTATCAGTATTATGGCTTCAGAAATAGTATAACTGACAATTTCGAATGATTATGTTGGATTAAAGTTGCAATTTTATGAAGTGCTAACTGAGACATAGTGAAATAAGTTTGATAGATTTGTTTCTGCATATATATAAATATTTTCTATGTGATTTATAGAATGTTGAATGCTTTTCATACTGGACAATTCCAAGACCTACCTCGCATGATGATTGAGGAGTTCCCAGCTGACGTGTCTCGACTGACAAGGTGTGATTTTTGTCTTATCGTAATTCTCGTGTGTTTATGACTGATTAAAATTTATACATTTTCGATTGTAACAGTTTAAAGTAATATCAAGTCTATCGACAGTTTTGTGTTATCAACAGTAACTATGATCTGATCTACTTTGTCTTCTTGCTGTCAAAGTTTACCAAAATTTACATTGCTTGTGTACTTGAAATGCATGTCGTGCTAACGAATGTTTTCTTGTTTATCCTCATGAAGAGTTGTTACCATCTGCTTTTGACATAATTAACTATATCACGAACCATCAAGGTTTTTGCACCCATTACATTTTGATGCCAAAAGTGGGGGTACAGTAGATGGCAGCAGCTAACAGGAGATTTTTTGTTTGTGTCCTAGGGAGTTTGGCCGCCTGTGACGAGGGAGGCAAGCCGCGAGGGTGTCTGAGAGGATTTCCCTGACCTATGGCCTGTCGACAGAGAGCAAGAGCTGCTGATGAGCCTAGGAGCGCTGCAAAGCATCCTAGGTGGAGTCTCCTGGAGAACCTGGACAACCTGATGCGAGTCTTCCACCATCGCCAGAATTGTCATTGTCATTTTTGTTATAATGTAGAGCTATTATTGTAGGGTCAACATTTTGTATTCATGTCCATGACTGTTGGACGTTGACCCGATTTTTGTAGAATTTTGACTAAGGTTATGTGACATGTTATCAAGGTAAGGTCAACATTGCCGTGTTCATTTGACACCTGTCCAGGATTGTTGGACGTTGACCTGATTTTGTATTGACTAATATTAAAGAGTATAAATCACGAAAATATGATGTCAGCTCATTTGAAGCCACCCGTTGAGCTGAATAGAATAGTCTTGACAGAATGTTGATATCAAGATTTGTTCAAAAGTTACAGCTATTTAAAGAGAAAACCTCCAGCAAATTGCTCCTGATAGTCTTGAAACAATCTCTCACCTAATAAGTATGCAAATGAGATGAGTGACATCATTGACAGATTATCTTAAGTAAAAATTGAGCCTTTTATGTTCATATTGGGTCATCAACAGACATCCGGTATATTGTCTAGTAGGAATAGTCAGTAATTGCATGCAAATCTTGGTTGCCATGGTAACCAATTGATTGATTTAGCCGCGTGGTTGTTGAGGCTAGTATTAAGTCCAAAACACGAGCCTTGTGACCTTGGATGATCAGTGAAATACTGACTGTTGAGCTCATTTAAATAGATGTATGGCGTAAAATGTTACAGGTAGTGTCTATGTTAGTATTGAACACTGGAAAGAAGCAATTTATGGCGGCAATTGATTTTCACGGGGTTCAGACATCTTTTTTTCTTCAAATATTTGGTGACCAAATATGGTAAAAGAATTTATATGGGTGTGTAGGATAAGTCCACACTCATGTTCCTAATGAACACTCATAGGAAGTCATATATGGGTATAAAAATTGATGATGTTGAATTTGAACTAGATTGTATTGTGTATTGTGCAATGATGAGAAATATAATATTGCGCCAATTGATTTTTGTGGGAGTTGCATACCGTATTGGTCCTAACGCAGTAGTAGTACAGGCATAATGCAAGACTTCCAACAATATCCCCTATAAAAAAAGGTAAATTTTGAGAGGCATTTATGAAAAATCATTAATATAACACCTATACAGTGTTTATTGTGTGGTAATTTAGACCATGTAAGACCTTGATCTAAGAAATAACAGCTTTAAATTCAAGACCACGGCAGTTTTTTTCTGCCAAAGAGAGTTGCGTTCTTCTAGTTCGGCGCACTCTTCTATTAGGACAAATACGCTACAACTGTATGTTTCAAGTTATTATGACCAAATTTGATAAAAGAAGCTAAATGGGTGTGGAGGGTCAAACGTTGCATATAGGGCATATGTTAGTTTTGAAAACTCCTAGGAAGTCCTATGACTTTCAAAATGATGAACTTTAATTTGACGTTGGATGACCTTGAGAGGTCAAATACTGAATTGGAGTCCAGTTCATGTATAATTGGATGTAGGGCCTGGACGGTGGCAGGTAGAGGTCATATTAGTATTGAAGAATGATATGGCCCCAATTTCATGGGGGTTACATACATGTATGTTGCAAGATATTATGACCAAATAAGATTTTAAAAATTTACCGAATATGAAAAATGGGTGTGGCATCTCAAATGTTGCAGACAGGGCCCATGCTAATAATGAACACTCAAGGAAGACCTATATCACGTTCGAAAGAATGACTTTGAGAGATCAAATACTGACTTTTGCCATTTTGTTCATGGGGAATTGGATGTAGGGTCTGAGCAGTTGCAGGTAGAGTATATATTTGTATTGAACACTGCTAAGGAGTAATATATGACATCTGTTAATCCCTGTAGGCTTCAAACTTACTTGTATTCAATTAATCATATGAAGTTTCGAGTAGTACCCATGATATAAGGACATTATTTCATACAAGAGGGGTTGATATCACCTGTTTGGGCCTCTAGCATGTTTTATGTATTCCAAGCAGAAATAGGTGAATTACATGTTTGACTTGTGAGGAGAGGGGTGCTTGGATCCGAAAGTCTTTTGTGCACAACATGTATGTAATGATATGACCAATCATCAAGGTGTATCAAACACTCATGTGTCTGTTGCACAATGTTGTATACTTGAATTCTTGTTCGAATACATTTATGCTGACAGGGATATATGTGAGAGTACGTGATAGACTCTGAGAACCTAAGTGATGTTATAATTACAGTAAGCCACTGAATTGTACTATCCTGAGTAATTGACTAATATCCTTGTGGTTGTTGGGAGACTTTTCTGTCATAACGTATAATTTCCTTGTGGTTGTTGGGAGACTTTTCTGTCATAACGTATTGATATTTCAAAATTGACTGTGCCCTTATGATTTAACGCGTACATGTAGCCAAACACGCCAGGATGATTGATTCCTGAAAAAAATAGTGTTGTATTATTACCCTGACAGATCAGGTCTTCTGGGGGTTTGAACTATTATGTAGGCTTGACAGAACTAGAGGAACCAAAAAAAAGCAAATCTTATAACAGTAGTTTTACTGTATTTTACATGTAGCCGATGTGGTAATGCATCCAAGTTGAATTGAGTATGATTCAGGGTGAAATCTGAATATATCTGATGAGCTGTGATATGGGCGTGATGAGGAGATACAATCGACGATCGTGTCTTCTGTAAATGTCACAATGGCTTTCATTGCATCCTAATTGCACTCTTATGTGTTTTGATGTTACTTCGAAGATGTAAGATTATATATTTCATGGTTGTCTTTCGATGCTTGTCGAACTTTGTGCTTTGATATAAAAGAAACTAACGAGATTCACCACACATTTACACCAGTAACAATTTAAATCCCCTATCAATTTTCTTGACTTACTTGACCGAGTGGACCTGTAGTTAGCCGATTAAGAATCGTGATAAGCAGCTTGAACGCATTGGCGGCCGTACCCAGCTCGTAGTTATATAGGAGTATAGAAAATCTTGCATGTATTTACTATGTACATATGAAGTCAGGGCTATCTCTTGATAAACCTCACCGAAGTAAAGTAGACATGTGTAAATGAGTATTGTACATGCTGAAATTTATTTTGTTTATTTTTCAGGTGTGACTCACCGATCGTTGAAGTTCTGCCTGCTTGGTGAGTATGTGTATCAATACTCGCCATTGACGTTGGCGCAATACTTGTCACAACGATTTAAATATTTTCACAGTTGAATTTCTGACACAATGTTTGTACATTGTATACTATTTTTTGAAATGTATATACCATGAACTTTTTGTATCTGTTTCAGACTGCGTGTCATTTGTCCTGCTTTTCTGAGCTGGGGTGTTCCTGTTGTCTGCCTCCTGCACCTCCTGGGCTTGCCGTGTAGGAAAAATGCACATTATTACCACAAAACTGATTGTATTAGCATTATAGATTTTTATCAGTCAATCTTGTTAGTTAGACAGGACTATGTACCAATTACAATTCTCAAATTACTATCAAATCAAGTAAATATTTTGTTTTGTTAAATATTGAGATAAAAAGAATTCCAAATGCTAACAATTGATTTTGTTTAATTGCAGGAGTCTTTGTCTGACGACAGCCTGGTGCAGCTTTTTTTGCTTTTTTTTTGGTCTTGACAGATTGAGCTAGAAGTGCTAATATAGGCTTCCACGGGCTCCTGCCTGTCAAAACCTGTCATTTTCCGGTTGTGACAAATAGAGCTAGAAGTGCTAATATAGGCTTCCACGGGCTCTCCCTTGTCACAACCTGTTCTTGAAAAAAACATTGACAAAGACAAAAACAAAGTCAAAGACAAAGATATTGCAGTGATCCTGATCCTAACCACATCAGGGGAGTTGACGTGGTGATAACAAAAGAAAACATATTCAGTCTTGTGTATTCAAAGTTTGGACATCGTTGTGTACACAGAATCTGCAATTGATTTGGGTACAAATTTGTCTGTTTGCATTTGATTGACAGAAAGAAAATTTATTGCAATATTGAATTATATGCAAACAGCGATATTGTTGCAAATTGATAAATTTATCAATTGCATCAATTGATTCAATCAAGTTTTGGACGAAAATTTGATTGAATAGATTATTGAAGTTATCTGAACTGATACATGTATATACTTGACAATAAATTTAGGTGAACTTTTGGTGTTCTCCATCATAACGCTCCAAATATATCACAACGAATCAAGTAAAGTTTTTAGTATATTTCCGATTATCATAACGTTCACATATTGATTTGTTAGTGTATGTGTCGCCTTTTTATTTGTGTAATAAATATCGCAACAAAGTAGAATAAACGCTTGATAATAGATAAGTATACATAAGCTTTGAATTATATTGTGGTTGACTATCGAATGTGAACAATAGGTAAATTACTATACGAGTAATAGGAAGTATAATTTTGTCACAATGCCACGCCGAAAAAAAAGTGCTGAACAAAGGTCGAAAGAAAACAGACTTAGAATGCAAAATAAACGTAAAAATGAAACAAAAGAACAAGAAATAGAGCGACTAGCAAAGGTTAGAAAACAAGCACAAAAAGCACGTGAAAGAGAAAACGAAGATGAACATCGATGTCGATTGGAAAAAGTGAAAAAACATATGACGACTGTAAGATTAGAAGAAACAGCAGACAAACGAAGTGAACGTTTGCAAAAAGACAAGGAAGCCACGCAAAAAACTAGACGGGAAGAATCACCAAACAGACGAAGTGAACGTTTGGAAAATGTGAGAAAACGCATGGTGACTGTAAGATCAGAAGAAACAATGGACAAACGAAGTAAACGTTTGCAAAAAGACAATGAGGGCAAGCAAAGAACTAGACGGGAAGAATCGCCACACAGGAGGAGTGAACGTTTGGGAAAAGTGAGAAAAGCGATGACAACTGTAAGAATAGATGAAACAAACGACAAACGAATTGAACGCTTGGAGAAAATGAAAAATGTTATGAAAATCAGGAGAATCACAAAAAAATGTTCTATCCCCAGCATCACACGTGTAGTAAACAATTTTCTGGACAAAGTGAAAGATTCTTGTAATTATGTTTGCTGTTGTTGTCATCGACTAATGTACAGAGTAACAGTTCGGCACCTTGATGATACCCAGTACATAAAAACACCAAAATCAGTAATAAAACAAGCACTTCACTACAGAGTCAGATCAGCTCATGATGGTGAATGGATATGCAGAACTTGTCATGCTTGCTTGAAACGTGGAAAAATTCCAGCACAATCAAAAGCAAACAAGTTAACGTTAGTGGATCCACCAACTGAACTCAAAGAACTAAACAGTCTTGAAATACGTCTTGTTTGTAAACGTATCCCGTTTATGAAAATGGTGGGGTTACCAAGAGGCAGACAGCATGGAATTCATGGACCAGCAGTGAATGTTCCATCTAAAATTGAGACTGTGTGCAGTTTGTTCCCACGACTGCCATCCGAAAGCCAACTGATACCTCTGAAATTTAAAAGAAAGCAAGCTTATAAAAGCCACTACATGTACCAATATGTTGATCCACAACGAGTAATGGCTGCTTTGAAACGATTGAAAGCTGATAATCCACATTACAAAGATGTGAAAATAAATGACAACTGGGAAGAGGATGCACAGGTAGACAGTCCAGAGCTGTGGCATGCCATGACAAAATCAGATGAATCCGAGGTTACATTTACTGATAGCACAGTTGATCCCAACGTAGACAAAGAACAATGTGACAGGGTGATCGATAGTACAGATACCATATCGCCTGATGAAATGAACGCCAACTTCGAAAGACCTGTGTCTATTCAGCAAATCCTCAGCAATGTTAATAACACAATCCATGATGTTGCCAGTGGCAAAGAGATGACTGTAATTGACGTACCAGGTGATGGAAACTGCATGTTCAGTTCAGTGTGCTACCAATTGGAACGACTTGGTGTAGTGACAGTGACGCCACAAAATCTGCGCATAGTGACAGCAGAACACATGAGGGAGCATTCCGAGTGGTATCGTGATTTCGTATGTGCGAGGATTGATGTAGATGAAAGATGTGGAAATGGGCAAGCAGATACTGAGCAACCATCTGATGTAGACAGAGCTGTGGAAAGAATTGAAGACTTTGAATCACGAAAAGAGGTGCGGTGGATAAAATATCTAGATGACCTGAGCTATGGTAAACAGTGGGGAGAAAACATTGCTTTGCAAGCAATTGCTGATTATTATTCATTGAAAATAAAAGTTCACCAGACTGGCCATGATGTACCTATTCTTGTGATATCCAGGAATGATATAAACAACGAATTTGATTTGGGACTGATCGGGCAAAACCATTATGTTATACTTGTACCAACGGAAGAGAAAGAAGTTGTTGAAGTGAAATCACAAAATGATATTGAGGAAGGGAGTGCTATCGAATCAGATGCAGACTTGGATGAAGAAGACCAGAAAGCTTTTGAAAATGCTGTAGCCACTCGAGGATTGCCACATGAGTCTAGCGTCATAAACGACAATTCACAGTTTGAAAATACAACACTGAATATTGCACCTGCCGAAGACCAAAAACCGATACCGTTATTGAGTGATCCTTACTTTGAAGA
The DNA here is from genome assembly GCA_949152475.1 of Terebella lapidaria. Taxonomy (NCBI): domain Eukaryota; kingdom Metazoa; phylum Annelida; class Polychaeta; order Terebellida; family Terebellidae; genus Terebella; species Terebella lapidaria. Next base: position 20,125,939 of record OX424558.1, on the reverse strand, counting down.
ACTCTCCAACCCAGACAAGTATCCTGATGGAACCAATGCCCTGACTACGGATAGAGAAATTCATTTAACCCCAAGAAAATACTTCAACCAAAGACTACTTGATTGTGACGGAAGATTTGCACAGTCAGTGGAGTATCTGCTTAGTGCACAGTACGCAGTGGAGAATCAGCAAGTTCACAGTGACATAAACCATTACATATATCGCAGATGTGCTGGTAAAGAATTTCAAGGACAAAGATTGAATGTTGGCTTGCTGAAGAATGTGAGTAAGTTAAATGATATGTTGAAAGCAGATGTTGCATACAAGATCCTAAAAAATGTTCGAGGTACACCTGGTTACTTTCAGACATTGTTGTATGACGTGTTAGCAATGATCCGACAACTTGGCTTACCGACATTTTTCCTGACTTTATCTTGTGCAGACATGCAATGGCCAGATATAATTCAGACAATTGCACAGCAATATGGCACGATCTTGACTGATGAAGAAGTTGCTAAAATGTCGTACAAAGAAAAATGTGATTGGCTCAGACGCAATCCTGTAACAGCTGCAAGGCAATTCCAATACCGACTGGAGTTATTCTTCAAAGACGTGTTAAAATCAAACGCTCGCCCAGTAGGAGAAGTATTGCACTATGTTATCAGAATAGAGTTTCAAGCTCGTGGGTCACCTCATGCACACACCTTGCTGTGGATAAAGAATGCTCCTAAAATTGACAAAGATTCTGATGAAAAGGTATGTGAATTCATCGACAAGTACATCACGTGTGCTTTACCAGATGATGACCCAGAGCTCTCAGATTTGGTGACGAAAGTACAAGGCCACAGTCATTCATCTTACTGCCGAAAGAAAGGATCGTGTCGATTTCATTTCCCTAAACCACCCAGTGCAAAAACAATGATTGCCAGAGAACCTGACACCGAGGAGTCGAGTCAACAGACGAAAATAACTGCCAAAGACACTCTGAAAAATGTGCAGGACATATTGACAGAGAAAGACTGTAGGGATGTTTCATTACATGACCTATGTGATCAAGCAGGTATTACAGAACAGCAGTATATGTCTGCCCTGTCAGTTTCTCAAAAAGGTTCAAATGTTGTGATGGAGAGGACGCCAAAGGAACAAAACATCAACCAATACAATCCGACTTTGATGAAAGCATGGAAAGCCAACATCGACATACAGATGATTTTAGACCCATGGGCATGTGTTGCTTATATCGCTAGTTATCTTACAAAAGATGAAAGTGGAATGGGAGAATTACTGAAGCAGGCATGTAAAGAGTATCATGATAAAGATGTACAGAGCATGATGAGGCATATTGGGGCTACGTTTCTGAATCACAGAGAACTGAGTGCACAGGAAGCAGCGTACAGAATATTGTCAATGCCCTTGAAGAAATTGAGTCGCAAGGTCGTGTTTGTCAATACTGACCCAGTAGACCAACGAGTTGCAGTGTTGAAGACAAAAGAGCAGTTAAAAGATGCTGACGATGGAGATGAAGACGTTTTTCAAAGCAACGTAGTAGAGCGGTATGCTTCGAGACCTGATGCATTGGAGAGTATGTGCCTTGCTGAGTTTGCTGCAAATTATTCAGTAAACTACAATGAGAACGATAATGACAGTGATGACAGTGTGCCTTCAGTACTTGAAGAGAATGAAGACCCATCTGACGATGCAAGAAGGCTGAATATGCCAAAGCAAATTAAACTGAAAGATGGTAAAACAATAATGCGCAAAAGAAGACAAGAAGCCGTCATAAGATTCAGGAAAGTCAGCATGGAAAAAGAACCATCAAATTTCTTCCGATCCAAGTTAATGTTGTACTTTCCTTGGCGAGTAGAACAAGTTGATATCTTGGGAGATTTTGACAACTACCTTGAACGCTACGAAAGTGTGGTAGACATTGTAACGTCAAATGAGAGTTTATATTGTTCAGATGTGGCAGACATGGAACAAGCTATGGAACACAATCAACATAATGGAGCACCAGAACACATATGGGCTGACTTAGCACCAGGCAATGAACATGCTGAAAAACAGGACAGGAATGAACCTCTTGAAATTAGTTTGGATATTGCTGATGAGGATTTAGCTGCAAATGCATCAATGTTTGAAAATCCGCAGTGTCCTCCAACATCTGATATTGCACTTCGTTATGAAAAAGAGAAGAACCAAACTGATTTGTCACCAAAAGAGATTAGAATGATGATGCGCAGCCTGAATGACAAACAAAAGCAAATTGTGATGTTTCACAGACAATGGTGTAAGAATGCTGTACTAGACATGAAAAATGGCAGACCTGTGAAGCCTTATAGAATATTTTTGAGTGGACCTGGTGGTGTCGGTAAGAGTCATGTAATTAAATTGATACACGCAGAAACAAAAAAGCTATTGCGTTTGTCCAGAAAAGTAAAACCTACGGACATCATCATTTTACTGACAGCACCCACAGGCGTAGCAGCATTCAGTATCGATGGAATGACTGTTCATTCGGCTTTGCTTTTGCGAATCTTGAAGTATGGAAACAGCGCAGATGCACTGACATTTGAAAAGATGAACACACTTCGTTCCAATCTAGAAAATGTGGTGGTGTTGGTCATAGACGAAATCTCCATGGTTGGCTCTGATATGCTGCTCAGTATCCACAAAAGACTATGTGAGATCAAGGGAAATACAGACGATGACACACTTTTTGGAAATGTTTGTATCTTAGCAGTTGGTGACCTATACCAATTACCACCAGTACGCCAGTCACAAATATACAGTCCATACAAGAGTAAATTATCAAATTTGAGTGGCTCGCTTTGGAAAGACCATTTCATGCTGCATGAGCTAGATGAAGTGATGAGACAAATAGGGGACACTGACTTTGCAGAGCTATTGTGCCGACTGAGAACTGGGAATGCAACTGATGAAGACATAGAAATTTTACAGTCCAGAAACATTGATCAGACACATCCTGACTATCCAATGAATGCCTTGCATGTCTTTGCTTTCAATGCTGATGTCGATGCATGGAATGCACAGAGACTAGTAGACATTGCACCCGAGTCCGATCGAGTGACAATTCCTGCAGTGGATAGCAAAAAGGATAGCACCGGGCTGATTGATTTAACAAATGTATGTACTCGGCAAAACAGATCAGAAACTGCTGGACTTCATACAGAGTTAGAATTGGCAGTGGGCGCAAAGGTTATGCTGATATATAACATTGATGTGTCAGATGGCCTTGTTAATGGTGTCATAGGATCGGTACAAGGGATGAAACAGAACAACTCCGGTAATGTTGTCATTGTGTTTGTGAAATTCAGCAACCCAAATGTGGGAAAACATGCTATTGCTGTTAGTCAGTGGAAAGACGAATATCCAGAAGCTGTGCCAATTAAACGTCATGAGGGCATGTTTGACAAAGTTGGACACAAGACTACACAGGTGACGCGTTTGCAATTTCCTCTGACTTTAGCCTGGGCTATTACAATTCACAAGTGTCAAGGTCTTACTTTAGAGAAAATTGTTGTCAGTATGAAAGGTGCAAAGAAATTTGGAAATGGACAAGCGTATGTGGCGTTCAGTCGTGTAAAAAAACTTTGTGATTTGTACATAACCGATTTTGACGCTTCAGGAATTCGTGCAAATAAAAAAGTAATGCCTGTTATGGATGACATGCGCAAAAATCTGTTACCACCTATGCCTGTTCGACACATGAATAAGTTGGAAAAACCAACATGGCTGACAATTGGACATCTCAACATAAGATATTTCCTAGAAAAAATGAATGACCTTTGTGTAGCAGGTGATAGCATGTACTCGCACTGTGAAATAATGTGCTTTACAGAAACTTACTTATCGGAAGATCATCAAATTGATTGTTTTCTGGAAAAGTACAGATATGTTGCATCAAGGAAAAACACAGATGAACATAGAAATAGTCATGGACTTCTGGTGTGTACTGCTGACTGGTTGAACACTGAAGAACTTCTGTTTGATGTAGAAGGATTGGAATCAAATGTGGTCTTGATAAAAAATACAAGTAGGCGCCTCATTGTTGTTGTAGTGTACAGGCCACCATCGACACCAATGTCAAGATTTGTTGCACTACTGGAATCATTATTGCAGATGATGCCACTCAGTGTTCCAACAGTAGTTGTCGGAGACTTCAATGATGATTTAATTGATAGTCAGGATTCGTCTATTGTTAGAATGATGAAGTTTTATGGATTTGATCAGTATGTTGACAAACCAACTACAGATTCGGGTAGCCTTCTGGATCATATATATTACAATAAAAATTCACCAGCGTCCAAGATTCAGTCATTTGTAGATGTATGTGACATATATTATTCAGACCATGATGCTACCTTTCTAACAACAAAAGTTTGAATGTTTGGACAAAGTAAATGACACATATGGACATACTCAAGTACCTCTTCCTAATCATCACATCATCTGCATCATCCCCTCATATTATTATTACTACTGTTATTATTATTATTATTATTATTATTATAGTAATAATTATTAATTTAATTATTCATATTAAATATTCATTTAGTTAATCATCTTAAATTATTATTATTTATTGTTGTTGTCGTTTTGTTATACATATGCCATTCTCTGCATGTACATGTATAAAAAGATCCATATATTATTATTATTGTTATGAATTTTGCATTGTCCACATATGTTATATGGATAGATTATTTTTGCCATTGTTGCTGTGGTGTTGATATACACATGTACTTGTGTTATTATACATATACAGAGATAGACACTCCAGTGTATATGATTTGTTCATTGTTGGTGTTATCGTCGGTATAATTGATGGTCATGGAGTTATTTTCATATGGTTGGATTTTATGTTGTTGCTGTTTTTTACATACACATATTGGTTTAACATTACATATACAAACATAAAAAATATAAGTGTTTGTGCTTTAGTTTTGGTTTTCTTATTGACGTTATACAATAATATTGATGTGGTCATTGTTATCCTTGATGTTGCACATATTTCTCCAGCATAGTGGACAAATATACAGATACATTCTTTGATATACATATTATTATTATTATATTATCATTATTATATTTTTGCTTTATTGTTGTTGTTGTTATTTACTTTATGCAATAGATTTGCTGTCGTTGTACACGTCCTAGCATATTGCACATAGAGTTGTATATTATTTAATTAGATTTTTGTTGCCAATGTTGTTGTTGTTGTTGTTTCGGTATACACATGTTGTTTGTTATTATTTATATACATACATAAGGATAAAACTGCATACAATATGTTTTTGTTGTTTAACGACGTTATACATGATGTTCGTGCAAGTATTATGTATAGTTTATGCTGGTGTTGTTGTTTTTTTACTTACACATATTGCTCGTATTTACAAATAGGAACATCAAATTATTTATTATTATTATTATTATTAGTATTACTATTGTTTTGTTATTGACAAATACATGCTCATATATCTAAAGAAAAATGCATACGATTTGTTTACTGTTGTTGTTATCATCGTTATGTGTGATGTACATGCAATTGTTTTGTATGGTAAGATTTTATGCTGTTGATTTTTTATGTACACATATTGTTCTTGTATATTTATACAAACCATATAAGTGTTTGTGATTTATTTTGGTTGTTGTTATTGACTTTATACATATTCTTGCAATTACTTTTTCAATATTGACTTAAACTCCATTATATTATCGTCATTGTTGTTCTACTTATGTTCACAAGACTAGCCTTGTGATCATAGTGATGACACAGTGTGGTCTGATGCCAGCGTGATAGTGGAATGGTTCTTTTCCACCCTTTTTCATGTTTTTTTCTATTTTTTTACATTCGACGTCATTTTAATTCATGCGTTGTTTGAAATGCAATTTGAATGAGTACTTTTGTTTGGTATATATACACTATATATCTGTGTGGGGGGAGGGGGTGGCGGTGGATATGTGTTTGTGTTTTCTCCATGTCTGCTCATTAATTACACCTTTTGTGATACATGAGTAATTTGAGTTTTCAATGGAGTTCTATTTATAATAAACAAGGTTTATTTTTATTGTCACCGAAAATCAACCATGACATCACGTGACTTACCATGTGTGATGAATGTTTCTGTGGTAACTAAAAAATATTTGACATGCGAATATGTCTGCAAAAATGTTTTCTCTGTTTTTACTGATCAAATAATTGTAACATGTCTGAGGAATGTTTCTATGGTAACGATGAAATATTTAACATGTGATTATGTTTCAAAAAATGTTTGTTTCAGTTCTGTACATAAATAATAGTGAAATGTCTGATGAATGTTTCTCTGGTAACTGAAAAATGTTTGACATGTGATCATGTCCACAATATTGTTTCTCTAGTTCTGTTCATTGAATAATTGTAGCATATCTGATGATTGTTTCTGTGTTAAATGAAAAATGCTTGATATGAGATCATGTCTACAATAATGTTTCCTTTACTTTTTTCACTAAAAAGTGAACATGTCTGATTAATTCCGTGGTAACTGAAAAATGTTTGACATATGATTATGTCTAATTTTGACATGCTATATCATTGAATTATCGATACATGTGTAACGAATGTATGTCTGGTGACTACGATAATGTTTCCTTTAGGTTTTTCTACTGAATAAGTGAACATGTCTGAATAATTTTTCTGTGGTAACTGATAAATGTTTGACATATGATGATGCCTGATTTTTTCATGTTTTTCATTGAATTGTCAATACCTTTGTAATCAATGCCTGTGTGTTGACTGAAAGGTTGCTTGAATTGGAATTATTTTTTATTGTGGTTACTCGGTCTTTTTGTATATAGAATTCATCATCAATTTCTTTTCCAAAACTTATTGGATTAATATAATATGTTGATTATACGCGTTTTCATCCTAACGTGAATCAAGATTTTGATTGACAAAATTCATGATTTTTATTATTGTTGTTGCTGCTTTTGTTTCTATTGCATGTAAAGTTAATTCTCTGTAAAATACTGGGTATTTGATCCAATTGTAATTACATTCTCAGGATTCATGTGAAAATCATCTTATTATCCACGAAATGCTTCCAGGTGTTAGAAATTATTCGTGGAATGTGAACCGATTATTAGGGACTGAAACCACTGTGATTTACCAGGAGGTACCAAGTTTTTTTTCCCACATTAAGTTTGCCTCTGGCGTGGCATTAAATTGCCCGTAAGCAACATGTGTTCATTTCATAATTGCCTCTGGCGTGGCATTAGTTTGCCCGTAAGCATCATTTCATCACATCAAGTCATCGATTTATCATTCAAAGAAAGTTGCACAATAGAAGAAATATCCCAAATGGGCTAAATGTAGAAATGCAATGCAAGTCACACAATAAGAAATTTCACATGAATTCCGAAAGCTTCTAAGAATAAGACTCTGATACATCAAAAATCATGGTGAATGAAAAATAGTCTTTGCAGGGCAATATCAACAATAAATATACCAATCATTTCATTATATGCATGTCGGAATATGTGGTTAATTTTGTAATGTGTTTGTCATGAATTACCTTCCCTGTGATGATGATTGCATTAATAAATTAATAAGCACTGATTTGTCAAAAGACTTGTTCACGTTTTGTGCAAAGCATCATCATTTTGATCTGTTGTTTACGGATATTAGTATGTCATAAATTGATCTTGGTATGCCAAAGACTTTATATCAAATTCATGTTAATACAGGTTATATCTAAAATTTTGAAAATCACTAAGAATTCAAACCTTGACCTGATTTTTTACCTTGACCTCTCAAAAGTTATTCAGTTGATTTTGTTTGACCTACCCACTTGATGACCGATAATAATATTTATGATTTGATATAAATTGTAACCTCTAGAGTGCTAAAAATTAGCCCGAGGTTTAAGATGCCGGACAATATATGTTTTTCATTTTAGATAATAACCATTTTGTCTGGCTACCTTAAAAATAAGGTCACTGGTCAAATTCAAGGTCACAAGAACATTGAGCATATATCATGTTGAGCACATATCGTGTCCACAGTTTATTGCTAAGCTGTATGTCCGCAATTAATTCCCAAGTTGTAAAGTTGATAGAAAACGAGATATTGGCCATTTGTCCTGTGACCTTGGAAATAAGGCCCCAAAGATTAAATTCAAGGTCATGACAATATTCAGCATATATCACTTCTATATGTTCACAAATTGATTCATAAGCAATAAAGTCGATAATAAGCGAGATTTTAACCATTTTGTACTCTGAGGTCTAGTTCATGGTCAAAGGTCTAGTTCATGGTCATGAGAATATTCAGCATATATCTTTTGCTATATGTTAACAATTGAATCATAAACAGTAAAGTAGATAATAAGCGAGATATTAACCATTTTGTGCTCTGACCTTGGAAAATAAGGTCAAAGGTCAAATTCAGAGCACGAAAATAGTTAGCATATATCATTTCCTATATGTTCACAATTGATTCCTAAGTTGTAAAGTCAATAATAAACGAAGGTCAAGTTGAAGGGCTTCAGAATATTAGCATATATCATTTCATATATGTCCATGATTGATTCATATGTCATTTTGTGCTCTGGCCTTGAAAATAAGGTAAAGGTCAAGTTCAAAACTATGAGAATATTCGGCATTCATCATTTCCTATTATGTCTACAATTGATTCCCAAGCTATAAGGTTGATAATAAGCGAGATATTCACCAAATAAAAATAGAAAAATAGAAAAATTCATCTTAATTGAAAGCTGAGTTTTTGCAATTTTTCAAGTTTGACCTTTACTATGACTGTAACTCTAATTCATGTTCTCGAGTCCTACAACTTCACACGTGTTGAAGTGATAAGGCACACCTACTGAGTAAAAATCAGCAACGTATATGAAACCTGGCTCCCCAGTGGGTGTGAATATTGCACACACAAAATTATCACATGATACAAATGATTTCAAGACGCCCCCCCCCCCCCCCCCAATTTTCGACCTCTGCCGATGATCGGGAGTTTTTCTCATACAACCATCGGACATACATCAGCTGATGTCGAATTCAACAAATAAAAATTAAAAAAATTATTACAAAAATTATTCTTGATTTCAAACAGAGTTATTGCGATGTTTCGATTTTGATCTTTACTATGACCTTAACTCTAATTCTTGACCTTGAGTCTTGAGCCTTAATTCTTTGACCATAAAAAAATATAAAAATACTCAAAAAAATAACATTGAATAGAAACGAAGTTATTGCGATTTTTCCAATTTTGACCTTTTACATGACCTTGACCTTAATTTTCGACCTTGAGTAAAGAAACTCCACAAATTTGTTCAATTTGATAAGGCACAACTCCTGAGTAAAAATCAATAACACATATCAGAACCTGGCCTCGCAATATGGGGTTGAAGTTTGCGAGACATGAAATAAAATCAAGACCCTCAAATTTTCGACCCGGACCGAAAATCAGGAGTTTTGGTCGTACGACCATCGGGCATGCGCCACAGAACATTGAATAGAAACGGAGTTATTGCGAATTTTCAATTTTGACCTTTACTATGACTTTAACTGTAATTCTTGATCTTGAGTCCTACATCTTTACACATATGTTCAATGTGATAAGACACACCCACTGATTAAAAATCAGCAACTTATATTGGATTCTGACTCCACAATAACGGTTTGAATATTGCACAATACAAATGATCTCTCTGTAACTTTAAATACAAAGAACATACTAGATTTTGATGATACCACTACAAAGCCCGATAAAATAGTTTGTCACTATTCGTGGAACAGTGTATTTCCTTTAAAGGTGATCATTATAATTCGAAACAATAGAATTACATGAGGCATGGCAGGTTTGGGATGCTTACAAGACCACTCAGAAACAGAAAACGTCATTTGGAATTGAATTTTAGAAAAAAAAAATAGATCAACAACGAGAATTGAACCACTGACCCCTGGCACACAGACCTAACGCCTCTGCTGACTGCGCCATTCTCTTCGTTGAAGCTCAATGAGTGTAAAGTATAGTGTGTAGGAGAGACTTCGCTCGGGATAAACCCTGAATTATGCCATGGCTGTACATTGGACTGGCAGCGTGCAGAATTCGATTGGGAAAACTCGTGACCTTGAGTTCTACAACTTCACAATCTTATTCTGCGTGATCAGGCACAACTCCTGAGTAAAATCCGGCAATATACACAGTGCCGAAACCGACTATGGTAGCGCGCATTACCATAGTCAAAAATGGCGACCGGTATTTGTGGTTCGAATTTGATCGAGCTTGACAACTTAATTGAGAGGCTATTTTGAAGCATTCAGAAGTCTGTGATATGAAGTTGATTGTGCTACACATAATTAATCAGAAGAGTTATAAAAAATAGGCTTTTTCTACGAGATATCAGCAATTTAAAATCGTGGCTGACTATGGTAACGCCCGAGTCCATGGCTACATTGACTATGGTAACGCACAGTGTCGACTATGGTAATGCATTCACCACTTCACTGCAAATAATATATATAACACAAGAATTGAACAGTAATTTATACGATATTCGCATATATACTACAGGGTATATGTGTCTTTTTCGTGTTACAGTGCAATTTTGTTTTTAAAACTGCACATACTGGATGTAGTACCGTGCTGAAACCCATCCTGACACCGTGAGATATAGAACCACTGGGTCGCATGTAATTATAGCCAATTGCAATGATGAGAATAAGCCTATGTTCCCGGGTACAAACAGACACTCGGTAATTTGATGACAACAAGATCGAGATGGAGCGAAGACAGTTTGCGGACAATGTTCCAATACATGTAAATATGAAAACACTGTCACTTTCCGACGTCACTGCAGCCCTGAATACAGAAACAATTCAGGACAATTAGGGAGCCTCGGACAACAGGGAGAAAACATATACATGTACCAGTAAATATTGACATATTTGAATAAAATGGGACACTTCTTGCCCCTCGCACATCATTTGAAAGAAAGTTGCCTCAAACTAAGTTCCCTACTCCTCGTACTGCTCAGTATATTGATCAGAGATAAAAAAAAAAATGTGCTAGACGGATAAAATGACATTCACATGTAGTGTGTATAAAGTAGATCATGGAGTAACATAATAAGATATTTGCTGTATAATTGTAAAGTCTCAAAGGCCCAAAGAGTTTGGTCCCACAGTGAGTGCCGACATACCGGTTTTGGTATTTTATACCCAGACAAAAAAATCCATCACAACACATTTATTTCCCTTTTTCACACGGTTTGTTCTTGATAAGATAAAATGCCTAGATAGAAAACAAGATGAAGGGTGCCACAGGAATGACCCACACACTCCTTCTGTAACTTCTGTTGTATGATTTAGCCTACATTAATTGTGATCCATGTTTACACGCCAAAAACACCTGTCGGCCTACGGACTCTTTACGAATCGCTCTCAAATATCGTCAATTTACATGTGCATGCGACTCCAACCCAGTCGGACCAGTGACGATCGCGGCGACCAGATCGCATGCGACTGGCATGCAACAGAGTCGCTGCGACTGACAGCACCTTAAATCAAACATTCATTATCTCCCGTTTTTTAAATTCCTCAACTTTCTGACAATTTGATGGGGAAGTGCACAGATTTGTAAAAAAAAAATAAAATTTGGCTTTATGCCAGACCCTGCTTTTAATCGTAAACTTGACGTTTCTCATCATGTGTATCATAGTTCTGAAATAATAACTTTTATGGAGTTGCTGACCTGTGTGCAGTAATAACATCGCAGATGTTTTTTGACATGGATATGCGATAAAATAACATATGATTCGAGAGTTTTCAACACATACTCTACCCCTCAAATCATTGTTATGTTGACAATATAATTGTTTTTGTGTACGAAAGACCCATTGCATTACCATAGTCATTGAATTTCCTACAAATCACATTACCATAGTCTGACATTCGCGTTACCCTAGTCAGGACACAATTGTCAACCCTCCGTTTCCACTAATATGTCACCAAGTGACCCATTGCACATAATCGGGATTAATCTACATGTATCGATTTCGGTATATTTCGAAGATCCCCTCGATTTATACACGTTGTATGCATATAAATTCACCAGCAAATTCGAACAACAAGTGTCTGTCGCCATTATTGATTATGGTAATGCGCGTTACCATAGTCGGTTTCGGCACTGTGAATATATATTGGAACCTGGCTCTATAATGTGGTTTTGAATATTGTAAGTCAGGAAAAACCTAAATTCATGACCTCCAAATTTTCGACCTGGACCGAAAATCCAGAGTTTTGGTCATACGACCATCGGACATGTATCATATGATGCGGATTTGAACATAGAAAAATACAAAAATAATCAGAAAAAATAATCTTGATTACAAGCGGAGTTATCACGATTTTTCAATTTTGACCTTTACTATGACCTTAACTGTAATTCTTGACCTTGAGCCCTACAACTTCACAGTCATGTTCTGCGTGAGAAGGCACAACTCCTGAGTAAAAATCAGAAACATATATTGGAACCTGGCTCTACAATAGGGTTTTGAAAATTGAGACAAGCAAGACCTAAGTTCATGACCCCCAAATTTTCGACCTGGACCGAAAATCGAGAGTTTAGGTCATACGACCATCAGACATGCATCATTTGATGCGGAATTGACCATAGAAAAATATAAAAATACACAGAAAAAATAATCTTGATTAGAAGCAGAGTTATCACGATTTTTCGATTTTGACCTTTACTATGACCTTAACTCTAATTCTCGACCCTGAGCTCTGAAACTTCAGGATCTTGTTCTGTGTGATAAGGCACAACTCCTGAGTAAAAATCAGCAACATATATTGGAACCTGGCTCTATAATATGGTTTTGAATATTGTGAGACAGGAAAAACCTAAATTCTTAACCCCCAAATTTTCGACCTGGACCGAAAATCGAGAATTTTGGTCGTACGACCATCGGACATGCATCAGATGATGCAGAATTGACCATAGAAAAATATAAAAATACCCAGAAAAAATAATCTCAATTAGAAGCGAAGTTATTGCGATTTTTCGATTTTGACCTTTTCTATGACCTTGACCTCCTAAAAGTTTACCACTTGGTCCGACATTGATTGTCCACCTTCTGGTGAAGTTTCATGACGATACGACCAAAATTGTGACCTGTAGAGTGCACACAAACAAACAGACAAACAGACAAACATACTCAACTGACCAACATACTTGACGAAATTTACATTTCGTCAAGTAACGAGGGGCCATAGGCCCGGCAGTTGACGAATTTGCCATAGGAACGTCAATTACGTCATACCGAATTGACGTTGCACGTAGCGTGTTGAAACTTGGGACGTCCCTGAATAATAACGCTCCACATACGTTCTCATAATTACAGCCTATTACCTTCAAAATTGAGTGCACTGTGCTTGTTTGAAAGTTTGCTGAAAAGCCGTAAATCTTGTATGACAGGCCTTACGTTTATGACCTCATAGCGGCAAATCATGATGGCGGAAAAGAATTGGACAGTACCCTTCTAAACCAGGATTCAACGAGCTTTCCAATGGTGCAATTAGCTTCTCTGTACGACAAATACTTTTCGATATATAGCCCCATTTCAAAAATTGACGTTTTACGTCATGACGTCATTTACGTTGCACGTAGGGTGTTGAAACTTGGTGCATGGCTGGGTATCATTATTCCATATACGTTCTGATAATTACAACCTAATATCTTCAAAATTGAGTGCACTGTGGATGTTTGAAAGTTTGCTGAAAAGCCGTAAATCTTGTATGACAGGCCTTACGTTTATGACGTCATAGCGGAAAATCTGTCATGGCGGAAAAGTATCGGACAATACCATCCTGAACCAAAATTCAACGAACTTTTCAATGGTACAATCCGCTTCTCTCTACGACAAATACTTTTTGATATATAGCCCTATTTCGTAAATTGACGTTTTACGTCATGACGTCATTGACGTTGCAAGTAGCATGTTGAAACTTGATAGGTGGCTGGATATCATTATTTCACATACGTTCTGATAATTACAGATAAATACCTTCAAATTTGAGTGCACTGTAAATGTTTGAAAGTTTGCTGAAAAGTCGAAAAATTGGTATGACAGGCCATACGTTTATGACGTCATAGCGGAAAATCCATCATGGCGGAAAAGTATCGGACAGTACCCTTCTAAACCAGAATTCAACGGGCTTTCCAATGGTGCAATTCGCTTCTCTGTACGACAAATACTTTCCGATATATAACCCCATTCCAAAAATTGACGTTTTACGTCATGACGTCATTGACGTTGCACGTAGCGTGTTGAAACTTGGTGTATGGCTGGGTATCATTATTTCATATAAGTTCTGACAATTACTGTCTAATATCTTCAAAATTGAGTGCACTGTGGATGTTTGAAAGTTTGCTGAAAAGTCGAAAAATTGGTATGACAGGCCTTACGTTTATGACGTCATAGCGGAAAATCTATCATGGCGGAAAAGTATCGGACAGTACCCTTCTAAACCAGAATTCAACGAGCTTTCCAATGGTGCAATCCGCTTCTCTCTATGACAAATACTTTTCGATATATAGCCCCATTTCGAAAAATGACGTTTCACGTCGTGACGTCATTGACGTTCGAACAATCCGAGTAAAACTTCGCAGTTCGATGGAAGATACCATTATATATCGGTGTGCTGAATTTCAGAGATATCGGTCCAAATGTGACTGCTGTGTGAATTTTTGAAAATCCGCCAATGATGAGAGATAGGGATTTTTCGATTTTTCAATGATTTTTGGTGACGTCATCAATAAACCGATTTCTTTCAAAAACGTTCGGTGCTCTCCCAGGGCGGATACCTATCTATCAAAAAAGTTTCGGGATGCTAGCTCGAAAACTGTGGCCTGTAACGTGCTAACAGACAAACAAACATACAAATAAACAAACAAACCGAACTGACCAACATAGTTGACGAATTTTTAATTCGTCAACTAACAAACATCCGCGAGTGACCAACATACTTGGCGAAAATCGAAGATTTCGCCAAGTAACAAACGGAACTGACCAACATAGTTGTCGAATTTTCAATTCGTCAACTAATAAAGCTCCGCAAGTAGAAGAGACCCTGCGTATATCCGTTTCATGTACAGGATCTTTGGTTTTTAGATGAATGGTGCTCCCTACGCATTTTCGTAAATGTCGATAGTGCTGATATAAAAGAGCCCCTGGCTTGCCACAGATTGTATTTAGACAAGAGTTTTAGGCTTTGTTATATCACTTGTGTGTCACTGAGTTAGGAAACCACAGAAATGTTGTTTGAGATCAGTATTCAGATGCATACAAGGCATATTGTATTACTACGCGACCGAGTGTTGATATTAGAGACGGTACAAGTGCACAGGGGGTAATCGTTTCCACATCTTATTGGCGTGTGAACGGGCTGACAGACAGATTTACCCCACCTCTCTTTCCGTCTTGATATCTCAGCGAGTTTTCAATATATTTTCAACATGAAAAGTGCACCATAAACTAGAAATAACACTGCAATTTTCTACATAAAAAACTTCAAAATTAAATGTTGAATTATTTTTTAAAAATTGGATCCAGAAGAAAAATAAATGTATCCATAAAATCCGGAATCCGGATCCGATCCGGATGAAATTTTGTCAGTTTATGGACCACGATAGTCCGCCACTTTGTAGGAAAAATCAAGCTGAAATATGCACAATAGACCGAAATATAATATAAAATATAAGTTAAATGGAGTTTTCAATGTTAAATTCAAATAGCTGTCAAATCCGTAATCCGGGTCCGATCCGGGTCAAAATTATAATGTGTGTATAGGATGTCATTCTACACATGTGACTAAAATTTCAAGAGAATTCATTGAAAATTGAACGAGTTATGAATTTTTGAAAAATCGCCCCATGTTAAAGATAGGGATTTTTCGAGTTTTCAAGAATTTTTGATGACGTCATCAATAAACCGATTTTCTTCAAAAACTTTCGGTGTCCTTCCTGGGTGAATACCTACCTATCAGAAAAATTTGGTGATGCTCGCACTAAAACTGTGGCCTGTAACGTGCAAACAGACAGACAGACAGACAGACAAACAAACAAACAAACAAACGGAACTGACCAACATAGTTGTCGAATTTTCAATTCGTCAACTAATAAAGCTCCGCAAGTAGAAGAGACCCTGCGTATATCCGTTTCATGTACAGGATCTTTGGTTTTTAGATGAATGGTGCTCCCTACGCATTTTCGTAAATGTCGATAGTGCTGATATAAAAGAGCCCCTGGCTTGCCACAGATTGTATTTAGACAAGAGTTTTAGGCTTTGTTATATCACTTGTGTGTCACTGAGTTAGGAAACCACAGAAATGTTGTTTGAGATCAGTATTCAGATGCATACAAGGCATATTGTATTACTACGCGACCGAGTGTTGATATTAGAGACGGTACAAGTGCACAGGGGGTAATCGTTTCCACATCTTATTGGCGTGTGAACGGGCTGACAGACAGATTTACCCCACCTCTCTTTCCGTCTTGATATCTCAGCGAGTTTTCAATATATTTTCAACATGAAAAGTGCACCATAAACTAGAAATAACACTGCAATTTTCTACATAAAAAACTTCAAAATTAAATGTTGAATTATTTTTTAAAAATTGGATCCAGAAGAAAAATAAATGTATCCATAAAATCCGGAATCCGGATCCGATCCGGATGAAATTTTGTCAGTTTATGGACCACGATAGTCCGCCACTTTGTAGGAAAAATCAAGCTGAAATATGCACAATAGACCGAAATATAATATAAAATATAAGTTAAATGGAGTTTTCAATGTTAAATTCAAATAGCTGTCAAATCCGTAATCCGGGTCCGATCCGGGTCAAAATTATAATGTGTGTATAGGATGTCATTCTACACATGTGACTAAAATTTCAAGAGAATTCATTGAAAATTGAACGAGTTATGAATTTTTGAAAAATCGCCCCATGTTAAAGATAGGGATTTTTCGAGTTTTCAAGAATTTTTGATGACGTCATCAATAAACCGATTTTCTTCAAAAACTTTCGGTGTCCTTCCTGGGTGAATACCTACCTATCAGAAAAATTTGGTGATGCTCGCACTAAAACTGTGGCCTGTAACGTGCAAACAGACAGACAGACAGACAGACAAACAAACAAACAAACAAACGGAACTGACCAACATAGTTGTCGAATTTTCAATTCGTCAACTAATAAAGCTCCGCAAGTAGAAGAGACCCTGCGTATATCCGTTTCATGTACAGGATCTTTGGTTTTTAGATGAATGGTGCTCCCTACGCATTTTCGTAAATGTCGATAGTGCTGATATAAAAGAGCCCCTGGCTTGCCACAGATTGTATTTAGACAAGAGTTTTAGGCTTTGTTATATCACTTGTGTGTCACTGAGTTAGGAAACCACAGAAATGTTGTTTGAGATCAGTATTCAGATGCATACAAGGCATATTGTATTACTACGCGACCGAGTGTTGATATTAGAGACGGTACAAGTGCACAGGGGGTAATCGTTTCCACATCTTATTGGCGTGTGAACGGGCTGACAGACAGATTTACCCCACCTCTCTTTCCGTCTTGATATCTCAGCGAGTTTTCAATATATTTTCAACATGAAAAGTGCACCATAAACTAGAAATAACACTGCAATTTTCTACATAAAAAACTTCAAAATTAAATGTTGAATTATTTTTTAAAAATTGGATCCAGAAGAAAAATAAATGTATCCATAAAATCCGGAATCCGGATCCGATCCGGATGAAATTTTGTCAGTTTATGGACCACGATAGTCCGCCACTTTGTAGGAAAAATCAAGCTGAAATATGCACAATAGACCGAAATATAATATAAAATATAAGTTAAATGGAGTTTTCAATGTTAAATTCAAATAGCTGTCAAATCCGTAATCCGGGTCCGATCCGGGTCAAAATTATAATGTGTGTATAGGATGTCATTCTACACATGTGACTAAAATTTCAAGAGAATTCATCGAAAATTGAACGAGTTATGAATTTTTGAAAAATCGCCCCATGTTAAAGATAGGGATTTTTCGAGTTTTCAAGAATTTTTGATGACGTCATCAATAAACCGATTTTCTTCAAAAACTTTCGGTGTCCTTCCTGGGTGAATACCTACCTATCAGAAAAATTTGGTGATGCTCGCACTAAAACTGTGGCCTGTAACGTGCAAACAGACAGACAGACAGACAGACAAACAAACAAACAAACAAACGGAACTGACCAACATAGTTGTCGAATTTTCAATTCGTCAACTAATAAAGCTCCGCAAGTAGAAGAGACCCTGCGTATATCCGTTTCATGTACAGGATCTTTGGTTTTTAGATGAATGGTGCTCCCTACGCATTTTCGTAAATGTCGATAGTGCTGATATAAAAGAGCCCCTGGCTTGCCACAGATTGTATTTAGACAAGAGTTTTAGGCTTTGTTATATCACTTGTGTGTCACTGAGTTAGGAAACCACAGAAATGTTGTTTGAGATCAGTATTCAGATGCATACAAGGCATATTGTATTACTACGCGACCGAGTGTTGATATTAGAGACGGTACAAGTGCACAGGGGGTAATCGTTTCCACATCTTATTGGCGTGTGAACGGGCTGACAGACAGATTTACCCCACCTCTCTTTCCGTCTTGATATCTCAGCGAGTTTTCAATATATTTTCAACATGAAAAGTGCACCATAAACTAGAAATAACACTGCAATTTTCTACATAAAAAACTTCAAAATTAAATGTTGAATTATTTTTTAAAAATTGGATCCAGAAGAAAAATAAATGTATCCATAAAATCCGGAATCCGGATCCGATCCGGATGAAATTTTGTCAGTTTATGGACCACGATAGTCCGCCACTTTGTAGGAAAAATCAAGCTGAAATATGCACAATAGACCGAAATATAATATAAAATATAAGTTAAATGGAGTTTTCAATGTTAAATTCAAATAGCTGTCAAATCCGTAATCCGGGTCCGATCCGGGTCAAAATTATAATGTGTGTATAGGATGTCATTCTACACATGTGACTAAAATTTCAAGAGAATTCATTGAAAATTGAACGAGTTATGAATTTTTGAAAAATCGCCCCATGTTAAAGATAGGGATTTTTCGAGTTTTCAAGAATTTTTGATGACGTCATCAATAAACCGATTTTCTTCAAAAACTTTCGGTGTCCTTCCTGGGTGAATACCTACCTATCAGAAAAATTTGGTGATGCTCGCACTAAAACTGTGGCCTGTAACGTGCAAACAGACAGACAGACAGACAGACAAACAAACAAACAAACAAACGGAACTGACCAACATAGTTGTCGAATTTTCAATTCGTCAACTAATAAAGCTCCGCAAGTAGAAGAGACCCTGCGTATATCCGTTTCATGTACAGGATCTTTGGTTTTTAGATGAATGGTGCTCCCTACGCATTTTCGTAAATGTCGATAGTGCTGATATAAAAGAGCCCCTGGCTTGCCACAGATTGTATTTAGACAAGAGTTTTAGGCTTTGTTATATCACTTGTGTGTCACTGAGTTAGGAAACCACAGAAATGTTGTTTGAGATCAGTATTCAGATGCATACAAGGCATATTGTATTACTACGCGACCGAGTGTTGATATTAGAGACGGTACAAGTGCACAGGGGGTAATCGTTTCCACATCTTATTGGCGTGTGAACGGGCTGACAGACAGATTTACCCCACCTCTCTTTCCGTCTTGATATCTCAGCGAGTTTTCAATATATTTTCAACATGAAAAGTGCACCATAAACTAGAAATAACACTGCAATTTTCTACATAAAAAACTTCAAAATTAAATGTTGAATTATTTTTTAAAAATTGGATCCAGAAGAAAAATAAATGTATCCATAAAATCCGGAATCCGGATCCGATCCGGATGAAATTTTGTCAGTTTATGGACCACGATAGTCCGCCACTTTGTAGGAAAAATCAAGCTGAAATATGCACAATAGACCGAAATATAATATAAAATATAAGTTAAATGGAGTTTTCAATGTTAAATTCAAATAGCTGTCAAATCCGTAATCCGGGTCCGATCCGGGTCAAAATTATAATGTGTGTATAGGATGTCATTCTACACATGTGACTAAAATTTCAAGAGAATTCATTGAAAATTGAACGAGTTATGAATTTTTGAAAAATCGCCCCATGTTAAAGATAGGGATTTTTCGAGTTTTCAAGAATTTTTGATGACGTCATCAATAAACCGATTTTCTTCAAAAACTTTCGGTGTCCTTCCTGGGTGAATACCTACCTATCAGAAAAATTTGGTGATGCTCGCACTAAAACTGTGGCCTGTAACGTGCAAACAGACAGACAGACAGACAGACAAACAAACAAACAAACAAACGGAACTGACCAACATAGTTGTCGAATTTTCAATTCGTCAACTAATAAAGCTCCGCAAGTAGAAGAGACCCTGCGTATATCCGTTTCATGTACAGGATCTTTGGTTTTTAGATGAATGGTGCTCCCTACGCATTTTCGTAAATGTCGATAGTGCTGATATAAAAGAGCCCCTGGCTTGCCACAGATTGTATTTAGACAAGAGTTTTAGGCTTTGTTATATCACTTGTGTGTCACTGAGTTAGGAAACCACAGAAATGTTGTTTGAGATCAGTATTCAGATGCATACAAGGCATATTGTATTACTACGCGACCGAGTGTTGATATTAGAGACGGTACAAGTGCACAGGGGGTAATCGTTTCCACATCTTATTGGCGTGTGAACGGGCTGACAGACAGATTTACCCCACCTCTCTTTCCGTCTTGATATCTCAGCGAGTTTTCAATATATTTTCAACATGAAAAGTGCACCATAAACTAGAAATAACACTGCAATTTTCTACATAAAAAACTTCAAAATTAAATGTTGAATTATTTTTTAAAAATTGGATCCAGAAGAAAAATAAATGTATCCATAAAATCCGGAATCCGGATCCGATCCGGATGAAATTTTGTCAGTTTATGGACCACGATAGTCCGCCACTTTGTAGGAAAAATCAAGCTGAAATATGCACAATAGACCGAAATATAATATAAAATATAAGTTAAATGGAGTTTTCAATGTTAAATTCAAATAGCTGTCAAATCCGTAATCCGGGTCCGATCCGGGTCAAAATTATAATGTGTGTATAGGATGTCATTCTACACATGTGACTAAAATTTCAAGAGAATTCATTGAAAATTGAACGAGTTATGAATTTTTGAAAAATCGCCCCATGTTAAAGATAGGGATTTTTCGAGTTTTCAAGAATTTTTGATGACGTCATCAATAAACCGATTTTCTTCAAAAACTTTCGGTGTCCTTCCTGGGTGAATACCTACCTATCAGAAAAATTTGGTGATGCTCGCACTAAAACTGTGGCCTGTAACGTGCAAACAGACAGACAGACAGACAGACAAACAAACAAACAAACAAACGGAACTGACCAACATAGTTGTCGAATTTTCAATTCGTCAACTAATAAAGCTCCGCAAGTAGAAGAGACCCTGCGTATATCCGTTTCATGTACAGGATCTTTGGTTTTTAGATGAATGGTGCTCCCTACGCATTTTCGTAAATGTCGATAGTGCTGATATAAAAGAGCCCCTGGCTTGCCACAGATTGTATTTAGACAAGAGTTTTAGGCTTTGTTATATCACTTGTGTGTCACTGAGTTAGGAAACCACAGAAATGTTGTTTGAGATCAGTATTCAGATGCATACAAGGCATATTGTATTACTACGCGACCGAGTGTTGATATTAGAGACGGTACAAGTGCACAGGGGGTAATCGTTTCCACATCTTATTGGCGTGTGAACGGGCTGACAGACAGATTTACCCCACCTCTCTTTCCGTCTTGATATCTCAGCGAGTTTTCAATATATTTTCAACATGAAAAGTGCACCATAAACTAGAAATAACACTGCAATTTTCTACATAAAAAACTTCAAAATTAAATGTTGAATTATTTTTTAAAAATTGGATCCAGAAGAAAAATAAATGTATCCATAAAATCCGGAATCCGGATCCGATCCGGATGAAATTTTGTCAGTTTATGGACCACGATAGTCCGCCACTTTGTAGGAAAAATCAAGCTGAAATATGCACAATAGACCGAAATATAATATAAAATATAAGTTAAATGGAGTTTTCAATGTTAAATTCAAATAGCTGTCAAATCCGTAATCCGGGTCCGATCCGGGTCAAAATTATAATGTGTGTATAGGATGTCATTCTACACATGTGACTAAAATTTCAAGAGAATTCATTGAAAATTGAACGAGTTATGAATTTTTGAAAAATCGCCCCATGTTAAAGATAGGGATTTTTCGAGTTTTCAAGAATTTTTGATGACGTCATCAATAAACCGATTTTCTTCAAAAACTTTCGGTGTCCTTCCTGGGTGAATACCTACCTATCAGAAAAATTTGGTGATGCTCGCACTAAAACTGTGGCCTGTAACGTGCAAACAGACAGACAGACAGACAGACAAACAAACAAACAAACAAACGGAACTGACCAACATAGTTGTCGAATTTTCAATTCGTCAACTAATAAAGCTCCGCAAGTAGAAGAGACCCTGCGTATATCCGTTTCATGTACAGGATCTTTGGTTTTTAGATGAATGGTGCTCCCTACGCATTTTCGTAAATGTCGATAGTGCTGATATAAAAGAGCCCCTGGCTTGCCACAGATTGTATTTAGACAAGAGTTTTAGGCTTTGTTATATCACTTGTGTGTCACTGAGTTAGGAAACCACAGAAATGTTGTTTGAGATCAGTATTCAGATGCATACAAGGCATATTGTATTACTACGCGACCGAGTGTTGATATTAGAGACGGTACAAGTGCACAGGGGGTAATCGTTTCCACATCTTATTGGCGTGTGAACGGGCTGACAGACAGATTTACCCCACCTCTCTTTCCGTCTTGATATCTCAGCGAGTTTTCAATATATTTTCAACATGAAAAGTGCACCATAAACTAGAAATAACACTGCAATTTTCTACATAAAAAACTTCAAAATTAAATGTTGAATTATTTTTTAAAAATTGGATCCAGAAGAAAAATAAATGTATCCATAAAATCCGGAATCCGGATCCGATCCGGATGAAATTTTGTCAGTTTATGGACCACGATAGTCCGCCACTTTGTAGGAAAAATCAAGCTGAAATATGCACAATAGACCGAAATATAATATAAAATATAAGTTAAATGGAGTTTTCAATGTTAAATTCAAATAGCTGTCAAATCCGTAATCCGGGTCCGATCCGGGTCAAAATTATAATGTGTGTATAGGATGTCATTCTACACATGTGACTAAAATTTCAAGAGAATTCATTGAAAATTGAACGAGTTATGAATTTTTGAAAAATCGCCCCATGTTAAAGATAGGGATTTTTCGAGTTTTCAAGAATTTTTGATGACGTCATCAATAAACCGATTTTCTTCAAAAACTTTCGGTGTCCTTCCTGGGTGAATACCTACCTATCAGAAAAATTTGGTGATGCTCGCACTAAAACTGTGGCCTGTAACGTGCAAACAGACAGACAGACAGACAGACAAACAAACAAACAAACAAACGGAACTGACCAACATAGTTGTCGAATTTTCAATTCGTCAACTAATAAAGCTCCGCAAGTAGAAGAGACCCTGCGTATATCCGTTTCATGTACAGGATCTTTGGTTTTTAGATGAATGGTGCTCCCTACGCATTTTCGTAAATGTCGATAGTGCTGATATAAAAGAGCCCCTGGCTTGCCACAGATTGTATTTAGACAAGAGTTTTAGGCTTTGTTATATCACTTGTGTGTCACTGAGTTAGGAAACCACAGAAATGTTGTTTGAGATCAGTATTCAGATGCATACAAGGCATATTGTATTACTACGCGACCGAGTGTTGATATTAGAGACGGTACAAGTGCACAGGGGGTAATCGTTTCCACATCTTATTGGCGTGTGAACGGGCTGACAGACAGATTTACCCCACCTCTCTTTCCGTCTTGATATCTCAGCGAGTTTTCAATATATTTTCAACATGAAAAGTGCACCATAAACTAGAAATAACACTGCAATTTTCTACATAAAAAACTTCAAAATTAAATGTTGAATTATTTTTTAAAAATTGGATCCAGAAGAAAAATAAATGTATCCATAAAATCCGGAATCCGGATCCGATCCGGATGAAATTTTGTCAGTTTATGGACCACGATAGTCCGCCACTTTGTAGGAAAAATCAAGCTGAAATATGCACAATAGACCGAAATATAATATAAAATATAAGTTAAATGGAGTTTTCAATGTTAAATTCAAATAGCTGTCAAATCCGTAATCCGGGTCCGATCCGGGTCAAAATTATAATGTGTGTATAGGATGTCATTCTACACATGTGACTAAAATTTCAAGAGAATTCATTGAAAATTGAACGAGTTATGAATTTTTGAAAAATCGCCCCATGTTAAAGATAGGGATTTTTCGAGTTTTCAAGAATTTTTGATGACGTCATCAATAAACCGATTTTCTTCAAAAACTTTCGGTGTCCTTCCTGGGTGAATACCTACCTATCAGAAAAATTTGGTGATGCTCGCACTAAAACTGTGGCCTGTAACGTGCAAACAGACAGACAGACAGACAGACAAACAAACAAACAAACAAACGGAACTGACCAACATAGTTGTCGAATTTTCAATTCGTCAACTAATAAAGCTCCGCAAGTAGAAGAGACCCTGCGTATATCCGTTTCATGTACAGGATCTTTGGTTTTTAGATGAATGGTGCTCCCTACGCATTTTCGTAAATGTCGATAGTGCTGATATAAAAGAGCCCCTGGCTTGCCACAGATTGTATTTAGACAAGAGTTTTAGGCTTTGTTATATCACTTGTGTGTCACTGAGTTAGGAAACCACAGAAATGTTGTTTGAGATCAGTATTCAGATGCATACAAGGCATATTGTATTACTACGCGACCGAGTGTTGATATTAGAGACGGTACAAGTGCACAGGGGGTAATCGTTTCCACATCTTATTGGCGTGTGAACGGGCTGACAGACAGATTTACCCCACCTCTCTTTCCGTCTTGATATCTCAGCGAGTTTTCAATATATTTTCAACATGAAAAGTGCACCATAAACTAGAAATAACACTGCAATTTTCTACATAAAAAACTTCAAAATTAAATGTTGAATTATTTTTTAAAAATTGGATCCAGAAGAAAAATAAATGTATCCATAAAATCCGGAATCCGGATCCGATCCGGATGAAATTTTGTCAGTTTATGGACCACGATAGTCCGCCACTTTGTAGGAAAAATCAAGCTGAAATATGCACAATAGACCGAAATATAATATAAAATATAAGTTAAATGGAGTTTTCAATGTTAAATTCAAATAGCTGTCAAATCCGTAATCCGGGTCCGATCCGGGTCAAAATTATAATGTGTGTATAGGATGTCATTCTACACATGTGACTAAAATTTCAAGAGAATTCATTGAAAATTGAACGAGTTATGAATTTTTGAAAAATCGCCCCATGTTAAAGATAGGGATTTTTCGAGTTTTCAAGAATTTTTGATGACGTCATCAATAAACCGATTTTCTTCAAAAACTTTCGGTGTCCTTCCTGGGTGAATACCTACCTATCAGAAAAATTTGGTGATGCTCGCACTAAAACTGTGGCCTGTAACGTGCAAACAGACAGACAGACAGACAGACAAACAAACAAACAAACAAACGGAACTGACCAACATAGTTGTCGAATTTTCAATTCGTCAACTAATAAAGCTCCGCAAGTAGAAGAGACCCTGCGTATATCCGTTTCATGTACAGGATCTTTGGTTTTTAGATGAATGGTGCTCCCTACGCATTTTCGTAAATGTCGATAGTGCTGATATAAAAGAGCCCCTGGCTTGCCACAGATTGTATTTAGACAAGAGTTTTAGGCTTTGTTATATCACTTGTGTGTCACTGAGTTAGGAAACCACAGAAATGTTGTTTGAGATCAGTATTCAGATGCATACAAGGCATATTGTATTACTACGCGACCGAGTGTTGATATTAGAGACGGTACAAGTGCACAGGGGGTAATCGTTTCCACATCTTATTGGCGTGTGAACGGGCTGACAGACAGATTTACCCCACCTCTCTTTCCGTCTTGATATCTCAGCGAGTTTTCAATATATTTTCAACATGAAAAGTGCACCATAAACTAGAAATAACACTGCAATTTTCTACATAAAAAACTTCAAAATTAAATGTTGAATTATTTTTTAAAAATTGGATCCAGAAGAAAAATAAATGTATCCATAAAATCCGGAATCCGGATCCGATCCGGATGAAATTTTGTCAGTTTATGGACCACGATAGTCCGCCACTTTGTAGGAAAAATCAAGCTGAAATATGCACAATAGACCGAAATATAATATAAAATATAAGTTAAATGGAGTTTTCAATGTTAAATTCAAATAGCTGTCAAATCCGTAATCCGGGTCCGATCCGGGTCAAAATTATAATGTGTGTATAGGATGTCATTCTACACATGTGACTAAAATTTCAAGAGAATTCATTGAAAATTGAACGAGTTATGAATTTTTGAAAAATCGCCCCATGTTAAAGATAGGGATTTTTCGAGTTTTCAAGAATTTTTGATGACGTCATCAATAAACCGATTTTCTTCAAAAACTTTCGGTGTCCTTCCTGGGTGAATACCTACCTATCAGAAAAATTTGGTGATGCTCGCACTAAAACTGTGGCCTGTAACGTGCAAACAGACAGACAGACAGACAGACAAACAAACAAACAAACAAACGGAACTGACCAACATAGTTGTCGAATTTTCAATTCGTCAACTAATAAAGCTCCGCAAGTAGAAGAGACCCTGCGTATATCCGTTTCATGTACAGGATCTTTGGTTTTTAGATGAATGGTGCTCCCTACGCATTTTCGTAAATGTCGATAGTGCTGATATAAAAGAGCCCCTGGCTTGCCACAGATTGTATTTAGACAAGAGTTTTAGGCTTTGTTATATCACTTGTGTGTCACTGAGTTAGGAAACCACAGAAATGTTGTTTGAGATCAGTATTCAGATGCATACAAGGCATATTGTATTACTACGCGACCGAGTGTTGATATTAGAGACGGTACAAGTGCACAGGGGGTAATCGTTTCCACATCTTATTGGCGTGTGAACGGGCTGACAGACAGATTTACCCCACCTCTCTTTCCGTCTTGATATCTCAGCGAGTTTTCAATATATTTTCAACATGAAAAGTGCACCATAAACTAGAAATAACACTGCAATTTTCTACATAAAAAACTTCAAAATTAAATGTTGAATTATTTTTTAAAAATTGGATCCAGAAGAAAAATAAATGTATCCATAAAATCCGGAATCCGGATCCGATCCGGATGAAATTTTGTCAGTTTATGGACCACGATAGTCCGCCACTTTGTAGGAAAAATCAAGCTGAAATATGCACAATAGACCGAAATATAATATAAAATATAAGTTAAATGGAGTTTTCAATGTTAAATTCAAATAGCTGTCAAATCCGTAATCCGGGTCCGATCCGGGTCAAAATTATAATGTGTGTATAGGATGTCATTCTACACATGTGACTAAAATTTCAAGAGAATTCATTGAAAATTGAACGAGTTATGAATTTTTGAAAAATCGCCCCATGTTAAAGATAGGGATTTTTCGAGTTTTCAAGAATTTTTGATGACGTCATCAATAAACCGATTTTCTTCAAAAACTTTCGGTGTCCTTCCTGGGTGAATACCTACCTATCAGAAAAATTTGGTGATGCTCGCACTAAAACTGTGGCCTGTAACGTGCAAACAGACAGACAGACAGACAAACAAACAAACAAACAAACGGAACTGACCAACATAGTTGTCGAATTTTCAATTCGTCAACTAATAAAGCTCCGCAAGTAGAAGAGACCCTGCGTATATCCGTTTCATGTACAGGATCTTTGGTTTTTAGATGAATGGTGCTCCCTACGCATTTTCGTAAATGTCGATAGTGCTGATATAAAAGAGCCCCTGGCTTGCCACAGATTGTATTTAGACAAGAGTTTTAGGCTTTGTTATATCACTTGTGTGTCACTGAGTTAGGAAACCACAGAAATGTTGTTTGAGATCAGTATTCAGATGCATACAAGGCATATTGTATTACTACGCGACCGAGTGTTGATATTAGAGACGGTACAAGTGCACAGGGGGTAATCGTTTCCACATCTTATTGGCGTGTGAACGGGCTGACAGACAGATTTACCCCACCTCTCTTTCCGTCTTGATATCTCAGCGAGTTTTCAATATATTTTCAACATGAAAAGTGCACCATAAACTAGAAATAACACTGCAATTTTCTACATAAAAAACTTCAAAATTAAATGTTGAATTATTTTTTAAAAATTGGATCCAGAAGAAAAATAAATGTATCCATAAAATCCGGAATCCGGATCCGATCCGGATGAAATTTTGTCAGTTTATGGACCACGATAGTCCGCCACTTTGTAGGAAAAATCAAGCTGAAATATGCACAATAGACCGAAATATAATATAAAATATAAGTTAAATGGAGTTTTCAATGTTAAATTCAAATAGCTGTCAAATCCGTAATCCGGGTCCGATCCGGGTCAAAATTATAATGTGTGTATAGGATGTCATTCTACACATGTGACTAAAATTTCAAGAGAATTCATTGAAAATTGAACGAGTTATGAATTTTTGAAAAATCGCCCCATGTTAAAGATAGGGATTTTTCGAGTTTTCAAGAATTTTTGATGACGTCATCAATAAACCGATTTTCTTCAAAAACTTTCGGTGTCCTTCCTGGGTGAATACCTACCTATCAGAAAAATTTGGTGATGCTCGCACTAAAACTGTGGCCTGTAACGTGCAAACAGACAGACAGACAGACAGACAAACAAACAAACAAACAAACGGAACTGACCAACATAGTTGTCGAATTTTCAATTCGTCAACTAATAAAGCTCCGCAAGTAGAAGAGACCCTGCGTATATCCGTTTCATGTACAGGATCTTTGGTTTTTAGATGAATGGTGCTCCCTACGCATTTTCGTAAATGTCGATAGTGCTGATATAAAAGAGCCCCTGGCTTGCCACAGATTGTATTTAGACAAGAGTTTTAGGCTTTGTTATATCACTTGTGTGTCACTGAGTTAGGAAACCACAGAAATGTTGTTTGAGATCAGTATTCAGATGCATACAAGGCATATTGTATTACTACGCGACCGAGTGTTGATATTAGAGACGGTACAAGTGCACAGGGGGTAATCGTTTCCACATCTTATTGGCGTGTGAACGGGCTGACAGACAGATTTACCCCACCTCTCTTTCCGTCTTGATATCTCAGCGAGTTTTCAATATATTTTCAACATGAAAAGTGCACCATAAACTAGAAATAACACTGCAATTTTCTACATAAAAAACTTCAAAATTAAATGTTGAATTATTTTTTAAAAATTGGATCCAGAAGAAAAATAAATGTATCCATAAAATCCGGAATCCGGATCCGATCCGGATGAAATTTTGTCAGTTTATGGACCACGATAGTCCGCCACTTTGTAGGAAAAATCAAGCTGAAATATGCACAATAGACCGAAATATAATATAAAATATAAGTTAAATGGAGTTTTCAATGTTAAATTCAAATAGCTGTCAAATCCGTAATCCGGGTCCGATCCGGGTCAAAATTATAATGTGTGTATAGGATGTCATTCTACACATGTGACTAAAATTTCAAGAGAATTCATTGAAAATTGAACGAGTTATGAATTTTTGAAAAATCGCCCCATGTTAAAGATAGGGATTTTTCGAGTTTTCAAGAATTTTTGATGACGTCATCAATAAACCGATTTTCTTCAAAAACTTTCGGTGTCCTTCCTGGGTGAATACCTACCTATCAGAAAAATTTGGTGATGCTCGCACTAAAACTGTGGCCTGTAACGTGCAAACAGACAGACAGACAGACAGACAAACAAACAAACAAACAAACGGAACTGACCAACATAGTTGTCGAATTTTCAATTCGTCAACTAATAAAGCTCCGCAAGTAGAAGAGACCCTGCGTATATCCGTTTCATGTACAGGATCTTTGGTTTTTAGATGAATGGTGCTCCCTACGCATTTTCGTAAATGTCGATAGTGCTGATATAAAAGAGCCCCTGGCTTGCCACAGATTGTATTTAGACAAGAGTTTTAGGCTTTGTTATATCACTTGTGTGTCACTGAGTTAGGAAACCACAGAAATGTTGTTTGAGATCAGTATTCAGATGCATACAAGGCATATTGTATTACTACGCGACCGAGTGTTGATATTAGAGACGGTACAAGTGCACAGGGGGTAATCGTTTCCACATCTTATTGGCGTGTGAACGGGCTGACAGACAGATTTACCCCACCTCTCTTTCCGTCTTGATATCTCAGCGAGTTTTCAATATATTTTCAACATGAAAAGTGCACCATAAACTAGAAATAACACTGCAATTTTCTACATAAAAAACTTCAAAATTAAATGTTGAATTATTTTTTAAAAATTGGATCCAGAAGAAAAATAAATGTATCCATAAAATCCGGAATCCGGATCCGATCCGGATGAAATTTTGTCAGTTTATGGACCACGATAGTCCGCCACTTTGTAGGAAAAATCAAGCTGAAATATGCACAATAGACCGAAATATAATATAAAATATAAGTTAAATGGAGTTTTCAATGTTAAATTCAAATAGCTGTCAAATCCGTAATCCGGGTCCGATCCGGGTCAAAATTATAATGTGTGTATAGGATGTCATTCTACACATGTGACTAAAATTTCAAGAGAATTCATTGAAAATTGAACGAGTTATGAATTTTTGAAAAATCGCCCCATGTTAAAGATAGGGATTTTTCGAGTTTTCAAGAATTTTTGATGACGTCATCAATAAACCGATTTTCTTCAAAAACTTTCGGTGTCCTTCCTGGGTGAATACCTACCTATCAGAAAAATTTGGTGATGCTCGCACTAAAACTGTGGCCTGTAACGTGCAAACAGACAGACAGACAGACAGACAAACAAACAAACAAACGAGATACCATTGGCCTAAAGGCCAAACTTGTCGAAATCTTTATCTACATGCGTGGCCTACTTCAAGCATAATCGAATGAGGTTTCCGACGGTGTAATCCATTTCATCAAGGATTAATACTCACCCAGATACAATCCTATTTCGAAAATGGACGTTTGACGTCATGACGTCATTGTTGTTGAATGTAACGTGTTTAAACTCGGTACATGGCTGGGTATTAATATTCGACATAGGTTCTCATAATTACAGTATAATAACTTCAAATTTAAGTGCACTGTGGATGTTTCAATGTTTGCTGAAAAGTCGAAAAATTGGTACGACAGGCATTACGTTTATTACGTCATAGCGGATTATCTATCCAATGGTGCAATCCGCTTCTCTGTGCGACAAAATACTTTCCGATATATAGCCCCATTTTGAAAATTGACGTTTTGCGTCATGACGTCATTGACGTTGAACGTAGCGCGTTGAATCTTGGTATATCGCTGTATATTAATATTTCACATAGGTTCTCATAATTACAGTTCAATACCTTTAAATTTGAGTGCACTGTGGATATTTGAAGGTTTGCTGAAAAGTAGAAAAAATTTTATGACAGGCCTTTCGTTTATGACGTCATAGCGGAAAATCTATCAGGGCAGAAACGTATCGGACAGTACCCTCCTAAGCCAAAATTCAACGAGCTTTCGAGTGGTGCAATCCGCTTCTCTGTGCGACAAATACTTCCAGATATATAGCCCCATTTTTAAAATTGACGTTTCACGTCATGACGTCATTGACGTTGAACGTAGCGCGTTGAAACTTGGTATATGGCTGTGTATTAATATTTCACATAGGTTCTCATAATTACAGTTCAATACCTTTAAATTTGAGTGCACTGTGGATATTTGAAAGTTTGTTGAAAAGTCGAGAAACTTTTATGACAGGCCTTACGTTTATGACGCCATAGCGGAAAATCTATTATGGCGGAAAAGTATCGGACAGTACCCTCCTAAACCAGAATTCAACGAGCTTTCCAATGGTGCAATCCGCTTTTCTGTACGACAAATACCTCTCGATATATAGCTCCATTTTCAAAATTGACGTTTTACGTCATGACGTCATTGACGTTGCACGTAGCGTGATGAAACTCGGTGTATGGCTGGGGAATAAAGTTCCACATACGTTGTCATAATTACAGTCTATTACCTTCAAAATTGAGTGCACTGTGGTTGTTTGAAATGTTGCTGAAAAGCCGAAAAACTTGTATGACAGGCGTTACGTTTATGACGTCATAGCGGAAAATCTATCATGACGGAAAAGTATCGGACAGTACCCTCCTGAACCAGAATTCAACGAGCTTTCCAATGGTGCAATCCGCTTCTCTGTACAACAAATACTTTTCGATATACAGCCCCATTTTGAAAATTGACGTTTTGCGTCATGACGACATTGACGTTGAACGTAGCGCATTGAATCTTGGTATATCGCTGTATGTTAATATTTCACATAAGTTCTCATAATTACAGTTCAATACCTTTAAATTTGGGTGCCCTGTGGATATTTGAAAGTTTGCTGAAAAGTCGAAATTTTTTTATGACAGGCCTTACATTTATGACGTCATAGCGGAAAATCAATCAGGGCGGAAACGTATCGGACAGTACCCTCCTAAACCAGAATTCAACGAGCTTTCAAGTGGTGCAATCCGCTTCTCTGTGCGACAAATACTTTCAGATATATAGCCCCATTTTTAAAATTGACGTTTTACGTCATGACGTCATTGACGTTGAGCGTAGCGCGTTGAAACTCGGTGTATGGCTGTATAATAAAGTTCCACATATCTTCTCATAATTACAGTTTATTACCTCCAAAATTGAGTGCACTGTGGTTGTTTGAAAGTTTGCTGAAAAGCCGAAAAACTTGTATGACAGGCCTTGAGTTTATGACGTCATAGCGGAAATCTATCATGGCGGAAAAGTATCGGATAGTACCCTCCTGAACCAGAATTCAACGAGCTTTTCAATGGTGCAATCCGCTTCTCTCTACGACAAATACTTTCCGATATATGGCCCCATTTTTAAAATTGACGTTTTACGTCATGACGTCATTGACGTTTAACCGATCCGGATAAAACTTCGGAGTTTGATGGATGATATCAACATATATCGGTGTGCTAAATTTCAGAGGCATCGGTCTGAATATGACTGCTGCGTGAATTCTTGAAAACTAAAAAATATCCCTATCTCTCATCATTGGCGAATTTTCAAGAATTTTTGGTGACGTCATCAATGGACCGATTTTTTCCAAAAACGTGCGGTCCCGTCCTTGGGCGAATACCTATTCCTCAAAAAAGTTTCGAGATGCTAGCGTAAAAACTGTTGCCGCTAGAGCGCGAACAGACATACAAACAAACAAACATCCGCGAGTGACCAACATACTTGGCGAAAATCGAAGATTTCGCCAAGTAACAAACGGAACTGACCAACATAGTTGTCGAATTTTCAATTCGTCAACTAATAAAGCTCCGCAAGTAGAAGAGACCCTGCGTATATCCGTTTCATGTACAGGATCTTTGGTTTTTAGATGAATGGTGCTCCCTACGCATTTTCGTAAATGTCGATAGTGCTGATATAAAAGAGCCCCTGGCTTGCCACAGATTGTATTTAGACAAGAGTTTTAGGCTTTGTTATATCACTTGTGTGTCACTGAGTTAGGAAACCACAGAAATGTTGTTTGAGATCAGTATTCAGATGCATACAAGGCATATTGTATTACTACGCGACCGAGTGTTGATATTAGAGACGGTACAAGTGCACAGGGGGTAATCGTTTCCACATCTTATTGGCGTGTGAACGGGCTGACAGACAGATTTACCCCACCTCTCTTTCCGTCTTGATATCTCAGCGAGTTTTCAATATATTTTCAACATGAAAAGTGCACCATAAACTAGAAATAACACTGCAATTTTCTACATAAAAAACTTCAAAATTAAATGTTGAATTATTTTTTAAAAATTGGATCCAGAAGAAAAATAAATGTATCCATAAAATCCGGAATCCGGATCCGATCCGGATGAAATTTTGTCAGTTTATGGACCACGATAGTCCGCCACTTTGTAGGAAAAATCAAGCTGAAATATGCACAATAGACCGAAATATAATATAAAATATAAGTTAAATGGAGTTTTCAATGTTAAATTCAAATAGCTGTCAAATCCGTAATCCGGGTCCGATCCGGGTCAAAATTATAATGTGTGTATAGGATGTCATTCTACACATGTGACTAAAATTTCAAGAGAATTCATTGAAAATTGAACGAGTTATGAATTTTTGAAAAATCGCCCCATGTTAAAGATAGGGATTTTTCGAGTTTTCAAGAATTTTTGATGACGTCATCAATAAACCGATTTTCTTCAAAAACTTTCGGTGTCCTTCCTGGGTGAATACCTACCTATCAGAAAAATTTGGTGATGCTCGCACTAAAACTGTGGCCTGTAACGTGCAAACAGACAGACAGACAGACAGACAAACAAACAAACAAACAAACGGAACTGACCAACATAGTTGTCGAATTTTCAATTCGTCAACTAATAAAGCTCCGCAAGTAGAAGAGACCCTGCGTATATCCGTTTCATGTACAGGATCTTTGGTTTTTAGATGAATGGTGCTCCCTACGCATTTTCGTAAATGTCGATAGTGCTGATATAAAAGAGCCCCTGGCTTGCCACAGATTGTATTTAGACAAGAGTTTTAGGCTTTGTTATATCACTTGTGTGTCACTGAGTTAGGAAACCACAGAAATGTTGTTTGAGATCAGTATTCAGATGCATACAAGGCATATTGTATTACTACGCGACCGAGTGTTGATATTAGAGACGGTACAAGTGCACAGGGGGTAATCGTTTCCACATCTTATTGGCGTGTGAACGGGCTGACAGACAGATTTACCCCACCTCTCTTTCCGTCTTGATATCTCAGCGAGTTTTCAATATATTTTCAACATGAAAAGTGCACCATAAACTAGAAATAACACTGCAATTTTCTACATAAAAAACTTCAAAATTAAATGTTGAATTATTTTTTAAAAATTGGATCCAGAAGAAAAATAAATGTATCCATAAAATCCGGAATCCGGATCCGATCCGGATGAAATTTTGTCAGTTTATGGACCACGATAGTCCGCCACTTTGTAGGAAAAATCAAGCTGAAATATGCACAATAGACCGAAATATAATATAAAATATAAGTTAAATGGAGTTTTCAATGTTAAATTCAAATAGCTGTCAAATCCGTAATCCGGGTCCGATCCGGGTCAAAATTATAATGTGTGTATAGGATGTCATTCTACACATGTGACTAAAATTTCAAGAGAATTCATTGAAAATTGAACGAGTTATGAATTTTTGAAAAATCGCCCCATGTTAAAGATAGGGATTTTTCGAGTTTTCAAGAATTTTTGATGACGTCATCAATAAACCGATTTTCTTCAAAAACTTTCGGTGTCCTTCCTGGGTGAATACCTACCTATCAGAAAAATTTGGTGATGCTCGCACTAAAACTGTGGCCTGTAACGTGCAAACAGACAGACAGACAGACAGACAAACAAACAAACAAACAAACGGAACTGACCAACATAGTTGTCGAATTTTCAATTCGTCAACTAATAAAGCTCCGCAAGTAGAAGAGACCCTGCGTATATCCGTTTCATGTACAGGATCTTTGGTTTTTAGATGAATGGTGCTCCCTACGCATTTTCGTAAATGTCGATAGTGCTGATATAAAAGAGCCCCTGGCTTGCCACAGATTGTATTTAGACAAGAGTTTTAGGCTTTGTTATATCACTTGTGTGTCACTGAGTTAGGAAACCACAGAATTGTTGTTTGAGATCAGTATTCAGATGCATACAAGGCATATTGTATTACTACGCGACCGAGTGTTGATATTAGAGACGGTACAAGTGCACAGGGGGTAATCGTTTCCACATCTTATTGGCGTGTGAACGGGCTGACAGACAGATTTACCCCACCTCTCTTTCCGTCTTGATATCTCAGCGAGTTTTCAATATATTTTCAACATGAAAAGTGCACCATAAACTAGAAATAACACTGCAATTTTCTACATAAAAAACTTCAAAATTAAATGTTGAATTATTTTTTAAAAATTGGATCCAGAAGAAAAATAAATGTATCCATAAAATCCGGAATCCGGATCCGATCCGGATGAAATTTTGTCAGTTTATGGACCACGATAGTCCGCCACTTTGTAGGAAAAATCAAGCTGAAATATGCACAATAGACCGAAATATAATATAAAATATAAGTTAAATGGAGTTTTCAATGTTAAATTCAAATAGCTGTCAAATCCGTAATCCGGGTCCGATCCGGGTCAAAATTATAATGTGTGTATAGGATGTCATTCTACACATGTGACTAAAATTTCAAGAGAATTCATTGAAAATTGAACGAGTTATGAATTTTTGAAAAATCGCCCCATGTTAAAGATAGGGATTTTTCGAGTTTTCAAGAATTTTTGATGACGTCATCAATAAACCGATTTTCTTCAAAAACTTTCGGTGTCCTTCCTGGGTGAATACCTACCTATCAGAAAAATTTGGTGATGCTCGCACTAAAACTGTGGCCTGTAACGTGCAAACAGACAGACAGACAGACAGACAAACAAACAAACAAACAAACGGAACTGACCAACATAGTTGTCGAATTTTCAATTCGTCAACTAATAAAGCTCCGCAAGTAGAAGAGACCCTGCGTATATCCGTTTCATGTACAGGATCTTTGGTTTTTAGATGAATGGTGCTCCCTACGCATTTTCGTAAATGTCGATAGTGCTGATATAAAAGAGCCCCTGGCTTGCCACAGATTGTATTTAGACAAGAGTTTTAGGCTTTGTTATATCACTTGTGTGTCACTGAGTTAGGAAACCACAGAAATGTTGTTTGAGATCAGTATTCAGATGCATACAAGGCATATTGTATTACTACGCGACCGAGTGTTGATATTAGAGACGGTACAAGTGCACAGGGGGTAATCGTTTCCACATCTTATTGGCGTGTGAACGGGCTGACAGACAGATTTACCCCACCTCTCTTTCCGTCTTGATATCTCAGCGAGTTTTCAATATATTTTCAACATGAAAAGTGCACCATAAACTAGAAATAACACTGCAATTTTCTACATAAAAAACTTCAAAATTAAATGTTGAATTATTTTTTAAAAATTGGATCCAGAAGAAAAATAAATGTATCCATAAAATCCGGAATCCGGATCCGATCCGGATGAAATTTTGTCAGTTTATGGACCACGATAGTCCGCCACTTTGTAGGAAAAATCAAGCTGAAATATGCACAATAGACCGAAATATAATATAAAATATAAGTTAAATGGAGTTTTCAATGTTAAATTCAAATAGCTGTCAAATCCGTAATCCGGGTCCGATCCGGGTCAAAATTATAATGTGTGTATAGGATGTCATTCTACACATGTGACTAAAATTTCAAGAGAATTCATTGAAAATTGAACGAGTTATGAATTTTTGAAAAATCGCCCCATGTTAAAGATAGGGATTTTTCGAGTTTTCAAGAATTTTTGATGACGTCATCAATAAACCGATTTTCTTCAAAAACTTTCGGTGTCCTTCCTGGGTGAATACCTACCTATCAGAAAAATTTGGTGATGCTCGCACTAAAACTGTGGCCTGTAACGTGCAAACAGACAGACAGACATACAGACAAACAAACAAACAAACAAACGGAACTGACCAACATAGTTGTCGAATTTTCAATTCGTCAACTAATAAAGCTCCGCAAGTAGAAGAGACCCTGCGTATATCCGTTTCATGTACAGGATCTTTGGTTTTTAGATGAATGGTGCTCCCTACGCATTTTCGTAAATGTCGATAGTGCTGATATAAAAGAGCCCCTGGCTTGCCACAGATTGTATTTAGACAAGAGTTTTAGGCTTTGTTATATCACTTGTGTGTCACTGAGTTAGGAAACCACAGAAATGTTGTTTGAGATCAGTATTCAGATGCATACAAGGCATATTGTATTACTACGCGACCGAGTGTTGATATTAGAGACGGTACAAGTGCACAGGGGGTAATCGTTTCCACATCTTATTGGCGTGTGAACGGGCTGACAGACAGATTTACCCCACCTCTCTTTCCGTCTTGATATCTCAGCGAGTTTTCAATATATTTTCAACATGAAAAGTGCACCATAAACTAGAAATAACACTGCAATTTTCTACATAAAAAACTTCAAAATTAAATGTTGAATTATTTTTTAAAAATTGGATCCAGAAGAAAAATAAATGTATCCATAAAATCCGGAATCCGGATCCGATCCGGATGAAATTTTGTCAGTTTATGGACCACGATAGTCCGCCACTTTGTAGGAAAAATCAAGCTGAAATATGCACAATAGACCGAAATATAATATAAAATATAAGTTAAATGGAGTTTTCAATGTTAAATTCAAATAGCTGTCAAATCCGTAATCCGGGTCCGATCCGGGTCAAAATTATAATGTGTGTATAGGATGTCATTCTACACATGTGACTAAAATTTCAAGAGAATTCATTGAAAATTGAACGAGTTATGAATTTTTGAAAAATCGCCCCATGTTAAAGATAGGGATTTTTCGAGTTTTCAAGAATTTTTGATGACGTCATCAATAAACCGATTTTCTTCAAAAACTTTCGGTGTCCTTCCTGGGTGAATACCTACCTATCAGAAAAATTTGGTGATGCTCGCACTAAAACTGTGGCCTGTAACGTGCAAACAGACAGACAGACAGACAGACAAACAAACAAACAAACAAACGGAACTGACCAACATAGTTGTCGAATTTTCAATTCGTCAACTAATAAAGCTCCGCAAGTAGAAGAGACCCTGCGTATATCCGTTTCATGTACAGGATCTTTGGTTTTTAGATGAATGGTGCTCCCTACGCATTTTCGTAAATGTCGATAGTGCTGATATAAAAGAGCCCCTGGCTTGCCACAGATTGTATTTAGACAAGAGTTTTAGGCTTTGTTATATCACTTGTGTGTCACTGAGTTAGGAAACCACAGAAATGTTGTTTGAGATCAGTATTCAGATGCATACAAGGCATATTGTATTACTACGCGACCGAGTGTTGATATTAGAGACGGTACAAGTGCACAGGGGGTAATCGTTTCCACATCTTATTGGCGTGTGAACGGGCTGACAGACAGATTTACCCCACCTCTCTTTCCGTCTTGATATCTCAGCGAGTTTTCAATATATTTTCAACATGAAAAGTGCACCATAAACTAGAAATAACACTGCAATTTTCTACATAAAAAACTTCAAAATTAAATGTTGAATTATTTTTTAAAAATTGGATCCAGAAGAAAAATAAATGTATCCATAAAATCCGGAATCCGGATCCGATCCGGATGAAATTTTGTCAGTTTATGGACCACGATAGTCCGCCACTTTGTAGGAAAAATCAAGCTGAAATATGCACAATAGACCGAAATATAATATAAAATATAAGTTAAATGGAGTTTTCAATGTTAAATTCAAATAGCTGTCAAATCCGTAATCCGGGTCCGATCCGGGTCAAAATTATAATGTGTGTATAGGATGTCATTCTACACATGTGACTAAAATTTCAAGAGAATTCATTGAAAATTGAACGAGTTATGAATTTTTGAAAAATCGCCCCATGTTAAAGATAGGGATTTTTCGAGTTTTCAAGAATTTTTGATGACGTCATCAATAAACCGATTTTCTTCAAAAACTTTCGGTGTCCTTCCTGGGTGAATACCTACCTATCAGAAAAATTTGGTGATGCTCGCACTAAAACTGTGGCCTGTAACGTGCAAACAGACAGACAGACAGACAGACAAACAAACAAACAAACAAACAAACGGAACTGACCAACATAGTTGTCGAATTTTCAATTCGTCAACTAATAAAGCTCCGCAAGTAGAAGAGACCCTGCGTATATCCGTTTCATGTACAGGATCTTTGGTTTTTAGATGAATGGTGCTCCCTACGCATTTTCGTAAATGTCGATAGTGCTGATATAAAAGAGCCCCTGGCTTGCCACAGATTGTATTTAGACAAGAGTTTTAGGCTTTGTTATATCACTTGTGTGTCACTGAGTTAGGAAACCACAGAAATGTTGTTTGAGATCAGTATTCAGATGCATACAAGGCATATTGTATTACTACGCGACCGAGTGTTGATATTAGAGACGGTACAAGTGCACAGGGGGTAATCGTTTCCACATCTTATTGGCGTGTGAACGGGCTGACAGACAGATTTACCCCACCTCTCTTTCCGTCTTGATATCTCAGCGAGTTTTCAATATATTTTCAACATGAAAAGTGCACCATAAACTAGAAATAACACTGCAATTTTCTACATAAAAAACTTCAAAATTAAATGTTGAATTATTTTTTAAAAATTGGATCCAGAAGAAAAATAAATGTATCCATAAAATCCGGAATCCGGATCCGATCCGGATGAAATTTTGTCAGTTTATGGACCACGATAGTCCGCCACTTTGTAGGAAAAATCAAGCTGAAATATGCACAATAGACCGAAATATAATATAAAATATAAGTTAAATGGAGTTTTCAATGTTAAATTCAAATAGCTGTCAAATCCGTAATCCGGGTCCGATCCGGGTCAAAATTATAATGTGTGTATAGGATGTCATTCTACACATGTGACTAAAATTTCAAGAGAATTCATTGAAAATTGAACGAGTTATGAATTTTTGAAAAATCGCCCCATGTTAAAGATAGGGATTTTTCGAGTTTTCAAGAATTTTTGATGACGTCATCAATAAACCGATTTTCTTCAAAAACTTTCGGTGTCCTTCCTGGGTGAATACCTACCTATCAGAAAAATTTGGTGATGCTCGCACTAAAACTGTGGCCTGTAACGTGCAAACAGACAGACAGACAGACAGACAAACAAACAAACAAACAAACGGAACTGACCAACATAGTTGTCGAATTTTCAATTCGTCAACTAATAAAGCTCCGCAAGTAGAAGAGACCCTGCGTATATCCGTTTCATGTACAGGATCTTTGGTTTTTAGATGAATGGTGCTCCCTACGCATTTTCGTAAATGTCGATAGTGCTGATATAAAAGAGCCCCTGGCTTGCCACAGATTGTATTTAGACAAGAGTTTTAGGCTTTGTTATATCACTTGTGTGTCACTGAGTTAGGAAACCACAGAAATGTTGTTTGAGATCAGTATTCAGATGCATACAAGGCATATTGTATTACTACGCGACCGAGTGTTGATATTAGAGACGGTACAAGTGCACAGGGGGTAATCGTTTCCACATCTTATTGGCGTGTGAACGGGCTGACAGACAGATTTACCCCACCTCTCTTTCCGTCTTGATATCTCAGCGAGTTTTCAATATATTTTCAACATGAAAAGTGCACCATAAACTAGAAATAACACTGCAATTTTCTACATAAAAAACTTCAAAATTAAATGTTGAATTATTTTTTAAAAATTGGATCCAGAAGAAAAATAAATGTATCCATAAAATCCGGAATCCGGATCCGATCCGGATGAAATTTTGTCAGTTTATGGACCACGATAGTCCGCCACTTTGTAGGAAAAATCAAGCTGAAATATGCACAATAGACCGAAATATAATATAAAATATAAGTTAAATGGAGTTTTCAATGTTAAATTCAAATAGCTGTCAAATCCGTAATCCGGGTCCGATCCGGGTCAAAATTATAATGTGTGTATAGGATGTCATTCTACACATGTGACTAAAATTTCAAGAGAATTCATTGAAAATTGAACGAGTTATGAATTTTTGAAAAATCGCCCCATGTTAAAGATAGGGATTTTTCGAGTTTTCAAGAATTTTTGATGACGTCATCAATAAACCGATTTTCTTCAAAAACTTTCGGTGTCCTTCCTGGGTGAATACCTACCTATCAGAAAAATTTGGTGATGCTCGCACTAAAACTGTGGCCTGTAACGTGCAAACAGACAGACAGAC
This sequence comes from Terebella lapidaria, assembly GCA_949152475.1. NCBI lineage: Eukaryota > Metazoa > Annelida > Polychaeta > Terebellida > Terebellidae > Terebella > Terebella lapidaria. The sequence goes on along the minus strand of OX424558.1, from coordinate 20,083,786 downwards.
AGACAGACAAACAAACAAACAAACAAACGGAACTGACCAACATAGTTGTCGAATTTTCAATTCGTCAACTAATAAAGCTCCGCAAGTAGAAGAGACCCTGCGTATATCCGTTTCATGTACAGGATCTTTGGTTTTTAGATGAATGGTGCTCCCTACGCATTTTCGTAAATGTCGATAGTGCTGATATAAAAGAGCCCCTGGCTTGCCACAGATTGTATTTAGACAAGAGTTTTAGGCTTTGTTATATCACTTGTGTGTCACTGAGTTAGGAAACCACAGAAATGTTGTTTGAGATCAGTATTCAGATGCATACAAGGCATATTGTATTACTACGCGACCGAGTGTTGATATTAGAGACGGTACAAGTGCACAGGGGGTAATCGTTTCCACATCTTATTGGCGTGTGAACGGGCTGACAGACAGATTTACCCCACCTCTCTTTCCGTCTTGATATCTCAGCGAGTTTTCAATATATTTTCAACATGAAAAGTGCACCATAAACTAGAAATAACACTGCAATTTTCTACATAAAAAACTTCAAAATTAAATGTTGAATTATTTTTTAAAAATTGGATCCAGAAGAAAAATAAATGTATCCATAAAATCCGGAATCCGGATCCGATCCGGATGAAATTTTGTCAGTTTATGGACCACCATAGTCCGCCACTTTGTAGGAAAAATCAAGCTGAAATATGCACAATAGACCGAAATATAATATAAAATATAAGTTAAATGGAGTTTTCAATGTTAAATTCAAATAGCTGTCAAATCCGTAATCCGGGTCCGATCCGGGTCAAAATTATAATGTGTGTATAGGATGTCATTCTACACATGTGACTAAAATTTCAAGAGAATTCATTGAAAATTGAACGAGTTATGAATTTTTGAAAAATCGCCCCATGTTAAAGATAGGGATTTTTCGAGTTTTCAAGAATTTTTGATGACGTCATCAATAAACCGATTTTCTTCAAAAACTTTCGGTGTCCTTCCTGGGTGAATACCTACCTATCAGAAAAATTTGGTGATGCTCGCACTAAAACTGTGGCCTGTAACGTGCAAACAGACAGACAGACAGACAGACAAACAAACAAACAAACAAACGGAACTGACCAACATAGTTGTCGAATTTTCAATTCGTCAACTAATAAAGCTCCGCAAGTAGAAGAGACCCTGCGTATATCCGTTTCATGTACAGGATCTTTGGTTTTTAGATGAATGGTGCTCCCTACGCATTTTCGTAAATGTCGATAGTGCTGATATAAAAGAGCCCCTGGCTTGCCACAGATTGTATTTAGACAAGAGTTTTAGGCTTTGTTATATCACTTGTGTGTCACTGAGTTAGGAAACCACAGAAATGTTGTTTGAGATCAGTATTCAGATGCATACAAGGCATATTGTATTACTACGCGACCGAGTGTTGATATTAGAGACGGTACAAGTGCACAGGGGGTAATCGTTTCCACATCTTATTGGCGTGTGAACGGGCTGACAGACAGATTTACCCCACCTCTCTTTCCGTCTTGATATCTCAGCGAGTTTTCAATATATTTTCAACATGAAAAGTGCACCATAAACTAGAAATAACACTGCAATTTTCTACATAAAAAACTTCAAAATTAAATGTTGAATTATTTTTTAAAAATTGGATCCAGAAGAAAAATAAATGTATCCATAAAATCCGGAATCCGGATCCGATCCGGATGAAATTTTGTCAGTTTATGGACCACGATAGTCCGCCACTTTGTAGGAAAAATCAAGCTGAAATATGCACAATAGACCGAAATATAATATAAAATATAAGTTAAATGGAGTTTTCAATGTTAAATTCAAATAGCTGTCAAATCCGTAATCCGGGTCCGATCCGGGTCAAAATTATAATGTGTGTATAGGATGTCATTCTACACATGTGACTAAAATTTCAAGAGAATTCATTGAAAATTGAACGAGTTATGAATTTTTGAAAAATCGCCCCATGTTAAAGATAGGGATTTTTCGAGTTTTCAAGAATTTTTGATGACGTCATCAATAAACCGATTTTCTTCAAAAACTTTCGGTGTCCTTCCTGGGTGAATACCTACCTATCAGAAAAATTTGGTGATGCTCGCACTAAAACTGTGGCCTGTAACGTGCAAACAGACAGACAGACAGACAGACAAACAAACAAACAAACAAACGGAACTGACCAACATAGTTGTCGAATTTTCAATTCGTCAACTAATAAAGCTCCGCAAGTAGAAGAGACCCTGCGTATATCCGTTTCATGTACAGGATCTTTGGTTTTTAGATGAATGGTGCTCCCTACGCATTTTCGTAAATGTCGATAGTGCTGATATAAAAGAGCCCCTGGCTTGCCACAGATTGTATTTAGACAAGAGTTTTAGGCTTTGTTATATCACTTGTGTGTCACTGAGTTAGGAAACCACAGAAATGTTGTTTGAGATCAGTATTCAGATGCATACAAGGCATATTGTATTACTACGCGACCGAGTGTTGATATTAGAGACGGTACAAGTGCACAGGGGGTAATCGTTTCCACATCTTATTGGCGTGTGAACGGGCTGACAGACAGATTTACCCCACCTCTCTTTCCGTCTTGATATCTCAGCGAGTTTTCAATATATTTTCAACATGAAAAGTGCACCATAAACTAGAAATAACACTGCAATTTTCTACATAAAAAACTTCAAAATTAAATGTTGAATTATTTTTTAAAAATTGGATCCAGAAGAAAAATAAATGTATCCATAAAATCCGGAATCCGGATCCGATCCGGATGAAATTTTGTCAGTTTATGGACCACGATAGTCCGCCACTTTGTAGGAAAAATCAAGCTGAAATATGCACAATAGACCGAAATATAATATAAAATATAAGTTAAATGGAGTTTTCAATGTTAAATTCAAATAGCTGTCAAATCCGTAATCCGGGTCCGATCCGGGTCAAAATTATAATGTGTGTATAGGATGTCATTCTACACATGTGACTAAAATTTCAAGAGAATTCATTGAAAATTGAACGAGTTATGAATTTTTGAAAAATCGCCCCATGTTAAAGATAGGGATTTTTCGAGTTTTCAAGAATTTTTGATGACGTCATCAATAAACCGATTTTCTTCAAAAACTTTCGGTGTCCTTCCTGGGTGAATACCTACCTATCAGAAAAATTTGGTGATGCTCGCACTAAAACTGTGGCCTGTAACGTGCAAACAGACAGACAGACAGACAGACAAACAAACAAACAAACAAACGGAACTGACCAACATAGTTGTCGAATTTTCAATTCGTCAACTAATAAAGCTCCGCAAGTAGAAGAGACCCTGCGTATATCCGTTTCATGTACAGGATCTTTGGTTTTTAGATGAATGGTGCTCCCTACGCATTTTCGTAAATGTCGATAGTGCTGATATAAAAGAGCCCCTGGCTTGCCACAGATTGTATTTAGACAAGAGTTTTAGGCTTTGTTATATCACTTGTGTGTCACTGAGTTAGGAAACCACAGAAATGTTGTTTGAGATCAGTATTCAGATGCATACAAGGCATATTGTATTACTACGCGACCGAGTGTTGATATTAGAGACGGTACAAGTGCACAGGGGGTAATCGTTTCCACATCTTATTGGCGTGTGAACGGGCTGACAGACAGATTTACCCCACCTCTCTTTCCGTCTTGATATCTCAGCGAGTTTTCAATATATTTTCAACATGAAAAGTGCACCATAAACTAGAAATAACACTGCAATTTTCTACATAAAAAACTTCAAAATTAAATGTTGAATTATTTTTTAAAAATTGGATCCAGAAGAAAAATAAATGTATCCATAAAATCCGGAATCCGGATCCGATCCGGATGAAATTTTGTCAGTTTATGGACCACGATAGTCCGCCACTTTGTAGGAAAAATCAAGCTGAAATATGCACAATAGACCGAAATATAATATAAAATATAAGTTAAATGGAGTTTTCAATGTTAAATTCAAATAGCTGTCAAATCCGTAATCCGGGTCCGATCCGGGTCAAAATTATAATGTGTGTATAGGATGTCATTCTACACATGTGACTAAAATTTCAAGAGAATTCATTGAAAATTGAACGAGTTATGAATTTTTGAAAAATCGCCCCATGTTAAAGATAGGGATTTTTCGAGTTTTCAAGAATTTTTGATGACGTCATCAATAAACCGATTTTCTTCAAAAACTTTCGGTGTCCTTCCTGGGTGAATACCTACCTATCAGAAAAATTTGGTGATGCTCGCACTAAAACTGTGGCCTGTAACGTGCAAACAGACAGACAGACAGACAGACAAACAAACAAACAAACGAGGGGCCATAGGCCCGGCAGTTGACGAATTAGGAAGGTTACCGGACAATATATGTTTTAGATATATGTTTTAGTGAGATATTAGCCATTTTGTGCTCTGACCTCAATTTTCAAATCATGAGAAGATATAACATATATCATTTCCTATACATGTATGTCCAAAGCTGTAAAGTCGATAAAAAGCGATATATTAGCCACTTTGTGCTCTGACCTTGAAAATGAGGTCGAAGGTCAAATGCCAAGGTCAAGGTCAGAGAAGATAGAACTCGAGTTAATCTACAATATGAACTTGGTTTGAAGTCTCTAGGGCGATTAGAACCGAAGTTATGGCCATTTATGTGTTTTCGACACTTTATGTGACCTTGACCTTGACCTTTGACCTAGGGTCCCCAAATTTCACCCATTTGCAAGTATATACATAAGCATTTTATACGTACAATTTGGTCATGATACGTCCAAAACTGTGGCTTGTAGAGCGGTAATATACGAAGAACAAACTAGATTTTGATGATAACAATAGAATGCAAAGCAGTTTTTCCGTTGCCATGGCAACATTTATCAGGCGAATTTGACTAAAATCAATGGGTGCCTGGCTTTGAGCCTAAGAAGTGTTCCCATAAAGTTTGGTGATGATCCGACCTAAACTGTGATATGTTTCAGTTAGTTTGAAAATTTGACCTTGAAGTTTTGAATGTGTCCTCATTTTTGCGACCAAGTTCAAGATCAATTATAAAATTGACATGTACATATGATTACCATGCCTCTTCTGAATGATATGGTTCAAATTTTATAAGACTACAATGATTCAAGCAAATGTTATAACCGAAAAGGTGTTTTTCTAGGATTTCGATGACCTTGACCTTGACCTTTGACCTTTGTATTTCAATTCGTAGAGGTCAATGCTATCAATATGCATGTCAAGTTTCAAGATATTCCATACAGTATTGACGCTGTTATGGCCTTTTGAAATTTCGGTAATTTGACGTTTATGACGTCATTGTGACGTGAGTGTACGTCGCAGCGCCGAAAATAAGGTATCACTGCAATCAGGTGCCCAAGTCCTTTCCAACGATATACTACTCGATATGATTCGCTGACCTTCGTACCTGACCTTGACATTCACCTCATGGCAAACTCTCAAGGTCAAGGTCAAATGCCGAGGTCAAGGTCACAGAAGATAGAACTCGAGTTTATCTACAATATGAACTTGGTTTGAAGTCTTTAGCACAAATAGAACCGGAGTTATGGCCACTTATGTGTTTTTAACATTTTGCGTGACCTTGACCTTGACTTTGGACCTTGAGTCACAAAAATTGTGCATTGTCTGTGCATGAATATGTATATTGTATCTGTGAAATTTCATCAGAATCAAACAAAATTTGTGGACACTATAACCGTTTGAAATTTTGAAAAATTAACGTTTATGACGTCACTGTGACGTCAATAAACGTCACAGCTCAAAACTGATGAAAAGGTATGTACCAGGGAATCAAGACCTTTCATTTGATATACTACTTGATAGGTTTCAGTTAGTTTTAAAATTTGACCTTGAAGTTCTCCTCATATGACCTTATTTTCCTGACCAAGTTCAAGGTCAATCATGAAATTGACATATAGGTTCGATTGCTATACCTCTTCTGAACGATATGGTTCAAATTTCATGAACCTACGACAATTCAAACGGACGTTATTACCGGAAACGTGTTTTTCTGGGATTTCGATGACCTTGACCTTGACCTTTGACCTTTGCACTTAAATTCGTAGAGGTCATTGCCGTCAATATGCATATCAAGTTTCAAGAGATTCCATGCAGTATTGACAATGTTATGGCCTTTTGAAATTTCGGGAATTTGACGTTTATGACGTCATTGTGACGTCAGTGTACGTCGCAGCGCCGAAAATAGGGTATCACTGCAATCAGGGGGTCAAGACCTTTCCAACGATATACTACTCGATATGCTGCGCTGACCTTCGTACTTGACCTTGACTTCGACCTGGGGCGAACTTCTCAAGGTCAAAGTCAAATGTCAAGGTCAAGGTCACAGACGATAGAACTCGAGTGTATCTACAATATGCACTTCGTTAGAAGTCTCTAGAACGATTAGAACCGGAGTTATGACCACTTATGTGTTTTTAACATTTTGTGTGACCTTGACCTTGACCTTTGACCTAGGGTCACAAAAATTCACCGGTTTCCAGGTATATACCTAGGCATTGTATCCATACGATTTGGTGATGATCCGGCCAAAACTGTGACCTGTAACGTGCAAACAGACAAACAGACAAACAAACAAACAAACGAGATACCATTGGCCTAAAGGCCAAACTTGTCGAAATCTTTTTCTACATGCGTGGCCTACTTTAAGCATAATTGAATGAGGTTTCCGAGGGTGTAATCCATTTCATTAAGGATTAATACTTAGCCAGATACAATCCTATTTCGAAAATGGACGTTTGACATCATGACGTCATTGTTGTTGAATGTAACGTGTTTAAACTCTGTACATGGCTTGGTATTAATATTCGACATAGGTTCCCATAATTACAGTCTAATAACTTCAAATTTGAGTGCACTGTGGATGTTTCAATGTTTGCTGAAAAGTCGAAAAATTGGTACGGCAGGCATTACGTTTATTACGTCATAGCGGAAAATCTATCATGGCAGAAAAGTATCGGACAGTACCCTCCTAAACCAGAATTCAACGAGCTTTCCAATGGTGCAATCCGCTTTTCTGTACGACAAATACCTCTCGATATATAGCTCCATTTTGAAAATTGACGTTTTACGTCATGACGTCATTGACGTTGCACGTAGCGTGTTGAAACTCGGTGTATGGCTGTGTGATAAAGTTCCACATACGTTCTCATGATTACAGTCTATTGCCTTCAAAATTGAGTGCACTGTGGTTGTTTGAAAGTTTGCTGAAAAGCCGAAAAACTTGTATGACAGGCCTTACGTTTATGACGTCATAGCGGAAATCTATCATGGCGGAAAAGTATCGGACAGTACCCTTCTAAACCAGAATTCAACGAGCTTTCCAATGGTGCAATCCGCTTTTCTGTACGACAAATACCTATCGATATATAGCTCCATTGTGAAAATTGACGTTTTACGTCATGACGTCATTGACGTTGCACGTAGCGCGTTGAAACTTATGATATGGCTGTATATTAATATTTCACATAGGTTCTCATAATTACAGTTGAATACCTTTAAATTTGAGTGCACTGTGGATATTTGAAAGTTTGCTGAAAAGTCGAACAAATTTTATGACAGGCCTTACGTTTATGACGTCATAGTGGAAAATCTATCAGGGCGGAAACGTATCGGACAGTACCCTCCTAAACCAGAATTCAACGAGCTTTCGAGTGGTGCAATCCGCTTCTCTGTGCTACGAATACTTTCATATATATTACCCCATTTTTAAAATTGACGTTTTACGTCATGACGTCATTGACGTTGAACGTAGCGCGTTGAAACTTGGTATATGGCTGTATATTAATATTTCACATAGGTTCTCATAATTACAGTTCAATATCTTTAAATTTGAGTGCACTGTGGATATTTGAAAGTTTGCTGAAAAGTCGAAAAAAATTTATGACAGGCCTTACGTTTATGACGTCATAGCGGAAAATTTATCAGGGCGGAAGGGTATCGGACAGTGCCCCCCTGAACCAGAATTCAACGAGCTTTTCAATGGTGCAATCCGCTTTTCTGTACGACAAATAGCTCTCGATATATAGCTGCATTTTAAAAATTGACGTTTTACGTCATGACGTCATTGACGTTGCACGTAGCGTGTTGAAACTCGGATTGTGGCTGGGTAATAAAGTTCCACATACGGTGTCATAATTACAGTCCAGTACCTTCAAATTTGAGTGCACTGTGGATGTTTGAAATTTTGCTGAAAATTCGAAAAACTGGTATGACAGGCCTTATGTTTATGACGTCATAGCGGAAAATCTATCAGGGCGGAAAAGTATCGGACAGTACCCTCTTGAACCAGAATTCAACGAGCTTTTCAATGGTGCAATCCGCTTCTCTCTACGACAAATACGTTCTGATATATGGCCCCATTTTAAAAATTGACATTTTACGTCATGACGTCATTGACGTTCAACCGATCAACGTACAAGTTTGTTTTTCGATGGAGAATATGACCGTATATCAGTGTACAAAATTTCAGAACAATCAGTTCATATTTGACTGCTGTGCGAATTTTTTAAAATTCGCCAATAATGAGAGATAGGGATTTTTCGAGTTTTTAGGAATTTTTGGTGACGTCATCAATGGACCGATTTTTTTCAAAAACGTGCGGTCGCGTCCTTGGCCGAATACCTATCCAACAAAAAAGTTTCGAGAAGTTAGCGGTAAAACTGTGGCCGCTAGAGAGGTAACATACAAACAAACAAACAGACAGACAAACATCCGCGAGTGACCAACATACTTGGCGAAAATCGAAGATTTCGCCAAGTAACAAACGAGGGGCCATAGGCCCGGCAGTTGACGAATTCGCAAACTTTCATCTCAATGTGAAAGGTCAAGGTCATAGTAATGTTATTATCTGGAAATGACATACACATTTGATTGTTTTGCCGCTTCCGAATGAAGTGGTTCAAAATCGATGAGACTCCGACGATTCAAGCAAATGTTATTACTGGACAGGTGTTTTTTCTGGGATTTCGATGACTTTGACCTTGATCTTTGACCTTTGTACTACAATTCGTAGAGGTCAATACTATCAATGGGTATAACAAGTTTCAAGATACTCCATACAGTATTGACGCTGTTATTGCCTTTTGAAATTTCGGAAATTAAACGTACGTGTAGGATGCAATCAGATTTTGATGATGCCAGAAACAAACGTAAAATACAACATTTTGCAATGAAAATTGTAGCTGGATCAAATAATTCATTCGAAGACACACTGAAATATTCCACTCATGCATATTCATGAAACGTTTTTTTTTTTTCAAACTCCATAAACAGTGATAAAGGCCCCAAGTAGTGGATTCTTTGTGTTTTCTGCTTCAGGCTTGATTTTGATTTAATATCGCGAAACAATAGAATTAGATAAAAGGGTGACTGTGGAAAACATATCAGAATTAACACAAAAAAACACTCAGAAACAGAAAAAGTCATTTAGTCGGAATTTAAAAAAAAAAAAAGACAATAGGATTCGAACCCATGACCCCGCGCACCAATACCTAACGCCTTTACTGCCTGAGCCAATCTGTCGCTTGAAGGTACTGCGCGTGAAGTATATAGCGTACGAGAGACCGCGCTCAGAATAAATGCTGGTATATCCCATGGCTGGGCATTGGTGTGGCTACTGTGGCGGCAGCGTGAGGAATATTTTAGATATTTTTGTAACGTCTTCACTCAACCGATTTTCACGAAAATTGAACCATTTCTAGTCTTTAACATAAAGAATAATCGCTCCGAGAGCTAGGACTTGGCAAAATCAAGTAATGAACTGGAAAAGAAGTCTATACACTAGCTTTTACACTAGCTTGATACATTTATTAAATTGTGTTGTTATGTTGTTTAGAACGAAATTCATGATCATGATTGTGTAAGTTGAAAATAAAAATAAAATAATTTCAAGAGAGATTTGAACCCGGATCTGTGGATTCAAAGTACTGAGCTCTAGGCACAGCACCAAAGTGGCCGACAGCGTCAAGTTGTGTTGTATTGTGACAGTTCCTCTATGGCAAATTACTGCTAAAAACCGGGAATAGGGCCGGTTCCTTTGCCGGTTCGTGACCCCCAGCAGTCCTAATATAAGGGAGCCTGTCGCTTGACACAGACTGTATTTAGACTAGAGTTTTAGGCTTTGTTATATCACTTGTACACCTCTGAGTCAGAAAACAAAAGAAAGTTGTTTGAGATCTGCATTTGGATACATATATGATATACTGTATTGCTATGCAACCGAGCGTGTGTATTTAGGACGGGACATGTCCACAGGGGGTAATCATTTCTACAGCTTATTGGTGTGTGAACGGATTGAGAATCAGATTCACCCCACTGCTCTTTCTACTTTGATATCTCGGCGAGTTTTCAATCTATTCCAAATGTAAAAGGTGCATTATAAACTAGAAATAACACTGCAACTGACTGTATAAAAACTAAGTTAGAGATAAAAGAGATTAGAGTTTTGAGGGAGGGTTGAACACGGGTCTTTGTATTCAAAGTCTTACGCTCTATCCACTGCACCAACGTTGCCGACAGTGTGAAGAAGTGTATTCCATGTAACAGTTACTGTACGGTTTTCCAGCCTCCATAGTTATAGTTATGTAACGGTTTTTCAGTCGCCAAGACAACAGTTTTTAGGCTATGACCTTCAAAATCAATAGGCTTGTGCAGGAGTCTTATGCGCATCTTCTTTGAAAATTTCATGTCATTCCGACAAGGATTGCGAACGCTGTCGTGCGAACAGACGGACAGAACACATATTTGATCGCTGAGCAACATACAACTGAAGCAATCGCTCAGAGAGCTAGGACTTGGCAAAATAAAGTAATGAACTGGAAAAGAAGTCTATACACTAGCTTTTACACTAGCTTGATACATTTATTAAATTGTGTTGTTATGTTGTTTAGAACGAAATTCATGATCATGATTGTGTAAGTTGAAAATAAAAATAAAATAATTTCAAGAGAGATTTGAACCCGGGTCTGTGGATTCAAAGTCCTGAGCTCTACGCACAGCACCAAAGTGGCCGACAGCGTCAAGTTGTGTTGTATTGTGACAGTTCCTCTATGGCAAATTACTGCTAAAAACCGGGAATGGGGCCGGTTCCTTTGCCGGTTCGTCACCCCAGCAGTCCTAATATAAGAGAGCCTGTGGCTTGACACAGACTGTATTTAGACTAGAGTTTTAGGCTTTGTTATATCACTTGTACATCACTGAGTTAGAAAACCACTGAAATGTTGTTTGAGATCTGCATCTGGATACATATATGATATACTGTATTACTATGCAACCGAGCGTGTGTATTTAGGACGGGACATGTCCACAGGGGGTAATCGTTTCTACAGCTTATTGGCGTGTGAACGGATTGAGAATCAGATTCACCCCACTGCTATTTCTACTTTGATATCTCGGCGAGTTTTCAATCTATTCCAAATGTAAAAGGTGCATTATAAACTAGCAATAACACTGCAACTGACTGTATAAAAAGTAAGTTCGAGATAAAAGAGATTAGAGTTTTGAGGGAGGGTTGAACACGGGTCTTTGGATTCAAAGTCTTACGCTCTATCCACTGCACCAACGTTGCCGACAGTGTGAAGAAGTGTATTCCATGTAACAGTTACTTTACGGTTTTCCAGCCTCCATACTTATAGTTATGTAACGGTTTTTCAGTCGCCAGGACAACAGTTTTTCAGCTATGACCTTCAAAATCAATAGGCTTGTGTAGGAGTCTTATGCGCATCTTCTGTGAAAATTTCATGTCATTCCGACAAGGATTGCGCCCGCTGTCGTGCGAACAGACGGACAGAACACATATTTGATCGCTGAGCAACATACAACTGAAGCAATCGCTCAAAGAGCTAGGACTTGGCAAAATAAAGTAATGAACTTGAAGAGAAGTCTATAAACCAGCTTTGGTCTATAAACCCTTGCATCATAATACTGTAATAATATTAAATTGTGCTGCTACATTCTTCAGAATTGAAAGCATGATCATGATCTTGTAAGTTACAGATGAAAAATTACAATGACAACAAGTGAACAAAACGAATAGAGACACTCGGTGAATACAAATCATGCCAGAATGGACTTAACACAGATGCATTATGATGCATGAAGGACACGATCATAATGGAACCAATGAGACACTGTTAAATGACTTTAAGGAATTCATAGTGAGAAATAATTAAGTATGATGACATAATAACGATAAAGATTACTCGTGCTACATTTATTTGCTGATTTTGTACACTACGAATGTGTTGTTTCGTTGTTTGGAATTGAATACATGATCATTTAATGGAGAAAAAAAAATAGTTTTGAGATAGTATTGAACCCGGGTCTGTGGATTCGAAGTTCTACGCTCTACTCTCAGCACTAACGTGGCTGGGGATGTGAAGTGGAGTGTTTCATATAGCAATGCTATTATCGTTTTCATGTAATACTTTTCAGTAACGATTTTCTGTTGCCGTGACAACAGTTTCAGAGCTATGATGTTCCAAATCAAAAGGGTTATGCGGACATTCCGTGCACATATTATGTGAGAATTTCGTCAAAATCACACAAGAATCGACTGCACAGCAATGTGTTAAACTATGGATCCGAACTTCCTGACCCCCATGTATTTCACCTGGAGTTTAAATCGTCAATTTTGATTCAACTGCTGTCGGTCATACACCAAATGATGCAGAATTGACCATAATAAAAGACGTGAACACTTTTGGAAGTGCAGGTGGAATGAAAGTGGAGTTATGGCCATTTTTATTTTTTTTGTTTTTCAATGACCTTGGCGTTAATTCTTGACTTTTGACCTTGAGAAACAACAGGAATATGCCGACATCTTGTGTACATGTGCTGTAAAAATTTCATAAGAATCCGACAAGAATTGACTGCACAACAATGCATGAAACTTTTGATCCAGAAACTCCAGACCCCCGTCTTTTTAACCCGGAGTCAAAATCGTCAATTTTGACTCAACAGCTGTCGGCCATACATCAAAAGATGCAGAATTGGCCATAGTAATCGATGCAAGAAATCTCGAATCTCCAGATAAAATATAACTGGAGTTATTGCGATTTTTAATTTTTTCGTTTTTGAACGACCTTGACGTCAATTTTTGACCTTCGACCTTCAGAAACGAAAGGCTTATGAGGATGCTCCTTGCGCATATTGTGTAAAAATTTCATGAAAATCCGACAAGAATTGCGCCCGCTATCGTCCGAACGGACGGACAGACAAACATACAAACAAACAAGATGACTGACCAACATACTTGGCAAAATTTATTTTGCCAAGTAATGAAGCAATCGCTCAGAGAGCTAGGACTTGGCAAAATAAAGTATTGAACTGGAAAAGAAGTCTATACACTAGCTTTTACACTAGCTTGATACAGTTATTAAATTGTGTTGTTATGTTGTTTAGAACGAAATTCATGATCATGATTGTGTAAGTTGAAAATAAAAATAAAATAATTTCAAGAGAGATTTGAACCCGGGTCTGTGGATTCAAAGTCCTGATCTCTACGCACAGCACCAAAGTGGCCGACAGCGTCAAGTTGTGTTGTATTGTGACAGTTCCTCTATGCCAAGTTACTGCTAAAAACCGGGAATGGGGCCCGTTTGCTCCGCCGGTTGATCACCCCCAATAGTTCTGATATAAAGTGGCCTGTCGTTTGACACAGACTGTATTAAGAGTAGAGTTTTAGGCTTTGTTATATCACTAGTACATCACTGAGTCAGAAAACCACCAAAATGTTGTTTGAGATCTGCATTTGGATACATATATGATATACTGTATTGCTATGCAACCGAGCGTGTGTATTTAGGACGGGACATGTCCACAGGGGGTAATCGTTTCTACAGCTTATTGGCGTGTGAACGGATTGAGAATCAGATTCACCCCATTGCTCTTTCTACTTTGATATCTCGGCGAGTTTTCAATCTATTCCAAATGTAAAAGGTGCATTATAAACTAGAAATAACACTGCAACTGACTGAATAAAAACTAAGTTAGAGACAAAAGAGATTAGAGTTTTGAGGGAGGGTTGAACACGGGTCTTTGGATTCAAAGTCTTACGCTCTATCCACTGCACCAACGTTGCCGACAGTGTGAAGAAGTGTATTCCATGTAACAGTTACTTTATGGTTTTCCAGCCTCCATAGTTATAGTTATGTAACGGTTTTTCAGTCGCCAAGACAACAGTTTTTAAGCTATGACCTTCAAAATCAATAGGCTTGTGCAGGAGTCTTATGCGCATCTTCTTTGAAAATTTCATGTCATTCCGACAAGGATTGCGCGCGCTATCGTGCGAACAGACGGACAGAACACATATTTGATCGCTGAGCAACATACAACTGAAGCAATCGCTCAAAGAGCTAGGACTTGGCAAAATAAAGTCAATTAACTTGAAGAGATGTCTATAAACCAGTTAAAAAAACGTTCTGAGAGAGACTTGAATAGTTTTTTTTTTAAATTATCTAGTTGCTGTCAAGTAAGTTGTACATGTATTAAATTGTGCAGTTATGCTATAAAAGACATGATCCTGTAAGTTAGAGAGAAAAAACAAGTTTTGAGAGAGAGTTGAACCCGGGTCTGTGGATTCAAAGTCCTGAGCTCTATGCACAGCACCAACGTGGACGACAGCATGAAGTGGCGTATTTATTGTATGTACTGCTAAAAACCCAGAATGGGGCCGGTTCCTTTGCCGGTCGTCACCCCCAGCAGTCCTAATATAAGGGAGCCTGTCGCTTGACACAGACTGTATTTAGACTAGAGTTTTAGGCTTTGTTATATCACTTGTACACCACTGAAATGTTGTTTGAGATCTGCATCTGGATACATATATGATATACTGTATTGCTATGCAACCGAGCGTGTGTATTTAGGACGGGACATGTCCACAGGGGGTAATCGTTTCTACAGCTTATTGGCGTGTGAACGGATTGAGAATCAGATTCACCCCACTGCTCTTTCTACTTTGATATCTCGGCGAGTTTTCAATCTATTCCAAATGTAAAAGGTGCATTATAAACCAAAAATAACACTGCAACTGACTGTATAAAAACTAAGTTAGAGATAAAAGAGATTAGAGTTTTGAGGGAGGGTTGAACACGGGTCTTTGGATTCAAAGTCTTACGCTCTATCCACTGTACCAACGTTGCCGACAGTGTGAAGAAGTGTACTCCATGTAACAGTTACTTTATGGTTTTCCAGCCTCCATAGTTATAGTTATGTAACGGTTTTTCAGTCGCCAAGACAACAGTTTTTAAGCTGTGACCTTCAAAATCAATAGGCTTGTGCAGGAGTCTTATGCGCATCTTCTTTGAAAATTTCATGTCATTCCGACAAGGATTGCGCCCGCTATCGTGCGAACAGACGGCCATAACACATATTTGATCGCTGAGCAACATACAACTGAAGCAATCGCTCAAAGAGCTAGGACTTGGCAAAATAAAGTCAAAGAACTTGAAAAGAAGTTGATACACCAGCTAAAAAACGTTTTGAGAGAGACTTGAATAGTTTTTTTTTAAAATTATCTAGTTGCTGTTGAGTAAGTTGTTCATGTATTAAATTGTGCAGTTATGCTATAAAAGACATTATCCTGTAAGTTGGAGAGAAAAAAACAAGTTTTGAGAGAGAGTTGAACCCGGGTATGTGGATTCAAAGTCCTGCGCTCTATGCACAGCACCAACGTGACCGACAGTGTGAAGTGGTGTATTTATTGTATGTATTGCTAAAAACCGGGAATGGGGCCGGTTCCTCTGCCGGTTCATCACCCCCAGCAGTCCTAATATAAGGGAGCCTGTCGCTTGACACAGACTGTATTTAGACAAGAGTTTTAGGCTTTGTTATATCACTTGTACATCACTGAGTTAGAAAACCACTGAAATGTTGTTTGAGATCTGCATCTGGATACATATATGATATACTGTATTGCTATGCAACCGAGCGTGTGTATTTAGGACGGGACATGTCCACAGGGGGTAATCGTTTCTACAGCTTATTGGCGTGTGAACGGATTGAGAATCAGATTCACCCCACTGCTCTTTCTACTTTGATATCTCAGCGAGTTTTCAATCTATTCCAAATGTAAAAGGTGCATTATAAACTAGAAATAACACTGCAACTGACTGTATAAAAACTAAGTTAGAGATAAGAGTTTTGAGGGAGGGTTGAACACAGGTCTTTGGATTCAAAGTCTTACGCTCTATCCACTCCACCAACGTTTCCAACAGTGTGGAGAAGTGTATTCCATGTAACAGTTACTTTATGGTTTTCCAGCCTCCATAGTTATAGTTAAGTAACGGTTTTTCAGTCGCCAAGACAACAGTTTTTAAGCTATGACCTTCAAAATCAATAGGCTTGTGCAGGAGTCTTATGCGCATCTTCTTTGAAAATTTCATGTCATTCCGACAAGGATTGCGCCCGCTATCGTGCGAACAGACGGACAGAACACATATTTGATCGCTGAGCAACATACAACTGAAGCAATCGCTCAAAGAGCTAGGACTTGGCAAAATAAAGTTAATGATCTTGAAGAGAGGTCTATAGCTAAAAAAACGTTCTGAGAGAGACTTGAATAGTTCTTTTTTTAAACTATCTAGTTGCTGTTAAGTAAGTTGTAATTGTGCAGTTATGCTATAAAAGACATGATCCTGTAAGTTAGAGAGAAAAAAACAAGTTTTGAGAGAGAGTTGAACCCGGGTCTGTGGATTCAAAGTCTTACGCTCTATGCACAGCACCAAAGTTGTCGTCAGTGTGAAGTGGTGTATTTATTGTATGTACTGCTAAAAACCGGGAATGAGGCCGGTTCGTGACCCCCAGCAGTCCTAATATAAGGGAGCCTGTCGCTTGACACAGACTGTATTTAGACTAGAGTTTTAGGCTTTGTTATATCACTTGTACATCACTGAGTTGGAAAACCACTGAAATGTTGTTTGAGATCTGCATCTGGATACATATATGATATACTGTATTGCTATGCAACCGAGCGTGTGTATTTAGGACGGGACATGTCCACATGGGGTAATCGTTTCTACAGCTTATTGGCGTGTGAACGGATTGAGAATCAGATTCACCCCACTGCTCTTTCTACTTTGATATCTCGACGAGTTTTCAATCTATTCCAAATGTAAAAGGTGCATTATAAACTAGAAATAACACTGCAACTGACCGTATAAAAACTAAGTTAGAGATAAAAGAGATTAGAGTTTTGAGGGAGGGTTGAACACGGGTCTTTGGATTCAAAGTCTTACGCTCTATCCACTGCACCAACGTTGCCGACAGTGTGAAGAAGTGTATTCCATGTAACAGTTACTTTATGGTTTTCCAGCCTCCATAGTTATAGTTATGTAACGGTTTTTCAGTCGCCAAGACAACAGTTTTTAAGCTATGACCTTCAAAATCAATAGGCTTGTGCAGGAGTCTTATGCGCATCTTCTTTGAAAATTTCATGTCATTCCGACAAGGATTGCGCCCGCTATCGTGCGAACAGACGGACAGAACACATATTTGATCGCTGAGCAACATACAACTGAAGCAATCGCTCAAAGAGCTAGGACTTGGCAAAATAAAGTAATGAACTTGAAGAGAAGTCTATAATCCAGCTTTGGTCTATAAACCCTTGCATCATAATACTGTAATAATATTAAATTGTGCTGCTACATTCTTCAGAATTGAGAGCATGATCATGATCTTGTAAGTTACATATGAAAAATTACAATGACAACAAGTGAACAAAACGAATAGAGACACTCGGTGAATACAAATCATGCCAGAATGGACTTAACACAGATGCATTATGATGCATGAAGGACACGATCATAATGGAACCAATGAGACACTGTTAAATGACTTTGAGGAATTCATAGTGAGAAATAATTAAGTATGATGACATAATAACGATAAAGATTACTCGTGCTACATTTATTTGCTGATTTTGTATACTACGAATGTGTTGTTTCGTTGTTTGGAATTGAATACATGATCTTTTAATGGAGAAAAAAAAATAGTTTTGAGATAGTATTGAACCCGGGTCTGTGGATTCAAAGTCCTACGCTCTACGCTCAGCACTAACGTGGCTGGCGATGTGAAGTGGAATGTTTCATATAGCAATGCTATTATCGTTTTCATGTAATGCTTTTCAGTAACGATTTTCTGTTGCCGTGACAACAGTTTCAGAGCTATGATGTTCCAAATCAAAAGGGTTATGCGGACATTCCGTGCACATATTATGTGAGAATTTCGTCAAAATCACACAAGAATCGACTGCACAGCAATGTGTTAAACTTTGGATCCGAACTTCCTGACCCCCATGTATTTCACCTGGAGTTTAAATCATCAATTTTGATTCAACTGCTGTCGGTCATACACCAAGTGATGCAGAATTGACCATAATAAAAGACGTGAACACTTTTGGAAGTGCAGGTGGAATGAAAGTGGAGTTATGGCCATTTTTATTTTTTTTGTTTTTCAATGACCTTGGCGTTAATTCTTGACTTTTGACCTTGAGAAACAACAGGAATATGCCGACATCTGGTGTGCATATGCTGTGAAAATTTCATAAGAATCCGACAAGAATTGACTGCACAGCAATGCATGAAACTTTTGATCCAGAAACTCCTGACCTCCGTCTTTTTAACCTGGAGTCAAAATCGTCAATTTTGACTCAACAGCTTTCGGCCATACATCAAAAGATGCAGAATTGGCCATGGTAATCGATGCAAGAAATCTCGAAAATCCAGACAGAATATAACTGGAGTTATTACGATTTTTAATTTTTTGGTTTTTGAACGACCTTGACGTCAATTTTTGACCTTTGACCTTCAGAAACGAAAGGCTTATGAGGATGCTCTTTGCGCATATTGTGTGAAAATTTCATGAAAATGCGACAAGAATTGCGCCCGCTATCGTGCAAACTGACGGACAGACAAACATACAAACAAACAAACAAACAAACAAGACGAGGGGCCATAGGCCCGGCAGTTGACGAATTTGCAAACTATCGTTGCAATGTAAAGGTCAAGGTTATAGTAATGGGGCCACCCTTTAGACATAGTACATGTCGTGGATAATGATCCGAGATAAATACATCTCAGGAAGTCGAAATTTTAATTTTGGCAAGCAGATACCATTGGCCTGAAGGCCAAACTTGTCAAAATCTTTCTTCATATTAGAAGCACCAAAATCACGTGGCCTGGAGCGCTCGTTCTGCAGAATACATTTTCCAAGTTTAGAAGAATTAAAGCTAGAAATATGGACGGTCAAGTGCTGATGAAGAAAACAGCGAATCAGAGGCTACAGGCCGCATCAATTGCGGAAATCTTATATGACGTCAATGGCGTCAATGGCAGACTACAAACCTGATATACTGGTGTTCCTAAATATACCTGTTAATATTGTGATTATAAATTTTTACTGATTTGATTTTGTATCATTTATTATTGTTACCAAAGTCAAAAGTTATATTCAGGTTGGAAAACATTATAATATCTTAAGATAATATGTATGACGTCAATGGCATTTCGCCAATCAGTTGAAACATGATATATGATTGATAGTGCTACACATCCACAGACAATTACAATTCATTTG
Organism: Terebella lapidaria; assembly: GCA_949152475.1. Taxonomy (NCBI): domain Eukaryota; kingdom Metazoa; phylum Annelida; class Polychaeta; order Terebellida; family Terebellidae; genus Terebella; species Terebella lapidaria. Next base: position 20,064,181 of record OX424558.1, on the reverse strand, counting down.
CAGTTAAATTGAATGTGAAAATGATAGGCTTTCATAGAACATTGAAGTTTTTAAACACTGGCATTATGGGAACTACGTTTATGTCGTCATACTGAAAATTTGTCATGGCAGGATAGAATCACACATTACCTGCCTCAAGCAGAATTGAACAAGCTTTCCAATGGTGTAATCCGATCCATTCTGGGAGAAATATTTACCGAGATACAGCCATATTTCGAAAATTGACATTTGACGTGATGACGTCGTTGACATTTAAAAGATCCAATCAAAACTTCATACATTGATGGAAAATGTTAACATATAGAGGCATACCAAATTTGAAGGGAGTCGGTCTCAATTTGATTGCTTTTTGAATTTTTAAATTTGTTTTTTAGTTTGGCAATGATGAGAGATGGCAGTGTCTAGTGACATCATCATTCGGCCCTCGAAATTAGGCTGATTTAGGATGGAGGCAGATTGTTACATGTGGTAAGTGTGGTTTGGATCACACGCAAACTGTGGCTGCACTGTTGCGAACAATGATTTCGCCAAGTAACAAAAGAAACTCAACAAAAATATATCTGGTGCATGAACAGGACCTTTGGTCCTCGAACAAATTACCGCTAAAAACCGGGAATGAGGCGGACTTCTACGCCGGTACATCACCCCCGATAGTGCTGATATAAAAGAGCCCCTGGCTTGCCACAGATTGTATTTAGACAAGAGTTTTAGGCTTTGTTATATCACTTGTGTGTCACTGAGTTAGGAAACCACAGAAATGTTGTTTGAGATCAGTATTCAGATGCATACAAGGCATATTGTATTACTACGCGACCGAGTGTTGATATTAGAGACGGTACAAGTGCACAGGGGGTAATCGTTTCCACATCTTATTGGCGTGTGAACGGGCTGACAGACAGATTTACCCCACCTCTCTTTCCGTCTTGATATCTCAGCGAGTTTTCAATATATTTTCAACATGAAAAGTGCACCATAAACTAGAAATAACACTGCAATTTTCTACATAAAAAACTTCAAAATTAAATGTTGAATTATTTTTTAAAAATTGGATCCAGAAGAAAAATAAATGTATCCATAAAATCCGGAATCCGGATCCGATCCGGATGAAATTTTGTCAGTTTATGGACCACGATAGTCCGCCACTTTGTAGGAAAAATCAAGCTGAAATATGCACAATAGACCGAAATATAATATAAAATATAAGTTAAATGGAGTTTTCAATGTTAAATTCAAATAGCTGTCAAATCCGTAATCCGGGTCCGATCCGGGTCAAAATTATAATGTGTGTATAGGATGTCATTCTACACATGTGACTAAAATTTCAAGAGAATTCATTGAAAATTGAACGAGTTATGAATTTTTGAAAAATCGCCCCATGTTAAAGATAGGGATTTTTCGAGTTTTCAAGAATTTTTGATGACGTCATCAATAAACCGATTTTCTTCAAAAACTTTCGGTGTCCTTCCTGGGTGAATACCTACCTATCAGAAAAATTTGGTGATGCTCGCACTAAAACTGTGGCCTGTAACGTGCAAACAGACAGACAGACAGACAGACAAACAAACAAACAAACAAACGGAACTGACCAACATAGTTGTCGAATTTTCAATTCGTCAACTAATAAAGCTCCGCAAGTAGAAGAGACCCTGCGTATATCCGTTTCATGTACAGGATCTTTGGTTTTTAGATGAATGGTGCTCCCTACGCATTTTCGTAAATGTCGATAGTGCTGATATAAAAGAGCCCCTGGCTTGCCACAGATTGTATTTAGACAAGAGTTTTAGGCTTTGTTATATCACTTGTGTGTCACTGAGTTAGGAAACCACAGAAATGTTGTTTGAGATCAGTATTCAGATGCATACAAGGCATATTGTATTACTACGCGACCGAGTGTTGATATTAGAGACGGTACAAGTGCACAGGGGGTAATCGTTTCCACATCTTATTGGCGTGTGAACGGGCTGACAGACAGATTTACCCCACCTCTCTTTCCGTCTTGATATCTCAGCGAGTTTTCAATATATTTTCAACATGAAAAGTGCACCATAAACTAGAAATAACACTGCAATTTTCTACATAAAAAACTTCAAAATTAAATGTTGAATTATTTTTTAAAAATTGGATCCAGAAGAAAAATAAATGTATCCATAAAATCCGGAATCCGGATCCGATCCGGATGAAATTTTGTCAGTTTATGGACCACGATAGTCCGCCACTTTGTAGGAAAAATCAAGCTGAAATATGCACAATAGACCGAAATATAATATAAAATATAAGTTAAATGGAGTTTTCAATGTTAAATTCAAATAGCTGTCAAATCCGTAATCCGGGTCCGATCCGGGTCAAAATTATAATGTGTGTATAGGATGTCATTCTACACATGTGACTAAAATTTCAAGAGAATTCATTGAAAATTGAACGAGTTATGAATTTTTGAAAAATCGCCCCATGTTAAAGATAGGGATTTTTCGAGTTTTCAAGAATTTTTGATGACGTCATCAATAAACCGATTTTCTTCAAAAACTTTCGGTGTCCTTCCTGGGTGAATACCTACCTATCAGAAAAATTTGGTGATGCTCGCACTAAAACTGTGGCCTGTAACGTGCAAACAGACAGACAGACAGACAGACAAACAAACAAACAAACAAACGGAACTGACCAACATAGTTGTCGAATTTTCAATTCGTCAACTAATAAAGCTCCGCAAGTAGAAGAGACCCTGCGTATATCCGTTTCATGTACAGGATCTTTGGTTTTTAGATGAATGGTGCTCCCTACGCATTTTCGTAAATGTCGATAGTGCTGATATAAAAGAGCCCCTGGCTTGCCACAGATTGTATTTAGACAAGAGTTTTAGGCTTTGTTATATCACTTGTGTGTCACTGAGTTAGGAAACCACAGAAATGTTGTTTGAGATCAGTATTCAGATGCATACAAGGCATATTGTATTACTACGCGACCGAGTGTTGATATTAGAGACGGTACAAGTGCACAGGGGGTAATCGTTTCCACATCTTATTGGCGTGTGAACGGGCTGACAGACAGATTTACCCCACCTCTCTTTCCGTCTTGATATCTCAGCGAGTTTTCAATATATTTTCAACATGAAAAGTGCACCATAAACTAGAAATAACACTGCAATTTTCTACATAAAAAACTTCAAAATTAAATGTTGAATTATTTTTTAAAAATTGGATCCAGAAGAAAAATAAATGTATCCATAAAATCCGGAATCCGGATCCGATCCGGATGAAATTTTGTCAGTTTATGGACCACGATAGTCCGCCACTTTGTAGGAAAAATCAAGCTGAAATATGCACAATAGACCGAAATATAATATAAAATATAAGTTAAATGGAGTTTTCAATGTTAAATTCAAATAGCTGTCAAATCCGTAATCCGGGTCCGATCCGGGTCAAAATTATAATGTGTGTATAGGATGTCATTCTACACATGTGACTAAAATTTCAAGAGAATTCATTGAAAATTGAACGAGTTATGAATTTTTGAAAAATCGCCCCATGTTAAAGATAGGGATTTTTCGAGTTTTCAAGAATTTTTGATGACGTCATCAATAAACCGATTTTCTTCAAAAACTTTCGGTGTCCTTCCTGGGTGAATACCTACCTATCAGAAAAATTTGGTGATGCTCGCACTAAAACTGTGGCCTGTAACGTGCAAACAGACAGACAGACAGACAGACAAACAAACAAACAAACAAACGGAACTGACCAACATAGTTGTCGAATTTTCAATTCGTCAACTAATAAAGCTCCGCAAGTAGAAGAGACCCTGCGTATATCCGTTTCATGTACAGGATCTTTGGTTTTTAGATGAATGGTGCTCCCTACGCATTTTCGTAAATGTCGATAGTGCTGATATAAAAGAGCCCCTGGCTTGCCACAGATTGTATTTAGACAAGAGTTTTAGGCTTTGTTATATCACTTGTGTGTCACTGAGTTAGGAAACCACAGAAATGTTGTTTGAGATCAGTATTCAGATGCATACAAGGCATATTGTATTACTACGCGACCGAGTGTTGATATTAGAGACGGTACAAGTGCACAGGGGGTAATCGTTTCCACATCTTATTGGCGTGTGAACGGGCTGACAGACAGATTTACCCCACCTCTCTTTCCGTCTTGATATCTCAGCGAGTTTTCAATATATTTTCAACATGAAAAGTGCACCATAAACTAGAAATAACACTGCAATTTTCTACATAAAAAACTTCAAAATTAAATGTTGAATTATTTTTTAAAAATTGGATCCAGAAGAAAAATAAATGTATCCATAAAATCCGGAATCCGGATCCGATCCGGATGAAATTTTGTCAGTTTATGGACCACGATAGTCCGCCACTTTGTAGGAAAAATCAAGCTGAAATATGCACAATAGACCGAAATATAATATAAAATATAAGTTAAATGGAGTTTTCAATGTTAAATTCAAATAGCTGTCAAATCCGTAATCCGGGTCCGATCCGGGTCAAAATTATAATGTGTGTATAGGATGTCATTCTACACATGTGACTAAAATTTCAAGAGAATTCATTGAAAATTGAACGAGTTATGAATTTTTGAAAAATCGCCCCATGTTAAAGATAGGGATTTTTCGAGTTTTCAAGAATTTTTGATGACGTCATCAATAAACCGATTTTCTTCAAAAACTTTCGGTGTCCTTCCTGGGTGAATACCTACCTATCAGAAAAATTTGGTGATGCTCGCACTAAAACTGTGGCCTGTAACGTGCAAACAGACAGACAGACAGACAGACAAACAAACAAACAAACAAACGGAACTGACCAACATAGTTGTCGAATTTTCAATTCGTCAACTAATAAAGCTCCGCAAGTAGAAGAGACCCTGCGTATATCCGTTTCATGTACAGGATCTTTGGTTTTTAGATGAATGGTGCTCCCTACGCATTTTCGTAAATGTCGATAGTGCTGATATAAAAGAGCCCCTGGCTTGCCACAGATTGTATTTAGACAAGAGTTTTAGGCTTTGTTATATCACTTGTGTGTCACTGAGTTAGGAAACCACAGAAATGTTGTTTGAGATCAGTATTCAGATGCATACAAGGCATATTGTATTACTACGCGACCGAGTGTTGATATTAGAGACGGTACAAGTGCACAGGGGGTAATCGTTTCCACATCTTATTGGCGTGTGAACGGGCTGACAGACAGATTTACCCCACCTCTCTTTCCGTCTTGATATCTCAGCGAGTTTTCAATATATTTTCAACATGAAAAGTGCACCATAAACTAGAAATAACACTGCAATTTTCTACATAAAAAACTTCAAAATTAAATGTTGAATTATTTTTTAAAAATTGGATCCAGAAGAAAAATAAATGTATCCATAAAATCCGGAATCCGGATCCGATCCGGATGAAATTTTGTCAGTTTATGGACCACGATAGTCCGCCACTTTGTAGGAAAAATCAAGCTGAAATATGCACAATAGACCGAAATATAATATAAAATATAAGTTAAATGGAGTTTTCAATGTTAAATTCAAATAGCTGTCAAATCCGTAATCCGGGTCCGATCCGGGTCAAAATTATAATGTGTGTATAGGATGTCATTCTACACATGTGACTAAAATTTCAAGAGAATTCATTGAAAATTGAACGAGTTATGAATTTTTGAAAAATCGCCCCATGTTAAAGATAGGGATTTTTCGAGTTTTCAAGAATTTTTGATGACGTCATCAATAAACCGATTTTCTTCAAAAACTTTCGGTGTCCTTCCTGGGTGAATACCTACCTATCAGAAAAATTTGGTGATGCTCGCACTAAAACTGTGGCCTGTAACGTGCAAACAGACAGACAGACAGACAGACAAACAAACAAACAAACAAACGGAACTGACCAACATAGTTGTCGAATTTTCAATTCGTCAACTAATAAAGCTCCGCAAGTAGAAGAGACCCTGCGTATATCCGTTTCATGTACAGGATCTTTGGTTTTTAGATGAATGGTGCTCCCTACGCATTTTCGTAAATGTCGATAGTGCTGATATAAAAGAGCCCCTGGCTTGCCACAGATTGTATTTAGACAAGAGTTTTAGGCTTTGTTATATCACTTGTGTGTCACTGAGTTAGGAAACCACAGAAATGTTGTTTGAGATCAGTATTCAGATGCATACAAGGCATATTGTATTACTACGCGACCGAGTGTTGATATTAGAGACGGTACAAGTGCACAGGGGGTAATCGTTTCCACATCTTATTGGCGTGTGAACGGGCTGACAGACAGATTTACCCCACCTCTCTTTCCGTCTTGATATCTCAGCGAGTTTTCAATATATTTTCAACATGAAAAGTGCACCATAAACTAGAAATAACACTGCAATTTTCTACATAAAAAACTTCAAAATTAAATGTTGAATTATTTTTTAAAAATTGGATCCAGAAGAAAAATAAATGTATCCATAAAATCCGGAATCCGGATCCGATCCGGATGAAATTTTGTCAGTTTATGGACCACGATAGTCCGCCACTTTGTAGGAAAAATCAAGCTGAAATATGCACAATAGACCGAAATATAATATAAAATATAAGTTAAATGGAGTTTTCAATGTTAAATTCAAATAGCTGTCAAATCCGTAATCCGGGTCCGATCCGGGTCAAAATTATAATGTGTGTATAGGATGTCATTCTACACATGTGACTAAAATTTCAAGAGAATTCATTGAAAATTGAACGAGTTATGAATTTTTGAAAAATCGCCCCATGTTAAAGATAGGGATTTTTCGAGTTTTCAAGAATTTTTGATGACGTCATCAATAAACCGATTTTCTTCAAAAACTTTCGGTGTCCTTCCTGGGTGAATACCTACCTATCAGAAAAATTTGGTGATGCTCGCACTAAAACTGTGGCCTGTAACGTGCAAACAGACAGACAGACAGACAGACAAACAAACAAACAAACAAACGGAACTGACCAACATAGTTGTCGAATTTTCAATTCGTCAACTAATAAAGCTCCGCAAGTAGAAGAGACCCTGCGTATATCCGTTTCATGTACAGGATCTTTGGTTTTTAGATGAATGGTGCTCCCTACGCATTTTCGTAAATGTCGATAGTGCTGATATAAAAGAGCCCCTGGCTTGCCACAGATTGTATTTAGACAAGAGTTTTAGGCTTTGTTATATCACTTGTGTGTCACTGAGTTAGGAAACCACAGAAATGTTGTTTGAGATCAGTATTCAGATGCATACAAGGCATATTGTATTACTACGCGACCGAGTGTTGATATTAGAGACGGTACAAGTGCACAGGGGGTAATCGTTTCCACATCTTATTGGCGTGTGAACGGGCTGACAGACAGATTTACCCCACCTCTCTTTCCGTCTTGATATCTCAGCGAGTTTTCAATATATTTTCAACATGAAAAGTGCACCATAAACTAGAAATAACACTGCAATTTTCTACATAAAAAACTTCAAAATTAAATGTTGAATTATTTTTTAAAAATTGGATCCAGAAGAAAAATAAATGTATCCATAAAATCCGGAATCCGGATCCGATCCGGATGAAATTTTGTCAGTTTATGGACCACGATAGTCCGCCACTTTGTAGGAAAAATCAAGCTGAAATATGCACAATAGACCGAAATATAATATAAAATATAAGTTAAATGGAGTTTTCAATGTTAAATTCAAATAGCTGTCAAATCCGTAATCCGGGTCCGATCCGGGTCAAAATTATAATGTGTGTATAGGATGTCATTCTACACATGTGACTAAAATTTCAAGAGAATTCATTGAAAATTGAACGAGTTATGAATTTTTGAAAAATCGCCCCATGTTAAAGATAGGGATTTTTCGAGTTTTCAAGAATTTTTGATGACGTCATCAATAAACCGATTTTCTTCAAAAACTTTCGGTGTCCTTCCTGGGTGAATACCTACCTATCAGAAAAATTTGGTGATGCTCGCACTAAAACTGTGGCCTGTAACGTGCAAACAGACAGACAGACAGACAGACAAACAAACAAACAAACAAACGGAACTGACCAACATAGTTGTCGAATTTTCAATTCGTCAACTAATAAAGCTCCGCAAGTAGAAGAGACCCTGCGTATATCCGTTTCATGTACAGGATCTTTGGTTTTTAGATGAATGGTGCTCCCTACGCATTTTCGTAAATGTCGATAGTGCTGATATAAAAGAGCCCCTGGCTTGCCACAGATTGTATTTAGACAAGAGTTTTAGGCTTTGTTATATCACTTGTGTGTCACTGAGTTAGGAAACCACAGAAATGTTGTTTGAGATCAGTATTCAGATGCATACAAGGCATATTGTATTACTACGCGACCGAGTGTTGATATTAGAGACGGTACAAGTGCACAGGGGGTAATCGTTTCCACATCTTATTGGCGTGTGAACGGGCTGACAGACAGATTTACCCCACCTCTCTTTCCGTCTTGATATCTCAGCGAGTTTTCAATATATTTTCAACATGAAAAGTGCACCATAAACTAGAAATAACACTGCAATTTTCTACATAAAAAACTTCAAAATTAAATGTTGAATTATTTTTTAAAAATTGGATCCAGAAGAAAAATAAATGTATCCATAAAATCCGGAATCCGGATCCGATCCGGATGAAATTTTGTCAGTTTATGGACCACGATAGTCCGCCACTTTGTAGGAAAAATCAAGCTGAAATATGCACAATAGACCGAAATATAATATAAAATATAAGTTAAATGGAGTTTTCAATGTTAAATTCAAATAGCTGTCAAATCCGTAATCCGGGTCCGATCCGGGTCAAAATTATAATGTGTGTATAGGATGTCATTCTACACATGTGACTAAAATTTCAAGAGAATTCATTGAAAATTGAACGAGTTATGAATTTTTGAAAAATCGCCCCATGTTAAAGATAGGGATTTTTCGAGTTTTCAAGAATTTTTGATGACGTCATCAATAAACCGATTTTCTTCAAAAACTTTCGGTGTCCTTCCTGGGTGAATACCTACCTATCAGAAAAATTTGGTGATGCTCGCACTAAAACTGTGGCCTGTAACGTGCAAACAGACAGACAGACAGACAGACAAACAAACAAACAAACAAACGGAACTGACCAACATAGTTGTCGAATTTTCAATTCGTCAACTAATAAAGCTCCGCAAGTAGAAGAGACCCTGCGTATATCCGTTTCATGTACAGGATCTTTGGTTTTTAGATGAATGGTGCTCCCTACGCATTTTCGTAAATGTCGATAGTGCTGATATAAAAGAGCCCCTGGCTTGCCACAGATTGTATTTAGACAAGAGTTTTAGGCTTTGTTATATCACTTGTGTGTCACTGAGTTAGGAAACCACAGAAATGTTGTTTGAGATCAGTATTCAGATGCATACAAGGCATATTGTATTACTACGCGACCGAGTGTTGATATTAGAGACGGTACAAGTGCACAGGGGGTAATCGTTTCCACATCTTATTGGCGTGTGAACGGGCTGACAGACAGATTTACCCCACCTCTCTTTCCGTCTTGATATCTCAGCGAGTTTTCAATATATTTTCAACATGAAAAGTGCACCATAAACTAGAAATAACACTGCAATTTTCTACATAAAAAACTTCAAAATTAAATGTTGAATTATTTTTTAAAAATTGGATCCAGAAGAAAAATAAATGTATCCATAAAATCCGGAATCCGGATCCGATCCGGATGAAATTTTGTCAGTTTATGGACCACGATAGTCCGCCACTTTGTAGGAAAAATCAAGCTGAAATATGCACAATAGACCGAAATATAATATAAAATATAAGTTAAATGGAGTTTTCAATGTTAAATTCAAATAGCTGTCAAATCCGTAATCCGGGTCCGATCCGGGTCAAAATTATAATGTGTGTATAGGATGTCATTCTACACATGTGACTAAAATTTCAAGAGAATTCATTGAAAATTGAACGAGTTATGAATTTTTGAAAAATCGCCCCATGTTAAAGATAGGGATTTTTCGAGTTTTCAAGAATTTTTGATGACGTCATCAATAAACCGATTTTCTTCAAAAACTTTCGGTGTCCTTCCTGGGTGAATACCTACCTATCAGAAAAATTTGGTGATGCTCGCACTAAAACTGTGGCCTGTAACGTGCAAACAGACAGACAGACAGACAGACAAACAAACAAACAAACAAACGGAACTGACCAACATAGTTGTCGAATTTTCAATTCGTCAACTAATAAAGCTCCGCAAGTAGAAGAGACCCTGCGTATATCCGTTTCATGTACAGGATCTTTGGTTTTTAGATGAATGGTGCTCCCTACGCATTTTCGTAAATGTCGATAGTGCTGATATAAAAGAGCCCCTGGCTTGCCACAGATTGTATTTAGACAAGAGTTTTAGGCTTTGTTATATCACTTGTGTGTCACTGAGTTAGGAAACCACAGAAATGTTGTTTGAGATCAGTATTCAGATGCATACAAGGCATATTGTATTACTACGCGACCGAGTGTTGATATTAGAGACGGTACAAGTGCACAGGGGGTAATCGTTTCCACATCTTATTGGCGTGTGAACGGGCTGACAGACAGATTTACCCCACCTCTCTTTCCGTCTTGATATCTCAGCGAGTTTTCAATATATTTTCAACATGAAAAGTGCACCATAAACTAGAAATAACACTGCAATTTTCTACATAAAAAACTTCAAAATTAAATGTTGAATTATTTTTTAAAAATTGGATCCAGAAGAAAAATAAATGTATCCATAAAATCCGGAATCCGGATCCGATCCGGATGAAATTTTGTCAGTTTATGGACCACGATAGTCCGCCACTTTGTAGGAAAAATCAAGCTGAAATATGCACAATAGACCGAAATATAATATAAAATATAAGTTAAATGGAGTTTTCAATGTTAAATTCAAATAGCTGTCAAATCCGTAATCCGGGTCCGATCCGGGTCAAAATTATAATGTGTGTATAGGATGTCATTCTACACATGTGACTAAAATTTCAAGAGAATTCATTGAAAATTGAACGAGTTATGAATTTTTGAAAAATCGCCCCATGTTAAAGATAGGGATTTTTCGAGTTTTCAAGAATTTTTGATGACGTCATCAATAAACCGATTTTCTTCAAAAACTTTCGGTGTCCTTCCTGGGTGAATACCTACCTATCAGAAAAATTTGGTGATGCTCGCACTAAAACTGTGGCCTGTAACGTGCAAACAGACAGACAGACAGACAGACAAACAAACAAACAAACAAACGGAACTGACCAACATAGTTGTCGAATTTTCAATTCGTCAACTAATAAAGCTCCGCAAGTAGAAGAGACCCTGCGTATATCCGTTTCATGTACAGGATCTTTGGTTTTTAGATGAATGGTGCTCCCTACGCATTTTCGTAAATGTCGATAGTGCTGATATAAAAGAGCCCCTGGCTTGCCACAGATTGTATTTAGACAAGAGTTTTAGGCTTTGTTATATCACTTGTGTGTCACTGAGTTAGGAAACCACAGAAATGTTGTTTGAGATCAGTATTCAGATGCATACAAGGCATATTGTATTACTACGCGACCGAGTGTTGATATTAGAGACGGTACAAGTGCACAGGGGGTAATCGTTTCCACATCTTATTGGCGTGTGAACGGGCTGACAGACAGATTTACCCCACCTCTCTTTCCGTCTTGATATCTCAGCGAGTTTTCAATATATTTTCAACATGAAAAGTGCACCATAAACTAGAAATAACACTGCAATTTTCTACATAAAAAACTTCAAAATTAAATGTTGAATTATTTTTTAAAAATTGGATCCAGAAGAAAAATAAATGTATCCATAAAATCCGGAATCCGGATCCGATCCGGATGAAATTTTGTCAGTTTATGGACCACGATAGTCCGCCACTTTGTAGGAAAAATCAAGCTGAAATATGCACAATAGACCGAAATATAATATAAAATATAAGTTAAATGGAGTTTTCAATGTTAAATTCAAATAGCTGTCAAATCCGTAATCCGGGTCCGATCCGGGTCAAAATTATAATGTGTGTATAGGATGTCATTCTACACATGTGACTAAAATTTCAAGAGAATTCATTGAAAATTGAACGAGTTATGAATTTTTGAAAAATCGCCCCATGTTAAAGATAGGGATTTTTCGAGTTTTCAAGAATTTTTGATGACGTCATCAATAAACCGATTTTCTTCAAAAACTTTCGGTGTCCTTCCTGGGTGAATACCTACCTATCAGAAAAATTTGGTGATGCTCGCACTAAAACTGTGGCCTGTAACGTGCAAACAGACAGACAGACAGACAGACAAACAAACAAACAAACAAACGGAACTGACCAACATAGTTGTCGAATTTTCAATTCGTCAACTAATAAAGCTCCGCAAGTAGAAGAGACCCTGCGTATATCCGTTTCATGTACAGGATCTTTGGTTTTTAGATGAATGGTGCTCCCTACGCATTTTCGTAAATGTCGATAGTGCTGATATAAAAGAGCCCCTGGCTTGCCACAGATTGTATTTAGACAAGAGTTTTAGGCTTTGTTATATCACTTGTGTGTCACTGAGTTAGGAAACCACAGAAATGTTGTTTGAGATCAGTATTCAGATGCATACAAGGCATATTGTATTACTACGCGACCGAGTGTTGATATTAGAGACGGTACAAGTGCACAGGGGGTAATCGTTTCCACATCTTATTGGCGTGTGAACGGGCTGACAGACAGATTTACCCCACCTCTCTTTCCGTCTTGATATCTCAGCGAGTTTTCAATATATTTTCAACATGAAAAGTGCACCATAAACTAGAAATAACACTGCAATTTTCTACATAAAAAACTTCAAAATTAAATGTTGAATTATTTTTTAAAAATTGGATCCAGAAGAAAAATAAATGTATCCATAAAATCCGGAATCCGGATCCGATCCGGATGAAATTTTGTCAGTTTATGGACCACGATAGTCCGCCACTTTGTAGGAAAAATCAAGCTGAAATATGCACAATAGACCGAAATATAATATAAAATATAAGTTAAATGGAGTTTTCAATGTTAAATTCAAATAGCTGTCAAATCCGTAATCCGGGTCCGATCCGGGTCAAAATTATAATGTGTGTATAGGATGTCATTCTACACATGTGACTAAAATTTCAAGAGAATTCATTGAAAATTGAACGAGTTATGAATTTTTGAAAAATCGCCCCATGTTAAAGATAGGGATTTTTCGAGTTTTCAAGAATTTTTGATGACGTCATCAATAAACCGATTTTCTTCAAAAACTTTCGGTGTCCTTCCTGGGTGAATACCTACCTATCAGAAAAATTTGGTGATGCTCGCACTAAAACTGTGGCCTGTAACGTGCAAACAGACAGACAGACAGACAGACAAACAAACAAACAAACAAACGGAACTGACCAACATAGTTGTCGAATTTTCAATTCGTCAACTAATAAAGCTCCGCAAGTAGAAGAGACCCTGCGTATATCCGTTTCATGTACAGGATCTTTGGTTTTTAGATGAATGGTGCTCCCTACGCATTTTCGTAAATGTCGATAGTGCTGATATAAAAGAGCCCCTGGCTTGCCACAGATTGTATTTAGACAAGAGTTTTAGGCTTTGTTATATCACTTGTGTGTCACTGAGTTAGGAAACCACAGAAATGTTGTTTGAGATCAGTATTCAGATGCATACAAGGCATATTGTATTACTACGCGACCGAGTGTTGATATTAGAGACGGTACAAGTGCACAGGGGGTAATCGTTTCCACATCTTATTGGCGTGTGAACGGGCTGACAGACAGATTTACCCCACCTCTCTTTCCGTCTTGATATCTCAGCGAGTTTTCAATATATTTTCAACATGAAAAGTGCACCATAAACTAGAAATAACACTGCAATTTTCTACATAAAAAACTTCAAAATTAAATGTTGAATTATTTTTTAAAAATTGGATCCAGAAGAAAAATAAATGTATCCATAAAATCCGGAATCCGGATCCGATCCGGATGAAATTTTGTCAGTTTATGGACCACGATAGTCCGCCACTTTGTAGGAAAAATCAAGCTGAAATATGCACAATAGACCGAAATATAATATAAAATATAAGTTAAATGGAGTTTTCAATGTTAAATTCAAATAGCTGTCAAATCCGTAATCCGGGTCCGATCCGGGTCAAAATTATAATGTGTGTATAGGATGTCATTCTACACATGTGACTAAAATTTCAAGAGAATTCATTGAAAATTGAACGAGTTATGAATTTTTGAAAAATCGCCCCATGTTAAAGATAGGGATTTTTCGAGTTTTCAAGAATTTTTGATGACGTCATCAATAAACCGATTTTCTTCAAAAACTTTCGGTGTCCTTCCTGGGTGAATACCTACCTATCAGAAAAATTTGGTGATGCTCGCACTAAAACTGTGGCCTGTAACGTGCAAACAGACAGACAGACAGACAGACAAACAAACAAACAAACAAACGGAACTGACCAACATAGTTGTCGAATTTTCAATTCGTCAACTAATAAAGCTCCGCAAGTAGAAGAGACCCTGCGTATATCCGTTTCATGTACAGGATCTTTGGTTTTTAGATGAATGGTGCTCCCTACGCATTTTCGTAAATGTCGATAGTGCTGATATAAAAGAGCCCCTGGCTTGCCACAGATTGTATTTAGACAAGAGTTTTAGGCTTTGTTATATCACTTGTGTGTCACTGAGTTAGGAAACCACAGAAATGTTGTTTGAGATCAGTATTCAGATGCATACAAGGCATATTGTATTACTACGCGACCGAGTGTTGATATTAGAGACGGTACAAGTGCACAGGGGGTAATCGTTTCCACATCTTATTGGCGTGTGAACGGGCTGACAGACAGATTTACCCCACCTCTCTTTCCGTCTTGATATCTCAGCGAGTTTTCAATATATTTTCAACATGAAAAGTGCACCATAAACTAGAAATAACACTGCAATTTTCTACATAAAAAACTTCAAAATTAAATGTTGAATTATTTTTTAAAAATTGGATCCAGAAGAAAAATAAATGTATCCATAAAATCCGGAATCCGGATCCGATCCGGATGAAATTTTGTCAGTTTATGGACCACGATAGTCCGCCACTTTGTAGGAAAAATCAAGCTGAAATATGCACAATAGACCGAAATATAATATAAAATATAAGTTAAATGGAGTTTTCAATGTTAAATTCAAATAGCTGTCAAATCCGTAATCCGGGTCCGATCCGGGTCAAAATTATAATGTGTGTATAGGATGTCATTCTACACATGTGACTAAAATTTCAAGAGAATTCATTGAAAATTGAACGAGTTATGAATTTTTGAAAAATCGCCCCATGTTAAAGATAGGGATTTTTCGAGTTTTCAAGAATTTTTGATGACGTCATCAATAAACCGATTTTCTTCAAAAACTTTCGGTGTCCTTCCTGGGTGAATACCTACCTATCAGAAAAATTTGGTGATGCTCGCACTAAAACTGTGGCCTGTAACGTGCAAACAGACAGACAGACAGACAGACAAACAAACAAACAAACAAACGGAACTGACCAACATAGTTGTCGAATTTTCAATTCGTCAACTAATAAAGCTCCGCAAGTAGAAGAGACCCTGCGTATATCCGTTTCATGTACAGGATCTTTGGTTTTTAGATGAATGGTGCTCCCTACGCATTTTCGTAAATGTCGATAGTGCTGATATAAAAGAGCCCCTGGCTTGCCACAGATTGTATTTAGACAAGAGTTTTAGGCTTTGTTATATCACTTGTGTGTCACTGAGTTAGGAAACCACAGAAATGTTGTTTGAGATCAGTATTCAGATGCATACAAGGCATATTGTATTACTACGCGACCGAGTGTTGATATTAGAGACGGTACAAGTGCACAGGGGGTAATCGTTTCCACATCTTATTGGCGTGTGAACGGGCTGACAGACAGATTTACCCCACCTCTCTTTCCGTCTTGATATCTCAGCGAGTTTTCAATATATTTTCAACATGAAAAGTGCACCATAAACTAGAAATAACACTGCAATTTTCTACATAAAAAACTTCAAAATTAAATGTTGAATTATTTTTTAAAAATTGGATCCAGAAGAAAAATAAATGTATCCATAAAATCCGGAATCCGGATCCGATCCGGATGAAATTTTGTCAGTTTATGGACCACGATAGTCCGCCACTTTGTAGGAAAAATCAAGCTGAAATATGCACAATAGACCGAAATATAATATAAAATATAAGTTAAATGGAGTTTTCAATGTTAAATTCAAATAGCTGTCAAATCCGTAATCCGGGTCCGATCCGGGTCAAAATTATAATGTGTGTATAGGATGTCATTCTACACATGTGACTAAAATTTCAAGAGAATTCATTGAAAATTGAACGAGTTATGAATTTTTGAAAAATCGCCCCATGTTAAAGATAGGGATTTTTCGAGTTTTCAAGAATTTTTGATGACGTCATCAATAAACCGATTTTCTTCAAAAACTTTCGGTGTCCTTCCTGGGTGAATACCTACCTATCAGAAAAATTTGGTGATGCTCGCACTAAAACTGTGGCCTGTAACGTGCAAACAGACAGACAGACAGACAGACAAACAAACAAACAAACGGAACTGACCAACATAGTTGTCGAATTTTCAATTCGTCAACTAATAAAGCTCCGCAAGTAGAAGAGACCCTGCGTATATCCGTTTCATGTACAGGATCTTTGGTTTTTAGATGAATGGTGCTCCCTACGCATTTTCGTAAATGTCGATAGTGCTGATATAAAAGAGCCCCTGGCTTGCCACAGATTGTATTTAGACAAGAGTTTTAGGCTTTGTTATATCACTTGTGTGTCACTGAGTTAGGAAACCACAGAAATGTTGTTTGAGATCAGTATTCAGATGCATACAAGGCATATTGTATTACTACGCGACCGAGTGTTGATATTAGAGACGGTACAAGTGCACAGGGGGTAATCGTTTCCACATCTTATTGGCGTGTGAACGGGCTGACAGACAGATTTACCCCACCTCTCTTTCCGTCTTGATATCTCAGCGAGTTTTCAATATATTTTCAACATGAAAAGTGCACCATAAACTAGAAATAACACTGCAATTTTCTACATAAAAAACTTCAAAATTAAATGTTGAATTATTTTTTAAAAATTGGATCCAGAAGAAAAATAAATGTATCCATAAAATCCGGAATCCGGATCCGATCCGGATGAAATTTTGTCAGTTTATGGACCACGATAGTCCGCCACTTTGTAGGAAAAATCAAGCTGAAATATGCACAATAGACCGAAATATAATATAAAATATAAGTTAAATGGAGTTTTCAATGTTAAATTCAAATAGCTGTCAAATCCGTAATCCGGGTCCGATCCGGGTCAAAATTATAATGTGTGTATAGGATGTCATTCTACACATGTGACTAAAATTTCAAGAGAATTCATTGAAAATTGAACGAGTTATGAATTTTTGAAAAATCGCCCCATGTTAAAGATAGGGATTTTTCGAGTTTTCAAGAATTTTTGATGACGTCATCAATAAACCGATTTTCTTCAAAAACTTTCGGTGTCCTTCCTGGGTGAATACCTACCTATCAGAAAAATTTGGTGATGCTCGCACTAAAACTGTGGCCTGTAACGTGCAAACAGACAGACAGACAGACAGACAAACAAACAAACAAACAAACGGAACTGACCAACATAGTTGTCGAATTTTCAATTCGTCAACTAATGACTGACCAACATACTTGGCAAAATTTATTTTGCCAAGTAATGAAGCAATCGCTCAAAGAGCTAGGACTTGGCAAAATAAAGTAATGAACTTGAAAAGAAGTCTATCAACTAGTTTTGGTTTATAAATGCTTCATACGTACTATAATAGTTTAATCAATAAGTAAGTTGTGCGTGTATTAAATTGTGCAGTTATGCTATAAAAGACATGATCCTGTAAGTTAGAGATAAAAAACAAGTTTTGAGAGAGAGTTGAACCCGGGTCTGTGGATTCAAAGTCCTACACTCTATGCACAGCACCAACGTGGCCGACAGCGTTGAGTGGTGTATGTATTGTAACAGGTCCTTCAAGGCAAATTACTGCTGAAAACCGGGAATGGGGCCGGTTCATCACCCCCAGCAGTCCTAATATAAGGGAGCCTGTCGCTTGACACAGACTGTATTTAGACAAGAGTTTTAGGCTTTGTCATATCACTTGTACATCACTGAGTTAGAAAACCACTGAAATGTTGTTTGAGATCTGCATCTGGATACATATATGATATACTGTATTGCTATGCAACCGAGCGTGTGTATTTAGGACGGGACATGTCCACAGGGGGTAATCGTTTCTACAGCTTATTGGCGTGTGAACGGATTGAGAATCAGATTCACCCCACTGCTCTTTCTACTTTGATATCTCGGCGAGTTTTCAATCTATTCCAAATGTAAAAGGTGCATTATAAACTAGAAATAACACTGCAACTGACTGTATAAAAACTAAGTTAGAGATAAAAGAGATTAGAGTTTTGAGGGAGGGTTGAACACGGGTCTTTGGATTCAAAGTCTTACGCTCTATCCACTGCACCAACGTTGCCGACAGTTTGAAGAAGTGTATTACATGTAACAGTTACTTTATGGTTTTCCAGCCTCCATAGTTATAGTTATGTAACGGTTTTTCAGTCGCCAAGACAACAGTTTTTAAGCTATGACCTTCAAAATCAATAGGCTTGTGCAGGAGTCTTTTGCGCATCTTCTTTGAAAATTTCATGTCATTCCGACAAGGATTGTGCCCGCTATCGTGCGAACAGACGGACAGAACACATATTTGATCGCTGAGCAACATACAACTGAAGCAATCGCTCAAAGAGCTAGGACTTGGCAAAATAAAGTCAGTGAACTGAAGAGAAGTCTATCAACAAGTTTTGGTTTATAAATGCTTCATACATACTATAATAGTTTAATCAATAAGTAAGTTGTACATGTATTAAATTGCACAGTTATGCTATAAAAGACATGATCCTGTAAGTTAGAGAGAAAAAAACAAGTCTTGAGAGAGAGTTGAACCCGGGTCTGTGGATTCAAAGTCTTACGCTCTATGCACAGCACCAACATGACCGACAGCTTGAAGTGGTGTATGTATTGTAACAGGTCCTTTATGGCAAATTACTGCAAAAAACCGGGAATGGGACCGGTTCGTCACCCCAGCAGTCTTAATATAAGGGAGCCTGTCGCTTGACACAGACTGTATTTAGACTAGAGTTTTAGGCTTTGTTATATCACTTGTACATCACTGAGTTAGAAAACCACTGAAATGTTGTTTGAGATCTGCATCTGGATACATATATGATATACTGTATTGCTATGCAACCGAGCGTGTGTATTTAGGACGGGACATGTCCACGGGGGGTAATCGTTTCTACAGCTTATTGGCGTGTGAATGGATTGAGAATCAGATTCACCCCACTGCTCTTTCTACTTTGATATCTCGGCGAGTTTTCAATCTATTCCAAATGTAAAAGGTGCACTATAAACTAGAAATAACACTGCAACTGACTGTATAAAAGCTAAGTTAGAGATAAAAGAGATTAGAGTTTTGAATGAGGGTTGAACACGGGTCTTTGGATTCAAAGTCTTACGCTCTATCCACTGCACCAACGTTGCCGACAGTGTGAAGAAGTGTATTCCATGTAACAGTTACTTTATGGTTTTCCAGCCTCCATAGTTATAGTTATGTAACGGTTTTTCAGTCGCCAAGACAACAGTTTTTAAGCTATGACCTTCAAAATCAATAGGCTTGTGCCGGAGTCTTATGCGCATCTTCTTTGAAAATTTCATGTCATTCCGACAAGGATTGCGCCCGCTATCGTGCGAACAGACGGACAGAACACATATTTGATCGCTGAGCAACATACAACTGAAGCAATCGCTCAAAGAGCTAGGACTTGGCAAAATAAAGTTAATGATCTTGAAGAGAGGTCTATAAACTAGCTAAAAAAACGTTCAGAGAGAGATTTGAATAGTTCTTTTTTTTTAAATTATCTAGTTGCTGTTAAGTAAGTTGTAATTGTGCAGTTATGCTATGAAAGACATGATCTTGTCATTTAGAGAGAAAAAACAAGTTTTGAGAGAGAGTTGAACCCAGGTCTGTGGATTCAGAGTCCTGAGCTCTATGCACAGCGCCAACGTGGCCTACAGCATAAAGTGGTGTATGTATTGTAACAGTTCCTCTATGGCAAATTACTGCTAAAAACCGGGAATGGGGCCGGTTCCTTTGCCGGTTCGTCACCCCCAGCAGTCCTAATATAAGGGAGCCTGTCGTTTGACACAGACTGTATTAAGAGTAGACTTTTAGGCTTTGTTATATCACTTGTACATCACTGAGTCAGAAAACCACTGAAATGTTGTTTGAGATCTGCATCTGGATACATATATGATATACTGTATTGCTATGCAACCGAGCGTGTGTATTTAGGACGGGACATGTCCACAGGGGGTAATCGTTTCTACAGCTTATTGGCGTGTGAACGGATTGAGAATCAGATTCACCCCATTGCTCTTTCTACTTTGATATCTCGGCGAGTTTTCAATCTATTCCAAATGTAAAAGGTGCATTATAAACTAGAAATAACACTGCAACTGACTGTATAAAAACTAAGTTAGAGATAAAAGAGATTAGAGTTTTGAGGGAGGGTTGAACACGGGTCTTTGGATTCAAAGTCTTACGCTCTATCCACTGCACCAACGTTGCCGACAGTGTGAAGAAGTGTATTCCATGTAACAGTTACTTTATGGTTTTCCAGCCTCCATAGTTATAGTTATGTAACGGTTTTTCAGTCGCCAAGACAACAGTTTTTAAGCTATGATCTTCAAAATCAATAGGCTTGTGCAGGAGTCTTATGCGCATCTTTTTTGAAAATTTCATGTCATTCCGACAAGGATTGCGCCCGCTATCGTGCGAACAGACGGACAGAACACATATTTGATCGCTGAGCAACATACAACTGAAGCAATCGCTCAAAGAGCTAGGACTTGGCAAAATAAAGTAATGAACTTGAAAAGAAGTCTATCAACTGAGTTTTGGTTTATAAATGCTTCATACATACTATAATAGTTTAATCAATAAGTAAGTTGTATGTGTATTAAATTGTGCAGTTATGCTATAAAAGACATGATCCTGTAAGTTAGAGAGAAAAACAAGTTTTGAGAGAGAGTTGAACCCGGGTCTGTGGATTCAAAGTCTTACGCTCTATGCCCAGACCAACATGACCGACAGCTTGAAGTGGTGTATGTATGGTAACAGGTCCTTCAAGGCAAATTACTGCTAAAAACCGGGAAGGGGGCGGGTTTCCTCCGCCGGTTGATCACCCCCAATAGTTCTGATATAAAGTGGCCTGTCGTTTGACACAGACTGTATTAAGAGTAGACTTTTAGGCTTTGTTATATCACTAGTACATCACTGAGTCAGAAAACCACCAAAATGTTGTTTGAGATCTGCAATTGGATACATATATTATATACTGTATTACTACGCAACCGAGTTTTATATATTCAGGAGATAACACAGATGCGCTATGATGCATGAAACACATGATCATAATGGAACCAATGAGACACTGTAAATGACTTGGAAAAATATATACCAAGAAATAATTGAGTGTGATGACATAGAATTGACGAAGATTACTGCTGCTATATATATTTGCTGAATTTGTACACTACGAATGTGTTGTTTCCTTGTTTGGGATTGAATACATGATCTCATAATGGAGAAAAAAAAATAGTTTTGAGATAGTATTGAACCCGGGTTCGTGGATTCAAAGTCCTACACTCTACGCTCAGCACTAACGTGGCTGGCGATGTGAAGGGGAGTGTTTCATATAGCAATGCCATTATCGTTTTCATGTAATGCTTTTCAGTAACGATTTTCTGTTGCCGTGACAACAGTTTCAGAGCTATGATGTTCCAAATCAAAAGAGTTATGCGGACATTCCGTGCACATATTATGTGAGAATTTCGTCAAAATCACACAAGAATCGACTGCACAGCAATGTGTTAAACTTTGGATCTGAAATTCCTGACCCCCATGTATTTCACCTGGAGTTTAAATCGTCAATTTTGATTCAACCGCTGTCGGTCATACATCAAATGATGCAGAATTGGCCATAGTAAAAGACGTGAACACCTTTGGAAGTGCAGGTGGAATGAAAGTGGAGTTATGACGATTTTTAATTTTGTGGTTTTCCAATGACCTTGGCGTTAATTCTTGACCTTTGACCTTGAGAAACAACAGGAATGTGCCGTTATACTGTGTGCATATGCTGTCAAAATTTCATAAGAATCCGACAAAAATTGACTGCATAGCAATGCATGAAACTTTTGATCCAGAAACTCCTGACCCCCGTCTTTTTAACCCGGAGTCAAAATCGTCAATTTTGATGCAACAGCTGTCGGCCATACATCAAAAGATGCGGAATTGGCCATAGTATTCGAGGCTAGAAATCTCGAAACTCCAGATAAAAGATAACTGGAGTTATTAGGATTTTTACTTTTTTGGTTTTTGAACGACCTTGACGTCAATTTTTGACCTTTGACCTTCAGAAACGAAAGGCTTTTGTGGAAGTTCCTTGCACATATTGTGTGAAAATTTCATGAAAATCCGACAAGAATTGCGCCCGCTATCGTGCGAACGGACGGACAGACAAACATACAAACAAACAAGATGACTGACCAACATACTTGGCAAAATTTATTTTGCCAAGTAATGAAGCAATCGCTCAGAGAGCTAGGACTTGGCAAAATAAAGTAATGAACTGGAAAAGAAGTCTATACACTAGCTTTTACACTAGCTTGATACAGTTATTAAATTGTGTTGTTATGTTGTTTAGATCGAAATTCATGATCATGATTGTGTAAGTTGAAAATAAAAATAAAATAATTTCAAGAGAGATTTGAACCCGGGTCTGTGGATTCAAAGTCCGGCGCTCTATGCACAGCACCAACGTGACCGACAGTGTGAAGTGGTGTATTTATTGTATGTATTGCTAAAAACCGGGAATGGGGCCGGTTCCTTTGCCGGCTCGTCACCCCCAGCAGTCCTAATATAAGGGAGCCTGTGGCTTGACACAGACTGTATTTAGACTAGAGTTTTAGGCTTTGTTATATCACTTGTACATCACTGAGTTAGAAAACCACTGAAATGTTGTTTGAGATCTGCATCTGGATACATATATGATATACTGTATTGCTATGCAACCGAGCGTGTGTATTTAGGACGGGACATGTCCACAGGGGGTAATCGTTTCTACAGCTTATTGGCGTGTGAACGGATTGAGAATCAGATTCACCCCACTGCTCTTTCTACTTTGATATCTCGGCGAGTTTTCAATCTATTCCAAATGTAAAAGGTGCATTATAAACTAGAAATAACACTGCAACTGACTGTATAAAAACTAAGTTAGAGATAAAAGAGATTAGAGTTTTGAGGGAGGGTTGAACACGGGTCTTTGGATTCAAAGTCTTACGCTCTATCCACTGCACCAACGTTGCCGACAGTTTGAAGAAGTGTATTACATGTAACAGTTACTTTATGGTTTTCCAGCCTCCATAGTTATAGTTATGTAACGGTTTTTCAGTCGCCAAGACAACAGTTTTTAAGCTATGACCTTCAAAATCAATAGGCTTGTGCAGGAGTCTTTTGCGCATCTTCTTTGAAAATTTCATGTCATTCCGACAAGGATTGTGCCCGCTATCGTGCGAACAGACGGACAGAACACATATTTGATCGCTGAGCAACATACAACTGAAGCAATCGCTCAAAGAGCTAGGACTTGGCAAAATAAAGTCAGTGAACTGAAGAGAAGTCTATCAACAAGTTTTGGTTTATAAATGCTTCATACATACTATAATAGTTTAATCAATAAGTAAGTTGTACATGTATTAAATTGCACAGTTATGCTATAAAAGACATGATCCTGTAAGTTAGAGAGAAAAAAACAAGTCTTGAGAGAGAGTTGAACCCGGGTCTGTGGATTCAAAGTCTTACGCTCTATGCACAGCACCAACATGACCGACAGCTTGAAGTGGTGTATGTATTGTAACAGGTCCTTTATGGCAAATTACTGCAAAAAACCGGGAATGGGACCGGTTCGTCACCCCAGCAGTCTTAATATAAGGGAGCCTGTCGCTTGACACAGACTGTATTTAGACTAGAGTTTTAGGCTTTGTTATATCACTTGTACATCACTGAGTTAGAAAACCACTGAAATGTTGTTTGAGATCTGCATCTGGATACATATATGATATACTGTATTGCTATGCAACCGAGCGTGTGTATTTAGGACGGGACATGTCCACGGGGGGTAATCGTTTCTACAGCTTATTGGCGTGTGAATGGATTGAGAATCAGATTCACCCCACTGCTCTTTCTACTTTGATATCTCGGCGAGTTTTCAATCTATTCCAAATGTAAAAGGTGCACTATAAACTAGAAATAACACTGCAACTGACTGTATAAAAGCTAAGTTAGAGATAAAAGAGATTAGAGTTTTGAATGAGGGTTGAACACGGGTCTTTGGATTCAAAGTCTTACGCTCTATCCACTGCACCAACGTTGCCGACAGTGTGAAGAAGTGTATTCCATGTAACAGTTACTTTATGGTTTTCCAGCCTCCATAGTTATAGTTATGTAACGGTTTTTCAGTCGCCAAGACAACAGTTTTTAAGCTATGACCTTCAAAATCAATAGGCTTGTGCCGGAGTCTTATGCGCATCTTCTTTGAAAATTTCATGTCATTCCGACAAGGATTGCGCCCGCTATCGTGCGAACAGACGGACAGAACACATATTTGATCGCTGAGCAACATACAACTGAAGCAATCGCTCAAAGAGCTAGGACTTGGCAAAATAAAGTTAATGATCTTGAAGAGAGGTCTATAAACTAGCTAAAAAAACGTTCAGAGAGAGATTTGAATAGTTCTTTTTTTTTAAATTATCTAGTTGCTGTTAAGTAAGTTGTAATTGTGCAGTTATGCTATGAAAGACATGATCTTGTCATTTAGAGAGAAAAAACAAGTTTTGAGAGAGAGTTGAACCCAGGTCTGTGGATTCAGAGTCCTGAGCTCTATGCACAGCGCCAACGTGGCCTACAGCATAAAGTGGTGTATGTATTGTAACAGTTCCTCTATGGCAAATTACTGCTAAAAACCGGGAATGGGGCCGGTTCCTTTGCCGGTTCGTCACCCCCAGCAGTCCTAATATAAGGGAGCCTGTCGTTTGACACAGACTGTATTAAGAGTAGACTTTTAGGCTTTGTTATATCACTTGTACATCACTGAGTCAGAAAACCACTGAAATGTTGTTTGAGATCTGCATCTGGATACATATATGATATACTGTATTGCTATGCAACCGAGCGTGTGTATTTAGGACGGGACATGTCCACAGGGGGTAATCGTTTCTACAGCTTATTGGCGTGTGAACGGATTGAGAATCAGATTCACCCCATTGCTCTTTCTACTTTGATATCTCGGCGAGTTTTCAATCTATTCCAAATGTAAAAGGTGCATTATAAACTAGAAATAACACTGCAACTGACTGTATAAAAACTAAGTTAGAGATAAAAGAGATTAGAGTTTTGAGGGAGGGTTGAACACGGGTCTTTGGATTCAAAGTCTTACGCTCTATCCACTGCACCAACGTTGCCGACAGTGTGAAGAAGTGTATTCCATGTAACAGTTACTTTATGGTTTTCCAGCCTCCATAGTTATAGTTATGTAACGGTTTTTCAGTCGCCAAGACAACAGTTTTTAAGCTATGATCTTCAAAATCAATAGGCTTGTGCAGGAGTCTTATGCGCATCTTTTTTGAAAATTTCATGTCATTCCGACAAGGATTGCGCCCGCTATCGTGCGAACAGACGGACAGAACACATATTTGATCGCTGAGCAACATACAACTGAAGCAATCGCTCAAAGAGCTAGGACTTGGCAAAATAAAGTAATGAACTTGAAAAGAAGTCTATCAACTGAGTTTTGGTTTATAAATGCTTCATACATACTATAATAGTTTAATCAATAAGTAAGTTGTATGTGTATTAAATTGTGCAGTTATGCTATAAAAGACATGATCCTGTAAGTTAGAGAGAAAAACAAGTTTTGAGAGAGAGTTGAACCCGGGTCTGTGGATTCAAAGTCTTACGCTCTATGCCCAGACCAACATGACCGACAGCTTGAAGTGGTGTATGTATGGTAACAGGTCCTTCAAGGCAAATTACTGCTAAAAACCGGGAAGGGGGCGGGTTTCCTCCGCCGGTTGATCACCCCCAATAGTTCTGATATAAAGTGGCCTGTCGTTTGACACAGACTGTATTAAGAGTAGACTTTTAGGCTTTGTTATATCACTAGTACATCACTGAGTCAGAAAACCACCAAAATGTTGTTTGAGATCTGCAATTGGATACATATATTATATACTGTATTACTACGCAACCGAGTTTTATATATTCAGGAGATAACACAGATGCGCTATGATGCATGAAACACATGATCATAATGGAACCAATGAGACACTGTAAATGACTTGGAAAAATATATACCAAGAAATAATTGAGTGTGATGACATAGAATTGACGAAGATTACTGCTGCTATATATATTTGCTGAATTTGTACACTACGAATGTGTTGTTTCCTTGTTTGGGATTGAATACATGATCTCATAATGGATAAAAAAAAATAGTTTTGAGATAGTATTGAACCCGGGTTCGTGGATTCAAAGTCCTACACTCTACGCTCAGCACTAACGTGGCTGGCGATGTGAAGGGGAGTGTTTCATATAGCAATGCCATTATCGTTTTCATGTAATGCTTTTCAGTAACGATTTTCTGTTGCCGTGACAACAGTTTCAGAGCTATGATGTTCCAAATCAAAAGAGTTATGCGGACATTCCGTGCACATATTATGTGAGAATTTCGTCAAAATCACACAAGAATCGACTGCACAGCAATGTGTTAAACTTTGGATCTGAAATTCCTGACCCCCATGTATTTCACCTGGAGTTTAAATCGTCAATTTTGATTCAACCGCTGTCGGTCATACATCAAATGATGCAGAATTGGCCATAGTAAAAGACGTGAACACCTTTGGAAGTGCAGGTGGAATGAAAGTGGAGTTATGACGATTTTTAATTTTGTGGTTTTCCAATGACCTTGGCGTTAATTCTTGACCTTTGACCTTGAGAAACAACAGGAATGTGCCGTTATACTGTGTGCATATGCTGTCAAAATTTCATAAGAATCCGACAAAAATTGACTGCATAGCAATGCATGAAACTTTTGATCCAGAAACTCCTGACCCCCGTCTTTTTAACCCGGAGTCAAAATCGTCAATTTTGATGCAACAGCTGTCGGCCATACATCAAAAGATGCGGAATTGGCCATAGTATTCGAGGCTAGAAATCTCGAAACTCCAGATAAAAGATAACTGGAGTTATTAGGATTTTTACTTTTTTGGTTTTTGAACGACCTTGACGTCAATTTTTGACCTTTGACCTTCAGAAACGAAAGGCTTTTGTGGAAGTTCCTTGCACATATTGTGTGAAAATTTCATGAAAATCCGACAAGAATTGCGCCCGCTATCGTGCGAACGGACGGACAGACAAACATACAAACAAACAAGATGACTGACCAACATACTTGGCAAAATTTATTTTGCCAAGTAATGAAGCAATCGCTCAGAGAGCTAGGACTTGGCAAAATAAAGTAATGAACTGGAAAAGAAGTCTATACACTAGCTTTTACACTAGCTTGATACAGTTATTAAATTGTGTTGTTATGTTGTTTAGATCGAAATTCATGATCATGATTGTGTAAGTTGAAAATAAAAATAAAATAATTTCAAGAGAGATTTGAACCCGGGTCTGTGGATTCAAAGTCCGGCGCTCTATGCACAGCACCAACGTGACCGACAGTGTGAAGTGGTGTATTTATTGTATGTATTGCTAAAAACCGGGAATGGGGCCGGTTCCTTTGCCGGCTCGTCACCCCCAGCAGTCCTAATATAAGGGAGCCTGTGGCTTGACACAGACTGTATTTAGACTAGAGTTTTAGGCTTTGTTATATCACTTGTACATCACTGAGTTAGAAAACCACTGAAATGTTGTTTGAGATCTGCATCTGGATACATATATGATATACTGTATTGCTATGCAACCGAGCGTGTGTATTTAGGACGGGACATGTCCACAGGGGGTAATCGTTTCTACAGCTTATTGGCGTGTGAACGGATTGAGAATCAGATTCACCCCACTGCTCTTTCTACTTTGATATCTCGGCGAGTTTTCAATCTATTCCAAATGTAAAAGGTGCATTATAAACTAGAAATAAAACTGCAACTGACTGTATAAAAACTAAGTTAGAGATAAAAGAGATTAGAGTTTTGAGGGAGGGTTGAACACGGGTCTTTGGATTCAAAGTCTTACGCTCTATCCACTGCACCAACGTTGCCGACAGTGTGAAGAAGTGTATTCCATGTAACAGTTACTTTATGGTTTTCCAGCCTCCATAGTTATAGTTATGTAACGGTTTTTCAGTCGCCAAGACAACAGTTTTTAAGCTATGACCTTCAAAATCAATAGGCTTGTGCAGGAGTCTTATGCGCATCTTCTTTGAAAATTTCATGTAATTCCGACAAGGATTGCGCCCGCTATCGTGCGAACAGACGGACAGAACACATATTTGATCGCTGAGCAACATACAACTGAAGCAATCGCTCAGAGAGCTAGGACTTGGCAAAATAAAGTAATGAGCTGGAAAAGAAGTCTATACACTAGCTTTTACACTAGCTTGATACAGTTATTAAATTGTGTTGTTATGTTGTTTAAAACGAAATTCATGATCATGATTGTGTAAGTTGAAAATAAAAATAAAATAATTTCAAGAGAGATTTGAACCCGGGTCCGTGAATTCAAAGTCCTGAGCTCTATGCACTGCACCAACGGGGCTGACAGCATCAAGTTGTGTTGTATTGTAACAGGTCCTTTACGGCAAATTACTGCTAAAAACCGGGAATGGGGCTGATCTCTACGCCGTTTCGTCACCCAGGATAGTTCTGATATAAAAGAGCCTGTCGCTTGCCACAGATTGTATTTAGACAAGAGTTTTAGGCTTCGTTATATCACTTGTACACCTCTGAGTCAGAAAACAAAAGAAATGTTGTTTGAGATCTGCATTTGGATACTTTTATGATATACTGTATTACTACGCAACCGAGATGGAACGATATAATGATGTATGTATTATTGATAGAATGGAGCTAACACGGATGCGCTATGATGCATAAAAGACACGATCATGATGGAACCAATGAAACACTGTTAAGTGATATTTTTAGCGACAAATAGTTAAGTATGATGACATGAAAACTATGAAAATTACTCATGGTACATTTATTTGCTGAATACCTACATTATGAATGCGTTGTTTTGTTATTTGGAATTAAATACTTGATCGTGTAAGCAAGCGATAAAAAAAAATAGTTTCAAGAGAGACTCGAACACGGGTCTGTGGATTTAAAGTCCTAAGCTCTATGTCGCAGGCAATGTGAGGTGGTGTATTTCGTATAGCAATGCTATCACGGTTTTCATGTGATTTGTCAAGTAACGATTTTTCCGTTACCATGACAACAGTTTTAGAGCTATGATGTTCCAAATCAACAGGGTTATGCGGATGTTTTGTGCACATATTCTGTGAGAATCTCGTCAAAATCACACAAGAATTGACTGCACAGCAATGTGTTAAACTTTGGATCCGAAATTCCTGACCCCCATGTATTTCACCTGGAGTTTGATTCGTCAATTTTGATTCAATCACTGTCGGACATACATCAAAATATGCAGAATTGGCCATAGTAAAATAGGTGGACAATTTTGGAAGTGCAGGTGGAATGAAAGTGGAGTTATGACGATTTTTAATTTTTTGGTTTTTCAATGACCTTGGCGGTAATTCTTGACCTTTGACCTTGCGAAACAACAGGAATATGCCGACATTTGGTGTGCATATGCTGTGAAAATTTCATAAGAATCCGAAAAGAATTGACTGCACAGCAATGCATGAAACTTTTGATAGAGAAACTCCTGACCCTCGTCTTTTTAACCTGGAGTCAAAATCGTCAATTTTGATGCAACAGCTGTCGGCCATACATCAAAAGATGCAGAATTGGCCATAGTAATCGATGCAAGAAATCTCGAAACTCCAGATGAAATATAACTGGAGTTATTACGATTT
Organism: Terebella lapidaria; assembly: GCA_949152475.1. Lineage (NCBI taxonomy): Eukaryota > Metazoa > Annelida > Polychaeta > Terebellida > Terebellidae > Terebella > Terebella lapidaria. Next base: position 20,033,931 of record OX424558.1, on the reverse strand, counting down.
TTAATATTTTGGTTTTTGAACGACCTTGGCGTCACTTTTTGACCTTTGACCTTCAGAAACGAAAGGCTTATGAGGAAGATACTTGCACATGTTGTGTCAAAATTTCATGAAAATCCGATAAGAATTGCGCCCGCTATCGTGCAAACTGACGGACAGACAAACATACAAACAAACAAACAAGATGACTGACCAACATACTTGGCAAAATTTATTTTGCCAAGTAATGAAGTAATCGCTCAAAGAGCTAGGACTTGGCAAAATGAAGTAATGAACTTGAAAAGAAGTCTATAATAATGCAGCTAAAAAACGTTTTGAGAGAGACTTGAATAGTTATTTTTTGTTAAATTATCCGTTTGCTGTCAAGTAAGTCGTACATGTATTAAATTGTGCAGTTATGCTATAAAAGACATGATCCTGTAAGTTAGAGAGAAAAAACAAGTTTTGAGAGAGAGTTGAACCCGGGTCTGTGGATTGAAAGTCCTGACCTCTATCCACAGCACCATCGTGGCCAACAGCGTTGAGTGGTGTATGTATTGTAACAGGTCCTTCAAGGCAAATTACTGCTAAAAACCGGGAATGGGGCCGGTTTCCTCCACCGGTTGATCACCCCCAATAGTTCTGATATAAAGTAGCCTGGCGTTTGACACAGACTGTATTAAGAGTGAAGTTTTAGGCTTTGTTGTATCACTAGCACATCACTGAGTTAGAAAACCACCGAAATGTTGTTTGAGATCTGCATTTGGATACATATATGATATACTGTATTACTATGCAACCGAGCGTGTGTATTTAGGACGGGACATGTCCACAGGGGGTAATCGTTTCTACAGCTTATTGGCGTGTGAACGGATTGAGAATCAGATTCACCCCACTGCTCTTTCTACTTTGATATCTCGGCGAGTTTTCAATCTATTCCAAATGTAAAAGGTGCATTATAAACTAGGAATAACACTGCAACTGACTGTATAAAAACTAAGTTAGAGATAAAAGAGATTAGAGTTTTGAGGGAGGGTTGAACACGGGTCTTTGGATTCAAAGTCTTACGCTCTATCCACTGCACCAACGTTGCCGACAGTGTGAAGGAGTGTATTCCATGTAACAGTTACTTTATGGTTTTCCAGCCTCCATAGTTATAGTTATGTAACGGTTTTTCAGTCGCCAAGACAACAGTTTTTAAGCTATGACCTCCAAAATCAATAGGCTTGTGCAGGAGTCTTATGCGCATCTTCTTTGAAAATTTCATGTCATTCCGACAAGGATTGCGCCCGCTATCGTGCGAACAGACGGACAGAACACATATTTGATCGCTGAGCAACATACAACTGAAGCAATCGCTCAAAGAGCTAGGACTTGGCAAAATAAAGTTAATGAACTTGAAGAGAAGTCTATAAACCAGCTAAAAAACGTTCTGAGAGAGAATTAAATAGTTCTTTTCTTCATAAATTATCTATTTGCTAAATTGTGCAGTTATGCTATAAAAGACATGATCCTGTAAGTTAGAGAGAAAAAAACCAGTTTTGAGAGAGAGTTGAACCCGGGTCTGTGGATTCAAAGCCCTGAGCTCTATGCACAGCACCAGCGTGGCCGACAGCATCAAGTGGTGTATGTATTGTAACAGGTCCTTCACGGCAAATTACTGCTAAAAACCGTGAATGGGGCCGGTTCATCACCCCAAGCAGTCCTAATATAAGGGAGCCTGTTGCTTGACACAAACTATTTAGACAAGAGTTTTAGGCTTTGTTATATCACTTGTACATCACTGAGTTGGAAAACCACTGAAATGTTGTTTGAGATCTGCATCTGGATACATATATGATATACTGTATTGCTATGCAACCGAGCGTGTGTATTCAGGACGGGACATGTCCACAGGGGGTAATCGTTTCTACAGCTTATTGGTGTGTGAACGGATTGAGAATCAGATTCACCCGACTGCTCTTTCTACTTTGATATCTCGGCGAGTTTTTAATTTATTCCAAATGTAAAAGATGCATTATAAACTAGAAAGAACACTGCAACTGACTGTATAAAAGTAAGTTAGAGGTAAAAGAGATTAGAGTTTTGAGGGAGGGTTGAACACGGATCTTTGGATTCAAAGTCTTACGCTCTATCCACTGCACCAACGTTGCCGACAATGTGAAGTAGTGTAATTCATGTAACAGTTACTTTATGGTTTTCCAGCCTCCATAGTTATAGTTATGTAACGGTTTTTCAGTCACCAAGACAACAGTTTTTAAGCCATGACCTTCAAAATCAATAGGCTTGTGCAGGAGTCTTATGCGCATCTTCTTTGAAAATTTCATGTCATTCCGACAAGAATTGCGCCCGCTATCGTGCGAACAGACGGACAGAACACATATTTGATCGCTGAGCAACATACAACTGAAGCAATCGCTCAAAGAGCTAGGACTTGGCAAAATAAAGTTAATGATCTTGAAGAGAGGTCTATAAACTAGCTAAAAAAACGTTCAGAGAGAGATTTGAATAGTTCTTTTTTTTTTAAATTATCTAGTTGCTGTTAAGTAAGTTGTAATTGTGCAGTTATGCTATGAAAGACATGATCTTGTCATTTAGAGAGAAAAAACAAGTTTTGAGAGAGAGTTGAACCCAGGTCTGTGGATTCAGAGTCCTGAGCTCCATGCACAGCGCCAACGTGGCCTACAGCGTAAAGTGGTGTATGTATTGTAACAGTTCCTCTATGGAAAATTACTGCTAAAAACCGGGAATGGGGCCGGTTCCTTTGCCGGTTCGTCACCCCCAGCAGTCCTAATATAAGGGAGCCTGTCGCTTGACACAGACTGTATTTAGACTAGAGTTTTAGGCTTTGTTATATCACTTGTACATCACTGAGTTAGAAAACCACTGAAATGTTGTTTGAGATCTGCATCTGGATACATATATGATATACTGTATTGCTATGCAACCGAGCGTGTGTATTTAGGACGGGACATGTCCACAGGGGGTAATCGTTTCTACAGCTTATTGGCGTGTGAACGGATTGAGAATCAGATTCACCCCCACTGCTCTTTCTACTTTGATATCTCGGCGAGTTTTCAATCTATTCCAAATGTAAAAGGTGCATTATAAACTAGAAATAACACTGCAACTGACTGCATAAAAACAAAGTTAGAGATAAAAGAGATTAGAGTTTTGAGGGAGGGTTGAACACGGGTCTTTGGATTCAAAGTCTTACGCTCTATCCACTGCACCAACGTTGCCGACAGTGCGAAGAAGTGTATTCCATGTAACAGCTACTTTATGGTTTTCCAGCCTCCATAGTTATAGTTATGTAACGGTTTTTCAGTCGCCAAGACAACAGTTTTTAAGCTATGACCTTCAAAATCAATAGGCTTGTGCAGGAGTCTTATGCGCATCTTCTTTGAAAATTTCATGTCATTCCGACAAGGATTGCGCCCGCTATCGTGTGAACAGACGGACAGAACACATATTTGATCGCTGAGCAACATACAACTGAAGTAATCGCTCAAAGAGCTAGGACTTGGCAAAATAAAGTTATGAACTTGAAGAGAAGTCTATAAACCAGCTTTGGTCTATAAACCCGTGCATCATAATACTGTAATAATATTAAATTGTGCTGCTACATTCTTCAGAATTGAAAGCATGATCATGATCTTGTAAGTTACAGATGAAAAATTACAATGACAACAAGTGAACAAAACGAATAGAGACACTCGGTGAATACAAATCATGCCAGAATGGACTTAACACAGATGCATTATGATGCATGAAGGACACGATCATAATGGAACCAATGAGACACTGCTAAATGACTTTAAGGAATTCATAGTGAGAAATAATTAAGTATGATGACATAATAACGATAAAGATCATTTATTTGCTGATTTTGTACACTACGAATGTGTTGTTTCGTTGTTTGGAATTGAATACATGATCTTTTAATGGAGAAAAAAAAACAGTTTTGAGATAGTATTGAACCCGGGTTTGTGGATTCAAAGTCCTACACTCTACGCTCAGCACTAACGTGGCTGGCGATGTGAAGCAGAGTGTTTCATATAGCAATGCTATTATCGTTTTCATGTAATGCTTTTCAGTAACGATTTTCTGTTGCCGTGACAACAGTTTGAGAGCTATGATGTTCCAAATCAAAAGGTTTATGCGGACATTCCGTGCACATATTATGTGAGAATTTCGTCAAAATCACACAAGAATCGACCGCACAGCAATGTGTTAAACTTTGGATCCGAAATTCCTGACCCCCATTTATTTCACCTGGAGTTTAAATCCTCAATTTTGACTCAACCGCTGTCGGTCATACATCAAATGATGCAGAATTGGCCATAGTAAAAGACGTGAACACTTTTGGAAGTGCAGGTGGAATGAAAGTGGAGTTATGACGATTTTTAATTTTGTGGTTTTTCAATGACCTTGGCGTTAATTCTTGACCTTTGACCTTGAGAAACAACAGGAATGTGCCGTTATACTGTGTGCATATGCTGTCAAAATTTCATAAGAATCCGACAAAAATTGACTGCACAGCAATGCATGAAACTTTTGATCCAGAAACTCCTGACCCCCGTCTTTTTCACCTGGAGTCAAAATCGTCAATTTTGATGCAACAGCTGTCGGCCATACATCAAAAGATGCAGAATTGGCCATAGTAATCGATGCAAGAAATCTCGAAAGTCCAGATATAATATAACTGGAGTTATTACGATTTTAAATTTTTTGGTTTTTCAATGACCTTGGCGTCAATTTTTGACCTTTGACCTTCTGAAACGAAAGGCTTATGCGGAAGCTGCTTGCGCATATTGTGTGAAAATTTCATGAAAATGCGACAAGAATTGCGCCCGCTATCGTCATAACAGACGGACAGACAAACATACAAACAAACAAACAAACAAACAAGATGACTGACCAACATACTTGGCAAAATTTATTTTGCCAAGTAATGAAGCAATCGCTCAGAGAGCTAGGACTTGGCAAAATAAAGTTAAAGATCTTGAAGAGAAGTCTATAAACTAGCTTTGGTCTATAAACCCCTGCACCATAATACTGTAATATATTTTTTTCAATTATTTATTTGTCGTTAACTAAATTGTACATTTACTAAATTGTGTTGTTATGTTGTTTATAATTAAATGCATTATCATGATTCTGTAAGTTAAAAATAAAAAAAAAATAGTTTCAAGAGAGACTTGAACCCTGGTCTGTGGATTGAGAGTCATACGCTCTATACACAGCACCAACGTGACCGACAGTGTGAAGTGGTGTATTTATTGTATGTACTGCTAAAAACCGGGAATGGGGCCGGTTCCTTTGCCGGTTCGTCACCCCCAGCAGTCCTAATATAAGGGAGCCTGTCGCTTGACACAGACTGTATTTAGACTAGAGTTTTAGGCTTTGTTATATCACTTGTACATCACTGAGTTAGAAAACCACTGAAATGTTGTTTGAGATCTGCATCTGGATACATATATGATATACTGTATTGCTATGCAACCGAGCGTGTGTATTTAGGACGGGACATGTCCACAGGGGATAATCGTTTCTACAGCTTATTGGCGTGTGAACGGATTGAGAATCAGATTCACCTCACTGCTCTTTCTACTTTGATATCTCGGCGAGTTTTTAATTTATTCCAAATGTAAAAGGTGCATTATAAACTAGAAATAACACTGCAACTGACTGTATGAAAAGTAAGTTAGAGGTAAAAGAGATTAGAGTTTCGAGGGAGGGTTGAACACAGGTCTTTGGATTCAAAGTCTTACGCTCTATCCACTGCACCAACGTTGCCGACAGTGTGAAGAAGTGTATTCCATGTAACAGTTACTTTATGGTTTTCCAGCCTCCATAGTTATAGTTATGTAACGGTTTTTCAGTCGCCAAGACAACAGTTTTTAAGCTATAACCTTCAAAATCAATAGGCTTGTGCAGGAGTCTTATGCGCATCTTCTTTGAAAATTTCATGTCATTCCGACAAGGATTGCGCCCGCTATCGCGTGAACAGACGGACAGAACACATATTTGATCGCTGAGCAACATACAACTGAAGCAATCGCTCAGAGAGCTAGGACTTGGCAAAATAAAGTAATGAACTGGAAAAGAAGTCTATACACTAGCTTTTAGACTAGCTTGATACAGTTATTAAATTGTGTTGTTATGTTGTTTAGAACGAAATTCATGATCATGATTGTGTAAGTTGAAAATAAAAATAAAATAATTTCAAGAGAGATTTGAACCCGGGTCTGTGGATACAAAGTAATGAGCTCTACACACAGCACCAAAGTGGCCGACAGCGTCAAGTTGTGTTGTATTGTGACAGTTCCTCTATGGCAAATTACTGCTAAAAACCGGGAATGGGGCCGGTTTCCTCCGCCGGTTGATCACCCCCAATAGTTCTGATATAAAGTAGCCTGGCGTTTGACACAGACTGTATTAAGAGTAGAGTTTTAGGCTTTGTTATATCACTTGTACATCACTGAGTTAGAAAACCACTGAAATGTTGTTTGAGATCTGCATTTGGATACATATATGATATACTGTATTACTATGCAACCGAGCGTGTGTATTTAAGACGGGACATGTCCACAGGGGGTAATCGTTTCTACAGCTTATTGGCGTGTGAACGGATTGAGAATCAGATTCACCCCACTGCTCTTTCTACTTTGATATCTCGGCGAGTTTTCAATTTATTCCAAATGTAAAAGGTGCATTATAAACTAGAAATAACACTGCAACTGACTGTATAAAAACTAAGTTAGAGATAAAAGAGTTTAGAGTTTTGAGGGAGGGTTGAACACGGGTCTTTGGATTCAAAGTCTTACGCTCTATCCACTGCACCAACGTTGCCGACAGTGTGAAGAAGTGTATTCCATGTAACAGTTACTTTATGGTTTTCCAGCCTCCATAGTTATAGTTATGTAACGGTTTTTCAGTCGCCAAGACAACAGTTTTTAAGCTATGACCTTCAAAATCAATAGGCTTGTGCAGGAGTCTTATGCGCATCTTCTTTGAAAATTTCATGTCATTCCGACAAGGATTGCGCCCGCTGTCGTGCGAACAGACGGACAGAACACATATTTGATCGCTGAGCAACATACAACTGAAGCAATCGCTCAAAGAGCTAGGACTTGGCAAAATAAAGTAATGAACTTGAAAAGAAGTCTATAATAAACCACCTAAAAAACGTTTTGAGAGAGATTTGAATAGTTCTTTTTTTTAAAATTATCTAGTTGCTGTTAAGTAAATTGTACATGTATCAAATTGTGCAGTAATGCTATAAAAGACATGATCCTGTAAGTTAGAGAGAAAAAACAAGTTTTGAGAGGGAGTTGAACCCGGGTCTGTGGATTCAAAGTCCTACACTCTATGCACAGCAACAACGTGACCGACAGTGTGAAGTGGTGTATTTATTGTATGTACTGCTAAAAACCGGGAATGGGGCCGGTTCCTTTGCCGGTTCGTCACCCCCAGCAGTCCTAATATAAGGGAGCCTGTGGCTTGACACAGACTGTATTTAGACTAGAGTTTTAGGCTTTGTTATATCACTTGTACATCACTGAGTTAGAAAACCACTGAAATGTTGTTTGAGATCTGCATTTGGATACATATATGATATACTGTATTACTATGCAACCGAGCGTGTGTATTTAGGACGGGACATGTCCACAGGGGGTAATCGTTTCTACAGCTTATTGGCATGTGAACGGATTGAGAATCAGATTCTCAGTAGCCTTCTGGCTTGTGATTAGGTACTTATGTACTTGTCATATATCTATTCCATGGGGTTTGTTTCAGATTTCTAAATTATTTTCATAGGTTGTTGGGCAGTTGTATACTAATTCCATCATGTGTATAGTAGAAACAACTACATTTAACACACTGTCTGCCCCTGATGACGCCAGTGTGTCTTTGGATAAAATATTTGGTCGGGCTTTGTTTCTATTGCAAAATGTTGTATATTAGGTTTGTTATTGGCATCATCAAAATCTGACTATTGGTGGTAATAGATTGATACCTACATTCACCCCACTGTTATTTCTACTTTGATATCTCGGCGAGTTTTCAATCTATTCCAAATGTAAAAGGTGCATTATAAACTAGCAATAACCCTGCAACTGACTGTATAAAAAGTAAGTTCGAGATAAAAGAGATTAGAGTTTTGAGGGAGGGTTGAACGCGGGTCTTTGGATTCAAAGTCTTACGCTCAATCCACTGCACCAACGTTGCCGACAGTGTGAAGAAGTGTATTCCATGTAACAGTTACTTTATGGTTTTCCAGCCTCCATAGTTATAGTTATGTAACGGTTTTTCAGTCGCCAAGACAACAGTTTTTAAGCTATGACCTTTAAAATCAATAGGCTTGTGCAGGAGTCTGATGCGCATCTTCTGTGAAAATTTCATGTCATTCCGACAAGGATTGCGCCCGCTATCGTGCAAACAGACGGACAGAACACATATTTGATCGCTGAGCAACATACAACTGAAGCAATCGCTCAAAGAGCTAGGACTTGGCAAAATAAAGTAATGAACTTGAAGAGAAGTCTATAATCCAGCTTTGGTCTATAAACCCTTGCATCATAATACTGTAATAATATTAAATTGTGCTGCTACATTCTTCAGAATTGAAAGCATGATCATGATCTTGTAAGTTACAGATGAAAAATTACAATGACAACAAGTGAACAAAACGAATAGAGACACTCGGTGAATACAAATCATGCCAGAATGGACTTAACACAGATGCATTATGATGCATGAAGGACACGATCATAATGGAACCAATGAGACACATGTTAAATGACTTTAAGGAATTCATAGTGAGAAATAATTAAGTATGATGACATAATAACGATAAAGATTACTCGTGCTACATTTATTTGCTGATTTTGTACACTACGAATGTGTTGTTTCGTTGTTTGGAATTGAATACATGATCTTTTAATGGAGAAAAAAAAATAGTTTTGAGATAGTATTGAACCCGGGTCTGTGGATTCAAAGTCCTATGCTCTACGCTCAGCACTAACGTGGCTGGCGATGTGAAGCGGAGTGTTTCATATAGCAATGCTATTATCGTTTTCATGTAATGCTTTTCAGTAACGATTTTCTGTTGCCGTGACAACAGTTTCAGAGCTATGATGTTCCAAATCAAAAGGGTTATGCGGACATTCCGTGCACATATTATGTGAGAATTTCGTCAAAATCACACAAGAATCGACTGCACAGCAATGTGTTAAACTTTGGATCCGAACTTCCTGACCCCCATGTATTTCACCTGGAGTTTAAATCGTCAATTTTGATTTAACTGCTGTCGGTCATACACCAAATAATGCAGAATTGACCATAATAAAAGACGTGAACACTTTTGGAAGTGCAGGTGGAATGAAAGTGGAGTTATGGCCATTTTTATTTTTTTTTGTTTTTCAATGACCTTGGCGTTAATTCTTGACTTTTGACCTTGAGAAACAACAGGAATATGCCGACATCTGGTGTGCATATGCTGTGAAAATTTCATAAGAATCCGATAAGAATTGACTGCACAGCAATGCATGAAACTTTTGATCCAGAAACTCCTGACCCCCGTCTTTTTAACCTGGAGTCAAAATCGTCAATTTTCACTCAACAGCTGTCGGCCATACATCAAAAGATGCCGAAATGGCCATAGTAATCGATGCTAGAAATCTCGAAACTCCAGATAAAATATAACTGGAGTTATTACGATTTTTAATTTTTTGGTTTTTGAACGACCTTGACGTCAATTTTTGACCTTTGACCTTCAGAAACGAAAGGCTTATGTGGAAGATCCTTGCACATGTCGTGTCAAAATTTCATGAAAATCCGACAAGAATTGCGCCCGTTATCGTGCAAACTGACGGACAGACAAACATACAAACAAACAAACAAACAAACAAACAAACAAACAAGATGACTGACCAACATACTTGGCAAAATTTATTTTGCCAAGTAATGAAGCAATCGCTCAGAGAGCTAGGACTTGGCAAAATAAAGTAATGAACTGGAAAAGAAGTCTATACACTAGCTTTTACACTAGCTTGATACAGTTATTAAATTGTGTTGTTATGTTGTTTAGAACGAAATTCATGATCATGATTGTGTAAGTTGAAAATAAAAATAAAATAATTTCAAGAGAGATTTGACCCCCGGGTCTGTGGATTCAAAGTCCTGAGCTCTACGCACAGCACCAAAGTGGCCGACAGCGTCAAGTTGTGTTGTATTGTGACAGTTCCTCTATGGCAAATTACTGCTAAAAACCGGGAATGGGGCCGGTTCCTTTGCCGGTTCGTCACCCAAGCAGTCCTAAGATAAGGGAGCCTGTCGCTTGACACAGACTGTATTTAGACTAGAGTTTTAGGCTTTGTTATATCACTTGTACATCACTGAGTTAGAAAACCACTGAAATGTTGTTTGAGATCTGCATTTGGATACATATATGATATACTGTATTACTATGCAACCGAGCGTGTGTATTTAGGACGGGACATGTCCACAGGGGGTAATCGTTTCTACAGCTTATTGGCATGTGAACGGATTGAGAATCAGATTCTCAGTAGCCTTCTGGCTTGTGATTAGGTACTTATGTACTTGTCATATATCTATTCCATGGGGTTTGTTTCAGATTTCTAAATTATTTTCATAGGTTGTTGGGCAGTTGTATACTAATTCCATCATGTGTATAGTAGAAACAACTACATTTAACACACTGTCTGCCCCTGATGACGCCAGTGTGTCTTTGGATAAAATATTTGGTCGGGCTTTGTTTCTATTGCAAAATGTTGTATATTAGGTTTGTTATTGGCATCATCAAAATCTGACTATTGGTGGTAATAGATTGATACCTACATTCACCCCACTGTTATTTCTACTTTGATATCTCGGCGAGTTTTCAATCTATTCCAAATGTAAAAGGTGCATTATAAACTAGCAATAACCCTGCAACTGACTGTATAAAAAGTAAGTTCGAGATAAAAGAGATTAGAGTTTTGAGGGAGGGTTGAACGCGGGTCTTTGGATTCAAAGTCTTACGCTCAATCCACTGCACCAACGTTGCCGACAGTGTGAAGAAGTGTATTCCATGTAACAGTTACTTTATGGTTTTCCAGCCTCCATAGTTATAGTTATGTAACGGTTTTTCAGTCGCCAAGACAACAGTTTTTAAGCTATGACCTTTAAAATCAATAGGCTTGTGCAGGAGTCTGATGCGCATCTTCTGTGAAAATTTCATGTCATTCCGACAAGGATTGCGCCCGCTATCGTGCAAACAGACGGACAGAACACATATTTGATCGCTGAGCAACATACAACTGAAGCAATCGCTCAAAGAGCTAGGACTTGGCAAAATAAAGTAATGAACTTGAAGAGAAGTCTATAATCCAGCTTTGGTCTATAAACCCTTGCATCATAATACTGTAATAATATTAAATTGTGCTGCTACATTCTTCAGAATTGAAAGCATGATCATGATCTTGTAAGTTACAGATGAAAAATTACAATGACAACAAGTGAACAAAACGAATAGAGACACTCGGTGAATACAAATCATGCCAGAATGGACTTAACACAGATGCATTATGATGCATGAAGGACACGATCATAATGGAACCAATGAGACACATGTTAAATGACTTTAAGGAATTCATAGTGAGAAATAATTAAGTATGATGACATAATAACGATAAAGATTACTCGTGCTACATTTATTTGCTGATTTTGTACACTACGAATGTGTTGTTTCGTTGTTTGGAATTGAATACATGATCTTTTAATGGAGAAAAAAAATAGTTTTGAGATAGTATTGAACCCGGGTCTGTGGATTCAAAGTCCTATGCTCTACGCTCAGCACTAACGTGGCTGGCGATGTGAAGCGGAGTGTTTCATATAGCAATGCTATTATCGTTTTCATGTAATGCTTTTCAGTAACGATTTTCTGTTGCCGTGACAACAGTTTCAGAGCTATGATGTTCCAAATCAAAAGGGTTATGCGGACATTCCGTGCACATATTATGTGAGAATTTCGTCAAAATCACACAAGAATCGACTGCACAGCAATGTGTTAAACTTTGGATCCGAACTTCCTGACCCCCATGTATTTCACCTGGAGTTTAAATCGTCAATTTTGATTCAACTGCTGTCGGTCATACACCAAATAATGCAGAATTGACCATAATAAAAGACGTGAACACTTTTGGAAGTGCAGGTGGAATGAAAGTGGAGTTATGGCCATTTTTATTTTTTTTTGTTTTTCAATGACCTTGGCGTTAATTCTTGACTTTTGACCTTGAGAAACAACAGGAATATGCCGACATCTGGTGTGCATATGCTGTGAAAATTTCATAAGAATCCGATAAGAATTGACTGCACAGCAATGCATGAAACTTTTGATCCAGAAACTCCTGACCCCCGTCTTTTTAACCTGGAGTCAAAATCGTCAATTTTCACTCAACAGCTGTCGGCCATACATCAAAAGATGCCGAAATGGCCATAGTAATCGATGCTAGAAATCTCGAAACTCCAGATAAAATATAACTGGAGTTATTACGATTTTTAATTTTTTGGTTTTTGAACGACCTTGACGTCAATTTTTGACCTTTGACCTTCAGAAACGAAAGGCTTATGTGGAAGATCCTTGCACATGTCGTGTCAAAATTTCATGAAAATCCGACAAGAATTGCGCCCGTTATCGTGCAAACTGACGGACAGACAAACATACAAACAAACAAACAAACAAACAAACAAACAAACAAGATGACTGACCAACATACTTGGCAAAATTTATTTTGCCAAGTAATGAAGCAATCGCTCAGAGAGCTAGGACTTGGCAAAATAAAGTAATGAACTGGAAAAGAAGTCTATACACTAGCTTTTACACTAGCTTGATACAGTTATTAAATTGTGTTGTTATGTTGTTTAGAACGAAATTCATGATCATGATTGTGTAAGTTGAAAATAAAAATAAAATAATTTCAAGAGAGATTTGACCCCCGGGTCTGTGGATTCAAAGTCCTGAGCTCTACGCACAGCACCAAAGTGGCCGACAGCGTCAAGTTGTGTTGTATTGTGACAGTTCCTCTATGGCAAATTACTGCTAAAAACCGGGAATGGGGCCGGTTCCTTTGCCGGTTCGTCACCCAAGCAGTCCTAAGATAAGGGAGCCTGTCGCTTGACACAGACTGTATTTAGACTAGAGTTTTAGGCTTTGTTATATCACTTGTACATCACTGAGTTAGAAAACCACTGAAATGTTGTTTGAGATCCGCATTTGGATACATATATGATGTACTGTATTACTATGCAACTGAGCGTGTGTATTTAGGACGGGACATGTCCACAGGGGGTAATCGTTTCTACAGCTTATTGGCGTGTGAACGGATTGAGAATCAGATTCACCCCACTGCTCTTTCTACTTTGATATCTCGGCGAGTTTTCAATCTATTCCAAATGTAAAAGGTGCATTATAAACTAGAAATAACACTGCAACTGACTGTATAAAAACTAAGTTAGAGATAAAAGAGATTAGATTTTTGAGGGAGGGTTGAACACGGGTCTTTGGATTCAAAGTCTTACGCTCTATCCACTGCACCAACGTTGCCGACAGTGTGAAGAAGTGTATTCCATGTAACAGTTACTTTACGGTTTTCCAGCCTCCATACTTATAGTTATGTAACGGTTTTTCAGTCGCCAGGACAACAGTTTTTCAGCTATGACCTTCAAAATCAATAGGCTTGTGTAGGAGTCTTATGCGCATCTTCTGTGAAAATTTCATGTCATTCCGACAAGGATTGCGCCCGCTGTCGTGCGAACAGACGGACAGAACACATATTTGATCGCTGAGCAACATACAACTGAAGCAATCGCTCAAAGAGCTAGGACTTGGCAAAATAAAGTAATGAACTTGAAGAGAAGTCTATAAACCAGCTTTGGTCTATAAACCCTTGCATCATAATACTGTAATAATATTAAATTGTGCTGCTACATTCTTCAGAATTGAAAGCATGATCATGATCTTGTAAGTTACAGATGAAAAATTACAATGACAACAAGTGAACAAAACGAATAGAGACACTCGGTGAATACAAATCATGCCAGAATGGACTTAACACAGATGCATTATGATGCATGAAGGACACGATCATAATGGAACCAATGAGACACTGTTAAATGACTTTAAGGAATTCATAGTGAGAAATAATTAAGTATGATGACATAATAACGATAAAGATTACTCGTGCTACATTTATTTGCTGATTTTGTACACTACGAATGTGTTGTTTCGTTGTTTGGAATTGAATACATGATCATTTAATGGAGAAAAAAAAATAGTTTTGAGATAGTATTGAACCCGGGTCTGTGGATTCGAAGTTCTACGCTCTACTCTCAGCACTAACGTGGCTGGGGATGTGAAGTGGAGTGTTTCATATAGCAATGCTATTATCGTTTTCATGTAATACTTTTCAGTAACGATTTTCTGTTGCCGTGACAACAGTTTCAGAGCTATGATGTTCCAAATCAAAAGGGTTATGCGGACATTCCGTGCACATATTATGTGAGAATTTCGTCAAAATCACACAAGAATCGACTGCACAGCAATGTGTTAAACTATGGATCCGAACTTCCTGACCCCCATGTATTTCACCTGGAGTTTAAATCGTCAATTTTGATTCAACTGCTGTCGGTCATACACCAAATGATGCAGAATTGACCATAATAAAAGACGTGAACACTTTTGGAAGTGCAGGTGGAATGAAAGTGGAGTTATGGCCATTTTTATTTTTTTTGTTTTTCAATGACCTTGGCGTTAATTCTTGACTTTTGACCTTGAGAAACAACAGGAATATGCCGACATCTTGTGTACATGTGCTGTAAAAATTTCATAAGAATCCGACAAGAATTGACTGCACAACAATGCATGAAACTTTTGATCCAGAAACTCCAGACCCCCGTCTTTTTAACCCGGAGTCAAAATCGTCAATTTTGACTCAACAGCTGTCGGCCATACATCAAAAGATGCAGAATTGGCCATAGTAATCGATGCAAGAAATCTCGAATCTCCAGATAAAATATAACTGGAGTTATTGCGATTTTTAATTTTTTCGTTTTTGAACGACCTTGACGTCAATTTTTGACCTTCGACCTTCAGAAACGAAAGGCTTATGAGGATGCTCCTTGCGCATATTGTGTAAAAATTTCATGAAAATCCGACAAGAATTGCGCCCGCTATCGTCCGAACGGACGGACAGACAAACATACAAACAAACAAGATGACTGACCAACATACTTGGCAAAATTTATTTTGCCAAGTAATGAAGCAATCGCTCAGAGAGCTAGGACTTGGCAAAATAAAGTATTGAACTGGAAAAGAAGTCTATACACTAGCTTTTACACTAGCTTGATACAGTTATTAAATTGTGTTGTTATGTTGTTTAGAACGAAATTCATGATCATGATTGTGTAAGTTGAAAATAAAAATAAAATAATTTCAAGAGAGATTTGAACCCGGGTCTGTGGATTCAAAGTCCTGATCTCTACGCACAGCACCAAAGTGGCCGACAGCGTCAAGTTGTGTTGTATTGTGACAGTTCCTCTATGCCAAGTTACTGCTAAAAACCGGGAATGGGGCCCGTTTGCTCCGCCGGTTGATCACCCCCAATAGTTCTGATATAAAGTGGCCTGTCGTTTGACACAGACTGTATTAAGAGTAGAGTTTTAGGCTTTGTTATATCACTAGTACATCACTGAGTCAGAAAACCACCAAAATGTTGTTTGAGATCTGCATTTGGATACATATATGATATACTGTATTGCTATGCAACCGAGCGTGTGTATTTAGGACGGGACATGTCCACAGGGGGTAATCGTTTCTACAGCTTATTGGCGTGTGAACGGATTGAGAATCAGATTCACCCCATTGCTCTTTCTACTTTGATATCTCGGCGAGTTTTCAATCTATTCCAAATGTAAAAGGTGCATTATAAACTAGAAATAACACTGCAACTGACTGAATAAAAACTAAGTTAGAGACAAAAGAGATTAGAGTTTTGAGGGAGGGTTGAACACGGGTCTTTGGATTCAAAGTCTTACGCTCTATCCACTGCACCAACGTTGCCGACAGTGTGAAGAAGTGTATTCCATGTAACAGTTACTTTATGGTTTTCCAGCCTCCATAGTTATAGTTATGTAACGGTTTTTCAGTCGCCAAGACAACAGTTTTTAAGCTATGACCTTCAAAATCAATAGGCTTGTGCAGGAGTCTTATGCGCATCTTCTTTGAAAATTTCATGTCATTCCGACAAGGATTGCGCGCGCTATCGTGCGAACAGACGGACAGAACACATATTTGATCGCTGAGCAACATACAACTGAAGCAATCGCTCAAAGAGCTAGGACTTGGCAAAATAAAGTAATGAACTTGAAAAGAAGTCTATCAACTAGTTTTGGTTTATAAATGCTTCATACGTACTATAATAGTTTAATCAATAAGTAAGTTGTGCGTGTATTAAATTGTGCAGTTATGCTATAAAAGACATGATCCTGTAAGTTAGAGATAAAAAACAAGTTTTGAGAGAGAGTTGAACCCGGGTCTGTGGATTCAAAGTCCTACACTCTATGCACAGCACCAACGTGGCCGACAGCGTTGAGTGGTGTATGTATTGTAACAGGTCCTTCAAGGCAAATTACTGCTGAAAACCGGGAATGGGGCCGGTTCATCACCCCCAGCAGTCCTAATATAAGGGAGCCTGTCGCTTGACACAGACTGTATTTAGACAAGAGTTTTAGGCTTTGTCATATCACTTGTACATCACTGAGTTAGAAAACCACTGAAATGTTGTTTGAGATCTGCATCTGGATACATATATGATATACTGTATTGCTATGCAACCGAGCGTGTGTATTTAGGACGGGACATGTCCACAGGGGGTAATCGTTTCTACAGCTTATTGGCGTGTGAACGGATTGAGAATCAGATTCACCCCACTGCTCTTTCTACTTTGATATCTCGGCGAGTTTTCAATCTATTCCAAATGTAAAAGGTGCATTATAAACTAGAAATAACACTGCAACTGACTGTATAAAAACTAAGTTAGAGATAAAAGAGATTAGAGTTTTGAGGGAGGGTTGAACACGGGTCTTTGGATTCAAAGTCTTACGCTCTATCCACTGCACCAACGTTGCCGACAGTTTGAAGAAGTGTATTACATGTAACAGTTACTTTATGGTTTTCCAGCCTCCATAGTTATAGTTATGTAACGGTTTTTCAGTCGCCAAGACAACAGTTTTTAAGCTATGACCTTCAAAATCAATAGGCTTGTGCAGGAGTCTTTTGCGCATCTTCTTTGAAAATTTCATGTCATTCCGACAAGGATTGTGCCCGCTATCGTGCGAACAGACGGACAGAACACATATTTGATCGCTGAGCAACATACAACTGAAGCAATCGCTCAAAGAGCTAGGACTTGGCAAAATAAAGTCAGTGAACTGAAGAGAAGTCTATCAACAAGTTTTGGTTTATAAATGCTTCATACATACTATAATAGTTTAATCAATAAGTAAGTTGTACATGTATTAAATTGCACAGTTATGCTATAAAAGACATGATCCTGTAAGTTAGAGAGAAAAAAACAAGTCTTGAGAGAGAGTTGAACCCGGGTCTGTGGATTCAAAGTCTTACGCTCTATGCACAGCACCAACATGACCGACAGCTTGAAGTGGTGTATGTATTGTAACAGGTCCTTTATGGCAAATTACTGCAAAAAACCGGGAATGGGACCGGTTCGTCACCCCAGCAGTCTTAATATAAGGGAGCCTGTCGCTTGACACAGACTGTATTTAGACTAGAGTTTTAGGCTTTGTTATATCACTTGTACATCACTGAGTTAGAAAACCACTGAAATGTTGTTTGAGATCTGCATCTGGATACATATATGATATACTGTATTGCTATGCAACCGAGCGTGTGTATTTAGGACGGGACATGTCCACGGGGGGTAATCGTTTCTACAGCTTATTGGCGTGTGAATGGATTGAGAATCAGATTCACCCCACTGCTCTTTCTACTTTGATATCTCGGCGAGTTTTCAATCTATTCCAAATGTAAAAGGTGCACTATAAACTAGAAATAACACTGCAACTGACTGTATAAAAGCTAAGTTAGAGATAAAAGAGATTAGAGTTTTGAATGAGGGTTGAACACGGGTCTTTGGATTCAAAGTCTTACGCTCTATCCACTGCACCAACGTTGCCGACAGTGTGAAGAAGTGTATTCCATGTAACAGTTACTTTATGGTTTTCCAGCCTCCATAGTTATAGTTATGTAACGGTTTTTCAGTCGCCAAGACAACAGTTTTTAAGCTATGACCTTCAAAATCAATAGGCTTGTGCCGGAGTCTTATGCGCATCTTCTTTGAAAATTTCATGTCATTCCGACAAGGATTGCGCCCGCTATCGTGCGAACAGACGGACAGAACACATATTTGATCGCTGAGCAACATACAACTGAAGCAATCGCTCAAAGAGCTAGGACTTGGCAAAATAAAGTTAATGATCTTGAAGAGAGGTCTATAAACTAGCTAAAAAAACGTTCAGAGAGAGATTTGAATAGTTCTTTTTTTTTAAATTATCTAGTTGCTGTTAAGTAAGTTGTAATTGTGCAGTTATGCTATGAAAGACATGATCTTGTCATTTAGAGAGAAAAAACAAGTTTTGAGAGAGAGTTGAACCCAGGTCTGTGGATTCAGAGTCCTGAGCTCTATGCACAGCGCCAACGTGGCCTACAGCATAAAGTGGTGTATGTATTGTAACAGTTCCTCTATGGCAAATTACTGCTAAAAACCGGGAATGGGGCCGGTTCCTTTGCCGGTTCGTCACCCCCAGCAGTCCTAATATAAGGGAGCCTGTCGTTTGACACAGACTGTATTAAGAGTAGACTTTTAGGCTTTGTTATATCACTTGTACATCACTGAGTCAGAAAACCACTGAAATGTTGTTTGAGATCTGCATCTGGATACATATATGATATACTGTATTGCTATGCAACCGAGCGTGTGTATTTAGGACGGGACATGTCCACAGGGGGTAATCGTTTCTACAGCTTATTGGCGTGTGAACGGATTGAGAATCAGATTCACCCCATTGCTCTTTCTACTTTGATATCTCGGCGAGTTTTCAATCTATTCCAAATGTAAAAGGTGCATTATAAACTAGAAATAACACTGCAACTGACTGTATAAAAACTAAGTTAGAGATAAAAGAGATTAGAGTTTTGAGGGAGGGTTGAACACGGGTCTTTGGATTCAAAGTCTTACGCTCTATCCACTGCACCAACGTTGCCGACAGTGTGAAGAAGTGTATTCCATGTAACAGTTACTTTATGGTTTTCCAGCCTCCATAGTTATAGTTATGTAACGGTTTTTCAGTCGCCAAGACAACAGTTTTTAAGCTATGATCTTCAAAATCAATAGGCTTGTGCAGGAGTCTTATGCGCATCTTTTTTGAAAATTTCATGTCATTCCGACAAGGATTGCGCCCGCTATCGTGCGAACAGACGGACAGAACACATATTTGATCGCTGAGCAACATACAACTGAAGCAATCGCTCAAAGAGCTAGGACTTGGCAAAATAAAGTAATGAACTTGAAAAGAAGTCTATCAACTGAGTTTTGGTTTATAAATGCTTCATACATACTATAATAGTTTAATCAATAAGTAAGTTGTATGTGTATTAAATTGTGCAGTTATGCTATAAAAGACATGATCCTGTAAGTTAGAGAGAAAAACAAGTTTTGAGAGAGAGTTGAACCCGGGTCTGTGGATTCAAAGTCTTACGCTCTATGCCCAGACCAACATGACCGACAGCTTGAAGTGGTGTATGTATGGTAACAGGTCCTTCAAGGCAAATTACTGCTAAAAACCGGGAAGGGGGCGGGTTTCCTCCGCCGGTTGATCACCCCCAATAGTTCTGATATAAAGTGGCCTGTCGTTTGACACAGACTGTATTAAGAGTAGACTTTTAGGCTTTGTTATATCACTAGTACATCACTGAGTCAGAAAACCACCAAAATGTTGTTTGAGATCTGCAATTGGATACATATATTATATACTGTATTACTACGCAACCGAGTTTTATATATTCAGGAGATAACACAGATGCGCTATGATGCATGAAACACATGATCATAATGGAACCAATGAGACACTGTAAATGACTTGGAAAAATATATACCAAGAAATAATTGAGTGTGATGACATAGAATTGACGAAGATTACTGCTGCTATATATATTTGCTGAATTTGTACACTACGAATGTGTTGTTTCCTTGTTTGGGATTGAATACATGATCTCATAATGGAGAAAAAAAAATAGTTTTGAGATAGTATTGAACCCGGGTTCGTGGATTCAAAGTCCTACACTCTACGCTCAGCACTAACGTGGCTGGCGATGTGAAGGGGAGTGTTTCATATAGCAATGCCATTATCGTTTTCATGTAATGCTTTTCAGTAACGATTTTCTGTTGCCGTGACAACAGTTTCAGAGCTATGATGTTCCAAATCAAAAGAGTTATGCGGACATTCCGTGCACATATTATGTGAGAATTTCGTCAAAATCACACAAGAATCGACTGCACAGCAATGTGTTAAACTTTGGATCTGAAATTCCTGACCCCCATGTATTTCACCTGGAGTTTAAATCGTCAATTTTGATTCAACCGCTGTCGGTCATACATCAAATGATGCAGAATTGGCCATAGTAAAAGACGTGAACACCTTTGGAAGTGCAGGTGGAATGAAAGTGGAGTTATGACGATTTTTAATTTTGTGGTTTTCCAATGACCTTGGCGTTAATTCTTGACCTTTGACCTTGAGAAACAACAGGAATGTGCCGTTATACTGTGTGCATATGCTGTCAAAATTTCATAAGAATCCGACAAAAATTGACTGCATAGCAATGCATGAAACTTTTGATCCAGAAACTCCTGACCCCCGTCTTTTTAACCCGGAGTCAAAATCGTCAATTTTGATGCAACAGCTGTCGGCCATACATCAAAAGATGCGGAATTGGCCATAGTATTCGAGGCTAGAAATCTCGAAACTCCAGATAAAAGATAACTGGAGTTATTAGGATTTTTACTTTTTTGGTTTTTGAACGACCTTGACGTCAATTTTTGACCTTTGACCTTCAGAAACGAAAGGCTTTTGTGGAAGTTCCTTGCACATATTGTGTGAAAATTTCATGAAAATCCGACAAGAATTGCGCCCGCTATCGTGCGAACGGACGGACAGACAAACATACAAACAAACAAGATGACTGACCAACATACTTGGCAAAATTTATTTTGCCAAGTAATGAAGCAATCGCTCAGAGAGCTAGGACTTGGCAAAATAAAGTAATGAACTGGAAAAGAAGTCTATACACTAGCTTTTACACTAGCTTGATACAGTTATTAAATTGTGTTGTTATGTTGTTTAGATCGAAATTCATGATCATGATTGTGTAAGTTGAAAATAAAAATAAAATAATTTCAAGAGAGATTTGAACCCGGGTCTGTGGATTCAAAGTCCGGCGCTCTATGCACAGCACCAACGTGACCGACAGTGTGAAGTGGTGTATTTATTGTATGTATTGCTAAAAACCGGGAATGGGGCCGGTTCCTTTGCCGGCTCGTCACCCCCAGCAGTCCTAATATAAGGGAGCCTGTGGCTTGACACAGACTGTATTTAGACTAGAGTTTTAGGCTTTGTTATATCACTTGTACATCACTGAGTTAGAAAACCACTGAAATGTTGTTTGAGATCTGCATCTGGATACATATATGATATACTGTATTGCTATGCAACCGAGCGTGTGTATTTAGGACGGGACATGTCCACAGGGGGTAATCGTTTCTACAGCTTATTGGCGTGTGAACGGATTGAGAATCAGATTCACCCCACTGCTCTTTCTACTTTGATATCTCGGCGAGTTTTCAATCTATTCCAAATGTAAAAGGTGCATTATAAACTAGAAATAAAACTGCAACTGACTGTATAAAAACTAAGTTAGAGATAAAAGAGATTAGAGTTTTGAGGGAGGGTTGAACACGGGTCTTTGGATTCAAAGTCTTACGCTCTATCCACTGCACCAACGTTGCCGACAGTGTGAAGAAGTGTATTCCATGTAACAGTTACTTTATGGTTTTCCAGCCTCCATAGTTATAGTTATGTAACGGTTTTTCAGTCGCCAAGACAACAGTTTTTAAGCTATGACCTTCAAAATCAATAGGCTTGTGCAGGAGTCTTATGCGCATCTTCTTTGAAAATTTCATGTAATTCCGACAAGGATTGCGCCCGCTATCGTGCGAACAGACGGACAGAACACATATTTGATCGCTGAGCAACATACAACTGAAGCAATCGCTCAGAGAGCTAGGACTTGGCAAAATAAAGTAATGAGCTGGAAAAGAAGTCTATACACTAGCTTTTACACTAGCTTGATACAGTTATTAAATTGTGTTGTTATGTTGTTTAAAACGAAATTCATGATCATGATTGTGTAAGTTGAAAATAAAAATAAAATAATTTCAAGAGAGATTTGAACCCGGGTCCGTGAATTCAAAGTCCTGAGCTCTATGCACTGCACCAACGGGGCTGACAGCATCAAGTTGTGTTGTATTGTAACAGGTCCTTTACGGCAAATTACTGCTAAAAACCGGGAATGGGGCTGATCTCTACGCCGTTTCGTCACCCAGGATAGTTCTGATATAAAAGAGCCTGTCGCTTGCCACAGATTGTATTTAGACAAGAGTTTTAGGCTTCGTTATATCACTTGTACACCTCTGAGTCAGAAAACAAAAGAAATGTTGTTTGAGATCTGCATTTGGATACTTTTATGATATACTGTATTACTACGCAACCGAGATGGAACGATATAATGATGTATGTATTATTGATAGAATGGAGCTAACACGGATGCGCTATGATGCATAAAAGACACGATCATGATGGAACCAATGAAACACTGTTAAGTGATATTTTTAGCGACAAATAGTTAAGTATGATGACATGAAAACTATGAAAATTACTCATGGTACATTTATTTGCTGAATACCTACATTATGAATGCGTTGTTTTGTTATTTGGAATTAAATACTTGATCGTGTAAGCAAGCGATAAAAAAAAATAGTTTCAAGAGAGACTCGAACACGGGTCTGTGGATTTAAAGTCCTAAGCTCTATGTCGCAGGCAATGTGAGGTGGTGTATTTCGTATAGCAATGCTATCACGGTTTTCATGTGATTTGTCAAGTAACGATTTTTCCGTTACCATGACAACAGTTTTAGAGCTATGATGTTCCAAATCAACAGGGTTATGCGGATGTTTTGTGCACATATTCTGTGAGAATCTCGTCAAAATCACACAAGAATTGACTGCACAGCAATGTGTTAAACTTTGGATCCGAAATTCCTGACCCCCATGTATTTCACCTGGAGTTTGATTCGTCAATTTTGATTCAATCACTGTCGGACATACATCAAAATATGCAGAATTGGCCATAGTAAAATAGGTGGACAATTTTGGAAGTGCAGGTGGAATGAAAGTGGAGTTATGACGATTTTTAATTTTTTGGTTTTTCAATGACCTTGGCGGTAATTCTTGACCTTTGACCTTGCGAAACAACAGGAATATGCCGACATTTGGTGTGCATATGCTGTGAAAATTTCATAAGAATCCGAAAAGAATTGACTGCACAGCAATGCATGAAACTTTTGATAGAGAAACTCCTGACCCTCGTCTTTTTAACCTGGAGTCAAAATCGTCAATTTTGATGCAACAGCTGTCGGCCATACATCAAAAGATGCAGAATTGGCCATAGTAATCGATGCAAGAAATCTCGAAACTCCAGATGAAATATAACTGGAGTTATTACGATTTTTAATATTTTGGTTTTTGAACGACCTTGGCGTCACTTTTTGACCTTTGACCTTCAGAAACGAAAGGCTTATGAGGAAGATACTTGCACATGTTGTGTCAAAATTTCATGAAAATCCGATAAGAATTGCGCCCGCTATCGTGCAAACTGACGGACAGACAAACATACAAACAAACAAACAAGATGACTGACCAACATACTTGGCAAAATTTATTTTGCCAAGTAATGAAGTAATCGCTCAAAGAGCTAGGACTTGGCAAAATGAAGTAATGAACTTGAAAAGAAGTCTATAATAATGCAGCTAAAAAACGTTTTGAGAGAGACTTGAATAGTTATTTTTTGTTAAATTATCCGTTTGCTGTCAAGTAAGTCGTACATGTATTAAATTGTGCAGTTATGCTATAAAAGACATGATCCTGTAAGTTAGAGAGAAAAAACAAGTTTTGAGAGAGAGTTGAACCCGGGTCTGTGGATTGAAAGTCCTGACCTCTATCCACAGCACCATCGTGGCCAACAGCGTTGAGTGGTGTATGTATTGTAACAGGTCCTTCAAGGCAAATTACTGCTAAAAACCGGGAATGGGGCCGGTTTCCTCCACCGGTTGATCACCCCCAATAGTTCTGATATAAAGTAGCCTGGCGTTTGACACAGACTGTATTAAGAGTGAAGTTTTAGGCTTTGTTGTATCACTAGCACATCACTGAGTTAGAAAACCACCGAAATGTTGTTTGAGATCTGCATTTGGATACATATATGATATACTGTATTACTATGCAACCGAGCGTGTGTATTTAGGACGGGACATGTCCACAGGGGGTAATCGTTTCTACAGCTTATTGGCGTGTGAACGGATTGAGAATCAGATTCACCCCACTGCTCTTTCTACTTTGATATCTCGGCGAGTTTTCAATCTATTCCAAATGTAAAAGGTGCATTATAAACTAGGAATAACACTGCAACTGACTGTATAAAAACTAAGTTAGAGATAAAAGAGATTAGAGTTTTGAGGGAGGGTTGAACACGGGTCTTTGGATTCAAAGTCTTACGCTCTATCCACTGCACCAACGTTGCCGACAGTGTGAAGGAGTGTATTCCATGTAACAGTTACTTTATGGTTTTCCAGCCTCCATAGTTATAGTTATGTAACGGTTTTTCAGTCGCCAAGACAACAGTTTTTAAGCTATGACCTCCAAAATCAATAGGCTTGTGCAGGAGTCTTATGCGCATCTTCTTTGAAAATTTCATGTCATTCCGACAAGGATTGCGCCCGCTATCGTGCGAACAGACGGACAGAACACATATTTGATCGCTGAGCAACATACAACTGAAGCAATCGCTCAGAGAGCTAGGACTTGGCAAAATAAAGTTAAAGATCTTGAAGAGAAGTCTATAAACTAGCTTTGGTCTATAAACCCCTGCACCATAATACTGTAATATATTTTTTTCAATTATTTATTTGTCGTTAACTAAATTGTACATTTACTAAATTGTGTTGTTATGTTGTTTATAATTAAATGCATTATCATGATTCTGTAAGTTAAAAATAAAAAAAAAATAGTTTCAAGAGAGACTTGAACCCTGGTCTGTGGATTGAGAGTCATACGCTCTATACACAGCACCAACGTGACCGACAGTGTGAAGTGGTGTATTTATTGTATGTACTGCTAAAAACCGGGAATGGGGCCGGTTCCTTTGCCGGTTCGTCACCCCCAGCAGTCCTAATATAAGGGAGCCTGTCGCTTGACACAGACTGTATTTAGACTAGAGTTTTAGGCTTTGTTATATCACTTGTACATCACTGAGTTAGAAAACCACTGAAATGTTGTTTGAGATCTGCATCTGGATACATATATGATATACTGTATTGCTATGCAACCGAGCGTGTGTATTTAGGACGGGACATGTCCACAGGGGATAATCGTTTCTACAGCTTATTGGCGTGTGAACGGATTGAGAATCAGATTCACCTCACTGCTCTTTCTACTTTGATATCTCGGCGAGTTTTTAATTTATTCCAAATGTAAAAGGTGCATTATAAACTAGAAATAACACTGCAACTGACTGTATGAAAAGTAAGTTAGAGGTAAAAGAGATTAGAGTTTCGAGGGAGGGTTGAACACAGGTCTTTGGATTCAAAGTCTTACGCTCTATCCACTGCACCAACGTTGCCGACAGTGTGAAGAAGTGTATTCCATGTAACAGTTACTTTATGGTTTTCCAGCCTCCATAGTTATAGTTATGTAACGGTTTTTCAGTCGCCAAGACAACAGTTTTTAAGCTATAACCTTCAAAATCAATAGGCTTGTGCAGGAGTCTTATGCGCATCTTCTTTGGAAATTTCATGTCATTCCGACAAGGATTGCGCCCACTATCGTGCGAACAGACGGACAGAACACATATTTGATCGCTGAGCAACATACAACTGAAGCAATCGCTCAAAGAGCTAGGACTTGGCAAAATAAAGTAATGAACTTGAAAATAAGTATATAATAAACCAGCTAAAAACGTTTTGAGAGAGACTTGAATAGTTTTTTCTAGTTGCTGTTAAGTAAGTTGTACATGTATTAAATTGTGCAGTTATGCTATAAAAGACATGATCCTGTAAGTTAGAGAGAAAAAAAACAAGTTTTGAGAGAGAGTTGAACCCTGGGTCTGTGGATTCAGAGTCCTGAGCTCTACCCACTGCACCAAAGTGGCCGACAGCATCAAGTTGTGTTGTATTGTAACAGGTCCTCTATTGCAAGTTACTGCTAAAAACCGGGAATGGGGCCCGTTTGCTCCGCCGGTTGATCACCCCCAATAGTTCTGATATAAAGTGGCCTGTCGTTTGACACAGACTGTATTAAGAGTAGAGTTTTAGGCTTTGTTGTATCACTAGCACATCACTGAGTTAGAAAACCACGGAAATGTTGTTTGAGATCTGCATTTGGATACATATATGATATACTGTATTACTACGCAACCGAGTTTTGTATATTCAGGAGATAACACAGATGCGCTATGATGCATGAAACACATGATCATAATGGAACCAATGAGACACTGTAAATGACTTGGAAAAATATATACCAAGAAATAATTGAGTGTGATGACATAGAAATGACGAAGATTACTGCTGCCATATATATTTGCTGAATTTGTACACTACGAATGTGTTGTTTTCTTGTTTGGAATTGAATACATGATCTCATAATGGAGAAAAAAAAATAGTTTTGAGATAGTATTGAACCCGAGTTTGTGGATTCAAAGTCCTACACTCTACGCTCAGCACTAACGTGGCTGGCAATGTGAAGCGGAGTGTTTCATATAGCAATGCTATTATCGTTTTCATGTAATGCTTTTCAGTAACGATTTTCTGTTGCCGTGACAACAGTTTCAGAGCTATGATGTTCCAAATCAAAAGGGTTATGCGGACATTCCGTGCACATATTATGTGAGAATTTCGTCAAAATCACACAAGAATCGACTGCACAGCAATGTGTTAAACTTTGGATCCGAAATTCCTGACCCTCATGTATTTCACCTGGAGTTTAAATCGTCAATTTTGATTCAACCGCTGTCGGTCATACATCAAAAGATGCAGAATTGGCCATAATAAAAGACGTGGACACTTTTGGAAGTGCAGGTGGAATGAAAGTGGAGTTATGACCTTTTTTAATTTTTTGGTTTTTCAACGACCTTGTCGTTAATTCTTGACCTTTGACCTTGAGAAACGACAGGGATATGCCGACATCTGGTGTGCATGTGCTGTGAAAATTTCATAAGAATCCGACAAGAATTGACTGCACAGCAATGCATGAAACTTTTGATCCAGAAACTCCTGACCCACGTCTATTTAACCTGGAGTCAAAATCGTCAATTTTCACTCAACAGCTATCGGCCATACATCCAAAGATGCAGAATTGGCCATAGTAATCGATGCTATAAATCTCGAAACTCCAGATAAAATATAACTGGAGTTACTACGATTTTTAATTTTTTGGTTTTTGAACGACCTTGACTTCAATTTTTGACCTTTGACCTTCAGAAACGAAAGGCTTATGTGGAAGATCCTTGCACATGTCGTGTCAAAATTTCATGAAAATCCGACAAGAATTGCGCCCGCTATCGTGCAAACTGACGGACAGACAAACATACAAACAAACAAACAAACAAACAAGATGACTGACCAACATACTTGGCAAAATTTATTTTGCCAAGTAATGAAGCAATCGCTCAAAGAGCTAGGACTTGGCAAAATAAAGTCAATGAACTTAAGAGAAGTCTATCAACCAGTTTTGGTTTATAAATGCATCATACATCCTGTAATAGTTTAATCAATCAGTAAGTTGTACTTGTATTGCATTGTGCTGATATATGGTTAGAATAAAATACATGATCATGATCGTGTAAGTTAAGATAAAAAAGTCAGGTTTGAGACAGAGTTGAACCCGTGTCTGTGGATTCAAAGTCCTAAGCTCTATGCACAGCACCAACGTGGCCGACAGCGTGAAGTGGTGTATGTATTGTAACAGATCCTTTATGGCAAATTACTGCTGAAAACCGGGAATAGTACTGTTCCTACGCATTTTGGCCACCCCCGATAGTGCTGATATAAAAGAGCCCTTGGGTTGCCACAGGTTGTATTTAGAGAAGAATTTTAGGCTTTGTTATATCACTTGTACACCTCAGAGTCAGAAAAAAAAGAAATGTTGCTTGAGATCTGCATTTGGATACATATATGATATACCGTATTACTACGCAACCGATGTCTATATTTAGAATCGGACATGTCCACAGGGGGTAATCGTTTCTACAGTTTATTGGCGTCTGAACGGATTGAGAATCAGATTCACCCCATTGCTCTTTCTACTTTGATATCTTGTCGAGTTTTCAATTTATTCCAAATGTAAAAAGTGCATTATAAACTAGAAATACACTGCAACTGACTGTATGAAAAGTAAGTTAGAGATAAAATAGTTTTGACGGAGGGTTGAACACGGCTTTTTGAATTCAATGTCTTACACTCTATCCACAGCACCAACGTTGCCGACAGTGTGAAGTAGTGTATTTCCCATAACAGTTATATTATGGTTTTCCAGCCTCCATAGTTATAGTTATGTAACGGTTTTTCAGTCGCCAAGACAACAGTTTTCAAGCTATGACCTTCAAATTCAAAAGGCTTATGCAGGAGTCCTATGCGCATCTTCTGTGAAAATTTTATGTCATTCCAACAAGGATTGCGCCCGCTATCGTGCAAACAGACGTACATAACACATATTTGATCGCTGAGTAACATACAACTGAAGCAATCGCTCAGAGAGCTAGGACTTGGCAAAATAAAGTAATGAACTTGAAAAGAAGTCTATACACTAGCTTTTACACTAGCTTGATACAGTTATTAAATTGTGTTGTTATGTTGTTTAAAACGAAATTCATGATCATGATTGTGTAAGTTGAAAATAAAAATAAAATAATTTCAAGAGAGATTTGAACCCGGGTCTGTGGATTCAAAGTCCTGAGCTCTACGCACAGCACCAAAGTGGCCGACAGCATCAAGTTGTGTTGTATTGTGACAGTTCCTCTATGGCAAATTACTGCTAAAAACCGGGAATGGGGCCGGTTCCTTTGCCGGTTCGTCACCCCCAGCAGTCATAATATAAGGGAGCCTGTCGCTTGACACAGACTGTATTTAGACTAGAGTTTTAGGCTTTGTTATATCACTTGTACATCACTGAGTTAGAAAACCACTGAAATGTTGTTTGAGATCTGCATCTGGATACATATATGATATACTGTATTGCTATGCAACCGAGCGTGTGTATTTAGGACGGGACATGTCCACAGGGGGTAATCGTTTCTACAGCTTATTGGCGTGTGAACGGATTGAGAACAGATTCACCCCACTGCTCTTTCTACTTTGATATCTCGGCGAGTTTTCAATCTATTCCAAATGTAAAAGGTGCATTATAAACTAGAAATAACACTGCAACTGACTGTATAAAAACTAAGTTAGAGATAAAAGAGATTAGATTTTTGAGGGAGGGTTGAACACGGGTCTTTGGATTCAAAGTCTCACGCTCTATCCACTACACCAACGTTGCCGACAGTGTGAAGAAGTGTATTCCATGTAACAGTTACTTTATGGTTTTCCAGCCTCCATAGTTATAATTATGTAACGGTTTTTCAGTCGCCAAGACAACAGTTTTTAAGCTATGATCTTCAAAATCAATAGGCTTGTGCAGGAGTCTTATGCGCATCTTCTTTGAAAATTTCATGTCCTTCCGACAAGGATTGCGCCCGCTATCGTGCTAACAGACGGACAGAACACATATTTGATCGCTGAGCAACATACAACTGAAGCAATCGCTCAAAGAGCTAGGACTTGGCAAAATAAAGTAATGAACTTGAAAAGAAGTCTATGAAAAACAGCTAAAAATCGTTTTGAGAGAGACTTGAATAGTTTTTTTTTTGTTGAATTATCTGTTTGCTGTCAAGTAAGTCGTACATGTATTAAATTGTGCAGTTATGCTATGAAAGACATGATCCTGTAAGTTAGAGAGAAAAAACAAGTTTTGAGAGAGAGTTGAACCCGGGGTCTGTGGATTCAGAGTCCTGAGCTCTATGCACAGCACCAACGTGACCGACAGCGTGAAGTGGTGTATTTATTGTATGTACTGCGAAAAATCGGGAATGGGGCCGGTTCCTTTGCCGGCTCGTCACCCCCAGCAGTCCTAATATAAGGGAGCCTGTCGCTTGACACAGACTGTATTTAGACTAGAGTTTTAGGCTTTGTTATATCACTTGTACATCACTGAGTTAGAAAACCACCGAAATGTTGTTTGAGATCTGCATCTGGATACATATATGATGTACTGTATTACTATGCAACCGAGCGTGTGTATTTAGGACGGGACATGTCCACAGGGGGTAATCGTTTCTACAGCTTATTGGCGTGTGAACGGATTGAGAATCAGATTCACCCCACTGCTCTTTCTACTTTGATATCTCGGCGAGTTTTCAATTTATTCCAAATGTAAAAGTTGCATTATAAACTAGAAAATTACACTGCAACTGACTGTATGAAAAGTAAGTTAGAGGTAAAAGAGATTAGAGTTTTGAGGGAGGGTTGAACACGGGTCTTTGGATTCAAAGTCTTACACTCTATCCACTGCACCAACGTTGCCGACAGTGTGAAGAAGTGTATTCCATGTAACAGTTACTTTATGGTTTTCCAGCCTCCATAGTTATAGTTATGTAACGGTTTTTCAGTCGCCAAGACAACAGTTTTTAAGCTATGACCTTCAAAATCAATAGGCTTGTGCAGGAGTCTTATGCGCATCTTCTTTGAAAATTTCATGTCATTCCGACAAGGATTGCGCCCGCTATCGCGTGAACAGACGGACAGAACACATATTTGATCGCTGAGCAACATACAACTGAAGCAATCGCTCAGAGAGCTAGGACTTGGCAAAATAAAGTAATGAACTGGAAAAGAAGTCTATACACTAGCTTTTAGACTAGCTTGATACAGTTATTAAATTGTGTTGTTATGTTGTTTAGAACGAAATTCATGATCATGATTGTGTAAGTTGAAAATAAAAATAAAATAATTTCAAGAGAGATTTGAACCCGGGTCTGTGGATACAAAGTAATGAGCTCTACACACAGCACCAAAGTGGCCGACAGCGTCAAGTTGTGTTGTATTGTGACAGTTCCTCTATGGCAAATTACTGCTAAAAACCGGGAATGGGGCCGGTTTCCTCCGCCGGTTGATCACCCCCAATAGTTCTGATATAAAGTAGCCTGGCGTTTGACACAGACTGTATTAAGAGTAGAGTTTTAGGCTTTGTTATATCACTTGTACATCACTGAGTTAGAAAACCACTGAAATGTTGTTTGAGATCTGCATTTGGATACATATATGATATACTGTATTACTATGCAACCGAGCGTGTGTATTTAAGACGGGACATGTCCACAGGGGGTAATCGTTTCTACAGCTTATTGGCGTGTGAACGGATTGAGAATCAGATTCACCCCACTGCTCTTTCTACTTTGATATCTCGGCGAGTTTTCAATTTATTCCAAATGTAAAAGGTGCATTATAAACTAGAAATAACACTGCAACTGACTGTATAAAAACTAAGTTAGAGATAAAAGAGTTTAGAGTTTTGAGGGAGGGTTGAACACGGGTCTTTGGATTCAAAGTCTTACGCTCTATCCACTGCACCAACGTTGCCGACAGTGTGAAGAAGTGTATTCCATGTAACAGTTACTTTATGGTTTTCCAGCCTCCATAGTTATAGTTATGTAACGGTTTTTCAGTCGCCAAGACAACAGTTTTTAAGCTATGACCTTCAAAATCAATAGGCTTGTGCAGGAGTCTTATGCGCATCTTCTTTGAAAATTTCATGTCATTCCGACAAGGATTGCGCCCGCTGTCGTGCGAACAGACGGACAGAACACATATTTGATCGCTGAGCAACATACAACTGAAGCAATCGCTCAGAGAGCTAGGACTTGGCAAAATAAAGTAATGAACTGGAAAAGAAGTCTATACACTAGCTTTTACACTAGCTTGATACAGTTATTAAATTGTGTTGTTATGTTGTTTAGAACGAAATTCATGATCATGATTGTGTAAGTTGAAAATAAAAATAAAATAATTTCAAGAGAGATTTGAACCCGGGTCCGTGGATTCAAAGTCCTGAGCTCTACGCACAGCACCAAAGTGGCCAACAGCGTCAAGTTGTGTTGTATTGTGACAGTTCCTCTATGGCAAATTACTGCTAAAAACCGGGAATGGGGCCGGTTCCTTTGCCGGTTCGTCACCCAAGCAGTCCTAAGATAAGGGAGCCTGTCGCTTGACACAGACTGTATTTAGACTAGAGTTTTAGGCTTTGTTATATCACTTGTACATCACTGAGTTAAAAAACCACTGAAATGTTGTTTGAGATCTGCATCTGGATACATATATGATATACTGTATTGCTATGCAACCGAGCGTGTGTATTTAGGACGGGACATGTCCACAGGGGGTAATCGTTTCTACAGCTTATTGGCGTGTGAACGGATTGAGAATCAGATTCACCCCACTGCTCTTTCTACTTTGATATCTCGGCGAGTTTTCAATCTATTCCAAATGTAAAAGGTGCATTATAAACTAGAAATAACACTGCAGCTGACTGTATAAAAACTAAGTTAGAGATAAAAGAGATTTGAGTTTTGAGGGAGGGTTGAACACGGGTCTTTGGATTCAAAGTCTTACGCTCTATCCACTGCACCAACGTTGCCGACAGTGTGAAGAAGTGTATTCCATGTAACAGTTACTTTATGGTTTTCCAGCCTCCATAGTTATAGTTATGTAACGGTTTTTCAGTCGCCAAGACAACAGTTTTTAAGCTATGACCTTCAAAATCAATAGGCTTGTGCAGGAGTCTTATGCGCATCTTCGTTGAAAATTTCATGTCATTCCGGCAAGGATTGCGCCCGCTATCGTGCGAACAGACGGACAGAACACATATTTGATCGCTGAGCAACATACAACTGAAGCAATCGCTCAAAGAGCTAGGACTTGGCAAAATAAAGTAATGAACTTGAAAAGAAGTCTATAAAAAACAGCTAAAAAACGTTTTGAGAGAGACTTGAATATTTTTCTTTGGTTAAATTATCTGTTGTCAAGTAAGTCGTACATGTATTAAATTGTGCAGTTATGCTATAAAAGACATGATCCTGTAAGTAAAAAACAAGTTTTGAGAGAGAGTTGAACCCGGGTCTGTGGATTCAAAGTCCTGAGCTCTATGCACAGCACCAAAGTTGCCGACCGTGTGAAGTGGTGTATTTATCGTATGTACTGCTAAAAACCGGGAATGGGGCCAGTTCCTTTGCCGGTTCTTCACCCCCAGCAGTCCTAATATAAGGGAGCCTGTCGCTTGACACAGACTGTATTTAGACTAGAGTTTTAGGCTTTGTTATATCACTTGTACATCACTGAGTTAGAAAACCACTGAAATGTTGTTTGAGATCCGCATTTGGATACATATATGATGTACTGTATTACTATGCAACCGAGCGTGTGTATATAGGATGGGACATGTCCACAGGGGGTAGTCGTTTCTACAGCTTATTGGTGTGTGAACGGATTGAGAATCAGATTAACCCCAATGCTCTTTCTACTGTGATATCTCGGCGAGTTTTCAATCTATTCCAAATGTAAGAGGTGCATTATAAACTAGAAATAACACTGCAACTGACTGTATAAAAGTAAGTTAGAGGTAAAAGAGATTAGAGTTTTGAGGGAAGGTTGAACACGGGTCTTTGGATTCAAAGTCTTACGCTCTATCCACTGCACCAACGTTGCCGACAGTGTGAAGTAGTGTAATTCATGTAACAGTTACTTTATGGTTTTCCAGCCTCCATAGTTATAGTTATGTAACGGTTTTTCAGTCGCCAAGACAACAGTTTTTAAGCTATGACCTTCAAAATCAATAGGCTTGTGCAGGAGTCTTATGCGCATCTTCCTTGAAAATTTCATGTCATTCCGGCAAGGATTGCGCCCGCTATCGTGCGAACAGACGGACAGAACACATATTTGATCGCTGAGCAACATACAACTGAAGCAATCGCTCAAAGAGCTAGGACTTGGCAAAATAAAGTTAAAGATCTTGAAGAGAAGTCTATAAACTAGCTTTGGTCTATAAACCCCTGCACCATAATACTGTAATATATTTTTATCAATTATTTATTTGTCGTTAACTAAATTGTACATTTACTAAATTGTGTTGTTATGTTGTTTATAATTAAATGCATGATAATGATTCTGTAAGTTAAAAATAATAAAAAAAATAGTTTCAAGAGAGACTTGAACCCGGGTCTGTGGATTGAGAGTCATACACTCTATGCACAGCACTAACGTCGCTGGCAGTTGGAGGAGGTGTATCCCATGTAACAATTCCTGTATGGTTTTCCAACCTCCATAGATATAAGCAATGTAACAGTTTTTTGGTCGCCAAGATAACAGTTTTTGAGCTATGATCTTCAAATTCAATAGGCTTATAAAGGAGTCTTATGCGCATCTTCTGTGTAAATTTGAGGTCATTCAGACCAGGATTGCAGCCGCTATCGTGCAAACTGACGGACAGACAAACATACAAAGAAGCAATCGCTCAAAGAGCTAGGACTTGGCAAAATAAAGTTAATGATCTTGAAGAGAAGTCTATAAACTAGCTTTGGTCTATAAACCCCTGAACCATAGTACTGTTATATATTTTTTTTCAATTATTTATTTATCGTTAACTAAATTGTACGTTTACTAAATTGTGTTGTTATTTTGTTTATGATTAAATGCATGATCATGATTCTGTAAGCTAAAAATAAAAAAAAAATAGTTTCAAGAGAGACTTGAACCCGGATCTGTGGATTGGGAGTCGTACGCTCTATGCTCAGCACTAACGTGGCTGGCAGTTGGAGGAGGTGTCATCCACGTAGCAACTCATGTATGGCTTTCCAATCTCCATAGGTTTAAGCAATGTAACCTTTTTTGGTCGCCAAGACAACAGTTTTTGAGCTATGATCTTCAAATTCAATAGGCTTATGAAGGAGTCTTATGCGCATCTTCTGTGTAAATTTGATGTCATTCAGACCAGGATTGCGGCCGCTATCGTGCAAACTGACGGACAGACAAACAAACAAGCTGACTGACCAACATACTTGGCAAAAATTTATTTTGCCAAGTAATGAAGCAATCGCTCAAAGAGCTAGGACTTGGCAAAATAAAGTAATGAACTTGAAAAGAAGTCTATAATAAACCACCTAAAAAACGTTTTGAGAGAGATTTGAATAGTTCTTTTTTTTAAAATTATCTAGTTGCTGTTAAGTAAATTGTACATGTATCAAATTGTGCAGTAATGCTATAAAAGACATGATCCTGTAAGTTAGAGAGAAAAAACAAGTTTTGAGAGGGAGTTGAACCCGGGTCTGTGGATTCAAAGTCCTACACTCTATGCACAGCAACAACGTGACCGACAGTGTGAAGTGGTGTATTTATTGTATGTACTGCTAAAAACCGGGAATGGGGCCGGTTCCTTTGCCGGTTCGTCACCCCCAGCAGTCCTAATATAAGGGAGCCTGTGGCTTGACACAGACTGTATTTAGACTAGAGTTTTAGGCTTTGTTATATCACTTGTACATCACTGAGTTAGAAAACCACTGAAATGTTGTTTGAGATCTGCATTTGGATACATATATGATATACTGTATTACTATGCAACCGAGCGTGTGTATTTAGGACGGGACATGTCCACAGGGGGTAATCGTTTCTACAGCTTATTGGCATGTGAACGGATTGAGAATCAGATTCTCAGTAGCCTTCTGGCTTGTGATTAGGTACTTATGTACTTGTCATATATCTATTCCATGGGGTTTGTTTCAGATTTCTAAATTATTTTCATAGGTTGTTGGGCAGTTGTATACTAATTCCATCATGTGTATAGTAGAAACAACTACATTTAACACACTGTCTGCCCCTGATGACGCCAGTGTGTCTTTGGATAAAATATTTGGTCGGGCTTTGTTTCTATTGCAAAATGTTGTATATTAGGTTTGTTATTGGCATCATCAAAATCTGACTATTGGTGGTAATAGATTGATACCTACATTCACCCCACTGTTATTTCTACTTTGATATCTCGGCGAGTTTTCAATCTATTCCAAATGTAAAAGGTGCATTATAAACTAGCAATAACCCTGCAACTGACTGTATAAAAAGTAAGTTCGAGATAAAAGAGATTAGAGTTTTGAGGGAGGGTTGAACGCGGGTCTTTGGATTCAAAGTCTTACGCTCAATCCACTGCACCAACGTTGCCGACAGTGTGAAGAAGTGTATTCCATGTAACAGTTACTTTATGGTTTTCCAGCCTCCATAGTTATAGTTATGTAACGGTTTTTCAGTCGCCAAGACAACAGTTTTTAAGCTATGACCTTTAAAATCAATAGGCTTGTGCAGGAGTCTGATGCGCATCTTCTGTGAAAATTTCATGTCATTCCGACAAGGATTGCGCCCGCTATCGTGCAAACAGACGGACAGAACACATATTTGATCGCTGAGCAACATACAACTGAAGCAATCGCTCAAAGAGCTAGGACTTGGCAAAATAAAGTAATGAACTTGAAGAGAAGTCTATAATCCAGCTTTGGTCTATAAACCCTTGCATCATAATACTGTAATAATATTAAATTGTGCTGCTACATTCTTCAGAATTGAAAGCATGATCATGATCTTGTAAGTTACAGATGAAAAATTACAATGACAACAAGTGAACAAAACGAATAGAGACACTCGGTGAATACAAATCATGCCAGAATGGACTTAACACAGATGCATTATGATGCATGAAGGACACGATCATAATGGAACCAATGAGACACATGTTAAATGACTTTAAGGAATTCATAGTGAGAAATAATTAAGTATGATGACATAATAACGATAAAGATTACTCGTGCTACATTTATTTGCTGATTTTGTACACTACGAATGTGTTGTTTCGTTGTTTGGAATTGAATACATGATCTTTTAATGGAGAAAAAAAAATAGTTTTGAGATAGTATTGAACCCGGGTCTGTGGATTCAAAGTCCTATGCTCTACGCTCAGCACTAACGTGGCTGGCGATGTGAAGCGGAGTGTTTCATATAGCAATGCTATTATCGTTTTCATGTAATGCTTTTCAGTAACGATTTTCTGTTGCCGTGACAACAGTTTCAGAGCTATGATGTTCCAAATCAAAAGGGTTATGCGGACATTCCGTGCACATATTATGTGAGAATTTCGTCAAAATCACACAAGAATCGACTGCACAGCAATGTGTTAAACTTTGGATCCGAACTTCCTGACCCCCATGTATTTCACCTGGAGTTTAAATCGTCAATTTTGATTCAACTGCTGTCGGTCATACACCAAATAATGCAGAATTGACCATAATAAAAGACGTGAACACTTTTGGAAGTGCAGGTGGAATGAAAGTGGAGTTATGGCCATTTTTATTTTTTTTTGTTTTTCAATGACCTTGGCGTTAATTCTTGACTTTTGACCTTGAGAAACAACAGGAATATGCCGACATCTGGTGTGCATATGCTGTGAAAATTTCATAAGAATCCGATAAGAATTGACTGCACAGCAATGCATGAAACTTTTGATCCAGAAACTCCTGACCCCCGTCTTTTTAACCTGGAGTCAAAATCGTCAATTTTCACTCAACAGCTGTCGGCCATACATCAAAAGATGCCGAAATGGCCATAGTAATCGATGCTAGAAATCTCGAAACTCCAGATAAAATATAACTGGAGTTATTACGATTTTTAATTTTTTGGTTTTTGAACGACCTTGACGTCAATTTTTGACCTTTGACCTTCAGAAACGAAAGGCTTATGTGGAAGATCCTTGCACATGTCGTGTCAAAATTTCATGAAAA
The DNA here is from genome assembly GCA_949152475.1 of Terebella lapidaria. Taxonomy (NCBI): domain Eukaryota; kingdom Metazoa; phylum Annelida; class Polychaeta; order Terebellida; family Terebellidae; genus Terebella; species Terebella lapidaria. The sequence continues at coordinate 19,995,582 of OX424558.1, read as the reverse complement.
TCCGACAAGAATTGCGCCCGTTATCGTGCAAACTGACGGACAGACAAACATACAAACAAACAAACAAACAAACAAACAAACAAGATGACTGACCAACATACTTGGCAAAATTTATTTTGCCAAGTAATGAAGCAATCGCTCAGAGAGCTAGGACTTGGCAAAATAAAGTAATGAACTGGAAAAGAAGTCTATACACTAGCTTTTACACTAGCTTGATACAGTTATTAAATTGTGTTGTTATGTTGTTTAGAACGAAATTCATGATCATGATTGTGTAAGTTGAAAATAAAAATAAAATAATTTCAAGAGAGATTTGACCCCCGGGTCTGTGGATTCAAAGTCCTGAGCTCTACGCACAGCACCAAAGTGGCCGACAGCGTCAAGTTGTGTTGTATTGTGACAGTTCCTCTATGGCAAATTACTGCTAAAAACCGGGAATGGGGCCGGTTCCTTTGCCGGTTCGTCACCCAAGCAGTCCTAAGATAAGGGAGCCTGTCGCTTGACACAGACTGTATTTAGACTAGAGTTTTAGGCTTTGTTATATCACTTGTACATCACTGAGTTAGAAAACCACTGAAATGTTGTTTGAGATCCGCATTTGGATACATATATGATGTACTGTATTACTATGCAACTGAGCGTGTGTATTTAGGACGGGACATGTCCACAGGGGGTAATCGTTTCTACAGCTTATTGGCGTGTGAACGGATTGAGAATCAGATTCACCCCACTGCTCTTTCTACTTTGATATCTCGGCGAGTTTTCAATCTATTCCAAATGTAAAAGGTGCATTATAAACTAGAAATAACACTGCAACTGACTGTATAAAAACTAAGTTAGAGATAAAAGAGATTAGATTTTTGAGGGAGGGTTGAACACGGGTCTTTGGATTCAAAGTCTTACGCTCTATCCACTGCACCAACGTTGCCGACAGTGTGAAGAAGTGTATTCCATGTAACAGTTACTTTATGGTTTTCCAGCCTCCATAGTTATAGTTATGTAACGGTTTTTCAGTCGCCAAGACAACAGTTTTTAAGCTATGACCTTCAAAATCAAGAGGCTTGTGCAGGAGTCTTATGCGCATCTTCTTTGAAAATTTCATGTCATTCTGACAAGGATTGCGCCCGCTATCGTGCGAACAGACGGACAGAACACATATTTGATCGCTGAGCAACATACAACTGAAGCAATCGCTCAGAGAGCTAGGACTTGGCAAAATAAAGTAATGAACTGGAAAAGAAGTCTATACACTAGCTTTTACACTAGCTTGATACAGTTATTAAATTGTGTTGTTATGTTGTTTAGAACGAAATTCATGATCATGATTGTGTAAGTTGAAAATAAAAATAAAATAATTTCAAGAGAGATTTGAACCCGGGTCTGTGGATTCAGAGTCCTGAGCTCTACCCACCGCACCAAAGTGGCCTACAGCATCAAGTTGTGTTGTATTGTAACAGTTCCTCTATGGCAAATTACTGCTAAAAACCGGGAAGGGGGCCGGTTCCTTTGCCGGTTGATCACCCCCAATAGTTCTGATATAAAGTAGCCTGGCGTTTGACACAGACTGTATTAAGAATGAAGTTTTAGGCTTTGTTGTATCACTAGCACATCACTGAGTTAGAAAACCACCGAAATGTTGTTTGAGATCTGCATTTGGATATATATATATGATATACTGTATTACTACGCAACCGAGTGAGTATATTCAGGATGGAACGATATAATGATATATGTATTAATGACAGAATGGAGCTAACACAGTTGCGCTATGATGCATAAAAAAACCGATCATAATGGAACCAATGAGACACTGTTAAATGATATTTTTAGCGAGAAATAATAAATTATGATGACATGAAAACTATGAAAATCACTCCTGCTACATTTATTTGCTGAATTGTTCAATACGAATGCGTTGTTTTGTTATTTGGACTTAAATACATGATCATGATCGTGTAAGTAAGTGATGAAAAAAAATAGTTTCAAGAGAGACTCGAACACGGGTCTGTTGATTTAAAGTCTTAAGCTCTATGCACAGCACTAACGTCGCGGGCAACATAAGGTGTTGCATTTCATATAGCAATGCTATCATGGTTTTCATGTGATGCGTTTAAGTAACGGTTTTTCTGTTACCATGACAACAGTTTTAGAACTATGATGTTCCAAATCAATAGGATTATGCGGGTGTTCTGTGTACATATTCTGTGGCAGTTTCATCAAAATCACACAAGAATCGACTGCACAGCAATGTATCAAACTTTGGATTCGAAATTCCTGACCCCCATGTATTTCACTTGGAGTTTGAATCGTCAATTTTGATTCAATCGCTGTCGGTCATACATCAAAAGATGCGGAATTGGCCATAATAAACGAGGTGATTAGTTCTGAAAGTGCAGGTGGAATGAAAGTGGAGTTATAACGATTTTAAATTTTTGGGTTTTTCAATGACCTTGGCGTTAATTCATGACCTTTGACCTTGAAAAACGATAGGATTATGCCTACACCCTGTGTGAATAAGCGTTCAAAATTTCACGAGAATCTGACAAGAATTGACTGCACAGCAATGCGTGGAACTTTTGATCCAGAAACTCCTGACCCCCGTCTTTTTAACCTGGAGTCAAAATCGTCAATTTTGATTCAACGGCTGTCGGCCATACATCAAAAGATGCAGAATTGGCCATAGTATTGGATGCTAGAAATCTCGAAACTCCAGATAAAATATAACTGGACTTATTACGATTTTAATTTTTTTGGTTTTTGAACGACCTTGACGTCAATTTTTTACCCTTGACCTTCAGAAACGAAAGGCTTATGAGGACGATCCTTGCACATGTTGTGTCAAAATTTCATGAAAATCCGACAAGAATTGCACCCGCTATCGTGCGAACGGACGGACAGACAAACATACAAACAAACAAACAAACAAATGAAGCAATCGCTCAAAGAGCTAGGACTTGGCAAAATGAAGTAAAGAACTTGAAAAGAAGTCTATAAACTAGCGCCTATTGACCTCTTCATCAAACATCCTGTAATAGTTTTTTTCGATTATCTGTTTGCTGTCAAGTAAGTTGTACATGTATTAAATTGTGCTGTTATGCTGTAAAAGACATGATCCTGTAAGTTAGAGAGAAAAAAATAGTTTTGAGAGAGAGTTGAACCCAGGGTCTGTGGATTCAAAGTCCTGAGCTCTATGCACAGCACCAAAGTTGGAGACAGTGTGAAGTGGTGTATTTATTGTATGTACTGCTAAAAACCGGGAATGGGACCGGTTCCTTTGCCGGTTCGTCACCCCCAGCAGTCCTAATATAAGGGAGCCTGTCGCTTGACACAGACTGTATTTAGACTAGAGTTTTAGGCTTTGTTATATCACTTGTACATCACTGAGTTAGAAAACCACTGAAATGTTGTTTGAGATCTGCATCTGGATACATTTATGATATACTGTATTGCTATGCAACCGAGCGTGGGTATTTAGGACGGGACATGTCCACAGGGGGTAATCGTTTCTACAGCTTATTGGCGTGTGAACGGATTGAGAATCAGATTCACCCCACTGCTCTTTCTACTTTGATATCTCGGCGAGTTTTCAATCTATTCCAAATGTAAAAGGTGCATTATAAACTAGAAATAACACTGCAACTGACTGTATAAAAACTAAGTTAGAGATAAAAGAGATTAGAGTTTTGAGGGAGGATTGAACACGGGTCTTTGGATTCAAAGTCTTACACTCTATCCACTGCACCAACGTTGCCGACAGTGTGGAGAAGTGTATTCCATGTAACAGTTACTTTATGGTTTTCCAGCCTCCATAGTTATAGTTATGTAACGGTTTTTCAGTCGCCAAGACAACAGTTTTTAAGCTATGACCTTCAAAATCAATAGGCTTGTGCAGGAGTCTTATGCGCATCTTCTTTGAAAATTTCATGTCATTCCGACAAGGATTGCGCCCGCTATCGTGCGAACAGACGGACAGAACACATATTTGATCGCTGAGCAACATACAACTGAAGCAATCGCTCAAAGAGCTAGGACTTGGCAAAATAAAGTAATGAACTTGAAGAGAAGTCTATAATCCAGCTTTGGTCTATAAACCCTTGCATCATAATACTGTAATAATATTAAATTGTGCTGCTACATTCTTCAGAATTGAAAGCATGATCATGATCTTGTAAGTTACAGATGAAAAATTACAATGACAACAAGTGAACAAAACGAATAGAGACACTCGGTGAATACAAATCATGCCAGAATGGACTTAACACAGATGCATTATGATGCATGAAGGACACGATCATAATGGAACCAATGAGACACTGTTAAATGACTTTAAGGAATTCATAGTGAGAAATGATTAAGTATGATGACATAATAACGATAAAGATTACTCGTGCTACATTTATTTGCTGATTTTGTACACTACGAATGTGTTGTTTCGTTGTTTGAAATTGAATACATGATCTTTTGATGGAGAAAAAAAAATAGTTTTGAGATAGTATTGAACCCGGGTCTGTGGATTCAAAGTCCTACGCTCTACGCTCAGCACTAACGTGGCTGGCGATGTGAATCGGAGTGTTTCATATAGCAATGCTATTATCGTTTTCATGTAATGCTTTTCAGTAACGATTTTCTGTTGCCGTGACAACAGTTTCAGAGCTATGATGTTCCAAATCGAAAGGGTTATGCAGACATTCCGTGCACATATTATGTGAGAATTTCGTCAAAATCATACAAGAATCGACTGCACAGCAATGTGTTAAACTTTGGATCCAAACTTCCTGACCCCCATGTATTTCACCTGGAGTTTAAATCGTCAATTTTGATTCAACTGCTGTCGGTCATACACCAAATGATGCAGAATTGACCATAATAAAAGACGTGAACACTTTTGGAAGTGCAGGTGGAATGAAAGTGGAGGTATGGCCATTTTTATTTTTTTTTGTTTTTCAATGACCTTGGCGTTAATTCTTGACTTTTGACCTTGAGAAACAACAGGAATATGCCGACATCTGGTGTGCATATGCTGTGAAAATTTCATAAGAATCCGACAAGAATTGACTGCACAGCAATGCATGAAACTTTTGATCCAGAAACTCCTGACCCCCGTCTTTTTAACCTGGAGTCAAAATCGTCAATTTTGATGCAACAGCTGTCGGCCATACATCAAAAGATGCAGAATTGGCCATAGTAATCGATGCAAGAAAGCGCGAAACTCCAGAAAAAATATAATTGGAGTTATTGCGATTTTTAATTTTTTGGTTTTTGAACGACCTTGACGTCAATTTTTTACCTTTGACCTTCAGAAACGAAAGGCTTATGAGGAAGATCCGTGCACATGTTGTGTCAAAATTTCATGAAAATCCGACAAGAATTGCGCCCGCTATCGTGCGAACGGACGGACAGACAAACATACAAACAAACAAACAAGATGACTGACCAACATACTTGGCAAAATTTATTTTGCCAAGTAATGAAGCAATCGCTCAAAGAGCTAGGACTTGGCAAAATAAAGTAATGAACTTGAAGAGAAGTCTATAATCCAGCTTTGGTCTATAAACCCTTGCATCATAATACTGTAATAATATTAAATTGTGCTGCTACATTCTTCAGAATTGAAAGCATGATCATGATCTTGTAAGTTACAGATGAAAAATTACAATGACAACAAGTGAACAAAACGAATAGAGACACTCGGTGAATACAAATCATGCCAGAATGGACTTAACACAGATGCATTATGATGCATGAACTACACGATCATAATGGAACCAATGAGACACTGTTAAATGACTTTAAGGAATTCATAGTGAGAAATAATTAAGTATGATGACATAATAACGATAAAGATTACTCGTGCTACATTTATTTGCTGATTTTGTACACTACGAATGTGTTGTTTCGTTGTTTGGAATTGAATACATGATCTTTTAATTTAGAAAAAAAAACAGTTTTGAGATAGTATTGAACCCGGGTCTGTGGATTCAAAGTCCTACGCTCTACACTCAGCACTAACGTGGCTGGCGATGTGAAGCGGAGTGTTTCATATAGCAATGCTATTATCGTTTTCATGTAATGCTTTTCAGTAACGATTTTCTGTTGCCGTGACAACAGTTTCAGAGCTATGATGTTCCAAATCAAAAGGGTTATGCGGACATTCTGTGCACATATTATATGAGAATTTCGTCAAAATCACACAAGAATTGACTGCACAGCAATGTGTTAAACTTTGGATCCGAACTTCCTGACCCCCATGTATTTCACTTGGAGTTTAAATCGTCAATTTTGATCCAACTGCTGTCGGTCATACACCAAATGATGCAGAATTGGCCATAGTAAATGACGTGAACACTTTTGGAAGTGCAGGTGGAATGAAAGTGGAGTTATGACGATTTTTAATTTTGTGGTTTTTCAATGACCTTGGCGTTAATTCTTGACCTTTGACCTTGAGAAAACAACAGGAATGTGCCGTTATACTGTCTGCATATGCTGTCAAAATTTCATAAGAATCCGACAAAAATTGACTGCACAGCAATGCATGAAATTTTTGATCCAGAAACTCCTGACCCCCGTCTTTTTAACCTGGAGTCAAAATCGTCAATTTTGATGCAACAGCTGTCGGCCATACATCAAAAGATGCAGAATTGGCCATAGTAATCGACGCAAGAAATCGCGAAACTCCAGATAAAATATAACTGGAGTTATTACGATTTTAAATTTTTTGGTTTTTGAACGACCTTGACGTCAATTTTTGACCTTTGACCTTCAGAAAAGGAAGGCTTATGAGGAAGATCCTTGCACATGTTGTGTCAAAATTTCATGAAAATCCGACAAGAATTGCGCCCGCTATCGTGCGAACGGACGGACAGACAAACAAACAAACAAACAAACAAACAAACAAACAAATGAAGCAATCGCTCAAAGAGCTAGGACTTGGCAAAATAAAGTAATGAACTTGAAAAGAAGTCTATAATAAACCAGCTAAAAAACGTTTTGAGAGAGACTTGAATAGATCTTTTTTTAAATTATCTAGTTGCTGTTAAGTAATTTGTACATGTATTAAATTGTGCAGTTATGCTATAAAAGACATGATCCTGTAAGTTAGAGAGAAAAAAACAAGTATTGAGAGAGACTTGAACCCGGGTCTGTGGATTGAAAGTCCTGAGCTCTATGCACAGCACCAAAGTTGCCGACAGTGTGAAGTGGTGTATTTATTGTATGTACTGCTAAAAACCGGGAATGGGGCCCGTTCCCTTGCCGGTTCGTCACCCCCAGCAGTCCTAATATAAGGGAGCCTGTCGCTTGACACAGACTGTATTTAGACTAGAGTTTTAGGCTTTGTTATATCACTTGTACATCAGTGAGTTAGAAAACCACTGAAATGTTGTTTCAGATCTGCATTTGGATACATATATGATATACTGTATTACTGTGCAACCAAGCGTGTGTATTTAGGACGGGACATGTCCACAGGGGGTTATCGTTTCTACAGCTTATTGGCGTGTGAACGGATTGAGAATCAGATCCACCCCACTGCTCTTTCTACTTTGATATCTCGGCGAGTTTTCAATCTATTCCAAATGTGAAAGGTGCATTATAAACTAGAAATAGCACTGCAACTGACTGTATAAAAACGAAGTTAGAGATAAAAGAGATTAGAGTTTTGAGGGAGGGTTGAACACGGGTCTTTGGATTCAAAGTCTTGTGCTCTATCCACTGCACCAACGTTGCCGACAGTGTGAAGAAGTGTATTCCATGTAACAGTTACTTTATGGTTTTCCAGCCTCCATAGTTACATTTATGTAACGGTTTTTCAGTCGCCAAGACAACAGTTTTTAAGCTATGACCTTCAAAATCAATAGGCTTGTGCAGGAGTCTTATGCGCATCTTCTTTGAAAATTTCATGTCATTCCGACAAGAATTGCGCCCGCTATCGTGCGAACAGACGGACAGAACACATATTTGATCGCTGAGCAACATACAACTGAAGCAATCGCTCAGAGAGCTAGGACTTGGCAAAATGAAGTAATGAACTTGAAGAGAAGTCTATAAGCCAGCTTTGGTCTATAAACCCTTGCATCATAATACTGTAATAATTTTAAATTGTGCTGCTACATTCTTCAGAACTGAAAGCATGATCATGATCTTGTAAGTTACAGATGAAAAATTACAATGACAACAAGTGAACAAAACGAATAGAGACACTCGGTGAATACAAATCATGCCAGAATGGACTTAACACAGATGCATTATGATGCATGAAGGACACGATCATAATGGAACCAATGAGACACTGTTAAATGACTTTAAGGAATTCATAGTAAGAAATAATTAAGTATGATGACATAATAACGATAAAGATTACTCGTGCTACATTTATTTGCTGATTTTGTACACTACGAATGTGTTGTTTCGTTGTTTGGAATTGAATACATGATCTTTTAATGGAGAAAAAAAATAGTTTTGAGATAGTATTGAACCCGGGTCTGTGGATTCAAAGTCCTACGCTCTACGCTCAGCACTAACGTGGCTGGCGATGTGAAGCAGAGTGTTTCATATAGCAATGCTATTATCGTTTTCATGTAATGCTTTTCAGTAACGATTTTCTGTTGCCGTGACAACAGTTTGAGAGCTATGATGTTCCAAATCAAAAGGGTTATGCGGACATTCCGTGCACATATTATGTGAGAATTTCGTCAAAATCACACAAGAATCGACCGCACAGCAATGTGTTAAACTTTGGATCCGAAATTCCTGACCCCCATGTATTTCACCTGGAGTTTAAATCGTCAATTTTGATTCAACTGCTGTCGGTCATACATCAAATGATGCAGAATTGGCCATAGTAAAAGACGTGAACACTTTTGGAAGTGCAGGTGGAATGAAAGTGGAGTTAAGGCCATTTTTATTTTTTTTTGTTTTTCAATGACCTTGGCGTTAATTCTTGACCTTTGACCTTGAGAAACAACAGGAATGTGCCGTTATACTGTGTGCATATGCTGTCAAAATTTCATAAGAATCCGACAAAAATTGACTGCACAGCATTGCTTGAAACTTTTGATCCAGAAACTCCTGACCCCCGTCTTTTTAACCTGGAGTCAAAATCGTCAATTTTGATGCAACAGCTGTCGGCCATACATCAAAAGATGCAGAATTGGCCATAGTAATCGATGCAAGAAATCTCGAAAATCCAGATATAATATAACTGGAGTTATTACGATTTTTAATTTTTTTGTTTTTCAATGACCTTGGCGTGAATTTTTGACCTTTGACCTTCAGAAACGAAAGGCTTATGCGGAAGCTGCTTGCGCATATTGTGTGAAAATTTCATGAAAATGCGACAAGAATTGCGCCCGCTATCGTCATAACAGACGGACAGACAAACATACAAACAAACAAACAAACAAACAAACTAATGAAGCAATCGCTCAAAGAGCTAGGACTTTGCAAAATAAAGTCAATTAACTTGAACAGATGTCTATTAACCAGTTAAAAAACGTTCTGAGAGAGACTTGAATAGTTCTTTTTTTTTAACTTATCTAGTTGCTGTTAAGTAAGTTGTACATGTATTAATTTGTGCAGTTATGCTATAAAAGACAAGATCCTGTGAGTTAGAGAGAAAAAACAAGTTTTGAGAGAGAGTTGAACCCGGGTCTGTGGATTCAAAGTCCTGCGCTCTATGCACAGCACCAAGTGACCGACAGTGTGAAGTAGTGTATTTATTGTATGTATTGCTTAAAACCGGGAATGGGGCCGGTTCTTTTGCCGGTTCGTGACCCCCAGCAGTCCTAATATAAGGGAGCCTGTCGCTTGACACAGACTGTATTTAGACTAGAGTTTTAGGCTTTGTTATATCACTTGTACATCACTGAGTTAGAAAACCACTGAAATGTTGTTTGAGATCTGCATCTGGATACATATATGATATACTGTATTGCTATGCAACCGAGCGTGTGTATTTAGGACGGGACATGTCCACAGGGGGTAATCGTTTCTACAGCTTATTGGCGTGTGAACGGATTGAGAATCAGATTCACCCCACTGCTCTTTCTACTTTGATATCTCGGCGAGTTTTTAATTTATTCCAAATGTAAAAGGTGCATTATAAACTAGAAATAACACTGCAACTGACTGTATGAAAAGTAAGTTAGAGGTAAAAGAGATTAGAGTTTCGAGGGAGGGTTGAACACGGGTCTTTGGATTCAAAGTCTTACACTCTATCCACTGCACCAACGTTGCTGACAGTGTGAAGAAGTGTATTCCATGTAACAGTTACTTTATGGTTTTCCAGCTTCCATAGTTATAGTTATGTAACGGGTTTTCAGTCGCCAAGACAACAGTTTTTAAGCGATGACCTTCAAAATCAATAGGCTTGTGCAGGAGTCTTATGCGCGTCCTCTTTGAAAATTTCATGTCATTCCGACAAGGATTGCGCCCGCTGTCGTGCGAACAGACGGACAGAACACATATTTGATCGCTGAGCAACATACAACTGAAGCAATCGCTCAAAGAGCTAGGACTTGGCAAAATAAAGTAATGAACTTGAAAAGAAGTCTATAATAAACCAGCTAAAAAACGTTTTGAGAGAGACTTGAATAGTTTTTTCTAGTTGCTGTTAAGTAAGTTCTACATGTATTAAATTGTGCAGTTATGCTATAAAAGAAATGATCCTGTTAGTTAGAGAGAAAAAAAACAAGTTTTGAGAGAGAGTTGAACCCGGGTCTGTGGATTCAAAGTCCTGAGCTCTACGCACAGCACCAACGTGGCTGACAGCATGAAGTGGTGTATGTATGGTAACAGGTCCTTCAAGGCAAATTACTGCTAAAAACCGGGAAGAGGGCTGGTTTCCTCCGCCGGTTGATCACCCCCAATAGTTCTGATATAAAGTGGCCTGTCGTTTGACACAGACTGTATTAGGAGTAAAGTTTTAGGCTTTGTTATATCACTAGTACATCACTGAGTCAGAAAACCACCAAAATGTTGTTTGAGATCTGCATTTGGATACATATATGATATACTGTATTACTACGCAACCGAGTTTTGTATATTCAGGAGATAACACAGATGCGCTATGATGCATGAAACACATGATCATAATGGAACCAATGAGACACTGTAAATGACTTGGAAAAATATATACCAAGAAATAATTGAGTGTGGTGACATAGAATTGACGAAGATTACTGCTGCTATATATATTTGCTGAATTTGTACACTACGAATGTGTTGTTTCCTTGTTTGGAATTGAATACATGATCTCATAATGGAGAAAAAAAAATAGTTTTGAGATAGTATTGAACCCGGGTTTGTGGATTCAAAGTCCTACACTCTACGCTCAGCACTAACGTGGCTGGCGATGTGAAGCAGAGTGTTTCATATAGCAATGCTATTATCGTTTTCATGTAATGCTTTTCAGTAACGATTTTCTGTTGCCGTGACAACAGTTTCAGAGCTATGATGTTCCAAATCAAAAGACTTATGCGGACATTCCGTGCACATATTATGTGAGAATTTCGTCAAAATCACACAAGAATCGACTGCACAGCAATGTGTTAAACTTTGGATCTGAAATTCCTGACCCCCATGTATTTCACCTGGAGTTTAAATCGTCAATTTTGATTCAACCGCTGTCGGTCATACATCAAATGATGCAGAATTGGCCATAGTAAAAGACGTGAACACTTTTGGAAGTGCAGGTGGAATGAAAGTGGAGTTATGACGATTTTTAATTTTGTGGTTTTTCAATGACCTTGGCGTTAATTCTTGACCTTTGACCTTGAGAAACAACAGGAATGTGCCGTTATACTGTGTGCATATGCCGTCAAAATTTCATAAGAATCCGACAAAAATTGACTGCACAGCAATGCATGAAACTTTTGATCCAGAAACTCCTGACCCCCGTCTTTTTAACCCGGAGTCAAAATCGTCAATTTTGATGCAACAGCTGTCGGCCATACATCAAAAGATGCAGAATTGGCCATAGTATTCGAGGCTAGAAATCTCGAAACTCCAGATAAAATATAACTGGACTTATTACGATTTTAAATTTTTTGGTTTTTGAACGACCTTGACGTCAATTTTTGACCTTTGACCTTCAGAAACGAAAGGCTTATGAGGAAGATCCTGGCACATGTTGTGTCAAAATTTCATGAAAATCCGACAAGAATTGCGCCCGCTATCGTGCGAACGGACGGACAGACAAACATACAAAAAAATCGGCCATAGGCCAACACTTGACGAAAAATCTACACATTTGTTTACATTCAAAACATTTACTCATTATTTACACATTTATGGCATCCCCTGACAACATATAGCATTGGAAACTGAACCACTTGAAACACCTAGTTTGCGTATGTATCAACATAATATATTACCTCTAACCATGCTAACGGCACAAAATTTTGATGATGCCACTACTAAAAAACCTAAAATATATCAAAATTACAAAAATCCAAAAACAAATATCGATAGCCTAAAAATGAGCGAATAACAAACAGCAAATATTCCCGCACAAATATGAAATTACATTGACAACAAGTAAACAAAACAAATAGAGAGGCTTAGACATGTGGCGATTGCACAGCCCTAAAATATGACCTAATAATTGCTTGTCTGCTTTTTATCAATGTTTTTTATATTAACAAGCAGTTGTAATTAGGTCATATTTTAAGGCTATGAAGAATGGAGTTAACACAAACGCGTTATGACAAGTATAGTGTGTAGGAGAGACTTCGCTCAGGATAAACACTGAATTATGCCATGGCTGTACATTGGACTGGCAGCGTGCAGAATTCGATCGGGAAAACTCGTGACCTTGAGTCATATATATTGGAACCTGGCTCTATAATGTGGTTTTGAATATTGTGAGACAGGAAAAACCTAAATTCATGACCCCCAAATTTTCGACCTGAACCGAAAATCCAGAGTTTTGGTCATACGACCATCGGACATGTATCATATGATGCGGATTTGACCATAGAAAAATACAAAAACAATCAGAAAAAATAATCATGATTACAAGCGGAGTTATCACGATTTTTCAATTTTGACCTTTACTATGACCTTAACTGTAATTCTTGACCTTGAGCCCTATAACTTCACAGTCATGTTCTGCGTGAGAAGGCACAACTCCTGAGTAAAAATCAGAAACATATATTGGATCCTGGCTCTACAATAGGGTTTTGAAAATTGAGACAAGCAAGACCTAAGTTCATGACCCCCAAATTTTCGACCTGGACCGAAAATCGAGAGTTTAGGTCATACGACCATCAGACATGCATCATGTGATGCGGAATTGACTATAGAAAAATATAAAAAATACACAGAAAAAATAATCTTGATTAGAAACGGAGTTATCACGTTTTTTCGATTTTGACCTTTACTATGACCTTAACTCTAATCCTTGACCCTGAGCTCTGAAACTTCAGGATCTTGTTCTGCGTGATGAGGCACAACTCCTGAGTAAAAATCAGCAACATATATCGGAACCTGGCTCTATAATATGAATCTGAATATTGTGAGACAAGAAAAATCTAAATTCTTGACCCCCAAATTTTCAACCTGGACCGAAAATCGGGAATTTTGGTCGTACGACCATCCGACATGCATCAGATGATGCAGAATTGACCATAGAAAAATATAAAAATACCCAGAAAAAATAATCTCAATTAGAAGCGAAGTTATCGCGATTTTCCGATTTTGACCTTTTCTATGACCTTGACCTCAATTTTTGACCTTGACCTCCTAAAAGTTTACCACTTGGTACGAAATTGATTGTCCACCTTCTGGTGAAGTTTCATGACGATACGACCAAAATTGTGACCTGTAGAGTGCACACAAACAAACAAACAGACAAACAGACAAACTCAACTGACCAACATACTTGACGAAATTAAATTTCGTCAAGTAACAAACAAGATGACTGACCAACATACTTGGCAAAATTTATTTTGCCAAGTAACAATGACTGACCAACATACTTGGCAAAATTTATTTTGCCAAGTAATGAAGCAATCGCTCAGAGAGAGCTAGGACTTGGCAAAATAAAGTAATGAACTGGAAAAGAAGTCTATACACTAGCTTTTACACTAGCTTGATACAGTTATTAAATTGTGTTGTTATGTTGTTTAGAACGAAATTCATGATCATCATTGTGTAAGTTGAAAATAAAAATAAAATAATTTCAAGAGAGATTTGAACCCGGGTCTGGGGATTCAAAGTCCTGAGCTCTACGCACAGCACCAAAGTGGCCGACAGCGTCAAGTTGTGTTGTATTGTGACAGTTCCTCTATGGCAAATTACTGCTAAAAACCGGGAATGGGACCGGTTCCTTTGCCGGTTTGTCACCCCCAGCAGTCCTAATATAAGGGAGCCTGTCGCTTGACACAGACTGTATTTAGACAAGAGTTTTAGGCTTTGTCATATCACTTGTACATCACTGAGTTAGAAAACCACTGAAATGTTGTTTGAGATCTGCATCTGGATACATTTATGATATACTGTATTGCTATGCAACCGAGCGTGGGTATTTAGGACGGGACATGTCCACAGGGGGTAATCGTTTCTACAGCTTATTGGCGTGTGAACGGATTGAGAATCAGATTCACCCCACTGCTCTTTCTACTTTGATATCTCGGCGAGTTTTCAATCTATTCCAAATGTAAAAGGTGCATTATAAACTAGAAATAACACTGCAACTGACTGTATAAAAACTAAGTTAGAGATAAAAGAGATTAGAGTTTTGAGGGAGGATTGAACACGGGTCTTTGGATTCAAAGTCTTACACTCTATCCACTGCACCAACGTTGCCGACAGTGTGGAGAAGTGTATTCCATGTAACAGTTACTTTATGGTTTTCCAGCCTCCATAGTTATAGTTATGTAACGGTTTTTCAGTCGCCAAGACAACAGTTTTTAAGCTATGACCTTCAAAATCAATAGGCTTGTGCAGGAGTCTTATGCGCATCTTCTTTGAAAATTTCATGTCATTCCGACAAGGATTGCGCCCGCTATCGTGCGAACAGACGGACAGAACACATATTTGATCGCTGAGCAACATACAACTGAAGCAATCGCTCAAAGAGCTAGGACTTGGCAAAATAAAGTTAATGATCTTGAAGAGAAGTCTATAAACTAGCTTTGGTCTATAAACCCCTGCACCATAGTACTGTTATATATATTTTTTTCAATTATTTATTTATCGTTAACTAAATTGTACGTTTACTAAATTGTGTTGTTATTTTGTTTATGATTAAATGCATGATCATGATTCTGTAAGCTAAAAATAAAAAAAAAATAGTTTCAAGAGAGACTTGAACCCGGGTCTGTGGATTGAGAGTCGTATGCTCTATGCTCAGCACTAACGTGGCTGGCAGTTGGAGGAGGTGTCATCCACGTAACAACTCATGTATGGCTTTCCAATCTCCATAGGTTTAAGCAATGTAACCGGTTTTTGGTCGCCAAGACAACAGTTTTTGAGCTATGATCTTCAAATTCAATAGGCTTATAAAGGAGTCTTATGCGCATCTTCTTTGTAAATTTGATGTCATTCAGACGAGAATTGCGGCCGCTATCGTGCAAACTGACGGACAGACAAACAAACAAGCTGACTGACCAACATACTTGGCAAAAATGTATTTTGCCAAGTAATGAAGCAATCGCTCAAAGAGCTAGGACTTGGCAAAATAAAGTTAATGATCTTGAAGAGAGGTCTATAAACCAGCTAAAAAACATTCTGAGAAAGAATTGAATAGTTCTTTTCTTCATAAATTATCTATTTGCTAAATTGTGCAGTTATGCTATAAAAGACATGATCCTGTAAGTTAGAGAGAAAAAAACAAGTTTTGAGAGGGAGTTGAACCCGGGGTCTGTGGATTCAGAGTCCTGAGCTCTACCCACTGCACCAAAGTGGCCGACAGCATCAAGTTGTGTTGTATTGTAACAGTTCCTCTATGGCAAGTTACTGCTAGAAACCGGGAATGGGGCCGGTTTCCTCCGCCGGTTGATGCCGGTTTCCTCCGCCGGTTGATCACCCCCAATAGTTCTGATATAAAGTGGCCTGTCGTTTGACACAGACTGTATTAAGAGTAGAGTTTTAGGCTTTGTTATATCACTAGTACATCACTGAGTCAGAAAACCACCAAAATGTTGTTTGAGATCTGCATTTGGATACATATATGATATACTGTATTACTACGCAACCGAGTTTTGTATATTCAGGAGATAACACAGATGCGCTATGATGCATGAAACACATGATCATAATGGAACCAATGAGACACTGTAAATGACTCGGAAAAATATATACCAAGAAATAATTGAGTGTGATGACATAGAATTGACGAAGATTACTGCTGCTATATATATTTGCTGATTTTGTACACTACGAATGTGTTGTTTTGTTGTTTGGAATTGAATACATGATCTTTTAATGGAGAAAAAAAAATAGTTTTAAAATAGTATTGAACCCGGGTCTGTGGATTCAAAGTCCTACACTCTACGCTCAGCACTAACGTGGCTGGCGATGTGAAACGGAGTGTTTCATATAGCAATGCTATTATCGTTTTCATGTAATGCTTTTCAGTAACGATTTTCTGTTGCCGTGACAACAGTTTCAGAGCTATGATGTTCCAAATCAAAAGGGTTATGCGGACATTCCGTGCACATATTATGTGAGAATTTCGTCAAAATCACACAAGAATCGACTGCACAGCAATGTGTTAAACTTTGGATCCGAACTTCCTGACCCCCATGTATTTCACCTGGAGTTTAAATCGTCAATTTTGACTCAACCGCTGTCGGTCATACATCAAATGATGCAGAATTGGCCATAGTAAAAGACGTGAACACTTTTGGAAGTGCAGGTGGAATGAAAGTGGAGTTATGACGATTTTTAATTTTGTGGTTTTTCAATGACCTTGGCGTTAATTCTTGACCTTTGACCTTGAGAAACAACAGGAATGTACCGTTATACTGTGTGCATATGCTGTCAAAATTTCATAAGAATCCGACAAAAATTGACTGCACAGCAATGCATGAAACTTTTGATCCAGAAACTCCTGACCCCCGTCTTTTTAACCTGGAGTCAAAATCGTCAATTTTGATGCAACAGCTGTCGGCCATACATCAAAAGATGCACAATTGGCCATAGTAATCGATGCAAGAAATCGCGAAACTCCAGATAAAATATAATCGGAGTTATTGCGATTTTTAATTTTTTGGTTTTTGAACGACCTTGACGTCAATTTTTGACCTTTGACCTTCAGAAACGAAAGGCTTATGAAGAAAATCCTTGCACATGTTGTGTCAAAATTTCATGAAGATCCGACAAGAATTGCGCCCGCTATCGTGCGAACGGACGGACAGACAAACATACAAACAAACAAACAAACAAACAAGATGACTGACCAACATACTTGGCAAAATTTATTTTGCCAAGTAACAAGATGACTGACCAACATACTTGGCAAAATTTATTTTGCCAAGTAATGAAGCAATCGCTCAGAGAGCTAGGACTTGGCAAAATAAAGTAATGAACTTGAAAAGAAGTCTATAATAAACCAGCTAAAAAACGTTTTGAGAGAGACTTGAATAGTTTTTTCTAGTTGCTGTTAAGTAAGTTGTACATGTATTAAATTGTGTAGTTATGCTATAAAAGACATGATCCTGTAAGTTAGAGAGAAAAAAACAAGTTTTGAGAGAGAGTTGAACCTGGGTCCGTGGATTCAAAGTCCTGAGCTCTATGCACAGCACCATCGTGGCCGACAGCATTGAGTGGTGTATGTATTGTAACAGGTCCTTCAAGGCAAATTACTGCTAAAAACCGGGAATGGGGCCGGTTTCCTCCGCCGGTTGATGCCGGTTTCCTCCGCCGGTTGATCACCCCCAATAGTTCTGATATAAAGTGGCCTGTCGTTTGACACAGACTGTATTAAGAGTAGAGTTTTAGGCTTTGTTATATCACTAGTACATCACTGAGTCAGAAAACCACCAAAATGTTGTTTGAGATCTGCATTTGGATACATATATGATATACTGTATTACTACGCAACCGAGTTTTGTATATTCAGGAGATAACACAGATGCGCTATGATGCATGAAACACATGATCATAATGGAACCAATGAGACACTGTAAATGACTCGGAAAAATATATACCAAGAAATAATTGAGTGTGATGACATAGAATTGACGAAGATTACTGCTGCTATATATATTTGCTGATTTTGTACACTACGAATGTGTTGTTTTGTTGTTTGGAATTGAATACATGATCTTTTAATGGAGAAAAAAAAATAGTTTTAAAATAGTATTGAACCCGGGTCTGTGGATTCAAAGTCCTACACTCTACGCTCAGCACTAACGTGGCTGGCGATGTGAAACGGAGTGTTTCATATAGCAATGCTATTATCGTTTTCATGTAATGCTTTTCAGTAACGATTTTCTGTTGCCGTGACAACAGTTTCAGAGCTATGATGTTCCAAATCAAAAGGGTTATGCGGACATTCCGTGCACATATTATGTGAGAATTTCGTCAAAATCACACAAGAATCGACTGCACAGCAATGTGTTAAACTTTGGATCCGAACTTCCTGACCCCCATGTATTTCACCTGGAGTTTAAATCGTCAATTTTGACTCAACCGCTGTCGGTCATACATCAAATGATGCAGAATTGGCCATAGTAAAAGACGTGAACACTTTTGGAAGTGCAGGTGGAATGAAAGTGGAGTTATGACGATTTTTAATTTTGTGGTTTTTCAATGACCTTGGCGTTAATTCTTGACCTTTGACCTTGAGAAACAACAGGAATGTACCGTTATACTGTGTGCATATGCTGTCAAAATTTCATAAGAATCCGACAAAAATTGACTGCACAGCAATGCATGAAACTTTTGATCCAGAAACTCCTGACCCCCGTCTTTTTAACCTGGAGTCAAAATCGTCAATTTTGATGCAACAGCTGTCGGCCATACATCAAAAGATGCACAATTGGCCATAGTAATCGATGCAAGAAATCGCGAAACTCCAGATAAAATATAATCGGAGTTATTGCGATTTTTAATTTTTTGGTTTTTGAACGACCTTGACGTCAATTTTTGACCTTTGACCTTCAGAAACGAAAGGCTTATGAAGAAAATCCTTGCACATGTTGTGTCAAAATTTCATGAAGATCCGACAAGAATTGCGCCCGCTATCGTGCGAACGGACGGACAGACAAACATACAAACAAACAAACAAACAAATGAAGCAATCGCTCAGAGAGCTAGGACTTGGCAAAATAAAGTAATGAACTGGAAAAGAAGTCTATACACTAGCTTTTACACTAGCTTGATACAGTTATTAAATTGTGTTGTTATGTTGTTTAAAACGAAATTCATGATCATGATTGTGTAAGTTGAAAATAAAAATAAAATAATTTCAAGAGAGATTTGAAACCGGGTCTGTGAATTCAAAGTCCTGAGCTCTACGCACAGCACCAAAGTGGCTGACAGCATCAAGTGATGTATGTATTGTAACAGGTCCTCTATGGCAAGTTACTGCTAAAAACCGGGAACGGGGCCGGTTCCTTTCTACTTTCTCCTTTGATATCTCGGCGAGTTTTCAATCTATTCCAAATGTAAAAGGTGCATTATAAACTAGAAATAACACTGCAACTGACTGTATAAAAACTAAGTTAGAGATAAAAGAGATTAGAGTTTTGAGGGAGGGTTGAACACGGGTCTTTGGATTCACAGTCTTACGCTCTATCCACTGCACCAACGTTGCCGACAGTGTGAAGGAGTGTATTCCATGTAACAGTTACTTTATGGTTTTCCAGCCTCCATAGTTATAGTTATGTAACGGTTTTTCAGTCGCCAAGACAACAGTTTTTAAGCTATGACCTTCAAAATCAATAGGCTTGTGCAGGAGTCTTATGCGCATCTTCTTTGAAAATTTCATGTCATTCCGACAAGGATTGCGCCCGCTGTCGTGCGAACAGACGGACAGAACACATATTTGATCGCTGAGCAACATACAACTGAAGCAATCGCTCAAAGAGCTAGGACTTGGCAAAATAAAGTAATGAACTTGAAGAGAAGTCTATAAACCAGCTTTGGTCTATAAACCCTAGCATCATAACACTGTAATAATATTAAATTGTGCTGCTACATTCTTCAGAATTGAAAGCATGATCATGATCTTGTAAGTTACAGATGAAAAATTACAATGACAACAAGTGAACAAAACGAATAGAGACACTCGGTGAATACAAATCATGCCAGAATGGACTTAACACAGATGCATTATGATGCATGAAGGACACGATCATAATGGAACCAATGAGACACTGTTAAATGACTTTAAGGAATTCATAGTGAGAAATAATTAAGTATGATGACATAATAACGATAAAGATTACTCGTGCTACATTTATTTGCTGATTTTGTACACCACGAATGTGTTGTTTCGTTGTTTGGAATTGAATACATGATCTTTTAATGGAGAAAAAAAAATAGTTTTGAGATAGTATCGAACCCGGGTCTGTGGATTCAAAGTCCTACGCTCTACGCTCAGCACTAACGTGGCTGGCGATGTGAAGCAGAGTGTTTCATATAGCAGTGCTATTATCGTTTTCATGTAATGCTTTTCAGCAACGATTTTCTGTTGCCGTGACAACAGTTTCAGAGCTATGATGTTCCAAATCAAAATCTTTATGCGGACATTCCGTGCACATATTATGTGAGAATTTCGTCAAAATCACACAAGAATCGACTGCACAGCAATGTGTTAAACTTTGGATCCGAAATTCCTGGCCCCCATGTATTTCACCTGGAGTTTAAATCGTCAATTTTGATTTAACCGCTGTCGGTCATACATCAAATGATGCAGAATTGACCATAATAAAAGACGTGAACACTTTTGGAAGTGCAGGTGGAATGAAAGTGGAGTTATGGCCATTTTTATTTTTTTGGTTTTTCAATGACCTTGGCGTTAATTCTTGACTTTTGACCTTGAGAAACAACAGGAATATGCCGACATCTGGTGTGCATATGCTGTGAAAATTTCATCAGAATCCGACAAAAATTGACTGCACAGCAATGCATGAAACTTTTGATCCAGAAACTCCTGACCCCCGTCTTTTTAACCTGGAGTCAAAATCGTCAATTTTCACTCAACAGCTGTCGGCCATACATCAAAAGATGCAGAATTGGCCATAGTAATCGATGCTAGAAATCTCGAAACTCCAGATAAAATATAACTGGACTTATTACGATTTTTTAATTTTTTGGTTTTTGAACGACCTTGACGTCAATTTTCGACCTTTGACCTTCAGAAACGAAAGGCTTATGAGGAAGATCCTTGCACATGTTGTCTCAAAATTTCATGAAAATCCGAAAAGAATTGCGCCCGCTATCGTGCAAACTGACGGACAGACAAACATACAAACATACAAACAAGATGACTGACCAACATACTTGGCAAAATTTATTTTGCCAAGTAATGAAGCAATCGCTCAGAGAGCTAGGACTTGGCAAAATAAAGTCAATGAACTTAAGAGAAGTCTGTACACTAGCTTTTACACTAGCTTGATACAGTTATTAAATTGTGTTGTTATGTTGTTTAGATCTAAATTCATGATCATGATTCTGTAAGTTGAAAATAAAAATAAAAATAGTTTCAAGAGAGACTTGAACCCAGGTAGGTGTATTCAAAGTCCTACACTCTATGCACAGCACCAACGTGACCGACAGTGTGAAGTGGTGTATTTATTGTATGTACTGCTAAAAACCGGGAATGGGACCGGTTCCTTTGCCGGTTCGTGACCCCCAGCAGTCCTAATATAAGGGAGCCTGTCGCTTGACACAGACTGTATTTAGACTAGAGTTTTAGGCTTTGTTATATCACTTGTACATCACTGAGTTAGAAAACCACTGAAATGTTGTTTGAGATCTGCATCTGGATACATATATGATATACTGTATTGCTATGCAACCGAGCGTGTGTATTTATGACGGGACATGTCCACAGGGGGTAATCGTTTCTACAGCTTATTGGCGTGTGAACGGATTGAGAATCAGATTCACCCCACTGCTATTTCTACTTTGATATCTCGGCGAGTTTTCAATCTATTCCAAATGTAAAAGGTGCATTATAAACTAGCAATAACACTGCAACTGACTGTATAAAAAGTAAGTTCGAGATAAAAGAGATTAGAGTTTTGAGGGAGGGTTGAACACGGGTCTTTGGATTCAAAGTCTTATGCTCTATCCACTGCACCAACGTTGCCGACAGTGTGAAGAAGTGTATTCCATGTAACAGTTACTTTATGGTTTTCCAGCCTCCATAGTTATAGTCATGTAACGGTTTTTCAGTCGCCAAGACAACAGTTTTTAAGCTATGACCTTCAAAATCAATAGGCTTGTGCCGGAGTCTTATGCGCATCTTCTTTGAAAATTTCATGTCATTCCGACAAGGATTGCGCCCGCTATCGTGCAAACAGACGGACAGAACACATATTTGATCGCTGAGCAACATACAACTGAAGCAATCGCTCAAAGAGCTAGGACTTGGCAAAATAAAGTTAATGATCTTGAAGAGAGGTCTATAAACTAGCTAAAAAAACGTTCAGAGAGAGATTTGAATAGTTCTTTTTTTTTAAATTATCTAGTTGCTGTTAAGTAAGTTGTAATTGTGCAGTTATGCTATGAAAGACATGATCTTGTCATTTAGAGAGAAAAAACAAGTTTTGAGAGAGAGTTGAACCCAGGTCTGAGGATTCAGAGTCCTGAGCTCTATGCACAGCGCCAACGTGGCCTACAGCGTAAAGTGGTGTATGTATTGTAACAGTTCCTCTATGGCAAATTACTGCTAAAAACCGGGAATGGGGCCAGTTTCCTCCGCCGGTTCATCACCCCCAATAGTCCTAATATAAGGGAGCCTGTCGCTTGACACAGACTGTATTTAGACAAGAGTTTTAGGCTTTGTCATATCACTTGTACATCACTGAGTTAGAAAACCACTGAAATGTTGTTTGAGATCTGCATTTGGATACATATATGATATACTGTATTACTATGCAACCGAGCGTGTGTATTTAGGACGGGACATGTCCACAGGGGGTAATCGTTTCTACAGCTTATTGGCGTGTGAACGGATTGAGAATCAGATTCACCCCACTGCTATTTCTACTTTGATATCTCGGCGAGTTTTCAATCTATTCCAAATGTAAAAGGTGCATTATAAACTAGCAATAACACTGCAACTGACTGTATAAAAAGTAAGTTCGAGATAAAAGAGATTAGAGTTTTGAGGGAGGGTTGAACACGGGTCTTTGGATTCAAAGTCTTACGCTCTATCCACTGCACCAACGTTGCCGACAGTGTGAAGAAGTGTATTCCATGTAACAGTTACTTTATGGTTTTCCAGCCTCCATAGTTATAGTTATGTAACGGTTTTTCAGTCGCCAAGACAACAGTTTTTAAGCTATGACCTTCAAAATCAATAGGCTTGTGCAGGAGTCTTATGCGCATCTTATTTGAAAATTTCATGTCATTCCGACAAGGATTGCGCCCGCTGTCGTGCGAACAGACGGACAGAACACATATTTGATCGCTGAGCAACATACAACTGAAGCAATCGCTCAAAGAGCTAGGACTTGGCAAAATAAAGTAATGAACTTGAAGAGAAGTCTATAATCCAGCTTTGGTCTATAAACCCTTGCATCATAATACTGTAATGATATTAAATTGTGCTGCTACATTCTTCAGAATTGAAAGCATGATCATGATCTTGTAAGTTACAGATGAAAAATTACAATGACAACAAGTGAACAAAACGAATAGAGACACTCGGTGAATACAAATCATGCCAGAATGGACTTAACACAGATGCATTATGATGCATGAAGGACACGATCATAATGGAACCAATGAGACACTGTTAAATGACTTTAAGGAATTCATATTGAGAAATAATTAAGTATGATGACATAATAACGATAAAGATTACTCGTGCTACGTTTATTTGCTGATTTTGTACACTACGAATGTGTTGTTTCGTTGTTTGGAATTGAATACATGATCTTTTATTGGAGAAAAAAAATAGTTTTGAGATAGTATTGAACCCGGGTCTGTGGATTCAAAGTCCTACGCTCTACGCTCAGCACTAACGTGGCTGGCGATGTGAAGCGGAGTGTTTCATATAGCAATGCTATTATCGTTTTCATGTAGTGCTTTTCAGTAACGATTTTCTGTTGCCGTGACAACAGTTTCAGAGCTATGATGTTCCAGATCAAAAGGGTTATGCGGACATTCCGTGCACATATTATGTGAGAATTTCGTCAAAATCACACAAGAATCGACTGCACAGCAATGTGTTAAACTTTGGATCCGAAATTCCTGACCCCCATGTATTTCACCTGGAGTTTAAATCATCAATTTTGATTCAACCGCTGTCGGTCATACATCAAAAGATGCAGAATTGGCCATAATAAAAGACGTGGACACTTTTGGGAGTGCAGGTGGAATGAAAGTGGAGTTATGACCATTTTTAATTTTTTGGTTTTTCAACGACCTTGTCGTTAATTCTTGACCTTTGACCTTCAGAAACGACAGGAATATGCCGACATCTGGTGTGCATATGCTGTGAAAATTTCATAAGAATCCGACAAGAATTGACTGCACAGCAATGCATGAAACTTTTGATCAAGAAACTCCTGACCCTCGTCTATTTAACCAGGAGTCAAAATCGTCAGTTTTCACTCAACAGCTATCGGCTATACATCAAAAGATGCAGAATTGACCATAGCAATCGATGCTAGAAATCTCGAAACTCCAGATAAAATATAACTGGAGTTACTACGATTTTTAATTTTTTGGTTTTTGAACGACCTTGACGTCAATTTTTGACCTGTGACCTTCAGAAACGAAAGGCTTATGTGGAAGATCCTTGCACATGTGGTGTCGAAATTTCATGAAAATCCGACAAGAATTGCGCCCGCTATCGTGCAAACTGACGGACAGACAAACATACAAACAAGATGACTGACCAACATACTTGGCAAAATTTATTTTGCCAAGTAACAAGATGACTGACCAACATACTTGGCAAAATTTATTTTGCCAAGTAATGAAGCAATCGCTCAAAGAGCTAGGACTTGGCAAAATAAAGTTAATGAACTTGAAGAGAAGTCTATAAACCAGCTAAAAAACGTTCTGAGAGAGTATTGAATAGTTCTTTTCTTCATAAATTATCTACTTGCTAAATTGTGCAGTTATGCTATAAAAGACATGATCCTGTAAGTTAGAGAGAAAAAACAAGTTTTGAGAGAGGGTTGAACCCGGGTCTGTGGATTCAGAGTCCTGAGCTCTATGCACAGCACCAACGTGACCGACAGCGTGAAGTTGTGTATTTATTGTATGTACTGCTGAAAACCGGGAAAGGGGCCGGTTCGTCACCGCCAGCAGTCCTAATATAAGGGAGCCTGTCGCTTGACACAGACTGTATTTAAACTAGAGTTTTAGGCTTTGTTATATCACTTGTACATCACTGAGTTAGAAAACCACTGAAATGTTGTTTGAGATCTGCATCTGGATACATATATGATATACTGTATTGCTATGCAACCGAGCGTGTGTATTTAGGACGGGACATGTCCACAGGGGGTAATCGTATCTACAGCTTATTGGCGTGTGAACGGATTGAGAATCAGATTCACCCCACTGCTCTTTCTACTTTGATATCTCGGCGAGTTTTCAATCTATTCCAAATGTAAAAGGTGCATTATAAACTAGAAATAACACTGCAACTGACTGTATAAAAACTAAGTTAGAGATAAAAGAGATTAGAGTTTTGAGGGAGGGTTGAAGACGGGTCTTTGGATTCAAAGTCTTACGCTCTATCCACTGCACCAACGTTGCCGACAGTGTGAACAAGTGTATTCCATGTAACAGTTACTTTACGGTTTTCCAGCCTCCATAGTTATAGTTATGTCGCCAAGACAACAGTTTTTAAGCTATGACCTTCAAAATCAATAGGCTTGTGCAGCAGTCTTATGCGCATCTTCTTTGAAAATTTCATGTCATTCCGACAAGGATTGCGCCCGCTATCGTGCGAACAGACGGACAGAACACATATTTGATCGCTGAGCAACATACAACTGAAGCAATCGCTCAAAGAGCTAGGACTTGGCAAAATAAAGTAATGAACTTGAAGAGAAGTCTATAAACCAGCTTTGGTCTATAAACCCTTGCATCATAATACTGTAATAATATTAAATTGTGCTGCTACATTCTTCAGAATTGAAAGCATGATCATGATCTTGTAAGTTACAGATGAAAAATTACAATGACAACAAGTGAACAAAACGAATAGAGACACTCGGTGAATACAAATCATGCCAGAATGGACTTAACACAGATGCATTATGATGCATGAAGGACACGATCATAATGGAACCAATGAGACACTGTTAAATGACTTTAAGGAATTCATAGTGAGAAATAATTAAGTATGATGACATAATAACGATAAAGATTACTCATGCTACATTTATTTGCTGATTTTGTACACTACGAATGTGTTGTTTCGTTGTTTGGAATTGAATACATGATCTTTTAATGGAGAAAAAAAAATAGTTTTGAGATAGTATCGAACCCGGGTCTGTGGATTCAAAGTCCTACGCTCTACGCTCAGCACTAACGTGGCTGGCGATGTGAAGCGGAGTGTTTCATATAGCAATGCTATTATCGTTTTCATATAATGCTTTTCAGTAACGATTTTCTGTTGCCGTGACAACAGTTTGAGAGCTATGATGTTCCAAATTAAACGGGTTATGCGGACATTCCGTGCACATATTATGTGAGCATTTCGTCAAAATCAGACAAGAATCGACTGCACAGCAATGTGTTAAACTTTGGATCCGAACTTCCTGACCCCCATGTATTTCACCTGGAGTTTAAATTGTCAATTTTGATTCAACTGCTGTCGGTCATACATCAAATGATGCAGAATTGACCATAATAAAAGACGTGAACACTTTTGGAAGTGCAGGTGGAATGAAAGTGGAGTTATGGCCATTTTTATTTTTTTTGTTTTTCAATGACCTTGGCGTTAATTCTTGACTTTTGACCTTGAGAAACAACAGGAATATGCCGACATCTGGTATGCATATGCTGTGAAAATTTCATAAGAATCCGACAAGAATTGACTGCACAGCAATGCATGAAACTTTTGATCCAGAAACTCCTGACCCCCGTCTTTTTAACCCGGAGTCAAAATCGTCAATTTTGATGCAACAGCTGTCGGCCATACATCAAAAGATGCAGAATTGGCCATAGTATTCGATGCTAGAAATCTCGAAACTCCAGATAAAATATAACTGGACTTATTACGATTTTAAACTTTTTGGTTTTTGAACGACCTTGACGTCAATTTTTGACCTTTGACCTTCAGAAACGAAAGGCTTATGAGGAAGATCCTTGCACATGTTGTGTCAAAATTTCATGAAAATCCGACAAGAATTGCGCCCGCTATCGTGCGAACGGACGGACAGACAAACATACAAACAAACAAACAAACAAGATGACTGACCAACATACTTGGCAAAATTTATTTTGCCAAGTAACAAGATGACTGACCAACATACTTGGCAAAATTTATTTTGCCAAGTAACAAACAAATGAAGCAATCGCTCAAAGAGCTAGGACTTGGCAAAATAAAGTTAATGATCTTGAAGAGAAGTCTATAAACTAGCTTTGGTCTATAAACCCCTGCACCATAGTACTGTTATATATTTTTTTTCAATTATTTATTTATCGTTAACTAAATAGCACGTTTACTAAATTGTGTTGTTATTTTGTTTATGATTAAATGTATGATCATGATTCTGTAAGCTAAAAATAAAAAAAAAAATAGTTTCAAGAGAGACTTGAACCCGGGTCTGTGGATTGAGAGTCGTACGCTCTATGCTCAGCACTAACGTGGCTGGCAGTTGCAGGAGGTGTCATCCACGTAACAACTCATGTATGGCTTTCCAATCTCCATAGGTATAAGCAATGTAACAGTTTTTTGGTCGCCAAGACAACAGTTTTTGAGCTATGATCTTCAAATTCAATAGGCTTATAAAGGAGTCTTATGCGCATCTTCTGTGTAAATTTGATGTCATTCAGACGAGGATTGCGGCCGCTATCGTGCAAACTGACGGACAGACAAACAAACAAGCTGACTGACCAACATACTTGGCAAAAATGTATTTTGCCAAGTAACAAACAAACGAGGGGCCATAGGCCCGGCAGTTGACGAATTAGGAAGGTTACCGGACAATATATGTTTTAGATATATGTTTTAGTGAGATATTAGCCATTTTGTGCTCTGACCTCAATTTTCAAATCATGAGAAGATATAACATATATCATTTCCTATACATGTATGTCCAAAGCTGTAAAGTCGATAAAAAGCGATATATTAGCCACATTGTGCTCTGACCTTGAAAATGAGGTCGAAGGTCAAATGTCAAGGTCACAGAAGATAGAACTCGAGTTAATCTACAATATGAACTTGGTTTGAAGTCTCTAGGGTGATTAGAACCGAAGTTATGGCCATTATAGTGTTTTCGACACTTTATGTGACCTTGACCTTGACCTTTGACCTAGGGTCCCCAAATTTCACCCATTTGCAAGTATATACATAAGCATTTCATATGTACAATTTGGTCATGATACGTCCAAAACTGTGGCTTGTAGAGCGGTAATATACGAAGAACAAACTAGATTTTGATGATAACAATAGAATGCAAAGCAGTTTTTCCGTTGCCATGGCAACATTTTTCAGGCGAATTTGACTAAAATCAATGGGTGCCTGGCTTTGAGCCTAAAAAGTGTTCCCATAAAGTTTGGTGATGATCCGACCTAAACTGTGATATGTTTCAGTTAGTTTGAAAATTTGACCTTGAAGTTTTGAATGTGTCCTCATTTTTGCGACCAAGTTCAAGGTCAATCATAAAATTGACATGTACATATGATTACCATGCCTCTTCTGAATGATATGGTTCAAATTTTATGAGACTACAACGATTCAAGCAGATGTTATAACCGAAAAGGTGTTTTTCTAGGATTTCGATGACCTTGACCTTGACCTTTGACCTTTGTATTTCAATTCGTAGAGGTCAATGCTATTAATATGCATGTCAAGTTTCAAGATATTCCATACAGTATTGACGCTGTTATGGCCTTTTGAAATTTCGGTAATTTGACATTTATGACGTCATTGTGACGTGAGTGTACGTCGCAGCGCCAAAAATAAGGTATCACTGCAATCAGGGGCCCAAGACCTTTCCAACGATATACTACTCGATATGATTCGCTGACCTTCGTACTTGACCTTGACATTCACCTCATGGCAAACTCTCAAGGTCAAGGTCAAATGCCAAGGTCAAGGTCACAGAAGATAGAACCCGAGTTTATCTACAATATGAACTTGGTTTGAAGTCTCTAGCACAAATAGAACCGGAGTTATGGCCACTTATGTGTTTTTAACATTTTGCGTGACCTTGACCTTGACTTTGGACCTTAAGTCACAAAAATTGTGCATTGTCTGTGCATGAATATATATATTGTATCTGTAAAATTTCATCAGAATCAAACAAAATTTGTGGACACTATGACCGTTTGAAATTTTGAAAAATTAACGTTTATGACGTCACTGTGACGTCAATAAACGTCACAGCTCAAAACTGATGAAAAGGTATGTACCAGGGAATCAAGACCTTTCATTTGATATACTACTTGATAGGTTTCAGCTAGTTTAAAAATTTGACCTTGAAGTTCTCCTCATATGACCTTATTTTCCTGACCAAGTTCAAGGTCAATCATGAAATTGACATATAGGTTCGATTGCTATACCTCTTCTGAACGATATGGTTCAAATTTCATGAACCTACGACAATTCAAACGGATGTTATTACCGGAAATGTGTTTTTCTGGGATTTCGATTACCTTGACCTTGACCTTTGACCTTTGCACTTCAATTCGTAGAGGTCATTGCTGTCAATATGCATATCAAGTTTCAAGAGATTCCATGCAGTATTGACGATGTTATGGCCTTTTGAAATTTCTGGAATTTGACGTTTATGACGTCATTGTGACGTCAGTTTACGTCGCAGCGCCGAAAATAGGGTAACACTGCGATCAGTGGGTCAAGACCTTTCCAACGATATACTACTCGATATGCTGCGCTGACCTTCGTACTTGACCTTGACTTCGACCTGGGGCGAACTTCTCAAGGTCAAGGTCAAATGTCAAGGTCAAGGTCACAGACGATAGAACTCGAGTGTATCTACAATATGCACTTGGTTAGAAGTCTCTAGAACGATTAGAACCGGAGTTATGACCACTTATGTGTTTTCAACGTTTTGTGTGACCTTGACCTTGACCTTTGACCTAGGGTCACCAAAAATCACCGGTTTCCAGGTATATACCTAGGCATTGTATCCATACAATTTGGTGATGATCCGGCCAAAACTGTGACCTGTAACGTGCAAACAGACAAACAGACAAACGAGGGGCCATAGGCCCGGCAGTTGACGAATTAGGAAGGTTACCGGACAATATCTGTTTTAGATATATGTTTTAGTGAGATATTAGCCATTTTGTGCTCTGACCTCAATTTTCAAATCATGAGAAGATATAACATATATCATTTCCTATACATGTATGTCCAAAGCTGTAAAGTCGATAAAAAGCGATATATTAGCCACATTGTGCTCTGACCTTGAAAATGAGGTCGAAGGCCAAAAGTCAAGGTCACAGAAGATAGAACTCGAGTTAATCTACAATATGAACTTGGTTTGAAGTCTCTAGGGCGATTAGAACCGAAGTTATGGCCATTTATGTGTTTTCGACACTTTATGTGACCTTGACCTTGACTTTGACCTAGGGTGACCAAATTTCACCCATTTGCAAGTATATACATAAGCATTTTATACGTACAATTTGGTCATGATACGTCCAAAACTGTGGCTTGTAGAGCGGTAATATACGAAGAACAAACTAGATTTTGATGATAACAATAGAATGCAAAGCAGTTTTTCCGTTGCCATGGCAACATTTTTCAGGCGAATTTGACTCAAATCAATGGGTGCCTGGCTTTGAGCCTAAAAAGTGTTCCCATGAAGTTTGGTGATGATCCGACCTAAACTGTGATATGTTTCAGTTAGTTTGAAAATTTGACCTTGAAGTTTTGAATGTGTCCTCATTTTTGCGACCAAGTTCAAGGTCAATCATAAAATTGACATGTACATATGATTACCATGCCTCTTCTGAATGATATGGTTCAAATTTTATGAGACTACAACGATTCAAGCAGATGTTATAACCGAAAAGGTGTTTTTCTAGGATTTCGATGACCTTGACCTTGACCTTTGACCTTTGTATTTCAATTCGTAGAGGTCAATGCTATTAATATGCATGTCAAGTTTCAAGATATTCCATACAGTATGGACGCTGTTATGGCCTTTTGAAATTTCGGTAATTTGACGTTTATGACGTCATTGTGACGTGAGTGTACGTCGCAGCGCCAAAAATAAGGTATCACTGCAATCAGGGGCCCAAGACCTTTCCAACGATGTACTACTCGATATGATTCGCTGACCTTCGTACTTGACCTTGACATTCACCTCATGGCAAACTCTCAAGGTCAAGGTCAAATGCCAAGGTCAAGGTCACAGAAGATAGAACCCGAGTTTATCTACAATATGAACTTGGTTTGAAGTCTCTAGCACAAATAGAACCGGAGTTATGGCCACTTATGTGTTTTTAACATTTTGCGTGACCTTGACCTTGACTTTGGACCTTGAGTCACAAAAATTGTGCATTGTCTGTGCATGAATATATATATTGTATCTGTAAAATTTCATCAGAATCAAACAAAATTTGTGGACACTATGACCGTTTGAAATTTTGAAAAATTAACGTTTATGACGTCACTGTGACGTCAATAAACGTCACACCTCAAAACTGATGAAAAGGTATGTACCAGGGAATCAAGACCTTTCATTTGATATACTATTTGATAGGTTTCAGTTAGTTTTAAAATTTGACCTTGAAGTTCTCCTCATATGACCTTATTTTCCTGACCAAGTTCAAGGTCAATCATGAAATTGACATATAGGTTCGATTGCTATACCTCTTCTGAACGATATGGTTCAAATTTCATGAACCTACGACAATTCAAACGGATGTTATTACCGGAAACGTGTTTTTCTGGGATCTCGATGACCTTGACCTTGACCTTTGACCTTTGCACTTAAATTCGTAGAGGTCATTGCTGTCAATATGCATATCAAGTTTCAAGAGATTCCATGCAGTATTGACGATGTTATGGCCTTTTGAAATTTCTGGAATTTGACGTTTATGACGTCATTGTGACGTCAGTGTACGTCGCAGCGCCGAAAATAGGGTATCACTGCGATCAGTGGGTCAAGACCTTTCCAACGATATACTACTCGATATGCTGCGCTGACCTTCGTACTTGACCTTGACTTCGACCTGGGGCGAACTTCTCAAGGTCAAGGTCAAATGTAAAGGTCAAGGTCACAGACGATAGAACTCGAGTGTATCTACAATATGCACTTGGTTAGAAGTCTCTAGAACGATTAGAACCGGAGTTATGACCACTTATGTGTTTTCAACGTTTTGTGTGACCTTGACCTTGACCTTTGACCTAGGGTCACCAAAAATCACCGGTTTCCAGGTATATACCTAGGCATTGTATCCATACAATTTGGTGATGATCCGGCCAAAACTGTGACCTGTAACGTGCAAACAGACAAACAGACAAACAAACAAACAAACAAACAAACAGACAAACCGAACTGACCAACATAGTTGACGAATTTTTAATTCGTCAACTAACAAACAGACAAACCGAACTGACCAACATAGTTGACGAATTTTTAATTCGTCAACTAACAAACGGAACTGACCAACATAGTTGTCGAATTTTCAATTCGTCAACTAATAAAGCTCCGCAAGTAGAAGAGACCCTGCGTATATCCGTTTCATGTACAGGATCTTTGGTTTTTAGATGAATGGTGCTCCCTACGCATTTTCGTAAATGTCGATAGTGCTGATATAAAAGAGCCCCTGGCTTGCCACAGATTGTATTTAGACAAGAGTTTTAGGCTTTGTTATATAACTTGTGTGTCACTGAGTTAGGAAACCACAGAAATGTTGTTTGAGATCAGTATTCAGATGCATACAAGGCATATTGTATTACTACGCGACCGAGTGTTGATATTAGAGACGGTACAAGTGCACGGGGGGTAATCGTTTCCACATCTTATTGGCGTGTGAACGGGCTGACAGACAGATTTACCCCACCTCTCTTTCCGTCTTGATATCTCAGCGAGTTTTCAATATATTTTCAACATGAAAAGTGCACCATAAACTAGAAATAACACTGCAATTTTCTACATAAAAAACTTCAAAATTAAATGTTGAATTATTTTTTAAAAATTGGATCCAGAAGAAAAATAAATGTATCCATAAAATCCGGAATCCGGATCCGATCCGGATGAAATTTTGTCAGTTTATGGACCACGATAGTCCGCCACTTTGTAGGAAAAATCAAGCTGAAATATGCACAATAGACCGAAATATAATATAAAAAATATAAGTTAAATGGAGTTTTCAATGTTAAATTCAAATAGCTGTCAAATCCGTAATCCGGGTCCGATCCGGGTCAAAATTATAATGTGTGTATAGGATGTCATTCTACACATGTGACTAAAATTTCAAGAGAATTCATTGAAAATTGAACGAGTTATGAATTTTTGAAAAATCGCCCCATGTTAAAGATAGGGATTTTTCGAGTTTTCAAGAATTTTTGATGACGTCATCAATAAACCGATTTTCTTCAAAAACTTTCGGTGTCCTTCCTGGGTGAATACCTACCTATCAGAAAAAATTTGGTGATGCTCGCACTAAAACTGTGGCCTGTAACGTGCAAACAGACAGACAGACAGACAGACAAACAAACAAATGAAGCAATCGCTCAAAGAGCTAGGACTTGGCAAAATAAAGTTAAAGATCTTGAAGAGAAGTCTATAAACTAGCTTTGGTCTATAAACCCCTGCACCATAATACTGTAATATATTTTTTTCAATTATTTATTTGTCGTTAACTAAATTGTACATTTACTAAATTGTGTTGTTATGTTGTTTATAATTAAATGCAAGATCATGATTCTGTAAGTTAAAAAAAAAAAAAATAGTTTCAAGAGAGACTTGAACCCAGGTCTGTGGATTGAGAGTCATACGCTCTATGCACAGCACTAACGTCGCTTGCAGTTGGAGGAGGTGTATCCCATGTAACAATTCCTGTATGGTTTTCCAACCTCCATAGATATAAGCAATGTAACAGTTTTTTGGTCGCCAAGACAACAGTTTTTGAGCTATGATCTTCAAATTCAAAAGGCTTATGATGGAGTCTTATCCGCATCTTCTGTGTAAATTTGATGTCATTCAGACGAGGATTGCGGCCGCTATCGTGCAAACTGACGGACAGACAAACATACAAATGAAGCAATCGCTCAAAGAGCTAGGACTTGGCAAAATAAAGTAATGAACTTGAAGAGAAGTCTATAAACCAGCTTTGGTCTATAAACCCTAGCATCATAATACTGTAATAATATTAAATTGTGCTGCTACATTCTTCAGAATTGAAAGCATGATCATGATCTTGTAAGTTACAGATGAAAAATTACAATGACAACAAGTGAACAAAACGAATAGAGACACTCGGTGAATACAAATCATGCCAGAATGGACTTAACACAGATGCATTATGATGCATGAAGGACACGATCATAATGGAACCAATGAGACACTGTTAAATGACTTTAAGGAATTCATAGTGAGAAATAATTAAGTATGATGACATAATAACGATAAAGATTACTCGTGCTACATTTATTTGCTGATTTTGTACACTACGAATGTGTTGTTTCGTTGTTTGGAATTGAATACATGATCTTTTAACGGAGAAAAAAAATAGTTTTGAGATAGTATTGAACCCGGGTCTGTGGATTCAAAGTCCTACGCTCTACGCTCAGCACTAACGTGGCTGGCGATGTGAAGCGGAGTGTTTCATATAGCAATGCTATTATCGTTTTCATGTAATGCTTTTCAGTAACGATTTTCTGTTGCCGTGACAACAGTTTCAGAGCTATGATGTTCCAAATCAAAAGGGTTATGCGGACATTCCGTGCACATATTATGTGAGAATTTCGTCAAAATCACACAAGAATCGACTGCACAGCAATGTGTTAAACTTTGGATCCGAACTTCCTGACCCCCATGTATTTCACCTGGAGTTTAAATCGTCAATTTTGATTCAACCGCTGTCGGTCATACATCAATAGATGCAGAATTGGCCATAATAAAAGACGTGAACACTTTTGGAAGTGCAGGTGGAATGAGAGTGGAGTTATGACGATTTTTAATTTTGTGGTTTTTCAATGACCTTGGCGTTAATTCTTGACCTTTGACCTTGAGAAACAACAGGAATGTGCCGTTATACTGTGTGCATATGCCGTCAAAATTTCATAAGAATCCGACAAAAATTGACTGCACAGCAATGCATGAAACTTTTGATCCAGAAACTCCTGACCCCCGTCTTTTTAACCGGAGTCAAAATCGTCAATTTTGATGCAACAGCTGTCGGCCATACATCAAAAGATGCAGAATTGGCCATAGTATTCGAGGCTAGAAATCTCGAAACTCCAGATAAAATATAACTGGACTTATTACGATTTTAATTTTTTTGGTTTTTGAACGACCTTGACGTCAATTTTTGACCTTTGACCTTCAGAAACGAAAGGCTTATGAGGAAGATCCTTGCACATGTTGTGTCAAAATTTCATGAAAATCCGACAAGAATTGCGCCCGCTATCGTGCGAACGGACGGACAGACAAACATACAAACAAACAAAAAATCGGCCATAGGCCAACACTTGACGAAATATCTACACATTTGTTTATTTACATTTAAAACATTTACTCATAATTTACACATTGAAAATATTTACTGAACAACTAGCATTAGAAATTGACACATTTAAGACACCTCCTGAGCATCACCCAGCAGTAGAATTCACAATTTTAGAAATTAGACAAGAGTTGCTTCATTTACACAGTGACCTTGGCCTTAATACTTGTCCCTGAATTCTGAATTTTCAAAAATTTGTTAGAATTAATAATGCACAACTCCTGAGCAGACATACATATTGAAATTTTATGACGTCTCCTGAGCAAGACCCAGCCATTTGAGACTGACTCATTTAAAACATCCAATCGATGTGTGTATCAACATAGTATATACTACTAACAGCACAAAATTTTGATGATGTCAATATAAAAAAAATCATAAAATACAGTATTGCTATTAATGTTCGTTACTACAACTTGGTAACTTTCATATCATGATGCTGCATCTTTGGAGAACCATCTAATGAATTCAAGCAGATCGTGATGGCCGTTTTTGTATGCCATACTGGTATTATATGACAGAGGCGACGACAATTTTCGCACGACATAATGCCCATATTCCTACCAAATGATCATTCAACAGTGTATATTATTAATATATCATAACACATTGCAAAAAGTTCTTGGATAACCGCTATAATAGATTATAATGGTACTGGATATTCTAAAAAAAAACAAAGAGCAAAAAAAATATTTACCAGCAGGTAGATTCTAACCCACAGAGTCAACAGCCTACGTGTTAGAGAGCGAGCACTGTAACCACTCGGCCACCGAGCCATCATACAACTTGTTGCCGTATTCCCTTCCCCATTGTGAACAACTTTTACTGTACATGTATGACCGCATGCATGTCGGCATGACTGCACGAAGAAATCGATCCCAAAATAACTGTAACTTTATAACCCAAACTAATATTGATAACCAACTTTCACAGTCAACTCAATTGGAGAATTAGAGCAAGAAAAGTCCACATTTCATATTTGTGTATTCAAATCTGCATAAAACATTTCATATTTCCTATAAATTGGCAACTTATGTTAGGTAATTTTGCGGCCACTACTCTAGGGCTACAACTATGCAACTTGCACATGACCCCCAGATTTTCGGCATCGGGCGATAATCGGGAGTTTTGGTCGTACGACCATCGCACATACACCATTTGACGCCGAATTGACCATACAAAAATACTGACAAAAATTAATGTTGATCGAAAGTAGAGTTATTGCGATTTTTCGATTTTGACCTTTTACATGACCTTGACCTTAATTTTCGACCTTGAGTTAAGAAACTCCACAGATTTGTTCAATTTGATAAGGCACAACTCTTGAGTAAAAATCAATAACACATATCAGAACATGGCCTCGCAATATGGGGTTGAAGTTGCGAGACATGAAACCATAAAATCAAGACCTTCGAATTTTTGACCCGGACCGAAAATCGGGAATTTTGGTCGTACGACCATCGGGCATGCACCACAGGACGTGGAATTGACCATAAAAAAATATAAAAATACTCACAAAAATTAACTTTGAATAGAAACGGAGTTATTGCGATTTTTCGATTTTGACCTTTACTATGACTTTAACTGTAATTCTTGATCTTGAGTCCTACACTTTTACACATATGTTCAGTGTGATAAGACACACCTACTGATTAAAAATCAGCAACTTATATTGGATTTTGACTCCACAATAACGGTTTGAATATTGTACAAAATTCAAATGATCTGAAAACCCCCAAATGTTCGACCTTGGGCGATAATCGGGAGTTTTGGTCGTACAACCATCGGACATACGTCAGCTGATGTCGAATTGACCAAATAAAAATACAAAAATGTTTAGAAAAATTAATTTTGATCAGAAGCGAAGTTATTGCGAATTTTCGATTTTGACCTTTACTATGACCTTAACGCTAATTCTTGACCTTGAGTCCTATAACTTCACAATCGTGTTTTGTGTGATAAGGCACAACTTCTGAATAAAAATCAGGAACATCTATCGGGAACTTGCTCTATTATATGGTTTTGAATATTGTGAGGCAGGAAAAACCTAAATTCGTGACCCCCAAATTTTCGACCTGGACCGGAAATCGGGAGTTTTGGTCATACGACCATCGGGCATGCATCATATGATGCGGAATTGACCATAGAAAAATATAAAAATACCTAGAAAAAATAACATCGATTAGAAACTGAGTTATTGCGATTTTTCGATTTTGACCTTTTGCTTGACCTTGACCTCAATTTTTGACCTTGACCTCCCAAAAGTTAATCACTTGGTCGAGTACTGACTGCACAACTTCTGACAAATTTTCAGCACTCTACGATCAAAATTGTGACCTGTAGAGCGCTAACAAACAAACAAACAAACAAACAAACAAACAAACAGACAGACAGACAGACAGACAAACGCAACTGACCAACATACTTGACGAAATTTAATTTCGTCAAGTAACAAACAAATGAAGCAATCGCTCAGAGAGCTAGGACTTGGCAAAATAAAGTAATGAACTGGAAAAGAAGTCTACACACTAGCTTTTACACTAGCTTGATACAGTTATTAAATTGTGTTGTTATGTTGTTTAGAACGAAATTCATGATCATGATTGTGTAAGTTGAAAATAAAAATAAAATAATTTCAAGAGAGATTTGAACCCGGGTCTGTGGATTCAAAGTCCTGAGCTCTATGAACTGCACCAACGGGGCTGACAGCAACAAGTTGTGTTGTATTGTAACAGGTCCTTGAAGGCAAATTACTGCTAAAAACCGGGAATGGGGCTGATCTCTACGCCGTTTCGTCACCCAGGATAGTTCTGATATAAAAGAGCCTGTCGCTTGCCACAGATTGTATTTAGACAAGAGTTTTAGGCTTCGTTATATCACTTGTACACCTCTGAGTCAGAAAACAAAAGAAATGTTGTTTGAGATCTGCGTTTGGATACTTTTATGATATACTGTATTACTACGCAACCGAGATGGAACGATATAATGATGTATGTATTATTGATAGAATGGAGCTAACACGGATGCGCTATGACGCATAAAAGACACGATCATAATGGAACCAATGAGACACTGTTAAGTGATATTTATAGCGACAAATAGTTAAGTATGACATGAAAACTATGAAAATAACTCCTGGTGCATAAAAAAATAACACTGCTCTTTCTACTTTGATATCTCGGCGAGTTTTCAATCTATTCCAAATGTAAAAGGTGCATTATAAACTAGAAATAACACTGCAACTGACTGTATAAAAACTAAGTTAGAGATAAAAGAGATTAGAGTTTTGAGGGAGGGTTGAACACGGGTCTTTGGATTCAAAGTCTTACGCTCTATCCACTGCACCAACGTTGCCGACAGTGTGAAGAAGTGTATTCCATGTAACAGTTACTTTACGGTTTTCCAACCTCCATAGTTATAGTTATGTAACGGTTTTTCAGTCGCCAAGACAACAGTTTTTAAGCTATGACCTTCAAAATCAATAGGCTTGTGCAGGAGTCTTATGCGCATCTTCTTTGAAAATTTCATGTCATTCCGACAAGGATTGCGCCCGCTATCGTGCGAACAGACGGACAGAACACATATTTGATCGCTGAGCAACATACAACTGAAGCAATCGCTCAGAGAGCTAGGACTTGGCAAAATAAAGTAATGAACTGGAAAAGAAGTCTATACACTAGCTTTTACACTAGCTTGATACAGTTATTAAATTGTGTTGTTATGTTGTTTAGAACGAAATTCATGATCATGATTGTGTAAGTTGAAAATAAAAATAAAACAATTTCAAGAGAGATTTGAACCCGGGTCTGTGGATTCAAAGTCCTGAGCTCTACGCACAGCACCAAAGTGGCCGACAGCGTCAAGTTGTGTTGTATTGTGACAGTTCCTCTATGGCAAATTACTGCTAAAAACCGGGAAGGGGAACCGGGAATGGGGGCCGGTTCGTGACTCCCAGCAGTCCTAATATAAGGGAGCCTGTCGCTTGACACAGACTGTATTTAGACAAGAGTTTTAGGCTTTGTCATATCACTTGTACATCACTGAGTTAGAAAACCACTGAAATGTTGTTTGAGATCTGCATCTGGATACATATATGATATACTGTATTGCTATGCAACTGAGCGTGTGTATTTAGGACGGGACATGTCCACAGGGGGTAATCGTTTCTACAGCTTATTGGCGTGTGAACGGATTGAGAATCAGATTCACCCCACTGCTCTTTCTACTTTGATATCTCGGCGAGTTTTCAATCTATTCCAAATGTAAAAGGTGCATTATAAACCAGAAATAACACTGCAACCGACTGTATAAAGGTAAATTAGAGGTAAAAGAGATTAGAGTTTTGAGGGAGGGTTGAACACGGGTCTTTGGATTCAAAGTCTTACGCTCTATCCACTGCACCAACGTTGCCGACACTGTGAAGAAGTGTATTCCATGTAACAGTTACTTTATGGTTTTCCAGCCTCCATAGTTATAGTTATGTAACGGGTTTTCAGTCGCCAAGACAACAGTTTTTGAGCTATGACCTTCAAAATCAATAGGCTTGTGCAGGAGTCCTATGCGCATCTTCTTTGAAAATTTCATGTCATTCCGACAAGGATTGCGCCCGCTATCGTGCGAACAGACGGACAGAACAAATATTTGATCGCTGAGCAACATACAACTGAAGCAATCGCTCAGAGAGCTAGGACTTGGCAAAATAAAGTATTGAACTGGAAAAGAAGTCTATACACTAGCTTTTACACTAGCTTGATACAGTTATTAAATTGTGTTGTTATGTTGTTTAGAATGAAATTCATGATCATGATTGTGTAAGTTGAAAATAAAAATAAAATAATTTCAAGAGAGATTTGAACCCGGGTCTGTGGATTCAAAGTCCTGATCTCTACGCACAGCACCAAAGTGGCCGACAGCGTCAAGTTGTGTTGTATTGTGACAGTTCCTCTATGGCAAATTACTGCTAAAAACCGGGAATGGGGCCAGTTCCTTTGCAGGTTCGTCACCCGCAGCAGTCCTAATATAAGGGAGCCTGTGGCTTGACACAGACTGTATTTAGACTAGAGTTTTAGGCTTTGTTATATCACTTGTACATCACTGAGTTAGAAAACCACTGGAATGTTGTTTGAGATCTGCATCTGGATACATATATGATATACTGTATTGCTATGCAACCGAGCGTGTGTATTTAGGACGGGACATGTCCACAGGGGGTAATCGTTTCTACAGCTTATTGGCGTGTGAACGGATTGAGAATCAGATTCACCCCACTGCTCTTTCCACTTTGATATCTCCGCGCGTTTTCAATTTATTCCAAATGTAAAAGGTGCATTATAAACTAGAAATAACACTGCAACTGACTGTATAAAAAGTAAGTTAGATTTAAAAGAAATAAGAGTTTTGAGGGAGGGTTGAACACGGGTCTTTGGATTCAAAGTCTTACGCTCTATCCACTGCACCAACGTTGCCGACAGTGTGAAGAAGTGTATTCCATGTAACAGTTACTTTATGGTTTTCCAGCCTCCATAGTTATAGTTATGTAACGGTTTTTCAGTCGCCAAGACAACAGTTTTTAAGCTATGACCTTCAAAATCAATAGGCTTGTGCAGGAGTCTTATGCGCATCCTCTGTGAAAATTTCATGTCATTCCGACAAGGATTGCGCCCGCTATCATGCGAACAGACGGACAGAACACATATTTGATCGCTGAGCAACATACAACTGAAGCAATCGCTCAAAGAGCTAGGACTTGGCAAAATAAAGTTAATGATCTTGAAGAGAGGTCTATAAACTAGCTAAAAAAAACGTTCAGAGAGAGATTTTAATAGTTCTTTTTTTTTAAATTATCTCGTTGCTGTTAAGTAAGTTGTAATTGTGCAGTTATGCTATGAAAGACATGATCTTGTCATTTAGAGAGAAAAAACAAGTTTTGAGAGAGAGTTGAACCCAGGTCTTTGGATTCAGAGTCCTGAGCTCTATGCACAGCACCAACCTGGCCCACAGCGTAAAGTGGTGTATGTATTGTAACAGTTCCTCTATGGCAAATTACTGCTAAAAACCGGGAATGGGGCCGGTTCCTTTGCCGGTTCGTCAGCCCCAGCAGTCCTAATATAAGGGAGCCTGTCGCTTGACACAGACTGTATTTAGACAAGAGTTTTAGGCTTTGTCATATCACTTGTACATCACTGAGTTAGAAAACCACTGAAATGTTGTTTGAGATCTGCATCTGGATACATATATGATATACTGTATTGCTATGCAACCGAGCGTGTGTATTTAGGACGGGACATGTCCACAGGGGGTAATCGTTTCTACAGCTTATTGGCGTGTGAACGGATTGAGAATCAGATTCACCCCATTGGTCTTTCTACTTTGATATCTCGGCGAGTTTTCAATCTATTCCAAATGTAAAAGGTGCATTATAAACTAGAAATAACACTGCAACTGACTGTATAAAAACTAAGTTAGAGATAAAAGACATTAGAGTTTTGAGGGAGGGTTGAACACGGGTCTTTGGATTCAAAGTCCTACGCTCTATCCACTGCATCAACGTTGCCGACAGTGTGAAGAAGTGTATTCCATGTAACAGTTACTTTATGGTTTTCCAGCCTCCATAGTTATAGTTATGTAACGGTTTTTCAGTCGCCAAGACAACAGTTTTTAAGCTATGACCTTCAAAATCAATAGGCTTGTGCAGGAGTCTTATGCGCATCTTCTTTGAAAATTTCATGTCATTCCGACAAGGATTGCGCGCGCTATCGTGCGAACAGACGGACAGAACACATATTTGATTGCTGAGCAACATACAACTGAAGCAATCGCTCAAAGAGCTAGGACTTGGCAAAATAAAGTAATGAACTTGAAGAGAAGTCTATAAACCAGCTTTCGTCTATGAACCCTTGCATCATAATACTGTAATAATATTAAATTGTGCTGCTACATTCTTCAGAATTGAAAGCATGATCATGATCTTGTAAGTTACAGATGAAAAATTACAATGACAACAAGTGAACAAAACGAATAGAGACACTCGGTGAATACAAATCATGCCAGAATGGACTTAACACAGATGCATTATGATGCATGAAGGACACGATCATAATGGAACCAATGAGACACTGTTAAATGACTTTAAGGAATTCATAGTGAGAAATAATTAAGTGTGATGACATAATAACGATAAAGATTACTCGTGCTACATTTATTTGCTGATTTTGTACACTACGAATGTGTTGTTTCGTTGTTTGGAATTGAATAATGATCTTTTAATGGAGAAAAAAAAATAGTTTTGAGATAGTATTGAACCCGGGTCTGTGGATTCAAAGTCCTACGCTCTACGCTCAGCACTAACGTGGCTGGCGATGTGAAGCGGAGTGTTTCATATAGCAATGCTATTATCGTTTTCATGTAATGCTTTTCAGTAACGATTTTCTGTTGCCGTGACAACAGTTTGAGAGCTATGATGTTCCAAATCAAAAGGGTTATGCGGACATTCCGTGCACATATTATGTGAGAATTTCGTCAAAATCACACAAGAATCGACTGCACAGCAATGTGTTAAACTTTAGATCCGAACTTCCTGACCCCCATGTATTTCACCTGGAGTTTAAATCGTCAATTTTGATTCAACCGCTGTCGGTCATACATCAAATGATGCAGAATTGGCCATAATAAAAGACGTGAACACTTTTGGAAGTGCAGGTGGAATGAAAGTGGAGTTATGACCATTTTTAATTTTTTGGTTTTTCAATGACCTTGGCGTTAATTCTTGACCTTTGACCTTGAGAAACGACAGGAATATGCCGACATCTGGTGTGCATAAGCTATGAAAATTTCATAAGAATCCGACAAGAATTGACTGCACCGCAATGCATGAAACTTTTGATCCAGAAACTCCAGACCCCCGTCTTTTTAACCTGGAGTCAAAATCGTCAATTTTGACTAAACAGCTGTCGGCCATACATCAAAAGATGCAGAATTGGCCATAGTAATCGATGCTAGAAATCTCGAAACTCCAGATAAAAGATAACTGGAGTTATTAGGATTTTTAATTTTTTGGTTTTTGAACGACCTTGACGTCAATTTTTGACCTTTGACCTTCAGAAACGAAAGGCTTATGAGGAAGATCCTTGCACATGTTGTGTCAAAATTTCATGAAAATCCGACAAGAATTGCGCCCGCTATCGTGCGAACGGACGGACAGACAAACATACAAACAAACAAACAAACGAGAAAACATTGGCCAGTAGGCCAAAACTTGGCGAAATACATGTATAATATCCATACCATATCTATGCTAACACATATGTACTATTATATCGGTAAGTTGCGATCCCGGTCAAAAAATGATATCTATTTTTCTCTACGAGCAATATTTACTGATATGTAGTCCTTTTTGCTCTTCATTCAATATTTACTTAGATATACTGATTTCAATGTTAAATGGGCGATAATAGAGAAAAATGTCATTTTTTTGCCTTAAAACACACCAGAATGGCACGATAACGGAAATGTGGGCATTCTGAACTCATTTGCATCAAAAATAATTCTACTTCCGGTTTTGTGTAATTTGAAACCACAGGTGTAATCTGATACCAAACCATTCCTAGTATACTGGATTATAGCCCTTTGGGTTCGAAAATAACGTCCTTTTTGCTCTACGATCAATATTTACTGAGATATACTGATTTCAATGTTAAA
Organism: Terebella lapidaria; assembly: GCA_949152475.1. NCBI lineage: Eukaryota > Metazoa > Annelida > Polychaeta > Terebellida > Terebellidae > Terebella > Terebella lapidaria. The sequence goes on along the minus strand of OX424558.1, from coordinate 19,950,864 downwards.
TGGGCGACAATAGGGGAAATTGTCCCTTTTTGGCCTTAAAACACACCAGAATGGCACGATAACTGAACTGTGGGCATTCTGAGCTCATTTGCATCAAAAATAATTCTACTTCCGGTTTTGTGTAATTTGACACCACAGGTGTAATCTGACACCAAACCATTCTAAGTATACTGGATTATAACCCTCTGGGTCCGAAAATAACGTCCTTTTTGCTCTACGATCAATATTTACTGAGATATACTGATTTCAATGTTAAATGGGCGATAATAGGGGAAAATGTCACTTTTTTTGCCTTAAAACACACCAGAATGGCATTATAACTGAACTTTGGGCATTCTGAACTCATTTGCTTCAAAAATAATTCTACTTCCGGTTTTGTGTAATTTGACACCACAGGTGTAATCTGATACTAAACCATCCTTAGTATACTGGAATATAGCCCACTGGGTCTGAAAATAACGTCCTTTTTGCTCTACGATCAATATTTACTGAGATATACTGATTTCAATGTTAAATGGGCGATAATAGGGGAAAATGTCACTTTTTTGCCTTAAAACACATCAGAATGGCACGATAACTGAGCTGTGGGCATTCTGAACTCATTTGCATCAAAAATAATTCTACTTCCGGTTTTGTGTAATTTGACACCACAGGTGTAATCTGACACCAAACCATTCTAAGTATACTGGATTATAGCCCTCTGGGTCCGAAAATAACGTCCTTTTTGCTCTACGATCAATATTTACTGAGATATACTGATTTCAATGTAAAATGGGCGATAATAGGGGGAAATGGGCGATAATAGGGGAAAATGTCACTTTTTGGCCTTATTACACACCAGAATGGCATTATAACTGACATGTGGGCATTCTGAACTCATTTGCTTCAAAAATAATTCTACTTCCGGTTTTGTGTAATTTGACACCACAGGTGTAATCTGATACCAAACCATCCCTAGTATACTGGTATATAGCCCTTTGGGTCCGAAAATAACGTCCTTTTTGCTCTACGATCAATATTTACTGAGATATACAGTTTTGAATTTAACATTGGCTTAAATGGCAGACGAGTTTCTAACTATTCCTGTGACCTTGACCTTTGACCTTCGACCTTGAAAAGTTGGGCTGATCTAAGTTAGCATATGGCTGTTATGTGTGGCAAGTTTGGTTTAGATCACACGAGAACTGTGGCCTGTACGATGCGAACAAACAAACAAACAGACGGACGGACGGACGGACAAACTCTAGTGACCAACATACTTGGCGAAATTTCTATTTCGCCAAGTAACAAACAAACAAGATGACTGACCAACATACTTGGCAAAATTTATTTTGCCAAGTAACAAACAAGATGACTGACCAACATACTTGGCAAAATTTATTTTGCCAAGTAACAAGATGACTGACCAACATACTTGGCAAAATTTATTTTGCCAAGTAACAAACGAGGGGCCATAGGCCCGGCAGTTGACGAATTGCCATAGAAATTGCAATTATGTCAAAAAAGAGAAGCTGACGTTTGACGTCATGACGTCATTGTCGTTGCACTTAACGTCTTTAAACTCAGTACATGACTGGGTATTAATATTCCAAATAAGTCCTCATGATTCAAATGTGAGTGCACTGTGGATGTTTGAAAGTTTGCTGAAAAGTAAAAAAAAATTGGTATGATAGGCATTACGTTTATGACGTCATAGTGGAAAGTCTATCACGGCGGAAAAGGATCAGACAGTACTCTCCTAAACCAGAATTCAACGAGCTTCCCAATGGTGCAATCCGCTTCCCTGTACGACAAATACCTCTCGACATATAGCTCCATATTTAAAATTAACGTTTTACGTCATGACGTCATTGACGTTGTACGTAGCCTTTTGAAACTCGGTACGTGGCTGAATAATGACGCTCCACACACGTTCTCATAACTACAACCTATTACCTTCAAAATTGAGTGCACTGTGCTTGTTTGAAAGTTTGCTGAAAAGCCGTAAATCTTGTATGACAGGCTTTACGTTTATGACGTCATAGCGGAAAATCTAGCATGACGGGAAAGTTTCGAACAGCATTCCTCTAAACTAGAATTCAACGAGCTTTCCAATGGTTCAATTCGCTTCTTTGTACGACAAATACTTTTCGATATATAGCCCCATTTTAAAAACTGACGTTTTACGTCATGACGTCATCGACGTTGCACGTAGCGTGTTGAAACTTGGTATATGGCTGGGTATTATTTTTTCACATATGCTCTGTTAATTACAATCCAATACCTTCAAATTTGAGTGCACTGTGGTTGTTTGAAAGTTTCCTGAAAAGTCGAAAAATTGGTATGACAGGTCATACGTTTATGATGTCATAGCGGAAAATCTATCATGGCGGAAAAGTATCGGACAGTACCCTTCTAAACCAGAATTCAACGAGCTTTCCAATGGTGCAATTCGCTTCTCTGTACGAGAAATACTTTTCGATATATAGCCCCATTTCGAAAATTGACGTTTTACGTCATGACGTCATTGACGTTGCACGTAGCGTGTTGAAACTGGGTATATGGCTGGGTACTATTATTCCACATACGTTTTGATAATTATAGTGTAATATCTTCAAATTTGAGTGCACTGTGGATGTTTGAATGTTTGCTGAAAAGTCGAAAAATTGGTATGACAGGCCATACGTTTATGACGTCATAGCGGAAAATCTATCATGGCGGAAAAGTATCGGACAGTACCCTTCTAAACCAGAATTCAACGAGCTTTCCAATGGCGCAATCCGCTTCTCTGTACGACAAATACTTTCCGATTTATAGCCCCATTTTCAAAAATGACGTTTCACGTCGTGACGTCATTGACGTTCTACCAATCCAAGTAAAACTTCACAGTTTCATGGAAGATACCATTATATATCGGTGTGATGAATTTCAGAGGTATCGGTTTGAATGTGACTGCTGTGTGAATTTTTGAAAATGCGCCAATGATGAGAGATAGGGATTTTTCGATTTTTCAATGATTTTTGGTGACGTCATCAATGAACCGATTTCTTTCAAAAACGTTCGGTGTCGTCCCAGAGCGAATACCTTTCTATCTAAAAAGTTTCGGGATGCTAGCTCGAAAACTGTGGCCTGTAACGTGCAAACAGACAGACAGACAGACAGACAGACAGACACACAAACAAACCGAACTGACCAACATAGTTGACGAATTTTTAATTCGTCAACTAACAAACGGAACTGACCAACATAGTTGTCGAATTTTCAATTCGTCAACTAATAAAGCTCCGCAAGTAGAAGAGACCCTGCGTATATCCGTTTCATGTACAGGATCTTTGGTTTTTAGATGAATGGTGCTCCCTACGCATTTTCGTAAATGTCGATAGTGCTGATATAAAAGAGCCCCTGGCTTGCCACAGATTGTATTTAGACAAGAGTTTTAGGCTTTGTTATATCACTTGTGTGTCACTGAGTTAGGAAACCACAGAAATGTTGTTTGAGATCAGTATTCAGATGCATACAAGGCATATTGTATTACTACGCGACCGAGTGTTGATATTAGAGACGGTACAAGTGCACAGGGGGTAATCGTTTCCACATCTTATTGGCGTGTGAACGGGCTGACAGACAGATTTACCCCACCTCTCTTTCCGTCTTGATATCTCAGCGAGTTTTCAATATATTTTCAACATGAAAAGTGCACCATAAACTAGAAATAACACTGCAATTTTCTACATAAAAAACTTCAAAATTAAATGTTGAATTATTTTTTAAAAATTGGATCCAGAAGAAAAATAAATGTATCCATAAAATCCGGAATCCGGATCCGATCCGGATGAAATTTTGTCAGTTTATGGACCACGATAGTCCGCCACTTTGTAGGAAAAATCAAGCTGAAATATGCACAATAGACCGAAATATAATATAAAATATAAGTTAAATGGAGTTTTCAATGTTAAATTCAAATAGCTGTCAAATCCGTAATCCGGGTCCGATCCGGGTCAAAATTATAATGTGTGTATAGGATGTCATTCTACACATGTGACTAAAATTTCAAGAGAATTCATTGAAAATTGAACGAGTTATGAATTTTTGAAAAATCGCCCCATGTTAAAGATAGGGATTTTTCGAGTTTTCAAGAATTTTTGATGACGTCATCAATAAACCGATTTTCTTCAAAAACTTTCGGTGTCCTTCCTGGGTGAATACCTACCTATCAGAAAAATTTGGTGATGCTCGCACTAAAACTGTGGCCTGTAACGTGCAAACAGACAGACAGACAGACAGACAAACAAACAAACAAACAAACGGAACTGACCAACATAGTTGTCGAATTTTCAATTCGTCAACTAATAAAGCTCCGCAAGTAGAAGAGACCCTGCGTATATCCGTTTCATGTACAGGATCTTTGGTTTTTAGATGAATGGTGCTCCCTACGCATTTTCGTAAATGTCGATAGTGCTGATATAAAAGAGCCCCTGGCTTGCCACAGATTGTATTTAGACAAGAGTTTTAGGCTTTGTTATATCACTTGTGTGTCACTGAGTTAGGAAACCACAGAAATGTTGTTTGAGATCAGTATTCAGATGCATACAAGGCATATTGTATTACTACGCGACCGAGTGTTGATATTAGAGACGGTACAAGTGCACAGGGGGTAATCGTTTCCACATCTTATTGGCGTGTGAACGGGCTGACAGACAGATTTACCCCACCTCTCTTTCCGTCTTGATATCTCAGCGAGTTTTCAATATATTTTCAACATGAAAAGTGCACCATAAACTAGAAATAACACTGCAATTTTCTACATAAAAAACTTCAAAATTAAATGTTGAATTATTTTTTAAAAATTGGATCCAGAAGAAAAATAAATGTATCCATAAAATCCGGAATCCGGATCCGATCCGGATGAAATTTTGTCAGTTTATGGACCACGATAGTCCGCCACTTTGTAGGAAAAATCAAGCTGAAATATGCACAATAGACCGAAATATAATATAAAATATAAGTTAAATGGAGTTTTCAATGTTAAATTCAAATAGCTGTCAAATCCGTAATCCGGGTCCGATCCGGGTCAAAATTATAATGTGTGTATAGGATGTCATTCTACACATGTGACTAAAATTTCAAGAGAATTCATTGAAAATTGAACGAGTTATGAATTTTTGAAAAATCGCCCCATGTTAAAGATAGGGATTTTTCGAGTTTTCAAGAATTTTTGATGACGTCATCAATAAACCGATTTTCTTCAAAAACTTTCGGTGTCCTTCCTGGGTGAATACCTACCTATCAGAAAAATTTGGTGATGCTCGCACTAAAACTGTGGCCTGTAACGTGCAAACAGACAGACAGACAGACAGACAAACAAACAAACAAACAAACGGAACTGACCAACATAGTTGTCGAATTTTCAATTCGTCAACTAATAAAGCTCCGCAAGTAGAAGAGACCCTGCGTATATCCGTTTCATGTACAGGATCTTTGGTTTTTAGATGAATGGTGCTCCCTACGCATTTTCGTAAATGTCGATAGTGCTGATATAAAAGAGCCCCTGGCTTGCCACAGATTGTATTTAGACAAGAGTTTTAGGCTTTGTTATATCACTTGTGTGTCACTGAGTTAGGAAACCACAGAAATGTTGTTTGAGATCAGTATTCAGATGCATACAAGGCATATTGTATTACTACGCGACCGAGTGTTGATATTAGAGACGGTACAAGTGCACAGGGGGTAATCGTTTCCACATCTTATTGGCGTGTGAACGGGCTGACAGACAGATTTACCCCACCTCTCTTTCCGTCTTGATATCTCAGCGAGTTTTCAATATATTTTCAACATGAAAAGTGCACCATAAACTAGAAATAACACTGCAATTTTCTACATAAAAAACTTCAAAATTAAATGTTGAATTATTTTTTAAAAATTGGATCCAGAAGAAAAATAAATGTATCCATAAAATCCGGAATCCGGATCCGATCCGGATGAAATTTTGTCAGTTTATGGACCACGATAGTCCGCCACTTTGTAGGAAAAATCAAGCTGAAATATGCACAATAGACCGAAATATAATATAAAATATAAGTTAAATGGAGTTTTCAATGTTAAATTCAAATAGCTGTCAAATCCGTAATCCGGGTCCGATCCGGGTCAAAATTATAATGTGTGTATAGGATGTCATTCTACACATGTGACTAAAATTTCAAGAGAATTCATTGAAAATTGAACGAGTTATGAATTTTTGAAAAATCGCCCCATGTTAAAGATAGGGATTTTTCGAGTTTTCAAGAATTTTTGATGACGTCATCAATAAACCGATTTTCTTCAAAAACTTTCGGTGTCCTTCCTGGGTGAATACCTACCTATCAGAAAAATTTGGTGATGCTCGCACTAAAACTGTGGCCTGTAACGTGCAAACAGACAGACAGACAGACAGACAAACAAACAAACAAACGAGGGGCCATAGGCCCGGCAGTTGACGAATTCGCAAACTTTCATCTCAATGTGAGAGGTCAAGGTTATAGTAATGTTATTGCTATGGAATTGACATACGCATACGATTGTTATGCCTCTTTCGAATGAAGCGGTTCAAAATTGATGAAACTACTACGGTTCAAACAAATGTTATTACTGGAAAGGTGTTTTTTCTGGGATTTCGATGACTTTGACCTTGATCTTTGACCTTTGTAATACAATTCGTAGAGGTCAATGCTATCAATGGGTATATCAAGTTTCAAGATACTCCATACAGTATTGACGCTGTTATAGCCTTTTTAAATTTCGGAAATTTAACGTGTGGGATGCAGTCAGATTTTGATGATGCCAGAAACAAACTTAAAATACAACATTTTGCAATAAAGATTGTAGCTGGATCAAATAGTTCATCCGAAGACACACTGAAATATTCCACTCACGCATATTCATGAAACGTTTTTTTTTGTTATCTCCATAAACAGTGATATAGGCACCAAGTAGTAGATTCTTTGTATTTTCTGGTTCAGGCTTGATTTTGATTTAATATCGCGAAACAATAGAATTAGATAAAAGAATGACTGTGGAAAACATATCAGAATTAATACAAAAACACTCAGAAACAGAAAAAGTCATTTAGACTGGAATTTGAAAAAAAAGGAAAATGGCAATAGGAATCGAACCCCTGACCCCTCGCACTGCAAGCTAACCCCTTTACTGACTGAGCCAATCTGTAAGTTGGAAATTGACAGGTGTGAAGTATATACCGTACAACAGACCGCGCTCAGAAAAAATGCTGGACTATCCTATGGCTGCGCATTGGTGTGGCTGCTGTGGCGGCAGCGTCAGGAGATTTTGAGGTTTTTTTGTGACGTCTTCACTTTACCGAATTTAACGAAAATTCAACCATTTCCAGTCTTTAACATAATGAATAACCTTTTAAATTTTCGTGAACATATCTCCAGAATTGTGGTCGGTATCGTGCTAACAGACATCTTACTGATTGACATACAATCACGAGGGGCCATAGGCCCGGCAGTTGACGAATTAGGAAGGTTACCGGACAATATATGTTTTAGATATATGTTTTAGTGAGATATTAGCCATTTTGTGCTCTGACCTCAATTTTCAAATCATGAGAAGATATAACATATATCATTTCCTATACATGTATGTCCAAAGCTGTGAAGTCGATAAAAAGCGATATATTAGCCACATTGTGCTCTGACCTTGAAAATGAGGTCGAAGGTCAAATGTCAAGGTCAAGGTCACAGAAGATAGAACTCGAGTTAATCTACAATATGAACTTGGTTTGAAGTCTCTAGGGCGATTAGAACCGAAGTTATGGCCATTTATGTGTTTTCGACACTTTATGTGACCTTGACCTTGACCTTTGACCTAGGGTCCCCAAATTTCACCCATTTGCAAGTATACACATAAGCATTTTATACGTACAATTTGGTCATGATACGTCCAAAACTGTGGCTTGTAGAGCGGTAATATACGAAGAACAAACTAGATTTTGATGATAACAATAGAATGCAAAGCAGTTTTTCCGTTGCCATGGCAACATTTTTCAGGCGAATTTGACTAAAATCAATGGGTGCCTGGCTTTGAGCCTAAAAAGTGTTCCCATAAAGTTTGGTGATGATCCGACCTAAACTGTGATATGTTTCAGTTAGTTTGAAAATTTGACCTTGAAGTTTTGAATGTGTCCTCATTTTTGCGACCAAGTTCAAGGTCAATTATAAAATTGACATGTACATATGGTTACCATGCCTCTTCTGAATGATATGGTTCAAATTTAATGAGACTACAATGATTCAAGCAGATGTTATAACCGAAAAGGTGTTTTTCTAGGATTTCGATGACCTTGACCTTGACCTTTGACCTTTGTATTTCAATTCGTAGAGGTCAATGCTATTAATATGCATGTCAAGTTTCAAGATATTCCATACAGTATTGATGCTGTTATGGCCTTTTGAAATTTCGGTAATTTGACGTTTATGACGTCATTGTGACGTGAGTGTACGTCGCAGCGCCGAAAATAAGGTATCACTGCAATCAGGGGCCCAAGACCTTTCCAACGATATACTACTCGATATGATTCGCTGACCTTCGTACCTGACCTTGACATTCACCTCATGGCAAACTCTCAAGGTCAAGCTCAAATGCCGAGGTCAAGGTCACAGAAGATAGAACTCGAGTTTATCTACAATATGAACTTGGTTTGAAGTCTCTAGCACAAATAGAACCGGAGTTATGGCCACTTATGTGTTTTTAACATTTTGCGTGACCTTGACCTTGACTTTGGACCTTGAGTCACAAAAATTGTGCATTGTCTGTGCATGAATATATATATTGTATCTGTAAAGTTTCATCAGAATCAAACAAAATTTGTGGACACTATGACCGTTTGAAATTTTGAAAAATTAACGTTTATGACGTCACTGTGACGTCAATAAACGTCACAGCTCAAAACTGATGAAAAGGTATGTACCAGAGAATCAAGACCTTTCATTTGATATACTACTTGATAGGTTTCAGTTAGTTTTAAAATTTGACCTTGAAGTTCTCCTCATATGACCTTATTTTCCTGACCAAGTTCAAGGTCAATCATGAAATTGACATATAGGTTCGATTGCTATACCTCTTCTGAACGATATGGTTTAAATTTCATGAACCTACGACAATTCAAACGGATGTTATTACCGGAAACGTGTTTTTCTGGGATTTCGATGACCTTGACCTTGACCTTTGACCTTTGCACTTAAATTCGTAGAGGTCATTGCTGTCAGTATGCATATCAAGTTTCAAGAGATTCCATATAGTATTGACGATGTGATGGCCTTTTGAAATTTCGGGAATTTGACGTTGATGACGTCATTGTGACGTCAGTGTACGTCGCAGCGCCGAAAATAGGGTATCACTGCGATCAGGGGGTCAAGTCCTTTCCAACGATATACTACTCAATATGCTGCGCTGACCTTCGTACTTGACCTTGACTTCGACCTGGGCGAACTTCTCAAGGTCAAAGTCAAATGTCAAGGTCAAGGTCACAGACGATAGAACTCGAGTGTATCTACAATATGCACTTGGTCAGAAGTCTCTAGAACGATTAGAACCGGAGTTATGACCACTTATGTGTTTTCAACGTTTTGTGTGACCTTGACCTTGACCTTTGACCTAGGGTCACCAAAATTCACCGGTTTCCAGGTATATACCTAGGCATTGTATCCGTACGATTTGGTGATGATCCGGCCAAAACTGTGGCCTGTAACGTGCAAACAGACAAACAAACAGACAAACAAACAAACAGACAAACCGAACTGACCAACATAGTTGACGAATTTTTAATTCGTCAACTAACGAGGGGCCATAGGCCCGGCAGTTGACGAATTCGCAAACTTTCATCTCAATGTGAAAGGTCAAGGTCATAGTAATGTTATTATCTGGAAATGACATACACATTTGATTGTTTTGCCGCTTCCGAATGAAGTGGTTCAAAATCGATGAGACTCCGACGATTTCAAGCAAATGTTATTACTGGACAGGTGTTTTTTCTGGGATTTCGATGACTTTGACCTTGATCTTTGACCTTTGTACTACAATTCGTAGAGGTCAATACTATCAATGGGTATAACAAGTTTCAAGATACTCCATACAGTATTGACGCTGTTATTGCCTTTTGAAATTTCGGAAATTAAACGTACGTGTAGGATGTAATCAGATTTTGATGATGCCAGAAACAAACGTAAAATACAACATTTTGCAATGAAAATTGTAGCTGGATCAAATAATTCATCCGAAGACACACTGAAATATTCCACTCATGCATATTCATGAAACGTTTTTTTTTTTCAAACTCCATAAAGAGTGATAAAGGCACCAAGTAGTGGATTCTTTGTGTTTTCTGCTTCAGGCTTGATTTTGATTTAATATCGCGAAACAATAGAATTAGATAAAAGGGTGACAGTGGAAAACATATCAGAATTAATACAAAAAAAAACACTCAGAAACAGAAAAAGTCATTTAGTCGGAATTTAAAAAAAAAAAAGACAATAGGAATCGAACCCGTGACCCCGCGCACCAACACCTAACGCCTTTACTGACTGAGCCAATCTGTCGCTTGAAGTTACTGCGCGTGAAGTATATAGAGTACGAGAGACCGCGCTCAGAATAAATGCTGGTATATCCCATGGCTGGGCATTGGTGTGGCTACTGTGGCGGCAGCGTGAGGAATTTTTTAGATATTTTCGTAACGTCTTCACTCAACCGATTTTCACGAAAATTGAACCATTTCTAGTCTTTAACATAAAGAATAACCGTGTAAATTTTCGTGAAAATATCTCCAGAATTGTGGTCGCTATCGTGCTAACAGACATCTTACTGATGGACATACAATTACGAGGGGCCATAGGCCCGGCAGTTGACGAATTAGGAAGGTTACCGGACAATATATGTTTTAGATATATGTTTTAGTGAGATATTAGCCATTTTGTGCTCTGACCTCAATTTTCAAATCATGAGAAGATATAACATATATCATTTCCTATACATGTATGTCCAAAGCTGTGAAGTCGATAAAAAGCGATATATTAGCCACATTGTGCTCTGACCTTGAAAATGAGGTCGAAGGTCAAATGTCAAGGTCAAGGTCACAGAAGATAGAACTCGAGTTAATCTACAATATGAACTTGGTTTGAAGTCTCTAGGGCGATTAGAACCGAAGTTATGGCCATTTATGTGTTTTCGACACTTTATGTGACCTTGACCTTGACCTTTGACCTAGGGTCTCCAAATTTCACCCATTTGCAAGTATATACATAAGCATTTTATACGTACAATTTGGTCATGATACGTCCAAAACTGTGGTTGTAGAGCGGTAATATACGAAGAACAAACTAGATTTTGATGATAACAATAGAATGCAAAGCAGTTTTTCCGTTGCCATGGCAACATTTTTCAGGCGAATTTGACTAAAATCAATGGGTGCCTGGCTTTGAGCCTAAAAAGTGTTCCCATAAAGTTTGGTGATGATCCGACCTAAACTGTGATATGTTTCAGTTAGTTTGAAAATTTGACCTTGAAGTTTTGAATGTGTCCTCATTTTTGCGACCAAGTTCAAGGTCAATTATAAAATTGACATGTACATATGGTTACCATGCCTCCTCTGAATGATATGGTTCAAATTTTATGAGACTACAATGATTCAAGCAGATGTTATAACCGAAAAGGTGTTTTTCTAGGATTTCGATGACCTTGACCTTGACCTTTGACCTTTGTATTTCAATTCGTAGAGGTCAATGCTATTAATATGCATGTCAAGTTTCAAGATATTCCATACAGTATTGACGCTGTTATGGCCTTTTGAAATTTCGGTAATTTGACGTTTATGACGTCATTGTGACGTGAGTGTACGTCGCAGCGCCGAAAATAAGGTATCACTGTAATCAGGGGCCCAAGACCTTTCCAACGATATACTACTCGATATGATTCGCTGACCTTCGTACCTGACCTTGACATTCACCTCATGGCAAACTCTCAAGGTCAAGCTCAAATGCCGAGGTCAATGTCACAGAAGATAGAACTCGAGTTTATCTACAATATGAACTTGGTTTGAAGTCTCTAGCACGAAGAGAACCGGAGTTATGGCCACTTATGTGTTTTTAACATTTTGCGTGACCTTGACCTTGACTTTGGACCTTGAGTCATAAAAATTGTGCATTGTCTGTGCATGAATATATATATTGTATCTGTAAAATTTCATCAGAATCAAACAAAATTTGTGGACACTATGACCGTTTGAAATTTTGAAAAATTAACGTTTATGACGTCACTGTGACGTCAATAAACGTCACAGCTCAAAACTGATGAAAAGGTATGTACCAGGGAATCAAGACCTTTCATTTGATATACTACTTGATAGGTTTCAGTTAGTTTTAAAATTTGACCTTGAAGTTCTCCTCATATGACCTTATTTTCCTGACCAAGTTCAAGGTCAATCATGAAATTGACATATAGGTTCGATTGCTATACCTCTTCTGAACGATATGGTTCAAATTTCATGAACCTACGACAATTCAAACGGATGTTATTACCGGGAACGTGTTTTTCTGGGATTTTGATGACCTTGACCTTGACCTTTGACCTTTGCACTTAAATTCGTAGAGGTCATTGCTCTCAGTATGCATATCAAGTTTCAAGAGATTCCATACAGTATTGACGATGTTATGGCCTTTTGAAATTTCGGGAATTTGACGTTTATGACGTCATTGTGACGTCAGTGTACGTCGCAGCGCCGAAAATAGGGTATCACTGCGATCAGGGGGTCAAGACCTTTCCAATGATATATTACTCGATATGCTGCGCTGATCTTCGTACTTGACCTTGACTTCGACCTGGGGCAAACTTCTCAAGGTCAAGGTCAAATGTCAAGGTCAAGGTCACAGACGATAGAACTCGAGTGTATCTACAATATGCACTTGGTTAGAAGTCTCTAGCACGATTAGAACCGGAGTTATGACCACTTATGTGTTTTCAACGTTTTGTGTGACCTTGACCTTGACCTTTGACTTAGGGTCACCAAAATTCACCGGTTTCCAGGTATATACCTAGGCATTGTATCCGTACAATTTGGTGATGATAAGGCCAAAACTGTGGCCTGTAACGTGCAAACAGACAAACAAACAGACAAACAGACAAACCGAACTGACCAACATAGTTGACGAATTTTTAATTCGTCAACTAACAAACGGAACTGACCAACATAGTTGTCGAATTTTCAATTCGTCAACTAATAAAGCTCCGCAAGTAGAAGAGACCCTGCGTATATCCGTTTCATGTACAGGATCTTTGGTTTTTAGATGAATGGTGCTCCCTACGCATTTTCGTAAATGTCGATAGTGCTGATATAAAAGAGCCCCTGGCTTGCCACAGATTGTATTTAGACAAGAGTTTTAGGCTTTGTTATATCACTTGTGTGTCACTGAGTTAGGAAACCACAGAAATGTTGTTTGAGATCAGTATTCAGATGCATACAAGGCATATTGTATTACTACGCGACCGAGTGTTGATATTAGAGACGGTACAAGTGCACAGGGGGTAATCGTTTCCACATCTTATTGGCGTGTGAACGGGCTGACAGACAGATTTACCCCACCTCTCTTTCCGTCTTGATATCTCAGCGAGTTTTCAATATATTTTCAACATGAAAAGTGCACCATAAACTAGAAATAACACTGCAATTTTCTACATAAAAAACTTCAAAATTAAATGTTGAATTATTTTTTAAAAATTGGATCCAGAAGAAAAATAAATGTATCCATAAAATCCGGAATCCGGATCCGATCCGGATGAAATTTTGTCAGTTTATGGACCACGATAGTCCGCCACTTTGTAGGAAAAATCAAGCTGAAATATGCACAATAGACCGAAATATAATATAAAATATAAGTTAAATGGAGTTTTCAATGTTAAATTCAAATAGCTGTCAAATCCGTAATCCGGGTCCGATCCGGGTCAAAATTATAATGTGTGTATAGGATGTCATTCTACACATGTGACTAAAATTTCAAGAGAATTCATTGAAAATTGAACGAGTTATGAATTTTTGAAAAATCGCCCCATGTTAAAGATAGGGATTTTTCGAGTTTTCAAGAATTTTTGATGACGTCATCAATAAACCGATTTTCTTCAAAAACTTTCGGTGTCCTTCCTGGGTGAATACCTACCTATCAGAAAAATTTGGTGATGCTCGCACTAAAACTGTGGCCTGTAACGTGCAAACAGACAGACAGACAGACAGACAAACAAACAAACAAACAAACGGAACTGACCAACATAGTTGTCGAATTTTCAATTCGTCAACTAATAAAGCTCCGCAAGTAGAAGAGACCCTGCGTATATCCGTTTCATGTACAGGATCTTTGGTTTTTAGATGAATGGTGCTCCCTACGCATTTTCGTAAATGTCGATAGTGCTGATATAAAAGAGCCCCTGGCTTGCCACAGATTGTATTTAGACAAGAGTTTTAGGCTTTGTTATATCACTTGTGTGTCACTGAGTTAGGAAACCACAGAAATGTTGTTTGAGATCAGTATTCAGATGCATACAAGGCATATTGTATTACTACGCGACCGAGTGTTGATATTAGAGACGGTACAAGTGCACAGGGGGTAATCGTTTCCACATCTTATTGGCGTGTGAACGGGCTGACAGACAGATTTACCCCACCTCTCTTTCCGTCTTGATATCTCAGCGAGTTTTCAATATATTTTCAACATGAAAAGTGCACCATAAACTAGAAATAACACTGCAATTTTCTACATAAAAAACTTCAAAATTAAATGTTGAATTATTTTTTAAAAATTGGATCCAGAAGAAAAATAAATGTATCCATAAAATCCGGAATCCGGATCCGATCCGGATGAAATTTTGTCAGTTTATGGACCACGATAGTCCGCCACTTTGTAGGAAAAATCAAGCTGAAATATGCACAATAGACCGAAATATAATATAAAATATAAGTTAAATGGAGTTTTCAATGTTAAATTCAAATAGCTGTCAAATCCGTAATCCGGGTCCGATCCGGGTCAAAATTATAATGTGTGTATAGGATGTCATTCTACACATGTGACTAAAATTTCAAGAGAATTCATTGAAAATTGAACGAGTTATGAATTTTTGAAAAATCGCCCCATGTTAAAGATAGGGATTTTTCGAGTTTTCAAGAATTTTTGATGACGTCATCAATAAACCGATTTTCTTCAAAAACTTTCGGTGTCCTTCCTGGGTGAATACCTACCTATCAGAAAAATTTGGTGATGCTCGCACTAAAACTGTGGCCTGTAACGTGCAAACAGACAGACAGACAGACAGACAAACAAACAAACAAACAAACGGAACTGACCAACATAGTTGTCGAATTTTCAATTCGTCAACTAATAAAGCTCCGCAAGTAGAAGAGACCCTGCGTATATCCGTTTCATGTACAGGATCTTTGGTTTTTAGATGAATGGTGCTCCCTACGCATTTTCGTAAATGTCGATAGTGCTGATATAAAAGAGCCCCTGGCTTGCCACAGATTGTATTTAGACAAGAGTTTTAGGCTTTGTTATATCACTTGTGTGTCACTGAGTTAGGAAACCACAGAAATGTTGTTTGAGATCAGTATTCAGATGCATACAAGGCATATTGTATTACTACGCGACCGAGTGTTGATATTAGAGACGGTACAAGTGCACAGGGGGTAATCGTTTCCACATCTTATTGGCGTGTGAACGGGCTGACAGACAGATTTACCCCACCTCTCTTTCCGTCTTGATATCTCAGCGAGTTTTCAATATATTTTCAACATGAAAAGTGCACCATAAACTAGAAATAACACTGCAATTTTCTACATAAAAAACTTCAAAATTAAATGTTGAATTATTTTTTAAAAATTGGATCCAGAAGAAAAATAAATGTATCCATAAAATCCGGAATCCGGATCCGATCCGGATGAAATTTTGTCAGTTTATGGACCACGATAGTCCGCCACTTTGTAGGAAAAATCAAGCTGAAATATGCACAATAGACCGAAATATAATATAAAATATAAGTTAAATGGAGTTTTCAATGTTAAATTCAAATAGCTGTCAAATCCGTAATCCGGGTCCGATCCGGGTCAAAATTATAATGTGTGTATAGGATGTCATTCTACACATGTGACTAAAATTTCAAGAGAATTCATTGAAAATTGAACGAGTTATGAATTTTTGAAAAATCGCCCCATGTTAAAGATAGGGATTTTTCGAGTTTTCAAGAATTTTTGATGACGTCATCAATAAACCGATTTTCTTCAAAAACTTTCGGTGTCCTTCCTGGGTGAATACCTACCTATCAGAAAAATTTGGTGATGCTCGCACTAAAACTGTGGCCTGTAACGTGCAAACAGACAGACAGACAGACAGACAAACAAACAAACAAACAAACGGAACTGACCAACATAGTTGTCGAATTTTCAATTCGTCAACTAATAAACACACAAACCAACCGACCAACATACTTGCCGGAATTTAAATTCCGGCAAGTAACAAACAGACAGACAGACAAACTCGACTGACCAACATACTTGACGAAATTTACATTTCGTCAAGTAATAATTGCCAAAATCAAAGTAATAAAAGTTCTGATATAAAGTGGCCTGTCGCTTGACCCAGACTGTATTTAGACATGAGTTTTAGGCTTTAATATACCAGTTTGACAGCTCTGAGTCAGAAAACAAAAGAATTGTTTTGTTGTTTGAGATGTGCACTTGGATACATATATGGTATACTGTACTGCTGCTCGACCGAGTGTGTATATTTAGATGGGGACATGTCCACAGGGGGTAATCGTTTCTACAGCTTATTGGCGTGTGAACGGATTGAGAATCAGATTCACCCCACTGCTCTTTCTACTTTGATATCTCGGCGAGTTTTCAATTTATTCCAAATGTGAAAAGTGGACCATAAACTAGAAATAACACTGCAACTGACTGCATGAAATACTTTAGAATTGAATGTTCAGTAAATTTGTGAAAATTGGAGCCATGAAAACATAAAAAATATCTGTAAAATCCAGAATTATCATAGGATTCTGATTAAGTTTTGTCAGATTTTAGACAAAGTTTGAGGTCAATCATGGAATTGACATATAGGTCCGATTGCTATACCTCTTCTGAATGATATGCTTCAAATTTCATGAACCTACGACAATTCAAACGGATGTTGTTACCTTAAACGTGTTTTTCTGGGATTTCAATGACCTTGACCTTTGACCTTTGACCTTTGTACTTCAGTTCGTAGAGGTCAATGCTGTCAAAATGCATATCAAATTTCAAGGGATTCCATACACTATTGACGATGTTATGGCCCTTTGAAATTTCAGATTTTTGACGTTTATGACATCATTGTGACGTCAGTTTACGTCGCAGCGCCAAAAATGAGATATCACTGGAATCAGAGGCTCAAGACCTTTCCAACGATATACTACTCGATATGGTGCACTGACCTTTGTACTTGACCTTGACATTCACCTCATGGCGAACTTCTCAAGGTCAAGGTCAAATGCCAAAATCAAGGTTACAGAATATAGAACTCGAGTTTATCTACAATATGAACTTGGTTTGAAGTCTCTATAACGAATAGAACCGGAGTTATGACCATTTATGTGTTTTTATCGTTTTACATGACCTTGACCTCAATATTTGACCTTGAGCTTCCAAAAATGAACTCATCCATCCATATTTGATTGCACATCTTCTGACAAATTTTCGGGACTTTATGATCAAAATTGTGACCTGTAGAGCGCTAACAAACAAACAAACAGACAGACAGACAAACTCGACTGACCAACATACTTGACGAAATTTACATTTCGTCAAGTAATAATTGCCAAAATCAAAGTAATAAAAGTTCTGATATAAAGTGGCCTGTCGCTTGACCCAGACTGTATTTAGACATGAGTTTTAGGCTTTAATATACCAGTTTGACAGCTCTGAGTCAGAAAACAAAAGAATTGTTTTGTTGTTTGAGATGTGCACTTGGATACATATATGGTATACTGTACTGCTGCTCGACCGAGTGTGTATATTTAGAAGGGGACATGTCCACAGGGGGTAATCGTTTCTACAGCTTATTGGCGTGTGAACGGATTGAGAATCAGATTCACCCCACTGCTCTTTCTACTTTGATATCTCGGCGAGTTTTCAATTTATTCCAAATGTGAAAAGTGGACCATAAACTAGAAATAACACTGCAACTGACTGCATGAAATACTTTAGAATTGAATGTTCAGTAAATTTGTGAAAATTGGAGCCATGAAAACATAAAAAATATCTGTAAAATCCAGAATTATCATAGGATTCTGATTAAGTTTTGTCAGATTTTAGACAAAGTTTGAGGTCAATCATGGAATTGACATATAGGTCCGATTGCTATACCTCTTCTGAATGATATGCTTCAAATTTCATGAACCTACGACAATTCAAACGGATGCTGTTACCTTAAACGTGTTTTTCTGGGATTTCAATGACCTTGACCTTTGACCTTTGACCTTTGTACTTCAGTTCGTAGAGGTCAATGCTGTCAAAATGCATATCAAATTTCAAGGGATTCCATACACTATTGACGATGTTATGGCCCTTTGAAATTTCAGATTTTTGACGTTTATGACATCATTGTGACGTCAGTTTACGTCGCAGCGCCAAAAATGAGATATCACTGGAATCAGAGGCTCAAGACCTTTCCAACGATATACTACTCGATATGGTGCACTGACCTTTGTACTTGACCTTGACATTCACCTCATGGCGAACTTCTCAAGGTCAAGGTCAAATGCCAAAATCAAGGTTACAGAATATAGAACTCGAGTTTATCTACAATATGAACTTGGTTTGAAGTCTCTATAACGAATAGAACCGGAGTTATGACCATTTATGTGTTTTTATCGTTTTACATGACCTTGACCTCAATATTTGACCTTGAGCTTCCAAAAATGAACTCATCCATCCATATTTGATTGCACATCTTCTGACAAATTTTCGGGACTTTATGATCAAAATTGTGACCTGTAGAGCGCTAACAAACAAACAAACAGACAGACAGACAAACTCGACTGACCAACATACTTGACGAAATTTACATTTCGTCAAGTAATAATTGCCAAAATCAAAGTAATAAAAGTTCTGATATAAAGTGGCCTGTCGCTTGACCCAGACTGTATTTAGACATGAGTTTTAGGCTTTAATATACCAGTTTGACAGCTCTGAGTCAGAAAACAAAAGAATTGTTTTGTTGTTTGAGATGTGCACTTGGATACATATATGGTATACTGTACTGCTGCTCGACCGAGTGTGTATATTTAGAAGGGGACATGTCCACAGGGGGTAATCGTTTCTACAGCTTATTGGCGTGTGAACGGATTGAGAATCAGATTCACCCCACTGCTCTTTCTACTTTGATATCTCGGCGAGTTTTCAATTTATTCCAAATGTGAAAAGTGGACCATAAACTAGAAATAACACTGCAACTGACTGCATGAAATACTTTAGAATTGAATGTTCAGTAAATTTGTGAAAATTGGAGCCATGAAAACATAAAAAATATCTGTAAAATCCAGAATTATCATAGGATTCTGATTAAGTTTTGTCAGATTTTAGACAAAGTTTGAGGTCAATCATGGAATTGACATATAGGTCCGATTGCTATACCTCTTCTGAATGATATGCTTCAAATTTCATGAACCTACGACAATTCAAACGGATGTTGTTACCTTAAACGTGTTTTTCTGGGATTTCAATGACCTTGACCTTTGACCTTTGACCTTTGTACTTCAGTTCGTAGAGGTCAATGCTGTCAAAAAGCATATCAAATTTCAAGGGATTCCATACACTATTGACGATGTTATGGCCCTTTGAAATTTCAGATTTTTGACGTTTATGACATCATTGTGACGTCAGTTTACGTCGCAGCGCCAAAAATGAGATATCACTGGAATCAGAGGCTCAAGACCTTTCCAACGATATACTACTCGATATGGTGCACTGACCTTTGTACTTGACCTTGACATTCACCTCATGGCGAACTTCTCAAGGTCAAGGTCAAATGCCAAAATCAAGGTTACAGAATATAGAACTCGAGTTTATCTACAATATGAACTTGGTTTGAAGTCTCTATAACGAATAGAACCGGAGTTATGACCATTTATGTGTTTTTATCGTTTTACATGACCTTGACCTCAATATTTGACCTTGAGCTTCCAAAAATGAACTCATCCATCCATATTTGATTGCACATCTTCTGACAAATTTTCGGGACTTTATGATCAAAATTGTGACCTGTAGAGCGCTAACAAACAAACAAACAGACAGACAGACAAACTCGACTGACCAACATACTTGACGAAATTTACATTTCGTCAAGTAATAATTGCCAAAATCAAAGTAATAAAAGTTCTGATATAAAGTGGCCTGTCGCTTGACCCAGACTGTATTTAGACATGAGTTTTAGGCTTTAATATACCAGTTTGACAGCTCTGAGTCAGAAAACAAAAGAATTGTTTTGTTGTTTGAGATGTGCACTTGGATACATATATGGTATACTGTACTGCTGCTCGACCGAGTGTGTATATTTAGAAGGGGACATGTCCACAGGGGGTAATCGTTTCTACAGCTTATTGGCGTGTGAACGGATTGAGAATCAGATTCACCCCACTGCTCTTTCTACTTTGATATCTCGGCGAGTTTTCAATTTATTCCAAATGTGAAAAGTGGACCATAAACTAGAAATAACACTGCAACTGACTGCATGAAATACTTTAGAATTGAATGTTCAGTAAATTTGTGAAAATTGGAGCCATGAAAACATAAAAAATATCTGTAAAATCCAGAATTATCATAGGATTCTGATTAAGTTTTGTCAGATTTTAGACAAAGTTTGAGGTCAATCATGGAATTGACATATAGGTCCGATTGCTATACCTCTTCTGAATGATATGCTTCAAATTTCATGAACCTACGACAATTCAAACGGATGTTGTTACCTTAAACGTGTTTTTCTGGGATTTCAATGACCTTGACCTTTGACCTTTGACCTTTGTACTTCAGTTCGTAGAGGTCAATGCTGTCAAAATGCATATCAAATTTCAAGGGATTCCATACACTATTGACGATGTTATGGCCCTTTGAAATTTCAGATTTTTGACGTTTATGACATCATTGTGACGTCAGTTTACGTCGCAGCGCCAAAAATGAGATATCACTGGAATCAGAGGCTCAAGACCTTTCCAACGATATACTACTCGATATGGTGCACTGACCTTTGTACTTGACCTTGACATTCACCTCATGGCGAACTTCTCAAGGTCAAGGTCAAATGCCAAAATCAAGGTTACAGAATATAGAACTCGAGTTTATCTACAATATGAACTTGGTTTGAAGTCTCTATAACGAATAGAACCGGAGTTATGACCATTTATGTGTTTTTATCGTTTTGCATGACCTCGACCTCAATATTTGACCTTGAGCTTCCAAAAATGAACTCATCCATCCATATTTGATTGCACATCTTCTGACAAATTTTCGGGACTTTATGATCAAAATTGTGACCTGTAGAGCGCTAACAAACAAACAACACAAACTCGACTGACCAACATACTTGACGAAATTTACATTTCGTCAAGTAATAATTGCCAAAATCAAAGTAATAAAAGTTCTGATATAAAGTGGCCTGTCGCTTGACCCAGACTGTATTTAGACATGAGTTTTAGGCTTTAATATACCAGTTTGACAGCTCTGAGTCAGAAAACAAAAGAATTGTTTTGTTGTTTGAGATGTGCACTTGGATACATATATGGTATACTGTACTGCTGCTCGACCGAGTGTGTATATTTAGAAGGGGACATGTCCACAGGGGGTAATCGTTTCTACAGCTTATTGGCGTGTGAACGGATTGAGAATCAGATTCACCCCACTGCTCTTTCTACTTTGATATCTCGGCGAGTTTTCAATTTATTCCAAATGTGAAAAGTGGACCATAAACTAGAAATAACACTGCAACTGACTGCATGAAATACTTTAGAATTGAATGTTCAGTAAATTTGTGAAAATTGGAGCCATGAAAACATAAAAAATATCTGTAAAATCCAGAATTATCATAGGATTCTGATTAAGTTTTGTCAGATTTTAGACAAAGTTTGAGGTCAATCATGGAATTGACATATAGGTCCGATTGCTATACCTCTTCTGAATGATATGCTTCAAATTTCATGAACCTACGACAATTCAAACGGATGTTGTTACCTTAAACGTGTTTTTCTGGGATTTCAATGACCTTGACCTTTGACCTTTGACCTTTGTACTTCAGTTCGTAGAGGTCAATGCTGTCAAAATGCATATCAAATTTCAAGGGATTCCATACACTATTGACGATGTTATGGCCCTTTGAAATTTCAGATTTTTGACGTTTATGACATCATTGTGACGTCAGTTTACGTCGCAGCGCCAAAAATGAGATATCACTGGAATCAGAGGCTCAAGACCTTTCCAACGATATACTACTCGATATGGTGCACTGACCTTTGTACTTGACCTTGACATTCACCTCATGGCGAACTTCTCAAGGTCAAGGTCAAATGCCAAAATCAAGGTTACAGAATATAGAACTCGAGTTTATCTACAATATGAACTTGGTTTGAAGTCTCTATAACGAATAGAACCGGAGTTATGACCATTTATGTGTTTTTATCGTTTTACATGACCTTGACCTCAATATTTGACCTTGAGCTTCCAAAAATGAACTCATCCATCCATATTTGATTGCACATCTTCTGACAAATTTTCGGGACTTTATGATCAAAATTGTGACCTGTAGAGCGCTAACAAACAAACAAACAGACAGACAGACAAACTCGACTGACCAACATACTTGACGAAATTTACATTTCGTCAAGTAATAAGGCAATATCATCCGGGTAACGGAACAGATCTCATGTTTAGGACACAAGCGTCATATCACTGGTATCTTTGACCATATAACTAATCACTGACCGACTGTTACTTGGCGCACATGTATGGGTTCCGATGTTCTGTATGCACAATTATGTAACATTTATTTATTGAAATTTCATGTGGTTCCAGTGGGAGAATCAGAGCTGAACTATTTGCCACTACTTTGAACATTACTCGTATAGGTGATATTACCTGTTGTAGTCGTATATTACTTGGGGTAATCAGGTTCAAATTTGGGGTAATCATTTTCATGGTCTCGCCGCTGCGCAGCGTATGATAGTTTGGCTGTCCACTTCTTCCCTGGCGATGGTGTTTTGTTTTATTTTCACCGTATGGTCGAATGGAAATGCCCCCTCTTGGTATTTTAGATTCTTTGGTGTGGAGTATGACTGCGTATGTACTTTCCAGCCGCCTATCGTCCCTGATGTTACTATCTAGCTGTCGTCACCACCTGGATGCGTTGTTGATGATTCCATGTGCGAAAATTATGATTTTATGTGCGGAATCTTGGGATTTTTGTTACTATCAAACTGAATCGCGAACAATCTGTGTTGTGTTTGAATTTACGATGTGTGATTTTAGGATTCATGGACACCAACATTGACATTCACATGGAGATGCAAGCAAAATCTCACCCCCCCCCCCCCACCCCCCCAAAAAAATATATATATATATGGTAGACGAAAACAGTTTTGTGTGTGAGAAAAAACACATTACTTGCTGTATTTTAGGTTTATTATTAGCATCATCGGCGGTAATGTGATTATACATACATTGGTTTCACGACAAAAAGTACTCAAAGTGATCATGTTTATTTAATGTCAGAATTCCATGATAATTTTTTAATAAATGTAGGCAGCATAACATATCTGAGTTATTTTTCCCGCATCTGTGATCATTACGCTTCCGTTGAAGACATATTTTCACATGAAGATGTGAAAAAAATATTCATCATGATGCTCACAGATATATGTATATTTGATTACACTATGATGCTGAACTTGCATCATCATGATCTTTGCCTTCATAATGTATTGGATGGACTATGAGGGACGGAGGGCACGGGCATGTGAAAATGCATGAAATGTTCGGGAGGGGAGCTTAGCTTTCTGTTTATTTGTGATCAGAGGAATGAAGGTAAAATAAAATAAAAAGTATGACTGAGAAGCAGAGATGTTCTGCTCCAAGTACATGTAAAATACTTATTTATACTCAAGCATACTGCACATATATGATCAGTTGAAAACAGAGGAAACCAGTAAAAATGACCTGTTCATTTCTCTCTTATGGGTTTCTGATCGAACCAATAACATAATGTGATATTTATGAACGACCACCGACCATGTGAATTGTTTCTACCAATAATATCTATCCTGGTCGCGCAAACACATTATATTCTAAAATCGTCCTGATCTTCACATTTCTCGTGTAAATCTAAGTAACCATCTATTACCACAAATACAGTTAAATTTCGATGATGCCAATAGCAAACGTAAAATACATTTTAGAATGGAAAGAAAGCCGAACAAAAATAGTTTATTAAGATTGTAATTAATTTGTATGGATTGAAATCGTGCCATGGCGTCTAGTGGAACTTGGTACGGCATAAACGTGCTGGCGTACAACCAAATGTGTAACTATATTGATATCAATGTTGACTAATCCCGGCAAAGACCAATCTCCCATTAAATGTAATTGTATCAAGTGCACTGAGGTAACAACCTCGCAAGTTTTACCTGATGTAACATTATCACACGCGATTGAAGTACAATATCCGAAGTACATTATGTAAGCCTACGCGAACGTCCTTGTTGAGTCATTGATGTTTATTACCATGAAGCGTTGCTGTTAACAAACAATCCAGACTCAGATTACAAACCTGAAACCAAATAGATGCTCAAGTATGCAGAATAGTTCACAAGATATCGTGATGGAACTTACATTGTTATGTACACCTTGTTAAGCCGACATGTTGTTTAAAGCAACTGCCTTTGAATGTATGCAATAGTTTTTGAAAACTGAAATTTATCTAATACAAGACAAGAAAACATATGCACATGGATTTTAACGATTACAGTCCATCCAAGTTGTCTTTTCATCCGTTTTAACACACATTTTATGCCAGTTTTGTATATAAACAAACGTGTATCCATCAAACCCGAATGTAAACAAAAGTGTATCCATCAAACCCGAATGTAAACAAATTCCTAAATTGCCCTTAAAAGGCCAAATCGAGTACATTTCAACTTTGTATCTGTGTATATATACTGTAGTTATGAGAAAATAATCAGTGATATGCGTTGGTGTGCGTGGAATTTTCAGTCCATCTTGCACTTTTTTGTTTTGTTTACATCTGCGTGTGATGGATACAGTTCCTGTATTCACGTGTGAACCGCCTGTTCAAATGAGCAAAATTTCGCAAAGAACTGGTTGTGGTCATAACCATGATAACGTTTGACGTGAGTATGTTTCAGTTAATTTGAGTTAATTTCCCATGTTTACTGTGAAATATATTTTTAAAAAAATATTGCCTGTTTTCGAAGGCAATTGCTTCAATATTGCCATGCCAGTTACGCTAGCTATGCACTCAGGTACGATGCTAACAGGTTTAAATGTAGTTACTAATGAGTACACACCAAAATAACTCATGCTTCATTTGATAATCCGGATACCCTGTATAGTGCATAAAAAGTAATCATCGAACAGTCGATATTTGCTTCTAATGTATAGGGCGTGTAAGTTTTTTGCTGATTTTGCTCGATTCCAGAAGTACCATACAAAAATATGATTACGAATATTATTACAATCAATTATTTTATTTATTACACTTGCTCTGAACTACAGCATACCACCGTTTAGAATAATGAGGGTATATTTTTTCACAGTCAATTTGCCCCCGATCTATAGAGTGCTTCACAGCATGTTTTTGGACTCCATACTCCAATATAACAGGATTATTTTTTGTGATGTTATAACAAAAAGTGCACAGAATATATGCCATATCATATATAGTCACAAACACCATCGACGGTTTGGATACTAGTCACGTAGTTTCAAGGGAATGAGCTTTTTTCTCCCGTCAAGGTAATGACATTGGAACATAAAAACATACGATTTTCATCCCTTTTGAATGGAATGAAATGCTTATGAAAAATGCATATTTAGATCGTTAGCGATCGTAGGAATGGTTCATGATCAAAGTACGATAATTTTCCGATAATTTCTGTGTAAGTTGCAAGAGTTCGAATATGTAGAATTTTACGAATTGCCCCAAAAATTTGGCGGGAAAAATCAAATGTCACCAGAAAGGTCAAATCACGTAAAATAACGTGACGTTTCAAATCTCACTTACACGCCCAATTACAATGTATTTATCGTTGCGATTAGGCTGTGAACACAGGGAATGGCATCTCTCGTGTATGTTGAGACATTGTGTGAGTTAGTGGGCATTGACCTCTCGTGACCCATATAATACCGTCTTCAGTTCTCTCGTGTCAAATCACTGCCAGACTATGAACCTTTATGGATGAGACATACGATGTGTCTGTCATTAGGCCTACCTGACTGGTACCTGAGACTAACAGGATCTCTAATTAGGTTGTGCTGATTCAGCAGAGGCAGGTGCATAGGCAATGTCATTATAATACAGACAGTACATTGTATATAATTTGCCTCGGTGCAGAACATAATTGGGATGATGTATATGTATAGTCTACACCCAGTATCCGTATTAAGTTCGTATTGAAATTCTCCATATATGCATGCCTACACTATCCATACCATCGCACGTACCACTGAATTGCAATAGATGGGATATTACCTTGAAAACATACATTGGTTTATAATGTTAAATGTCACATAGATTGGTCATGAAATAAACATTTGGTTCCGTACAGGTTGCAGTTACACGTGATGGATACCCGAATTTATATACTTGAACTGATGGCTGTAGATAGTTAACCACATTGGCGTATATTTTGTTGGGATCGAACTGAATACACGACAATGTTTAACCGGTGACCCACATCCGGACTGATGATTCCCTCCATTTAGGTGCAGCATGAACAGACACTGACACGATCGTCGTTGGCGGATTATTCGACACGCGGCGAATCAGCGATACAATTATGTTGATGAAATGACATTTAAAACTCAGGGCGTTCGAAATGTCGAATAGTACTAGTGACGCTGCCGGTAATTGCCTGGATTCAAACATTCAATGCTGCAAACGTCAAATATCAATGATGTCCTCCTACATGTGAATTATATTCGTGGAAATATCGCTATCTAGGCAATTACACATGCTCATGTCTCGCTTGTGTGGTGCAGTTTGCATAATTTCCTGTGTAAATCTACACCGGAACGTCTCGGCTGATGGCTCGAGATCTATTTCTCGACGCCAGGCAATAGACACTTTTCGGTTGTTAAATGTACTGCGCTGTAGCTCATCTCGAGAAATGGATACTGCAAAATTGAGATAGTTATAACACGGAGGAAAGTTTTTTTGTCCCCCCCGAACAAAGTCGGCGGATACTATGGATTGGTCTCCGTCCCGCCGCGTCCGCCGCCATAGAGTTTTTCTTGTGAACGCTCTACAGGTTGCAAATTTGAACCAAATACGAAAATATTTTAGGGGGACATGTTTTATGGTAAGATCACGACACAATTCGATTTGGCTTGCAATGGCAGCCAAATTGGTCGATTGGCGACACATCTTGTGCTCAAATTGGCCTGTTTAGCACAAATGGCTTGTGAATGCTCTACAGGTGGGAGTTTTCGATGAATGATTATGACATCGCAAGGCTTGATTAGAAAGACAGTCACACGAAGCCTATTGTTTCACAGAATGATGAATAAATATTGATTAGTTGACAGGCTAAATTAGAACGACCATTAAAATACCTACTTTGACATTTGTGATCACTCCAATAACCAGTACTATGAAAGCAAATGGCACTGAATTCTTATTTAGAATAGAGTTCTGATGTGCTGGTGAAAACAGAAGAATATTACCGAAAAAGGTAACAGTAGTTTCATTAGTTAAGTCTATTATTGACCGCAATAAAAATGGTTAAGACAAGAAACATTTATTTTTGGGCTCAAAAAGGTGAAGATTATGCCCAGTAGAGATTTCATGGTTGTAACCGAATAAGTTAACTTTAGTTTTACTAGTTAGGTCTATCATTGATCGCAAAGAAAAAATAGTGAAGACAAGAAACATTTATTGTTGGGCTCAAAGAGGTAAAGGTTCTGCCCTCCAATATGGATTTCATGGCTGTAACCGAATAAGTTAACATTAATTTTACTAGTTAAATTATTGACCACAATAGAAATAGCTAAGACAAAAATGATTTATTATTGGGTTCAACAAGGTGAATGTTGTGCCCAGTAGGGATTCCATGGCTGTAACCAAATAAGTTGGCAATGATTTTACTAGTCAAGTATATTATTGACCACATTAAAAGTAGTAGAGACATGAAAAACATTTATTATTGGGCTCAACAAGGTAAAGGTTCTGTCCAGTACAGATCTCATGGCTGTAACTGAATAAGTTAACATTAATTTTACTAGTTAAGTCTATTATTATTGACCACAATAAAAAAAATTAAGACAAAAATAAATTTATTATTGGGCTCAACAAGGTAAACATTGTGCCTAGTATGGATTTCATGGCTGTAAGCGAATGAGTTAGCAATGGTTTTACTAGTTAAGTGTATCATTGACCACAATAAAAAATATTTCAGATGTGGAAAACATTTACTATTGGGCTCAATAGGTTCTGTCCAGTATAGATCTCATGGCTGTAACCGAATAAGTTAAAAATAATTATACCAGTTGCGTTTATTAATGACCACATAAAATAGTTAAGACAAGAAACACTTTTTATTGGGTTCGAGGTAAAGGTTTTGGTAAGTAGAAATTTGATGGTTGTCGTACTAATGGTCATCATTTAACATCAATTTTACTAGTTGAGTCTGTTAATAGTTTCAGGGTGACAGGAATATATGGCGACGTGGGATACACCCCCAGCGAACGTCGGCAACCGGAGAGCCTCTAGTTTTTGTACTGTGAGGTGCGAAATGTCGCTTTCAAGTTTCCTTCCTGATCATCACACGAGTAGAAGAACGATTACCGGTTGTGTCCAAACACGGGACACGCGTTGTATTATATAAAGTCAAGCTGATAACATACATTGTACATATATTTAATTTCTACTTCATGATTTCTTCTGAAATATGTCCTGGAGCGAAGAGGTAACAATTGATAGTTTTCTAAGCCAGGCCTAACAGATCATATTTCGAATGTATACAATGTGAATCTTGTTTTCGAATACACAACACATTTAATTCAGTTGTATCGAATAAGGCTCTAAGTGTGGGACAGGAAAACGTTATTTTTTTGTGGAAGTGAGCCGTTCTCAAGCAGGATCTCAAAGCCACACTCCACATATGTGTCCAGTAAACCTGGATTCTAGTACATCACCCGTGACGAAAATTCGTCAAGAAAATTAAATTTTTAACTCCTCACTACGCCCGGAGTTATGATCATTTCCTACAAGCAGCTACATAAAAATGCCGCATTCGTTCTGCCAAGGAAAAAGGATATAATTACTCAAGTTTGATTAATTAATCACTGGTTTGAATCAGCCTGGTTTGTGCAGGTATTGGTGCTGTGCTGGACTGCGTGAGGGCACATCGAATTCAATAGACGTTAAAGCTCTGTGCTCTCTTGTATCTCTTGGCCTTGGTGCTATGTTTTTTTTGCGATCCATGGAACCAAACTACGGATTCATAGGATCAAGACGATACAACTTGACATTTTAGCTGGACAGTTTTGAAAGATCACGGATGTGGGGTTCAGTGACCTTAAATACCACTTTTCTTCTGCCAATGAAAGCGATTATAATTAGTCAAGTTTAATTAAGTTATCATTGGTTTTATCTGGTCCAGGACCTGGTTGTGGTTTATTCTCCTCTGAAAAAACGTAAGGGAACAAGAGAATTCAATGGATGTTTGAAGCCTGGACGTCTACTTGCTCCTATGTTTGTGCCATCCACTACGGCTTATGGAATCAAGATGACATAAGTTACCATAATCTGTTTAACGGTCTGAACGTTCATTGATCTGAAGCTTGCTGAATTCGATGTTTAGTAAAGCTTGATTAATTTCACATGGTTTCAAAAAGTGGCAAATTACTACTTATTTGTGGGAAAAAGTTGAATGTCGCGGTGTGCATACATCATTCACGTGTGTCATTCAATAAACAATCGTAATTTTTGTGAACAACTGTGCGTCCAGAGATTACTTGGAATTTCCGCATTTAATGCAAGGAAAGATAATATGGTAGCCACAGTGTGAACGTTTTGGTCGTGCAAGCTGGATTATATCCTGGTACCCGTGCAAAACAGAAATTGCGTGGATCACTCCTGTCACATTCTCCTTGCAACCAACATCGCGACACATCGCAAAACATCAAGTGCTTGCAAGTTTGGCAAATTCAGGCAATTCTCTAAACAGTGGTAGTCATTTCCTGATTGAATTGAGGATTATCATCCATGTGTTCACTGGGTCCAGACCAGGCGTTGTGTGCCCGACCGAAGCTTCGTCTGTTCTCCAGAGACACGGTGGTCAGTCCCGGAGTTTCTGGCCTGTGCGAGTCCAAGCTATCGTCCTGATCGAAAGTCGGGTCCGTGTCACTGCGGGCCGCGGTATTCGCCCTCGCCTTGCTGCTGCCGTTCCGACGGTGTGGAGAGTTTCGACACACGGTCGCCTGTAACGTCAAGTCCCTGATCTCGTCCTCAGACCGCCTCTCCTCGGGGTCCGATGTGTACTGGTTGTTGATTTCCAGCTTGACGTTGGGCAGCTCGATGTTGTGTCGCTGGCTGAAGGTCTGCAGCATCGTCTGACTGTGCACCAAGAACTCAGTGACCTTATCCGAGGGGGACATCGGTGTCATTGCCCCGAGGTCTGGAGTTGGCTCGTCCTCGGGGGACGTAAGCCCCAGCTTGTAACCAGCGTACGTACATGCACTTGGCACGTGGCTACCTCGATAACTATACAGCTTATTATATACGTTATTATTGGCTTGGGGCCGTGAGGACCTGTTATCCGTGCTGCCGTCGTCAGAGACCTCCATCCCTGCGAACATGAGGTCCTCCTCGTAGCTACGACAGCTCAAGTGGGCCGCCTGAATCACCTCGTGGTTAGAGCGGTGCTTCGAGGCCCACGGCATGAGGAATAAAGCCAAACTCCCCGCTATCATCATAAGACCCGCGAATATACAGCCGGGTCTTTTGGTGGTCCCATCCACCGACACACTGAGCCACACTGAAAAAGAAGTTGAAGATACTAGCGAAATAAAATACCAATATATACTGACAAAGTGTTGACAGTGATTGCCCAAGAGCTGGTATATTGAGGGTGCATCATAAAAATACACAAATCGACCGCCACAGTGTTTAAATTGATGTTAAAATAGTAATCAATATTCAATCACGAAATCTATCAATCATTGTCCAACACCTACATGCAACGGGAGCTCCCACAAGCACGGGGATTCCCTGAGCGAAGGAAATATATCCCAGGCATCGTTCTGAAAGCTTGACGGTCACTTGCTCATACGTGTACACGCGTAACGTGTACGTGTACCCGCCACAAAACACACCGTACATCCACACATAGAGGGCGTATCCCTCGAAATTCTCGGCCAAGAGAAACACCAGAGTCGCGACTCCACAGCCGAGAGAGGCGATTTGGCACAGGTACTGGCGAGCGATCATACAGCGGAGGCCACTGCGTACCACGATCGTCCCGAACAGCAGGCTCCCGAATGCGAACGCCACCCCGAGATACACCATCAACAGGTTGCTTGAAGGCTTCTCGATGTTATCACCGTTAGCAGCTGCAGGCTGAAACAACAGGACCCCGATCGCTATTTACAACGATTGTGTTACGGATTATATTCAGGATGATTGGCTTTAGAAGATTTGAACCAACGACCTCGGCCCAAACTATAACAATTTTGGAATGACAAGCATTCAGATGGAAGTCGCTATTATATCTTCGATAAATCGATGGAACAGCACGATCGTTATCTCACCAAGAGAAGGAAAGGCACGTAAGTCCCGGCGCTGGTCAGGGCCGTGGCTGACACGAGCACCTGCATAGCACGCATGCGCAGGGGGCTGAAGTCGAAGGACGCGGGTCGGTCCTCGAAGTCTCTCCTCTGTTTCTTTGTCTTTGCGAGGGACCTGAGGTGCAAGAGGACCCTCCGCCGGGGGTGGTAAATGGTCGGGGAGCGGTAGAGGGCACCGACAACAACTGTCGGCGCTAAGAGACCCAGGACAGACTGCACGGCTCTCACCCAGGACATGGTGCTTCAAACACGGAGCAGACACGGCGGCGATGTCAGACAAATCCACGGGCAAAAATAAAATCAATTCCGCTACAAAGGGTAAAGATATTTGTGGGAAACAGCCAAACAGAATTTTAAACTCACATGAACTGATGGGGCCCTCAGCCGTATTGATTCAATATATATATTCTTATAGATTCCAAGCAAACTACCACAAAACCATAATGCTGATTTAATAAAGAAATTCGTTCAATAATCCAATGAATGTATTTAACCTTTCCGCTCGAGGTTTTCATATTATTTACGTCTTTACAATTTGAGATTGAGAAAGGAATGTTTGGAAAAAAATCGGTGGCCCCAAAGTTATCACGATAAATTTGTGCTTGTTAACAGTTACCCGGAGCTATAGATAAATTGAACATACGTGTAAAGAATGGTTGACAAAGAGTCTTTGTTATAGTACACATCTTCCAATAATTGAACTTTGAAATTCCGTGATCAACCGTCTTTTTACTTTTTTGTTTGTATCACTTCGTTATATATGCCCTGGTGTTGTAATAAATATTCTACATAAATCTGAGCAGTTTGTACTTCTAGCGACAAAGCAGTATCACAACACAATACCTAAAGACCTGAACTTGGAACACGCTGAAGACCGCCATGCCGACCCCAGCGCCACACAACGTCAGCATCTCGGCACACTCGCGCCGCTTGCGGAAGTACCGGCCCAGGACAACCCCCGAGGTCCCAA
This sequence comes from Terebella lapidaria, assembly GCA_949152475.1. Taxonomy (NCBI): domain Eukaryota; kingdom Metazoa; phylum Annelida; class Polychaeta; order Terebellida; family Terebellidae; genus Terebella; species Terebella lapidaria. The sequence continues at coordinate 19,917,784 of OX424558.1, read as the reverse complement.
GGGATAAAGAAGCGCCCACGGGCAGCACTAGCACCTCGCTGACGAACAGGTGGTGGGCTCTGGTCGAGAAGGACATGAAGAGCGCAGCCAGGGCGATGATAAGGCCGCCAACCATCGAGAAGAGTCGTGGACTCCAGCGGCGGCAGAGGGCCACAACTAACGGGGACAGGGCCAGAGTCAAGCCGTAACTCAGGCTGCACATCCACACTGAAACAACGCCGTTATTATTAGAAATGACAAAATAACTGACTCGTTATTGGTGTGAACATGAACATTGGATTAGATTTTTTTGGGATGACAGATTAATTCCAAGTAAAACATTTGAAGGAGTAGTTGACATGACCAGTTGACATGGCACACTTTTTCAATTATATTGAAAGACCCCAAACACGGGTTTCCCCACCCAATTAAGACACGCGAGCCTTTTCTTGAAACCCTGATGCCGGTGAGATTTTTTTTCTGAAAAGTTCCATATCTCATGTATTTCCTGCCAGTAGTTAATTACCGATATATGATATGTCGCTCTCAAACTTGTCTGAAGCAAGCACCTCCATCATGAAAGTTCCCCCGGCCAGGTAGAACCCGTGCGACAGAAACTGCACGACGAAGACGCCGCCGCACACAACCCAACCCCAGCCGCCGTCGGGGAAGTACTCGCCGAAGTCCGTTCTCCGGGGCAGGGCGGGGGTCGGCTGGTGTCTGGCGCGGACCGATGGCGACACCAGCGAGTCCCTCGTCGATCCTGACGGCCCCGTTCCCGGACCGCGAACGTCTGACTGGGTGAAGCGTGAGCTGGTGGCAGCGAGCGTTGGCTCCGTCGTCGTCGTGCCTGCCAAGTTAGTGTTAGTTGCAGTCGCCGTAGTAGTCGCCAGTGAAAGGTGGGATCTGGACTCGAAATCCTCGGCGCCACAGCTGCCTCGAGGGTCGTCCGGATCACGCTCCAGTTGTTCTATCGTGAAGGAGCCGAAGTCACCTTTGTCACAACGGCGTATCGCCTTGGACTTGGTGTCCACTTGATGAGTGGAGGTCTCATCCTCACTGCTGTGCACGGGCTCTGAGACTCTCCTCGTCATGTTAGCCGTGGATCCCATGGCTACTGTCAGTCTGAATTATGGAGATGCTCCGCTAATCATGTTAGCGTCAATTCCCATCGTGGTCAGTGACACAAGTGTGTCTGCTCTCAACAGGAGAATCTTTTGGGAACCGGCTACTGGAACCCTGCGAGAACTGAGATATAAAAATAGCACATATAGAAATATCGTTTGCAGGTAGAGATATCACCAATGGTGCATTATTATGTGATTAAACGATTGACGCAACAGTTACTGTAGTTACCTGTATGCTGGAACGCCGACATTTCTGTGAGGTCGTAATGCGGTATCCTTCCAAGCCAGGTTCATGCTTACATGACGCTTTTCTGAGCCCTTGTTCAAGGTCACCGTAACACGATGTCCTACTACCTCTCTCAGAAATATCAAAGGGTAATTAGACATGAACTCCTGCTACCGGTTCCTCCTACAACTCATTCTTCCTGGTTCTACCTTGGTCTACATCCCACATTCATATGTATGAAGTCCATTTCCGCGAATGCGTAAAATGCAAATTTCCAAGTGAGTGAGCATTCACAGCACATCCAGTAAATCAGGTTCATTGCCCGGCCAATTTGACACATGAAAGCGTTGTTATGCGGCCGGTGTGGAAGCGCGTGGGGCCCAGGGAGTCGCGCGAGGCATTTCCGACGACATCCATGGCTCTGCAACGTCAGCTCCTGCAAGGAAATGCTGACAGATCTCCTATCATGGCCGTAATCTTCCCGACTGGCCAGCGCTGTCAGCAAACTGATGCCCCCTCCGTCCCCGGTGCGTCCGGCCACTTGGCAAATAGCCCTGTAATTGCCAGCAGGGGACCGAGGTCTCGTGGTGTCAGGGGGTTCTAGAGGGGCCAGTGTCGCCGACAGGGAGACAGACAGACAAGGAGTTATGTCTGCAACACTGCCAAACAACACCGGGCCTAGAAATATTGATCTCAATAGACTTCCATAATTGATAGGACACAGCCAATCCACCAAATTTGTTGAAACATTGCAGACCGTGTGATATTTTGCATACGGCCTCCATGCGGTCCCGCATGTTTTTCTTCCCTGTTTTAAAACATGTCGCGACTGAAATGAACGAAGGTTTGTTCGGGAGAAAAAGGATGATTGACTGGCAATAAGAAATGAAATAGGTTAAACAGCGGTTGGACCCTGTAAGCATAATGGTGCGATTTGAATGCAAAATGAATGGTAATTTTTTTACCAACAAATATCGATATAATATGCGCAATATTCTATACAATTTCGCGCATTTATTTGGTGTCAAATATGGATCCCGTTCTTATGGTCTCAACACTATCCTTGCAGCCTACATTCAAATCGCTTGCAGTTCCTGGGAATATCACAAAGCATGGAATGACTTGCAATAATAAATAGTATTGTTGCCATTAAGGATACTATACCTTAATGGGATTTTTGGAACTTTTGTCAGTGCTCCAACCCACCGTTCCATTTTATGAAATGCTACTGTCTGGAAGAGTGAAATATTACACGTGTTGCTTTTAAACAAACGACGCACAGAACAGCAACAGAGCTGATGATGCTATCGTGGGGAAATTGGTCCTGACCAATGTGTAATTATTCTAAAAACTGGAACGAATACAAATACAGACTGAAGCGAGAGACAACAATTATCTATCTGTTAATATGTTGACAAGACATTGAACAGAGTTTGCTCGCATATTTGGTATTGTTTCATGGAAGAAACCAAGTGAAAGAAAATATACATCAATTATTGCTAAACCGTAGTTCTATGTTCTAAACAAATACCCGAATGTGTGGACCGTCAATACGTTTATTTTGGGGCAAAGTATCAAGCCTGCAGACTCTGCTTCTGTGACTAGTAGATGTTGTTGGCTAGCCAGGGCCAAAAGCAAAGAAGTCATTAATTGCCTCGGGTGGTAATGTTACTATCTCCATCAGACATCACTTCAATGTATCAGTGTCATGTTTCATTGGTGTGGCTTTTTCTCAGCGTATTTACCATTTGCATACAGGTCATCGTTTAAAGAAGCTGCATGTTGCAACTATGTCGAGAAAATCATATGTCGTAAGCACTGATTCTTTATCATACAGGTATGAAGCCGGGTTACATAACTAACCTGCATATTTGTACTGACACGCCGTCCTGTGTGAACCGGCTTTATTCGTTCAATGTGATATCTGTAAAACAGTTAAACCAAAGATTGTAAGAAGTACTTCTTACAATCTTTGGTTAAACTAATCATATTGAGCATTTATTTGAATCAATGTTTCGGGTCACTATTATTGCAATGTGCATATATATATATCCGATGAACAACTCACCTACAAGAAAATACTGTTTCGTCAATTGTCAAACAATCAATCATCTCCAATCTGCAACACATTGTTTTCCAATCATGCCATGGTATCGGAATGAATTATTTTATTGTTTATGAATGTGTCCTTTATAGCATATGTCTGAGAACTGTCGTTTCAATTATCTGTTGAGCATATTGGCTGTTCTGGAAAACACTGATCCTATGTCATTGCCAGACGGCTGGCAATTTATTCCTGAAAAAGCAAACGTTCTGTCTTATTCTTCCCGATTACTGATTGTAATTCCATGGAGGAGGCTGCATGGGTTCTACCAAAATATGTCAAAAGTTCCATGTTTCCAGTATGATTTTCTTATGCTTATTTTATCTGTTTGAGGTGTTCTGGTTTTATTGGGACAAGAGATACTTTGCAAAAGAGAAAAATCCACGACTATTACATGTATTTTGTGCAACAATCTTATAGATTGGGAAATGTATTCCAAACTGAATTGGAACGTCGCATGACCTTTTCTAGCTGTTGTCATGCATTATATGAACTATTTTTACTGGTGTACTTGCCACACAAATCGGGATTTATTCTAGATTTTAAATTGTTTGAATCAAATCCTATAGGCAGTTGTTACTCAATGTGCCAATAACATCACTGGCGAGTCACCATGTTCAATGCTTACTTGCCTGCAACAGAGTTGCTGAATCTTATGTCAAACAATCCAATATGCTACAATAATGTCAAATTCTACATGAAGTAATGCTCCAATCGGATATACTGGGTGGATTGTTTTCTTTGGAGGAATATCTTCAGGTAGCCCGTGTTTGTTCCAAACTAGACCAGACGGTTCTGTCTGCCATGAAGGAGAATAGAAGAATAGGGTCTGTTAGTAATCCGATGTGACAGCACAAAGACAGAAACTGACTGCTCTAGACCCTGTGATGTTATATATACCCAGTGTCTGTATGCAATCAGGTAAACAAATTATCCACGATATTGAAACTACATTTCTTTTAGCATTCTACTGTGATACATTAATGACATTAATAACTTCGTATATACGCAATTTTTCTTTTGGTGTCATATCGTATTATCCAACTAGTGTAATACTGAAAAATTAATAGGAATGACAACATTTTCCAAAATATTCCACCAATACAGTTCTTCATTTCTCTTGTTAGAACGCGGACCACACGCCACCACATCAAAACACGGGGAAGGGAGATGGGAGAAGGGAGATGTTCTGACCATAGTGTTTTGTTGAGCTTTGGGCTGTCCTATAATGCTGCTCAAGTGGAGTGCTATGCAGACACGCAGCTAATGAACGTAAGTATCAATCTGTCACCACTAATGCAGCTAGATTCTGATGATCCCAATAACAAACGTAACATACAACATTTTACAACAGAAACAAAGCCCGACCAATTAGTTTATCCAAAGGCACACTGGCGTCACCAGGTGCAGACAGTGTGTTAAATGTATTATATTTAACACACATCCCACAAATACCATGTTTTTGTGGGATGCCAGGGACTGACATTAGGCTATCATGCTATTCAATTATGAACTATTCGAATACATGTAGTAGTATTCGGTGAATGCGTAGTGGTAGATCTAACAGTAATCATGGAATGACATATTGTTTAATAATATGTGGTGAAATATTATAGTAATTTCCCATCTCGCTACAGAATAAGTGGCTGATTGATATTGACATTGATATTGTTGATTTCATGCATGTTTCTATCCAGCCTGGTGCGAATAGTAGGTGATTTTGCTGATAAAAAATAACGAATTTATGTATTTGAATTGTCATAGATTATTATATATTCCTTCAATGCTGAGGAAGTTACAGTTTAACTAGTAGCCGACACTAGAGATTCCATAAAACCAAAAGTAGAAGGATTTCCATCGAAAACCTAAACAGAGATGATTTCCATTGGGTCGCCCGATAGTAGATGAAGGCATCAGGTGGTCAATTGCCTCCAAGTTTTGATATTCAAGTAGCAGCCGGAATGATGTGTCTAGTCTTTTTACACATGCGGTACTTCCAGACATTGAACAACACCCTGGGCGAGGAAAATATGAATATTTTAGATACCTTATACAATGCGTGATTACGGATTTGTGAGTGGAGCTCCTTCATTAAACTACCTTCCTGGCGAGACGACAATTAATAAGTAATCAACTCAGACATGTTTCTGTTCCATTAACACTCACTTCTAATTCCCCAAACACTTTGAAAGAGTAATGATTCTAGACGCGAAAACACATGTTTCTATGTCTTCATTAGCCTATATATACTCCAGAATCATACAAGACTAATTGGTTTGTATACATGTAGAGTTTGTGGACACATCATGGTTCCCAATTTGCTGGTGCACCTCTTAAGGATGTGAATAAAATATGATGAACATTATAGATGAACAGATATTATCACATCCTGGCTATTGGAACGCTGGCGTTTATCGAGTGTAAGTAGCCACTCTCTTGATAACAATACTGATGTTACAAATATTGTGTTACTTGTGAGACATGTGTTATGAAATCTAAATTGAGAACTGAAAGTGCGGGCCACCAATATGATAAGACGTATAATAACTCACTGAGTCAGCTACGCCTCCTTTCGGTCGAGAAGACGTTGTTTCTGGGGAGTTTCAGTGATACGAATTTCACTGTTGTTGAATAGTCTCTTAGTTTTCATACTCGAGCAGCAACCGGGATCGAGTGTGTCTCCTAAGCTGCACAAATATACACATGACGTACCAAATACGGGGGTTCATTCAATTGTATCCAAGCCTGTTAGGTGAAAGTTTATAGCGGTGTTCCCACATTAAATATGGAGAGCAACTGTCTGCGTTCTGATCCTACTTTGGCCCGAATCGAGAAGGGATTCCGCTTCATACTTCAAGTTTCGACTCGATGACTATTCGTTCTCGAGACATGCATGAGGACATACTAACATGAAGTGGTGAGAGTGAATATATAGTCGATGAACATCACACCCACAACAAAAACACTATCTTATCGACCAGCCATCTTCACTCTGCAGCACCTTGCATTCTAACAAGTCATGTTGCCAAATCACCTAGCTCAGCATGTTGCATGTGCGTGACAACCGTATAGAGGTACCTCTATGGACAACCGAAATTTCGTTGACCATACTGGGGATCGAACCCATAATATCTGAGTTGCGAGACCGACGCACTACCAAGTGAGGTAAAGGGATATCTCACCACTCAAGCATGTAGGGGTGAGGTCACATGTATGTTTCATTTACAGCACGAGTCTGGGAACTGTCATTTGAATTATCCGGTGGAGATATTTACTGTTCATGAAAACAGTGTTTCCACGTCATTGCCAGACGGCTGGCAATTTATTTCTGAAACAGCAGACGTTCGGTCATATCCATCTTAACCATTCCATCTACAGTTTGTAATTCCACAGTAAAGGTTGCATGGGTACGGATAATGATGTCAACAAATGTAATGTATGTTTCCTGTATGGGTGTTTTTTCCATGGCAAACTCGAGTACTTTCAAGGCGCACCGGCTTTAGGGAGGAGATATACATGTATATCACAAGAGAGAAAATATAAGTAGCATTTTTTTGTGACTTGTGACCCGGTTCTGGGAAAAAAGTCATGAAAGTATAGTTATATAGATTATGAAATGTTATTATCAGTTGCTGGACAGTTCCATGCTGATATCATCAGATATATAGTAGGAACAACTATACATTGGCGATTCCTTGCCGCCTTCGGCACAGTTGAATGAACCCCAGTTTCTCGGGGTTTCTCTATTTAATTTTAGGTCGTATGTCGATGTTTATGTAATTGCTACCAACTCGAATAATATTAAATAAAAAAATGTACGTCTCAAACTCCACATGTAAGCAATGTTCTACCAATGTAGTGTCATTCCTTCGTTTGAAGAATACCTTCAGGTATCATGTGTTTGTTTCATACTGGGCGAAACTAGACAAAACTCTCTACCATAAAAGGTAGAATATACATGTACTTCTTGGTGATATGATGTGACAGTACAAAGAAATAAAATCTGAAATAAATCTGAAATAAAAACTCTAGACCGAGTGCTGTTGTATAAAGTATCCCCAACTCCGTGTGTAATCGGGTGAACATATTCAGTTTGGATTGTATTGCTTACTCTATATATATTTTTATGGAGCCCCCAAGAGTACACACCTGTGAGTAAAAAATATTTTTTGGCGTTCCCTCACAAACTTTTCGCGTTCTTTCGCTAAATTTTCACGTTCCCTGACAAAGTTTTCCCGTTTTAACGCGATTTTTTCGCGTTCCCTCGCGATAGTCTTGATTTTACTGACGCCGATGACATCTGAGAAGGTTTTGCTACAAGATCGCGTTCGACCGCAAAAAGATCGCGAGGGAACGCGAAAGATCGCAGTCGAACGCGAAAAGATCTCGAGGGAACCCGAAAAAAACCCATATTTTTCTTATCTATCGGTTGTGTCCCATTAGAGGCTCCGTATTTGTTCTACGTTATGAAATAAAGAAATCAAGAGGAGCAGGGGGGTCATTCAACAAAAGGTGTGATCAATTCTGTATGTTGGATAAACCACAACTGGTCAATGCTGAGTGGTTTTCTGTATTATTTAAACAGAGAAACCCCTCGAGTATTCAACATAGTCTCGGGCTGCCACATTCGACCATATTGAATAACACCATGTTCCTCGGGATTTGTTTATTTCTACATGGGTTTAAGGGACCTAGGATTCGGTCCATATTTCATTATTCCACTCACAGCCAACTTCGTGGAAGTGAAACTCGATGTTGATAGTTTGGGACAATTCGACCGGTGGTAAATTTAGTTTCCAACACTGCACGTTCACTTGCATAATTATGCACGCTGGTATATTCATTCGAAAGCCATGACTGGCTGTATGGGAAAGAGTGCTTCTGCCATACAACTCCTCCTCTCTCACGGTGTAATGACGTAACGCACACCACCACATCCATACCACTAATGCTTCCCCTGTCAAATACCTATTCACTCGTTCTGTATACATTCCCTGCGAATGTAGTTGTCCTACATGTACAATATGGACTGGAATAAATGCAATGACCATGTTTTGTAGCATGCATGCTATGGGTTTTTAGATTATGAAACATTCACAAGACACCATGATAATGTCAGCGTTATGAGTAGTATTCCTTGAGTGATTAGTGGCCAATCTATCAGGTATAATCAGGAGATGAATGATTGTAGTATTATTGATTTCCTGGATAACTGGCTGGTGCAACACCTAAAAACTGTTGATTGCCGCATTGATATTGTTCGTGATATATTTGATTTGTATAATATTGTGATATTACTGATAATATAATGTGAATTTGTGAGAGACTGTGTCTTGTAAGCCTTCATTATTGGGACGTTTAGTTCCGCGACCTATTGTAATAGTATGTACTAGAGATTCCATGGAACCAAGAGCAGAATTGTTCCCATAAAGAAGAACTTTTATTGTGTGAATGATTTTCACTGGGTCGCTCACTCCACGGTGAGTCGATATGGGCGATTTTCACATATGCAGCAATCCAGACATTGAAAAGTTTATTTATTTTTGCAAAGCCATGTTCAGTTAGAGTTTACAACGGTAAATTTAGAGAGAGCATCCATCTAGATGTTGTCGTTTTTTTTATTATGAGAAACATAATAGTCGGATTTTGTTAATTGCCATGGAAGAACTTGGAATGAGGGTAATAATGTATATTTTTGTTACCGTATTGAACGCACTTTATTGTTTCGTGAGTGAAACTGTTGAACAACCATTCTCATGAGACGATATTAAATAAATAATCACATCATACGTTTTTCTGTTCCATACCCATTATACCCATTAGTGCTTCCAGACGTGAAAACTCAATAATATGACGTATTCCCTACATGAATGTGTTAATTAGCCTATGTACTCCAGACACATACCAACCTAATTGGTTTTGTGTAGAATATGCGGACATGACATGATTCTAAATTGCCTCGTACACTCTAGGATGTGAATAAAATATGATCAACATCATGGAACATCAAATATCATCACACTCTGACTATTGGGCAACTGAAGATTATGCTCTTCTATGGGTCAACGTCTAAAGAAGCTGTGAGTGTCAACCATGTCGAGAAAATAATGATCTCATGAGCACTAGTCATCCATCATGCAGATATATAACTGGAAAGCTATTTGAAATGGACACCGTCGTATGTGAACGGCTTCAGATGTTCAATGGGACATTAGTAGCTTTATATCAGTGAATCTTTTTTGCTGAGCATGCATGTGAAATAATATCTAAGCATTGTGCAAATATGGTCGATGAAAAACCCACCTATAAGGAAAGATTGTGTTATCAATTGCCAACCATTCAATCATCTCCATTCTGGGACACCTTGTTTTCCATGTGATGTCGAAAATGGATGAATTTAATGTTTCCTGAATGTTTACATATTACATTGGGAACTGCCATTTCAATTATTTATTGGAAAGGTTGGTTGTTCTGCAAAACAGTGATCGCACATCATTGTCAGGCGGCTATCAGTTTACTTCTGAAAGAGCAAACGTTTGGTTCTATTTTTATTATATCCGACCAATATAATATCAACAAATGTATGTTTCCTCAACTTTCCTGTATGATTTTCTCATGTCTATCTCAAATGTGTGGGATGATTTTAACGCAATAGATATTTTGCAAGAGAAAAGCAATAAATTGTTGTGGTCACAAATACCATACCAGAGTTGTATTCTTTAATATTATACCGTTACGAAATTTTAAATTAAAATGAAGCTGAATACTGAACTATTTAATTACACACATTGGACATAAGAAGTGTCACCTCGCATGCATTAGGTGACAAACCGCAGTGCTCTCCAATCTCGTCTGATTTTGGTAAAAAAAATGACATACAATGAAAATTGTGTTGATGAAACAGTATCTGATATTGTTGCTGAGAAAAGTTGATATTATTGCACACGTTCTTCATTGTTTAGTAACGATGTTCCTTATCCGGCTTTTTGTGAAACGTACAAGGGGATGGCACTCCTTATGTCCAGTGTGTGCATATAGGATTTGGCATAACAAATTGGAAGACCAAGTCGTGTCAGTTGTCGTGCATGATATATTCTCTCTATTTATGTGTCTACCTTGTCTGTGTGTAGATACTAGGATCGATATTAAGATACTATGATATTTCTCATTGTAATCAATTGTTTCACGTTATTTACTCCAAATAGAGACCTATTGTTGGTCTTCCATATGCAACCAACTTTGTGGAAGTACAATTGGAACTTATTGTGGGGGTTTTGGTATTAGTCAACTGGTGTTAGTTTCCAACACTGCACGATCACAATGTTATTGATCCCCATGATTCATCGAAACGCCATGATTGAATGGACAAGCGTGCTTTCCTCGTGCTGCAATGATGTAACACATGTCACCACATCTATAATGTATATCGGTCAGACCATAGTGTGTGTATGACAAGCTTTTGGCCACACCATAATGCTTCCCCTGTCAAGTACCTACTCACTCTTTCTGTGCACTCTCTGGGAACGTACTTGTCCTACAAGATGGCCTGGAGGGAAGGTAATGACCATGTTTTTGTAGCATGGATGCTATCAGGCTATTAGATTATGAAACATTCATAAAAAAAACCCAATATATTGTCAGCGTTACGCGTAGTGTGAATCAATAAGGAGAATCTATCGCATATTATGAGATGAATGATTGTTGTATTTTTTCCTCGTTTCTCGTTGCTGGTCTGTGCAACACGTGAACTTCACTGCATTCATATTGCTGATGATATATATTTCATACATCTTTTTGTCAACCTGGTGCCATTAGCGGGGCGATACTGTGGATATCATCATATATATGAGTTTGAGCGAACGAAAATTGTCTTAGAATTCGTCTAGCTCTAAAGCTGGTGACGTTCAATCTGATTTGTATTGGTGGTAATAGATTGATACTTACATTCAGATCAAAGACCGGTTGTAATATGCACTAGAAAATGCATCAAACCACAAGTACTGCCACACACCACAAACCATCAAACCACCAGGTCTTCATCGAAAGGAACCTATCGTGTGAGCAGAGATGATTTCCACTGGGGCATTCACAGCATAGACCGACAGTACACAAGGACATCAGGTGGTCACATGCACGTAGTCATATTCAAGCAGCAGCCGGGATATTGTGTCTTTTGACACATGCAGAAAATCCAGATATTAAAGTGATATTGGGAGAAAGTTATGTATCTTGCCATACATTTCCGACCGAACGAAGAAAACAGAATAGTTATACTTCTGCATTTGTGTGCCCAAACTGATGACCGTTTCTCGTTGACTTTGTTGCGAGTTTCTGGCGGGGGTAGTTTGGGTTTGTATCCCTTGATGCAATGCGATTCTAGCTTTTTCATATATGTTCAAGCCAATCGAGCATAAACTAGGTCAGTACTGTCATATGCTTGATTTATCCATCTGATCAACTGTAGTTTGTGTTGTAATCTTTAATTCTGAGACCACATGCATATTTGTGGTTGATTTGGAACGAATAGTTTTTCTTCTAATATAACTTTCAAGTGTCTATTTATTTCAGAATAACCATGTCAATTTAACAACTACAACGGTGAGTTTGGATGTAATAGCTATATACACGATTTTTTTTATTACAAGAGATGTAATGTCGGATCTGTGTCAATTGCCAAAGAAGAACACGTGGGGCGATGTAAATATGAATACTTTGACACCGTATTGACTGTGTGGTTACTGATAATAAAACTTGAACAACCTTAATCAGCGTTTCTCAGGATAGCATATTTCATACAAAATCGCACCAGACGTGTCTTTTGTTTCACTAACACTCCACCGTATTCCCCCAAAACCCTCACAGATTAGTGCTTGTATGTATCACCATTTATGTGATTTTCATTTCTTCTGTTGACATGGCAAGCGTTTTATTCGATTTTGACAAAAATTGAGGCGAGCCGAACCACTACATTGCCGCTTCATCCCTATAAGTTTCGAGTCGGTCGGACTGTTTGTCTTCGAGTTATGCACCTTGATAGACAAGACCAAAAACAATACCCCATCCCCATCCTATCGGAAACGCGGTTCATTAGCATATGTTCTCAAGAAACATTAAAAAATAATTGACATTGTATTCAGTACGCGGATATGTCATGGTTCTAAATTGGCTCATACATTTCAGGATAGATAAATAAAAAAACCGACGTTTATCCTGTATAAGTAGTATATCAAGTACATGTAGTTGATCTCTCCACTTGACAAAAATCGGATGTGTTTCAACTTTTTGTTCCTCACGACACACATACATGAATTGCGAACTGACTGTTTTGGGTCATGAATATATTATATGCAATTGATAACACGTGATTTAACTCAGTGATTCCTCATTTGGTCAAGCAGATGTTTTTTTTCTGAGTTTCGGGATTACGAATTTCGCGCTCATGGAGTGTGTCAGATTTATGTGATACTGCAACAATTTCATGTAGTATAGTATGCAGCGTGCTCAAAGTACGCATGGCTTTCCCCTTTAGGCAGAAACGCTTTTGCTTTTTTTACTATCGCCCCGATAGGGGGAGAGGGTATTGCATTTGGGTCTGTCTGTTTGTCTGTCTGTCCTTCCACGCGCATAACTCGACAACATATGGTTCTATAGACTTCAAACTTATGAAGCGGTATGTCAGTGGCTCGGTCCTCCTAAAATTTTGACGGAAAACGTGAAAATCACATAACTGCCTATAACTCAGGTTCTACTTGATATTAATTTTTCCAACTATTTTTGTATTTTTCTTTGGCCAATTCCCAAAGTATGGTGTATGGCCAAAGGTCGCACGACGAAAATTCTCCAGTATCGCCCGATGTCGAAAAATTGGGGGTCAAGATTTCGGGGTTTTTTTGCCAGCAACTTTTCAGTTCAGATGTCCGCGCTCATATGTCAAAGAACATCAATCTGATCAATCTGAAATTTATAAGACAAAAGCGCTATGGCAGTGGCTCGGTTCTCCCTAAATTTTGTCGGAATCGGATGAAAACGGTTGCCATGGCAACGCAAAACGTGAAAATCACATAATTGGCTATAACTCCATTATCGCCCGATGTCGAAAAATTTGGGGTCACGACATTGGTAATTTTTTTACACTGACTTTTCAGTGCATGCCTGCGCTCTAACTCGACGAAACACAATCCAATCAATCTGAAATTTATGGGTTTACAGGTTGCCATGGCAACGGAAAAAGTGAAAATCACTCAATTGTCTATAACTCCGGTTCTACTCAATATTATTTTTTCCAACTATTTTTGTATTTATCTTTGGCCAATGCCCGATCGTATGATGTACGGCCGATGGTAGTACCGCGGAAACTCTCCATTATCGCCTAATGTCGAAAAATTGCGGGTCACAATTTTATGACTCTGGGTGTTCAGAGATTCAAGACCATGATATGTTGCGAAGCCATTTTCAATCTTTTTGAACCGCTTTCATTCAGGAGATGTGCCTTGATAATAGAAACAACATTGCAAAATTTTACAGCACAATATTGAGCGATAAGGTCAAGGTCACAGAAAAGGGCAAAATCGAAAAGTCGCGCTAGCTCTTCTTATATTCAATATTAATTTCCCTCATTAATTTTGTATTTTTCGATATCATAGTCAATTCGACATCATTTGCTATATGATCGATGGTCGTACGAGGCAAATTCCCTCTTATCACCCAAGGTAGACAATGTAAGGGTCATCAGCTTTGATTTTAGTAACCGAATCTGAAGGGGCGAGGGTCTGCAATCTCTGATTGTCTCGTTGTGTATTGATTTTTATTCGTGAAAATACTAATATACATGGAAATCATTCATATTTATACTATCACATACAAACACGTATCTATTTAGTATCAAATCCAGATCCAGACAACCCCCAAAAATCTCTTTTGCTATCATGTTCGTCCACGCCTTCATTCCACTGGCTTACAGTTTCATTCTTCTATATATCAACAACTTATTTAAAAACTTACAAAAACATGCTATTAATTCCAATAACAATTGAATTCCCCAGTGGAACTTTGTGGAACACTCTTCAAAACATTCTCACTGCCTGGATCTATGATCAATGTAATAGAATGCTACTGTCTGGAAGAGTGAAACTTTACAGGTGTTGTTTTCAAACGAACGGTACACAGAACAGTGCCGATGGTGGTTTAATTGGTATCAAACTTTTTCTAAATCAATGTAATGTAATAGATACAATCACTGCGTGGGTTGAGATTGAACCATTTTCCATTATTATCATGTTGGTCAGACAACGTGGTATCATTGCTGCCTGTGAGTTACTGTTAGAGGCAATAGGCAATGCAATGTGATACATATAGCCGATGAGCAAACCACCCAAAGTTGTCAAATATAAATCGGCCATCTCCACTCTGCAACACCTTGTACTCGATGGCCATCGTGGAAATGAATTATTGTATTGTTTCATGGATGTTCCGTTTATAGCACCAGCCTGGGAACTGTCCTTGCAGTTATCTGTTGGAGATATTGGTCGTTCCCAAAAAAGTGTTTTTACCTCATTACCAGACATCTGGCTATCATTAGCTGGAAGAGCGAACGTCAGGTCATATTCGTCTCACCATTTCATTACTCATGGTAATTCCACAGAGAAGTTGCATGGGAACGGACTTTATTCGTCACCAATTTCATGTTCCTTCATGGCTACCATAATAGTAAATGTTTAAAATGAGGTGGATTTTTTTACGGGGCAAACCATATTGTGCAAGAAAGAAATAACTTGTTGCATCCATGAATTCTATGTCATAGTTTATTCTGATATTGATTATGTATCCAAAGACCAAACTCATCGAGTACGTGGCGATCATCATGGGAAATGGAAGATGAAGTCATATTTTGCAGGCATGACAAACCCACTTATGAAAGCGATGGTGGTACCGAAAGCTTTGATTAGGTATAGACAAGTAGCACCTTGAATGAGTACTCGGGTACTGGTCATGAAACCAGAATCTCATTCTAGATTGTCAACAGATTTGTTCCGATGCTGGGCCTTTGTATTTAACATTTTACTGGTACACAACTATTTACCGCATATTTAGAACCCTTATACATTCTGGTATGAGTGTCGGTTAATGGTCAGTTAATGATCGGGAAACCTTACATTTCCAGAGCTACCTTGGGATAATATCTTCAGATATTGAACCTGTCTTCATCCCACACTGGACCAGACATCATTATCTGACATAAGTTAGAATATATCCCCTGGTGATCCGATTTGACAGCACAAAGAAAAAATTAGCCCAATGGGCTAGAAAGGTTACCGGAGAAATATACAGAGTTAAGCCGAGAAAGTTGAAGGTCAAATTCAAGGTGACCACTGAAATCGCCATATCTCTAACCTTGAAAATGGGATCAAAGGTTAAATTCTAGATCACCGAACTATTCAGCATACATCATTTCCTTTATGTTCACTATGAACCCCTAAGCTGTAAATTTGATAATAAGCGAGATATAAGCCATTTTGTAATCTGACTTTGAAAATAAAATGACTGACCTTGAAATTTAGGTCAAAGGTCAAATTCAAGGTCACTAGAATATTCAGCATATAACATTTCCTATATGTTCACAATTGATTCCTAAGCTGTAAAGTCGATAATAAGCAAGATATTGGCCATTTTGTCCTGTGACCTTGAAAATGAGGTCAAAGGTCAAATTCAAGGTCACGAGAATATTCAGCATATATCATTTCCTATATGTTCACAATTGATTCCTAAGCTGTAAAGTCGATAATAAGCGAGATATTAGCAATTTTGTCCTGTGACCTTGGAAATGAGGTCAAAGGTCAAATTCAAGTTCACGAGAATATTTAGCATATATCATTTCCTATATGTTCACAATTGATTCTTAAGCTGCTGTAAAGTCGATAATAAGCGAGATATTAGCCATTTTGTCATGTGACCTTGAAAATGAGGTCAAAGGTCAAATTCAAGGTCATGAGAATTTTCAGCATATATCATTTCCTATATGTTCACAATTGATTCCTAAGCTGTAAAGTCCCTAATAAGCAAGATATTGGCCATTTTATCCTGTGACCTTGAAAATGAGGTCCAAGGTCAAACTCAAGGTCACGAGAATTTTCAGCATATATCATTTCCCATATGTTCACAATTGATTCCTAAGCTGTAAAGTCGCTAATAAGCAAGACATTGGCCATTTTGTCCTGTGACCTTGAAAATGAGGTCAAAGGTCAAATTCAAAATCACGAGAATATTCAGCATATATTATTTCCTATATGTTCACAATTGATTCCTAAACTGTAAAGTCGATAATAAGCGAGATATTAGCAATTTTGTCCTGTGACCTTGGAAATGAGGTCAAAGGTCTAATTCAAGGTCACAAAAATATTCAGCATATATCATTTCCTATATGTTCACAATTGATTCCTAAGCTGTAAAGTCGATAATAAGCGAGATATTAGCAACTTCGTCCTGTGACCTTGAAAATGAGGTCAAAGGTCAAATCCAAGGTCACGAGAATATTCAGCATATATTATTTCCTATATGTTGACAATTGATTATTAAGCTGTAAAGTCGATAATAAGCGAGATATTAGCAATTTTGTCCTGTGACCTTGGAAATGAGGTCAAAGGTCAAATTCAAGGTCACAAAAATATTCAGCATATATCATTTCCTATATGTTCACAATTGATTCCTAAGCTGTAAAGTCGATAATAAGCGAGATATCAGCAATTTTGTCCTGTGACCTTGAAAATGAGGTCAAAGGTCAAATTCAAGGTCACGAGAATATTCAGCATATATCATTTCCTATATGTTCACAATTGATTCCTAAGCTGTAAAGTCGATAATAAGCAAGATATTAGCCATTTTGTCATGTGACCTTGAAAATGAGGTCTAAGGTCAAATTCAAGGTCATGAGAATTTTCAGCATATATCATTTCCTATATGTTCACAATTGATTCCTAAGCTGTAAAGTCGATAATAAGCGAGATATTAGCAATTTTGTCCTGTGACCTTGGAAATGAGGTCAAAGGTCAAATTCAAGGTCACGAGAATATTTAGCGTATATCATTTCCTATATGTTCACAATTGATTCTTAAGCTGCTGTAAAGTCGATAATAAGCGAGATATTAGCCATTTTGTCATGTGACCTTGAAAATGAGGTCAAAGGTCAAATTCAAGGTCATGAGAATTTTCAGCATATATCATTTCCTATATGTTCACAATTGATTCCTAAGCTGTAAAGTCCCTAATAAGCAAGATATTGGCCATTTTGTCCTGTGACCTTGAAAATGAGGTCCAAGGTCAAACTCAAGGTCACGAGAATTTTCAGCATATATCATTTCCTATATGTTCACAATTGATTCCTAAGCTGTAAAGTCGCTAATAAGCAAGACATTGGCCATTTTGTCCTGTGACCTTGAAAATGAGGTCAAAGGTCAAATTCAAAATCACGAGAATATTCAGCATATATTATTTCCTATATGTTCACAATTGATTCCTAAACTGTAAAGTCGATAATAAGCGAGATATTAGCAATTTTGTCCTGTGACCTTGGAAATGAGGTCAAAGGTCTAATTCAAGGTCACAAAAATATTCAGCATATATCATTTCCTATATGTTCACAATTGATTCCTAAGCTGTAAAGTCGATAATAAGCGAGATATTAGCAACTTCGTCCTGTGACCTTGAAAATGAGGTCAAAGGTCAAATCCAAGGTCACGAGAATATTCAGCATATATTATTTCCTTTATGTTGACAATTGATTATTAAGCTGTAAAGTCGATAATAAGCGAGATATTAGCAATTTTGTCCTGTGACCTTGGAAATGAGGTCAAAGGTCAAATTCAAGGTCACAAAAATATTCAGCATATATCATTTCCTATATGTTCACAATTGATTCCTAAGCTGTAAAGTCGATAATAAGCGAGATATCAGCAATTTTGTCCTGTGACCTTGAAAATGAGGTCAAAGGTCAAATTCAAGGTCACGAGAATATTCAGCATATATCATTTCCTATATGTTCACAATTGATTCCTAAGCTGTAAAGTCGATAATAAGCAAGATATTAGCCATTTTGTCATGTGACCTTGAAAATGAGGTCTAAGGTCAAATTCAAGGTCATGAGAATTTTCAGCATATATCATTTCCTATATGTTCACAATTGATTCCTAAGCTGTAAAGTCGCTAATAAGCAAGATATTGGCCATTTTGTCCTGTGACCTTGAAAATGAGGTCAAAAGTCAAATTCAAGGTCACAAAAATATTCAGCATATATCATTTCCTATATGTTCACAATTGATTCCTAAGCTGTAAAGTCGATAATAAGCGAGATATTAGGAATTTTGTCCTGTGACCTTGAAAATGAGGTCAAAGGTCAAATTCAAGGTCACGAGAATATTCTGCATATATCATTTCCTATATGTTCACAATTGATTCCTAAGCTGTGAAGTCGATAATAAGCAAGATATTAGCCATTTTGTCATTTGACCTTGAAATGAGGTCAAAGGTCAAATTCAAGGTCATGAGAATTTTCAGCATATATCATTTCCTATATGTTCATAATTGATTCCTAAGCTGTAAAGTCGATAATAAGCAAGATATTAGCCATTTTGTCATGTGACCTTGAAAATGAGGTCAAAGGTCAAATTCAAGGTCACAAAAATATTCAGCATATATCATTTCCTATATGTTCACAATTGATTCCTAAGCTGTAAAGTCGATAATAAGCGAGATATTAGCAATTTTGTCCTGTGACCTTGAAAATGAGGTCAAAGGTCAAATTCAAGGTCACGAGAATATTCAGCATATATCATTTCCTATATGTTCACAATTGATTCCTAAGCTGTAAAGTCGATAATAAGCGAGATATTAGCCATTTTGTCATGTGACCTTGAAAATGAGGTCAAAGGTCAAATTCAACGTCATGACAATTTTCAGCATATATCATTTCCTATATGTTCACAATTGATTCCTAGGCTGTAAAGTCGCTAATAAGCAAGATATTGGCCATTTTGTCCTGTGACCTTGAAAATGAGGTCAAAGTTCAAATTCAAGGTCACGAAAATATTCAGCATATATCATTTCCTATATGTTCACAATTGATTCCTAAGCTGTAAAGTCGATAATAATCGAGATATTAGCAATTTTGTCCTGTGACCTTGAAAATGAGGTCAAACGTCAAATTCAAGGTCACGAGAATATTCAGCATATATCATTTCCTATATGTTCACAATTGATTCTTAAAGTGATGTTGGCAGGAAAACTATTTTTTCCAAATCAATTACATATATGCCTGTGGTCTCAGAATAATAGGTTGCAAAACGAACTTTGCTTGATCAAATGGATAAATCAAGCATTTGACAGTACTAGCAGCCGCTTTTTTTGTTTTGTGCGCCACTCGGAGTTACCTCTGACTTAACCTAGTTCACGCTCGATTGGCTCGAACATACACGAGTAAGCTGGAATCGCACTGCGTCACGGTATACAAAGCACCGAGAATGGCGGTAATGTAAACAAACTCAAAATATCTCCACCAGAAACTCGCATCGAAATCTATTAGAAAGGGGCGTCTGTTGGGCATACAAGTGCAGATAAATAACTGTTATGTTTTCTTCGTTCGATCAGAAAGATATGGAAAAATCCATAACTTGCTGCCAATATCACTTTAAGCTGTAAAGTCGATAATAAGTGAGATATTAGTAATTTTGTCCTGTGACCTTGGAAATGAGGTCAAAGGTCAAATTCAAAGTCACAAAAATACTCAGCATATATCATTTCCTATATGTTCACAATTGATTACTAAGCTGTAAAGTCGATAATAAGCGAGATATTAGCCATTTTGTCATGTGACCTTGAAAATGAGGTCAAAGGTCAAATTCAAGGTCATGAGAATATTCAGCATATATCATTTCCTATATGTTCACAATTGATTCCTAAGCTGTAAAGTCGCTAATAAGCAAGATATTGGCCATTTTGTCCTGTGACCTTGAAAATGAGGTCAAAGGTCAAATTCAAGGTCATGAGAATTTTCAGCATATATCATTTCCTATATGTTCACAATTGATTCCTAAGCTGTAAAGTTGCTAATAAGCAAGATATTGGCCATTTTGTCCGGTGACCTTGAAAATGAGGTCAAAGGTCAAATTCAGGGTCACGAGAATGTTCAGCATATATCTTTTCCTATATGTTCACAATTGATTTCTAAGCTGTAAAGTCGATAATAAGCGAAATATTAGCAATTTTGTCCTGTGACCTTGGAAATGAGGTCAAAGGTCAAATTCAAGGTCACAAAAATATTCAGCATATATCATTTCCTATATGTTCACAATTGATTCCTAAACTGTAAAGTCGATAATAAGCGAGATATTAGCCATTTTGTCATGTGACCTTGAAAATGAGGTCAAAGGTCAAATTCAAGGTCACGAGAATATTCAGCATATATCATTTCCTATATGTTCACAATTGATTCCTAAGCTGTAAAGTCGATAACAAGCGAGATATTAGCCATTTTGTCCTGTGACCTTGAAAATGAGGTCAAAGGTCAAATTCAAGGTCACGAGAATATTCAGCGTATATCATTTCCTATATGTCCACAATTCATTCCTAGTCTCTAATGTCAATATTAAGTGAGATATTAGGCTTAATGTGTCCCATTATGAACCATAGGAAAATTTAACATGGGAAAGTCACATTTGGGCCGAGTTTGGGCCCAAAATGGCCCACTTCAAGCGATTCAAGGGCAACGAAATTTATACATGTCACAGGGGTACATATGAGGAGTGTTTTTCATCAATAAGAAAAAAAAGTTACTGAACAGATTTTGAGAAAACGACCGTCAAAGTCCAAAATTGGCCATTTTTCGACGAAAACGGCCGCTCTGACCTTGAAACCAAGGTCGGAGGTCAAATTCAAGGTCACGACAATATTCAGCATATATCATTTCCTATATGTCCACAATTGATTCCTAGTCTCTAATCTCAATATTAAGTGAGATATTAGGCTTTAATGTGTCCCATTATAAAGCATAGGAGAATTTAACATGGGAAAGTCCCATTTGGGCCGAGTTTGGGCCCAAAATGGCCCACTTCGAGCGATTCAAGGGCAACGAAACTTATACACATTATGAAGGACATAATAAGGCATCCTTGTGCAAAAAAAGAAAAAAAGTTACTGAACAGATTTTGAGAAAACGACTGTCAAAGTCCAAAATTGGCCATTTTTCGACGAAAACGGCCGCTCTGACCTTGAAACCAAGGTCGGAGGTCAAATTCAAGGTCACGACAATATTCAGCATATATCATTTCCTATATGTCCACAATTGATTCCTAGTCTCTAATCTCAATATTAAGTGAGATATTAGGCTTTAATGTGTCCCATTATAAAGCTTAGGAGAATTTAACATGGGAAAGTCCCATTTGGGCCGAGTTTGGGCCCAAAATGGCCCACTTCGAGCGATTCAAGGGCAACGAAACTTATACACATTATGAAGGACATAATAAGGCATCCTTGTGCAAAAAAAGAAAAAAAGTTACTGAACAGATTTTGAGAAAACGACTGTCAAAGTCCAAAATTGGCCATTTTTCGACGAAAACGGCCGCTCTGACCTTGAAACCAAGGTCAGAGGTCAAATTCAAGGTCACGACAATATTCAGCATATATCAGTTCCTATATGTCCACAATTGATTCCTAGTCTCTAATCTCAATATTAAGTGAGATATTAGGCTTTAATGTGCCCCCATTATAAAGCATAGGAGAATTTAACATGGGAAAGTCCTATTTGGGCCGAGTTTGGGCCCAAAATGGCCCACTTCGAGCGATTCAAGGGCAACGAAACTTATACACATTATGAAGGACATAATAAGGCATCCTTGTGCAAAAAAAAAAAAAAAAAGTTACTGAACAGATTGTGAGAAAATGGCCGCCAAAGTCCAAAATTGGCCGATTTTCAACGAAAACGGCCGCCATTTTGAAAATATTGCGAAAATCAAACAAATAAAAAATACCTCCTTCTTGAATTATTTTTAAGCATTTTTGTGCAAAATTTCAGAAATATTCAACCGTAAACAAAAAAGATAAAAATGTGAACGACGGACGACGACTGACGACGGACGACGACGGACGACGGACGCAACGCCATGCCAATAGGTTAGCGGACCATAGGTACGGTAACCTAATAAACCGATTGCTCTAGACTCAGTAATATAGTACATAAATATCTCCGGATCAAGTGTAATCAGGTGAACAGATTCATTTGGTTTACACTGATTAATGTGATTATTTTTTCCATATTAAATTCTCTAAACGGAACCAAAATACCTACGTTTCAGACCATTTGTCATCGTTTCTATGCAGGACACATTTTGTGAAAAGTATAATTTGTCAGGTTGATCACCATGCACTATTCTGCTTGTATAAAACTTAATTAATGTGAATTTTCGACTGAACGAAGGCATTTGCGTTCTGCCATATCTATGATGATATAATGCTTGTCCGTGACTGAGTGAATTGGCGAGTGTGCTTCTGCCATACAATTCCTCATAGTGTAATGACATAACACACGCCACCATTCCGATATTACGAAACAGAGTGCATGCATGGGAAGCTTGCAGCTTTCCCCCATAAAGCAACTTCTGTCCAATTTCCCAAATGCGCTCATGTAGCTGTCTTGCATTATGGACTAGAACGAAGCTAATGACGATGTTTGAATGGCAGTCCAAGAACTGGCAAAATCATTAGGCTATCAGATTATACAATATCCACATGGATTGGTTGAAACATAATTTCCTGGATGATACTGATGTCTTTGAGGTCAATCGAAAACAGTATAACCCATAACGAAAATACTTGTTGTTGCGCTTTTTTTTTTCAAAACTCGCCAGTGAATAAACGATTATTCCTCGCAACAGGTAATTTTCGTAGCTTCCATATTGGTGGTATATTGTATACAAAGTTGTGTCAACGTGGTACCAATATCATAATGATATTTCTCATTATAAAATATGGATTCGTACCATTCAAATAGTCATTCACACAATATTATTCCAGCAACCTGTTTGGGTATTACAAGGAAATTATTGAAGCCATAGGCTATATTGGTCACAGTAAATAGAAGCCATCAATTTACAGAACGTCCATCCACATGTTCCTGTGAGAATAGAGTTAATTGTCGGATTTCTGTCAACAGCCTGAGAATAAACACTGGGTTGAGGTCCCCTGGGGCCATGTGTGGTGAGCATAACTGATGGCCGTGCTTGTGGGAGAATAACCGCCTCAATATTTTAATACTGACAATATTTTATCATTATGATTGTACTTCTCATGAAAGCCAAATTGTCAAATTCTCAACACCATTTTTCTAGGCTTGGTATGTGATTCATCAACCAATGCCGTCAATTCATATCCGTAATATGCAAGGCCATCAATATAGCATAATGCAAAAAATACATACATGTACATTGTAATTTTGACAGTGTTATATGATTGATGATTTGTGAGTATAGTTATCATAACGGTACAAATATCAATAGATTATCAGGCAATGTGTGTTTATGTTTCATTAGCACTCCCTTGTGTTCCCCAAGCACCACTACAGAGTAGTGCTTCCTCAGGCGAGGACAACGTTATCTGCCGTGGTTAATAATTGGATTTATAAAGAATATTATGGTTTTAAATCGGCTTGCACACTTCTGAAATCTGCTGTATGTATCAAGAAATAGAAAATAATAATTGGATTTATAAAGAATATTAAGACATGACATGGTTCTAAATCGGCTTTCACACTTCAATAAATCTGCTGTATGTATCAAGAAATAGAAAATAATAATTGGATTTATAAAGAGTGTGAGGACATGACATGGTTCTAAATCGGCTTGCACACTTCAAGGGACATCAATAAAATATACTGACCATTATGGCACATCAAATATTATTATCACACCCTGGCCACCCGACAACAGATGTTTATAATGTATGAGTAGTCTCTCACTTGACAGATTGACTGCTACTGCACATTGATTGTTCCTTACTGTATAACACACATCGGGTACCTCACTTCTTTTTGGCCGAATTTCACCAGTAGGGCTTTCACTGCTGTTACATGTGGGCTGAATTTTTGTGGGACTCTCTGAGTACTACGTTAAAATACAACGCTTTCAATATATATTTATTGTTGTCTCTCATTGTTGAATAAATTCGTCATCTGTGAGACGTAGTCAATCGAACAGAAACCGGAAACCGAAATGATGTCCGTTAGAGAAGGGAACAATACAATTTTGACTAGCATCGAAAATTCGATTTACAACACGTTTAATCACCCACCATGTGAAGACATCAAATTTCAGACCTGAAACTCACACAAACAACATCGACCAGGTAAACAAGGTGTTGACTGATACATTTCGACTGATAAAAAAGATATATGGTTGTGCTAGTGTAGTAATTTTAGCGACTGTTACTCCCGTCCCTCCCGCGCACTACACATTTCCACAACAAACATTCATTCTACATGACTTACATACAGGACAAGTACACACTATACGATCACAAGCATAAACTCCATGTAGTCATGGTTACATACACAGGTCAAACCACGCACCTGCGGCCCCGCTAGCTCAGTACACTCGGCCCCGTTTACTCGACCTTGACCTTTACATGCACTGACTTCTAAACATAGAACTTGACACACATACTCCATACATCACGTGCACACATACAGGCATTACAAGTATTGACACGAGCCGGGGAAACCCACTTTCCCGGTGACATCAGCGCATTGCACCACACATTCAACCTATCACAACACCGCTTACACTTGGCGGGAAATTACACAGCCACATGGTCCCTCGGCCCCGGTCTACTGCGCAGAAGAGTAGTGTAAATCCCAGTGACAGGACGTCTATACAAAAAGCTCCTGTGAAGTCTGTCGATTATCAATATACGAACTGAATACAAGTGATATAGAAACCATTGGATATATGTACAAGTTATATAAAGGACTATACTAGGAATATAGAAATATAGACTGGGATATCACCCGACGTAGGTGAGAGTGCGGCCCTGATTGTGAGTGACTGAATCATTGTTCCTATCACCACAATAAACAGTTAAATTGAAACTGCCGGCTTATTGAATCACACGACGACCCAGTTAAACCGGCTTAATATCGGCCGTGAACGATATTCTTCACATTGGCGCCGTTCGACCAGGATCTGAGCTAGTCTCGGATTATCGACCCAGACCTGACCGGCATTGATGGCATTGGCCCCGGGAGCCTCCCGCGGTGAGCCACTCGACCCTGCGGATGATGAAGTGACGATCAATCCGAATCCGGCCTTCCGACCTTCCGGCCCTCGCTCAGTTGCCATGAGCGATACAGTTCCACTGTCGCAGGAGCAACAACCGTCCGGCCTTTTTGACTCCATTGGCGACCATTCGTCCCTGAGATCGTCTTCGCCGCCTACCGACCTGGTGCAGGAGTTCCTAGACGAAGACCCGCTCAGCGCCGTCGCATACAGTAAGTGACATTCTGCGTGCACACGCTAGAGCGTACTCGGCCACGCCCGCTAGAGCGACCAAGAAAAGTGACTTTGCCGATAGAAACTATACGCGCTCACGTCAAAGAGCGAGCGTAGATTGTGATATCGACCCAGAACAATTAGCAGTGGACGTTCGGCCGGTAACCATAGACACGTCAATGGTTACGCACCCACCAAGTAACTCTCGGATACGACAGTGGGTTTGTCAGTCTGACAATGTTCCGGAATCGACCCCGCCGAACGCTTATTCGGCCAATCGACCCCTGGCGCCGTCCATGACGCCGAGACAACACGGCCCCGCGCCAGAAATGTACTCACGCATACCGACCGAGCCTACGGTGGTAGAGTACACACGACCCAGCCAGACGGGAGCGACATCCGAAGACATCCTGATGACGACCGCTACCCGGATCGCGACGCCGCTACGACAACAACGACCCAGCGACACAATGGCGGAACCTCGCGCCACCATGCGACAAGCGCGACCCCGACAAGCACCCTCGACATCAAGTCGCCGACCCTGCGACCCCGACACGCCGACTTCCGACACACGCGCTCCCGCGCCGACCACGCACCGACCATCGCCGACTACCGGAGAACAACCGCGCTTCGATCCGTCGCAAGATCAAGTTGTGTCTGCTCCGGCAGAAAATGTTGTGCCAATGATCGGACCTCCGATCTCACAATCAGTCGGAAACACCAACGGATATGGTGTACCGCCAGTCGGATACCCTGGCGCAACAAGCGGTGTTCCAAATGGAGTAGCTGTCGGATACTATTCACCGCATGTCGGCTACGCGAACCCACCGCCTGGATATGGTGGCGTTCCCAGCGTGATCGCTGACACCGGCTATCATGGTGCACAACCCGGATTAGTGTACCATGGTGTATGCCCAGATGGATCGGTATACCGATATCCACCACCGGCTGTATTCCCACCCTCAGTCGGGATACCATGGGTGACGCCTCCATACAGTCAACCGGCCCCCGCTGCACAAGCACCACACGACCCCAGTCACACGACGGCACCACCCGCCGCATCGCTCGCCGTCTCCGCGACGACAGCACCGACCGCCCCCGCTAACGCGACCCCGATCGGCCCAGATACGACGGCTCCGGCGACTTCGGCTGTTCCGACTCCAACGGCCACTACAGCGACTACACCAGTTGCGGTGAGTGTTGACACGCCCACGCCACAGAGACTCACGTCTGAGCCCCAAACGTTGGCTACGGCTAAAATGGCTCAATGGCGTGCGACCTTTAAGGAGGGCAATCTCACTCAATACATTCGGAGTTTCGAACAATTCACTGCGGCCTTTACTTACTCCGACCTCAACAAGACGACGACCTTCCGGAGCACGCTACGCGGCCGCGCTGAAGCGCTAGCTCTAAATATCCCGGTCGCAACTCCCTGGGGAGAGTTCCGTCGCCAACTCCTAGAGGGCTGGGAACCCGAGCCCCGTCGACAGTCGAAACGGGACGATTTCCCGTTCCTCAAGCGGGAACGAAAAGAGGACGCGGAACACTACATGGAGCGACTCCAGGCCCTGGCGGAGCAAGTGTTCGACGACGTTACGCCAACGTCGCGGCAACGAACCGTAATTGCACAGTTCGTGAACGGCCAACCCGACCCCATTGCCGATAAACTGTGTGCCCTCACTTTTAACAGTTACAGTGAGGCACTTACGGCCGTTCTCAAGGTAGAGAGTCGTCAACAGAGGACAGCCAGAGATCGACATCGAGGCACACGACGTGCTGACATTTCCGCAAGCGGATACGCGGAAGACGACCCTGTCAATGAGGAACTGTCCTGTGCCATGGGACAAGTCACTCAGGGGGAAACACTAACCCCAGAACAAATTGCGGCCTACTACGACCCCGCGGACAGTGACACTACCGGCCTACAAGGTTGCGACGAACACTCAGTGCCAACCAGCTCACGCGAGTGGGTGGCCGAAGCCTTCCAGTGTGTCCTTAGTGACGAGAATGGACTATGCGAGGAAACGGCTATCTTCTCTGTCCTACGAACAACGGCCCCGATGAAAGGTGATCGACCCCCGCAACCCGGACGACCCATGGTGTGCTTCTTTTGCAAGAAGCCCGGCCATCGCTGGATGCGGTGCTTTCGGCTTAAGGATGTGCTAGTACGTAACGGCATGAAACCGCTAGCATTTCGGCCCAATGGTCCCGGTACTGACAGAAGGACAGCTCAAGTGTTGTCAGTACCTAACCAAACCGGTAACCAAACTAAACCGGCCCCACCAACACCTCCGACCCCATCGTCAAACCAGTAGGGGAAGGTGCTGAGGAGCAAGGACCTTCCAGACAACAGGACAACGTTCCCCGCTCCACATCTGCGGTTGTCACGACTACTGTACCGGTAACGACACCAATAACGACCCCGCAGCCGGCCCAGCCCACACCTCAGCTCCTTGAAGGGGTGTGTACAAAATGTCAAGCTCCGACCCCGAAATCGGCCTCTTTTCATGAAGGGGTGTCCGCACCGCGGCCACAGCGACCACCACGTGGAGACCGTCGTCCTGAAGGGGTGTCACCCCCGACCGCCAACGGCACCGGAACGGACAGCATGTCCGAGATCGAGTGGATCTCCGACGACGGAGGATTCTACGCTTTTCCGAGTGGACCGGAATCCAAACTGCCGCCTCTGCACACACTCTTCCGGCCACCGCTAGACGACCCCGAAATTCCGGCTGTCATCAACAACTCCAGCGCCACCAATCACAAATGCTGGAAGTTGCCGGTACACGTCGGAAACAAGACGATAAAGGCTGTACTCGACTCCGGAGCGCAGATCTCTCTGCTCCGACGCGATCAGCTACGTCACGTCCCCGCTGACCAGCGACATTTGCGGTCTACTTCGGCTATTATTCGTGACGTCACCGGACAGTCAAGCCCGATCGATGGACTGATCGACCTCTCAATACAGGTCGGAACTAACCATATGGTCGTAACCTTTTGTGTGGCTGACATACATGACGACATGATTCTCGGCATGAACTTTTTTCGGCAAGCTCACGCTGTAGTGAATTACGGTGAAGGGACGATACAGGTACACAAAGAAATCCTGTTCGCACATAAAGACATTGAGGCCAATGTTGTCAGAATGGCCGTGCGACGAGCTGTCACCGTCCCCGCACGCAGCGAAGCAATAGTGGAGCTGGTCCCGACTTCCCGAGTTCGAGTTCGACAACACCCGAGGATAGTCCAGCCACTTACGACCTTTCCCGAGGAAACCGACCTCATCATGGGGAGAACACTTACGACCCTGAATCGGCAGTGCGTAAAGGTGTCGGTAGTCAATCCAGCAGATACCGGCATTACGCTCACCCGTTCCGACCCTGTCGCCATAGCAAGCCCTGTTGAAAGTGTCGTCGGAGCTCTGCCACGACCCGGAGAGGAGCCTGACCCGGCCACGGTAGACGCCAGTCACTACCGCGACCTACCGCCACATCTACAAGAAATGGTGGATCGCGCCGGACTAGCGCCGGAACAGCATCGGCGTTGCGCCAACCTGGTTCACCAATACCAGGACACATTTATGCACCCAGACGGCCAACTGGGACGGACCCAAGTCGTCCAGCATAGAATCGACACCGGCAACTCGGCCCCAATTCGACAACGACAGCGACGCGTCCCTCAGGCACAGCAAAGCATCATCGACGAGGAGATCGACAAGATGCTCCGCTTGGGGTGTATTGAGCCGTCCGATTCGCCCTGGAGCGCACAGGTAGTGCTCGTGCGGAAGAAGAACGGACAAGTACGCTTCTGTGTCGACTATCGGCTCCTGAATGACGTCACCCGCAAGGATTCGTATCCCTTGCCCAACATTCAGGACACTCATGACGCCCTGGCAGGCGCCAACTACTTCTCGGCCCTAGACCTGGCCTCTGGCTACTGGCAGGTTGAAGTCGACCCCAGCGACAGACCGAAGACTGCCTTTGCCACAAGGAAGGGACTCTATCAGTTTAAGGTCATGCCATTCGGCCTTAGCAACGCCCCGGCAACCTTCGAACGGCTTATGGAGACCATACTCCGTGGTTACTTGTGGACCCGGTGTATGTGCTATCTCGACGACGTGATAGCTTACGGCAGAACATTCGACCAGGCACTCGCAAACCTGGAAGCGGTCCTGGATCGAATCAGATCGGCAGGCCTGAAACTTCAGCCCAAGAAGTGTGAGTTGTTCCAACGGGAAATCTTGTACTTAGGGTTCATAGTGAGCGGCCAAGGAATCCGAGTCGACCCCAACAAAGTCAAAGCCATCAGAGAATGGCCGACCCCGTGCGAGATCACCGACGTCAGGGCTTTCCTTGGTTTCGCCAACTACCACAGGCGATTCATCAAGGACTACGCTGAGATCGCTGAACCTCTCGTAGCGCTTACCCGAGGTGAATGCCACTTCACTTGGGGACCGGCCCAGCGACGAGCTTTCCAGCGACTCCGCGACGCCCTCATCAAGGCGCCCAAGCTCGCTCATCCGACCCAGAATCCGGAGGACTACTTCATCCTCGATACGGATGCAAGCGGCTTTGCTGTGGGAGGAGCCCTCTCACAAAGGGTTAACGGGAAGGAGATCCCCATCGGGTTCGCCAGCAAGACCCTGTCCCGGACCCAGCGGAACTATTGCACCACCTATCGGGAACTACTGGCAGTAGTTGAGATGGTGCAACACTATCGGCACTACCTCTGGGGTAGGAAATTCCTCCTCCGAACCGACCATAGCTCGCTAAGGTGGCTGAAAAACTACAGCGACGCCGACGGCATGCTCGCTAGGTGGCTCGCCAAGCTACAGCAGTATGACTTTCGGATAGAGCATCGACCCGGAAAATTACACGGTAACGCCGACGGTTTGTCACGGTGCCACAGTTGCAAACACCAAGACTGTCCCGGACGACTCGTCACACCTCCGACCGACCCAGAAACAAGTTCCGGAGAACTTCCAGTTCGTCGGATAACTGTTGTTCCGACCCAGACAAGGGCAGACCTCCTGGACAGTGATTCGATAACATCACCGGTCTTGCCCCAGCTAGTTTCGGCACGCCAAGTTGTTCGAGTCCGTGCTTTGGACGCCACACTTGATGGACAAAAGTGGCTTTCGGACTATTCGACCCAGGACATTGTCGCAGCACAGCAAGCCGACCCCAGCGTCGGAAAAGTGCGGCAATGGATACTAGCCGGCACCAAGCCTGACTCGCGAGAAGTCGCCCGCCAAGGAGAGGAGGTAAAGACACTTGTTTCTCGCTGGAACCTCCTGGCGTTACAAGACGGAGTGCTGGTTCGACATATAAAACCCGACCCTGCTGGACGGCCCGTGGTGCAAACCGTGCTCCCCGTAGCACTCAGGACACAAGTTCTGCACCAACTACACGACCTCAAGATTGTCGGACATCTCGGCATACAGCGTACCATCGAGAGAGTCAGGCGCCGATTCTACTGGCCCGGCTTGGCGCTGGACGTCGCCCGCTGGTGTGCCCGCTGCCCGCAATGTGTGACCCGCAAGGGTAAACCGGCCCCAAAAAGATCGCCCCTGACACAGCTACCGACAGGAGCGCCGTTCGACAGAATAGCGATGGACATCCTCGACACCCACAAGGTCACGGGAAGAGGCTATCGGTATGTACTAGTCGTGTCGGACTACTTTACGAAGTACACTGACGCTTTTCCGCTACGGCGACATACGGCCAAAAATGTTGCCGACACCCTGGTGAATCGGTGGATAGTCTACCACGGTGTCCCCAAAGCGGTCCATAGCGATCAAGGTACTGAGTTCGAGTCGTCCCTGTTCCGGCATGTTGTGCGTCTACTGGGCGCTAAGAAGATTCGTACGACCCCATACCGACCCCAGAGCGACGGCCAGGTTGAGCGATTCAACAGGACATTGCTCAACATGCTGAGTGCGTTCGTCAGCGATCGTGCAAACGATTGGGACCTGCACTTGCCATATGTGTTAATGGCCTATCGAACCTCAGTACACTCGTCCACGGGATGCACCCCGCATCTGATGGTGTATGGACACGAGTGTAACTTGCCAGTCGACCTCATGTTTCCGACCTACGACCCTGAGCCTCTACCTCCGTGTGGTCCGGAGTATGTGGAGTATTTGCGGCAAGCCATCAGAACGGCCCACGGTTTCGCTCAAGACCATCTCGCAAAAGCGGCAATTCGGCAAAAGATGGGTTATGACGCCCACGCGAAACCACGACCCCAGTTTCAACCAGGCGAACTGGTCCGGTATTATTATCTGCCACTCACGCAGAATAATAAGTTCGCTCGGCCCTGGACTGGTCCCTGGAGGATCATCGACCGTGTAACCGAGGTTGATTACCGAATCGCTCAGGTTTCCAACCCTCGGAACACTCGTGTTGTTCATCTGGATGTGCTCAAGCCATACGAAGGTGACAACCAAGCGGCCCACATCTACTCCGACCCTGTACGACCCACGTCGTCGTCAAGCAAGTCCGACCCAGAACAGTCGCCCGACCCCATGGGACTTCTCAAGGAGTTCTATTACCCTTGGGAGGTAACAGTCCAAGATCGGCATATTGATTCAGACCAGACAGCAGAGTCTGATTCGCAAACGACCCAGGATCGTCAATCGCGATCTCCGACTTCATCCGGCTCAAGTCGACATCGGCAACGGAAAAGATCACGTAGATCAAGTTCCGACACTCCAAAACCGGCACGCAAGACACGCAGGCAAAAGCCTGTGGTATCTTCCGACCCTGAGACAAGCGAGGCTACGCCCCCGCCTGCACGACCAAATCGACCCAGACGCCACGCACGCAGACCGGCCCGCTACAGATAACCCCGGCCTTGTTATCTGATTGATATCATTGATGATGAATTATGCATGTCTAATGGACTATGATATCATGTCTTTCCCAATAATAATATATTATATTACAATAACAATATATGCTTTTAATATGTACAAGATGTCAGTGAGGCAAACTCGATATATACACACTAGATATGATATTATAATTATGATGCTGGTGAAAAATTGGTTGCATTATGATATGTGTTTCGACCCCGTATAACATGTACCATTGATCAAGGCGTATGTTACGCAATGACTAAGATTATCATGTAAAGCTTCAATCCATGTGCCAGCCGAAGAGGATAATAACCAGTCACACCGTGAGTAAGGCCACTTAGTTGTCGAAGAGGTGATAGTGTGATTCGTTCTGGAGTAAGCGTCGACAGAGCCTCTACTCACTCCATGTAATATTCGGAGGAACGGCCCAGTGGTACGTGAACCAGTCACTACATAGCTATCATGCCAAGATGCGGCCTGTCATCAAATTCATCACCCAAAATATTCAAAGCGCCGCGGTGTGACCGACCCAGTTCATTGCAATTTCGACCCCTACAATATTTGCGGCCCCGTCGTCCTGTGAACTGGCTGAAAATGAATGGAACGATGTCCGCCCCTGTGAGTGATTGATATTCATATCTCAGCCTTTAATAACTGTGTGTCGTCTGTGAAACAGCAACTCGACCCCGTAGTTTATTGTGCGCTAACTTGTGGGAGAAGGAATGATGGACTGATGAGTTCACAAGGCACGCACGAGCGCTAATAAACATTTTAGCTGTTTACAGCACCTACATGAAGTCTCCCCTAATAATTACAATAGTGAGTCGTCGGGCAAAAAGAGCCCAGTAATCTGAACAGTCGACTAGTATAAAAAGACAATGATTCGGCACGAGTTATCCAGGGGACGGCAGATGGACATACGGAAATCTGGACAGTGTGAGGACACCCCTACTGTCGTAATGGACTGACCCAAGAGGTCAGAGAAGGATCGCTCCGCGTTTCCTTGACGACGGCCCCGCCTTGCTGTGTGTACGCTTGGAACAATGATACATAGCGTAAAGACGTTTTCTATACATACAGAGAGCGCCCCCCGGCCCAGTTCTAAGAATCGAGATGCTGTCAGCATCTTTGTGTACGGCATTGAAGATTAGCGGCAATCAGGTCACTTGTGCCTGAGACTTTGAAGGAGGAAGACGGACTTGAAGTTTCGGCTATTGTAATACAGACTATCGTTCTAAAAACTGTGCTAATCGAACAATACTTATCGGCCTATAAACTGTGATATTATTGAAATCCTGGTCACAAGACTTTGGAGTTAATTCGGCTTGGATTATCGGCATTTGAACTAGGCTGGTTTTGAAGAAATCCAGACTTTGTTACAACCAGCCTAGTCAGTACTTGGGAAGTACTTCGGCTTGATTTCGGCCCGTCAGCATGGCTGACAAACCCGGAGACGACCGGGAAAATGGCGACCCAGGTGACAATCGGCCCCGCACAGTTAAGTTGGACGGCGATAACATCACCGTCCAGGTAATCGACACCGGGGATGAATCAGATCATCCCATAATCATCCCCGACAACGAAGTTTCGTCCGGCCCCGACTCGCAGCCTGAGCAGCGCGATCCAGTCACGCTCAGTGACACGGCAAGTGGATCGGAAAAGGGAGCGCGACCCAAAACGGCCCGGAACAAGCTGGCGCAACGAGGAGAGCGCCACACACCGAGCCCGACTCCGGACGACATCTTCAATATCGACCCCGAACGCTTCCGCCGACTCGAGGAGGGCGGAAGTATCGTCCAGCGTGCAATTGAAGCACGACAAGCGGCCCAAGAAGCTCAACGAGTCGCCACAGCGAGCCGCCAACCCGACCCAGCAAATCAAGTGATCGCCCCGATCGCTCCGGCCCCGACTTCACCCGCTTCCGGTTCGGCGGTAGCACGACCTGCGGCCTCCCGTTCTCCAAACAAGAGAACTTATACTTCTTTCAAGAAGAAGCATGGAGCGGGAGCCCGATCGACCTCCAGCAGTTCGTCACGCTCCAGCGGCGGATCTGCTATTACGGCCCCGACCTCGACTTTCCGTCGGCAAGTGGCGGAATTGATGGAATTGGTGCCACCTCCCGTGACACCCTACGGAACTCGGCCCATAGACTGGAACAAGGTTCCACTCAGTAAGCGAAATCGAAGCGCTGGATACGGCCACATCCATAACTTCGATGAGCAATCGACCCTGTCGGAGGGAAACCTCCTCACATTGGCCCCGCTACAGCGTGGAGACGGTCGATTCGAGTGCCCCTTCTGCATCGGCGAAGAGGAAGGAGCAGGAGAGCGACAGTGGTCCTCCGTGCCACGGCGCGGACCTTTTCGGACGGCCCAGAGTCTTGATGCGCACGTGCTAGCGTATCATTTTCCATTCCTGCGCTACTTCGTGTGTCCGGCCCGCGACGGCTTCCGGACATTGGCCCAGGAGGAGATGTTCCGGCATCTGTCTCAAGCGACCCCGCAACACGTGACGTCGTTCCCCTTCTACCAGGAGGGACAACTATCGGCATCCGGCCCCATGCTCGTCAGGTTCGCGCTACGCTGCAGAGTCGACATGCAGCCGAACCCGAATTATCGACCCCCAAGAGTTCCGGCCAACATCCCGATCTTCAGGAGGGATGTCAACACCGTCCTGACGTTCGGTATCTGGCACATGGCGCCAGAGCTCTTTGAACAGTATCCGCCCAACTCGGCCCCGGAAGTGCAACAGGTACTCCGTCGACTGGAGTACAATCGTGCTTCGACCCCGGCAGACGAGATTCGGCTTACCCGCATGGTCAGTGACATCGAGACCATGAACACGCGGGTTCGAATTCGACGACCCAGTACGATCTTCTTCGTTCGGCCCATAAACTATCAGACAACATCGGTGAGCACGGCGGAGGAGGTCCCGACAACGACCACCGGTGTTTCGGCCTCGGCAGTCGTCACGACGGCTTCGTTCGCGACAGTGGTGTCGCCAGCGACAACTCGACCGGTCACCACAGTGACATCTTCGACCCCGTCTAGAGCTCGGCCGTCGGATATCATACCCCGGCGGATGGTTGTGGAACGACCCACGGCCTCTAACGTCACGGACTACCGAGTCCGTGAGGGATTGGTCCCTCCACCTGAGGAATATCCGCCACTCCCGAGTCGACCCCTGAATACCACACCGGTATCATCATCAACCGGCAAGGAGACTCCCGAGCCGAAGAGTCCAGTTGAGGATCGGCCACCTCCACTCAGGGAGATTGCACCCGGATCTCCTGTACGTGCGACCCCGACACCGTTTTCGACCCCGGAATCTTCACCAGAGCCTTCACGACGGATGGTGGAACCCGTCCCGCTCCCGCCGTACCTCACGGAGGAAGTGGAACCTCTGTGCTCCGTCCCGACACGCGGCACCGATAGAGACCGGCCCCGACTCCAAGTGGACGACCCGGAGCAGCTTGAGTCACTCCACAGAGACCTCGACGAGCGTCTACCGCTTCATGGGTCCGGCGAGTTTGCGGCCGATTTCCAGTTCCTGCGGCAACACGGCAGACGTCTGGCGACCCGCTCGCTTCCCGGCCTACAGGCGCTACCCGGCCAGAACCCCGACCTCACAGACTTTCTGCGGGATGAGGACGCCCAGCGGCTCCCGAACTACCTCGGATTTCACGAGGACTTTTGGACGGCTCGTCTCGAACAGGCCGCCCATAACGCCGACCCCTTGCTCCTGCCGTCAGAACCGGAGGAGCACCTTCCGACCCTGTCACTCGCCCGCGCTGACGATTTAGCGCACCAGTACTTGCGACTAATTCGTCGGGAGTACCTGTCGGCCCTGGATCACCACATCAGGCAGGCAGAATATAACGGCCTGTCTGTCGGCTTTGGGATGGGTGCTCTGCACGAGCGCCACCAGCCCACGTTCCCGGACGCCTTATCCGAGGAAAATCTACGGCTTCGAGTCCGTGTGACTCAGTTGGAGGACCAAGTCGCCCACCAACAACAGGAAATCACTCGGCTACAAGCGACTCCGGCCCCGACGCCATCGGAAGCACAAGCTCCGTCGACCCCGACCATCCCGGGGGAGTTGTTGGCCACAATTGTGTCCATCTTGCCAAGACTTCCCCCGGACGAGCAGCTACAGCTCATGCGGCAGGCGTCGCCAGCGGCCCCGCCTCCTCCCGCCAGCAGGCGTGAACGGGAGGGCAAGTAACATCTCGACCCAGAACTGTTCGGCCCTTGACTACGGCCCCAGCTAGCGACCGGTCATCCTGGTCACGGACTTGTATATTGTGTAAATAGTTGTATATATATTTTATCCTAGTCACGGCTTTTCGTTTTTATACATGTAATTTAGTTAGATTTAATCTACATTTTATTTCAGTTTAATAGACTCTTAAAGTTATAGTTCCGTTTCGCTTTGAAACGTCGAGGAGTTTTGTTTATCATTCCATATCAAACATTCCATTTCTCATCAGTCATTGTTATGAATGTATTTGTATATGTATCATCGTAGAGACGGCTGACGGACTGACTGCTGACGTTTATTTTGACAGTTAGGAATTTTTATTGTATGCAGTGTTTTCGCATTTCGCGCGGCGTGTGTGTGTGAGTGTTTTTGGGTTTGACCTTTAGGACTTCTTAGTTTTTTATTGTTTAGTTTTTGGCGACGGTAGGGTCCGGGGAGGGTAATTCCGAGGGCGTAGAATTAATGAAGGGGTGTTATGTAGTAATTTTAGCGACTGTTACTCCCGTCCCTCCCGCGCACTACACATTTCCACAACAAACATTCATTCTACATGACTTACATACAGGACAAGTACACACTATACGATCACAAGCATAAACTCCATGTAGTCATGGTTACATACACAGGTCAAACCACGCACCTGCGGCCCCGCTAGCTCAGTACACTCGGCCCCGTTTACTCGACCTTGACCTTTACATGCACTGACTTCTAAACATAGAACTTGACACACATACTCCATACATCACGTGCACACATACAGGCATTACAAGTATTGACACGAGCCGGGGAAACCCACTTTCCCGGTGACATCAGCGCATTGCACCACACATTCAACCTATCACAACACCGCTTACACTTGGCGGGAAATTACACAGCCACATGGTCCCTCGGCCCCGGTCTACTGCGCAGAAGAGTAGTGTAAATCCCAGTGACAGGACGTCTATACAAAAAGCTCCTGTGAAGTCTGTCGATTATCAATATACGAACTGAATACAAGTGATATAGAAACCATTGGATATATGTACAAGTTATATAAAGGACTATACTAGGAATATAGAAATATAGACTGGGATATCACCCGACGTAGGTGAGAGTGCGGCCCTGATTGTGAGTGACTGAATCATTGTTCCTATCACCACAATAAACAGTTAAATTGAAACTGCCGGCTTATTGAATCACACGACGACCCAGTTAAACCGGCTTAATATCGGCCGTGAACGATATTCTTCACACTAGATTTCTCAGACCTAGGCTACGTGCCGCCTGTTAGTCAACAACTGGACTGGTTGGAGTATTGAGTATAACTTGCTTTATAACTTGCAACATGCTTCACATGGGAGTCAAACGGAGCTGTCGACCGAATTTCAGACCTCTATCGCAAAACTGAAAAAGTTGACAATATACCCTAATGTCAAACTTAGCTGCAGCATTGAACGTCTGGGTCCACACAAGATTTTGTTAATTTGTTCGCTTTTGTAGAGGTTCAATTGTTCGAAATCAATATGTTTTCGAATCCCGATGGATGTGAACTCGACCAAATCCCCGAAGATGCTAAGATTCTCGAGATCCCGTTGTGTGTTGAAATATAGTATTGAAGTAGACTGCTGACATTGAATTTTGGCGATAGATGTCTGAACATTGCCGTTTGTATACCGGGTAAAGTATACCAAGTTATAATACGATGCCATTCAGCATCGCGAAAATGTCAGCAAAAAAGACCGTGTAAATGAGTAAGAAAAATCAGAGTATACCTTTTTGTACATAGCGGAACATTTACCTATCAAACGAACTTGATTGCTCAACTAAAATTGACCATTAAACAGCTGCCTTCGAACCCGGGTCAATATTTTTTGAAAACTATATTTCATATTAAACATGCTAAACTAACATGCTAAACTAGCTAAATGAAACATACTCACATCAAATGTAATGGAAATAGCCAGTCCTCAGGGAAATTTTGCTCATTCGAACAGGCGGTTCTCGTGTAAATACAGGAACTGTATCCATCACACACAGATGTAAACAAAGCATAGAAGTGCGAGATGGACTGACAATTCCACGCACATCATGGTATATCACTGATTATTTTCTCATGACTACACCATATATGCGCATACGAACTAGAAAATGTACTTGATGTGGACTTTTAAGCGCGATTTAGGCATTTGTTTACATTCGGGTTTGATGGATACACTTCGTTTGTTTATTTACAAAACCGGTACAAAATTGGCACTAAAACGGATGAAAAGACAACTCGGACAGACTGTAATCGTCAAAATCATTGAGCACACCTTTTCTTATATTGCATTAGATGTGTTTAACAAAAAAATTGGTTTAGAAAAAAATACTGCATACGTTCGAAGGCAGCAGCTTTAAATCATGTGTGCATGAAAAAATGTGAGTTTCACACAACAACGCCTACACTCCTTTTCTCTGGCAGCATAACAGATATGTAGGAATGGTAAGACGTGGTATACATTATTAGAAATTCACACTTCTCATGATGACACCATTGTGGCTTTGACTGTGAATATTTGGTGGGACTTTATTTTTACCCCAAAATGTTCATTTTGCTTGTTATTGACATCATCGAAATCTGATTCTATTGGGGATACCAGTTGTTACGTGCACGCCGTTTCCTCAAGTGAAATTGTTGGAAAAAAAACTTCTTCAAGTAAAATACAATTTGAATAACCCTTATGTCGTCAGTGTGAGATAGTTTCAGGGGTACATCCTGTGTGCGCATATATTGCATGCTGAGACAGTCTCAGTTAGACATGGCGTGTGGGCCATCATACATTTTGAGTTTTCACACAAAGGTGCTCAAACAGTCTGCTCTCCATGTGGTGTTGATGAACGAAGAGCTGTTGGTGACCAGTCAGGGACAAGTGCAAAGAAGCCATTAATTGCCTCGGGTAATGATGTTCCTATTTCCATCAGGCAGCGTTTCAATGCAGCAGTGTCTGGTTTCCGTGAAAATTGTTGGTGTTTAGATTACTTTCCTTGTGGGTACGTATGTACCAGCAACGGATGAAGCTTTGAAATTGTTCTAAAAATCGCGAATGTCGGGAAGGGAAATACATGTAAAGGGTTAACTTGTATATCTGCACGGGAATGCCATTGGTAGAAGGATCGTGCACTAAACGTGACATGAATGGGGTCTTGAAGTATATGGGTCATACATGGGATAATATTTCCCACGTCAAGATCAAAGCAGTGTGAATTATACATACATGTAGCGGATGATTAGCATGCAGTGGCACGCATACCTGCCCTCCACATCCACAATAAAACACTCAGTTTTTAATCAATTATCATAGTTCCGCAACACATTGTATTCTAATATGGCATGGTATCGAATCATTTCTCGATAGCCTTCTGCCTTGTAATTACGTAGACTACTATAACTACTTGTCATACATTTAGTTCGTGAGTTCGTTTTTCGATTCTTAAATAATCTATCCAAGTGCTAGACAGGTTACTTATTTTGCTCCTCACGATTTCCAAAATCCAAAAATGTTCGGTTTATTTCATTGTCATCATCAAAATCTCGTAGTTCTGGTGTTAATAGTTTGATACATATTGCATTGTTCCAAGAACGATCATTTGTAGCATGTTCCTGGGGGTTGTTATATGAAATACCTGGTGTAAATAATGGTTGTTCTGAATTTGGTGGAGATATTTGTGAGCATTCATTTCTGAAAGAATAAACGTGACCTAATATTCTCATGTCTGCCAATGATTAACTGGAATTTCTTGTAATTATCAGTACTTGTCTTTATGAATATGAAGGGTAGGATAATAAAACATTGCTCGATATCGTCCAGCAGTATATAAATATATATGATTTAAACTCATCGTTTTCAAATATTTACTGCTGTGCGTGGGTTAAAATTAAGAAGAAGAAAAAAAACGAGTACAATTTGAATCACTGCATTTATGTAGTCTTACACATGTCCATTTGCGTTATTGTAAATATATTCTGCGCTTTTTGTGATTGCCCCCTAGAAATCAGCTTGTGACTTAGCTGTGGGTCATCCTCTATAAATTAATGAAATTTTCATTTACAATAAATGAGTGTACGGTGTGTATGAGAATTAAAATACAGCAGAAAACTTGACCATTTTCAAGCTCTTCAAAGAATATGTTCTGCTAAGATTGTATACGCCTATATCAGTTTATTATATCGATTTAAAGTCGCATTTGACCTTAACCTTTCCAAAATGCCTTGCTGGTGACAGACCTTTTTTGGTTTAGTGTATAGCACAATACTATTATATTGCTTCAGTCAGATAGGATTGGGATTTGCGTCTAATGAACTGGTACACCATCTGTTGTCACTGTGACCTTTAATCTTTTCAACTGATTTCGCTCGTGCCTATTGAAGTGTATTGCTATGTTCGGTCCAAGATGCTCCCTTTCAGTGTAACTGAGGCGTCAAATATTTCAGCCCGACAACTTTGTAATAGATATGCATCTTGTGTATAAATGCCGTTTATCCATTATCATCTGTTGCGACCATACATCCATCATTCATTCCAGATCCATCGTGAATAATTTTTTTGGCACGTAGTTTATTTGTTGATAGTTTGTTCGAAAGTCATCCGATGAAAATCAAGGCCATTTCGGGTCATTTGTGCTCGTTCAGTGCTTTTAAGCATTTACGACAGAGGAATTATTCACACTTGTTGCTTCATTATTGATAGGCGAGGACAGCTATTAGAGCTGTATGTCATAAATACGGGAGCCAGTTGGAGTTTATGTGAATCATTCGAAAGCATTTTTCCGAACATAGTTTGTCTGTTACACTTCATGTTTCTGCAATCGGTCGCTCCAAGCACATTATAAACCGACTTCAGTCCGTACTGATATTACCATAACAATAACACATCACTCTAGTTGGAACGTTTATTTTTTTCAGATCTTAACTGGCTGACGGCAACAAGATGCAGGTGGAATGCAGGTGGAATGAATTCGTGGAGGGGCGGACAGATATCAGGGAAACATGGACATTTTGATACACGTTGTGGTACATCATTGTGGCGTTCATGTTCGGCGTGAAATCTGTAAAATGTGTCCCTAGTCTTACGTCTAACCCTGTGACTTTCGTGCATAATCTATATCATAACTCTTGAATCATTGTCATCTTTATCATAACTCATGACTCATTCTCACCAATGGTCCTACGAAGGTAGACCTACATCCGGAAGGTAAGTTACACTCGGAAGTATATTTCACGAGGAACTATAACTGTAGCTGTGTGAAAAACCTTAGATGCTGAAGTGGAGTTTCCATGTGTGTGCACACTTGAGGGAGATCCCATGCTGAGCACCTTTGATGACGTCATAGCACTCATCCTCAGCAAACAGGACACGACACTGTCGGGCACACCATATGCCTCTACCGACAAATGCAAGTTCCTCCTTCGAGCAAGAACCGATGACAACTTCCCAGGGAAAGAAGGACAGGTGATAACACGTTGAAGTCATAAGTAAATAAAATCAATAAAAGCAGTTTCAACTCAGTGACAACGGTTATTCCCAGATATAAACAATAACAGTGAATTGTATTTATTGCAAAAATCATGCAATGAAAACTTTACCAAAACCCAGTTTTGAGTCGGATAGTGAGATACTCGTACTGCGATAGCGTATGTAGACTGATACATGATTGGCTGTTACAAGTTTACTAGTTATACATTCCTATGCATATTCAGAAAATTATTTTATCTTTTTCATACAGGTGTACCTGAAAGGTGTTATGTTCTCTGTTGGAATACCCCCCAACAAAGGATTCGGTTTCCACCGAACCATCCAGATCTTCCAGAACTTTGCAGGCCTTATAGGACCAGGGGTAAGATACTGAAAGTTTTCATGGGCTTCAGATCCAATACGGCATCATCTGACTAACGTCATATATATTTTGTGAGCCTCACGGGATCAGAAGACTGAACGATATCATGCCGTATTTGGGAACTGAAGTCTGGTATCAGCCTGAGTCTGATAACTCGGGTGTGTTCATTCCATGTTATATTTCTATAGACCCCCAATACAGAATATATTAGGGGCAGCATGACAGCTCTCCAA
The DNA here is from genome assembly GCA_949152475.1 of Terebella lapidaria. Classification (NCBI taxonomy): domain Eukaryota; kingdom Metazoa; phylum Annelida; class Polychaeta; order Terebellida; family Terebellidae; genus Terebella; species Terebella lapidaria. The sequence continues at coordinate 19,874,620 of OX424558.1, read as the reverse complement.
ACATGGCGTGGTACTGTCGAGAATTTACAAATTCAGCAATCCAATAATGAAATTGATCTGACAGATTCTAAGTATGTCATTTGTGAACATTTGAATTGTTCTTTCAGCTCCCGAGATTTCAAGGCGTCTCCTTCCCATATACACTTACCATGAACGCGAACCAACCAGATGAAGTCACGGTGAACATCGTCAAGACTGGTAACGTGATCACAGTTGATAGCCCGGACTGTCCCTACAAGGTCGAGTTCAGTCGCGGCGGCTTCGAGTCTAAGGTAGTAATCCGGGCCGGTTCCCACTACAAACCAGCGAACAACAACGGCGCCACCGTTTTAAATAGAGGAATCTGTGGCGACTGTAATGGCGTCGCGGACGATTACCGATTGTGTGACTTCGTCAGGACCGACGTCAGTGACGCACCCGACAAGCTACATCAGATCTCCGACAGCTGTGGTACCAACAGGAGTGGTTAGAATAAGATTGATGACATCTGTACTTCGCAATAAATGAGTTCAAAGTAGCCGTCCTATTGGCGTCTATGGGTACAATGCAGGAACGTATCTTGGCAATGTCGAGGGGGTTGGGGTGCTGTTTTGGTTATTCCAGTTTTTGAATTTGTCCTGGTCTGGAGGTCCGGGGTGCTGTACAAGATTTCTAAGGAGGGTGGGGGCGGGGGCGATGTTTATGCGAAACGAGAACAATATAATTTGGTAGTATACCAGGTGAATTCTAAAATGTAGTTTACATTTGTATTTGTGCAGTTGGGATTCCTATTTATAAATTCATAGTCATTCTAAGTTGGGGGGTTGGGAGCATCATGATCCTTCACAGAAATCTGATATGTGGTGTAGTTGATTTTCTCGGGTTGATCCCTAACCCTTATCGATGGCGAGCAGTTACTTAGACTCACTGTATTATGTTCTCCGAAAGTTAAAAAAGAAACGCATTTCCCTATCACAATGTTTATTGAAACATACGGTCGAGGCCGGTAGCGACCCAGACTCACGCTTTCAGGGGCCTGTTGCCCGTTGAATAGCTCCTGGTCGAGTTAATGTCAATCGATGAATCCTATGCTCAATAAAATTGTCCTCACTATCCAATTGAAAAGCGTCCTTCCTCTCTGACAATTATATTCTCACAACTAGCAAAGCGGTATGATGGGCCAATTCCACGTGTAAGTCTGCAGTGAGGGATGTCAAGTCTGTAGGTGTGGTGTCATGTCTGTGGCGTGTTGTGATTGGTGAAAATGAGTCACGTGACCTACATGAATGCAGCGAAGCGAAAACCTGATGTCATGTGTTCTGATACTGAAGTTGATCATGTTCACGGTAGGAACCCGACTACTGAACTGGGCGTTACGGCAGTACGGGTCAGACGAGTAGCTCGACTTGTTTTTCTCGGACAATCCCATTTGATAGTCCGAGCTCTGAGATGTATCAACCAATGTATTATTCTCTGCTTGGATTATGTCAGCCTTGAGAAAAGTTCAAATTTATACATACACAAAGTTTGTAAACGTGATTCATACTAAACAATAGTATTAGTACCTTGGCGAGACAAACTCGGCTGTGTAATATTGTTCATTACACCATCATTCTCACGAGATGACATTTAATTAATAATCACCCAAGAAGTGTTTCTGTTCCATTAACACTCACTTATATCTCCCCAAACACCTTTTCAGAGTAGTGCTTTTTGATGCGATGACTTGGTTATCAGCTATGATTATATGTCGCGAATAACAAATGGTCTGGAGAAATAGACCAGACTAATTAGCTTTTGTGCCTACACGACATATTCCTTTCATACCTCGAAGGATGTCAATAAATTATGACGAACACTATGGAACATCGGGTCTTCTCACACCGTGGCAATGTGACAAATGCCGTTTAAAAACATACACCGATAAAAAAAACGTGTTTTATCAAATGAGAACACGAAATCATGTGCTGATATATTTCATGATCCAATGCTTAAATAATGCATGTATCAACATATGTTAATGTTTCACTACAATTTACTCAGATCATTTTCCTGTGAATAGTGTTATATTTATACTGTGTTTTGCACATATATTTGACCAAACCCCAAGACATTGTAATTCAGTGAGATGATGTCTGATAGAAAAAGGAAAACGGCTTAAGGCTCCTTGGTCAAGCTTCATCGTTATCAACGTCACGCAGAAGCAGAGTCTGAAGTTTATGTTCAGTTGCACCTGATGTTCATTGTGTTCATATATAATCAAGATTTTGATGAAGCTGTAATTGGGAACTATGAAAAAATATATCATAAACACTCATGATTGCTAACACACCGGGAAGCAATAATGTGAAACATACATAAATATTTTAATCGTAAGCCATCCGATGTCTGCGAACGTCATTCGTCAACAGACATGAATACACAATACTATCCTTCCATATGGGCGCATGCAAGATCTCAGGTCATGAGCAAAAAATTAGGCCAAGGGCCAAAGATATGTTAACGGACAATATATGTTTAATATTTTAGATGTTAAACATATAGAGAATATTCAGCATATATAATATTAAGCATATATCATGACTACAGTTATTCGCTAAGCTGTAAATTCAATAAACAGAGAGACATTATCAATTTTGTCCTGTGGCCTTGAAAATAAAGGCAACGGTCAAATTCAAGGTCATGACAATATTCAGAATATAACATTTCCTATATGTTCACAATTGATTCCTAAGCTGTAAACTCGATAATAAGCGAGATATTAGCGATTTTGTGCTCTTGATCTTGAAAATGAGGTCAGAGGTCAAATTCAAGGTCACAGGAATATTCAGCATATATCATTTCCCATATGTCCACGATTGATTTCTAAGATCTAAAATCGATAATAAGTGAGATATTAGCCATTTTGTCCAGTGACCTTGAAAATAAGGTCAAAGATCAAATTCAAGGTCATGAAAATAATCTGCATATATCATTTCCTTTATGTTCATAATTGATTCCTAAGCTGTAAAGTCGATAACAAGCGAGATATTAGCCATTTTGTCCTATGACCTTGAAAATGAGGTCAAAGGTCAAATTCAAGGTCATCAGAATATTCAGCATATATCATTTCCTATATGTACACAACTGATTCCTAAGCTGTAAAGTCGATAGTAAGCGAGATATTGGCCATTTTGTGCTATTACCTTTTTCAGCATACATCATTTCCTATATGTCTATGGTTGATTTCTAAGCTGTAAAATCGATATTAAGTGAGATATTAGCCATTTCGTCCTGTGACCTTGAAAATGAGATCAAAGGTCAAATTCAATGTCATCACAATATTCAGAATATAACATTCCCTATATGTTCACAATTGATTCCTAAGCTGTACACTCGATAATAAGCGAGATATTAGCCATTTTGTGCTCTTGACCTTGAAAATGAGGTCAGAGGTAAAATTCTAGGTCACGAGAATATTCAGCATATATCATATTCTATATGTCCACGATTGATTCCTAAGCTGTAAAATCAATAAAAAGTGAGATATTAGTCATTTTGTCCTGTGACTTTGAAAATGAGGTCAAAGGTCAAATTCAAGGTTATGAAAATAATCTGCATATATCATTTCTCATATGTTCATAATTGATTCCTAAGCTGTAAAGTCGATAACAAGCGAGATATTAGCCAATTTGTCCTGTGACCTTGAAAATGAGGTCGAAGGTCAAATTCAAGGTCATCAGAATATTCAGCATATATTATTTCCTATACACACACAATTGATTCCTAAGCTGTAGAGTCGATAGTAAGCGAAATATTACACATTTTGTGCTCTGACCTTGAAACTGAGGTCAGAGGTCAAGTTCGAGGTCACGAGGATATTCAGCATATATCATTTCCTATATGTCCACAATTGATTCCTAGTCTCTAATCTCAATATTAAGTGAGATATTAGGCATAATGTGTCCCATTATAAAGCATAGGAGAATTTAACATGGGAAAGTCCCATTTGGGCCGAGTTTGGGCCAAAATGGCCCACTTCGAGCGATTCAAGCGCAACGAAACTTCTACACATCATAGGAGTACATATAAGGCGTGTTATGTATCAAAAAGGAAAAAACGTTTCTGAACAAATTTTGACAAAATGGCCGCCAAAGTCCAAATCAGACATTTTTCGTCGAAAATGTCCGCCATTTTGAAAAAACAAGTGAGAATCAAAAGACTAAAAAATTCATCCTTCTTGAATTAATTTTAGGCATTTTTGTACCAAATTTCAGAAAAATTCGCCCGTAAACAAAAAAGATAAAAATGTGGACGACGACGGAAGACGGACGACGGACGCAACGCCATGCCAATAGGTTATCGGACCATAGGTCAGGTAACCTAAAAAGTGTCTCGTCATTTATCAAACAATCAATATTCTACACACTGCAACACCTTCAATTAAAAAAAAAACTTGGTACGGAAATGAGTCACTGCAACACACACTGGAAATATGAAGTGTCACCCCATGCATTAGGAGACAACAGTGCTTTCGAATCTCGTTTGAATTTGGTAAAAAAATCACCTAAAATAGATATTTCTCTGTTGGTAGTGATAAAACAATATCTGATATTGTTGCTGAGAAAAGTTCATTGAACACTTTCTTCATTGTTTAGTAACGGTGTTTCATGTCCGTCTTTTTGCGAAACTGCCAAGGGGGTGACACATTCGTGGTTATGTCCAGTGTGTGTATTGTTTCATGAATGTTGTCTCCCCAGCACGTGTATAGGAACTGTCAATTCAAATATCTTATGAATATATTTTTTATTTTTACGCCATTACCAGACGGTAATTAACAACAAAGTCCTGTGAGTATAGACCAAAATTATTAATCCCAACGAAATCCTTATTCAAGAGGCCAGGACTGAAACTGTGTTAAATATTTGACGACTAACATGCATTAACCCATACCATTACACCCCACACCCACAACAAAACATTGTCCTTTTCAAATTCTGCAAATTCTTGTATTCTGAGATGTCAAGATATCAGTAGCATATCTCAGTAGCCTTTTGGCTTGTGATTGAGTACTTATCTACTTGCCATACACATCTATTCCGTGCGAATTGGTCTACAGCCATATTTCTTCGAGGATTCTTTTCAGGTACACTACATTTTTTTTGTACCTTACCCGTTATTCGAATCCTGTTTCGAGAGCTAGACAGACGGAGTGACGATTATTTATGCATTCTGGTTTCTGTTCCAAAATACAAAACATTGATTTCTGAGAACTGCTCAATGTACATGCATAAAACTTCCAAAGCTTTTCATGTCACCAGGAAGGTAATTATCATTCATCGTCTGATACCTTAGTCCAGATTCTGAAGTGTTTGAATCGGTTGTTGGACAGTGGAATGCAGGTCTCAGATACGGCGTGGGAACTACATACTTACCATTATCTGGAGCTATATGCATCCTGATATAAATGCTCGGTATTCTGTCCGGCTGATGTTGATATCCATTCTCGGAGTAACTCAATTTGCTTTTTTTTTTAACTTGCCATAGTATTACAGTGTTGGGACAGGTCCAAATATACATTCCATGTAAAAGCCAGTGATAACGTATCTGTGTTTGTCATTGTGCTAATAACTTCACAAGGTGTTTTCATGATTCCCTGTATGTAATATATTTCCACTTACAGCAAACTCACTTCTACACTACCTTATCCAACTATCCAATAGCCTATCCCGAATATGAAGCAACATTCCCAAAAGGATACTTTTGAATGTTCTTTTTGTAGGAGAAATGTGGTATCCTCTGTTTGTCCCGAACTTGGCAAGACGAAGCTGTACTACTAAGGACGGAACAGATCTGTTGGTGGTATGTGAATGACAGCACATATACGCCATCTGAATGTTATCGACTTGGTGATGTTGCATACTAGCCTTCTAAAATGTGTGCAACTGGGAGAACTAATTCAGTTGGGGGTACATTGCTTACAGTACTTTCTAGCTACAGTACGAAATGGATCAGATGGACAATCTTTCAACACGAACTTAATATGTGGAAAGTGGAATTCTGTTACCGTATATTGCATGATTATCATGAATTTCCACTCTGAACGAATGCATTTGCATTAAGCAATACTCGTGGTATGCCATCAGTGGTCCTGGCTTTATGAGTGGGCGAGTGTGTTATTGCCATACAATTCCTCATATCTCATAATGTAATGACGTAACACGCCACCATTTACAAATTACTGGACTGGAATGGGAATGTTCCCACCCGAGTGCCTGCATGTCATTGAGAATCCCTCAAGTTACCCCCCACAATGCTGCCCCATGTCCACTCCTCCCTGCGCGATTATGTAGCTGTCATGCACTAGAACGAAGCTAATGACGATGTTTGAATGGCAGTCCAGGAACTGGCACAATCATTAGGCTATCAGATTATGAAATATTCACATGGACTGGATGAAACAGCATTTCGTGATTTTTAAGGTCTTGGTGGAATGGTGGTGTTGGTAGGCGTTATTGTATGAGGGGTGATCAATCGAAGATAGTCAAGATTGAAGAAATTGATGATTATTGTCATTCTTTTCCAGTGAATAATTAGTGGTTGTTCCGTGAAAGAAGTAATCTTCCTTGCATGTATAATGATGAGTTTCATACATGTTTGTACCAAAGAAATAACAATAGCAAAATGGTATTGCTAATAATGAAATATTTATTTGTGCAATTCATATTGTAGCTATCACTGGTAAGTACTAAGGCTGGTTTACTAGAATTACCGCACCATGTTGTAGTATGCATCACGTAATATAATACGTGAATGGTCTCAGGTGGTCTATGAACTAGGCTTCCATGTGCTCACTTGTGTACTAGTATTGATATTCAATTCAAGCAAAAGTAGGTATGCAGTATTTTGAAACGCGTACATTTACACACATGCATATTAGACACTCAGAGGTGTCTATTAATTTCAGCCACGCTCCCACATTGATAGAAGGAGCGCAACCATCCTCATCTTAGACAATCTACAAACGGGAGTCGACATAAGAGGACTTACAGTAGTCTCATTTACCCAACGGAGGTAGCATACGTGAAAATTTGGCACACTACAAAAAATAGCATCTGTAATATTATGATAATACAATAAATCATAATGCATGTATGTACACAATAATGTGAATCTCGTAGCATTGAAACGTTCAAGAACAAACCACATAAATCATAATGCATGTATGTACACAATAATGTGAATCTCGTAGCATTGAAACGTTCAAGAACAAACCACAGGCCTTGCCTGTAAATAATCATTGTCACTATTTCATGATCGGAACATCCTTCAAGATGACACTTGACGCACAATGTTCGTGATCCTGATTCATACAAAATAGTATTGTTAATTTCATGACACACAAGATACGATCTGTGAGCAACAATGTCCATCACACGAAATATCCCCACGAGAGGACATTTGGTGAAGAATTCCCAACACGCGTTTTTGTTCCATTAACACTCCCTTGTATTCCAACAGAGTTGCGCGGTTGGGTATGAGGAAACAATTATCTGACGAGGGTCTATGTGGTAATTGGCAAATGTACTCCGGAAATAGAGCAGACTAATTGGCTTCGGGAGAATATGCCGACATGACATGATTCTAAGTCAGCTTTAACACGTCTAAGGATGTCAATAAAATATGACGAACATTATGGAACATCGGGTCTCATCACACCATGGCAATACGACAACCGATCTTCATCTCGGATGAAAAGTCACTATATATTTATCACAATCACGTCGCGTGAGTATACCACTATAAGACGTACAAAATTCTTACTCACCAAACGGCACAAGATTAAACTAGATCTGGTAATTCAGGCGATGGATATGCTAACTGTAGTATACCACACCACCCGTCTCTCAGCCTCCCAGACAAGCACCGAGCAGACTTCTCATAATGCATTACGAAATTAAACATTATTTACTTTGTACTAATTGTGTGATATTTGCAAATCAGTACAATAGGTTTCGAGGTACAATAATTGCGAGCCATCAAGATCACAGAGAATATATATATATATGATTTTGTAAATTTGCAAGTAATGAGGCATCATATAAGAGTATAAAATCACAGGTAGGTGATAGTTATTATGATCGTATACTGATCTGTATATCAACCGATGACTTCATGTTTGAGTTTCTACATTTCACTGCTACATAACAAAAGATATCAATGTTGTTGTCACGTTCACCGATGCCACCATTCTCGTCTTCGATGAGGTTTTTCTTTCTTTCTGTGAGAATAAACTAAAATGATTAACAATTTCACAGAAATTGTTACTTCTTTCACACACCATTCTCCAACCCAACTGAGATTCTTTCTCCGCCAACAATATCAAATTAGCGAAATGTAGTGAATACCACTCACGCATTCGACGATCACCATTTTCATCGAAAATATTATGCTAATTGACAGATATAAGACTGTTGAGCAAATACATGTAACACCAGACAGTTAACAGAATTGTGAATCATGATACATTTGCGTCTGCGCACACACTTGGATACCAAGCACATATCAATTTTTTTTTGTGGAACTGACAATGAAGAAGCTGCTTTGACCGAAATAATTTATTGGCTCAGGCGCCAATGTTCTTTTTCCCGCCAGACACCTTGATAGTTCCATTAAATTGACATCATTAGTTCCTATCTGAGCATATTTTCTCAAGATTCCCTCAAGTTACACGTTGTACTTTCAATATTCGATATGGGCGGCTGTTTGTAGTGTCAAAACGAACAGATTACTATCGTGCTATAAGCAGCTTGCAAAAAGTCCCTGCAAAAGTGGGTAAGTTTGGTTACCTCTGCATGAAAATATATAAGCCGTGGACCATCATAATATTACGTCTTCAAACAGTTTGTTTAAATGACCAATGACCAGTTTCAGCTCCTGCGCAGACTTGATAAGGAGGAACCTGTTGTTGACCTGTCAGACCCGAAAAAAAATTAATTGCTTTAGGCGCTGATGCTCCTATTTCGGACACGATTTCTATTCCAGCACTTCAGCGCCCCGTTCCTATGGGTATTGCTGTTTTTGGGTTTATGTTTCATGCATGTATCTGATGTCTAATGAACAAATGATGCCTATTTTTAGCGTTTCTACTTTTTGATTTGTAACGTCATTTTTGTCAGGAAGTAATAATCTGTTTCTGTTCATCTGATAAGGGGAAAATACAAGATCGTCAGGTATCAAATCAAACCACAGATCTCGTACATGCGCATGATTGGTATGTACAATCAATGAGAATAGACGATGGACATCACACACACACAAAAAAAACAAAGTTGCAATCATTTAAACTGTACCTAACTTCCATGACGAAACATTGTTTTGTCAAAGGCCAACTTCGTCTTCATTCTGCAACATCAATTAATATGATATTCATATGACCTTTCCCATGCTTGTTCGCTTTGTAGGATATGTCTGATATTTTTTTTATCACTATTAATTTAGAGATATATCCGTTGTTTCTTAACGCCAAACGGATGGCCATTTGTTTCCAAAGTAGCGAACGCCAGGTGATGGTATCATTTCAAAATAGAATGGTGATCCCGATGAGATGGTCGTATTACCAGGTGACGACATACTGGATTGACTATATTATATGGTATGAAATCCATGTTACTGTATGCTCATTACCTCCTCAATGTTCTCTGTTCGAAAACTAACGTAATGCTGTTTTACATATGCCTAATATGAATTGACTTGCGAGAGACACGTATTAATATTGCTGCATGGATGGTCACAGTGCTATAGCATATATATATCTTGTATCTTGACACTGTATATTTATTAGAAAAGTGGCATGCATAGAAAAACAACTAAACACATCCAAAGTGTCAACCATAAAACATGTTCATATGAAGTTGAACCTGTTTTCTGGTTTAAACTAGCACCAACATAAATACATGTCCACCCCCAGGATCTTACGTTTCAAGCACATTTCTTAGAATAATCTGAGTTTGTATCGCGCTGGGCCAGACACAGTTGCCAGCAAAAGGTAACATAGATAGATTGGTTATCCGAGCTCTCACCACAAAGACCCCCCAATAGGCATTCAAGTTTTTTCTTGGTGCTGAGGTTTGGAATTTGTTACAGATGATTGGCTAGCATATTTTTGTGATATAGCACTGCTAGATCCTCCAAATTAAGTCCAGATGACCCTGAATTAATGTTCTAAGATGTTCTAAGATTAATGTTCTAAAATATACAGCAACTATTTTTTCAATGTCAAATTTTGATAAATTCTGTGGTTTCCGTGAAAATTGGGTAGCGTCTATCTGTCTTGAAGGATTTCGCGTTGGGAATTCGCTTGGGGAATACCCTAACCAAAGCACGTATATGACAGGTTTTCGTCTACCTGATAATGCTGCCACTGTCAATTAATACGTTCCCCACACTCCAGCTCTCCACAAATCTGGCCTGAAACGAAGCTAATATTTTCAATGATATACGATGATCTTACAGTATCAGTTGGCTACTGGTTTATGAAATATTCAGGTGGACTGGCTTTTCCCTCATTTGCTTCAGCGAGACATTGCCCTATTAGCCAAAACTGTTTTCGAGGATGGTCAATAACATATCGCTAGGAATGCATTACTGCTATTTGTGTTTTTTTAGTGAGTGGCTGGCATGAAGAACGTGATAACTTTATTCACATTTAAAGCGGGCTGAATATTCCAATATGTTTGTATTCATGATAAGGAGTTGATGCTTGAAGTCATGCTACAAAGCACCATCAGTTTAGCGATATTTTATTCCAGATGATCAAGACAACATGGGCTCCAAATCAAAAAGCACACGCTGCATTATCTAGGAACGTCACTGCATCGAATGAACACTGTAGCAACCTGATACTTCGTAAAACTACAAGGTAAAAACTGAATCTGATCCATCATCAAAGATGATTTCCACTGGGTCTTTTACTCCACAGACCAACAGTAGACAATAACACCCTGGGGTGGTCACTCGACTACGAATACTGATATTGAAGCAACAGCCGCTACTGAAGACCTTGCGTACCATGCAGGTTTGCACACCAACATATACATGAGTGCCTAGATATGATTGACCGAGCCATTATGTGATGATGTGTAGTGATGTTCACATGTGAATTATTTAGGAGCGTAGTCGACCAATAATTATGGTATACCAGATGGCCATGTGTGTAGGATTTGTAGCGTTTGTACTACTCTCTTCAATTTTCAATACATGATCATATCTCACCAATGTACCACACGGGGACGGCACTGTCCATCAGTGTCATTATTAAGTTCAAACTATTGTCCAAAAATAATTGACCATGTCATCGTTTTTGCTTGGAATATATCTTTCCATTGACAGCTGCGTAATACTATAGATCAACTATGTGTGAACCAAAATAATACTATAAATATCTATTAAATATCAAATCAAACGAAAAACATTTATACACGAAGACGTTCACTGGACGCCGCTTAAGGTTTGAGTGCAGACAAAAAATCTCGAAATTGAAATGCGCCAGCTATATATTCACTTACAATGTAAATTCAAATGTAACAAAATCTTGAATTTGCACGTCCATTATCCATTCCACACCATAAATAACCATAGTTTTGTTCTCATAGTTATCCAGGATCACCAACCAAGATTTCTTTTTTTGATTGAACACGTTTAAATGTCTGATAATAGTCATTTCATAAGTTATTTTCCTTATGAAATCGTTTTGCGAAATGCTAGTAAAGCTCACGGGAAGTAGAGCCTACCACTGTTGGTAAAAATCTATGCACGATATATACGGTGTGCATTGCGAGTGCATCGAGTGTAACCACTGCCCAGAGCTCTATTCTCTTCGCAAAATCGGAACTAGCGTTTCGTTCTGCGATGGAACAGTACGCCCACAGGCTGCACAATTACTATCATAACATTCAAAAATATTTAATTATGTTCACGTACGTGTGTTGGTATACTTTCAACATAATTATTATCGTGGGTCTCAGTTATACTCTTGATGCTTTGCATTTCCAATTTCACTTGTCTTATGTGGAACCTGTGGATGCATGCCCGTTAAAGAGAGCCGCAAGCTGTCAGCTGTGAGATACGCCGCCCCGATATTAGGACCTGGTAAGAAAAAATTAGCCCAAGGGCTAAGAAAGGTTACCGGACAATATACATTTTAGATATTAGCCTTTTGTCCAGTGACCTTGAAAATATTTTTTCAACAAATATATCACTTCTAGTATGTCCACAATAAATTCCTAAGCTGTAAAGTCGATAATAAGTGAGATATTAGCCATTCTGTGATCGGTGATGTGACCTAGAAAATGAGGTCAAAGTTCAAGTTCATGAAAAGATTCAGTATATATCATTCCTCTACATTCGCAACTGATTCCTAAGCTGTAAAGATGATAATAAGCAACATATTAGCCATTTTGCTCTCTGACCTTGAAAATTGGATCAAAGGTCAAATTCTAGATCACCAAAATATTCAGCATACATCATTTCCTATATGTTCACTATGGACCCCTAAGCTGTGAATTTGATGATAAGAGAGATATAAACCATTTTGTATTCTGACCTTGAAAATAAAGTCGACATAAGAGGACTTACAGTAGTCTCATTTACCCAACTGAGGTAGCATACGTGAAAATTTGGCACACTACAAAAAATAGCATCTGTAATATTATGATAATACAATAAATCATAATGCATGTATGTACACAATAATGTGAATCTCGTGGCATTGAAACGTTCAACAACAAACCACAGGCCTTGCCTGTAAATAAATCATTGTCACTATTTCATGATCGGAACATCCTTCAAGATGACATTTGACGCACAATGTTCGTGATCCTGATTCATACAAAATAGTATTGTTAATTTGATGACAGACAAGATACGATCTGTGAGCAACATTGTCCATCACACGAAATATCCTCACGAGAGAGGACATTTGGTGAAGAATTCCCAACACGCGTTTTTGTTCCATTCACACTCCCTTGTATTTCAACAGAGTTGCGCGGTTGGGTATGAGGAAACAATTATCTGACGAGGGTCTATGTGGTAATTGGCAAATGTACTCCGGAAACAGAGCAGACTAATTGGCTTCGGGAGAATATGCCGACATGACATGATTCTAAGTCAGCTTTAACACGTCTAAGGATGTCAATAAAATATGACGAACATTATGGAACGTCGGGTCTCATCACACCAAGCCAATAGGACAACCGATCTTCATCTCGTATGAGCAGTAACTCTATATTTATCACAATCACGTCGCGTGAGTATACCACAATAAGACGTGCAAAATGTTTATTCACTAAACGGCACAAGATTAAACTAGAGCTGGTAATTCATGCGATGTATATGCTAACTGTAGTATACCACACCACCCGTCCCTCAGCCTCCCAGACAAGCACCGATAAGACTGTCTCATAATGCATTACGAAATTAAACATTATTTACTTTGTGCTAATTGTGTGATAATTGTGACATTTGCAAATCAATACAATAGGTTTCGATGAACAATAATTGCGAGCCATCAAGATCACAGAGATTGCATTCAATCTAAATATAATTACATTCAAATTCGAGTATAAGAATATTATATATGATTTCGTAAATTTGCAACTAATGAGGCATCATATAAGGGTATAAAATCACAGGTAGGTGACAGTTATTATGATCGTATACTGATTTGTATATCAACCGATGACTTCATGTTTGAGTTTCTACATTTCACTGTTACATTACAAAAGATATCAATGTTGTTGTCACGTTCACCGATGCCACCATTCTCGTCTTCGATGGGGTTTTTCTTTCTTTCTGTGAGAATAAACTAATATGATTATCAATTTCACAGAAATTGTTGCTTCTTCCACACACCATTCTCCAACCCAACTGAGATTCTTTCCACGCCAACAATATCAAATTAGCGAATTGTAGTGAATACCACTTACGCATCCGACGATCACCATTTTCATCGAAAATATTATGCTGATTGACAGATATAAGACTGTTGAGGAAATACATGTAACACCAGACAGTTAACAAAATTGTGAATCATGATTCATTTGCGTCTGCGCACACCCTAGGATACCAAGCACATAGACACAAATTTTGTGTGGAACTGACAATGAAGAAGCTGCTTTGACCGAAATAATTAATTGGCTCAGGCGCCAATGTTCTTTTTTTCGCCAGACACCTTGATAGTTCCATTAAATTGACATCATTAGTTCCTATCTGAGCATATTTTCTCAAGATTTCCTCAAGTTACACGTTGTACTTTCGATACTCGACATGGGCGGCTGTTTGTGGTATCAGAACGAACAGATTACTATCGTGCTATAGTAGCTTGCAAAAAGTCCCTGGGTAAGTTTGGTCACCTGCATGAAAATATATAAGCCGTGGACCATCATAATATTACGTCTTCAAACATTTTGTTTAAATGACCAATGACCAGTTTCAGCTCCTGCGCAGACTTGATAAGGAGGAACCTGTTGTTGACCTGTCAGACCCGAAAAAAATTAATTGCTTTAGGCGCTGATGCTCCTATTTCGGACACGATTTCTATTCCAGCACTTCAGCGCCCTGTTCCTATGGGTATTGCTATTTTTGGGTTTATGTTTCATGCATGTATCTGATGTCTAATGAACAAATGATGCCTATTTTCAGCGTTGTCTACTTTTTGATTTGTGACGTCATTTTTTTCCAATTACGGACTATATGGCCAGAAAGTAATAATCTGTTTCTGTTCATCTGATAAGGGGAAAATACAAGATCTTCAGGTAATCAAAGTCAAACCATAGATCTCGTACTTGCGCATGACTAGTATGTCCAATCATTGAGAATAGACGATGGACATCACACAAAAAAAGTTACAATCATTTAAACTGTACCTAACTTCCATGACGAAACATTGTTTTGTCAAAGGCCAACTTCGTCTTCAATCTGCAACATCAATTTAATATGATATTCATATGACCTTTCCCATGCTTGTTCGCTTTGTAGGATATGTCTGATATTTTTTTTATCACTATTAATTTAGAGATATATCCGTTATTTCTTAACTCCAAACGGATGGCCATTTGTTTCCGAAATAGCGAACGCCAGGTGATGGTATCATTTCAAAATAGAATGGTGATCCCGATGAGATGGTCGTATTACCAGGTGACGACATACTGGATTGACTATATTATATGGTATGAAATCTATGTTACTGTATGCTCATTACCTCCTCAATGTTCTCTGTTCGAAAACTAACGTAATGCTGTTTTACATATGCCTAATATGAACTGACTTGCGAGAGACACGTATGAATATTGCTGCATGGATGGTCACAGTGTTATAGCATATATATCTTGTATCTTGACACTGTATATTTATTAGAAAAGTGGCATGCATAGAAAAACAACTAAACACATCCAAAGTGTCAACCATAAAACATGTTCATATGAAGTTGAACGCGTTTTCTGGTTTAAACTAGCACCAACATAAATACATGTCCACCCCAGGATCTTACGTTTCAAGCACATTTCTTAGAATAATCTGAGTTTGTATCGCGCTGGGCCAGACACAGTTGCCAGCAAAAGGTAACATAGATAGATTGGTTATCCGAGCTCTCACCACAAAGACCCCCCAATAGGCATTCAAGTTTGTTCTTGGTGCTGAGGTTTGGAATTTGTTACAGATGATTGGCTAGCATATTTTTGTGATATAGCACTGCTAGATCCTCCAAATTAAGTCCAGATGACCCTGAATTAATGTTCTAAGATGTTCTAAGATTAATGTTCTAAAATATACAGCAACTATTTTTTTAATGTCAAATTTTGATAAATTCTGTGGTTTCCGTGAAAATTGGGTAGCGTCTATCTGTCTTGAAGGATTTCGCGTTGGGAATTCGCTTGGGGAATACCCTAACCAAAGCACGTATATGACAGGTTTTCGTCTACCTGATAATGCTGCCACTGTCAATTAATACGTTCCCCACACTCCAGCTCTCCACAAATCTGGCCTGAAACGAAGCTAATATTTTCAATGATATACGATGATCTTACAGTATCAGTTGGCTACTGGTTTATGAAATATTCAGGTGGACTGGCTTTTCCCTCATTTGTTTCAGCGAGACATTGCCCTATTAGCCAAAACTGTTTTCGAGGATGGTCAATAACATATCGCTAGGAATGCATTACTGCTATTTGTGTTTTTTTTTAGTGAGTGGCTGGCATGAAGAACGTGACAACTTTATTCACATTTAAAGCGGGCTGAATATTCCAATATGTTTGTATTCATGATAATGAGTTGATGCTTGAAGTCATGCTACAAAGCACCATCAGTTTAGCGATATTTTATTCCAGATGATCAAGACAACATGGGCTCCAAATCAAAAAGCACACGCTGCATTATCTAGGAACGTCACTGCATCGAATGAACACTGTAGCAACCTGATACTTCGTAAAACCACAAGGTAAAAACTGAATCTGATCCATCATCAAAGATGATTTCCACTGGGTCTTTTACTCCACAGACCAACAGTAGACAATAACACCCTGGGGTGGTCACTCGACTTCGAATACTGATATTGAAGCAACAGCCGCTACTGAAGACCTTGCGTACCATGCAGGTTTGCACACCAACACATACATGAGTGCCTAGATATGATTGACCGAGCCATTATGTGATGATGTGTAGTGATGTTCACATGTGAATTATTTAGGAGCGTAGTCGACCAATAATTATGGTATACCAGATGGCCATGTGTGTAGGATTTGTAGCGTTAGTACTACTCTCTTCAATTTTCAATACATGATCATATCTCACCAATGTACGACACGGGGACGGCACTGTCCATCAGTGTCATTATTAAGTTCAAACTATTGTCCAAAAATAATTGATCATGTCATCGTTTTTGCTTGGAATATATCTTTCCATTGACAGCTGCGTAATACTATAGATCAACTATGTGTGAACCAAAATAATACTATAAATATCTATTAAATATCAAATCAAACGAAAAACATTTATACACGAAGACGTTCACTGGACGCCGCTTAAGGTTTGAGTGCAGACAAAAAATCTCGAAATTGAAATGCGCCAGCTATATATTCACTTACAATGTAAATTCAAATGTAACAAAATCTTGAATTTGCACGTCCATTATCCATTCCACACCATAAATAACCATAGTTTTGTTCTCATAGTTATCCAAGATCACCAACCAATATTTCTTTTTTTGATTGAACACGTTTAAATGTCTGATAATAGTCATTTCATAAGTTATTTTCCTTATGAAATCGTATTGCGAAATGCTAGTAAAGCTCACGGGAAGTAGAGCCTACCACTGTTGGTAAAAATCTATGCACAATATATATGGTGTGCATTGCGAGTGCATCGAGTGCAACCACTGCCCAGAGCTCTATTCTCTTCGCAAAATCGGAACTAGCGTTTCGTTCTGCGATGGAACAGTACGCCCACAGGCCGCACAATTACTATCATAATGTTCAAAAATATTTAATTATGTTCACGTACGTGTATTGGTATACTTTCAACATAATTATTATCGTGGGTCTCGGTTATACTCTTGATGCCTTGCATTTCCAATTTCACTTGTCTTACGTGGAACTTGTGGATGCATGCCCGTTAAAGAGAGCCGCAAGCTGTCAGCTGTGAGATACGCCGCCCCGATATTAGGACCTGGTAAGCAAAAACGCACAACGTATATCGTTCCTTCAGTATGTTAAATCATTCGCTCAATTTCATCAAACCTTCCACTCAATATAATAAATCGTTCGCTCAACATATCGTTAACACGATTTGACTAATTGTACTTGAGAACTTGAACTAATGGTTTGATTTATTAAATTGAACGAACAGTGTGATTGCTTTGATTGGCTTATTTAATACATTGAGTGAACAGTTTATCGAATCGTTAGATCAGTTAACTCGATAAACCTCACAAACTGAAGAAACGATTTCAATATATCAGGCGAACGCTATGTCAAACCGTGGAAACGATATTCTTGTAATGTATCGATCAAACAATTCATTTATTAAATTATTAAATTGAGCGAACAGTGTATGATATATATTGAGCAAACGGTTCGTATATTGAGTGACCGGTCACCGTTCACTATTTTCACATGCCATGTCCTATTGGAGGCTTGGTAGTGGTTGTCGTGATGGCGATCTTTCAAATTGCCAATGGTGGTCGAGGTAGTGAGTGTTTCTTCACACAACTCGAATGATTGGAGTTTCACATACAATTTCATCAAAATAATGTTATCACAACTTCCCAACTGTCATGTTCTGTTGGTATGCACTTAACTTTGGAGATTATCACAACTCGAGCAGAAGTAGGTCATGTAAATCTGATAACCGGATAATTTATTATATTCACCAGAATATATAGATATGGACTGTATCTGTCAGACTGTATCTGACGGATATCTATACTTCGTTATGGTATCGTGTTTCATAATTATTCAATTTATTACCTGAACTTACTGCACTGAACTGGTCAGATGTAAGCAGTCGTATGCCGATTCCGTCAGATGTACTGTACACTAGCATTATTGACTGTCTGTGCCCTGGTGACGTCAAGGTGCATGATGGGAACTCCAAAGTTAGCACGGCCGATACCATCGCTTTCAGTAAATGCTATGACCATACATGTACGCTGGCTTGCCATTGGTCAGGAGCGGTCACTTGGTCGAAATATAGAAATCACTATGACCTATCTGCTTGTTTTGCCGGGTAACATACCGAGGATTAAGCACCCGGGCATCAGTATGTAGGACTAGTGACCGCTACCTATGAAGTTGGCAAATGACGTTAGTTTCGAAATTAAGATTATCACTTGTAGTTCCTCATATTTACCAGCTACAAAGTACCTGAGTCGTAAATGTACCTGAGACATTACTATAAAATTTACTAAAACACGGGGCACCAGTCAATATTTGTATAATATTATTAACTTGGCAGGGATCATTTTCTCTGACTGGTTTATTTGTACCACGTGCCACTCGCAAATAATGTATGCTGGATCCTGAAATGGTATATTGCATTCGTATATCGGACAGCGCGGTAGCCTCAACCAATCAACATGTCTGTTCCTTAAAAAAGGAGTATCGAGTCATGTATATGAGATACTGTATACTGAGCATGCTGCGATAGCAACCAGTCGGTGTTGTTGTTACAACCAGCGTGTTGTTATTAATATAGCAAGATTGGATGTTTGTCGTCCAAAACAGTTCTGTCTGTGTCCTGTATTGGACTCCCCATCATCCAATATATGTATAATATCTGTATAATGTAGACTGTCAAACTGCTATATACGTGTAAGTATGTCAAATGAAAATACTAGTTGTTTTATACACATAAAGCATCAATAAATATCACCAGTCCACGGCTGATAAAATCACAAGCTAACACCAATTTTGCCTAACGCCAGTCTCTAATGGTAAATATACCCCGTGCTATTTCGCCGTCATGCAAATCGGTTTAGGAGTGCTCGTACATAAGGTCTCTGGCGTACGCCCGTAATAATAATTAGGAGATTTTCTCCCAGTCAGATACGAATTTGACGGATCAAGTTAACAGCTTTTTTTTTCAAGTCCACTGGGTGAATATTCCATGAGTCAACAAATTCTCATTCATCGAAATTATACCCCGACGAATTATTTCTGTGTGGCTCTAATATGCTTCCGTACACAAATGTGTCGGATGTGTGATGTGGCATGCCGCATGACCCAAATCAACATAAATTTCTTTTCGAGCACATGTGCAGTGTCAGTAACCCTACCCTGTCAGGTTTGTTGGTGATATATTATATCGCGTGAAATTCCTATAGTGTATCTGATATCATCAATGCAGACATGACATGCTGTACCGACCATTACATAATTATGTAACTAGGTACGTTCTATTCGATTGAAACGAGTTGGTAAATTCCAGTAACACCATGTTTTGGTTTGGTTTATTGGAATTTGCCATGTCACACGTGAGGGGTTGTGTTACACCTTTCGACCTAACACAACAAGAACAGTATTCAGGAAAATACAGACATAATGCACTATATTTTGTAATGGAATATTTCGATTTAATGCGCGCTCATTCGGGGTTTGTTTCCGGAATTCTGTGATATTTATTCGCGTAGGCCTATATCAAGTAATGATGCGGCATTATTGATTAGCGGAAGTCGTTAATCAAAACCTTTGAACATATAGGCTCCGTCTAAAAAGCAATGTCGAGCTGCTCAACAGGCGTCCACCGTACATATAGCAGTGTATAGGCGAACGTACGTTTTACAGCAGCATAGCAGATAGATCTGTTATTGTACGAGTAACGACACATTTGCACGGGGATTCTCGCACGCCATGGCTACCACCGCGGACTCGAGCTTGCCCAGATACCTGATCATCGATGGAGGCCTCGGTGGGGAGATTCTGGAACGGCTCCAGCTTACTTTCGTGAGTATACATGCTTCTATTCGGTTCCATCCCATACACTAGACCCACCCACCAAAACATCACGGCACCTTATAACACTGTGAGTAATGCAGATAGTTTGACAGTATGCACATGCTTTACCAAATAGTAAGTATAACTGTTCTAAGTAAAAGTCAAAAGCAATATGTACAACAGAAGGAATGGAAAAATTTAGACGAACCTTCGAGCGTATGCATATGTGACGGTGATTCGACTTTATTTGCACTATTTATATACATGTACAGGTAGCATGAGATCATGAAATAGGTCCCGGAAAATAACCAGTGACGGCATAATCGTACGTCCACTATCTTATGAAATACGGTTGATATTCCTGTTTGCCTGACTATGGACGTGAAAAGACAACCCCACTAAGTTGTTGCCAGTTATGGGAGTTTACGTGTATTTATAAAAAATCTAACGTTTTTGTAGATTTCCTTCCTGTACAAATGGATTTGATAGTTCCAAAGTCCACACATTGGCATTATTGTGCGGCGTTAGCCGTACTATATCTGTTAGTGTAATTTTGACCCCATGGTACCACTGGTGAGGAGCTTGTCCATGCGTGGACTTGCTACCGAATTAAGTCAGCGATGACATTATCCATATTTTATGTCATAATCTCAGATTACAACAAAGTTAAGTAGCAAATATTGAACAAAGAAAACACACACCTTGGTCATTTGTGGAAAGTGCAACTAAAACACATTTTGGCAAGAATAATGGACGAATCGACAAACAAATGCGAGTAACAATCAATTTTCGCATGGACAAGCTCGGCACCAGTATTGGAGGTACTATGGTAGTGTAAGACCATCTACGAGAATTGTTCTCTGTGAGAGGGAAGTAGAGAGTTATTACAATACGAGTTCGAGTTACAATACGATTCGAGTTCATTGTTTCATATTGTTATCAAAGCGGACATCTTTGTTGTTATCAAACTAATCAATAGGCTTTAAGTTGATTTCCAAATATTGAGCAAGGGAAAC
This sequence comes from Terebella lapidaria, assembly GCA_949152475.1. Lineage (NCBI taxonomy): Eukaryota > Metazoa > Annelida > Polychaeta > Terebellida > Terebellidae > Terebella > Terebella lapidaria. The sequence goes on along the minus strand of OX424558.1, from coordinate 19,853,163 downwards.
ACACACCATAGTCCTTTGTGGAAAGTTCAACCAAAACACATTTGGGCAAGAATAATGGGCAACTCAACAAAAGAGCAGGTGAGAATCAATTTACGCATGGACATCAAAATATTCGACAGGTTGTCATAACGTTCAGGTTCACAATTAGAATTTTCATATCACATAGAAACAAGACCCACAATATTTTGTTTGGTTGTTTAACCAAGAAATGGGTTTCGTGTCTACTTATCCTTGATTTTTTTTCGTGTTCACTCAGCCTCGAGTACTGGTTCTACTCTCCTTTGTCCCTGTGGCCGCACACGTAACCTCAAGTTCTGCTGTTGTGATGCTTGTACTAATAGATCTAGTTGAACAAACATCTCCAGAGCACGAAACGTTATGATCCAACATGTATAAGCCTCATAACGCACCAAAGCATGCACACCGTATTGGTCCTAATAGTGGCACGTGCCCTAATAGTAGAGCACCCCCTGTTTTCCTTCAAAATGTTCACTTTCCGTAATCTTGTAATTCATTTCATATCCTTTTCCAATCCACGTAAATTTGACCTCAAGTTTGACCTGAATTTTGCGTGCGCTGTTCCAGGAGGTCTTACTTTGGCTCGTCGTGCTACTATTAGGACCAAAACGTTACATCATTGTACGGAATATCATGAGATATGGGGTGATTGATGTTCGATGATTTGAGGTGAAACACGTGGGAGAGACAGAAAATAAATTTTCGTCATTAAATTGACGTTTGTTGAGCCTTTTTTTCCTCTCAGTACATGAAGCATCATTGCATAATATGCAAACGATTTATGGCTGTTATTAACTCATATATCACTGTTTACCCATTATTTGCGTTGAATATCACTCGTTTCACATATTTTGATTGTTTCATTGATCATTAATGGGATGGTGTGTCATGAGATGGTTCATACAGATTAACAGGATAAAAATAAGTGGACTATATGGGAATAGATACGTGAAATGTAGCAGATATGTAACTGTTTTGATAATATGAAATGTTGTCGATCATTTGTGGTTAGTCCTGGTTAATTTGTGGTTAACATACCGCAAATAAATCAGAACATTCACTACTATTTTAGGGGCTTTTAAGTCAGCGAATACCGGGAAATATTGATAGATTCCGCGACAAGTAAACTTCACTATGATCGATTTAGCGTGTAAACCAACATTATGCCACTAAGTATCTATATATGGGCTGTTCATGAAAATTAATTGCTTTCTAACTCTCTTGGTCATGATTACTACGCTTTTACAAGTCACTACAAAATATTTGCAAGGTCAGTATTCTAATACAATCAGTACATTATCCATACGAAATATAGTCTGCAAATAATGACTTATTTTAGTGTGAAATTGGTGGTTTTCTAATAACTCACGTGTTTCACCTCAAATCACCCATCATCAACCCCCATCACTCACGATATTCACCCCAAAGCAAGGCGCTCTCACATAACGGCTTCCGTACAGTGATACATGTAGTAATAATATTGTACAAAATGTGAAGCCGTGTAGCACGCCCGCTAGCTCGTTGTAGAATATGGTTTTGTCATGACTTGCAATTGATTGGAATGAAACTCCATATAGAGCATGATCTTAACCCAATATCGCTATTATACATTTTGCAGAAGGACCGATTGTGGGGAACTCGAGCCCACTTCAAAGATAAAGAGGCTGTCAACCAAATCCATTTGGAGTAAGTACATGGTCACTCATCGTAAAAAACTTATTTCTAGTAAAGATGCGCTAAGAATCGGTATTTATCAGTAGGTTCTACAGGTTTTATGATACTGGATTTAAAATCGATTGGTTGAACTGTCTTATAGGTTAAACTACTGATAAACGATCTAATTTCGTAAACTTTCGATAGCATTTTCAATTTCACATGCTATATACCCAGCACAGTGTATTTAGCTTAAATGCGGTGAATATAGTTTCCTAGAGGCGGGCGCTGACGTCATCATGACGAACACCTACAAGCCGATGGTCAAGGCTGTAGCGGAGGACCTGGGAATGGATCTAGGTGCCGCCAGGGATTTCTTCCGGAACATTGCCAAAGACACATGTGCTCTCAGAGACCAGTTTTGGCAGTCCGCCAAAGACAAATCTCCTGGTCAGGCGGTCTCTGCTTTTCATTGTATAATAGCAAAAACCCAGAAAAAAGATTTTCTGATAATACACAAACACATGCTATCCTTCGCAAATTCGCGACATGCCAAAGTTAAATTGCCAGATGCAGAATTAACGTTAGAAGAAACTAGTTTGGTCGAAACGAAAATGCCTATAGAACGAATCGATATCAAAATCTTCAATAACTTCAATTACCTTTGGAAACCCTGTTCGGGAATTTGGGAATGCTGCGAATTTCGGTCGGATGGCTCGTAGTGAATTTACAAACTCTTGGAAACTGATGGCCTTCAGTTGTTTTTAGTAACACGGTTGTCAGTAATGAGCGATATCAAACAAAATTAGGACCGGTATGTGTACCTCCTAGGTAGAATTCGCCCTCTGGTTGCTGGCTCCCTGGGTCCGTATTCCGCAGGTGTTCTTGGTGGAACTGACTACTGCGGCGCGTACATTGACAGCACATCTGTAAAGGTAGAAATACACCTCTATACTACCCACATATTGCTCTGCTTTGTTCTATTGACGAATGACGTGAATGATGTTTTGTAGGACATGACCGACAGCTACAGAGAGAAGGCCCAGCTGTTGTTGGACGGAGGCGTCGACGTCCTGGCTTTTGAAACTATACCGGCTCCCAAGGAAGGTCAAGCAATATGCGAACTCATGAAGGAATTTCCGGGGGCCAAAGCGTGGATCGCCTACTGTTGTAAGGTGAACGCTTATTGCTTACACATAAATAATATAAACTATAGGCTATATATATCTCCATCCGTTGTATAGAATTTATGGTACAAAATAACATATATCATGTGCTGAACAACATAACCTAATTTCAAATATAATTCTTTACTGTTTTATTAGTATGATGGCTATGTGTGTGTTCCTTTAGCAAAATGCGTCGACTCGTTCAAGAATACCATGTGATGAAAAACGAAATGAATGTTGCACTAAACTGTATTGAATTTTTCTAGGATGACGATCATGTTAACCATGGGGAGACGTTCAAAGATGCTGTGATGACGTCACTGCAGTCAGACCAAGTCGTAGGCGTAGGTGTGAACTGCTCCAAGCCACAGTATATGACGTCACTGCTCAAACAGATCCCGGATGTTGTCAGAGAGCGTAAGAAGATAATCGTATACCCGAACAATGGCCAGGTCTTCAACACTGATATCAGAAGGTATTTTCACCACTGATAATTCATTTCTTACCTCAGTTTCCAATGGCAACTTGTAATTGCTCAACCATCTCTAAACGTCACGTACTAGTAGCTCGGATTTGACAATTTACACCTTTTAAACTTCATCCTTGGATTCGATCTTAGAAAATCAATGTGTCTGTTTGTCGATACTTATTCATGCCTCGTTGAGAATATGTGATCTCGATAGATATATATTTTATAATGTTGCTTCCCACAGGTGGGAGGGTGATTCAGAAAGCCGTGCTATCCACGAGTACGTCTCTGATTGGCTGAAGGCGGGAGCCAATTGGATCGGCGGTTGTTGTAATGTGGGCCCAAAGGACATAGCCCCTCTCCGAGGAGAAATGGATAGATACTTGGCATCAGAAACATGAGAACTGCATATTATTCCTTATGCATATATGTCTGTTTAGTTAGCTAACCAATAAATATACCTCGCATCAAATATATTGTGTAGTTCTCTCAAACTTTTAAACACAGCCATAGGCTATCTTAAAGGTTACCATCGTAAATGTCAACATTCTCTGTCCATCTGGGGTATATCTGGGGTATCAGATTATGAAGCACTGATACCCCATGTGAAACTGACGTACCAAAATAGTATATATCCACCTGGCGAAACAATTCTCCGTGTCCACCTGTGGTACTGATACATTGTCTCATTATTATCAATGTTCTATAAAGTACCATTATATGCATCAAACAAATAACGACCAATACCACAATATTTCGATATTGCCAATGAGAACCTAAAATGGAACCCTTTTGAACTAGAAACAAAGCCCACGAGGTATTTTTATTCAAAGACATACCAGCGTCCTCAGACAATGTGTACAGAAAGGTAGCTGATTCTGCTGTAAACCTGATGAAATTAGTATGCAAGGTACATGTAAGCAACCTGTACTCGTTTGGAATGCCCGAATGGTAAACCCAGAAAGCTCACAAATGTATATAATGCACTCTTCACCATTTGACACTGAATGTTTGGAGATACAGCTTAGTATATATTTTCGATTATGGGAATATATATGAAGTCAAAAATGGATCATCTTTGGATAACCTTGAACGTGTCATCAGAAGATCTTCAGTAACGTTACTCAAGTTTATATGCACACAAAATTGTAAATTAGCTTATGGACAATGAATATTTTGATGGTATAGCTTGGTTTAGTTATAGAAATGTACATGTCTGAGTGTACGCTGTGTACATTGTGTGTGTTTATAATCTGTTTAATGAGATAACTATGGGGCATCGCTTGGTGACATTGAAGTTGACCCCAATTACAAAGAATATTTAAACGCATGCTTAAATCTTAAAGTCGTGTCTAATCTAAATTTAGCAAATTGCCTCTACCGATAAAACACATGTACATGTAGATACAGCTCAAGTTTTGAGTCAGATATACAAGAATTTATGTAATGTAAATGTAATATCGAGGTTACGTCCAACCTCTAATACATATAGTTTGACTACTATTGACAATAGGCATATGTGGGCTTAGGGGATATTATGGAAGGTGGTAAGATATCGTACAAAGGGACCTTTGCAGACAATATAGTTGTACACAGAGCTTGGCTTTGTATTCTGAGCACACGTTATACAAGGTGGACTCCCCTTGAACTTGGCCTCGAGGACCTTTGCCAATAACCCTCAACGTCAGGTTATGTGATGACAACGTATAGGCTAATGAAGCGATGTTAATAAGTATTATTGCAATAACAAGTAATTCCCTAAAGGTTAAGTGGTTCGTCAAGATTAGATATGCACCCGAGACGATAATATATGTAGGGGCCTACGTGAAAATGATATGACGTTATGATTTGCCGAGTAGATATTGCTGCGACCTTCCACGGTACCTGCTCATTTTATGTTCAATAATAACCTGATAACTCACACAGTCCGTAAATTACCAACATGCAAATCATTGGGAAATGACAGTCCGCAAATTACCAAACGCGCAACTCGTGTCCAAGATGGCGCAAATCACGTCCAAGCCACATCCAAGATGGCGAAAGCTGATACAAATTAATCGTCCGCGGGCATCCAAAAATTGTCTGGGTGCTTGACGGCGGAAATCGGCCACCGTGGTAATGCAAGTAAAGCTTCCGGCTGAGTTGCGAACGGTTGGGCCTACCTCCAACATGGTTGAGCAAAAAGTTTATTTGTGGTATTCCTTGCATAGTAACTAGTGTAATCAGCGTGTTTCAGTAAGACGGGTGAGTGTATAGTCACACCCTGAGCTGTGTGTTGTCTGTTGTCATGGCACCACAGGTGTGTCTGCATGTACATTCTTCGTGTATTCGTCATACCACACAGCTGTTCTCGGTCGGTTGTATGATCATACCCGTAACAGCAGGTGTTTTTCGTGATGTACATGTAGGCAATCGTCTTTGTTTTGCTGACACATGTGAAAGCGACATGTTTACTCGTCAATTTGTAAAATTTATGTCATATAATTTCCGACACTACTGTAAGTTGGGTATTCAAGAGTGAGCTAAGTCGTTCGGTTACGTATAGTTCTGACAGGCGATTTTGTTAACTTTATGTTTACATTATGAAGGAATGCAAAGAGCACAATATTTGATCATCACGTTATAACCCAACGAAATAATAAAGTAATCATGTTATATCACACGTCAGCGGACATTTACCACTTTACTCTACATGGAAGTTGAATAGAAGAATGGAATGGAAGTTCAGCTGAATGCATTTTTTGGTTTCTTACACGTGTGTAGTCCATTCTCAAGTCGTGAGTCGTCATGTCCACTGCCGAGGTGTCCAGTTTGCCCGAGTACCTCGTCATTGATGGAGGGCTGGGCTCGGAGATAAGGCGATGCCTTGGCCTTCCATTTGTAAGTGTTAACTGTTTGTTTTTGTAAATTGTCCATTCTATGAGTAAACTGCTTGTTGAAATTCGTTCCAATTTCTTATCAAAACCAGAAAGACAAGCTGTGGACAACGCGTGCTCATGCGATTAAATCATGATAAGACAATATGAGGGGTAAAACAGGCATTTTACTAAAACTACAAATACCAATACATGTTGCTGCGCGCGCCAGCCACATAAGATACATGTGAATAAAATACAAATATGACACATAATATGAGATGGTAAAGGAAGATAATTATATGACATTGATCCACCCCCTGATCACTGGGAGGGAGGGAGGGAAAATTGGTTGTTTGTGCCGTGGTCGCGAACAGAATGACCAACTGCAGGTACATAATACAATATATAGACGTATATGAGTAGATTAGGCCTACCTGTACAAGCACACGCAGACCGTGACCGGCCCCTCTAGAGTTCAGCGCGAGTCATACATGATTTAAACAACATTAACGAGTTAATTCACCTTAAATCATGATAAGACAATATGAGGGGTAAAACAGGCATTTTACTAAAACTACAAATACCAATACATGTTGCTGCGCGCGCCAGCCACATAAGATACATGTGAATAAAATACAAATATGACACATAATATGAGATGGTAAAGGAAGATAATTATATGACATTGATCCAAAACCCCAGTAGAAGTAGGGTAATGATTAGAATGTTACCGTTTTAAGTCACACACCGGACATGTAAGTAGAATGTAAATTAAAATTATTATCAATGAGTTCATGTACAGGATACCACTCGTGTAGCCGTGAGACGGCATCAGCTGTCTGGTTTTGACGGCCAGGTAAGTATATTGCTCTAAGTCTAAAGTTGTACACCACAGAGTACCAGAAGACCCTCCTTAGGGACTGCATAACAAAGGGATTACGACACGATCCCTTATTGATGATTGCCACCGCCGCCTGATTATCCGAGCGCACGAACACTTTCTTGTTTCTCCAAGTGTGAGCCCAGAGTGCAACCGCTGGCTCCAGCGCGAGTGTCTCTTTAAAGTTGATGTGTAAGTGTTCGAAGCCGGGCCACCATTCCCACGGAGTGTAGATGAACTGATCCTGGTGACACGCTCCTGCTGCCACTGGGCATGCGTCTAGACATACCGGCGTTATCGCGCGCGCGTCGATCATATCTACTGTTCCGTTGAACGCCTTCAGAAACTGGGTCCACCATACAATGTCATCGCGAATGTCTTTGGTTACCCGCGTACGATGCCAAGGACATTTGAGTGGGATGAGTGCGTTCAAGATGCGTCGCATGTAGAACCGTCCGCCATACACCACCTGGGACGCCCAGTTGAGGCGGCCTGCAAGTGACTGGAGGTCTTTTTTGCGAACTTTTTTCTTGCACAACATACTGGTCAGAGACTCTTGGAGACTTTTGATTTTGTCCGGCGGGAGACTCAAAGACATATTAACAGTACTAATGGATATTCCTAGGAACGTGAGTTGCTGACATGGTCCCATTACTTTACTATAGTTGATTGCGAAACCAAGGTACCTCAGAAGGTGGATAACCCTCCTCAGATAGTTTGCACATTGTTCTTTCGTCTCCCCAATTATCAGAAAATCGTCCAGATAGACCACCATCTGTTTAATCCCAATGCTTGATAGCATGCGTCTGACAGCCTGTCCAAGGTGATGGAAAATACCTGGCGAGGCTCGAGCCCCGAATGGAAGTCTAGTATCTACCAGGTAAGTAGGGTGACTGTCCCCCGTGAACGTCCATTTTAACCCTGTGGCGACGTAGTTTGAGGGATGCACTTTCACCGACCTATACGCAGATGCCAGGTCCAGCTTGGCGAGAAAGTACCCGGGCTTTATCATGTCAACTGCATCTTGGAGTGTTTGATATTTGAACGGATCATGATCTGCAAAGTCATTTAGTGCAGTACCTGGGGGTCTGCTACAGTCATGTATTAAACGAATTCCAGCGTCAGCTTTGGGGACAGCACCCAATGCCGAAACAATGAGTGGCTTATCTCTGACAACTTTGTATCGATTATTGACTATTTCCCAACAGATTTGTGCTTCAACTTTTGACCGAGTGGAACTGTTAGTTGCTGAACGATAATTGTCAACTTCTACTGGATGTTCAACTTTTAATGGGTCAGTTATGCAGAAGCCGTGTTCTACACCATTGATTAAAAAGTCATACATGGGGTCGGATGGATGTAACATATGGAACCACGCTTCATACCTGAGCGATCCATCGACGTTCACTGACGCAGCGGGTTGCTTGATTGGACGCTCGCTGGGAAGTTTTTTGACTGTGACGGCTGGTGGACGTAGGTCGGTTGTTGTGAAGCAGTTGTTGGCTCTTGATGTGTATATCGACACGCTTGACCAAACCTACAGAATCCCTGTGCCAACCATTGTCTGCACACCTCGGGTTTGTGGGGCGCTGTACGGCGGTCGTATGTGTTGGACCTGGGGCCGGTCTTCACATTCTCCAGGGGAATTCTGTGCAAAAGCTGCAGCTCGGCAATCGGGTTCAGGCTTCCCCATGTAAATTGGTACTGGGCTTGCCTTTCCCGATACTGAAAGTCATAGTCCAACACAGAGTTCCAGTCATATCTCGTCGCGAAGTCGAATATGGTTGCCGTGTATGCCAAGTAGTACGAGACTTCTTGTTGCTTCATTGCACCATCTGACAACATGGCGTACATGAGGCGGCAGTTGGCTGCGCCCCATTCTTGGACAGAGATGCCGGAATATGGGTGTGCATCCTCCGTGCGAACCATGAGCTGATCGTCCGCCTCCCCAGCAGTAGTCAACACCAGGTCCTTGCGTCTCTTCCTTCTACGGAGTCGGACTTCTTCCGTGAGGAACTTGGTAATGTGGTACGCCTTCCTTGTTGACGATGACAGAGTCAGGGTTGTCAACGGGTTCGTCGCGGACCGGACATCACCGGTCGTGAGATCTTGGGGTGCGCTCTCTTGGGCGTCGAACAGTCTGGTACTGGCCGCAAGGCCGGCTATTGCTTGATTGCCAGTGATAGCGCCAGTGCAGGCATCAAATGCCTTACCTGCACCGTGTAGAACGTTCGCTTGTTGTCGAATATCCGCTAGTGTCGCAGCAGTTGAAATATTTGGCGGCGTCTGTGGTGTCGCTATGTCTTCTTGTGGTTCTGTTTGTACCGCTGTAGTTGGCTCTGCATTGGTTGTTTCTGTGTTGAACGCCTGTATCACAAGTTTGGCCTGACCCAATGTTATTCCAATGGCCCGCAATTCGGTAACGGACACAAGAGACAGAGTTTCTTCTGTATTCAAGTCCTCTTTGCTGAGATAACTTGTTGTTTTCCTTTGCAAGCCAATGGAATTGGCCCACTTGTAAAAGTCAAATTGGTTTGCTGCATTATGTGCAGTATCTTCTCCTTGTTGTTCCTCGTGCACTTCGATTTCCAAAGCCGCGTCAGTGGACATGTTGAACAAATACTTGTTGCATATAAATTCATAAAAGCGCTCGAATACTTTCAAAAAATTGGTTGTTTGTGCCGTGGTCGCGAACAGAATGACCAACTGCAGGTACATAATACAATATATAGACGTATATGAGTAGATTAGGCCTACCTGTACAAGCACACGCAGACCGTGACCGGCCCCTCTAGAGTTCAGCGCGAGTCATACATGATTTAAACAACATTAACGAGTTAATTCACCCTAACAAGGAAACTGTCATGGACTTACACAGAGAGTATGTGACATATTGGCGTGTCCTGGAATAATAAGAAAATGATCTGATATATGTTCTACTCCCAATCAATTACGAACTCCTCGTTTTATGTAGGTACCTGGAGTCGGGCGCTGACGTAATCATGACGAACACCTACAAGCCGATGGTCAAGGCTGTAGCGGAGGACCTGGGACTCGATCTAAGTGCCGCCAGGGATTTCTTCCGGAACATTGCCAAAGACACATGTGCTCTCAGAGACCAGTTTTGGCAGTCCGCCAAACACAAATATCCCGGTCAGACTTGCTCGTCTTTGAATTTGCTTCTATGTTCCCCGAATTCATTTTTTCACCATTATTTAGCAAAGGGTATTGCATTAGTTATTGATCAAGTGTTATATTACATTCAACAAATAGAGTGTCGAAACTGCTTTGCATTTCTCAGGTAGAACTCGCCCTCTGGTTGCTGGCTCCCTGGGGCCGTATTCCGCTGCAGTACTCGGCGGAACAGACTACTGCGGCGCGTACATTGACAGTTCATCTGTAAAGGTAGTAATAAAGACATACAATCCGTTCCGCCTTTTTGTTCCTTTCTATTGACGACTCGTATATTGTGATGTAGGACATGGCCGACAGCTACAGAGAGAAGGCCCAGCTGTTGTTGGACGGAGGCGTCGACATCCTGGCCTTTGAGACCATCCCGGCTCTCAAAGAGGCTCAAGCAATTTGTGAACTCATGGAGGAATTCCCTAGAGCCAAAGCATGGATCGTTTTCTGCTGTAAGGTCAGTGTTGGCACACACACAAAATTAATATATCAAGTTTTTATCAATATTACTATTACTCCGAATTTTGTATAGTTCCAATGTGATCTGGGCACTGGTAGCTTGTGTTGCCTCGTTCTTCTATATTCAATAGTGTTATGAAGGCCAGGGGTCGCAATTCTTTATCGTTGCAATTTACCGTCTAATTCACAGTAATAAATATATTGGCATATATTGACTGGATTCGCTCCAGGATGACGATCATGTTAGCCATGGAGAGAAGTTTAAGGACGCCGTGATGACATCACTGCAGTCAGACCAAGTCGTAGGTGTAGGTGTGAATTGCTCCAAGCCGCAGTATGTGACGTCACTGCTCAAACAGATCCCGGATGTTGTCAAAGAGCGTAAGAAGATCATTGTGTACCCAAACAATGGCCAGGACTTCAACACTGATATCCGACGGTATAATCACCAGGATAATTCATTGTCTCCAATTTTCTTACAATTTCTTACAATCTTGATGCATGTATATGTAAGCCTTAATTCCTACCAGGTGGGAAGGTGATTCTGAAAGCCGTGCTATCCACGAGTACGTCTCTGATTGGCTGAAGGCGGGAGCCAATTGGATCGGCGGTTGTTGTAATGTGAGCCCAAAAGACATAGCCCCTCTCCGAGGAAAAATGGATAAATACATAGGGAATTGAAGAAGATGAAGCGCATATTTTTCATCACATGATCAATAAATATGTGTTAAAGCCCAGTCCCACAGTTGCGAATGATTCCAGCGAATTAATGCGAATCTGTGAGGCTGAAATCGCAAGCGAACGGTGTAATTTGTGTAGCTCAAAACAGAGCTAATGAGATGCATTACGATGATAAGCGCAAATGACTAATAATCAGTGAGACATGACCACGAACATATGGCACACAATAAAGTCTAATACGAAACAGTAAGGTAATGATGGGGAATCAATACGGATGCACTAAGAAACGAAACGAACGTCATGAGAACTAGTGCGAACCAATAGGAAATGATACGAATCAATGGGAATCATTACGTCGGAGTACGATTGGCCACGAAAGAATAAATATCGTAGAAATTTGTGGTACAAATTTAAGACCCTCAAGATCAAACATGCCAAAAGCATCGAAAGGGAACATTCTGAAGGAAGACTTCAGAAGGAATTCTGAAGGAAGACATATGACTTAACTCATCCTCTTCTGACAAGGTGTAAACTCTGAGTACGAACGAGAAGAGCCACAACTGTCATATCAGGAACATATACATATGTACACCTCTCAAACTCTATCAGCTACCCCAGATCCCTGTAATTAGGCTCCGGTCATATGATCGGGAAAATGTGTATGCCAATGGACGTACATTCAAGAAATAACAATTTCAATGGCCACCCATATAAAATATGTAGTATTTTATACATTTACTAGTTGCATATAGACATAATAAAACCGCCCTTGTCTGTAAAGCAGTAGTAAGGCCGGCACTTTAGGTCGGTTTTTCCAGGTTTCGGTTTCGGGGGTTTTCCCGTGGTTATATGACGTCACTTCCGGTTTCGGTTTCGGTGGTTATATGACGTCACTTTCGGTTTCGGTGGTTATATGACGTAATAGGTGGTTATATGACATAATAGATGACGTATTAGGTGGTTATATGACATAATAGGTGGTTATATGATGTAATAGGTGACGTAATAGGTGGTTATGTGACATAATGTGTTTATATATGGCGTAATAGGTGGTAATTATGGTGGTTATATGACGTAATATGTGGTTATATGATGTCACTTTCGGTTTCAGTGGTTATACCTCACATGATAAAGTTGGTTAGGTTAGGTGATTATATAATAAGTGCTCAATAGGTGATGTAATAAGTGCCCTTAATAGGTAGTTATACAACATAAAAGGTGGTTATACAGTACCTATATGACATAATAGGTGGTTATATGACGTAATAATGACGTAATAGGTGATAATATGATGTAATTCGTGGTTATACAGCGTAATAGATGTTATATGACATCTCTTTTGGTTTAGATGGTTATATGATGTATTAGGTGACGTAATAGGTGATTATATAGTGGTTATGCAGCGTAATAAGTGGTTATGCAACATAATAAATGGTTATATGGTTTTTATATGACATAATATGTAATTATAATGCTTATATGATGTAATAGGTGATTATGTCTCATAATAGGTAAGTATTAGATGCGGTGATCACGTGACGTAATAAGTGGTTATACACTCAGGCTACATTATGACCAGGACCCCTGTTATGACTGTCAGGTTATGATCACTCCCTTAGTCATGTACGTTATGACTAGTCCATCCAGTCATCATTGCCCTAGTCCATTAAGATCGTAAAGGTATACTCCCTATGACGTAACAGGGTCAGGCCCTCAGGATCACTTCCAGTCAGACCCACTGAACTAATTCATTTCTTTTTCACATACTTGAGAATATTCTCAGAATAAACCTTCACACCATGTATTGCTCCTATCTTATAATGTAATCAAATGACACGTGTTGCCTACCCTACCATAAAATGAAGAAAACCATTTTATTTTTTGGCAATTTTTATTTTTTCTCATCCTCATCATCCGAAATTCTGGAAGGAGAAAAAAGTAAACATGATTACGCCTGGAAAAAGTCTTACAATTTAGACACGCATACAATGAATAATTTTTTCAACAAATGATCCCCAAACATGCAACAGCATAATGGTTTTCAATAGCAAATTCTAACACGGAAAACATATACTCACACTATCGGCCTCTCGGCCGACCCTTCTGGGGCCCACGGTATTGTGTCATTTCTGAAATAGATAAACGAAATATAAAATACCCAGGGTATTTATATTATTAAATATTTTATCGCTGTTATAGGGGTTTATTGGAAAAATCGTATACTTACAAGTTCTGGTCCTCCTGGACCCCTTCCCCCTCTCTCGGCTCCACCAGTGGCCACGGTCTGCAAAAAAAGGATGGGATGTGAATGAACGTGCACACCTACATGTATTATCTGTACGGCCAAATATTTCTATCTGTAAACGTTGTACATACACAACAGACCCTAAACCTTGTACTTACTCATGTACCGGGAATAGAATTCGGGGGGACACCCCCCGAACTCCCGATTGTAGGGGGGCTTTCGGGGCGCCCCCGGCGGTGTGCTGATGACTGTTTTTTGTGTTCTGTAAATACACATATAACAACTATATCATCATGCGTTTGCGTGTTTATAATATATGGTTAAACCTGAAGAATCATTATATAAGGGTACTAGTTTTACTTACTTGGCTGCCATTCTTTAACTTCATCATTGAGGAATTTATGAAAGAGAAAGAAAATAAACATTTCAAAAGACCGTTTTAATTATTTCGTTGAATTTACCACTAAAACCGTTCGCACATGCGTGTAAGAATGAACGTGTAATGGTAACATATTCGCGTGTGCTTGCTTTGAATAGTGAGACGGAAAAAAATACATTGTAATTTCAAATAATTTATGTACGCGCAACGAAAGGTTCTTTACACTACTGGATTCTACCGGGTATAGACGGCAAGTAATATTTTGCGTGAACTAATTCTCTCCAGTCTTTGTGATGGAAAAACAATAAAAAATTAACATTTAACCCCAACAGCGTCCAGTTATAGAATTTACACACCCGTACCCCAAAGAAAGTCAATAAATTCATGGAATATGTCAACGTTCAAATTGGCGAATATATACCGCGGCATTGTATAAGGGAATAGAAATATACAAACGCCTCTAAGCGGTAGCATTCTAATTATAAGTTGGCGCGGTTTGCCAGAATACAACCCCTCACCCACCCGGGACAGATAACAGGACATAACACCTCCCGATTGGTTGAACCCGTAAAGACTGGGTCCAATCGCCGCGCGAGGCATCGAAAAAGAGTAACCCGGACATTCCAACAATGAGAGCGTTTTCATGGGCGGTAAATACATGTAGACTAAAATGATAGTACGGAGAGGGGTATATTTTATAAGTCTACGCATACGCAATCATATTATACGATTTAGAATAAAGCGATATACAGCACCCAAAATATATTAAATTCGCGTGTCCGAAAACGTATAAGAATAATAATTTCGTTTAACGAATTCTAAGGCACAACAATTCTAATTCGATGACAAATATGATAAAAATGGTAAAAAGTAGTGTACTCACTCTGTTTAGTTTTATTCCTTTCTGCATTCGGTCCAGTGGTGAAGCGAGACATTTGAAAGAAAAAAAAAACGACATGTGAAAAAATTATTCCAATGATACATGCAAAAGCAAATTCATGAATATTATCCGAAACTATATCCGTAAACGAAGAAAACGAGAAATCGTCGCGATTATTTTCCTGTCTAAAAATTTCCCACCTTTCCTGTCGGAATTTTTTTCTGGAATGACGCTCCCGTCCCGGACACAAGCGTTCACGCGGCGTCCACCGCCCCCTCCCAGACATCCGGAATCGCGTCCATAACCAAGCGTGGCATCTTCTCCTCCGGCGTCGGACCCCGGGGCACTGTTCCCTAATTATCTTTTCGAGGAGTACGCGTGTATCGAAAAAGAATGTCGAGTGACATCGCTAATGCGATTCTTTACATATTAAAGAATCGCATTATCGCTCCCTTATCACCCCCAGACGAGAACCCGTGTATAGACCTTTGAGAATGTAGTAACTTTCAAGTGACATCTCTATGCACATTTGATGAAAAACACTCGCGGGCCGGTTATCCGCTCCCTCAAGTGAGAGCCCGAAAGGTATGTATCGGCCATGCCCGCAGGCATCCAGCGTCACTTCCACCCGTCCGTTACCCGCGAATGACATGGCCTTGCACGCCGGAGTTATTTTCCGACATATCTTAAAAATATTTTATCACCCATTGCAGGTTACGGGGAAGGGGCAATCCACCCTCCACGCATCCTGTGCGAGGGTGTTCCGAGTCAATGGCCTGCCAGATGGTTGGGAGGGTGGGGGCCAAATTTGTGGAAACGGATCCGGCTGTTTTGACTGACAGCACGCAGGATCTAACATTAGCTGCTGCCCTCTGCATGCTGTACGGGCGCCTATAGTACTGACATGGCAGGCAGAACTGTCCGGATGTAACCAAACACACGTGGCTGTATGATTCTCACCGTACACTCGGGGTGATCGGGGTCGTGATTGGCTGACAGCTACATACCGTCAAAAAGCCACCTCGAACGTACCAACTCCGGACCCCGGTTTATATCTACTAACTATGTCCAGACACTACGCGTGGCACGCGAGATAAGAAAACGAGCGTGTGGTAAGAAATGTGGGGAGGGTACATGTAATTGTAATCACGGGGAAGGGACAAATCGATCAATAGCCCCTTTGCCCCGCAGCGTCTCGGCATAGACGCGTGTGTTGGCGGACTTAACGACGCCTAATAACGCCTTCTTATCCCTTTCATCATTGGCTATATTGTAAAATTGTATATTTGGAGTGTCATACGACATGAATGTATTATAAACGTTTTTATTTTCTGTCCAGGTCCATAATTATCATCATTAGTGGGTGTACTATCGTCCTGCATGATAACTTTTACGGTGTACATAGTACGCCGTGTGTGCATGCAAACCCGAAGCCCCCATGCCAGGTATTATTTGCACGGGAGTACGCCGTTTATTACAATTTATATTTTATAACACTCTCTCTTTTCAATCTCTTTTTCCTGTATATTTTTTGTATCGTTATTTTATAAAACGCATTATACGCATCCATTCATTATTACATTTACTTTTACTACCATGTCTTATAATTAAAACTTTCTATCCACAGACACAGTCCCATACCCCTTGAGATACCCCATTCCCCGTCTCCCACTCCCTCCCTGCAGGAAGAAACGGACCTCGATAGGGCTTTCGAGTAAGTGGTTTAGGTAAATAATACCTACATCCCGGCATGGCACTATCCCACACCTATAAAATATACCGTAATCGACCAAATTTTTTTACCCAGGCCTCTCTTTTTATTCGTTACAGTTTCATCGCTTCCAGGGTAGTCGCCCGCCACGCGGCCAGACGAGGGGGTCACGAGGATTGATCCCTTATAGCTTTTAGTGTGTAAATTTCTTTGTATAGTTAGTGCGTGTACTTCTTTTTTAAAGACATTTGTGTGTATACCATTTCAATTTTGCGTGTCATTTTTACATAAACGGAATTTCCAACCATTCACGGTCTTCGATTATCCACATTCTGTATCCGTGAAAAATATATCGCAAACGAAAAATATATTTTGCGGGTATTGGTACACTTTATTATTAAATTATTCTGCTTTATTCATCACTACAAATATAGACAGGGTACAAACATTACTCGTAAAATATAGACCGAGGTTTAGACCGTATAATCAAACTATTTCACGTCTATAATCATAGGCCATTTTCCCACACAGCAAATGTTCAAAAAAGCATGCCAGTCATTTCCCGGTAAAGGAACCGCAGTGCGGGCACTATCCTCTCCCTGCTGCGCGAATCCAAATCGATTTTCAAAGTTCCGAGGCCCTCGTCCACTTTCCCCGCCGTCATATCCTCCAGGTCTGAGAATTCCACAGCTGTCTGCGTGGGCACCAGATCCACGTACACTCGGAGATGTATTGCGTCTCTCCCGTCTCCCGTTCGGGTCAGCGTGGCGTACAGGGCACGGGGCACTATCTCCAGCCTGTAAGTTATCCCCGTCCCCTCGTCATCGTTTATAGGTAAAGGTGTATCTATATCCGGATAAGCCGCATCGCACCTCGATTCGTGCAGCCACAGGTTTTTACGTATTTTAAAATATCGCTGGCAGTAAGCACACTTCATGTTTAATCGTTAACCTTTTGCCGAATGAGAATTTTCCCGGACACACGGTTTAAAAAGGCTGACGCTCAGCACGCGCGTGACGTAGGAGACGCGTGGGTGGGGGTGGGGGGAGGAGTACGTGCGCATTAGAAGGAAAGTGGGAGTACTGCGCAGAGTTGGGGAGGGCTAGGGGGAAGGGGAAACCGGAAGCCGTGTTGCCAAACAAGGTAAGCGTCCTTCCGACCGATTAAAATAGTAACATTTTACGGGTGTAATCCAGTTTTCTGGATCCAATATGCTCTAAAAATAGAAATCCTTCATAAACCTTCCCGAATCCTATTGCATATTCATATGACTCAAACCGGATGGAACTAGATTGAACCGGTTTGATCCAGTTTTCTGGATCCGGAATGTTCTAAATATAGAACGTGATGTCATATTTAAAAATAGAAGTGGCGCCGCGCTTCCTCTATAAATACGACGGCGTCAAACGCTTTTCTCATTCCTTTCTTAACATTCGGACCGACAACATGGCAGAGCGAAACTTCAAGTTCGTCAGCGGGAACAAAGGCGTATTCGGACGTCGGGTGCTGAGACGGTACAAGGATGCGGCAATGGATTTCTCTTACGAGATCGTGTTCCCCGACAATCAGTGGGAAGGTAGAAGGTTGATCGATATGGAGAGGGAAATGAACGCTGTATGGGAAGGTTTGATCGCCCATATCCTGGCGAAAGGAGCCAACCCCGAGGATCTTATACGTATCCACATCGGCCACAACGTGCTCACCCACGGGGACATCATCGTGTCCCTCAGGAGGATTCGGGACATGACTCCCGACGCGATTTGGGGGGCCGTGGAGAAAATACTCCAGTCCTATCAAACTCTGGCGTTCGACGAGTCCCTGAGAATAATCGTCGGCGTTATCCGCCTGCCTCGCGGGGGCGGTCGAACGAAAATGACGAACAGGGAAGAGGCAATAACCTCAAAAAAATCGGTCGTGAGGATTGAAAACACGGACGAGCTCTGTATGGCCAGGGCCCTGACGGTGTGCGAGGGGTACCATCGGTACAAACAGGGGGGTATGAGTGCCTATGAATACCAAAACATTCGGAGAGATACGAAGAATTCTCAAACGCGAAGAGCTCACGATCTTCACGCCGAGGCGGGAGTATCCACAAGACAGCCCTGCGGGCTAGACTGTCTACCGGCCTTCGAGACGGTTCTTAACGCGGAGGTGGTCGTGTTCGGCGCGGAGACGGGAAATAGGTATTTAAAATATCCACTCGAATATATTCCTTCTTTATAATTCGGATCCGCATTATTATACACATCATATTTTTAGATACCTCCGTTTATTATTTATTTGTACCGAAGTTTTAAATATACCAAAGTTTTAAATAAATTTACTCCGCTTCAGGATAATCTACCCGACAAAGCTGAGTAACGACGGACGGCCCGTGTACTACCTCTACTTCACGGGCGATCATTACCACGCCATCAACAGCGTGACGGGCTTCCTGGGTGGACACTACTTCTGCCCCCGCTGTCTCAGAGCCTACAAACAGAAATCTAAGCACAAGTGCGAAGGCGTGTGCAGCCTCTGCACGGCGGATTGCTCCAGGGGTTCTGACGATATCACGTGCGACTCGTGCCACTTCGTCTTCCACAGCCGAGGTTGCTACGACCGCCACCTGCGAGCTAACGGGGAGAAGAAGGAAAAGTCCGTCTGCAGTCGTCGCCAGAAATGCACGGAGTGCCTCAAAATCGTGGAAAGCCTCAAGTCCCACAGGTGCCACGAATACTTTTGCAAATCCTGCAACTCGTCGGTACCCATAGACAGTCACAAGTGTTACCTCCGCGCGGTGGAGAAGAAAAAACCGCTGAAGAAGATGATATTCTTCGACTTCGAGTGCATGATCCTGGACGGGGAACACATCCCAAACTTCGTCGTCGCCGAAAAGGTATATGTTCTATTCTAATAGATACCATTAGTATTATAAAAATATGTCTAACGTGATTACTATTTCTTGGGCTTTATTTTAACGCTGTACTGTACCGGTATGTCCATTATAATGCTAGGTCTGCCGCGCGTGCGAGGGGAAAGACGACGGACAGGAGTGCGATACCTGCGGACCACGTGTCGCGTTTACAGGTGACTCCACTCTGCAAGACTTCGGGCAGTGGCTTTTCAGCGAGGAAAACAAGGGGGCTCGAGTCTTCGCCCACAACCTGAAGGTATACTCACCGCCGGGATTTCGAGTTTTCACATTCCGTGTTTTCACCCTAATATTTTCGTTATTCCATTTTATATTATACAGGGATATGACGGACATTTTTTGCTTCGTTACATGGTAGAGAACGGCATAAGCTTCGAACCTATCTACCAAGGGTCCAAGATCATGAGCGTGGACATTCACAGCAAGCTGGACATGCGACTGGTGGACACCCTGAATTTTTTCCCCATGGGTCTGGCCAAACTCCCCAAAGCATTCGGCTTCGAGGGCCAGAAAGGGGATTTCCCCCACTTTTTCAATCTGCCGGACAACCAGGATTACGTCGGTAGGTATACCATGCATTTAGCTGTTCGGGTAAATATACGCGGAAAATATGGTAAACTATATAAACAACTACATAATTTAACGCACGTCTGTCCCGATGACGCCAGTGTGTATTTGGGTAAATTATTTGGTCGGGCTTGCAAGATGTTTTAAGTTTGTTATGGCATCATCAAAATCTGACTGTATTGATGGTAATAGATTGATAAAACTTTCCAGGTCCCTATCCCGACCCCTCGTACTACGGCGTGGACTCCAAGTCACCGGCCGAGCGCCGTGAACTGCTAGAGTGGCTCGAGTGCAAACGGGGACATGTCTTCGACTTTCGCCGGGAAATGCGCAGGTATTGCGCCAACGACGTCGTTATCCTGAAGAAGGCATCCCTCATCTTTAGGAAATTGATGTTGGATATCACGGGAGTGGACCCCTTCCAGTACGTGACCGTCGCCAGCGTGTGCATGGCCGTGTACAAGTCGTGTTTTTACACCGAGGCTTGGGAAGGCATCACCGCCTCCGACCAGCTCGAGGTACTATTTTTAATGACGCTGCTATAATTGTACATTGCTGCTATAATTACACTAACCATCTTTTATTCCAGCCACATTTATTTTCTCGTAATGATTTTTTCAGGCTGCCTCCGAAAACCGCGAGACCCGGCCCTCTCTCATGTCCTTCAAGGGCGGTAAGATGTACAGGCACGGCACCGAGGTGACGGAAACAATATTGAGCAAGACATTCGTGAGCGCTCCCATGGCCCAGTCCGACCACACCCCCTCCGACAATTTCAGCGCCAAGAGCATGTATTGGCTCGGGTACGTATCCGTATTCGGGGTGAAAGCATGCAAGCCATCCGGAGGACACGGGAATGACTTTTAATTTCTTACAGGTACCGAGAATTGACGGACGGTCCCATTCGGCACGCCCTGTCCGCCGACGGGGAGTACCGCATTCCCGGGAGCAGGTACAAGGTGGACGGCTACCGCGCGGATGGACGCGTTTGCTATGAATTCAACGGCTGCCTGTACCACGGGTGCCCGAAATGCGTTACCCAGAGGAACGTGGCATTGCCCAAGACGGGTGAGACGGCCGAAGTCCTCTACCAGAAGACCTTGAACAAGGCGGACTTCCTGCGCCAACGAGGGTATACGGTCGTCAGCATTTGGGAGCACGAATACGATGCCAACCCACCACCCGGTTTGTTCAATTTTATAACACTAGTGGCATATTTTCACACTCCATTTTCGTTCGACTAATATTTACCTACTTCAATTATAGTTGATATCGAGGTATTCGAGCGCCTCAACCCGCGGGACAGCTTCTTCGGCGGGAGAACGAACGCGACGCGTCTGCACTACGAAGTTCAACCTGGCCAGACCATCCAGTACGCGGACTTTACTTCCCTATACCCCTCCGTGAATAAGCAGTGCCGGTACCCAGTAGGTCATCCCGAGGTTATCGTAAGGGACTTTCAGCCCCTGGACCATTACTTCGGCATCGCCAAGGTAACGAATTTTACCCCATAATTTAACCTATATATCCGTTGTATAGTCCTGACGATGGGTAAATTTATTATTATTTTACGTATTTCCATTACAGATAAAGATTCTACCCCCTCGTGGACTGTACCACCCCGTCCTCCCCTGTCGTTCCTCGGATGGCAAGCTGCACTTTGCTCTCTGCAGCAAGTGTTCTGAGGAACACAGCCAGAGCGAGTGCAACTGCGGTGACCGGGAGAGGGCCTTCACCGGAACCTGGTGCATTCCGGAGATCTTGAAAGCCCTGGAGAAAGGCTATCGAGTGCTGGATGTGTACGAGGTGTACCACTGGTCGGAGACGTCCCAGTACGACCCAGAAACCAAGTCCGGAGGCCTGTTCACGGAGTACGTGAACACTTTCTTGAAATTGAAGCAGGAGGCATCCGGCTGGCCGGCGTGGTGCGTGACGGACGTGGACAAGGCCCGCTACATCAGGGAGTACGAGGAGCACGAGGGGATCAAACTCGATCCGGAAAACATCGAGAAGAACCCGGGTCTACGTTCCTTGGCGAAACTGATGTTGAATAGTTTCTGGGTAAGTCCAAACGGATATTTGCACTATGCACGAGTGTATGCGTGTGTACATTATGCTATTTTTCATAAAATATTTTTTTTTATACAGGGGAAGTTTGCCCAGCGCCCAAACCTGAGGAAGTGTAAATTCGTGACGGATCTCAACGCCTTCTACTCCATGTTGCTGGACCAGTCCATCGAGGTCAAGGACTTCCACATCATGACCGACCAACTCGTTCAGATGGAGTACGAGACGAAGAGCGACTTCCTGGCCCCGGAGCAGACGACGAACATCTATATTGCGACGTTCACGACCTGCTGGGCCCGCCTTCGTTTGTATAACGTGCTCGATAATTTGGGAGACAGGTGTCTATATTACGACACCGACAGCGTCATCTACGTGGACGATGGCAAGGTCAACCTCCGGCTCGGAGACTACCTCGGCGATCTGACCAGTGAGCTACGTCCCGGCCACCATATCGTGGAATTTCTAAGCGGTGGTCCGAAAAACTACGGGTACCGTGAGGACGACGGCGCTGAAACGGTTAAAGTTCGAGGCTTCAGCCTAAACTACGCGAACAGCCGAGTCATTAACTTCGCCGCCATACGGGAACTGCTCCTGGATCAGCGAAAGGAGACACTCAGCGTCACGAACCCTCGGCACATCACCCGCGACAAGCACACATACAAAGTTCTGAATGTTTCTCAGACGAAGGCGTATGGGATCGTATACACCAAAAGAAGAATTTTGCCTAACATGAACACTGTACCTTATGGATTTTAAATGTTTCCCACGTTACAGCGTGAATGTATATATCCCATCCATTCGTTAATTTGTAAATGTTACATCTGTAAATGTATATTATTATATGTACTATTTGTATATAACTCGTCCATGGATTTCTGTACAAATTTCTGTAAATACTAGATGTAGATTTTGTATGTACGTAGTATGCATATTCGGTACACGGGTTTGATCTGCATGCAAATGTTTCCGTTGCTAATAAATGATCTCGCTTTCGAAATTATAAACGAGTGGATAAATTCAGATCGACTTATCTATACATAATGGGGACATCCGATCATTAGAAAAAAACATTGCGATGAGTGAATAGGATAGCTCTCAAAATTAAACCAGGAAATTAACGCGGACTCTAAACAGAAATGTAGTGATGAAATGCGGTGAAAACTTGGGGGAAATTTTACTAGACGGTAGAATAAAATTGTCAAAACAAAGAACATTTTAGTCAAATCGGTAGAAAAAACGGTCAAACCAGGAAATATTTCGGGGAAATCAGAAGAAAAAACGGTCAAACCAGGAAATATTTTATGTAAATCAGAAGAAAAAATGGTCGAATGAGAATGCTTTTTAGATCGTTCAATAACATTGTATTTAAATGGGAAACGCCTTTTTCGGAAAATAAAATGTAGAAAGCGCGCTGAAAAATTCTATAACCAAAATAAAAATTGGTCAAACCAGAAACTATTTCGAGCGAAGTAGAAGAAAAAAGGATCGAACTAGGAGATATTTTAGGCAAACCTGAAGACAAAATGCTCGAATGAGAATGCTTTTTAGATCATTCATAAACAATATTTGAAATGAAATGAAGTCAAATGAGCGAATCGGAGAAACGAAGTATTAACCAGCTAGCAGGAAAATAGATGGTAATTCGTTATTTGCGGGAAACACACGCATAAATACACGAGTAAGCGGGTGGAAACAGTTAAAATTAAGGGTAACATGTTCGAACCATGGAACATTTCAGTCAAATCGGAATGAAAAACGATCAAACTAGAAAATATTTCGGGCAATTCAGAAGAAAAAACGGTCAATCCAGGCAATATTTTATGCAATTCGGGAAGAAAAAAACTGTCAAACTAGGAAATATTTTGAACGAATGAGCGCACTTTTCGGATCGTTCAATAACGTTGTATTTAAATGGGAAACGCGTTTTTCAGAAAAAAAAATCAAACCAGAAAATATTTTGAGCAAACCATAATAAAAATCGGTCAAACCAGGGAATATTTGAGGCGAACCGGAGAGAAAAATGTTCGAATTAGAGTACTTTTCAGATCGTTCAATGACATTGTATTTAAATATACGAAAAATTGAGGGATCCTGGGGGTATATAAGGGGGTCCGCGGCGAGACCCGCCTCATTCGGAGCCCGACCTTCTTGGAGGATGGACGCTTTCGTGAAACCGGCCGATTGGGATCTGATAGTAGCCCGAGTCGACACCCCGGAGGCTTTCGAGGGTATAGCTAGAGGTGTATTCCAGGACGGAAAAGTAACGCCGCAACGTCTGATGGTCTTGGAGGTTTTCGCGAGAGATGTGGGTAGAGCCCACCCGGAAATCAGGCGTCCCGTGATGAAGTGCTACAACCGTATTTTCGAAAGTAGCCAGACGGTTTATAAATGGCTCTGTTTCACGCACTCCCGGTACGAATATCCCAACTTGCTCAAAGACGTCGTGGAAACGTTGACGTCCCTTTTCCTATAAATATGGAGACATTACCAACCGCGGCTCATTTACGCATCTGACCGTCATGAAGTTCGTATGTCCTACCACCATCTGTTTGTCGGGAGTAACCCAGAGCGGGAAAACGTCGTGGGTGAAGAAACTTTTGAGGCACCGCCGCGTTCTCCTTAGTCCTCCCCCGGCCAAAGTCATGTACTGCTACGGAGTCTGGCAGCCCGCCTTCGAGGACATGGACGTCACCTTCCATAGAGACCTGCCTTCCCCGTCGGATGTGGAACGATTCGCGGACGGGCCCCCCGTTCTCATCGTGCTCGACGACCTCATGGACGACGTGGTCAAGAGCGAGGAAGTACAGAGACTCTTCGTTCGGGGGTCCCACCACTTGAACATCACGGTGATTTACATCAACCAGAATATGTTTCATCAAGGAAAATGCGCTCGTACCATCAACCTCAACTGTCACTACCTCGTCCTGTTCAAGAATCCTCGAGACTTTTCCCAGATTCAATACCTCGGACGTCAAATAGGCCTAGGGAAAACCCTGACGGAAGCCTACCAAGACTGCATGCGGGAACCTTACAACTATCTGGTGGTGGATCTCAGCCCGCACAGTTCCTCGGAACGTAAGTTGTTCGGGCACGTGTTTCCCGGGGAGGTAGAGGTGGCCTACGTTCCCCTATAAATAGGGGTGATCGCCGAGAGGATACTTCATTCGACTCGAGGATGTCGGAGGGGAAGGACTTCATGCAGTTCCTGCTCACAACACCGACGGATCAACAGAAAGCTCTCCTACGGACGGTAACTCCGGACCAGACCCGTATCCTAGTGGAAGTCGCCTACAACCTGACCAGGCTAGCGGACCTCGGCCAACAGCAGAAATTCATCGCCCATCTCGGAAAGCAGAACCACACACTGAGGTATAAAAGGAGTCTGGTGAGGAGATACGCCGGTCGTCTTCTCAAAGTACTGGACAGCCACAAAGAAGAGTTGCTCGGGCTATGAAGTACACGAAAAAAATATTCCTCGGGAAAACGGAGCAGCCTCGGGACCAGAAGGAGAAAACGAAGAAGACCATCGGGAAACACCGGGAGGGGAAAATCTCCATAGGGAAAACGGAGCAGCCGTCAGAAAAGAAGGAGAAAACTAAGAAGACTTGGAAGGGACAATGGGTAAAGATCGACACCGCTTTTACCTGTCCTCCAAAGACTCGGAAAAACTCCACCCGCAAAACGAAATAAAGGACTTTATCGCGGAACTCCCGGAACCTCTGGATTTGAGCGGAGCCTGGGAATTGGGACTCTATCGAGCGGACTATAGCCTGGGTGTAGCGGACGGTCCCCTGTACCTATTTTGCGACCTGTGCGAAGAATCCTTGATTGCCGGAAGAAAACTCCCCGTTCTCCAAAAGCTGGATACCCGAGGCGGATATCTCAACCCGATTCCGGATTTCGTAGACGTCAAGCCCGAGACCGTTAGCAGAATTCACCTGTACTTGACGGACGAAAATTTGAAACCTCTAAACGTTCGAAGCGGAAATTTCGAATGTACTCTAATCCTCAGACGGCCGAGGTGTATATAAGGACGAACAACCCCGAAAAGCCCTCATTCGCCTCCCGGACGTCGAAGGGTACAGACCTCCCGCATCATGCCCCTGGTTCGATACGAACCCGACTTGGAAGCCTGGAAAGAACATTTCAAAAGGACGGAAAGCGACAAAAAAGTGGTGCCTCTCAAGCCCTCCGAGAAGCCCGGAAAACCGACTGAACCAGTCCAGGTGAAACTGGTTTCACCCACGGAGCAGACGGTCGAGAGAGCCAAAGTTCTGGTCAAGAAGAGGAAGAAAGCCTTTTAACCATGGCGTTCATGTTCGAGAATTCGAAAGAGTCTAGCACGATGGACATGTCCCTGTTCAACCGCCCGTCCGTGGATTCGGGTGTGAGCGCGGTCCATTACAGGGAGTACAGGACCGTAGGACAAATCACCAAGGGTTCTCCTATAGCCTTCAGCTTGATGGGATCCACGGCGGAGTACATCGACTTGAAAAACATCACGCTGAAACTGACCCTGAAGGTCGTCAAAGAAGACGGGACGGCCGTGAAAGCCGAGGACAAGGTTGGCTTCGTGAATAACGCGGCCAACTCCCTCTTCAGACAAGTGGACGTCAAGGTACAGCAGAAACTCGTTACCAGTAGCGTGGGAACCAACTACCCCTACAAAGCCTTGCTAGACTCGCTGACGGGGTACGGACCCTCGGTAGAGAATCAACTCTTCATCAAGGACAGGCCCGAGCACATGGACGTCGCGGATCCCAGCCTGCCTCTCGGGAATAGCGGTCTAGCCGTTCGCTGGCTCTGGACGAAACAAGGGCGGGAAGTCGTGCTAGAGGAACCTCTCTTCGTTGACATTCTGCAGCAAAACCGGGTGCTACTGGACGGAGTGGCCGTCGACGTACAACTCTTCCCCCACACCAACGCCTTCGTCCTCATGTGCAAAGAGGGTTCGGGAAAATACGCCGTGGACATACGGGATGCGACTTTGACCGTTCCGCACAACTCCATGACACCGGGCGTTATGCTGGGTCACTCGGAACGCCTGAAAGACACCAACGCTCTGTATCCCTTCATGAGGTCGGACGTGAAAGCGTTCAACATACCGGCGGGAAGTTTCACCTGGACGGCCGACAACGTTTTCCAGGACAGCGTGCCCGCGAGACTGATGGTCGGACTGGTTTCGGGAGCCGCTTACAACGGACATTACCAGAAAAATCCCTTCAACTTTGACAACATGAAGCTCACCTACATGGATTTCTTGGTGCAGGGCCAGTCCAAACCGGGACCACCGTTCGAGCCGAATTACTCCGACAGGCAATACCCGGGAGTTTCCAAAGCATTGAACAAAGGGAAGGCGAGGAGTGACTACAACTACGTCTCTTACGAGGGACTGGACAAGGGATACGCCGTCTACGTCTTCGAAGTGGCCCGGGACAAGGCCTTCCCCATCATCAGGAAGGGTCACACCAGATTGGTGATCAAGTTTGCCGAGGCTCTCCCGGAGGCGACCACACTGATCGCGTACGGCCAGTTTCCGGCTATGATGGAAATCGACAAGGCTCGGAACGTGAGCGTGGAAACCCCCTGAGTATATAAGGCCCGCACTCGTACATTTCGCGCATTCACTATGGCTGACGAGGGAGCGTCAACATCGTCGGGAGAAGGATCTCGTTGGTCATTCGGAAAATCTAGAGTACCGAAGTCGGAAATCGTCTTTTTCACCCAGGCCCTGATCGTCTTCACCGTCATCGTAGCCTGCATCTACAATTCGAGCACGGGAGACCGGGAGAACGAAACGCTTTGGAGCACCTTGTTGGCCAGCTGCCTGGAATACATGCTACCCGCCCCCGCCATATCCAAGAAGAAACTATGAACGTAGACGACTACCTAGCCTCCATCTATTACGACCCCGGGAAGGCCGGGAGTTTTTCCGGACCTCGGGCCTTGTACAAAGCGGTGAGAGCTGAGGGGAAGAGGGTCTTGTCCATGAAGAAGATCAAGACGTGGTTAAAGTCTCAGGACGTCTACACCATGCATAGGAGGATGGTCCGCAAGTTTAAACGGAACAGAGTCTACGTGGAGAAAATGGACGCCCAATGGGACGCGGATCTGATGGACATGACGGCGTACACCCCGGAAAACGACGGAGTTCGCTACGTGCTCATGGCCATAGACGTCTTCTCGAGATTCGGGTGGGCCGTGCCCTTGAAATCCAAAAAATCCGCGGACGTCGTCAAAGGATTCGACTCCCTACTCCTGAAAGCGAAGGGCAGAAGACCCGTGAAAATTCGAACGGACCACGGAGGCGAATTCGTGAACGCAGGGATGAAGAAATGGTTCGCGGAACACAACGTGCTGCATTCCGTGACCTACAACGAAGTCAAGGCGAACTACGTTGAACGCTGGATAAAAACTATCAAATCCAGGATAACGAAAATATTCCAACATCAAAACGGTTTGGAATACATCGGAAAACTGGACGAGATCGTTGAAGGTTACAATCAGACGTACCACAGCAGCATAAAAATGAAACCGGCGGCCGTCTCCAAAAAGAACGAGACGAGAGTGTGGGAAGAACTATACGTGGAACCATTCCTGAAGGACAAAAAGAAAGCCAAAAAGAAAAAGTTTGCGTTTAAAGTCGGGGACGAGGTCCGTATTTCCTACCTGCGGAAACTCGTCGATCGCGAGTACGATCAGAAATGGACGGGGGAGGTGTTCACCATCAACAAGGCCTGGTGGAGAGACGGGCTACCCATTTACGAGCTCATGGACTACGGCGGAGACGAAGTGAAGGGCACTTTCTATGAGCGGGAATTACAGCCGGTGACGTTGGATAAAGACCGGGCCTTCAAAGTGGAGAAAGTCCTGAAGACCAGGGGACGCGGACGAAATAAAGAACTCTACGTTAAATGGCTCAACTGGCCCAAAAAATATAATTCTTGGATCAAGGCTTCCGACGTTGTGTAATGTTGTATGTCCCATTGTAAATATATGTGTATTGCATGCGTAGATTAGAGAACAAAAAAAATACAAAATTGCGAAAAACTAAAAAAAGTAGTGTAGAAATTGTAAACATTGTGTGCTGTGAAATAAAAACCACGAAAATGGCATATACTCGTTTGTCTTTTTTATAATGCATTATTTTTCTACTCGATCTCACACACATTTCCCAGCGAAAAGGAAAGGTCTTGTTGGGTGAATGTAATATTTCGTATCACACATAATGCGGGTCTCAATGATATACCATTGTACATTGTTTTAAAAGATGTGCATTTAAAATTCCAACAGAAAACGCCGATTTCACACTTTTACACACTTTATTAATATCACTACTACACGAAAATCTAGTACACTCATGGTGGGAAATAGACATATGATAAAGACAAAATTCGGTCATATACACTATGAATATTGGTACATATCAATGGAAAATAAAATATTCACTCTTTTGAAACATTGCGTGCAACCCAGCCGAGAAGAGACCGATAATCGTCTTCGGTAGTGTCCATTTTTTTGACATCTTCTTCGCTGACGGTCTCCTTGATTTCATCCAGGGGAATGTCTCCGTGCCCAATGCAATCCGACGGTCTTCCGCACCGTGTCATAACCCTGTTGTAGAATTTCAAGAGGCTCTCGCCATCGATTTCCTCCATGACCGCATCGTAGTGGGTTTCTACCTGACTGTCCCACTCACCCAAACACCCGAGCATGTGGTCGAATTGACTGGGGGAGTCTATTTGGCAGGCTTCGCAGTCCTTCTTGACCTTTTCGTCTATCATCCCCCGGACTAGGAAAAGAAGTATATTCCTAAGCCAAACGTTCCGCGCTGGGAACGAGGCCTGCATGCTGGAAATTAGGGGCTCTTCTTTCTCGTTGCCGAACACGCGATGATGGTCATGGCACTCCTTTTCCGTGTAGAAAATACAACCGGCTGTACCATCCGAATCGGACCATGTGTATTTCATGCACTCGCGGTCGTCCATCTTTCTCCTCTTACCGGTTGGCTTGCCGGTTTTCACCGCTTTGCGCTTGGGGGCTTTCGAGATCTTCTTCCATGCCTTCACGAAGTTGTCCCATTCTTCCGTGTTGAGGTTGATTCTGTTGGAGTAGGCTACCCCGTTTTTTTCTCTGGACACGCGGAAACATGCGTACATTTTCTCCATGTACTTTATTACGTCCAGCCTGGTCGCTGAGTCTAGCATTACGGGCAGTTCTTTTTCACCTTTCATGGCGTTTGCGATTTCCGCCGCGTGCGTGCCGATTCCGTCCATAATTTTGGCGTTGAAGTTGAGCCATCTGGAGGCTTTCTCTCCGGTTCTCGTCAGCTTGAAGTAGGGTCCGTACGTGCCTTCTACCCTGGCAAGGGTCAAGTTCTCGCTGAGTTCCATCTCGTTGCTGTTGCTGCGTTGCTGCACCCGGAATAGTGATGAGCGCGCTCTCTCGCACTTATATATACCCGTGGTTGGCGTGGGCACGCTATGAGGTGGATCTTTGTGATTGGCTAGAATTTTAGGCCTAAAGCTGAATGGGCATAAAAACTGGTTCCATCCAGTTCAAACCGGTTTCAACCGGTTCCAACCGGTTCCAAGCTCTCCTCTCACTGGTTCATTCGAAAAACGCGGATCATGCATCCAACTTCGGGGACTCCTATTGGTCCGCTGGAATGTGGGGGAGCAACTGACTCAGGGTGGGTACGCCACGCGGTGGCGGGATCCTATTGGTCCGTTCGAATGACTCGGCGTGGGTACGCTACGCGATGCCGGGATCCCATTGGTCCGTTCGAATGACTCGGCGTGGGTATGCTACGCGATGCCGGGATCCTATTGGTCCGTTCGAATGACTCGGCGTGGGTACGCTACGCGATGCCGGGATCCTATTGGTCCGTTCGAATGACTCGGCGTGGGTACGCTACGCGGTGGCGGGATCCTATTGGTCCGTTCGAATGGGGGACGCCGGTGACATCATAATTTACCTAGCCTATTTTGCAACCGCCTATTACTTAATCACCTATTATGAAACCACATGACGCATAACCACCAAAACCATGTGACGTATAACCATCGAAACCACGTGACATATAACCACTGAAACCGAAAGTGACGTCATATAACCACCTATTATGTCATATAGGTACTGTATAACCACCTTTTATGTTGTATAACTACCTATTAAGGGCACTTATTACATCACCTATTGAGCACTTATTATATAATCACCTAACCTAACCAACTTTATCATGTGAGGTATAACCACTGAAACCGAAAGTGACATCATATAACCACATATTACGTCATATAACCACCATAATTACCACCTATTACGCCATATATAAACACATTATGTCACATAACCACCTATTACGTCACCTATTACATCATATAACCACCTATTACGTCATCTGTTACGTCATAATACCACCTATTATGTCATTATTATGTCGTATAACCACCTATTACGTCATATAACCACCGAAACCGAAAGTGACGTCATATAACCACCGAAACCGAAACCGGAAGTGACGTCATATAACCACGGGAAAACCCCCGAAACCGAAACCTGGAAAAACCGACCTAAAGTGCCGGCCTTACTACTTAAAGCAACACGAACCAATGCGAATTCGCGGCGATCTGATAGGAATATGAAACGATGAGACACAAACGGAAAGGAATTGACACGAAGTTCAACGACAAACCGCGAATTAGTGAGAACGATTTTCAGGAACATTCAGTTCGCAGGACCAATACGAATTTTTTCAACAGTTCAAAAAATTCGTAGTGGTTTGCGATTGATCTGCGTTTCTGTGCGAATGATGCCGATGTGATACGAATGTGTCAACGAATTGATGAGATGCACTGAGAACCAATACGATGATGCGCGATGTGCTACGAATATTCGTTCGTATTAATTCGCAGCCCCGATTCGCGACAGTGGGACCGGGCTTTTACATATCACAAATCGCGTAATTTATTCCTTTTGACGGTTGTGATCGTTAATGTACGCTCCCTTGTTTGAGATAAAAGTTGAATTTCACGACCGTGATTATGATGATCCGTCTCTTAAGCTTACCGCAGGGTCTCTAATAAGTGCGGGGGAGGGGAGGGGAGGGGGTACCTGCTGCCTTTATGAAAACATGCACATGCAAGGGGAGTTTTAACACACAAGACAGTTATATATTGTTATAGTTAATCATATATTAAGGATAGCCTCTAATAAACGCGGGCCTCTAATAAATGCAGGTATGGATGGCAAGAACAACAATTTAGACGTTTACTATACCTTCTTCAATGTGTCTCGTCTGAGGTAAAAAAGCCACATCTGAGGCATGCATTATCAGTATGTATCTATAGTATGAATACTTCATGTCCATCTGGGATCAAAACATTATCTCTTTGGAGTACCAATACAATATATCATTCTGAATTACAGAACTCCGTGTCGATCTGAGGTGCCAATATATCTATGTAAATTGACATTACAAAATGGAAATGGATATACATATTACAGTATGGATTGAGACACATCATCATTTTAAAATATAAGTAAAACATTTTAGTCAGACAGTATGTGGTATGTGGACCTCATACCCGGATATGATAACAAAAAAAAAATTATGTATCTCTTCGTTTTGTATTTACGGAACTTCTGTTGCACATCACATTTGTGGTGCGCGGAATTGAATTGGTTTAAGAATCGAAAGAAATGCACATGCATGTATATCGGTATACTCCCATCGACACGATTGTACTAGCATTTCCTCCGAAACCTGTCGAATCGACAGGGTTCACTCAGAGCTCGCATTTTGTGCATCGAAGCTTAGACATTGCGTTGGTGGTACTGATGATATTAAATGTGTCATGTCCAGCCGTCATTCCGAAACGGGACTTAACAGTGTCTTCAGAAACTGTCATATGTCACTAGCATTGATATGATATGACGGACATGTCAGAAAAATGTAATATCTCATAAGATTCGCTCTGCCATATGCCAGCAGTGTCACGCATGAGTATTCAGATTTGAGATAGACTTTTTCAGGTCCGATCATCTAAAGGTTTAGCTTGCTGAACATGTTCCATAGAAATGTTGTTTGGCCGAGATAATGTTACAATCAATACTGGTATTGTCACGTGACAGTCACGTGCATTGGTGGTAAAGGTATGTCTGAATCTGATAGATTAAAAATAACACTGTTTTGCTTTATCATCGTGTATATTTGACTACCGATATGTTACAGATAATCAGTGAGTGCGTCGGGTTCATCTTCACAAAGAGGGGTCACAGGTTCTTCGTAAGTTTTTTTTTGGCTGATAATGAATGCAACCAGCGTCAACACACAATACAATAATCATAACGGTTCAATCGTAATAAGATGTAATTCGATTTTAGATTTCCGTACACACGACACAACAGCGATAACAAATGTCCGATACTTTTACACCTTAAATGTTAATATATCTGACGTTGCAAGGGTTGGCTACGGAACAGTTAGTTAATTATCACTAATCTTCATTTCTCTTCGGATAATTCAACGCAATTTTATTGCCTTGCCGTTTGTCTTTGACAATGACGTTATACGCATGTACATACAAACTTGTTGGACACTATACGTGCAAGTTTCCATCGTGTCTTTTATTATGTCACCACAGCATCAGTCTGCAATCAGCTCGCACATAACGACACGTGGATAAACAAACGCACTGACACGTATTCAAACATCGAGTGTTTGGTGGGACCGGGTGATTATATAAGACAGTAGCCGCGTCCTACACCAAGTCGTCATGTCCACTTCCAAGGAGACCAGCTTGCCGGAGTACCTCGTCATTGATGGCGGACTGGGCTCGGAGATAAAGAGCCGCCTTGGACTCCATCTCGTGAGTGCCTTCAGGTTTATTATACATTGTACGAGTATTTACTGCAGTTTGCGTTAAAAGTCTTTATTGTTAAATATTATGAGCTGCTCATCACACACTGATTGTTTTAGAAGTTTTGTTGTTGTTGTGCCCCCCCCCCCCACTTCCACTCACTTATATGGCAGAGTATGTAAACTAAGGCATATGTTTCAATCGTCCCTAAGACTACTGAATGAGTTTTTCGAATGTTTGAATAGTGATACTGTGGAATGCTGACAGCAAGGTGATATTTATTCAACTGTGATAAAGATCCATTATTTGGGGAGGGTATGTAGACTGATGTACAGTTTGAATGAAGTCTACATGTATATTATCGAAGGATATGGGACTATAGGAATTTTATTTTAGTGATTTCGGATTTGAATTGGTTGATTATGAGTTACCGATATCTGGGTATCTTCTAGTACGAGATGTACTAGATGACTTCTAGCGACGAAACACGATGATTGAGCTCAGGTTTGTACTATGAACAAGTATGTAGTCATGTATGGTGTGATGAAACGCTTGACGATTGAGCTCAGGTTTGTACTATGAACAAGTATGTAGTCATGTATGGTGTGATGAAACACTTGACGATTGAGCTCAGGTTTGTACTATGAACAAGTATGTCGTCATGTATGGTGTGATGAAACACTTGACGATTGAGCTCAGGTTTGTACTACGAACAAGTATGTAGTCATGTATGGTGTGATGAAACACTTGACGATTGAGCTCAGGTTTGTACTATGAACAAGTATGTAGTCATGTATGGTGTGATGAAACACTTGACGATTGAGCTCAGGTTTGTACTATGAACAAGTATGTCGTCATGTATGGTGTGATGAAACACTTGACGATTGAGCTCAGGTTTGTACTATGAACAAGTATGGAGTCATGTTTGGTGCACCCGCAGTAAGCTGTGATGATTTCGAGTGCTCAATTTGAACGGTTTGCTCACCGAGAATTGTGTGGATTGAGCCTGAATTTGTATGATATGTTTTTTTTTGACGACTTGATATAAGATGACCATGGATGCTCGAACTCAAGTTTATGTCCATGATGTTAGAAGTACACATTACATTGTTGAAACCTTCAAGTAGTGTACGTTCCGTTGAACAGTGTCCTTGTTCTAATGCTTCAATAACTACATGTCTTTACCCACAACAGAAAGATCCGCTATGGACAACACGTGCCCATGCGACCAACAAAGACACTGTCATGGAGATACACAGAGAGTATGTGGCATATCTGTGTCTTGGATTGAACCAAATCTACAATCTAAAAACAAATACGTGTAACTTTCGTAACCCACCAATTATCAATTTTACATCCCCGAATTATGTAGATACCTTGAGGCGGGCGCTGATATAATCATCACGAACACCTACAAGCCACTGGTCCAGTGTGTGGCGAAGGAGCTCGGCCTGGACCCTGAGGCTGCCAGGGACTTCTTCCGGAGCCTGGCCAGAGACACGTGTGCTCTCAGGGACCAATTCTGGCAGTCCGCTAAACACAAATATCCAGGTCAGACTTATATATATATATCTGACTTATGATATTAGTTGCATGTTGTTTATGGTGAGCTTGTTGTTGATATATCAGCAATTATAGCTATGAGTAGGAGAAAGGCACGGCTATTGTTATTTGTGGTGGTCTACCCAATGTCGTTGCAGACAGAGTCCGTCCCCTGGTTGCGGGTTCTATGGGCCCCTACGCGACAAGTATCCTGGGGGCGAGTGATTATCTGGGCGCCTATGTGGACAATGTGTCTGTGGAAGTAAGCCAACTTTCAAGCTCGTCAACGAACTTCACTTGCTACATTTGCCTACACACGGTCATTAACGGTAACTACTTTCTAACAGGAGATGACAAACACCTTCAGAGAAAAGGCCCATCTATTATTAGAGGGAGGCGTCGATATTCTAGCTTTTGAGACGATCCCCGCACAGAAGGAAGCCGAAGCGATATGTAAACTCATGAAAGAAATTCCCAACGCCAGAGCCTGGGTTGTATATTGTTGCAAGGTAAGCTAAGTCTCAGATAACGTTCCATTGTCTGTTCAGCTCGGAAAAAATATAACTTATTATTTATACTATATTTTGTCCAGGATGGCGACCACGTTGGCCATGGTGAGAAGATCCAAGACGCTGTGATGACGTCACTTCAGTCAGACCAAGTCATCGGTGTGGGTGTCAACTGCACCAAGCCGCAGTATGTGACGTCACTACTCAAACAAATCCCGAATGTCGTCAAGGAGCGTAAAAAGATCGTCGTGTACCCGAACAGTGGAAGAGAATACAATCTCGACACTCGATTGTGAGTGGCCTATCCTAAATATAATTATTTCACATTAATATTCATTCATGTCTAGTGATAACCAATGATGAGTCAGAATTTTCGTATTAGACTATATAATCTACACTTATTACAATTTTGTGATAAGCGCACCTGATCAATACACATGTAGTGTTTCCAGTAAAAAAAATACCATCATAGATCATGTATGTGTTATATTGAATGATCACCCGTTGTCCGATCTTGTATTTCATATATCACTTCCACAGGTGGGAAGGTGATTCTGACACGCGTCCCATCCATGAATACATCTCTGATTGGCTAAAGGCGGGAGCCAATTGGATCGGCGGCTGTTGTTACGTCACACCTGCTGACATCATGCCTTTTCGAGGCGAAATTGATACATTTCTGAAGAGCAACCGCTCTTAGATAATATATTGTTTCACACAGCAAAAAGCAGTTTGGTACGAAGCAACGTGTTGCATGTAATACATACATTGCATGAAAGACTGTGTGAATATGCCC
This sequence comes from Terebella lapidaria, assembly GCA_949152475.1. Classification (NCBI taxonomy): domain Eukaryota; kingdom Metazoa; phylum Annelida; class Polychaeta; order Terebellida; family Terebellidae; genus Terebella; species Terebella lapidaria. Next base: position 19,816,319 of record OX424558.1, on the reverse strand, counting down.
ATGCAAAATGTGATTATGTTCCCTTAAAACAGAACATCTTTATTTGCCGATTGTGAGAAAAGTATTCAAATATTTGTCATATTCACACTAACACACGATCTACGCGTGATGAATAAATAAATATATTTTCTAAAATATGCGTAGTCACGATATCATTTGTTTGGGTGCAGTTTCATGGCTTCTTCTGTGACAGTAATATACAGTACACAGGAAAACAACGTAGGATGGCAGGTAAATTGAATTTAACAAATAATTAACGCTCTTCTAGTTTAACAAATAATTAACCCTCCCTTGAATTGAATAATAAACGAGAACACTACTGAGTGCAACAGGAAGATGTACATGCACTGAAAGGGAATTGTACGCCCTGCAGTTCACTCGGAAGGATGCATGTATATGATAATACCCACTATACGTTGCTCTTAAAATGAACAACAATGTTAACAATAGTTTCATAATACCAACTGTCGCATGAAAATGCTACGTTAAAACAAGTAATGACACATTCGTGATATTTAAACACATTGTTGATAGGGCAAAATTGTTCAACAGTTCACCTCTACGCCACGTGGTCCTTCACATCATAGTCGTAGCAACTATAATTAATGTCGAGCCATTCATCTTATTCCGTGTCGATGTTGGCTCTAACGGTACTTTGTGTACTGGAAGTATGTAGAGACATATATCCTTTGATAGGCAGAACCAGGATTCATCAAACGTTTGACGTACCGGGTACATTCCCATTGCTGTGGTTGCTAACGAAGCTCGTGTTGAGACTTGTCGAGGCCAATTTGAGCGACCCTGAATTGTCCGTCGAGGGGCTGGAAGCAGGCACGCTGGGTTGCGTCACGAGAAGGGAGGCCATGTTCTTAGCCTTCTTCTGCTTGAGCAGTTTCTTTTGTAGCTCCATGCGCTCCTTGTACTTGCGCTCGGTGCGCTTCTTCAGGCAGATGTCCAGCAGACCGATACCGAAGAATATGATCGCGAAGAATCCGGCTCCGCTTCCAACTCCGATTGCCAGCTTGGTTTCTGGAGCTGCAAAAACAAGAAGTCAATATGTCATATTCACTTCATAATTTCGCTAATTTCTTATCCAATTTTTATTGTACAATGTGAGTTTTATTGCACCATTGTACAATGTGAGTTTTATTGAAGGGTGGTGAAAAAAAACTAGTCAGAAAACTAGCTATATAAGTGTAACAAGTAGCAACTCTCGGAATGTCCAGTGGTTGGTTTTCTAGGACTTACGAATAATTTCGTAAACGTCCACATGGCAAACAGGCATTACACTCATTCATAAACAGTGAATAGTAAACCGATATTATTGACTCGAATGATGACCGGATTGAGCCATTTTGCTAAAGGTGTACATGTATACCGATGGTATATTCTCCTTCTATTCTTTTTGTGTGTACATTTTTGTGCACGATGGTCATTAAAAGTTATATATTCTGTAAAGCCTTTTTTTCCGGCAGTTTCGGCAGGAGATTTTGTGGATTTGTTTGTTTTCTTTCATTTCGCCTAGTATATCCGTAGATGACCGTAGTACAACGAATATCATTTGGCTTTTCCATATGGCTCAATTAGCTTGGACTCGAAATAGGTGGAATTCTACTATTGATATCTACCACTTACTGTGTCCAAACGTGTTATTGCTGTTCCCGAAATTGGAAAATAGTGTCCCAATATCCGACATAGTGAAATCCGCTAAACCAATCACAGCTTATTATAAATCAGGCCATGTCTTTAATCATGATCGCCACAGCCTGTCTGCAGCAATAATGTCGTTGCCGTTGACTACATGAAATGTATTTTGAACTACCTCGCTCTCACACCAGTAGGGGCCAATACAATAACGATATTCATTGGGAATCATTGTTTGGTTGATTGTAAGCGTTTTTTATGGATCACAGTTTGCACGGGGTGCTAGTTCCGAATGACACGGGCCACAAGCTGAGATTGGCCCTTGCAGCGAGTGACCTGGTCACAAATAACTAGCCCCGGGGCGTGTCAATATATTGATGTTTCATATCCCCTCCCACTCCCCGCTTCAATGCACGTTTCCCGAAGTGGCGGGCAATCAGAGCTCTGCAGTATAATGAGAGCTCTGCAGTATATGTGCGTGTATTATTTGGCAGTGATGGAGTAAGGCTTTCAATCGATCTCAACCGTGGAACCTCTGCATGCTTCGGAATGCTTTTGATCATCACTCGGTTCGTGTTATTAGCTTTGACCACGGATAGACATGCGAATAGCTCATGAGAAAATGTATTCCTTAGAATATATTATGATACAAATTTTCCTGTTTTGTATTCCACAAGTTTACACCAGATCAGATTTTGCGTTGCTCATTTTAAACATAATTTATCGCCTTTTTCAGATTCCATCATAATATCGAACTGCATGTGAAATCATTTAACATGCAGTGAGTATCCTGGGATTTGCAGGACTGGCACATATATGATGACGTTGCACTCACCCATTATCCTATAAAATATGCTCATTGCAGGATGATACATGATACCGGTATGTGCATTGAGCACTTATACAGCATTGGAAACTTATACATTATAGAAAATATCACGTATCATTCTACATGGGCATATTTTATAGGTATTGGATGAGTGATATGCATCTCTTTCGCCAAATTTCTGTAATTTTACAAGCCCTCAGCCGGAGGATATGGTCGCTGGTATGAATTCAGTATAGTCCCCAAAATACCTCTCAAACTTTATTCCCTACCTTTGAACTCAGAAAGTATCCTTCCATGTGCCTGGACATTTTCTATATTTACAATATGAAGAAACAAAGTATTTACTGGTATACTACGGAAGCGTTAATAGATCATCATCTAGTGTTACCAGGCTACTCACACATTCCCAGTCCGTCACAGTTATGTTCGTCTGAGCTATGGGAAGTGTATCCACAGTCGTTATACCCATCACACCGGTAAGCCTCGGGAACACACTCCTTGTTCGGGCACTTTATCTCCATCCGACAGGCTGCAGGCGGCGGGGGTGACAATTGCGCAATTGAAAAACGACGATGACTATTAAATATTTAGTATTTGCGATTGCGCCTACTGAACTTATTGTTACAGCACCGCGTGTATTTGCCATTGTAATATTATACTGTGATTATCACTGTAATATTTAAATTGGTATATTGTAGTTTTATACGCTGGCAGCTTGAAAATGATACCAGAAACAACGTCAACAGTCGTACGTACTCGATATAGGGCTGTCTTCATCACCCGTACCTGTTGGAAAATTGTGTAATGCTTATTATCAACACGAAATAAATTAGACAGTAGATATAATATAGCTAAAAAAAGTATCAAAATCTCTGTAAATTCAGGCCCACGTAGCCTGTGATCTATTTCTCCAATGTGACCATGACCAGAGTACAGTTGAAGATCATATAGTCTTTTGTGGTTGTATATCACGATGTATAATATGTTTCGGATTGATATGTTGTAAACAATCTTCGCCTATGCAGGTACACGTATTTATATAACAACTTTTTCACGTATAGCCTCCTCTTGTTCATAGTTTTCATTCATACAAATGTTTGAGAATCCGGATCTGAACCTCAGTGAAAATCGTAATGCTGAAACTCACTTATTGCGCTGCGTTCAATTAGAGATAGGGAGTCTTAACTACGTAGAAATAATAATAATGTCTAAAGTATAAGTCGATTGGTATCTATTGATAATATTGTCTACTCATAATAATTTACTTGCACAAATGTACTTTTTCTGAGAAACCGCGCGTTCCGAGTAAATCTCTCATATACAACCCCAATAATACACTATATGCTAGGGTATGTGAACATGCTGTTGTACATACTCGCGTCTATGACGACCCTCCATATCGCCTGGAAGCCCGTGTTGTGGTTGAGAGCGCTGCTGGAGAAGCGGACCCACAGGTACCTAGCCTGGAACGTGTCTGACAACACCGTGGCACACTCGTGGTACAGCAGGCTCTGGGTCGAACTACCGTTCCGTATCTGAGGCGGAATTTGAGCAGAGCGGAGACATTATGATAAGGGACAATGGGTACATCATGATGGAAACATAGGCTACATATTATATCTTACTTTACTGTGATAGGGGAATGACAATTCTTGACAATAAATTTTGTTTGATGTCATAAAGTTATGTAATACAGGCTAATGATATTTCCAATGGTAACATACCGAACAGTCCAGTAGTAAACACAGCCTATCCCATGAAGATCAATTCATCTGGGTGTAAAGCCTACCTACCTCCACAAAGTCCAGACACGTATCCCCGACTTGCTCCCCTGCCACGCCGTCTATGGTCAGTTGTACACTGTAATCGGCCTCGGACTTGAACAGCCAGATACAGTTCTGGTTGGCGCCGTACTGCTCCGGGTACTCGGGAGAGTGTATCGTGCCAGAGTCCCCGGGCCTTGCATAGATGTACCCGCCACAGTCTGCCTGGCCTGAGGATAGGATTGTATACTAATAATCACTAACATAAATATATGTATATCATAACATGATAACTCAGTGGTGGGCTTTCAAATATATTTTGTATGTATTTATACGGCTCTTGGTTTTGTTCTAGACTCTGTATATTGTTTGCGTATCAAGTTCCTTGTATCAAACTGTATAAAATTCACAATAAAAAAAGATGTGATAACCGACGTTCAGCAAGAAGGTGCCCATGTTTTTTTGACAATATTGAAGTGGATATTGGTAGTGTTCATTGATACCCACCTCGTACTCTGCCAACGGTCAGAAACACGACAAAACCTGTGGACAGGCGATATGGACATAATGAAATTACATCGATATTACGTCTCGTGCTGGATGTTATTGCCTCGAGATAAAACTCACTAGAGAACGACGAGTCACTGATAAAAGTAATGAGGATGAGACGCAAACACCCATTTATAGCCAAATATCAGTAGCAAATACATAAAAAAAACGTTATACAAGATGGTATCTAACCCTATGTGACGTTACAGGGTCATTAGATATATATCTCTGAACATATGATATCATGATTATTATATACCTACTTTGAAATAAAATGGGGACATCCATTTCTCCTTGAAACACTAGAATTCCAATGAAATTATGTTGGTCCTTCAGAAAGTGATCATAACTTGTATATGTTCATTTCGCACGGTCTAAATCAGACAGAACTAATTACGTCAAAGAAATATCTTGTTGACATGTACCCTAGCACAATGTCAATTTTGGGTCCAAAACGAACGAAATGTACCCCCGCTACAGGTATTGATTTATCTCTATCGGAACGGAATGAAAGAATCAAGGCTAATTCAGACTTAATCATGCGTGACGAGTTTGTGTGTCTACGAATCTTAAACCGCCGTCCGATTAATATCTCTCTTATCCGTGTCGTTAGTAAGCGCTGCGCTAGACACACACAAAAAAGATGTCAGTGCCAACACAGTGTGTTTGTCACGCAAACATACTAGCCCGTGCGTGTTGTTACGTGCGCATGGTTCGTGAAATGTTGCCACTAATACCGAACAGACTCGTGTCCGTGCCAGCAATAACTGACAAGTGTTGTTCTGTACATGTCGCTTATTTCGCACAGAAAAGAACGAAAGCTCCGTTGTTACCAGAGGACAACAATTGGAGGAGATCGCAGACCAGCGAATGAAACTCGTTAACTCTTCGCTAAATTTTATGTATTGCGACTTGAAAGTGGAATATTACATGTAGTTTTGCCCTGGCTTGCAGAAGGAATAGCCTCGTCCCCTTCGAACTATCGAGTCCAGCTTCTGTTACGCAATATAGCCTTGATGTTATAAATAAGTATTTGGGGGTTGTTTTTCAGTTCTTTCGTCTACATAATTTGTATGTGCTGATGGTTGGGATGATACAGCAGCGACATTTCCATGATAATTGTGTTGATATTCTTGTAATGTGCAGTACAGTAGATCTGCTCAACCAATGTGCACCATGCTGAAATAGTGACCTAGTGCTCATGTCACCACGTGGCGTACCTCAATACATGTATCATACCTCCGGAAATTGATGTCTGATATACAATATTATCTGCCGTATCAATTCACGCCCCCAATGCGTAGCGTAAACAGCACGGAATGTAGTTTTTTGTTGTTGTTGTCAGTTTCATGAGTAAAGCACTTTTGCACAAGGATCTCAAAGAAAATATTGATTGGGACTTATGTTGATATTTCAAGTAACTGGAACATTTTGGCAGTCGCCATTGTTCTAAGCACTATATCCACTTGGGAAATCCATTGCTCCATCCTTACGGACAGCTGAAGGACGGATAGCTTCCTCAACAAAGGAAACTTTATCGCCAGTTAGCAGACATGTACAATGGCTTGAACGTAAACCAACATATTGTACGTGTATAAAATCGATTCTTGATAGTTGGTAGGTCAAGCTTTTTTTTCGCCTCCGCAAAGAACTTGGCACTATGCTTTTGTCATTTCATGCTGCAATACAATATACAGTTTGACATTTGGAAGTGTCACTAGATTGCTGGATCATGGGGTATAGGTATTTTATAGTGCTGTATTCCATAATAATTTTAGCTTCATATATCTAGATGCTGAGTGACGTTAGGAAAATATTTCGGTCGGCTTCTATGGCAAGCAGGCTTTATTCCATTTCCGTTCCAGCCATATTTATGGCTTGGTAACGGACAAAATACATGGTTACTTTCAAATACCCTGTTCACGGGAATTTTTCTTCTTTACAGGAGAGCTCCCTCAACCAAAAACTGTGATACGTCATATTTATCTGAAAATGAGCTGACGCCCTTCCAATGTTCCCTTGTGTTCGTTACTTTGCCCGTCTTATAAATTATTACACTGACGTTGAAGTCGTTGAGATTATACATGTACTAAAGTGGCAAAAACAAAACAAGGTTTATACATTAGGCCAAAAAAATGTAACGAGGCCAAAAATTCGGTCTGCTGCCCTCGACCATGTTGAATAACCCCCTGTTCTTCGGGGTGTCCCTATTTTTTCATGTACTTCTTGCAATAGCCTGATTCTCAAAAGAAAGGATTATGTTTTCCTGAAATTCGACATTTCAGTTTGATGTATCTAGTCACATTCACATTCGGGAAAATTCCAAGATCTCCTGCCGGTGACAGAACTTTTTTGTCTGTGAGCGCGAGAATCTTTTTTCCCCCCAAAATTGTCATCTCTTTCTGAAACGTGATCTGATGGCGATCAAGCTACAATTTGTATTAGCCGTGCTTGATTCATTTACATAATGTCCATAACATTTTGTGATTACTGACCAATGCAAACTTGTTGTGGCTGAGGAATATCAGATTTTTTGTGACAAGAACACACACAAATAGTACAAAGTACGAATAAGACGGTATTGTCACTCGTAGCTATATATAATAGCTAGAGACTCTCTGGTCTCCGACGACCGCTGGGGTGTATCCCCCACAGCCCTGTCTTCCCTGTCGCCCTCAAACTATTGATAGACTCAACTAAAATTGTTGTTAACTTATTTCATAATATGACCATACAACCATCAAATTTCTACTGAACAGAACCTTTACCTTGAGCCCAATCATAAATGTTTCTGGCCCTAACTATTTACTGTAGTCAGTAATAGACTTAACTAGTATAATTAATGTTAACCTATTTGGTTGCAGCCATGAAATCTGTACTGGACAGAACCCTCAACTTATTGAGCCCAATAATAAATGTTTCATGTCTTAACAATTTTTATTGTTGTCCATAATAGACTTTACCTCATTTTACTTTAGTAAAACCACTGCTAAGTTATTCAGTTACAGCCATGAAACCCCTACTGGGCACAACCTTGACCTTGTTGAGCCCAATAATAAACGATTTTTGTCTTAACTATTTTCATTGTTTGTCAATAATATACTTAACTAGTAAAACTAATGTCAACTTATTCGGTTACACCCATGAAATCTCTACTGGAAAAAACCTTTACCTTGTTGAGTTCAACAATAAATGTTTCTTATCTTAACTACTTTTGTGTGGCCAATAATAGACTTAACTAGTAAAACTAATGTTAACTTATTCGGTAATATTATTCTGTTTTTGTCCGGACCCCGGGCCCGGATATACTAAAAACGCACTAATTTCATCTGGTTCCGTTTTGCGAGGTCTCCCGCGGTGACGGGCAGGGAGTGATTCCACGGTGGACATACGTTGCGCGCTATTGTGCGGGCTTCGCCCGTTTACTATGCTGTGAGCTATAGTTCACAATGTCTCATGTCAAATGTCAGGGATGTTTGTGTGGTACAGCGGGGGTCGCAAATATTATCACTCTGTTTGCCCAGGCAGTGATTTTTCGCACGCGCTGATATAACGCTGATGTAATAGAATCATATTAAGAATCGCACTTAGAATATGATATAGGTGTATGCGCATAAAAAAAACTGGAGTGAAGACTCGAGCACTGGGGAATAATAGGCGAGATATTAATTTAATTCATAAATAAAAAAAAAAACAGCAAAACATTTCCTCCGGACATATTCTTAACACTTTCCATTCCTACTACTCTGTAGCTTGTAACCAAAAACATCAGTTCTCAATTCTGAACAAGAATTCAGTGCCATTTGCTTTCACAGTACAGGTTATTGGAATGATCACAGATGTCAAAGTGGGTATTTTTATGGTCGTAATAAGTTAGTCTATTAACTAATTAATATTAATTCGATTATTCTGAAAAACAATGGGATTCATGAGATGGTCATTCCGATCGAGCCTGTGCGATTTCATCATCATTCATCAAAATCTCCCACCCGTATAGCGTTCACAACCCATGTGGGATGAATAGGCTAATTTGAGCACAAAACATGTCGCCAATCGGCTAATTTGATTGCTATGGTAACCAAAATCGATTGGTGTCGGGATTTTACCATAAGAAGTGTCTGTATTAAAAAATATTATAATTGGTTACCAGTCGCAACCTGTAGAGCGTTCACAAGAAAATCTCGGTGGCGGCGGCGGACGCGGCGCGACGGAGACCAATCCATAGTGTCCGCCGAACTTTGTTCAGGGGATACAATAATTATATTTATTGTCAGCAAAAGGTATAAAGAAGAATAAAACAAATAGTAATTTGTGTATGCAAAATTTAGGTTCACAATTGCAAAATTCTATCTACCATATATGCAAAATAATATAAAAATACGGCAGTGCCAGCTTTACGCAGCCGTATGAAATAATCGTCTTCATCCAAGCATTTTTTTTTAAAAACGTTTTGCTGTGTATTTTGGAAGTGATATCTATACCACGTACTGGCTAATCTAGTTTTATTTGAACTACATCTGGTGAATTTCTGCTACTATGAATGGTGCATATCAGATCACCATCTAATTATCATATGTTTTTTATTTCATTCTGTCTGATTATTTTGCCCTCACCTGTTGAAACTGAACACGAAGCCATTGAATATCCATTGGCTCAATACATTGGCTAATTGAATAGCCATTGGCTCAATACGAACTGTTGCAGACTGTGTTTTGTTTACAGAATCCTGACTTGGCATGCCAACATGGATGTCCTTTTGATGTCAATTTCCCATTGAGAAAACAAATGCGAAAGAACATCTATTTATCTAAGGGAGTTTACAACTATGGAAACAGTAGACAGCCAAAGACCCTTTATAGAATCAAACCATAACAAAAATCCAGCTGTCCAGAAAATCACTGAGAACACTTGGAGAATGGATATAACTCTATGAGGCAATTTTAAATAAAACCGGGTATATCGCAGCTGACAATTAATTATCCCTGTTGAAATGTAGCCATTTGTGATATACATGCACTTGCATAACGCTGGCTAACAATATATTATGGATGTGACGTTAATTTAAACTGTTTGTCCTCAACATCATGCAGATGCATGATCGTGGAATCCTGAGAATAATACCAAATATTTTCATGCCCGTGCCAGTCATTTGCTTTTTTTTCCATAACGAAAGGGTATGTTATTACCATAGAAAATCTATTCCCAAAGATCAGTAACTGATAGATGAAACTTCTTAAGTTAATATAGATGCACTTCTGCCTAAAATGAAAACAAAATCAAGTAAATTCTTCCCCTGATGTCTATATACAGTCACCTCCAAAAGTTTGGGCCCACTTGAAAATTTTGAATTTTTTCCCATCGTATGCCACTTTTGAATGTGTTTGCAGTTGAACATAGTCGTGAATGTGATATCTATATGTGTCCATGTGATACTAAGTAATTTAAAACTATTTCTAAGAATTTAAACGGCATATTGCAACCATTGTGGAAGGTTGAATCCATTTTGCATCAATTTTCAAGAGAAGTTCATTTCAAGAGAAGTTCATTCTTATTCCATATTCATAATAACATAAACGGCAAACCAAATCAGCAACAACGCTGGAAAAAACAAACTGATATCAATATGACACAATTTACACAACAATTAGTCTTTTTCAATACTTGGTGTGGCCGCCTCGAGCCCGGATACAGGCCCACTCCGGGCTGGTATGGATCGCACCAAGTCCTCAAACCTCTCCCTGGATACTCCATTCCAAAAACCATGGATGTGACTCTTCAGTTCTGCTAGGTTGGACCCAGACCTTGACTTTCGGGACATTTGAGCGATATCTGCATACAAGTTCTGGATGGGGCTCAGATCCGGACATTGGGATGGCCATTGTAGCACTGATGCCCTTGGACGTTTTCCTCTCGGCGAGGAGGTAAAGAAATGGCAGGGTGTGCCTTTATCCTGCAGAGTTTTGGACCTTGTAATGTAGCAAGTGCGCTGATGACACGAGGCTGTCACCCAGGATGCCACTGGCTATTCCATGTGCCTCTGATTGTGTGGAGCAGACCGACCCCTTTGAATGACATGCATCTCCTGACCTCACACCATGACACCACCACCACCTGACTCCACGGTTTCACCGGCGATGCTCTGTGGAAGGTACTCTTCCCCAGCTTTGTGACAGACGTGGAGCCCCACTGATGGAGTAGAGGTTGAATTTAGAATCGCCCGTGAATAAAACCACTGACAAAACCGGTCACGTCCGGACCTCATAATGATGACAGAAGTTGGGCCTCAGCGACCTTGTTTTGGAGGGAGTATTGGCTTCCTTCTGGTCACTCTGCCATTCAAACCGGTTGGTGCACTGTTGTTCGAGAAGCATAGACACAATGGTCGCTCCCAAGTGCCCTGAACAAGAACTGTGGCACGTCTGTCCTGCTGGCAGTGACGTACCAGGACCCGGGCATCCCTGGCAGTTGGTTCAGCAGGTCCTCTCGATCTTTGGCGGTCTCTCACATCTCGCGTTCCTCCGTATCTCGTTATAGCAAGCCTCAGTGCATTGCAGGAGTATCAGCTTCGACTTCTATAGCCCCCAGACACTTCCCTTGCTGTTGAAGTCCGCACATCTGGATCGTTCAAATCCGGTCAGCTCAGCCATGTCCAGGAAAACGTTGTACTGATATATTTTTTTTCAGAACCGATTCACAACCTCATTGTCGATCAACAAATCTCGTGTCAGTAAAGTGGTATGAATAGCAAGCTTCTGAAATGACTTTTGAATGTCAATGATTTGGAGCATAATCTTGTGGTGGCGTCTTGAATACTGTGATTTGCATTACTTCCAACATTTTTACATTAAAAGTCACACTTGGGGTATTTTATTGTTTCCTGTGGGAACTGAAATTATGCTTCTTGATCATGTCCATAAACACCAGTTATATCACGCTTTTGTTCTATGAATATCATGGCCAGAATACAATGTGCATGGCATGAGATCTTTTGGTGGTGAGTGTACTCTCGTCCCTTATCAACAATATTGATTCCTAATTTCTTCTCATGAGTAATATCAAAACATATTATAATGAATACCGACCAGAATTGATAAAAGTTCTCAATATGTGTAATAATATTACTGTTGAAAATCTCGCAATGAAAATAATAGTGTTGTGTGACATAGAATTGACCTTGGTCTTACAATTATGTGGATAAGGTTTTTCAATTTCCTTCATTTACATGATTCCCATCCCCACCACAAAATGCAGGAAAAGTGTGGTAAGATTATGCAATAAAGTAGATCTGCTCAACCAATGTGCACCGTGCTGGAATAATGACCTAGTGCTCATGTCACCACGTGGCGTGCCTCAATACATGTATCATACCTCCGGATATTGATGTCTGATACGATATTATCTGCCGAATCAATTCATTCTCCACTGTAGTGTAAACAGCACAAAATGTAGTTTTATTTGCTGTAGCCATTTCCTTGAATGAAGCAATTGTACACAAGAATATATTGATGGGGAATTATTTTGATATTTCAAGAAACTGGAACATTTTGGAAGTCGCCTATGTTCTAAGCACTATCCACTTGGAAAATCCATTCTTCCATCCTTACGGACAGCTAAGGGACGAATCGCTTCTTCAACAAAGGAAAACTTTTCGCCAGTTAGCAGACATGTACAATGGCTTGAACGTAAACCGACACATTGTATGTGTATGAAATCGATTGTTGGTTGTTGTGGGTCATGATTTTTCTCGTCTCCGTGAAGAGCTTAACACTGTGCTTTTCTCATTTCATATTACAAAACAATATAGAGTTTGACATTCGGAAGTGTCCTTGGATTGCTGGATTACTGGGTATAGGTATCTCACAATGGTGTATTCCATAATAGTTTTAGCTTCGAGATTTCCTCCATATATTTCGATGTTGAGTGACGTAGGAAAATACCTGGGTCAGTTTCTATGGCAAGTGAGCTTTATTCCATTTCCGTTCCAGCCATATTTATGGCTTGGTAACGGACAAAAATACACGAATTTATTCAGATACCCTGTTCACAGGAAATTTTCGTCTTTAAAGGAGAGCGCCCTCGGCCACCAAACTGTGATACGTCATATTTATGTGAGAATGAGCTGACGCCTTTTTCAATGTTCCTCGGATTCGTGAATTTAATTTGTCTTATAAATTATTACATTGACGTAGAAGTTGCTAGGATTATTCATGTACATAATGGCAAAAAAACCAAAACGAGATGTATGCACCAGGCCAAAAAAAGATTAATGAAACTGGTATTTCAAACGATATCGGATCATGCCCTTGAACGAGTTGGATTTTGAAAAGAACGTATGATGTCCACTGAATAAGAATAAGGAACAGAAGTGTTTGGTCTAAATGAAAAACACAAAACACAATACACACTCTAAAATATCTCTGTTTCCAACATTTATGTACTTCTTGCGATGGCCTGATTCTCAAGAGACTGGACTGTGTTCTGCTAACATTGATATATCAGTTTCATGTATAAATTCACATATGGGAAGATTTCGAAATCTCCAGAACTTCCTCGATCCCGGTATGTATGTGGGTGAGAGAATAGGTTTTTCCTAAAAATTGTCGATTGTCAATGTATTCTAAAACCTGATCTCATGTCGATCAAGCTACAATTTGTATTAGACGTGCTGGATTCGTTTACATAATAGGACCTGTAAGTCTCGTTTCTTATATGTCGTAAAATGACGTATTCAGGTACGTAGTGGTCACAAACAATGCCACGTGGTCATTTTTGATGATTTTGCTCGATTTCAGAAGCACCATACAAAAATATGGTTACGAATATTGTGACAAATAATTATTTTATTTATTAAACTTGCTCTGAACTACAGCATGCCACTGTTTAGAATAATGACGGAATATTTTTTCATATTCAATTTGCCCCCGATTTATGTTGTGTTTCACAGCATGTTTTTGGATTCCATATTCCAATATAACAAGATTATTTTTGTGATGTTATAACAAAAAGTGTACAAAACATATGCCACATCAAATCACAAACATCACAAACACCACCGACGGTTTGCATACTAATCACTTAGTTTTAAGGGAATGAGCATTTTTCTCCCGTCAAGGTCATGACCTTGGAACATGAAAACATACGTTTTTCATCCCTTTTAAATGGAATGTAATGCTTATGATAAATGCATATGTAGATCTTCAGCGATCGTAGGAAAGGGTCATGATCAATGTACGAACATGCGATAATTTTCCGATAATTTCCGTGTAAGGTGCAGGAGTTCGAATATGTAGAATTTTACAAATTGGCCTAAAAATTTGGCGGGAAAATCAAATGTCACCAGAAAGGTCAAATCACGTAAAATAACGTGACGTTTCAAATCTCACTCACACGCCATATTTGGATAAACTAGTTGGTAGGGCTTTGTTTCTATTCCAACGTGTTGTATTTTATGTTTGCTATTGGCATCATCAAATTCTAACTGTATTGATGGTAATAGATTGATACTTGCATTCATACCACTGAACCGGTGTCATTACTGGTGGATGTTAAAAATGTCACCGAGAGTACAATTAACTCAGTAGATTCTGGGTTTGAGATTAGATACTTATGTACTGGTCATATCTATTCCATAGGGTTCTTTCCGGATGTCCAAAGTATTTTGTATAATTGTTGGGCAGTTGTATACTGAATCCATCAGGGGTACAGTCGAAAAAACTAGATTTCACACACTGTCTGCTCATGATGACGCAAGTGTGTCTTCGGATAAACTAGTTGTCGAGCTTTGTTCGATACCAAAATGTTTTAATTTATGTTTGCTATTGGCATCATCAAAATCTATTTGTATTAATGGTAGAATGATATTACGTTCATACCACAGAGCTGGTATCACTGCTGATTGACGTTAAATCTGTCCCCGAGGATACCATGAACTCAGTAGCCCTTCGGCTTGTGATTAGGTGATATGTACTTTTCACATATCTATGCCACACGGTTTGTTTGGGATGTCTGAAGTATTGTTACTTGCCGGAATCTACGATTTCGGCAAGTATGTTGGTCTGTTCGTGGATGGATGGATGGGTTTGTGTGTGTGTGTGTGTTTGTTTGTTTGCACTCTAGTGTCCAAAGTTCTCAGTCGAATTCGTTCATATTACATACTAAATATCGGTAGGTTACTGGGCAGGCACCGCACTATTTTGGTGAAGCTGGGTCAAAGGTCAAGGTCAAGGTCACGCAAAACGTCGAAAACACATAAGTGCTCATAACTCCAGTTCTATTCGTCGTAGAGACTTAAAATTAAGTGCATATTGTAGATATACTCGAGTTCTATCTTTTGTGACCTTGACTTTGACCTTTGACCTTGACCTTGAGAAGTTCGCCAGAGGTCGAATATTTGACCTTGGAGGTCACTTCCTCCGATTTTCGACCTGATGCTTGGAAACGATGTGGGACCGGTCCCTTATGGTCAATATCAATTTTTAGCGCGATCGGTCAATCCGTTATGACGTAATTGACGTTTCTATGGCAACGAGATCGGTCCCATTATAAGCGAAATTGCATGTTTCAAGCTGTCCATGCTGATGGAAGCGTCAATAATGTGCGTAAAAATCTAATGATACACCTGTTTATAGCCAAGGACGAGTTCTTTCGTTCCACGAAATTTCAAGGTCAAAGGTCGAAAGTTAAGGTCAATATTGACCCACAAGTGAAAACCATGTAGGTCACTATAACTCAGGAAGTAAGCAAGATAGAGACACGAAAGTAAATCCACAGTATTGCACTCACTTAGCCTAACAACTTTTGTATTTACAGCTAAGGCGTATGACCGATAGCCTTTGCAAGCGCCTGAGGTCGAAGTTGACCTCAAAAATGACCTTGACCTTGACCTTTTGCAAAAATATCGATTAGTTGCTCGTTTGAAAGGTCTTCGAGAGTACTTTCCAAATCTGTTGTCATTTTTGAAATCGGACGTCAATTGACGTCATAATAACGTCAAACGTGATTTCAGACTGACATTTAGGCCTTTTGAGTGTCAGATGTGCAAATTTATAACATTTACTGCAAATCTAACAGGTGGAAGCGATGTGGATTCTTTCTGTGATGGTCTCTATCAATTTTTAGCCTAATCGATGTATCCATTTTGACGTAATTGACGTTTTTGTGGCAACAAATCGGTGAAATTTCAAAGGAAACTCATTATTTGAAGATATTATGATCTTGTCCAGTGATAATATAACATATATAAACATAATTCATCATGCATATTCAAAAAATCCATTCACAGTATGTTTGCAGCATAGAATTGATAACAAATGATGAAGGTCAAGGTCATGGAAAATGTCTGAAACACATAAGTGGCCATAACTCCGGTTCTAATCGTAGTAGAGACTTCAAATCAAGTGCATATTTTAGATGAACTCGAGTTCTATGTTCTGTGACCTTGACCTTGACATTTGAAGTTGACCTTGAGAAGTTCGCCCGAGGTCAAATTCAAGGTCAAGTACGAAGGTCAGTGCACCATATCGAGTAGTATATTGTTGGAAAGGCCTTGAACCTCTTATTCCAATGATATTTTATTTTTGGTAGTATAACAGACACTGACGTCACAGTGACGTCATAAACGTCAAATTTCCGAAATTGGTATGCATATTACCAGCATTGGTGTCTACGAATTGAAGTACAAAGTTCAAGGTCATCCAAACCCAGAAAAACACGTTTTCGGTAATAGCATCTGCCTAAATCGCCATGGGCTCATGAAATTTGAACCATATCTTTCAGAAGAGGTATCGTGATCAGACATATATGTCATTTCCATGATTGACCTTGAACTTGGTCGAAAAAATGAGGTCACATGAGCAAAACTTCAAGGTCAAATTTTCAAACTGACTAAAACCTATCAAGTAGTATATCAAATGGAAGGTCTTGCTCCTCTGATACTTACTATTCCACTAGTTTTAAATGTGACGTTTATTGACGTCACAGTGACGTCATAAACGTCATTTTTCGAAATTTAAAAAGGTCATAGTGTCCACAATTCTCGTTCGATTCTGATGTAATCATGCAAGTGAAATCTATAGCTCCATGCACAGGCGATGCACAATTTTCGTGACCCAAGGTCAAAGGTCAAGGTCAAAGTCAAGAAAAAGGGCAAAATAACATAAATGACCATAACTTCGAAATTAATCGTCGCAGAGAGTTCAAACTAGGACCATATTGTAGCATATCAAAAGGCCGTTCTTAGGTGACCTTGAATGTGACATTTGACCTTCAGAATTCCGGCAAGTGCGTCGACTATACCTTGTTTATATGTTGTTGGGCAGTTGTATACTTATTCCATCACGTATACAGTAGAAACTACTACATTTCACAGACTGTCTGCCCATGATGACGCCATTGTGGTTTCGGATAAACTAGTTGGTCGGGTTTCGCTTCTGTTCCAAATGTTGTACTTTATGTTTGCTATTGTCATCATCAAAATTGAATTGTATTGATAGCAATATATCAATACTTACCTTGCATACCATTTTGTAAATTACTGAACATGTCAATCTTATAACTAATATGAATATCACATTTTTGTGACAAAATCACATACAAAGTATCAATAAAGTGGTATTGTAAAGACAAGTATGATACCAAACACCAAACAATCCGCAAGACTAAACTCAAAATCCATGGACAAAATTTACACAATCGGTATTTTAAGGTTGGACAAAAATTCAAAATTGGTGATCAAGGTCCGAGCAATTTGAATATCACAGACATCCGGCGAAGCCAAATGTGAGATCAGGTGTACCAGTAAGAGTAAGCTTCTCTTGCCTCGCATGCGACACCCACTGTGATATCCAAAATAAATGCCATCGAGATGAAGGACATAGTTAGGTTATAATAACGACTCTACAAGTACCAATCAACATGATGTGATAATATCTCCCATCATCTGAGTTACAGAAAGACCGAAATGGTCTATTAATTCCTGATGACGACCATAAAACTTCTTAAAGGTCGACTGCAATCTAGGTCTCAAATAGCCCTGCTTTAATAACTTATCAGTTAGCATTTTGGCTCTGGTTAGAAAATCTTGGTAATTTGAACATGCTCTAGCATATCGAATGAGTTGAGACACATAGACGCCATACGCAGGAGCTGCTGGTATGTTACTACTCAGTACTGGGAAATTTACGATGGGAAAATTGAAGTCATCACGTTTGTCATATAATCTGGTACATAGATTGTCATTTTTGTCTATTTCGAGGTATAGGTCAAGATATGCTGCAGACGTGGAGGAGTCTGTGGTGTCTTTAATTTCCAGTTCATCCGGATATATGAGATGTAAATAATCACTGAACTTTGGATTGTTCAATGACAATACATCGTCAATGTATTGTACATGGATGTAACTCATTGCTATATATGTAGAATATTTATGACAGTTATTGGCCCGAAACCCTCCCTTACACTTTATCCCACTCGACATACACGGCACAGATTCATCATATGACTTCATACTCACGAGAACTGACACTCACAGTCCAAGACATGTAAACAACTCCACAAATGACGTCATGTAGAACACACCACCAATCACAACATTTCCAGACACCTAACCACGCCCACACAGACATTACATCACATTCAACGAATCACATGAACTCCTGTTCCACGACACGGGAAAAACCAGACACCCATGAAAAAGTCCCCGCGCTTTTCGGAGTCGAGTTTAGAGATTTAGAGAGATAAGACGGATCTCCAAAATATTGAAGAAATTATAAAGATATCTGTGATATATTGTTGTACCTGTTGGACTGTTATTCTGACTATATCGGGAAGTGCGTATGTGGCCGTGATCGAGTCATCGGAGTATTCATCCTAATAAACTTGGATTAATTGAATTCGGACTGGTTTGTGATACTTCAAGCACAACGCTAACGAACACTATACCACGTAAAAAGGGCTGATCGGACCCTGAGGAATCCCGATTTTGTAACATATATATGTACATGATAACGATATTTATTGTCAAACAAAAGTTGAAATAAATGTACAATAAATAAGCCACCAGGTATTATACATTTCACATATACGACTTATATTTGAAATATTAGAAATTTGTATGTGTAAAATGTTGATTCACAATTGGAAACACATGCGAAATAAAACACTGTTTAACAATACATATGGATGTGACGTTAATTTAAACTGCTTTTCCTAAAAAATTAGCCATGTGCATGCTCGTGGAATCCTGAGAACAATACCAACAATCTCTTGCCCGTGCCAGCAACAAATATGTCAGAGATTTCTGACACATATCTGCTGCATATATCGTTTGTTTGCTTATTTAACTTTTGCCTATAACGAGAGCGTATCTTATTATCAGAGAACATCAATTCTCAAAGATCAGAAACTGATGGATGAAACTCGTTAAGTATTTGAAACTTTACATGCATTGTTCGCTTAAAACTGAAAAAAAGTTAATTATTTCTCTGATGTCTCAGGAATAGTCTTTTCCTTTAACAAAAATATTGATTCCTAGTTTCTTTTAATAAATAATATCACCACATTTTACAGCGATTACCAACCAAAATAGCTATATGTTCTTAATGTGTGTAATAATATTGCTGTTGAACATTTCGCAATGACATTCCTAATGTTATAATTAGGTACATATATAGGTTTTCCAGTTCCTTCGTTTACAAGAATTACATTGCTAATAGTATTGATGATACAGGAGCGTGAATCCCATGATAAAAGGCAGGAATAGTGCGCTAAGAATGTGCAATAAAGTAGAGCTACTCAGCCAATGTGCACCATGCTGGAATAGTGATCATGTCACCACGTGGCGTGGCTCAATACATCTATCATAGCTCCGGAAATTGATATCTGACACAATATTGTCTGCCGAATCAACTTACTCCCCACACCATAGCGTTAACAGCACGGGGTGTAGTTTTCTCTGTAGTCAGTTCAATGAATAAACCAATTTCCACAAGAAAATATTGATTGGAAATTATGCTCATATTTCAAGTAACTGGGACAGTTTGGAAGACGCCATTATTCTAAGCACTATCCACTTGGAAAATCCATTGTTCCATCTTTGCAGGCAGCTAAAAGATGAATCACTTCCTCAACAAACGCTAGTTAGCAGACATGTACAATGGCTTGTACTTAAATCAACACATTGTACGTGTATGATGATTATCTCTCCTCTGCAAAGAACTTGGCACTATATTTTCCTCATTTTATGTTGCATTGAGTATTTTGAAATAGCACTTGATTTCCGTATCACTGTGTACAGGTATTTCACAAAGCTGTACTCCATAAGTTTAGCCTCGAGTTTTCCTTCATATATTTCGATGCTGAGTGAGGCTAGTAAAAAACTTTGATTGGTTTCTATGGCAAGCGAGCTTTATTCCATTTCCGTTCCAGCCATATAATGGCTTAATAACTAAGAAAAATACACGGTTCCATTCACATATCTGTTCACAGGAATATGTCTTCTTTACAGAAGAGTTCCATCGTCCAAAAGCTGTGATATGTCATATTTATCGGAAAATGAGCTGATGCCCTTCCAATGTTTCCTTGTGTTCGTCAATTTGCCCGTTTTATAAGTTATTACATTCACATAGGAGTACTGAGACTGTTTTGGTCTGAATGAAAAAGACAACCGAAATGTACTGATATGTCTGCTTCAACCAATAATATATTTCTTTTGATGGAATGAATATCAAAAGACAGGACTATGTTTTCCGAAAAATTTGACATATCAGTTTCATGTATCAAGTCACATTCACTTTCAGGAAAATACCAAAATCGTCTGCCATTCATTAATTTAAAGCGATAACGTATGTTAATATCAGAGAACATCAATTCTCAAAGATCAGAAACTGGTGGATGAAACTCGTTAAGTCTTTTTTAATTTGCATGCATTGCTGCTTAAAATGGAAAGAAGAAACATGTAAAAAATTCCCCTCATGTATCAAAGGAATAGGCTCGTCCCTTACCAACAATATTGATTCCAAGTCTCTTCAGACAAATAATATCTCCGCATATTACAGCGAATAACAACCAAAATTGTTATATGGTCTGGATGTATGTATCAACATTACTGTTGAGCATTTCGCAATGAAAATAATAGTGTTGTGAGACACATCTATGGCATTGCTGTTATAAGTATGTACATATGTAGGTTTCCCAGTTCCTTCGTTTACATCATTCATATTTGTGCTAATATCGGTGATGATACAATAGCAAAGTTTCCATGATAAAAGACAAAAATTGTGCATCAAGAATATGCTATAAAGTAGATCTGCTCAGCCACTGTAGTGCTCCTTGATGGAATAGTGATCTAGTGTTCATGTCACCACGTGGCGTGCCTCAATACATGTGTCATACCTCAGGAAATGGATGTCTGATACAATATTGTCTGCTGAATCAATTCACTCCCCCGCACTGTGGCGTGAACAACACAAAATGTGCTTTTTGTCGTATGCAGTTCCTTGAATAACGCACATTTGCACAAGAAGGTATTGATTGGAAATTATGCTATATTTAAAGTAACTGGAACATTTTGGGAATCGCTTTTGTTCTAAGGACTATCCACTTGGGAAACCCATTGTTGCATCCTTGCAGGCAGCTAAGGAATGATTGTCTTCCTCAAGGAAGGACACTGTATTGCCAGTTAGCAGATATGTACAATGGCTTGAACGTAAACCAACATATTGTACGTGTATAAAATCGATTCTTGGTAGCTTAGGGTCATGTTTTTTTTCGCCTCCGCGAAGAACTTGGCACTATGCTTTTCTCATTTCATGTTGCAATACAATAGACAGTTTGACATTTGGAAGTGTCACTAGATTGCGGAATCATGGGGTACAGGTATTTTATAATGCTGTATTCCATAATAATTTTATCTTCAGGTTTTCCTTCATATATCTCGATGCTGAGTGACGTAAGGAAAATACTTGGGTGGGCTTCTATGGCAAGCAGGCTTTATTCCATTTCCGTTCCAGCCATATTTATGGCTTGGTAACGGACAAAGATGAATGGTTCCTTTCAAACACCCTGTTCACGGGAATTTTTCTTCTCTACAGGAGAGCTCCACGCCCTTTTAATGTCCCCTTGTTTTCGTCAATTTGCCCGTCTCACAAATTATTACACTGACGTTGAAGTTTATTCATGTATAGGGTGGCAAAAAAAATAAGGTTCATACACCAGGCCAAAAAGTTGTGACTAGGCCAAAAAATCGGGCTGCCGCCCTCGACCATGTTGGATAACCCAATGGTCTTCGGGGTTTCCCTATTTCTGTACTTCTTGCAATGGCCTGATTCTCAAAAGAAATGACTATGTTCCCCTAAACTTCGACATATCAGTATGATGTATAAAGTCACATTCACATTTAGGAAAATCACAAAATCTCCTGACTGTGACAGAGCTTTTTTGTATGTGAGCGAGAGTATACATGTATTTATTTTCATCAAAATTATCGAGTGTCAGCGTTTACATAATGACCATATCATTTTGTGATTACTGACCATTGCAAACTTGTGACTGATGAACATTAGATTTATATGACAATAATACACACAAATAGTACAAAGTATGAATAAGACTCCTAGCTATATATAATAATAATTATATTCATTGTCGGCAAAAAGCACAAAAAGTATAAAACAAATAGTAATTTGTGAATGCAAAATTTTCGTTCACAATTGCAAAATACTAATTACCATATGCAAAATAAAATAAAAATACGGCGCTGCCAGCTTTACGCGGCCGTATGAAATTATCCTCATCATCCCATAATTTAAAAAAAAAGTTTTGCTGTGCATTTTGAAAGTGATATCTATATTATAAACTGGCTAATTTAGTTTTATTTGAATTACATCTGGTGATTTTCTACTGCTAGGAATGGGGCATCTCATATCACCATCTAATTATCGAATGTTCTGATTTCATTTTGTCTGATTATTTTGCGCTCACCTGTTGAAACTGAACAAATATATTTGAATAGCCATTGGCTCAATACGAACTATTGCAGACTATGTTTTTTTAATAGAATCCTGACTTGGCATGCCAACAGAGATCTCCCATTGATCTCTTGAGAAAAAAATGCGAAAGAACACTTAGTTGTTTAAGGGAATTTACAACTATGGAAACAGCAGACAGCCAAGGGCCCTTGATAAAATCAAACCAGAACAAAAATCCATCTGTCCAGAAATTCACTGAGAACACTTGGAGAATGGATATAACTCTATGAGGCAGTTTGTAAAAAACGGTTATATCGCAGCTGACAAATAATTATCCATGTTCAAATATAGCCATTTGTGATATACATGCACTTGTATGACGCTGGCTAACAATACATTATGGGTGTGACGTTAATTTAAAGTGCTTGTCCTCATCATTATACAAATGCATGATCGTGGAATCCTGAGAATAATGCCAAATATTTTCGTGCCCGTGCCAGCATTTTCTGACAAGTGTCATTTGGTTATTTTTTTTCCCTAACAGAAAATCTATTCCCAAAGATCAGAAAGTGATTGAAACTCCTCAAGGCTTTCTTAATTTGGATGCACTTCTTCCTAAAATGAAAAGTAAATTCTTTTCTGATGTCGCAAAAGAATACTCTCGTCCCTTACCAACAATATTGATTGCTGATTTCTTCTCATAAATAATATCAAAACATATTAAAGTGATTACCAACCAGAATTGCTATATGTTCTGGATGTATGTATTAATATTACTGTTGAAAATTTCGCATTCAAAATAATAGTGTTGTGAGACAAAGAAGTGACCTTCGTCTTACAATTATGTACATATACAGGTTATCCAGTTCCTTCGTGTATATGATTCCCATTCCCATGATAAAATGCAGGGGATGTGCGTTAAGATTATGCAAAAAAGTAAATCTGCTCAACCAATATGCACCATGCTGGAATAATGACCTAGTGCTCATGTCACCATGTGGCGTGCATCAATACATGTATCATACCTCCGGAAATTGATGTCTGATACGATATTGTCTGCCGAATCAATTCTTGTCTCTACTGTAGTGTAAACAGCACGCAATGTAGACTTATTTGCTGTAGCCAGTACCTTGAATAAAGCAATTGTGCACAAGAATATATTGATTGGAAATTTTGTTGATATTTCAAGTAACTGGAACATTTTGGAAGTCGCCATTGTTCTAAGCACTGTCAACTTGGAAAATCCATTGGTCCATCTTTACGACCAACTAAGGGATGGATCGCTTCCTCAACAAAAGAAACTAACCATTCGCAAACATGTACAATGGCTCGAACATTGTATGCATATAAAGTCGATTGTTGTTAGTTGTGTGTCATAATTTTTCTCGCCTCCGCATAGAGCTTGGCACTATGCTTTTGTCATTTCATGTTGCAATACAATATACATTTGACATTTGGAAGTGTCACTAGATTGCTGGATCACGGGGTACAGGTATTTCACAGTGATGTGTTCCATAACATTTTTAGCTTCGAGTTTTCCTTTATATATCTCAATGCTGAGTGACGTTAGGAACATACTTTGGTCGTATTCTATGGCAAGTGGGCTTCATTCCATATTTATGGCTTGGTAACGGACAAAAATACAGGGTTCCATTAAATACTCTGTTCACAGGAAATTTTCTTCTTCACATGAGAGCGTCGTTGGCCAAAAACAGTAATACGTCATATTTATGTGAAAATGAGCTGACGCCCTTCCAATGTTCCCTTGTGTTCGTCAAATTGCACCGTCCTTTAAATTATTATATTCACGTAGAAGTTGCTGAGGTTGTTTATTTTCTATAGTGGCAAGAATGTATTCAACATGTAGTCATTTGTGATACATGTGCACTTGTATAACGATATCTAACAATACATATGTATGTGACGTTAATTTAAACTGTTTTTGCTCAAAATTCAGACATGTGCATGCTCGTGGAATCCTGAGAACAATACCAACAATCTCATTCCCGTTCCAGCAACAAATATGTCAGAAATTTCTGACGAAATAACATACTAAAACCTATGTTATTATCAGAGAACATTAATTCTCAAAGATCATAAACTGATGGATGGAACTCGTTAAGTCTTTGTAAATTTGCATGCATTGCTGCTTAAAACGGAAAAAGTCAATTTTCCCTCTGAGGTCTCCCAGTAATAGTCTTTTCCTTTACCAACAATATTGATTCCTAGTTTCTTTTAATAAATAATATCACCACAAATCACAGTGCATACCAACTAGAATGTTCTGAATGTGTGTAGTAATATTGATGTTGAACATTTCGTAATGACACTCAACAACATGGCAGTGACCTTGATGTTATCATATATAGGTTATCCCGTTCCCTTGTTTACACGATATATATTTGATTATTTGTGCTAATAGTATTGATGATATTAAAGCAGATCTGCTCCGCCAATGTGCACCATACTGAAATAGTGATCTGGTGTTTATGTCACCACGTGGCGTGCCTCAATACATGTATCATGCCTCCGGAAATTGATGTCTGATATGATACAATATTGTCTTTCGAATCATTTCAGTCCTCATACCATAGCGTAAACAGCACAAGATGAAGATTTTTCTACAGCCAGTTCTTTGAACAAACCAATTTCCAAAAAAAAATATTGATTGGAAATTATGCTCAAGTAACTCGAACATTTTTATTCTAAGCACCATCCACTTGGAAAATCCAGTGTTCCATCTCTGCAGCCAGCTGAGAGATGAATTGCTTCATCAGCACACGGAATTTCATCGCCAGTTAGCAGATATGTACAATGGCTTTAACTTAAATCAACACATTGTACGTGTATGAAATCGATTGCTGGTAGTTGTTGGGTCATGATTTTTTCGCCTTTGTGAAGAACTTGGCACTATCCTTTTCTCATTTCATGTTGCAATACAATATACAGTTTTACATTTGGAAGTGTCACTAGATTGCCGGATCACTGGGTACTGGTATTTCAAAATGCTGTATGTGTATTCCATAATAAGTCTAGCTTCGAGTTGCCTTGCTGAGTGACGTTAGGAAATACTTGGACTTCTATGGTCGACTTCTATGGCAAGCAAGCTTTATTCCATTTCCGTTCTAGCCATATTTATGGTATGGTAACAGACAAAAAATACATGGTTGCATTCAAATACCATATTCAGAGGAAATTTTCTCCTTTACAGGAGAGCACTGTCGGCCAAAAACTATGATACGTCATATTTATCTGAAAATGAGCTAACGCCCTTCCAATGTTCCTTTGTATTAGTCAATTTGCGCCATCCTTTAAATTTATTACATTCACACAGAAGTTGCTGGGATCGTTCATTTTCTATAGTGGCGAAAACAAAACAAGGTTTATACACTGGGCCGAAAAAATGATGTATGAAACTGATTTATCAAACTTTATCTGAACATATCCATGAATGAATTGGATTTCAAGAGTTAGAGTAAGGAAAAAAGTGGTTGATCTGAATGAAAAGCACAATACATGTACACATTACACACTGTATGAATATGTTTGCTTTAATCATTAGACAGGACTAGGTTCTGCTAAATTTGACATCAGTTTCTTGTATAACGTCACATTCACACATAGAAAATCTCCTGCCGGTGACAGAACTCTTTTGGCCCAGGGGATGTGGGCGACAGAATATTTTTTTCCTCAAGATGATCGAGTGTCGGTGTATTATAAAACGTGATCTGATGTCGATCAAACTACAATTTGTATTAGATGTGCTCGATTCCTTTACATCGATTTGCATACCATTTTGTAATTACTGACCATGTCAAACTTGTAACTGACGAATATCACATTTGTTGCGACAAAATCACATACAAAGTAGAACAACATATGAATAGGGTGTCACTCATAGCTATATATCTAATATTAAAGTGATGTTGGCAGGAAAACTATTTTTTCCAAATCAATTACATATATGCTTGTGGTCTCAGAAAAATAGGTTACAAAACAAACTTTGCTTGATCAAATGGATAAATCAAGCATATGACAATACTAGCAGCCGCTTTTTTTTTGTTTTGTGCGCCACTCAGAGTTACCTCTGACTTAACCTAGTTCACGCTCGATTGACTCGAACATACACGAGTAAGCTGGAATCGCACTGCGTCACGGTATACAAAGCACCGAGAATGGCGGTAATGTAAACAAACTCAAAATATCTCCACCAGAAACTCGCAACGAAATCTATTAGAAAGGGGCGTCTGTTTGGGCATACAAGTGCAGATATATAACTGTTATGTTTTCTTCGTTCGATCAGAAAGATATGGAAAAATCCATAACTTACTGCCAATATCACTTTAATGATATTTATTATCGGGAGAAAATACTAGAAAAGATTTTTAGAAATGTACTAGGAATAATCCACCATGCATGAAAGAATCAGCATTTTGCGAATACAAATTATTAATACATATATGTAAATTATTAATAATTCGTATAATATCATGCGAAATGTTGATTCACAATTTCGAACTATTAACTAGCATATGCGAAACAAGAAAATGCAGCTAACTGCGGGAGACGACATTAGAGCTCGAGCACACCATCAGCACCACGAGACCTGGATATATCTTACACAACCCCCCCCCCCCCTTACAAAAAAAAAAAAGAAAATTGAAACATATCATGTCCCACATGATTCCAATTCATTCCCGTATATTATGATGAAACACATAGGCCTACTTCAATCATATTCCTAATGAGTAAACATTTATTCTGAACTCAATGAAACAGATACGCCTGATAAAATGATATTGGACATCAATAACATATCCTTAAAATATTGGAAACTATGAGGAATATCTGCGTCTGATATCATGATATAGATAACACATGCATACTGAGCAAATTAAAAGACCAGTTTAAAATAAAAAGGTTTCGCAATCCAGCATGGAACACCTTGTCATGTGATAAAATATGTCCAATCACGGTAAATGTAGTCGTGGTACCGCAGTCGAATCGTTGCGTTTACTTCATGACGCCAAAGCAGGCCACACGCAAGGTTACATGTACATGCATGCACAAAATGCTGCACAGAAAATTGTGCGTTCCAAAGTACGCGTCATTGCGGTAAAATTTGCTTTGCATTCTGGGAACGTGAATTTCCATCGGCTCCGCCATTTTGACGTTTTTCCAGACGAGCTGACCATTTTGCGTAATTTTCTCAAACCTAACACATCGATTTATGCATTATATATCTATGGAATATTCAAAGCTTGCCATCAAATCGAGAGATTTTATGTCAAGGACGAAGAAAATCATCATTTGAAGTAGGTGTACAAAGGTTTACATGCGAAAACGGGCGTCGATAGGTTGGCATGAAACCTCCATAAAAAAGTCAGCACATAGACATGTAGAGGGTTGGGGGCTTCGCCCCCAACGCTCTAATGTCAATAAAATAAAAATACGGTGGTGGCAGCTCTACGCTGCCATACTGAAAATCACTGCTTGGAAATGTTTTGATGTGTCTTTTGGAAGCGTTATCCATTCCATGTACTGCCTAATTTAGTTCTATTTGAATTACATCTGCTGAACTTCTGCTGCTATGAATTGTGCATCTCATATCACCATCTAGTTATCATATGTCATGATTTCATTCTGTCTGATTATTTTGCCGTCACCAGCAGAAACTGAACATGAGCCATTATAATTGGATCTCTAGATTGAACCTTTTTTAGGCATTGCTGTACGAACTGTTGCAGACTGTTTTTCCTACAGAATCCTGACTTGGTATGCTAACAGAGAACTCCCTTTGATGTACAGAAGAACACTTAGTTATTTGAGGGAGCTTGCAATTATGGAAACAGTAGAACCAAACCAGAGCAAAAGTCCACCGGTCCCGGTACATCACCGAGAACGCTTGAGAATAGATATCACTATGTGAGACAGTTTGGAAATATCGGGCATATTGCACATTTCAATAAATTATCCCCGTGGAAATGTCAGTCATTTCTGATACATCTACGTACATAGACATGTACGATTTTACCTCAGACACTGGTATGACGGTGAATATCAATATGAGGTTGTGACGTTAATTTAAACTGTTTTTCCGCAGCAATTATGATTATACATGTACATGATACATGGAATGCTATGAATAATACCAACAAAGGGAAATTTATCACCAATTAAACAGACCTGAACAATGGCTTAATGGATTGTACCCATTGTATGTGCATAAAATTAATTGCTGGTAGTTGTGGGTCATGATTTTCCCTCCTCTGTAAGCTGGGTACTATAATCGTTCTATTCATGTTTCGATACAATATACAGTTTGACATTTACAAGTGTCACTGGATTGCCGGATAACTGGTTATTGGTATTTTCTATAATTTTAGCTGCGAGTTCCACTCATGAATCTCGATGCTGAGTGACTTAGGCTTTAATCCCTTTCCATTCCAGCCATATTTAGGTCCTGGTTCCGGACAAAAATGAATTTTTCTTCTTATAGGAGAGTCCCCTGGGTCACAAATTGTGATACGTCATATTTATCTGAAAATGAGCTGACGCCCTTTCAATGTTCCCTCGTGTTCGTCTATTTGCCCCGTCTTATAAATTATTACATTCAGGTAAAAGTTGCTGATGTTGCCGAATCACTGAAGTGAAACCAAACAAAACCAGATTTAGATCGTGTAATTGAGAAACGGAATAGACACGGAATATTTTCCTCAAACTTATCGAGTGTCAATATATTAGTCAACAATAAAAAACGTGGTCTGATATTGAACAAGGTAACGAATATTTATAACACGTGGTAAACGTCATCTACACCAAACAAATAACTTGCTCCATGAGGCAAACAATTTATACTTGAGTTATAATCTGATATTTTGAGAATCATTTACACAGTTTTTGATTATATTTTTTTGCATTGTTAAATGATATTATATAATAACTTGGCAGTATTATCCTGGGAATCAAACGGCAATTTTCTACCAAATAGTCTATAGCAAAACAATTTTATATAAGCAAGTGTGTGTAGAATACTCCCTAGTGTGTCTTCTGCTCCAAAACTTGTGCACATATATGAAATGATATATGCTGAATACTCCAATGACCTTGAACGTGATATTTGATCATATTTTCAAGATCAGAGCACAAAATGGCTAATATTTAGCCTATTGTGGACTTTACAGCTCAAGAATAATTGTGCACTTATAGGAAATGATATATAAGTGTGCTGAATATTCTCATGACCTTGAACTTGGGACCTTTGACCTTAATTTCAAGGTCAAAGCACAAAATGACTAATACCTCATTCATTATCGACTTTACAGCATGTGAATCAATTCTGAACATAGAGGAAATAGTTTATGCTGAATAATTTGATGACCTTGAAATTGACCTTTGACCTCATTTTTAAGGTCATAGCACACAATGGCTAATATCTCACTTATTATCGACTTTACCGATTAGGAATCAATTTTTTACAGATACTAAATGATTATGCTGAATAATTTGATGACCCCAACTTGAACTTTGACTTCATTCTCAAGGTCAGAGTACAAAATTGCTAATATCTCACGTATTACCAACTTTCCAGCTTAGGAATCAATTGTGCGCATGTAAGAAATTATATATGCTGAATATTGTCATGACATTGAACTTTACCTTTGACCTTATTTTCAAGGACAGAACACGAAATGGCTAATATTCTAGTTTATTATCTACTTCACAGCTAATATCTGAGAACATTTAGGAAATGATATATGCTGGAATTTCTCATGACCTCGAACTTGACCCTTGAACTTATTTTCAAGGTCAGAGCACAAAATGGCTAATATTTCACCTATTATTAACTTTACAGCTTACATGTAGGAATAAATTGTGCACATGTACGAAATGATATATGTTGAATATTTTCATGACCTTGAACTTTACTTTTAACTTATTTTCAATGTCAGAACACAAAATGGCTAATATCTACTTTATTACCGACTTTACAGCTTATGAATCAATTGTGAACATTTTGGAAATGATATATGCTGAAAATTGTCATCTTGAATCTTACTTTCGACGTCATTCACAAGGTGACAGCACGAAGTGGCTAATATCTAGTATCTCTTCAGAATAAATTTTTATATACATGAAATTATATATATGCCGAATATTCTGATGACCTTTTATTTGACTTCATTTTCAAGGTCACAGGACACAAATGCTCATATATATCTTATTATTGACATTACAGCTTAGCAATCTATTGTGGACATATAGGAAATCATATATGCTGAATATCCTTGTGACTTTAAATTTGACCAGTGACCTTATTTTCAAGGGTTATATCTAAAATATAAAATATATATTGTCCGGTAACCATTCTTCGCCTCTAGGCTATTTTTATGATAGAAGTCTGAATCTTTGTACAATATTGCTTTCAGAATCAGACCCACAAAGTATGGTTGGTTTACTACTTGAAAAAATCGTGATCGTGACGTCAGTTGAGACAGATTGTGGCTTTGATAGCTAGCCAAAAACATAAAATACATGAACTCACAATCGAATAGACCCTGCAAAACACTGCAGATCTATGGAATTCGACAATAAAAACACGTTATGCATGGTGACTTCTATATACTACTAAGGGACAGCCTGCAGTTATAAAAACCTCCGGGTTCGTGTAAATAAATGATACTAATTATAAATATCCAGACAAGAGATGTTGTAATACCACAATCTCGACCGTTCAACGTTGTAAATATGCACCAGGGGAGGGCTTGATGCATGATACTTCAAGTCACCTTCAGTTCTGTCTCAATTGACGTCACCGATCACGCGATCTAAAATAGAATCGAAAATTTACGAAAGGAATGCTTATTTGATCCAATAGTTCGAAATCCATTAATTGTAGCTGTAAAGTTCATTCTAATTTACTGACAAATATTAATAATATATATGATACAAAGCGTTATTTAGTTAGCATGCTACTAAAGCTTCTATTGGAATTTACTCGTGAAAATGCATAGCTATCGAAGTGCAAATACCTGCTCAGAAATATTGTGAATGTTGTACGAATTTATTCCATAGGGTTTGTTTCAGATTTCTAAATTAGTTTCATAGGTTGTTGGGCATTTGTACGCTAATTCCATCAGGTGTACAGTAGAAACAACTGCATTTCACACAATGTCTGTCCCCCTGATGATGCCAGTGTGCTGTTTGGATGAGATAATTGGTTGGGCGTTATTTCTATTACAAAATGTTGTATTTCAATTTTGCTATTGGCATACTCAATGTATAGTTGTATTTAATAGATTGATACTTCATCTATCGAGATGAATGGTTGCCACGCAATTTCACGTTAGATAGTACATATTACATAGTTGCATAATACATTACATAGTTGCATAGTACACAGAGGTCACCATCCATAATATTTTGCAAATATGAATTAATAATCCAGGAATGCAAAATATTAATTTGTGTATACAAAATATTCATTCATAATTGAAAAGTATTGACTCGCAGATGTGAACTAACAAAAAAATGGCGGTGGCAGCTTTGCGCTGCCGTACTCCAGTAAATAAGTCGGCATCATTTCAGCATTTTTGGGAAAGGTTTTGAAGTGTCTTGAAAGCATGTTTCATTCCGAGAAAGCATTATCATGACCGTTGTTTAATGATATTTAGCATAATCTGCTGATACTGAACATGGGCCGTTATACTTGAATCTCTAGAATGTACCTTATTCTTGGCATTGACATTGTCTCGATACGTAAATGTTGCAGGTTTTTTTTTTTTAAAGAATCATGATATGGCATACTAGAAGTCACATTTAAGTTTCGAGAACAAGTACAACAGAAATATCAGTTCTTGTGGGCCCCAAACCCCATGCCTGTCGGCTTGGTCAGTCTACCCAACTGCACCCCCTCTTTTCAATAAAATCTGTATCTGCCCCTGATTTCGACTGCAGTAATAACGAAAATGTTTGCTATTACCAGGGAACAACAATTTTTTAATATCACAACTGATGAATGAAAGTATTTAACTTCCTGTTCTTAGATTTTAATGGAATAGTCTCGTCTCTTGCCAATAATATTGATTCCCAATTATTTGGAAGAATAATATTTGGAAGAATAAGAATAATCACATACTTTACACCTAATAGAATTGCAATATGTTCTGAATGTATGTAATATTATTACTATTGATCATTTCGCAAGGAAACTCTACAACATAGCAATGACCTTGATGTTATAATTACATGTATAAATGTAGCTATGCAGATTTTCCGGTTCCTTCGTTTACATGATTTGTATTTTAGCTAATAGAAGTGATGATACAACAGCAACATTCTCATGATAAAAAAAGATTCTTATGACATGCAATAAAATAGATCTGCTCAACCAATATGCACCGTGCTGGAATTGTGATCCAGTGTCCATGTCACCACGAGGCGTGCCTGGATACATGCATCACACCTCCGGAAATTGATGTCTGATACCATATTATCTGTCCTATCAATTCACTCCCCCCACATCTAACATACACAGCATGAAATGGTTATTCTGGTGCAATTTCTATGAATAAAGCACCTTTGCACAAGCACTCCAAAAGAAAATATTGATTGCAAATTATGATGATATTTCAAATACCTGGTCTAGGAACATTTTGGAAGTCGCAACTGTTCTAACCACGATATCCACTTTGGAAATCCATTCTTTCATCTTTGCGGGCAGCTAAGTGACATTTCACTTCCTCAACAAATACGTGTTGTTGACGTGTATAAAATCGATTGTTAGTAGTTGTGTGTCATGATTGTTTGGCACTATGCTCTTCTCATTTCATGTTGCAATACAATATACAGTTTGACATTTGGAAGTGTTACTAGATTGCTGGATCACTGGGTACAGTTATTTCACAATGCTGGATTCCATAATTTTAGCTTCGTCTTTCATATATCTCGATGCTCAGTGTTGTTAGGAAAATACTGTGATTGGTTTCTATGGCAAGCGAGCTTTATTCCATCTCCGTTCCAGCCATATAATGGCTTGGTAACGGACAAAAATACACGGTTCCATTCAAATACCTGTTCACATTATTTTTCCTCTTTATAGGAGAGCTCCATCGCCCAAAAGCTGTG
The DNA here is from genome assembly GCA_949152475.1 of Terebella lapidaria. Taxonomy (NCBI): domain Eukaryota; kingdom Metazoa; phylum Annelida; class Polychaeta; order Terebellida; family Terebellidae; genus Terebella; species Terebella lapidaria. The sequence continues at coordinate 19,782,444 of OX424558.1, read as the reverse complement.
ATACGTCATATTTATCTGAAAATGAACTAACGCTTTACAATCTTCCCTTGTGTTCGTCAATTTGCCCCGTTTTATAAGTTATAACATTCACGTAGCAGATGCTGAGAATGTTTCGGTCTGAATGAAAAAGACAATACACACTGTACTAAAATGTCTGCTTCAACCATTAATGTAGGCCTACATCTTTAGATGGCTTGAATATTAGAAAAAAAACAGGACTATGCCCCCCCCCCCCCCCCCAAGAAAAAAAAATTTGACGTATCAGTTTCATGTATCAAATCACATCACGTTTAGGGAAAAATAACATCTCCTGAATCTCCTGAATTTTTGCATGAATGATAGCGTATGTTAATACCAGAGAACAACGTTGTGAGACATCGCAGAGACCTTGATATTATAATTATGTGCATATATAGGTTTTCCATTTCCTTCGTTTACATCATTTATATTTGTGCTAATATCAGTGATGATACAGTAGCAAAATTCCCATTATTAAAGGCAGGAATTGTGCATTAACAATATGCAATAAAGTAGATCTGCTCAGCCACTGTAGTGCACCGTGCTAGAATAGTGATCTAGTGTTCATGTCACCACGTGGCGTGTCTCAGTACATGTGTCGTACCTCTGGAAATGGATGTCTGATACAATATTGTCTGCCGAATCAATTCACTCTCCCACACTGTAGCGTAAACAGCACGGATTGTATTTTTTTGCTGTAGGCATTTTCTCGAATAAAGCAATTTTGCACGAGAAAGTATCGAATGGAAATTATGTTTACATTTCAAGTACCTGGAACATTTTGGAAGTCGTCTATGTTCTAAGCACTTTCCACTTGGGAAATCCATTGTTCCATCCTTACGGGCAGCTAAGGTACGAACCGCTTCCTCAACAAAGGAAACTTTATCGCCAGTTAGCAGACATGTACAATGGCTTGGACGTAAACCAACACATTGTACGTGTATACAATCGATTGTTAGTAGTTGTGGGTCATGATTGCCTCTCCTCTGTGAAGAACTTGACGCTATCCTTTTCTCATCTCATGTTGCAATACAATATACAGTTGAGATTTGCAAGTGTCGCTGGATGGCCGGATCACTGGGTACTGGTATTTCACTATGATATATTCCATAATTTCAACTGTGATATTTGCTTCGAATATTTCATTGGTGAATGACGCAGGACAATACTTGGGGAGGTTTCTATGGCAAATGGGCTTTATTCCATTTCCGATCCCGCCATATTTATGACATGATAACGGACTAAAGTACACGTCCAATCTCGACTCAATTCACAGGAAATACCTTATACAAGTGAGCTATTCGGTCACAAACTGTGATACGTCATATTTATCTGTAACTGAGTTGGCACTCTTTCAATGTTCCCGTGTTCGTCATCAATTTACCCCGTGTTATAAATTATTACATTGTACTACGGTAGCGCAAAACAACAACTATGGTGGCATAAAACACAAAATGTGCATCCACCAAAATTGGTCTGTTATTGTCAAGACCATATTTTGGTAACTATGTATGTTTAATGCAACTTGATATATATGAAACTGATATATCAAACTTTGCTGAGCATATCCCTGAACGTGATGTAGTTCAAGAGAGAACCCATGATGCCCGACTTCATTGAATATGAGTAAGGAATAAAAAAGAGGAGCCTGAATGAAATACACAAAATACACTATACACATCTACATGCTTCAACCATACCTATTGCAATGATCTGATTCTCCAAAAATATAGAATTTTACCATTTATTAGCCTCACTGCTTTAGGGAAAATGTTCTACTAAAAGTTGTGGTAACACTTTCATTATAAAGCTACATTGAAGAAAGTTTCAGAATCTCCTGCCAGTAACAGTGGCCTAGTTTATGTATTTGGAAGAATAATACTTTTTGTTTTTCTTCAAGTTTGTCAAGTGCCAATGTATTGGTGCATAAAGGAAACTTTGATGTTGATTTGATGTTGAAAATGCTACAACTTGAAACTAGCTATGCTCGATTCGTTTACATGATTGACATTCCATTTCTTAATGATTGATTATGTAACACTTGTAACTGACAAATATCACATTTATTGGTGACAATATCACATACATGTAGAAAACATTCATGTTGACAAGCCTTTATGCACCACGTTCACAGGAATATCACCTATTTGTATAGAACTTTCACGTGTTTACTTCATTGACACTTACAATGCAAATTATATGGACACATCTACTTGTAATGCGAACCATACGGTTTTACTGACGAAACACCCTTTTCCTAATTGATTGGGCTGAAATTTATTACAGCTGATTGGGAAATGACTGTAAATGTAAGCATACGCAGTAAATTTCTCATCATTCTTCGCAGCAATGATCTTGGAACAAAAATAAACAAATCAATATGTGGAATGGTGACAAAATATCATCAGAACGGTGTTTCCTGAAGGCGATATGGCAGTTGACACATGGCATGGATTATTCAGGCTTTGATATACATTTGAGTTTGCACCAACAGAGCTTATAAACTGAGATCCCAGAGCCCAGAGGTCAGGAATGACCACCTGTGGGATCACTTCTGTTATCAGGTGGCGTAGCGTGTATCATGGTATATAATAATAGTGATAAGTCTATGATAGCAGTTATACGGTGGTAGTGATTTCGTGTACGGCTTCATCCTCTTCCTCTAGGCCCTGGTAAGAGGCGAGTGTCTTGCCCTCCGTATGTCCACTGACAGCCTGCCCCTGCAGGTACCGTGTCCCACTCTCCAAGGCCACCACGGTTACCTCGTGAGTGACATCGCCGCCAGCCGCCTCGCTCAGCTCCGCAGCCTCCACCTCGCTCCTCGTAGCCACCGACTTAGAGCGACCCCGGCCCCGGTGAGGAGAGTTTCGACACACGGTCGCCTGTAGTGTCAAGTCTCTGATCTCGTCCTCAGACCGCCCCACCTCGGGGTCCGAAGCGTACTGGTTGTTGATTTCCAGCTTGACGTTGGGCAGCTCGATGTTGTGTCGCTGGCTGAACGTCTGCAGCATCGTCTGGCTGTGCACCAGGAACTCGGTGACCTTGTCTGTGGGGGACATCGGTGTCATTGCCCCGAGGTCAGATAGGTTTTCCTCTTCTGTCACTGTCCCGAACTTACAACCTCCGTAGTTCCAGGCGCTCGTTGTCAGCTTGCCTTTGTGGCCCTTGGCGCTGCCGTCATCGTAGATGTTGGCGTTGGTTGATGTGTTGCGGCTGTGTTTGTTGGTCTGACTGTAATCATCAGAGACCTCCATTCCGGCGAACATGAGGTCCTCTTCGTAGCTCTTGCAGGCCAGATGGGCCGCCTGAATCACCTCGTGGTTAGAGTGGTGCTTCACCGCACGCGGCATAAAAAACATCATCAGACTTCCGAGAATCATGAATATCCCAGCGAAAACGAAACCGTATCTAGAGGAAGACGACACACCAAGCCAACCTGCAAATTAGGGAAAATTAAATATCAAAACCTACAAAATATCACATTATGACAACATGAGGCAGTTAATATATATATATGGGCGAATTGGAAGTAGGATATCTCCTAGAAACATGCACACGGTAACTTGAAGGTTTTGAGACTTCTACCGCATTTTTTGCTCTCAACGTTAATTTAGTTTTGGTATATCAAATGACTACCTACGTGACATTGGAACACCTAAGAGCACTGGTATTCCTTGAGCAAAAGTCAAATATCCATGGCAACGTTCTGCGAGCTTCGATGTCACTTGCTCGTATGTGTACATTCGTATTGCGTACATGTATCCGCCGCAAAATAGTCCGTACACCCAGACAAATAGTGCGTAGGCGTCAAATCCTTCCGCCAGCGTGAAAAGTAGTGCGACGACACCGCAGCCGAATGACGTCATTTGACATAGATATTGGCGAGCGATCATACATCGCAGGTTGTTCCGGATGATGACTAAGCCCACCAGGAGACAACCGAAAGCGAAAGCTACGCCCATGAACACCATAAGAAGACTGTAAGACTGCCGATCTAGATCCTCTTGGGAGGCTATCCGTGGCTGTAGAAATGATGAAAAGCAGTCGGTAATTAATAACAATTATTTATCAACCTACAAACCGACACTGAATTACTGTACCATTATGTGTTGTAGTTATCAATGCCAATCTTGTATCTACTTATCTCGATGACGTGCTGATTTGTTGGACCCACTTTTTGATTGTCTAAACTTCTAATCACGAAGTTCGTTTGACTCCCCCGAAATTCACAGTATTTTATTCTATCAATGTCCTGTTTTTTCTCTTTATTTTGGGTCATACCAGTAATAAGAAAGGCACGTAGGTTCCCACGCTGGTGGTTGCCGTTGACAACATCAGCAGACGTAGAGCGCGCATGCGCAGTGGTTTGAAGTCAAAATAGGGCGGCGGGTCTTCAAAATCTTCTCGCTGTTTCTTGGTCTTTGCCAGGCTCTTCAGGTGCAGTATTACCCGGCGTCTGGGGTGGTAAATACTCGGCGACCGATACAGAGCCCCCGCAATCAACGCTGGCAGCAACAGACCCACCATAGACTGCATGGCCGGCATCCACTCCAGGGAGCTGCAATGTGATAACAGGAAGTCAACGGTAGTTTTTGTAAGTGGTCTGGTGGATCACTCATCGCTACTCATTGTCTCGACTCTACCTCTTCAAAGATGAATGGTTATTAGCGCCCACTATAAAGTACGTAATATAATGTTTCATGCGGCAGCTTTAAAGTTGATCACCCCGGTACATACAGGGTAACTTAGCCTACAGAGTCTACTCCCATAAATATCGCTACGACTGGCACAAAAGAACCCCCAGGGATATATACCATTATGGATGACTACAATGCAGCCAGCGATGAATCACCAACGACGAGGAGAACATACATACCTGAATACTTGACACTCGAAGACACTGATGACGGCCATGCCGACCCCGCTACCACAGAGCGCCAGCATCTCAGCACACTCGCGTCTCTTTCGGAAGTAGCGGCCCAGTATGACGCTAGCCGTGGTCTGCGAGAGCGCGGCTCCGAACGGCATCACGACCACCTCTATGACGAAGAGTTGATGGACCTGCGTGCAGAAGGACATGAAGAGAGCGGCCAAGGCGGCCAGGAGGCCTCCCACGAGAGCGAACAGCCGTGGACTCTTGCGGCGACAGAGGGCGACAACCAGCGGCGTCAACGTGTACGCGACGGCGTAACTCAGGCTGCACATCCACACTGCAATGACAAAAACGTACTTAGTCCAAGATATTCGTCTACATATATGACTAAAGTAGTAAATCTTTATTTCAGACAATCAAATATATGATGTACATATATGATGTACATATGTATAAAAGATCAACACCAGTAAAATAAATAAGTAATATTGTATCATAAATAAGTAAAATGGTATCATACTTGCATACAGATTGTTTTATGATGATGCATATAAAAATCACAATTTCTACGGCAGTATAAAAGTATTTGTTGACTTTTCAATCCTTTTGATAAAACTGATCACATATCTCCGATACACCCATTACACTATTGGAAATTTGGAATTATCGCCTTTTGTTTCCCCCACAATGGCCTCGACATTGCTCGAACTGCTGACGGCCCAGACGACTAAAATAGGGTTTTAGCTCTCCTAAATATTAATCACCTAACGAGATTATTGATATACTCGTGTTCTCGCATTGCAAAAATTTCACTCGCAAATCAAGACGCATACCAAGATCTAACAAAATTCTGAAATCATTATTATAATCAACTTTGAAACTGTAATTTTTGTATTTTATAAATAACCAACAAAAAGCAAGTGTACACATTAGCAATGTCTAAAGAGAACGGCTTTGAAAACTAAAAGGAAACTTGCGAATAAGGAGATTTCCTTGAATACAAGATTCTTTGTTTATGCATAAATTATCTTCCTAATCAGACAAATTGTTACATATAGTATGACAAAAATATTTATATGACATTGTATATTTCATGTCAGATTCACCAAGATAAATATTCGGTTGGTCACTGGTATAAGTGTTGAATAACATGAGTTGAGATATATATATAATATTTCATTCAAACTACCAAAATCCGCACAAACAGTGAGGGCAGTTGTGCAGTTGCACGTGATACAATTTTTGATGCTGATAGTTCAGTGCTCACTAGCATGCTAGCCTGGAGATTACTGTTCGCATACATTTTGTTACCGTTTAGTTAGTGTACTGTTCAAAATACAATTTGACTTCAGTTTCGTCATTGCACATACGAAGTTCAAATCGAATAGTCGTAAGGCCAAAGATGACTTTTGGGGACAATTTTTTGCTTCCAATGACATCTCTGAAAATTTGATAGTTTGTTGCTATCAACCTCAGTGACCAAAATTTGAAATTCGAAGAAAATTGACCGCACAGGCTTGAACTTTCGAGTAATATGTACTCACTGCTGCAAAAATTATATTTTTTGTATAAAAAAATGATCGTTTCCAAGGAATTTTCCAGAACTTTGATAATTACTAAAACATACACTACTGAAGGAAATAGCAAAGATTCGCAAGTCTTCTCCGATCCATTTATTCGTAATAGCCTCGGAAACAACTTGACCCTCAGTTTCTTTAGGCGTTAAATTTTGGATTTGACACCACATATTTCCATATAAAAACTCTTCTCAGTTGGACATTTTGCAATGAGTTCCCTCAAAAATCAGTCAATTACATGGAATATCGTACATAAATTGGAACAATGTTTATTTGGTGTGGTTTGGATAGTTTCTGACAGAATGTCGTTTGAACAACCCAACCCCTATTGTTTGTGCGCTCTTCAACTCTTCTTGGTTTTAGCATCACGCTATTCCATGCACAATGTTGTGACAGGTTTTTTCAAAGCGGCTATTGTTATCATGGTTATTCCCTTATATATAACCAGTGCACTAATATACGACATGACAAGTGATAACATGATATATATTTATGAAATATTCAATACATAGGCTACAAACGGTTGTTTGCACAATTTACTCACTAGGGGCGCCATCCATTCGTCATCCTTGGCCTTAAATCACTAATTCTTCATCTGCAAATTTGCGATCCAATTCGGCACGACTTTAATTCATTATGGCGCTTTTTAGTTGGTCAGAAGTGTAACGATATGAAATAGTGTGTAGTATTGGACTTGAAAATTAGTTCCCAAATCCTATTATTCTGTAAACTCTGCACCTGTTGCGCATCAATTATAAACGGAGCAAATTGTGTTCTCAAGTAAACCCAAATAAGTCCAGCATTTCTCGACAACGCATGCTGTATCTTTTGAGAGCGTGTTCCATGACATGTACTGAACTAATTAGTTCTATTTGGAAAAAAAATATGTTTTGACTTTCAGCTGCCATGAATTGTGCTACTCATGTCACGATCTAGTTTTCATGTCATGATTTCATTTTGTTTCAATATTTTGCCATGTCATCAAGCAGCATCATTGTGCACGTTTCAAACTTTTTGTCGTTTACGATTAATTATCATGGCCGTTGTTTAAAAAAATTCAGCGTAACCTATGGAGACTGAACATGGGCCATTATAATTGAATTTCTAGAATAAATTGTTTTGTACTCTACCCCACCTCGGAACTCACTATTGCCCTTTAATACGCGAGACGCTTATTCATTCAAACGAGAGTCAGTTTGATTTCAATGTACCATCCCAACTGTTGCAGATTTTTTTTCCCGATGTAGATCATGACTTGGCATACCAAACGAGAAGTCGCATTTATGTCTCAAGAAAAAAGAGTACGAGAGAACACTTAGCTTCCGACGGAGCTCGCAATTATGAAAACAGTCGAAAGCCGAAGTCCCTTTATGTAACCAAACCGGAACAAAAGTCCACCGGTCCGAAAAATCACTGAGAACACTTGGAGAATGGAGATCACTCCAGGCGACAGTATGGAAAATCTCTGGGACATATTGCACCTGGTAATTAATTATCCCCTTGGAAATGTCGGTCGTTTGTGATATACGATTGTGCCCTAGACATGGACACTTGGATAATGGTGTCTAACAATACACAAGGATGTGACGTCAGCTGAGATAACTTTTTCTTTGCAACATAATGGTGTCTACGTAATAAAAGCGATTATGACTTGACAGTGATTGAACGCTACATATTTGTGCAGACATTTTATTGACTAACTGGATGTTTAACACTTACATTATAATCGATCCAAAGTTATTACCACTATTTATCCTTACAAATTTAACAAGTTCTGAAATCTGAATCATTACAAGTTTAATCGCATTTTTGTTCTCAATATATCAATGATACAAACAATATTTCTAGCTGCAATCACGGGAGTACACTCGTAGTCTGTTCTACGTGTATTTAATCAAAACCACTAGCAAACTCATACTTGAAGAACACAGTTAATTCTGTCAAACGACGTAGGTATGGCTATTTGGCATCTGGTCCCAGGAAACCGATTTCTTATTTTATTGGATAACATATGTCCACCGAGCGCTATGTGGAGTATTCAAGCGCGGTGTGCCTACAAATTGTGCAATTTCTGTAAATTATTGCGCTGGCTGAAGACAAGCCTTCGCAGTTAGAGCCTCATACATTCTTGTTCTATTGGAAGAAATCTAATAAAGCTTGTCTGCCGTTTGACAAGTTCAATTGCATTAGACACGGCGTGGAAACCGCTTGGTGCTAATAAAAGCTCGCAACACGCGCCTAGAAGCCACCAGGGATATCAACGTCTGTGTCCGGTATTAAACAGATTGAAGCCTTCAAATCCAATGTACTTGTGCTTGGCAGGCAATAATATAAATAGTACTCATTATAATTTGCACACGCGTACTCCAGCAAATGTAAAATACAACGATGTAATGTGCCATTGATTATATTCAGAAACAAAACAGTTGCACTGATTGTTTACGAGAAGTCATCACGATTTTGTTTGTCTACGGCACAAATGCGACTGGAGTCGAAAACAAAACGAACACAACGTCTCGTCTTATTGCTTTCGCCTACAAATTATTGATTTTGTGTCCACGGCACAAATCTTATGTTACAGGGACACTATTCACACAAAGTAAGACACAATGCAGTCTGAAGGTCAACATAATCCGATCCGAACCCGTGGTAAGTTACATGTATAGCAGGGAGGAACTGTCATGGCAGCATCAATACGGATATGTTCTGCACGCGTTTTGTGAAAGTGAAATAAAATGTCAAGAAAAATTCGACAATATTAGAATCTAGATGAAATTAATATATTATCACGTGTAGTTCTTATACCAGTGAATCAACTCGTTAAACATTTATCATGTAACATTCAATTATTAGAACGCAGACTAGAAATCATTCATTACCTGTAAATGATTCACTGGAGCCGAATTCCTGTATGATTTCTTGGAGCAATGTTCCCCCGGCCAGGTAGAACCCGTGCGAGAGGAAATGTACGACGAAGACGCCGCCGCACACGACCCAGCCCCAGCCGCCATCGGGGAAGTACTCGCCGAAGTCCGTCCTCCGGGGCAGAGCAGGGGGCGGCTGGTGTCTGGCCCGGACCGATGGCGACACCAGCGAGTCCCTCGTCGATCCTGACGGCCCAGGGTGGGGTTCACTGGCGGTGCCGCGGCTAGCCTTCGTAGAGCCTGAGCGTGTCCGAGTGAGGAGGCCTCCGGCGCCGCTGATCGTACCTGTGGAGAAGTGCGAGCGGGTGTCGAGGTCCCCCGTGTCCAAGGCGTCCGGATCCCGTTCCAGCTCCTCTATCACTATGGCCTCGAGTTCGGGCTCCTCCTGTCTCAGTGGGGGCGGCGCCGCTGCCACGTGGTTCAGTGCACGTGTTGACACGTGGTTCGTCTCGCGGTGGTTCGGGACGGCGTACTTCATCGTATCCGGGTTGTTAGAGCCCATGTCGTTACACGGTGGAATATTTTCCCCGGCATTCGGTGTCTCGAGTGCCAGCGCTTATGGTGCTGCACCAATACCGAGTGCAGTGCTAAGCCTTATTGGCCATCTAGTAATAACAATAGGCACATGCGCATTTCCCTCATATCGCTTTTATGTTTCCTCATTTTACTACCAGTGGAAACATGGTAAGACGCATGTTTGCAATCACTCAGTGGGATGCAATTGTCATGACGACGTGGCTTCAAACCATGTCACATGTTGTCGTCGACACGTATCCCCTTCCCACCCCAAGGGGGCCACACGGTCTTCACGCGAGAGGTGATTAAGCAGAAATGGAAACACAAGCACCCTCGAGCGCAAACGGCGCAAAGGTCAAGACTAATTGTGGCGTTTTCTTGTTGGTTCTTGTTGATGATACAATCCCTGCGAGTGTACTTCTCTAGATGACACAGTCGCTGGAGCGATCACAGACAGCGAGTCGTTCAGCGATTGCTGTACCCCCGAAACGTCGCTTAATCCTGTCACGGAAACAGAACACACAAGTATGAATTATTAGTTCGAACTAAATCGCTGCTGCTGAATTGCATTCACTGCCGCCAGAGCTGAAACGCACGAATAAATCATCAAAGCAATTACCAGTGTGAATTGTATCCCATAATACATTGCTAAAATGAATCTATCTGATAGCGTTCTAACCAGCCATGAAATGATAAAATACTGCAATACTTTCAGAGCTATTCGCCAGTAATTTCAACCCATCAGTTATATCGTGACGACAAACAAGACCGCAGAATGATAAAATCCGTGGACGTCCATCAGATTGAAGCCTATGTACATCCAAATTAAAAACTGATTTCCGTGCAGTGGTTAACACGACGAGATTCGGCAATTCCTCGAAGGCATCCTGAACAAACCTATCCATCATTGGGTGACGTCAGAGGCTTGATGATGGCCCAGGGAATTGTCAGATCTCAGATCAAGTTCATCACACGGGGCATCCATAATTCATTAGTTGCTCAATCAGCGAGCTGTTGCGTTCATTCCCAGTGACAGCAACAATCGGTGGAAGTCATGCAATATACCGTCTCATTGGCTTCAATCGTTCCAGTCGTGGAGCCCGAGGCAGTATGTGGCACGCGCAACAGCGGCCCTCGGCGCTGACCAGGGCAAGTAATTTCCAATCACACAGCGCCAATAATGCAATCAAGACAACGTGGAACTGCAATGAATACTTATCGTGATGTTCTCCCACCAAGGACAGGGGTGAATGTCGTCGAGTCCATGACTTGGCGAACAATGCATCCACTGACTACCGATTTTGGATGACGATCCAATTCAGCAGAGATGTAAAAAGAACTGCCAACAGCTGATACGTTTATCGTGTCATCGATACACCTGACACGTTCCCATTTGATCGGATCTCTTGATTTTTTTCCGTTCTCTGTGCATTCGCGGTGTCAGGCAGAGCACCTTGGAATGCAACTACCGACCTTTGTTAGGTTGTCAAGAAAGGGAGAGAAAAGCCCCGTGGAAGGAGCTGAGTGTCACTAGGCTAACTCAACTTAACACATTGGTGCCTGGTCAGTGCTTACCGCACCGTGGGTAAACTCGCATATCCGCGGGTAAAATGTCAGGGTATTCAGTGACGGAGCTGTAGCGTTTAATCATGAAGTGCAAATTGCTACAACGCTTTTGAGCTTAAATATCCAGTATAACTAATTCCATATATTCCATAACGCAGAGGCAAGTCAGATTGCAGTTAAATTGTTGAATAGATTGGTATCACTGCGTGCTTGAGATCACGTGACAAGGTATACATTCCTGATTTCCGGTTGCACATCTCGAACCACACCCACTCGGAGGTGTTGACTTACTTCAAGTAACATTTGACACAGGAATTTCCTACAAAGCTTCCAGATAGCATTCTGTAATACGTGCTTGTATCATTCAATCGCCGTCCTCAACAAGTAGAAGGTCCCGCTTACATTTCCCGGGTGCAACTGTAAGGACCCAAACCACACAACCGAACCATGCATGATAAAACCTAATCAGCGAACTTTAAACTTCACCGTCAATTGATGACAATCCTGCAGATCAGCAGATGATCCCGGTGTTATTTTGTAATTGCAATTCCACCGGTGAACACGGTCATGGCTGGAGGAGGAATGTACACACGACCCATGTATCTCGTTCCCGCTCGCTCTCCCTCTCCCTAGTTACACGCGTCAAGGATTGGCGAGGCCCAGCACCGTGTCACCGCGATCTGTTATCATCCTTTCAGTAAACAGCCGGGGCTCCCACAGGCGACGTGCTCCCACCGAGGGTAGCCTTACAAATGGCCGTGCAATTGCCACAGACCCGCCACAGAAAGCAGGGTGCAACTGCTCTCGGGCCTTTTCCATCCCGATTTTTTTCCCACTAAGGTAGAAGCCGAGAAAAGGCATAACGGACATGAACAGAAGACCCAGTAAATATCGATCTGTTTGCAAATATGAAGTGGAATAATTGATTTGCTCGTGAGTCTGAGATTTGCTGGGACGGCGTTTACCCTTACACTCAACTGATAATTACAACTGGTACAAATCGACTGTTAGCTTTACAATAAAGGACTAAATGTGCCACATTATGTGCATCCTGTTATGTTGGAGTGCATGGTTTCGTGTGCCAGGTAAAGGTAATGGCGGCGTAGCAGTTAAGGTTATTTTTGTCCCCTGGAGAACGTCCTGCATGATGACAGTACCATATTACGGGTGGAGACGCGTTCAATGGAACCTCATGTTTATGTTCGAGTTTATTATACGTGGAGTCTTCATCATGCCAGTTTCCACAGAAACCTCTACCACTGGAAAAATGTTTTAAGTGTGCTAATTCTTGTTCCCAGCAGACAAGGCCAAGTCATTCAGATTAGACTTGTGGGCATTAACGGCGACATCGATTAAAGGACGTCTGTTTGCAGTGAAAATAAAGGTCCATTCTCTTTATAAATGCGACAGTCAATAATGGCCAATGAAAGCGTCTTGGAAGAAACGTGTAGGTCGCGAATCTCACAGTGACGCTGTCAAGTTGTCCGTTCGCACGGATTTTGCTTTCGCAGGATAAATAACTGATTGTGATTCTGGGAGTAATTGCATTGTTTACGTTACGGAGGCTGCTCGCCCGGGAGCATCGACCGCCAAACAACCGAGCAGTTAGGCGTGTTTACAGGCATGTTTCCCAGTCGATCTGGGCTGACATACGTGTCGTCACACCCGAAGAAATCTGTCCAGTTAGAATAAACATCTTTTGTTGTCTAGGATTCCGCGGAACCCATGTACCTGCTTTTTACAATTGTTTTCCATTTCTCTTACAAAAGTAATATGTTGATACTACAAAACGACGTTGCTGGAACATTGATACTAGTTTGCAAATAAATGAACTTATGCACTATGCATCCCATTGAAGGAATTATGAGGAAGCTACAAAAGAGTAGACTTAATTGGCGATAGGAAAGATGAAAATTGCCTCTGCTCCGTAATGAAGACCTGTTTTTCAGTTGAACGATGCAAAAATCTCGATGCCCCGACTCCCAACCGAGGGGCTCCTCCTAGTTAATTACGGTTTCCTTCAAAGAACCAAGATTGGCTTAAGTGCTTGCGTCATGGTCTAGGCGTCAATAAATATATCTGTGATGTTCAACCCCGTAATAGAAAATGAACCCCTGTATTCTGCACCACGTAACATTGATCAGTCACCTAACATCACCTACTATTACGGCAGCGTGAACAGATAAATTATTCCTTCTCAGAGATATTTCAACTGCATTTGCTGTGCATATGTACATTACAAACAGTGTGTACTGTGTCGGGTAAGAATATACATGTACAGTGTTCATCTAGTACTACAATATTGCAAGAGGAACATCTTGTTTAGATTCGGAAATGATGTAGGAAACGATGGGATGATCCACACCAAAGTCTCCCATCCCATTCCTTCTGCACGCAATCAAACCATCTCCTCCGGGTCATCATTTCCCGAGAAACATACATCCATAAGTGGGGAGATGGACGTGTGTCTTATTCCTGACGAGACATATATGTTATCATAAACAAAGAACCTAGAATAATACTAAGAGGGGGCAATCAGACATGTTTCCAAACTGACCACTCCTCCACTGGCGATTCAACATTAAACTCGCAATATATTGCCCTTCATTGGATTTTTATTTTATTTAGGTGAGATAATGATCGAGTGGAATAATCCCCAGTGTCGTTGACAAGTTTGATGTATGGTTGGCCAAAAGGGCCATATTCGACAGAGTCAGTTGGCAGCGGTCAATTTTAAAGAGAAGGAAACACATCACTGCATCACTTTTTCGGGAATCCTAATTACCAGAATCATAATACTCTACCTAATGCTGAAATCACACTATTTTGTGCTGCTGAAGGTATGTCCATTTGAGACAGACATGGTGCTTGATTTCAAGAGAAATGAATAAGAGCCACTCCCCACTTTGCTTATTATATCCAGGCCCAGGACAAAATCAGTTTCGGTCGAAGTCACCAACAATAGATGTTTCTGCGAGTAAATAGTTTTCTGCATAGAGAAACATGGTTTCTCCTTTTTCGCAAGATATATAGTGTTATTGTGCAAAATTCCGTTTAAGAATTATTTAGATGAATATAAGATGAAATGTCTGAGAATATGTGTTGGCAAATAAATATTGCAGAACCATTTCACATTGAACTATTCCTCAAAAATTTTCAAGATGCAATCACACACATGCCTATACGTAATTATTTAGAACATAATTAACATCCATATGTTTAATGACATCTTCTATAACATCATGCTTTCTGTATTGTCATAATATCAATATCATTCACCTTTTATCATTTCTAGTGACAAACGATGTTGATCCGTATACATGCACCACACGACATTCTGCTCTATTAGTTTAATTTGTTGTTCGATCATACATGTACATATCCGGTAGTGATGAATGCCATGTGAACATTACAGAAACAATATACAGATTTAGGTGCCAAAATCAATATGAGAAACGCTGAAGCTATTGTTGACATTGCGCACCTTGGTACAATCTTCTCAAATAAGGTCGAGAGGGAACAAAAGATAAATGGTTGACACAGAAACTTCCCGAAGTTTGAAACGAAATAGAATTATATACACGGACAGATGCATGCATCATCTAGAATAAAATACAACGTGTAGCGCACAGCCAAGGAGTTGAATTGTGACACAAATACTTCACACACGATATATCAATTATATCCAGTATGATTGACATACAATATATTATACTAGTAGTAACCTTTGTTTTACGAATCTACTCAATCTTTAGCATCATATAATAATATGGGCAAACTTATCCTCACACTCTACTCTGTAGATGGTGACATTTATGAACATGTCAGTTCTGCTTTGATGTTGAGTTCGTGAAGAGATACGATTATAACACCGCCGAGAGGTGGTACGAGGCTATTTGTGATCACGCTGAGACTGTCACATCACTGATATTTTGCTGCGCCATTAAGCAAACAGTCCCAAGTGTGCTTATGTGCGTAATCGTCGAAATGCTCACTTGCTTTATGGAGGCTGAAGTATTAATAAACACAATCTTACTCGCCTCAATATCGCTTGATACTCAATATCACAACGTTCCACACTAAAACATGTTGTATATATGAGACCAATATTGTGCTGAGTGACTTGTGTCAACTGTGTATGTGTAGTATTATGTACCACAACTAGACATTTAATTGATTTTTCGGTGGGTTTCCTCTATATAATCCTCTATATATTATATATACCTCTATATAAGTATTATTTGGTGGGTACCAATATACACATGTATTTTATCTGATATTTTGTGGCTGAATAAGGGACAAATAGATATGGGGACCTTTATTGTCATCAGATGAAACTGATACTTTTGAGAAAGGGTTTTGTTATATCATTCTTGCCATAGTAGAATGTAAAAGTTCTTCCTTTGAAAATATATTTTTGTTGTCTGGTCAATCTCTCTAGGGTGCTCAACAATGCAGCGGTCTTTGCAAATCACACGCATCATCTCTGAAAAACAATACAACTAACTCAGAAGTTATTATTGTGATGCTATCGAATGGCAAAATACCTGTATATTGAACATCCTCGTATAGTCCACTGATGATGCCAACAACAGACCTAGCACACCAGTGCCAGTGTATATATCACCCCCGGTGTCGTATGCTGGACAGGAGATGTTCTCCAAAGCAACTGATCTCACACACGGGTGTCTATGAAGTTCCTGATGCTTTGAAACTTGAGTATCTTTCGAATTTTACCACTTACACTGATTTTGTAAAGTTTGTCCATACACTCGGTTTTTGAACATAAATTCGTCTCTTTGTTGGTAGCCACTTCGACACAACTTTAATGTAACTAATATTCAAATTAATGCAAGAATATCGATGATGTTATGTCTCGCGAGAATGTTTGCAAGTTAAGTACGATTCCCTCCCAGGACCACAATGGTTAGGTGCTAGCTTTGCCGGCAGGAAATCAATAACATATCAGTGATGCTCAACCTAGTAGCTATCTCTTTATTCTGTAGTATATCTTCCTGACCCATTTAAGTTGATCCATCACGTGACGTGCAGATACATTATAATTTATCATTGTAAGCATGTTGCATAATTCTGATAGCCTCCAGAGTCATAAGGTAATCTGGACAATTTTGAGATAATCTATAGGCCGTGAGTACAAGACAGGTCTGCTATGCTTTGTGTTACAAATCGATGCGAGAAGTGTGTGGGATGGGAGCAGATGGAGGTTTAGGGTATATTTTGACACTCTAAGGTTCAGCTATCAAATTACAAAAATACATTTGTAGATGGAATGCACAGCACACATATTTCATGAGTATAATACAACACAAATACATCGAAAAAAAATTAAGATAATCAAATAGAAATTCTGTGCTAAGTGGTGAAATGTTTCCACATTGAGCCATGTTGTTTATTTGTATACCAGATACTAGATAGTACTGTAGACCATGGTCATCATGGTTCATATGACATTTTCTGTCTTTCAGTATGGTAGCCATTAGTGCCCGGGCCCATTTTGACCCCCGTGCACCCCCCCAGAACCCTCCCCCACTGGTATCATTTTGTCCATTAGGATGTACTGAATGAAATAAAACATGTTAACATTAAAAATATAGGGATGAACTTCATGTTAACACCCTGTAAACATGGGTACCCCTAAATGCATTTTTCGCGATTTTCGCATACTCGAAATAAGGGGGTATACTTGGTAAATAGCCTACTATGTCAGTTTTATGGCACGGATCACTACATGGTATATACCGTTGGAAAGGTAATTGAATTACCTATCAAGTAATGTCTTCAGATCACATATAGGTCAAATATTTATCTGTCTATGACCAGTCAAATAAAATTTTCATCGACAACTCTGAACAAATTCCCCGAATCCATCACGTAGTACATGGAATGAGTTTATCCCCTGTGAATCCCTCAAATTCTCAAGCCACTGGTATAACTTCATTCTCTAAGGCCCACTGAATGGAGAAAAACGTGTTACAAGTAAATATATAGGGATAAATTCCCTTGTTGACACCTTTTGAAAACGGGTTCTGCTAAACACATCTTTCGCAATTTACGTATACTCAAAAATAAGGGGGTATACTTGGTAAATAGCCTACTTTGTCGGTTTCATTTCACAGATCACTACATGTTATATATCATTGGAAAGATAATTGATTTATCTATCCAGTGATGTCTTTAAATTGCATATATCTTTAATATTGATTTGTCTACGGTCAGTCAAATAAGTTTGTCATTAACAACTCTGAACAAATTTAATGAATCCCACACATAGTACATGGGATCAGTGAACGATTCCGATTCTCCACCCACTGGTATAACTTTGTCCACTAAGGCCTACTGAATGGAGGAAAGATGTTTACAGTAAATATATATGGCCGAGGGATAAACTTCATTGCTGATACCCTTGGAAAACGGGTTCCCCAAAACACATTTTTCTTGATTTACATATACTCAAATTAAGGGGGTATACATGTACTTGGTAAATAGCCTATAGTGTTGGTCTCATAGCACTGATCGATACAAGTCATAATACTATTGGAATGAGCATTGAATTGCATATCCAGTGATGTCTTCAAACCTGATCTGTATAGTATATTTGTCTGTTTATGGTCATTTGGATGAAAAAATCATGGACAATTCTGACATAATCCCTTGGGTCCCCATCATCTTGACTGGATTCAACCTAATAATTTTTCCCCTTTTTCTGATCTGAAAGAGAATCGTTCAATTCGTTCTCCTAGATAGAAAAAACAAATTTGAATGAAGAGGATACGAGATATACTACCTGTTCTCTCACAAACAGGTAAAAGTGCATGCTTTCTGTGAAAATCTATGCAATTTCGGCACTTCTGAATCAAATGGCTATGATAAGTTGCTAACGTGTACATGTTGAACTGAATATGTTTATTGTCATGCGTTGTAATCCAAGAACGAAAACTTAGTCTATTAATGCCCAAGTATGTTGTACATAACGTGTAGTATGCTAATGTACTACAGTCCATTGGTGGACTTTCAAGCTGGACGTTACCCAATATGCCTATTCATCATCATCATTGCCACCATTCATATTTTTTTAGCAGTCACTGTCATCCTCTCGTGAAACATCTTGCCCTCCTATATCAGTGATTGGCATGCTTGATGCAGGACTACCAGGACATGGAAGAGGCTTACTGCTGTCAATGCGATGTTTGAACCCACATCTTCTCTTCAACACACAGATCAACATAAAATGTTATATATAACTGTCGAATTGTGTCCAAATTTGGCCAACACATACTGGAATGCTGGTTTCTTCTCATTGAATATGATGGGCCTCACCTTTTCGATTGCTTTCACTTCACTGCTCAATTCAATGGTGCTTTTATTGTGTGAAGTCATGTGGGTAACTCACAGCATAACACATAACTGTTTGCCACAAGCATATGCCAGGTTTAGGGGCTCAGCAGCTACTTGTGGCCGGTTGTGGACCCAATCTGAGTGGTACTCGCATATGTATCCAATGGGAGACATCATCACACCAACAACAAACCCTGCACACTGCCGGAGAGGATATCTGGGTGTCCTGATGGAGCTGGCAATCTCAAATGTACATACACATTGGACAGACTTCTCCAAATACCACAGTCCTGTATTAGCACAACAAGCATGTCAATTACAAGGTTGATATCTGGAGGAGAGCACACATCCCTGAGCCTGATGTCCCAAGTCCAACCGGTAACAATGGGTGGAGACTCGAAGAAAACAAGCTGGGACCTCTGTGCTTTTAGCTTTTAGCTGACTGTGCAGGTAATATATATGCACGGCAATTGAATGAAGGACTCTGGCGCTGGAGAAGAAGAAGTTGAATTGGCTGTGCTGAAGACTTTGGTGGCAATGATGCAAATGCTGATGGTGGTTAGGCATCATTGGTGAAGGGTAGCTTGAGAGTCTGATTGAATCTCATCTATATGTACTGTTGAATCGTTTGATGTTTCCACATGTTATGGTTGTCCTGTCTGATTTGTACTGTGGTTTGTGTTGTCTGAAAAAGGGTGGAGTCAGATATATTTAGAGATATACTGTTGCAACCTAAATTCCTATAACATATTCACGAGGCTCCAAAAAATGTTGCTGCCTATGAATTTGATGTATTAATCTTGTGTATACTCAACTCTACTAGCATATATGTTTTAGAATTTCATTTTCTGCTGTTCATGATGCAAATATATCATGGGCCCAGATAGGCTATGCTGCCTCTCGGCATTGCACATCATCTGAGCGCAAATCCTTTAAACTGTATGACACTTTTTAAATCCTTATTTGATATAATCAGCATAACTCATCGGGTATTGTCATGTATATTTAACTAGTATATATGTTGGCAAGTTCATTTGAAATCCATGATACTCAGAAAATAAAAGTTTCTTTTGAAATTCTTCGTTTGTAGCATCGAACTGATCGTTCATCATAGTTCATTTTGAATGGAAACACTGTGTTTCTGAGAGAGTACTGGAAAGAGGACAGAATACCGTTCCAGGTGGATTACAATGCATGACAATAAACATATTCAGTTTTTTCATCCGAGTTTTTTTCATCCGAATGACCATAAACAGATAAATATTCCATACATATTAGACCTGAAGACATCAATGGATAGGTAATTCAATTCCCATTCCATGTACCGCTCAGTGTTATGAAATTGACACGGTAGGCTATTTACTAAGTATACCCCATTAATTTCATTTCTTAGTATACGTAAATCACGAAAGATGTGTTTAGGGGAACCCGTTTTCCAAGGGTATCAGCAATGAAGTTCATCCCTCGGCCATATATATTTACTGTAAACATCTTTCCTCCATTCAGTAGGCCTTAGTGGACAAAGTTATACCAGTGGGTGGAGAATCGGAATCGTTCACTGGGCATGAACTGATCCCATGTACTATGTGTGGGATTCATTAAATTTGTTCAGAGTTGTTAATGACAAACTTATTTGACTGACCGTAGACAAATCAATATTCAAGATATATGCAATTTAAAGACATCACTGGGTAGATAAATCAATTATCTTTCCAATGATATATAACATGTAGTGATCTGTGAAACGAAACCGACAAAGTAGGCTATTTACCAAGTATACCCCCTTATTTTTGAGTATACGTAAATTGCGAAAGATGTGTTTAGCAGAACCTGTTTTCAAAGGGTGTCAACAAGGAAATTTATCCATATATATTTACTGGTAACACGTTTTTCTCCATTCAGTGGGCCTTAGAGAATGAAGTTATACCAGTGACTTGAGAATTTGAGGGATTCACAGGGGATAAACTCATTCCATGTACTACATGATGGATTCGGAGAATTTGTTCAGAGTTGTCGATGAAAATTTTATTTGACTGGTCATAGACAGATAAATATTTGACCTATACGTGATCTGAAGGCATTACTTGATAGGTAATTCAATTACCTTTCCAACGGTATATATCATGTAGTGATCCGTGCCATAAAACTGACATAGTAGGCTATTTACCAAGTATACCCCCTTATTTCGAGTATGCGAAAATCGCGAAAAATGCATTTAGGGGTACCCATGTTTACAGGGTGTTAACATGAAGTTCATCCCTATATTTTTAATGTTAACATGTTTTATTTCATTCAGTACATCCTAATGGACAAAATGATACCAGTGGGGGAGGGTTCTGTGGGGGGGTGCACGGGGGTCAAAATGGGCCCGGGCACTACATGATTTGAAAAATTTAGATCTTCATCTGCTAAAGCGGTGATGTTGATATTGTATTGCAAGTTTGAATGGATATACTGATATGAATTATCAATTGCACAGTGCATGGTGCTGAGGATTTCAAAAGGTGCCTGACGTATTTCCAATTAGAATGACATATGAGCCAAAACTCTCAAATTAAGGACAGAAATTGATAACACAGATTTGTTCTTGTTGCTGACATTTGGTGGCTACATTTGGTTGTTTGCAGTAGCAGCTACTTTCGATGACCTAGATTGGAACTGCTCTTATGCTTAGCCTGGATGTAGCAAGAGTAATTATGGAAATGTTGGAAGTGTTGAGTGGCTTTAACTCATTTGATACTCTTAAAGCCGAGAATCGTATCTGCGTGAAAGGACACTACTCCATGGAAAAATTTTCTATATCATTATTGCATACGATAGAACAAAACAAATATGATTAATGGTTGATAGTCTTTTCCCATACTTAAGTCTTCAGATATATATATATATATATATGAGTAACATTTCCATTTTGATCTATTCAATTGATTCACTGAAAAAAGACACTAAATGTGCAAATATATGTTCCTTATGAATTATTGCACAATGAACTAGTTGCTTTAGATGGTTGCGTTACTTACCAGAGCTGAACATATATGTGCAGATCCCATAAGTATCAATGCAATAATATCATGCGAATTGTTCTACAGTGACATTAGCAAAGCTAGAAAGAAGGTGGTAGTGAATTCAATCGCCTATTAACAGTATGCCCGAACACTGAAAACAGAGGTGGTCACAATGTGTTACCTCGTTCTGTGTATCATGAACCAAGGACAGCTGTCAGTGACACGAGACACCTTTATATCTGGCGAGTCCTAGTAAATTCTTGAATTCGTCTTGGGTAATGAGAACTCCCAGATACTTCCAATAAGACATCGGATGTGTGACTTGTATTGCTGAATTTTAATGGGTCCACAGTTTTCGAATTATAGCTGTGAATAAATTGCGACCACAGTCATACTCAACACCCCTAGAACAGATTTGTTAATTAATATCTTTGTATATTAGGCATTGCGACCAGTGTTCGCGCCAGTACAATATATCAGTGAGAGAAAAAATTATGATATTTAATGAACTTCGATTCTCGTCAGTTGTCTTGAATGTATCGTGCAAAACTATTGTACAACAGATTATGTATAATAATTATGCTTCGAATAATAACTGAATGTTACCTGTGTAATCAAACGGAAACTGATTCCATCAACTGTGCGAAACTGATCAGCAGATATTTGCAAGGCAGATGGGTAGTTCAAAATTTTATAACAAAAACTACCACGAATTTGTATAAATTCGATATTGAAAAGTCAGATTTTCTGCATAATCGCAGTGATTATGCAGTGATACAAACATTTTGGAAATATATGTTAAAACACAGTTCTATAACATGAGTGTATAATGTATGTGGATAACATGTATAGTACTGAATCACATAATGTTCAATTTGAGGCTTCTGAGTAGCAGACAATGGCATTATATGGCCATTCATCTCCTTGTTTTCGTTCCCATTTTGCCTTTTTTGTGGTATATTCAAACTTCAATTTTGCAGGGTCATCAGGAAACATTTTGGAGTATGTAACGGGTCTTCATTATCAAGCATAAAGTATGCTGGCCAATCGATCCATGATGAATTTGACAAACAAATTATGTCACTAACTACGGAAAACTTTCCTGGTGTTTTCCTGTAATATAACTGAATATACTTGCAAATTTATTAGGAATCCATTTTTCTCGAGTTGTCAGGTTTTTTAGATATCAATTGTTCCTAAGAATCCAACAAATATTTGAGAATGGGCGTTTTCGTGAACTGATACAGTTGTTAATTTAACATGAAATTCCAAACGTGACAAGATTCACCTCCTTATCACACCTGATTAAACTGTTCGGTATTGGTGCTACTGATAAATAAAAACGCTTGTGTCTGACATGCAACTGGCCATAATGCTTGGACGATAGCACAAACACATGTTCATGTGTTAGCCTGGGATCCCGCACCAGGCAAAACATGTAATTTTGTATTTGCATCACTTAGTGTGAAAAGTTACAACGAATTTGTAGAATAAATGACACTCAACGGGCATTCCCAGACAACCTTTTGAAAAGTGAGAAATAATTAGTACATTTCTGTTGTATTCACGGCCCAAGTATCATACACTGCGCCTCAATACTACTCGTCCACTAAATGAATGCCATTTAATCCGTCTGCCACCTTTTTAATCCTTATTGAATATAGGGGAAGGCTCAGGATATGATACTCGGGCCGTATTCACTACAACATTGTGACATGCAATATAATAGCACATGCATTACATGATATTTATACTGCGTTTATTCAGTAATGATGTCATTGTTGTACTGATTGACATTCTTTTTGCCAACACGGTATGGCTATTCCTACAATATATTCCTAAAATATATTGGCTATTAGTAAAGCTATTCCCAAAATATATAAAAGAAATATATAATAGGCAGGTAATGCGTCCATACATACTGTATCTAGTGATGGTAGCTGCTAATTCAATCGGACATTTTGTATATTCAATTCCAACAGAATACTGATATCTTGTAAATGATCACACCGGCCAGACCATGCACTAATCATGGACATAGCTTGTCCTGGTATATCGCCCGCATCTTGCATAATTGCATGCCGTCCTGCCTGGTTTGGTACAAGGTGCGTTTTCCTTTCCTCAACATTATACTTCCGGTGTAGTTTTCAATCTGCAGTGTTATTCATGATTACGTAAGAAGGTGATACTCGTCTATAACTGGTATGAGACTAATTGGATCACGAGTCGTTGTCAAACGAATCATGTCAGTGTCGAATTACTTATGGAAATGGAAACTAATGAGACTAATATATATTTTAATAATTGCACTAGTCCTGAGTCTTGCGTTATTTTTCTCGGATCATACAGTAGCACCTAGTGGTACATAATGCTTAAAACACAAATAACACCACTGTTTAAAATTTCACTTTAACACCTCGTAATCCATAATGTTCAAAACATGGATAAGAACAATGACAATATTTACTGTTCTACTGTTGACTGCCATGAATACATGAAACATGGAATTTTTCGAGCACGTCCTGAATAACACAAGTATAAGAAAAAAAATATATCTCCTAGTATGTCATTGTGCATTGACGAACTAGATGTAAGAAAGCATTTTGATAATTTCACCGATAGGTATTCATAATTTGCAACGCAAAACATGTCAGTAATCATATTGCATTTGTATTATATTCATTCATGACCTACAATATGTGCTAGGCACTGATGTTACTGTTACTGATAAAACGACTCTTTACAATAGAGTACAAAATGTGTCACATATTACACATCCTGGTCTCTTGGAGTGCATGGTGTCGTGTGCCAGGTAATGGGCTAATTGCGGCCTAGCAGTAAAAAGTTATTTTTGTCCGCTATTGTAAAGAATTTTACTGGAGAAAGTCCTGCATGATGACATGACCATATTGCGGGAGGGGATGCGTTCATGGGAGCCAATGTTTATGTTCGAGTATTTGTACCTGAAGTCTTCATTATGCCAGTTTCCACAGAAACCTCTACCACTGGAAAAATGTTTTAAGTGTGCTAATTTTTGTTCCCAGCAGACAAGGCCAACACATACAGATTAGACGTGTGGGCATTAACGGCGACATCGATTAAGGTCCGTCTGTTTGCAGTGAAAATAAACGTCCATTCTCTTTATAAATGCGACAGTCAATAATGGCCAATGAAAGCGTCTTGGAAGAAACGTGTAGGTCGCGAATCTCACAGTGACGATGTCAAGTTGTCCGTTCGCACGGATTTTGCTTTCGCAGGATAAATAACTGATTGTGATTCTGGGAGTAATTGCATTGTTTACGTTACGGAGGCTGCTCATCCGGGATCATCGACCGCCAGACACCCGACAGTTAGGCGTGTTTACAGGCATGTTTCCCAGTCGATCTGGGCTGACATACGTGTCGTCACTCCCGAAGAAATCTGTCCAGTTAGAATGAACATCTTTTGTTGTCTAGGATTCCGCGGAACCCATACACCTGCTTTTTACAATAGTATTCCATTTCTCTTACAAAAGCAATATGTTGATACTTACAAAACGACGTTGCTGGAACATTGATACTACTTTTGTAAAATGTACTCACTGAGAACATAGAATGCTAGTTTGCAAATAAACGAACTCATGCACTATGCATCCCATTGAAGGAATTATGAGGAAGCTACAAAAGAGTAGACTTAATTGGCGATAGGAAAGATGAAAATTGCCTCTGCTCCGTAATGAAGACCTGTTTTTCAGTTGAACGATGCAAAAATCTCGATGCCCCGACTCCCAACGGAGGCTCCTCCTAGTTAATTACAGTTTCCGTCAAAGAACCAAGATTGGCTTAAGTGCTTGCGTCATGGTCTAGGCGTCAATAAATATATCTGTGATGTTCAACCCCGTAATAGGAAATGAACCCCTGTATTCTGCATCACGTAACATTGATCAGTCACCTAACATCACCTACTATTACGGCAGCGTGGACATATAATTTATTCCTTCTCAGATATATTTCAACTGCATTTGCTGTGCATGTGAACATTACAAACAGTGTGTACTGTGTCGGAAAAGAATATACATGTACAGTGTTCATCAAGTACTACAATATTGCAAGAAGAACATCTTGTTTAGATTCGGAAATGATGTAGGAAACGATGGGATGATCCATACCAAAGTCTCCAATCCCATTCCTTCTGCACGCAATCAAACCATCTCCTCCGGGTCATCATTTCCCGAGAAACATACATCCATAAGTGGGGAGATGGACGTGTGTCTTATTCCTGACGAGACATGTATGTTATCATAAACAAAGAGCCTAGAATTATACTAAGAGGGGGCAATCAGCCATGTTTCCAAACTGACCACTCCTTCACTGGCGATTCAACATTAAACTCACAATATATTGCCCATCAGTGGATTTTTATTTATTCAGGTGAGATAATGATCGAGTGGAATAATCCCCAGTGTCGTTGACAAGTTTGATGTATGGTTGGCCAAAAGGGCCATATTCGACAGAGTCAGTCGGCAGCGGTCAATTTTAAAGAGAAGGAATCACATCACTGCATCACTTTTTCGGGGACCCTAATTATCAGAACCATGAGACTTTGCCTAATGCTGAAATCACACTATTTTGTGCTGTTGAAGGTATGTCCATTTGAGACAGACATGGTGCTTGATTTCAAGAGAAATGAATAAGAACCACTCCCCACTTTGCTTATTATACCCAGGCCCAGGACAAAATCAGTTTCGGTCGAAGTCACCAACAATAGAATAAATGGTTTTCTGCATAGAGAAACATGGTTTCTCCTATTTCGCTAGATATCAAGTGTTATTGTGCAAAATTCGGTTTAAGAATTATTTAGATGAATATAAGGATGAAATGACTCAGAATATGTGTTGGCAAATAAATATTGCAGAACCATTTCACATCGAACTATTCGTCAAAACTTTTCAAGATGCAATCACACACATGCCTATACGTAAATATTTAGAACATAATTAACATCCATATGTTGAATGACATCTATGACATCATGTCTAATGTATTGTCATAATATCAAAATCATTCACCTTGCATTTCTAGTGACAAACGATGTTGATCCGTATACCCGCACCACACGACATTCTGCTTTATTAGGCTAATTTGTTGTTCGATCATACATATACATATACGTAGTGGTGAATGCCATGTGAACATTACAGAAATAATATATAGATTTAGGTGTCAAAATCAATATGAGAAACGCTGAAGCTTTTGTTGACATTACGCACCTTGGTACAACTTTCTCAAATAAGGTCGAGAGGGAACAAAAGGGAAATGGTTGACACAGAAACTTCCCGAAGTTTGAAACGAAATAAAATTATATACACGGACAGATGCATGCATCATCTAGAATAAAATGCAACGTGTAGCGCACAGCCAAGGAGTTGAATTGTGACACAAATACTTCACACACGATATATCAATTATATCCAGTATGATTGACATACAATATATTATACTAGTAGTAACCTTTGTTTTACGAATCTACTCAATCTTTAGCATCATATAATAATATGAGCAAACTTATCCTCACACTGTACGCTGTAGATGGTGACATTTATGAACATGTCAGTTCTGCTTTGATGTTGAGTTCGTGAAGAGATACGATTATAACACCGCCGAGAGGTGGTACGAGGCCATTTGTGATAACTCTGAGACTGTCACATCACTGATATTTTGCTGCGCCATTAAACAAACAGTCCCAAGTGTGCTTATGTGCGTAATCGTCGAAACGCTCACTTGCTTTATGGAGGCTGAAGTATTAATAAACAAAATCTTACTCGCCTCAATATTGCTTGATACTCAATATCACAATGTTACACACTAAAACATGTTGTATATATGGGACCAATATTGTACTGAGTGACTTGTGTCAACTGTGTATGTGTAGTATTGTTTACCACAACCAGACATTTAATTGAGATTTTTCGGTGGTTTTCCTCTATATAATCCTCTATATATTATATATACCTCTATATAATTCTTAATTGATGGGTATCAATATACACATTTTTTTTTGCTGATTTTTTGTGGCTGAATAAGGAACAAATAGGTATAGGGACCTTTGTTGTCATCAGATGAAAATGATACTTTTGAGAAAGGGGTTCGTTATCATTCTTGCCATAGTAGAATGTAAAAGTTCTTCCTTTGAAAATATGTTTTTGTTATCTGGTTAATCTCTCTAGGGTGCTCAACAATGCAGTGGTCTTTACAAATTACACGCATCATCTCTGAAAAAACAATACAACTAACTCAAAAGTTGTTATTGTGATGCTATCGAATGGCAAAATACTTGTATATTGAACATCATCGTATAGTCCACCGATGACGCCAACAACAGACTAGCACACCAGTGCCAGTGTATATATCACAACCGGTGTCGCAAGCTGGACAGGAGATGTTCTCCAAAGCATCTGATCTCACACACGGGTGTCTATAATGTTCCTGATGCTTTGATACTTCAATATCCTTCGAATTTGACCACTTACACTGGTCGATATGGTTTGTTTCTGATTTCTAAATTATTTTCATAGGTTTTTGGGCAGTTGTATATTAATTCCATCAGTAGAAACAACTACATTTAACACACTGTCTGCCCCTGATAACGCCAGTGTGTCTTTGGATAAACTATTTGGTCGGGCTTTGTTTCTATTGCAAAATGTTGTATTTTACGTTTGTTATTAGCGTCATCAAAAATCTGACTGTATTGGTGGTAATTGATTATACTTACTTATTTTGTAAAGTTTATCCATAGACTCGGTATTTGAATAAAATTTTGTCTCTTTGTTGGTAGCCACTTCGACACAACTTTAATGTAACTACTCGTAATATTCAAATTAATGCAAATATCGATGATGTTATGTCTCACATGAAATTTTGCAAATTAAGGGCGATTCCTTCCCATGACCACAAAAATAATAATTATGGTTAGGTGCTAGCTTTGCCGGCAGGAAATCAATAACATATCTGTGATGCTCAACCTAATAGCTATCTCTTCATTATGTAGTATATCTTACTGACCCATTTAAATTGATCCATCACGTGACATGCAGATACATTACAATTTATCGTTGTAAGCATTTTGCTTAATTTTGATAGCCTCCAGAGTCATAAGGTAATCTGGACAATTTTGAGAAAACTATAGGTGCGTACAAGACGAATCTGCTATGCTTTGTGTTGCAAATCGATGCGAGAAGTGTGTGGGATGGGAACAGAGGGAGGTTTAGGGTATATTTTGACACTCTAAGGTTCAGCTATCAAATTACAAAAATACATTTGTAGATGGAATGAACAGCAAACATATTTCATGAGAATAATAAAGCACAAATATATCGAAAAAAATGTTTTCGCTTCACAGCAGCTAATTTAAGATACATCAAAAAGAAATTCTGTGCTAAGTGGTGAAATGTTTTCACATTGAGCCATGTTGATTATTTGTATACCAGATACTAGATAGTAGAGCATGGTTCATATGACATTTTCTGTCTTTCAGTATGGTTGCCATGATTTGAACAATTTAGATCTTCATCTGCTAAAGTGGTGATGTTGATATTGTATTGCAAGTTTGAATGGATATACTGATCTGAATTATCAATTGCACAGTGCATGGTGCTGAGGATTTCAAAATGTGCCTGACGTATTTCCAATTAGAATGACAGATGAGCCGAAACTCTCAAATTAAGTACAGAAATTGATAACATAGATTTGTTCTTGTTGCTGACATTTGGTGGCTACATTTGGTTGTTTGCAGTAGCAGCTACTTTCGATGACCTTGATTGGAACTGCTCTTATGCTTAGCCTGGATGTAACAAGAGTAATTATGGAAATGTTGGGAGTGTTGAGTGGCTTTAATTCATTTAATACTCTTAAAGTCGAGAATTGTATCTGCGTGAGAGGACACTACTCTATATCAAAATTTTCTATAGCGTTATATGCATACGATAGAACGAAACAAATATAATAATTGTTGATAGTCTTTTCCCATACTTAAGTTTTAAGATATATATGGGTAACATTTTCATTTTGATCTGTTCAAATGAAAAAAACACAAAATCGGCATATATATGTTCCTAAGGAATTATTGCACAATGAACTAGTTGCTTTAGTTGGTTGCGTCACTTACCAGGGCTGAACATATATGCGCAGATCCCATAATAAGTATCAATGCAATAATATCATGCGAATTGTTCTACAGTGAGGTTAGCAAAGCTAGAAAGAAGGTGGTAGTAAATTCATTCCCCTATTAACAGTAAGCCTGAACACTGGAAACAGAGGTGGTCACAATGTGTTACCTCAATCTGTGTATCATGAACCAAGGACAGCTGTCAGTGACACGAGACACCCTTAAATCTGGCGAGTACTAGTAAATTCTTGAATTTGTTTTGGGTAATGAGAACTCCCAGATGTTTCCAATAAGACATCGGATGTGTGACTCGTATTGCTGAATTTTAATGGTTCCACAGTTTTCGAATTATAGCTGTGAATAAATTGCGACCACAGTCATACTCAACACCCCTAGAACAGAATTGTTCATAAGTATGTAATACGGGTTATGTAGTGTTCTACAGGTTATTTTTTGTATTGCCATATTGGGTAGTACATATGATGAATATTTATTTGAAAAAAAAATAATATCTTTGTACATTAGGCATTGTGACCAGTATTCGTGCCAGTACAATGTATCCAGTGAGAGAAAATATAATGATATTTAATGAACTTTGATTCTCGTCAGTTGTCTTGAATGTATCCTGCATAACTATTGTACAACAGATTATGTATAATAATTATGCTTTGAATAATTGCAACACCGTCGATTCTCACAGTTTTATATTAATATATTCTTTCCATATTTACAGTTTTCTCTTGTGTGCTTGAAATGATCACATGCTACATGGGCCCTAAGTTAGTGATAAATAAGCCGCACTTGGTCAGTAAAACTCCGAATCAGACTGAGTTGTTTGCACAACAGACCAAGAGTACGGACCTCAGTTTGATCGTGGACAATTTAACTGTATACCCTAACTTCAGCAGGGGCGGGTATAGGATTTTGGAAGGGGGGGGGGCAAAACCTTTGTTCGACAGAGTGGCGAGCGAAGCCAGCCCATGTCGGCGGGCGGTCTGGGCTCCATGGCCTTGGACAGTTTTTGAATATCTTGGGTGAATCCAGGGTTCTGATTGGAAAGCCAAGATATGAAATGTCGTGGAGCGAGGTGGTGAAGACCAAGGATCTGGTACCCGCTTGAGGGCCCCAGAAGCTGAAGGGATATGCAGCGGTGTGTTTTATAGGTTTCCTTTGGTCCATTTCCCATTCCCCTAAAGAGTGTGTTGCATGGCTGATTCAGGCAAATCTAGAATTGAGGGAAAGCCTAGTTCTGAAATGTTGTTAAGGAAGTTGAAGCAAGCCCTGTCGGCCGGGGGTCTCGGGCCCGCTCAAGGGCCGCAGAAGCTGGCGGTATTCGCGTGCCTAATACAGCATCCCAGAGCTCTCCTGGGTCTAACTATCAAGCATTACTTAACACCCATAAATGCATGATCACTGTAGTTGAAACAAAATATGACCTAAAATATTTCTTGGTTTTGGACCCCATCAAAGGATTAAGTGCATTTGGCCATTCAATGCTTTCAAATCATTAATAGAAGGTGAAGGGCATAAAGTGCTTCCACTGAGAATAGGTGGGTTGGTTATAGAATGAACACACTGCTCACGACATGGGGCCCCAGAAGTTAAAGCTACTTCCCGGTGTAATGTATCTTGAAAACGCTTCTTTTTTTTGGGGGGGGGGGGGTGGCCCCCTTGTCCCCCCCCTAAACCCGCCCCTGCCTTCAGAGGTTATTTTATTTACACCAGCATTTATACAGCGCCCAATCGCAGAGCATCTGGGCACTTCACAACATGTAAGTGCGATAAAAAAAAATATAGATAAAAGAGGGACTAGAGGCCAAATTATGACTAGAGACCAATAATTAAGAAGCATTGACTAGGGGTTGAAATATTGTTGGTAGAAATGAGCCTTAAGGTGTCGTTTAAATGTCAAGAGCGTTTGACATTCACTGCTCGGGGGACCTGATTTCAGAGGCGAGGGGGCTGCCTGGTAGAAGCAGCCTTTGCTATGGTCCATACTGTCACTAATTTACAATCCATACCAACAGAAGGAGCAGTATAAAATCTAAGAACTGAACCTATCGGAACAACTATATGAGCCACCTTTGCACATGCAGAACATTTCATATTGAATGTTATAATGCCAGCCTAATGTCCGTTCATTTAGTATATTCGCCAACATATTGGACTATACCGAAAAGAATTGAGACACGTTTTGCTCTACAATGAAATTTGAAGTGAAAACGGGATCAAAACCAAACTGATTTTGCAGGCAGGATAAACTGGTGAACAATATTTTTCAAAACAAAGTCGATTTCTCTATTTCCTTATGGAGATTTAACATGGGAGGGCCATAGCCATGTTTTGAGCCGCTGCGTGGTTGACTGCACATGAACGAACAGCCGTTACATGTACTGAATGAGATTTGTCGTGATTGGTCATTTCGGGAGGTCTGACCAGACTCACGACCCATAGGAAAGAGCTCTCTCCCGATAGCAACATCCATGTGACTTCCCCATGCTAAGTGACAGGATTTGTAATACCAGCTATGTATATACTTCAGTGCCTTCCGTTGATATATACCCTAATCACATACATCCCCAAATTATTTTCGGACGGTGTATTCGCTATGTCTCACCGGTCATGAACTATTATGGTCATGGTTAAAGGCTCGGTCACACTGCCCAAACGCATGAATTATGTATGAATTTCGTACACAATTTTAGTCTGAAGCGATACATCTGTCATTTGCGTATTTCATCATTTTTTCGGACGTGGAACCTCAGTGGTTGTATGTGGATGTACGCCCGATCATCGTTTTACGCGATTCCGGGTTTTGAGCAGCTCAAAAATCGGTTCGCGTAAGACTTTTCGCAGTTTTAAGCCGTTTTTACTTTTTACGCGTAGGTTGCGTAGTTCTTACGTGGATAATGCGCGAAATATGCGTAGAATATCGCGAAAATGTTGCCGCTATCGCGTTCTTCAATGACTTTTCACTGAAGAATAAAACACATATCACGCATGTTCCGCACTAGTAACACGTATATTTGTCAGTGACTTAAATTTGTCAGTTATTGTCAGTGACTTAAAATCGTATTTGTCAGTGATTGTCAGTGACTTAAAATCACTGACAATCACTTAGAATCACATTTAAAAATCTGATTTGCGCTGAAGTGCGCGCTTTGTTAGTGATTTGTACGTGACATTTGCATAGTTCTTGCGCAATTCATCAGTGATTTTTCATAACGTATATCAGCAAAAATGGCCAAATTCTCCACTAACAATCACGCACAGCCAAATCTTAACCAATTTTTTCACGTGATTCATGCGTTTTCGGCTGTCTGACCGGGTCTTTACAGTCATGTGCTATTGTGGCTTGGGGACCCTATCAAGAATGTCAGTCAAAAATCTAAAAATGTTCTTTGTGCAATTAAAAAAAAACATTCTACACAATGTCACTCGTGATCGCATGTGAATGAAGGGATATATAGGGGACCACAAACATTACAAAGATTGATCACAACGTATGGAATTGTCATATACGCGTTATGGTGTTTTGGGCATTTTGAAATGACCCCTATCAAAGTGTGTTGTGCCGGTCAGTCGGCCCTGTCCCAGTGCAGGCCTGAACATGGCTTTGTCCTCCCCATGTTAAATCTCCATAAGTAAATAGAGAAATCGACTTTGTTCAAAACAATATTGTTCACCAATTTATCCAGCCTGCAAAATCAGTTTGGTTTTGATCCCGTTCTCAATTTAAATTTCATCGTAGAGCACAACGTGTTACATTCTTTTCGGCATAGTCCAATATGTTGGCGAATATATGAACGGACATTAGTACTGACTTGCAGGGTCATCAGGACATATTTTGGAGTACGTAACGGGTCTTCATTATCAAACATACAGTATCAAGCATATAGTATGCTATCGATCCATGATGAATTTGACAAACAAATTATGTCACTTTAACTACGGAAAACTTTCCTGGTGTTTTCCTGTAATATAACTGAATATACTTGCAATTTTATTGGGAATCCATTTTTCTCGACTTGTCAGGTATTTTAGATATCAATTGTTTCTAAGAATCCAACAAATATTTGAGTATCGGCTTTTTCGTGAACTGAGACAGTTGTTAGTTTGACATTCCAAACGTGACAAGATTCACCTCCTTATCGCACTAGATAAAACTGTTCGGTATTGATGCTACTGATAAATAAAAACGCTTGAGTCTGACATGCAACTGGCCATAATGCTTGGACGAAAGCACACACACCTGTTCGTGTGCTAGCGTGTTTTGGTAAGCACAAACCCAGTCGAGTTGGGACAGAATCTTCCCGCACCAGGAATAACATGTACATGTAAAATAGTAAGATACATATAATAGTATGTGCATGAAATTTGCATTCTGGCAAACATTCCTGTTCTGTATTTGCATCGCTTAGTGTGAAAATTTGTAGAGACAGGTTGATAATAAATGATACTCAATGGGCATTCCAAGACAACCTTTTGAGAAGTGAGATATAATTAATACATTCATGTTGTATTCACTAAAACACTGTGACATGCAATATAAGAGCACATGCATTACATGCTATTTATCATATTGAAACGCTTTATATTCAGTAGTAATGTCATGGTTGTACTGATTAACATTTTTTTGCCAACACGGTAAAGCTCTTTTAAAAATATTAGCTATAAGTAAATCTATTCCTAAAATATACAAAAGCAGGTGTATAACTAGGCAGGTAATGCGTCCATGCATACTTTATCTAGTGATGGTAGCTGCTAATTCAATAGTGCATTTTGTATATTCAGTTTCCAACAGCATACCGATATCTTGTAAATTATCACACCGGCCAGACCATGCACTAATCCAATAGCTTTTCCTGGTATATCGCCCGCATCTTGCATAATTGCATGACGTCCTGCCTGGTTTGGTACAAGGTGCGTTTCCCTTTCCTCAATATTAAACTTCCGGTGCAGTTTTCAATCTGCAGTGTTATTCATGATTACGTAAGAAGGTTATACTCGTCTATGACTGGTATGAGACTAATTGGATCACGAGTCGTTGTCAAACGAATCATGTCAGTGTCGAATTACTTATGGAAATGGAAACTAATGAGACTAATATATATTTTAATAATTACACTAGTCCTGAGTCTTGCGTTAGTTTTCTCGGATTATACAGTAGCACCTAGTGGTACATAATGCTTAAAACATAAATAAAACCACTGATTATAATTTCACTTTAACACCTAGTAATCCATAATGTTCAAAACACGGATAAGAACAATGACAATATTTACTGTTCTACTGTTGACTGCCATGAATACATGAAACATGGAATTTTTCGAGCACGTCCTGAGTAACACAAGTATAAGAAGAAAGATTGTATCTTCTAGTATGTCATTGTGCACGAACTAGATGTAAGAAAGCATTTTGATAATTTCACCGACAGGTATTCATAATTTGCAACGCAAAACATGTCAGTAATCATATTGCATTAATTTTTGTATTATATTCATTCATGACCTACAATATGTGCTAGGCACTGATGTTACTGTTACTGATAAGAACGACTCTTTACAATAGAGTACAAAATGTGTCACATATTACACATCCTGGTCTCTTGGAGTGCATGGTGTCGTGTGCCAGGTAATGGGCTAATTGCGGCCTAGCAGTAAAAAGTTATTTTTGTCCCATATTGTACAGAATTCTACTGGAGAAAGTCCTGCATAATGACATGACCATATATATTATGGGAGGGGATGCGTTCATAGGAGCCAATGCTTGTGCTCGAGTATTTGTACCTGAGGTCTTCATCATGCCAGTTTCCACAGAAACCTCTACCACTGGAAAAATGTTTTAAGTGTGCTAATTCTTGTTCCCAGCAGACAAGGCCAACACATTCTGATTAGACGTGTGGGCATTAACGGCGACATCGATTAAGGTCCGTCTGTTTGCAGTGAAAATAAACGTCCATTCTCTTTATAAATGCGACAGTCAATAATGGCCAATGAAAGCGTCTCGGAAGAAACGTGTAGATCGCGAATCTCACAGTGACGCTGTCAAGTTGTACGTTCGCACGGATTTTGCTTTCGCAGGATAAATAACTGATTGTGATTCTGGGAGTAATTGCATTGTTTACGTTACGGAGGCTGCTCATCCGGGATCATCGACCGCCAGACACCCGACAGTTAGGCGTGTGTACAGGCATGTTTCCCAGTCGATCAGGGCTGACATACGTGTAGTCACGCCCGAAGAAATATGTCCAGTTAGAATAAACATCTTTTGTTGTCTAGGATTCCGCGGAACCCATGCACCTGCTTTTTACAATTGTTTTCCATTTCTCTTACAAAAGTAATATGTTGATACTTACAAAACGACGTTGCTGGAACATTGATACTAGTTTGCAAATAAACGAACTGATGCACTATGCATCCCATTGAAGGAATTATGAGGAAGCTACAAAAGAGTAGACTTAATTGGCGATAGGAAAGATGAAAATTGCCTCTGCTCCGTAATGAAGACCTGTTTTTCAGTTGAGCGATGCAAAAATCTCGATGCCCCGACTCCCAACCGAGGGGCTCCTCCTAGTTAATTACGGTTTCCTTCAAAGAACCAAGATTGGCTTAAGTGCTTGCGTCATGGTCTAGGCGTCAATAAATATATCTGTGATGTTCAACCCCGTAATAGAAAATGAACCCCTGTATTCTGCACCACGTAACATTGATCAGTCACCTAACATCACCTACTATTACGGCAGCGTGGACATATAATTTATTCCTTCTCAGATATATTTCAACTGCATTTGCTGTGCATATGTACATTACAAACAGTGTGTACTGTGTCGGAAAAGAATATACATGTACAGTGTTCATCTAGTACTACAATATTGCAAGAAGAACATATTGTTTAGAGTCGGAAATGATGTAGGAAACGATGGGATGATCCATACCAAAGTCTCCAATCCCATTCCTTCTGCACGCAATCAAACCATCTCCTCCGGGTCATCATTTCCCGAGAAACATACATCCATAAGTGGGGAGATGGACGTGTGTCTTATTCCTGACGAGACATATATGTTATCACAAACAAAGAGCCTAGAATTATACTAAGAGGGGGCAATCAACCATGTTTCCAAACTGACCACTCCTTCACTGGCGATTCAACATTTAACTCGTAATATATTGCCATCAGTTCATTTTTTTTTATTTAGGTGAGATAGTGATCGAGTGGAATAATCCCCAGTGTCGTTGACATTGCATAGTTTGATGTATGATTGGCCAATAGGGCCATATTCGACAGAGTCAGTCGCCAGCAGTCAATTTTAAAGAGAAGGAGTCATATCACTGCATCACTTTTTCAGGGACCCTAATTACCAGAACCATAAAACTTTGCCTAATGCTGAAATCACACTATTTTGTGCTGTTGAAGGTATGTCCATTTGAGACAGACATGGTGCTTGATTTCAAGAGAAATGAATCAGAGCCACTCCCCACTTTGCTTATTATATCCAGGCCCAGGACAAAATCAGTTTCGGTCGAAGTCACCAAAAATAGATGTTTCAGCGAATAAATAGTTATCTGCATAGAGAAACATGTTTTCTCCTTTTCCGCTAGATATAAAGTGTTATTGTGCAAAATTCGGTTTAAGAATTATTTAGATGAATATAAGGATGAAATGACTCAGAATATGTGTTGGCAAATAAATACTGCAGAACCCTTTCACATTGAACTATTCGTCAAAACTTTTCAAGATGCAATCACACACATGTCTATACGTAATTATTTAGAACATAATTAACATCCATATATTGAATGACATCTGTGACATCATGTCTAATTTATTGTCATAATATCAAAATCATTCACCTTGCATTTCTAGTGACAAACGATGTTGATCCGTATACCTGCACCACACGACATTCTGCTTTATTAGCCTAATTTGTTGTTCGATCACACATGTACATATCCGGTAGTGGTGAATGCCATGTGAACATTACAGAAACAATATATAGATTTAAGTGCCAAAATCAATATGAGAAGCTCTTGTTGATATTACGCACCTTGGTACAATTTTCTCAAATGAGGTCGAGAGGGAACAAAAGAGAAATGGTTGACACAGAAACTTCCCGAAGTTAGAAACGAAATAAAAATGATATACACGGACATGTGCATGCAACTTCTACAATAAAATGCAATGTGTCGCACACAGCCAAGGGGTTGAATTGTGACTCAAATACTTCACTCACGATCTATAAATTATATCCAGTATGATTGACATACAATATATTATACTGGTAGTAACCTTTGTTTACGAATCTACTCAATCATTAGCATCATCTAATAATATGAGCAAACTTATCCTCACACTCTACGCTGTAGATGGTGACATTTATGAACATATTAGTTCTGCTTTGATGTAGAGTTCGTGAAGAGATACGATTATAACACCGCCGAGAGGTGGTACGAGGCTATTTGTGATCACGCTGAGACTGTCACATCACTGATATTTTGCTGCGCCATTAAGCAAACATTCCCAAGTGTGCTTATGTGCGTAATCGTCGAAATGCTCACTTGCTTTATGGAGGCTGAAGTATTAATAAACACAATCTTACTCGCCTCAATATCGCTTGATACTCAATATCCCAATGTTACACACTAAAACATGTTGTATATATGAGACCAATATTGTACTGAGTGACTTGTGTCAACTGTGTATGTGTAGTAATGTTTACCACAACTAGACATTTAATTGAGATTTTTCGGTGGTTTTCCTCTATATAATCCTCTATATATTATATATACCTCTATATAATTCTTAATTGGTGGGTATCAATATACACATGTATTTTAGCTGATTTTTTGTGGCTGAATAAGGAACAAATAGGTATAGGGACCTTTGTTGTCATCAGATGAAAATGATACTTTTGAGAAAGGGGTTTGTTATCATTCTTGCCATAGTAGAATGTAAAAGTTCTTCCTTTGAAAATATGTTTTTGTTATCTGGTTAATCTCTCTAGGGTGCTCAACAATGCAGTGGTCTTTACAAATTACACGCATCATCTCTGAAAAAACAATACAACTAACTCAAAAGTTGCTATTGTGATGCTATCGAATGGCAAAATACTTGTATATTGAACATCATCGTATAGTCCACCGATGACGCCAACAACAGACCTAACACACCAGTGCCAGTGTATATATCACAACCGGTGTCGCAAGCTAGACAGGAGATGTTCTCCAAAGCACCTGATCTCACACACGGGTGTCTATAATGTTCCTGATGCTTTGATACTTCAATATCCTTCGAATTTGACCACTTACACTGGTCAATATGGTTTGTTTCTGATTTCTAAATTATTTTCATAGGTTGTTGGGCAGTTGTATATTAATTCCATCAGGTGTACAGTAGGAACAACTACATTTAACACACTGTCTGTCCAGTGTGTCTTTGGATAAACTATTTGGTCGGGCTTTGTTTCTATTGCAAAATGTTGTATTTTACGTTTGTTATTAGC
The DNA here is from genome assembly GCA_949152475.1 of Terebella lapidaria. Taxonomy (NCBI): domain Eukaryota; kingdom Metazoa; phylum Annelida; class Polychaeta; order Terebellida; family Terebellidae; genus Terebella; species Terebella lapidaria. Next base: position 19,742,965 of record OX424558.1, on the reverse strand, counting down.
GTCATCAAAATCTGACTGTATTGGTGGTAATTGATTATACTTACTTATTTTGTAAAGTTTGTCCATAGACTCGGTATTTGAATAAACATTTGTCTCTTTGTTGGTAGCCACTTCGACACAACTTTAATGTAACTACTCGTAATATTCAAATTAATGCAAATATCGATGATGTTATGTCTCACAAGAAATTTTGCAAATTAAGGGCGATTCCTTCCCATGACCACAATAATAATAATTATGGTTAGGTGCTAGCTTTGCCGGCAGGAAATCAATAACAAATCTGTGATGCTCAACCTAATAGCTATCTCTTTATTATGTAGTAAATCTTACTGACCCATTTAAATTGATCCATCACGTGACATGCAGATACATTATAATTTATCATTGTAAGCATGTTGCTTAATTTTGATAGCCTCCAGAGTCATAAGGTAATCTGGACAATTTTGAGAAAACTATAGGTGTGTACAAGACGAATCTGCTGTGCTTTGTGTTACAAATCGATGCGAGAAGTGTGTGGGATGGGAACAGATGGAGGTTAAGGGGATATTTGACACCCTAATAGTGCTGCAAACCGGTTTAGCTATCAAATTACAAAAAAAAACATTTGTAGATGGAATGAACAGCAAACATATTTCATGAGAATGATACAACACAAATATATCGAAAAAAATGTTTTCGCTTCACAGCAGCTAAATTAAGATACATCAAATAGAAATCATGTGCTAAGTGGTGAAATGTTTTCACATTGAGCCATGTTGATTATTTGTATACCAGATACTAGATAGTAGACCATGGTTCATATGACATTTTGTCTTTCAGTGTTGTAGCCACGATTTGAACAATTTAAATCTTCATCTGCTAAAGTGGTGATGTTGATATTGTATTGCAAGTTTGAATGGATATACTGATCTGAATTATCAATTGCACAGTGCATGATGCTGAGGATTTCAAAATGTGCATGACGTATTTCCAATTAGAATGACAGATGAGCCAAAACTGTCAAATTAAGGACAGAAATTGATAACATAGATTTGTTCTTGTTGGTGACATTTGGTGGCTACATTTGATTGTTTGTAGTAGCAGCTAATTTTGGTGACCTCAAGTGGAACTGCTCTTATGCTTAGTCTGGATGTAACAAGAGTAATTATGGAAATGTTGGGAGTGTTGAGTAGCTTTAATTCATTTAATACTCTTAAAGCCGAGAATCGTATCTGCGTGAAAGGACACACCTCTATATAAACATTTTCTAAAACCTTATTGCATACGATAGAACGAAAAAAAGTTTCAGATGATATATATGGGTAACATTTTCATTTTGATCTATTCAGTTGATTCATTGAAAAAGACCCAAACTTGGCATATATATGTTCCTAATGAATTATTGCACAATGAACTAGTTGCTTTAGTTGAGAGCGTTACTTACCACAGCTGGACATATATGCGCAGATCCCATAATAAGTATCAATGCAATAATATCATGCGAATTGTTCTACAGTGAGGTTAGCAAAGCTAGAAAGAAGGTGGTAATAAATTCATTCGCCTATTAACAGTAAGCTTGAACACTGGAAACAGAGGTGGTCACAATGTGTTACCTCAATCTGTGTATCATGAACCAAGGACAGCTGTCAGTGACACGAGACACCCTTAAATCTGGCGAGTACTAGTAAATTCTTGAATTCGTCTTGGGTAATGAGAACTCCCAGATGCTGCCAATAAGACATCGGATGTGTGACTTGTATTGCTGAATTTTAATGGGTCCACAGTTTTTGAATTATAACTGTGAAGCAATTGCGACCACAGTCATACTCAACACCCTTGGACAGATTTGTTAATACATATGTAGTACGGGTTATGTAGTGTTCTACAGGTTATTTAATGTATTGCCATATTGGGTAGTACATATGATGAATATTTGTCTGAAAAAAAATAATATCTTTGTACATTTGGCATTGCGACCAGTGTTCGCGCCAGTACAATGTATCCAGTAAGAGAAAAATATAATGATATTTAATGAACTTTGATTCTCGTCAGTTGTCTTGAATGTATCGCGCAAAACTATTATGCTTCGAATAATTGCAACACCGTCGATACTCACAGTTTTATATTAATATATTCTTTCCATATTCTCAGTTTTCTCTTGTGTGATCGAACTGATCACATGCTTCATGGGTCCTAAGTAATAAATAAAACCCCACTTGGTCAGTAAAACTCCGAATCAGACTGAGTTGTTTGCACAACAGACCAAGAGTACGGACCTCAGTTTGATCGTGGACAATGTAACTGTATAACCTAACTTCAGAGGTTAGTTACGGTCCATACTGTCACTAATTTACAATCCATACCAACAGAAGTAGCAGTACAAAATCTAAGAACTGAACCTATCGGAACAACTATAACATGTATAAGAGCCACCTTTGCACATGCAGAACATTTCATATTGAATGTTATTATGTCAGCCTAATTTCATATCACGGAGTATCATCACTATGGTTATTCTGAAATCAGTTACTCAGGATAAGCCACCTAGATCAAATACTGACTGATTCAATTCATATCTCTTGTTTGATAGTTTGAACCCTTTAAAATCCTGAATTTTACCTGTGTAATCAAACGGAAAGTGATTCCACCAACTGTGCGAAACTGATCAGCAAATGTTTGCAAGGCAGATGGGTAGTTCAAAATTATATAAACAAAACTACCACGAATAAATGTATAAATTCGATATTGATAGTCAGATGTTTTGCAAAATCGCATACGAAACAGTTCCCATATGCAGTGATACAAACATATTGGAAATATATGGTAAAACACAATTCTATAACATGTATAATGTATGTGGATAACATGTATAGTACTGAATCCCATAATGTTCAATTTGATGCTTCTGAGTAGCAGACAATGACATATATATGGACATTCATCTCCTTGTTTTCGTTCCCATTTTGCCTTTTTTGTGGTATGCTCAAACTTCAAACTTGCAGGGTCATCAGGACATATTTTGGGGTATGTAGCGGGTCTTCATTATCAAGCATACATTATGCTGGCCAATCGATCCATGATGAATTTAACAAACAAATTGTGCCACTGTAAGTACGGAAAACTTTCCCGGTGTTTTCCTGTAATATAACTGCATATACTTTCCAATTTATTGCGAATCTATTTTTTTCGAGTTGTCAGGTATTTTAAATATCAATTGTTCCTAAGAATTCAACAAATATTTGAGTATTGGCTTTTTCGTGAACTGAGACGGTTGTTATTTTAACATGAAATTCCTAACGTGACAAGATTCACCTCCTCATCACACCTGATTAAACTGTTCGGTATTGGTGCTACTGATAAATAAAAACGCTTGTGTCTCACATGCAACTGGCCATAATGTTTGGACGATAGCACAAACACCTGTTCGTGTGTTAGCGTGGTATCCCGCACCAGGCAAAACATGTAATTAGCATTCTGGCGAACATTTCTGTTTTGTATTTGCATCGCTTAGTGTGAAAAGTTACAACGAATTTGTAGACACAGGTTAATAATAAATGACACTCAACGGGCATTCCCAGACAACCTTTCGAAAAGTGAGAAATAATTAATACATTTCTGTTGTATTCACGGCCCAAGTATCATACACTGCGCCTCAATACTACTCGTCCACTAAATTAATGCCATTTAATCCGTCTGTCATCTTTTTAATCCTTATTGAATATAAAGGGAGGCGCAGGATATGATACTCGGGCCGTATTCACTACAACATTGTATGTAGCACATGCATTACATGATATTTATATCATATTGAAAATTCTGTACTGCGTTTATTCAGTAATAATGTCATTGTTGTACTGATTGACATTCTTTTTGCCAACACGGTATAGCTATTCCTACAATATATTCCTAAATATATTGGCTATTAGTAAAGCTATTCCTAAAATATATAAAAACAGATATACAAATAGGCAGGTAATGCCTCCATGCATACTTTATCTAGTGATGGTAGCTCCTAATTCAATCGGGCATGTTGTATATTCAATTCGAACAGAATACTGATATCTTGTAAATTATCACACCGGCCAGACCATGCACTAATCCAATAGCTTGTCCTGGTATATCGCCCCCATCTTGCATAATTGCATGCTGTCCTGCCTGGTTTGGTACAAGGTGCGTTTTCCTTTCCTCAACATTATACTTCCGGTGCAGTTTTCAATCTGCAGTGTAATTCATGATTACGTAAGAAGGTGATACTCGTCTATGACTGGTATGAGACTAATTGGATCACAAGTCGTTGTCAAACGAATCATGTCAGTGTCGAATTACTCATGGAAAAGGAAACTAATGAGACTAATATATATATATTAATCATTGCACTAGTCTTGCGTTATTATTCTCGGATTATATAGTAGCACCTAGTAGTACAAGCTGATTGAAACTCCAAAAAAATTCCACTGGTTATAACTTCACCTTAACACTTCGTAATATGAACAGTGACAATATTTTGCAACTCTGCGACTGCTGACTGCCATGAATACATGAAACATGGAATCTATCGAGCACGTCCTGAATAACACAAATATAAGAATGAAAAATATATCTTCTAGTATGCCATTTTACATTGACGAACTAGATGTAAGAGAGCATTTCGATATCGAATGTAATATCACCGACAGGTATTCATAATTCGCCATGCTAAACATATTGCATTTGTATTATATTCATTCATGACCTACAGTATGCGCTAGGTACCGATGTTACTGTGGACGTTGCTGGGAAACCGTTTACCACACACTCGCAACTCATCATTACAATTGATGAAACCATTCTTTACAATAGAGAACAAAATGTGTCACATAATTATTATACATCCTGGTCTCTTGGAGTGCATGGTGTCGTGTGCCAGGTAATGGGCTAATGGCGGCCTAGCAGTAAAAAGTTATTTTTGTTCGCTGTTGTACAGAATTTTACTGGAGAAAGTCCTGCATGATGACATGACCGTATTGCGGGAGGGGATGCGTTCATGGGAGCCAATGTTTATGTTCGAGTATTTGTACCATGTGTACCTGAGGTCTTCATCATGGCAGTTTCAACAGAAAACATCTACCACTGAAAAAAATGTTTTAAGTGTGTTAATTATTGTACCCAGCATACAAGACAAACACATTCAGATAAGACGCGTGGGCATTAACGGCGACATCGAAAGGTCGGTCTGTTTGCAGTGAAAATAAAGCTCCATTCTCTTAAATACGACAGTCAATAATGGCCATTGAAAACGTCTTGGAAATAGGTGTAGATCGCGGATCTCACAGTGACGCTGTCAAGTTGTCCGTTCGCACGGATTGTGCTTTCGTAGTATAAATAACTGATTCTGATTCTCGAAATGATTGCATTGTTAAAGTTACGGACGTTACTCGCCAGGGATTATCGACCGCCAAACAACCGAACAGTTAGACGTGTTTACAGTCATATGTCTCAGGTCGGTCTGAACTGACATATATCTCGTCATGCATAGGAAGGCTGCCAAGGTCAGAATAAACATCTTGTGTTTGTGACACTGTGAAATCTACCTGCTCCTTTGATTTTTTTTCTTTTTCACAAAGAACTTTCTTCATACTTAATACTTATAAAACAAGGTTGCTGGGATATAAACATTAAGTTTGCGAAATGTACTCACTCAGAACAAAGAATATCAATTTATTGAACAAACCAAGTGATACACCGTCCATCTATTTGTGGAGGAAACTACAAATATAAAACAAGGTTGCTGGGATATAAACATTAATTTTGCGAAATGTACTCACTCAGAACAAAGAATATCAATTTATTAAATAAACAAATTGATACAACGTCCATCTAATTGTGGGGGAAACTACAAGAAGTAGACACATTTGGCGATAAGAAAGATGAAAATAGCCTCTGCTGAACCGTAATGGGGTCATGTCTTTCAGTTGAAGAATGCAAAAGTCTCGAGTACCCGACTGCCAACCGCGATTCCTGCTACTTAATTACTGTTTCCTTCAAAGAACCAAGATTGGTTTAAGTGGTCTAGGTCTAGGCGTCAATAAATATATGTGATGTTTAACACAATACTGGGAAATGAAGCCACAATACTGGGAAATAAAGCCACAATACTGGGAAATAAAGCCCTGTATTCTGCATCGCGTAACATGTATCAGTCACCTAGCATCATCTAATATTAAGACAGCGTGGACGGTTGATTACCATTTCTGAAGAGATATATTTACCGGCATTTACTGCGCATAGGTATAGTGCATAAACCGTGTACTGTATTGGGAAAAGACATGCAATTTTTAATGCAAGAAGAGTAACTTGTGTAGCTTCGGAAATGATGTAAGGAAAGGATGGAATGATTCATACCAAAGTCTACAATTCCCATTGTTTTGCACGCAATCAAACCACCTTCTCCAGATCATCACGTTTCCAGAAATCCATATCCGTAAGTGGGCGTGTGGCCGTGTGTTTTATTCCCGATGAGGCTTGAAGAAAAGATTTGCCTACTGCAACACTTGTGCATGTGCCATCATCACTAGTGTTATTAAGTATAATATCGTTATAGTTGTACAGTAATGCTGGAATCAAATTAGCACGTGCTGTTGAAATATCCATTTTGAAGGCGCGTATGATGCTTGAGTTTGAAAGTAATAAATAAAAAACACTGTGCTTGTTATATCCATGCACAAGACAAAATCAATTCACTAACATTACCTGCTTCAGTGAATCAATGATAACATGCACATCAAAACAGATAGAGGCTTGTTTGGTGTTCCACCTTCATTAGATTATCACTGGTGCAAGTGCAGTTGAATAGATATCTCAATGAACATAAGGGTGAGATTACTTATGGATATGGATATATTAGAATATACAATCGACATTCATATGCTTAGGGACATCTTCTGCAAGATCAAGGCTCAAAAATGTACTGTCATGATATACATAAAATTTCTGCCATGTGGTATTTCTATTGAAATAATTTGAATTAGTTTGCATGTACCACATGACATTTTGCTTTATTAGCTTAATTTTTTTGTTTGGCCATACATGTTCATATAGGTTAATGGCGATTGCCATGTGAACATTATCAAAACGTGATATAGAATTAGTTGTCCAAAATCAATAAGAGAGACACAAGAGCCCTGCTTGACCTTACGCACCTTGGTACAATGTTCTAAAATACCATCGACAGTGGACAACAGATGATAGACTGGTAGAAAAAACAATCGAACAAAAACTGTCTGAAATAATCGTATTCAGATAGCCATATAAGTCTTTATGAGTATGTTTACGTACGTGTGGCTGGAGTTCATCCAATTGTCACATATCAATCACGACTCAACAACTATCCCCGTTATTTTACGTACTTGCCCTTTGGGTTCCAAATCCATGGATACAGACCTTTAGTTTTCCAGCAAAACAACTAGGGAAGCTATGAATGTACCTAACATTATTTGTGCCTCACCTATACTTTCCCAGCCTGTTTACATACGTTATCGCCGATAGTTCAGGAACGCTGGAGATTTCCTGTACATGGTATATGTTTGTTCGGGTTTTTCTCTCCTTGTATCGAGACCAGTTACTATCAGCTTTTGCTTGTTTAGGGGTCCTTAAATAAAGTAGCTTCACATACTTCACCTATGTGACAAAGGCCATCAAATTCTCACACTTTCATTCCTCTCTTTTGAGATCAGCATGTTTTAACAATGTACTCCGGCGTGTGTATTCTGATCCAAAATCATAATATTGATTCCATTCCTGATTGGTGTAAACACGATCAAATCCCCGAATATGGTCAGCTTTTCGAGATCCCGTTTTAGCTGAAATTGAACATTGGGATATATTGCCAGCTTCTCCAGTTCCTGCAATTTGTTTCTGAAATTTGTTGGAAAATTGCTGTTTGACGCAAGGATGAAATGTGCCAAGTGTAAATTAAAAACAACTGTTATTTGTTATTTACTATCTGCCCCTACTAACGCCAATGTGACTATGTCAGGTTCTGTTTTATTCCAAAATATTATATTTTAGGTTTGATTTTGTCATCATCAATATTTGGTTGTATGATAGGCTATGACAAGTCGATATCATATGAGCAAAATGAAAGAATGTAAACGAGTTTTAGGAATGACGCAAAGTAATAGCAGGCTACGACTTTTCGTTATAATTGCACGATCTTCTATATATGCTGGTTACATCTCACTCATTCTGGTCATAGTGGAGAATACCACACAACTCCGTTTCACTGATTGCTAGGCATGTTTCCCTTTATTTATTTACTGAAACAACTCATTTTGGTGACTTCGAGTGGAATTGACTTCGACCTGGGCGTGGAATTATTTTCATTACTCTTTAACAACGAGTACCATGCCTACCTCAAAGAGCCACATCTTCAACAGCACAATTGAATTTGATCCCAGCGTTACTGTACATGTGCACTTTATCAATACAGAGCTGCCATGATCTCCCGTTAATAATTTACTCAATGTTCAAAGGACACGGAGGAATGGGATGTATGAACATGAATCTATGCTTGAAATCAAGATTTAACACATTTTTATGATGATTATTCTTAGTTTATTCTATTAAATGTGAAGCACATTTCTACAAATGTGTAGAAACCAATGGATAACGGCCTCCTGTTTCCATATATTACATAGATTACATCTTTCACGTTCACCTTGAATGATTTAATATAGATCGGTGAAATCGATTTAATCAAGAAATCGGTGAGGCTCTATCTCTCTGGATTTGGAGAAGGCAGTTGATGCATCAGGTTTTTATTGGCATGGATTTCGCAGAATAGTGACATATTCTGAACGAACAGTAATGAATATCAAGATCAAACCCAGGTGTGTGATTGGCGAAGACGGAAAGGAATGAAAATGCCTTCTTGCAGTTTAGTATCTTTGAGCTTCAACTTGATAGAATAATACGATGTTTCACACCGTGTCCTTCTAAATATATCCGTGATCAACACAACATTTCTCATCAATTTTCAATTTTACACAAAATACAGCGTAAACAAAATCCTAACCACATATGCCAATTAATCACAGACTCTCATCACCTTTTATCCATTATCATATAATGGAGTGCAGACACTGGTTTATATGACCTCGATGTCATTATGTGATGGCAAATTATAAACAAAATGCAAGTATATTTGTGTTAGAGTGGTAACAGTGACCTTGTAATGGATATATAGAACTAATACATTAATCCAAATTATCAATCCTGGGCATTTACGATGCTGAGGATCCCAGCAATGTAATGACATGTTTTCAATTAGAATGACAGATGAGCCGAGGAGCTCAAACTGAGGACAGAAAATTATACCATAAAGATTTGTTCTGGTTGGTAACATGAACTAGATTGTGTGGCTGGACTAAATTTGTTTGCATAAGCAGCTAATTTTGGTGACCTCGAGTGGAACTGCTCTTGTCCTGGGCCTGGATATAACAAGAGTAATTACTGGATTATTGGTTGCGTTGAGCGGCATTCATTCATTACTCTTAAGTTCGAGATTCGTGTCTGCCTAAAATGACACAACTTCACATAATAAATTCCCTCCAGCATTAATGCATAGATGTTAGAGAACGAAATAATGATGAGCAATCCGTTGTTACTGATTTCTCATCCTGCATGTCCCTGGGGAGGTCTAGAAGATATGCATGGGCAACATTTTAATTTTGATTCATTCAACGAATCAATTTATAGAGATACAAAGAGGACATACACGTTTCTAAAAGTTAAAGTGTTGCTATACCCTGTTGTTCAATCCGTTTTTTTAGGCAAAACTGTCGTTGAATGAAGCAATTTCAATCAGCTCCGTGCAACTTACTATGTCATATCATATATATCGATGGAAAATCAATGGTCATAGGCAGCAAAATTGAGCTGTTCGGTCGCACAATGGCGCCACTGTTGACCCTGTGACGTCATTTCGAGAACATCTCGTGAAGCGTTGTTGACATCACTGTGGTTCACAGCAGCGTTACAGCGAACATCTTTCTCGTTTGACTAACGGCGGAAAAGTTTGAGTCTTCGCATCGCTCGTTTTTGGATTGCATAGTGTGCAGCATGCCTTCTGGGTGTGTCGTGGCCGGTTGTAGCGGCACGAGAGTGCCCAACGTTCGAGCCGTACACCAGATTCCTCTGGTGAACGGCGAGCCGAGTCGTGACTGGGAGAAGTTTGTGAAAGTATGGCGGCAGGGCTGAAAGGCGTCTGACACGAGCATGATATGTTCTGATCACTTCCGCCCGGAAGATTACTTCAACTAGCACCAGTTCAAGCATGGTGAGTAGGATTATGGATAGATTCTACAGTTGAGCTAACTTTTAGTAAACAATCCAGATTCCAATTTGACTGGCAATGTCAACATCAGTGACAGTCATGTTGTTGTTTTGACATGTGCCCCTCTGGCCGGGCACATGACATGTCAAGTTGTTGTTGTGTGATTGTCAGTGTCATGTGACAAGCAGTCATGATGTGTTGTACTTGTAGACCTAACATAGTCAGTGGTACCCCCCCCCCCCCCACACACACGCACACACATACTTCATCCCTCCCCACCCCACCCTCCCCAGCCTTATAAACCCCTGTACAATGAACTATTTGCTTTGGTTGTTTGCGATACCTGGTAGAGATCGTACATGTATGTCACTGCAACAAAGTCGTGAGATTTTTTCGGCAATACTATGGCAAAATCCAGAGAAGCAGGCTAGTATAAATTCATTTGCTTTAAAGTAAAGTACTTTTTGTTCATTTGATTCATCAACATTTTGCTTAAACACTGGAGACAGAAGTGCTCAACTGCCGTTGATATGTCATGATAAAATATTTATCATGAACCAAGGACAGTTGCCAGTTACAGGAGGCAACTGCAACACACTATATACAGTGCGCGATAAATATAGCGAGTCGTGAAAGAAATTGCTGTACTACAACTCGTTTTTATGGAGTACAGTGCATAGTCTCAAGCTATAAGGATCCACGGAAGTTTCCGATGGGAAATCGGATACCAGCATTGTATTGGTAAATTTCAATGGGTCCACACCTTTTCGGGTTGTGTCTGTGAATAATTAGCAATCACAATCATACCCAACACCCTTTGGTTTCTAGCACATATTCACAACAGTGTTTGTTCTACAGGACGTTTAGTGTATGCCATATAACATATTGGGTGGTATTTATTTATTTTAGTAAAACATCTGACCATTGTGTAATACACACTAGTTTTTGCGTAAATCCAGCAGTGGTTTGACTTCAAATCACATCATTTCGTCATTTCTGCTATCAACCAAACATTGTCAACGAAACGTTCGTTGTTTCATGGATCACAGAGTGATAATAACCAATGCCTCGCTTGCTCAGTATACCTGGGTTCATACTGATGCTGTTCGCAATATAGACCAAAAAGCGAATGAACCCGTAAACACGTGAAAGATGCGACTGTATACCACTGGAAAGCTTTGTTGCGAACTTGCGATCCAAGTGACTCCTGGTACCGAATGGTCATCGATAACCGTACAAATAGACATTCAAGAAGAATTCTAGATCTAACCAAATAACTGAGAAGCAACAGTTAAAAGATATGTATAACTGAACTTATGTGGACAATTATGTGAACCCACTTCGCACATACAAAACATTTCGTAAAGGCTGTCAGCATGGTCAGGGTAACAGACTGATTACGTATCGCGGTTGTTCATAAAGTACTGAGAATAGAACACCAACATTATGTGAACGGATATCAAATACTGATGCAGAAATTGATACAATTCATTTATTTATTTTCATGACGTGTCATCCACAGTAGCTGGTCTAGTTATATACAAGGTGGTTACTTTGAACACTTTAAAAACAAGACAGTCACATGCGATATTAAATATATCACGCATGGAGAACAGCTGAAAGTTAAATACGGAAAAATTAATCATTCTGTTTTTCATTTGAATAGCAGAAAAAATTCCTGGTGTCATCCCATTTGCTCGAAAATAGATCTACATCTACTTGATGTTCATTGCAGTTCGAAACTTCCAATACTCCCCACGTGGTATCAGATGTTTTCAATGCCCATTGTTTCAACGAGTTCGTCAACGAGTTCGTCAACTTGTTAACATTTACCTCCTTTCCATTGCTAGATTTAACTGTTTGCTTGGAATGTCACTGAGGAAGAAGACATGTGTCAGAAATGCAACTGATCATTATGCCTGGAGAGACAACTCTACAAATGCCCGTTCGCGTGCAAGCGTGTTCGAATAAGCACAACCATAGTCAAGTTGGAACAGTATCATACCATCCGGCATGAGGAATAACAAGTGATTTCCATCCTTGTGGACATTCCTGCTTTGTATTCACAGTACTTCCGCTTTGTGAAAGGTAACAGCGAGATTGCGGAGACAGACTAATAATAGATGTCACGTAATCGTCATCTTCAGACAACCACTTGCAGCCAGGTGGAATATTTTGAATATCTTGTAGTTACTGAAACACGGTGGCATACAGTGTAAGATCATATGAATTACATGACACTCCTGTTCATTCGCTACATATGTGTCCATGCTGATTTGATATTAAAATATTCGGTAATAATGTCATTATTATACTGATTGATATTCTTATTGCCAACATTCCTACAACAAAATATATATAATCCTGATATATACGAAGGCAAAAATACAATAGGCAGATAACGTGTCCTGGTACTACATACTTCATGTACTTACATTAGCTGCTAATTTAATAGTGCGTATTGTATATTCAGTTTTCGGAAAAAAAAATACTGATCACAAGAACACTGTGACGTTCTCTTGTAAATTATCATACCGGCCAAACAATGCACTAATCTACTTTCATTGCATGCTCATGTCAAGGAATATAGTCAGCCTTTCGCATAATTGCAAGTCTGTCCTTCGGGATTTAACGCGAGACTCATCTTTCTTTCTGTATTATTATATTTTGGATATGGCTTTCCTCGTAAGCGTTATTGGTTATGAAGTAAGAGGATTAGACTTGTCTACGACTGGTGTGAGACTAATTGATTCATGAGTTGAAGTCTATCAAATTCATGTGTCATGTCAAATTGTCCTTGAAAATTGAGACACCATTCTATATAATAATAATTTATTATGCGGTGATCCTGAATCTTGTGTCATCAGAACACAATATTTTATTGAGGGGCCACATGTCTGCATCGAAAGCCTGAGCCCTGTATCGAGGGTCCTATATAAAATATAGTGTATGAGATCCTCGCATGTACCCGACATCATAATCATATGAATCGACAAGATAAGTTCACCCTTAATATGGACGTATTAACTACATATATTATATAATACTAGTTAAAAGTATCTTTTATAGAAGTACCGCTGACCACACTTTCTTTCATCAAACGGCACAAATATACATCGAATGTTCCTTATCCAAATATTCTAGGTAATAACATTCCTAAGAGTTTTTGAACACACACGATAAACATTGCCAAGTTTAGTTGAAAGTTCATTCACTAGAACTTCCTATATTTCTCCATTCCTGGAACATAAATGAAAACCAACACTTTTCCAACAATTCATACGCATGGTGGTGACCGTCCTGAATGTCTTGAGGTAGTTGTAATGCTATTATACCAGTCATAATCAAATGTACAAATGTTTTTTTGGTGAAAACTATGTCAACAGAAGCAAAGACAAACGGAAGATCCTTTTTTTCTCAATCGGGCATGAGAAGGAAAGCATTTTTGTTGTAAGAGTACGTTACAATATTAGAGCAAAGCCAGCAAACATAGATACATGATATATGACATATGAAGGGAGTCATTCTTGAAAGCAGACGTTAATACCTCGTGATCTGTGATTTTGTTTTTTTATTGCATCCAAAACCACACACTCACGTGAAATAAACCGCTCTGGAGTCCATCTTTCATTAGTTGCCTTTGCCCTTTCGTTAGTTTACATATACATCATTTTGAAGATCTGATATGGACAGACGGATGGTTCTGTCACCCAGAGGAACCGAAGCTGGACAAGGCGTAGTTTGCCTAGCATTGACGAAAAAACGCTATCTACGTAAGCGCAGATACAATGATTGACAGTAAGCAAATGGTCAGAAATGATTGCGGTGCACAAGTTTTGAATTTTACATTCCTATACATATGTCAAACATATCTTCTACATATAAAAGAAATGCAAAATAAGTAGTATTATATATCAATCGAATTCATTCCCCTACGAATCTGAAGTATTACACGTTTTTACTATACTTATGTCCTTAATATTTCTCTTTTCAATGGTTATTTGAAATGGGCTTGATCAGATTGTTTAGTATTGTTAACCACAAATCGGTATCACTTAATTAAATGCGAAACCTATTAGCTTGTGAAAGTATCTATTGTATATGGTTCTTGAGGATTTCTAAATCGGATTCAGTTGTTGGGTACTTAGATGATAAGTTCATCGGATATGCTGAACATGGTTATAATGGCTGAAATGTGAAATATACTCCATGCAAACACAATAAATTCCATAAAAAAAAACACAATGCAATGTTTAGTGTAGTGTAATGACAAATTTGATTACTTTTTTGTGGCACACAATTGAATGGGTACATAGTACAGAGAACTCCCCAAACTCAAATTCACATGTTCGTGTTAATTCCGACAAGGATGAAATGTCCGACTAATGATAAATTGTCATACAGTATCTTTCTTTCTCTGGATTATTAGTGAAGACCAAAAGCCAACATACATGTCTCATCCATCACTTAGCATTATCCACGACTCAGACACGTGGGGTGTCTGAAAATATCCTGCCGTCGTCATACCAGTCAGAATTATCTGAACAAATGGGGTTTTGGTGGAAACTGTGTCAACAGAAGCCAAGAGGTCGACAAACAGAAGATTATTTTATGAGTTCCACTGGAAAAGGTCAACACTCATTATTATTAGAGTATCAAAGTATCAAACCCGAGCAAAGCCATAGACATTGTGTTTCGTGGGTGTGCTGATTAGATCTGAAAACTTAAATACTGTTATACTGTCACAATCTAACGACACACAATGAAAAGCATCAACATGTAACTGAACGATATTATTGTAAGGTCATGCTTTTGATGGTCAGTATTGCAGCGAACGACAATGTTTACCAATTAGGCCAAAGTCATTTTTATATAAGGTGTGACACATGAACCAATGTCAACAAATACGTCTGTGATGCACAAATTTCATAACTGAGCCAAAATCTCATAATTCTATATCACAGGGTACATAAATGTGTACACTATAGGTCTAATAATAATCATGTAACAAGATGAAAATATCAAGACAGAAACAGAAGTAGACAGAACAATGAGAGCTATCCTTCAATGTCTATCGAATATATCTTAGTCATGTTTTGCATTCAGCAGTAAATTTTCTTCTTTTCACGTCCAAGACCTTATAATATATCCACATGGAACAAACAGCTCTTTGGTTCGGTTCCCCTTTGGTTATATTCCTTCTTTCGTCAGAAAACCTACACGTCACATTTGAAGACCTGGGATGGATAGACGGATGTTTCTGTGAGTCGGAGGAGAGGAAGTGGGACAAGGCATAGTTCGCCTCGCAACGATTGAACAAGCTTCTGTGGCACAGACACAATGATGGGCAGTAACGGAGTTTGTATATCAGTGCCTAGAATGATCACAATCAACAATTTAAGTACTGAGTTCGAAAAGTTCCGGATTCAACATCAAAAACAAATGTTCAAATCTTTAAAAAAAGTAAAATTCAACAAGCTTCACTAGCTTATGTAACTTGGTTTCCATATCTTACAGTACGTTGATGTAAAATATGATGATATAATACATGTACTTCGAAATATTGTTGTTGCTGTGGCAACACATCCTTTGTCGCTTTATTTAGCTGGGATAAAATTATAGAATGCCGTGATACCTAGGTATTGGATGCTCACATTTATGGCTCTATCATACAATTTTGGTGGATGCGAACGGACCATGGTGTAGCGAATCTGGTGGTAGAATCTCTGTCATTTTTCACTCATACATTCCAATTTCGGACCTACCAAAATCTGGGAGATTTTGAGAAGGAATTTATTTTAGCTTGATAACACAGCATACAAACAAATATCGTTAACGATAGGTTATGCGATTGAAATGCCTGCACCTATCAACAGATATTAGAATTTGGTATAGTATACTTCAGCAAAGTCGACAAACATTATATTCCTCGCGGTAAAATGAGTGTAAATATTTTACGTTCTCATTATGCATTTGATAGGTAAAGTAACGGACCTTGAGTAATCCCCCACACTGGAAGCTTCAGCACTGGGAGTTGGTGAACACAGAACGATACAGCACCAACAATATATCATCTCTGTGTATAGACTATCAACTAGGGACAGCTGTTGCTAACAACAGACACTGACCATCATTATCTGTGTGCTTTTCATAACAAAATAAACATTTAGGCCACTAAAACTGTTTTATTTGCTTAAATATTAAATGGAGCTGAAATATGCCTTCTTCGTGTTGCTGCTTACGTCATTTTGTGTACGTACACATATAATCAAACAATATAATGTCACTATAAACCATAATTGTTTTTTTTTTATTTAAGTCCGGCACACATGCGTCTACACCGTCCATTATCGATTCTACAGTTCTCGATCTGGGTCATATTCTATGATTATACTAAATAGGAAAGCCAGAACATGCCTTAGAAGGAATTATTTGACATTAACCAAATTAGTTTTTATTGCAAATCCCGGGAGAACTACAGTATCATAGATGTCATACGACGAAGGAAATTCATCGGATGGGCTTTTGGTTTTGGTATATTACTACCAATGATATCCTATTCGATGTTGATTGTTCAAATACCAAGCTGTACAGAATTGGTAAGCGTCGTGTCCTTGTGATTTCTTATTGGAAAGAAAGCTAACCTGTTTATTGTTTGTCTCGACTAAGTTATAACCGTCACTAAAAAAGGTAGTGAATATAATAAGCTTCCGAAAAGAATATTCATATTTCAAATGTAATAGTTTTTTTCTAACCTGTCGACAAGGATTCGATGGGGTTTCTGACATAGCAGTATCCGAAAACAAACAATGCTCGATCAGTTATATTTCGAATCATTGTTTAGACCCTTATAGCTCAGATCGATCATGAGTAATATTATTGTGACCTCGTATCCACAAGTTCACCAGCCTGACAGATACTGAAACAACTACCGATGATAAGGCTTCTCCACGTCCCGTTCACCATAATTAGCGCTCAATCTGTCAATTTTATCATTTTATATTCACTTCAGACAAGAACACAATGCAATATTTCAATACTAACATATTTTTTGTTCATATTTTTTTTCTAGATCTAGAATTCACGTGATAGTATATCATATAAATTTTGACATTGTCACCAGTCGTATGTATTATGAAATACCATCCTAGATTTTTCAACCGACGAGCAATTAGTATCCCGTCTTTGATCTATGGGAAACACAATAGAACAGGGAGATGACAGAGTTCATTATCTGCTGCTGTCTTTACATGGTGATGATTGTAATTAAATATCCATACACTGATGCCACCGTGGTGATCCCGGCTACAATTTCCTTCTGCGAACGGCAATTATCCCAGCGGGATGGTCTAGACATGGTGGTGATCCTAAATCCCATGATGGGAAACGAATCCCCACATTCTGAATCACTGCAATCTGAGGCTGTAACCAGGTAATATTGATTTATCACCTGATATCACTTACAGTGGTATTAACAAAGCAGCCGCCCTTCTTATTTGCGTACCTTCATGTCGAAAAACAAACTATATACGTTCTGCCGCATGTATTTTCAACATGTGTACAAGAAACTGTTGCGTTCAATGTTTGGACAATACATATCTGTGGACCACGTCCGTATTTCTGAACAAATCAGATTCCTGTGGATAATTGGTATCACAAACACTGCATCGAATCCCCGTTCTGAGGTAATATGGTTAGTATTTTACATAATTTTTTTTACTCACAATCCGCTTCGGCATCCGCTTCCAAAATGATGGCCTTACAGCATCGACAACAACATGAGTTGACCCCTAAACTAGGTCGGTCAATGCTCTATGCCATTTGGGACCCAAGTACCATATCCTGCGCCTTTCTCTGTATTCAATAAGGATTGAAAAGGTGACAGACGGATTGAATGGTATTCTTTTAGTGGACGAGTAGTATTAAGGCGCAGCGTATGATACTTGGGCCCCATTTGGTAGGGTGTGTGCGATTAGTTGGCGTATTATTGTATTTAGAAATAAATCCTAAAATTACAACCGAGTCTTACTCTCACCAAGTTACAGTAACAAGTGAATATCTTCAGATAATCTCGTATATCAGATATTGATCACATTATGTTTTAAATGCACATGCCAAATGTGTCTTGTAAATGCATAGCAGCAACGGTATTGCTCCTAATGAAATGAGTGTAAATCTCTCGTGTTTTGTTAGGCTCGTGTTGGTGGAAATTACCGACCCGCGGCTCTTTCTCCCCACAACGTGTGCCCGAGGACGTCAGATACTGGAGCAGAAAACCTGACAATATATCACATTTGTTGTGTGCTATCAACGGGGGCAGCTGTCACTGACTCCATTGCTCATCGTTAAACAATGTAGGTAAATGAATGAAAAAAGAAACATGTTGATGACTGCTAAAACATGGAATGAAGAAGTGGCCCATTACAGCATCTACATTGTATGCAATCATCCACTGGCCCACATTGTGTCCATTGATCGACCTAAATCCACTTCATTTGAAAATCCCTTTTACCAATAGAAATAAGGGACAATTTTCGGATGCATTATTTACGCCAAGGTCCAACCAATGATTTTGTTGGAATTGTGAGTGTGAGCAATAGATTTCGCCAAAGTGTCATACCAGTTGACATTTGTGACCAGTGGTGGTCGATACAACTCAACGATTAAAAAAATGACAATGAAGTCCTCTTCAACTGCGTTAGATCCCATTCTGTCGAGGTTCTTTAAAACTGTTTCTGACCAGATGTGTAATCAAAGCAAGCCACTCTGGACAAATACTGATAGACGTGGAATCAATACCCAGTAATAAGTATTCCGAGCAAACATAACAGGGTCCGTTATCCAATCTCATAGTCCGGGGACAGAAAGTCATATCAGGCACACGAAGTGAGAGAATAGATGTGTACAAAATAGTCCATGGTTGTTACAGTTATCTATATTGCCACAAGTTGCGTGTAAGCTGATGAAATCTGCTGAGGTTATCATTTCAGAGCTAGGTTTGGAACATGCTTATTTTGTAGTGGGAAAATGTAAGAATGTAAGAAAGAACACTCAAAGCCAACCTATATATATTTTCTGTAGGATTCAATGGTTGATTTATGGGACATGAAATATGTGCTTTTGGCAATATTTTCTTTAATGATTTCTAAAAACTTCATTGGTAATTTGTATTCCGGCGAGTAACGAAACCAAACGAGTAACGAAACCAAACAAGGTATTATTATAGATGCAGTAAAGTATTCCATGGAACATACCTTCCATCACATTTCGCTAGGAAGGTTTCATTGCAACAAGTCTTATTCATGGTTTCTGATGAATTAGAACACCAATGTTGCAAATCCATATAAATGCTGTTTTTCTTAGGTATATCTTATGAAAAGAAAATGCATGAGGTTGATGACGTGTCCATAACATAAAATGTACTATGAAGATTTGAATCATCATGCAGCCATGTATCTTCATACGTTCATGTCAACTACATTCTAACGATATAGGATTGAAACAAATATCAATATCTGCCACAACTCTGAACACACACTGGTTCCGTTTGGACTGTGTCAACAGCTGCCAAGACGTGTGCAAACAGAATAAGTCTTCTCGTTGCTGTGAGAGGTGATTACTCAAAAGAACCAAGCGAGGCAACACTGATGGTGCTTGTTGAATTCATTAGTCAGACTTGAGAAATCAAAGACGATGCCAGGGAAATCAAAGTACTTCCATCAAATAAATTGTGTCAAGGCTAACGAAATTGAAACTGAGTATCTCGTAGATACAGCCATGCGCATCTCCAACATTTCTGAAACGAATTACAAAAGTTGTTTTACTAGTTTGTCAGAATATACAGCTATGTGCATCTAAATAAATCATACAAGTTATTTCACTGGTGGTCAGAGCATTTTAGGTCAATTTCTACATTTGTGCAATATGTTGCAGATTACAGAGTAATGTTTAAGTGAGTCATATCATAATATCATAAGTATTGGTGAAATGATAACACGACATGTATTTACGGAGTCGATATTCGAATTATACCGAGAAAGTAGCATGTTCTTGTCATATTAGTCAATACTGGTACGAGGTATTTCAAAGTGTAGGTATATCAATAATACGGCCTGTAAATGTATGAAAAACCTGATAGGAACCAAGAAGTCTGAGCATTTATTCATATCCAACGTCATTAGGTGCAAATAATGTGTAAGATGTCGTTGTTTCTATTTTATATATAGTGGAATTATATACAAAGCGATTAATGCATTATATAGACAAGATATAAGTTTTCATCAATATTTTGAATGGGATTGACTACCGTGATGATCTTATTATTATTAAAGCAGCTGCCTTCGAACCCGGGTCAATATTTTTTGAAAACCATATTTCATATTAAACATGCTAAACTAACTGAATGAAACATACTCACATCAAATGTAATGAAAATAGCCAGTCCTCAGGGAAATTTTGCTCATTTGAACAGGCGGTTCTCGTGTAAATACAGGAACTGTATCCATCACACGCAGATGTAAACAAAGCATAGAATTGCGAGATAGACTGACAATTCCACGCACATCATGGTATATCACTGATTATTTTCCTCATAACTACACTATATCTGCGCATTCGAACTAGAAAATATACTTGATGTGGACTTTTAAGCGCGATTTGGGCATTTGTTTACATTCGGGTTTGATGGATACACTTCGTTTGTTTATTTACAAAACCGGTACAAAATTGGCACTAAAACGGATGAAAAGACAACTCGGACCGACTGTAATCGTCAAAATCATTGAGCACACCTTTTCTTATATTGCATTAGATGTGTTTAACAAAAAATCGGTTTTGAAGAAAACATTGCATACATTCGAAGGCAGCAGCTTTAAACATATTTATTCAAGTTGGATTTCTCAAATAGCCAAGGGAATCTTAGGCATCCCTCTAGATGTAATTAACCGAACTTGTCATGTATGAATATATTGATTTGGGTTACGGGTTTTGTTCACCCGTCCCCATAGGCATTGTCACAATATGTTCAATAGCAATGTATTACATTTAATGAACAACGTTGATAAGATTTACCATTCTCATAACAGAATGAGTGTGAATCGTCCATGTGCTTTTCATACAGGTGACAGGTGAAATCATGGACTAAGTTATTTCTCCACACCCTGAGCCTAATTCTAGAATGTGGGGATACTGGATGGGGTATCACCAACAATATATCACCTTGTGTATGTGTGTTTGATAAACTGGAGGCAGCATTACCTAATGAGCACTACCAGGCAAAATAGATAGCAAGTCACTTGCTAGGAGCTCGATTTCCCCAATCAGTGAAATAATTCATGGTTCTGAAATATGACTTGTTCTTAATGCCGTTTAAGTCATTTTTCTTCAAACGGATTCCTACACAGGTAATACTCTATGGAATACGACAGTTTGACGAAAGGTTTAGCAATGAATAAGTCATCACATTTTGGTATTTTTTAACCAGGCTTGAGTAAGTATTCAATAAAATATTTCAAATGTGATATTGGTGTGTTGGGAAAGGTGTTAATTCAACACTTGAGAAACCCATAACAGCTAACTCAGCTTGATTTCAACTGTGCATGAAGTGTTCATAATTAGGTCAACCCGGCTTCTGGGTTTGAGTTGGTGAGGTGTTGGTCCATTAATACCTGATGCTGACTAATTTCCAACTCAACACTAACCTAACACCAACGTATATCGTTTTCTCCTGGACGAATAGGGTAACCCTGGTCAATTTCAACACCAACTAAGTTATAAATGTCGGTATCGACTAATTTAGTACTGCCTCTACATCGGGTACACAAAAATATAATCGGACTCTGGATGGAAAAAATCCAAAACATATTAATTTAACCCTTCCATGTTAATGTGTTGCTCCTAATTATATTATTAATTTGACACGAAAATACT
Source organism: Terebella lapidaria (assembly GCA_949152475.1). NCBI lineage: Eukaryota > Metazoa > Annelida > Polychaeta > Terebellida > Terebellidae > Terebella > Terebella lapidaria. Next base: position 19,720,746 of record OX424558.1, on the reverse strand, counting down.
TCCTGTTGAGAATTGCTTCGAACCCCCAATTTGCTGAACCCATGAAAACATACATATAAGCATACTGATTGATACCTTATGATTACATTGTTAATTGTACGTCTTAATTTCCTCAGAAGTTCTCAGAATGTATGTTTTCGATGCGTAATTATGGGTGGATTTGCTCGGGTGTTGTTGATTTCCTCATACTTCCAGCACAACTGAAAAATGTCAATACAGAGTAATTCACGGAACAATATTGACACAAGTTACTTTATAGCATTATCGTGGTGTGTGCTCTCTCCATGGAAAACTAGCAATCTCAGATATAAATATTCTGATTTCGTTTGGCCTCGCTTTCGCAAGTATACATTATATATATAGATATTTACTCTGATATCGTTTGGCAAAATGTGGAACGTTTATATTATTTTTATCGACTTCCAAAATTAAAGTTAATTTAGAGCTACTTTGTACTTGAGTATGGAGATACAAAAGGAAAATGTACTCCATCTCTTCAGACAAAGGCTTCATCAATATATAAATGTCATTCTGCATATGAGTTTTCTGTGTCGAGTGGACACTGGCAAAAGAGGTTTGCTGTGTCAACACGTTTTCGAGATTTAGTGTGGGTTTATCAAACAGATTTTCATTTGGGCTTGATTCATAAGATAAACAAACCTTCGAGGGAAGCCACATCGATGGTGACTGGGACACATAGATTCTGAAAAGTCTAGAATCCTTCTCCGAATGTTCAACGTGGACACTCACGGTGCAACTATCCTTTACACACCACACAATAATGTAATATATCTTCAACTGTCCTGCAATGAATTTTCATACTTATATGTTTCAACCATATCTCTGTCGGCTTCTCGAATCAATTGTTATGCAAATTCATCAAATCACTTCAGTTGCCTCATTTCAATGCTATCTTGAAAGTAAAGCATCCCGAAAATACTATAGTCAACTACTAGTACAGTTCTGAGAATTCAAATTGATCATTCTCTATAAACCAATATAATCAGAGGAAAATGCTTCAAAGAGTCACCTAAGAGTCAAGGATAAGTTTCTTGCAAAACCATAATTTCCAAGTTTGATAGTATCATAAATCACGATCTCTTTCGAATACTGAGAAGACATTCACATATAGGGTACTTTATTTTCATATATATATATATATAGATATATATAGTGTAACGATGAGGATGTGGCCACTAGTGTCTCATAGTAGTTATATCATACTGAACATATCAGACATGTAGTTCTCTGGATATATCTACATATGAGAGTACGTCTCTCCAGAACTTGACGTGATTATACGACGGCGTTGTTTGTCTTTTTTACCAACATTCAGAATACACAGAAGACATGGTCCAATAATCAGATGAATTTTGTGTGTTTTGTTTTCGTACAAAATCCAGCCTTATGATCATTGATACAATGTTGAAATTGCATGGGGAGAATAATATGATCATTAACCCTGGATGTTTTTTTTTAAAAATAAAGTGATCATCATTCTATGGCGCCCCGTTCGTGCCACAAAAAAGAGAGTTTATTTTTTTTCTAACTCATACGTATGAGATAGTATCTCATACGTATGAGATAATAAGTCATACGTATGAGATAATAAGTCATACGTATGAGATACTAAGTCATACGTAGGAGATACTAACACATACGTATGACTTATTAACACATACGTATGAGTTGTTAACACATACGTATGAGTTGTTAACACATACGTATGAGTTGTTAACACATACGTATGACTTACTAACACATACGTATGACTTACTAACACATACGTATGAGATTATAAATCATACGTATGAGATTATAAATCATACGTATGAGATAACATGTCATACGTATGAGATACTAACACATACGTATGAGATACTTATCTTATACGTATGAGATATTTCTTTGTAAGTAGATAGATATGTGAAATTGTCATGGAGAGCGTAAAAGAAGCAAGAAGGTTACATGGAAAACACGGAGGACACACATATTACTTCTATTTCCATGGCGGTGTCGGGTATATAGAAATTTTAGTATCTCCTACGTATGTGTTAGTATTCCATACGTATGACTTACTATCTTATATGTATGACTTAATACAGTATCTCCTACGTATGACATAGTATCTCCTACGTATGTGATAAGTATTTCATACGTATGAGATAAGTATTTCATACGTATGAGTTAGTATCTCCTACGTATGACTTAGTATCTCATACGTATGTGTTACTATCTCATACGTATGACTTTTTATCTCATACGTATGACATATTATCTCATACGTATGAGTTAGAAAAAAAATTAACTTCTCTTTTTTTGTGGCACGAACGGGGCGCCATATCATTCAGACATGCACACATATTTGTTTATATATGTTAACACTGACAACTTGCTAATGGCAGAGGTTCAAAACGAATCACAATAGCTGCCACAATTTTATACACACAATGGTTCTGTTCGGTCTTTGGCAAGCAGAGTATCACCCCCCGTCATATACCTTAGTGCGAGCATCCAAATGACAAAACAATTTTGACAGACAATATCGCCTAACAGGTTGGTATGTACGATTCGTGTATATAATTATAGACATACAATGAGCTTAGACAAAAGTGTCAATATCTAGCTTATGCAAGCACTGAGATCAGCATACTATTGTGTGCATGCTGTTGATTCAGTTCAGTTTGGCAAACGTGTGATCAAACATATTTGTCAGTTGTCCACAGCATTTCAGAACAATCCCTAGATTTGAGCAATATGTTGCAGATTTCAGAATATAACCCCCAGCCGAGCCCAGCCGAAAGCAACCATGAGGACTTCATTGATTTCTATACAATGCTCTTGTGGCAAGTATGTCACCAATTGATTTGACACCTTGAACCAGACAGAGTTACATGCTCGTTTCCAATGCATAACATGTCTGAACCGATCCCTCATGAGAAACGACACGACGGCTACAAACATATTCTGATTCACCAGGATTTGGTAGATTACGTGCAATCCCCGGATTGGCTCCATCTGAAACTTATATTAAATCAGTATTGCTTATGACATGTGGAGATGATCACTTATCATATTCAATGAAAATTATTATCACATAATCTGGTTTGAATAGTAAAATGGGTTTCCACTACAGAAAATTTACAACTTTTACCAAAACATGCCACAATAGTAAATACTGGTACACAGTGTGTTACTTTCAGTTTCGTAATGATTTGTGAATGATAGTGAACATTCGCGACGCACTGAGTGACATAGACGACCGTGCATAAGGGGTTTACATTGAATTATGAAGAACTGGTTATCACAATTTACTCAACAGAACCGAATATCTGTATTTGACATGTACTGTAGTATGATTTGAAATGCTGCTTCAATGATTATGTATATAAATGTCGAAAATATGTATTTGTATGGATCGAAATAAAACAATTGGAATCATGTTCAATAGATGATTTAAGTTTTAGTCACATTTCTGGTGATTCATGAATCACCGGTAATGCCAATCTGCTGGAAAATATTTGCATCACAACTAATAATGTGGAAATGGCGCTTAGAGGTCCACAGTATGAATCGACGTATTGCAATACTTTTAATTTAATGAAGAAGAAAAGAAACCTTTGGACGCGAAACATCCGAAAATATTAGTTTAAATGCTCAATGTAAATGTCTTGCATTTGTCCCTCATCGCATTGGAAATGTGAAAGGAAAATATTCGCTTGAATGGTTGTGAACCAGCGAATGGGTAAAATATCCATATGAAAACATGCAAATAGGTGTCTAGACGATAACAAACATAATTTGGAGTTCTCAGAATCTAGGTTTGCCACTCGCGACTGTATGTGACTTCGCTCGAGTGGTGTTGATCTTCCAACACGTCAAGCAAAATCACAGTTTATTTGTCCAACTGAGCCTAAATCACGGAACGGTGTTGACACAGCTATGTGTAGTACGAGTGGACGTCTCTCCACAAAAAAGCTCGCATTCTCAGAAAGACATTATATATGTTTTGAAAGACACTGTTTGGCAAAATGGAGAACATTTATATTCGTTTTTAGGTACCGGACCTTTGGTCCGATAACCTATTGCCATGGCTTTGCGTCCGTTGTCTGTCGTCCGACGTCCATCCATCAACATTTTTATCTTTAGAGGTTACAGTCAAATCTTTCAGAAATGTTGCACAAAATTGCGGAAAATATTTCAAGAGGGAGGTATTATTATATATTTTTTTAATTTCGTGATTAACAAAATGGCGGCTATTTTTGATGAAGAAAGGGCAAATTTTGAACTTTCACGGTTGTTTCTTCAAAATCTTTTCAGTAAATTTTTTTCTACTCAATGAATAAGACGGTTCATATGTACCCCTGTGATGTGTACAAGTTTCGTTACCCTTGAATCGCCGGTTTGCTTTTGATTTTTCGAGGGTTCAACGAAAGGGGGTCATATTGGGAGCTGCATGGAGTAAACTGCTATCACACTTAAAGATAGAGCCTAAGGCCAGACTGCACATGTCGTACTTCAGAAAAGTATAACTTAGGCGTAAGTTACACTCTACCAAGTGACCGCAAAGTAGAACTTTCACAGAATGTAGCTTGGAATCCACATGTACAACTTAGGTCCTCACTCTGTTTAGTGTGCAGCGGAGTGTATCTAACGAGGAATTTCTTGAGCATTCGCGAACTGCAGGATACAATACTCGTGTCACAAGGCATTGTCAACTTCGAGAACATATGGACAAGGACATCTGCTATCGATAATTCATAGCTATAAACATGCTACTGAAAGCAAGAAATATTGATGAGAGCATCACACGGGGAAAATGGCATGGATTAAAGCCCAAGTAAATTCAAAACGTATGTGCAATTACCATATTATTATCTGAGACCATGCAATGTTCATGGAATTATATAAATTCCGGGGTTTTTTTCGATATCACGAAGTTTGTATCACCTCAAGCGAGTGGATATGAATTATCTAATAATATATTAATCAGATTAATAAATGTTAAAGTATAACAGATGTCACGGGTACAATATGTTTTAATCGGATGTGTCCCGCGCCCATTTTGGTATATTGGTGCATCTTGCGAAATAATATCACGTTAGATATGGAAATATGAAACGTAACATATTTTAAAGATATAGATTGTTGTCATCGCAATCATTCTGTACAAACGTTCAGCCCATGACCACTCGTTTTGAAATTAATCATAGGGGTTTGTAATAATATATAACTCGATATTCATTGCATTTGCCCCCCCCCCCCACATGCATATCGCGAGAATGTAGTTTTTTTCATTTGGCAGAGAGCGTGCTTGAAGAGAGCAGTCCCCATGCTGTCTTCGACATCTTCATACTTTGTCCCATAATTCTGTGATAAGTATACAAAAATAGCAAAATTGAAAAAAAAAAATACAAATCTGAAATACTAATTTGACTCGAGGTCTTATCTGTATCGTCATTCATTTATCTATACCTCTGAGAACCTCCAATGCTATAGTTGTACAAATAACTATAGCTATATAAAATACATACATTATACATGGCATACTGCGCTAAGTGCGGCTTTAGGGAGCCTCATGCCTCACTAACATTTCACTAACTTTAAGGGCTTTTATAGTGTCACTTCGACACAAAGTGTGAGGTGTGCAATCGAAAAGTGTGACTTAAGTTGCACTTTTCGTAAAGTGTGGCTGAAGTACGACATGTGCAGTCGGGCCTAAATATTGGCACCATCAACTGGGATATCATATATTGCAGTTTCGGTGGTGACCTTGAATTTGATCTTCAATGACATTTGAAGGTCATAACGTTTGTTTTTGTCAAAAAAACGATGATTTTTGGACTTTGGCGACCATTTTCTCGAAAGCTTTCCAATCTGTTTTGAGATTTTTGTTTGGAAAGATTCCCTTTATATACCGTCATGATGTGTATCTTACCGATCTGTTCGTGGTTTCCATTTTGATTTATATTTGTTTCGAGCCATTTCCAGCCAATTTGGGGAACTTGTAAAATTGCACCCAACTGTTCCTTCATAATAGGAGTATTTCCTACAATCGTTTAAGATAGAGCTTAAAAATTGGCAGATTCAAATAGGAAGTTATATATGACGAATATACAGGTGACCTTGAATTCAGCCTTGAGTTACCTTCATATGTCAAATCGGCATTTTGGTGAAAAAAATTGTGGTTGAACACTACACATTTCTCCGGTACCCATTCTTAGCCCTTGGGCTAATTTTGTTTATTTTTCTCGAGTACATTTAGTATTTGTTTTTGTTCTATCACAAACTATTTTCCTTCTACATCTTCCAAAAAAGCCTCATATTAAAGGCACTCACTATATGTCACACACTTTGTGTGCTCTCATTCCAGGGCAGCTGTCAACAACTGTCACCATTGTAAAAAATTAAAAATTAAACAAACAAAATTAAAGAAACAAACTCCTCCATATATGTTGATGGCTACTAAATCTGCAAGGCAATAACGTACAGCATGGATATTTTTAATCATCCACTGGCCCACTGGTATTTATTTGGCTGCAATAGTGTTTGATAATTTCTTACCAAAAACAACTTCCTATTATAGTATGGGGTGAGATATGTAATGCACGCATGCCAATCATGCGCACCTCTTTATTGAATAACTATGAATTAATGAATTAACCAGTATGACTATGACATACGATAATTTTTCACTAATAATAACTTCATAATATAGTGTATATGAGATGAGAAATTGGAATCTACTGGTAGTGGTTTGATATATTGCTTCCTGATTGAATCCGGTGAAAAACAATCTGCTAAAAGTCCGCTTAGTGTGTAGATCCTATTTTGTCAAGGTGCTTCAGAGATATCACCGATCAGACGTGTAGTTGAAGCAATCCACTCTGGACAAAAGGTGATATTCACAAAAATGCATCAAATTGATGAGTGGATAAACACTTTCGGAATATCATGTGTGACGATCATGAAAGCACATGCTACCTGTAACCATAGGTTCGCATGCAGTACGGAAATGAAATGGACCATTGTACATGTACGTCATATACATATGAATATAGTAGATGTGTGAAAAATGTTCCGATGGTTACTCGAGACAATTGTCTAGCAATATATGTGATGCAACAGTATCCATGGATACCATTGAGGCACACCGGGATTCGATGAAAACTTGACATTGACATTCATATATGTGTATATATATGCAGAAAACTTCATGATGTATAGTATCGTGCAGTTCTTGACTTTGGTCTTTCCACTGAACGTGTAAAGCAGCTGTCCAATACATATACCTGCTTGGCAGATCACTTCAAAGAAACGTGCTATATATTTTATAATTTAATAGATATCCACACTCACATTCGAAGTGCAAAATGAACGATATTGCCATTGTAAGCATTACCCCACAATGAACGTCATATTGTTGGCAATAATAACAGACCCATCTGTAGCTTTTTATAAAATAACACGTCCAATTCAAAAAGTCATTGGTATGTGCTTTCAATAGTACATCGTTCATCATTCCTAAAAGCCTGAGTGGCGATTTGTAATCGGTGGTGACGATCTAGACTTCAAAGGGGAAGGTTTTTGAGTGTTTCTTTTAGAATAATATTGGGACAGGCTTCTGTTGACGAATCAACACATTGATGTTGCAAATCCATATGACGGTTTTTATTCTACATTAAAGTGTTCGGATTAAGAATCAGTTTCACATAATGTAGTTATGTAGAGGATTTCTTTTTTTATGGTCGATCGCCACTGGCTCAACACATTATTGACAGACAATAGTTTTATCTACAGAAATTCCAAAGAAGCACTCCCTTAGCAAAGCATAATACTACGTGTCCCATAGCTCTACTCTTGAATTCACCTAACGAGGGTGAATGTCTCCCCAGGAATTGCTCCTCTGGGAGTAAAGTCGATCTACTACAGTGTTGATTCTCTGCATTTGCCAAAGAGGGGGAACATTCAGAATACTAATGAGACATACCAGTAGTCCAGTATTCAGATGTATACACGTTATGCGTATTTGTAAGAATACTCCTGTGTGTTGTTTTTGTGTAGAGGTGAAGGTTGTAATTAACATGGCACGTACTGAGCATCGATGTCACACGGTCACACCATAGTAAACCACATTACATGGTTTGACCCATAGACAGAAGAGGGACCTCTTCTATGTCTATGGGTCACACCATGTAACGTGGTGATGTAATGTAACCTTCTTGTCATTGTCACGTTTCTAGAAGGTTGTCTTTGGAACAACGTGAACAATGGCTATCACGTCAATACAATGGTTCTTTATATTCAACACAAACTCCATTCCCAGTCGGATAGAGCATCTTAGACCGAGTGTGCCACGAAAGGGCAACTGAATGTTAATCTAGACAAAGACTGGGATTTATCAGTTAGCATTTACTCCTTTCCAAAATACATGTTCTCGTTCTGGAAACTTTTCTTGAATTTATATTCTACACCGCCTAAAATATAGATACAAAACCAGTAATGCATCAAAATGTATAATATTTCGGTGTGTGTTCGCATGAACATCAAAATACATATATTCACCAAATGAATACCATAAGATTTCGATGGAAGAAGATAATAGCATTTCAAGGAGCAGCAAAGCCTCACCACACTTTTATATGGAAGTAATGACCAATAAAAATAATAAAATATATACAACTCTGTGTGATGTAAATGTGTAATATTTGTCCAAATGTCACATTTTAATATAAGCCAGTCAGAATCTAGGTGTCCCATTCAACAATATGTGTTGTTGATCCCACACATCAAGCACGAATGAAACTCTATTTGTTCCACTCAGACCCACTACTTCTCCTGACCACACAGGCAAACATATTAGCATATATTACAGTGGCATATGTCCCATATAAGGAAAATAAATGTGCATAATACTAGATATTATACTGGATTTTGGGGGGACATTTGAAAATACTTTCTGCACATTTGTCATGAAAATTCATAAATTTTCTGGACTAACACTTGTGTCCTTCTCTTCTTTTTATTTTGCTGAAATAACCCTACATGTATATATACGACCCTGCTATAGTATACAAATGCTTGGGACACGATTTCTGTTCACCACACGTGAGAAGGCAAATACAACTGAACACATACTGTGGCAATCATATTCATTTAAGAAAACATCCCTAGTGAAATTCTATGAATTTCTGGACCGACACCTTTGTATCTTCTGTATCAGTATTTTCTCGTTCCACTGAAGACAACCCAAATATGCCCCCGCTATAAAATACAAAAGCATGGAATAAGATTTCTCTGCCACACGTGGCCAGAAAATACAATGGTACACATACTGTGGCCATCGTGCTGGATTTAAAAAATATATATCACGAAAACGAATTTAGTCAAAAATATGACAGACCAGATTTTTTTAATAAGACCAATTTCCTAATATAGCTTGATACTAGAAAGTGGACACTAGTATTTTGATGGATTGCTTTCTGTAAATCCGGTGACGAGAACTCAAGCCCTCTCCACATGTATATATCCCATTTTGTCGAGGTGCTCCACAAATATCAGTGACCCGACATGTAATTAGATCCAGACACGCCAAACAAGGGGTGATATTCTCCAAACATGTCAAGTGTATGTACCACCTATACATGTTATATGGATATGAACTCGGGACAACTGTCTGAATATATCTGTAATGCTACAAGATCCGACATTCACAGATTCTGTGTCTATGTTGAAAAGCTATAAGGTGTCTTTTTCTTTTGCTTGCGAATTACAAATGTCTTATCGAATTTGGAGAAATAATCTATTTGTTTAAATCTTTAAACTAACATTTTTCCTTCCGATTATTATTCAGCCACTATCATTTTGGTTCCCCAACAAACTCGTAAGTCAGCTCTCCCATAAGAGCTGTGTCGGAGCAAGATGTAATTCAATGTGCCGTCACGTTCCACTGGATGCACTGTGCGACCAATCGTGCACAGTGACCAGTAGACCACATGCGTATGGATCTAGTGTAAAACAATTGTTTCATGAACAAATCAAGGATATCTACAATGACGTGAAGGACTGGGTAGAGATGATTATCGATACCTCGATTAGAACGTAAGATATTTTTTGATAACCAATTCTTTGTGACAATCCCTGTCCGATTAAGGAGGATATGAAAAATATGCTTGTGATAGTAGGCCTTCCGTCATTTCTAAAAGCATGAGTGGCTACTTGTATTCTGGCGAGTAACTAAGCCAGGCTTCAAGAGGGAGGTTTTATTGTCCACAAATATCTTCTGATCGGCTATTGTTAATGAATTGGAACCTTGATGTCGCAAATCCCGATGAAGGTTTGTCTTTTCATCAAAGTGTTTGGATAACGGAGCAGTTTTACAGAACCCCCCCCCCCCCCCCCATGGGAATTACATTTTCATAGGCGACCACCATTGGCTTATTACTCAGGACATTAGATAAAATATTTATTCACATATTTTATGTACAAAAGTTTCAAGACATAATGATTGATTTCATTCTAGAACAATCATAATACGTAGTTTGTGGCTCTTTACATATATGTATTTAAACTAGAATGTCTTCCCAGGCGTTACTCCTCTGGGAGGGACGTGCTTCTGCTGTGATGTTAGTTATCTCCCTCGGGAACATTCAGAATACCACGGAATCATACTAGTGTCTCATATACATATTAACGTTATGTGTTTTGTGGAGATACCTTTATGATTATTGTGAATGTTTTGTTAATTATTCACAGCATCCCTAGATCTGAGCAATATGTTGCAGTTTCTAGAGAATAACCCCCCTATTTCGTGTTCTTGTGGTAAATATATCACTTACTGATTTGACAGTTTGGAAAGAGCAGATTCCCAGGTCAGTTTCCAAATGCCAAACATTTCTGAGCCGATCCCTCCTGAAAAATCGCATGGTGACCAGAGAGTTTCTGGCGATTTTTGCGATTAAAGTCTCAGTGGGTTCCAGGGGCAGATGCTGTGACGTTGCATAAGAGGTCATTCACACCGGATGAAGGCGACTCTGTTGTTAATAACATTTGCAAGACGGCTTTTAACAATTATTTATGCTTTATTATGGCTAACATGAAGCAACTTATCTGGCTGATATTTGTAATTGGAAAAACATATTCTGATCACAACAATTAATTCGGGTATGGCGAGAAACATATCCTATGATAATCAAGGCTTTTCGTATGACATTATTTCAATATGTTGTTCGAACAATTTACATTGACCTAAAAGTAGATCACCTTGGAGCTTTGTGCCAAGCACGGATACCAAGATTAATCGCCTATCTTAGGTGAAGGCTTCTGAACAAGACCACTCACTATTGTCCTTTCAAGTTTGAGCTCCGTGTCTGCTTGAATTTGACATCCCTGTCACATGACTTCCATCTTCAATGTTTTATATGAATCGATACCATCCTATTGCATACATATATTGGATACCATCAGTTCGAAAGTTTATGAATCAATTGTAACAGTTATAATGTATTGATAAAAGGAAAGCGAAAAAAGTATTATTTCGAGTTGTGCTAACCATGTTATAACACTTTGTTTGACGGACTGATCGCAATTGTCGAATGCACACGCTATGGTTTTGTGTTTCTCTGATGTTTTTCGTCTTATTTTGGCGGGTTTTTTTGCTCGAGGTATTCGTCAGGTGTCAATCAAGTGCTCTATATTTTTTCATATAACTTATGCTGATTTTTTTAATATTTTGGAAGTCATATACAAGGCTTTCGCATACTAAATTTATTTGGAGATTGAAAATATTTTACCAAGTAATTCCCAGCAAAACTTTATTTATGTGATTCTTAATGGAGTAAAGTGACCATAAACTACAATTATATAGAGGATACGCTATGACTGCCACAGTATCAATCACTGATTAGGCCTACTCAGGTCCTTATGATACAATGTATAATAAAATGTTACAGAAAGTGACACATGTGAACGACAATCATGCGCAGCATAATGATATCTGATGAAGAATAATAAATCCTGGGAAATAAATTAGCGAAAAAAATTAGCAGCTTTTTGTATAATTATTAGAATACTTAACATGAATACCTGTTAAAACCCCGTGCTTCGGGCTTGTTGTACCAATTGTTAATCAATATTCCGTGTAATGTATCACGGGAAAAAAGTCAGTTATTATTTACCGTGGCATACACTACAACCGACACCACACACATCTACTGTGGATAAACACTCCCTTTATGAACAAGCGACGAGCCTGTTGTTATCATCCGCCATATAGCTCTAAGTTCCACTAGGCGCTGTGCGCTAGCTGGCCGTGTTCCAAAAACTTGGACTGCTTCTGATCACCGTGGTAGATTCTTGTTAACATGAATTTGCAACTGTGTCAGCAGTGTAAGTTTTTAAGGAAGCGTTTGAATGTTCTAAACTTGAGGTGACGATATACGTGATGAGTGATCAGCACTGAATATTTTTGAAAATGTGTTTTCACCAACTTAACTATAGCATATATCTCACAAAATAATCTCCTTATCATGCTGTTAACTAGTTTAAGGGATTTTTCGCATATGCATATATTATTTTCGCATCTTCTTTTATTGGAACATTTAGTGAAATCGTATACTTCGATCTCGGCACATCCGTTCTTGTTTCAAAAATTAAACACAAATGTTCCATTTTTTATTCGAATTATTGTCAGACATCCTAGTGTAAGAGACGAGAATTAACGTTTTAGAAATTGACATACGAGTATATTGCATTACAAACGATTGACAAGGTACCATTATTTCACAATATCAAGCAGATGAGCTTACTTGTTTTAGCCTTTCGTGCAATGTGAGCGGGAGGGGGAAACTTCAATATCGTATGCCTCACTGTGCAACAATCCTGAAGGCTGTTATACTGCACACTAGTTTTTTAGAACTTGTGTGCTTTGAGACCTGATATTATGCAACTGACCTTATCAATGCTGATAATTTAGTTCAGTTACAATTACAAAAAAAGTTTCTTACTTCTGCTGATGTGAAATCTGCTTATGTTTGGCATGATTCATTGACCATTATATATATCTTTGCACAACGCGTTCGAATTGTTCATATTCTTAGTATCAGCATGGATGTTGCATGCATTTTTTACTTCGATAATTGTGTTAAGTAGTGTTAAATATTATGTGTTTGACAGTCTTTCAATGCATTTTCAGAGCTTGTTGTATTTTACATTTGTAACTGGCATCATCCAAATCTAGCTGTATTGGTGGTAATAGATTGATACTTACATAGTACGAGGTGATATTTAATATTTAATGCACGCTTGGCAATCTTGCACATTTTCTGAGTGAGTATGGATTAACTAGTGTGACCATGACAGACGATAATTTGTTACTGATAACAACTTCATAACATACCTTGAGATGAGAAATTGGAATCGACTAGTACTGTAGTGGTTTGATGGATGGATTACAAAAAATCCGCTTCAATGTCCGCTTCATGTGTGTAGGTCCTATTTTGCAAGGTGCTTCAAAAATCTCAATGACCAGACGTGTCAGTGGACCTTTTCACGGGAATTTCCGCTGGATTTTTCCGAAACCTGAGAGCGTAAATATGTCTGGTCCAATCCGAAGTGAGGAGCTCTGAATCAGTCTCCCCCATATTGTGCAATACTTTGTATGCAAAAATCCGCAAATACATGTACATTGCATTTACCTCACGTGCACTTTGCGGGAAACACGCACGCTCATGCAATTGATGAGTGAATAAACACTTCCGGAATACCACGAGTGACTACCATGAAAGCACGTGTCATCTGTTGGTATTGGTTCGCTTCAAGTACGGAAATGATACGGACCATTGTATGTACGTTATATACATGTGAAAATGGTAGACGTGGGAAAAATGTTTCGATGTTTACTCGAGACAAATTTCCAGAAATATACGTAATGCCACAATATCCGTGAATATCTTTGAAGCACACTGGTATGCTTTGAAAACCTGACGTTGCCATTCGTAAACTTCATGTTGTCTGGTATTGTGCAGTAGGTTTCTCCACTAAACTGGTAAACAGCTGTCCGATATCTGCCGGGTAGATCACTTCAAAGAAAGGTGCAAATCATTGTGTAATTTTAATTTCACTTTCCGATACATAGATGATGTATTGTCGCTAAATAATCCCCCAAGTTTGATGATTATTTGGATGTCATATATCCTAAGGAACTTGAAATTAAGGATACTACCGACTCCGCTAATTTTTCCAACTATCTAGACCTGAGTTTGGAGATTGATAGTGATTCTAACTTGTCAACTAGATTATATGACAAACGTGATGATTTCAATTTTTCCATAGTCAAATTCCCTTTTCTAGGCAGCAACATTTCTATGTCACCGGCATATGGTGTGTTTGTTTCTCAACTTATACGCTATTCCAGAGCTAGTTGCAAATATGAGAACTGTGTCTATCGAAATGCCCTGCTAGTCTCTAAACTGCTGCGACAAGGATATGTTTTACCAAGACTTATAGCTGCGTTTAAGAAATTATATGGACGTCATCATGATCTGGTTGATAAATACACCAAATCCATGTCTGTCATGCAACTATATCTATTTTCATGTTAATTTGGGGGAATTCATGACGGAAGCCAGTAGTGGAGCAGGAATTGCTCACTCTTCCCGGAACACTTGATTTCACCTCCTAATGGCCATTTTGGGGGGAATCATGAGTTGCCATGTCATTTTTGTTTTCTCTCACTTCATATGCCTGATATGACTTTCTGTCCCCGGATTATGAGATTGGATAACGGACCCTGCTTTGTTTGCTCGGAATACTTAATACTGGGTATTGATTCCACGTCTATTGTTACACCGTAATTTGTGACACTCACATTTGAAGTGAGTGTACACCCAATGGAACGTCATACTTTTGGCAATAATATCAGACCCATGTGTAGCTTGTATAAAATGACATGTCCAAATTGAAAGGAGATGAAATATGTGCTTTCAATAGTAGATCGTTCACCATTTCTAACAGCCTGAATGGCAATTTATATTCTGTGGTGTAGAGAAACCAGGCTTCAAAACGGAAGTTTTTAAAGGTTTTTTTAGCAATCTTATTGATGTGCTGCAAATACATTGTGAAGGTTTTCTTTCTACACCAAAGTGGGTGTAACGTCAATCTTCTACAGTGTTGATTCACTGCATTTGCCAAAGAGAGGGAAACATTCAGAAAACCAATGAGACATACGAGTAGTACAGTATTCAGATGTGTACATGTTATGCATTTTTGTAGGAATACTCTTATGTGCTGGGTTTAAGAAACGTGTTGCTTTTGTGTAGAGAATAACAGAGGAGGATGTCATTAAAATGCCACATATTGGGCATCGATTTCACATGGTCACACCATGTAACGTGGTGATGTAATGTAACCTTCTCATCATTGTCTGGTTTCTAGAAGGTTTTCTCGGGAGCAACGTGAACAATGGCTACGATGTCAATACAAGGGTCCTTTATATTCAACACAAACTCCATTCCCAGTTGGATAGAGCAGCTTAGACCCAGTGTACAGCGAAAGGGCAACTGGATGTTAATCTAGACAAATACTTGGATTTATGAGTTAGCATTTAATCCTTTCCAGAAATATTATATCGTTTGCCAGTTATTTTATTCAATCAGGTAATACAAGACATAAATGGCAACATCCATATCATCGCGCTGATGGAATTACAGTACATGAAATGTAAACATCTTAACAATATCCTGGTAAAACATATATTCTTTATACAGTGATAAGTGTGCCAAAATCTCAAGTCTCGATTGAGAATCTAATTGAATGCCATAATGATTGTTTGAACGTTATTGTTATTAAGAAGAGGAATTACAGTGATATTGTTTTCCGACCAATAATTGTTGCTACTCCTTCATTGCAGATAAGAGTTCTGCATTGGTTGTTTCTCATTCCTCGGTTGGGCAACGATGGGTGTTTTCTTTGCGGTCTGGAAAGGTCATAGGCTTGTAATTACGTCATCGATAGATTAAAACGGATTATCGAGATTATACAGTTTTGTCAATCCATGGATGTAGATCAAACCAGTTCAGGCCACACCAAAATGTAAAGTTGGTCTGTGGATTTTGGCCCAAAATTTTCTATACGGAGATTTTATTTTTACAAGTAAATTTTTTCATGTGTGGAATTTTGACCAAAATTTTCAATACGGGGAATTTTTTCACAATTAAATATTTCTACGATGGATTTTCGTCAATAATTTTCTATACACAAAAAACTTTTTTTACAAATAAAGTTTTGCTTAAATACGGCGGCTTATTTGTGCCATATTTATTTTATTATTTCACAGAAAATTAATTCCAAATTATCAAGGAACGGAAATATTTCCGCTGCAGCTAAAACTATTTTCGCTCCAGTTAAAACTATTTTCGCTCCAGCTAAAACTATTTTCGCCCCAGCTAAAACATTTTCGTTGCAGCTAAAACTATTTTCGCTCCAGCTAAAACATTTTTGCTCCAGCGAAAACTATTTTCGCCCCAGCTAAAACAATTTCGCTGCAGCTAAAACCATTTTCGCCCCAGCGAAAACATTTTCGTTCCAGCTAAAACTATTTTCGCTGCAGCTAAAACATTTTCGTTTCAGCTAAAACTATTTTCGCCCCAGCTAAAACAATTTCGCTGCAGCTAAAACCATTTTCGCCCCAGCGAAAACATTTTCGTTCCAGCTAAAACTATTTTCGCTGCAGCTAAAACATTTTCGTTTCAGCTAAAACTATTTTCGCCCCAGCTAAAACATTTTCGCTCCAGCTAAAACTATTTTCGCTCCAGCTAAAACATTTTCGTTGCAGCAAAAACTATTTTCGCTCCAGCTAAAACATTTTCGCTGCAGCTAAAAATATTTTCGCCCCAGCTAGAATATTTTCGCTGCAGCTAAAACTATTTTCGCCACTTGAAAAGTTAAATATGCTTTTTTGGTTTGTAGCATCACGTGACCAGAAGTCAGTGCGATGGCGTCGGTAGATGAGGTGAGCGACTCGTTTTCTGTTACTGTTAGTCCTATTGTTATTGCCTAAAACAAGAAGAAATATACACATGTTGAAAACCCCAGGTAGCGATTTCATTTTCAGCTATAAGTTCATTTTCATTTCATTTTCAGCTATAAGTTCAATTGAATGTAATTTTGGCGCAATTCGAATCCAGGTGTGTGCTTTCTTGGTGGAGCGATCAATTCCGAACGTTACTGAAGTGGTTCACAGGATAAGGGAAAATCGAGTGAATATTTCGAATGTGTATGCTAAAAGCTATAATTGGAAAACAGGGACATAAATGCAGATTATCACGGCTGTGAAATATTTTTCACCATGGGTTACTCTGAAATAACTCTCGCTCTGGGCTGCGTGCACAAATAAAGACACACGTGAATATATCCCCCCCCCCCCACACACACACACACACCCATACACACTACACCCAACAGACAATACAGAGATAAGATAACATGTGAATCCTAATTTGTTTACCATGCCACACCTGCAACAACAATTTAATCATGTATAAATGGTCTCCATGTTTCAGAAAGCAGAAATTTAGGGCCAAAATTATCAAACCTAGAGCAAGTATTATATAGCTATAAATATTTGATATGTGCTTTAACATTTCACTGTTTATAGAATCGCCATTTCCGCATGCCCACATGGTTTTGTTTAACTTGTCCACAATTTGTGAACTGTTGCGTTGTTCAAATAAGAAATCACAGGGCCTATACTTTGATTTTTATAACTTGTTTACACGGTTTTTCGACGATAATTTTGTGATGCTAAATCGTATCGTTCTATAATTTGGCATAGTTCAACTGGGAGACAAACGGCAATTGTGTACCAAATTTCTGTCGCAAAAAAATGAAGAAGTTATCCATATACCCCAATGTTAAATTTCAACCCAAAACGGGATTTCGAGAGTCTGAGCATAATCGAGAATTTGGTCCTGCTTACACGCATCAGGATTCAATGTATTATTGTCATTTTGGATTGGAAGACACACCGGGATGAATTTTACACAAACATGTTGATTTCGAAAGATTTCACCGCTACAAATTCCGAGCAAATGCACAAAATGTGTGCGGGCCCAGGAATCAAATGACAGTCTAAATTTAACATTGGGATAGATTGCCAACTTTTTCAATTTTCGCGATAAAAGTCGGAAATTCGGTAGAATTTTTTTTTCCTCAGTAAATATCTGATATATATCTAACTATACATAATTATGTTCAAATCGACTCAGTCAATAAAGAGACAACAATTTTATATATATGCAAATCTGATAATTCATTCAATTATCCGCCATTATTAATAAGTTAATACATTCCATAACTGAAAGGTGTCGTTTATATATTGCAGATAGATGGGAAGGCGGTAAGACTTATGTCTGATGAAGAATTCAAGTCTGTCGGTATCAGTGCATTGGGTGATATCATAACGTTACGAGATTTTGCCCGCCGCGACGGGATGCCTCGGGATCTGAAGCTTTCGCTTGGTCAGGAAGGAAGCGCTGCGTCAGACAGGGTTGGGGTCGTCGTCGTCGTCAGATGTGACAAACGTTGGCACCCGAAGGTCAGGGCGCCCACGAAGCACAACGAAGAAAGTATCTGTTGGATTGAGGAAAAGTAACGGGGCTTCGTTCATTCAGGTCAAATCGCCGCTGGGTGACGGCAGAATGATGACTGTCGAAATGGTGAGCACTTGGGACTACGACGAAATGCATGCACAGTTGAGGGAAGTACTGTTTCCAGGAGGGCAAAACCGAGTGCTCGGCGACATTACTGGTTACCAGACCAGTGTTGTCAACGCCGGAAACATAATCATTAACAAAGACATGGATAACTGCACGTTGCATACGTATGTGGCATTGAAGCGCGTGTCAACGATTCGATTCCATTTGCTTTGTCAGCCGGTTGAAGTACATGATTCTACACCCCAACAGTATATAGACACTCTGCCAGATCTGGGTCGGCATGCGGTATTCCGAACACAACAAGTTTCAGCCGATCAAGATATGCCACTGGTGTCATCCACCTTGGCTGCGCCTCCGTTGTCATCCACCTTGTGTGCGCCTCCTTTGTCATCTACCCTGACCGAGCCTCCTTTGTCATCTACATTGGCCGCGCCTTCGTTATCATCCACCTTGGGCACGCCTCCGGTGTCATCCAACCTGACCGAGTCTCCAATGTCATCCACATTGGGCGTACCTCAGATATCATCCGGCTCGGTCGTGGCTCAGATTTCATCCACAGTGACTCCGCCCCCGATGATATATAACACAGGGATTGCAGCGTCCGGTGTCCAGGGTTTACACGCTGACCACATGTTTGCATTTAACCTGGAGAGTGAGTCAGATATTCCTGATATAACGGCTCCACGCAATGGTCATCGGATGAGAAATGGAACCTCCAATGGAAACACAACCAGGTATAATATTATACACACTAGTATACTAATCATTCATTTAATCTGTCCACAATCACTTTTCGATATTTCTGCCATAACACGTCGGTTCAACGAAGAATCTTCAGTTCATTTGTAAGAAAAAAAAATGTGTGTGTGTGTGTTATCAGTTTGTGGCAACAACACGTGGCTCCAAGCACGAGCAGCGCTGCATCCGTAACGAG
This sequence comes from Terebella lapidaria, assembly GCA_949152475.1. NCBI lineage: Eukaryota > Metazoa > Annelida > Polychaeta > Terebellida > Terebellidae > Terebella > Terebella lapidaria. The sequence continues at coordinate 19,701,099 of OX424558.1, read as the reverse complement.
TGGAGCAGATGCCGCACCCCTTTCACTTCCAACGACGCTAAATAATGGGTACAGGCTAGGCTGGTTTAAAACTGCAGTATCGTCAAATGATGACGAAATTACGCCAAAATCGTGAAGTGTATAGACCTAGTGTTCAGTTTTGATGTACATGTATATATCCATATGTAGTCATGTTGCCAAACTGTCAAACTACCATGTATTCAGACATAATGGATTTTCTTGATAATTTCGTGGATAACTGATATTGTAATATATATATTTACAGTATACGTGCAATATGCTGTCAATAAATTTCAGGGGTGACGATGATCCAGTCCATCATCTCAATGAGGAATTATATGATGCACTGGCGCGATTGAAGTCGCGTGTTATTGAAGGCAAAAACAAGATTAACATAGACAGAAACAATGTTTTGGATGGGACATTGCGGGGATTTAAGAGGAAGACCTTCAACCCCTGGAAACCTCTAGATGTTCTCTTCAGTGATGAGCAGGGGATTGACGGCGGAGGCCTGAGCCGTGAATGTTACCGCCTGCTCATGAATGCCCTCCAGAGGCTACCACTCTTCACTCAGACTTTCCCCAAGGCAATCGTCCTCAGACACAACAGTACGTGTCGTACAACAGTTAATCGCTAATAATTATGTTGAGCGGGGAAGCAACAGGCACATACACGAGCTGCGAATAGCCTCTTGGTGGTCCGACTTTCTGATGGATGTTCATCATGTTCATGGTAATATTCCATAGTTCAATATAAAACCTTTTCACCTGAATGCCCAATCTGGATATATAACTTACATACTGCATGGCAAACACTTTGGCCTACATGGCCACGGCTTCTTACATCAAGTGATTATAACCTGTAGTTTCCTGTATACATAAAGGCTCGAGTGGAGAAGATTATCATCATTTTTCATTTTTATCTTTCTGTTTGCAGACGAACCTATCACGATCGACGATCCGATGGCATCAGACGAAACAGCTACAAAAACAATCACGCTGGAAGACATCGTCATATTTTGCACTGGGACATCATCAGCACCCCCAGGAGGATTCAATCCGACGCCAAAGCTGACGTTCCGTCATCCCATCGGAGAATCGGACCCCACTCTGGAGTTTGCCTATGGCAATACCTGTGCGAACACGTTATCTCTGCCAGTTGTCTCTTCATACGAACTGTTCAAACAGCGATTACTGAGTTCATTTGCTGTGACTAGCTTCACGTCACACTGAACAGTTGAGCCAGAATCCAATCTCGTCGGATGGGTCAAGGTGTTATTATCTAAGGTAATTCTGTCATCTTTTATCACGTTCTTACATTGTACCTTAGGCTATTTGGTTTTTTTGGCGTAATTACATATACTCACAACCGGCTTGTTTTGGACAATTTTAATGAGTTTTCTCATGTTTTTACATCATACATGTACATTGTACTCTTTGCTTTTCAAAGTGTAATTGACTTGGGCACTGTTGTGTTTATGTCATGTTTTTACATCGTATGCTATTGTACTGTTTGGTTCTTGGCGTAATTACATATAATCACAACCGGCTTCGGTTTACTCAAAGTTTGGGCAACTTTAATGCGTTTCGTCCTGTTGTCACGTTGTATGACACTTTGGTGTTTGACACAATCTTATCGTTCTTTTGTAATCCAGTCACGGCCTGTATCGGACTCTGATCTCTTCGAATATTCATGTCGTACGGCGATGCAACCAGTGGTGGAAATATGTTGTTGTGCTGAAGTTTAGCAAGTTTTGTCATGTAATACATTGTACGCCAGTGAACATTTTATATTTGTATCACAGATTCCATGTACCAAATCACAAATAAATGTATCGTCACTGCTTCCGATTGAAAAACAGAACGAGACTTGTTTTGTCCACAATTAGATCCATTTGTAATTTTGCTGTGTTGGACATTTAAAAACTGATAGCCCACAGAGTCAGGGAGGTATGGAAGTTTTGTATTGTATTGAAGTATCATAATGTAAAATGTTTTTGAATGAGTCGTTATGAGCTATGACATTAAATACAGTATATCACAAAAAGTTGCGTTTTGACTGACTGACGAGTGAACATACCACATTACCAGTAGTCGTTATGACTAGCATTCCTCAGGAGTTACAAAGAACTAAAATTAACTTATCCTGTTCGAAACATTCTGGCCTGCAGCATGTGAGAGCCTTTTTTTGCCGTTTACAGTCGAAATTTTCTGAAATTTTGTACAAAAATATTCTTGAAACTCTAGTTATATGACGATCTATAGATATGTATAACCCAGAAAAGGACCTCACTGTTTTAATATTCCTCTAAACATTTGAGTTATCAACAATCTAAATCTGAAATACACACAAACACATAGTGTCGATATCTCAATAATTTGACGAATGTAAGAAAATAAAGACCATTTTCTGGAGTGTACATACAGATAATCATGTCGCTGAACTTTGAATGAATTGAGTGAGTTTAATTGAATGAGTTTGATATCTCCAAAGATTTGACATTGGCGAGATGAGGAAGATATATAGAAATCCAGTGCGGTATGTTGGCGCTTTGTCCCTCGGACAGAACACTGTGGGCTTTGTCTACTCGTTTTTGGATTTTTTATGCTCATTTAAAATATTAATTATATACGACAGAAATTCAACAATTATATTTTAGTTGGGAAAAGTTTCAAATTCGGATGACAACGTATTTATTCATTTCGATTTTCGATTACATCAGACATGAATGCAAACATTTCTGCTGCGGATTGGAGTGTGCGAGGGGTCCCGAATCCATTTTCCAATGAGATGGTCTCGAAGAGTTCTGGCATCAATGGTATGCACGCTGGGACGTCTTCACTGGCGATATCGGACAGAGATGCCAAATAATTCGGGTCCACGGGTTGCAAGTACGATCGAGAACCATACAACTCAGGGAAGTGGAAGATGAAATTGGGCTTGCCACTTGGAGAAAGAGCACCAGAGGTGTGTCGAATGTGGTGGTTGTTCCACTCGTCGGCTACCTTTTCCAGTTCTTGTCTCAGTAAAGGTAGGTAGCAATATCGAACCAACTCGATATGGAGTGACATGGATGTGTCCAATATGCCACAGTGCTGTAAAAATTTGAAATGTTCAATCCACGACTCCATACCAAGTCCAGGAAATTTGCTCCACCACGATTCGATTCGCTGGTTTGCAGACGATTTGCCAAACAGGAAGGTGGTGTCCTGTCTTGCTCGGTCGTCTGCATGTTCTCTTCTCAATAGTCGCTGAACCATGTCTATATTTGCATTCTCAGTTCCCCGATCTGCCCGAATTATGTACGGAACGCCACCTAGTTGTTCGATTAAATTGAAGAAATACTTGCAAATCTGAAATGGGTCGTTATTGGTACTGCCACACTGAAGCCACATGATCCGGCGACTGTACCCATCTATGCATCCGTGAACCGCTAGGCCAAAGGGCTTGAGTTTATCCCACCCGTCAATATGGTACAGGTAGTTTGGCCCTTTTGAGATATATCTGCGCCTGCGAAGACGACGTTGACGTCTGCGGGCCACGCTTATGGGGTCCAAATGTAGCAAGATAATCCGTACTGACTCCCTGTCCGCTTGGAGGTTGTGATCATGCCTCAATCGAGCTTGCATTGCCCTGAAATGAGAAAACAATTTACAACGAGTATATGTTATCAATATGTATAGGATAATGCACAAAGACGGGGATCTCTCGCCAATAGTGACCGAGTGCCCGAAGGGCACGAGGCCACTATTTGCGAAAGACGCGCGTCTGCGTGCATTATCTGATTTAGTGCGGGGGTTCCTATTTGCAGAAATAGTAAACTGGTCGTAACTCTGTTCAATAGTAACCTGTCAACAACAAAGGAAACTGCCCCAACCATGCACTAAATGTTGTGAGTGATGTGATATAGCGATATGAGCAAAATAGCAGAGCTGATGTGTGTTAGGTTATCGATTCAATAATTCTTCTTTTCATATGTTGCGGGACATTTTCAGAATAAATTATAACAAAAGATCTGCCATTTTGTATCTTTGTTTCAACAAATTGACCACGAATTGTAACAAATTAACCAAATGTATTGAATCACTGTCTCCCTGTGTGTACATGTATGTATGCGCTACCAATGTATAACTTCCAATGGCGGGTATATAAATAACATTGTTCATTGTCTGTATAGATATAAAAGGAGAAAACTCGTTTGAGTGTTGCTTTCAATGAATGACCGAGTGCATGGGTGAATACTCAAGTGTTCTCATATTAATTTTGGGCGGTATACACAATAAGCATATGCAAGTTGAGAAAAGAAATTATTATTTCGAGTGAACAGTTGATATTTCGAGTGCATTGCCTGCATTTCGAGGGAACGATATTTTATTCCATGTCATGGATGTTATTTAATGTGCTCAAAACTAATAGCTTCAAAACTGAATGCCCACCTGTATCCCAAATCACGTCCAGTGCCTTCAAGTTCCTCAGTAATAGCATCAACCGCTTCAGTAAGACGGGTAGCATCACTCGTATGTCTCCACAAGTTGAGTGACCGTAAAATGCGACTAAGCTGCCGAAGACTCAAGATATGTCCATGATATTTACTGAGAAAAGAAAGTATCTCCAGATAGGTGTATCCCATCATGAAATAATGTTTTATTAGCTCGTCTCTGCTGAAGTTCGTAGATGAATCCATATCGAAGCGAGTATACTAGTAAAGATGAATTGGCAATAACAATAACACACCAGTTGTCATCAGCAATAACACACCAGTGATGCTGGCCAAGGTTACACCAAATAGAGCATGCACACGTGCTGTACAATGTCTCCAGCATGAGTGACACTGCGAAAATGTTTCAGAGAATGTTTTAGCTGGAGCGAAAATAGTTTTAGCTGCAGCGAAAATGTTTCAGCTGGGGCGAAAATAATTACAGCTGGAGCGAAAATATTTTAGCTGGAGCGAGAATAATTTTAGCTGCAGCGAAAATGTTTTAGCTGGAACGAAAATGTTTTAGCTGGAGCGAAAATAGTTTTAGCTGCAGCGAAAATGTTTTAGCTGGGGCGAAAATAGTTTTAGCTGGAGCGAAAATAGTTTTAGCTGCCGCGAAAATGTTTTAGCTGGGGCGAAAATAGTTTTAGCTGGAGCGAAAATATTTTAGCTGGGGCGAAAATAGTTTTAGCTGGAGCGAAAATATTTTAGCTGGGGCGAAAATAGTTTTAGCTGCAGCGAAAATGTTTTAGCTGGAGCGAAAATAGTTTTAGCTTGAGCGAAAATAGTTCTAGCTGCAGCGAAAATGTTTTAGCTGGGGCGAAAATAGTTTAAGCTGGAGCTAAAATATTTTAGCTGGGGCGAAAATAGTTTTAGCTGGAGCGAAAATGTTTCCGTTGCTTGATAATTTGGAATTTATTTTCTGTGAAGTAAAAAAAATAAATATGGCACAAATAAGCCACTGTACTTAAAGGACTTTTATTCGACTAATATTTTCTATACGGGGGGTATTATGGTCGAATGTTCCCACTCAGATTGGTATTACAGGTATCACATGTGGAGTTTTTACGATGAATTTTGAATATATATGTTAGCGCACAAGTTGTCCAACTCGTATAAGCAAAGAATGAAACAATTCTGTGCAAGATATAAACACCTTATTATGGCCTCTACTCTAGTGGTCAGTGGTCCCTGTAAAATAAGACCTCAACGTTTGCAGAGAAAGTCTTATCTTACCATGCTTACAGGAAGTCTTTTTTCACAGGTTCATCTACACGTTAAATTGATCTTTCGGAAATACAAAAGTCTTTACAGACAGGGAATTCTTATTTCAGAGATGTCTTATCTTATAGGGACCACTGTAATTAATATAATCAGGTAGGACACAGATTGTTAACATAGATATCTCAATAGGTGAGAAATATGGAGAAAGATGTAAGTATTGGTATTATTAAATGTTTTGGGATTAGACAGTACCATTACACATGTTTATTACCGAAAATAGTACAATTCCCTGGAGAAAAAAACTTAGTACCATATTTTTTTTCTGAATTTTATATAGAACCGCTTCGCTCGTTAACAATCCAAGATTAAATACGGGTGGCGGTGGTGAAATTTTAAACAAAAAAAAATTATAAAAAAGTGAAACTTGATTTTTCATAGGCGGCGATTCCATAAACCAACTTTACAATTTGGTGTGGCCTCAGATGTTAGAAGGCCTCAGAAGAGCAGATGTTACTCTGGTTGTTTACCACAGTTGTTCAATGTCAAATGTTGTATTTTACGTTTCTTATTGGCATCATCAAAATCTGATTGTATTGGTGGTAATAGATTGATACTTACATTCAGAACAAAATCTAGAGTTGTGTAACGTTCTGCTGAATCTAGGCATTCTGATCCCCGACTTTATTGATTGAATTGTCATGCTCTTGAGGCAAATATGTTACAAATTGATTTGGAACCTTGACCCAGACAGAAAATATCATAGAAACCATGAAAAGGGGTTCGTAGAAACTGAAATGTACCGTGGAGAGATGAATATTTATCTCTCACAAGTCTTCTCCCATTATCATGTCATCAGAGGTAATATTAAAGTGAATTGGCGATTTAGGTGAAAAAAAATGACACGAGGAGAGTCAGGTTTTCTGTGTATTGGAAATAAATATTGTCACATATATAAGTCAATTCTGGTCGAATGATAGCAAAATGTGCATTCATAAAATGCACAACTTGTATTGAAACATGACAGGATCTTTCTGCAATAATAAATGCTGCTACCAATAAACATGGAACCAAGTACAAAGTATATTCCGAGTTAACAATATGGCGTCCGTTATTTAATCTCAAAAGTACAGTGTCGAGCAAAGTCGAGAAAATTGTCCGGAACTTCATGAACCCTCATATATGGCCAAAAGAAGGTGAAGTCAGGTGTTTCCAATGATAGAGCATAATAGACACATATTCAGTGAACTTTTCAACCAGATCGAGACGACGTCCATAGAGTTTCTTACTAGACCATCTGAGAACTTCCGTGATAGTGCGTTAGATCTAGATGAAGGGTGAACTGTCTCTATGAAATGCACATATGTCACTGTTTTATTAAGTATGTGCAAGATAAAGATTGAGACAAAACGAAATCCTAATACATTATTCCTCTCATTCTAATTATTCTCTTAAATTTAAATTCAAAATTCGTATGAACATCAAAATACATATTGACATTTCACATGAATACCATAAGATTTCGATGGAAGAAGAGAATAGCATTTTGAGGAGAAGTAGAGCATCACCACACTTTTATATCAAAGTAATGACCGATAAAAATATACAACTCTGTGTGATGTTAATGTGTAACATTTGTCCAAAATGTCACATTTGAGTATAAACCCGTCAGAATCTAGGTGTCCCATTGAACAATATGTGTTGTTGATCCCACACATCAAGCACGAATGAAACTCTATTTGTTCCACTTAGACCCACTATTTCTCCTGACCACACAGGCAAACATATCATCGTATATTACAGTGGCATATGTCCCGTTTAAGGATAATAAATGTGCATAATACTGGATATTATACTGGATTTTGGGGGGACATATGTAAATATCCTGCACATTTGTCATTAAAATTCATAGATTTTCTGGACTAACAATGTGTGTTGTTTTCTTCTGATGATTTTGCTGGAATAACCCTACGTACGACATTGCTATAGTATACAAAAGCTTGGAACACGATTTCTTTCTACCACACGTGGAAAGCAAATACAACTGAACACATACTATGGCAATCATATTCATTTCAGAAAACATATTTCGGAAATGAGAAATAAACTCATGTGTACTTGATTTTTTGTGCATTTTGAAATATTTTCTGCACATCCCTCCCTTCTATTTAATTTCTGGACCGACACCTTTGTATCTTCTGTATCAGTATTTTTGTTCCACTTTTGTTCCACTGAAGACAACCCAACTATGCTCCAGCAATAAAATACAAAAGCATGGAATAAGATTTTGCTGCCACACTTGGGCCAAAAATACAAAGCTACACATACTGTAGCAATCATGCTGGATTTCAAAAAAATATATATTAAGGACATGAATATAGTTGAATTAATATGAAAGACTAGGTTATTTTATTATACCAATTCCCTAATATAGTTTGAAACTAGAAAGTGGACACTAGTGGTTTGATGGATTGCCTTCTGTGTAAATCCGGTGACGAGAAGTCAAGCCCTCTCCACATGTATGTCTCCCATTCTGTCGAGGTGCTCCACAAATATCAGTGATCCGACATGTAATAAGATCTAGACACTCCAAACAAGGGGTGAAATCTCAAAACATGTCAAGTGTATGTACTACCTATACAGGTTTTATGGATGTTAACTCGGGACAACTGTTTGAATATGTAATGTTACAAGATCAACTTTTTTGTGTTACAGAGTTCGTGTCTATGTTGAAAACCTATAAGGTGTCTTTTTCTTTTACTTGCGAATTACAAAAGTCTTATCGAATTTGGAGAAATAATCTATTTGTTTAAAATTTTAAAATGTGTTTTTTCCTCCCAATTATTCTGCAGCTCACATTATTTTAGATCCAAGGTTCCTGGACAATCATTACGACTCTCCAATAAACTCTCAAATCAGCTATCCCAGAAGATCTATTGGGTATGTCACTTCGTAGATGCAACTCAATGTGCCGTTACGTTCTACTGGATGCATTGTGCGATTTGTCATCCACAGTGTCCGTTAGACCACATACGCCACCATTTGCATGGTATTAACGTCAGATAACCATTTGTGTTGCTTCTACTGCGTTGCTGTTGGTTCGAGGCAAATACTTTACATGTACTTCAATTGACGCAAAGATGTTGTTTTACACAGACAACAAATATAAAACAATTATTCCATGAAACAAAACTTGCACATGTTATCTACACTTGATATGGAAGATACACTGAGTAGAGATGATACCAATAAAATTACTTCCCCCACTGGAACGTAAGACATCTAGCAGAAACGCATATGTAGTTCTTTGTTATAACTCATGTGCTTCTGGTAGTAGTCCTTTCATCATTTCTACAGCCTGAGTGGTAATTTGTATTCTGGCGAGTAACGAAGCCAGGCTTCAAGAGGGAGGTTTTATTGTCCACGGATATATTCTGTTCGGCTTCTGTTAATGAATTGGAACCTTGATGTCGCAAATCCCGGTGACGGTTTGTCTTTTCATCAAAGTGCTTGGATTACGGAGCAGTTTTATAGAACTCTCCCATGAGAATTACAGTTTTATAGGCGACTACTATTGGCTTTCTACTCAGGGCATTTAATAAAATATTTATTCACAGAAATTCCAAGTTTTAATAATTGATTACCTGGAAGAATCACAATATTACGCACATCATAGCGCTATAGATACATTTACTTAAATGATAATTTCTAACATTTCAGAACAATCCTAGATTTGAGCAAGATGTTGCAGTTTCTAGAGTATAGTATAAACCCAAGCTGAGTCCAGACAGCAACCACGAAGATATCATTGATTGTTATAACATGTTCTTGACACAAGTATATATCACCTTCTGATTTGATAATTTGAAAAGGATAGATTCTCAAGACAGTTCCAAAAGTATTATCTCGAGTTGTATGGTGTTAAAATTCTAGGGACATTCATCAGGCCATAACACTTTGTATGACGGACGGATGAAAAACCAAGGCAATTGCTTGTCGGTACGTATGGGCTGGAGTAATTGAAAATTGCAGAATATCACAAATTTGAAGTCCAGCCGACATGTGACAGGGCACACACTGTGGTTTTGTGTTTATTTTTCTGATGTTTGTCTCATTACATGTTGTTTGCAAGGTGATGTTATAAACTACAAAAATATACAGCTTAAGGGTCAGCACGACTATAGGAATTCCCTGTCATTCGTGGTCTACTTCAAAAGTTCAAACTGAAATTTCTGAAAATCCGCTCAATGTACAGGCATGAGACTTCCTAAACTATCTCTATATGACGTGTAGAAGATTATCTTGATATAATTTGACAGAGATAAATGTTCATATTCCCAAAATATGGATACTAATAACAATATTTTCAGGTACATCCTGCCTAAAAATTCACGAAGTAATGGTTCTGAAAACGTGTTCACACAGCACAATGGTTATCCTGCTGTAGCGCCCGAGACTTATATTATCCATTATCCAAGTGAGTGTTGCACATTTACAGCGCAAAGTTGACACTATTTTGCTGTCAATGGAATTCCAAAGCACATGGCTGCATTGATTTTTTGGTCCACTTTGCTGGTTTGACCCTCTGATTGCAGAGTCACCAGTGCATGACCACTGGTCTGGAGGAGTTTTGTGCATTGAGTCATGCCTGTTTGTTTTGAGGAAAGGGTCAAACCTGCAATGTGGACCAGAAAACCAGTGCAGCCATGTGTTCTGGGATTTTGGTAGAAGAGCAAAATAGTGCATTTGCACTGTCAATGTGCAACACTGCCTTGGAAAATGGAAAAAAATGAGACTCGGGCGCTATAGCAGGATATCCATCGTGCCGTGTGAGTAAAGTTTTGGCATGAATACTTTGTTATTTTTAGTGCAGGATGTACCTGAAAACATTATTATTAATATCAATATTTTGGAAACATGAATATTTATCTGTGTCAAATTATATCATTATAATCTTCTACACAGCATATAGAAATAGTTTGGGAAGTTTCAAGCATCTACAATGACCGGATTCTCAGAAATGTCAGATTTAAATTTTGAAGTAGACAACAATTTGCAGGGCAATTTCTCAGTGGGGCTGACCCATAATACTGTGTACGCTATGACTGCCGCACTATCATTCACTGATTGTGCCTACGCAGGTACTTATGATAAAATGTATCATGTGTTACAGAAAATAACCCATGTGAATAATAATCATGCGCAGGACACGTATGTTCATATATATATGATTTAGACAAACAAAAATATGCCGAAAATCCTCGGTTGTAGCAACTTGTTGCATACTAGAATACTTAATATGAAAGAACCTTCTGCCTTGTTGTAGGCCTACCTATTATTAATCCATGCTCTGTGTAGTGTATCACTAGATAAAATCGATGATTTTTCAGCTATGACATACATGTACATTACTACTGACACCGCAGACATATACTGAGCATAAACACACCTTTATAAACAGCGACGAGCCTTTTACTTTCTGGTAGTACACCCTGGGTGGCTACCCCTGTAGCTCCCAGTACCACTCGGCGCTGTCGCGCTGGCCGGTGTTTGAAAATTTCCACTCCTTCTGTTGCCATAGGTGTGGTTATATCAACAGAAGGAGTGGAAATTTTGTCAAAACTTATTCTGCATTTTATGAAAAGTGTGTGTGGTTATACAAATAACCTATATGTGTACGTATGATTCCTTAATGTTTACAGATTATTACTAGTCAATCAATCAATCAGTCAAATCAGTTTATTCAATATTCAACATTCATAACAGTGAAGTACAATACAATGATAATGCATTTGAATAATGAAAAGGAAATTGTTTGAAGCTTAAAGTTTATAAAGTAACAATTTCCCAATTCCCACCCAAAAATTACATCCCACCCAACCATTAAGATTACTATACTAGTATATTAACAAATATAAGGAAGATGAAAAACAAAACAATATTGCTAAAATAAATAAAGTAAATAAAAAATAAATGAAATTGAATAAATTGATCTACTACTAGTACCAGTACATGGAATGGTTTGATGATTTGACTATTTAAGAGCCAAGCTGTAATGTTCAAGCATAGACTTCTTAACTAGTTTTTTCAAAGTGACAACATTATGAATATTTGTTACATTAAATCCAAGATTGTTCCAGAGTTTGACAACTTTTATGCTTATACACCTAGATTTTGCAGCTGTTTTTACACTTTTGACAGAAAAACTACCTTTGGAACTAGCCCGTGTATTATGATTGCGGGTTTTGTTAGTTTCGACAAATAGTGATTGAATATTTAGTAGATATTTAGTAGATATCTATAGGCTTATACATCTTAATCAGTTTTGAATATTAGTTTAGTACGGAGCCGCTGAAAGGACATGGAAGAAATATTTTTTGCGTTCCCTCGCAATAATATTGCGTTCCCTCGCAATATTATCGCGTTCCCTCGCAATCCGGATCGCGTTCCCTCGCGATCTTATTGCGTTCCCTCGCAATCCAGATCGCGTTCCCTCGCGATCTTATTGCGTTCCCTCGCATTCCGGATCGCGTTCCCTCGTGATCTTATTGCGTTCCCTCGCATTCCGGATCGCGTTCCCTCGCGATAATATCGCGTTCCCTCGCATTCCGGATCGCGTTCCCTCGCGATCTTGTAGAATAACCTTCTCAGAAGTCATTGGCGTCAGCACAATGCGAGGGAACGCGATCCAGAATGCGAGGGAACGCAATAAGATCGCGAGGGAACGCGATGATATCGCGAGGGAACGTGATAATATCGCGAGGGAACGCGATCTGGATTGCGAGGGAACGCAATAAGATCGCGAGGGAACGCGATCCGGAATGCGAGGGAATGCCATAATATTGCGAGGGAACGCAATATTATTGCGAGGGAACGCGATAATATTGCGAGGGAACGCAATAACAATGTGCTAAAAATATTTCTTCCATGTCCTCTCAGAGGCTCCGTAGTTATGAGACCATTTGTAAGAAATTTAAAGCCACGATGGGAATTGGTAAGGTGCACAATGTGCATAACCCTTTCAGATCAATGCTCAAACACGAAACTTTTTGTTTTAGGAGAGAATGAACGAAAAATAATAAATTAATGAGCTCACTTATTACAACAATGTGAAATATCCAGTTTGAGGTCGGTGATAATTCCATTTGTTTGAATCTGAAAATAAATCTTATTGAATGTGTGTACAAGTATACATCTGATGGTTTTGTGCAAAACTGATTACTATTACTGAATAAGTTATCAATAATTTTAATTTGTACTCTATTAATGCATACGTTAAAAAATAGTTAAGGTGAAAAATCTTTATCATTGGACTGATCTAGGCAAAGCGTTTTGTAAATGCGTAACAAACATTTCATCGGTGTTGCCTTAGTTGAGTAAATCATTCAAGCGTAACGCATTGTATACCGGGCTGGTCTGAGAGAGCTTTAGTATTGCTGGATATATTTTCTGGACCGGACACCAACATGTGTAATATGTCGAACGTTTATTCATGTTTTCTTGTCATCACTGCATATGTTTGGATTAAATACGTGTCACCAGAACTATGTCTTTTTATTTGAGAAACAACGAGGCGCTCAGCACCTACATTCGTCCAGAAAATATAGTTGATATTTGACTTTGTTGTGTTGGATTATACGGCTCACAGTACAGCGGCAATATGAGCGACGGACAGCAAGATAAACAAACGGACATTGCACGGCGCTTGAAAACAAACCAAACTGTGGCGCTAACGGCTGTCACGCGTCAACGGAATAAACTGATACAATTAATGTCGAATGATGATAATCTGCACTTGGTGAAAACTGACATTGACATATATAATCAACTATTCATTAAATATCAAGACGCCCATCAAGAATATCAAGCTTACTTGAACGAAAATGATGAAGATGAGGCGCTCAGAGATAACACTCGTTATCTGGATCATGAAAAGACAATATTAGAATTTCAAGAGCATGTCAGAGATTGGATAGCGAATGCAGAGATGCGTCTCAGCAGTCAACTAGACAAACGTACTGTCACATCTGCAAGAACATCACGAACGTCGATACAATCAGCACGCGCGAAAGAGAAGGCCAGATTAGCAGAGCTAATGGTCGAAAAACAGCGCCAGAAGGAACAGCTGGAGCTAGAACAGAAACGTCAAGAAGTTGCGGCAGCAGAAAAGGAGCTTGCACTGGATATTGAGATAGGCAAAACGAAGGCACGTGAGCAAGTTTTTGCTGAAGAAGAGGAGGTTTTTGAGCGTCAGGAACAGAAACAGGAGCAAGCCATACGTCCTCACATATATCCTGAAACAAACGTGATTACTGAAACCGTCGACGGAAAAGCCAGTGATGACTATCCAGTGATGATGCCAAGGAATGAACAATACAATCCGATTGTGCACATCCTCAAAGGTGACACTCCTAAACATGCACGCTCACATGCACCAGACTGAATCCGAATGCATCACCATATGAACAGCAGTATCAGTATTCCAGTCCACAGCAGCTCAATGACACAACGGACCATGCTACAGAATTGCTTGCTGCCATCACGCTGCCACAGCCACAAGTTCCAAAATTTGCAGGCGACGTCCTTGAGTATCAATCCTTCATCCGAGCCTTTGACACCAGAATAGCCTCACGAACACCAAGTGATACAGATCGACTGTACTATCTGGATCAGCATCTGGAAGGTGATCCAAAGAGCTTGATTGGAGGCTGTTTGTACATGGATGCAGTCAACGGATACATTGAAGCAAGACGTCTACTGAAGAAGGAATACGGCGATCCATATAGAATATCTACAGCATATGTTGACAAAGTTCTACAATGGCCGACGCTGAGGCATGATGATCCTCAAGGATTGAGATCGTTCTCCATTTTCCTGAGACGATGTTCTAGCGCCATGTATGCTATGAATGACTTGTCTGTACTTAATCAACTGACAAATATGCAGTCCATCGTGAAAAAACTTCCTCCGTACTTGCAGAATAAATGGAGAGACCGAGCCTACAAACTCCGAGAAGAGGGTGAAACAGTCATATTCAAAGACCTCGTGGACTTTGTGGTATTTGCATCTCACTCTGCCAATGATCCTGTATATGGCAAAGATGCACTGACTGAACATCGACTGAAGTCATCTGATCATCAGGCGAGTACAACGAGAAGCTTGTCAAAATTGGCATTCCAAGGGTCAAAGACAAACAAAGTAAACCCCAGGGATAACCAAAAATCCAAGGCTCTGAGCTTCGCCACAGACGTAGAGCAAAATACGACAGCCCATGAAAGTAGAATCAAGTGCTACTTTTGCCAAGGCCCACATGACATCGACGTCTGTCCTGAATTTCTGAGTAAATCCATTGATGAGAAACGATCGTTTATACAAGAGAAGAGGATGTGTTATGGTTGTTATGGTTTCAACCACTCATCCAAGGGATGCATGCGTCGACGCAGGTGTAAGAAGTGCAAGAAACGTCATCCAACAGCACTCCATGATGACAACTTTACAC
Organism: Terebella lapidaria; assembly: GCA_949152475.1. Classification (NCBI taxonomy): domain Eukaryota; kingdom Metazoa; phylum Annelida; class Polychaeta; order Terebellida; family Terebellidae; genus Terebella; species Terebella lapidaria. Next base: position 19,685,902 of record OX424558.1, on the reverse strand, counting down.
TGTCACAGGGCAATACACAGACCACAGACAACAACGATAGCCAGTGTGACCAAACAAACACTGAGGATGTGCAACGAATCTCCAACATGTCAATCAGCACATCCTCAATAGCTGACATACTTCATGCCATAATTCCAGTCAAAGTCTACCAGAAGAACAAGGATATTGCCACAACTGTGTATGCTTTCTATGACAATGGAAGCAGTGGATGTTTCCTAACGACAGACCTCAAAGACAAGCTCAACGCACATGGGAATGATACCACATTACAGCTGCAAACAATGCATGGCACAAGCTACATAGAAACAGAAGCTGTCAACGATCTTGTCGTCACTGATATGAACGGAAACAACGCAATCGATCTCCCAAGATCATATACCAGGGACGAAATTCCTATCAGCCACTCACAGATTCCCAGGCGAGAAGTCTTATCAGCATGGAGTCAACTCAAGGAAGCTTGTGATGGTATGCACAAGTACATGCCACATGTTCCAATCAGCTTGCTTATCGGCAATAACTGTCCAAAAGCAATACAGCCACTGAAGGTGATACCATCCCAGGGAGATGGTCCATTTGCTGTACTTTATCCTCATGGCTGGACAGTCAACCGTCCTACAAGATGTGATCCCAGCAGTCTAAACGTCATATGCCATCGTGTTGACACACGGGAGACAACAGTAGTGAGAGAATCGCTCACTCCAAAGCTCATCATTGACATGTTTCAACAGGACTTCAATGACAGTTTCCATAACAGTGTACCTGGAGAGCGTGGACCATCACAAGAAGATCTGGAGTTCATGGACAAAGTTACTCACAACATTCGACGTCAGAATGGTCACTATGAAGTACCGCTACCTTTTAAGACCAACCATCCAATCATCCCTGATAATCGGTCTCAAGCAGAACAAAGAGCCACATGGCAGAGGAGAAAGATGCTAAGGAACAAGCAATATCACACAAACTATGTGCGGTTCATTGACAATCTGCTGGAAAAGGGGTTTGCAGAAAAAATCCCCGGAGATCAGCTATCGACAGGAAAAGGGCAAGTATGGTATTTGCCACATCATGCAGTCTATCACCCAGCAAAACCAACGAAGATTAGGGTGGTATTTGACTGCAGTGCCCGCTTCCAGGGTGTATCGCTCAATGACTGCCTGCTACAAGGCCCAAATCTGACAAATCTGCTTATTGGTGTGCTAACCCGCTTCAGAGAAAACAAGTATGCATTTCTTGCTGATGTCGAAGCTATGTTTCACCAGGTTTGGACAACTCCGGAATGCTACAATTACCTCCGCTTCCTCTGGTGGCCCGACGGTGATCTAACAAAACAGCTCGAAGAATTCTGCATGAAGGTGCATATCTTTGGAGCGAAATCTTCACCGAGTGTAGCCAATTATGCTCTCAGACAAACTGCTGAAGACACAGAATCAACGTATGGATCTACTGTAGCAAACACTATCCGGAAGAACTTCTATGTGGATGATTGCCTCAAATCCCTGTCATCAAGAGAAGAGGCCATAGATGTTATCAAGAAGTTACGAGAAGCTTGCCATGAAGGTGGATTTCGACTTACAAAGTTTTGCTGCAATGATGACGTTGTGCGTCGAACAATTCCTGAAAGTGAACGTGTCAACAGGCCACAAACAGATGTATCGAGTGGAGATCCAGTAGAGCGAGCTCTTGGCGTAAAGTGGTCGATGGAAGATGATCACTTTATATTCACAGTGAATGAAGACATGATCAAGAACGGTTCATGCACAAGACGAAACATCTTGTCCGCGATCAGCTCAATCTATGACCCTCTCGGGATAATAGCTCCATTTGTACTGAGAGCCAAGAAGATTCTTCAGGAATTATGCAAGCTGAAGGAACTTGACTGGGACGACGAGGTACCTGAACCACACCTCACTAAATGGAGAGAGTGGCTGGATGAGCTTCCAAACATAGAAGCCATCAGTCTAAAGCGCTGCCTGAAACCAACTGGATTCCCTGACAACTGTTCCAGGCAGCTTCACGTTTTCTCTGATGCTAGTTCAACAGGATATGGATCAGTAGCATACTTACGCCTATGCAGCAATAGTGATCAGATTCATTGTTCCTTCCTGATGAGTAAGTCCCGTCTTGCCCCAGTTAAGTACATGACAATACCACGACTGGAGTTGACAGCGGCAACAGTTTCAGTACATCTTGGCCGATTACTGCAACGTGAACTCGAAATACCTCCTGATGAAACAGTATATCACACTGATTCAACAACCGTATTGCATCATATCAACAACGACTCAAAGCGATTCCCAGTCTTCACAGCGAACCACATACAGCTAATCAGAGATTACACAAGCACTGATCAATGGCGTTATGTGGATACAAAGCAAAACGTTGCCGATGTTGCCTCCAGAGGCATGACAAGTCAAAAGTTACAAAGCCACAAGCCCTGGCTCCAGGGACCAGATTTCCTCCACCGGCCACAAGAAGAATGGCCTGAACAGCCAATGACACTCAAGACAAAAGACGATGACAATAACTGTCCTGAATCTGGCACTGTGATGACTGCTGCCACAAACACACCACAAGGATCAGGAGCGACAGAAACACTCATAAATCACTACTCCAACTGGTATAAGCTGAAACGGGCAGTGGCAATTTATCGGAAGTTATTTACTCTGCTGAAAGCACAAAAAGACAAACAGATTGCCACATGTCATCTGCCTTTGAACGTTCAAGAACTGGAAGATGCAGAGAGCGCCATATTACGCTATACCCAACGTCAACACTTCAGTCGAGAAATGAATGTTCTACTGGATCGCGAGATTGGAGACAGTGACAAAGTCAAAGTCAAACATGTGTCAAAGTCAAGTGCTCTGTGCCGACTGGATCCGTTCAAGAGCAAAGGTCTACTGAGAATTGGTGGAAGGCTGGGTAAAATATACTTACCTGAGCAGACAAAACACCCCATCATCCTGCCTTCAAGATGTCACGTAACGACATTGATCCTGCGATCAATCCATGAGAACCTGGGACATGTCGGACGTAACCATGTCCTAGCAGAGGCCAGAAACCGCTATTGGATAATACATGGAAAACTTTACAGTACGAAGGATACTTTCTAAGTGCATTAAATGTCGTCTACACAGAGCCACTCCAAATATACCAAAGATGTCGGATCTACCAGCTGAACGAGGTGCAACACATCCACCATTCACAAATACCGGGGTTGATTATTTTGGGCCTTTCTTGATCAAGACTGGCCGCAAAATTAACAAACGCTATGGAGTGATCTTCAGCTGTCTTGCAAGCCGCTCAGTGCACATTGAAATTTCTGATTCACTCGACACAGACAGTTTCATGAATGCATTGCGACGATTCATAGCTAGACGTGGGATGGTGCAGCAAATTCGCAGTGATAACGGAACTAACCTTGTTGGAGCGTACAATGAGTTACGCAAAGCAATTGCTGAGATGGACCTTGAAAGGATCAACGACAATTTGATGAAGTACAACATTGACTGGATATTCAATCCACCTGGCGCCAGCAACTTTGGTGGTATATGGGAGAGACAGATCCGTAGCATTCGTAACATTCTTACCCAACTTATGAACGAACATGGAGAGAGGTTGGACGATGAGTCTTTCAGAACCTTAATGTGTGAAGTGGAATGCATAATGAACTCTCGCCCCATAACAAGCCTGTCAACAGATCCAGATGATGCAGTTCCTCTCACGCCAAACATGATCTTGATGTCTAAGCGACCAGTAGTTCTACCACCACCTGGACTCTTCCAGCGACAAGATGTGTACATGAGAAAGCGCTGGAGGCGTGTGCAACAAGTTGCAAATGAATTTTGGCATCGTTGGAAACGTGAATACATCTTGACCCTCCAGACACGTCAAAAGTGGATAAGACACTCATGAAATATGGAAATCGGTGATGTTGTGCTTATCCAGGAGGATACTCTGCCTAGGTGCCAGTGGTCTATGGGCCGCATCATCAAAACAGAACCGGACAGGGAAGGATCCGTTCGCAGTGTTGTTGTCAAGACTATCACAGGTGAATTCAGGAGGCCTGTCAACAAGTTGGTTTTGATCCTTGCTACAGAAGAACAAAGTGACATTTGATTAAGTTGTGTTCGTGTGTGTTTTTTTCAGTGGACATTCGAGTGATAGAATTTGATTTGCATATTTTTGTAAACGTTTGGGGGGAGGGTGTAAATGCGTAACAAACATTTCATCGGTGTTGCCTTAGTTGAGTAAATCATTCAAGCGTAACGCATTGTATACCGGGCTGGTCTGAGAGAGCTTTAGTATTGCTGGATATATTTTCTGGACCGGACACCAACATGTGTAATATGTCGAACGTTTATTCATGTTTTCTTGTCATCACTGCATATGTTTGGATTAAATACGTGTCACCAGAACTATGTCCTTTTATTTGAGAAACAACGAGGCGCTCAGCACCTACACGTTTGTCTGATAGAGATTTTTAAGCTGTATTGTTGATATTGATAAGTTATTTTGCTAACTTTTTACAAAACTATAACATATTCATTATCAGTAAATGTATTCGAAATCACCAATAATGTTGGGGGATTGAGCAAGGTTTCATAATAAATTCATGTGACGAGCTGTTCTGGAAAGTATTTGGTAAGAAATAATAAGTTGATGAATATTTTAGTTGTTAAAAGTGTTACTGCATGGAATAAAAACATTTAAGTTCCGGATCGTTTATTACTGACATCGATAAAACACACAGGCCTGGCAGTAATGATATTTAATGATACCCACGAGGTCGTCGGCGACCGAATCGTGTAGTTATGAAAAAAATATGAAGTAGGTATTCCAATTTGCGGAAAAGTATCTCTGGGTCAGGGTGGGTGAGAGTTTGTGTCACCACTGCAGAGGTAAACATCATATGCCCAGTGAACATGCATTGTGTGCCACTACAGTAGTGAAATCCTTTACGACGATGATTTTGTGCCATGAGTGGAAACTTGGTCGGTGTCCAGAAAGTTGACCAAATTTATTACTGGTAAAACCATTACGTTAAAACCTCAAACTTGAAATTGACTCCCAAACTTAGACAGATGTGCGTTCCCTTCGAAAACGGACCACGAGTGGAGCTCCAACAGTATCTCAAAAACATTTGTCACCAATATAAGAACTTTTATTTTTGAAGTGTGTTCCTTAGAAGGCGGCAACGAGTGGAGGTCCCCAGTATCTCAAAATAATTTGTCACCTAATGAGAAATTTTATTTTTTCACAAAATGACGATCTAGAACATTCAAATATATAGATATATCTTTGAACATTAACACAGTGGTGTACCTGAGTGTCAGTTTACATCTACGTAAAATATGAATTGGCATTTGGGGATGCTGTTTCTATGCTGGTATGAGAACCACGAAGGAGTAGGGCCTACTATCGATCGATCGCCGTACGATACTATCGCCGCCTGGTGTCAGAGGCTCAGAGCTGGGCATATAGGCTCACGTTACATGTTCATTCCTTGAGTTAGCTAGTTTGACTAAACAGTAGTAAATTCTTTCAGAGTTACATATTAGCTGATTAGTGAATATGTACTTTTCTTGATGTTTTGATAATATTTTCGCTCCTCAAATTCAAACCCCCTTTGTCATTGTCAATAATATTCATACCAAACTAATACAAAGCAGCGCCATCTAGTGACTGGCCATAGATATCATAATACACCAGTTTACAGTGTGCCATACGAGGTAATGTGATTTTCACGAAAACGTCGACAGCAGCTGCAGTTCCTGCAGGGACCGAGCTGAGGACATTCCCGAGCATTGCTTACCTGATATCTCCACAGTGTAATCTCGGGTACATGTAATTCCGCCTTCCCCACTGCATGGTTAGACGACACAGAGTCGATCAATGAGAACACAGCATCTGAGCACAATGAATCCCAAACTATACCGCGCATAAACCAAATACATGTACACGATATGCTTTCAGGTCTCCAGTTGCCTAGACTCTGCTTTCGAATTCGTTTACATAAATTTTCACTCACTTGATTGTGATACTCAATGGTATCGTGCAATAACTTGGGACATACATGATTGAATTTATGAGATGTTGAACATTCTAGCAAACTGCTAAGCATTGTATTAATTACCTTGGCGGCATTATTAAATCATGAAATGAATGGAGAATAGCTCGAGAGATTGTAAGCAGCAATTTTACTGATAACGTTTATGTCTAGGCTACTCTGTACATTACTTCGGTAACCTTTCGTAGCCCTTTCGCTAATTTTGTGGAAGGGTCGTCAAAAAACAGGTCATATCCAGGCTAAAACCAAAACAACACAAATATGTTTGCCCCATTAATTATTAGGCCTGAAAAAATTAAGTTTCTGTTTCTCGTCCTCCTATTTTTTCAAAACTGGGTCGTCCTCAGCTCAAGAGAAAATTGGGTAGGGAGGCACTTTTTATTTTTCATTTTTGGTGGGACGACATTTCTCACATATGAAAAAAAAGTGATTTATTGATTGATTAAAAAAAATCACAGACGCATTCAAGCCCAAATAAATCAACCCTTTTGAATTGAAATCATGTGTAACACATGACTTTAATGATTTCATTTCTTGAGGCTTGATTTATTTGGGTTTGAAACCTCTTGGCCGGGCATATTGGCACTACTGGTGTGCCATCATTATGGCAGTCAGCGCAGGATGATTCTGTGTACTAGTAGTATTATTATCAAAAACCGTCATTTGATACTATATTTCAATGAGTAATTGTTGAGAACCGTTCTATCAGTTAATATGTCCTTTGAAGTATAACATGAGGAATATAGTAAATTAATTCTTGATCACAGCCTGTATGTATTATTACGTACACGTAACCACATAGAATAACTGTTTTTGAAAACTGGTAGCGTCTTTGTCTCATTTGGCGGAGAGTGAAAACAAGGAGGTAAGTTAATATATGCCTAAGTTGCATGCTGTGATTCGGTTTCTCGATCATTCACTATCATCAAAATAGGGGCGGGAAAACTTTTTATGCCTTATTATTATTATTTTTTTTTTATTGAGTCGCCACTTTTTTGTTTCATACAACTACTAGTATTTCCCCACGAACGCTTGAGGATAGAGCTTAGATAATATCATTTTCATATGAGAAGTCATAAATCGGGATGGATTTGACCTTCAATGACATTGAAAGGTTAAAACGGCCATTTTTATCAAAAATTGACTAGACTTTGTTTATCTCTTCTCAAAAATTATCTGTTTCGAGATTTTTTTCTTCAGAACATGCTCATAAGGCTCCTTGATGTTGCGTGTAAGGATTGAGGGCCTTGTTTTGCCATAAATTCCCATAAATGCCTGAATACACAAATTAGCTTTTGATGCCAAACACTTGTACATGAAGTTTATGTTTGTATTAAAAGGTATAGGAAATCATATATGGTGCATCTATTGGTGACCTTGAAATGGATTTCAGATGACCTTGAAGGCTGAATCTCATGATCATGTCTGACCAGAAAAGTGTAAGTTAGCCTATACAGACGAATTGTTTGTAGTTATAACTTATGTTCGTAGTTTGGGCATATAGGAAGTAATATATTGCATACTTAATGGTGTTCTTTGACTATTACCTACCTTAGGAGCCCAATCTCACGTCTAAGGGGATATGTGTAAATTGGCCTCTGATGCTACAACTCTTACCGAAATAGTGCTGCAGGATGGGCCACCAAATGGGACGGAACCCAACATGGCTGTACTACATTTGTCCACATGGTTTTTCTTGCAGATGTATATATCTAATTGATGAAACACGATGATGCCAAGCCAGCAATCAAGGGGAAAATAAGTTATGAGCTTTTGAAACGGGGTACCGTAAACGAGACTTTGTGCGAAAAATCGGTTAGTGATATTTAGGGGGTAGGGTAACTCAACAGGCTGCCGTTCCTTACTGACTTCGAGGATCCCCACATATGGTGTACCTATGGATACGTAATGCAATTTGCCTTTCTAATGACATCTGCTTTTCTCACTTGTATCGAAGATTTACCTCGATATTTCCAGTATAACCTCATTGGTGACATGCAGCTTGATGCTATTTTCACTCAAAAAAGCAACACTTTAGAGGGTATACTTCACACCATTTATTTTTTGCTGTCCAGGTCACCGCGATCATTTCATGTTTCACTAGTACTCCATTGGAATCAGCATTGAAATACCTTTCCAGCATTATCTGGATTATAGTTTATCATGCATGCATGTAATTTAAAAGTACGACGAAAAATCAGATGACAATACTTCATCTAGATACATGTAGGAACAACAGTAATAAGGTGAGTCAATATCAGGCTGGGACGGCTGGGACCCTGCATGCAATCACCAGTAATCACATGGAGGTCACTAATCCAAGTGCACACACGAAAATCACTACATCAAATACACACATGGAAGTCACTACATCAAATACACACATGGAAGTCACTACATCAAATACACACATTGAAGTCACTACATCAAATACACACATGGAAGTCACTACATCAAATAAACACATGGAAATCACTACATCAAATACACACATTGAAGTCACTACATCAAATACACACATGGAAATCACTACATCAAATACACATATGGAAGTCACTACATCAAATACACACATGGAAGTCACTACATCAAATACACACATGGAGTCACTACATCGAATACACACAACGAAATCACTACCTCATGACACACTTTGGAGCTTTACGTTGAGACCCTTCAAATTTCCGGTAGATGTTGTTATGAGATGAATTGATCAGCAAACATTGTACCATTGATCTTCGTGGTTGCTTTGCATGTCAGAGAACAATGTATATGATATATTTTGGTTTATTAAATTAAAATTAAATTTACCCATACACAATATGTAGAATACGCCCTAGCTATAGCATATAATCGCTCTGATGAACTACAGTACACTATATGTGGCCGATACCATGGGCTTATTTGAGCAGTACGGATTTGCTGCAGGCAGGACGAATACCCACAACCCATCTGCTCTTCTACTTAGGCCAATGTCCATTACGATACCTCAATTATCTGAATTAAAGAAAAGATGAGTGACACTGGTTCAACGAACAAAGGATTCTTTGAGTGCTTTTGTGCAATTTTTTTTGCTATTTGTTTGAACTATGGGGAGTGTTTCCATTTATTCGAAGATACACTTAAATCGGTAGTAATTCTCTGAAATATGAGGGTTTTTTTGTCCACACAAGGCGAACCAATCCCTACCTAGACATTAGTGATTTCATGAAAAGGTATTATTAGTAAACACTAACTTGACAAAGCCCGTATAATTTCAGACATGAAGTAAATGTGAGAAGGAATGTTCTCACAAAAAACTACGTGTAGATTGTGTGAGCAATTCCATTATCTGCATTTTGCTGAATTAGTTTAGTTCGAAAAAAAATGGAATCAAGCATAAATTTATATTCACTAATTGTAGCAATCCCTAGAGTTGTAACAATCCCTAGCTTTCAGCAAAATGTTTCATATTTCAGAGTATAACTCCCCCCACCCCACCCCACAATGAACAACTCTCCCCCCCCCCCCCCCCCCCCCGATGATTCCAGATATCATCGACGAGGACTTTATTGATTGAAATACTATGTTCCTGTGGCAATATCTCACCTATTGGTTTGACCTCTTGAGTTTGACAGAGCCTCGTGTCAGTGTATCCACGCAGAACATGTCAGAAGTGATTTCCGTGAGGAATTACATGGCGGATACAAGCAGTGAAGGCCTAAATGTGGAACTTAAGTGAGTAGCTTTTCATGAAGACACTATAACGCTAAATCACAAGTCATGTACATGTCGTGAATCTCCTGTCTCTACTGTCGTGGATGAAGTTTGATAGAACAACAAATCGGGTTCAGCCAGTGAAGATATTTATGTAGAATTCTTATTCTATTACATCACTGAATTTTGACTTCTACAAGAAACATATTCTAAAAGCTTCTTAAGGTACTTCTGTCGTGTAACACTGAAAAGGGCGAGTCATGACAGAAGGAAACTGAAGACTGCCATCGTATGGTGGCTTAGATTTTCCATCACGTTCACTCTACACAATTCACTTTCCACTCGGTTAGAACCTTTTCTCCTCGATGAGAACCTTATCACCCTGGTGAACCTTTTCACCGAGATGTTTCTCACCGAAGTGAAATGGTTAATACTCACCTAGGTGGAATGGAAGTGTAAAATAGTAAACGTCAATATTGACCATGACCTTCGATCTAGATCCCCAGACTTCAAATGAAGCTTCACTTTTTTGTAAGCGCCATCAAATGTAGCTTCACTCGAGTGTTGATATTTTCACACATCAAGGAAAAATTAAAATCTATTTGTTCATTGTGAACCCAGACTAAATCACGGAACAGTGTTGACACAACTAGCCTGCTCTAGGAATGCCTTCTCAGCATGAACATTATATATAGTCTGGCGAAAGCCTTTGTTGACGAGAGAGAGAATAATTTATATTCGTGTTTTTCTCTCGCTTTCCAAACATATATTTGATTCAGTGGGTGACAAAATTTTTTTCTGTTTTTTATTTGTCAGCAAGATCGTAGTAGTACAAACAGGATTTTGTGTCATCAATTTCACTTTTTCCCATAAAGTACATGTAGCATCATACAAAGTACAAAACTCGAAACAGAAGGTTGTTTGATGAACTCTACACAACCGAATGTAGGAAATTACGGATCAAGATTTCTTTGCACAGAATAAATAAAAATGCTCATACTGGGATAAAAAATGCTCATACTTTCTGGTACATCCCTTGATGATGAAAAAATCTCTTATAACAGAAATTTCCATAATAACTGTTTTATTCTAAACAAGATAACGACAGTGTGTCATCTGTCCACAGTCGGTAAACATGTCCTAAGTATATTACAATATTCTTCACAGACCAACTTCACCATTTTCCCAATATCGCCATCGTGTTCCTGAAAATAACCGAAATCAATCACCAACTATTGTTATTATAGTCCACAATAATGAAGTGAAAATATATTTATAATCAGAATTATGTCATTCTGTACTCACCGAATATTGAAATTCATATTGCGAGATTAAATCGTTCATCAGTTTGGTTGTTATTCCGTCTGTGGCATCTCCGTGGCTATTTGATATATATTCATCCTCCAGACAGCTCGTCCACTTGTGACTGTTGACAAACATAACGTCACCAGTGTCAACAAAACATACTCACACACCGACAGTACACCTTCGAAATAGTACACGTTATGACATACAGATCGTTCTTTCCCAGTGCCAGGATCTTCAGTGTCACCTGCAGACTCCAAGTCAGTCCTTCAATGCTGCATCCGTGACCCCTGTCGAAGTAACAGATGTAAACTTTTTTCTCTGTGTGAAACCTAAAGGCTTCGTTATATTAATACTGATTGGAAATCATTAATGCATGCTTGAAAATTTGAGTAATTCCGTATGGCAACCGCAGATGGCAACATGCCTAAATCAATGGCGGATCACCTGTCAAGCTGGTTTTGGGCCAGAATTTGGTGATGTTCATCTGTCCCGACAAGTCCGAGGTCTGTCATAGCTGACATGATATCACCTATAATGTCAAGTCATTAACATTTGCCGATGTGCATATTTTTACATGTCTAGTTCAAATGCGTTCTCACAATGAAGTCCTGGTGATATAATATTATGTCGAGAGGTACACCCTAGATGTGATTTCAGAAATAGGTCATGTTGATTATTTTGAATCAGACATAAACATGCGGTGGGATATATAGGACCATAAGCGGGTCTGTATCTGTTAAAAAATTTGGGACTAAACTCCTCGACTTCCACCAGATAGAGTCACTCATCAGGAGTGCGGTAACTATTATTTCTCCCGATACCCGAAATGATGAACTTGTAACTTTTTTGTCCCGATACTCGAAATGAGGAATATATAGCTTCAAGCTAAGCTATATAATGCAGGTACTTACCCATCTCTACATGGATGAAGTTTGTCGAGTTACCAGGCAAACAGAACCCATACTCCAGGAGGAGTTTGAGGTTTGGGAAAGGTCCATACTGGGTGAACGCTTGGCTTTCTTTTGCTATTGGTGTCAACGTCTTCATCCTGTAAGATCTTGTGAAAGCATCATACCCGGCCTCTGCCTGGAATAACAATAATTTACTGCCAGGGGCAAATAAATCCTACTGAAGTTCATGCCACAAAAATGGCAACGGCCACTGAAAACACCACGTGTATAGATACCTAAATTGGATTACTTCACCTGGACGCTGGTTGAGTGGTTGATGAGGTCAAGGAACGGTACGAGAGCGTAGTGATCCTCGCCATCCTTGGCCAAGCGGGGATCGTCGTCCTTGAGCCAGTACACACAGCGCGTGTTGACCGTGCTCCAAGCCCAGCAGAACGACTCGTACGTGAGGCCACCTCGCAGTGCAGGCCACCGCCTCTCCAACTGAGATATCGCTTCTGCGCACCGGTCGTAGAGGGTCCTCACAGATCTCTGCTGGTCGTCCACTAAGCCAGCTAGGGCTGGTGGGAGGCGCTGCGTGAGAGAGTCCGCCCAGCTCACAGGAGTGGTGTAGGATCGTGGCAGGGACTGTATGTAGTGGAACCACTCGGAGCTGACGCCTGTCCACCGCTCACACATGAGGAACAGGCAGAGGACTTGTAGAGGTGTCAAGTTCTGACTGCAAAATGAAGTCATCAGGTGATGTGTTCGCATTGAATGACTTGTTTCAATGTATATATATATTATATTCACGCTTGACAGTTATCCTCACAAGTTTGACTTGCAGACACTATCTTACCCAGCTACAATCTCGCCGATTGGTGAGGACATAACAGTTCTTGTGGTTATGATCAGATTGTCAGGTATTTCCAGCAAAATGTCTCCACCCTGAAAGTCCTTGAGGGCCATCAAACCCCTGCCAGTGTCTGCAATCAGTAACTTGTGTTATCAATGGGTTGTTTAGTTGTTTGTATGTGGAATATTGACCGTGTATATGATCCTTTCCGAAAGTAGTTGCATGTAGAACGTAATACTAATATTTTGGGTATTATGGGTATACAATCGGTCTGAATTTGACAGGCTAAAAAAATGACACTGACGACGTTACCTTCAAAATCTGCAGTTTGTAGATCACAGCCCTTGAAGCCTTTGTTTTCCATCCATTTCAGTAATTTTTCCATCCTTCGTATCGTAGTCAAAACTCAAGAGTCAAGACTAGGCTGAACTACATGTATTCATCAGTTGTTCATGACTAGATAAACATGATAACAAATATATAGGTCTATCTATTTGTAGGGAATAAAGCAAATGACTTTGTGATGTATTGCTATTGTAGTTGGATTAAAACTGACTAATCCAATCTATGCAATAACCATGTATGTAAGATTTGTTTTCAATACCATTATGACGGTCATGTCATGGATACCAGGATACACGTTCATGCCCCATTGTTTTTTGTTTTGTTTTTTGCTTGATCAGGAAGATATGTGGCTTGTTGAGAAATAGGCCTACATTTATACTGCGTTTTTTCTAACTCATTTACACCTTGTTTTGCTGATATTTTTGTTATGCTAAACGGTATCGTATTATAACTTGGCATACTTCACCTGGGAATCAAACGAAAATTTCATGCCAAATTTCAGACTTTGTTTGCAATAACTGAAACTGTTAGCAATCTTCCCCAATGTTAAATTTAGCCCCATCACTGAATTTCTGGGTCTGTATACGATTTTGTGTATTTGCTTGCATTTGTATAGCAGTACCATCTTTTGAAATCAACAGATTTGTACTCCCCAATATATATAATGTCTTCTGTACGGTGAGCGGTGGCTCATATATGATATAATTGTTATGTTATTATTTTTTATTTACGATATATGTTATTATTTTTTATTTATGATATTAAAAAATTCCTTGTGGCCCCCGTGAGGAAAACGTTTCCCTCATCAGGGAAATGTTTCCCTCGCGAGGTAAATGCTTTCTTTGCGAGGTAAACATTTTTCCCTGCGAGGAAAAATTATTTCCCCCACAAGGAAAATGTGTACCCTGCGAGGGAAATGTTTCCCCCGCGAGGGAAACGTTTCCCCTGCGAGGAAAACGTTTCCCAGTGATGTAAATGTTTCTCCCGTGAGGAAAACGTTTCCCTTAGAGGGAAAATAGTTTACTAGTACCCCGTCAATAACATTATCTTAGAAATCCTTCAACCAAGAATATTTTATAAATTATGAATACTATAGGTTGACAAGGTGCCCTGTTTTCCCTGCGAGGGAAATGTTTTCCTCACGGGAGAAACACTTACCTCGCAGGAGGAACGTTTTGCTCGCAGGGGTAATAGTTTACCACACGGGGGAAACGTTTTTCTCGCAGGGGAAACAGGTTACCTAGCAGAGGAAACGTTTTTCTCGCAGGGGAAATATCACATGTTTGAAACATCCTGCAAAGTTCTCAAATGCGAAAAAAAATAAATAAATCCCTCACTCCCTACTGGATTGTTTTTTACCACCCGGTGGATAGGAAACAAACATTTTTAATGATGTCCTGATTCATAAGGTTATTTTTTGCATTTAGCTGTTTAGACAACCAACTACTAGATCTAATGTGTATCATATAATCAGTTGATAGTAGAACTTTCATTATGCGTGCAATAATCATATTTTCCCACAAACTCTTTAACTTCTGTTTCGATTTGAAAGTTAAAACATTAAAGAACACGACAAAACTATGACGTGTATTTGGTGTAGATTCTAATTCTGCTCCAGTCTAATATCTATATATTAGGGCTAATACGAGTAGAGAATTTCGTAACCGAGTACTCGGCAGTGTGTAACTGGTTACTAACCGGTTACTCGTTATATTGTCCGCGCGCTGTTTGGAGAGATTTTAATGTAGCAGTCGTATACATAAACATGCTTATCATGGGTCAGAAATCACCTATACATGTACTATTGCTGGGACATCGAAAATTTGAAATAAGCACATGTCTGATCGTCTGGCAGCAAGCAATTACATTGAATGTTGCACGCAGTCTCGTGATCACCTGAAAACCTAACAACGAAAGTTGACAAAACAATGGAACTCTCACTTGTGGAACCGATGTGGAGGCATAAATTACAGTGACGGCATGAAAAACAACATTACACGCCCAAAAACGAGAACAAAAAGCTCAGAAAAACTGTAGGATGTATTTTTTTTATCACTTATTGAAATCCACGAGTAACCGGTTAGCCAATTCCTAACCGGTTAGAAGCCTTTCTTGTTGTTTTTCATGCCGGCACCCAACACCCCGACTGAATACGCAGAAGCCACGACTGACAACATGTGCGACGCACTACAAGGAATGTAGGTATCAATCTATTACCACAAATACAGCAGATTTTGATGATGCCAATAACAAACGTAAAGTACAACATTTTGCAATAGAAACAAAGCCCGACCAAATAGTTTATCCAAAGACACACTGGCGTCATCAGGGGCAGACAGTGTGTTAAATGTAGTTGTTTCTACTGTACACCTGATGGAATTAGTATACAACTGCCCAACAACCTATGAAAATATTTTGGAAATCCGAAACAAACCCCATGGAACAGATATATGACAAGTACATAAGTACCTAATCAATAGCCAGAAGGCTACTGAGTTGATGGTATCCTCGGGGACAGATTTAACGTCCGCCAGCAGTGACACCGACTCAGTGGTATGAATGTAGGTATCAATCTATTACCACAAATACAGCAGATTTTGATGATGCCAATAACAAACGTAAAGTACAACATTTTGCAATAGAAACAAAGCCCGACCAAATAGTTTATCCAAAGACACACTGGCGTCATCAGGGGCAGACAGTGTGTTAAATGTAGTTGTTTCTATTGTACACCTGATGGAATTAGTATACAACTGCCCAACAACCTATGAAAATATTTTGGAAATCCGAAACAAACCCCATGGAACAGATATATGACAAGTACATAAGTACCTAATCAATAGCCAGAAGGCTACTGAGTTGATGGTATCCTCGGGGACAGATTTAACGTCCGCCAGCAGTGACACCGACTCAGTGGTATGAATGTAGGTATCAATCTATTACCACAAATACAGCAGATTTTGATAAACCGCTCAGCCATAGCCATCATAGGAGGTGACTTCAACCTACCGAACATCAACTGGCAGACTATGACACCTGAGACTTCATCCGGTTGCCAAACAGCCATCTGTGACACCTACATACAAGCGATGCAAGACCTAGGACTGGACCAAATTGTAGATTTCCCGACCAGGTTCAACCCAGATAACACCCTGGACCTCATTATCACAAACAGGAAATCCCTGATCCAGAACTGCATGGCTGTTCCCGGTCTGAGCGATCATGCAGCGGTCCTAGCAGCCACACGTCTTCGCCCACGCCGTCACAAACCACCTAAACGGAAGATCTTGCTCTGGAAACGTGCCGACATGGTAACCATGCGTCAGAGAATAACGGAGTACAGTGAGACCTTCCACAACCAGTTTAACACCGAGACCCCAATACACACACTCTGGACGCACTTCTCGGAAGCCATACAGAACTTTATGAGCGAGCTGGTTCCTACTAAGATGACAACTGGTGGTCACACCAAGCCATGTGCAAACACCGCCATAAAGAGGCTATCACGACGCCAAAAGAGGGCCCTGAGAAAGTACAGACAGACAAAGAAACCAAAAGACCTGGAGCGGATGAAGAAACTTCAGAAGGCCCAGAAGCAGGAATGTAGGCATGCCTTCCAAGACTACTTGATGAGTATGATCGACCCTGAAAGTGGCAACAAACCAAAGCGCCTATACTCGTACGTCAAATCCCTGAGGAAAGACGCCGCCGGAGTCAGTCCCCTGAAAGACAAGGACGGAAAACTCCACAGTGATCCATCAACCCAAGCCAACCTCCTGAACCTACAGTTCGCTTCGGTGTTCACCATAGACAGCACAGACACCATGCCACAGCTCGGACCGAGCCATTACCCTGAGATGCCTGCCATCCAGTTTCATGTCAACGGAGTCGGCAAGTTACTCCGTGGGTTGAAGGCGCACAAGGCCACAGGTCCTGACGGCATCACTGCCCGCCTCCTCAAGGAAGCAGCCGACCAAGTGGCACCCATCCTGACCACCATCTTCCAAGCCTCCTACACCCAACAACGTGTCCCAGACGCTTGGAAACAGGCAAACGTTGTCCCAGTGTTCAAGAAGGGGGACCACTCCAAACCAGCGAACTACCGGCCAATCTCCCTTACGTCCATATGCTGTAAGGCCATGGAGCATATTATGCAGACAAACATCATGCGGCACCTGGACAGACACAACATACTTGCAAACCAACAGCACGGTATAGGAAACGAAGATCCTGCGACACCCAGCTGTTACTGGCCGTCGATGACATCCATAGAGCCCTTGACAACAACCTCCAGGTAGACGCCATCCTGTTGGACTTCTCGAAGGCCTTCGACAAGGTGTCCCATGCCAAGCTGGCTCTGAAACTTCGTCATTACGGCATCACTAACTGCAACCTGGGGTGGATATCGTCATTCCTCGGAGACCGTAACCAGAGGGTACTGCTGGATGACAGCTCCTCCGACACCATCCCTGTCACGTCCGGTGTACCCCAAGGCACTGTCTTAGGTCCACTCCTATTCCTGACCTACATCAACGACCTGCCAGAACACGTCACCTCCACCGTCAGGCTCTTCGCCGACGACTGCCTGATGTACCGCGTCATCAGGAAACAACAGGACGCAAACCTGATCCAGCAAGACCTGGATGACCTCCAGCTGTGGGAAAAGACCTGGTCAATGGAGTTTAATGCTGCCAAATGCAACACCATCAGGTTCACCCGAAAGAGGACACCTCTGACGTCCGACTACACCATCCATTGACACACCCTGGAGTTGGTCGACAATGCAGCGTACTTAGGAGTCAAGCTCAACTGCAAGATGTCCTGGGAACCTCATTGTCGTGCAGTCGCCCAAAAGGCTAACAACGTGAGAGCCTTTCTCAAGAGGAATCTCAGTACAACCTCCAGGCACATCAAAACCCAGAGCTACCTCACCCTTGTCAGACCCATCCTGGAATACGCTTCAACAGTCTGGGACCCATACACTGAGGCAGCGGCCCACCAACTGGAGATGGTCCAACGACGATATGCCAGGTTCGTGCACAACGACTACTCCAGTTACAGCAGTGTCACCCCGATGTTGAAAGCCCTGGGATGGGATCTACTCAGCGAGCGACGGGCGAAGTCAAAGGCTGTGATGATGTACCGGATACGGTTCGACCTGGTCGACATCGCAGCAGATGACCACTTCACCCGACTCACAACCCGATCAAGAGGCAACTCAGACAAGTTCCGTGTACCATACACACTGACTCTGTCCTACCAGCACTCTTTCTTCCAGGATGTGACTCGCCTGTGAAACAAGCTGCCTGAGTCAGTGATCTCTGCCCCCAGCCTTGATGCCTTCAAGACTAGGCTAGCGGGGATCAGGTTGAGGGACTGAGCCATACAAGATTTTATCAGCACCTGTAAATAGCCCACTGCACTCTCCATACCCAGCACTCTCACGACGGTGCAACTACATTCTGCCTTTAGAATTCAGCACCTACAACGGAAGAAGAAGAACCGTCAACGAGTACTCGCCTACTCGTATAAGCCCTACTATAATATATATCATGTTTTTTAGGGCGATAATTGGGTACTTTCGGCCAAACACAACAAGCCCCAGCCTTCTGCACAAAATCATACAATGGTATATATTGACAAATACAATGTATAGTATAGTTATTACCTCCGATATATAAATCTTGCAGCATCTGTCATATAAAACTATTAAACAGCTGCTAATTACCTATTATTTCAGTGATACGGGACGGATTCTATTTAACCTCAAACACCGACTTCAAAATAATACTTTATCATAACGCTCCTGATAGGTATATGGTCATCAATAATGGACAAAGTTAGATACCGAAATATTCAATAGTTGCTAGACATGCAAGCTATTTCAACCTTTCTTTCCTCACCTTACTATAAAGTTGGTGAAACCATACACAAGACCCAGTATTTCTTTAGACAGAAATTAATGAAATGAACACTTCATACTAACGTTAGTATTATCATTGTACTTTTTTTGTGCTAGAGGTGCTCTTCACTTGCCAGCATGTAGGCATGTAATGTCTTATTGTCAACTTTGCCATTTCAAAAATATAATTGTCACACTTCATTTTTGTAACCAAGCGAGGAATGCCTCGGCCAGACTGGGATTTGAACCCAGGACCTCTCACACATCAGCCATCCGCTCTACCAGATGAGCTAAAGGAATATCCCACTAGCCAAGTTAGTAGTACAATTTCACACTTATCAGAGAGATCACACATTTCCAGGGGGTTTTGAAACCTCGTCCCGAGGTGAGGAGCTATAACAAGACATCCTACTTCAACCTCAGGACATCCTCAGTCATAACAGGGCCAGATCCCGAAGGAATACAAGGCATCCCACTGCTGCCACCAATTGTAACCAAGCGAGGAATGCCTCGGCCAGACTGGGATTTGAACCCGGGACCTCTCACACATCAGCCATCCGCTCTACTAGATGAGCTCAAGGGATATCCCACTAGCCAAGCTAGTAGGAGTACAATTTCACACATATCAGAGATATCACATTTTCCTAAAGTATAAAGCTAGGAAGATTGAACAAATCATTTCCGAGGATAATTTATTGATCAAATGATGACATTTTACATTCATGTTATTTTTATGAAAATGACAATAAATTTCATTCAACACAATCAAGTACATAATTTTCGGCCGACTTCAAGAGAAGCAGAAAGCCCAGCAGCAGATGGTGAGTTTCTGGTCTCAGACATTAGTTTTCTGAATATTTGTGTTTTAATATTCAACAAGGTCAAGTCTGTGATTTGTTCGGATGACACAAGAACTAGTTCACTCCCAGGAGGTAGAGCGTCTCTGTTGAAGAGACAACAACGCTTTCTCTCTAAGCTGTCGTTCCAACTCCAGATTTGGAATACTTGTTTCATCTGCACTTCCAGATACCTGAATAGCAAACAGTAAATGGTATCTATCAGCGACAGTGCTTTACCTCAGTTTACTGACAACAACAATGCTATGAATGATGATGTTTTTATAAGTACTTTGAGTAGCAGGAGAATCTAACTGTCAGGGACTGCTCACCCCTCCAGCTTCATCCTGTCCCTTCAATTTATGCTTCTTGTGCTTCTTGTGTTTCTTATTCTTTTTCTCTTTCTTTTTCTTCTTCTTCTTCTTGCCATCTTCTGCTCCAGAAGCCTGAAATCATAAAGTCACAGCATTGTCAAAGAATCCACTGACATGCCAAGTATACAATGACATTCATGCCTAAATCTTTGAGCACATTATAAATAGAGTCTTACATCGGATAAGCTCATTGAAGCGTCTCGAGGAATTTTTCTCGGAGGTGAGCCACGAAGTGGTGATGGTGTCCTCTTTCTGCGTGCTGCTGGCTGTGGTGACTGTTCGTCCATGTCCCACGGCCTGCCGCGTTCCCGTCGTTCATCCTCTAAACTGTCCCCTCGGCGCTTCACTGACTTGTGATTGCGACCTTCCTCCCAGCGCGGCGAAGGCGAGCGTCGACTTATCTGTGGTGAAAGGTCAGAGTCACGTCGTCTGCGCGGTTTCTCACGTATTGGCTCACGCCGGATGGTTCTCTGGGCGGGAGGCGAGAAGGATCGAGAACGTCTCTGTCTTGGCAGGTCCTCAGCGGAGGGGGACCGTCGACGTCGCTGGCGATCCCTGGGAGGGGAAGCAAGCTGTCTATTTGAGGCCCGGGGCGGGGGTGACGCAGACCTGCTGTAGGACCGGACCTTCCTAGGCCGGGGTGACATGGAATCACGACGCGGAGGGGACGCATCAGCTGGGGAGAAACCTTGATGCTTCCGAGACTTTTGTGGAGGTGGCGAAGGAGACTGACCCTCCCATGACCTTGAAGAGTCTTCTGATGGTGACCTTCTCTTTGCTTTGCGTTGAGGCGGGGGACTCGGTGACTGGTACCGCCTGGCGGGAGGACTTGGGGAACGGTAACGCTTAGCTGGGCCAGGTGATTGATAGCGTTTAGCTGGGCTGGGGGAGCGATATCGCTTCTTTGGTTGATCAGGGCTGTAAGATCTGTAGTGGGCAGGGCTCCTAGCCATTTCTCGACGTGGCGGAGACTTCCTTCGTGCTGGCATAGGACTCCTCGATCTTCGTCTCTGAGGTATTGGGCTCCTTCTGTAGGGGTCACGGGGTGATGGGGATCTCCTGATGATTAACATAAACACAATCTCTTGTACATGTCTTGCAAGTAATATCATTATTACCAATTTTATCTTATACAATGATTATTTACAAGATCCAACATTTTCATCTTCCTTCACTATTTTGATACCTCAACTATTTTTTTTTAACGACCATCAAAGAGCTATGATTGGTTAATTCCTCTACATTGACTCTTGAGGCCACACAGACCTGCGACGTGGGGAAGGGGACCGGCGTTTCCTGGGTGAAGGTGTCCGTCGCCTTGGTGAAAATCGTCTCTTGGGTGGTGACGTGTATCGAGTGGAAAAGGGGGAGCGTCGCCGTGGTGAAGGAGATCGTCGTTTTCTAGGAGATGGACCCCTAAAGCGTGGCGATGGCGAGCGTCGTCTCGGTCTAACACCAGGTGATCGTCTACGTTCTAGACCACGAGCTGCAAACAGATTGCAGAAATTTTAATCAGACGCACAAGCAACAAGGAAGATGGGGAGTTGTCAAATGACCTACCTCGATGACAGGATCATGAAATTTATTTTTCCTTATTCTATTTATATATAAAGCTTACAGATTTTGGGAGGAGCCTCGTCTTCTGACGATGAGCTGGAGCTGGATGAAGAGTCACTCTCGGACACCTCGTCATGAGGACGGTAGTTCCGTCGCTTCTGTAACGGCTTCTGCTGCTCGTCTTCAGAAGACCCCTGTCACGTATCCAAGGTATAACAAAATGAATTGGGTGACTAGTGATGAGAACGTACATCATGATAACAGATACAACATACAGATCTACACAAATGAAGAGAATTGTACATACAGCCCTCATACAACTGACTAGTATTCAGTGTTCACATTTGTGAATACAGCATGTTGTTATGTACTCACAGCATCAGAGTCTGGTGAGGAATCTTCTGTTCCACTACCTCCAGAGTAACTAGATTTCCTGTAAGACAATGGCACATCAGGGTTGAAACATTCTGATTTTTGTATTTGCATAGTTCATTCAATGATCACATTGATGATCAGTAACCGGTGATTTAATCATGGAAATACCTGCGTCGAGCAGTCTTCTTTTTGACAGGCGGCAGGTCAGGTGAGGGGCTGTGCTTGCGAGATCTCCGGGGTGGGGGGCTTGGTTTCTGTGGTGACGCACTGTATCTGTCCGGTGACGGCGACCGCCTGCGAGGAGACACACTCCGTCGCCGTCTGGGAGAGCCGCCACGACGTCTCGGAGGAGATGGTGACCTGCGGGCTGGACTGCGTCTTCGCGGTGAGGGTCGTCTCCTTGGTGATGGACTTCTACGTCTCCCTGGACTCCTGCGTCTGGGTGAAGGTCGTCGACGTCTTGGTGATGGGCTCCTCCTGCGTCTTGGGGAGCGCGAGTACCTGCGTCTCCGTGGAGACTTGGAGCGTCGTCTCCTAGGTGACCGGGATCTGGACCGTCGGCGGCGTGGTGACCTCGACCGAGACTTCCGTCGCCGTGGAGACCGAGATCGGTGGCGAGACCTGCTTCTTTTTGGTGATCTGTGTCAATGTTACAAAAGTATTCAAACAAGAATCAGTATGTAAGATGAACACAAAATCACGTTTACAACAATCATCATGATTATCATAAATACTTTGGGTTTTTAAAATGCTCACCGGGATTTGCTCTTTTTCCGTTCAGCATCTCCTTCAGGGGATTTTTCTTTGTCATCTTTTTCTTTTTCTGATTCGCCGTCTGGAACTTCCTGCTTTCCATCAGTTTCTGATTTTCCATCTTCCTTCTCTTTTTCTGGTTCCTCAGCGCTCCTGCAATGAAAGCCAATTCAACATGTACATCACAAGCTTGACAAAACTTGAGGCATTGTACAGCTCCATGCCTCTGAAATAATGTCGATGGATGCACCATCAAAACTACAAAAGTGCGCACTTTTCGCCATTTGTCTCGGGTTGTTCTTTGGCTTTTTCAGGTGATCGAGACCTTGAACGTGAGGGACGTAACCGTGGTGATTTTGATGAACTGCGCTCTTTCTGTCCGTGACGTGATGGAGAAGAGGACTTACTTCTGGACCTGTGAAACATCACACATGATTCTTGAAGAGACAGAACTATTGTGATCAGCAAATATTGCATGCCTACAATATCTGAATCCCATTCCATACTGATTTTCACAATGGGAACTACATACCTGTCTTTCTTCGAAACTTTAGTTTTGTCACTCTCTTTCCTCTCCTTCGATAGAATGTTTGAGATTTCCTCTTCCTTTCTCCGCAGACTTGCTGAGATACGCTCCTGCTCAGCCTACAACAGAATCCACATAATCGGTGATATTGGTACATGTGATAATGCCAAATATAAACCAATGTAAGACACATTCTGATACAATGTCTTACCTGTCGTTTCTTGATCTCCTCTTTCTTCTGTTCCAGGAAACAGGCCGGGATGCCTCCGATGTTCTCTGTGGCACTGACCAGTAGCTCCCACAGCTGATGCATGAAGACGCGAGCGTTCTTGGCATTCAGGAAACCCGTCAGGTTGATCTGCATCTCCTTCGGGTCGGGATATTGCTGCAAGACACACAGAACAAGGGGAAGCCCCCTCCGTTAACCACCACTCAGCCAGGGTACTTCTGGGCAGGAGTGAACACTGCCCATCAATACCCAAAAACTACATGTCACTTAGCAACAACTTCTGGAAGTTTACATCCAAAAAACAACCAGTACATCTCGAAAATGCTGCATATTTCAAATACAGCAGCTTACAACTGCCAGTTTACTGAGACCAAACCACACCAGTTGATTCATTAGGTATCAACCTAGTGAGGTCTGCCCAGACATCTATTTCTTCACTCCTTTTACCAGTTTATGTCCAAATAAACCTTTTCCTGAGTGATTTCCTCTCACAGTGGACGTAGCTGAAACTTGTACAAATATTATCAGTTTTGGTTCATATTTTTCTAGTTTGAAAGAACAAAACAACACGTAACAGCAGTGGAAGTTGGTCAATCAAATATGTGTGCCAGATTTTGTGTTTGATCTTCTTAAAAATTGCCACTTTCAAAATAATATTTCTTGAACAAATGGGAACACAAGTATGGCCAAAATGAATGCACAACTTCCTTCACAGAGCTTGGAATGTCATGCATTTTTTGTTTAATATTATTGCAACTCGAACACAAAATATTCAAAGCCCCCTAACTCATACTTCCAGGATTCCTTGTTCTCCTTTTTATGCCAAATGAGCATTCTTTATTTTCCTGACATCCAGATGCTTGCTTGCATATAAACACCACATCCTGCCAAGCTGCCATACTAGAAACGCTACTTTATACAATTCAACTTGTCAAAATGATACCAACCCTGCAAAAAGTAGGACATCAGTGAATCCTGGCGTTTATGGAGTGTGTTTTAGAAGTGCGACAAGCAATCGTCAAAGCCTTGGAGCCGGTGTTGTTTGTGGCGTGAGGTCTTTGACACAGGTTCTGGAGGCAGTTGCCCTTTGACCTACTCTTGTTTCACAGTGAATCTGCCTGACGTTGTACAATTTTACTTATCTAATTGTGAGGAGAAACAGTTTGGACAGTGTAAGAACATGCTTCACTTCACTTCTACTAAGCTTAAGGCTTAGCAATAAAGTTGCATACTGAACGTTGCTAACTAGTACAATATACATTAATTTTAATGTATAAGATACAAATACATGTATATTATCAGATAATAAATCATACAGTTAGTAATCCTTGTCAGTGATTTTCAAGTACTTTTTTTCAAAGAGGTAAGAATACATCTCTTCCTTTTCCTAACATCAACACAAAGTTCATTTCGCATCGTTCTACTTGAAGTCACAACACATCGCTAACTCACAGCAGCCTCAGTCAGCAGCAAACAGAAGGTCTTACCGTCGCCTCCAGTTGGTTGTAGACATATTCCACAATCACATCATCTTCCATTCCAAACAGTTCTGTAACTTTTGTATTGATCCAGGGCTTTATCGTGTCCAGGTTCACTTTGGACATGTCAACCTGCATGATAAATTTCCAAACTAAAATTTCTTTTCACCTAAATGTTAACAAAATACGCACAAACATATATACATGTATTTATAATGTCAAATATGTCATATATCAAAAATTAGCATAAAAAACTATGCAGTAACAACAAACCTTTTTTTCAAGTTGTTCAGAGAATTTCATACTTTTCATAAGCTTCTTCTTCTTGTCTGCAAACCTGTTGTCTTGGTCTGCAGTGGTGCCCTGGAGAACATACAATATTGCTGAAATTTACTAATGAAATAGTCCTACTCAACTGGCGGCTGTCATGGTTATTGATCATGGTTATTGAAACGTGAGGGCCCTAGTAGATCTTTAGAATTCTACACATCAACATATCCAGTAGGGCTCCAACAAGTAAAAAATTTCGTGACTGGTTACTCGTTAGCTTGTAACCATAACCATAACCAGTTACTCTTCCAAAACTATAGAGCTAAACATTGTCCAAAGTAACACCATTTTTTTTCGCAGTTTGCATTTCATCAATCTCAGAGTCAAACACCAGTCAAAATCGCGCCTGAAACTCGTGATTTGAAGTTATTTTCCCGTGAAATAATGCAATATTATGATGAGTGAGTTTTTGGATTGGAGAGTGATCAATCACAAGTTTCAAATCTGCACGTTTAGGTGGAAATTTGACTGATGTGAAGTGTTTGAGGCTGAACTAAGAGGTTACAAAATACATTCATGATTAACCAGTTACAAAATCTGTAATGGGTTACATTCTGTAACTGAACCATGACATGTTAACCGAGTACACACTGAAGCCCTAGTATCTAGATCTATCTACTGTAAATCCCTAAATTATTCGTGTCCTTTTATTTTTGCTAATTTTGCTAATTGAACCAAAACGCAAAAATTTGAGGACGCAAATTGAAGAAAAAAAGTGCTATGCCATTACACCACACATGTTTTCTAGTAAAAAAAACGCAAATTTAAAAGGGCGCGAATGAGTCCACTTTATCAAAACGCAAAAATTAGAGGACGCAAAATTATCTGGATTTACAGTAGATTATGTCACAATGGACCTGGACAGACTCCACAGATTTTGGAAGGCACTGCATGAAAAATATGCCTCAAATACTTCGATCAAAATTTTCACTTTCCCGGCCATTGATTCGGTACACTGATACATAGTCAATACTAGCATTGTGAAGCTACCCTAAGTTAAACTTTAGAAGTATTTAGTATCGCACAGGTGAAATCGAGTAGAGTGTCAGTGACAGTGACTCGACAATGGAAGCTTGAGCAACGCACAGCATCTGAGATCGCTGTCATTCACCCTCGGGATGGAAACAATTCACACATCTTTTCAACTCGAAATATTCCCAATTCGAAAACTATTTTCACAACTTGACACAAGCTAATCAGTGCATCCATTTAGCAAGGTTCTATTTTGCCATTTTGACCTCAGAATTCACTTGGGGGCGCCTCAGTGTCATCATTTCAAATGCAGTTCTGGAGCCACCAGCGAACTCTGATGTCAATATTGCTGACAAATAGAAACGCCCATGACCCGGCCGTGAGCTTGTGAAAATATGGTCGAGTTTTCGAGTTGGGAATATTAAGTGATAAAGTCATTGATTGTCAAATGTGTATTAGGGCTTATACGAGTAGGCGAGTACTCGTTGACGGTTACAAAGACGCTTCTAACCGGTTAGGAATTGGCTAACTGGTTAGTCGTGAATTTCAACAAGTGATTTGAAGAATTAGAATAAAACATTCAGTAATTCTGAGTTTTTTGTTCTCAAATCATTCGTTCTTGGTCATGCATCGTTGCTTTTTATGCCATTATTGTCATTCATGCCTCTACATCGGTTCAGTCTAGGTACGAATCCATTGTTTGATAAACTTTCGTAGTTATGTTTTGAATTGATCATGAGACAGTGCGTGCAACATTTACTGTAATTGTGTGCTGCAGGTGCTGCTATGCGATCATGACGTGTGCTTACTTCAAATTTTCGATCTCCCGGCAATAGTAATAGGTGATTTCTGATGCATGAAGCATGTTTTTGTAAATGACTACTACATTAAAATCTTCATCAAGTTAAGTCTCCAGTAGAAATCTATTACAATAACGAGTAACCATAACGAGTATCCAGTTACACACTGCCGAGTGATCGGTTACGAAAATCTCAACTCGTTTTAGCCCTAATGACCCCTCTATCAGGCCTATGTCCTCTCGGTATACAGATGAGGTCTAGAGGGAACAGTTGTGATAAATTTCAATTTATTCGTTGAAAAGATGTGTGAACGCCAACGCCAGTCTCCGTCCCGAAAAGGATCATGTCAACTCGAAGGCGCACCGCTAGTTTTATATACTCGAATAACAGTCCGGACGATATATCAAAAGCGTATTTCTGCAGAACTACCATTATTCGTAGTCCTGCAGAAATACGAAATATTGTATTCAAAACATAGATATACATGAAACTGTATTCCTGTTGTCAGTACAAAATACACAATATCGTATTTGTAAACACTGAAACCTGTGAATTCTTTTAACTTTATTACTCATTGTCCCAACTTGGAAGATATCACACATGTCAATTTAGGTGGAATATCACTCCAAGAACCTCTCTTTCAATCCGTATCAATCCCTATCCAGCAATTCAAGTTGAAAAGTGCTTGAAAGAGCTTTTCAACATGAATGTTGGATATGAATTGATACGGACTGAAAGAGAGGTTCTTCGAGTGATATTACACCTAACTTGCCAAGTGGGATAGGTTATTAGTGTTGACAATGTGAAATGAAGTTAAAAGAATTTACAGGTTTCAGAGTTTACAAATACGATATTGTGTATTTTGTACGGACAACAGGAATACAGTTTCATGTATTTCTATATTTTGAATACAATATTTTGTATTTCTGCAGGAATAGGAAAAATGGTGTTTCTGCAGAAATACGCTTTTGCTATATTGTCCAGACTGAATAAAGGATATCAAATTCTTTTATTCAATAATTGTTCAGTCATCAACAGTTTAGTTCGTGGGTGAATGCCTGAACAATTATTTAATAAAAGAAGTTGATCCCAGAGGATACGGTATAGACTGTAGACTAGGGCCAGGGGCGTCCTGATTTCCGTTAGGCCTACGAGCCATCCGTCCTAAATTCGCCGCATCCCAAAATCGCCAACTTGCTATTATCAGAACTCAGAAGCTCGTTTTGTGCAAAATAACTCACTGGAACAAAGATTGGATATCAGAGTCTCGATTGACGATCGAACTTGTTAGTTTCATTTATATTACAAGGCCTGAAATCCACGTTGGCGAATTTTGGGATGCGGCGAATTTAGGACGGATGGCTCGTAGGCCTATCGCGTCAGCGTCATAACCAAATTCACTTTCCCTGATATTTTCAGCAAAACGATCTTTCCAAACACACATTATTAATAAGCACGGAATAGTACTCAAGCAAAAGAAACAAAATAGGACCTTGAAAAAGCCTGCATCAGTCATTTTTGCTGGATTTTTGTTGCACTCTTCCTTACAAGATGTGAACCAGAAAACAACTCGCCACGTGACCTCGCAAGCTACTTTCCATCAAAACACCGACTACAAACTAATTTCACGTCAATTAAACCCTGAACGTTATGATCGCGATACATAGTTGAGGATGAGAAATATTATACTGCTGTGACGGAAACTAAGCAAAAGATGCACAATAGACCATGCGTGTAAATAATACCTTTTTGTATACATTCAATCAAACTCTCTGATTTATTTGAACATTCAGTACTTCACTCATGCACGCATATGAACAAACCCTTGTCGTGGATTTGACGGTCAATAAGTACTAATCTTTTAACAGTACCGTAGGCCTACAACCCAAAGATCACCTGAAATTATTTTCATTGTCCGATATGAAAAAAAAATCCAACACTACGATTTTCCATATGCTCGATTTCGATCTACGCGTCCAGGCTCTTATTGAAACTTTTTGTCTTAAAGACCCATCTATGCATCTTCAGTTGCTTAGACAGAACCTCGTCGCAAGCACCCACCCTTGTTGGAGTGGATAGGTAACCTCATCCGCTTGGTCTTGACATTGACCTATCGCCAATATGGGGCGTTTTTAGGGTCAATATTCATTGACATGCATTGTAGATTTTCTTGTTGTGAATGATTGTTTCAACCGCAAAATTCTTTATTCCACATTACTGTTTCTAAACTTTCTGTGTCGAATTTACATATTCTTATTGCATAGTTCTAACTTCCATCTCCTTGCTGCTTACTTCCAAGTCCTTACTGGTACTTTCTCAATGCTTAATTCATCATGTCAAATTCTAACACCTTTGTCCATGCAAATTATCAAAAAAAAATTCGCATCTGCCACAATGCATATGGAACTTAGCACATTGCATTTAGAATATAGCATATCGCAGGATGAACAAAGCACAACGAATGAAGCACTCGGCGGTTAGCGCCGCCTGTCGTCATAATGATACACTAGTAATTGTTGGACATAAAATTACTACTGCAACATTATGACGACAGGAGGCGCTGGCCGCGCGTAGCCATATGATGTAAGAGAAACTAAGACCTCCCTTCATTGGACACGTGAATTTTTGGCGCGACCAACAGGTGCCACACTCGTGCAGCTGAGCACATGCCCCAATGAATTCCCGTAATCCTCCCTGTAAATAAAAGAATAGTGAGAGATGATTATTATGAGCCTATTATTAAGATTTATATGCTCATTGAAATCAATTTTCGATGTGACGTCATGAATACTCATTGTAATGTAATACACTGTTGCTAATTAGGTGCATATATTATCATGACATAGGCCTGAAATTAACACACAAAAATGGTCATAACTTGAGATCGGACAGTGATAATTGAGATGTGAAAAAATTCTCAGGAAACTGATGGCTACCTCTTTCAAGGCTAAATATGATGATCTCCGATCATAATTTCTTCATGCCGTTAACACGAGTCCAACTCGTGACAGTATACAATAAATACACTAGTACTACGCTACGGTAGTTGCATTGGATTTAACATATATATCTTATTTATCTTTTTGCCACATAAAGAGAAAATGTAGCACCAAGGGTGCTGCAGCTTACCGGCAGATCATGAGAATTACACAAGGTATTGATTTTCCCAAATATAAATTATTAAAATGATCTCCAAACCTATTGTCAAAACATGTTCGTAAATGTTACCAAAGACACATTTCCTCTATGGAATATAATACGAAATCAAGTTACATCTTGAAAGGTTTCTTCCGTTAATGACATAGGCCTATATTCACAGAACGTCAATTCAAAGGCAACAAAACTTATACACATCACAAAGGTACATAGGAAGAATCTCATGCATTTTGAGGAAAATTGTCAATAGTTTTCGAGAAAATGGCAGCCAAAGACAAATATCATCGTTTCTTTCGACAAAATAAGGTCGTTTTGACCTTCCAAAGTCATTCAAGGTCAAATTCAAGGTCATCCATCATTCAAACCGCAATATATGATTTCCCATTTGAATGTGCCAATACTTAGGCTCTATCTTGAAAAGTTCTAGGAGTTTACTCCCGCAAAGCTCCCATTATGAAAGATGATTGGGTGAAATTTCCCCAAAAATTTTCCCCCAAATGTCCCAAAATTTTTTCAATGGCCAAAAACAAAAATAAAGTTGCTGGAAATGGCTCAGAACGAATAGTGGCTCGATTTGGGACAAAAAGTGTTTTTTTCGCCGACACGTCAAAAAATCAAAATGGCTGCCACACGCAGACTGGCGATTCAAGGGCAATGAAACTTGCCATTTATGTACATGAGGGAGATGTCTTGAAACAAAAATCTCAAACTGATCAGACAGTTTTCGAGAAAAAGGCCATCAAAGTCCAAAATTAGCCACTTTTCATAAAAAATGGCTGCCAAATCGGCAAAAAGGATTGAATAAAAAAACGAAAAAAAAAAAAAAGAAACAGTTTCAGGGTATCACTGTAGGAACCCCCAGTCGAAACGATTACCGTAACGCGCGTTACGGTAATCGAAAACATGGCGGAAGGCCAGTCGCTTCGTATCGTCCATGTCCATTCCCAAAGAAATCACGATTTGTTTTATAAACTTGCAGCATTCATATGGGAGTTTGGACATTGTTTAACATTCAGTGAGTTGGACGATTGTCTCAACTTACTGTATGTACGTTTATTTTGCCTGCGAAAAAATGTCACTGGATTACCGTAACGTCATCAAGCTTGACAGCTATGATTACCGTAACGTTTAGGACTGATTACGGTAACGTGAGATGTCAAAATACATATTTCAAGTGATTTAACGTAGTCCGCTTCAAACAGTGAGGTAACGAAGAGTCACAATTTAAAAGCTATTTCATGAATATTATTTCTTCAGATTGACCTATTTTATAGAGTAACTGATCAGATCCTAATATTGAAAAGAATGTAGGGGTCACAGTGCAGGTTTCTTCGACATATTCGATCAAAATCAAATATTTACCTAAAATTACATAAAATATGTCATTTTTTGCACATTTTTGTGTCCATATTCACATCTTGCATCTTGTTTTCCCTGCGAACAGATATGGTGACCCCCTATTTTCTATTTAGTTTTTGGATGCTGATCAGTTAATCTATACAATGAGTCATTTTGAAGCGCTAGATTATGTTGATACAGTTATATTGATTTAAAAAAAACTCTTTGACCCCCTCCCCTCAATGTTTGGAGCGGACTACCTCAAGTGTAAACTTAGTGTGTGCTGCCTCCTCCAGTGCATATGACTCATAATTTAGAATAATCTTGGTCAGGATGGAACCTAGGCTGTTTAGATAACTTATTTATGTAAAATCATATTTTACGTGAATGTGCACAGCCAGGGAAAGTACCCACAGGCCAAAGGACGCACAAACACTTGATCATTCTTATAACAGTACATTATCTATTTTACAGCAAACATGTCCGGGAAGAATTCAATTCAATAGTAACTTTTAATTTAAACCATTATTTTCAAGCCTACAAAAATACAACATATACAATAAATACACGTATAAATAAAATAGTGATAGGTGGACGAGAAATGGCGATCTGACGAAGACGTGACCTGAGTACTTACTTTATCGTTAAGACAAGTAGTAGTTAATAGCCATTGATAATATGAATATAATAACAATTAATATAAAAAAATGTATATATTCTCGAAAGGGAGAAGTGGAGGTAGGTTGTTTTTATCATTTTGTCCTAAATACCCAATATGTGGTCATGGTTATGTTTCATATAAATAATCGTCGCTGTAAAATAGCAAAGAAATACAAGAACACACAAACACGGAAATACAAGGTCGTACTATCAAGGTTGTCGCTACTGCTCATTGTGAGATGTTAGTTAATGAAATTTTATTTTCAACGCACATTCTTTAAATGTACTGAAAATGAATGGTATATTGTCCATAATTGAGAGAGAAGGGGGGGGGAGGGGGATACACATTTAATTTATGTTTCGTTACTGAATCGAAGTTCAGCCATAATTTATGTTGTACTGGCACACCAGATAACTTAGACACCGGTTGGTTGATTAAGGCATTTTCGTCTGATAGTCAATGCATTGTTGGACCGACTGTGGTGCTGTATTCCGTGTTTGACCAAAAATGATAACACAGCTTCAAACGGCTGTTGTAGGACATCTGCATTGCGAATCTAAATTGAGGAAATTTATGTCAAATATATTATCAACATCAGTTGTATTTTATGCATTCGGCGACCATTATTGATGTGGATACATGTATTTGTGATTTTCCTGCTAATTTGAGACGGTATATGCGAGAAATCCCAGTGATTTCAGGGCAGTAATACAACACGTTACGGTAATCTGCCTCACTGTGTCGTCCAACGTTACGGTAATCAAGCCTAGAAGTTACGGTAATCTTTAACAAATTTTAAAATATCTCCTTACTCGCATCAAACTATACAAAACGTTTCAGAAACAGTACCGATCTGTTTACCACAACGTCGGATATATATGTATCACTGTGACTCCAATAATATACCGAGATACCCCGCAAATAACGCAGTTTATATTCGAAACGACTCACCTTCCGCCATGTTTTTGATTACCGTAACGCGCGTTACGGTAATCGCTTCGATCGGGGGTTCCTACAGTGGGTATTAGCCCGAGGAATGTTTTAGTAAATTTTCAGAGAAGTTCATCAAGGCAAAAAAAAGTTATTTGCCGGCCGGACGACGGACGAACGTACCAAATTTTTAGGTTAAAGGGCTTTCACCATGTTAAATTTCCTCTCCCGTGTGAGTCCCTTATCCCCAAATTAATCCCCTGAATACACGTCTGCTCATAAAGAGTGAGTTTAGGGGATATCTTTAGCTTGTTTTCAAGCCCCTAAACCCCGGAAGTTTTCCCGGACGGACGACGGACGAAAAACCACGCCAATAGCTTATCGGGCCATGGGCCGGTAAGCTGAAAATACAGCACCGGACCAGCGGTCCATCAAAGCAAGCTAGGTCTTTCCTTCATCCGGGAGTCTTCAGTTTCTCATTCCCAATGTGGCTACTCGACCCGTAGCGCCGTCTGTCGTCATAATAGTGCAGTAGTAATTTTGGCACATGAAATGCTTCATTCGTTGTGCTTTGTTCTTCGTGCGATGTGCTTTATTCTAAGTGAAATGTGCTAAGTTCCATATGCATTGTGTCAGATGCGATTTGTTTTTTAATAGTTTGCATGAACAAAGGTGTTAGAATTTTGCATGATGAATCAAGACTTGAGAAAGTACCAGTGAGAACTTGGAAATAAGCAGTAAGGAGATGGAAATTAGAACTATACAGTAAGAATATGTAAATTCGACACAGAAAGTTTAAAAATAGTAATGTGGAATGAAGAATTTTGCGATTGAAATAATCATTCACAACAAGAAAATCTACAATGCATGTCAATGAATATTGACCCTAAAAACACTCCATACGCCAAAGCCCCCAAAAGTTGTCCGAGTTTCACAAGTTACGTCGGCAAACTTCTCTTTGGCCAAAAAGCATACGTTTTGCAGAGTGCGTCGTGAGGCCAGGCCAAATTCTAAAGTTGGTCGTTGGATTTTTGTCTGAAAAAAATAACACGAGCGTACGATATTTTTTTATTTTTACATATATTTTTATTTGTCTTTTGTGTAAAAGAATATGTATATTACAAATACATTTGTATTAAATTTTCCAATCAACCATTTTGCTTCCGGGGTTTTTCTCTCAATATTTTTCACAAATATTTTGCTTACAATTCAGAAATGCTAACAAATCCGTTTCGGACGACAATCTTTGAAACGCTGATTTGATTACACCATATCTCGGGAATGGGGTTGTGAGCCAGCCTGGGATTAGTGTTAATTGATACTTCTAATACTTTGCTTCAAAGTAGTATAGTAATAAGAATAGCTCAAGGATTGGGTTTTTTCAAAAAGAAATACATATATTTGGTAAGAATCGCCAAAAAATGAATTTCCATAAGGGATTATTTCAATGGCTCATATCGTGCGATCACAATCTTGAACCCGAATCTTGATATAAGCAAGCACACATACTTGATATATCCAGTATGTGTGCTCAAAAAAGTAAAGATCATCAGGTGACTCAAGGATTAGAATAATAAAAAAAGATAAATAAAGTTTTGTGGACTAGTATAAGAAAAAATCTATTCCGTCAAAAATGCCAATTTCAGTACACATGTACCATATATCTCGAGAATAAAATCGTGAGCCAGCCTGGAGTAGGGCTAATTGATACTTATAATATTTTGCTTCAAAATAATACGGGCGTTGGGGTGGCTCAAGGATTAGGATTTTGTAAAATGTAGTGTTGGTAGAAAATCCAAAACGCCCGTAGTGTTTTACAATTTACAGCAAAGCAAGAACGTGTATTTCGTCAAGTAATAAATACATCTAGATGATAAAGGACCCGTTAACGAGCAGCTAACTTCACACCGGTATCATATCGGTGCACACCTGGTATCCATCTGGTATCCATCCGTGTATCCAATCAAATAGTGCCTTGCAGTGGCATGCAGTCTTGGTGGATTCTGCATAAAATTTTGGGTGCTTTGGACCCACTTTTCCACAAAGCTCCAAATATCGCAGTACATGTTGTTTTGACAAATTTTGAGCAAGACCAATTTGTAAACGAAACCTTATGTGTCTGTTATTCCTACGCCAAGGTGTGACCATATGACGAATTCACTTTTATATTACTGCCCAGTTTTTCGAAGTCCAACTTTTTTCGGCATATACTCTGAGTTTTTTAAGTGACTACAAAATTACAGAACTTGTCTACCAAATTTCAGACTTCTATCGCCAACATTGAAGAACTTGAACGTGTAGATTGGCCTTTACAGACAAAATGATTGTAGATAGAGGTCATGTTTGTTTTACGAGCATATAGGAAATTATTTATAGCACATCTTATAGTTACCTTGAAGTTGACCCCACGACCTTGAAGGCTAAATCTCAGGTCACTCCTGACTTGAAATGCGTAAATTGACCTCTACAGACAAATGCTTGTAGATAGAGCTTATGTTTGTTTCATGAGCATATAGAGAGCAATGGCATAGATATTTCGGTGACTATAAATTGATCTCAGATAACCTTGGGTGCTGAATCTCAATGTCACAGCTGAGACAAATATGTAAATCAGCCTCTGGGATACACACACTTGCATACACAACTTAGGATTGTATTATAAACATATAGGAAGTCATATTGCACATTATTGCACAAATTTCAAGGTCATCCCTGACCTGAAAGGTGTATTTTGCATCTACATAGAAAATGTTTGTAGATAGAACTCATTTTTGTATTATGAGCGTGGAGGAAGTCACATATATATGGCATACCTAATGATGACCATGAGTGTGACCTCAGATCACCGTGAGTGCTAAATTTCTGACAGTAAATGTGTGAATTGGCCTCTGGCATCACGCATCAGAGGAGCCAACCCATATGACATAAATCTGGACGCGCCACTGGCCGAGAACTATCAAAGTGATTCCGATACACACGTAGATCCCCAAATCGATAATATAGTAGTTCTTCCCCCGTCCCCCTCAATAAAAATCCTGAATCCGAATCTGCTAAAAATAATATACTTTTAACCAATATTCTGAACGAATTTTGGTTGGGGGGGGGGGGGTCCAAAATTAAACCCCAATATCAAATCAAAACTGTCTTGAAGATTATTTTCGAAGAACTTGGTAGATTTGAACAAAATCTAGAAATAATTGAACACGTGTATCCTGGTTATTGTTTACTTGTAAGTAATCTACATTTTTATGGTGTGTACATGCACCTATTTCAATTCTGCAAGAAACTCGATAACTCAGAAATTAAGCATTTACATGTACCGGTAAACATCAATACTGATACAGTTTTGCTTCAGAACATTGCCTGTCGATTTGACTCTCGGCACGATGAGTAGCATAGTATGCGCAGGCCTACATGATAACCGTGGTGGCATGTGCAGCATATATGGAGAAAGTCAGAATATGGGTGAAATGTCCCCTACTACAACGTCATTTAGATAGACCAGTGTGCAACTGTACATTGTCCTCCAGTTCATGCAATCGTATTTCATCCGAGTGTACGTGGATCGCTCACAGTCTGGGCTGAGTCGCCGGCAAGGGTCCCGATTTTGTCGAGTGTCTGTAGCTGGACGGGGGTCGTGCGGCATCTGTCCCTTTACTCGTCCTGGGCGGTGGAGCGGGACCCACCGTCGGCAGTACAGCGCCCGTGCCCTGGTCGATCTGCGGGATTGTCGGTCTATTCAAGTAGTCGCCGTACACTGTGGCGTATTGTTCGTCTGGATTCAGTCCTAGTTGTTCTTTCAATGCGTACGTGATCTCGGTAAACGTGGGACGGCGTGCTGGATCAGCTTGCCAGCAGTCGGTCATCAGATTGTACCTGTCAATTTCATTGATTTCATTATTTACTGTTGGCATTAAGATATGGGATGAAGATTTGGGTAGATAACTAAACACTCTGCAGCTAGCCGCCGAACGTTTCCACTAATCCCTACTGTTTAGTTTGATTCAGGTCGGCGACTAGCTGCAGTGTTTTTTAGCCATTTAATTCAAGGCATGGATTACACATATAATTAAATTGAATACATGTTACACATCTGATAGTGTTCATAAATTATCTTTGCTGGTCTTTACATGGACACTGAAGCATCTGCAGGTCTCGGGAGCCTTTTTCCGGCACTGAGGAACAAGCCAATCTCGTCGACTCGGTATCCCTGGTATGGGACCTTGCCGTACGTCAGGACCTCGTAACACAACACAGCGAACGCCCACTGTGTGGAGCAAGGTTCATTGCCAATATGAAAATGTGAAGCAAAGGGGTCTGGGAGGATATGTTAACAGAAGCAGCAATTCAAACGAAATAATAATAGTTTTGAACAGCTTACCACATCCGATTGGGTGGTGAACTCTAGGCAAGAGACATCTTGGTACACCTCTGGAGCCAGCCAGTACACGGGCAATGCCTCTTGAGATCCGGACAACACTTGGTATATACCGTCTGACAGGATATCCCTCGTAAAGCCAAAGTCTCCGATCTTCACCAGACCCTTCTGGTTAATCCTGGTGAAACGTGGGGACATTGAGGTATGTTGAACATATGGGTGATTCAGTGTGGCCTATCATGTCATGTGATATATATTTTTCGTTTGTATATTTACATGCAGTTTCTGGCAGCGACATCCCTATGCACGAAGCGTAAATCCGCGAGGTGCTCCAACCCACAGGCAACTTGCATTGTGTAATGTACCAGAGTATCTACGGGCAATACCTGAACAAATATGAATGCCAGATGAAGCGAATGTTTTCACACCCAAAACGAAAATGGAAATTTGCTGTCCGAGCTTGAAAGGAAGGGTAAAACTAAAAAATGTTGATATTATGTAGGGTTTTGTAAATATTTAGAAAATGAAATTTTAAACATAATTAATAGTGTATTTGCTTGGAAATCTTGGGGTTTTTTTTTACATTTCTCTCTTTGTTTTCAAGGACTACTGTACACTTGAAAATCAGTGTTTACTTGTTTTCCCTTCCTGACATGATCCAGAAGGTCGCCCCGATCCATGTGCTCCATGATGATGTACGGTTTGCCTCGGACAACAACAAACGCTTCCAAAGTCATCACGTTGTCATGCTTGAAGTTCTGCATTGTCACAGCTTCGCGCATTATTTGCTTTGCTCCACGTGGATCTGTGGAATTGCCATTGAAAATGAGGTCAAAGGTCAAATTCAAGGTCAGCAGAATATTCAGCATATATCATTTCCACAATTGATTCCTAAGCTGTAAAATCGATAATAAGTGAGATATTAGTCATTTTGTCCTGTGATCTTGAAAATGAGGTCAAAGGTCAAATTCAAAGTCATGACAATAGTCTGCATATATCATTTCCTATATGTTCATAATTGATTCCTAAGCTCTAAAGTCGATGAGAAGCGAGATATTAGCCATTGTGTCCTGTGACTTTGAAAATGAGGTCAAAGGTCAAATCCAAGGTCATCCGAATATTCGGCATATATCATTTCCCATATGTCCACAATTGATTCCTAAGCTGCAAAGTCGATAATAAGCGGAATCTTAGCCATTTTGTGCACTGAACTTGACACTGAGTTCAAAGGTCAAATTCAAGGTCACGAGAATATTTAGCATATATAATTTCCTATATGTCCACAATTGATTCCTAGTCTCTAATCTCAATATTAAGTGAGATATTAGGCATGTTCAATTATAAAGCATGGGAGAATTTAACATGGGAAAGTCCATGAGTTTGGGCCAAAACGGCCCACTTCGAGCGATTCAATAGCATTATACAAATCACAGGGGTATTTATGAGGAGTGTTATGCATCAATAACAAACAAAAAGTTACTGAACAGATTTTGAGAAAACGGCCATCAAAGTCCAAAATCGGCCAATATTCGTCAAAAATGGTCGCCATTTCGAAATAATAGCGAAAATTAAAAAAAAAATAAAAAATAAGTCCTTTTTGAAATATTTTTAGGCATTTTTGTGCAAAATTTCACAAAGATTCGACCGTAAACTTTAAAGATAAAAATGTAGACGGACAACGACGGACGACGGACGCCACGCCACGCCACGCCAATAGGTTATCGGACCAAAGGTTCGGTAACCTAAACAATAGCCGAAGGGCTGTGAAGGGTTTCCGGACAATATGTATTATATTTCAGATATTAGCCGTTTTGCCCGTGGCATTGAAAATAAGGTCACTGGTCAAATTCAAGGTCATGAGAATATTCATAATTTATAATTTCCCATATATATATATATCACTTCCCAAATGGCCCCAATTGATTTGTAAGCTGTAAAGTCGATAATAAGCGAGATTTTAACCTCTATGTTCTCTGACCTTGGAAATGAAGCCAGAGGTCAAACTCAAGGTCACGAGAATAATCAGCATCTATCATTTCATATATGTCCACAATTGATTCGTAATCTTTATTCATTATGAAGCATAGGAGAATTTACCATGGGTATGTACCAATTGGGCCAAGTTTGGGTCGAAATGGCCCACTTTGAGCGCTTCAAGGGCCGCAAAACTCATAAACATCACAGGGGTACATAACAGGAGTCTTGGGCATCAATTACAACAACAAAAAATAAATTACTGAACAGATTTTGAGATAACGACCGTCAAATTCAAAATTGACCTTTTTCGTCAAAAATGGCCGCCATTTTGAAAAAAATAAAATTAAAAATATAAAACTAATCAATACCTCCCTCCTGAAATATTTTTAGGCATTTTGATACAAAATTTCTAAAAGATTTGACCGTGAACTTTGAAGATAAAAATGTAGACGGACGACGACGGACGGTGACGGACGACATACTACAATGGAAGTCGGACGCAAGGCCATGGTAATAGGTTATCGGACCAAGGGGTCGGTAACCTAGAAAAAAGGAAAACAAATCTGGATACCCGGAATTTCACACTTTCTTATTCATAATGCGCCTGAGTGATTGAATCCTAATTTTCTCAGTAAAATACACACCATACCAATTCCTCACCGAAATCTTTGATAGTCTTTGCGGCCATTATTTTGCCACCTCCCTGTGGGTCCGTCAGTCTGGCGATATGTATGTCTGCGAACTGACCTGGATACATGCATTGGGTGAATATGTTAAATTGAACTTTGAAGCGGTGATTTTTTTCGTTCTTGAACATTGAAAGATATTGTCACCAGTGCCAATGGTCCGCTTTCCCAATTCTAAGTCCCCACTGCCTCTGGTCCTTTGTGCAAGTTTCTGCTTGTAAATCTGTCCGTCTTCTATGGAACTCCAAAAATCTGGACCTGTAAACGATGTCCATGCGCCATACTCTATTATTTAAGGTGACAGTGCGCTAGGAAATGAGAATCCAATAGCACTAGTTGTTGGGTGATCTGCGGGGCTTGTGAGAGTTGTGGGCTTACCTGTCTCACGTGTGGGGCCTGCCAGCAGGTACTCGTCCTCAACCGGCCCAAGTCTCGGCAACCGGTGATCATGCTGTGTGTAGATGTTCGACTGTGTTCTGTGCTGTTGGACAGTATAATGTACATGTGTATGTTATCAATGGCGGCTTTTGAATGTGTATTTCGAGAGTGAGTGCAGTTATTAACTCACCAGTTCATATGCAGACGTTGTCGTCGGCCCTACACATCAAAAGTTGCATGGTGTATTGATTCATACAATCATGAAGTGAGTCACTTCTAGTGAAATAATAGTAATGAAATAATGCACATTTAATATATCTTAATTATCCATTAACGCGAAAAGAGGTTCCATTTTAAACCTACTATCAAGTACTTTTGGGTGTGTCTGACTGGAATCCTGAAACAAAATGTAATAGAAAGACGCTAACGTAAAGAGCGGATAAAAACAAGTGTATAGATCTATATGTGCAGAATAACAACATAATAGCAATATATATATCACCTCGAATAGACGTTGATTACTGGATATCACTGACGCGTAGTATGGATCCGGGTCCAACAACGGATACTGGTCTGGAATATAGATGTCTGGAATAGCTCTTTATATAGTATAGTATATAGATATATATATATACTATATTATTACCAAGTTGCTTGTTGAAACGAAAAGCGGCTTGGGGTGAACGAGACATATGCTATATTATCTCACCAAGGGGCTTTGGGTGGACCCGAAGGAACTGGGCCACGTAGATCATGAGACACGTTTCACTCAGATCATCACAACACATTCTAGAGGCTGTCAGCAACTGCATGAACAGTTAATACAATAAACAATTCAAAAAATATGTTTGTTTCTGGTCGCATGCACCGTACAATTTGTAAACTTCAAATGTTGTAAACGTCAAATGTAAAACGCAATTATTGTAGAGTTTGTTCGATCTACCTGCTGTATGTTCAAGTATATTTCGGCCTGGTCCATTGCGCACGCGATATTAGCAAAAGCAGTGTTCGAAGTGCGTTCTCGCCAATCTTTGCACAAGGCTGCGTAAATGAAGGTACATTCATAGATTTTATTATATTTTTATTATATGGTATACATGGAGCCATGCGTTCGTTTATATTCTGGCGTGTTTATTCGCATGCTCATACCAGGGTCCAAGAAGTTGACGAGTGCGCACAGGACCTGTCCATCCCTCCAATCCGATGTGAAGTTGGTGATCTTTGGCCGGTCCATGGACTGCAGACACTGGTTCACCCACGTAAGCAGCAGCTCCTTGGGGTTGGGTCGGTTCAGGTAATACTCCGGCCTCGGCTGAAGTACCTCCTCGATATCGTAATAGAATATCACTTTGACCAAAAGTGTTGTGCATTTCAGAGGATCGGACTTGAGGCCTTTCGCGTCTAATCAGAGTATAAACAGTTTATGATTCAATAATTGTATATGCAATATACGCATGTATCATAATTTAAGCCATGTTCATATATACTATATAATAGTATGCTCATTATTTTCAACGTGTAAATGTATCTCAATCAAGCCATGTTACATTGTCAATTGATTGATTTATTGATTGATTGATTGATTGATTGATTGATTGGTTGATTGATTGATTGATTGATGTATGCTCGGGAATGTCAAGGACATAGGAAATATGCACAGATGATGACAATTATTCAGAAAAAGCACTGTAATGAAAACATTGGATAATTTGTCATTCTATACAAATAAATAAAGATATTGCAGAATGAATAAATTCAATCAATTTTAAAAGTGGATCCAGCTATGAGTTTCACATCACGCAGACCATCTTGAGTTAAGTAAGAAAAAAAAAGAAACAAACTGCAATACTGTACTACTGCCCAAGGGCTAAGATAGGTTACCGGACAATATATAATAGCTATTTTGTCCCGTGGCATTGAAAATAAGGTCAATGATCAAATTCAAAGTCACGAGAATGTTCAGCATATTTGATTTCCTATACGTTCACAATTGATAACTAAGCTGTAAATTCAATAATAAGAGAGATATTAATCATTATGTCCTGTGACCTTGAAAATAAAATCAAATGTCAAATTAAAGGTCTACAGAATATTCGGCATTTATAATTTGCTGTATGTCCACAATTGATTCCTAAGCCGTAAAGTCGATAATAATCGAGATATTAGCCATTTTGTGCTCTGACCTTGAAAATGAGGTCAATGGTCAATCTCAAGGTCATGACAATAATCAGCATATCATTTCCTATAATGTCGACAATTGATTCTCAAGTTGTGAAGCTGATAATAAGTGAGATATTACCCATTTTGTGCTTTGACCTTGAAAATGAGGTCAATGGTCAAACTCGAAGTCATGACAATTATCAGCATATATATCATTTCCTATGTGTCCACAATTGATTCCTGAGCCGTAAAGTCAAAAATAAGCGAAATATTAGCCATTTTTGTGCTCTGACCTTAAAAATGAGGTCGAAGGTCAAATTCACGGTCAATAATCAGCATACATGTATATCATTTCCTATGTGTCCACAATTGATTCCTAAGTTGTAAAGTCGATAATAAGCGAGATATTAGCCATTTTGTGCATGACCTTGAAAATGAGGTCAAAAGGTCAAATTCAAAGTCATCAAAATATTCGGCATACATCATTTCCTATACGTCCACAATTTAATCTCCAGCTGTAAAGTTGATAATAAGCGAGATATTAGCCATTTTGTTCTTTGACCTTGAAAATGAGGTCAAAGGTCAAATTCAGGGTCATCAGAATGTTCGGACTATATCGTTTCCTTTATGTGCACAATTGATTCCTAAGCTGTAAAGACGATAATAAGCGAGATATTAGCCATTTTGTGCCTGACCTTGAAAATGAGGTCAAAATCAAGGTCATCAAAATAATATTCGGCATACATCATTTCCTATATGTCCACAATTTAATCTTAAGCTGTAAAGTTGATAAT
Source organism: Terebella lapidaria (assembly GCA_949152475.1). NCBI lineage: Eukaryota > Metazoa > Annelida > Polychaeta > Terebellida > Terebellidae > Terebella > Terebella lapidaria. The sequence goes on along the minus strand of OX424558.1, from coordinate 19,642,150 downwards.
AAGCGAGATCTTAGCCATTTTGTTCTTTGACCTTGAAAATGAGGTCAAAGGTCAAATTCAGGGTCATCAGAATATTCGGACAATATCATTTCCTTTAAGTGCACAACTGATTCCTAAGCTGTAAAGTCGATAATAAGCGAGATATTAGCCATTTTGTGCTCTGACCTTGAAAAAGAGGTCAAGGTCGAATTCAAGATCATGACAATAATCAGCATATAACATTCCTATGTGTCCACAATTGATTCCTAGCCTCTGATTTCATTATTAATTGAGATATTAGGCATAATGGTGTCCCATTATAAAGCATAGGAGAGTTTCACAAGGGAATTCAAAAGTCCCATTTGGGACCCGTCAAGAAAATGAAATGGCCGCCACACGCAGACCGGCGATTCAAGGGCAACGAAACTTATACATATCACAGAGGTATATGAGGGCAATGTTTTGAAACAAAAATCTCAAAACTGTTCAACCAAATTTTGAGAAAATGGCCGCCAAAGTCAGAAATTGGCTGTTTTTCGTCGGAAATGGCCGCCATTTTGAAAATAACGCGAAAATCCAAAAAAAAAATATATCCCCTTTTTTAATTATTTAGGTATTTTTGTGCAAAATTTCAGAAAGATTCACTTGTAAACTTTAAAGAAAAAATGTGGACGGAGGATGCCGACGACAGACGACGGACGAAACGCCATGCCAATAGGTTATCGGACCATAGGTACGGTAACCTAGAAAAGCTAAGACTGGTATTGGAGGGTTAATTGAAAACCCAAGTTAGAGCTCTCAATGTCATCTTAGGTGGGAACTAAGATTGTCAACAGATGCACCATGTAAGCATATCTCTCCCTATAAACTCAGCACAATACCGTTCAGAATACAAACCAACTTCTGTAGATCATTCAGATTGTTTTGCTTATCGATGGGCGTTTTACCCCACCGTTGAGGCAAAACGCCGACGGTGGGCGTTTTGCCCCTTTGCAGATAAAAATACTTTAGAGTAAATTTTCAAATGGATTTGAAATGCCATGCCCATACTTGTATATTATATACATAACACTATAATAGTGTTATGAACTCTTGTGAACAATAGAGAGACCCATATCGGCCCAAAATGTACAGATTGGTCTCTCGGGATCTGGGTACACAACGCAAGTAGGTAGATATATTGGTGACCCCAAATTGACCTCAAATCTCAAGGTCACTTCTATACTGAAATAGGGAAATTGGCCTATGCAGGCAAAACGCTTGTAGATGGAAGTATGATTATATGATTAGCCTATAGGAATGCTTTAATTATGCCGGCTCCTGTTTTGAAGTTGACCTCAATTGACATCGAGTGGCGAATCTCAAGATCACGTTTGACCTGATAAATTGATCCTTGTAAATCGACCTCTCAAACAATACGCTTGTACATGTAGATATAGCTTGTATTGTGAGCAAATTTGTATGAAGTATGATTAGCATATTTGGTGGCCTTGATCTCGACTCCAGGTAATATCAAGAACTGGATGTCAATGCCATGTAGGCATGCAACTGATCTGGAATGAATGAAATGGTATCGACAGCCAAAACGCTTGTACACGTAGGCCTACATATAGCTTTTTTTTTGCTGAGTCGGCATTTTTCATTTTTGGCCATATCTCGGAGACGATGCATCTTAGAATGAAACGGATGTTATTTTTGGACTCGTGGTACTAGACAAACATGTCTTAGGGGTATGTTGGGTGAACTTGTACCTGGGCCAATTTTTTTTTCTGCTGAGTCGGCATTTTTCTTTTTCGGCCATATCTCGGAAACCATGCATTGTAGAGCGAAACAGATGTTACCTATGAATTTCAGTCGAAATGCCCCAAGGCATCTTCAGGCCTTGACGTCTAGTTTGCTTCATGGGTATGAATGGTTCAATTCAATTAATTCTGAACTAACATATTACAATGTAAGTATTATTTTATTCACAATTGCATAAACAGGGACAATGCTTCCCTGCATACGGATAAAATGATGCCTGAATAGTGATGTTTGGATCTGTATGACGGATCACAAATTTGGAATTTAGCATGGTATCTGGTAGGCTAAATTTTAACTTAATCCGGTAAGATTAAGATTTGTGGAGTTCTTTGTGAATATTTTTCTGTGAAATACGTCGCTGAAGACGAACAAAATTTTAGTAAGGCAAAACGCCCATGCTCAATGGGGCAAAAGGCCCAGGTGAGCGTTTTGCCTCTTTATCATGTGGGCGTTTTGCCCCAAAGCATAGTATACTTCAAAACATGGTATGTCGTCTATACCTGCATTAGCATTCGCCCTAAACGACAAGAAAGCATTATTAAACTCCATGCTTCACCCAACAGAGACCAGTTTTCCATTGCCGCTACTGCATTTCCAAAGCGATACAAGACCGCTTGGTAACACATTATTATAAGACATAATTATTTCTGACGGAAAATGAACCTGTGAAGATATATATGGAGCTTACCACAAGAACCCTTCAAATAAAACATCTGACAGGTGTTGGCATTTCAAAGGCAAAATTGCAGTCTCATGCATGTAGAATTCGCGTGAATATGCCCACTGGGCGTTTTACCCCCACCTGGGCGTTTTGCCCGCCTCTACCCTACTTTCGTAATATACACTTCACAATCATTCATGTATATACGTGCTCAGAAAACACAATTCACAGTATTTTTCTGACTGTATTTATGAATACATCGGATTGTGTGTTTATAATAGAATTCGGTCGGTGGGCAAAAACCCCGAAAGCTTTTATTCTAATGGCAGCCGCACGTCATCATGGGGCCCCTCAAGAGGGGTGAAAACGATGTTGCGATGTTAGTATATGCTTCTGTATGGATAAATACAGATACCAACATCACAAATAAAACATATTAGGCCTACAGTTGGAACTTCGCCAAACTTTACTTTATGCTAGCATTGCGAAAGATTTTTTTCGCCTGCGCACCAAGACATGCTGGCCTGCTTAGCATGCTCCTGAAGCGCTTGTAACCAGGCTAGCATACATGCGAGATCGATGCTAGCACAATGAGCACTCGCACATGGCCATGCTAGCTGTTATCGCCTGCGCCAAGCTAACTTTGGCATATTGGACCATGGCTTTTCCTCTCGTACGGATAGTTAAGTGCCTGATTTAATTGAAAGGAATCTAGCTTCTTCAAGACATTCATATGCACTATATCACTATGTGTGGTCAAGGTTTCACTAACAATGTTTACAACCAGCTAGTGACAATTCATGGTGAAGTGACACTTCATGGTCAACATACCTTTATTTCATCGCACCATTGATAGAAAGTCATAACCTCTTCACGAGTCAAATGTTAATAATTTACCAATGCTGTTGTGCTGTATTTTTAAAATATTTTTAAATATTATTATACTATGTCCAAACAAGTTTGTGTTCTAATTATGCATTCCCTTGGAAGCATTGTAAGTGTGTATTATTATTATTATTATTATTATTATTATTATTATTATTATTATTATTATTATTATTATTATAATAAGGATCGTACCCATAAAAGGCGACCTCTCCTAAAAATTGTTATAACTCCCTGAGATTGTAAAATTTGTCAACAAATATGACATATATTATTGTTCTTGCATAGTTTTAGATGGCTACTGGTTCAAACTTGTTTTCATTTTTGGAGTTTCTGAGATAACTCTCAAAAAGTCTTACGAAACGGGGCATGTCATGCATTGTGATGAAATACCTTTGTGATGTGCGGGTTTCAAATATATTTCAGCATAGAAGCATTATTTGGGTGTCAATAATTTTCATTAACAGCATTTCTCATTATCTACAGCAAGAAAAAAGTTGAAATTTCCGAATTTGAGAACATGCGGTTCCGGGGTAGTATTTGAATCACACTCGAAAGCTTCCGTTGACACGCAAATGTTGTTTAGAACAAATACATCTATTTACCCTTGACCGATTCGCTTTTCATGCACATGAGTGAGTATATACATATGTTCCATACCCAGAGAAGCGGTAATGATGATCATAGGCACTTGGGTGCATTAACATCATTAAAATCTGCATGTTTGGAAAATGGGTACAGGATTCCAGCCGCAGGCGGGGTATGTAAACCAGCCTCGGAAGGGGTATGTAAGCCCGCCTGAGGAGGGATATTGGCATGTATGACATGGAACAAGGTGGGAAGATCGACATTTCGTGCACGTAAATTAATATATACATACAACACATGCCAAGACAAGCAGATTTAATGACCCTAGACCCTTGCATTTAATATCATGCCCCCTCGGCAGGGGTATGTAAGCCAGCCCAAGGAAGTGTATAGCTGCTAAGGAGGGTAGTTGACCCATGCCAGGAGGCCTAAGCATTGGAGTTGACCCATGCCTAAGGAGGCCTAAGGTGGGGAGGTGACCCATGCCTAAGGAGGCCTAAGGCGTGGAGGTGACCCATGCCTAAGGAGGCCTAAGGTGGGGGTGATCAATGCTTAAGGAGGCCTAAGGTGGGGAGGTGACCCATGCCTAAGGAGGCCTAAGGAGGGGAGGTGACACATGCCTAAGGAGGCCTAAGGTGGGGGTGACCAATGCTTAAGGAGGCCTAAGGTGGGGAGATGACCCATGCCTAAGGAGGCCTAAGGTGGGGAGGTGACCCATGCCTAAGGAGGCCTAAGGTGGGGACGTGACCCATGCCTAAGCAGGCCTAAGGTGGGAACGTGACCCATGCCTAAGGAGGCTTAAGGTGGATAGGGGACCCATGCTTCAGGAGGCCTAAGGACAGGAGGTGACCCATGCGTATAAGGATGCGTAAGGAGGTGACCAATATGTAAGCCGGCATAAGGATTGGCATTGGTATGCATGACCTGAAAGGTGTGAAGATCGGCACTTCAAGGACGTAAATGGATATAGACATACGTTAATACATGCCTAGACAAGCAGATTTAATGATCCTAGACTCTTGGGTGCATCTGATATTATGAAAAATAGTGGACTAGTAGGCCTAAGTTGGGATGACGGGGTATCTAAGCCAGCCTAAGGAGGTGTATTGGCATATATAATAATAATAATACTTTATTTTTATATAGCGCATACGATTTAAAATTCTCGATGCGCTTAACAATAAAACCACAAGTTAAACAACACAAAAGTGTACAAAACATTATTAAATAACACAAAAGTGAGTAAAATAGATTAAAATATGCTAGTGGATTATATGACCTGGAGGTGGTAAGATCAACTTTTCAGGCGCGTTAATGAATATATACATACATTAGACTACATGCCTAGGCAACCAGATTTAAAGCTGACGGAGCCGTATATAAGGGGGCCCTCCCCCCGCCCACTGCAGACGCCTCCCCTTATATACGGCTACGGCAGCTTTAATGTTCCTAGGGATGATGGGATATTTAAGTCCCAAGTGTGCCTGCTGTGTCAGGGCATCAATGGAAAGAAGCATATTATCTCCATGTTGGGGAGAGACGTGTAATATGGACCGGTGTGTAATATGGACCACCCCAGGTAGAAGCAGCAGGACTGCATATATATCCATGGTAATTGACGTAATTATGACACTCATCAATTGTGTCTTTTTGTCATCGAGAAGAACAACATCACAGAAGGCATGGTGTATTTAATGAAATTTGAGTGAAAATCGCTAAAAATGATGTTATTTTTTAATCGTATGTATTATCATCTGGTCAACTATTGTTTATCCCAAGGGCTACGTTGTGATTCCTTATTACATGTCATTGAATATAGTATTTCGAAGGTTAGTTGTGATTATGCCTTCAATTCGTTAGAAACCAAATTACACGAGACGTGGTCCATTATCACTACATGGTCACTACATCACAATATGGACCACCCCTGGTAGAAGCAGCAGGACGGTATATATATTCATGGTGATTGACGTAGTTATGACACTCATCAATTTTAGGGACATGACACAAATTAGTCTCTTTCCAGTATGCCTAACCAGTACATACAACTAGTAATGTGGTTAGAGTTGGTTTGTATGTTAATCGTAGCCTGCGATTCGAGCTCAGTTGGTTTGCTTTGATCTTCCCAAATAAGTATATCAGTCCCTTTTGATGGGTAAGTAGTACCCTCAGTAGGGGTATGTAGCACCCTCCGATGGGTATGTCAGGCTTTCAAAGGGGGTATGTATCTCCTTGTATGGGGTATCTCTAACTTTCGAAGGGGTATGTCGGGCCCTGAAATGGGCATGTCATGCCTTCAATGGGGGTATGTCTGTCTTGAGAAGGGTATGTCTGACCCTCCGATGGGGTATATCCTGCCTTGCTAGGGGTATATATGACTTTCGTGTGGGGCATGCCCGACCTTCATGTACCCTCATGGGTGGGGTATGTGCGGCCCTTACTTGGAGACCATGGGGTAGTTCAAGATAATCTGTCGTACATACCCCCACAATTATTGTTATTATTATTATTATTATTATTATTATTATTATTATTATTATTATTATTATTATTATTATGGGTCCTCAGTTAATATACATTTGATTATCATAAATTAGGTTACAGCCATGATACACGTTTCTTATATGTTAGAATAGTGACTTATGTTGATATTGATTGTATCAATAAATGATAATGACTTAATGTTTGGGTTATGTTTGTTTTGTTTCAATATTTGTTTGCAACATGATTGCAGTCACATCTGGTTATCAGGTGAATCCACCGTCAGGTGTGTTACAACTGCTACACAAACTTGTATACTACATGGAACTGTCAAGATACATATGCATTAAAAACAAGTTGTAATAAAAACGGCATGGTAAAATTACGTAGGAGGCGTATAGAGGGGTGTCCAGTGTGCTATGTATGCGTGTCCAACATGAGAAGCCATTGTGTGAATTTGTTAAGTATGTGTGTACAATGTGTGATAGAGTTATGTCCAAAGTGTCAAGGATTTGTGACGAATGTGTTTTGGCAGTGTGTCCAATGTGTCATGGCATTGTGTCCAAGGTATCATGGCAGCGTGTTCAAGGTGTCATGGCAGTGTGACCAAGATCTGATGAAAGTGTGTCCAAGGTGTCATGGCAATGTGTTCAAGGTGTCATGGCAGTGTGACCAAGATCTGATGAAAGTGTGTCCAAGGTGTCATGGCAGTGTGTCCAAGGTTTAATGGCAGTGTGTCCAATGTGTAATGGCAGCGTGTCCAAGGTGTGATGGCAGTGTGTCCAAGGTGTGATGGCAGTGTGTCCAAGGTGTAATGGCATTGTGTCCAAGGTGTCATGACAGTGTGTCCATGGTGTAATGGCAGTGTGTCCGAGTTGTAATGACAGTGTGTCCAAGTTGTAATGGCAGTGTGACCAAGGTGTAATGGCAGTGTGTCCAAGTTGTAATGACAGTGTGTCCAAGTTGTAATGGCAGTATGTCCAAAATGTAATGGCAGTGTGTCCAAGGTGTAATGGCAGTGTGTCCAAGTTGTAATGGCAGTGTGTCCAAGTTGCAATGGCAGTGTGTCCAAGTTGTAATGGCAGTGTTTCCAAGGTGTAATGACAGTGTGTCCAAGTTGTAATGGCAGTGTGTCCAAGGTGTAATGGCAGTGTGTCCAAGGCGTAATGGCAGTGTGTCCAAGTTGTAATGGCAGTGTGTCCAAGTTGTAATGGCAGTGTGTCCAAGGTGTAATGACAGTGTGTCCATGGCGTAATGGCAGTGTGTCCAAGGTGTCATGGCAGTGTGTCCAAGGTGTAATGGCAGTGTGTCCAAGGTGTAATGACAGTGTGTGCAAGGTGCAATGACAGTGCGTCCAAGGTGTAATGACAGGGTGTTCAAGGTGTAATGGCAGTGTGTCCAAGGTGTAATGGCAGTGTGTCCAAGGTGCAGTGACAGTGTTTCCAAGGTGTAATGGCAGTGTGTCCAAGGTGTAATGGCAGCGTGTCCAAGTTGTAATGGCAGTGTGTCCATGGCGTAATGGCAGTGTGTCCAAGGTGTCATGGCAGCGTGTCCAAGTTGTAATGGCAGTGTGTCCAAGGTGTCATGGCAGTGTGTCCAAGGTGTAATGGCAGTGTGTCCAAGGTGTAATGACAGTGTGTCCAAGGTGTAATGGCAGTGTGTCCAAGGTGTAATGGCAGTGTGTCCAATGTGTCATAGCAGTGTGTCCAAGGTGTAATGGCAGTGTGTCCAAGGTGTAATGGCAGTGTGTCCAAGGTGTCATATCAGTGTGTCCAAGGTGTAATGACAGTGTGTCCAAGGTGTGATGGCAGTGTGTCCATGGTGTAATGGCAGTGTGTCCAAGGTGTAATGACAGTGTGTCCAAGGTGTAATGGCAGTATGTCCAAAATGTAATGGCAGTGTGTCCAAGGTGTAATGACAGTGTGTCCAAGGTGTAATGGCAGTGTGTCCAAGGTGTAATGGCAGTGTGTCCAAGGTGTCATAGCACTGTGTCCAAGGTGTAATGACAGTGTGTCCAAGTTGTAACGGCAGTGTGTCCAAGTTGTAATGACAGTGTGTCCAAGGTGTAATGACAGTGTGTCCAAGGTGTCATGGCAGTGTATCCAAGGTGCAATGGCAGTGTGTCCAATTTGTAATGGCAGTGTGTCCAAGGTGTAATGAGAGTGTGTCCATGGCGTAATGGCAGTGTGTCCAAGGTGTAATGGCAGTGTGTCCAAGGTGTCATGGCAGTGTATCCAAGGTGCAATGGCAGTGTGTCCAATTTGTAATGGCAGTGTATCCAAGGTGCAATGGCAGTGTGTCCAATTTGTAATGGCAGTGTGTCCAAGTTGTAATGGCAGTGTGTCCAAGGTGTCATGACAGTGTGTCCAAGGTGTAATGGCAGTGTGTCCAAGTTGTAATGGCAGTGTGTCCAAGGTGTAATGACAGTGTGTCCAAGGTGTAATGGCAGTGTGTCCAAGGTGTCATGGCAGCGTGTCCAAGTTGTAATGGCAGTGTGTCCAAGGTGTCATGGCAGTGTGTCCAAGGTGTAATGGCAGTGTGTCGAAGTTGTAATGGCAGTGTGTCCAAAATGTAATGACAGTGTGTCCAAGGTGTAATGGCAGTGTGTCCAAGTTGTAATGGCAGTGTGTCCAAGGTGTAATGACAGTCTGTCCAAGTTGTAATGGCAGTGTGTCCAAGTTGTAATGACAGTGTGTCCAAGGTGCAGTGACAGTGTTTCCAAGGTGTAATGGCAGTGTTTCCAAGGTGTAATGGCAGTGTGTCCAAGGTGTAATGGCAGCGTGTCCAAGTTGTAATGGCAATGTGTCCAAAGTGTAATGGCAGTGTGTCCAAGGTGTAATGACAGTGTGTCCAAGGTGCAGTGACAGTGTTTCCAAGGTGTAATGGCAGTGTTTCCAAGGTGTAATGGCAGTGTGTCCAAGGTGTAATGGCAGCGTGTCCAAGGTGTAATGGCAGTGTGTCCAAGGTGTAATGGCAGTGTGTCCAAGGTGTAATGGCAGTGTGTCCAAGTTGTCATATCAGTGTGTCCAAGGTGTAATGACAGTGTGTCCAAGGTGTGATGGCAGTGTGTCCATGGTGTAATGACAGTGTGTCCAAGGTGCAGTGACAGTGTTTCCAAGGTGTAATGGCAGCGTGTCCAAGTTGTAATGGCAGTGTGTCCAAGGTGTAATGGCAGTGTGTCCAAGTTGTAATGGCAGTGTGTCCAAGTTGTAATGACAGTGTGTCCAAGTTGTAATGACAGTGTGTCCAAGTTGTAATGACAGTGTGTCCAAGTTGTAATGACAGTGTGTCCAAGGTGTAATGACAGTGTGTCCAAGGTGTCATGGCAGTGTATCCAAGGTGCAATGGCAGTGTGTCCAATTTGTAATGGCAGTGTGTCCAAGGTGCAATGGCAGTGTGTCCAAGGTGTCATGGCAGTGTGTCCAAGGTGTAATGGCAGTGTGTCCAAGTTGTAATGGCAGTGTGTCCAAGGTGTAATGGCAGTGTGTCCAAGGTGTAATGGCAGTGTGTCCAAGGTGTCATATCAGTGTGTCCAAGGTGTAATGACAGTGTGTCCAAGGTGTGATGGCAGTGTGTCCATGGTGTAATGACAGTGTGTCCAAGGTGCAGTGACAGTGTTTCCAAGGTGTAATGGCAGCGTGTCCAAGTTGTTAATTTATTGCGCGATATAATTGCATCTTCATTCCGCGCAACAAAATTTACTTATGACCAGTTTGGCCAACCATAGGTATTGACCGCAACTTTTGGAATTGATGTTCAAATTTTCACATCGTAGGTCACATGCCACCCCACCCCCGCTCCCCCGCTCCCACTGTGACGGAGCTTGCCCATACGTGAGGAGATTTTTACCGGAAAATGCCCTTGATTTTACCCGGGAAGCCCACGATTCTCACCGGGAAGCCCGTGATCCTTTCCGGGAGGTAAATTTCATAAGCAGGTATGTTTTGAATGTGGAGAAAAAACAGTGATTACCGATGTTTCAATGATAAATATGGCCGAAATAGTTAGATAAATGGCTGTTGGTGGTATTGCGAAGAGAACTTGAGTTGAGCAGTAATTCACAATGATACAACTGTTATTTGAACGGCAAATTCGGGGCAGGCTGGAAATATTACAAATTGTTGAATGATTACTGCATATTTTCGCTCACCGATGTGCACAACACTTCGTCACTATGTATATAATAATTGCATCACAAGAAAACAAACTGGAGGGTATTTATTGCAACGTTCAAGCTAGTGAAATCAAACCAGAAGCCCCTGATTTTTTCCGGCTCGCTTAGGCATGCCCAGGATTTTCACCGAAGCGCCCAGGATTTTCACCGGTGAATATCAAACATTTTTCCATTACTGTTTATAATATGCTGCCGTTTCAAACATGTTAACCTGTAAAATCAAACGTAAACGCTACTGTAATATGGCAAAGAATGGTTACGTACGAGTAGCATATTTACTTTACATTATATATGGCGGATTTCACGCTCAGGAAATTTTGTTGCGAATTTTAAAGATGGTCTGTATTTTTTTAAAATATTGTTACCAGTTTCTATATCTTGTTGCCCCGTGATCGATCGAATATACGAGAAACAGTGTGTTTGTAACCGGTAAAAAAATTTTCATTATTTTGCTTAGGTGCATATCGCTGGGCACAGTAATCGCGCCAGATCCAACATTATAATGTTACTTTGAAAGGATTGCACTTCACATCATCATCCCCGTCAATGTCAAAATGTAAATACCTGTACTTGGTACACCTGTACTTATTTCATCCTTGTGGCTTTCGATACAGTGTTGAATTGTCTTTTCGGCATCTTCATATTTTGCTTTGTAGTGGTAACAGCGATAATGATCGTGGACATACACAATACATGATATTGTAACGGTTTTGGGGCGTACCCAAAGGTTTCCCCTAGGTAATTCTGTTAGTGTTTTGTGATATTATGGTTAAATAACCGCTTATTAGGGTGTATATGTGTTTAAAGGTTCATACGGTTCCGTATTGTTAATGTTTTAAAGGTTTTCCGTCTCGGAACTTAGTAATTTATGATGTTGGTAAAGCCGGAGACGGATCCGGAGACGGAACCGGAGACGGAGCCGGAACAATGGAGTACAAAAACGTAATGACGTTATTTCCGGAAGGTCATGTGATCAGCCTCGTTTTCGGTTTAAAAGGTGACGTGTCAGCCACTGATTGGTTCTACAGTGTTTTTAGAAATCCGGAAAATATCAGTGTTTTGGCGGACTATGACGTCACAATAGGTTGGTCACGTGACATGGGTCTCAGGTCTATAAAAGCCCCCGCTTCACAGCGGACGGCGGAGTTGGTGTCCTGACGTCGACCTGTGCAGACCCCTTCTCCCTTAGCAGAGTACTCCCTTGTTCCGGATAGAGTCATCCAGATGATAGCAGTTAAGTCTTCCGACTGTGAACTTGGAAAATAAACATGAAAACTTCAACCGAGTTGTTTTTCCGTGTTCGTTAGGGAACTGGAAGTTATAATAAAGTTAGTTTCCCGGAAAAGACAGTTATACGGAGTAAAGGGAGATAAGACTACAGTCGGTTAAGACCAAGTTGTGACGACGTCTTAGGGTGATCTAAGAACCCAGATCACCAAGGAAGGAGACGGAGACGGAGACGGAGGTGGAAATCAACGGAGCAACTACGGAGGCGGTATCGGACGGAGCAGTTGCAGAGACGGGAACGACGAAGCAGTTGCAGAGGCGGTACCGGACGACGGAGTTGCAGTGGCAGTACCTGACGGAGCGGTTGCGGTAACCGGAAGTGGGAACACTTCCGAGATACTCCATTTCAGGTGCAGTCGCAGGTTGCGGTGAGGCGGAGCCAACCGGAGCAGATTGCAGTGCGGCGGAACCTGGCAGAGCGGTTGCAGTATTCGGAAACGGCAACGTTCCCGGATTCTTTATTCCAGGCGCAGTCGCAGTTTGCAGTAAGACGGAAAACGACGGAGCTGTTGCAGTAAAGCGGTTTCCCGACGGAGCAGTTGCAGTACCCGGAGACGGAAACGCCTCCGGATCCTTACTTTACAGGTGCAGTTGCAGATTAGCAGTCGGACAACGGTTAAGAGGTCCATTCCAGACCACGCTACCAACCTTAGAGACTTCTAGCCGGAGTTCAACCGTACAGCAGTAGCAGTTTCCCGGAGTTTTACCGTTTCAGCTCCGGTTAAACAACAACTCACCCACCTCCCTAGAAAACCGGTTCATCAAGACGTCACAGAAGGGTGTAAACCCGTTACAACTTTTTGGTGGCAGCGGTGGGATCATCTGCAGTATGACTACTAGACGGGGCAAATTGGCGGAACAGCAGCTGAAGGCAGCCGTGTCGGACACGGAGCAGCCTGTAGGAGCAGTAGGAGCTGAGCCGTTGCAGATGCCGGTTGCGGAAAAGGAAGCAGTTCGTCCTGCCGAGCGAAAGCTGTTGCAGCCGGAAATGCAGAAAGCAGTTGCAGAAGAGCCCCTTCGGGTTCCTCAAGGAGTACAGCCTGCAGAGCAGTTAGCAGAGGCGGAAATTAACTTTCCGGACCAGGCTGGCGATCGGGAACCGGATGCGGAACCGGAAGGCGGAGAGAATTTAGTCGACAACCTGACCAGATTATTGGCGACCCAAATGGAGGTGTTTCAGCAGCACCTGGCAGTAACCGGAAAGCAGCAGCAGGCAGAAGCAGTACAACCACCAGCACCAAGGGCAGGAGTAGCCAGATTAATGACATACGACGGAACTGATCCGTGGCCGGAGTATGAGGCTCACCTCCTTGAATACGCTCGGTACTACCGTTGGACAGCAGAGGAAAAGGCGCTGAACTTATGTGTCAGTTTGAGAGGTAACGCCCGCAGCATACTAATGGATCTGTCCGCGGAGCAGAGACGCAGCTTTGATACGGTTGTGGCGGCATTAAAACAGCAGTTTTGTCCGGGGGAGAAAACATTTGTTTTCCAGGCGGAATTGCAGACACGGAAATTGCAGCCGGAGGAGGAGCTGTCCGAGCTGGCCAGAGACATACGGAGCAAGACGCGGCTAGCTTACCCAAAAGCAGATCCGGCAACAACAGAAGTGCTCATGAAGATGCATTTCTGCAACAGCCTGACTAACCGAGATATGCGGTTGTCGGTATTGAAAAGCCACCCGGAAACGCTGTCGCAGGCCCTGGCTTTCGCTACCGAGTATGAGAGCATCATGAAAACGGACAACAGCAGACCAGCGGAGCGACACCGGACGAGGCAGCTGAACACGGAGCCGGAGTGGAGCCAGCAGGTGAACGAATTGCGGAAGCAAGCCGAGCAGACTCAGCAGCAGTTGGCGGATCTGATGACTCAGGTCAAGGAAGCGGTTAGCCGGCAGCAGCAGCAGCGCAGTTCCCGAGCGGATTTAGAATGTTTCAACTGTGGCCGGAAAGGGCATTTTGCCCGAGACTGTAGGCAGCCGAAGCAGCAGCAGCAGCGGCGTCAACCACAACAACAGCAGTCGCCGCGACAACAGCAGCAGCAGCAGCAGCCGCAGCAGCAGCAGCAGCAACAATTGCAGCAGCCATGACAGCAGCAGCAGCAGCCGGAAAACTAGAGCGGGTCGCGGAAAAGGGGAAATCCGGGACCCGGAAGAGAGGACACCCCCATAACCGGCAGGTGGTTCACGGACCCGGTCCCAGGGGCGAGGTGGGCATGTGTGTGACAGCCAGAGTATGCGGAGAGCCAGTAACGCTGATAATCGACACCGGCAGCACTGTCACAATGCTCAACCGACAAACCTGGGAACGGATCCGGAAACCCGGAATGAAGCTGAAGCGGTCGCCGATTCGTCTTTCAATGGTTGACGGAAGTAACATACGGACACATGGCCGGAAAGAACTCCCACTCAACATCGCAGGAGTAGCTGAGACCGTGACGTTCGAGATTGCAGACTGTGAAGACGAAGGAATACTGGGGATGGATTTCATCCGTTCCCGAGTATCCGGCATAAACTTCGACCGGATGACCATGCAGATGGGCAGCCAGGAGGTGTTCCTCACCATGTTCGAGCAGACCAGGGAGCCGTTTCCGATCAACGCTGTAGCAGATTACCAAATTCCGCCGGAAACGGAACAGCTGATTATAGGACAAGCAGAGAGTGTCCGTGAAGCAGAAGGAGTACTAGAAATGCCGCAGGAGCCTACTGAGAAAAGACCTTGGCTGATCGGGAGAACTTTATCCCGGATAAAGCAAGGAACAGTCCCGGTTCGAGTGATCAACGTGATGGCAGAGCCGGTAATCATCAAGAAAGGAGCGCAGTTGGCGACGATGACCACCTTAGCAGCCGGTTGCAGTGTTGTGCCGTTGGCGGAGCGGAGCAGGAAGGTGCAGATTTCCACGGAGTCAGAGGCCGGGCGGAATTGGAGCGGGTACGAGAAGCTGCGGCAGTTAGCAGAGCAGACCCAGGATGCAGTGCCGAGTCATTTCCGCGAGAGAGTAACCGACCTCCTATTTCGGAATAAGCTGACCTTCAGTAATGATGCCGGAGAACTGGGGCAGACCAACGAGGTACAACATCAGATAAACACGGGCAGTCACCGGCCGATTAAGCAGCCAACCAGACGAATTCCGCCAGACAAGAGAGAGCTGGTGAGCAGTCTGATTCAGGAGATGAAAGACAAGAACGTCATTGAAGAAAGTAGCAGTCCGTGGGCTTCACCGATTGTCCTCGTGAAGAAAAAGGATGGGACCACCCGGTTCTGCGTCGATTACCGGCGGTTAAATGCAGTCACGGAGAAAGATGCTTATCCGTTGCCGAGAATAGACGACACCATAGCAGCCTGTGCAGACGCCAAATGGTTCTCCACTCTCGACCTGACCAGTGGCTACTGGCAGGTCGGGATGGATGAAGACGCCCGGAAAAAGTCGGCCTTCTGTGTTCCTGGCGGCCTTTACCAGTTCAAAGTGATGAGTTTCGGCTTGTGCAATGCTCCGGGTACGTTCGAGCGGTTGATGGAGAAGGTGCTAGGCGGTTTGTCCTGGAAGACCTGCCTCATATATCTGGACGACATCATAGTCTACAGCAAGACCCTGGAGGATCACATCCGTGATCTTCAGGAGGTGTTCAGCAAGCTGAGAGAGGCAGACCTAAAAGTCAAACCGTCAAAATGCAAGTTCTTCCAGCCGGAGGTGTCTTTCCTAGGTCACATAGTCGGCAGAGACGGTATCCGCACCGACCCGGCAAAAACGGAGGCAGTACGGAAGTGGCGGACACCCACCAACCTGACGGAGCTGCGCAGTTTTCTGGGACTTTGCTCCTATTACCGGAAGTTTGTGCCGAAGTTCTCCGAGATTGCAGCGCCGCTGAATCACTTAACGGAAAAAGGGGTGCCATTCCGGTGGCAGACGGAGCAAGAACAGGCATTTGCAGAGCTGAAGAACCGCCTAGTATCGGCACCGATACTCGGGTACCCAAGGGAGCAAGGCCGATATATCCTGGACACGGACGCCAGTGACACCGGGCTGGGAGCAGTACTGTCACAGAAGCAGGGCAACCAGGAGCGGGTGATAACCTACTTGAGCCGCAGCCTAACCAAAGAAGAACGGAGATACTGTGTCACCCGGAAGGAGCTCCTGGCGGTTGTGTTTGCGGTACAGAAGAATAAGCAGTACTTGCTGGGACGACACTTCCTTCTTCGCACGGATCATGGCAGTCTTACCTGGCTTATGAATTTCAAGGAGCCCCAGGGGCAGGTAGCCCGGTGGATTGAGCTCCTGAGTGAGTTTCATTTCGACATCGAACATCGTCCGGGGCGAATCCATAATAATGCGGACGCCTTGTCCAGATCCCCATGCAGCCAATGCGGAAAAATCGACTGGAAACAAGCCAAGATAGATGCCTGGAACTACGGAGAAAGAATCCGGCAGACACGAAGTGAAGAAACTCCTCAGCCCAAGCCAAGGAAGGGGGGACGCCGGAAGCGGTCAAGGAGATCGGGCGGAGAAGCAGAACTGACGGAGGAAGCAGTCCCAAGGAAGGCGGTTGCAGTAGCGGAGAAAGCAGCGTCCCGGAAGCCGGTTGCGGTTGCGGTGACAGAGGAAGCAGTCCCAAGGAAGGCGGTTGCAGTAGCGGAGAAAGCAGCGTCCCGGAAGCCGGTTGCGGTTGCGGTGACGGAGAAAGCAGCGTCCCGGAAGCCGGTTGCGGTTGCGGTGACGGAGAAAGCAGTGTCCCGGAAGCCGGTTGCGGTTGCGGTGACGGAGAAGGCAGTTCCAGGAAAAGCGGATGCGGTTGCAGAGCAGATTAGGCTGGCGGAAAATGCGGACCAGGATACTGTGCTGGGGCAGAAATATCGACCAGATGATTTGCGGAGAATGCAGCAAGCAGAACCTTGGTACTCACTGGTGACGTCGCTGATCGACGGGAGCGGTACAGCTGGCAGTGCAGACTTTTCCAGCATGAGCAGCGAGGAGAAAGTGCTGTACGGGATGCGGAAGACCTTGCTGAAAGTCGACGGAGTAGTCTACCGGAAATGGAAAACGGCAGAAGGAACCAGCCGAATGCAGTTAATAACCCCGAAGGAGCTGAGACAGGAGATTTTCCGTCTGGCCCACCAGAGCCGGACGGGAGGACACCTCGGAAGCAGAAGGATGGCGGCTAGCATTCGGAGGCGGTATTTCTGGCCGGCTATGATGCGGGACATAAAGCAGTGGGTGCTGAGCTGTGACGAATGTGCGTCAAGAAGTATGCAGAACTTGAAACGATCTCCGATGCAGAAATACCGGGTTGGAGCGCCCATGGAGAGGGTGGCAATGGACGTGATGGGTCCGTTACCTAAATCCACCCGGGGGAACCGGTACATCTTAGTAATCGGCGATTACTTCACCAAGTGGGTAGAGGCTTACCCGATGCCGAATCAGGAAGCGGTGACGGTTGCGGACATATTCGTCAACCAGTTTGCAGCGCGGTACGGTATCCCGATGGAGATACACACCGACCAAGGCAGAAATTTCGAGTCCGACTTGCTGAGAAATGTTTGCAGAATCCTGGGGATTCACAAGACACGGACAACCGCTTTCCGACCTCAGTCGGACGGTTTCATCGAGCGATTCAACCGGACGCTGCAGCAGATCTTGAGCCTGTACGTAAGCGAGCGGCAGACCAACTGGGATCAGCTAGTTCCGTTGGCGATGGCAGCTTACCGGAGTACCCCGCAGGAGACAACCGGGCAGAGTCCCAACTTACTGATGCTGGGCAGAGAAGTCAACACTCCGGTAGAGTTACTGATTGGCAGACCGCCGGGAGAATCAACAGCGGAAGTAACAGAGTATGGCAGTCAGCTCCGGGAGCGACTAGAGGCGGTATACAAGGCGGTTCGAGCGAAATCTGGCAGAGAAATGGAACGGCAGAAGAAGCTGTACGACCGGAGGAAGGTCGACAATCAGTTCCAGCCAGGAGACCGAGTGTGGATGGCGGTCAAAACACGGAAGAAGGGCAAAGCTCCCAAGTTGCAGAGGAAGTGGAGCGGTCCAAAGCTAGTGCTGAGCAGATTTACCGACGTGACCTACGAGATTGCAGAGAGTGAAACTCGACAGAAGGTGGTTCACTTCGATTTGCTGAAACCGTATAATGGTGTCAAGCATCCGAGATGGATGAAGCGGAGAATGGCGGATTCCTGTAGGCAGACGGAGCCGCCGAAGCAGAGTAGTGTTCCGGAGACGGAACCGACGGTCTCTGAGTCGGATACAGACTCGGAGTAAAGCCGCAGAGGACGCAGAAATATGAGGAGACGGAGTGAGCTGTAGAGCAGGAGAAGGAGATAGCTGAGACTCTGGTAAAACGTTGAGTTCCGGCAGAAAGCGACCGCAAGAAGTCGGAGCAGTGAGCAAGTGCTGGTTCCGGAAACAGGGCGGAGAAAGGAAGCAGAGCGGAAAGCGGTGCAGAGACCGGATAGAGACATCCTAGAGGTTCTGACTGGGTTGAGCGCATAGTCAACCAGTCCAGGGTAGCGGCCAGGGGTCCAGAAGAACCTGGGTTAGCGGTCCAGTATCTCCAGAGAAGCAGCTACACGTCTTCCGTATTCGGAGAATTAAGACGGAAAAGTTTTCCGGCTGTAGACATCCGACCGGAGTTTCCACTTAGCAGAGACAGTAAACCGACTGCAGATCGACAGAAACGGAGAAACATCACCCCAGATAGGAAGGCGCCTCCTTCTGGACAGAATGTATGCAGTTTCCAGTGTCGACAAGCAGTAATACCAGTGAGCAGATATGCAGTTGACGAAGCAGTACAGATGGCGGAAACGCCCTACTTGCAGTCTAGATGTTCGTCTGAGAGGCAGATTCAACTGGCTGAGACTCTATTCAACCCTCCTGATGGCAGAGATACTTCAAAATTGCAGATACTTCGCTCGGAGAAGCAGTTGAAAGGGAGCCGGAAAAACCCGGAGAAGCCGGTTGAGCCGGAGACGGACACCTCTCGGTTAACGGTTGAGTTTTTGCATAATTGTGACGTCACTCCTGAGGCAGCCAATCAGCGTGGAGCTTTTCAAATCACGTGAGCAGAAAGGGTATATAAGGGCCTTGAAATCGGGCTCTGACAGCAGTTGGAGAGCAGACCTCGAGCTGTGCACATCGCAGACAAAGTTTGGCGGAATCGAATCAAGTCCAGCATTTTCCGGCAGCAACAGATTTTGCAGTGAAAAACGACTAAGTGTTTCCCGGAAGACCACCAGTCCGGAGAAGCGGTGCAGAAGCGGTGCAGAAGCGGTGCAGTAAAAGCGGTGCAGTAGATCGACAATTTCAGTTTCCCGGCCTTCCGGAATGGCCTACTCGGCGTTCCTTGATAGACAAGATCGCGGCCGGAGCAGAGATTGGGCAACCCCTCAGCCACTGGATTATAGCCGGCTGTGTAAGCGGTGTGACCGGATGTTCGAGAGTGCGAGGGACAGGAGACGGCATGTGTGCCCAGCCCAGAGATTTCATTGCTGTTTGTGTGCCTTCTACGGCAACCGGGCGAACGACCTTAGGCGGCATCTCCGGGAGATGCACGGATGGAAGTACCCTTCCGGGAACCGTCCTCCTCAGGACGAGGCTACCCTCAACCATGTGGGAACCTTTGATTCGGCCTGGCGGGGAACAGCAACGCAGTCCCGGCATAGGCGCTTCCGGCGTTTCTGCACCCAGTCACCAAGGGAGAATCCAGTTCCGGAAACTTATGCGGACCAGCTTCCGTTTGGTCCTGACTGGGATGCCGGAGCGGCCGCCCCCATCGGACAACCGGAGTGGGTAGATCAACCGGATTGGGCCCCGGACCCTCTGGGCTGTCTCCGGGCAGCCGACGACGCTCCTCCGGAAAACTGGGATCGGGAGATGGAGCGAATCGCGGAGGCGGTCAGAGCGGTTATGCCGGATAAAGCAGACGATTGGGAGCCGGAACTGGTGACATCAAAGAAACCCGAAGAGGAAGATCAGCCGGTGGAAGACTGGGAGGCAGAGATCCGGGTGTGGGAATATAGACCACCTTCTCCCACCTCAGATACGGAATCGGAGACTTCCGAGTATGAGACGGCAGATGAGGAGTCTTGGACGGAAGCGAAGGCAGTGTGGCAGTAGCAGAGGCGGTTGGCAGTATAGCGGTTGACGGAGGCGGTTGGCGGTTTGGCGGAGACGGAAGAAGCGGTGGCAGTTAGCAGCAATAACAACACGGAAAAAAAAAAAAAAAAAAAAAAAAAAAATATTATTTATCCAAGAAGACCACCAGGAGGAGTTGCAGTTTGCTGAGCAGCCAATCATCAGGCAGATAAGCCAGTCACGTGACTTCCAGAGACTATAAGAGGGGCAGTTAGCTGTTACCGGATGCAGAAGGCAGTTTGCTGTAGCTGAGTCAACATCGACACAAAGCAGAGAATCAGAATGCCGAAAGTAAAGACAACACCCCGCAAGCCCCGCCCTCACCGGTGTGGAGACTGTAACCTAGAGTTCAAGAGCAAACACACGTTGCTCCGGCATGTCACGGAGCAGCACACGAGCGAAGTCACCGTCTTCGCCTGTCCGCAGTGTGATCATTGGAGCAGACGGAAAGAGGGGACACAGAAGCATCTGCAGTCCCGGCACGCAATGGACGCTAACCCGATTCGACTGAGGGTGGGCAGAGAGCAGTTTGAGGAGAAAAGCCTCCGGTCCAAGATGACCCCACGGAAAAGCAAGAAGCCGGTAACACGGCTTGACCAGTTGTCAGATACGGAGTCGGAGTCGGGAGGTTCGGTTTCGTCCCGGACCCGGTACCGTTCCGGTACCCAGTCGGTGGCCACACTAGCAGCCGACGTCTCGTCCACGGAGGCGGAGAGCAGTTCGGAAGAGGAAGCGGAGCTGAAAATCATGGCAAGTGAAGACGAGTTGCAAGAACCAGGAGACCCGAAGCCGGTTAAGCCGCCTGTGACCCGGAGTTCTTCCCGGAACACCTCCCGGAAAAACAGCCCTGACCCATCTCGAGGTACCGGAGCAGATCGAGACCGCGGAAAGAAGCGGAGTCGCAGCCGTTCGCCGGATAAATCCGGACGCCATCAACGCCGAGAATATAGGAAGGAGAGCCCGGAGCGAGCCAAGGACCGAGGCGGAGAACGTGGTCGAGAGGAGAAACGACACACCCCACCCAAGTCTTCCGGAGGCAGCGTCGAGGGAAAAGGCAAGGGGGTGTATGACTACAAGTTCCGGGCAGCCGACGACGCTCCTCCGGAAAACTGGGATCGGGAGATGGAGCGAATTGCGGAGGCGGTCAGAGCGGTTATGCCGGATAAAGCAGACGATTGGGAGCCGGAACTGGTGACATCAAAGAAACCCGAAGAGGAAGATCAGCCGGTGGAAGACTGGGAGGCAGAGATCTGGGTGTGGGAATATAGACCACCTTCTCCCACCTCAGATACGGAATCGGAGACTTCCGAGTATGAGACGGCAGATGAGGAGTCTTGGACGGAAGCGAAGGCAGTGTGGCAGTAGCAGAGGCGGTTGGCAGTATAGCGGTTGACGGAGGCGGTTGGCGGTTTGGCGGAGACGGAAGAAGCGGTGGCAGTTAGCAGCAATAACAACACGGAAAAAAAAAAATAAATAAAAATATTATTTATCCAAGAAGACCACCAGGAGGAGTTGCAGTTTGCTGAGCAGCCAATCATCAGGCAGATAAGCCAGTCACGTGACTTCCAGAGACTATAAGAGGGGCAGTTAGCTGTTACCGGATGCAGAAGGCAGTTTGCTGTAGCTGAGTCAACATCGACACAAAGCAGAGAATCAGAATGCCGAAAGTAAAGACAACACCCCGCAAGCCCCGCCCTCACCGGTGTGGAGACTGTAACCTAGAGTTCAAGAGCAAACACACGTTGCTCCGGCATGTCACGGAGCAGCACACGAGCGAAGTCACCGTCTTCGCCTGTCCGCAGTGTGATCATTGGAGCAGACGGAAAGAGGGGACACAGAAGCATCTGCAGTCCCGGCACGCAATGGACGCTAACCCGATTCGACTGAGGGTGGGCAGAGAGCAGTTTGAGGAGAAAAGCCTCCGGTCCAAGATGACCCCACGGAAAAGCAAGAAGCCGGTAACACGGCTTGACCAGTTGTCAGATACGGAGTCGGAGTCGGGAGGTTCGGTTTCGTCCCGGACCCGGTACCGTTCCGGTACCCAGTCGGTGGACACACTAGCAGCCGACGTCTCGTCCACGGAGGCGGAGAGCAGTTCGGAAGAGGAAGCGGAGCTGAAAATCATGGCAAGTGAAGACGAGTTGCAAGAACCAGGAGACCCGAAGCCGGTTAAGCCGCCTGTGACCCGGAGTTCTTCCCGGAACACCTCCCGGAAAAACAGCCCTGACCCATCTCGAGGTACCGGAGCAGATCGAGACCGCGGAAAGAAGCGGAGTCGCAGCCGTTCGCCGGATAAATCCGGACGCCATCAACGCCGAGAATATAGGAAGGAGAGCCCGGAGCGAGCCAAGGACCGAGGCGGAGAACGTGGTCGAGAGGAGAAACGACACACCCCACCCAAGTCTTCCGGAGGCAGCGTCAAGGGAAAAGGCAAGGGGGTGTATGACTACAAGTTCCGGCTGTTGGAGGAAGGTTCCAGCGGAGCAACGGCAGAAGTGGGAGTGGCGGACATTGCGGAAATGCAGAGCCGAGACGATGAGGAAGACCTTTTCCGGAGTCCACCTCCGAGAACAACTAGCAGTGGCAGAGCAGTGAGCAGTGTGATTGTCCGGCCCGGAGGCGGAGCAGAAAGCAGATCCAGCGGCTGAGCCGATAGCAGAGCAGATAGCCGAGCCGATAGCAGAGCAGATAGCAGAGCAGATAGCAGAGCAGATAGCAGAGCAGATAGCCGAGCGGACAGCAGACCCATTGGCAGATCAGGAGGCAGACCGGAGACCAAAACGGAAGGCGGAACCCGGAGCAGAGCTGACAGTGAGACGGAGACCCGAGGATCCACGGAGCAAACTTTGCCGGCAACCATTCAAGCAGTAGCCGGAAGCAGAACCAGTTCCGCGGCTAGAGATGACGGAATGGAGTCTTCCGCGTCTGAACGAGGCCATGCGGACGTGCAGAGAGCCCGGAGGAGTATCCTAGTAGACCAAGCCAGAGCTACACCCGGAATCCTGTCTCCGGTGGAGACCCGGCCTCGACAGTCTTCCAGTGAGCGGTCCGGAAGGAGCCAAGTCCGAGCGCCAACCCAGAGTCCACCCTACACATTCTACCCGTTTGGCGGTCCTTCAACTCAACCGTGTCCGTCACATTGTTTCCCGGTGAATATTGGGGGACGGAGCGCTTCCGTCTTTGCGCCCGCAGTCCCGGAGCACGCCAGATACTATGCAGTACGTTGGGGTCCGGAGCAGTGGGGGCCAGCCGAGATGAGAGACTCCGGCGTCTACGTGGAGACCATGGAGCAGAGAGAGTCACCGTTTGGTCTCGTCCCGACCCGTCAGATCGTCCGGATCCCAGATTGGTCCATCCGGGACGAACGCCTCAGGAATGGGTTCTACGTCCCGCCCCAGTGGAGCCTCCATGATCCGGATCTTCTCCCGGTTGATGCCAGAGGAACAAGCTTCGGACGACCGTTGGTACCACAGACCTTTCCACCGCGTCCGCCGTCGGGGAGCAGTTCGCGCCGTGATACTGGTGGGCAGTAGTCGTCGCAAGTCGCCGCAAGTCGTCGCAAGTCAAGTCGGCGCAAGGAGAAGAAAGAAGAACCGTTTCCCGGATTCTAGTATAATTAAGAGTTAAAAAGTGGGAAACGGAACAAGCAAGATATCCGGGTACAGTGACGGTAAACTAGTTAAGAGGTACCAGTACCCGGATCACGGAAACAAGTTGTGTTTGATTTTACGGACAGTTTAACGGTTGACAATTTGTATATATGTGATATTGTTCTGTTCGGGACGAACAGAGTCTAAGGAAGGGGGAGTGTAACGGTTTTGGGGCGTACCCAAAGGTTTCCCCTAGGTAATTCTGTTAGTGTTTTGTGATATTATGGTTAAATAACCGCTTATTAGGGTGTATATGTGTTTAAAGGTTCATACGGTTCCGTATTGTTAATGTTTTAAAGGTTTTCCGTCTCGGAACTTAGTAATTTATGATGTTGGTAAAGCCGGAGACGGATCCGGAGACGGAACCGGAGACGGAGCCGGAACAATGGAGTACAAAAACGTAATGACGTTATTTCCGGAAGGTCATGTGATCAGCCTCGTTTTCGGTTTAAAAGGTGACGTGTCAGCCACTGATTGGTTCTACAGTGTTTTTAGAAATCCGGAAAATATCAGTGTTTTGGCGGACTATGACGTCACAATAGGTTGGTCACGTGACATGGGTCTCAGGTCTATAAAAGCCCCCGCTTCACAGCGGACGGCGGAGTTGGTGTCCTGACGTCGACCTGTGCAGACCCCTTCTCCCTTAGCAGAGTACTCCCTTGTTCCGGATAGAGTCATCCAGATGATAGCAGTTAAGTCTTCCGACTGTGAACTTGGAAAATAAACATGAAAACTTCAACCGAGTTGTTTTTCCGTGTTCGTTAGGGAACTGGAAGTTATAATAAAGTTAGTTTCCCGGAAAAGACAGTTATACGGAGTAAAGGGAGATAAGACTACAGTCGGTTAAGACCAAGTTGTGACGACGTCTTAGGGTGATCTAAGAACCCAGATCACCAAGGAAGGAGACGGAGACGGAGGTGGAAATCAACGGAGCAACTACGGAGGCGGTATCGGACAGAGCAGTTGCAGAGACGGGAACGACGAAGCAGTTGCAGAGGCGGTACCGGACGACGGAGTTGCAGTGGCAGTACCTGACGGAGCGGTTGCGGTAACCGGAAGTGGGAACACTTCCGAGATACTCCATTTCAGGTGCAGTCGCAGGTTGCGGTGAGGCGGAGCCAACCGGAGCAGATTGCAGTGCGGCGGAACCTGGCAGAGCGGTTGCAGTATTCGGAAACGGCAACGTTCCCGGATTCTTTATTCCAGGCGCAGTCGCAGTTTGCAGTAAGACGGAAAACGACGGAGCTGTTGCAGTAAAGCGGTTTCCCGACGGAGCAGTTGCAGTACCCGGAGACGGAAACGCCTCCGGATCCTTACTTTACAGGTGCAGTTGCAGATTAGCAGTCGGACAACGGTTAACAGGTCCATTCCAGACCACGCTACCAACCTTAGAGACTTCTAGCCGGAGTTCAACCGTACAGCAGTAGCAGTTTCCCGGAGTTTTACCGTTTCAGCTCCGGTTAAACAACAACTCACCCACCTCCCTAGAAAACCGGTTCATCAAGACGTCACAGAAGGGTGTAAACCCGTTACAATATTATTCAATTACACACATGTGAGGTCATCCATGAAGTTATAACATTTTTACACGTGTTTTTATACACATGGACTACCGGAAAGAATCATGGGCCCTGCCTAAAACGCCGGGAAAAATCCTGGACACCCAGGTAAAAATCATGGGCTTTTGATAAAAATGGAAAACAGGCACTGTAAAGTGTATCTACATCATGATAAAATTTTCAATGTTCACAGGTAAATGTTTGTTTCAATGTATCTATCAAATAGACATATTGAATGAGAAATACATATTTACCGTGCCTCTAAATCAGCGTGCTGTGTACCACCGGAAAGAATCGCGGGCATCCCGGGGAAAATCAAGGGCAATTTCCGGTAAAAATCTCCTCACGCATGGGCAAGCTCCGCCACAGTGGCTCCACACACACACAAACACACACACACCTTCACTTTGCCTGGCATCTTATGAAAAGTGTTCACCCAACCACAAACATATCATGACAGCAATAAGTCATTTCTTCTGAGATATCACTTCTCATTCTGTCAACCCAGAAGGGTGGTTTTGTAGCCTGTATACAGCGGGCACACTATGGACACTATATAAGATATGGGGATTTTCCTGCAAATGGAGATGGGAATCTCCTTGTTTGGTGGACAAATTTATGACTCATTTACTTTCTCAGCAGTGCAATCTTTTGAGACCAGCATCAGTGCTGTCAGCGCAGTTTTATTGACAAATTGTATTATTTCAATGGACATGCACTGCTAGAGAAATTTATAATGTTGAGATAAAAATCGCTGTCAAAGTCGAAAGCTGGGACAGGAAAAACAAAATTTGCCGACCCATCGAAAACTCAAAATGGCAGCTAGACGCAGACCGGCGATTCAAGGGCCACGAAACTTATACACAAAGGTGCATACGAAGAATCCTATGCACGAATTAGAAAGAAAAATTACTGAACAGATATTGAAGAAATGTCCGCTAGTCCAAAAGTTTTTAGACAAAAATGCTATTTTCATCTTTCCGGGTCCCTGAAGGTCAATATGATTTTCCATTCGAAAGTGCCGATATTTAAGTTTTATATTGACGTGGTCTGGGAGTTTTCTCTGTATATGTCCCATTATGAACGAAACAGTGGATGAAAGTTCAAAAATGTTTTCAATAGTGAAAAGATATTTTGGGCTGGGAATGGCTCAAAACGAATAGTGACTTGATTTGGGACAAATTCTTTTTTGCCGACTCATCGAAAAATCAAAATGGCCGCGACACGAAAACCAGCGATTCAAGGGCAACAAAATTTATACACATCACAGGGGTACATATGAGGAATCTTACGCATCGTTGAGAAAAACAAACCTTACTGGGCAGATTTTAAGAAAAACGACTGTCAACGTCCAAAATTTGTCGTTTTTTCGTCGAAAATAACCGCCGTTTTGAATAGAAATGTGAAAATAAAAGGACTAAAAATACGTACCTCTTGAAATATTTTAAGGTATTTTTGTGCAAAATTTTAGAATGATTCGATGAACTCAAAAATGTATACGAACGTCGGACGCAAAACCATGGCAATAGGTTATCAGACCCAAGGGTTCGATAAGCTAAAAATCTCAGCAGTACTATCTATATACATGATAGAGGGTGGCGTACTTCATCTATAGGGGATGGATCATGTGACAATTTCCTGTAAACTTTCAGACTTCTTTTGAAACTAAGAATGTCAAAAGCTACTGCAGTGTTAACTTTTTGCTGAAATCTTGTCGTCTGCATGTCAACTAATATTGTTTATGTTGGGTTCGTCAAAGGTGGTTCTGTATGGACGACTTGCACCGGGACACGGGCAAAGAATAGACCGCTCATGCATGTAAACAAACCGATCCCTCAAAGTGCCTCAGTTAGACTTGTCGACTAGAACTGAACTATGAACAAAACAATGTCGGTGCCCTCGACACTAGCAGATTTGCGTGTTTTCTGAAGAAACATCGAGCATGATTTCAGAGGCCAAATCTGTACAAATGAATTATCGATTGTGCCATGAAATATCTAGTTGACATGGAATATCCAGTTGAATATTTCGAATGATCTTAATCAAAGGCAAAAGCGATGTAACGAGTTTTCAAAGAATCAGAGTATATCCCGTGTAACCAACCTAGATTAAAGTTTCTGGGGTTGGATTTTTGTCCAGTTACTAGTATTTGTTTCCGAATTCCTGAGATATTTTCGATGTTTTTCTCAGTTTTCGACTGACTTTTTGAATTTTCGAATTTTAGACGTTTTAGAATTTTGTTGGGGTTTTTTTCGACTTTTTGAAATTTCATTTTTTCGACTTCTTGAATTTTAGAACAAAAAAATTCGACAAAAGACTTTTTGTCGAATTTTCAACTAAGTTTGTTTTGAATTTCAACGTTTTTACTATGACAGCTTGTTTCAATGGAGCGTGGCTGTGTATATATTTATAGGGTCTATATTTACAGTCGGGATCGTTTACAGATTAATGTTTTCTTCTTATCTCGACCATTATTCTCTACACTAATCTGCTAATGATTGAGTGGCCAAAGTAATTTTGAAATGCTGATTATCCTATATTGAAGCTAGATACATGTGTAATTACGGTGAATCAGATTTAGTAAATTTATAGGTTCTGAGGTATTAATTTAATCGAATGGACTATAAAATAGATTTTCTATGTGCAAGGTTCTGGGCATATACATGTGATTGCGACCATTATTAAGTAGGGGTGTTCTATTGAAAATTCCCATTCTCATGAAAAAGGTGGATGAGCACCTTTTACATACGCCAACTCGATTATTGAATTTATAAGTAGGACCATAGGTATGATTGCAGCAGTCGAAACTTGTCGAAATGTCAAGAATTCGAGAATGCGAACAATCGAAAAAACAAAGAGTGGACAAAACCGAAAATCGAACGTTTTTCTTTTTGATTTTCCTCAATATCTTAACGTAGTCCGCTACAAACATAGAGGTAATGAAAAGTCAAAATTTAAAAGTGATATCTTGAATATTTTCTCTTCAAAATAAAATATTTAATAGAGTAACTGATCAGTACGGAGCCGCTGAAAGGACATGGAAGAAATATCCCTCGCAATCCGGATCGCGTTCCCTCGCGATCTTATTGCGTTCCCTCGCAATCCGGAACGCGTTCCCTCGCAATCCAGATCGCGTTCCCTCGCGATATTATCGCGTTCCCTCGCGATAATATCGCGTTCCCTCGCATTCCGGATCGCGTTCCCTCGCGATCTTGTAGAATAACCTTCTCAGAAGTCATTGGCGTCAGCACAATGCGAGGGAACGCGATCCAGAATGCGAGGGAACGCAATAAGATCGCGAGGGAATGCGATAATATCGCGAGGGAACGCGATAATATCGCGAGGGAACGCGATCTGGATTGCGAGGGAACGCGATCCGGATTGCGAGGGAACGCGATAAGATCGCGAGGGAACGCGATCCGGAATGCGAGGGAACGCGATAATATTGCGAGGGAACGCAATATTATTGCGAGGCAACGCGATAATATTGCGAGGGAACGCAATAACAATGTGCTAAAAATATCTCTTCCATGTCCTCTCAGAGGCTCCGTAGATCAGCATTCTAATACTGAAAAGAAAATAGGGGGTCACCGTGCTGGTTTCTTCGACATATTCGATAAAAAATCACAAACAGTTACTAAAATGACTTAATTTATGGTATTTTTATACATTTTTTTGCCCATATTCATATCTTGCATCTTGTTTTCCAAGAGAACGGATACGGTGACCCCCTATTTTCTTTTAAGTTTTAGGATGCTGACCAGTTACTCTATAAAATATGTCACTTTGAAGCTCTAGATTTTGTTAATACAGTCATTTATTTTGAAAAACTCTTTGACCCTCTCCCCTCACTGTTTGGAGCGGACTACCTTAAAAATGGTGCATTGTGAACGAAACTGACATTATTTTAGGGCTCGTCGCCCCGAGCAAACATATCTTAAAGGTCTTTTGGGTATCTTTGCCACTGGTCCAAAAGATCTTTTTTTAAAGTGTTTACCTATTTGTGTTCTGATGATTTACAAGTGGACAAAAATGTCCAGCATATTTAGGCATTGACATCTAGAATCAGAGCTCACCAATATCCGGTAAATACAACTTCTTTGTCCTTTCCAAAAACTCCAAGCAAATTTTCAAGGCGGTGGTCTTAGACTTGGTTTTCTTGACTTTTTTAAGGTTGAATTGAACTGGCGACAACTCTGCCAGTAGAGCTGGAAGCGTCCAGCCGTCCACGAAGGCATTCAGTGATTTGACCGTCTTCACATCCTCGCGGAACCTCAGACTCCAGTTCGTCCAGTGTATGATCAAAGTCTTCAGGATCTCAACTTGTTGAGGCAGATCCATACTACTTCACTGCGCATAAACCATGGACTGGTCTGAACCGATGAGAATCCGTTTTAGACTGAATTAAAATCCCCGTTGAATAGTCTTTTATAGTGTATCATAAGCACAAACACATTTTATACTTCCTCCTTGCATTTTATGAATACATGTTTTTTTGTACAGTGAGACATCAATGTATGCTTAGGGGTTTAAACGTTCTCTAGATGCATGTGAATAAATGTTGAGTGTGCATGGAAAAAATAATTTTGTTATGCTTAAAATATAATATACCAATATATGAAAGCTCTTGTGATGAAAGCTCTTGTGAGTATTAAGGTCTTACTGATTGACTAGTATTTTCGTGCATATACTATGTCCGTCCGTTCGTCCGTCGTCGTCGTCAGTCCACATTTTTATCTTTAAAGTACGGCGGCCCAATGCTGCCATTATTCATGCCTGAGTTAAGAGTAGTTTTGAAAGTTAGTAAACAGTTATTTTCAGTTATGAAACTAGTTTCTAGCAAGGCACAAACCCTTTACACCCGGCACAAACGTTTTTAGCATGGTGCAAACCTTTCTAGCATGGCGCAAACCTTTATAGCACGGCACAAACCTTTATAACAGGACATAAACCTTTATAACACGGCACAAACCTTTTTACCATGGCGCAAACCTTTATAACACGGCACAAACCTTTATAGCAGGGCATAAACCTTCATAACACGGCACAAACCTTTATAGCAGGGCACAAACCTTTTTAACACGGCACAAACCTTTATAGCAGGGCACAAACCTTTTTAACACGGCATAAACCTTTATAGCAGGGCACAAACCTTTATAACAGGGCACAAACCTTTTTAACACGGCACAAACCTTTATAGCAGGGCATAAACCTTTATAACACGGCAGAAACCTTTATAGCAGGGCATAGACCTTTAAAACAAGGCACAAACCTTTTAAACACAGCACAAACCTTTATAACAGGGCCTGAATCTTTATAACGGGGCACAAACCTTTTTAGCACGGCGCAAACATATATAGCAGAGCGCAAACCTTTCTAACAGAGTAGGTTTGAAATCAGTTTCCTAGTTAGTAAACAGTTTTTTTCAGTTATGAAACTAGTTTCTAGCATGACACAAACCTATCTATCACAGCACAAACCTTTACAACATGGGGTTTGTGCCATGCTACAAAGGTTTGTGCCGTGTTAAAAAGGTTTGTGTCATGTTTTAAAGGTTTGTGCCTTGTTATAATGGTTTGCGCCGTGCTAAAAAGGTTTGTGCCGCGTTAAAAAGGTTTGTGCCCTGTTATAAAGGTTTGCGCCATGTTAAAAACGTTTGTGCCCTGTTATAAAGGTTTGCGCCCTGCTATAAAGGTTTATGCCCTGCTATAAAGATTTGTGCCGTGTTAAAAGGTTTGTGCCGTGCTATAAAGGTTTGTGCCGTGTTAAAAAGGTTTGTGCACTGCTATAAAGGTTTGTGCCGTGTTAAAAAGGTTTGTGCCCTGTTATAAAGGTTTGCGCCATGTTAAAAACGTTTGTGCCCTGTTATAAAGGTTTGCGCAATGCTATATAGGTTTATGCCCTGCTATAAAGGTTTCTGCCGTGTTAGAAAGGTTTGTGCCCTGTTATAAAGGTTTGCGCCATGTTAAGAACGTTTGTGCCCTGTTATAAAGGTTTGCGCCCTGCTATAAAGGTTCATGCCCTGCTATAAAGGTTTGTGCCATGTTAAAAAGGTTTGTGCCGTGTTATAAAGGTTTATGCCCTGTTATAAAGGTTTGTGCCGTGCTAGAAAGGTTTGCGCCATGCTAGAAAGGTTTGCACCCTGCTAAAAACGTTTGTGCCCTGCTAGAAATGTTTGTGCCGGGTGTAAAGGGTTTGTGCCTTGCTAGAAACTAGTTTCATAACTGAAAATAACTGTTTACTAACTATGAAACTGATTTCAAAACTACTCTTAACTCAGGCATGAATAATGGCAGCATTGGGCCGCCGTATTAAAGTTTACGGTCCAATCTTTTTGAAAATTTGGGAAAAGAGAAACTGTGGAATGCCGGTATGACATGCGTGAAGCGACATGCGAGAATAATTCGAGGAGGTATTTTTTAGTTTTATTTTATTTATTTATTTTTTCCAAAATGGCGGCCGTTTTCGTCGAAAAAAATCGGTCACTTTTGGACTTTGGCGGCCATTTTCTCAAAATTGTCTGATGAGATTTGAGATTTTTTATTCAAAAGATTCTATGTATCTCTGTGTATCTCTGTGATGTGTATAAGTTTGGTCGCCTTGAATCGCCGGTCTGCGTATGGCGGCCATTTTGAATTTTTGACGGACGACGAAGAACAATTTTCCGGCCCTAATCGCTTTACTATCCATTTTAGGCCATTTCTAGGCATATCTAGGCATTTCACTCTTTGCAAAAAAATTTGGAGATAGAGCCTAGATATTGGCATTTTTAAATGGGAAGTCATATATTCCGATTTGTGTGGTAACCTTGAATTTGACCTTCGATGACCTTGAAAAGTCAAAACAGCCATTTCGGGGTAAACAAATGCCCAGATTTGCCTCTATAGATGAAATGGTTGCAGATGGAGATTGTGTTTGCATTATGGACATATTGGAAGATATAAATGGCGCAACTAATGATGACCTTGAACTTGAACTCAGATGACCTTGAGTGCCATATGTCTGACTCGGAATGTGTAAATTGGCCTGAGCGACCTAAACGCTTGCACCCAGATATACTTTTGTATTATGAACATACAGAAAATCAAATGCCGCAAACGTACATGTAACGGTAAATCTCAAAGTCTGTCACCTGCCATGGCCAAACCAAAATTGTCCGGTAACCTATCTTAGCCTTTGGAGTATTTTTTTTTTCAATTATAAGCTCACAACACGTTCACTGTGTGCTGAAATTAAAAAAATGGATGAAAATTAAGTGTCATATTCCAATTTCGCCACATCCTGTTTGTTGAGTGACTACGTGCTCGAAATGAATTACGTCAGCAACATCGAAGCTGATATATAATAACTTTTAGGGGAAGAACATGGCATGTTTGAGAAATGTCTTTATGTGACATTTTATTTGTTTATAACCCTGGGTAAATGTAGGTGCCTGGATTGTTGCCGTGAACGAGGAAGTTTGTTCTTTCAATAAATTCTCATGACCTTTGACTCTCATTCAGCAATTAAAATAATTTTTTAATTGACATTACATACAAGAACGAGTTAATTGCAACGACGTCTTTTCTGAGAGGTCGAAAGTGTAAATGTATAGTTCATAATAGCAAAACCATGCAGCGACCAGGTAACAGTGATCCTTTAAAGAAAGCCATTACAATAATGGTTGTCTCAAATCTGAACCAGCTCTCCAGCAGCTGTCAGTGAGTGTTTCAAGGCATGGGTATGGGTGCTTCATACATGTAATTAAAAAGAACCGAAAAGTAAAAATTTATTTATAATTGATCCAATGCAATAAACTGTATCGTTGTTTGTTTCTTCTTTGGTTTTCTTTCGTTATAATTGTCAACCCCCCAAAAAAATAACTGCGTACGATTATCAGTGTTCTGATTGCCAGTCACCTCGCTGCATGTGGCTCAGTACCTGGCGACCCTTCTATGGCGACAGCCGCGACAGGTCAATACAAGCCCGGAGAACTAGGCAATACATTCCTGAGATCAATTAAAGTAACGCTAACGGACCTTGATGGCCACTACAACCTGGCGATACAGCACAGTAAATCACAGTGTTAGCACAGTTGGCCGGCCGGTGTGACAGCTACAAGTACATGACGTGCAGTCGGTGCAATGCGTGCGGTACACCGACCTTACAGTGAACCCCTCCCTATAGGTAGATAGATGGGTGGTCAGCCCATAACGTGCGCACATGTCTCACTGGCCGCCTGGCTCGTTGCATTGCGATTTATCGCAAGTGCAACAGATGGGCGGAGGACGATAGCTTAATATATATGTCCCGGCCACATGTGACATTGAAGAGGAACGCCCTAAGGGCCAAACGACCCAAATTTCTGACCAGTTACACACCCACTCCCCCTCCCATGTTCTCGGTGAATATATTTCATTCCATGCTGACACACAGCCGGCAACATTTCAACTCCTAAATATAGAACTTTTCGAGTAAATTTGACTCAAATTATGTGGTGAACATGCATCCAGATTTTCCACCAAATATGTGACCGAACTTTCAGCATTCGAGGAATTCTCCCACTGTGCGTTACATGAGTTCGACTGTCAAGGCTGCCGTGTCCACCTCAGGGAGTGTGACCAGGGGAGCACAGCCTGTCAA
Source organism: Terebella lapidaria (assembly GCA_949152475.1). Classification (NCBI taxonomy): domain Eukaryota; kingdom Metazoa; phylum Annelida; class Polychaeta; order Terebellida; family Terebellidae; genus Terebella; species Terebella lapidaria. The sequence continues at coordinate 19,608,331 of OX424558.1, read as the reverse complement.
CGGCGGGGTCACGGAGGGCCAACCGGGGGTCAGCTGTATATATAAAGCCCCCCGGCCCACACTGCTTCAAAGTCGTGCAAAAAGTGCACCACGCCAAGGTCTGGACGTGTTTTTTCTCTCTCTCTCACGGTGAACGACGCGGACGGGAAAATATTTTTGCACCGAACTATTTTAAAAAGGAATCATAAGGATAATCTACTTTAGTTTATTTTAGTTTCTCTACCTTTAATTTGTTTTATTATTTTAAATATTATATTGCTCATATATATGCGCATAATTTTTTATTCGTTTGGAACTTGGATGTCGTTGGGACTTGGAGAAGCATTCAAATTTTCTTGGATGAGGAACGTATGGCCCAGTGTAGTTGTGTGGCTACATTTTCCGTCGAAACCCATTTTGAACCTGAATCAAAGGAGCTCGCATTACCACACTCGAGGGATAAGGATTGACCTCCCGTGGTGTTTTGTGTAAGACCTAGATATATATCATGCTGGTAATAAATAAAAAAAAACTTTAATAAACAGTCAAGATTGGTAGAACGAAAGAAGCAACTCAACTTGACGTGAGATGAAGTCTCCAGTAATGAACTTCAAACACAATTTCTATACCTGTTCGACGAGATTTTAGCCAATTTTTATTTCGGTCATGTGAATACATATCGGCAACGTGCAATTAAGCCCTTCTATCTGTCTCCAATTGTGAATATAATGCTTTTTTTTAAACTTCTACATCTAATAATGTCTGGTAGTTTCAACACGCGTGTCGTGAGTCGTTCAGACAGTGCTGCCCTGTAGGTGTGAGGTCACATCATCTGCAAGGTACAGTGCTGTCTAGGGGGCTCCGAACTCCGCGCCCACACACGCCCACACCGTCACATCATCTGCAAGGTACAGTATTGTCTAGGGGCTCCGAACTCCGCGCCCATACACGCCCAAACCGTCACATCATCTGCAAGGTACAGTGCTGTCTAGGGGGCTCCGAACTCCGCGCCCACACACGCCCACACCGTCACATCATCTGCAAGGTACAGTGCTGTCTAGGGGCTCCGAACTCCGCGCCCATACACGCCCAAACCGTCACATCATCTGCAAGGTACAGTGCTGTCTAGGGGGCTCCGAACTCCGCGCCCACACACGCCCACACCGTCACATCATCTGCAAGGTACAGTGCTGTCTAGGGGCTCCGAACTCCGCGCCCACACACGCCCACACCGTCACATCATCTGCAAGGTACAGTGCTGTCTAGGGGCTCCGAACTCCGCGCCCATACACGCTCAAACCGTCACATCATCTGCAAGGTACAGTGCTGTTTAAGGGGCTCCGAACTCCGCGCCCATACACGCTCAAACCGTCACATCATCTGCAAGGTACAATGCTGTCTTGGGAGCTCTGAACTCCGTGCCCATACACGCCCACACCGTCACATCATCTGCAAGGTACAATACTGTCTAGGGGCACCGAACTCCTCGCTCATACACGCCCACACCGTCACATCATCTGCAAGGTACAGTGCTGTCTAGGGAGCTCTGAACTCCGCGCCCCCACACGCCTATAATGCTGCATGAGGACTGGGCGTCTTGGAGAGGTTGGGAACTAGACACAGCTGTGCGTTTCGGCATTTGGTAAAGTCACTCCTCAACTGCCAGACGTAACGTTGTGTGCAAGTTCTTTACGAGCAACAGGGGAGGCGGAGATTCTTCCATTGACGCCTTGAATGTTTCTGGTAACAGTCGTTTCTGCACAACAGAACGGCGTTGTGCATGCCTACATTGTCTTAATGGAACTCCAAACAAACAGGTGAGTGGAGAAGTTTACCACGAAAAAATGTCGTTCTGATCAATCGTTTTCCATGTAGGCCCACAAATATAATTTGAGTCAGTAATTAATTGCATTCATAACTTCAGGTATAATGATTGTGACTACAACCATATTTACTAATAATTTGGTTCAAGTGCATTCTCCAGAAACATGTACTCCTGAGTCCTGACTGTATCTGGCTGTGGGGATGACGTTACTTTTGATGCTGGACCAATTCCGTGACTTCGCTTCAACCCCCGATATCGAATGTACCATGGCAACATTTCCACGTATGAGCGTTCTCCGAGAATTATCTGTTGTTGTTGTTGTTGTTGTTGTTTTTGTTTGTTGTTTTTAAAATATTTTTGTTGGGCGAACCCATTTTTGTGTATATGCTGTGCAACTTAATTATGTGGTGTGATATATACATACAACTGTGGAGTTCCATTCCGGTTTGGGACTGCATCACAGGGCTATGTCACACGCTTCCTATCATACCGTTCATGAACCTGACATTGGGGTGTCCCTACCAGACCATGAATCTATCCTGGTGTCAACCAGGCCCGGTGAACATAGCACCTGCGGACCCTTTGGTGTAATCATCCCCATTCCTGAGTCATATCACAAGGAAGTCCCCCAACCCACGGCTGAGTGGTCAGCCTTCCCAATGAGCCCACAGCACACCCATCCTGGGTGGGGATCGGCCATGATAAATCCGTCGGGCACCGATTCGAACTCACGACCTCCCGGCTTGGAATCCTGCAGCTTAACGACTGCGCTACAGGTGCCGAAATAATATATTTGTATGTATTCACAATAAACTGTGATATACAGTATATATCTGATTTTTTGTGTTGTTTTAACTCTACAACATCTCATCAACATAAAACATAAATAAAAATGATGTTATCAATCCCGCATGCAATTATTTGACAATGACTTGTATCCGGGCGGATGAGCTTTCCAGTCTGCGGAAGAGTGAATCGAATTTTCAGGAAATGCCCACTATGTAGACTAAACTCTCTTCTAAGTAAAAACTACACTCTTTTCGAAGTAAACTCCTTGAATACTTCCAGATAGAGCTTAAATATTGGCACACTTAAATCATATATATCGCAGTTGATAATGGGTACCTTAAATATAACTTTATTTTTTACCTTCAATGACCTTGAAAGGTCAATACCGCAATTTTGATGAAAAAAAAATGTATGGCTTTACAACTAACCATTTTTCTAGTAACCTTTTTTTCGCCCTTGGGTTAATTTTTAGGTTACCAAAATTTGGTCCGATTACCTATTGCCGTGGCGTTGTATCCGTCGTCCGTCGGCGGCGTCGGTGTAGTCGTCTATCAACAATTTTATCTTCTTTCTAAACTTTTGCACAAATATGCAAGAGATTTTCGAGAGATATTTTTTCCAAATTGGCAGCCATTTTTGTCTCACTTAATATTGCGATTAGAGATCAGGAATCAATTGTGGACATGTAGGAAATGGTATATGCCGAATATTCTGATGACCTTGAATTTGACCTTTGACCTTATTTTTAAAGTCAGAACACAAAATTGCTGATATCTCTTTTATTTATTTAATTTTCAGCTCAGGAATCAATTTTGGACATATAGGAAATGATGTAGGCCCTATGCCAAATATTTTTATCACCTTGAATTTTACATTTGACCATATATTTAAGATCAGGGCACAAAATGGCTACTATTTTGCTTTCTATCGACTTTACAGCTTAGGAATCAACTGTGCACATATAGGAAATGGTCCGGATATTCTGATGACCTTGGATTTGACCTTTGATCTCATTTTCTAGGCCAGAACACAAAATGGCTAACATCTCACCTATTATCGACTCCACAGCTTAGTGAGTGGATTTTATTTTCACGAAAGGCCAAACAGGCCCATGTACATTGTATTAGCATTTTCCATTTTATTGAACACATTGGAAATGATATATGCTGGTATATGCTTCGACGAAAACGGCCGAGAATTTTGAAAAAAAAATTTAAAATAAAACCTAAAAATACTTCCTTCTGGAATTATTTTAAGGTATCTTTAACCAAATTTTCAGAAAATTTCAAGATAAAAATGTGGACGCACGACGACAACGACAACGACGGAGGGACAGACGGACGACGGACGCAACGCCACGGCAATAGGTTATCGGACCATAGGTCCGGTAACCTAAAAATGCAGAAATGTCCGACCCATGATGTTAAGAATCTACGAAACTTTTCGGATAAATTTGTGACCTGTAACACGATTATGAAACTTGAAACTTGTAGATGTTTATGAGACACCTATTATGAGACACCTAAGAACGCGGACCGTGGCATGGAAAAAAATGAAAACAAGGACCACTGGCCTCATAGGAAGAGCTTTGAAAATGTTTGCACAGAACTAGTTCAAAACCTATTCGTATCCTATTCGGTACATATATGTTGTGGCCATATTGTAACTGTAGCCCATGATATTGTACTGGCCAATCATTTGCTTATTGTTGATTTGGCCTAATATAAATTGATTGATGCCATTATTAAGATACTGATTCCATCTAGTCCCATCTTCCAAACTAGATGTTCTCCAGTCGCTGATTGATGTTCTCCAGCTGCTGACTGATGATCGATGTTAACTTATTTTCATAATATGACCATAACTACTACAAGCATCAAATTAATATTTACCAGAACCTTTATCTTGAACCTAATAGTCAATGTTTCATGTCCTAACTATTTTTTATTGTGGTCAATAGGCCCTAATAGACACAACTAGTAAAGTTAATGTTAACCTATTCGGTTACAGTCATGAAATATGTAGTGGACAGAACCTTTACCTTATTGTGCCCAATAATAAATGTTTTATGTCTTAATTAAATTTACTGTGGTCAATAACAGACCTATTTAGTATTTACCCATCGGTTTATTTTTGATCTCCATCAGTAGACATGTTATATGTCTTGTTAATTGTCTAAACAATTGTCTAAACAATGTCACAGCTCAGAATGCCACATCACGATTCCCATGCAACCAATAATAGTGGTGTAGCAACAACAGGCCTATCTGATCATACGTGACATTCAACAGATGGCGCTCTTGAAGCATGCAGTAGGCCCCTACAGGAAAGATGTGCGGTCCATTATGATGAGAACTGTCATTTGTGACAAACGTGATGATATGATTGCTGCATTACGAACTCGACTGGCGATTTTTGCTTTGATAATTTTTGTGTACGATTCCAATTACTAGTAACCTATCATGCACAAAATAATCGAGCAATTGAAACATGACTCAACCAACAAATCATCGATTTTAAAAGATGATTGATAAGCTATGATCAATTGATTTATTTTTGTATTAACAGTATCTCGTGATGTCATCTCATTAATTATTCATTAGGCTATGAGGCACGCTCACCCAACGAACAGCGATGTTTAGGTGGAAGAGGAGGGGGGAGGCATAGTGAAGAAAGTGAACTTGTTGTCATCGGCATAATTAATATACGATCTCTCGAGGTGGATCTTATTTCTGGAATGCATCAGTAATCGCCGATTGCGATCTTGCAGATAGTTTAGCGATATATTCATGCGAGAAAAGTCAGAAAACTCATCGGACCATTCAGCAGACCTGATTTTTACCCGGGTGCGGGCCAGCTTTCATTTATCACGATTGGGTCGTAGTCGGATGGGAGGGGCGGAAGAGGTGGTGCGGAATGGGGGTGAAGCGGGTCGAGTGTGGCTGGCTGCCTCGCGAACAACCACTAGGAGGGGGCCACACTCATTTGCATTTGGCCTACTGGACATACCAGCACTTGCCACAAGTTTTCAATTATTATGTTGCCGTATCAAGCGTTTTTCCATTTTTGCAATAGCTTATGTACTATCTATGTAGTGTGGAATGTTTATGCAAAATTTTGAGTGCATCTGATACAAGAAAGCTCTGTTTCAGAGAAGATCAAAACGGGAGTGGTGATGGGTGATGAAACGGTGACACACAAAAAAAATTAACGGTCGGAACACACGTCTCCTGTGGCTATTAGTGCTCATAACTTATTACAGTAACCATACTTGGGTACACGGGTGTCATATTCTTTCCAACTGGCCCCGGGCCCTCCTAATTAGCCACAATTGAATGGTCTGCTCTGGCTCCAAGTCGGACTTTCAGAAATGTAAACAAAGGAAAATTCTCTAAAATCAAAAAAAAAAAAAAAAACATCATAGAGGAAGAGCTCTGCTCTTCCTAAAAAGAGTATCTCTGACAAATGTTAAGGACGGATGACTGACGGACGGACAACACCACAAATACTCAACAGGTCATATGGGCTCGTAAGCTATAGAGGATTTTATCACGCGGATTTGGGAAAAAATTATCTTTGGTTTAACATTATGTCAAATCGGTCATTTTCGGCAACAAAATGTTCAACAAGGGCCACTGGCCTCAAAGGAAGAGCTTCGAAAATGTTTGCACAGAACTATTTAAAAACCCTTGAATATTGTATTTGAATTGGTACATATATGTTGTGGCCATATTGTAACTCTACTGGGCAGAATCTATACCTTGTTGGGCCAATAAATTTGTCATGTAACTATTTTCTTGTCATGTAACTATTTTTATTGTGGTCAATAATAGGCTTAACTAGTAAAACTAATGATAACCTATTCGGTTAGTCATGACTGGAGAGAACTTTTTAGGGCCCGAGTGAGTCGGAAATTTCCGAACCGGGTACCTGTCGTCTGACCCGACCCGTCCAAATATATAGCAAAATTTGAATGATACTCACTGAAGCAATTTGTAACACGTAAACGCCAGACATTGATCTTTGACACATATTATTTGTTTCGTCAGTAATAACCGGTATTTTCAAGTTTGAGAAAGATCACAATGTCATGACCTCATAAAACTATCGTTTTTTTTCCTGATGATTTCCTTGTCATTCTTGTGATTTTACTAGTGTTTATCACAAATATTCAAAACTATATCTTTATTTGTTCTCAAATACGAGTAACAAAATTCCGATCCAGGTAATTGTATGACCCGCCCCGAATTTGGGTACCTGTCGACTCGTCTGGGCCCCAGAACCTTTACATTGTTGAACCCAATAATAAATGTTTCTTGTAATAATTATTTTTATTGTGGCCAATAAGACTTAATCAATAAAACTAATGTTACTTATTCCGTTACAGCCATGAAATCTCTACAAGTCAGAAGCTTTACCTTGTTGAACACGTTTAAAAATCACCCGACTATTTTTGGGACCAATGTGTAAGATTTTCAAGGTTCTGATTATGTTTTTCTGATTTAGGAGGCACAATGTTTTTTGAGCTTTAGTCTTAGATTTAAATTTCTTTATGGATTTTTTTTCAGTGTTTTGATTTGTACTGCAGAGACATTTCAGTAGCCTATAACTTGTCTGCATTTCCAATAATTCATGACATGCATGAAAACTTTTTTCATCAATGCGATCATGTTTCTCCTTGCCCAAATGTTGGTTTGAAGATCAGCGTACATCTTGTGTCAGTGTGCAGTGTGTAGTGTCAGCTGCCAAATACTGATGTAGCCCAGGCACACCCCTCACCCCGAATCGCCGCTCGTGTGACTGCTATCAAAATCAGCACTGACAATTCTCGTCGGCAATATGAAACTATCATAAACATGATAAAAGTGCTAGATCTAGTATCCATTTGTTTCTGCTTATTTTAGGAGGAAACTAAGTTTTTTCCCGTGTAAAAGCTCCGCAAATCTGCCAAGTTCTGTTTGTTTGTTTCCGACTGTTCCTTTTAGTCAAATCTCGTTGAAATCTCGCTTCACTTCAATGGCATTTTTAATTAAATTCCCCCATAAACAAGCTTTCGGTGGTGTTATTTTTATGAAGTATTACCAGTGAAGTAGGAAAGAGTCATAGAAAAGACCATTTATTTGGGTCGTAACAAGTATTTCCACAAATACCGCACTCAGTTGGACGATCTCTTGGCGGCTGGCATTTTGACCTTGACCCTGCAGCAATTTTTTGGGGCAGTACGCTAATTGGCGGGACTCGCTCACGTGATCATTTGCATATCATTATATCCACGTGTATTTCATAAACATGTGGGTGTGTCCGCCAAGACAGCTTCCCGATTGGACAATTCAGTGACTCTCTGGCTGGCGGGCCGACTGCCGTGACTGCTTATCGGGGCCACACGAGAATTGAATTTGCCCACTGGAATATGGAATACCACCACTAACACACAATTATTATGTTGCCGTATCAACTTGTTTTTCATTGTTGCAATACCATACTGTATCTATATATTGTGCGGAATGTATATCCAAAACTTTGAGTGCATATGATTGCAAGAAAGCACTGTTCCAGTGGAGATCAAAACGGGAGTGGTGATGGGTATGAAACGGTGACATACAAAAAAAAAAAACGGTCGGAACACACGTCTCCTGGGATTATTATCGCTAATAACTTATTACATTAACCATGATTAGGTACGCGGGCGTCATTTTCCTCCCAACGGGCCCCGGGCCCTCCCAATTAGCCACAGTTGAATAGCCTGTTGTGGTTCCAAGTGGCACTTTCAAGAATGTAAACAAAAGAAAAAATTCAAAAATCCAAAAAAAACCAACATCATAGAGGAAGAGCCCTGCTCTTCCTAAAAATGACTTGGCCCAATGTATGTTCTGGCGAATTGATTGGAAATTCATTAAGTCAAAAAATATTTTGTATCCAGAAGAATGACAGAACAACATGCGATTAACCACAACAATAACTCACCGGCCAATATGGATAAGAAACCAAAATCCAAATATTCACAGGCAGACTGATCTCCCTACCTTACAGTTGCTGTGGAAATGGTCATTGTTTTATGGTACCTTTCAGGACCAAATTTGCTTTGTTTCTTTGAGTGATGAGCAAAAAGCATAGTACATTCATAGATAAAATATTTATTTTGTACTTTGATTTTCAAAATCTTCCTTTTTTTACACAAACATTTACAATATATACATATTATACAAACAGTACATGTACAGCTGAGAATATGAAACGGCACAGAGCAACATTACACTTGGCGTCTCTCGTTGTACACACCGCAGCTTTTGATCAGGTGTATTTATTTTTTCACTTTTGCAACACTTACAAGAATCACACATAATATGTGTACCACGCACAATACCTTCTTTTCTTGCGGAATGTCAAGTAACACACCGAATGGTCTATAAATATTCACAACGCTGAGGTTACTGTTACCATAGAAACGACAATTCTCGACAGACAGAAAACTGGATAGCAAAAGTTCACTTTTGCTTCCATGTGAGAACAAAAACTTTGATTACCGAAAACTTTGATTTCAATATTTTTGAGTGTCGACCCCAAAAAATTGACTTAGTTCACAACATGAACCTTTGCTTTCAAAGTCAAATTCAGAAGCAAAGTAATGTCTTTAATAACCTTCACATGAGTGAATGCATTAGATAGCAAGAACAGGAACAAAGACATCACGCAGAGAATAGAGAGATCGTTGTCACAAGTCACCAGCATACATCACTCTTCCATAGCAGTGAATATAGTGCTCTTTGACTTTACAAACTGATTTCATACAAGTACAATGCATATTATCCTGACAACTGCAAGATATAATTCGAGCTTTATCATGATTGACTGTTAGCTCCCTCAATTGTGTGCACTGGTGCATCTACATTTCAGAAATGACAAATAGACATCGACTACATTTAGGTATGAAAAGATAGCAGCGGAAAATTTCAACTCACAAACACACCAGACGCAAGTATACACGCATTGTCTTTGACATTAAACTGGAACAAACTGAGAAAATTGGGATTTCACATGGGCCCCATAATATTTCTGTAATAATACAACAAAGTCTGCAAGTAATATCATAAGTATAGGTGAGATAGAAGTAGTTCAGGCCTTCTCACACGAACATTCAATCACAAATTATTTACAAATTCACACAAAACAATTAACATAATAAATACATCTCTACATCAAAATTTACAACATAATACATGTTCCTTGAAACATGCTGTCAATTTCCAAATTAAGGACTGTAGAATCTACATATGTTGAGTGGAAACTGCTGCAAAAATACCCGGTAAAGTAAAATTTATGATCTAAAGAAAACCACGCTCACAAGCCAGAACTGAACATTGTTATATTATGGACAATGTCATATTACAATAAAAAAATGTATATGCGACTCATTGTTTATGTTCAACACTGTGTGACAAAGGTTCAATTACAACAATTTTGTTGTGAAACTTTCTATTGGGGAAATGAGACAAGCAATATCCCATTTTACAGAATAGAACTTTGAAGTGGCAACATGCAAAGAAAAGATGGAGACACTGGAGTTTGATTGCTGCCCAAAACACTGGCTATTAAAACGACCATGATTATCACCGGAGAAATATTTACACCACGGGAAAATAAATGCTAATGTATGCAAATTCGGGAGCTTTCGTGTTGATTTTGACCATGGCTCACATGCTGTTTGAATGAAATTTTTGTGTGTAAACAGCTCTAAGCTCAAATTTCTGACAATCGACTATTTGTTTACAAATAATACTTGAATTGACACACCAATGCTACCACATATTAATGCTACAAACATGAAGTAATAATCACTATTCAACACATATTCATGAAAATATTAACTGTTGTTTCAAACTACAACATACATCCATAACTACAGTTCTGCAGATTCTTGTGATTTGCATTTAAATCACGTAGGTGGTGGGAATAATCCTCAATATATCAATGTTTTCTAGACATCCTTCCCTCTCCCTTACCTTCTTGAACTTATTTTTTTCCTGCACAATGAGTACAGCTTGCCAGTGTTAAGAATGATGAGGTACTACATGATGGAAGAATAGCCAACACTCATTTTACAGATTTGCTGACCAATTCATACACACAATTTTCATATTTTGGAATGCACTTCGATAACAGGCCCAGGAATACAATATGCTACACTAGAACATTAATGCGAACTGATACCGCATTCAGATTCCCTTTGTCTATTCTCCAGCCCTGGTGAGGTATCTGTACGGGTTACATTTCAGAGAATTGCACCAACAGTCAGACTACATAGGATTGAAGAATAAAATCCTCTGTTCAGAAAAAAACAAGCACAGTACTAAATGCCGAAAAATTGCAAGCAATCCATTTACATGGCACTTCATAACACCAAATATTCCAGTATATTCATCATGTCAATACTGTAAAATACTCAAATGTTCCCATTCATTCTTGTCACACTACTTCCCTCAGCGTCAAACTCTTGCATTTTAGGATTACAAGACTTTCACATGAATTCTTTAAAGGCAAATATCACATGGAGTACCATACATTTCATATGCAACTTGACAGGTTACAAAATTAATTTATCACAAATTTCATGAGTTCAATGACTGTCTACACACACACAACACAACACTTGAAATCTCAACAACAAAAGACATGATTTTGGAAAACATAAAATATGAACATTTTTGAGTTGTCGAAAAATACAAGTATGCGCTCATGGAAGTCGAACCAACCCCTGCGCACCGCAAAAAGATTTGGACATAGATAAAGATACAAAGGAAAATACTTCAGTACATCAACTTTCAGTCACAGTAAAACAAAACTGAGCAATCTGCTAAGTACATAACCATAATATTATATGACACCAGTGAACTAACTGCCCCAGGCCCCCCCCCCCCCCCTTCCCCCACTGTAACTAATTCAACAAACTACCTCCCAAGTCCCATCACATCGCTTCCCTGTCCCCCTTCCCCATGAGACTGCATAGTAAGCACCTTCTATCTGCACAACCAGTCAGAGAGCAAACTAGAGAACACTATATAGAGCTAAGCAGTGGGAGCCGGTCGTCACGTGAAGGACGGGTGAGTGCCCTTGACGGGGAGCGGGTGGGCCTCCGTGTTGAAGACCCACTTGTCAAACGGGAGAACATCGTCCTCCGAGAAGATCAGGTAGAGATACTTGAGGGTCTCAGCGAGGAAGAAACTCTGCTGAACGTCGTCTTTCTGTGGGTTGTTGTTGTACACGTCCTTGATCCCAGAGTAACCAGTGTCAGTGCGACAGTGTTTCTCTAACGCCTGTACGAGGAGACGACGAATGAGAACAATCAATGGAGAACTTGTGGTTGCAACAGTACTGCCGGTTTATCATAACAATAGGAACAAATATGTTCTCATAATCATTTTATACTAGTAGTTACAACATGCAACCACTCCTGACTGAATATTTAGCTGGCATATCAGTAATTTCAAAATATAATCTACAACAATACTCAATACAATATAACTTTCTTATGACAAACAGTGTTGATGAACAAGGTAAACAAAGAAGTCATGAAGGCAATACATACTTGCACCATCTCCCAAGCCCACTCTCGGTACTTGGGGTCCTTGGTCAGTCGCCACATGTAGAAATGTGTCTCCAGCACCTCAGGCCGCAAGATGTAATACTTCTCGTTCTGGCGGACCGCCCTCGCCTCCGTCGACGCATCAAACCGGAACGCCTCCGGTCCCAGTTTTGTATCTGGGTAAGAATCATGGTGACATTGCTATTTGTAATGAAATTTTTTTTTCACCAAATTTTAATACTATTTACTGTATTCCGGGCAATTTCTACCAATCATCAGCTTTGCAGATTGAGTCTATAGAGATGACCCTGAGAAGTTACAACACATACTGGATCTGTCGTAGGACTCGTGGCATGTGTGGGAGATGTCTGCCCCCAGCTGTAGATACTTGGCGGGGTCTGCCGATCCAGCCGCTCCCAGAGCTACCATGCCACCTGGTGAACAAAACACGTACCACTGCTCATCTCTGCTGGAACGAGGGTGTTTTTATTGCATCCTAATATTTACCAAGCACTCCAATTGCTCTGAATACTCTAAATACCTGAGAAGCAGCCAAGATGATCCATTTTGTGCTCAATTCGTCCATTCTTGTATTCTCCAAAGTACTTCAAACCTGATTTAGATGTTTGTAGTAATCGACCTTCTAAAGCCTGGAAATAATACTCCATGAATAAACAGCTGCTCATTGGATGTGGACAGTCCAAACTACTATTTACAGGCTTTCGTTGTTCTTACCTGTATGGCCTCATCATACATTGACCGCGCTTCTGTGTCTGTTTTGTCAGACTGTAGCCAGGCTTTGAGAAGGTATTCGTAGAACGAATCTCCCAAAGCACCGATAGATACATGTTCTATGGAGATCAGCAAAAGATGTTCACATAAGTATAAAACATTATTTTTTACTTTACATATACAATGTAAGCATAGATATATGTTACAGAACTATTTGATTTAGAACCAATTACTAATCTGCTCTATACTCACGTTGTCCCCATCTGCCAGTTTTGGGGTTTAGGTAGTTTGGATATAGACCGTTTGGTTTGTCGAGTTGTCTGATTACTTCTCGTACTCTGCGTACCTAGGGTTATAGAATGAGAAGTGTGCACTAAAACTTCCAAGCTATCAAACAATTGAGCCCCAATGCACTGCAAATGCTGTCCAAAGCAAGGAAATTCAATTAAATTGATTTTGGTTTTCAACTGATTAACAGGAATTTATTCATGTACATCATATGAATATTTTTTATACAAATGTTACTCGTTTCATTCCCACCTGATTTATTGTTAGGTTCACACCAACAATTTAACACACCTTTTCTATATAAATTTCATTGCCGGATATGTGCGACAAATAGGCAAATTCCAAATGCAGAGTTCCAAACTCGGAGAGGATTGAGGAGGCTCCGGATGCCCAGCCCCAGTTCTTGCCAGCTCCACTAGACAAGAAACACAGGTCAAAGATCATATACACCATCAAAGGTCATGCATAACAGATCAGAGGTCATGGACACAGGTCAGAAGTTTCATACACTGTCAAAGGTCATACAAGTAATTAAGTTATCCACAAAATTCCCAAATTTTAATTGTAAATTTGCCGTTTATTGTTATTACTCACCTCTAAACTACTACATGCTCCTTTTCGATCCTTTGGATCGTTCTGGATAGAAATTCGCGTACTGAAAGCAAGGCACGATCGTCTGCCTGCATGACTCGAGCGCTCCTTTTGCCGCCAAAACCGCCGCGCATATGCGCGCGCAGCTGCGCAGAAGCTTCACTTTTCTGTCCAAAAAACGACAAAAGGAAGCCCCTAGCACACAACTGGCGGGGATGGATGGGAGGGCCTTTACTGTAGTAGTTTAGAGGTGAGTAATAACAATAAACGGCAAATTTACAATTAAAATTTGGGAAGTTTATTTTATACATCACCAATCTAAACTACTACATGCTCCTTAGAATCAAAGGATAGGCGGTGGAGCAGTAGTGCTAGAGAGTCATGAAAACAGACGATAGTCTTGATTTCAAGCGAATCGCTAAAATGCTACATTTTCGATATATCTTTAGTAATATAATAAAGATACTCACCTAGCGGTGCGATCGCTTGCCTCCGACATGCACGAATTTCTTCTTCACCCATCGGTGGAAAACGGAACTCTACTTGAGACCGTAACATAAAGAACTCAAACACAAACACAAAGTGTTGCTTATATACACGTGCACGTTAAAACCAAGACTTTTCTGTCCAGCTGGTTCAAACAACAGCTTGCGCTACGACCAGCGGACCCAGTCTAAATCTGGACGACTGGTCCTGAAGTTCGGCAGCATTGGACAGATAGAACCCGATGAATGTCGTAGAATTAGTCCACATTCCAGCCCTCACGATATATTCCAACGGAATATTCGACCTGGCCGCCAAAGACATCGAGATGTGTCGGATTTGGTGGGACGATATTTTGTAAGTGACTCGATCGTCAGCACCTGACTCCGCATAGACAGTCCTCACTACAACCTTCACCCATCGGGATAGTGTAGCTGTGGAGATATCCGTAGCACTATTAGGCTGATAGGAAATAAATAACCGCTTGCGATCTTTCCTGATCGATCTGGTACGATCGATGTAGATTTTCAGCGCTCTTACCGGGCACAATAGAGCGTCCGGCTCATTGCGTCCTACGTAACCGCCCAGTGACGGAATTACGATAGGGGAGAACGCTTTCCCGCCCTCAACTGCAGTACGTGTTTTAGGCATAAAATCACGTACTGGGTATAAGGAAACGGACCCATCCGCGCCAAATGCGACTCGCGATACGTCGATCGCCGCGACATCTGAGCGTCTTCGACCACTTGCTAGCATAACTAGCAAGAAAGTCTTAAGAGTTAACCTCTGCAAGGAAACTTCCTTGAGAGGCTCCCAAGGTGCTTTAGTAAGACAATATAGCACAAAAGCCATGTCCCAATCCGGTAGAGTAGGAACTCCCCGTGGCCTTTGCGTCCTAAAGGACGCCAAGAGATCAGCAAGGATACGATTATTAGTTAAATCGATCCCCCTAGCACGGAATACAGGGCCCAGCATGGACCTGTATCCCTCGATCGTAGTAGGCTTCAAATTAAGCCTATCAAAGAGACAGCAGAGAAAGTCTAGCACTGCATTCAGAGGGGCAGAGAGCGGATCAATGCGCCTTCCGTTACACCAACGTACGAATACTCTCCATTTAGCCTCATACGTTTTAGAGGAGGATCTCCTATTCTTTCTCGCGAGATGTACGGACACCTGCTGAGAAAATCCTGCCTCCTGGAAGGATCGCTCGATAGCCTCCACACGTGTAATTTGAGCACGTGGACGGAATCGTGAAATATATCCCGCCCCGGTTGCTTCAGCAACCTGTCCTCGATCGGGAGAACCTGTGGTACATCGATCAGGAGGGACAGTAGCAGGGGGAACCACGCCTGCATCGGCCAGCATGGCGCCACCAACAGAATCTCGCACTGAGACCTGGCTACTTTGTGCAGCACTTCTGTTAGGAACCGAGTTGGCGGGTACGCATACCCGAACATCCCGTCCCACGACTGAGACATCGCGTCCACAGCCAGTGCCTCGCTCTCTGGCAGAGGTGAGAAGTAGACCGGGAGCTTGTGATTCCGAGAGGTTGCGAACAGGTCTATGTTCGGTGTCCCGAACGCCTGACAAACGCGCCGAAACACCCCCGGATGCAAACTCCACTCCGTGCCTATGATCTTGTCCGGTCTCAACAGAGCGTCCGCTAGGACATTCCTGTGACCCGGCAGGTGCCTCGCCCTGATAAACAGACGGTACTTGAAGGCAAACCTGATCAGACACTCGGCCTCCAAACAAAGCTGACTCGACCGAGTTCCACCTTGTTTGTTTATGTGCGCCACTACTGTGCTGTTGTCTGTGAAGACCAGCCACTTCGTCCCTGGGGAACTCTGAGGCCCCCAGATCTCGAACGCACGTCTCACCGCTCGCAGCTCTAGGACATTGATGTGCAACGCCCTCTCGCTCGTGTTCCACACAGCAGAGAGTTCGTGCTCGTCCATATGAGCTCCCCAAGCCAATTCTGACGCATCGGTGAAGAAGGTCCGATCGGGCAGATACTCCGCCAGTGGCATCCCTCGGAAAAGATTCCGATGGTCCCGCCACCAATGCATTGCTTCCCGAGCACGATCGTCCACCGATACGACTTGGTCTAGTCGATCGGTGAGGATCCGCCATTGCAACGCTAGACACCATTGAATGGGTCTGAGGAAGCACCTGCCGAACGGCACCTGTTTCTCCATCGACGCCAACAGACCGATGATGGACAGAAACTGTCGAGCTGTGATCGACGACTGCGTCAGCGCGACCTCCATCGCCGCAATCGCCTTGAGAACTCTCTTCCACGGAGGAAGAGCTACTCCTCGCTCTAGATCGTAATCTACCCCGACATACTCGAACCTCTGTGTCGGGAACAGATGAGACTTCGCCCAATTGGGGATCCAGCCAAGGCTGGTCGCCAACCTGAGGACGAACCCGGATTGCTCTATAGCCTGAGACGGGGAGTCGGCTATGATTAACCAATCGTCGATATAATGGTGGAATTGAATTCCAACCGATCGAAACCTGGCCGCCATCGTCCTTACGATACGGGTGAACACGTAAGGGGCGGTGGCTACTCCAAAAGGAAGTACCCTGAACTGATACACCGAACCCTCGAAGGCGAACTTGAGGTATCGCCGATCGGCTGGGTGTATGGGCACATGTAAGTACGCGTCCTTGACGTCGATACTGACTGCCCACTTCCCCTTGGACAGAGCTTTCTGAACGGAAAGCGCCGACTCCATCTTGAACCTGGGTATGATCAGGAATTTGTTGAGGTTTGACAGATCGAAAACGGGACGCCACCCGCCTGTCTTTTTCGGCACTAGGAAGATGAGAGAATAGAATCCTCTCTCGTCCTTGACCACCTCGATCGCACGTTTCTCTAGCAACTGCTGCACCTCGTGCTGCAGAAGCTGAAACTTTTCCCGATCGCCGGGCACAGGGAAGAACCACGCTTTGGGTCTGACCGGTGGTTTTCCAGCCTCCCATCTGAAGGTGAGACCGAACTTCACCCATGCCACGACTGAATTGTCTGACGACGCCAGATCGCTCCAGTTCTGGACGAACTGAGCCAGGCGTCCCCCGACTGGACCAGGTTGTGGAAGATCGAATTCCGACAGAACTGAACCTTCCACAGAGCCTACGCTTTCCCGCAACGAGTCACTTCTTACCAGAAGCTTTCCCTTTGCCCTTGAAGCGTCCACCCCCTTTGCCTCCACGCTTGCCATCCCCCTGGGGAGGGGGAGGCTGCGCCCCCCGAAAGGGCGGCTGCGTAGAAGCGGGTGCATGTGGTGCCTGAGGTTGGGCAGGCTTCTGACCCTTGGTCTTCTTGCCTGTCCCAGACCCCGCCGACTTCCCAAGCAAAGCCTTGGCCATAGCCTCATCCCGGAGATGTTCCCGCATGACGGAAATATCCGATCGAGAGAGGTTGGCGTAGGTATAGCCTGAGAAAAGCGGCCTCCCACGTAGCTCAGCGACGTCCGTAGCGGACACGTCAAGCAGACGGAGATCGGCATCACGCATGGTGAGATCCAATTGTGCGCCCAGGTGCGCACTGTCACGCTCAGCAGCATGGACCACTCCGGCCAAGACGCCGAGTGCTGCATGAATGTTGGCGTGACTCCCCTCCTCCAGATCCGCCTCGTCCACAAACTCCTGAACCAAAGTGGTCAGGTGATCCGTCAACGAGAGCTGCCCCATCAATTGATGAGACAGCGTCTGCCAGTGAGAAAGGCGAGCCTTTTTCACATAAGCTGACCAGACCGTACCCTGCTTCCGGGAAAGCAGGTGAAGGTTAGGGTCTTCGACCGGGACGGAAGTCTGATGTCCACCCTCGGACTCTACAGTCCGATAGGTGTCGATCGACTCAGGTCGAACACGGCTAGTCGGGAATGTCGACTCCGTACGAGCCACATCCTTCTTAGCCGTAACTCCCTTGTTGATCTTGTCGAAGGACTTGACCAACGCGGGAGCCACAGGGAGCCGGATCGGCCGACGAACTGGCGCCGACGCGAACCTACCGGTTCCCCGTGAGGGCCCTGGAGCATCGATCGGCAAGTCCATTCGCCTTGCGACCGACTCCAAAGCCCACCGGAAGTTAGAACCCCCGGCCTGATCGGAAGTCTCATCCTCCGAGGAGGACGACTCCTGATCAGCTTCCACTCGACCCCCCCGATCGTTGGACCTCACAGGTCCGATCGAAGACCTCGATGACCCCAAGGGTACATCAAAGGACGGGCGAGGGAATGCCTGCTCAGCGATCGCGCCCGTCCGGCGACTTACATCCGCGTACACAGGACTTGAGTGGTCCTGAGGAACGACCCCAGCACCACCCGCCCGATCGTGCCCTGATCGAGGACCAGGAGCACGACCGCCAAGTGAAGACTCCCGATCGCACGAACGATCGAGAGCCTCACCCCCAAACAAAGGGAACTCTTCCCCCTCGAACCTCGAGACCGAGGACCCGAATGAGCCATCCAAGATGCTCCGCCGATCGAAGCCCGAAGCCTGATCGTCGCCCACCGAGAGGTCGGACGAAGCCTGAACCACATCGAAAATCGATGTGGTCTCAGCACCACGGCGCTTAGAGGAAGCACGCTTCCTCTTCTTGGAAGGCCCAGGGGAAGAGACGACGGACCCCTCCACCTCGATCGGCCCCGACTGAGGGACGACGAAGGTGGAGTGCGGTTCCTTGGCTGCTTTCGCCTTGGCAAGAACTGAAACCTTCTTCTTAGAAGATTTCGACTTCTTGCCAGCAGGGGGAGCAAGCTCTCCCTGCGACGAAGGGGCAGCCGAAGAACCGGCCGGGACTCCCTGTCCAAGCAGGGAAGAGAGACCCGGCAGGAGGGGACCCTGAAGGGACGATAACGACTGTGCAAAGAAGGATTGCACAGCCGCGTTGACCATGTCCTGTGTTAGCCCCAGGGGCTGGCTAACACCGGACGCAATCTGTGCCGTCACAGGCGGAGTCTCCACCTCCATGGGCGACTGGCGGACTTGCGGAGCCGAAGCTTCCGCAAGCCTCAAAGCATCCCGACGAGCCAACGAGGCTTCGGAATACTTTGCAGTCGCCTGCACGAAGGAAGAGGGACGCCAGAAACGGCACTGATCACACCTCAAATCCTCCATAGATACCGGGCCATGGTCTAAACAGTCGAAACACAAACTGTGTTTCTCCCCTCCTCGGAGGGTATTGACCAGACACTTCGGGCATGGACGTTCGTCCATGGCACCGGTACCAAGGGAGGATTGTGAAGTCATGATCACGAAAGGGAACTAACCACACACAGTAACAGGGCGGGCAAAATACGCAAACCTGAGACCGCGCTGAAAAAGAACCCTAAGAGGACTACGAATATATAAACTACAGTATACGTTTACAAAATATATACAGTAGAAAATTAACGTAGAACTATTGATAGATGTAAACAACAAGTACACTATCAAGTACGACGGATGGACGATAATAGGGTGAACTGGCTATACAAATCGCTGACGATCTAGCAAGTAACAAACTATCGACCAATACTTATCCAAATAGACACAAAACGATGTCTATGAACGTGGCAGGTGAAATTCCGTAAGAATATATCGCAAAAGTCTAGTTTGCAGACTAAATTCTACGAATTCACCGGGAACCAAAATCCAAAGCTGCCAAGCAAAAATGGCGGTGGACAGAAAAGTGAAGCTTCTGCGCAGCTGCGCGCGCATATGCGCGGCGGTTTTGGCGGCAAAAGGAGCGCTCGAGTCATGCAGGCAGACGATCGTGCCTTGCTTTCAGTACGCGAATTTCTATCCAGAACGATCCAAAGGATCGAAAAGGAGCATGTAGTAGTTTAGATTGGTGATGTATAAAATAAACGTCAAACGTCATAGACAACAATAGGTCACAGATAAGGTGACCTAGGTCACAGATATAGATTAGGGATCATAGTTAGAGAGTGGTCATAGAAATAGGTCATCATAGGGAATACAGGACATACTATGTCACATCTCTACAACATACATGTATCACAGTATAATCACAAAGAATGCCGAGTCAGTTTACATTACTCATGTACCTCTTGAGGTTGACCATTGCGTATGGTATTCCGGTAGGTGTGTTGAAGGCAGGAAGGAGTTTGTTAGCTATATCAACCGCCTTGTTCTTGAACACCTGGTCACCAGAAAGCGCGTAGCAGGCAAGTAGACCCCCGACAAACCGAATGTTCACCTCAAACACTGAGATGTCCATAGCCTGTTGGAAGAAGGGGTTTGAATTTTACCTGATTGAGATACTTAGCATTACAGTGTTTTTCTGTTTATATTTATCATGTTTATCATACTCTACCTATCTCTCACAATTCTTTTATCAGAGCTTGAACAACTCAATTTGTTGAATACTGTATTGACGACTGGCCAGTCATTACCAGTGTCTGATCCAATAAATTTACAGTGTGCATTATAACGGTCCTCATCAGTGATGACATCAAAGTTCAAACAGTAAATATACAGTGTACATAAGACATTGCTCATCTCAGGTAAAAGATACCATTCAAACATAAAATATACAAACCCCTTCAAAGTTGAGGTTAGTGGCGACCCAGTCCCGTCCCTGGTTAAACTCCTCCATGAGTCCCATCACATACAGCGTGTCCAGGCCGTCCACGATTGTAGCACCAAAGCTTGAGTGTCCAAATATACTGGCTGAGTGGCCACGCCGAGAGATCGGCTTCAACTCGTTCTGTCCCCAGGCATACTGCACATAGTTGTCCCAGGAGTGCTTCATCATCTGTACATAGATTAGCTGAGGTCATTCAAATGCTGCAAATTTGTGTTAGAATACAAGTCAAATTATTGTGGTATGTCAGATTGGGGGAAAAATCGCAAATTCACAGTGCTCCTCAAGTGAGGTTGAGTGATTTTGATTTAATGAGGTCAACTACATTATTTATATATGTAAGTGTATTGTATACTGCTATATCCAAAAAAATTCTACTCATGCCATAGTTAGGTACACATATTTTATTGATAAAGACTGGGAACAGAAAGCTGTAAAAACCTAAAAGTATTGAAAACTGCCTTGAAATCTATAATTGGCTTAGTTGGACTTGCAACGGTAGTGCTGGTATGTAACGGTAGTGATATTTTCAATTCAAACAGTTACACATCTGCTATCTGAATTCAAACAAGTCAAACAAATGCCTGCTTGACAAATTGATTTCATCTCATCAAACAGTGTTTGAAATATGCAGCTGTGTCACTGCTGGAAAAACATGAGCCGAAAATCAATAGAGATTAGAGACAAACAAAACATATTGAAATAGACATCACTCAAGATGTTACAGCAGGTGTCTATACAAACACACTGCGGTGATCATATTAGCACCATGTGTAAAAATTTTCAGTGTAAGCTTCCGAGTAGCACTAGCAGTAGTTTTTCAATTTCCATCAATTACTTTTGATAATGCAATGGTTGAACTGCATTTCAGCAACATGAAATAATCTCACACATGATGTAATGTGTAGACACAAGCTGTGGTATCGGGTGACTGTGTGAATAGATCTTGATCATACAAGGCAAATGAGTAACAACATAGACACTGTCCCAGAGATGCTCATTTACTTGAAAACCGCAGATGTCAAGTCAGAAAAACTGACATCATTAATAGGCCTAATGTGGACTTTAGAATACCGTATTGGTCCTAATAGTAGCACGGCGAGCCAAAGCAAGAATCCCTGCAGCAGCGCACGCAAAAATGAGGTTGAACTTGGTCAAATTTATGAAAATCACTGAATACTATACCTATAGCCTTTAATCCCCTTTATTATGATTCAAATAACATGAATGTGTGGATTGGAACACTCCAAGATCTTATTAGAAAGATATGAAGTGAATTATAAGGTCACAAAAATTGAACATTTTTGGGCAAAAAAGGGGGGCGCTCTACTATTAGGGCACGTGCCACTATTAGGACCAATACGGTAATTACACATGTACATATCATGCACCGGAAGATAAACGGAAGGTACAAAAGTCAAATTTGAAGTTGAGGCAGTGAGGCAAGTTTCTGTTATTATATAACATGATATAAAGAACACACTTATTGACAGTTTCTGTTAAAATTCCAAAGTGGGGATAAAAAATTCAATTTTCAAATTAATCTTCATATCGAAGCATGAAATATTAGGAATTATCAGGCCAAAACTCCAATCTCTCGTAATCCCCAAATAATGTGACAGTGTGGGTAATGTGAGGTTCAGTGACCACAACACATGTTGACATCAATTTGTTCAAATTACATGTTCAAAAAACTACGTGTATGAATATTTTCCTGTGAGGATTGACCGTATCACTGAGAACACTTGTAGGCATGGCTGAGAAAGTCATGGGCTCAAATCACTGGAATTCAACAATGTGATTTGCTCATAAAATCCATGTTACGGCATGTGCGAAAATTTTGTGTTTAGGGTTTCCCATGATCCCATCCCTACCTAGTATTTTGATATGACCCAAAACATTGTTTCAAACATGACTATAGAATTATCATAATTGAACATATGATTATACAGCATATAAATACTAGTCTAGTATTTATCCTTATTAAAAAGAACATGTATTAA
This sequence comes from Terebella lapidaria, assembly GCA_949152475.1. Lineage (NCBI taxonomy): Eukaryota > Metazoa > Annelida > Polychaeta > Terebellida > Terebellidae > Terebella > Terebella lapidaria. The sequence continues at coordinate 19,585,463 of OX424558.1, read as the reverse complement.
CCACACTGAGAAACAAGAATGTACACAGGTTAAACATGGATATTGAATATAAAGTGTAACAACTGCAACATTGCATATATAGTGAATCATCTATATTACAGTATATCACACATAATAAATATTGATAATTCAAGCACCTGTCATGATATAGGACATTTTATCTGACAAACGGCTACATTGAACAAGTTATAAATGGAATTATATATACAGGAAATAAACTATTATATTTTCTATATACTAACCTCTTTAACTTTATTTTGTCGCTCTTTGATGACTTCGTCACTGGGCTGTGGATGTTGAGCCGGATCCACTCCAGGATGATCTTTCTCTACTTTGAGCGCTTGGTCAATCTCAGCATTTCGCTTTTCTTCCTCGTCCTTCCTTCGCTGTTCAATAAGCACCTGTTTGTCGTCGTTTATTTGCCCTTTCAACTTATCCAATTCGTCTTTAGTCATATTCAATCTAACTCTATTGTCTATCAGAGCTTTATTTTTATCGGTGTCTATGAGCACTTGCAGTCTTTCCTGGTCTATCACTTTGTGCTTATCTTCCGCCTCATCGGCATTATGTCTAATAATTTTGCCCCCACCCAGAGCATTTTGCCCCTGGGGTAAAAATATCTCACCCCCTGCCTCCCCAATCTGTTTGCGGACCTCGTCTATTGAGACCCGCTCGCGAAGGTCCGGTAGAAAGAAAAACGCGCCGAAGCATACCGTCGTGAAACTCACGAAAACCAGGAGCAAGATATACTTTTCTTTTAATCGTAATGTCTTGCGATTTATAGGAATAGGAACACCATTTACATAGCGTTGATACGTGGGCAAACCCCCACCAGCCATGTTGTCACTTGGATCAGGCACGGAGCGATTTGCCGTGTCGGATGCTCATTGGTGGAAAATCATGCCTTCCTTGTGACTAGTACGTGCTTCATTCACCAGGTGTCATCATTTTCTCCTTTTTCATACGCACTCGCCAGGTGTCAGCTGCTCTGTGTGCACGGATTCTCCACCAATGTAGCCTAACGAATATCTACGGCCATTTAGTGCGACTGATTCTGTCGATGTTACCCGGCGAAAGAATCTGAACATAGCGCTGGCGGGAAATTTCGACCTATTAAGGGCAAAATGTACAGTGCGGGCACAGAATTGTATTGATTGGGGTCCGACAAAAACTGCATGATAGACAAATCATAACGCTCTGATGTATTACTCATTTTCTTTATATACATCTATTTTTTATAACACGTTTTCAAGAAACCAACGCAAAATGATGTGAGGGTGTGTCGGTAAAAACCGACCTATGTCTGCCAAATTCGACCCACACGGAAGAAGCTGGAAAACTGTCGGGAAACTTCGACCTATTTTCAGGTTTTTTAAAAAAAACATGTAACGCAAATCGTAACCTCCACATGTATGAGGACATTATAGCTTATTTCTTAACATGGACTTGTGTCTGAGAACAAACATATACAGTATATCATGTATCACCGAACAAACATATATATTAGTATATCGTCGATCATCTTTATACACACTGTATTGAAATTTTCAAGAACCAACTATTTAACTACGTCGACAACATTTTTGCTAACAACATTAACTACATTTTTGTCTCATTTCATGTACCAACTACAAAACAACACATTTTGGTCTCATTCCAAATACCACAAATATTCATTTAACTTGTGGTAGCACTGTGGTACATCAAGATTTTCATGTAGGCCTATGAATGCATCCATCTCTTTCCTCACTCCTCGAGCCATCTGAACAACACTACCGTAATGGCCCGAAATACCGCCGGTTCTCGTTTACCCGCCGGCCTCGTTTAAGCGCCGGGGATAAGTCTTTAAAAGCATTAATAAGCGCCTGTCTCGAATTAGCGCCGGTTCAAATAACCGCCGGGTGTAAGTCTATGTACCGGTGCACGTAGCACACAAGAGTCCCACGGTGATTGCAATTGATTACACATGTGTGAAACAACACAACTGACACTTACTTACCGATATGAGATTTTGATTATGACAATAGAACACCAGGTCTGCTAACCAATTAGGTGATGCAATTGAGCAGCTGCATGTATATATAATTGTACTGACTAACTTAATGATATCCATTCCCCAAGACCCAACATTACATTACATTTATATCAGCACAATATAAATAACCATTACCATATATCTTTATTTTATTGTATTGCGGCGCCATGCGACATCTACTACGCACATAACGTATGCAGTAGGTCCGTGTATGAACCGGTCATGAAACACACCGATATAATAAATCCAAACTCTCTTAAAAACTGACTGATTTACAGAGTATCGGCAGGTACCAGCACCGGTAGATTTTCTATTGAATTTGCAAGCTTCATCACGATGTATTTTACTATAATTTATAAGTTTATCTACCGTGTATCTGCTGTTCATAGCCATTGGATTAACACCATCCTCGATGCAACCGCCCGTCATTATGCCCTCAACTCCCATTCCCCCCTTCCCGCCATGCACCGCGCGCTGGATATCACTGAATACAGTGAAGAAAATCAGTGCGTTCACGCGCACAAGCTTTCAAAATATATCGTTTTTGCTCATTGTATTATTAAGCGCCGGTCTCGTTTACCCGCCGGTCTCGTATTAGCGCCGGGGCTGAAACATGTAAAGCACTATTAAGCGCCGGGGCGGTATTTCGGGCCATTACGGTAATCTTTCCATCAAACCCAGTTTCCTTGCACACGGCGACATGGCGATGACAAACATTCCGTACTGCACTTTTCAATGCGTTGACAAATACATGTACGGTATCATCTAACATTTCAAAGAATAAATCGACAATATGCATCTGTGCCCAGTCATCATGGTGATCAAATAAAAGATCATTGATCACTGCTTTTACATCAAATACCATCAGCTCGGGATCTTCGTAAGACATTCTGTAAATAATGATATAGATATGTATTCTGAGTGAGAGATTGTGTTAACTTGCATTACTTTTTAGAGTCACATACATGTATGATTCAGGCAAAAAAAAATTGTTTTGCTCGAATAGTGAATGAGATACTGTAAATGTGTAACATTATGCCTATACTAATGTTCATGTGATGCATATTTCAGCATGTCCATGTGGATTTAATATGGCGATGTTATGCTCCTGTTTATTAACGCTATTTACCATGTCATGCTGATGATGTATTCACCGAGAAAACAAGTTTCATGATGCATTATTTCACCTATATATATACAGTTTGATAAGAATCAGATCTACGTGTTTGTTTTACACTTATTAAAACCTTTATGGTTTTAGCAGAATTTTATTTTTTTTTTTTTTTTTTTTTTTTTTCTTCTTCCGCCACTTTTGGTTTCCGGACGATAACTTTAGATTGCCTTGACGGATCCTCGTCAAATTTTCACCACAAGTCAGAAATGATATGTGGAAGAACCCTATTCTTTTTGAGCCGGATCCGAGGTCCGTGAGGTCCGTGAGGATGAAATCAAGGCTAATTTTGAGACTTGGTTTCCGGACGATAACTGGAAAAATATTTACGCAATAGTTGCAGAACTCTGCATGGAGGTTCATATGCCACCAGGGAAGAACCCTATTGCTTTTGGGATCGATCCGTCAAACGACCTTTGACCTAGAGGTCGAAATAATTTTTTGCTGATTCATCCTTGAGGCTTCCTGCATATCTCAGAAACCGTGCATCGTAGAGCGAAACGGACGTTATTTTCGGACTCGTCGCCCTAGACAAACATCTCTAGGGTGTATATTTTTTTTGATCCGGCTCCGAGGTCCGTGAGGTCCTTGAGGATGAAATCGAGGCTGATCTTGAAACTTGGTTTCCGGACGATAACTCGAAAAATATTCAGGCAATAGTTGCAGAATTTTGCACGGAGGTTTATATATCAACAGGGAAGAACCCTATTGATTTTGGGATCGATACGTCAAACGACCTTTGACCTAGAGGTCGAAATAATCCTTGAGGCATCCTGCATATCTCGGAAACGGTGCGTCGTAGAGCGAAACGGACGTTATTTTCGGACTCGTCGCCCTAGACAAACATGTCTAAGGGGTATTATGGATGAACTTTGACCTTGACCCGAAATTTTTTTGCCGAGTCGGCATTTTTCGTTTTCGTCGATATCTCGGGAACGGTGTGTCGTAGAACGAAAAGGACGTTATTTTCGGACTCGTCGCCCTAGACAAACATGTCTAAGGGGTATTATGGATGAACTTTGACCTTGACCCGAAATTTTTTTGCCGAGTCGGCATTTTTCGTTTTCGTCGATATCTCGGGAACGGTGTGTCGTAGAACGAAACGGACGTTATTTTCGGACTCGTCGCCCTAGACAAACATGTCTAAGGGGTATTATGGATGAACTTTGACCTTGACCCGAAATTTTTTTGCCGAGTCGGCATTTTTCGTTTTCGTCGATGTCTCGGAAACGGTGCGTCGTAGAGCCAAACGGACGTTATTTTCAGACTCGTCGCCCTAGACAAACATGTCTAGAGGGTATTATGGATGAACTTTGACCTTGACCCGAAATTTTTTCGCCGAGTCGGCATTTTTCGTTTTCGTCGATATCTCGGAAATGGTGCGTCGTAGAGCGAAACGGACGTTATTTTCGGATTCGTCGCCCTAGACAAACATGTCTAAAGGGTATTATGGATGAACTTTGACCTTGACCCAAAATTTTTTCGCCGAGTCGGCATTTTCGTTTTCGTCGATATCTCGGAAACGGTGCGTCGTAGAACGAAACGGACGTTATTTTCGGACTCGTCGCCTAGACAAACATGTCTAATGGGTATTATGGATGAACTTTGACCTTGACCCGAAATTTTTTCGCCGAGTCGGCATTTTTCGTTTTCGTCGATATCTCGGAAACGGTGCGTCGTAGAGCGAAACGGACGTTATTTTCGGACTCGTCGGCCTAGACAAACATGTCTAGAGGGTATTATGGATGAACTTTGACCTTGACCCGAAATTTTTTCGCCGAGTCGGCATTTTCGTTTCCGTCGATATCTCGGAAACGGTGCGTCGTAGAGCGAAACGGACGTTATTTTCGGACTCGTCGCCCTAGACAAACATGTCTAGAGGGTATTATGGATTCTAAAGGGTATTATGGATGAACTTTGACCTTGACCCGAATTTTTTTCGCCGAGTCGGCATTTTTCGTTTTCGTCGATATCTCGGAAACGGTGCGTCGTAGAGTGAAACGGACGTTATTTTCGGACTCGTCGGCCTAGACAAACATGTCTAAAGGGTATTACGGATGAACTTTGAACTTGACCTGAAATTTTTTTGGCTGAGTCGACATTTTTCATTTTCGTCGATATCTAGTAGATATTATAAATTAATCATCACACCGAAATGCCTCCAAGGCATCTTTAGGCCTTGACGTCTAGTTTTTGTGAAATTCCAGGTTTAGGTTTCCGGCTTTTGCGATTTTGCACGGCTTGTCTTTTCTTTTCTTCCCTCTCCCTTTTTCTTTGTTCAGCTACTTTCTTCTTCTCTGCCTGCTCTCTCTGCCTCTTTAATTTGTTTTCTTCACGCTGAGCCTTTCGCAGCTTTTTCTTCTCTTCTGCAGCTATCTTTTTTTGTTCTTCGATTTTTAACCTTTTGATATTTTGCTCGCCTGATATAGCCTTTGGATAAGAGGCTGCTGTAGTTGGTTTCGGCTTCTTGTGTACCTTTGGAATACATAGCATATTGTCCATTACAGACAGTGATTCCTCTCTGGTAATGATCACCTGACTGTCATCCTTGATCACGGGACCAGCAGGATGGGAAGGCACTTCAACCGGAGGACCAGCAGGTTGTATACACACCTCAACCGGAGGACCAGCAAGCTGGGTAGACACCTCAACCGGAGGACCAGCAAGCTGGGTAGACACCTCAACCGGAGGACCAACAGGTTGGGAAGGCACTTCAACCGGAGGACCAACAGGTTGGGTACACACCTCAACCGGAGGACCAGCAAGCTGGGTAGACACCTCAACCGGAGGACCAGCAAGCTGGGTAGACACCTCAACCGGAGGACCAACAGGTTGGGAAGGCACTTCAACCGGAGGACCAACAGGTTGGGTACACACCTCAACCGGAGGACCAGTAAGCTGGGTAGACACCTCAACCGGAGGACCAGCAGGATGGGAACACACCTCAACGGGAGGACCAGCAAGCTGGATAGACAGTTAGACACCTGAACCGGAGGACCAGAAGGCTGGGAAGACAGGTCAATTAGTTGACCAGCAGGCTGGGAAGACAACTCAACAAGGGGACCAACAGGCTGGGTTGAAAGCAACTGAAGAAGTTCAGTATCAAAAACCTGACAGTTACTACCAAAATCTATCGTCATGTTGCCCTGGTCATCTATGACTGCAGAATCAATAGCCCTCTGCAGCAACTCAAAGGAAGACACATTGTCTGCCTCTTCGACCACAACATCCACCATTTCATTGTTCACTTCAACTGTGTTTACCAGTGAAGTCTCCAGAACTCTAGGAGAGCAGATGACAGACGGACTTGGATCCAAGCATGGAATGGTGGAAGGACTAGCAACAGCTGGGATGCTGGGACCAGGAAGGGGAACGGTCGAGCCTGACTCAGAGCAGTGATTGGACGCGAAGATCGATGATGGTTTCAGCTTCGAAAGATCAACCTTCTGTGGATCGAAAGGGAAGATGCCACTGTCTGAAAAACCACTGACTGCAGAAGCAACAGTAAGAAGTTGCCACGCAACAGTAAGAAGTTGAAAACCTTTGAGAATGAATACTTCGTCAGGCCTGGTTCCGAAGGATTATCCCGGACATATTCACGTTTGACTCTTGCCCAATTCGTTTTTAGAGGTCCAAAGAATCCTTTGTCTAGAGGCTGCATCACGTGTGATGAGTGTGCAAGTAGAAGATACAAAATAATATGGTTGTCACGGCAAAATTCTGCTGCTTGTATTGAACAATGGGTTCGATGCCCGTCCACTAGGAGCAATACTGGTTTTTTAACCTTGCGCTGCATGATGCTGTTGTTGAAGTGATCTTTCAACCACAGATAGAACAGATCAGAATCAATCCAGCCATTGTCCGATCGTCTCAAAAAGGCTTCAGGGAAGCCATCTAGAGGGTCATAGCTGAACCTTTTACCGGGGAAAATAAGCATGGGATCCAGTATATGAGCAGAAGCGCTAACACATGCCAGAACCGTTATCTGTGACTTGGCCCCTGACGTGACCTGGTATACATGAGTTGCGCCCCTTGGGGCGAGGACACGCTCAGAGGAAGAGGCCAACGGAAACCCTGATTCATCCGCATTATAGATGCGTGAAGGATCTTGTAAAATCTCAGGTGAACCTATGTCAACAAGATACTGACGGAGATCGGCGAACCAGTTCAGCACAGACTCGGTAGTCACATAAGACCACTCTTTACCCAGTGCCTGCGACCTTCGCTCAGATATCTGTTCATGGCGACTCAGGAAAGCATAAAACCAATCTTTCCCAGGGAGATTATCTCTGAAAGGCGTTTGTTTCTTCGCTTTGTTGAGTATTCCCTGAACTGTGGTGAGAAATTCATGTCGAGTTATGGGATAGCCAATCTGACTCAACTGTAGCACCCATTCCGCCAAACGCCGCTCCTCTTCCTCACTCAGAATTGGATCCCGACCAGCCTTGGCTTTGTCCGCAACACGACCATGCAGCTTATCCAGCAGTGTGGTCTTTGGTATCCCAAACGCTTTTGATGCTCTGTAGCAGGACATGTCTTTCGCCCTTACAGCTCTCAAAGCAGCATCTAACATATCTTGTGTATAGTGCTGTTTGTAATCTCCACGCTTCACTTTGATGTTTGTTTTGGATGCCCGTTTTGTTGTTTTGAGACTGTCCTCAGCTTTCTTCCGCTTCGTTGATCGCGCCATGCTTAGAAAAAATTCCTCGATTTTGTATCGTGTTTGTACATAATATATAACACAAGTATATGCTCATCACTTTGCTGATATTGAAATATTTCTTGATGATTGCTTTACTCATAAATTATGTGGATTATCTCTATGTATACGGGACATGTTAGTGAATAATAAATGGAAAACACGTGAAAACAAAAAGGGTGTGAGTTGGGGACGGGGGTCGGCAGAAGGTACAGGTATAAAGGTAAAGGAATATTATCTATCACATGGCTGGTGTAGCTTATGACGTTTAATCACTGTAATGATATTGGAGCGAATCAACTTTGTTCATGAAGATGACATGTTCAGAATACCCAGCAAAGTTACAACATGTAACAGCATGTAAACAGAGAGGGTGGGATTGGGAGAAGGTACAGGTATAAAGATAAAGGAATACATGTATATCTACAAGTAACCTACAGTGGAAAAATATATTTTGTGGCCAGCGGAAATATGTTGAGATGGGAACGTTTTGTGTGATTAAAAACCTTTAAAAGTGGATTATATTACTCATTATTCTCTATATAGTAAACAAGGAAGAACATATCTATAGATGTATATCCGAGTTCAGACCTTCCAATGGTTTTGATGTTGCCCAACATCGTCAGCTTTTACATGTAATTTTAATTTATGCTGAATACAGTATTTTTGTTAATACAACAAACGAGTTCCTTATGTTTTTTTCCCAGCCTACTCTTACCCTTTTTTGCTCCACCATGGCGTTTATATCAAAATAACACACGCTCTCACTCCCAGTAATTCAGGAGCGTCAATGTTCCTCCGAATACTTCAGGTACGGTTGACCTCCGTGGAGTCGGGTCCAAAAATATCACAAAGCTCTCGCAGTATTTGCGTTTATTCACAAGATTAAAATGTAAAACCTCATTGAAACAATCAGAATTATTATTTTTGAAAGTGATGTGATAATTTTGATGAGATTACTATATTCAATTGGCGCTGGCCAATCACACGGCTGGCTGGTGTAGCTTATGACGTTTAATCACTTGAATGACATTGGAGTGAATCAACTTGATTGTATTACATTATAACATTGAAATACCTCTGACATGGAACACATCGACTTTGTTCATGAAGTTGGCATGTTTTGAATGGTGAGTAAATTGGTACGTGGGAAAATATGCAGGTAAGATGTACGTGATCAATTCACTGTAGGAACCCTACTACCGTAACGCGGCGTTACGGTAGTACGGGACGATAGCGGTAGGCAAGTGGTTCGATTGGTTTTTTGAGATTATCGTTTATAGAACACATATCACTCTTCTCCGATGGTGTGCTTTGATGCCTCTTGAAGTTTCGCATCTATTGTCGTATTGTTTTGTGGGAATATTGCTCTTAATTAGTCAGAAAATGGAAAATGGAGATCAAGTGAATACTACGGTAACGTCAGATCAGTAGCTGCGGGGTACTACTGTAACGCCAAGCATGTACTACCATAACGTTAACCTTGGTCTCAAATTAGGTCTTTCGTAAAATGTCTTTTGCATCGTTTCAGATAAGAATTTCGTATATAAGGAGCTTGCATATACGAAATTGATTTCGAGGTACAATTGTTTTCATATTATACTACTGATACTGTATGGTGTCATGTAAAATGACGAAATGTGGTGTTTTGGGACGTCTATAACTAAACATATTACACGGGTTGTCGAAGAAGCAAAAAGTGAGCAAGCAAATAAGCAATTTTTTAACATTGAATAATGACATTTTCGAATGTTACCCCAGCGTAGGAAATTTAGTTGTACTAATTTTATGATAAGGTATGAGTGAGAACATAATATTGACAAGATACCCTTATTTTAACGAAGATAATGATGTTCTGATTTTTTTCAATGCCATACATTGTTTTCGTATTAATATATAAAATGTTAAGATAAATTTGTGTATTCCGAGCCGTATAATTTACATGTATGCAGACGTTGACCGTTGCACAGTATTTTACACACTCGTCTGAGTTAAAAAAGACAATAACGTTCAGAACAAGATTTAATTGGCATCAATTATTAGTATAGATTCGCACAGTGATATGCATCAGATATGGTCTCTTTTTGACATTTGATTTTTCATCGACGTCTGTGAAATCATATCAAAAGATAATGCATACTATGAAAGAGTGAATCCTTTTTTTATGCACAATGTTTCGTTTGGTGTCAGTCAAACTTTGAAACGTACGGTATAAGGTAAACTTCAACTTTGAGGTGAACTTGAAGATAAGGTAGCCACTGGTCCAACCGCAATGTACCCACGGAAGAACCGCAAAGGTTTCCTCTTAAAACGTTTATACACTGTCCCCCCAAAAAAATCATCATCAGAAGGCTGTAACGATTATTGAATTTCTGTCAGGATATCAGGTATTCTTTAATTTATGAGTAAGTGTCTGGGGTCAAAATCGTACCAGGACCCAAAGTCTTAAATTCCATTCCAAAGTGAACGGGACACCCTGAATCATTACCAGATTCATCGTCTAGACATCTGAGACTGATGCTAAAATGAGACTCTGAATGATGTTAAATAACATGCACTAAAATTCTGTTCGCCGAATGGCTTGTCAGCGGGCAGTAATATGTATCCTGATGTATTTTTCACATAAGCTACATATATGCATGACGAATTCCGAAACTCTATTGTCCCGATTATGATCATCCATCGACAACAATATTTGTACAATTTATCGATAACGAAAATCCTAAAATATTATTAAAATCCAAGTGTTACAACATGTTAATTTTTTATATATGCAAGCGTTACGGTAGTACTTGAAATCTGGAAATTGGCGTTACGGTAGTGGGCCGCTAACGTTACGGTAGTAATCGTCGCATATTTAAAACCGTTTTTCCTCGCAAATCAATCAGATTCACAGTTTAATTATATTGCCACACTATAAAGCGTACCTAGACAATTCGCCTCATGTAGATGTTATGTGCGAAACCTACCTAATACCCAGTTTATCGTGAAAAAACTTTTCGAAGCTAATAACCTTCCGCCATCGTTTGGACTACCGTAACGTCGCGTTACGGTAGTAGGGTTCCTACAGTGAATTGAGTAGAGTTTATTTTATTAGGTGACATTACAAAAACATAATTATACGGTAGTCAATAATGATGGTCACATTTTAGCAGAAACCCCATAAACTATGGGTTTCTGATTTTAGCAATTAAAAATATTCTGTCTGTACAAAATATATATTGCATTTTATAGGCTAAGCCCATAATTTAGTTTCTTGCTGCCGGATGATAATTCCAGCAGGTTTTGACGCGAGTGATCAACTCGTACCGTTACATACTGTACATTTAACGAGCAGGACAAGACAGTCTGTCTGTATTCCAACTTCCAGATTAAGCTGTGTGTAAGAGAAATATATATCAAGACAAATATGACCTCCCTTCCATCTGAGAAAGTTGCATTAGAAAGAACGCTGGTGTAGCAAATTTACACTACGTTTTGTAATAGGAAAATCAAAATAACACAAATCATTGATGAAGCAACTACCTCGGACAGTCTTCCACAGTCTCGCGCTATGTAGGCCCAGTAGTTCGTGAGTAATCTTGCCAACCAGATACCAAAGACCGATACAGAAACTTGCCAACTATATCCAGAAACACAGATGAACGATCGAGCTACAGAGACGGGATGAAGAATACATTTAATGAGAACAGAAATACATAATGAGAGATCTCGTTAAGTAATTAAGTGAACTTTTGCCTGGTAAATGATATGGCTATGTTTAAGCAATGTCGATTGTGCAGCTCGGCCTACCTGGCTTGTATGGACTGTTCTTGGGCAGACTTTGAATTTTAGTAGGCCGTCATTTTACTTTCAGAGATACAGATCAGCAGGCGACAAGGAAGAAATGAAAATGGTCTAATACGTAGTGGAGGGTATGTTTCGGGGAGTGGGGGGCGGTGGGTTAGAATACGTGGCCGGTTAGGTCGAAATTCCCAGACACCCATATACAGCGTCGGCATACTTCGACCTACAGTTTTCAGTGACAAAATGTTGTTTGGTTGACCTCAGATCGCTGCCAAGACAAAGTGGAATCTATCTCGGTCCCAGAAACATATGATAATACGTATATTTACTAGAGATTGCCCACTGGAAGTGCCTAAAAGTGTGCTATGTTCTTCGAGCAGTCCATTAAAACAGCGGTTTGGTGCAGCTTACTCAGAACAGCTAAAGTTTGCAGTGAAATGTATCCGTCTGTTTTTACCTCATGTGGCACGTTGCAAGTCCAAAGGGTCAAGAGAACGTAACCTCATTTACATATCATGACGTCATGCATATTTAATGAAACCATGTCACATGACCTCACACCAAATATAGATAGGTCGAAGTTACCAGACAGTCGAAATTACCCGCCAGCGCTATCAAGTATGCTGATCAAGTTAAACTTAGCAGCATATGGAAGTTGTTAGGCTAAACCCCTATCGTAGACGGCTAAAGTAGAGCTACCTATTGAGATTCTTTGTGAAACCTCCCCCCCCCCCTCAGGTCTAGATAAATGTTTTGAGAGAGTCATTTACTAGAAGTTCTCACAGGGGCGTATTTTACAAAGAATGTAAATTCAATAAAAGACAAGCTCTTGTGAGGGACCCGCTCAGATGGGCTAAAATGTGAAATTCCTTTCATTGTTTCAAGACTTTGAAACAATCATCATTCGTGAAGTCAAATTTATTGACAGTGTGTGACGTAAAAAGAATTTTAGTCAAAAATTTTTTATAAATTTTACATATATATTGTACCACTGTCGGTTCAACATATGGTCAATGGCTATCGTCCTGTGGTAGAATCTACCCAACAGAAGCTAAATGGAAAACAAAACTTGCAAAAAAAATCAACAAATAGCCTATTACCCCCCCCCCCCCCCTCCCACCCCTCATTTTATCAGATACACCGGCTCGTTAATAAATATACAGAATTTCGGAAAATCTGTTTCGTTGTTTTCGTTAAAAATTATTTAGGTGAAATGGTTTTAAAAAATGACCCATTAAGGAGGTGGGGGTAAAATTACCCATCATAATTCCACATTGTAGAGAAACTTTCATCCAAATTGTCTGTTTTCAAATGCACAAAGTCATTATGATGATTGTTTGGCAGTTTTAAAACAATAAAAAGTATTTCACTTTTTAGCCCCTCTGACTGGTCCCTCACCAGAGCTGGTTAGCCTACTATACTCTTATTTTTATTGTTTACACCGGTATTTGACGATATTTATTCGATGCTAAATGATTCACCTGACGTCACCTGGGAGTCAAACTGCAATTTTCTACCAAATTTCAGACTTCCATCGCAAAAATTGAAGAATTTGGCAATCTACCCCAATGTTTGATTTTAGAGATATCAATTATAGAGCTACGTTTACATAATATCATACCTGGGCTGGCTGGACCGTCAGAAAAACTGAGTTCACCCTCGCAAAATTTAATCTTACATGTAACATGAAAAAAAAATGGAACCCATTCGCCCACTTGTTCGGTCTCCCTTTGTGAAACTTGCGCGAAATTTAGTGGCCCAGAATGGACTTGCTACCGTTATGTGAAGCAAATAGCGCAATCAACCAATTAGAGAAGATATTTTCCAATGTGCACCCGTCTCCTACCTATCAGGAGGTTGGGTGAGTAACTGATGTATAATGCAAAGGTAATTTGTTGGGGAACATGAGAGTCTAGTATGAGTACTTGCCTTTAAGAAGTAGTCTTTACTGTTAAAAACGATATCAGTGAGAGAAAGATTGTTGTTTGATGCACTATTGTGTATAGTTCATAAATTTCAATATACATGTAATGTTATTGCTTTTATTATACAATACGATATATTTGTAAATGACTAATCTTTAAGTCAAGCATATTCTCCAGCATTTGTTATTTCGCCTCAACATTAACCCAGTGATAACATATCATTGTACTAGTATGTCATTACTATTACTATGCTTCATAATTGTTGTGTTATTGTATGCGTTTTATTTGCTCGTGAGTTCAAACAAAATCCCCAGTGAACTTTGAAACAAAACTTTATATCTGGAGAATACTTTTTCTACAGACTTCACGATGTACATAGAGTTCTCTGTCAAACTTGCCATAGTTTTGCATGATAGATGTATTCAAGTCAGCCGTACATTAACTGTACATTTTAATATTATGTATCCTTCCTATTTTGATGAACGATATATTGCTATCATTTGCATACTAGCGGTCAAACATTACACTGTTGAAGGTGTAGCACATTTGTCATCATGTCCAAGCATCCATTTGTTGGTTTATTAAAATCCAATGGTAAGCTATTTTGAACCTGTTGAAATCAATTCTATTAAAATTCTGTATGTTATTTTTCACATGTATGATGTTTCTTCTCGCATATGTCTACAGTATGTTTATGTATTGTTCCTAAAACATCATATTACATTTGCGTGCTAAATAATTTCATTTAATACTACCCGTTCCAAAATATAGACATGGACATTAATTCCCTCAGTTTTTCCAAAGTGAACAAGTATGTAGCGTCGGTACAGCGATCTATTGCTCATCCGGAAAACTAATAACCCCTTGATTGATAACTACATGAATGACATTTTCTGCATTAATTCCAAACATTGATTATCATTCTTCGCATGAACTTGAGGCGAACTTGACGGATGGTGGTATATTGTTCATAGTGTAAGTTTTTAGTTCCCACTTTGCTTTATTGCAAAGCTTTGTCGTTCATGTCCATGAATGAAACAATTATCTTTTTCAGTACTTCTTCCACAGGTAAAAGCTCATAACAAATTTACGTGTACAATATAGTGTGTACAAAGGTGACTCTACATTGAGTCATAGTTCAGCTGGATAACTAATACCTACTTGATTTATGGTTACAGAAATTACATTTTCTGTAGTGATTTGAAACCGTGTACCGAATCTTTTTCATTCCTTGTATGAACTTGAGGCGAACTTGACCGATGGTGAATGATTGTGAACATATATTGCAAAGCTTTATTTTCTATCCATAGATGAAACATAGATGAAACATATACTCGGCCACGAAAGCTCATTTACAATACTATGAAGCGGTAAAAAAGCCCTTAATTAAGAATGGTTGTAGGTATAGATACCTAAAGTACCAAGAGGTACTCGCAGTAGAGTGTCCATTATGATGGCTCTCCACTTGCACCTATGCTCCAACTGACTAATTAACATGAGGCGAGAGATATATGGAGAAGTGGGGTTAAAATCTGGTATCATCCTTCCTAGAGCCTACTCTCGTGACTTGCCACTGATCCTATAAAACATGTGAATTACCGTGTCAATCAGCATCATGCTGTTCCCGGAAGCCGAGTGGGGCCACGAGTCCGCACCAGTCACGCTATTCATAGGGTCACTTCCTCATCCCCGCCTGGTCAACCCACCTCATCACTGGGTCAAATCACTGGCCTCTTGTAAATAATACATCGTCTTCGTGGGAGTTTGTTGTTGACCCGCCGAGGAAAAGGCCGGAGAATTAGCCGGTAGAGATCAACAAAATGCCAGCAAATTGAGTGGGCATGACTGACTTCCAAGCATGTTCCTCCTGTCTCTATCGTTGGCATGAAACGTGCAATTATCGTGGTCGCCCCAGCATATCGCCGTGTTTAGTTCATGTAATGTTGTGGTCATGCAGTGTTACCCACGCAAGGATCCAGCACGTTCAATGGCAGTCTACCTGACTTTCGTCATGATGTATAAACCTTGCTGCAAGCCCTTTCTGCACTTAACTAGCCTACTTTAAAACAGTTTATTCCAAAACCCAGTTGAAATGGTGTAAAATAATGATATGTAGTCAACGTTATGGTAGTCACTTAACTAAATGATGTCTTATTGAGTATAGCTTCATTAAGATATTTGTAATTGATAAGTTTACCTACATTTATGACCTGGACTTGCGTTTATTCATTTCACACAATTGTAAGCGTATAAGCCAATTAGTGATCGTCGATAAATATCAGCATGGTTATAGTTATGTATTATGTATAAGTGATTTTATTGTTGTCGATTTTTTCTAGTTTTGAAAATCAGGAGTATTATATTTAAGATGTACCGGGTATATAACTTTCGATCTCTGATTGTAGAGAAACGCTCGCGGGTAGAGTTCTGCTTGAATGCAATTTAATTCTCAAGAAACATAAGACAAAGACGAAACAGTCCTTCATTGTAAGAAATTTATATATTTTCACATCAGCATTATATCGAAATCTCTATTTCATCTTGTTATCAGCTAGGCGTGTTTGTTTTGTTTTTTCTACTCGGCCTGTACATTGTACATACACTAACATCTAGCACTCAAGTCTAAAATATAACATTTTAATCAAATTGACTTTGTAATTTGAACATTGTCAAGAAACATCACGTACAGAATCACACAGAAACATCATGAAATAACTGAAGCAGCGAGGTAAGTCTTTTGACGGCGCGTGTTTGTGGCTAGTGTACAGTTGTGGGGTCTAGCTGCTCCAGATATCGTTCTCATCCTTCTCAACCTGTGAAATACCAGAAAATATAACATAACTGAGTATTGTGGTGATGATCATAAAAAACTTGACCCGTTACATATATCTTGAAGATATAAAATAATGAACTAACTGAGGGAAAAATTAATATTTCTACTTTCATTCAGAACATCACAGCTAATACAAGCTGTACGTTGCTATGGTGACAGTATTACATATATGTAATAACATGAGACGGTGTACGAATACTGACCAGTAGCCGGAGGGCCTTGCACAGAAGCGGCGTCTCGTCCTCACCCTTGGGGCAGTGGGGTTTGCCGTCACAGACTTGTGAGTATTGGAGACACTCCGGGTATCTCGATAACGCTGCAATGAAAAAAAACCCCGGGGAAATATTTAATATTTTATTTCTGAACTGTTCTTCCATTCTCAATCTTCAAGACTGTACTTGTGACTTCTGGTGGCTATTTAGAATTGCATGCTGTGAATAATAGTTTGTTTCCAATCGTGAAATCACGGTTTTAATTTGTATTTTGAGCCTGTTCAGGGGCAGTGTCATTTCAATTGTTCCTATATATATTAGTAGTTATATTACAAAATATCCTGTTGAAATGCTAAAACTCACACGGAGTGCCTCAGATTCGATGTATATCAAGTTAATATCAAGATTCTAAACCATTTTTGCAAGATGGCCGACCAGGCCGAGCAGTGAATGAACAAGGACTAACGTTCATCAACTTGATATCCACTTGTTTATTTGTGTGAATCTCGTCCAGTCATCTCATTCATATCAGTTATCATAATATTTTGTGTCATGTTAGGTGTCGGAAGAAAAATAAGGATTACAGATTGCCAACGGGAATATCCCTAAAACTTTCTGAAAGCAGCGACCACTGCGTTGCCTCGTAGCAAACGAAATGATATCCATATTTTCATTTCCAGATAGATAAGTTCTAAATTTAATTACATGTACTAGTAGTATAGATCAATGCTTTATTGTCGTCAAATTGTACTTGCTCGCAGCGAAACCGTGTGTAACTGATCGGATGTGTCATTTATATATGAGGCTAGGTGTAGTGAGAATGAGTTGGAGATGCTAACATTCAATAGATGTTGGGTTTTTCTTATTTGATTCGGAAACTGACATGGAAACATTTGAACTGCAAATGTCTTGTGTTTTATAAGCATGAGTTGATAGAGTGGAACTGTTTTTCGAAGTTCTATGAAAATGGAAAAAAAGTGTATTCATAACAGCTATATCTGGAAACTTGTAATGTTCAAGCCAGAGTATTTTGAATTCCTAATGTAGTTTACTTGATGTGAGTAATTCCAAAAGAAAAATGTTCCTTGTGACAGTGTCCGGTTTCAAATTTCATGAAATCTTACGCTATTATGCGCAGAAGGATTTTCAGACTGTTGAATCTTCAGATTTCTGACTATTCTGATGGTATAATGGGCGAGCTGTCAGCAGCTCCTACAAGTGTCGTGTGAGGCCTGATAGTTTTCCTAGACTGAGTTCTCTTCCGACATTTAATCTGGGTGTGAGGTACATATGACATTAGTATGGATAGAGTCCTTAGATCACGTGACTTGATACGTCACCGCGGCGCGAGGGATTGTGGGAGTTCTGTCTCGTGACTGACCCGGTATATGATTATCAGGAACTCAATCTATCCAGGTTAGTAGTATAAATGTATGCATAAAGATATAGTCTACTCCATGCTGGATATATTACTGTGAATATCATACCATATCATATATCTATGATGATATGTTCATTAAAAGACCCCGGGCGTACCTCGATAATAGTCTTGGCCGAAATATAGTTATTTGATTGGTGACGCTCTATGGACACTTGTTCACAGTGCAGTAATATGACATGCAATCGAACCACTTCAATTAGTGCAACGCGTACGTTTAGTTTATCTTGGAAATAACAGGTCCCCGATCGTAAAATCCGAGAGAGAAGATGTCTAAGGGGTTGTGTTTAGTATGGTCCCATCGTTATTGAGAATATGACCAAGTCCACTTTGGTCACATAATCGGCTATCCTCTTGTGTTGAGGACGTCTACTTTAGCACACAGAGAGAGAGGGAGAGTACATAATGTATAGGGTAGGGTACTGACCGATAGATAGTCTCTCTGGGTATTGGTCGTTCTGTGTCTCGATAAACTGATATATTTCCCTGATAAGGCTCCATGGTGTTCATTATGCAGACTATTTGCATGTCATTGCATTTATACCCTGCAGATATGTGCACGCGCATTTTCGATATATACTGTTTGACCCGATGAACAACTTTTGACTCCGGACCTCATGTTATTGCTAACAATGTCTGAAAAAGCCGTTTAATCTGTTAGAGAAAGTAGAACTTGAGTACTCCCTTTGAAATATTAATATTAGTGTTTTGACTTGTTTTTTCTTGTTGCTTTTTGTATCATCCGCACACAGAATGACCGACAACAGAGAAAAGAACTTTCAAAAGGCATTCCACCAGACAATAATGAAGGAAGATTAGTCAATATTTATGGAAGATTAGCACAAGGAGCAAAGTCGTTCAATATGTCTGACTTCAGTGCGGGATATATGTGATGCCACACCTATGTACAAGTCAAGGCCAGTCACTCACTATAGTAGTTACATGTACGGGTGGGATGTGTCAATATATTACTGTTTTATAGCGGTAAGTGAACTTGGTAATTACACTCATGTTCGTGCACGTATGCGCTAATAAAACGAAGTCGATATCGGATTTTCTTGATTAAATCTACTCTAGCACCTGTGTTCTTTGACGCTTTGTTCGGATCTCTGGAAACTCATAAATATCTTCATAAATATCTGTAATTGCTGGAATACGGTGCCTCAATAATATTGCAAATATAGAAGTAAAACTGACAGAAATCTTAAGTTTGACTATATGGACTGCATGAATAGGGACGAATTGCGTTCATGTCACCTAATATATGCATGTAGTAATATTACATGTGACCAAAATTATCAAATCGATAAAACTGAAAATGTTTTGTCGTCTGATGCCTAATCTGTGGGAGGAACTGTATGATGCGAGCGAGGCATTCACTTTAAACAGTCGGCCCCGAATGTGATAGTTCCGTTTGTCTGGGGTGCTCGGGCCGTCATCAAGCGCGCAGAACTGTCTCGATGACAGGCCCGGACCGCAGTTTCGAAACAATGAGACGTCACAAGATCACGTCTCCGATCTGATGGAAACATGAGACATTTCTGGTTTTTCTCTTCTTGGAAGTCCAGTAAATGTAATTATTGTTATGATCTTGTGGCCGACAATGTCCGCCAGGTTTAGCCTGCCCACTGCTCAAGGCACTGGTTGATTTCGCCAAGTCTGAAATCAAGTTTGAGTAAATGGTGTCTTGCCTGTCCACATTTGTTGGACATGCGCTTTACACTTTGTCATACTATATAGAGATGACACTCTGCCCAACCAGAAGTTTTGTTTATACTACATGTCTGAAGGGTAGATCTAGATGATTGTTAGTACCTTGACCGTTGCTCTTCCTGTGTGGCAATTTAATATCTGGCTACTACAAGACGACTTGAAACTAATAACAAAAAGATATTTAAATTTTTGTCCCGATGGGAACCTCGGACTTCACATATTATATTAGTATTCTTGCGGTGCTGGCACATGATAGCAAATGCCTGTAGTAACGCTGTCGAGGGGCATGTGTGTTTAATTCATCAAGCGTGCAACCAGATTTGCAAATGCATTAGTGTCTCTATCTGTGATTGAAGCAATTTCTTCAATTAAAACATCACAGGGCTAGCTATTGCAGGTTTTGCCACCTTTCTAATCCCAAGACATCTGCTCTGAATGCAAAATTGGACTGTGTACCGTCTACAAGAGCTTACTGGTTCCTGAGGTCGTTGTTCTTTGGCTTATTTTGTACAATAGTCAGCGCTGCACTCTCGCTGTCATTTGACAAATCACATGTGACATGATTTTGTGTCTCCTAATCACGGCCGCGTTTCCATTTACAAACAAAATATCTATTATTTTCATTACACATAGAACTCCATACAATATCATGCTGTCACGAAATACAAATACCTAAACCAAGCTCTTTGGCCCAAACAGTATGGGCATACAATGTATGCATTTTATATACTGTGTGTCTACATGTATACATGATAGCAGGGCATAATGGAACGCTGTCAGTTAAAAAGTGTTTGAGGCTTTCTCCATGCGTCCTTGTATATATATTTATGACTCCTACGGTGACGTGATCCAGTTAATGCATCACGGAGCCTTTAATTCCGTGATGCCAAAATACAACTGACAACCTCGATCGTTTTGTGACGAGGCCGAGAGAAGTATACATTCACCTCTCATATTCTTTCGACGTTGGGAAACATTATTGAATGCATTCACAAGTGATAATGTGCATTTCTCTTTGAATATCTCAAATGTATAAATCGTAGCATATACATGTATTGTCGATAATAAATGACTAGATAATACTTATTGTATGTGTAATATCTCTGACAAAGTGCAAATTTTCGACATTCTCATGCTCAATGTGTGTTGTTTTTCAATATTCGCATGGTACACTATATAAACAAGCCAAATCCCCCATACAATTTATGTTATGAAAGGCACGTAATGTGAAATTTAGATAATACATACAAGAATGTATGTCTTTGGAGTGTTTATGCCATAATTTATGCTATAACAGACCTACTGCGTATATATGCACGCTATATACTAAGGAAAAGTCCAAAGGCCCACTTTGTTATTCAATGATTTGTTATTCAATATTTTGTACTCAACGGTCGAATATTCTTTGAACATTAGCCTACTTTGTGTTCTCAACAGCAATGTTTCTCGTATTGATTTTCAACAGTAAAATGATATTTATCTGAAGAATGACTCAATACCAATTTGAGTATTCAATAGCAGTGATAGAAGATGCCGAAGATTCAGGGACGTAATCGGGGAAATGTTAGTCCCCAATGGTCAATGTTTTTGGTGACTACACTCGTTTACCCACAATAGCACTCACTAAAAGCTAATGACAGACAAATCCTTTTAATAGACATATCGACATTACGTTCGTTTTCTTAACAAAACTATATATTTGAGATTCATCGGGTTTCCTTGTGTGTTTGCTGTCAGATTTTCACTTCAAATGATAATCTGGCACGGAACATTTTAGATTGAATACATTTACATGTTTTTCATGCAGTTGTGATATGTCTGGGTTCATACAAGACGTGTGCTCAAGTATATTCAGTCAGATCCATAATGCATCCGAGATTTGGACAACACCTATAGAGGTATTTTAAATATATTCGTATCTTCAAGTATGTGTCTGATTGATTAGAATATTACACTGAATGTATGACAATGACGCATTGACGCTATTCCGTTACCGATGTTTTATTACTTAATAGAAAACACAATTATGTCAAAGTAACCTTCGCCTCATCAAGTAAAGTTTACCTACTTAAGGTATGTTTCCATCACAGAATAATGAAGATAAAAGTTTGCTCGTTTTGATAAGAAAGATACAAGTTCTTACCTCGTGAAATTTTCTGCTGTTGAAGATGTCTGAGCCATTCCTCGCCATTCTCCGACTTGAAGTTTGGCGACCTGAACTCGAAAGGTGGTAAGGCGTAGGTCAGAGTGATGACGGTTGCCAAAACAACCAAGGATGAAATGATTTGCGTTAAAGTAGATGCCATGTCGCCTGAAAGTCAACAAACTGATGCAAAATACAAGTAGCCTCAATTGAAATGAAGTCAACTGGTGTCCGTCCCGTTTGGTGTCTTGAGCGAACAGTCACAAAGGCACGAATGTTAAGTTTGGGTGCTTCTTCCTCGAGCGCTATCTTTACTCTCCGTGTGGTCTGTGTCACGGGTCAAGCGACAGTTTGATGAGTTTCAAATGAAGAATGCACTGTGTCCATTACCCGGGGTACTATATATGCCAATGGGAACTAAGTTTGGGGCATGCGCAGCACAAGACCCACCCACTCGATCAAGTCGGTCAGTGCTGGTGGTGTGACGTCCTGGCGTTAGGGCCACGGATCAGGGGTGGGGGAGTTATGGAGGGGTGGAGGAGGGCCAAGTGGGAGGGGAGAGGTGAGAGGGACAGGGTTACATGTCAGTACGATGCGATGACGCCTCGTTGGAGTTTTTCGGCGTCATTGTCCCATCCCACGACATATTTTCCAGCTCTTTGTAAGCAGCAGCTACATAGCTTAATCGCCACGGAGATATACGATTTCCTGTAATACATTGTGATCAGAATTTCTCTGCAATTCATTTGTAATCCACACGACCAATGCAAACACACTAAGTGCATCTCTGAGTTGCTCCACGAACTTGGTCTGTCTTGGACTTGCGCCCGTTTACATGTATGAGGGCCAGCTTATTTTTAAATGATTACATTACAAGTAACTTGTTTTCATGCGACTTTGATGGCGGCTTAGAAGCGATGAGACATTTCTTGGAATGGAGGGCCGATAGTTGTCACGCCTGCGGGCAATGCATCGTCAGTGGAATTATAGATCAAACCTCTGGCGACGCGTGCGTTCTCTAAGAGACCGGGATACTTGGCGCCTGGAGAAGGTCATGCCGAATTGTGGCACTCCTTGTGCCAAGTACACTTCACTCCGATGGCTTCATTCTTTCAAAGAGGCGCCAAGGAGAGTCCCATTGATTCCATAGTCGATGCTTATTAAATGTAAAAATCACTGATCTTGAAAGCCAACAATGTCGTAAGGACTAGTTATCCAAATGAAAACTTCCAAAACTCTCAAATACGATTGAATCAAGCGTGGAAATTCCCGAGGAGAATTGTGTTAGAATTCGGACTCATTATAATTGATGTTGGGGAATACAAAAACATCTGACAGTATATATATATATAGCGTGAAAACGGAAACACACTACTAATATTTTATGTTTTGTGTAAATTCTTTTTTGACATTAGAGCGTTGGGGGCGAAGCCCCCAACTCTCTACATGTCTATGTGCTGACTTTTTCATGGAGGTTTCATGCCAACTTATCAACGCCCGTTTTGGCATGTAAACGTTTAGATACCTACTTCAAATGAGGATTTTCTTCGTCCTTGACATAAAATCTCTCCAATTGATAGCAAACTTCGAATATACCACAGATATATAAAGCATAAATCGATGTGTTAGTTTTGAGAAAAATACGAAAAACGCTCAGGTCGTCTTGAAAACGTCAAAATGGCGGAGCCGATGGAAATTGACGTTCCCAGAATGCAATGCAAATTTTACCGCAATGATGCGTATTTTGGAACACACAATTATGTTCAGCAATTCGTGCATGCATAGATGTAAGCTTGCGTGTAGCCTTCTCTGGCGTTATAAAGTAAACAAAACGATTCGTCTGCAATGCCACGGCTACATTTACCGTAATTTGATGTATTTTATCACATGACAAAGTGTTTCATGCTGGGTTCATGCGAAGCCTTTTTATTCTGGTCTTTTAATTTGCCTAGTAGTAGTAGGCATGTGTTCTATATCATGATATCAGATGGAGATATTCCTCTTAGTTTCCAGTATTTTTAAGGATATTTATTGAGGTTCAATATTATTTCAGCAGGTGTATCTGTTTCGTTGATCGATTAAAACAAAAAGTTTACTTATTAGGAATATAAATGAATGATAATATACGGGAATAAATGGGAATCATGTGGGTTAGGATAATGCCGGCAGGGGCGTAACTAGACTAAAAAAATGAATGCTCATAATTTGCGTGAAAGAAAAAAGAGGGTAAATAGCGTAGCAAATTCGGTCTGGGGGTTTGGGGGGCGCCGTAAGCCCCCCAAGAGAATTTTGCATCTTGGTGTTTTCCAGAGCATTTCAGAGCATATATTTGGTGTGTTATATTTGAATTTAATCAGTGTATGTTTCATGCTCTGACGGATGTAAAACGGCTGTTAAAATACAAAATCATACTACATGTGATGCACACTACAACTGGACAAATGACATACAGTGAGGACGCATATGCATACACGCAGACGTACATACATGGAGAACTGCAACCCCCTCACCTAATACGATGGATAGCCTATCCATGGCAGGCTCCCTCGAATTGTCCCTTTGGAGGGGGGGGGGGGGGGGGTTAACGGTGGGAGGGTATTAATGATTACAACAGATATCGTGGCCGTCGGAACCAGAACCCACAGCCACTGGATCAGCTAGGATGTACCTATTCTTTTTGGAAATATGTCAGTATGATTCGGTGGAGCGCAGTACTACAGTGCTCAGGGCCACAAACCACCAACCCATCTATGGATCAAATTGAGATTCCGATGCATTTTGATGCCCAGTACTCAGGCTTGTTCTACATGTGTATGTGTATTCCCCTGTTCTCCAAGCCGAGCAAGTATTTGAGACCAAGGAGATGGGGGTGTGGAGAAGTGATCCTTTGTGTAGCAATCGCTTGAGCTGCTGAGGATAGCTTTGCTGCTTGATATTCAGCCCACTGGACCTTCAGTATCATGTACACTAAACACCAAAAGTTCAGGTTCAACATGTAAGCGACATCAGGACTCAGAAGTGGTCGACTCAAAGTCCAGATCCGAACCTCACCTAAATTCTATCTCACACCTGGGTATGCTGTTGCACATGCAGACACCTCCAGACACCCTGGCAGCACTTGAGACAAGTTTGCATGAAAACTTAGCAAGAATCACCCAGGATGCTTGTCTGGATCTCGTCAGGTGCTTGTCGTGCAGAGTCTGGGCCTTGTGAGAAGCCTGAGTAGGACAGATACGTTATTGTTGGAATAAATCTGTGTAATTTTAGGGTTCATTTATTATTAACATGTGTGTTGTCCTCGGGCTTCTTACACCGCCCAGACTCTACACTACAAGTTCCTGACAAGATCCAGATAAGATTCAGAAAAATGTCCTTGCCCAGTTTTCACGCAGACACGTTTCAAGGGCTGCCATGGTGTCTGAAGGCCTCTGTAACACCATTTGAACAAGGTGTTAGATATAATTTAGATGAAGTTCATAACTGGACTTTGAGCTGACTACTTCAGAGCCCAGATGTCTCCTACATTTTGAACCTATACGTTTGGTGCTTATAGTGTATGTGCCCGTATGTTTATGTCAGCAGACAAGCAGGGTGGTGGTGTGCGACTCTGTGGGTGTAGGAGGGAGTACATAGTTCTGAACCTGGACCGCACACGTGTGCCACCCTAGCAACCACGTCCATCAAACACCCTAATGAAAGTCTCTTACCATACTTTCACTACACATCATTGTGTATAGGGCTGGAAAGTCACATGTCGCCATGGTATGATTCTGGTGACAAACAAGCGTACACCTTTTGTTTGTTTTGAGCTGAACTCAATTCATATCTTACATTGATCAGGTAACACAAAAGGTGTATTTTTGATTGTCACCAAAATCACACCATGACATCACATGACTTTCCATCCCTATTGGATTTATTTATTTTTCTTCAACTGGCTGCTGAAAAAAATGTATGCTCACGTGCGCATCTGCGCAAATGGTAGTTACGCCACTGTAATAATGGTATTTTTTTTTTGGGGGGGGGGGGGGGGGCTGGCATTGTGTAAGATACATTCAGCTTTCGTGGTGCTGATGATGTGCTCGAGCTCTAATGTCGTCTCCCGCAGTTAGCTGCATTTTCTTGTTTATTGATAAGCTTGTTATCAGATGTACATGTAGACAATTCAATTAAAACGCTCTCATCATATTCTCAAAATTCCGATCTTCATTGGTACATATATATATCTTAGGTACAGATATTTTAGGACACTACAATGTAACTTGTCATGATATCTCGCAAGTCGCAATAACTACAATATTGAAATGGCAAGTAACAAGATGTCAGTGGGGGTACTGACGTAATTGAACAAAACAACTAGAGATGTAAACAGGATTATGTGGACCAACGTTTTCAGTTCACTGACAGACGTGAGGCTGTCATCCGGGTACACGCAGACAGCATCACGTGATATCAGGCACGTGTATAACACACCTCGCACCGGACGGATATGTACCATTTTAAGATTTCCTTTCATTTATGTAATCAAGGTGAACTGTTTCATGGATTTAAACCAGTATAGTCTTGCACGAAGTACTAGTAGGTACATTATTATTCGTTATACATTGTTGTTCAAAATATCCCACAATAACAGATCAATTGCATTTCACTATAACACTGTATACTGTAAACAGCTATAGAGAGGAGGGTACCATTTCTGTGCACGTGTGTTCCATATTAGACCCATTTTCGACAGATTTTACATTTTACATACATCAGTTCGAACAGAAACTCTGTAATGTTTTAACCATATGTATAGGATAGCAATTATAGTGTCCTGATCAAACATACTGTACACATCAGTGGTATTGTTGAATTAGAATAAACTACTACTACTACTACTACTACTACTACTTACTAGTTTACAAGTGAGCGGAAACCGAGTGTGCAAAAGAATCGACGTTGAATTGAGCATTGCGGAAATTGTTGACACGGAAATGATAATCTGAACTACGAGTGACAGATCTATTTCTGTTTTTGTGTGTATCCACAGTAGATTTCAGTCAACAATGCATGGAATCTTTATGCCTTGTGAGTTTATAAAGGGACATTGTCACAATGCAGCACAACATCTATACAATCCTTCTAGCTGGTATGTGGGACTAAGTCTTTATTAGAAATTGCCCTGTACAAATAAAATTTTATTGTGTCGTTGTAAATATGGGTATATCTGCAGTTTTCGGCAATCGTAAAATCAATTTGAATTTGGTTTCTATTGAATGGTATGTATTATTGCATATAAACTGAAACTTCAGCCAAGTGCAAAACGTTCCTAGAATGTCATAAAGTATATAGCTTTGGTACCTATATCAAAGTAAATGATCGCGAAATCTTCCATCAAGAACCGAGATTCAGTTTTATCGCTTAGAGACAGCACATATATACCACCTCCAAATATGTACCAACTCATGCAACTATCCACTGATATGAGAAGTCATTGTCGTATGGCGAACAAAAACGGAGGTACATATCGCCTGGAAGTATGTCATCTATTGAATCATCAATCTGTTTTGTTACCTGTTACTGCAGATCAAGGTTTTATTTATTGAGTAGAAACTGAGACGAGGATATAGCAAAATTGCAGCCAGTTTGCAGAGTCAATTCAGGAGTGCAATGGACATTCCCAGGAAAACAGGAGAAAAACAAGGATGGAATACAACACATCTAAATTAAGTCTTGTCATGAGTAATTACAGTTTCCTCTGGTGCCCCTGGTTAGTGTCTGGGGCAGGTGACTGAAACGAGGTCGACATCCCGTCTTCCCTTCCGCGGAATCAAGCGACTAGCAGTGACATGGCCGGGCGGCCCGAGCCAACTGTACTGGTGCCCTGCCTGTTGATGCAGGCTGGCCGCACCCCAGGCCGACACCCACTGATGCCTCTACGACACAGTTGACACTCGGCCTGGCGATCGGGTTTCATGTGTTGACTGACGCCGGATCACGGATATCTCGACATTGATCCGCGTTCTGTGACAATTTTCATGTCCGATAGACTCATTAACAAGCAATAGGAAGCTAGATAATGATGGCTGACCAACGGCTGTGGTTACACATTGCTGAACCTGCCCGGCGCCTGGCCTCCGGAATCGGTCGCTAATTGGTGCATTGGTAATAGACGATTGGCACATTTGGTATCAAAATCACTCATTTGTTTGCGCCTATTACCCTGTATGTTCGTGGGTTGCATGAGTATTGTACGTAAATTTAGCGGTTACACGCGGCTCTTGTTGCGAAAATATATCATCTAATTATAGAGTTCGGTCTCAACGTACGTAATGTACCGTACGTATCATGTTCAACTTGTAGCCCGGCAGAGCGGTAAGTTTACTGCCTATATCAGTCTTGAAATTGTGTGGGACCAGATTGGTCATGCTGCCCTACACTCTACTACACTCTTCAACATGCCATTCAATCCACCAAAAACTATTTAATTCTGACTGAATATAGAAGAACAGGCATCTAAAACTACCTTGGTCATCATGTGTTCTGTTTGGAGTGGTTCCACTGATTTTCGTGTTTCATGACGAGCACACTAAAAATAGTGTGTGCTTAAATAATCTAGTGCAAGGTACTAGTATGTAAATGAACAAAGCAAGTCATCATTATTCAGGTCGAGTCGAGACATTTTTTTGTCTTGCAAAAATCGAAAGAACTTGCTTTAAATATTATCAGACAAAATCAAGTTCAACACACTATTTATTCGAAGTCAACACACGATTCAGATAAGAAGGTCGCCACTCAAATCGAAAATACAAGTTTACAAGTCAAATAAAGATTGGAAGCACAATTTAAAGTAGTAAGCCTTCAACAAGTGAGTCAAACATTTTTCCACGCAGTTGCTTTCAACCTACCTGGTAGCTAAACAAAACCATGCAAGTTGTGTACTCATAGATTTCGTACAACTCAGGAGGAAATACAATGTTTGGTAAAATACACAATTTCCGGATGCTTCTCGCACGATGAAAGTTCATTTCCTGGGTGAATACAGAGCCCCTCCTTGAATAAATGAAGTTGAGTAGAGAAAAACTTGTACCTTAATACTGCTTTTCGTACGAAAAACATTAATTACGCATCCATATTCAAGACTGAGAAAATATATTTATAATAGTGTAGGCGAGTGTGTTTAATTCAGGCCTTTGTAGATTTGTAGGTAGGTGTAGATGTAAATATAAAGGTAAACAATGAAGTGCTGTTGTTACTCGCGTAGCCATACTCTATTGAACGTAACGATCATATGAGTTATTCATTTTGATTTCAGGAATGTTATGTATATTACATTTTGTGATACATGTATTTATAATGATGTGGTGTATAGAAGTATACAAGTACATTGCACAGCAGCATGAATAACAACATCAGTTTTGTTTTATCTTGCTCGTTGATGGTCAGATATTATGACTTTATGGATAGTGATACTATGTGTGGATGTGTTTTATGTTGAGCAATATATTGTGCCGGTAAATCTCGATTACATAATAATTGAATATTAATTCATGAGTATTGTCAGCGGGTGGTACTAGTATTTCAGTTAGATAAGATGGACATGTACCTGTCTACGTGTTCCTGAAATCTATGCTACCTATACTGTTCACTATTCATGCTGCGAAAAACCATTTTGTTATTACCTTCATAATGACACTCATTCAAACATTACATGTACAATTGCAGACAATTGCAGGGCTTGTAAAATGATCGATATCTCATAATGACCTGTATACTAAAAGCGAATTCTAATATCTATAGCACAGAAGAATGGTCTGGAATAGACAAATATAACAGACTTGGAATTCATTCAAGATCCAGTGTTGTAATTATTAATTACACCCCTTCGACGACGATTTGAAACGAAGAGATAGAATTGATTCCCAGAAGTGAGACAAAATAGTTATTCTGAAATGAAAACAAAAAAGATAGAATAACCAAAACGATGAGACCCTGAGAAAATATCCACAGTCCAACATAACTATAATAGTAATGTTATAATTTCAAAATAGTAAAATTTCAAAATGGTTTCAAACGGATGTTCGCATGTTCAGAATTGATTGGCTACACAGCATTTCACGATTGTTGAACCCACAAATGTGAAAACGCCCACAAATGTGAAAACCCACAAATGTGAAAACAAATTCTGTAAATCACCCACAAATGTAAAAAAATCACCCACAAATGTGAAAACGGTTTTTGTCAATTACCCAATACCCACAAATGTGAAAATCTTCACCTACAAATGTGAAAAAAACACCACGCACAAATGTGAAAAAAAACTGCACGCACAAATGTGAAAAAAAATTCAACCACAAATGTGAAAACGGTTTTTGTCATTTGCCCACAAATGTGAAAATCTAACACAACATTAGGTTTAACATTAGAAATGTCATTTTATGTCACCGGACCTTTGTTCCGATAACCTATTGCCTGGTGTTGCGTTCGTCATCCGTCGCCGTCCGTCATACATCTACATTTCCATCTTTAAAGTTTAACGCCGAACCTTTTAGGAATTTGGCACTGAAATGCCTAACAGGTCGAGACCAGGGTCTTCAGAATATTCGGCACATATCATTTCCTATATGTGCACTATGATTCCTAAGCTGTAAAGTTTATTATGATTAGATATTAGCTATTTTGTGCTCTGACTTTGAAAATGCATTTAGAGGTCAAATTCAAGGTGATCAAAATATTCAGCATACATCTTTTCCTATATGTTCAAATTTATTTCCGAGCTTTGAAGTCGATAATTAGCGAGATATTAGCAATTTTGGGACTCTGACCTTAAACATGAGGTCAAATTTCAAATTCAAGATCAATAGAATATTCAGCATATATCATTTCCTATATGTCCATAATTGGTTAATAAGCCTTAAAGCCAATAATAAGCAAGATATTAGCCTGTGCTTGAGAATGAAGTCAAAAATCAAGTTCAAGGGTCTGAGAATATTATGCATGTATCATTTCCTATATGTCCACAATTTATTCTCAACCTGTAAAGTAGGCCATTTTGTCCTGTAACCTTGAGAATTAAGTCTAAGTTCAGATCCAATGTCACAAGGAAAGTGAGTATATATCCTTTCCTATATGTGCACCATTGGTTCCTAGTCTCTATTCTCAATATTCAGTGAGATATTAAGAATAATGTGTCCCGTTATAAAGCATCTAGGAGAACTTAACATGGGGAAGAGGACTCATCGAAAAAATGGCGGCCCAGACAATTGAAAATAACCAGACAGACAATTGAAACCAAAATTTCAAAACACAATTTTCAAAAAACTTTTTTTGTGAAAATGGCCGCCACAAGTCCGAAATCGGCTATTTTTTAGTCATATGGCCGTTGTTTTGAGAATGGCTTCCTAACAAGTATTTTTAGGCATTTTGGTGGAAAATTTCAGAAAGATTCGACCGTAAATGTTAAAGATAAAAATTTAGAAGTATGAAGGACGACAACGGACGACGGACGCAACGCCATGCAATATATTATCAAAACAAAGTTGCATTACCCTAAAAAATACATTATTCGTGTTAGCCCTAATGTTGTTTGAGATTTTCACATTTGTGGGCGAATGACAAAAACCGTTTTTACATTTGTGGTTGAAATTTTTTTTCACATTTGTGGGTAGTGTTTTTTTTTCACATTTGTGGGTAATGACTTTTTCACATTTGTGGTTGATTTACAAAATCTGTTTTCACATTTGTGGGTTTTTACATTTGTGGGTGTTTTCACATTTGTGGGTTCAACACACGATCCATTGTTCTCGAAGAAAGTTGGGACGTTAGAGCCGAGTTCAAACGTCACATACAGCCCCAAAATATCCGTCGGTCGATATAATTATCTCCTGGCAAACCTCCTATACCGTGGGTCTATGGACGCCTTCAAGTAAAACCTCAAGTCATACTAAAGTAACGTGTTTTTCATTATAGTGTCACCTCTATTGAAAGGGCCAGCCTCAATTGGGCTTATGAGACACTTTGATCTCTTGTACAGCTTTACCCCGATTCCTATCCTATATGCCAGGCGCCCGGCAGGGAGGCAATCGGTAACCATTCTTTAACTAGCTGGCGGCTCACCAACCGGTCACATCAGAACAAGCCCCTGGCGAGGCTCGAACCTTCGACCTCCCGCACCAGTGGCGGACGCCTTACCCCTAGACCACTGGTGTCTGGTTCTGTTATTCGGTTATACTTGTATAATATTTGAATTGTCTTTTTGTAACTTTGGTAACTTTGTAACATTTCTGGAACTGCATCTGTCTCGATAGTGCGACCAGGTTTTGAGATACTCGACTGTTCAGTGAATCGTTTGTCTAATAAGGGAGTTCCTTTCAGAGAGTCATCCTCATGTGTAGTTGAATATTGATGACTATTTCGTATGTACTTCTTGTGTAGTCCAGTCATTCTCCTGAATATCGGAGCCGGTCAGCAGCCTCGATCCCCTTTAGGGAATCAGGATGCAGGATGCATTGAATAAGAATTTTTGGGCGATTGCTTGGTTTTGACGTGACGTATCATGTAGTAATGATAGTAGTTCTAGTTTTCTACATGTACAGTATATACTGGTATGAGAACTTTAATAAGAAGTGTATTGTCTAATATTCATATTTGATCGACGTTTCACTTTATTTCAAGGACGTTTGACCAGTGGTTCAGGCCGTTATTATGGGACCTTAGAGTTGAGGGTCGCCCGACAAATACGATCGTAAGTTATGTGGTGTAGGCCTAATATATGCAAAACCATGGACGTAAATGGAGGAGGAGAGTGTCGTGGGTTGGGTCAGTTGAGAACAAATTGCTTTTTCTGATCCATATATCGAGAAACATGGGCCAGAAAAGTTCGCTGTCCCAAATCATAATTATGTACCATAATAAGTCTGTAGATATTCAGAGTCGAGAAGATCTCGCGGAAGGGGGGGGGGGCTACATAACCCCCTTAGACCCCCTGTTCGTCGTCGATGAAGGAGATGACACAGAGAGATAAATAACGAATCGCAGTATTTCCCGCTCCAAAACGTCAAAAGATATACCTACAAAAATCATTAGCTATCGATGTGTTGTGTTTAAATAATGTGGGCGATCATTGTGAACATGTGCCTGTTCTTGTGCCGCAGCCTCATTGTACATAACAATAGCCTACTGTTCAGTTTGTTGCATTTTCTGTCGTCTCAATAGAACAAAACCCATGTAGTATCTATAATTTACTCTTTTGTATTTGTATGTATACCTTAGCATCCGCAACCCAGTTACATTGGCATAGATAGCTATAGATTCTATGTGTATATGCTTACTTCGGCATTCACTTGTGTTCTGGCCTTGAAAATTCCGAACGTACTATTCTGAAATTGTCAGACCTGTACCGAACTGACTTTACGCTCAGATTCGGCAGTGCTTTTAAGTCTGGTCATCATTTTTACTCGGGTGTACACCTGTAGTGCCAAGCGATGTCCTGGCAATGCCAAGTCCATCTGGTTTGTCAAATTGCCGTATTTTTTGCCAATAATGACGTCAGTTGGGCAGTACAGGCGTTTTTCAAAGCTCGTGTCCAGATGCGTCATGAACCTATTCCTATTTACATGATGTATGCTGACGTCATCACGGCTAGACGATGTGCTGCGCGAAGCATGCATCTAGCGGGTCTTACAGGGTTCAACATGCAGTGGATTGCAGGAAGGAAGGAGGGATACTGTCAGCCAATAACAAATGGCAATCCCGATACTCAACTGGAACCAGCTGCAGACAGTTCATTTTACGGTAGGCGTCAGTATTGTTTAATAACAGATTCTGTAGAAAAATTATATATTCTGTTATGCTCAGTACTTGGCTCATCAGACTTAGAAACTTCATCTTTACCAATAACTCAGTATGTTGAATGAGTAACTAAATGCCTATATTCTTCTGTGTGGGCCTAACAATCAACCCATATCAACCAATCTGGCCTCAACCACTTTCCGAATCCTGACTTTAACAATCAAGAAGTCCTTCAATTGAGCATGTAGGCCTAATAAATGTCCATTTATTTAGCAAATATCAGTTCCTATAAGCACCCCAACAAGCACCCCGATATTACCGTTTACTAGAAATGACCGCAATGGAGCCAGCACCAGTGACAACTACGAGAGCGCCACCACCAGTTACCACTACACTAGCGCCACCACCGGTAACCACTACATTAGCGCCACCACCGGTGACCACTACATTAGCGCCACCACCGGTAACCACTACATTAGCGCCACCACCGGTGACCACTACATTAGCGCCACCACCGGTGACAACTGCTGGAGGTGAGTAGGCCTTCACGATCATTCGGAGAAGGTTATCGTTATCTAGCATCAAGAACTGTGAACATTACATTTTTCTGAAATGGGGTGTATGCTCAACTATATTCTACCTCAGTGTTTCCCGATCTTTACGTGGTAGGGTGCCCGGCAGTGTTTACCGAGTTCAGCCCGGTGACCAACATGTGTTATCACCTGACGACGGGGTACACCTGGCAGCAGTCCCTAGGTTACTGCGAGGCACTCCATCCAGGCGCACACCTTGTAGACATTCACTCCGAGGCAGAACACGACGTCCTCAAGCAATACGCCAGTAAGCGCTCACATGGCCATGCAGTTTCATTTTTACAATCAGCTTTCTCGTCGTTTTAAATCGGTTGTGTAGGCCTATATATGTGCGAAGTCAGAAATTAGTTTGTACAATGCATGCTTGTTCATGCTTTGTGGATAGCACGCAGATCGCACCCTGGAAGCATTCAAAATGATATTTACAATACTCACTCGAAGGGAGACGATAACATACTAAATTTGGTGCCGTGACCAGGTAATTCTTTCACGGTGCCACATTTCGTAGCGTTGTTGTATCTTTATGTGTGGTGTCAGTATAAGTTCTAAAAGCCTTTTAGTTGTATTTTTTTTTATTGAAAGAAAACCCTCGGGAATGTTCAGATGTATTGGACCAAACTATCATGGAAGGACTTGTGAAATTATGTTTGTGTGGTTATCGAAATACTCTTAGGTTGACTGAAACCAGATTCATGAGGCGTTGTACATTTATTCATTTTTTTGTCATGTTTATAGTTGGACAGTACCAAAGGGTGTAATGCAGTAATAACATAGTCATCCTGTTTGTGTTCAGTTGTCAGTTTATACACAATAGTAAACTTTGTGAAGTCAATTGTCGATTACGCCCTAATATCTCGATCTCTCGAGCAGTAGACGGCGGATACACTTACTTCTGGACAGCGGCCGCGCGAACTACTGGTGGTGGTGTCAACGATATCCTCTGGATGAACTCGCTCGAAACGCTGACCTACAGCAACTGGTACCCTGGCCAGCCGTCTGGAGGTATCGATAATGACTGTGTAGCAGGGAAAGAGCTCGAGGGCTGGCAGTGGAACGACATCAAATGTAGTTATACCAACAAGCTCACCATCTGCGAGTTATCAGCATGATGGAGGAAAAATGCAGATTCTCAGACTGGTGGGAATCAGTCTGGAGAAATAGCCACAATGTATCGATCAGGGCTCTTTTCACGCGTAAAAAATTCAATCAGCGAAAATCTCTAAAAGGCAAAGTCAAATGCTGGATCTTTGGGACCAACACCAGCATACACGTATATTGGTATCTCCTGAACTCTTGTCTTATAATGCAGCGTTGCACATCTGATGCTGAGCTCTCTGTTATCACCCACGTGTATACCATACCGGTAACCTACTGTTTATCCCTGATAACGCCATGCAGTGTGGCTTGTGGCTTTGATTATTCGGTCAGGCCTTGCTTCCACTCCAATTACCCGGGTATGTTATATTTTGACAGTTCTATCACCATCATCAAAATCTGGCTATCTTGGTGGTAACAATTAGAATTTTACATATGTAAATTAATGTGGCTCTCTATGTATAATGATGTACATTTCGGGCCCCAAAAAAGTATTATTGTTCTGGTTAGTTTTGGTCATTTTGAACCCCGCGCACCACTCATTTCACTTTCTGAGAGCCTACTTTCTTCTTCTTCTTTTCTTAGTAGATTGACACCTGTACACCGATTTTGTAGCGATAATGATCGAGTCAGATGGCCCCGAGTGTCTTTGATATTGCAAATTTTGATGTGTGGGTGGCCAAATAGGCCAAATTCGATCAGGTCAGTCATCAGCAACCAATTTTAGGGTAAAATGTTTGGCCAAATGGGCCATACTTGACCGGATCATTCATCGGCAACCAATTTTAGGAAATAAAAAAAAATCGCGTCGTCGCATCACTTTCGGGGACCCCAAAAACCAGAACCATAATACTTTTTTTTGCCTTATATCGTAATGATATATATGGTACTCACGAATATGTACGAATATGTATAATGCTATACTGCCGGCTGTGCTACGCGTGTACATGTGTTTATGTATTTGTAATGAACACAAACTCAAAAGAGTGGCTCATGGAACTGTATGTACCAGCTATCGCTTTGATCAATACAAATGATATGTATAATGTATAATGCCACGAATGAGTGATATCACGAATAAATTCTATCTATCTAGGCTACCTGTCTGAATTGCTTCCACTGCACTGTGTTCCGGAAATGCCACACTATTCTCATTCATGTGACCAAGTCCGGCCCAAGATCATTAGAGACCAAGGTACTTCTTCTGGGTCAAACTAGTCGGTGAGTTGCAAAAAGATGCAAAACGATCATTCTCGGCAATGTGTTTCTAGCTGTCCCGAGGATGTTTTTTGCTAAACTAATCTCGTTTACTGAAAATTCAGTAGGAATTTCAAGGATAATTCAAACAGTAAGTATTTTTCTCGCTACATCATTGGGGTAGGTTTTCGAAACACAGTTGTGATCTCGATATGCTGCAAAATATATCCCTTCCTCCAGTCGACTCTGTGAGTCTCTTGTTAATATCGTAAGATATATATGTACTTCTATGTATCCTAACTGAGATTCGCATTCAACATGCTTCAATATGGTATTCTGTACGTGACCAATCCGGATCCTTGTTCATGTCACACGAACATGTGCACCAACTGTTACCTTAGGCAATTCTCTTGCTGAATAGTGATGGTTGTAGTAATATTGATAGTTGGATTTTGCCCGTTTGTCGTTTAGCTGGACATCTTCCCGATCCAGTCAAGTTGCGCTCCAGGGTCAGTAAGGTTGTCCTGATACTTCTCCTCATCATCAGCTCTGACGGGTTATAGCCTGTAGCTGATACAATGGTGGATCAGTAGTTCATGAGTGCAATGTGTGGGTCATCTTGTGCAAGGATCTTCTTGGCAACTTCCACGGCTCTCTCAGCTGCACCGTTGCTATGTGGTTGGTGAGGGCTTGCCGTCATGTGCAAAAAAAACATACTCTCGAGCAAAGTTAGTGAAGTCGCGGGAGCTGTATGGTGTTCTGTTGTCACTAACAACTTCCTGCGGGACTCCCCCATCGAGCAAATAAACCTTTCAGTTTCTGCATCACCATGTTGCTCGTTGTCATGGGCAGGTGTCATGGGCAGCTCGATCTCAATGTATCGAGAGTAATAGTCTGTGCACACCATGTAGTTCTGCCCCTTGTATTGAAACAAATCTGTAGCGATGCGTTCCCATGGATGTCCTGGCAGATCGGACGTAATGAGTGGTTGTTTTCGCTGGGCTGCGCGATTCGTCTGACAGAATTCACATGAATCCAAGTTCTTGATTTCCTTGCTGATCCCAGTCCACCACACGCTCGCTGCTGCACGTTCACGACACTTGGTGATAAATGTCCTGCACGAACCTTGCTCAGTATGTTTGCTGTCAGAGTTTTGGGGATTACGATTCTGTCGTCATACAACAGAAAACCATAGGCAATAGACAAATGAACTCAGAGGTCATGGTACTGTCGATCGATACTGTTCCAGTATGTCCTCTCGGCATCTTGGCCAACCATTATGGTGTACCATTGTGCTCCTGGCAGTACATTGTCCTCTCTAGTAGCCGCCCTGATTTCCGTGATTTTGTCGAGTCAAGCTGGCCACAGGTCCTCAGTTTCTCTGACGTGTGCCTCCACGAGATGTATGTTGATTGTGCGAGCGTCATTCATAGCACTTCTAGACAATGTATTAGCGACATGCAGAGTGCTTCCGGGTACATACTCTGCAACTGGGTTGAACCTCATCATTCTCAGCAATAATCTTATGGGTACTTGGTCCAAGTCACGGTCGTTTATCAACGGGACTAGCTACTTGTGATCAATGACTAGCTTGAAGGATTCCAGGCCAACCAGGTATCTGCAGAATTTCTCGCAGGCCCACACCAATGTGAGACACTCGTTCTCAATTTGTGTGTACCTCTGTTCACTAAGAAGTAAAGTGCGTGAAGCATAGGCAACTGGATGTTTTTGTCCATCTTTCATCTGGTACAGGACTGCTCCTATTCCGTAGCTCCTCGCGTCAGCAGCGATAATGACGGGGTACTTGGGGTCGAAGAATTGTACAACTGGCACTGACGTGACTAAGCGCTTAACTTCCTGACAAGCACTGTCCTGTGCCGGTCCCCAAGTGCATGCTCTGTCATTCTGTAAAAGCTCATTCAAGGGCTTCATCACTGTTGCTAGTCTTGGTACGTATGAGCTCAGGTAGTTGATCATGCCTAGTACACGACATAGTTCTGTGACGTCATTGGGGATAGGCATATTGTTAATCGCAGAGACGGATCAATACTTCTTCCATCTCGGTGTGGTACATGACCAAGGAACTCCAATGATTCCTTTTGAAA
The DNA here is from genome assembly GCA_949152475.1 of Terebella lapidaria. Taxonomy (NCBI): domain Eukaryota; kingdom Metazoa; phylum Annelida; class Polychaeta; order Terebellida; family Terebellidae; genus Terebella; species Terebella lapidaria. Next base: position 19,546,746 of record OX424558.1, on the reverse strand, counting down.
TGTACATTTGGATTTGTTTAGCTTTAGACCTGCTTCCTTGATGACCTTTAGAACTCACTCCAGAGGCTGGCCGTGCTGCTCCAAGTCATTACCAGCTATGACGATATCCTGGTACACAGCCATGCCAGGCAATCCACTCAGTAGATCAGGAATCTTGCGCTGAAAAATCTCGCTCACTGATGTGATGCCAAACGGGAGATGACGGAAACAGTATCTTCCTTGTTCTGTGATAAAGGTAGTCAGTTTCGATGAGTCTGGATGTAGTTCTATCTGGTAGTAGCCACTTGCTGCGTCAAGTGACGCAAACACTGTAGATTCGTAAGTATGCCTTCCAATGTAAGAATGATGTACTGCTCTCATTTTACAGCTTTATTTCGTCGCCTCAAATCTATGCACAGATGGATGGCGCCTGATTTTTTGTCGCCACTACTAGCGGTGAGCACCACTCTGTTGGATCTGTTACTTTTTCAATCACGCCTAGCTTCTCCATGCGCTCAAGTTTCTGCTCGACTTTGGGTATCAGAGGGATCGGGACACAGTGGCAAGTGTTCACGTGATACGGGACTGCTTCATCACGAATACAGATCTTCACTGGGCCACCTTCCAATGTCCCACCATCGCCGAAGACGTCTCGCTCAGTTTCCTCAATTTTCAGCTCAATCAGCTCTAGTGCTTGAGCTGCACCTCTGCCCAGGAGGGTACAGGTCGTGTTGTCGACGACGAAGATGTCAAACTTGTAGACTTTTCCACGATACTTAGTCTGGGCCGTAAACACGCCATGACATTCAACATTTCCGCCTACACTTTGGAGTGTAGTGTCCACGCTATGTAGTGGTGGGCAGTACCGTGGATGGTTGTATTGGCACACATATATCACACTGACGTCTGCTCCCTAGTCAATCTTGCACTTGCCCGCTGTGCCGTTAATACTCAGTGCAACTTCACACAGCATGTTATCAGCAGCGCCGACCTCCGTGATGGAACCAAGAAACTGTGGTGTCACTTCCTCATCTTCCTCTACTTCTTGAAGCGACTTCTGTCTAGACGCACTCCAATGACATGCACATGCGAAATGTCCACGACTGGAACATTTATAGCATTTAGCATTTCGAGCTGGACATTGTAATATGTGATCATGATTCAGGCACCAACTTGCACAAATTTGGTGACTTGTTTAAATCCTTTTCACGTATCCCGTGGTGATCATTTCTCGTCCATGTTTCCCATGTTGTTTGTGTATCCCCGATCTGACGGCGATCCTCCTATCTTCACCTCCTCAAGCGACCTCTGTGCTTATTGTTGTACTATATATTGCTAGACATTTTCTTCGTTTTGTGCAATTATCATTGCGCCTTCTAGCACCAGATCTTCCTTAAGCTGCAAGTCTTTTGACAGCTTTTTGTCATGGAGCCCCACAACAAAGCGTTCACATACTCTCTCATTCTTGTTGGCTCCAAATTCGCAGTATTTGGCTGATTCGTACAGGCGGCGTACAAACCATTCGACCACCCTCTCGTGAGTTTTGTTCCGTTTTAGTGTGAGATATGCATCGTACTTGGCCAGGACTGGTTTGTATTTTTCCTTATTAGTCACAGGATCAAACACGAAAGTTTTGAACACTCTTTCAGCGTCTGGCCCCATAGAGTACACTAGGGCACTTTCTTGCAGATTTTCATCGTCCTTGTGCAGCTTTGTTGCCAATCTGTAACGGCTAAAATGCTCTTTCTACTCAGGCCATACTTGTGATCTCATGAAGTCAAATGGTTCGATCTGTCCGAACTCCGCCATCATTCACACATGAAATAGCAGTTTCACTTCAAAGATAGATGTGGCTGACACACAAAACACATCAAATTTTCTTGTCCCCAGGACGGATGGCTGTTGATTTTAGCAATTTTTCTGCTGCCACCATGTCATAACAAGTAGCCGGCCATTGGCGTAACTGACGTGTGTTTTTATTACGTCACTAACGTAAGGTCAGGGTCACCTTATCTATATAAATGCATTATCATGACAATAAGATGGTGATTGGTGACGGCTGCTGCCCAATTTCATGGGTTCTTGCCCCAGTAAGGATGTCCTTTCTAGCTTGTCTGTGCCCGTACACAACCAGGAAATACTCTGGAAGAATGTCATTACGATGCACCATCTTGTATGAAGAGACTATTTAAGACACTCAGCACTGACTTACAGCATGCCTTTGTTGTTGAATTTTTCATTTGGTGTGTATGAGGGTGGATACCTTGCCTGAATAGATTTTTTGTTAGAATTTACATTGACTCGCTGACTCTCCTCACACTGACTTCATCTCAGAAACTGTCGAGTTGCCTTGAATTGTGTCGCTACGTATGAACGCCCTCCTCTGACTGTCGTTTCGGAACCGACCAGCGAGGAGGACATATCTGCATTCCAGCAAATATAATTAATAGACGTAGAATCAGTACCCATTATGAAGTATTCCGAGCGAACAAAACAGGGTCCGTTATCCAATCTCATAGTCCGGGGACAGAAAGTCATATCAGGCATACCAAGTGAGAGAAAACAAAAATGACAGGGGAACTCATGAACCCCCACAAATGGCCATTAGGAGGTGAAATCAAGTGTTTCAGAAAGAGTGAGCATTTCCTACCCCACTGGTGGCACCAGTCATGAATTCCCCAAAATTAACATGAAAATATATATTATCTAGTTGCATGGCAGTCATGGATTTGGTGTATTTATCAACCAGATCATGATCACTTGGTGTCAGTCATTCCCCTTTGGATGCCATCTCGGATAAGGTGATTATGCAGACACCCGCGGAAAACCACTATTCAGCAAGACTTCACAGCAAGGCTTTACACGAGCTGATGAGTCAGCAGTGTTTCCGTTGTTTGATCTCACAATTGGAAAATGAACGATTATTGTCGATTCTGCAATAGACAAAACTTTCAAACTTGTCAACAAGTTTCTTCTTGTCCCATCCATCACAAAATTACATTTCAAAAATTAAAGTGCTGAGGCATCTGGGCCCATTTGCATGCTAGAAGCTAGAGTGCACTCTGGACCTCCTCACAGGTTCTGTTCGGTCGTGAACTCGAGCTACATACACTATGTAAGCCAGGAAGATGGCTTCCAGATTTCCCATCCTGCTGATGCATGCTTAAAGTCATCAGCTCAAATACAAAGTGCAAATATATTCCATTCCCTGCGGTTTTTTTTTCATTATGGCAATGTATACCGTTCAACATCTAATGTGAGCTTTGTGACAGGTTGATCACTACTAAATCACCATTATTTTGATACACTGTTATATATCCAGCAAGTAAAAGATGACATTGATAACATCATAAAATATAAAACAGATGGGACAATTCTGAGGTGTAAGCAAAAGTGGCACGAGGATGGGGAAAAATCCTCGAAATACTTTCTTAATCTGGAAAAAAGAAATTACAATAGAAAAAATATTACTCGTTTACAAACAGACTCGGGACGTATTATAACCAATAATGATGACATATTAAATGAGGAAGCCGAATACTATAGAAATCTTTACACTTCTATAAATATAGACTGGCAGTGCCCAGTAACAAATGGAATTAATAAAACTTTTTTTGATGAAAGGAATTTACACAATAGAATCCCGGAACAAGATAAACCTAAGGACGATAACCAAATAAACGAGAACGAATTGAAAACTGTTTTGAAGAACATGAAAAACGATAAGACGCCTGGAATTGACGGTATTCCTAAAGAATTTTATGTAACATTTTGGAACGAAGTGAAAATATATTTAATTAATTCAATCAATCATGCGATTTCCAGTGGTAAATTATCCATAACACAGAGACGAGGGATAATAACGCTATTACCTAAGAAAGATAAAGATATGTTACGTTTGAAAAACTGGCGCCCCATCTCACTACTCAATACCGACTATAAACTTCTTACTGGAGCCATAGCAAATAGGATAAAACGCCACCTGTCCGATATCATACATCCCGACCAGACTGGTTTTATAAAAGGCAGGTACATTGGTGAAAATATTATAAATATTCTAAATTTAATGGACTATTGTGATGAGAATGATATTACTGGGCTTTTCGTTACTATAGATTTCGAAAAAGCTTTTGACCTTCTTGAGTGGGAATTTGTTATGAAAAGCCTCAGCATGCTCAACTTCGGTCATACTACAATTAATTGGGTCAAAATAATATATACAGATATACATAGTTGTATACTCAACAATGGCTGGTATTCTTCTTTTTTCAAACTTGGCAGAGGAATGCGACAAGGATGTCCACTATCTCCATATTTATTCATCATATGTGTAGAAATATTATCTGCTCGGATAAGGGGTAATCCAGACATCAGAGGGATACAAATCGGGAACACAGAACATAAAATCAGCCAATATGCTGATGATACTGCTTTAACAATACATTATTGTGAATATTCCATCAGGCATTTGTTTAAAGATTTTGCTGAGTTTCAGAAAATATCTGGTTTGAAAATCAATACGAACAAAACGTATATATTGCCATTTGGCTCCAATAGACATATGTTGAGCAATGTTTGTCCATCGCTAGGTCTGAATTGGACTTCAGAACCTGTCCAATATTTAGGGGTTAAAATAACTCCGATTCATGAAGACCTAATGCTGTTGAACTTTGGACCAATACTGAACAAAATGGATACGCTCATTAATATATGGAAACAAAGAGATTTGACGTTATTTGGAAAAAGTATAATTATTAAATCACTTTTGATGTCCAAACTGACCTTTTTGTTATCAGTATTGCCCACTCCTACGGCAACTTATATAGAAAATGTAAATTCTTTGATATTTACCTTTCTATGGAACGGTAAGCCGGATAAAATAAAACGGAATGTTATGTACAATACCAGAAATTATGGAGGTTTGGCAATAACGCACATCGCATCTCACGATAGTGCCCTGAAAATAGGCTGGGTGAAACGATTGTTCACAGATAAACCTGGAAAATGGAAACAATTTTTCGAAATATGTATACCAGATCACATTGATATATCAGAATTTCTTGGAAGTAATCTTCATACTAGAGATATACGTTCAATTCTGAATTTATTGCAATACGATTTCATCAAAAATGTAATCACCGCATGGTTTGACTACTCTTTCGAACCTATTGTGGATACACCCTCGAAGATAAAAAATCAATTTATTTGGTATAACTCCCACATAAGAGTGAACAACAAAGTAATTTTTTTCCCGAATTGGTATGTCAAAGGAGTTAAATATATAGAAGATTTGTTGAAAGATGGTGAATTTATGACTTTTTCCGAATTTACAGAACAATACAGAATAGAAACAAACTTTATGCATTTCTATAGTGTTATATCAGCAATACCAAAATCGTGGAAAATACTGGTCAAAGACAATGGAATTGATTCGAAAAACTTGGAGGGGGAAAATAAACTCACGTCCATTACAAAAACTGATAAAGTATGTAAATTCGTATATCCAAACATTGTGAAAAAAATTGTAGAAATACCAAGAACACCACAAAATTTCTGGTCTAATTCCTTTAATGTCGTCATATTGGATACTGACTGGGTAATGTATTTTAGGAAGTTATATACTCTCACTGTTTCAACAAATCTACTATATCTACAGTATAGACTATTACACAACATTTTGCCTGTAAATGCCTTCCTATTTAAAATAGGTATTGTAGTTACGCCAAAATGTTCGTTTTGTAAAAAAGAAGATGAGACATTATTACACTTGTTTTTAGAATGTAACTGCGTTGTAAAATTTTGGTTTGAATTTCATAGTATTTTATCTAAATTTGGTAATGATTTTCACGAATGTAATTGTGGAGAAATATTACTAGGTCAAATACGATCCCCTACGACAATTTATGATTTATTATACTTAATTGCCAAAAGATATATCTACACTTGCAAATTAAATAACTGTTTACCCTTAGGAAAAGGCGTTATTAATTGTATCAATAATTATCGTAGAATTGAAGAAGAAACAGCAAGAAAAAACCTGAAGTTAGATTTGTATTTAGAAAAATGGAGGGACCTGAAACCTATGTAAAACCGATTTAATTTGGAAGATATTGTACATTTCAGAAAATATTGTGCATTTTTTTTGTATGTTTATGTGTCTATTTGTGTATGAACCTATGTGAGTATTGTGCGCAATAGTGATGCGAAATAAAAAAAAAAAAAAAAAAAAAAAAAAAAAAAAAAAAAAAAAAAAAGTCCCAATCATCATAATCTGATCATTTGATTCATCTCATCATACCTTGCCGGTGACAGAACTAGTGTAAAATGATTTGTTTTTGTACTTTTTGTTATGGAGTCGGTATTTAGATGTCAGCGATAACCACGTGACCCTGGTCTCTTTCTCGTGTAAAATGGCCCCGAAGAAGAAGCCAGCACCTCGTCAGTGTTCAAATTTTGTCGAAATATACCGATTTTAACTAAAAAAAAAAAAAAAAAAAAAAAAAAAAAAAAAAAAATTATTTTGAGGAGTGGGATGGCTGGTAGGATGTCGTGTACGTCTTGGTGTTGAGACTCCGCAATGAGGGTTGTAACTCAGCTTCATTTGAGGTCAGTTTCAAGGTCATCAAGGGTTTTTTTCATGATAACAGTATAATTTGAGTTCTATCTTCATTAGGAAGAGCGGGTGCCATCGTCAGCATAGTCGAACGCAGCTTTACCTGGTTGAAATTTCTTGTAAACGGGGCAGGTTTCCGCATAGAATCTCCCTACATTTCTATGGTATCTGCATCGACCAGGACTTAGGGAGATGTTGGAGTCCATGTGCCATGATAAATGGTTTCATATTGCCTGTCCAGTACAATCCATCGCCAAAATCTCGTTGGGATCAAGAAGCTGTGCATTAGGCTTGTGTACATGATCCCTGACGAGTTGATGATCCCTGACGAGTTAGTCACACGACATGTATTTTAATTACTTCGGTTGGTGAAGGATCGGATGCAAACAAGATCTCTGGTTGCCAAATCAACCTATGACCAGGCTCTTTGATAATAGCCTAATTTATCGGTGAATGTATATTGTCTACTAGTCAATGGTACTTCGCTTTGGAACTGCGTAACAGGATTATAGGACAAGCTTATCGTCATACCGTTCTCAGACGTAGACTACAAGTGTCTGCACAGACCACAAAGCTATCATGATGTCACCGAAACCTGCTGAACATCACATGCAGATAGTCAATTCCCCAGTCTTGTTATCTTGTGAATCTACATGTATTCCACGAACATAATGTAGTTGATGTAGTTGTGATGTTTACAATACATATCATAACGCATGATACAGAACTATTTCTCTACATGATATACATGTATATCTGAGCATAAATCAATCCCTACAGGGCATGAACATGGTACATGTATCATTTCGATGATACCAGAATACATTAGACTTATGTATTTCTGATGATTGTAACGTGTGTTATAATCATGTGAATAGTGTCCCGTGTTTCATGTATTCCCGTGATCCGGGTTCGACTTATTTAGGGTTGTTATGGTACATGTCAGTTTCCGGTTCCATAATAAACCACATGTTGTTTGCAGTAATTCATCAAGTTGCAATATAAAGTAAACAAGACAAACAACGCATTACAATGATACCAATAAAAAAACTTTTTTTAAAAAAATACAAAGTCCTACCAATATATGTGTGAAAAAATTATAAGATTTAGTTTACCGGTGCATTTAAAACCTATACCTAACTAGAATACATGAACATGCAAGCAATTTCATCTCCGAAATGAACAGAAAAGATTAATTTTGATTACCTTCGTGATCGTTTCAACTTTCAGCGCGTTTTGAGGTTCCATACATATACCTTCGCGGATAATCAAGAGCATAGGAAATGAAATGCTTGCTTTGGCCATTAATGAACTGGATCGAATGTTAGACACGTACGGTTACCGTACAAATTATTAATTATGTGTCAAACATGAGGCTTTACATGTCAAGCAACTATCACAGCAATATAATGAGGATTATTGGCAAGTATTAATCCCATCTCATTCCTTTTGCTGATATCGATAATGTTTCAGATTTGCAGTCTAGCTCTTATTGGCAGTATCGACAGAAGTGTCAGTCTCTATACTATACTGTCTCTGGTCAAGAAAGGTTGCATCCCTTAATTTCGAGAGTGCTACCAACAGGTAAGCTTTCTAGATGGATGAGTTTTAATGGATCCAAGTGACACTCCATCCGTCCGTCCGTGTGGATAACCTGAGCGTGTCGCATCGATTGTACGTGCCCGAGCCGTCGGCTGCTCGAGTTACACACGGGGAGAAAGCTCACGGTGGCGCCCAGGAAAAACGACAGGCGGTCCGGGTACACCACAGTGGGCCTTCGCAAGGACGGATTTTACGGTCAATTTCCGTGAAACATCATACGACATTGTTGATTGTTTGTACCGGCTGATATGTTCATATACATGTATTGTTTTGGTGCTAAGTGGCTAGGATATATATATTCGAGTTGCCAGTCCCCGGGGGAGCGGTTTGTGGAAGTGGTTTACACTGCTGTTATGACGAAATGACGTTGGCAAGTGGTTAATAGCTGCTTCCTCAGACATTTATCGAAGTCCTTAACAAACTAGTGTGATAAGTAAATGGCTTATCAGCGAAATTGCAAACACATACAACAGTTTATGGCGCACCTGGAAATGGCACATGACGTTGAGAGTCCTTCACATTTTTCCATCCTGCTAGGAGCCAAATGAAACAAGTCTGACCAATCAAACCAACAGCAGCATTAATTGAAGTTATCAAGAGTAGAACAAACATGGAGTATTGTGACATCGGTGATTTGCTACTGAGGACTATTAACTCACGCGTTGTCATTGCCGGGCAACGAATTAGTTGGCATTAAAAATACTCATCAAGCAGGCAAAAACTACATTCGGAATAAACAAATAAATATCAGCCTGCAAAGTGTGACATTATCATGGACTATGGATACAATCCATGCATGTTACTGTTCGAACCCGCAGTTTTATGTGTTTCGCCACAGCGCTACTTGGAAAGACCGCCGACCAATTACACCATGAAGTGGTTGGTCATGGACACACAAAACCTTTTGTTTGACAAGCTTCAGTGTGTTCACCAACATCAATTTGGCAAGTACACATAGGCCTACATGCGATACAGTGTCTTGTTTGCCGCTATCACTCATAAACGTCCATAGCACGTACATATAATTTATCAATTATCGGCTATCACGTCACTGTATGTGTATCTATATGTAAGAGTTCGAGATAGGACGTTGGCTGTCTGCGATGAACAAAATATGGAAATTGACACCGACTTACATGTTGGCTATATATGGGTATAATGGATGGGTTGCATGTGTACGGATGCTAATTTTATGCACAGACGTAATTTAACAATCGATACCGGATCTCAGCCACCATAGCTTCCAAGCAAACAGATTAGCTGCAATAGTGACTGATTCATCCATGGTTCAACAGATAAGCCTGGCAGGGAACATGGACGGCAGTACATTGACTCTACGCAAGGAACGTGTCGCGCAATCCACAGACGGGTTAGCGGTGACTCCAGTGACCAGACAAGTTCTATTTTCTCATCAGCGAGGCGACAGACACAGGAGCCACGACCAGTTTGTTTGGAGCGTCGTCAAAAAGACTCGGACCCACAAACTTCACACGGACGTCGAAGGTCCTTCGCTTGCAGTCACAAGAAACTCGCGACCGAATTCACGACTTGGCATCACACTACGACCCTCTGTTGTTTCTGATGAGTCTCCCTTGCATCGCAGTGGCAGTGGAACTCTTTGTCAGAGCTCGGAATCCCACATTCTCAACGCCGGTGTCAACAGGTGCGGTATTCATACTCATCGAACTTCAAGAAAACCTATACATGCAAACAAAGTATTGGCGGCAGGAAACAAAAGCCAGACCGCGAAGCATTGCACGGACGATATGTCTCATTTTGACGGCAGCCATGGTCGTTATGCAAACACTGTTGACAAGACGACTTCTCGGACATCTTACGGGGGCTACCACCCTGCATCCGATCTGATTAGGCCAGACCCGAACAGGATCAAGCGGGGCTTCTGGCGATCGGTCAGTTTGACTCCGGGAGAACATGATCTCAAAAGGCATTTTCTCAGAAGGTCAGGCAATTCTAGCCATTCGAAAGTACGTGTAAACAAAGCAGTGTCATCTTCTGGTCTTGACTCTAGCCAAGTTGTGAAATATACAGCTGCAAAGGAGAAACAATTGGACCTGGATGTGAAATCCGATTCCCCATTCAGTGATATATCGTGTATCACGTCTGATAGTCTGTTTTCTTTGGAAATTGATCTTGCTGACCAGAAGTCTTCATTGGAACTACTCACACAGCGTACTGACAAAGTGAACTGTGACAGTGCCACACGCCGGATCGTTTATACACCATGCACTGATACGTACATTCTTCATGACACAAACCAAATGAGAACTAGCACTCCAAACTGCACGCACAGTACTCCAGTGAAAATAGCCTATCCTAGGCCCAGGTTTAGCCATTCCAGAGAGAGTACAAGAACAACAACCGGCGAAATGAATAATAAGAGGACACTCTCTTCACGATCGAGAAGTGCGCATGAGATGAATCACCGAAAGCAGGCTACGAGTACCACCAGTGACATGAGGAGACTCCGGACTGTGCTGGCAAGCCAGCGTGTGACTGAGGCAGCCAGGGGCGCTGTGAAACTATCAGCTCCCACTGCAGTGACTCCAGGTCAAGTGGACACCATGGCTCCCGGGTCGAACTCGCTGTCACTGTACAATTTATCACTGCACGCCGCTGCCAACAGCGCAGTTGCTCACTCAGCCGTCGCGGAAGAGCAACATGACGTCAACGATAGAGAACTGAATCTCAGTCCTGCCACGTGGGTCAGGATTCTGAAAGCGAACCCCGGTGATCCGGCTCTGATAGAACAACGTGTCCATGATCCCCCAAAACAGATGGTACCAGCGTACAGCAACAACAGCAACGCCCAGGAAGAGTGGCAATTGAACCGTGGAGTTCTCGTTGGCCAATCCAGGGCCTCAACACCGTCGTCTAAAGTTGACTTGTCAACGCCTTTTGAAATAGGACCAGTACTGCCGAGAGGACAAGACAATCAGGTGCTACTTAACAAGGTCCAGATGCCAACAGCAGTAGGTCTAAACTCGACGGAACATGTTCTATGCAGGGTTCCACAAAACTCACCTGAACCAGAATATCTAGCGGAAGACGTTATAGAAATCCCATGCGGTCTCGACGATAAACTGGCTTGTACAAAGAATTCCTATACATCGTTACCCAGTCTTCCCGTCAGGAAGATCAGGAAGCAACCCCGTCAATTTTGGGAGTCGGCCAACACTGTGGGGGCCTCGAGAGTCGTGGACTCTGGGCATATGTACTGAATTAGTTTTGCTTTTATCATGTCTCTACTTATGCCAAGGTATTATGTCATTCTGAGATGACTGTCAAAATTAGTACAATTCATGTCTGCAATCGTCGTGGTGAAATGTGTGCATGTGGGCCTATGTATTTCGAAGCCATGTATGATTTTATGGCATAATGTGGTGATGACGTTTAGGCTATAATATTTTGAAGCCATTCATTTCAGTAAATTACCTTTATAAACACGTGTTATGGAGCTTGCGTGATATCGGATTCACTGGACAATCGTGACATATGGATATGATTATCACGGACAGTTGTAATACGATTGAAAAAAAAAAGATTAGAGAATCTATTAGAAAATTTAGTTATCAATAAAAGATGTATGCATACACTACTTGTGTATAACTTTAGTGATTAAAGTTTTACTTGGGTCGATGCTGAATATACTACATGTATATACTTGTGTGTCATGATTGCCTAGGGTGGAATGACGTGCTGCCGCACCACACCAACAAACCACGAATTTAATACAGAACATTTATTATATTAAATTAGAGAAATTTCGAGTGACACAGGTGGCAAGGTGACGCCGAAGGTAGCACAGCACACAGCAAGGTGACACCGAAGGTAGCACAGCACACAGCAAGGTGACGACGACGGTAGCACAGCACACAGCAAGGTGACACCGAAGGTAGCACAGCACACAGCAAGGTGACGACGACGGTGACAGAGCGCACAGTAAGGTGACGACGACGGTGACAGAGCGCACAGTAAGGTGACGACGACGGTAGCACAGCACACAGCAAGGTGACACCGAAGGTAGCACAGCACACAGCAAGGTGACGACGACGGTGACAGAGCGCACAGTAAGGTGACGACGACGGTGACAGAGCGCACAGTAAGGTGTCGACCAGCTAGGATCAGGTCGATACCAGAGACCTGGGCCTGCATTCTGGCAAGTTGGCGACGTGGTACAATACACAACCCATTCATACACATACACATGCAAAATACTTACTTGCCCCCCGACTGTTGCCATATAACAGCAATACAGGCTATAGGCCTATGTCACCATAATCATAATTTCAGTACTGTTGCACGTCCACTGATCTGCATACAAAGTAGTACCAAAGATCCTCTACGAACTACGCAGAAGCTATAGGATCGTTGGTAGTAGATCTACTCCAAACTGTCTCGTTATGTCAATGGACTACATTTCTGAAGCAATTATGATGAGAACATAACTTGCTTGAAGTGGTTGGGGAATAATAAAATTTAACACTGAGGAAGTTTAGTTTTAGAGACCTCATGCTTTAAACTGCACATGTTTTTTTTCGACTGGTACGCTGGTACCGGTGATATACTGGTACAGCTGGTACGAAAAGAATTCTATTCAAATTACCAATAATCAGAGTATCGATATATACCAGTGTGTCGCCAAACACTGTGTCACTATCGTATTCAGAACAAGTTCAGGTCTATTTTTTACTGACAATCTAACAAATTTATAGAATACGGCTGTCGGACAAATCTTAGCTTGGATTCACCTATGTGACCGTTTTGGGTCATTATGGGTTGGCTGTTTAGTGCGTAGTAACCAGCTAGTCACTAAAGTATGGTAGTGAAAATATACAATACTGTACCTGCCAATTTGTTTAAATAGGAAGAAAAATCTTGTGTTGATAGAAATAAACAATATCTTTCTTATAATATCGATATGAGCAAATAAATTGACCACAATTCAATTTGATTACACAACCAGGCCTATATTTGTTACCAAATAACATCTTGATATATGTTTGTGTTTGTCCCTATTCCCCAATGTCGCATAATTTGCACCAATGGATTTCGCCCCCTTTATGTCAATTTAATCTGGTTTGGCTTAAAATTGTGTTTTTGATTCTCGGAAATGTTGATAATTGGCGAAAAAGGAAAGAATGTTTAAATATTCATATTTTGTTTTGAAACAAAATTGAACTAAATCAAAAATAAAACTATAAACTAAAACTACAAAAAGATAAACTATGGAAATATTGCTCTGTAGGCCTACTGTACCGGTGTACCAGAAGTACCAGCAGTACCAGCGTACCAGCGATACCAGTGTACCAGCGTTTAGAAGACATCGCATATTTTTTTCCGAAAACGCAAAATTAGGCCTCCGTACTAGTGTTGTTTATCAGGGGCCTTCACCTACATTGATAGAACTCAATCATTGTAGACCTTCCAGGTAGGCCTACACGCTCAATATTCGACCAATGTATGTATAGTAATCTATTAGACCTATAGTTGGTCACCAATGTCTCAATATATAAATTACTTGTATGCTAATAGTACAACCTGCGCAATACATTTTTACTGTTATTCTGTTATCTAAACTAACGGCTAGACTAAGTCTAATAATAATAATAGGTCATATTTAGAATATTTTTAGGTATATGTGCGATACATATCTTTGACGAACGTCTATAACTAATTCACAAACGCGGTATATAAAATTCTTATACATGAGTAAACTTGGTATTGCACTTTTTGGTAATGTTTGTCCTACGTGAGAACCTCGGCCGTGTGTGATCACCTTACCTGAATCACGAAAGTTGATTGGTCGATTATGCTTGACTCATTTGGCGGAAGGTACAAACAGCCAACAGGTGCGTGGTCAGCACTCGACTCAGCAGTGTGGGCTTTATATCCGTTTACTCAGTTATCAGGTTATATTCTTTGGTGGTTCACGTCAGTCAATCAGTGGTGGTTGTCGTGTATATTGTACAGTCAGACAATTCATGAAATGATTTCTGACATGTATTTTAAAACTGTATATGTACACCTGGTCTACCTGGCACCAGTGCGGTGGTCTTGACTCTAGAATAGACATGACATACACCCTGGTACAATCAACTAAATCTATTATTTATTCATTATAAATGCACAGACTATCAGTACAGCGACTACAGCTCATCATGCCAAAAAAGAGGAAGACGCGCACTGCTTCTACCCGAGCTAAACCCAAAGTGCCCGATGGAGACGAAGGCGCAAATCTAGAAGTGGAATTGAAAAAGGAGAAATTAAATACTCTGCTGAAGGATTTCGACACTGAGAGTAAAGATATACACTGTATTGTTATCTGTTCGATTGTTAGATAAATGTATGTAATTATTACTGATGTTTATATAGGTTATCAGCAACTCCCTCCTCCTTGGATTTCTTTCTATTCCAACAGTGAAAAGCTTCTACGCAGCCGTGAAGGAGAGTCTTTCCGACTATGAGAGGGGTCTGGAGTTGATGTACACCATGGAAATAGCCAAGGTTCCCAAGGTATGTTCAAAGCTTGTTATTTATGCAATACACAGTCTGTATTCCATCAGTAGCATCCTACTTCCCCCCCCCCCCCCCCCAAAGTATTTGGAGCAAATAATGTTTCATTGGGACATATATTTTGTTTCATATTTTACGATTGTGTTACAATTAAACTCCCATTGGCAATATCTTTTTCTCTAGTTTATTCGTGACATGGACCTAGATGACTATTTGAGTGAGTATAATGGACTTAAACTGTGTTTTAATTCAGTGTGTTTCTCTGAATTTGTTTAATATTCTATTACTTCACCCCCACTGTATCACAGATATTATAATGTATAACTTTCCACTGTGGAGTACTTTTTTGCAGTAATTTTATTGGCAAAATTATTATGTGCACTTATTTGAAAGATTCCTCAAGTATTTCCCCATTTCTATCACATATATATTGCAGCTAACGGTTTTTCACTTTTTTGGGGGTAAAAGTTGGTATAATGTTTAGATGTACATATAATCTGATAATTATCGGACAGAGTCTGGAGGTGAACTGATGTCTACAGAACTTCTAGGGTCTGACAAAGTGACCCATGATATTGCTATGGACATAGAAAACGACTATGGTTTTGCCACGTACGTATAGGCCTCCATATTGTTTTCTCCATTAGCTGATACATCAATACAATACTCGCAATAATTGAATAACCAATCAATTAAGTTTTGAATGTTACATTTGATCAATAATCATGTACATACACAGCTTAACAAAGTCTAAACGGAAGAAGAAAACATCAGCAAAACATGTAGCGGAACAGAGCACTGCGACAGTGAAACCCAAAGTAGTAAGTCAACTGCAGTCAACTGAGGGAAAATACTTCAACACACATTTGAATATACATGTGTACCTTTTTTATGCCACTAAACTATCATGTTCATGAACCTAATCCAGTTGCCTTGACGATAAATATCTATATTTATATTTCAGAGAGGCAAGAAGCATGCAATACGCAGCATCAGTGAAGCTGGTATGAACATGCGAGCCCAAAACACAGCAAAATCAAGGTACAAGTCCGTACATCTCTAATACATCATGTACTGGTTCACGTGTATTGATCCTATGAATTTAACTATGTTCTCAAGTGATTTTCTTCCCGATGTAATGATTCTAGTTACTGTAAAAAGACTAATATTGGCGGACGATTTATTTGGCGGATTTGGCGGTCGGGGTAAAACCGCCAAATTAAATCGTCCGCCAAATTAACTAGATATATATTAAGCTATCGATGTGGTTTTGAAACCGCTAAATTAAATCTTCCCCAAACTAGACGTCAAGGCCTAAAGATGCCTTGGAGGCATTTCGGTGTGATGATTAATTTATAATATATACTAGATATCCACGAAAATGAAAAATGTCGACTCCGCAAAAAAAAAAATTTACCGTTAAAATAATACCCCTTAGACATGTTTGTCTAGGGCGACGAGTCCGAAAAAAAAGTCTGTTTCGCTCTACGACTCAGTGTTTCCGAGATATCGACGAAAACGAAAAATGCCAACTCGGCAAAAAAATTTTTAGTCAAGGTCAAAGTTCATCCATAATACCAATTAGACATGTTTGTCTAGGGCGACGAGTCCGAAAATAACGTCCGTTTCGCTCTACGACACACCGTTTCCGAGATATCGATGAAAACGAAAAATGCCGACTCGGCAAAAAAATTTCGGGTCAAGGTCAAAGTTCATCCATAATACCAATTAGACATGTTTGTCTAGGGCGACGAGTCCGGAAATAACGTCCGTTTCGCTCTACGACACACCGTTTCCAAGATATCGACGAAACCGAAAAATGCCGACTCGGCCAAAAAATTTCGGGTCAAGGTCAAAGTTCATCCATAATACCCTTAAGACATGTTTGTCTAGGGCGATGAGTCCGAAAATAACGTCCGTTTCGCTCTACGAAGCATCGTTTCCGAGATATCGACGAAAACGAAAAATGCTGACTCGGCAAAAAAATTTCGGGTCAAGGTCAAAGTTCATCCATAATACCCCTTAGGCATGTTTGTCTAGGGCGACGACTCCGAAAATAACGTCCGTTTCGCTCTACGACACACCGTTTCCGAGATATCGACGAAAACGAAAAATGCCGACTCGGCAAAAAAATTTCGGGTCAAGGTCAAAGTTCATCCATAATACCCTCTAGACATGTTAGTCTAGGGCGTCGAGTCCGAAAATAACGTCCGTTTCGCTCTACGACGCACCGTTTCCGAGATATCGACGAAAACGAAAAATGACGACTCAGCAAAAAAATTCAAGGTCAAGGTCAAAGTTCATCCATAATACCCCTCAGACATGTTTGTCTAGGGCGACGAGTCCGAAAATAACGTCCGTTTCGCTCTACGACGCACCGTTTCCGAGATATCGACGAAAACGAAAAATGCCGACTCGGCAAAAAAATTTCGGGTCAAGGTCAAAGTTCATCCATAATACCCCTCAGACATGTTTGTCTAGGGCGACGAGTCCGAAAATAACGTCCGTTTCGCTCTACGACGCACCGTTTCCGAGATATCGACGAAAACGAAAAATGCCGACTCGGCAAAAAAAAATTGGGTCAAGGTCAAAGTTCATCCATAATACCCCTTAGACATGTTTGTCTAGGGCGACGAGTCCGAAAATAATGTCCGTTTCGCTCTACGACGCACCGTTTCCGAGATATGCAGGATGCCTCATGGATGACTCAGCAAAAAATTATTTTGACCTCTAGGTCAAAGGTCGTTTGACGTATCGATCCCAAAATCAATAGGGTTCTTCCCTGTTGATATATAAACCTCCGTGCAAAATTCTGCAACTATTGCCTGAATATTTTTCGAGTTATCGTCCGGAAACCAAGTTTCAAGATCAGCCTCGATTTCATCCTCAAGGACCTCACGGACCTCGGAGCCGGATCAAAAAAAATAATACACCCTAGAGATGTTTGTCTAGGGCGACGAGTCCGAAAATAACATCCGTTTCGCTCTACGACGCACGGTTTCTGAGATATGCAGGAAGCCTCAAGGATGAATCAGCAAAAAATTATTTCGACCTCTAGGTCAAAGGTCGTTTGACGGATCGATCCCAAAATCAATAGGGTTCTTCCCTGGTGGCATATGAACCTCCATGCAGAGTTCTGCAACTATTGCGTAAATATTTTTCCAGTTATCGTCCGGAAACCAAGTCTCAAAATTAGCCTTGATTTCATCCTCACGGACCTCACGGACCTGGGATCCGGCTCAAAAAGAATAGGGTTCTTCCACATATCATTTCTGACTTGTGGTGAAAATTTGAGGAGGATCCGTCAAGGCAATCTAAAGTTATCGTCCGGAAACCAAAAGTGGCGGAAGAAGAAAAAAAAGAAAAAAAAAAAAAAAAAAAAAAAATTCTGCTAAAACCATAAAGGCATTTCTGCCGAAATGCCTTAATTAGTCTTTTTACAGTAGGTAATTACGATGATTTAATTATTAATACAAGATATCCAAACCATAGATGCTGATAATTGATGCTGTAAAATGTTTTTGCTTACAATACAGGAGAATGGCACAAAGGGACACATATACGACACCCGCTCACGCTTCGAATCCAGGAGCTTGTGGCTGGGAAACACCTTTAATCACTCCGAAATTTGATCCTAGGTATGTAATAGCATGCCATCACTTTGCCCAATACAGGACAAGGCAGTCAGTGCCCAGCAAAATTAGTAATAGTGGGAAGTGGTTTTGAAGACATAATGTTTGAGATTCAACATCAAGAAATCTCTTTTCTTGTAATGGTTATTGCTTTGAGTCAGACTGCCTGTAACCCCGGCAATGGGCAGGTGTCCCAAGAAGGGAGAAGTCCTGATTTCTCTCGCTGGCAGTCCTATCACCAACTTCAACGCCAACAAAAAAACATCCAAGGTTTGTATGTCACCCTTCCATGTTTATGTATATACCCTAACCTTCCAGCATGTACAGGTATAAGAATTTGTAGATATTAAAATGCTTAACGAAAACCTGAATCTATGAAATTTACCGAAACAATTATGATGTTAGCTAGCTGACGTCAGGAAGAAAACATCAGTTTCTCGTACATATCGGTTCCTCTGGAAAACAAACTCTGGTTAACGACAAACATGCAATCCATGGATTAGAGTTGATGATTCATGGCCAAGTTACACGATTGTATTCTTATGTAATTTTGTTTTTGGCAGACACACGTTGTGGACGACATGGTGAAAGAACTGGACAACATACAGATCAGCGACTACTCCCAGACCACGAGCGACTTGATCCAGAAACTCAAGGACAAACTGATGCAGTACCCAATGTCACCATTGGTCGAGTGACTCTGGTTTTACTTCTGTTATAGTCAATTGACAGTGCTGATGATGTGCCAAATTTATGTTCTACTGTATCTGTACATGTACATGCATATTAGGTGTTTTTTTATTACATGTAAGTTTTTTGTGTTATTTGGTGATGGCAATATGTATTGTTTGAATCACGATGATTGAATAAATCAGAATTCTGTGATATTGTCGTTGGCCTTGTAATTACAGAGGGAAGCATTAATATACATGCACTCAGCTAAAAATTGGTAGGTACCCTACACTAAAATTTCTTGGAACTTTTTTTCGTGCAAGTGTAATTTGGCATTACTCGGTACATGTAATAGCAATAATTGAACACAATCATTATTGATGTTTAGACATCATTATTTTTGGTAAAACTGCGCAAAAAAAATCCTAATTTACGAAAGCATTGAAGTAATAGAGTGGTGGTGTGTTGACATCATCCCTCTGTATTATTTACACCAGTTTTTATGTATGGTACAGAACAAAGATGTAATTTGCATGAGATTTATTCACTTTACAATCCAAACATGTCCTCAAGCTAATACACCAGCACTTCCACCCCATCACTTGCACTCCACATACAATATCAAGCTTCAATCGGTGTCCATGGCTGTGTCCGCGGATGTTTTTCTCTTGGCCGGCGATTGCCCTGCACTCTCTGCGTCTGTCTCTGCCTCCTCCCCCTGCCACGACTTGCGCTTGAGTCCCTTCATCTTCTTTGTCTGCAGACGAGTCAAGTCTTGCTTCTCCATGTGAATGTTCCCGAGCTTGGTGCCGAATGCGTCCATCGAAACGTTCTTCTTCTTCTTTGGCTGAAAGTTGATAACCGATGTGGATAATGAGCTCAGCTGACACGCTGACATACCAGTAATACCTCTGATATGTGATGCAAGTTACATGTATCTGATTTTGGCAATTCTATAGGGTACAACCAGTACCTTGGCCTGTTTGGGTTGACGACGTGACCGTTTGTACAAGTCGTCCGAGGCAAGTTTGGTCCGTCTTATCACAAGGTCCAGTGACGGTCCCATCTCTTCCAGCTCGATTCGAGGTATCCTACTGCCAGATTTCTTCATCTGGATCCTGTGAACACAAGTTTCAGCTTTTTGGATTGCAGCAATATTCCTCAAAATTCCACATGTGGAAGATATTGCTAATTGCATTTATGAAAACTAGAGCAAGCATTGATAAATAATATGTAATAATATATTGATATTACGATGACAACAACAGTTATCAGCACTGTTCTCACCTATAACTTCTCAAATAAATTTTGCCTTCTGCTGCCGTAAACATCCAGACATGCTCTATCCCAGACAAACGGATCTGGCTAGTCCTTGGACCAGAGAAAAAATCTGCATGAAAAACAAAAAGAACATTTCAGTACACACAACAGGAACAGCATTCCAATGAGGATGAATTGTAACACAGTCGAAGAATTGTTAAACACACTCATCTGACAAAATATTGTAATTTTTGTCATTATTCCATTGGCTAAAAAATCATTTACCTAGCAACAAATTTTTCAATCTCTGGTGTTCCAAGTCTTGATCGAAAGCCTCTCCAGCAAAAAGTAAGCAAGGTTTTGTGCCCTCTGGACATTTACTGCCCTGCAGAAGATACATATGATATCAGTGATAGAAAATATTGAAATGGTGATAAAAAAATACTTACTAAATTTCACAGTGGATTATTTACTGAAATATGACATTACAAAATCATGTTGAAATATTAAAATCAGGAATTAAATCCTATACTTACTGCGAAATCAGCCAGAAGCTTATGCTTGACAATGCCCAACTCAATCATATCCAGAATGTGGAAATCAAACAAACGGCCTGTGATGCAGATGGAGGAAAATATAAATTTGGCTTACATGTATTCAAATGCACAGTGTTTCTCATCATGAGCAATTGGCGAACAAATGCATGTTCACTATGTAAGCAATACATTATGCATGAAATGTAGTAAAATTGAGCCACATTCACTCACCAAGAACCAAATTATGTGGCCTTTTCTTCGAGTGTGAACCAAACATGAATAATGATGCATCACTCTTATCAGCAAAGAACTCCTAAAACCATATTGTGTCAATATAATAGTAAAATGAATTTTTACCCCCCAATTTGAATGACGATTGATGAATTCCATAATATAATGTGCTTGTACCGGTACTTTGAATTGTGCATTCCCATACAATGTAATATACCTCATTAAAACTTGACTGATAGGGACTTGGTTTCCATACATAAGAACACAAAAGCACTGTGAGTGAGTGTGTTGACATGAAAGGTACTTACTATTGAAGTTGCATCATCAAAGGGTCTCAAGATGTTCTTTCTGTGGTGAATGTCACAGATATTACAGTCAATATTATCTACTGGTTATGGTGTGGTAAACATGCAATATACAGGATAAGTCAAGGATAGCAAAATTCTTCATTATGAGCACTCATATAATTTAAAGTGCAAATAGTGTGAAATAGTTCTATCACTTTGATGTAATATTCGAGTTCTCACCTTTTATACATGGCAGCTAATGGCTTTTTCATTCGATACTGCAAATGAAAGAAATGATATCAATTGTAGCTCTGTATGAGCCTATAATCATTATATCAAACAACGCCCGTTGCTGCCAAAGCACATAATACATACAGTTGTGTGTACATACAAATTACAATGTGGCTGCTGTATGCAAAACATCTCATTTACGTATAAATTGAAGAATACAAACTGAACATACCATGTCCTTCAGTGTTTGTGTGATAGTTTCGCTTGTTCTTCCGCCTTTTATAAATAAAGCAGTCTTGTCATTCTCATGGATTTTCGGTTCCCTTTTCTGTAGCGCTCGTTTCACCCGTTGATTTTTTGCTTTGCTGAGAAAAAAAATTAACATAATTATTAGCACAGTGTAGCACACCATAGATCTATATGAAAACTTAAATTCAAGATTACTGCTTGCCTGGTACTGTTGAATATCTTAAGTGTTTTTATGGTTTATTAGTAAGTGTAGAACGATGATGTTAATTTTTGTTGACTTGTGGTTGTAACATGATCATGTGCCTCATTCATTTTGTTATTGGATACATTATGATTTGGCTGTTATAACGTGGCACTCAAAACTTGCCCACTATTTCCTACTTGAGGCCGAGCTGAGCTGTTCACATGAATCACTATTTTACTATTTTGTTTGTTTGTTCCACTTACATCTAAGGAAAATCTTCATCAAAGTCAATGTGTGTTTTCCAAGACACAGTTGTAAATCTTTGTGTTTATGAATTTGGAGAAAAATTGTAGTATAGATGTGATTTGGCAACCTGAACTTGTCATCTATAGCATATTAAGCATATAGAGTCTAGTGTACCAGTATACATATTACTCAATGAGATAGAGAGCATGCGTGGTAACTCCTATTATCGCCCACAATTACGACGACCAAATGTTATTACCGATACAGCCCAATTCCATATTATACGATATAAATCACAAATAACAGTCAAATGACTCACACAACTCTCCGTAGCACCATGATTTAGCTGCTGAATTGTGTACTTTTCTCTAAAATGTCAACTTTTCTATCACACGTGCATTGTTTATTTTCAAGGGTAAGTCTGTAGTTGTGGTAGACTGATGAGAGCAACACGCTGAACGGAAACAATGTACTAAAGTGGAACAAGCTGAGGAGATTTCGACGTAACATGCGGAAAATAGGCAAAATAACATACTCGTGACCTCTTCTTGAACAGTTTGCATGGTTTTGAGAGAAAAAATAATTCCACAGGCATATGTCTCATGAGAGGGCGCGCGGTGATGTGGGGGAATATATCGCTTTTTTTTTACCTCCCACGCCAACCCACGCCCTCCTCAGATAAATGCGTCTGAATAATTCAAGTTATCGATAGATCTATATTACTCTTTAATGGCTCAACATAAGAATTGCATGTGCTTCGATGGAGACATTTATCTTAATTCAATTAAATTTTCAATTCGATTCTTTATTCAGTTCTCAAAATACAGAATACTAGTAACGGACATGCAGATATGTATATCACAAATTAGAAACTGAAAGGGAATGTCTGAAGCATGAAGTTTGTAGGATGACAGATACATGAAACGGATTAACAGTTATAAACGAGATGAACATAATGCGAAAGAATTCGTCAAATACATTACTTGAATAAATTAATGACAAAAAGAACAATTTGCTAGTAAAATAATGCTAAATGGGTACATATTTGTACACAACACTTTTTTTGTAATCTTCATTAAGAGATTCCAGATCATAAAAAAAAACTCATCACCAAATTATTACAGTACCAATACAATAATCATAAAATTTCATCATTTGACCAGGAATTTGGGAAAGGACCCCTTGGTCAAGATAACCTTCTTTATGCAAACTCATTTAACTTACATTTTATGTTTAATATTATCAGAAACCCATAAGAGAGATCTCTCTTATGGGTTTCTGATATTATTTATTACAACACATATTCATAAAAAAAAAACCTTCAATCAACTACATGCGGCTTAATTTGATTGTGAGACGAGATAAATTTTGCTGTTTCTGTAAAAAAAATTTAACGGGGTTTAATTTTGTTGTTTTGTATCCGAGACTGTTTTACGAACATCAACATTTGCAGTTTTATATTTTATTATAATTTATATATATATACCATTTCCGTCACGGTGGGAAATATAGGGTGAGATGATCCCTTTAATTTTGTTGTTATTGATTTGAACACACACAGTGAGTTCTATAAATAATTCCACCGTAAAAAGAATGTTTGTATGGTAACAACTCATCGGCCTATTCACGCGGATATCCGGTACATGAAATTTGCAATAGTTGTGTGAGACTTGCATTCAATGTTTACCACTAATATGGCCGCGATGGATGCACTTCGTTCGTACGGAACTGAAAGTTCCAGTGAATCAGACACAGAATCCATTTCAAATGACGCCATCACCAGTGAAGAACATACTCTACATCTCAAACCACTTGAAAAACAGCAAGAAGGGTCGATGTCAGGAAACATGGCCATTGTAGCAGCACCTGTTGTTGCGTCAAAGGTTCGCACTCACCTGGCCTGCTCAGCCTCAGTCATGACATGAGTCAGGCTGCTGTACAGCCTGTGTTGTGGTCATTCTTGGAAATTTGGACAATCTCGAGAAGGTCCAGGGCAAATTTGAGCATTCCAAAATGGCCCTAGACCATTTTGGAAGGGTGCTTTACTATGATGATTTTGATTTATTTCTTGACAATATAGATATGACGGATAAGTTTCACTGTCCCCGGTGCAGATAATCAATCTCGTTTGGTCTGGTGGATGAACACAGAATACACTCGTCCTTCGGACTCGTGCATCCTGAATTCATCCGCCAGACCAAACTCGACTGATATCTTTTTGCGGAAAACACACTCGCATGGTTTCATATATTTATTCATTGAATAAACATGGGGGAAAATTTTATGAATTTATGTGGCGATTTTGCCCTAAGCACGCGGCAGGTGATTGTAAACATAAATGCCATTTATGTGGCCTTTTTGTACTTGGCCTTGTTTTGACATGCTCCGTTCGAGCGTGCGTTGCCACGGCGACGTATTGTAATTTACGTTCCAGTAAACTATAACAATGGATCGATTAAACCTCGCGTGCGCCCTACAGTTTCTGGTGTAATATGTTATTATGCAGAGCATAGAGACGCAGCGAGTGGAAATGCAGATTTCTTGTATATCTCTATACACGTTTTATAGTCGTATTAATTATTATCATGTTAATGGGCATATATGTGTGCCGGTGTATTACTGTATGCATATACACTGCAATGATGCTGATAGATCTAGGCCTATAAGATTGCCAAAAAATATTGACTAATACTTGCAAGCGGTTGAATAAAAAAAACTGTCTGAATCAGGCTCATGGACAGTCAGTGGGTCTAGATCTATGTGTGTAACAATAAAACTAAAAAAAACTTTCATCATAACCAATTGTTGTTATTGTATCTACATATTCAGAAGGCTCCTTTTCCACTCGCTGCGTCCTCATGGTCTGCATAATAACATATTAATCATGTTAATATGAAGGTGTGTTAAATGCTTTGAACATCCCAAAATGTTGACGAATTTAGGACACATGGCTTGCATGCAGATAATCAACTCACTGATTCAGCAGCACTGTAACCTCAATTAAGACGCGGTGAGAACGAACGGGAAGATAGCTGTAACCTCAAGATGCAACGTACAGTTACTATAGGAGATTTAATGGGAGTCAAATTACTCAAGACTTCTGACATGAGGTTTGATAGGTAAGAAAGGTGACCCATTATGGGCGATATTTGTCCCTGTAGATAATCAATATAAT
The DNA here is from genome assembly GCA_949152475.1 of Terebella lapidaria. Classification (NCBI taxonomy): domain Eukaryota; kingdom Metazoa; phylum Annelida; class Polychaeta; order Terebellida; family Terebellidae; genus Terebella; species Terebella lapidaria. Next base: position 19,521,315 of record OX424558.1, on the reverse strand, counting down.
GATTGAGTTTATGAGTAACACAAAATCATAAATGCAGAAATTTCATCATGACCACTGTTATTTCTGAACCTGACAACTCACTATAAGGAACTACCTGGATATTATGTGACTAGAATTTCATGAGCGAAATACATTTAAAACGGTAATTACAGCTGTATCACATAATGAAGTTCTTTCGTTGATTTAAAGAAAAAAAATTTCATAACCGTTTTGATAGGGTACTAACTTCTGTGAACTGTGATAATCAACGATAGGAATTTATCAATAACACAAAGTGATGAAGGCAGATACAGACAACCCCATACTTGTTGTGTTGTGAATAAATTCAATTTGAAGGTGTGAAAGTGTGGGTCACACTGAACATACCTCTGCATAAATCTGTAAAATCGTGGTTATAGCATATTATTATTTCATTAATATCATGTATACAATGGACAAATTTTATCGTCATTATTATTTGTGACTATTACATATTGCATGTATCAAACAGAATAATTTCACTCTGATATATTCATCACTCGTCAATATATCAGAGTGGTTGACTGAATGTGTAGAGATACAAAATTATGTCAGTATAATTTTGACAGCGTATATCTTTTTGTTGTTATCCATGTTATCGGTCTGGCTTCCTATTGTGACAATAAAATTGAGTGAAATACTGACCGAAGTCTTTTTTATTTGATCAACAAAGAACACGGTTTCATGTACAATAACCTATACTGAACAAAATAATATAAACGAAAAAATAAGCCTATTTGACATGGGGAGGTTATATTTTGTCCAGCATGTTCACTGTACAACTCAGCATGAATGGAATTACTTATAAAGTAATGGGTGTTTAATTTTCTTCCCTATACTAGAATAACTGTGTGTATTTCAGGCTCCAGTCTTTTGTGGATATCAAAAAGTTTCTGATGCATTCAAATAAATCTGTTAACATGTGGAAAATACCTATAGCCTTGGTAAGGGAAAAAAATATTTTTTATGTTCTTGTATAAATGTTCAACAAGTGAATTCATGAATAAGCAAAGATATGTCATTGTACCAGTTCAATATTTGGAAGAAAATAATGTTGGGCAATATTTAAAGAGTATTTTTTTCTGTGCTTACAAGCATTAATTTGAACGAAAATTGCATAATTTGAACTATTCACCATCCAGCATCAGGCATTCAGAAGTCCTTTGCGTTTTGGAACAGAAGGCGCCAAAGTTCTAGAATATACGCACGAATACGGCATAACTCACTATCATATACTCGTATACAGTAGTGAGCATACGGATTCATGTATGCATGTTCGCGTGACGCTATAAAGAAATCTACTTTTTTTCTAGAGTATCCTGCTTGCGTGAAATTACGGTACCGGGCGGCCGTTGTCATGGAGTCGCGTTGTGATGTCTCGCAGATCCAGTCTCGTTGATTGTCCACGACACAAAAAAAAATGATGATTGTCATCTAGCTGCCGTGTTCATGTTATATACTCGAATAAAAAAATGCAATAACCGATTGAGGAACACTCGTGAACCCATATTGCGAAACGGTGCTTCGCAAAAAAAAAAAAATCACTGAGCGGTGAAATTCGCTCCCAGATCGCTAGGGGTTTCCTGTCTAAAAAAACTTCCGGTCAAAATTCGCAGAGATGAAAATTGTGATCATAGTAGTTGGGGCTATCTTTAGCAGGCTGTTTAGTTTCTGCTGCTTTGGTGTTAATTTCTCGGACATGCAATACTATTAGACGCAGTTCGGCGCGCTTCGCGCGCCTCGCTGCGTTATTATATATACACTGGAAGCGACTCGTTCGAGGAGATTGTCCAAGATCGAGAGACAGGACGCACGCAAGGCTCGCCATGAGCTTTGTGTTCCCTGTTTGCGAGTAGTGGGCTCCTAGAGCCCTGGGGACGATTTCCATGGGGAGGCCCGGGCTGGGAGAGACGAGTTGCTGACTCGGGGGCCTTCGGCCCTGTGGATCGCCAGCTCTCTCCCTTCCCGGGACGTGTGACAGAGGCTCTGGCCAGCATGTCGGGCTGTACGGGGTTCCGTCCCCGAGGCAGACCGCGGCTCGCCAGGCCCCGCCAGTTAACACCGTGGTGATGAACCAGTTTCTGAACGGTGTCCGTAGGCCTGGGAGTGTCGGGTGGGCTGTTACCTGGTTACCGTTAATGCTGAAGTAGTTACCGCGTCCGCCGCGACCTCCGGTGAGCGGCCCTGCCGCAAGGATCCGGAATAGCGGATGCGCGTCCGCAAGGACTCGGATGAGAGAGGACTATCCTCGAGGATCCCGAAGAGCGGACGGTAGTCAATAACTTTACATTGGTGCCGTGACCAGGATCAGTCCGACAGTGTTCCATCGCAGCCTACCGTCACAACGTTGTAGCCTCCTTAGTCCCTGGGGATCGCCCGCTCCTCAAGGACATCTCAAAGGATGACAAAGGAAAGAGACAAAGCCAAAGATAAGGCTAATGAACCCAAGGGGGGGGAAACGGGAGGTAATGTCGCGGACCACACCCGGTCGCGCGACAGCCGCCGTGAGACATCTTCGGGTGACTCCGGCGGCCGGAAGGAACGCGCGGAAACCTCCGTGGACAAGACCCCGTCCGCGGAGACGACTCCGGCGTCCCTGGCTCCGTCTTCGGACGTAGAGTCGAGCCCCGCGGGGCCGCAGCAGGAGTTGCCGTCAAGGCCGGACCTTGACGTGTTAGGCGCGGTGGGTGGAGCTGGCAACGGCTCTACGCCGCGCCCGCCCGTGCCCAGAACAGATCCGTGGCAAATGGCACCCTTCCATAAGACGCCTTCGAGCGTCCGGAATCGAGCGCCAATGCATGCGGGTCCTTCTGGACAAGCGGACCAGTCGTACCAGATGCCACACCCGGCCGGGTGGACTCCCTCCCGAGCCTCCGGCATGGGTTCTGGTCGGTCCGCACCGGGCAGTGTGGTGGATCAGCTCACCGACGCACTTGGCGAGCTGGCCCCCCTCGGGCGCTATGACCGCGCCCGGTCGCCCCATCAGGGACGATCAGACCGGCGGAACCGCTCCCCTTCTCCGCTGTCACAAGGCAACTCGGGGCCTTTGACGGAGAGGGAGAGGTGGCTGATATCCGAGGCGCTTGTACTGTTCAAGCGGAATCAGCTGCATTCGAGCGTTGACCCGTCGGCCACCCTAAGTCCGGGGATGTCTGGGCCAGTAGCCCCTCCCCAAGTCCTGCCGAGTCCGCAGGCGCCAGTGGCCCCCGCAATGGGACCCGCGCCTGCCCCGCGGCTCGGAGGCACCACGTTGGCGACCGCGTCGACCGTTCCGACGGTTGGAGCGCAAGCCGCGTGGTCGACTTACCCTGGCACGTATAGTGTGTCGGACGGGCAGTGGCAACAGGTGGCTTCGGCCCCAAGCTTTGCCGCCCCTTCTGGAGCCTACCCAGTAGGTTCGATGGGAGCCCCGCCCGCACCTAGCCAGAGTGGGTTTTTAGCGGGAATGACCCCGGCGGCAAACGTGAGCTTACCTGCTCCTCCGTCCGCGGCGTCGATGTTTGCTCCGGCAGACTCCGCCGCAGGCGCAGGAAGCGCACGGAACTTGCCGCAGTACACGGACGACCCGGAGCCAGGACCGCACGTCGGGCGCGTAGCAAACGCGATGACGGGCCCGACCACTCTTCGTGGCGGAAACGGTTCAACGGGGATAACGCCGACTTGGAGGACTACTTGCTCCAGGTATGGCGTACCGCCGTGTACGAAGGATGGTCCCAGCATGAAGCTGGACACGTCCTCGCGGGGAGCCTGGAAGGGAAAGCTCTCCGCGTGATGCCGTGTCTGCCGGTGGGAACAGTGACGTTCGGCGAGGTTGCTCGTCAACTTCGCCTGCTGTTCCCGCCGACGACCAATCGGCGGCAGTCTGAACGAGAGTTCAAGGCGCGTATCCGCCAGCCGACTGAGTCCGTGACAGACTATGCGTACAGCTTACGCATACTCGGCCGGAGAGCTTTTCCGGACATGGACTCCAGACGGTTTGAGACGATGCTGATCGATCAGTTCATCGATGGCCAGCCTTACCACCTAGCGTACGGGCTGGCCACCCATGAAAAGCGATCGATGGAGGAGGCAATAGACTCCGCGCTTGCGCTTGAGATGGCTGTCCGTCCTAGACAGTTGCCTCCAGCCCCGGCTCCGGCCTCGGCTGTACCCGCGCAGGCGGCGATTCCTCCTCCGGTCAAGGCATCGCAGGTAACCCCGTGGCAGGACCCGGTCGTCCGGGAACCCGCCAGGGAACCTACCCAGCAGTGGGTTAGTGCGCCGGCACCCTCTACAGGGGCGCCCGCACATGCGGCACCGGTCGCCGCGCCGCGCTCGCCTTCGGACGAGTGCGACATGGAGGAATACGACCTCGGCGCCGCGCAGATGATTGCGCACTGCGCCGGGCTCGAGGCTCCGGGACCCGCAGAATGTTGCGCGTTCACTTCCGGACCAGCTCAGAACCGTCCCTGCTACTTCTGCGGAAAGCAGGGACACTTTTGGCTGAAGTGTCCGGAGTTGTTGGAATGCCTGCGGTCGCGCGGATACCAGGGAGCTCTCCCTGGCCCGCAACGGAGGAATTCCTTCCGGTCTGGTCCTCCGGGACAGCAGAATCGGAACCCGCGACAGGGAAACTAGATCCGGACGTAGTGGCGACCAACACTGCGTCCGGGGATAGTTGTTCGGTGGCAAACGATGCCGCCCCACCCGCTGATGAGCAGGACGGACCCCAAGTAGATATGACTTCTCCGGAAGTAGTCCTTGGAGACCAGTCTGGCTCCTCCGCGGCTGAGGCGGATGGCGAGGACTCCGTAGATGAGCCCAGCGCGTGCGAAAGGTATCGCCCGACCTGCGCGCTGGTGAGGGACCCCTGCTGGTACCTGCCCCTGTCCTTCGGACGGGAGCCGGTCCGGTTCCTCATAGACTCAGGCTCGGAGGTGACCCTCGTGGCCGCCGGAACGTTTAGGAAGGAGCCCGCGCTCCGCAACCTCGAGTTGCGAGATCCCGGACCGTACAAGCTCTACGGAGCGGGAGACAACCGCATCCGTATCCATGGCATCATCGATCTGCCTATTACCCTTGGGGACAAGGTGTATCTGACAGAGGCGATCGTGGCGGATATCGGAGCGGCCGGGATAATTGGGATGAATTTCCTACGGGTCCACCGGGTGATTGCCAACTTTAGCGCTGGCGAGTTCCGGATGGGAGAGGACACACACTTCCTCTTCCGCTCGGGCCCGATGCATTCATTCCAGATGCGGACATCGCGCACTGTAGTAGTGCCGCCGATGAGTGAGATGATCATCGAGACGAGGCCGCGTCGTCCCCGCATGCCCCTCGATGGTCGACCCCGGCTCCGGCCTCGGCTGTACCCGCGCAGGCGGCGATTCCTCCTCCGGTCAAGGCATCGCAGGTAACCCCGTGGCAGGACCCGGTCGTCCGGGAACCCGCCAGGGAACCTACCCAGCAGTGGGTTAGTGCGCCGGCACCCTCTACAGGGGCGCCCGCACATGCGGCACCGGTCGCCGCGCCGCGCTCGCCTTCGGACGAGTGCGACATGGAGGAATACGACCTCGGCGCCGCGCAGATGATTGCGCACTGCGCCGGGCTCGAGGCTCCGGGACCCGCAGAATGTTGCGCGTTCACTTCCGGACCAGCTCAGAACCGTCCCTGCTACTTCTGCGGAAAGCAGGGACACTTTTGGCTGAAGTGTCCGGAGTTGTTGGAATGCCTGCGGTCGCGCGGATACCAGGGAGCTCTCCCTGGCCCGCAACGGAGGAATTCCTTCCGGTCTGGTCCTCCGGGACAGCAGAATCGGAACCCGCGACAGGGAAACTAGATCCGGACGTAGTGGCGACCAACACTGCGTCCGGGGATAGTTGTTCGGTGGCAAACGATGCCGCCCCACCCGCTGATGAGCAGGACGGACCCCAAGTAGATATGACTTCTCCGGAAGTAGTCCTTGGAGACCAGTCTGGCTCCTCCGCGGCTGAGGCGGATGGCGAGGACTCCGTAGATGAGCCCAGCGCGTGCGAAAGGTATCGCCCGACCTGCGCGCTGGTGAGGGACCCCTGCTGGTACCTGCCCCTGTCCTTCGGACGGGAGCCGGTCCGGTTCCTCATAGACTCAGGCTCGGAGGTGACCCTCGTGGCCGCCGGAACGTTTAGGAAGGAGCCCGCGCTCCGCAACCTCGAGTTGCGAGATCCCGGACCGTACAAGCTCTACGGAGCGGGAGACAACCGCATCCGTATCCATGGCATCATCGATCTGCCTATTACCCTTGGGGACAAGGTGTATCTGACAGAGGCGATCATGGCGGATATCGGAGCGGCCGGGATAATTGGGATGAATTTCCTACGGGTCCACCGGGTGATTGCCAACTTTAGCGCTGGCGAGTTCCGGATGGGAGAGGACACACACTTCCTCTTCCGCTCGGGCCCGATGCATTCATTCCAGATGCGGACATCGCGCACTGTAGTAGTGCCGCCGATGAGTGAGATGATCATCGAGACGAGGCCGCGTCGTCCCCGCATGCCCCTCGATGGTCGACCGTGTATAGTGCAACCCGTGAGCAGTTTCGCCGCAGGAACTGGGCTCGTGCTGGGTGGGGCCCTGGTCATGTCCAACCCCCGCGCGATGCCCATCCTCGTGGTGAATCCTACGGATGCTCCGATTGTACTGAAGCGCGGATGCATAGCAGCTACTGCTATTCCCGCGGCTTCGAGTCGTGTCCTCCCCGACGATCCTGTCTGCCGCGCTGCGTGCGCGGCGGCGGCCGCCGGAGATGACCCGTTCACCCTGCCGGACCATTTGGAATCTCGGGTTCCGAAGGACCGGTTGGATGAAGAGCAGCGCCAAGCGCTCCGCAGACTGCTGCGGCAGTATGCGGATGTGTTCATGGGTCCTGATGGTGCGGTTGGCAAGACTGACGTCGCCAAGCACCGCATCGACCTCGTGGACGAGCGTCCTCTCAAGCAGCGTCTTCGTCGGGCAGCAATAGTGCACCAAGAGGTCATAGACCAGGAGGTGCAAAAGATGCTCGACTTGGACATCATCGAACCCAGTGACAGCCCTTGGGCCAGTCCGGTGGTTATGGTGAAGAAGAAGGACGGCTCGTGGAGGTTCTGCGTGGACTATCGGAAACTCAACGATGCCACGCGGAAGGACTCATATCCTCTCCCGCACATTGAGGATACCTTCGATGCCCTGGCCGGGTCGCACTATTTCTGTGCTCTGGATCTGGCCTCCGGGTATTGGCAGGTGGAGATGGAGGAGAGTGATCGGGCGAAGACTGCCTTCGTTACCAAGAACGGGCTCTACCAATTCAAGGTAATGCCGTTCGGGCTCTGTAACGCACCAGCGACGTTCGAGCGCCTCATGGAGATGGTACTTAAAGGGTTCCTCTGGAAGCGATGTATGGTCTACATCGACGATGTCGTCGTGTATGGCCGGTCGTTCGAGGAAACCCTCACCAACCTCCAGATGGTGCTCCATCGCATCCGCGGAGCAGGGCTTAAATTGAAGCCAAGTAAGTGCGAGCTATTCGCGCAGGAAATCCTGTACTTGGGCTCCATGGTAACGGGCACCGGAGTGAGACCAGGGGCCCGTTTCACTAAGATCATAAAGAGCTCGTTAGCAGCAAAATTCTCATTAAATTAAAGAATCCTCGTTAATAACGAGGGTTTATCAATCACTAAGATTTCCATCGTTAAAAATGCTCGTTGTATCCATCGTTAACAATATGTTGTCATAGTTATTTTTGTGTTTTTATTTCCAATGGTAAAAACTTCAAGGAGCACTTTATATAACGAGCTCGCTATCTTAGTGAAACGGACCCCTGACCCCGCAAAGGTGGCGGCCGTGCAGAAATGGCCTCCGCCATGTAACGTGGCGGACGTGAGGTCCTTCTTGGGCTTCGCGAGCTACCACCGCAGGTTTATTCGCGGCTTTGCAGAGATCGCGCGTCCCCTTACTATTCTCACGGAAAAGGGCGCCGATTTTGTTTGGTCCGCCGAGCAGGCTAACGCCTTCTCGGGACTCCGGCAGGCCTTGGTAGCGGCCCCGGTGCTGCGGCACCCTCGTCCGGACTGCGAGTTCATCCTGGACACCGACGCGAGTAACTTCGCGCTCGGCGGTGTCCTCTCGCAGATCGTGGATGGGCAAGAGCGGGTAGTAGCTTATGCGAGTGTGGCCTTGAGCCGCTCTCAAATGAACTACTGTACCACTCATCGCGAGTTGCTCGCGGTGGTTACGATGACCAAGCGCTTCCGGCACTATTTGTTGGGACGCCATTTCCGCTTGCGGACTGATCATAGTTCGCTGAGATGGCTCCTCAACTATAGTGAGGCCGATGGCTTGGTGGCGCGGTAGCTCGTCAAACTCCAAGAGTATGACATGCAGATAGAGCATCGCGCTGGTAAGTTGCACGGCAACGCGGACGGCCTGTCCCGTTGTCATAAGTGCAAGAATCCGGGTTGTGCAGGAATGGCGCCATTCCAGCAAGCCGCGGATTCTTCCTCAGACTCGGAATTGGACATTCCGGGGAGACCGCAGGCCGCCGCCCCCTCTAACAACACGGCGGCCGGAGCGTCTAGGGCTAATCTCCGCGCGCGGACCCGCCGTTATCGGCGAGGGCGTCCCGCATACGAAGCGGAGGTGCGGCTCAGCTCCAGTGAGTCCTCCTCGAGTCCGGCGGTGTACTCCTCGTGGGTACCCTCGTCCTCTGGAGAGTCTGAGTATGAGCGGTCCTTGCCCCCTGTGGTGATGGCCGCTGCGGCGCAGCCGGACGCGACGGATGAGGAGCCTAATTACTTGGGTGGCTACTCTCCGGCGCAGATAGCTGCGGCGCAGAGAGCTGACAGAGCTCTGGCACCGGTAATTACAGCCCTTGAGGCCGGCCAGAAGCCCTCGAAGGCGGAGCGAAAGACCTACAGGGAGGAGACCTTGTCTCTAGTATCTCAGTGGGAACGACTCTCCTTGAGGGATGGCCTCCTGTACCGGCGCTATGAGCCACCGACCCCACTGCCTCCAATATGGCAGTTGGTGCTTCCGGCGGAGCTGCGGAAAGAAGTACTCCACCAGTTGCATGACCTCCGGGTGACCGGTCACTTGGGAATCCGGAGGACCGTCCATAGGCTACAACAGCGCTTTCATTGGCCTGGTAGCAGCTTGGACGTGCAACGGTGGTGCGCAGCCTGCCCTCGGTGTCAAGCTCGCAAAGGAGTTCCGACTCCTGGCCGCCACCCCTTAACCACGGTTAAGGCGGGCGCGCCGTTTGATCGGATAGCTTTGGATATACTGGATACCCCCCGGGTCACCCCGCGTGGTTTCCGGTACATCCTAGTGATTTCCGACTATTTTACCAAGTATACCGACGCCTACCCACTGCGCCGCCAGACTGCGGACGAGGTAGCTCGGTTATTGGTGAATAGATGGGTGGTGTACCATGGGGTACCTAAACAGGTACATTCGGATCAGGGCACGCAATTTGAGAGCAACCTGTTCCGAAACCTAGCACAGATGCTAGGCAGTACCAAGGTGCGGACCACCCCCTACCGGCCCCAGTCTGATGGCCAGGTCGAACGCTTTAATCGATCGGTCCTCAACATGCTGGCGGCCTTTGTGAATGATCGTGCGAATGATTGGGACGACCACCTCCCGTATGTCTTAATGGCGTACCGGTCGTCGGTCCACTCTTCGACCGGAGTTACTCCGCACGCGATGTTGTACGGCCGGGAGCTAAATTTGCCCGTGGATATTATGTATCCGACTGCGGCAGAGACCGGCGCAGTACCCCAGTGCGGTCCGGAGTACGTGGAGTGGATTCGCCGCGCCCTGGCGAACGCCCATGATTTCGCGCGCGCGCGCCTGGACAAGTCTGCCATCCGGCAGAAGCGAGGCTATGACGCCCATGCTAAGGGTAGGCCAGCTTTTGCGGAAGGCGACAAGGTGCGCTACTATTATCCGCCGCTTAAGCAAGGCAATAAATTTGCTAAGCCGTGGATAGGCCCGTTTACCGTACTGAAACAGGTGACAGATGTGGACTACCGGATCCGGAGGGATTCCGATCCGGACAGGGTTCTGGTTGTCCATATCGATAATCTGAAGAAGTACGAGGGCCCGCTTGTCATGGATCCGCTAATTCAAGATGCGGAACCGGATGATGCTCCCATATGGGATCCGTCCGGTCAGCATCCGCGGACTCCGGACGAGCGTGTGCGCCGTATGGTGGGCCTCCCGGACCTCTCTGACCCGTCAGATGATGGACTGGGTGGCTATCAGCCAGATGACGGCGATCCGCAGGTACCCCCACTCCCTCCAGTACCTGCGGATGACGGGCGGCCACGCCGGAAACCACGTGCGCCAGCCCGGTATGGGTGGGAATAACCTTCCGCCCATGCGGATGCGTCTGCGGTACCCGTCTGTCATACTATGGATGGGTTTTAGGTCGTTCCGTGAGAGTCCGCACGACTTACCTCCGCGGGTGGCTACTTTGTGGCCATCTTCGGAGTTGAGGTCCGCGGAGACTTTCATGTCGTAACGCCGCCGCTCCGCATCCGCCCTCCTGTAGTTTCTAGCGCCAGGGACGTGCGGATGGCCTGTCCGCACCTTGTGGACGGCTGTCCGGCGTAATCCGCACAACGGTTACGCTGGCCGGACGAATTTACTGATCCGGCCGGACGCCCCTGGTCCCGGGACAACCTCTTATATGGCCAGACTGAGGTTGGGATTTACGTCCGCTACGGGAGAAGCGCCTTCCCACGGATTTGGGGAACTGGCTCTGGACGCGGGGATAGTGTCCGCAGATGAGGACTGATGTCCGCGGTTCGTCCGCGTGACTCGTCCGGCGTCCGCGGCGCTTTAAGATGACGCACTTCGGTGTAGTTATCCCCCGTGAGCCATTACTATAATTACGGTTATAGTAATTAAGGTTTCTTACGGCAGGAAACCGACTATCCATTATGATAATGGAGCGGTTGTTAAGTCCGCGTGTGCGGACCAGCCGCGGCAGCGGGTGACGCTCGTTCTCGTCCGGATCGTACCTTACAATATGCGGTCCGGCCGGAATGACCGGAACCCCGGCCTCCTTCTAAGAAGGGGGTCGTATATTACATGCGCAACACTTGTGGTGGCTTCTAATTCCAATTTCATCTTCATTGGATAAGGGCAATACGCCGTACAATGGTAGACGTCCGGCCTGGACTCCGTCCGGGGGCAGCTCCGGACGTCCGCCGGCTATTGCTTTCACCATCTTTGGGCGCCTCTAGATTGGGCGCCGGTATGAAGGGTTCGCCCCCTAACCAGTGCGGTTATGGACCATGCCGGCTCCGCGTCTAAATCTATTGGCTCCGCGCTCCGGTAGTCGTTTGAGGAGGCTCTGGGCTGGACCGGGCACCGCTCCGCGGCCGGGCAGTACGTCGGGGATGCTAGTGGGCGCTTTGCAAACGCCCATAGGGCGCCCGATTGTCTGTCCGGACGTCATGGGTATGTCCGATCGCCCTGTAAGCGTGCCAGCGGCTATGGGGAGTGATTTTGTTTATTTTCCATCTCATTTATTATTTATGAGAGGATTATAAGCCACAAGTGTGTGCGTGTTTCCCGTGGAAATGCTATTCTTACTCATTTATCCCATATATGAGAAAGTTTAGTGATATATCTTTTCCCTGGTGCAATAGAGAGTAAGAAATCGGGAGATTTCTGCTTTCGCAAGAGGGGTGTAGGAGATTGTGTACATTGTATCGAAGGCTGTATGCCGTGATCTATGAAAAGCATGCAAGCGGTGGTGGATTTATTTTCATTGCTGCTTGAGCGGTGTTAAATTTTTATTTATCGCTGCTGACAGGGTGACATAATCGTAACACCCACAAGTAGTTTGGCTTTTTGATACATTGTATACAATCTTTAACCTGCGAGGGTGATTAACTTCACGTCATTGATCGCCAGTGCGAAAGCTATTGCTAATGACTGCTGTTAATTACTGTAGTATTTTAGCGGGTTCCCCCGGGATGGCTTGTGTACACAAGCCACCCGTATACATGGCACGATAGGAGTCACCGGGGGGAGATGCGTGTATGGGAATGCGGGAATGTAAAACGTCCTTTTGTCTGTCGATCGGGTAGATGCAGTGAATAGACGTTTCCACGGGAACGCGTCATACGATGCGTGTGCAGTATAACTGCCAACACTTGATGCCTATAATCGATGTAACTCGACACCTTCTCATCATTCAAGCGCTCGGCACTGGTGGAGACGGATCTGCGGATCTGACTCCCAGTGCTTAGAGCGATTAGAGCGCTTGATGTCAGAGTCAAGTGACGGCTGGGGAGGTGATGAAGGGAGGGAAGAGGGGTCTCTTGAGCGCGGTAATTCGTACTCGAGACCCCAGTCTAGGCCCGAGGAGGATGACCGCGAGGACATCCCTCGGGGAGCCTATGTGGGTTCTGAGGAATCCAGCTCCGGCTCCGGTTCTTACACAGGAACCGAGTCTGAGAGCGAGGTCGCGGAGGACCGCCCCGCAGAGAGTGACTCGGCCACGCCAGGCGCCGAGCAACTCTTAGATCCGTCGCCTTTTTCTCGTATGGAAGAGGTGATGGACTGCGGTGGTGCGGGACTCGTGGATGTGGACATTGAGTTGCATCCGCACCCGGAGATGCTTGCGTCTTTGGGTCCGGATGAGAGTACTCGTGCGGAAACCCGTCCGGATGGCCGTAGCCGTCCGGACACCGGTTCTGCCGAGAACTCCTCGGTGTCCGCACCTGCGGAGTCTGGTCCGCACGACCAGAAGGCCCCTGGGACTTGGGCGGAGCAGGTTGACGCGGCTGAGGAAGCCGCATCCCAAGCGCCGCCTCAGGGACAGGAGTCTGGCTCGAAGGAGACCGAGAACCGAGATGACGGGTTTACATCGCCCGTCTCTAGGCGTACTCGCCGTCGAGCCCGGGAGATTGCCCAGAAGCAGTGGAGAGCCCAGCAAGAGCTGGAAGCCGCTGACCGCGGGCAATCTGAGGCCGGATCCGACCCGGACCCGGCCTCCTCGCCTCCGAAGAAGAAGAAGAAGAAGCGGCCGCACCGGAAAAAGAAGTCCGGCGGCCCCTCGCCTCAAGCAGGATCGAAGTCCGGAGGACCTCAGCCACTGGCGCCTAAGCCGGGCGGCCAGAAAGGGTCCTCCGCCAAACCCGGAGTCGCCAAGACGCCTAATCCCTCGGGATCTGGTGCGGGCGGCGCCTCCGCGGGATCCGGCCCAGGCGCGGGAGGTTCCTGTAAGCGGGTGCCTATCCAGGCACCGAAAGGAACCTCCTCTTCTTCTTCCTCCGGTACCAAGAAACCTACCGGAGCTGCGGAGGTGGGGTCGAGTCCAGTGGACAGAGGGCGTCCCGTGCCGAAGGAGGGAGATCTTCGTTTAGAACTCCTCCGGAAGCGCGCGGAGCAAGACGGGGTCCACCTGTCTGACGCCGCACTGGAAGCGGGACGGCGGTCCTTCATTGCGCAGCAACAGAGGGCCGCGCCCCCGCGCGGGAAGAGTGTGCCCCGACAAACCAGGTCGGAGAATCGTTCGGGGGCGGCCAAAAAGAAGAAACGGTCGTCCTCGGAGCAGCCCTCTATCCAGAGGCTGCGGGCCGAAATGGGCCCCGAACTCCCTGGAGTCCGTCAGGGACACATGTTCCTCCCGCGCTATGGCAGGGATTCGCAGGGACGCCGCACAGCGGCGGCCGGCGCGGCGGCCGACACGCCTTTCACACGGCCTCGTCCACTCACAGACGAGGAGCGTGTCGGGTTGCCGCCCGAGACAGAGGAGGGTGTAATATGCCAACTCTGTCCGGAATCCCTGGACGGGTATGAGGACCCGCACCGTGCGCTCAATCGGGATCGTAGGTATCCTACCTACGACCACTTGAGTCGACATATTGCGGGGTACCACTACCCCTGGATGCAAATGTTCGTTTGCAAGAGGTGCTACTCCGGCACCCCTCAGCAACGATATTTCGCCAGTTTAGAGGCCCTGAATGATCACCGCTCGGGTGCACACCGCGGTGAGGGACTTCATATCGTTGGAAATGAAGTGGGGCCTGTATTCAATTATGGATACATACCACCGAGGGTGGCGTCGTTCATGACTACGTCAGGGACGGCGAATCACCGATTCTTTCACTGGGGTCCATGGCGCTTTGCACAGCGCATCATGGACGATGCCTGGAAGGAGTCTGGCGTTGTGTCCGCGGGCTCGAGCTACACCGCTCGCCTGACGGCGACAATGGGCCAGACCCCGGCGGAGTTCCAGGCGGCGGAAGCCGCCCGGACAGCAGCAGAGGCTGTCCGTGAACCGCCGGTGATCCAGGCCGGTGAAGAACGGCACTGGGTGACCATGATCGTGTCGGAGATGCCGCAGATCGCGGCCAAGACACGAGTGGCTACTCCTAAGCCGCGCCCCCAGCCGAAGACTCAGGGGAAGAGCTCGTCCGCCGGAAAGGCTCCGGCCGGGACGACGCCCCTGCAGTCTCCGGGTGCGCTGACTCAGGAGGACTACCCGGGCTTGCTCGAGGTGACGGTACCCGCGGGTCCGTCTGAGGGACGGGTGGTGGCAGACACCTCCGCCTCCTCGAGTACCGCGTCGGTGGTCCCGCCAAGGACTCCACGCGTGACTCCCTCGGTTGCGAGCAGTAGCGGACGTGCGGTACCTCTCTCGAGGTCGGCGTCCGCGTCCTCGTTGGTAGTTGAGGGGACGTCCGCAGGGTGGCAAAGCACCGCCTCCCTGGACTTGGACCCCCTCGACGCCACGGCGGACGTACGCCGGAGGCTCGGTCCCACGACCGCCAGCGTCTACGAGACTTTCCGCGAGTCTGTAGGCCAGGCGGTCGGCCATCGTCGCGATGGTATGGACCGGATCCCCGGTGACCCGGCGTTGGTGAACCTGCCGGTGCCCCGAGCCATTCGTGACTTGGGGTCCGCAGGTGTAGCCGCGTTGGTCCGCGCTCGGGAGGAGCACCCCTGGGATCACCCCCAGCGTGGTCGACTCACCCGAGCGGCGGAGTACCTTGTGGCGGAGATGGACAGCTCTCTGGATCGGTTCAGCCGGTGCCGCGCCGAGGCCTCTCGTGTCGCATGCGATCTCGCATACGACCAGGGCCTCATGGAAGGCACCCGGCGGAGCCTAGAGAGCTACCGGACTTTGTCGGCCGTCATTGAGCGGCGCGCGTTCGACCAGGGTCGGACCGCCGCTCTTGCCGAGCAGTCCGGGGCGTCCGCCCCCGCCCCAGAGGTAGCCGCACGGATGGAGCACCTGGAGGCTGAGAATGAGCAGCTACGGCGTCGTCTTGACGAAGCCGAGGCCGCTCGGACTCGCCTACTCCAGGGCGTCGATGACCCCGCGTCGTCCGCCCTGAACCAGGCGGCTCTCCGGCGCGCGGATGCCGCTTTGGAGCTGGCCATCTACCCATACCTAGTCCAGGTGTGGGGAGAATGGACGGCTGGTCCACAGCGCACCCGCGATACGGTGGAGATGTTCCGCGCCATTGCCGATCTCGGCGCGACCTCTTTTTAGCTTGTTTATGAGGATTTATTCAAAATTGCAAAGCGCGTTATAGTTTACTCCGTAAGTCCGGGGGTAGTTCCCCATTCTTCCAAAAGGGACTCTTAAAGTCCTAGTGTGTTGCGCCGTGACTTCTGGGTACCGTTCACCTTGCTTCCTTCGGTCTGCCATGCGATGCCTTCGTCGTGTTTTGCAGTTTTGGGCGCAGGCGGAACATGTTGGGGACCAACATTGTAAGAAGGGGGTAATGTGGCGATTTTGCCCTAAGCACGCGGCAGGTGATTGTAAACATAAATGCCATTTATGTGGCCTTTTTGTACTTGGCCTTGTTTTGACATGCTCCGTTCGAGCGTGCGTTGCCACGGCGACGTATTGTAATTTACGTTCCAGTAAACTATAACAATGGATCGATTAAACCTCGCGTGCGCCCTACAGTTTCTGGTGTATTATATATACACTGGAAGCGACTCGTTCGAGGAGATTGTCCAAGATCGAGAGACAGGACGCACGCAAGGCTCGCCATGAGCTTTGTGTTCCCTGTTTGCGAGTAGTGGGCTCCTAGAGCCCTGGGGACGATTTCCATGGGGAGGCCCGGGCTGGGAGAGACGAGTTGCTGACTCGGGGGCCTTCGGCCCTGTGGATCGCCAGCTCTCTCCCTTCCCGGGACGTGTGACAGAGGCTCTGGCCAGCATGTCGGGCTGTACGGGGTTCCGTCCCCGAGGCAGACCGCGGCTCGCCAGGCCCCGCCAGTTAACACCGTGGTGATGAACCAGTTTCTGAACGGTGTCCGTAGGCCTGGGAGTGTCGGGTGGGCTGTTACCTGGTTACCGTTAATGCTGAAGTAGTTACCGCGTCCGCCGCGACCTCCGGTGAGCGGCCCTGCCGCAAGGATCCGGAATAGCGGATGCGCGTCCGCAAGGACTCGGATGAGAGAGGACTATCCTCGAGGATCCCGAAGAGCGGACGGTAGTCAATAACTCGATTTTAATTGGAAGGAAAATTGTGTAAATATTGTTTGCTGTTCACATCCAATTTTCAATTAGAAACATTTTATATTCCAAGATTGTCCTGGGCAAACTGGGCATCCTCGGGAATGTCTAAATGCCCAAGAATGAGCACGACACCTGTAGCCAAGCTTAGACCTAGTGCTGAGCTGCTCTGCTCACTCTCCGTCTCCCTTTACCCGCTTACTAACCAACTTAACCAATGACCATGATATTGTTACATCCTGCATATAACAATAACCTGATAAGCTGATAACAATAACATAATGACATAATGGTTTAGGATGCTGGGGAAAATTTTCATCGCCATTTTAACATAGTGAAATCATAATGTACACGCTCAGGCAAACATGTTACATACATTGTTTAAGTAAATACCTTTACATTAACCTTTACATTTCTTACCTTTACATTTCATCCTTCTCATACAGTATTTGCTTGTTTAATACATGTACTATTGATGATGAAATAATTGAATTGAATTGAATTGAATTTGAATTGAATACCTAGCAAGGCAAAGTGGGTGTGTTTTAGGTATTTTTTTTTTGCTCACCCTGCTTGCCTTGAACTGATGTGCGAGTGAATCTGAGGGAAAAATTCTGAAACATCCCAGTTCAAGTCAACAATTCATGCAGAAAATACATCTCACACTCATTCCGTCTGATTTTATCAGTGCATGGGTTCTTTTACTACATCACTTAATGTTTTTGTTGGTAAATGTCCAAGTATATTCATTAATACCAACACTTTATCAAAATCTGCCAGCGGTCGGATTTCGAACCGCTCATACTCCACCAATGTTATGAGAATTAAATTTAATAAAATCATTTCATCTCTCCACTTCAGGGGGCAAGCGATTTTGGTCATTGGTATTGTCACCCGCCATATTGGGGTATAATCATGACACGCACGTCACATATGCACCTCATGCTGCTGCAACTTTAGGTTAAACACGAAACTAGGATAACTGTCTGGTAAATCCCCACCAACTGATAATAATCATGATAATTTTCAGTGAAATAATAGCATCCAATTAGATGCTCGCTCACAACTTGAAACGCTGTTTGCCATCAATTTACAGTGACTCACCCCCGATACAATTTAATTTGTTCATACCTGTTGTAATTTGTAAACTGAGGTGATGTATGGTTACAATTATTGCATATTGTTTCCTTTGCAATCCCAGGAAGATGTTGGAGGATATCATGAACTTGACCCCACTATGAAGGAAGTGATGTACAATCCAAGTTACGACAAACTCTTCGCCCCTGTTGTGAGTATCTTTGGTGGCAAATTTTTGTTTACATATGAGGTAACTCAGGTAAACATGGTAAATGGCCTGCTGGTAACTTGGTATGTTGACGGCGATTGCTGCCAATATCTCTTATATGACTGTGGGTTATTGAATGACTCAGCATTTGGCTCACTTTAATCTGACTAATGTACTTTTGTCCCCGCTGTTCTAGGCTGGTCCTGCCAACCCGTTCAAGACTGCCCAACAGCGTGCTGAGAAAAACACGCTGGCAGGCTATGTTGAACCCAGCCACTTTGACAATTTCCAGTTTGAAACCCAGCGAAGAACCTTCACTAGCTACGGTAAGATTTCTGTAAAATGTGTTGATCTAGATTGTTCTAACATCATCATGTAAACATTAATGTGCATGCAGTCAGAGAAGATGATACCACAGTAAACACACTCTACCAGCTGAACTTAATGCTTCATTCTAGTGTCAGCATTCAGTATTGTGAGGGTGATGCAGTCTGTGATTGTAGACTTTTTTATTCTGTTTTCTGACAGGTTATGCAGTGGATCCCTCAATTGCTGCGCCCAATGATAGTGCAGATCAGAAAGTTGTCGGTGATGTGGAAAAATCAGATGAAACAAAGGGTACTGTATATAGATGTCGTAGGCTATGGTAACAAATTTGCAAATTCCCGAATTGAAGTGGATCTACCCTTACCATGAGAGTGGAACTATGTGAAATGTGTAGCAATGTTGTCACTCCCATCTGCCAGGATTGACCGTGTTTGAGACTGCCAAGAAGCGACCTGGGGATAAGCGCAAGCGAGAAATCAACCAAGACCCATCAGATATCGACGGTTACCTTGGACCCTGGGCAAAATATGCTGATGAAAAAACTGTGATGAAACCATCAGAGGTATTTTGTGTATTGTGTACTGCATCTTGAATGTACTACGGGTAGTCATTATTCAGGTTGTATAGTGTTTTGTTCTGTACATTCAATTTTCATTACTTCATGTTGCAGGAAGAACAAAAAGAACTTGATGAGATTGTGGCAAAGAGAAACAAGAACAGCAAGAAAATGGACGAGAAGCCAGCAGAAGAAAAATCAACATTACACTGTATGTGTTTGTTTTACATTAACTGGCAACACCTTTCTGTAGCTCCCTCCAGGAATAACATGCAAAATTGTTTTATGTCTAAGGATCTTTTTCACCACCACTCCATGTGACAGCGTCACATTTACAGTAATATTCAATACAAGTGTAAAAATTTTCATGCTTTTTATTTCTGTTTGGACAGTGTCCTCAGCCTATGACTACCAGGGCCGTTCCTTCCTGCACATTCCCCAAGATGTGGGTGTCAATCTCAAGGCAGAAGACCCGCCAGAGCGGTGCTTCCTGCCGAAGAAACTCATACACACGTGGACCGGGCACAGTAAGGGTATCGCAGCCATCCGGTGGCTGCCCGTGTCTGCGCATCTCCTGCTATCGTGTAGCATGGACTCTAAAATAAAGGTAGGTTATCACTGTTCTCTGGCTAGTCAGTAATGTGTGGGAGAGTTTGGACCTTAGTAATCTAGGAGTATCCTGTGAGAATTTCGATAAGCATTTATATGGCCACAATAAATAAGGGTACCTAAAACAAAATAATTCCTGTTGTTGTCAAATCAGGACATTTACAATCGACTGGTTTATTGACAATCCCGCAGATCTGGGAGGCCTACAATGAACGACGATGTGTGCGAACATATACAGGACATAAACAAGCTGTGCGAGATATCTGTTTCAACAACGATGGCACGCAGTTCCTGAGCTGTGCTTACGACAGATACTGCAAACTGTGGGACACTGAGACTGGTAGGAACTGTTCTTCATTACTTGAATACCAGTTCCAGTGTCTTCCTGGAGACCAATTTGTTTTGATTATGTGTTTAATAACAGTAAAATAGTAATAGGGAGATAAGAGAGTGCATTCCTGAATTGAGGGGATATCTCTATAAATAGATTTGTTATTACAATCATCCTGATTTGTTTATCCTCAGGGGAGTGTATATCAAGATTCACAAGCAGGAAAGTCCCTTACTGTATAAAGTTCCATCCTGAAGAAGACAAACACCATTTGTTTGTGGCAGGCACCTCGGATAAAAAGATTGTTTGTGTGAGTGGACAATAGCTTTGATTTACCTTTGCCTTGGATACGTAGACTGCAAACTGCCCAAATTTCTGTGTGCACAATGCTGTCTCTTCATACTTAATTTCAAATCTGCATATAGAACACGTTTTAATTTGCTTAAAGTTAATAAAATGCAAGATACATCACCTCAAACTTCGCTTTTTGCAATGTATCAACACAAATTTACAATGTTGTTGGTTTGTGCAGTGGGACACTCGGAATGGAGAAATCGTCCAGGAGTATGACCGACATCTGGGGGCAGTTAACACCATCACATTCATCGACCAGAACAGACGATTTGTATCAACGTCCGACGACAAAAGCTTACGAGTCTGGGAATGGTATGATCAATAAACTCAAATCATGTAGCAACAGTATATAGAGTTTTATTAATGTTGCATGTATTCATTGAAACTGACAAGCCAATGACTTCTCTTGTTATATTTCGTCAGGGATATACCGGTTGACTTTAAGTACATTGCTGATCCGTCCATGCATTCTATGCCTGCTGTCACTCTGTCACGTAATGGTGAGTGTATACATTGAGTGCCTTTCATGTATACTTCGTAGCCATGTAAGCATGGTAAGGTTGAAATATCAGGATACCTCTATTCTCTCTTGTATGAATACTTTTCAATAAAATGTAACATTTCCTTGTTTGTTCCTCACAGGAAAGTGGCTGGCGTGTCAATCTATGGACAACCAGATCGTGATCTTCAATGTCCTGAACCGTATGAAGTGTATGCGTAAGAAGGTATTCAAGGGACACATGGTGGCTGGGTATGCCTGCTCTCCAGACTTCTCACCAGATATGAGGTAATTAATACATGAATGTTAGTATTTTCTCTTTGCCATACTCCTATTTAAACTCTTGCATCTTAACATGCAGTAAAATAATAATTCCTCTGTTGCAGTTATTTGATATCTGGTGATGCGGATGGAAAACTTTACATCTGGGATTGGAAGACGACCAAACTGTTCAACAAATTCAAAGCCCACGATGATGTGTTGATATCGTGTCTCTGGCATCCGCATGAAACATCCAAAGTTGTCACTGCAGGCTGGGACGGACTTCTGAAATACTGGGATTAATGGGGAATGGGACATGGGGAAGGGATGTGAAATAGTAATTATTGTGGGGGAACAAGAGTGAATGTCAACATCATATACATATTTTTCATCACTTCATAGTGTACCATATAAATCATGATATTATTGAAAATTGCTGCATTTACATTTTCATCCCATCATGACCTTCACAGTGTGCATTTCAGGAATGTAATTTGTGGTTCATGAAAAATAATGAATTGTTTTGTGAGACTGTATTATATCAATTGACAAAATAAATGTATTTTATACCAGTTATGTGTTGATATGAAAACCTTTTGGTAAATATGTTCATTGTAGTGGTAGCAGAAAGTGCACTGTATTCGATTCTATACCGGTATTCTATTTTTGTTCTTGAAACATTATGATTTTCCAAAATGCTGAATGTGAAACAAAACGTTATGATACAGAAAATGGTAACACTGAATTTTGATGCACAGTGAAATTGCATTTTGGGAAAATTGAAATTTCAAACAGGTAAAAGATATCTAGAATCTGATTTCAAAAGTGATATTTACTTTAGGAATATATAGATCTATCTATTTCTCAGATTATAATATTCATCCGTAGAGATACCTCAGCAAGGACGTTGTTGGTTAAAAGTGCAATTTCATTAGGTGTCATGCTTTAATGGTTATCATGGCAGGATAAATTATTGAAATCGTGAAAAATCAAAACAAAAGTGAAATTTAGGTATTGGCTTTATTCTAATACAAATACTGAGAACAATTGATAAACCATATACAATTTTAAATATATTTGTGTGTGTTAGCATGCAGTGTACTGTGTAAGGGCTGTATTGAATGTATACATACATTATGATACATTCAATACAGCGCTTGTTGTAAGCATGCAGTTAGCACTGTAAACATTGGCTAATAGTGGGGCTAGGCATGCCCCCCCCCCCCCCCCCATATTATAGGCCCCTATACATGATATAGAATATCAGGGTATGGATCAATGAAAATGCAACTGATTGAAATTTTAGAGAAAATCTAATTCCCTTTGGAATATCTGAATGGTTGTGAGTTGTGTGTTGTGAGGAGTGACTTATAAGATATGACTTACAAGTGAGATGCGACTTGTTAGCTTTTCTATATTAAACTTTTTTTCAGTACGGGAAAGCTAATATGGAATGCTGGTCACGACATCAACTTGTGACTTACGACTTGCGAGTTGCTTTTCCATATGAAACTACTGTTTAGTATGGAATCCCTAGTCACGAGTTGTATATCACAAGTCAACGACATCAACTTTTGACTTGCGACTTGTGACATACTAAACAGTAGTTTACTATGGAAAAGCTTGTCACAAGCAAAGTCACAAGTCACATCTCATACTAATAAGTCACAAGTTGATGTAGTACAATTCGATATTTAACTATAGTTTAATATGGAAAAACTGGTAATTCGCATCTCACAAGTCACATCTCTTGTCTCTTCTCATCATGCTCATATATATCATATCTCACAACCATGCAGGGATTCATGCAGGGACTCACAATACACAACTCGCAAGTCGCGACTCCTCAAGTATTCCATAAATTCTCAGTTGAGATTGAGAAAATCAATTCCCGGAGAGGCTCAGATAGAAAATATCAAGTAGATATCGTAAGATATGGCATGTTTTCTCGGAATAGATTTTAGTTTAAATACGTCGACTGAACATGTCCCCATCTTGTTCATAATGGGGCACAAGTAATTCACATGAGTAATTCCTCGTATAGTAAATTTGACTAAATCTTGACTAAATGTTTCACATTATATGCAAATTCGCTGACTCAGCTGTCTATTATCGTGTCAGGCAAAGTACATTGTACAGAATTATTGACACAGGTTCCAAGGTAAGTAGGTAACCCAACCTGACCCATCTTCATGACTGGGGATTGCAACCGGTGGTTGTGATTGCCAGGATTTTTTTTTTCCCACCTGAACCCAAACCTGTCCAGGTTTTCGGCAGTTTGTCACTTTCATATTTACAACAAACACTGTGGAGCTTTGAAACACCGAACACTTTTACTTTTCCAGAAGTTGGCCATATCATGGATAACAGGCAGGAGTATCTGAAGCAAAATTTGACAGAATTTGTCACCAAGAATTCCAGCGATGTTTCACTGTGGTAAGTTAGCGAAGATATATTAAATGTGAAAACAAGATGGAAACATCACAAGAATTACTGTTGAAGCAGAAAAATCTGACATGACAATAAAGTGCTGTGAATATGCAACTGGCATCCTTTTCCCGCTGACAGTGGTATAGACGAGATCGTGCTGAGTTACTTAGTCAGTATCCTGGAGCAGCTTGGGTCAGACGACGATGGGGAAGAGTTTGATGTTGATGAGTTTACGGAAATGATGGAGGCATACTTGCCTGGCTTCGGAGAGATAAATAGGTATGAGACTGCATACTAGGTTGCCACGTGTCTTGAATAAAGGCATCTGGGTTATCTCAGTGTCTACTGATTTTCTACATGTACAATGTGAATATCAAAATCTTGTTGCAGTATCAGAGTCTCCGAGTGGATGTTTGAGTTGGCGAATAAACTGAATAACTTTGACAAACAGGGTAAGTGTTCCAATGCCAATATATTTTGATTGAGTATAACAAAACAGGTATGACAAACAGGGTAAGTGTTCCAATGCCAATATATTTTGATTGAGTATAACAAAACAGGTATAGGAGTTATTTTGTTTCTTGAATTTCCTAAAAGTCTTCAATCTGTTCATGTTTTAGGTAAGGCCAACTCAAGTCTCCAGAACACTGAAACTTCCCCACCACGCCTCACTCCCATGACAACAGACAATCACTCATTCCAAAGACCGACTGTAGACAGCGATATTACAGCCCCAGACTTCCGGTCACCTAGCAACCCTTTCAAAGATCTCCTGACCCGCCCTCTCTCCCTCCCCAATGGAACCGGTGCCCCACAACCTACAAAACCCGCTATCGACACAAGAACACGCACCCAGTCGTGGAGTGTTGAGGGCACGTGTACTGGCCGGGATCAAAGGTCACGGACTGTGTCATCATCTTCGTCCCATGGCAGTGACAGACGCAGGAATCTGTCAACATCGTCATCAACTTGCTCCAATGAGGCTGTTTACATGGTAGTATGCTTTGTTCTTTTACCCTTACACAGCAAGTGTTCAGTACATCTCAGATTCAATGGTGTATACACAATCATGTATCAGACTTGCACTCAGTGAGGAGAACATATTTGTAGCATTTTATGACACAAAATATTTTCCTCATTGAATAATACACCGTTAGATCTCTAAATTTTGACACTATTATCACTACCAAGTCCGTAACAATTCTCTCTCCACTAACCCGCCGCTGACAGAATGGTGATGACAACGTTGACCCAGAGCTGGAGCACTGGGACACTGCCACTGTAGACACTCTCCGAGAGATGTTCCCTCGCGCCTGCTCGATGGAGATCAGTCACTGCCTGACGGTCTATAACGGCAACTCGGAGAAGGCCGCACAGCTTGTTCTCACTAGGGAGGAGAGCGGCCAGAGCATCGTAGAACAGGGCTCCAAGAAAAAGGTGGCAAAGCATTCAATAAACATGGAAATTATCCTTAGAAAATACATATATAATGTTGTGAATAATTTTTTATTGTCGCTACTTTGATTTCCTCCTATAAATAGTCAAAGAAGTCGGCTTCCAAGAAGGGTTCTGTGTCTTTGCTGAATGACCATGGACTGAAGAAGTCAATCATCAACAAGTAGGGAAAATATCATTCATGTGAATAGTGGTACAGAAAATCACCCATGGGGTTACAAGATGTTACTCAAGAGGACACTAATCTTTATCCACAGGTATTCCTATGTGGATGTAGAAGCAGACAAAAAGGAACACAAACCCACTGCCCCTAAAAAGGTTCGGTCATCTAATGTATATACATGTAATATATATGGATATATACATGTAACCTCACATGTCAGTTAAAAATGTCAGTTAACTTGGGTGTTCATAGAATTATGTGCGACTGTTGAATTTTAACAGGAGGAGAAGAAGATGATTCGTTACCTGGACGGGAAGATCGTGTCGACTCGAGGCGAGAGATTCACCGAAATAAAGAAAGACGACGACGAGAAGATGAAGAAAACCTACGTCAATCTCAAGCCAGCGAAACAATACCGATTCCACTGACAAAGACTGAAGATCAAACGAGGCATTGGCTGAACAGCTTGACAGACTAGACAGAGGTCCCAGTTAGGTTTATATACCTCCATGCAGTTTAATCACATCTGGCATGTAGCCAATAAGCCTCAAGGATAGCTCAGTGTGTAGCCCATTTTGCTTTTTGCTGTGAAGTCTACAGTGTATTTAACCATGCCAAATGCATTTTATTCGAAGAGAGTTGTTCCATGTGGCACATACATGTAGCTGTACATTCAGCCCACTTGGCTTCTATTGATATTGCTATAGACTCATATAATGGGTGTCAACGTATCGTGATATTTGTGACGAAATTTTATCACTGTTGTTTGTAATCAGATATTGAAGTATTCTATGGTAGTGTTACGTTTTCTTTATCATGTTAACGATATCTTAACTTTGCAGTGTGACTGTGTATCTTATATCGCATTTAAACTATTGTTTTATGATCATTCACAATGATAACATTGTCAAGAAATATTGTCTGAAACTGAAGAGTACTTACGAGAAGTTGTATAGATTATGGAATTAGTGAATACTAGCATGTTCATCTCTAATAGTACTACAGGTCTACTGCAATACAAAGCTGAATAAAATATCAGCATTACATGTATATGTCAACAAAAGAATAATATTATATTTTGAGTTTCCCACTGAAAACCAAATGTGACTACGATCTATGTGCCCTAATTTATCAGGTCTGCTGTGAATTCACAGCCCGTCGAGTAGCACACAGTCATGTAGATGTATCTGAATTAACTTTTGGAAATCGCATTCAAACGAAGGAGCGTTCTACTTTTTCGTTGCCACATTCCTGCAAGTCGTGTATTATGTGAGGTACTTATGAAAACATTCTGGTTTTGTAGAGCGTTGCAGAATCTCCTGTGATGTGTATTTGTTGATGTACACCATTAAAAATGGACCTTTTGTTAATGTTGCATTTCATTGTGTATATATTTTGTTATATTGAAATCATAACTGTTACATTTTGTTAGTTGGTTATTACTTTCATAACAAATATAAACAGCTTCAGTGTGCACATTGATAATTAAAAATGCATAAATGGATTGATTTCAGCTTTACATCTGAAATATTTTGGCAACTTGGAAATTATAAATCTGCCAGTACTTCAGAAATATTTTTTTAGAGTAATTTATATTCTTCCATTATTTATGGATTCATATCTTTTGTTAATATAAAGTATTCCATGTATTTTGATCTCTGAATCAATGGATTTTTACTGAATTTTTGGCATTCAAGTTTTTATTTTTCTTAGGATTTTTATACTGAATTTCGAAAATGTCGAGTCTGCCGCTATTTTACTAAGTATATGTATTGATTAAGGACTTGTAATAGTCATCTCCACATGATGTGTTCAACTTGTGTTGTATATAGTCCTACAAGGCTACTGAGTTCGGAGAGGCCTACAGAATATACACATGTACCGCACAAGCTTTTATATATATTGTTTTGGGATGTACATGTATATTATTTGCTAATGATTCGTTGTGTTCATATAATAAATATCTTGCAACTCCATGTCAAGTTACATAATTATCTATTTCTCTGTTATGTCTCAAACAATATAGAATAGAGGGCCCATGTAGCGCAGTTGGCTATTTCTTCTAAATTCTATGAAGATTTAAAATGTGCCAGACGGATTAAATATGGTATACATTCAATGGGTGAGTAGTATTAACAGATTAAGGTGTGCTACTTAGACTCGTTAAGTTTAACACTTACTTTAATGTCTTACTACAAGCAATTTCGGCCCAAGTATCATACGCTGCGCCTTAATACTACTCGTCCACTAAATGATAGCCATTTAATCCGCCTGCCACCTTTTTAATCCTTATTGAAAACAGAGGAAGGCGCAGGATATGATACTTGGGCCGCAATTTCTATTGAAACTGAACGAGGTTTTACATTTATTTCAATAACAGAAGAGCAATGGTGTTCAACAGGTTTATTCACTTCTAGGCTATGAAATTATTTAATCTGCAACAATAAACCGCATTGATAATATTGTGTAACATAACTCAACAAATACCGGTATCTCAGAGTTTGGGGTATAGGGCTATAAGTCCATGATGATATGCCGCGATTTGGGTAACCAAAATCAAACTGTATCTTCATGTTATCTCGTCGTCCAATTCCTCTCAAATTCCTAATTACCTACATCTAGAAACATGAATAGAAATATCCTGGTGATGCTGCCAGAGCATTGTATTTTGTGTTTACATTTGACACACTGTTCCAATATCTCTTGAACAAATACGAGACAACCTAAAATGGCATGATTACAAATCCTGATTAAAATTTTGTGCATGCACCTTCAATTAAAATGCATGGTCAGTCACAACAGTTACAATTTCCTGTAACTACCAAAACACACACAACAGACTCGATACTTAAAAAGGTACAATGTATATTCACTTCAATCTTGCATAAAACACTAGACGTCAAGGCCTAAAGATGCCTTGGAGGCATTTCGGTGTGATGAATAATTTATAATACTAGATATCGACGAAAATGAAAAATGTCGACAAATTTCAGGTCAAGGTCAAAGTTCATCCATAATACCCGCTAGACATGTTTGTCTAGGGCGACGAGTCCGAAAATACCATCCGTTTCGCTCTACGACGCACCGTTTCCGAGATATCGACGAAAACAAAAACTGCCGACTCGGCAAAAAAATTTCGGGTCAAGGTCAAAGTTAATCCATAATACCCCTTAGACATGTTTGTCTAGGGCGACGAGTCCGAAAGTAACGTCCGTTTCGCTCTACGACGCACCGTTTCCGAGATATCGACGAAAACGAAAAATGCCGACTCGGCAAAAAAATTTCGGGTCAAGGTCAAAGTTCATCAATAATTTCCCTTAGACATGTTTGTCTAGTGCGACGAGTCCGAAAATAACGTCCGTTTCGCTCTACGACGCACCGTTTCCGAGATATCGACGAAAACGAAAAATGCCGACTCGGCAAAAAAATTTCGGGTCAAGGTCAAAGTTCATCAATAATTCCCCTTAGACATGTTTGTCTAGTGCGACGAGTCCGAAAATAACGTCCGTTTCGCTCTACGACGCACCGTTTCCGAGATATCGACGAAAACGAAAAATGCCGACTCGGCAAAAAAATTTCGGGTCAAGGTCAAAGTTCATCCATAATACCCCTTAGACATGTTTGTCTAGTGCGACGAGTCCGAAAATAACTTCCGTTTCGCTCTACGACGCACCGTTTCCGAGATATCGACGAAAACGAAAAATGCCGACTCGGCAAAAAAATTTCGGGTCAAGTTCAAAGTTCATCCATAATACCCCTTAGACATGTTTGTCTAGTGCGACGAGTCCGAAAATAACGTCCGTTTCGCTCTACGACGCACCGTTTCCGAGATAACGACGAAAACGAAAAATGCCGACTCGGCA
This sequence comes from Terebella lapidaria, assembly GCA_949152475.1. Taxonomy (NCBI): domain Eukaryota; kingdom Metazoa; phylum Annelida; class Polychaeta; order Terebellida; family Terebellidae; genus Terebella; species Terebella lapidaria. The sequence goes on along the minus strand of OX424558.1, from coordinate 19,492,673 downwards.
AAAAAATTTCGGGTCAAGGTCAAAGTTCATCAATAATACCCCTTAGACATGTTTGTCTAGTGCGACGAGTCCGAAAATAACGTCCGTTTCGCTCTACGACGCACCGTTTCCGAGATATCGACGAAAACGAAAAATGCCGACTCGGCAAAAAAATTTCGGGTCAAGGTCAAAGTTCATCAATAATTCCCCGTAGACATGTTTGTCTAGTGCGACGAGTCCGAAAATAACGTCCGTTTCGCTCTACGACGCACCGTTTCCGAGATATCGACGAAAACGAAAAATGCCGACTCGGCAAAAAAATTTCGGGTCAAGGTCAAAGTTCATCCATAATACCCCTTAGACATGTTTGTCTAGTGCGACGAGTCCGAAAATAACGTCCGTTTCGCTCTACGACGCACCGTTTCCGAGATAACGACGAAAACGAAAAATGCCGACTCGGCAAAAAAATTTCGGGTCAAGGTCAAAGTTCATCCATAATACCCCTTAGACATGTTTGTCTAGTGCGACGAGTCCGAAAATAACGTCCGTTTCGCTCTACGACGCACCGTTTCCGAGATATCGACGAAAACGAAAAATGCCGACTCGGCAAAAAAATTTCGGGTCAAGGTCAAAGTTCATCCATAATACCCCTTAGACATGTTTGTCTAGGGCGACGAGTCCGAAAATAACGTCCGTTTCGCTCTACGACGCACCGTTTCCGAGATATGCAGGATGAATCAAGGATGACTCAGCAAAAAATTATTTCGACCTCTAGGTCAAAGGTCGTTTGAGGTATCGATCCCAAAATCAATAGGGTTCTTCCCTGGTGATATATAAACCTCCGTGCAAAATTCTGCAACTATTGCCTGAATATTTTTTGAGTTATCGTCCGGAAACCAAGTTCCTCGATTTCATCCTCACGGACCTCACGGACCTCAGAGCCGGATCAAAAAAAAAAGTACACCCTAGAGATGTTTGTCTAGGGCGACGAGTCCGAAAATAACGTCCGTTTCGCTCTACGACGCACGGTTTCCGAGATATGCAGGAAGCCTCAAGGATGAATCAGCAAAAAATTATTTTGACCTCTAGGTCAAAGGTCGTTTGACGGATCGATCCCAAAATCAATAGGGTTCTTCCCTGGTGGCATATGAACCTCCATGCAGAGTTCTGCAACTATTGCATAAATATTTTTCCAGTTATCGTCCGGAAACCAAGTCTTAAAATTAGCCTTGATTTCATCCTCACGGACCTCACGGACCTCCGATCCGGCTCAAAAAGAATAGGGTTCTTCCTCATATCATTTCTGACTTGCGGTGAAAATTTGACAAGGATCCGTCAAGGCAATCTAAAGTTATCGTCCGGAAACCAAAAGTGGCGGAAGAAGAAAAAAAAAAAAAAAAAAAAAAAAAAAAAAAAAAAAAAAAAAAATTCTGCTAAAACCATAAAGGCATTTCTGCCGAAATGCCTTAATAACAGTCAAGTTTACAATATACACACACACAATAAATAGTTCACACTTGTTCTCAACTGCTCTCAACATGTACACGCTACATGTCTATGTACTATCATTACTCAAATAGAATCAGATCAATGCTGCTGTAAAATCATTCATGCATAGCGAAGTGAGTATTGGTTGACAAATTTTACTTGCCTTACTGGTCAGCACCGACCATGTCCCATCAATATCGAATAATTTTAGTCATGCATGATTCAACTGAAAATTGAAATATCTTTGCATGGCAAGGTGGGCCAAAATACAGAAAGACACAATCAATTTGTTCCTTTCGATAATGTACCCCAGTGTGTAATGATTAATGACACATGTACATCTACTTGTTACATTATGTCACTGGATATGTTATTCACTCAACAGTTCTTTAGAAACCAGCATCCTCATGACTTCATTACTTCCTGAAAATACATGAACAAAACACAATGTAAGCCGTCTCCTAAAGTATTCTCAGGGAATTCTTATACAGAGATCATGAGCATATTGTCAGTATATAGATATACAATGTCTACAAGTTATGGTGCCAATCTTAAAATAGTTGAAAGGTTTACTTATCCAATGCATTGAAAGCTCATGGTTAACAAATGCCATGTACTACTAGTACTTACCTTCCAGTATTCTGTGTACACGACAGTCTCGCCAGTACAACTGTACAGGGTAGTCCTTGAGCACACCGTAGCCTCCGAATATCTGTATGGCGTCATCACACACCTACATACACGTAGACAGGTCGAAGACATTACATACAGGATTCTACAATACTTGCCCACCAAAATTGCCATCATATACCAGATATTAAATTTTTCTCCAGTTCTCTGACCTGTTGGCAGTTCTCTGTGACAAAGAGTTTGGTCATGGAGCAGATAGATACATGGTTAGGATGGCTTGTTTCCAGGGCGTCTGCTGCGTTCCGAACCATCAGACGACAGGCTGCCACCTTAGACGCCATGTCAGCAAGCTTGAACTGTAAGAACTGTCAACACACAAAATGCAGAAATAGTCTCCGATTTTACTAAAATTTATACTTTGCAGTCAATGGAAAAACATTAGTTGTCGTATTGCATACATTATAAATACATCCATTCATTTGGCAAAGCTTTTTCTGTTTTGACATCGGCCACCCAGGTGCCTACCAAACAAACCTGGAATTCTTTGAGAAGTTTGCCAAACTGATTACGGACCATCATGTGATCCCGAGCCTCTTGTAACGCAGCCTGTGCGGCGCCCAGTGAGGTAGATGCTAGACACACAAACAGATTTATCACAATTTTATCGTCAGTGTAGAATTCATTCAGAGTATTGGAACACAAATTATTAGTATACAGTGGATCCTGTGTTTTAAGACCACCCAAGGGACCCCCAAAAGGTGGTCTTAAATGACAGGTGGTCTCTCATGACAGGTTCATTTACATGATAAACGGCCACTCGGGACCAAGTAGAGCGGTTTTAAAACACAGGGTGGTCTCTCAAACCAGGTGGTCTTTAACACAGGATCCACTGTATGACATGAACATACCATATCCATGCAAAATGTAATATGGAATCAGTTTTATGTGACTTATAGATACTGAGCATGTTGGAACAGGTAGACATAAAGATGGCCCCCAGGATCTTTACCCACACCAACAAAAATTGAGAAGGTCCCCGAATACTTTCAAATAATGACTTTACTTACAAACATTGAGACGGCCCCCGTTGAGCCCCTTCAGTGCGATATTGAAGCCGTACCCTTCGTCTCCGACACGGTTTGTTACTGGGACACGACAATCCTCCAGGAAAACTTGTCTTGTTGGCTGAGCATTCCAACTGATCTGAATTCGAGTAAGAAATTTCAGTTGGAATATGCTCAGTCTTCACTCAAGAGTTTTTTTTACCAAATTACACAGGGGAAATCAATATGCATATTTTTGAGTTTCCGACCTTTTTCTCTTTCTTGCCAAAGCTGAGGCCTGGTGTTCCCTTCTCAACAAGTACACAAGAGATACCCCTGGGACCAGGCTCACCAGTCCGACACATCAACACATACACGTCCGTCTCACCTCCGCCGCTGATAAACGACTGTAAATGACAGGGTATGTTTGATAACATGCCACTGAACATGCTGAATGTAATGTAATGGAGTGACTGCGACTAAACATTGGGGGACCCTGATCATACATGTACTTCATACATGACGTATAAATTATTCACATGCCTAAAAACCAATGTATTTGGAACCTAACAACAACTACACAATTTGTATTCCCAAACTTATTGCAATATTTATTCAAAGTTGTCTTGTTGGAAATTCATTTGTCCAGTGCTAGAAACCAGTTTGATAAGGAGATCCTTTACCTCCTAATCTTGCTAATTAATCAAGCTATTGATTTTAGCAACAGAAAACTAAATATAGCCATTTCAGATGTGTTATCAGTGACATGGAGGATGGTATGACAAGTCATGTCTGGTCAAAGCTGTAACACAATCAAAATTCCGCGAACAAGTATTCTGAATTAACAGCTCAATAACCTTTCTATTATCTTCATTGATCTGGCTCAGGCTAGCATCCAACATTTCCATAGTTTTCACCACTTTGTTTTACTTAATATCCTAACATAACACACTCCTCTTGGTATGCAATCTCCACCGTACATTATCAGATTTCAATGTTTTCATGAGTGTCACTTTTGCAGTTATTTTGTGCATGATATATACACGTGTACATTCCAATTGCAGGTACCAGAAACCCATGAGCACTCTTGGATATCTGCAGCCACATATTGACCACAAGTACAAACCTTTGTTCCATTGATTATGTAATGATCTCCGTCCCGCACGGCTGATGTTATCAACGAGGCAGCGTCGCTTCCAGCTCCTGGGAAAAATGATCTTCTACATCATGCACATGTCAAATTGTGATATATGAACTGTACAGATACTCATTTATGGTGTTTACTTACCAGGTCCCTATAATATTTAATAGTTAGTAACTAATTCTACATACCTGGCTCAGTCAGGCAGTATGAGGCAAGCAATTCCATAGAGTTCAGACCTGTGATGAATTTTTCTCTCAATGCGTCAGAGCCGAATGTATCAATCATCCATGCACACATACTGTCAATAAAGTAGACTCATTCAATTTCAAGTTGGATTCAACAGATATCAACAGTTTTTTGATATGTCACCACTGTTCCTCAGCAGACTAAATACTCAACATAAAATACCTGTGGAGTCACTTACTTCATTGAACTTACAAATAATTTAGACCATTCAATCAATAGTTAGACAAAATCATCTAGAATCGTGACTTGTATATGTACTTGTGAATACTGATGTATGCCGTTGTTGATGAACAGCCATAAGCCATAGCTTCAAATATAAGAGAAGCATCGAGTCGAGTCAGCCCGGTGCCTCCGAAGTCTTCCTTACAGTAAACTGCACCAAACCCCAGCTGCCCTGCCTGCTTCATCACGTCTTTTGGAAAGATTTCCTGCATAAATTTGACAGGGAAACATAGTATGATCTATAGACTGAAGAAATATCCACTTTAATTTGAGTTGCAATATTGGTAATTATATTTAACCGGGATCTCTGTTAATAAGCCTACCCGATAATATGCCCCTGGGTGTATTTACGGAATAGCTTCCCGAAAATATGCTCAGGGCATAATTCACATGAATTTTGGGGCGTCATCAAAACAATGATGACTTTACTATGTGGACATCACAAGCATGCATTTGTGCACGTGTTTCCATAACAATAAACTTTTTTTCAAATAAAACAGATAAAACCGAAAAGTTCATAGGCATTTTTACAATTTTCAAAGATGCAGGCACGTGTACATGGTTTTCTGGATGTATCGCTTGTCACCAGTGCTGCTAGAGGTTTTCATGTATACGTTTCGGACAAGGACGTGTTATGTCCAATCAAGCTATACATGGACACATGAGATACATATATATGCAGTCTTTGATTATTATGTTCCTACAAACAATAAAACCTTATTCTGAAAATACGCCCGCATGTGGGTTTTTTGTAAATACACCCGGGGCTTATTAACGGGGGCTCCTGTTAGCAATAACCAGAAGAAATCACCAGTGGACTTTTAGTTCTCAAAATATTTACATAATAATTACATAACTCATATACAACTTCTATGAAACATTAAATACAGTCAGGCAGTCATAATACACCTCTGACAAAAGTTAATAATTAGTTTAAATCTATCTCGAATTAATTTCAAGTTCAAATTAAATAATTAATTCAATTCAATTGTCATTGGTGAAAAAAAATCATGAAAAAGACCTGTATTTTTTATCAATGTTTTGACCTTATCTTGCCTTTCTGCAGATTGGAATACGCTTGCCAGAGTTAGACTCTGACTAGGCCCTATACTGGTGAAATTTACCAGACTTATCGGCAGCCAAACAAATATCTGCATTCAGTGGTGTTCATATGGACATATTCCGTACCTCATCATCCCATTTCATGATATTCGGTCGCATCTCTTTTTCGGCAAAATTGTGTGCGAGTTCATAGATTTGTTTTTGTTCATCAGTCAGGCCGAGTGTTGCTGAAACAGTGAATGGATTTATTGAAAACATACTAGTAGATTCTATATAGGAGAGAGTGGGCAATTTTGGTCAGGATGAGTGTGTGACAGGAGATCTAGGCAGCAAGGTAGGGCCTCAGCTTAGGGTCTTAGCTGCAAGGTAGGGCCTTAGCCTAGGCTGAAGGGGGGGGGGGGGGTGTCTTACTGCAATACACCTAATCTATCACAGTAGTGGTCCCACGAGTAGACGATTAACCGTCTGCGGTTAGGATAATGCTATTAATCGATTACAAAATCGATTCATAGATTTGTTTTTGTTCATCAGTCAGGCCGAGTGTTGCTGAAACAGTGAATGGATTTATTGAAAACATACTAGTAGATTCTATATAGGAGAGAGTGGGCAATTTTGGTCAGGATGAGTGTGTGACAGGAGATCTAGGCAGCAAGGTAGGGCCTCAGCTTAGGGTCTTAGCTGCAAGGTAGGGCCTTAGCCTAGGCTGAAGGGGGGGGGGGGGGGTGTCTTACTGCAATACACCTAATCTATCACAGTAGTGGTCCCACGAGTAGACGATTAACCGTCTGCGGTTAGGATAATGCTATTAATCGATTACAAAATCTGTAATCGATTACTTGAAGGTAAATTTATTCAGCATAATAATTCACTATATTTCCATTTTATATCCTGTAAGGCCGCAAAATCAAGCTGGAAGTGTATACTAATATGGTGTGTCTTGACTTGACTTGTGCAGAACACGATCATGACGATGCCTCAAACTTATCTTCGGTGTTAATCAATCGTAGCTGGTTAACCTGTCAGTTTAGACTTCATCAATCAGTCAGTATATGGCTTTGAAAAAAAAATTGACATCAGTAACGATTATTCGGTTACGGTTCGGTTAGAAGGAAACGATTAATCGATTAGTTACAGTTTTCTCTAATAGTGGGACCACTATATCACAGACAGTATCATTCATGATCTGTTCATGATCATTCATTCATCATCATGGCATTTCGAATTTATTTGTATTGCTCAAGTAACATACGGTCTAGACATGTAGATGAAATTCCTTTTTGTTGCACTGCTGAAACACATTTTTGGATCCGTGGAAACAGTTGACAGTAGCTTTTGACACGAGAAATACACCGAAATCCTGCCATTTCCAAGTTCACCTCCACTCCAGTGCTGTGTGGTTCTGTTATCATTCGCCAGGTGTCCTTACCTGCAACGATGCACTCACTGACCTTTCCTCCAAAAACTAGACAGTTTTCGGTCGTTTCCATCACTGTCATGATATATCCCTCTATTCAATGTCGTTCGCGATTTGTTGGCGACATCAAACAAGTGACCGGATTGATAGGCGTTGTCATGTTATTTCCAACCATATACGATTAGTATTCAAGTGATGTTCACTGTACATATGAATACTGAGTATAGATGTACTCTGTTTTTTCTGCTCCTATTATTGCGATGCTAAATGTTAGCGTGTTATAACTTAGCATACTCCACCTGCGAGTCGAACGGCAATTTCTCACCAACTTTCAGACTTCTATTGCATAAATTGATAAGGTTGGCAATCCATCCAAATGTTAAATTTCAACCCAAAAAAGTATAGGAATTTAGGCATATTCCGGTACATTCCACCTACAGATTGGAATTACCTATAGCTTGTAATTTTGGACCAGAACACACATTGGTGTGTATTTCACACAAACATGCCACGTGCAGAAGGTGGAAACTCTACAAGAGCAGGCTAATGCACAAAATCCTGTGCTGACCCACAAATTCAATGATAGGGCTAAAATTAACCTTGAGGTAGATTGCCAATTTTTGAGACAGAATTCTGAAGTTAGAAATTGATTCACAGATGAAGTATGCATTTATAATATATGATCTAGCTCTGGCACTAGCATTGCATGAATATCAACAAACACAGGTGTGAACAAGTTACCAAAAATCAGAGTATATATATGTTTGTAATGTATAATTCATAAATATTTACTTTGTTCTGCCAATAAGGCCAGTAAAGTTAAGACCTGCATTAGTGTTGTTGTTTTGTGTAGGGAAAGGGAAATCAGATAATTAATGGAAATGCCAATATATCTGTGCTTCTGCAAATTAAAATGAAAGTATGGTGCTGGTTCATCAGGAACAGTAATTTATCTGGGGGAATGTATGGAATATATTCCTGGAGAAATTACCAAGAAGACTATTGTTGATGCTAAACTTGTATCAAGGCTCTTATAGTAAGTACTACTAGTTCCTTTACACAAGTTATCATGTACAATAATTTTACATTCAAACTGAAATTTATCCTGTTTTCTTGATATGTGTATCAGGAAGTCATCAGTAATCTACACATAAAATGAACATGTGAAGCTGGCTTTTACAGGTACCTTTCATAAGGGTACAAGAGAGCAATCATATTACAATGTCATGGATACCAATCCGAGCTTCGGCTAAGTGTATTCATTTATTCTCTCACGTCTTCACGAATAACATGCATATAATACATTAATGCAACTTTTTGTGTTTCTTGGATTTTCTTTTCTTGAGATGTTTTGATTCAACATCTATTTCCAACTTTTCAGTTTTTTGCTTTTTGAACATAGTTTCTCTGTCCATCGGAGGTATAACAGTCCCTTGTCGAGTGACAGTCTTGGGCTTTATCATCTTTTTGTAGGCTGTTTCTGGATTCCACGTTTTGCCGATGGGTTGCCTTATTGAGCTCTCAAACTGGCTTGGATTGGAGAATGGAAATGGAAGATCTGCAACCTGGAAAATACAGAATAAAAACTCAACACAATGTTCATGTTTTTTAAAAACTGTTATTGTCATGCAATATTAAGCAATTATAAGCAGCAGACACAGACCTGGTGTTTAGTGATAGATTTATCCTTGGTTTCGCTGATGATTACGTTGGTCAGGTTCCGGTCCTTCCTTGGAGGGGCTGGTGCAGCTTTTATCGTGAACCTACAGAAGGATGACGTGCATGTCCATCATAGAAACCATTTGTACATGTAAATGTCACTTTATCACATATCAGCCACTATATTTATCTATAGTATCTCGAGTATCATTACATGAAATGACCCTACTTAGTACCTATTACAACTCAAACAGATATGTATCAACCTACCGCTTTTTCTTCCTTTTGGAAGGTTTGATGCCCTCCCCGCCCCAATCACCCCAACCAGGCAGTGTTAGGTCTATGTCCTTGGGTTTGTCGCGCTCGCTGATCTCAGCCTTCTCTTGTTGAAACTCATCAACGACATCATCGCAGGCAAACGCTTCGGCAATGGTCATGCTCTGGTCCTCGACTTGATCCTCTTCTGCCTCATCGTCAGTGTCGACTTCAGTGATCGTTGGTTTTTGTGATTTACTGCCGATAGTCATAAATTTCTTGGGATCTACGACTGGTCCTGAATCTGACTGTTTCTCTGCCTCTGTCTGTTTACCTCTGGCAAGGGACACTTTAGTATTTCCTGGAGGGTTTCCATGTTGATCATCCTCAAGTTCTTCTTCACTGTCCTCAACATCACTTCCATCGAAATCTTCAAGAGTTTTCTTCCGTTTCAGTGACATTCCTATCTTACTGTGACCAGCATCACCTGCTACGAGTAACTTTCTCTCCTTCGACACTCGATTCTCCAGAAGCCGCCTCTCTTTCTCATCCTCCTCAGCATTTAATAGCAACAAGTTTTCTTCATCATCATCATCCTCATCCTCATCATCAGAGTCTTCAGTTTTCCCTGCAATTTCTCTTTCCTTCTTCTTAATTTGACGCACTGTGTGCACACTTTTTTGTTCCAACTTATCAAACAAAACATCAATGTCAATATCTTCTTGAGGTGCCTCTTCATCCTCACAACTTTCAGCTTCGACCACTTCTCTACTATCAGAGTTCTCGTCTTCATCACTCGACTCTTGCGTGTCATTTGTTACAGGTTCCGGCTTGGTGATTCGCCGCGACACCTTGATTCCTGAACTCATCCAGGGATTCTTGGAGTCTGGATCAGCAGCCGAGGGGACAGGCTCCTGATGCTGTTTGTTGTCAGACTTCTCCTCGTCACTGCTGTCTGTTTCCATGGCAACTTTTTTGGTCAACTGTCGGCTTTTCTGGAGCATCTCCTGGAAAGCTTCTCTGGTCTGCATGCAAAAGGGACATAGTGTTGTAGACATGATTGTATACATAATATAGATCCACAAGGTTAGATGCACAAAAAAAATATAATATCTGATATTTACCTGCTAAAACGTGTGGTTATTTCATATACACACTTGCCTTTATGGGCTATAATGAACCTTCTACTGTTAACATAATATGGACATAAATACACTGATCTAGTTACCTGGCCGTCATATTTCTTGTAAAGAGCCTGCTTCTGTGCAAACTTGCTGCCTCCCCTATGCTTCAAACTGATTCTCTCCTGTTGTAAATTGAGCATGTCATAGAAATCAACATATCTACATTGGAAACACTCATTCACTCATTTTGACAAGAAATTTCTTCAGCTCTGGACTGACGCATTGTGGCATACAAATATTCAAGAATTCAAATTGTCTACATTTGTCTATGTTTAACCTCTATCCGATCTTCATCCAGACGTTTCAACTTTTCCATGTATGCTTCGGGATCAGCTTTTTCCAGCTCATCCAAAGAATTCTTCTCCTGTTTCTTCTTTTCTTTTTGCAGTATTCGGTGATAGCTACAAATTTTGAAACGATGCAATTTTAGAAGTCTGTACTGGTATAGACAGTACATGTATACACATTCAGGAGAATGGTAACTAGACATTCTGTCGCTACTGGTGACAAGGTTAGTGTCTCTTCACACCCCTCATCATCGCTTCCTCGTCAACATGGCCAGATCCTAGATTCTCAGACATGTCATCCATCGATTTACTACAGTGAAAACTATCAAAAGTGCTTTGTTACCTCCTAACCTAAGATTTGACAAAATACAAAACTTATGTCTTACAAGAATGAAACACTGACCGTTTACTTTTGATTTTCCCCTGTCTGCGAGCTTTGGCTTCCTTGTAAGAGAGAAGGGCTCGGTACTTCTGGAGCTCGGCTCGACGGGCCTTGGCCTCCTCCACACTCATGGCTAGGAGAGCTCGCTCCTCTGCGGGAGTCAGCACCTTATCCTCCTCCAGGACGTTCTGACTGCCCTTCAACAGCGCCGCGACCTCCAACTCCAGCGATGTTCTCGGCTGTTAGAAAAAAATCCATCTTCTGTACATCGTGATGTTCTTGCATTTAACATAGAGTTTGTAACCAGTGCAAAATGCATATGAAGAAAGAGAATGTTAATGGCTTTGGATGGGTTCTCATGAAATGACGTTCTAAAAAAAGATTACAGAGCAGAACAGAACAGTTGCTCTGTAGAGATAAGTGAGAGCACATCCTGTCAAAAAACTGATGGAAATACATCAGCTTACCTGGGTTCTCTTGATGAGATCACCTGGCGAAGTCAGCAGCCTCAAATCTGGTTGCTCCTGAGGAAACTTTATCTGCTCTGCCTGGATAAAAAACATACCCAAGAAACTTTGTGTATAAAGTTTACATAAATGTAGCAGCACAAAGTCACAGTACAAATGACCAGTTCATGGTACAAGCACATGTGGTCACTCACACTTCTGTTTTTGTGAACAATGGAGTCCCATTTCGACAGTTCCTTTGTTGTTGCTTCATAAGCCAAGCTCCTATGAACCTAAATATGAATAGACATCAGAGACATGTCATAATCACACATTTCTGAAAGATGAGTATGTTTCGATTATGCAACATTTATGGGTATGCAATAGTTCAGTTCTCACAACCTTACATATCACTGTACATGTACACGGCTAGACTTTTCTGTCTTTCCAATGACTTGAACATTAATACGCACCCTTTCTTGTTCCGGTTTTGAAAGTGGGACTGGCAACACTTTGGCCTTCTTCTTCACCCTCTGTAGCTGTTTCTTGAGAGTCCCGTGGGTTGTAGTTTGGTGAAGTGCTCCTACTAGCTCCTGAAGACTTACTTCATCTGAAATTGTCAGAGAGAAATCAGAGCAAACACACACACAGAAATTGTACTGCAATCTTTATTAGAGTACATGTATATAATAGAAACAAATTGAATGTATACTCATAACCTCCAGATTTAAGTTTCACTCTGGGAATGCCAACATGGTTTTAATATTCATCACATAAACATATGAAAGTGTTGGCTAATTCATAATAAGACATTATGTTATGAAGCCTCGAGTAACAAACCTTTTGCTGAAGGCAAGTGATACTCAGACATCCCATAAGCTTCTGATCGAAGGGAGGCTTTCCTAAAACCGAGAAAGCAAGTAAATTTTTGAAAAACATTGCTCAGCAAAAAATTAGCATTCTATATTTTTATACATTTTATTTCTTGACTTACTTCTTTTTCTTGTCATCTAGTGCATCCATGGCCTGTAGCAATGATGAATGTTTTTCATCATCCAAACTCTGAAATGATGTGAAATGTACATGTAGGTCTTGAATTGATGAAAGTATTTTGCCAAGAACTATAAATTGACTCCAGATCAAAATGCTAGATGCATATTTCAAACAATGATTTGTGGTTGATATTATCAGATTACACGTATGTGTATATGATATATTGACTACTTACCTCCACCTCACTTCCACTTCCATCAGTCTGATCAGATTCAGAAGAGACTTGTTTCTTGGAAGACTTGCCCATTGTGTCAAGAATTTGAAGTCAGCTGCTAAAGTGGACAGACTCTGCAAATTGGCAAGGAGGCAAAGTTCACTGAGGTCACATTGACATAAACAGTAGCTTTCAGATGAGCCACAGGTTAACAATTTTGTGACTCGTTACTACCACTATCTCTAAACAGGACCTTTCACCTCTGGCTGTTTTTTCCACTGATATTTCTGTTGATATACATGAATGTCGGCATGAAAACAGTCAACAGAAGGTCAAAGGTCCTATTCAGGGACTACCACAGCATCGAACGCTCAACTGCTGGTTTAAATGAGTTCAAGGAGTATTGACAAGGTGGAATATACACTCCACATAGCAGTACAAGGCCCAAACCAACAACTCCCAGCAACTCCTAGAGCACACGAACATAGGGTACCAAGTCGGAAGCGTCTATGTTGGCGCTCATCTCCAAATCTGGGCTTCGCCTAAGGCTGTGTTGTTTTTTTTATTTGTTTCCCATCAGCGGGCGGGTGAAAATAGCAATTACTTCGAGAAAAAAAACACGAACTTTTTGGTCGTTTTTCTCCAAAAAATCAGTGTTTTTTATCCCACAAAACACTGAACACCAATAACGAATGTGACTGGTTTCCATTTTGCTGATTTCCCCTCTGTTTTATATCATTAAAGTACTTAATAGCTTAGCAAATGATCAAATACCATTCATTTTACATTTTTGGCATGAAATACTTTGTGAATTAAGATTATATCGTGATAATAAACGTGTGGTTTTTTTCTGTGTTTGATTTTTTTTCCTGGGGGGCTGGTACTTTGTGAAAAAAAAGTTGACGGGAAACAAAGAAAAAAAAACAACATGGCCTAAAGGCTCAGTCCAGATCCATAGACTTGTGCTGAGATAAACTCATCTCGCACTCAAAACAATGCCATATGCCATATGCAATTTTCGTTTCGTTTTGGCCTTCAGGAGTGGTCTTGTTATAGAAAATCTTTGGTAGTAGTAAAGACAATGGCCAATTGTTCACATGAATGTTTGCCATGGGGATAATTAGACGGGGTACCCACCCTGCTATGGCCTGAGGGGCAATGTCTGTTAGGGGATAATTATTATTTTAATAAAGTTAACAATGCATTTGTTTGATTTTGAAAGTTCCAGCATTTGAGAAGTGGGTTCGATTTTTATGCATGTTTCATACGAAAAGTTCATGTGAACCAATTTGTATTTGGCTCATCTTTTTGAGACTTGGTGTAAGTTTGAGATTTTTGGTTCAACTTTTTGGCTTACTGTGTACAGCGTATTATACAGCGCTGTACACAGTAACTTTTTGGCCCAAAACATGAACCAGTTCATATGATTATGAACCAGTGCTTGGTTAACATATTGTATGTGTGCCTATTATCGCCCACTTTACAACCACCGTTTATGAATCACATCTTCAAAGTTATCGACGCAAGCAGCAACTGAGTCAATATCGAAAAAGCCTCCACTGAACTGTTTCGCTCAAAATAAACAAGCCAAACAATGTCTATCTTACTTTACAATACAATTATCGATTATCAACATCAAGCATGCTTCCGTGAATACTGTTGTGGTCATTCTTGGAAATTTGGACAATCTCGAGAAGGTCCAGGGCAAACTTGAGCATTCCAAAATGGCCCTGGACCATTTTGGAATGGTGTTTTACTTAGATGATTTTGATTTATTTCTTGACAATATGGCAAAAAATATTAATGTAACTTGTCTTATGTTTTATAACCAAGTTTGATTGATACAAAGCTAACTAGATGGCAGAAAATTGACAAGCAGACAAACACTATGAATTTCACTGATAAATTCAAATAAAACAAACTTCCATATAAATGTATTCAATCATTGAATCAACATGTGGGAAAATTTCATGAATGTATTCCTCGATTTTAATTGGAAGGAAATTGTGTGAATAATTTTTGCTGTTTTTTAATAAGAAACATTTTATATTCCAAGATTGTCCTGGACAAACTGGGCATCCCCGAGAATGTCCAAATGCCCAAGAATGAGCACGACAATACGCAGATGAAAACAAACATCAGCGACATCTGGCGAATGGATACTTTTTCAACACCAGATATAGTCGGTCGCCGCCCTTTACCCGACTTCAGTATCCCTGCAACTTGTTAGCAACTAAATTTGAAAGATTTCTGGCTGAATATAAGCCCCCACATCATGGCCTGTCTTACATGCCGGGAATCTTGTTCTTGTTGATGTATATTCCTCCTCTGTCAGGAGAACCTTAGTGTCACAGCCGCGGCACGTTTGCTGATTCAAGTTAAAATCTAAAAATTCCTTAAAATGATCGATGGTGTACGTCATTTGCCATGGTCCAAGAGGTCAAGGAACACTCTGTTGCTTTCCCGTAATCCCGTTGTACATCTGTACCTTGGCTTTTGCTTTGTTTGCACAGTTTGTTTTGTCTTGCATCAGGGTCATCATCAGCTTGAGCTCTTGTGTGTCTGAGTTGACCAAAGCTCTGCGCATGTAGGGGTGCCAACGTAGACGCTTCCGACGACCCTTCCAATGTTCTTGTGCTCTAGGAGTGGGCCTTGTACTGCTCTGTGGAGTGTAGGCTATATTCCACCTTGTCATACACCTTAGAGCTCTGCGTAGGCCTGAGAGAGTTCCCTTTTCCATAGGACACATGCATGATGATAAGTCGGTGCCCACAGTCTCAAAGGAGGCACCACAAATTTACTCAGACATGCTTGTGTATTTTTGATGACATGGACGCGTGTCATTTGACATCAGACGCTTTGGTGGCATTGAGGTAGGTGATGTATAGGGATAGTTGTGCATCCTTGGACTATGCAATTGTCTCAGTAATAATTAGGGCAGCCATGTTTGATATATTGAGGCATCTGTAATCCCTCTTTGTTGTTGAGACTGGGTGCCAGATAGTGTGTTTCAGAGGGGTCATCAAGGAATGTTCAAGAAGTTTGTCTGGTGAGGATGTGGTGGTTATGCATCTGTAGCTATCAAGTCGCTTGGCGTTCTCCTTTTTTGCAAAAGGATTAATCTAGTCTTCATGAATGAGACAAGGGATCTTCCCACTGGATGCAATTATGGTGAAGTGGATGGTAAGGACAGATGGTGGCGTCTGCCTAACAGATATGCTCTTGTGATGCCAAGTTTGAGCTTTCTGCTCGTTTTTATTTGATGAGAAGTACAGTGCTATCTAGATGGGTGAGGCCCTGTGCCTCAGTGGCTTACAGAAAGAGCATCAGATAACCAAGATATATTCAGATTCTGTAGCTCTGTTGTCAAAGTCAGGGTTCTGCCTTGCAACGCTAGGTCTTCGAAATTGGCCCAGGAGCCAATATGTCATCTCGGACACAACACCTGAGGACTCTGCAAAAGAGTTTTGAGTGCCTTGAGAAGTACAATATCCATTTGAACAAATCCAAATGTAAATTTCTCTGCTCCTGTGTATGATAGTAGCATTTATGTTGAGTGAAAAGGAATGGAACCATTTGAGGACAAAGTGGCTGCCAGTCATAAAACTCTGCAACCTGCAAATATCACAGAACATCTGAAGATGAATGGAATCAAAGAGCATTAATTTGTGCTGTCAATGACGTCACACATCTCATTTGCATATTAATTAGCTGTCAGATTCTGTGGGGCCTTACCATCCCACAAGAATTGACCATCTGGAAGAAATGTTCAAACATTCAAGTGTATGCTTCTTAAATCAATCTCTATTCAACAGAGAATTGCTGATGTTCTCTTCGTATATGGAAATACTCCAAATGCTCGAATCTGCATGCCGAAGCCAGCCTCCAGATGACCATACAAGCAAATTGTTCGACGTGATGGCGAGAGCCCCAGATACGTCAGTTTGACCTGTACCAGAGAGCCAAGGTTCGTAATTTCAGATGGGAAGAAAATGGATACCTGGGAAAGTTGTTAAGGTGAAAGGCCCACTCACATATCTAATTAGGACAGCCCAGAACAGAAGGAGGTTTGTCCTTTTCGACAATCTGATACGGGATAACAGATATGTCATTGAAGAGTCAGGGTCAGCCTCAGAGTTCAGACATTCTGTGGGGCATGATATAAAGCTAAAGACGTTGTCAGATACACCGGAACCGCCGGTTCCTGCAATATTACTAGATACACCAGAACCGCGTGTTGTTCTATGGAGATCAGAACGAACTTTCTATGCACTAAAAGTGTTGAGCTCTGAAAGTGGTTTGAGGTCAACCGTTGTTGGGCTAGAATGTTGTCCTTGTCTCATCAAGACGATCTGTTTGTCTACCCAAAGAGTCAGTGCTGTGTTTCATGTGCCATGTTTTACTTACATGGTTTCATGTAATTACGTAAATTTATGTTTCTGTTCTTTGTATGCAATACAAGGGAAAATGGTTGTGTATGTGCATTGTGTAAGCCGATATAGGATGTTTTAGGCATTTAATTTTTGCAACAAACCGACAGTTGGATGGATGGATGGATGGATGGATGGATGGATGGATGGACTCATTCAGTGGGTGAGCCCTCAGGATAACCCACGAAAGTGCACGCACTTCCGGTGGGGTCCTGTTTTGTGTCGTGTACTGCATTGTTAGAATTTCTATAGGGGCCTGAAGCAGATCAGGGTACATCTATCAGCTTCCCCATCACCATCGCTGAGAACCCGGTGCAGCAACCATAATCCTCCCCCAGCACCAAGTTTCAGGTGCTGAACATATCACATATCAGGTGCTGAATTCGCCAGTAAGCGAGACCTGGTATTGACTTTTTTTGGTGTGCATACACACTATACCATATTTATATGAAATATGATACAATGCTCCAAAAACCCACGAAATATCCACTTCCTCATGATAAACTGTTCTGAAACCGGCCGGGATACCTTTCGAACGAATTTGCAGGCAATTGCTTAAATCCGATTTGGTCCTCGAAATGTAGATACTGCATGACATGGATTAGACCTACAGGGTTGACATTTAATATGGAATATATCGGTTGGGTGGGTGAACTGATGAAATATCATGTAAATATTCAAATTGATAAGTACCGTGAAGTACACCACTGCGATATGGGGTGATTTTTGTTCTGCTATAAATTATGTGGGTTGGTCAAATTTATGTGCATATCCCAGGATCTCCTTGTTTTGGAGCTACGAAATTTTAAACACAGATTCCTGAAGTAATGGTGCGTCAATCAAGTGCGGCAGTTTGTCACGGAGCGGTTGCCCTGCGACGTAATGGGCTAAAACAGACTGAGATAACGAGGCAAAACAACATCACACAGGGGGAGGTCAGCAAGATCCTGAAGAGGAACGCCGAGACAGGTGTGCCTACTCCTAGATATCGCCCAGGACGTCCTTTAAAGACAACAAGTCATGTACCAGGATGACAATGCTCTTGCACATAGGGTTCGTACAGTGGCCACTTTCCTTCAGGATCAGAAGGTTGAGCATTTGCCATGGCCACCGTGTTCACCAGATATGAACCCCATAGAGAACCTATGGGCTTAAGTTACCTGTCGGATCAACAACCTGGTTCGGTAACCAACCAGTGTGGATGAAGTTACACAGGCTGTGATGGACGCATGGGCCAATATACTCCTGAACACCTTGAGGACCCTGTCTGAGGGTATGCCCCACCGTGTGGTGGCGCTACGAGCATCCATGGGAGGTCACACGCGATACTGAACATTGTTGGTGCTAAATGGCATAATGACGCTCAATATTGTAAAGTTTCATGTATCTGTTCTTGCGTGTTGTTGAGATCTTAATAAGTTTGAAAATATGAATTATAAATCTCTTCTTGGCACAATTTAGCGTTGGGTTGTTTGCTCTGGGTCACAGTGTTTACCAGATTGAAAATACAATATAAAAAATGCACTAAGTATGAGGTCAGATGCTTATGAACACCAGGCAAGACAAATTTCTTGCAAATAAAAACCCAAAAAATTGTTAAAATAAAAAATATATTTCATAGTAAATGTCAACCTTGTATGTCATCACTTGAACAAAAGTTGAGAAAAGGCTCGAGCTTATGATGTAGACGTTGGCATGAATTAGGTATAAACGCCATATAAAAGTTGCTATATTTGACCTTGTATTTATAAGTGAGGCAATGTACTGTATGTTCATTTCCTGTCGCTGTTAGCAATTAGGTTTGAGTATGCAGATATACCAACGATTAAATAATTATACAGACAAGCAAAATGAAATCCTCGATATATGCAACATCCCTTTATTGCGCTGTAAGGACATGGTACTAAAAGGCATTTATAATACATCTATTTGCATTGAGAGAGAAGACGTTGACGTGTCCACATCTGGCCAAGTGGTTAGTGGATGTGTAAGGCTTAGAACCTCCCACATCTCCAGTACACGTGGCGTCCTGGCCGATGTCTCTCTCCCAGCCTGCTCCTTTCGTCAGATACGCCTTGACCTCGAACCAACCTCCCTCAGTCTGGGTGCAGTCCATGTTCATTTCCATCATCCAGTAGTGTTCTCCAAACCTGAATACAAGAAGGGAAAGTGGCATCAAGTGAAGTCTGATCACAAATGTTGAATAACTCATTCGGAAAGTACTCACGTGTTGAGAGGCTGATAGCCACCAGCCCCAGGAGAGTTGGTTGTCCAGGCCGCTGGGGAGCCCTCGGCGGGAGTTCCCAGATACTCTCCCTGTCCCGCCTCGGCCCCGGCCCAGTCCAACAACGTGTCGCCCGCCCGCCAAGCATTGTGTTTGTCATAGTGACTGTCTGTGCCCAGCTGTCTGTTCTCAATAGGTATGGAACAGTGTGACGAACTCACCTAACAGCCTGCAAAACAATGCATACAAATTGAACTTTCTCTACATGAATGGCAAACGTGAGTCCGTTGTCATTGCAACCAATTGCAAATAGGGATATTGCCATTGATTATTACATATTGTCTCACTCTGTCTATGACGTGCATCTATTCCGCCTCTGAAAAACACATTTTGGCCAGGTTGTGATTGAAAATAGATGAACACAACAGTTTTCCTGAATCCAGAACCCGCCACAACTTTGTGACTGTCGCTGGTGTAAGTAGTGGTTTTACGACAGTCGGAACCAATACGGGAACCTGCCCAGGAATATGAAATCAACATAGCTCGATTGCTCATGATTGTTTGGTATAGAAACTAGACGTCAAGGCCTAAAGATGCCTTGGAGGCATTTCGGTGTGATGATTAATTTATAATATATACTAGATATCGACGAAAATGAAAAATGTCGACTCCGCAAAAAAAATTACCGTTAAAATAATACCCCTTAGACATGTTTGTCTAGGGCGACGAGTCCGAAAAAAAAGTGAGTTTCGCTCTACGACTCACCGTTTCCGAGATATCGATGAAAACGAGAAATGCCGACTCGGCAAAAAAATTTGGGGTCAAGGTCAAAGTTCATCCATAATACCCCTTAGACATGTTTGTCTAGGGCGACGAGTCTGAAAATAACGTCCGTTTCGCTCTACGACACACCGTTCCCGAGATATCGACGAAAACGAAAAATGCCGATTCGGCAAAAAAATTTCGGGTCAAGGTCAAAGTTCATCCATAATACCCCTTAGACATGTTTGTCTAGGGCGACGAGTCTGAAAATAACGTCCGTTTCGCTCTACGACACACCGTTTCCGAGATATCGACGAAAACGAAAAATGCCGACTGGGCAAAAAAATTTCGTGTCAAGGTCAAAGTTCATCCATAATACCCCTTAGACATGTTTGTCTAGGGCGACGAGTCCGAAAATAACCTCCGTTTCGCTCTACGAAGCACCGTTTCCGAGATATCGACGAAAACGAAAAATGCCGACTTGGCAAAAAAATTTCAGGTCAAGGTCAAAGTTCATCAATAATACCCCTTAGACATGTTTGTCTAGGGCGACGAGTCCGAAAATAACGTCCGTTTCGCTCTACGACGCACCGTTTCCGAGATATCGACGAAAACGAAAAATGCCGACTCGGCAAAAAAATTTCGGGTCAAGGTCAAAGTTCATCCATAATACCCCTTAGACATGTTTGTCTAGGGCGACGAGTCTGAAAATAACGTCCGTTTCGCTCTACGACACACCGTTTCCGAGATATCGACGAAAACGAAAAATGCCGACTGGGCAAAAAAATTTCGTGTCAAGGTCAAAGTTCATCCATAATACCCCTTAGACATGTTTGTCTAGGGCGACGAGTCCGAAAATAACCTCCGTTTCGCTCTACGAAGCACCGTTTCCGAGATATCGACGAAAACGAAAAATGCCGACTCGGCAAAAAAATTTCGGGTCAAGGTCAAAGTTCATCCATAATACCCCTTGGGCATGTTTGTCTAGGGCAACGAGTCCGAAAATAATGTCCGTTTCGCTCTACGACACACCGTTTCCGAGATATCGACGAAAACGAAAAATGCCGACTCGGCAAAAAAATTTCAGGTCAAGGTCAAAGTTCATCCTTAATACCCCTTAGGCATGTTTGTCTAGGGCGACGAGTCCGAAAATAACGTCCGTTTCGCGCTACGAAGCACCGTTTCCGAGATATCGACGAAAACGAAAAATGCCGACTCGGCAAAAAAATTTCGGGTCAAGGTCAAAGTTCATCCATAATACCCTAAGACATGCTTGTCTAGGGCGACGAGTCCGAAAATAACGTCCGTTTCGCTCTACGACACACCGCTCCCGAGATATCGACGAAAACGAAAAATGCCGATTCGGCAAAAAAATTTCGGGTCAAGGTCAAAGTTCATCAATAATACCCCTTAGACATGTTTGTCTAGGGCGACGAGTCCGAAAATAACGTCCGTTTCGCTCTACGACGCACCGTTTCCGAGATATCGACGGAAACGAAAAATGCCGACTCGGCAAAAAAATTTCGGGTCAAGGTCAAAGTTCATCAATAATACCCCTTGGGCATGTTTGTCTAGGGCGACGAGTCCGAAAATAACGTCCGTTTCGCTCTACGACGCACCGTTTCCGAGATATCGACGAAAACGAAAAATGCCGACTCGGCAAAAAAATTTCGGGTCAGGGTCAAAGTTCATCCATAATACCCCTTGGGCATATTTGTCTAGGGCAACGAGTCCGAAAATAACGTCCGTTTCGCTCTACGACGCACCGTTTCCGAGATATCGACGAAAACGAAAAATGCCGACTCAGCAAAAAAATTTCAGGTCAAGGTCAAAGTTCATCCTTAATTCTCCTTAGGCGTGTTTGTCTAGGGCGACGAGTCCGAAAATAACGTCCGTTTCGCTCTACGAAGCACCGTTTCCGAGATATCGACGAAAACGAAAAATGCCGACTCGGCAAAAAAATTTCGGGTCAAGGTCAAAGTTCATCCATAATACCCTTAAGACATGTTTGTCTAGGGCGACGAGTCCGAAAATAACGTCCGTTTCGCTCTACGACACACCGCTCCCGAGACATCGACGAAAACGAAAAATGCCGACTCGGCAAAAAAATTTCGGGTCAAGGTCAAAGTTCATCCAAAATACCCCTTAGACATGTTTGTCTAGGTCGACGAGTCCGAAAATAACGTCCGTTTCGCTCTACGACGCACCGTTTCCGAGATATCGACGAAAACGAAAAATGCCGACTCGGCAAAAAAACACCGTTTCCGAGATATGCAGGATGCCTCAAGGATGACTCAGCAAGAAATTATTTCGACCTCTAGGTCAAAGGTCGTTTGACGTATCGATCCCAAAATCAATAGGGTTCTTCCCTGTTGATATATAAACCTCCGTGCAAAATTCTGCAACTATTGCCTGAATATTTTTCGAGTTATCGTTCGGAAACCAAGTTTCAAGATCAGCCTCGATTTCATCCTCAAGGACCTCACGGACCTCGGAGCCAGATCAAAAAAAATAATACACCATAGAGATGTTTGTCTAGGGCGACGAGTCCGAAAATAACGTCCGTTTCGCTCTACGATGCACGGTTTCTGAGATATGCAGGAAGCCTCAAGGATGAATCAGCAAAAAATTATTTCGACCTCTAGGTCAAAGGTCGTTTGACGGATCGATCCCAAAATCAATAGGGTTCTTCCCTGGTGGCATATGAACCTCCATGCAGAGTTCTGCAACTATTGCGTAAATATTTTTCCAGTTATCGTCCGGAAACCAAGTCTCAAAATTAGCCTTGATTTCATCCTCACGGACCTCACGGACCTCGGATCCGGCTCAAAAAGAATAGGGTTCTTCCACATATCATTTCTGACTTGTGGTGAAAATTTGACTAGAATCCGTCAAGGCAATCTAAAGTTATCGTCCGGAAACCAAAAGTGGCGGAAAAAAAAAAAAAAAAAAAAAATTCTGCTAAAACCATAAAGGCATTTCTGCCGAAATGCCTTAATTCAGCAGGAGTTGAAGTATCTGCAATTTGCAACAACTCGTATTTGAATACACGTAAACTCTTCAAATTTGAATTGTATGTCTGAAAATTCTGAAGGCAGGAGCTTTTTAGAACATTTTATTAAAGCGCAGTGGTTACAAACTGCACACTATCAATATCACACAATAGCATTTCTCATTGTGGACGCAAATCGTATTGCACACAATTATGATTCTTGATTTTCTTTTTGTCCATTCACAACCACAATGATAGAATTTTCACAACAAAATATTTTTTCTTCGATTGCTACTGCCGTGAAATATATGCTTCCCATACAAAAATATTTTCAAGTGAGCTTTTTTTTTCAATAAGCAAGATCCTGAAATGATGACATTGCAAGTATAAGTATCATTTAGCTTATGATCCATAGTGCTGTGTATCATAGTTTAGGCACGAATATTTCTTTCTTGTGTACAGCCAATGTGTTGAGTAAATTCAACTACATGTATTGACAGTAGAGGTACAAATCTGGATCTATGGAACAGACACACCTCCGACTTGTCAACATCCGCATCAGTACATTTTATGTACGCAATATTATATAGTACAATGTTGACAAATAAAAAAGTTTGTCAAAAAATCATCATGTTGACAAGTTCTAGTACACACTGTGACAGCATGGACAAATCATGCCATGACTCGCAACAAAAATCGTATGTAAAGCCGCCTGCTGCCACGTCTTGTATCGATTGCCATGACAACTAACTCCCTCGGGAACAGGCTTCTACATCAGTGCCCAGAACAGAACCTCCTTAGCAAAAAATCTCCCAACAAGCACGTGCAGAAACCCAATGTTCTTTGCACACATTAATAAACAGAACATCAGATATATTTTTTACGACATCGTGCCACACTTGCTAGTAGTACATGTATTGTTGTGTCACCATGTCACAGACAGGACACACGGGTCACACTTTCAAACACACATTTGTATACATACACATACCGTCCTGCTCATGATCACCACATGAAGAGATCTTGAGGAGCCTACATCAATCACTCTGGGTGCCATAACTTACAGTTCGTGAATACGCTATGGTAGATAGTGAATGACTTCTTTGGTGTGATTTCACACATTCATCATGCATCAAGGCTGAGGTGAAAAAACAAGCCAACCAATGGCAAACATACACTAGCAATTACGCTGGCCAAAAAATAGCATTCGTGTCTTGACTGTACATGTTCATCACTGTGTTATTACATATCTGATGGCCGACACTGTGCCGTGAAAATATACAACATATTAAACAATGCTGTGGTGTTTCCATTTACGGCACAGAACACATTGATATAGTTACCCAGACAGCATTGTAATATGGGACCCATGTGGGGAAGAGCCGGGGCAAATGGGGCCCGGTTGCCCGTCCAGTACCCATGAGGGTCCCATATGGGCATCCCGCCAAAATCTGAATGTAAATTTTCCAATATGGGACCCACACGGGCCCCATGTGGGCACCCCGTCCACATTCACGCCACCTAGCGATCGTCTCCATAAATACACTGTCGTCTGCTTGGCACGTGTATGCCCAACCTGGAAACACCCTAGAGTTCCTCACGTAAGTATGGTACATAGAATAATGGTATTTTCATCCACTTTCATGCTAAATATTATCAAATAAATTTGTACCAGCCCCACAGAAAGAACGGCGGAATGATAATTGGCGAACATATGCCCCCAGAGACCAACAACAGCCTCGCCGATCGAGCAGGCAGCGCGACTGCGTGCTTGGCGAGGCTGACAAGGCATCTGGAGCTAGACCTAGATCTATACAGTATAGACACTACGCAGTTATATCAAGATCTAATTAATCTTGGGTGTCATCTCCACATCATCACGTAGATAGATCTATGTCTAGATGTAGACGGCCCCGCCCCGGCCTAGCCTGACATGCAGAACAGCTGAGTGTCACGTGAATCATTTCGGATCTGTTCGGGAACGTTCAATAGGGCTAATGGGGATACCGTCGACTGTCGAGAATCGATTTGAGTCGCTCGGTACGGAAGCGCATTAGTGACAATCATGACACCAAAAAATTGAAATTCCTTAGGCGAACTATATCCATCAAACCCGAATGTAAACAAATGCTCAAATTTCGCTTGAAAGTCCACATCGAGTAAATTTTCCAGTTCGTATGTGCATATAGTGTAGTTGTGAGAATATAATCAGTGATATACCTTGATATGCGTGGAATTGTCAGTCTTTCTCGCACTTCTATGGTTCGTTTACATCTGCGTGTGATGCATACAGTTCCTGTATTCACGCGAGAACCGCCTGTTCAAATGAGCAAAATTTCCCTGAGGACTGGTTGTATTCATTACATTTAATGGGAGTAGATCTATGTTTCATTCAGTTTAGTTTAGCATGTTTAATATGAGATATAGATTTCCCAAAAATATTCACTGGTTTCGAAGTGTTTTAAGGTGAAAAAATATAACGATATTTATGCTGACTTACCATAATATTCAAACGATAAAACGTCTTCTTATGATTAATTTCACGGTAAGACATGTTGACATGATATTTTTTCAACCGTAAGATGTATTGTTTTGATAATTTCCATGGTCACACGTCTTGTCAAAGATGACTTTCCTACTTTTAAGAACATGACAACTTGCCGTGTTATTTATGACGATAAGGCAACTTACTGTGATACTCAACACGGCAGGTCGTGAGAAATTATGTGGTTAAGTGGATAATCATTTAACGCTTCCATGAATTAGTAGTTCGCCATGGCGAAACACATTTTTTGTCACCAATACTCTTCCGTATCTCAGACCCGACTCGGTGACCCCTTCAGGATTGAAATGACCAATTATTGTCTGCATTTAAATCAATGTTAAATTGGGCAACTCCGGGTGTGCGTTTCACCTTTCCAAAAAAAAATTAGGGCTTAACGGTTGACAGGGTGTGATAGTATAATCATAGTACTTCAATAAAATCTAGGTCACTATAGAGCATGATAGTACCAATTTTTCATAAAATGACGTTGAACAGGACCCCTGTCAATTTAGCTCGTTTTCAGATCGCAATTGCCGACATAGCATACATTCAGCAAAACCTTTCTCTACTCCAAATCCCGGGGAATACCATCGGAATTTTTGCTTTTCCCAAAACCAGACTTCCACACGCGCAAAATAAACCAGCACGTGGATCAATATCGCTTCGCGTTGTCTCCCTAGGCAACCATACATCTGGCGAAATGACGTCACTTAAACGGAATCCTCAATGTGTGAGGCATCCCCAACACAGTAGGAACCCCACTACCGTAACGCGACGTTACGGTAGTAAGGGACGATGGCGGCGTGCGAGTAGCTCGAGTGGTTTGCTTGAGATTATCGTTTCTAGTACACATGTCACTCTTGTTCAATAGTGCGCTTTGGTACTTCTTAACGTTACGCTTCTAATGGTGAAAGTTATTTTGGTGATATCACCCTCAGTTAGTCAGAAAATATAAAATAGAAATCGGCTGCATATTACCGTAACGTCACATCGGGAGATGCCGGGTACTACCGTAACGCCGAGTGTGTACTACCGTAACGTTAACCTAAAGCTTTCATTCTCTATTTCTATATTTGTATCTTGCAATGTTTCAACCAAATATTTCGATAAAAAAAACCGAGAACTTTTACATGAGATGGGTGAGGAGGTACAGTTGTGTGTTATGTTGTGTGACTGTTTTTGTATAGATCTAATAATATGTAATATATATATACCGGTGGCTACTGCAAATTTGTTGGAGTAACTTCAGTAGAGACGTGATTTGTATTGCACGCCCTCTTCTGGAGAAACCATTTATGCATCTAGCAGGGTCAATGTTTTGATCACCCCATTGGTCAGCTCGTATGAGCATTGATATATTTCAGCCATATCTGATTTACTCTTAGACATTTGAAATATTCATACCAGTCGGATCTACTTGCATAATGCAGATGGATAACATAATTTGTAGCTTTCTGTAAAATGCACCTTATTCTCCCAATAAAAACAATTAATGCGTAGCATGAATAAAGGAATCTTCACTTGTTTTTGTTTGCACTATGTTCTGATAACGGCAAGTCAAACGTACCTTAAACATTTTAAAGGTAAATTCAAAGGCCATCTAGGTGATATCGAAGTGTAGATTACTACCGGGCACAGTTTGTGGAAGAAAAATTGTCTATAGTCACTAGGTGTTGGGGTTGGAGGTCACTCTGCTGTCGAAATCCCAGATAGTCCCAAGGTGCAGCTGCACCCTGATGAAACTTGGTTTGCATGGGAAATTCCCAAATATATTGTCCCTACCTCTTGGTAAACTATCTACATACATATTACAACACTATCGCCATTATCCATTCTTAACCGGAGTCATATATTATGATCCAATGAAATAAAATGCATTTTGAAGTATGGATTCAAACATGCGTTACGGTAGTACTTGAAATTTGAAAATTGGCGTTACGGTAGTGGGCGACTAACGTTACCGTAGTAATCGTCGCAAACTTCAAACCGTTTTTGCTCAGGAATCGATCAAATTTACGGCTTGATTACTCTGCCGCAACATGAAGTATATCTCGCAATTCGCCTCATGTATGTGTTATACAAAAATCATGCCTAACACCTAGTTTATCTAGAAGAAACTTTTCGAAGCTACCGACCTTCCGCCATCATCCGTACTACCGTAACGTCGCGTTACGGTAGTGGGGTTCATACAGTGCCCAAGTCTATTTCTGGCTTATACCCTTCAAAAATTTCCGGTAAAATTAGTCCAGGCGCGGATCTACATGTACCATCACGCGTTTCGGGCGAACGCCCACTTCCACCCCGCCGCCGTTCGCCAGCATGGGATGAGGGTAAATGGGGGGTTGATCAAGTCATCACTAAAAAATTTATAAAAACTATTATACCCTCTATGTATTATGCAGAGGGCAAATTTCTAAACCCTCCACCGTTGACGCCTCCGGATGTTGAACTTTCAGGTAATTATATTTTTAACACAAAATCGCGAATGACTTGGCTAAAGTCGGATCAATTTGAAACCTTATATGTTTCCATTTAGCATAAAATCCTATTTTTCACCAAACTTCTGACCTTTATCTTGAAAATTCAAAAAGTTGGCAATCTACCACAATGTTAAACTTCGTCCCGAAAAGGAATGCTCCATCAAGAAATTTTGAAAATAGAAGACACATAGAAATGTATTTATGCGTGAAATATCGCTTTCACGAAGGTTCGTGCAAATTGAACATCAAATAACATTCCAAAATGTGGTTTGTGCTGGGGATTGCCGATTTCATGTTTGAGTTGAATTTATAGTAGATTACCAATTTTTTGAGTTTTCAAGATACAAGTCTGAATTTGGTGAAAAATATGGTTTCATGCCAAGTGGAAACAGTTTCAAATTGACTTGAAAATTCTAAACAGAGTTATAGCCAAAATCATGCGAGATTTCGAAAAAAACCATGCGAGATTTTGAACTTGACTAATATCACTGTACCAATTTACTAGAATAGGTGCCTTGACGATATGTCAAAATGTTGATCATTTACACACCAAAATCGGCCTAAAAACAATGAAAATCACAAAACTTCCTCAGAGGGCTTACGGCGCCCCCCGAGACCCCCAGACCGTTTCATTTTACGTCCCCTCGTTCGGCAATTCCTGGATCCGCCCCTGTAGTCCCACCCAATTCAGTGGTATCAACAAATGTCATAACATGCGTCACTGTTACCGTTAATGGTCAGTGCACGACCAGAAGCGTATGTATATATTGATTTTTGTGTTCCGATAATTTCTAGGCATAAGGAACGTCATAGCGTAGTCAGAAGACCAACTCAAGCCTGATCATTGGAGAGGATCTATGAGTGTGATCAACTCTTGCATGAGTCCTGTCAGACATTCAAAATCCACGTCGGTACTCTGAAAACAGAAAGATAGGGAATACAACTGGTTTGTCGCTCTCGACAATGTATCCAGTCTTGTAGAAATAGTAGGCCTGCCGCCTAAGCGTAAAATTTGTGAGGGGTAAAAGTAGGCCTACCGAGGATCCCCGTATTTAAGCCCTGGGCTTATACTTGGAGGAGGATATTGTGTCGAATGAAGGCCTCCATGTAGGCCTACTAGTATACGCCCATGGGCTTATATTTGGGAATAATTATTTTACGACTTTTACGACTTTTTTTTCTGCACGCTTGAATTTACAATGGGATAAACGTAGCCCTGAATACAAGACACAACAATCGGGGGTGACCGATCGTTGTGCCTTGTATTCAGGGCTAGGACAGACGTGAAAGCAATTCTTACATGCGTAGGTGACTTACGCGTAATAACTATATTTATAGCTTGTATAATCACAGGTATCCATAGTGATATTAAACGCACGCAAGACGAATAAATGGATAGGGCCTACACATATACATGCATGTATGTACGGAATAAAATCCAGTTGGTCACGTGCATACGTAGAGGCCTATACCAGTAGCTATCATTAGCCCTATGCAAGGCACACGAAGGCTGCGTCTTTTATTGAATATATTCTAGGTGCCAGTATACTTACCAACTGAAAACACTTATACTTACGAAAAACAAAACGCCAACTACGCTCTCCCCAAATATAGGCCCAGTCCTGATGCGAGGCAAAAAATTATTCCGTTTATAAGCCCATGGGCCTATACGAGAGTAGTAGGCCTATTCCCCTTGTATTAGCCGATGGGCTTATCCAAAGAGGGGCTCAAATACGGCGATCCCCGGTAGGCAGATATTCTGTAGACATTTTGAGATGACAGTTATTCGCATGAGTGGGACTAGCGTGCCCAGCGTTATCAATCGACGTCAACTATCGACTAGGTATGGTGTCCGGTGGCTGACGTCTCGGAACCTCGTAATTTCGTGGCGAGGTTGCGACGCGAAGTTGGGAGATTGCGACGCGAAATAGCGAAGCGAAACAACGAGGTAGCGACGCGATTTTTCGACTCGTCTTCTCGTTGATTCGCTTCGCTTCTTCGCAACTTTGCGGGGTTTTTTGGTAGGTCTAGCCTCCATATTATAGCGTAATTATTAGGCTATCCATATGATTAATATTGTATTTATATTCATTGAACAAAAAACCGCAGCTTTTTTTTTCACAATAATATATGTTTTCCTGTATTTTTGGGTGAAAATTGAATTGAGAGAATTCAACATATCTCAATAGAATATATATTTTCACTTTCTGTCTCGGCTTGATGCAAACACCATAGCTCATGTAAAAACTGTCCTCTGTAATGATACAGATACCCTCTTACAATGGTCAACGAAAAAGTGCATATTTTCATAATTTTTTCCAAGATACATGTATCGTCTTGATTCCAAATGTTGTTTCATAATTATTAACTTTCAGCAAGTACAGAAATATTGATGATTTTAGAAACACATCTGACAAGTTAAACTAAACTAAGCCTGATTTTTGTGTTTTGAGAAAATATTGAGAAAATATTACAAAAATCTGTCTGTTTTCTGTTCGTGTGTATAACGAAGTCATAAAACCACCGGCCTTCTCCACATAACCACCCGCGGAGGTATGTCCACGTTCTTGCGGAGGTTCGACCATGTGCATGCGGAGCCGTAATCACGTGCATGCGGAAGACCGGGCATGCACATGTGCAGAACAGCTCTGCACCCGCGGAGTGGTGAGGGGAGTTCACCAGTCTCTGCAAGTGACGAACCTCTGCACCCGCTGAAGAGGGAGGTGACGTAGACTAGCGGAGGACCCCCGCTGAGGTGAGGGAGCTTCGCGAGACCTTAGCGTCAACAAGGACCTCTGCAGAGAGAGGACTTCCGCAGTGCGGAAGACCTCCGCAGGACCGGGGGACCTCTGCAGAGGCAAGACCTCCACACAGAAGTCACCTCCCCAGAGGTCGACGGGTAGACTCCGCACTCATACACCTCCGGAGACGGACGAGCGCGAGTCATATTACCTCCGCATGGACTCGTCCTAGGACGAGATCAGCGCTAGATCTGAAGCTTAGCGCTAAAGCAGGGTCTTAGTCTAAACCTGGATCCGGTGTAACTTTCTATACTGTAAAGCCCGGTGACTTAGTCTAAACCTGGTCACCGTGTAATCTGGAAATATTGCATATATTTTGTAAGTGATTATCTGATCGTCGTATATTGGTAATAAAACCCGTGTCTCTGAATTCATGTCTTCAGCACTTTTCTCTAACCAGAGAAATACTATGGAATTGCGGACGTCTCACAAATAATTGTCTCTGGCGTTCAGGCATAGAAACGAGCGGTACTGCACATGAGCTATACGAAAAATAAAGGCAGTGAGAGAAAACAAACAACACAAACACACTACACGGCACCAACGAAATCGCTACATGTGTTTCTATGTTTCTCTATCTCTTCATTCTCTTCAAAAACAACCCAAACCCCCTATCCATTTGAAAACATGATTACTCTGCCTAAATATAATAGTGAAGCTCCAAAAAAACCCAACTAACCATGCCTTTGATTGCCGAATGATGAATCTTCTGGAGTAAAAAGGTATTTCACATTTGCTTAATTGAAGAGTAAGAGTAGACGTCGAGGCCTTAAGATGCCTTGGATGCATGTCGGTGTAAAGGCCAAGACATGTTCGTAAAAAGTATCGACTCAGGAAATGAATGTTTATCTCTCATACAGCTAAGACATTTGTCTTAGCGATGAGTCTGATAATAGTATCCGTTCCACTCTGGGACACACAGTTCCGATATATTGCCGAAAATTGAAAATGGTGACTCAAAGCGGAAAAAATCAGGCAAGTTCAGAGCCCCAACACCCTAAAATGTGTTTGTCTAGGTTCAAGAATCGAGAATAACATCCCTTCCACTCTACAGCCCATCGTTTCCGCGATATCAACGAAAATGAAGATTGCTTACTCAGTATGAAAAAAATATTGCCCAGGACTATATTCACGCAACTATGCCTACCCCTCTAAGACATGTTAGTCCAGGCAATGACTCCGAAAAAAGGGGTCTGTTTCGCTCTAAGACACACTGTTGTCGACATCCAGCCGATAGTGAAAAATGACGACTCACCAGCAAGCTCAAGTTCACCCAACACACCCCTGAGAAATGTTTGTCTACTGCGGAGTCGAAAATAATGTCCGTTTTGCTCTGTGACGCATTGTTTCCTAGATATGCAGTGGGCCTCAAGGGTGACTCGCTGCACTCTCAATTGAGCTTTGAGTCAAACGTCTCTGATTGACCTCATAATCTATAGGGTTCCCCTCTGACACATTATCGACGTATGTGTCAAATTCCAGTAGTGTTGCACAAGTACTTTTCTAATTATCATCCAGAAACTGTTTAACAGAAAATTCATCTTCACATTTTAACCATCAAGTTGTATTTTTTCCCCCTACCCTATTCCTGAGAACCGGGCCTTGGAGGCCTGATGACATCAAACTTTTAAACGTACTAACTCTTGTGTTCAACACTACTTCAATGGTCCCTCTGCATATTTCTACAATTGTCACTATTCACAATGGATCATTTTGTGCGAGCAGTGGATGCTATTGGGTAAGTGCTAGTATCGGAAATTCGGAATGAGCCACAGCTACATATCTTGCATTAATTACAAACATATGTGTGTGCAATTACACATGTGTGGCAAGTTTTCCCACAGATGAGGACAGGCATTTTTGTACCCCCATACTTTGTTCACTTCGCATTTGAAGCACGCGTTGCATTGGCTATGGTTCAAGACCGACTGGTTCAAGCCGAAAAGACGACGATGAACACATAAAATGTGCTCCTGTCCCGTTTGACTAGCCAAGCCATTGGATATCAGACACAATATTAGGGGAGGCTGTGTGTGACATGTTACTTCAACTGGTGCCCACGGCTTTCCTCTGAGACAGTGCATACAGGCTCTGACAGTATATCAGGCTATCCGGGGGTCAATCCTCGTGGTGGGATGTCAGCGAGGCCAGACTAGCAACACATCCACAAGTCAAGATCAGAGCCAACTCCATGGCTTCGGGTCTCATGTGTACCGGGCTATAGGTATGTACTCGTACACTATCATACATGTATGAGTCGGCCTGTCCTCCTGTCCCAGCCACTGGTCGCGGCTTTGGCACTCTAGAGAGTAGGTGCCATGTTACATCGGTTCCATAACCATGATTAGTCAGTTAGACAGTGAACGCATTACAGGCTACAATGTACCTGCTTTATAGCCTCTTTCTCCCTGGGAAACATGCCTATCTGGTTGAATCCCTGGAATATGTCAGCAGACGACAGCATAGCAACAGAGACATCATTTCTTGCGAGGGCTCCGATGTTGCAGAGGTCCCGCCCCTGTCGGAAGAGTCGCTCATCGCGTCCAGACACGTTTTCAGACACGCCATCCGGTCTGCAAGTCCCACAACCACGGCTGCCTACCAGGTTTACACCATGTGGTTGGAGGGTCTGGAGACGGACCTGCATCTTTCTAAAACGGTGCGGTTGCTGGAATATTTTAATTGTGCCTACACAGGCACCCGGATCAAGGTTCCGCAAACGCTGCCCTTGTCTGGAGAGTCATCCGTCATCCAACGAGACCACGTTTTTAGACGTCCGGTCTGCAAGTCTCGCAATGACGTTTGACAAACATGGCTTAGGGGTAAGTTGGGTGAATTTGGCCTTGGGCCAATTGGTTTATGCTGAGTCAGCAATTTACACTTTCAGCCATATCTTGGAAACGATTCATCATATAGCGAAACGGAAAATATTTTCGGACTCGTCCCCCTCGACTAACATGTCTCAGTGGTATGTTGGGTGAAGTTTGGTCCTGGGCCAAATGTTTTCGCTGAGTTAGCATTTTTATTTTTTTTTTCGAAATGCCCTAAGCCACTTTGAGATTTTGACGTCCAGGTTACATTTATTCTCGTTTTTCATTCCAGATGCAACTTTGATGGATGATTCTGAAGCTACCATGGCTACTGTTCCACCGTATGTTGAACAATATTCTTCCATTATTTCGTGTTAGGACTCATTTAGGTGTGCTGGAGTTTGACATATTGGTTTTTTGATGTCGGTCAGGTGTCGGTAGATTCCCATATTGTTTTGCATATTGTTCCATACTATCTACTTTGGAAACCCATTGAGTTCGTGGAGAGGTGACAGAAATCATGGCAGAAGGCAATTCATCCTCTAGATGGACCAGAGCAAGGAACATAAAAAAAGAGCTTCATTCTTATCTTCGGGATATTGAAAGTATGGACAGTGTGAGAGATACCATTGAGCTACCAATGAACGCAGACATATCAATTTCCCATGTCTCAGTGATAAGTGGTGAAAATGCACAGCACGATGATTACGCAATCAGTGACACCAATTCTCACAAAATTCCCGATACTGACTCGGATTACCAAATGACCCAAGAAGATTCCGACAGGACATCCACAGACTCGGATACCGGTAACTCTGGAGAAGTTCCTTCCAGTTCTGAAAGCTCCTCAGATGTCTGTTCAGACACTGACACGGATGAATTACGTCAAGATCTTACTGATTGGGCGACAAAATTTGATATAACACACAGGGCTCTTGCAGCTTTACTCAACATTCTGAGGAAAAAGCACGAGACGCTTCCGAAAGACCCAAGAACCTTGTTGAAAACAAAACGAACTGTGAGTACTAGGAACATTGCGAATGGGCAATACTACCATTTTGGGATAGAGACGTACATTACTGGTCTTCTTGAAAATGACAGCATCGATGAAGATGTCATCAAACTGCAGATCAACATCGACGGACTGCCAATTTTCAAGAGTAGCAACGAACAGTTTTGGCCAATACTCGGTTTGATGAATGGAAGCAAGAAACCGTTCGTGATTGGTCTATTCTGTGGGAGGACCAAACCTTCGAATGTTAACGAGTATCTCGAAGAATTCATTGTGGAAGCTAACAACCTTCTGGAGAGAGGAATACAGTGGAATGACAAGGTTTATGAAATCAAGATAACATCAATCATTTGCGACGCACCTGCCCGTGCATTTGTAAAAAATGTGAAAAACCACAATGGATATTCCGGCTGTGACAAGTGTGAACAAGATGGTGTACACCTAGACAGGAAAATGACCTTCCCGCAGACTGACTCTGTGTTGCGTACAGATGAATCGTTCGCTGCAATGACAGATGAGGATCATCACCATGGTCCTTCCCCATTCTTGCGACTGCCTATTGGAATGATAACATGCTTCCCTCTGGACTATATGCACCTTGTTTGTCTCGGTGTGGTGCGAAAAATATTGAGACTCTGGGTGAA
Organism: Terebella lapidaria; assembly: GCA_949152475.1. Lineage (NCBI taxonomy): Eukaryota > Metazoa > Annelida > Polychaeta > Terebellida > Terebellidae > Terebella > Terebella lapidaria. The sequence goes on along the minus strand of OX424558.1, from coordinate 19,457,325 downwards.
AGGCCCCCTCAAGACTAGACAAGGTGCACACACAATAGGACAAATTAGTGAAACACTTGTGTCCTTCAGACCGTACATCCCGTGTGAATTTGCTCGAAAACCCAGAGCTCTGGCCGAACTCGACAGATGGAAGGCAACGGAGTTGCGCCAATTTCTCATTTATACTGGACCGATATGTTTGCAGGGTTTGCTGCCAAGTGAACTCTATGACAATTTTATGCTACTATCGATCGCTATCTTTATACTTCTTAGTCCGACATTGTGTCACAAATATCGAGGGTTTGCTCATAACTTGTTGAAGTTATTCATCGGTCACTTTGGAGACTTGTATGGACACGACATGATTTCGTACAATGTGCATGGCCTTATTCACCTGGCAGAAGAAGTGCGCTTGCATGGTCCACTGGACAATATATCAGCTTTCGTGTTTGAAAACTTCCTGCACAGTTTAAAACGCTTGATCCGGAAACCACAATCCCCGCTTGAACAAGTCGTGAAGAGACTTTCAGAATGCCACTACAGTAGATCCACTGAAGGAAACCCTGGAGTGAAAGGTCCGCACACAGGAGGGCCAGTACTTCGTGAATGCCTGCCATGTGAACAATTTCGTGAATATGACTCTGGAAAGTTCAGGTACACGGCAGAACAACCTACCAACTGCGTAGAAATCAGTGGAAGGGTCGCTATGATAAGGAACATCATCGAACGTGAATCTGGGTTGTTTGTGATTCATCAAGTGTTTCGAAAGACAGAATCATTGTACACGTATCCTCTCGAATCTTCTTCCCTTGGGGTGTTCATTGTCTCTTCTCTTGATGATCGTCTTCGTGTAGCTCCGTTCTCCAACATCACCAGGAAATACGTTTTACTTGAAAGTCGCAATCGTTTTTTGGTTATTCCTCTGTTGCACTGGTCTTAGACAAAGTCTCAATCGTTTTTTGGTTATTCCTCTGTTGCACTGGTCTTAGACAAAGTCTCAATCGTTTTTTGGTTATTCCTCTGTTGCACTGGTCTTAGACAATGGGTATGAGTTTGATGGTTATATACATGAATGATTAAGAATTTCAGATAGTTTATTTCAAGTCACATGTGATTTTTTTATCGTTTGTTCCTTTGTGATTCTCGAGTTTTGCTGCAGATGATATTGAGATAATTGAGCTTATAGTCGTTTCATGGATTTCACTGTTAATGCTGGCTTTCGGAAAACTTATAATGATTTGTGATTTTTAGGAATTTCGCTGTAATTGACTTCGGGGAAGAGGGGCTCCAGATTACATCTACTACCTGGGTCGTTAGTTCGGGTAACAATGTTTTTTGGCCGCCGGGTGTGAAGAGCGAATCGCAACTCCACAAGCTGGTTAAAGCCCATGCCGATGTGGACACCAAGACCTGGAAGTTTCACCCATGCCGGGTGATGACTACACATAGTAAGACTAATATTAAAGTGTGGTATTACGACTGTGACCTTCAATCGAATGTGTGCATATATGATATATGAAAATCGGAATTGAATGTCTTGGTTTCAGTAAAATGAATATGAGTGAAGTGAAACTACATCGTTTACTTTCATACAATAGGTGACTTTGCAAAGATCTTGCAAAAACTAAGATTAGCGGAAGACACTTCAAATCTTGAGAGTGAGGAGAACACCCCCAAGAAGAAACGACGTTCGAAGTGAGCAGCCATCATAGTGAAAGCTATTTTTGTCTCACAACTTTGTATTTGTACTATACATGCTCAGAAGACGATGATGGATTGACAATTATGATATTGTACCGCCCTATATCCGAGCAAACCTGATGACCTGGGATTTTGTTCCATTGTATCTGGTTCATTTCAGACTGCCGGCAAGATATCAGGATGATGATACATGTATGGATCTGCAAGAGCTTGTGCCACCTACACCTATCCAAGAGACAAAAAGAAATAAATCCGCTAAATTAACAGCAGCCCCTATGGTCCAAGAATTTAGGAAGTAATTATTTCAATATAAAGTATTTCGAATTGTGAGCTTCACTTGCAAAGCAATGACAGTATTTGATTGCATTGTCAACATGTTTACCATCCTTGTTGACAGAGACACAGAGCAGGTCATGCAAGTCGGTAGGTACCTACCTCAGAGCATTTATGTTAACCTGGTTATAGTGCTCGTATCTACATGTATTGGAGGAAACATTGTGTTGTAAATACATGCATGCCTGTACCGCTGCTTAATTTTGTACTGAGGTTCCAAATTTTGACACATAATCACTCGCTATCCTGATGCTATTGCAGCTCAATTGCCTGGAAAGTTCGGAAACCAGAAAGCTACATGTACATCGCAACAACCATCAGGTTAGTTTTGTACAATATGTTCATAAAATGGGAAAGTTTGTTTTCCCATGAGTATGCTTTATATAGCAACGTGTTCTTCATGACAACTGGCACATATACTAGTATGGACGCCTTTTGATATTTCATCGGCATGATCAGTGACCAGTAAGTTTTCACATGCGCGACATGTGATACGGCAGTTGTCATTCATTCTACGGATATGCTATCTGGCAATGGTTTATTTCATATGATATCCAATTGTTCATGACATCGTTGCAGAGGAGTCAACGGGAGTTCAATCTCAGCCAGATCTGTATGAAATTGTGGACTCCACGGTAACTGCCGAACTTAGGACCATTACAAAAAAGTCATCAGGTGTGTGAATGCTACATTCGGGACGCCATGGAAGCTTGAAACTGGAACATGCACTCTGGAAATACAGATTCTTGTTTATAGGTACACTAATTTTATTACGAACAAAATTCTTTGTAAATTCCAGAACATTTTTCTGGAGAACAAGGGACTCATCTGCAAGAAGTACACACAGGGAGTCTGAACATTCCACCACAGCGAACAACAGGTGTGTTTTTAGGAACTGGACCATGCATGGCAGTACGTACATCGCCATACGTCGTCCACTTGTACCGTCTTAGCTCAAACCGCGGTCCCACTGTCACGAATGTGGGTGGCGGACTGCAACGAAATGAGATTCCTGGGGACATTCGCCCACGTCGTTCTAATTCATTGTAGTCAGTTGTAGGTCGGCATCTCTTTCGCTGTGCATCGGTATCGTCGCAGAGGTGCCACGACAGTTTTTGAAATGTTCAAAACAATCGTGGCTCCAGCACAAATTTTTCACAATCGTTGTGTGTTCGCCTGTATTCGTTCTGCATCGTTGTGATTCGTTGCACTTCGTTCCTGTTCGTTCGGCCTTAGTTGTGGTTCTTGTTTTCTTTAACGGCAAAGTAGAACGATGGCAGGACGACATGGAACGAATTACCAACAACGCATAATGAATCAGGGCGACTTGGCGCCGATGATAGAAGGAATCGGGACGGCAATCAATGCGATGTACAACGATATGCAAGGAATTACAAAGATTACAGTACGGCAGTGGCAATGTGAAACGATAAAAGAAGGAAAGAGAAAGGATACGGAATTTCGATGTACAGAGATCTCATTGGCGATGCGCCGCAATGGCCTTATTTTCAAGCTGAATAGCAAGAATATTCGCCGGTATTCTTGGTCAGAGCCATCTTTTCATATGTGTTGTGATTCTCCACCAACATTCGTGACAGTGGGACCGCGATTTTACCGGCTCGAATGGGCCGATAAACTATTGCTGTCATTTTTCGTCCGTCGTCCGTCGTTTCTGCCTTGATGAATTTTTCTGAAAATTTACCAAAACATTCCTTGGGCTACGGTAATATTCTATACATACGTTTTTTCTTTTTTAATCTTTTTTGCCGATTTGGCGGCCATTTTGCCAAAAAATGAACAATTTTGGACTTTGGACATTTCCCTCATGTACCTCTATGATGAATATAAGTTTCGTTGCCCTTGAATCGCCGGTCTGTGGACATTTTTATTTCTTGATGGGTCGGCGAAAAAGAAATTCATTATTCGTTTTGAGCCATTTCCAGAGAAAAACTTATTTCGTGGCCTTTTTTTAGGCCTTTTTAAATTTTTTTCAGAAAAATTCAACAAATTTTCCCTTCATGATGGGAGCTATGTGGAGTGAACTCGTAGACAACTTCAAGATAGAGCCTAAGTATTGGCATATTGAAATGGGAAATCATATATTGCGGTTTGAATGGTGACCTTGAATTTGACCTTCAACCTTGGAAGGTCGAAACGATTTTTTTGTGAAGGAAAAAATCGATGATTTTTGGCATCAGCAGCCATTCTCTCAAAATCAATTCACAGTTTTCCTCAAAATGCACAAAATTCTCCCTATATATCTTTGTGATATGTGTAAATTTTGCTGCCTTTGAATCGATGGTCTGTGCATTCATGTCATAAACGAAAAGAACTTTAAAGATATAACTTGATTTTTTATAATAGTCCATACAGAGAATGAGTGTTCAGCAACATTTACTAACATGTTTTTATAATAGAGTTGAAGATCCGTGTAACAATTTATATTCGAGAATCAATACTCTGTGCAATTCTCATGATCTGCAGGTAAGCTACAGCACCCTTGTTGCTGTGTTTACTAGTATCTATAAAGTTCACAATCGAATCTATGAATGAAAATGCAATTACAATATATCAGATACCAGCCGTCTTGATGATAATGTAGATCTGGACATTGTCGAGGACTCGACCAGGAATCAAACTAGGCCCAATTCGTTTTTCCAGCGCGGAATGGACATCAGGTTTGTGGGTGTCTTGGGAGTTATTCTGAGTCGGACTAATGAAATGGGATATCTTCGAACTTCGGTTTTCTATATATTCACATAGATCAGTACAAGAAAATACAATGATGAGATGATATATCTGTTCAGGATATGATGGGGTGTTCTTAATTTGATCTCGTGTAGTTTTGCCAATATGAACTCCTTTGCAAACTCATTTACCTTCTGATATTCATTGCGATCTTGCAGCACATTCCTCTGAAAATACATGTATGCTGACACAAGCTGAGAATACATGCATGGAAGGAGTAGCTAGGCTCCCAATCACGCCACAACGACCAGCAGGTTTGTTTTTTGTCAAGTTCTGTAAGATGTTTGACAGAACACATTAGGTACATTGTTTTGTCATAGAAAATATATGTTGGATTCTCTTGATGCACGACAGCTGGGACCTCCAAAACTTCTGCGAAGTCCCGAGTATTCCCCAGTACTCTACCTGTCCCACGTCAGCGGCAGAACTTCACAGGAAATCGTACGTTGGCGGAACGATATTGGGGTGATAATACTAAACACATGAAAGTTCAAATAGCGGAAAACAATATCAGAATGTGAATAGTAACAGTGCATGTACTAGTTTGGAGTGTTTGTAGAAATTATGCCTTCCCACCTCGATTGGGGACATATTGTTTTACCCTGGTACGTCTCCCTGTCCGTCTATCTGTCAGTCTGTGTGTCGGTTTCACGGGATGTCAATTCGTTGACGATTAAATATCAAAGTCAAGTGACACACTACACATCATGAGGATGTGCAAACACCTTTTGGTGTTCCCCTTGGCCAATCTATAACCGAATTGGCCTCGTTTAACACGGTCACTCTTTGACTGAATCATGCTCATTTAGGGGTATTTTTTGTGGACGGTGAGTTCATTGCTCTGAACTGACATCGTATATGAACATGATTTGGATTGTTTTTGTATTGAAAAAAATGACGCCATGTAGACCTTCGCCCACCTATCCCTCTCCACAAGAGCCAATTCTGGCCCCATTTGCACCAATCACTCTAGATTTGAAGAACACCAGACTACCAAGCAGGGGAACAGGGGGAGGGGTACCAGGAGGTTTTGGTTTTTCGGTTTTATTTTTTTGCAAAACCCCATCTGGCTTAAAATTGACAAAGTCTACAATGCAGAATAACATACTGGTGGCCCTAAGGTAAAAAAAATATATATTGTGGTTCTGGTTATTGGGGTCCCCGAAAAAGTGATGCGACGACGTACGTGATTTCCATTTTTTTTTTTAGTTTTTTTTGGCTAAAATCGGGGCCGATGACTGATGCGGTCAAATATGAACAATTTGGCCAACCATTTACCCCTAAAATTGGCTGTTGATAAGTGACCCAGTTTAATTTGCCCTGTTTGGTGGCCCATGTTCCGAGGTTTGCAATGTCAGAAACACTCGGGGTCATTTCAGTCTATCATTATCTCGCCAAAGTAGATGTACGCATGTCAATTTACTAAGAAGAAAAAAGAAAATCGGCTCTCATAAAGTGATGCATGCGAGATTTTTTTTTTAAAACGAGTTATGTGCGAGGTTCAAAGTGACGCGCATGCCTAACCAGAACCATATTTTTCGGGGGCCTAATAGAACTGAGGCCTATTACGGGACAAATAGAATCAGGTGTCTGTATTAATGGCAATGTTTGGATAGAATTGTATGGTGTGTAGTAGTACATGTAGTCTAGTTGGAGTTGCATTGTCTTTGCGTGTTTGAGGCCCATGTATAAGTCATTGAAATGTTCATATCTTCGTCAATATTTGTTATACTTCCAAATGTGATATATCACCAGAAAGAGGAGGACATTCTGATTCCCATACAACAATCATCTGCATTCAACATTAAATAATTAGTTTTGTATAAAATGCCAAACCCACTGATACCTAAGAATTCTCAAATTAATTCAGATTATCACAGGTGACTCCGAAATTAACTCAGCCAGCATAGGGTTGAACATTTTTAATAGAGGTTCGTTGAAGAGGGAGCAGAGGAGGAAGTGGGTCGCAGGAGTACCATTCTATTACATATCATAAAAGACAAAATACTAGTCTTAGTACATGTATAACATGTACCCATGTATGTCCCCAACTGTGCATTGTGATATTGCAGGATATTCATCTGGAAATATTGGGACAACACATGGAGCTTCGCCACAACAACAAGCAGGTTTGTTCTTGATCAAATTCTGTAAGATGTTTGACAGAACACATTAGGTACATTGTTTTGTCATGGAAAATATATGTTGGAATCTCTTGATGCACGACAGCTGGAACTTCCAAAACTTCTGCGAAGTCCCGAGTATTCCCCAGTACTCTACCTGCCCCACGTCAGCGGCAGAACTTCACAGGAAATCGTACGTTGGCGGAACGGTAGCGGGGTGATAATTGACTGACGTAAACATACAGGGTTATTTAAAAGTGTGCTGAAACTATGGTGAAATACGATTTTGATCATTCTATCATTCCAGTGTGGAAATCGGTATATTTTTTTGTATCCCCTGAACGAAGTTCGGCGGATATTATAGATTTGCGATCGTCGTGCCGCCGCCACCGCCATGTTTGCTGCAGACACTTTCTTGTGAGCGCTCTCCAGGTCATACTAGTATTTCTAGTCCGATTTTGATAATTTTTTTATATGGACATATACTAATATGGTGAGGGTGCGACACCTATCCGTTTTAGTTGATTTAGCAACCAAAATGCCCGATTGAGGACACATTTGGTGATGGAATCAACATTGCTCTTCAATATCGCGGCGATTACTGTAAAATTGCCACCACTAATGGCCTTATACTATCTTTATTCCATATTGATGAATATGGAATTCCCATTACGAACCGCGAGCTGCGACCTGCGTACTGCGACCTCGTATAGAAACGAGAAATGATATCGTATATATGGCTTATTCCGTAGTAACCCAAGGTTTACTACGGAAATGTACATACCACGTATTCAAGTTGCATTTTGTTGCATGCAGATCGCAATTTAGAACGTTAGCTCGCATGTCGCAGTTTATAGCTCGCAGGTCGCAGTCTATAGCTTCGCAGTTAACAGCTCGCAGGTCACATATCCGTATCAGTTTATTGCTCGCAGGTCGCAGCTCGCATGTCGTGACCGGGATAGTTTATAGCTCGCAATACGCAGGTCGCGGTCCGTAATGGGAATTCCATAATGAAAGACACTGGCGGTTATGGACCGGTATTAATTTCTTTATATGATCAAAATGAGGCATCAGTATTATACTATTATAATACTATTTAAAAAACTCCCAGTTTCTCCTCCAAATGCGCATGTATTTGGCCCTACTTTGAAGTGTATCTGTTTTTATGGGTATTCTTCTATGTACATGTGAATTTTCATGTTGATTGGAGCTGTTACTGTGCGCATACATAGGCCTACATATGAACAAACCGGCCCTTTTTGGGAGTTTGCTTTCCGAGGAATTCGCCAGATGTCAGCAGCTAACGGTCAAATGCTTGTAGCGTGTGATCTATTCCAACAACATATGCTGATTTTTTTATATTTTGTAAGTTATATATATATTGCTTCAACATATACTGAAAATTTTATCAAAATTGAAAAAATTTTGAGAGTGATTTCTCTCATGAAACGTTACGATGGAATTAAATGCCAATCCTATATGTGTTTGTATACCTGGCCCAGTGTGTTTTGTATGGATATCCAGAAGGGAGATTACGACTTACTACTTACCACTTACTCTATGTGGGACATTTCGACATACCACTAACTACTTACCACTTGGTATATTTGGGACATTATGACTTACGACTCACCACTTACTACCTACGACTTACTACTCACTGCTTACCACTTATCACTTACTACTTACCGGTATACCTTACTACATCAATATACTATTAGACCTATGATAAAAACTTAATATATTGGTTGAGTGTTGTTTGTTCCACAACTGGTCAACCGGCCAGTGGTAGGCCAAAAGGCCCAGTCACACTGAGTCGTACGATTTTATGGTGGCACGATCAGGTTCAAATTTGCTGAGTTACGACTGATCACCAGTGACTGCCACTGCAATCGCAAGTAGCGACTGTTCATACGATTGATGGTACGCTTGGTGGCACGATCGCGGAAAGAATAGAAAAGATTGATAGCAAGCAGTCGTACGACCACGTCGCAGCGACCACCGAGTCACCGACCTGTCGTGCCTTCAGTCGTGGCGACCACAGACCTGTCGTATCTTCAGTTGTAGCGACCACCGACCTGTCGTACAACCAGTCATTGCAATCAATGACCAGTCGTACGATAAATCGCGACCTGATGCACGACCGTCCGTCTGATTAGACAGAAGGGCACAAAACTTACACAAACCATATTTTGCAGTTTTATAGTTTAGAAAAAATGCTGAAAAATTTTGTTGTGTTGGGTAAATATTTTTCACTGCGCGTTTTATCCTCCTTTCGGGAAGCTTCAAATGGGTGGTGCCACCAATCGTAAGGTCGTACTACCAGTCGGCACAGGTCGTGAATAATCGCACCACTGATCATGAAGTTGTACGACTGATTGCACCACTAGTCGCCAGGATGTACGACTAGTAGCACGACCATTTTGGCTAGTCAGTAACGTGCGACAATGTCCGATTGGTGGTGCCACCTTTCCCGACTGGTGGCACGATTGTGCAAGACCGACGTGTGACCAGAGATCGTAGGTTGGAAGTTTTGAACATGTCCATCGACCTTGCTGCGACTAGTTTCTTGTTTGCGACCATTCACGACCTGTACGACCAGTCGTACGTTCGTGTCCGATTTGTCCACGATTACAAAAATTTTAGGTCGCAGCAAGGTCGTATCTTGGTCGTATCGTCAGTGTGACTGGGCCTTACATAATCAGGTAAGAAGTGGTCAGTAGTAGGTGGTCAGTATAGTAAGTGGGAACTAGTAAGTAGTAATTGGTAACTAGTAAGGCGTAAGTAGTAATTGGTAAGAAGTAAGTGGTAAGTAGTATAGTCAGGAGGAATATTGAGCATATGGCACTCAGGGTGGAAATGTAGTACAGACTTTTTCTATCGATTGATATGGCTTCATAATGGTCTAAGACAACCTTTTTCAGAGGGTGTGTAAAAATTTCTCCCGGGCTAACTTTTTTATGGCCTTTTTCAAAATGGCCGACATCGAAAATTAGGTATTTTAGGAAAAAAAAAAAATTATCCTCCCGGCATGATGCTTTTGGTCTATTAAGGTGACATTTAGTTATATGGAGATATATTCTTCATAACAATACTAATAATACCGATTCAAACGTCCCGAAAATGGAAAAAATCCAAGATGGCCGCCAAATTCTCTCCATTTTTACATGAATGCTCATAACTTCCTGCCAAATTGAGATAGGAAGCCAATTTTGGTGTCTAACCCTGGGTTTTGGGGTATGAGGATTCCAAATAAATAACCAGTTTCATGATTGGATGGTTCGAAGATGCTCAGAATCTAAGATGGCTGCCAGATGATAGCTCGATTTCGCAAATAAGCGCCAATAACCGTCACATATTCAAAATAAGAAGGCAATTTTGGTGGCCATTCCTGGTGTTTGGGGTATGAGAGTGCTACCTGAAGAAATACTTTTGTGTGTAGATGGTGATTGGCCAGTTTAAAGCTATCCAACTGTCCAAAAGCCAAGATAAGGACTCATTAATAAAAAACATGCAAACAAACCTGTTAATTAGCACTCACTCGCACTTCAAAATAAACAGTACCACTACCAGGCATAATTTTTTTCCGAGCAATCAAACCCAAGTATATTATATCAGGCATATCAATACCAAGTATATTGTATTGGACATTTAAAACCATATAACAGCTGCCAGAATGTTTGATCAGATAGTAAAAAAACTCTTGAAATTGATGATCACTTCACCATCAAATCAAATTGGCAAAGTCTGTGACTACTTTGTTTCAATTGAGTTTCTACGAGGAGATTGGCCTCACATTGGTACTTACATTCACTGCCTTTTCTGAGTATAAAATCCTCCTAAGCTGGACAAATAACTTGATGAGGAAGTTGTTGACGTTATTAACAAATATATCAACACAGAGGACGTTGATTAGACGAGATACAGCAAGTTACATGACATTATAAATGATGTTCAGCTTCATTTCAAGAATTATACAAAGTCATGCAAGAAGGGTAACAGGACCCACAGGTTCAGGTTATCCCGTCCACCTTCTTGTCAGCCCAGCAGACACTGATCCAGATGAGTGAAAAAAAAGTTGCTGAAGAACAAGCCTGGAACATTATAGCCTCCACGAAAATGGTTGTACATAAACATAAACACAAAGACTGATGGGTAAGTCAGTGCAAATCAAAACCCTTTGAAAGCCTGGAATCCTAATTTTGACTCACAATATGTTGTTGATGCATACGCCTGCATTCGATATAATGTGTCATATTATTGCAACAAGAAGCAGAGTGAAGATGGTCCGCTCCTTCATGAAGAACCATGCAGAGCACAATATGCTGGGATAAGACAGACGATAAGCTAAAATGACTAGGCAAAACATACCTGACCAACAGGGAGATGAGTTGCATGGAGGCTATTTACAAGGCCACAGGCACACCTCTCAAAAACTGTAGTCGGCATGTTGTTTGGATACTTGCAGATCCGACAAGTACCAGACTGACACTTCCATTCTTACTGCTGGGCCACTGAGATTCAGGCATTGATTACGTGTGGCTACACTGTATATCTGTACTAGACAGGTACATGTACATGTACTATGCACGCCCTCCTATAGATATTCTCAAAGACCTGTCTGGTTGAAATTGTATCCCTCTTCAATGTTGATAGTAAACCAGGTAGAGATTATGAACCATCTGAAGAAAATTCTACCCATAACAACGACAACCGGTCCAATGTTCCATATGCTTCATCGAAGTTGGCTGGGAATAAATGATAGATCTGAAGACGGAAATCTTTCAGTAAATCTTGCACATCTGTAGGGACAGTGAGAAACATTATCAGAATCTCATGGTTCTTTATCTTAACCACTTTGAAATGGATTTAAATGAGTGGGAGCATTTCCTACTATGGCAAAAGGACAAGCATCAGCAACATTACTAGAGAAAAGCAAGCGTTATTTGGAAATAATGTCAAAGAGGTTGAAGTAGCCATGAAGAGATCCGAGAAAATCATCTTGCAGAAGATGCCTTGCAACACATTGCCCCAGCAAGTGGCGGCTGGACGCTTGGAAACAAAAGCCAACCTAGATGATGCTTACCTCGAGGACATCAGTTTGGAAGACCTGCCAGATTGAGTGGCCTGCCTCGGAGCTCCAACACCAAGATGGGCTCAGTTGTCAGTAGAGCACAGCATCTTGGCAATCCCATAGAATCAGGCTCAAGTTCTCATGCAGTGCATGAACAATATGCAAGGGAAAGTCTTCATTCATACTCGCTAGTGGTGCATCGATAAGATGAATGGAAAATGCCTGGGGACTTTCAATATATTGGTAAAGGAAAGTTTTATATCATCAAAGCTCTGATGTGTGGCTGCAACTGGCAAAGAAGCATTTACCATCAGTGGCGAAACCATGCTTCCATGCAAAGGGGTGTGGGACAAAAGTATATACCACTTGCTGAAGAGCTCATCACTGCCCCCAAAGGTTAGGTTTCAAAACCTCGAGCTGATCATCATTGATGAGATCTTAGCAGAGGCTTGCTGAATTTCATCAGAGGTCGTCTGGATCAACTCATGAGAAACAAAAGTTCTTCATGATTCTGGCAGTCAGTGATTTTATCCACTGCCGCATGTAAGAGGACAAATACTGAGACCCAGCTGCCCTTGCAGAGCCTTGGGACGACTTCAAGGTTACTACTTTGACCGACATAATGAGACAAAAAAATGACAAATCGTTTTCGGAGATGTTGAATCATAGAGCTCTGAAAATTAGGAGATGCTTAAGAATCACAGATCCAAGCAGATGTACTTCATGTGTTTTCTTTCCAGAAAGTTGCTGCTGCAGACTGATTCTTTGAACAGACAGAAATCGAAGATTGTGGCTGTGAATATTATCGAGAATATATCTGGCTTGAAGAAGAATACAACACCTGTACCCATTGAATGCAACCTTTCTGCTAATGTTACACTCTGTAAGGGCTCCATGGTGACTATGATGAGCAATGCCAATGTAGAGGATGGTCTGGTGAGGATGGTCTGGTGAGAGTCTGGTCAGACCTCCCGAGGAGTTGGCTCAGAAATATTTTTTTTCTGTCTGATAGTGGTTGATTCTGTTGATTTTGTGCGAGTGGGTGCTATTAGACGGGTTCGTTTACATGTTTCACATTAATTAATGGTTATCTTCGCCTTTGAACACCTATAAATTGGCCAGTTACCATCTACACACAAGAGTATTTCTTCAAGTAGCACCCTCATACCCCAAAGCCCAGGACTGGCCACCAGATTTGGCTTGTTATCTTGATATATATGTCGGTCATTGGTGCTTATTTGCGAAATCGGGCTAAAATTTGGCAGCCATCTTGGATTCTGAGCAGCTTCAAACCATCCAAACACAAAACTGGTTATATATTTGAAATCCTCATACCCCAAAACCCAGGGTCAAACACCAAAATTGGCTTCCCATCTCAATTTGGCAGTAAGTTATGAACATTTGTGTAAAAATGGCAAGAATTTGGCGGCCATCTTGGATTTTTTCCATTTTCGGGGCGTTTGAATCGGTATTATTAGTATTGTTATGAAGAATATATCTCCATGTAACTAAATGTCACCTTAATAGACCAAAAGCATCATGCCAGGAGGATAATTTTGTTTTTTTCCTAAAATACCAAATTTTCGATGTCGGCCATTTTGAAAAAGGCCATAAAAAAGTTAGCCCGGGAGAAAATTTTACACACCCTCTGAAAAAGGTTGTCTTAGACCATTATGAAGCCATATCAATCGACAGAAAAAGTCTGTACTACGTTTCCACCCTGTGTGAAATTTCCTCCTGACTAGTAAGTGGTAAGTAGAAAATGGTAAATAGTAAGTATTGAATGGGAACTAAAGTTTGCCTTCTAAAGTAGTAAGTGGTAAATAGTATGTTCTCAATAGGTAAGTGGTAAGTAGTAGGCCTTATTGGGACTTATTGGTACCGATGTGGTAGCCTATAGTGGTGAGTAGATGCAAGTAGTAAGTGGTAAGTAGTAAGTGGTAAGTCGTAATGTCTTTTCGGGAACTCCATAGTTTTGCCTGAATTAACATATTTTGAGCAACAGGGATGATAGGGCATCAGGGGGGTACACCCACACGGTCGTAAGCGACCAAATCTTCTTTACTTCCCCATCACAACATGTGACATGACTGTATCAACCTATACTGATTAAGACGGAGTAATCATTAGTCTAGGAAAACTTCTTTGATCACACAAGTTTCAGTATACTTATTTAATAGCCATGTACGTGTACGATCGTTTAAATTGCTTTAAAAATTCGCAAATGTGAATATTGAAAACACTAGGTGTATGCAATGCTTGTCGAAATTCAACATTGGCAATCACGACATTGCAGGACAATACACTCAAAGCCCTTACCAGCCAGCAGAGCTGCGACCCAGTATAGCACAACTATCACCGGGTGTGTGTAATATTTGCGTTCTTCGGATAGAATATATTTTATCAATAAAGATATATCTAGATTGGACACTTTGATTACATTTTCATAACTCTCATATATGAATATGAAATTGTTGAAACAGCCTTTGAGCCGAAATTAATGCAAAGGGTTCTTCTAAATGTCAAATTCCCCATAGCGTCATAAAAATCAGTCTTTATAGAGGAAGAGATACCATTGGAGTACCATTGTATTACATATCATAAAAGACAAAATACTAGTCTTAGTACATGTATTACATGTACCCATGTATGTCCCCAACTGTGCATTGTAATATTGCAGGATATTCATCTGGAAATATTGGGACAACACATGGAGCTTCGCCACAACAACAAGCAGGTTTGTTCTTGATCAAATTCTGTAAGATGTTTGACAGAACACATTAGGTACATTGTTTTGTCATGGAAAATATATGTTGGAATCTCTTGATGCACGACAGCTGGAACTTCCAAAACTTCTGCGAAGTCCCGAGTATTCCCCAGTACTCTACCTGCCCCACGTCAGCGGCAGAACTTCACAGGAAATCGTACGTTGGCGGGACGGTAGCGGGGTGATAATACTAAACACATGAAAGTTCAAATAGCGGAAAACAATATTAGAATGTAAATATTGACAGTGCATGTGTATAATGCTTGTCGCTATTTAACATTGACAATCAAAAAATTGCAGGAGAATATACTGGAAGTCCTTACCAGCCAGCAGAGCTGCCGCCCACTCCGCCCAGTACCGGACAAATAACATCCGGTATGTGTAATGACAGTATTCGCATAGAATAACCACAACATATATGATATTCGGGTAGAATGATCGTGTACCCCATGTCATGAGAACAGATTGAACATTATGAATACATTTTCATAACCCTCACATTTATTTTTTTATACAATTGTCTCAACAGGATTTGAGCTGAAAACACTCCCCCTTCCCCCCAAGCCCTAGTATTGCATACATGTATCCTTTTTGTTAGAAAATCTAAAACTATATTATTCACCAAAATCTAATACTAATACTAGACGTCAAGGCCTAAAGATGCCTTGGAGGCATTTCGGTGTGATGATTAATTTATAATATATACTAGATATCGACGAAAATGAAAAATGTCGACTCCGCAAAAAAATTTACCGTTAAAATAATACCCCTTAGACATGTTTGTCTAGGGCGACGAGTCCGAAAAAAAAGTCTGTTTCGCTCTACGACTCAGTGTTTCCGAGATATCGACGAGATATCGACGAAAACGAAAAATGCCAACTCGGCAAAAAATTTTTTAGTCAAGGTCAAAGTTCATTCATAATACATATGAGATAAATGTTGTCTAGAGCGACAAGTCCGAAAATAACGTCCGTTTCGCTCTACGACACACCGTTCCCGAGATATCGACGAAAACGAGAAATGCCGACTCGGCAAAAAAATTTCGGGTCAAGGTCAAAGTTCATCCGTAATACCCCTTAGACATGTCTGTTTAGGGCGACGAGTCCGAAAATAACGTCCGTTTCGCTCTACAACACACCGTTCCCGAGATATCGACGAAAACGAAAAATGCCGACTCGGCAAAAAAATTTCGGGTCAAGGTCAAAGTTCATCCGTAATACCCATTAGACATGTTTGTCTAGGGCGACGAGTCCGAAAATAACGTCCGTTTCGCTCTACGACGCACCGTTTCCGAGATATCGACGAAAACGAAAAATGCTGACTCGGCAAAAAAATTTCGGGTCAAGGTCGAAGTTCATCCGTAATACCCCTTAGACATGTTTGTGTAGGGCGACGAGTCCGAAAATAACGTCCGTTTCGCTCTACGACACAGCGTTCCCGAGATATCGATGAAAACGAAAAATGCCGACTCGGCAAAAAAATTTGGGGTCAAGGTCAAAGTTCATCAATAATACCCCTTAGACATGTTTGTCTAGGACGACGAGTCCGAAAATAACGTCCGTTTCGCTCTACGACGCACCGTTTCCGAGATATCGACGAAAACGAAAAATGCCGACTCGGCAAAAAAATTTCGGGTCAAGGTCAAAGTTCATCCATAATACCCCTTAGACATGTTTGTCTAGGGCGACGAGTCCGAAAATAACGTCCGTTTCGCTCTACGACACACCGTTCCCGAGATATCGACGAAAACGAAAAATGCCGACTCGGCAAAAAAATTTCGGGTCAAGGTCAAAGTTCATCCGTAATACCCCTTAGACATGTCTGTTTAGGGCGACGAGTCCGAAAACAACGTCCGTTTCGCTCTACGACACACCGTTCCCGAGATATCGACGAAAACGAAAAATGCCGACTCGGCAAAAAAATTTCGGGTCAAGGTCAAAGTTCATCCGTAATACCCATTAGACATGTTTGTCTAGGGCGACGAGTCCGAAAATAACGTCCGTTTCGCTCTACGACGCACCGTTTCCGAGATATCGACGAAAACGAAAAATGCTGACTCGGCAAAAAAATTTCGGGTCAAGGTCGAAGTTCATCCGTAATACCCCTTAGACATGTTTGTGTAGGGCGACGAGTCCGAAAATAACGTCCGTTTCGCTCTACGACACAGCGTTCCCGAGATATCGATGAAAACGAAAAATGCCGACTCGGCAAAAAAATTTGGGGTCAAGGTCAAAGTTCATCAATAATACCCCTTAGACATGTTTGGCTTGGACGACGAGTCCGAAAATAACGTCCGTTTCGCTCTACGACGCACCGTTTCCGAGATATCGACGAAAACGAAAAATGCCGACTCGGCAAAAAAATTTCGGGTCAAGGTCAAAGTTCATCCATAATACCCCTTAGACATGTTTGTCTAGGGCGACGAGTCCGAAAATAACGTCCGTTTCGCTCTACGACACACCGTTCCCGAGATATCGACGAAAACGAAAAATGCCGACTCGGCAAAAAAATTTCGGGTCAAGGTCAAAGTTCATCCGTAATACCCCTTAGACATGTCTGTTTAGGGCGACGAGTCCGAAAATAACGTCCGTTTCGCTCTACGACACACCGTTCCCGAGATATCGACGAAAACGAAAAATGCCGACTCGGCAAAAAAATTTGGGGTCAAGGTCAAAGTTCATCCGTAATACCCCTTAGACATGTTTGTCTAGGACGACGAGTCCGAAAATAACGTCCGTTTCGCTCTACGACGCACCGTTTCCGAGATATCGACGAAAACGAAAAATGCCGACTCGGCAAAAAAATTTCGGGTCAAGGTCAAAGTTCATCCATAATACCCCTTAGACATGTTTGTCTAGGGCGACGAGTCCGAAAATAACGTCCGTTTCGCTCTACGACACACCGTTCCCGAGATATCGACGAAAACGAAAAATGCCGACTCGGCAAAAAAATTTCGGTCAAGGTCAAAGTTCATCCATAATACCCCTTAGACATGTTTGTCTAGGGCGACGAGTCCGAAAATAACGTCCGTTTCGCTCTAAGAAGCACCGTTTCCGAGATATCGACGCAAACGAAAAATGCCGACTCGGCAAAAAAAATTCGGGTCAAGGTCAAAGTTCATCAATAATACCCCTTAGGCATGTTTGTCTAGGGCGACGAGTCCGAAAATAACGTCCGTTTCGCTCTACGACACACCGTTCCCGAGATATCGACGAAAACGAAAAATGCTGACTCGGCAAAAAAATTTGGGGTCAAGGTCAAAGTTCATCCATAATACCCCTTAGACATGTTTGTCTAGGGCGACGAGTCCGAAAATAACGTCCGTTTCGCTCTACGACACACCGTTCCCGAGATATCGATGAAAACGAAAAATGCCGACTGGGCAAAAAAATTTCGGTCAAGGTCAAAGTTCATCCATAATACCCCTTAGACAT
The DNA here is from genome assembly GCA_949152475.1 of Terebella lapidaria. Lineage (NCBI taxonomy): Eukaryota > Metazoa > Annelida > Polychaeta > Terebellida > Terebellidae > Terebella > Terebella lapidaria. The sequence goes on along the minus strand of OX424558.1, from coordinate 19,439,166 downwards.
GTTTGTCTAGGGCGACGAGTCCGAAAATAACGTCCGTTTCGCTCTACGAAGCACCGTTTCCGAGATATCGACGAAAACGAAAAATGCTGACTCGGCAAAAAAATTTGTTTGCATGACATGTTTGTCTAGGGCGACGAGTCCGAAAATAACGTCCGTTTCGCTCTACGACACACCGTTCCCGAGATATCGATGAAAACGAAAAATGCCGACTCGGCAAAAAAAATTCGGGTCAAGGTCAAAGTTCATCAATAATACCCCTTAGGCATGTTTGTCTAGGGCGACGAGTCCGAAAATAACGTCCGTTTCGCTCTACGACACACCGTTCCCGAGATATCGACGAAAACGAAAAATGCTGACTCGGCAAAAAAATTTGGGGTCAAGGTCAAAGTTCATCCATAATACCCCTTAGACATGTTTGTCTAGGGCGACGAGTCCGAAAATAACGTCCGTTTCGCTCTACGATGCACGGTTTCTGAGATATGCAGGAAGCCTCAAGGTTGAATCAGCAAAAAATTATTTTGACCTCTAGGTCAAAGGTCGTTTGACGGATCGATCCCAAAATCAATAGGGTTCTTCCCTGGTGGCATATGAACCTCCATGCAGAGTTCTGCAACTATTGCGTAAATATTTTTCCAGTTATCGTCCGGAAACCAAGTCTCAAAATTAGCCTTGATTTCATCCTCACGGACCTCACGGACCTCACGGACCTCGGATCCGGCTCAAAAAGAATAGGGTTCTTCCACATATCATTTCTGACTTGTGGTGAAAATTTGACGCGGATCCGTCAAGGCAATCTAAAGTTATCGTCCGGAAACCAAAAGTGGCGGAAGAAGAAAAAAAAAAAAGAAAAAAAAAAAAATTCTGCTAAAACCATAAAGGCATTTCTGCCGAAATGCCTTACTAATACATGACAGAAAATTGTATTTACATGTGTGTATAGCAATCATGGGATCTTCAATCTTGCTACGGATCTGTATGGTTGCCCTTCCAGCTTCGTCGACTTTGATTTCAGCTCCAGTGCATTTTCCATCAGATAGATCTCCAGATATGACGTCACAGTAGGCGCCTTGGGCTAGTCCTGTCTGTAAGTTCTCGTCCATGTCATAGTCGTCATTGTTCATTGCGAGGAATCCCCTGTTGCCTCTTGCAAAGGCGATCTGGTTATTGCCATTGTCCCACCAGTCGTTCAACCGCGTGTCTTGGACGACATTCCTAAAGACGACCATGTTTGTGATTTGTCGCCATCGGTGTTCGCAGATCCAGCCCCCGGCACAGGTGCCGTCAGGATTGATGATGACGTCAATGACATCCCCTTCATCATTTGGCGGCCCTTCCCAGTCTTCGAACCACTTGTAGCTACTCATGATGCGTGTGAAGCCATAAGGCCAGGCCAGCATGAAGGCAGTGGCCATCTTATACAGCCTCGGGTCTTTGTGGGTGAGGATGGATGAACCGCCCGCCCCGTGACCTCGCTGGTTGTCATGGTTGTCCACAAAGACCAGGGCGTCAGCGTCAGGCAGGAACCCCCAGCCCTCGCCGAACGTGCTCAAGTAGGCCAGCTTCTGGCCGTTCTTCCTACGGAAGACACTACCAATGTCGGCACTGTACTTGAACTCGGTGACGCGCCCGAGGTGTGTGTACTCCCCGCTCGTGATAGATTCGCCGCCGAGGTCGATCACTTCGTTGAAGATGAAGGGGCGAGTGCCAGCCGGGAAGCCGGCAGTCGTGCTCAAGTCATTGACTTGGTCGTAAATCGCCTCTATGTCTCCGGGCCACATGTGCCTGCAGGCGTCCACGCGGAAACCTCCCACACCAATGGAAATGACGTCATTGTAATAATCGGCGATCTTCTGGCGTACGTACTGAGAAGACAATTTCAGATCGAGTAAAGTCCCTAGTCGACAGTTAGGCACCTGGAAACAAGTATCAGTATATCATTCATATAATATTCCCGAACTTTACACACCTAATGGATAGAAATGTCAGTTTGATATTAATTCTGATGGATAGGCGATCAAACACGATCGGAAGTATATCAATGGTGTCGTTTGTTCAATGAAGACTATAATACATAGAGGCCAGGCTGACCTGGGAGAGGTCTCCGTAGTTCTCGATGTCACACGAGACCGAGCAACAGTCTCCACAGCCGCACGAGTTGAAATCGTCCTGGCCGAAGGGCACGGCTGGGAAGTCCAGAGAGCCGTCATGGGAGTTGAAATAACTCCCCCACTCCCAGTCTCCTCATAACCCTCATAACACAATGTGGTTGATGACTACGTCCACATTTATCCTGAAGCGGTCAACAGAAAGAGACGTACTTGACGTGTCACCATGAATTTGCGTTTTGTTTTGCTACACTTTTGTCTTCGGTACGTATATGTCATGAGCCTAAAACATTCTAAAATATAGGGGTCTCGCGTCTAACCCGTAAACTCAACATCGTGTTCCCACGTACCTGACATCGACGGCGTTACATCTTTCTACCATGTCGATGAACTGGGCCCGAGTGCCACTGCGGCTCTCCAAGCGGTGGCTGACTGGCTGGTAGCGCTCCCACCACGGCCGGAACGGGTCTAGGATCTCACGGTGCTCATGAGGAGGTGATACCTGTTTCACAAACCCCAGTATGATCCATTTTTGGCGCTGAATATATGCCGTGACCTTGAATTTGATCTGATTTACAAGGTCACAGGAAAAAAACGCTTATACTAATATCTTGCTTCTTCGAGACTGTATACCTTGGGAATCAATTATGGACACATAGGAAATTATATGAGCTGAATATTCTGATGACCTTGAATTTGACCTTTGACCTCCTCTTCAAGGTCAGATTTTAGATTAGATTTGTTCACAACGCACTTTCGCCCTCGGCATAGGTCACGAGGACACATGTAGGGTAAAGCATATACTCTTACCTGGACGCCGCAGAAGCCCCGTGGTCCCAAGAAGCGCTCGCACTCGGCGGCGATGTCCGTCCACTTCCAGCTGAAGAGGTGGACGATAACCGTCCTGCCGGGCTGACACGTGTCATCACCGTACCGACACAGCACGCCGCCCAGAAAACCTATACCAGAGACAACACAACTCGGATAACATTGTCAATGTTCATCCATTATTGAAACTGCTTGATTACATGTATATCCGGTGGAAAAATACGTGTCAACGAAATTTTCTTCACACGTACATGTATATACGCCACACGTATCATCAGCATGGCTACATATTGGGTGGTAGAAATTGAAATAGTTCTCGAACCGCTGAACACAGCACAAGCTCTCACATATATCATGAGTCATGAGAGTTTACGAAACCGATTAAATGTGGCAAATTTCCTCTCACATTGCAACATATAGTGAGTACGTTTCTCACTTGGAAAGGTCACAGATATTTTGTATGCAGTAACTTCCGAGTGTATAGCCTATTTTGCATGCTTCTGTTGATAAACAGAAAGTTTCTGGTATGGTATGCTTCGAGAGTTTTCACGATCATTGAAGATTTTTACCAGACAGTTTTGAACATTATGAGAATTTTTACCTGACAGCGAATATTCCTCTAATTTCAGAACCAGAGTAAATCTACATGGAAATTATACACATAAACATATACAAATACGTACAAAGATAAACTATCAAGTTCCGATTCCGTTCCATGATGTGACTGTCCGTCGTCTGATGATTCAGGTTGAGAAGTGATCTTTCCAATGCAAAATGCTAATTTAATTCATAAATTGTGTACTTGATTACCATCGCCAGCTTGTGAATTCTATCAAGCTTCGTTTACCCTTATGCAATACGGTACTATATTAATTCCATGCCCATTTCTAAATTATGCACTTGATTACCATCTCCAGCTTGTGAATTCTATCAAGTTTTGTTTACCCAAAACGGTACTAGTAATTCCATTCCCATTTGACAGAGATATATGTTCATATTCCCGAAATATGGATATTAATAACAATATTTTCAGGTACATCCTGCCTAAAAATTCACAAAGTAATGGTTCTGATAACATACTCACACTGCACAATGGTTATCCTGCTGTAGCGCCCGAGACTTAGATTATCCATTATCCAAGTGAGTGCTGCACATTTAAAGCGCGAACTTGACACTATTTTGCTGTCAAGCCAGAAGTCCAAAGCACATCACTGCATTGATTTGTGGTCCACTTTGCTGGCTTGACCCTCTGCCTGCAGAGTCACCAGTGCATGACCACTGGTCTGAGGTCTGAGTTTTGTGCATTGAGTCATGCTTGGTTGTTTTTGAAATAGAGAAACCCCGAGGAACAGGGGGTTATTCAACATGGTCGAGGGCGGCAGCCCGAGACTAGTGTTGAATAACTCCCTGTTACTCGAGGGGTTTCTCTATTTTAAACCATACAGAAAACTACTCAGCCGTGACCAGCAGGTGTTTAACCAACATACAGCATTGATTAAACACCTACGAGAACAATGCAAGTATGGTTCAAAGGAAAGGGTCAAACCTGCAATGTGGACCAGAAAACCAGTGCAGCCATGTGGTCTGGGATTTTGGTAGAAGAGCAAAACAGTGTCAACATTGCACTGTCAATGTGCAACACTGCCTTGGATAATGGAAAAACTGAGACTCGGGCGCTATAGCAGGATACCCATCGTGCAGCGTATATTATTGGCATTGAGTACTTTGTTATTTTAGGGCAGGGTGTACCTGACAATGTTATTATCAATATCAATATTTTGGAAACATGAATATTTATCTGTGTGAAATTATATCAGCATAATCTTCTACACAGCATATAGAAATAGTTTGGGAAGTTTCAAGTGTATACAATGACCGGATTCTCAGAAATGTAAGATTTAAATTTTTGAGTAGACAACAATTTGCAGGGCAATTTCTCAATTAACCCTTAACTTGTCTGCCGGGAAACAGGAACCCGATATATACCGGGATGTGAGTCAAACGTGAGGCCCTCCCCGGTACTGACGTCGAGACAAAACGCCTTCTTTGGTTAGGAAGATATACATGTATACGATATCAGTGTAAAGGATTCATCGACGACCCAGCGACAAAGAGATATGGAGTGTCGACGATTAGTTGATCTGTTTTATTGATTGATACACTAGAAACCGTTGATTTCACATTCATTAGAGTCGAAAGAGAAGACATTGATGTGTCCACATCTGGCCAAGTGGTTGGCGGGTGTGTAAGGTTTAGAACCTCCTACGTCCCCAGTACACATAGCATCCTGATTGATATCTCCTTCCCAGCCTGCTCCGTTCATCACAAAGGCTTTGACCTCGAACCATCCTCCCTCCGTCTGGGCACAATCCATGTTAACGTCCATCATCCAGTAATGCTCCCCGTACCTACAAGCCAAACGTTTACAATGAGAGTTCCACTGAGTCATTTGTCTCAGGACTGATGGTTTATATCCCCCACCACCCCGTAATAAAACGACCGCCTGCGGAAAAACTAAAACAAAAGAAACCTCGGAGTGCTGAGAAGATGTGTTCGAGAGGTTGACCGGCTAGTGAAAATCACTTATGTTCTAATGACACGCATGAGTTTGGATGTAACTGCACTAAACATTGTTGAGTTTAGTGTTATACATGTGTTGACAATTTAGTGGTACCCACGTGTTGAGAATGCAGTGGTACCATCTTATGCGTTTCTGGTGGTACTCAAGTATTGAAGGTCTATTGGTAACCACGTGTTGAATATAGTGGTGCTCCGCTTTTGGGTCTAGTGGTACTAACATGGTGATGGTTTAGTTGTATTCAACAGTATAGTACTCACGCACTGTCCGTTGAGCAATACTCACGTGTTGAGAGGCTGGTAGCCACCAGCACCCGGGGAATTGGTTGTCCAGGCCGCTGGGGAGCCCTCGGCGGGAGTTCCCAGATACTCTCCCTGTCCTGCCTCGGCCCCGGCCCAGTCCAACAACGTGTCGCCCGCCCGCCAAGCATTGTGTTTGTCATAGTGGTTGCCTGTGCCTAGCTGGTTACTGGTGTGAGAAACGTGGCAGTCCGAAGGATTCAAGACGCAAGCTGGAAGAAAAATTATGTAGATTAGTTCTAATGTCTGAATGCATTAGTTACATGTATGTATTCGGTGACAAGAATGCGCAAGAAATCTCAAACTCACTCGGTCTCTGTCCTGCATCGATGCCTCCTCTCAGGAACAAATCTTCTCCCAAGTTGGACACGTAGTACATGAAGACGACTGTCCTGTTGTAGCCCTCAGGCGGCAACGTGGTGGTGGCAGGTGGTGCCGTGGTTGTGGGAGGTGCGGTGGAAAAGTCACAGTCTGACCCGATACGAGAACCTACAGAGAAAAATAGCTTACGTGTATTCAATGATTTCGACTCAAGTCTGGAATACGTTGCATTTTCATCGAGCAACAACTCACAATCGTGAATGGCAACCATAGGGTCCTCCCATGTGTTACTGACGTAGATACTGGCCATCCCATCACTGCCGACATCTATTGAATTCCCAGTGCAAGTTCCGCCAGACAGATCTCCAGATATGATGTCACAGTACGTGCCCTGGGCTAACCCTGTCTGTAAGTTCTCGTTCAGTCATAGTTGTCACTGTTGACGGCGAGGAATCCCCTGTTGCCTCTCGCAAAGGCGATCTGGTTATTGCCATTATCCCACCAGTCGTTCATCCCCGTACCGTGGACGATATTCCTAAAGACGACCATGTTTGTGATTTGTCGCCATCGGTGTTCGCAGATCCAGCCCCCGGCACAGGTGCCGTCAGGGTTGATGATGACGTCAATGATATCCCCTCCGTCATTTGGCGGCCCCTCCCAGTCCTCGAACCATTCGTAGCTGCTCATGATGCGTGTGAAGCCATAAGGCCAGGCCAGCTTGAAGGCAGTGGCCATTTTGTAGGGCCTCGGTTCCTTGTGGCTGAGGATGGACGAGCCGCCCGCCCCGTGACCTCGCTGGTTGTCGTGGTTGTCAACGAAAACCAGGGCATCAGCATCAGGCAGGAACCCCCAGCCCTCACCGAACGTGTTCAAGTAGGCCAGCTTCTGGCCGTTCTCTCCGCGGAAGACACTGCCAATGTCGGCACTGTATTTGAACTCGGTGACGCGTCCGAGGTGTGTGTATTCCCCACCCGTGATAGGTTCGCCGCCGAGGTCGATCACCTCGTTGAAGATGAAGGGGCGAGTGCCCGCCGGGAAGCCGGCAGTCATGTTTAAATCATTGACTTGATCGTAAATCGCCTCTATGTCTCCGGGCCACATATGCTTGCAGGCGTCCACGCGGAAACCTCCCTCGCCAATGGAAATGACGTCATTGTAATAATCGGCGATCTTCTGGCGTACGTACTGAGAAGACAACTCCAGATCGAGTAAAGTCCCTAGTCGGCAGTTACGCACCTGGAAACAAGTATTAATGTCTCATTAATATAATATAATCAAACTACATGTATATATATAGTATGCATAACTAATGGATGTAATTACCGGTGTAAAGCTAATGAACCATTTCACAGGGACTCCCGCCAAATATTTTGAAAATGTGAACATATTTGGACCAAACAGAAGCGAGGGGCTTCGAATCAGTTTCAACCATTGTGTGCATAATTTTCAATGATAAATGCGCATCGCATCGACTCGTATGGTCTAAATATATTATATAAACACAAATGCATCTGTAAAATATCAAATTTTGTCGGTGCATGTCCATCCCTCCATTCTCATCGGGTTTCAGCATGTATGTAACCATGTCGCATGTCGCATTGACACTTTCGGAATGTCCTGTATGGTTTTACGCTGCCATGGAAGCGCGTGTTCTGCCCGCAGTAGCCATTGGTCCGTTTTGAACTTCGAAACCGAGTAATGCAAGATATTCGTGAGATCTACGGGGGCCTTGTGAGTGGTCCATACTGATCAATCGGTGATCGAAGACGCTTGGAAATGTTCAATTTCATCAATGGTGACGTTTGTCCAAAGACAGACTATGACAAATAGGGGCCTACTGACCTGGAAGGGGTCTCCATAGTTCTCAATGTCACACGAGACCGAGCAACAGTCTCCACAGCCGCACGAGTTGAAGTCGTCCTGGCCGAAGGGCACTGCAGGGAAGTCCAGAGAGCCGTCATGGGAGTTGAAATAACTGCCTCCGCTCCCAGTCTCTTCATATCCCTCGTAACACATGTGGTTGGTGACGGCGTCCACATATATTCTGAAGCGATCAACAGAAGTGTAGGCCTAATGATTGGCGCGTTAATACAAAATTCGTTTGTTCATAGTATTGTGTGGTGATTTTGCCCAAAGATCGCGATAGGCTTTTGACCACTTTAGGACACCGTATCTTGGCTGCTTCACGTTCGAAGCTCGCGTCTCATTGGAGACGTATGTCATTTATCGATCCACTGCACTAATTCATTGGTCATGACGTCACACCGTGGTTCTGGTGTAGCATGGTCATGTGCTCCTGTCCCACTCTTTCTGGCTAGAGGTATAAGACCCCGGGGATAATTCCAACTGGGGGCCCAGGAGGGGAACTACTTTAATTGATCCTACTTTAATTGCGGGCGCCAAATATTACAAATTATTGTAATGAACGTTTCTACAATTTATGCTTCGGTACCTACTATTATCTGTCATGGGCATAAAACTTTTATATCAACTTTTAATATAGAACTCTGGCGTCCCACCCGTAGACTAATTGGAACTCAACATGGTATTCCCATGTAGGCCTACCTGACATCGACGGCGTTACATCTCTCTACCATGTCGATGAACTGGGCCCGAGTGCCGCTACGGCTCTCCAAGCGATGGCTGACTGGCTGGTAGCGCTCCCACCACGGACGGAACGGGTCTAGGATCTCACGGTGCTCATGAGGAGGCGATACCTAATCCGCACACATCAGTATATGATTAAGTTTAGGCACCACGGGTGGTACAAGAATATATAATTGTACTAGCGTCTGCGGCATAGGTCAGAGGACATGTACGGTATAGGATAGTATTGACATGCAGACCTGGACGCCGCAGAAGCCCTGTGGTCCCAAGAAGCGTTCGCACTCGGCGGCGATGTCCGTCCACTTCCAGCTGAAGAGGTGGACGATGACGGTCCTGCCGGGCTGACACGTGTCATCGCTGTACCCGCACAGCACGCCGCCCAGAAAACCTGGCAGTTAGACGCGTTATCGGCATTATGAATGAACCGTGTTTTCGACATCGTTGCTTGATGACAAGCAGCAACTGCCATCAATTTATTCAGGTGTGTATTTATAACTTGATAAAAACAATTTGCAACACAACTAGTTATATCATCGTTCAGAAAATAGCATCCATGTATAATATAACTATAGTAGGCCTATAAGAAACGCACAAAAAAGCGAAAAATTATTTAGTACCTGATAGTAGAAAAATTTGCGTTATCATTTGTTTCGGACTCGCGGTCTATGTGGGGTATGACATATGGTGACCCGTGTCTATTGGTTTATACACAAATATCTGGATAAACTTACATAAAGTTATTGAAATTTCACAGAGTTCAGCAAACCAATATTTTAGCTCACCGGTGATATATGTTAGACCAAGAACCAAATTCTTCGGACATTCATCTACATACTGTACATGTATTGTATTAGTGAAAACAGTGTATCAATGTGTATATCAGTCATATTGGGAATAATATGTTGGCTGTATTGGTTTCAGCAAATCTCGAACACACTAGAATAACAAAAAATATCATGCTTCTATATATCTTAATATATATATATTTATCCTGGATAAATTCAATTATTGTAACTAGAGATAGGCCTGTGGATATCTATGGCAAGACATGTTCCGTCTTGCTAGTTTGACAATGAGTTTATTGCAAGGATAATACTGAAAACAGAACAATAAGTAAATCGGTATGTCTGCGTTCTCACAAACATGTGTACCCGTATAATGCATTAATTGTCTGATGCATGTGGGATAGCCATGTTTGCGAAAGGAAACTCGGAGTACTGGGTGTATAGCCTTCTGACCTACAGGATCATTGACTATTTATGGTGATACAGTTGGCCTGCTGTTGTTGAAATTTTTCTTCCCATAGTTGCTAATGTGTTGTGAGTGAAGTACCAATAAAAGTGTACCCCTACACACTAGGAAACTCGTGAGTACTGGGTGTATAACCTTCTGACCTACAGGACCATTGGCTCTAATATATATGGTGATACAGTTGACCTGCTGTTGCTGAAACTTTCCTTCCCATAGTTGCTAATGTGCTGTGATTGAAGCACCAATATAAAAGTGTACCCCTACACACTAGGAAACTCGTGAGTACTGGGTGTATAGCCTTCTGACCTACAGGACCATTGGCTCTAATATATATGGTGATACAGTTGGCCTGCTGTTGTTGAAACTTTAATTCCCATAGTTGCTAATGTGTTGTGAGTGAAGTACCAATAAAAGTAGACCCCTACACACTAGGAAACTTGGAGTATTGGGTGTATAGCCTTCTGACCTACAGGATCATTGACTCGAATATATATGGTGATACAGTTGGCCTGCTGTTGTTGAAATTTTTCTTCCCATAGTTGCTAATGTGTTGTGAGTGAAGTACCAATAAAAGTGTACCCCTACACACTAGGAAACTCGGAGTACTGGGCGTAAAGTCTCGTGACCTACAGGACCATTGGTTCTAATACTGTACAAATGTCAACAATATTAATCAGTGTATCGGTATATTTCAATATGTTAACATCTATTAATTCCTTTGAAAGTTTGTGTACAGAACCTGGTTTTCTTTCGACAATATATATACTTTTTTCAAAAAAGTCAATTAATTAATTTACTTTTTCAATGGTTGTCAATTAATTATGGGAGATAGTTGTACTGAAGAATCGAACCACCGGTATTTATAGAGCAATTTTATTTCATGCACTCGTATTCGTCAATGACTATTTGTGTCACCATTCTCGGTATCAACTACATTGTATATAGCAGTAATATGATATCAATTAACAGCTGTCATCAATTAAACTTACATATGTTTCCTTCACACAAAATTTACCTTGGTTCACGTGTGCAGCATGTGATTCGAATGAGTGATTCTGTGATTTTACAGGTTAATTTTTCTTAGTTTGTATTCAAAAGTTATGTTGCGAAAACTGATGTTATGTAACTATTATATATTATTATATAGGCATATAAAGACATATCTGTGAATATATTTGCGAATGAATTGGATGAATGGATTGTTTCAGGATAGTAACCCACGAAAGTGCACGAACTTATTTCAATTGGGGTCCTGTTTTGTGTGATGTATGTAGTACTGCATTGCCAGAATTTATTCAGCGGTCTGAATCGGATCAGGATACATCTATCAGAATAAATGGGATGAAATGATATCCAAGTCAGTCACAGGGAAAATAGACAATGTACAGTCACAAATGTTACAGTTATTGAGTTATTGATACAGAGTCGTGTCACAATGGAGTACATATAATCGGAATTATCAACGGAAAGCACAATTACATGTATATGTAGGTAACGCGTTATCATTACAATCTAGATAAAAATTAAGCTTTCAAAAAACGACAAACTTTATGTATGTTTGTTAGTAATCAATGTTCATATCTCTTTGTCAAACGATGTATAGTAGAAGTTTTGTGAAAGGTGCTTTTTTCCTCTTTGCAATAGGTATGTAACTATTGCCCTGATTAATAAGAGTTTTTGTCATTGATATAAACTCGCTGTGATGGTGATCCTATTGCCATGGTAATGCAGGATGCGCGAGGGGTCTGACGAATATGACCTGTCTGCCCGGGCGGGACATTGTCGTACAGCTGTTTAATTGGAAGTGGACCGACGTTGAGAGGGAATGCGAGCGCTATCTGGGCCGTAAGGGTGTCTGTGGAGTGCAGGTATTTACTCGTACAGGTGTATTATGTCTGGTGGCGATATTATGACAATAGTAGGAAGGCCTATGTCAAGAAATCACCCTAGGGTAATGGAAACACCAACTTCGGTGCCCACTTAAACCATTTGAGCCAACAGCAACAATTTGAAGTCCTTCCAAGTCTTTAAGCATTGTGACGCGTTAGGGATAGGCCTACATGTGCACGAAAAGTGACGTGTACATGTAGGCCTATCGTGGGTCGTGGGTCCTGGGTCGCCTAACTTTACATCGGTGCCGTACCTTTTGAACCAGTGGTCCTGGTGTAGGCCTCCGCTGTTGAGTCACACCACACACATATATATGGTTCCTGCTCCCTGACCGCAGACAGGTAAACCCACTTGTCTTGGGCAAGTATATGGGTGATTAACTTGAACAGGGTGATGTGGCTGCATGAAGAGTGGGATTAGAGCCGACCTCGGAGAAGATGTCTCTCCGAAAGAGGGAAGCACTGTAACTTTATAACGTGTTGAGGTTACACGAGTAATGACACCACAGTAAAGGTGCACAGATGTTGGTGTACTTTTTTGTTTAAATGTGCAAAACCAGAGTACTTCCACGTATTATTGGCCTCGGTTGGTTCATTTATATCGGTGTTCAGAATCGGTGAACATTATTGTGAATAAACTAGGAAAGCCAGGGAACCTGTATATCGTCAATTAATGCAACACTATATCCCATACTCTATGGTGACATTGGTTTGTCTTATCACACATCGTAGGCGAGTTATTTTCGGCTTTTTAGCAGCCTACTGTCACGTTTTCCTCCAGGAATCTCAAGTCCCAACTCCCAATAATTCAAGGGCGCCAAGGTTCCTCCGAATAATTCAGTTTCGCTTGATCCCCGTGATATTTGAGTTGGTGCTAGGGGCCTATCTAGCCAATGAGGGGGTTAGATCACCATCGTAGAAGTCTAATTGGTCCATAATTGATGCAGTGTGATATTTGTCTGCCAGTCCAGAAATTGAGCAACACCAATTACATTCCTGCAGGTGTCCCCTCCTATCGAGCACCGAGTGGTGCGTGGCTTGGTGGATGACCGGCCGTGGACAGAGCGGTACGAACCCGTGTCCTATCTAGTGGATTCCCGCAGTGGCACCGAGGTAGATTTCATCAACATGGTCCGGGCGTGTCATTCATCCGGGGTCAGGTACCATACATATACATGCACAACTTATAGAAGTGCGTAATAAGGTCTAACTGGTTTAACTCTGATGCCATGGCCAGGAAATTAGAAACATTTTCTGTCCTGCAGGATTTATCCCGAGGTGGTGCTGAACAACATGGTGTCCGCGGATGCGGGTTCAGGCACCGGCTGGGCAGGCTCGTCCTATGACGCCGACAGCCTGGACTTTCCAGCAGTGCCCTACAACAGCTCACACTTCCACACGTGCGGCTGTGGCGACTGCTGTTCCCTCTCATGTGATGTCGAGATGTATGACGACGAGGAAGAGGTCAGCGTTGTGAGGAAAGCAATTCTCATAAATAAATGATCACACTGTCATAACATAATTTACATAGATTAGCAAGTTGTCCACCCACTCCCTCTGGTAGGCCTAGACATGGGGATATCTTTTACAATATTTAATTGAAATATATAATTGATTCCCATATTGAATACCACACATAATTGTATATAGCACAGGTACGTTTCTAGGTTCGAAACTGCCGTGCCGACTCGTTGCTGGATTTGGCACACAACTCCACAGATGTTATCTCCCCGATCGTTGAGTATCTTGACACGCTGGTTGAAATAGGCGTGGCCGGTTTTGTCGTCCACAATGGCGAGTACATGAACCCGCTTGACCTGGAGACCATCTTCGACCTGGTGTCGCCCCTCAACACGGCGTGGTTCCCGCCGGGCACCCGTCCTGACATCTCCGTCGAGATAGTGGACTTCGGCCTGCAGGCAGTCAATGCCACCAACTACACGCACCTGGGTCAGGTTTCAGAGTATCAGTACAGTGTGGGACTGGGTGACGTTTTCCTCTCGACTTTCGCACTTGGTGACCTCGAGGACTTCGGCCTGGGTCCGGCGTGGGGCATGATGGACTCTAGCAAGGCCCTAGTTTTCGTAGACAACCACATCAACCAACGAGGGATAGATCAATACGAGAACTTGATTGTAACTGAGCAGGTGCCCGTGGCATACGATTGTGCAATGGCCTTTGCATTGGCTTGGCCCTATGGAACCCCGAGGATCACCAGTGGCTATGAGTTTCAGTCCATCTGGGAGGGTCCGCCTAGTTACAGTGACGGCGAGATCGCCGATGTACCGATCTATGCCGAGCAAGGGAGCTGTGGAGCGGGATGGACATGTGAACACATTCGACCTGTGGTGTCCGCCATGATAGACTTCCACAACGTGGTCGGGCAAGCCCCTGTCTCTTTATGGCAGACCTGGGGCAACGGCAGCAGCATCGCTTTCTCCAGGGGCAACAAAGGCGTCATCGTCATCAACTATGACGCCTTTGCCTTGGAGACCACCGTGGAGACGGGGATGCCCAGTGGCCTCTACTGTGACGTCATATCAGGGAATCTCGTGGCTGGTCAGTGTACAGGAGATGTGAAGTACGTCGACATGGAAGGCTACATGGATGTCTTCATCGCACCCAGACATCAGAATCCTCAACCGATAGTTGCAATACATCAAGGTACTAGTAGACTACTGTCCAAGCTTAGGCTTCCACTTGCACATCGCCTTGTCTCATCAAATCCGAGGTAGCTGCCTCACTTTGAACTACTGGCATAAGTAATTTAAACGTTTTCTTCAGACAGAAAGTGTTTAATATTATGTGTTATCTCAAGTACTTAACTCATGTGTCTCAGGATCCCTGTTGGAAGAAATAACGACAACAGAACTAGTCACCGATATCAACCTGACCACTGACGTCGGCCTGACCACCGACGTCGACATGACAACAGACATCGACGTGACAACCGACGTCAACATGACAACAGACGTCTACGTGACAACCGATGTCTATATGACGACGGAGGGTGATGTGACCACGGTCAGCCCACTGCTGAGGACAGTGGTGTTCGTGGAGTTTGCCAGTCAGCCAGGAGAGGACCTCTTCCTGAGGGGAGGCCTCAGCGATATCGTCATTCCTGGTACGTGTAAGCATAGACATACATGTAAAGGAGGTTCCTCTGTGTATGTTGTAAGGTTATCAGAGTTCATCGCCATAAGTTGATATTAATTAGTATGAACGGCTGTTAGAGGTACTAGATAGCGACCAAATGATCCAACGAGACATTTGCATGTCGCCTCTGAGGTAATAGTAACATGGCCAGCACACGTACAATGAATCATGTCATGATGACTCATTCTGTACATAACAGTTACTGTGTATGTCCAGGACTGCATGTAATTGAGTGTAACCAAAGATTGTAAGAGGTACTTCTTTTTACAATATTTGATGTACAGTATGTACCGTGTAACTGCGTATGAGTTCAAATTTTCTAGTTTATTCTTTATATTCAATCATTCTTATGAGGATATTATAATATTCCCCTGCAGAGTGCGCCGAGACGCCTGAACTTTGCTACATCCCGCTGAGTCACAACCCGCTGGGGTCTGGCTCGCACTACGAGAAGATGAACGCGTGGGCCGTGGGGGACAGCTTCCTGGACTGGGACGGGGCGGAGCCGGGTCAGGGGGACTGGGAGGGTGTCCCAGCGGACGGCACGCCTTCTGTCTGGACCACGGACGAGACGGCACACCCTGGCTACCAGCCACTCAACACGTACGTAATAATGCATTTATAATTTTTTTTAAAAATCAATTAAATTTACGGAATGAATATGACTGCTCATTATGACGAAGCTATAGTCACGCTTCAGATCTGATCTGCTTCACAATTAGTGTTTTAGCCGATGTGTGTGTGTGTGTGTGTGGGGGGGGGGGGTCATACGTACGTGGTCGAACTTCGGGTCTTCAATCCATTATGGTTGAAGCTATAATAATATTACTACTTAGTATGTCTCCCGAGCAACCAATTATATAATGCAAAGGCATATTATCAAATGCTTCATATTATATATACATAGGTAGTAATCTAATATGGTATGCTACATGCAAATATCGAATTAGTATTACAAGTATGTCTATGTAGCAATTTTACAGCAGTTTCACAGAAATAATTCAGTGTATGATAAGGATAATGATAAGGATAACGGTAATCTTGTTGAAGTCATCTCCAACAAAATAACTCCCTGATTTTCATCCATGGCTTCGTTCGGATTCTGGAATATTCTATACATCCACCCTTTTTTCATCAAATTTGAGACATTCAGTTTCAAAACTGAAGACTGATGCTGAATGTCACATCAAACACAAAATATACGATGTTGAGGAAGTTCGATGTTTGAGTAGCACGTGCTTTGGATCAAAGAGCACATTTGATTTAAAATACACTCGAATGTGCCTCATGACTCAATATCACCCCGATTTGTACATTTATCTGACATCGGCATGAACGTTTATGGAACCCCAAAAATCGTTATTTTCCCCCTCAAATTTATCTCGTCGGTGAAATCTAACATTGAGGTGCATTGCAAACTTTTTCCCAGTTTCAGTGGTAGAAGTCCAACAAAGAAATTTGTTGAGAAAATACATGTATGGTTTCATGCCCAATGGTGTTATTCGCAGATTATTACTACGATACAAATAGTTAAAAGGTAAAACTAATTGAACAATAAAAATAATATTCTGAATCATGCTATCCACCTTCATTGTCCGGGCCCCGGGCCCGGATATACTAATTTCAGCTGGTTCCATTTTGCGAGGTCTCCCGCAGTGACGGGCAGGGAGTGATTCCACGGTGGACATACGTTGCGCACTATTGTGTGGGCTTCGCCCGTTTACTATGCTGTGAACTGTAGTTCACAGTGTAATAGAATCATATTAGAATCGCACTTAGAATAGGATAGGCACATGCGCATAAAAAAAAAACCTGGAGTGAAGACTCGAGCACTGGGGAATAATTGGCGAGATATTAATTTAGTTCATAAATAAAAAAAACAGCAAAACATTTCCTCCGGACATATTCTTAACACTTTCCGTTCCTACTATTCTGTAGCTTGTATAATTTACATCGTATGAAATTGGATATGGGCCAGAAACGAACGCTAGTTGGTTACACATTACGCTATGACAAGCTTTGTTTCCACCAACGGATGCTTGCTTCGAGAATGAATCAAGAGTGCTTCGAGAATGGTTCACTCGAAACGAAATGGGTACCAACAACTTATATACCCAACATACATGTATGCATTATTCGAAATACAGAACATGATTCTCCTCAGTGTATCAGTGTTTCATCAATATTGAATATTCACCTTTACTTTTTGTCATATATGTGAGCAGTGAGAAGATTTATCAATAACGTTACAGTCATGCAGATTCATGTTTCAAATACCGGTATTTCTGATTCCTAACTAGGTTTGGGCCGAATCACTGGATGGTAGATATAGACTTGGATTGCAGCCAAACCGTTGACGGGTGGATCGAGTTCAAAGGCTTCATAAACACGGGTGGTTGGGAAGGGGATATCTCCCAGGATGCAACGTGTGCCGGAAGTGTCGGTGGCAGCGCCCCCTACCAGTCAAACAATCACATGGCACGATGTGGTTACCTGAATTTGTTCACTTTCAACTCGGGATCATGTACTATAGATGTTTTATGATGAATTTCCTGTAGCAAACCTAATAAATACTTCAGCAACTGAAGGGTTTCAGCTTAATTTCTCTATTTGGAGATGGGATTGTATGTTTCAAAATAACGATCTTCTTGAACAACTTGAAACTGCGCTATTGTATGCTGCTCTTGTATATGTATACTATTGTATATGTATATACACATCAAACACATTTTTAATTCTTATTTTATTCAAATAGAGCGACACTTTGGTACTTGTATTGCAAATATTAGCCCGGTGGCGTTTATGGCATTTTTTGACGAGACAACAAAGGTACAGACATGGTCCACATCACAAACCACTCATATAAACATGATTAATACATGTGCCAAGGCAAGATAGGTGCACATCCGAACAACGAATGCATGGAAGAGGGCAATTATAATTGTATCAGCTACATGTAGTCAAGTGTGATATTCCGCTCTGAGCGATCGCATAAACACAGCCTTTACTTCATAAAGTTACGTTTTAAATTATTTAATGGCGTCACTTCGGTTGCAATGCACGATACATACAGAGCTACCGATTAACGTTGTTTATTTGACAAACACTTGATTTTAGATAATTGAACTTATACCATGTCAGGAAACACATGGGAAGTTCGTACTTGATCTGCACAGAAATGAATTCGTAATTTGCTATATATCGCAAATTGAGCACGTGTTTGGATAATTACACCTAGACGCAAAGTTGAAATACCTTTATTTATTTCTCATATGCGCCACAGCTATATCATTCAACACACGAGTATGCTAATGACCATAGGCCTAGATTATATTATACTGTTTAGGCACCCATCGTGCAACAGACAAGCTATGTGATACGATCACATCAAAAATCAGAACACATGAAGCAACACACTTGGGTATTCGAAAGAAACCAAAAGACCAATGTATTACAATTACTTTGCAAAGGCCAAGGCATATAATTGATTTGCAACCTAAGAACTTCCAAAACTACACCGCTCTGCAATATTCAAGTGCACATTTCCATCATAAGCGGAATTGCATATTGGTTGGGCTCAATATAAACATATACAGCTAAGTTATGAATGAATATAGCAATACTGATGATTCATGTGTATGTATATATATTCATATTAACTTGCAAGTATTTGACGAAGATCGGTACGACTAAGATATACACTAATAGTACTAGATAATAACTAATGTTTATATAGCACCATAACAGACAAAGTCAAGGAAGGGAAAAAACTACTTGAGAAATAACGGAATGAATTTTGATTACATTTCATCAGACCATTCATACACCCTCAAGTATTCAATCTTGTGCATCGCAACAACCGAACTGTAACTCAGCTCGTCCTATGAATTACCTCAACTCTGTGGGGGATACTATATTCTAGACTAGATCATATACGGACCCTGCTAGTTTATCTTATTTTGTCGACCCTCGGGGTAGACTGTACCATTTCCACCTGTACTGGCTTCATGTTATCACAAGAAGATATGTTGACATCGCGTGAATTTCCGGTGACGTCACGTACGCGAGCGACCTCTAGACGCTGATCTCCAACTTCTCTTCTTCATCCTTCAGACGCTGCAAAGGAAAACATTCGACGTTGTTTGATATTTCATATAATTAGGTACAAGTGAACCACCCAACTTCAAACAATCGTGTTTACTTTAATTTCAACTGCATTAAAATTAGTAATTTTTTTCAATGAATTATCACTGAGTAATGTCTCTCATATGATTTCTGTACGGGGCGAGATGACCACAATGCAAATATTAAAGCCAGGTATGGATACACACAATATGCCAAGCTTAGCTTAAGCATGACTAGACTCTTCGGTCATGAATAACACATGGGTATGTCCCCCAAAACCATGGTGCGAACAGAGCAGATAAATCGAAGTAATTGCATCTCTCAATCTCTCTCTTTGCTACACGTTTGTAAAACTGTGGGTATTACCGTTTTTAAGCGCCAGTGCCGACAAACTCATATTGAGCAATCGCATTCTTGTTAACAGCATTCTGTCTATATAATATGAAGATACATTTTTCACACCAATATCATACTCCGTAATTTCGCGTTCAACATAACATGAAGCGAAGGATTCACGTCATTCAATGAACCATACACGCACGCTACACTAAGCGATATATTTGCCCATTTATATACATTGTACTATATATATCGATGACAATCCACCAGCATATATATTTGATGGCAACATTGTTAAGGTTGGTTATCAGTTGTATTTAATGTCGTTCAGCAATACAAAGATTGTTAAATATCAGTTATACATTTCTTCCGGCAAATCTGTGTAACTCCTATATGATTTAAAAATAAAATTATAAAATTCTAACAGTCCCCAATTACTTTTCATGACCGATTTAAGTAAATATATGGACAACTTTGATTTGTTATCTATCAGCGATGCTCAGCTGTCTTCACTGCTACATGTAGCATATTCAACCAAACCGTAACTTTGCAAATTCATACATGCATTGTAATCTATATATTTAGTTATGTTTGAATTTTGGAGAATACTTGTGCTCAAATGGTGATGTTATGAAAACAAACATAAAACTCTAACAGCTTGGAGATAACCGAAAATTCCAGGTGATATCCAACCTTAACTATGATAAAGCTTGGTATAATATATCCACTTTACTTGATTCGTGGTCGATCATGATCATGCCGATTCCACTATAATAACAGCACGCGATCCTCGACGTAGCGAAATAATAACAACATATAAATAGTAAATTTTGACTGATATGAACTGCGTTCAAAATTCATGTCACTGTGGATGTATGCTGAAGCTACTGGGCTCGACACTATGATATCTGAATCGGCTCAGCATATGTAATGAAGCATGGGGGGGAAACCGCATACATAAGAAGCAGCTGTTTTGCGTATCATCAATAAACATGGTTTTATGGCTATGGTATCATCAACTATTATACATATTGTATGCCATATAAGGCTCTCAACCGAAACCCATAAGATGTTTCTGCTCTCAGTCAACGAAATCACTACACATGGCAGATGAAACATGCCACTAAAAACAACACTTTCAACTGCAGGCAAACTGATTGATGACATAAGAGTCACGGTCTACATCACTACTAAAGCACAGTTGACGAACTACATACATGTATATTTCAAGGTCGAAATTATAATAGACTGATGCTGAAATCGACGTAAACTTGACGAGGGTACAGTACCATGTGTATACGAATCACGACATACATACACATATAAGCTCTGACTAGATAACTAAGGTTGCATTACGTAGGGCGATTTAATGCATTTTTAGAGTTAAACTACACCGACTGTGTGTTCTATCTGCAAGAGAAAACATCTAATATCAAACTACACTGCATATCCAATGTTTACCTTGGTCATCTTTTTGGAAAACAGCAGACAAAGATTTAATATAATTGACAGGAATACCAGCCTTTTTCTATCAGATACACAAGATAATTTTTGCATGTATATCACTTTTCATTTCTTGAATCGATTACGCTTTGCCCACGTGCGTCATAAACAAAGTCATGAAAGTCACTGTTTGCCATTTCTTTCTGAATTCACAGTGCACATCTGTTATGAAGTTTTAGATTGTACGTTTTTCCCACCAGTGTGAACATAACACAAGGATAAGAAATAGGAAAATTCCGAGTGAAATGTGTACAAGACTATTTCATTTCATCGTTGGATACTACAGGAAGCCACTCTTCGTGAAGATACAAATTAATTGTTTTTCTGCTTGGCCGTGAATGTTTACAAAAGTGTTAAGTGAACATACCTCTTTTCCGGCCGCTTGTCTCCTCAGTTCAGATTTGATCAAAGCTGCGATGGGAAATATATATTTCATACTATTGAACGATTTCATAGATCACAGTCTATTTCCATATTGATCATGTATCCATTGATGCACGCCTATCTAATGTAACAGTCTCCACTTACCAGTGCCGATGGTGCCCAGCAGGAGTACGCCACATATTGTACAGTTCGCGGGAAACGCTGAAAAACTATCTATGATAGCACCCATTCCAATGGTCAAAATAATCCCAAACGTCTGTCAAATGATAAATTATTTCAAATGATACAGAATCATGCATCACATTTCAGCTCAGAAGGTATCGACAATATAGTGCTTGTATATATTTATATAGCAACTGGGTTTTAGGAAAGATACTTTTTCGCAATTCCCGGTAGCGTGTACCTGAGCAGAAGCGTTGAGCAGTCCGGAAGACGTGCCTTCTGGTTCCGGGTATGTTATCTCAGCGGCGAACTCGAAGCCGACAGGCAGGTAACCAGTCATGAAAAACCTGTACAGTCACAAACGTAATGAAAGTTTTTTGTGGTCCTCTTCTTCCATTGTCATATCTAGTCATACACTAGTAAATTTGATTGACAACTGGCTGGCTAAAATGGAGTATTTGTATACTAACCCAAGAAGACCACCACACAAGTAGACTACCCAAAGTTGTTCCAGTCCTAATGTAAATGTGAATATCACCATGCCAGCAAACGACATGAAATATATTCCGACAGTAGTCCATCTGCGAAGTCAACAACACATGGGTTACTGAATATCTATATAGGGAATCAGATGTCTTTGTTTTCAGTAAAATGATCAAGTTTCACTTTTTATAGTCAGACGATCACGTATCACGAGCTGCTTATATATATCATACTTGAACTTTTTCGTCCAGTCGAGCCACATGCCGGCCAGAATGGAACCAACCACTCCCGCTACCACCAGAGTCAATCCTATTCTCCCTGCATCCGTCTCCTTCCCCTACAAGCGGTGAGAGGAACTACATCTTGTAATCTGTCAAACGTGACGTGCTTATGAGGTCAAAACACTCTTGGTATTCGTGTCAGTCGAAGTTGCAGTTTTTCTATTCCTGTTGCATATGGACATCTCAGCAAGTTTGACGCCATTAGATTAGTATGCGACACTTGTAATTTCATAGTCACAAAGAATGGAAAAACAGAAAGCACAACAGCAACACAACTAGCTCTAGAGCTGCACACCCATGTTAAATTGGCAATTACATACGAAACTATTGGATTTTTGCTCTCAATACAATCACTATATCTATGTATTCAAAGATTTACGAAAATCCTCGGATTTAAACATCAAAATATATACATTGATCAAACGCAAAATAAAACAACCGATGAATGATTTGAAGATAACTCTTTCCTGTTCTTAATGCTGACGTTTCTAGTTCACGTCTGTTTAATAGTATGATCTTAATGCACACAGACTGACACTGTTCAACAAGAACTATTACATCAAAACTCCACACTAATTCTAGGTAATCTTCAACGAAGCTAAATATTTTTAAGCATGCTCAAAGACAAGTACATTTATCACAATGTTTATCAGCTCACCTCCAAAGAATGCTTCAATGATCATCGTCAACATATATGGCAAGTATTAGTATGTCAGTATTCAGTATAATTTATTCTGAACGAGACACAAGATGTACCAATATCATAACGCTATCACATCGACAAGAGCGATGTTATGTAACACCTTGGCAGCGATTTATTAGTATATATATGTTAGTCTGCTCATTGATTTATGATATAAATTAATATTTATTAACATAGAGTGAAGCAGTCTCACCTCAAAATACGCCAGAATGACCCTATTGAGCTGGGTGCCTATGGCGTAGTAGGATCCAGTGTTGATCCCTGAGAAACACACGACAGGTACATCTAAATCTTATTGTTAGAAATGCAAAATATGTGAAAAGTGGTATTAGAAACCTTCACCGATTTATAATACAGTTCCACACACCTCCACATACTACAGTAGGCCTAATCTCGATAATTTAGATGTGAACCAAGTATTCCCCACTAATGCTGATAGTACTAGACTTTTTTTAAATTAGTCATATGCATGTGATCATATTTCTTATTATTAAATACGGTAGAAATATGGTGCACGAATAACCATTATCGAATCAGTAATACCAGTAACACATATTTTCGTACTTCTGGCAATACCATCACCAGCACAATGAGAAGCCTACCGTATGTGATCATGAGAATGATGAACCCCTTGTTGAAGAAGAGCCGGCGGAGGGAGCTGAAATAGTTCTGCTTGGACACGTTAGAGTCCGGGTCTATGAGAGCTACTTGTGCCTGGCTGGGAGGTACTGGTGGTCCATTCCTAAATACTGAAATAGATAACGTTACATCATGATTGCCATTTGTATATACATGTATACAGTATTGCCAAGATATTCATTGCCAAGATATTCATCCTTGAAATAATTAAGGAAATAGCATCAACGATATATTGACAAATGCCTATTCAGTGGGTTATTACCACTTGAATGTAATACTCATTACTCACTTATATATCTACTCATAAACAGCATGAGTTGTTGATGTATCTGTTTTACCAGAATATATTCCACAAGCACGCACCTATACAGACGATGATGAAGAGCGCGGTGGTGATGGCTGCCGTGCCATAGAACATGTAACTCAGTCTCTCGCCCACCACGTCCAGGTCCGGGTGGTTAGGGACGATCTCCGGGGGAATCAGGAACCCTATGGCGCACCCCAGCTGTACCATAGAGGGATACTTATATAATGCTGGTATGTTGTGTTATTGGTATTGCACCAAAGAAAGTATGCGTATTCCATTTTACATCGAAATACAAGTGAATGGTGTGATTTTCCCCCTTTTTTACATCTACATGTGGTGGTAGTCATACCTGATTCCCGAAGACGCCAATGGCAGTGGCAGTGGAAACCTCGTTAGGTCCGAACCAGACGGCAGCTAAGTGCGCCGGTAACCCGAGGATGAAGATCTGAGCCACAGCGCAGATGGTCTGCGCCGTCATGAGCAGTGCAAATCGGTCTGGAGACACCGATGCGCACTTGAGCCAAGCACCTGTGGCATTGAGCAAGGTGCCCAAGATCCCACAGATGCGCAGTCCCTTCTTATCGAGCAGCCACGTGGCCGGGAAGATGAGCGGGATGTAGGCTAACATGTAGACCATCGATAGCCAGTCTATGGCCAGCTTTTGCTGGAACTCGGAGCCCGGGAGCGACTCATTGTAATACCGGTGAATCACGTTGGCAATGATGTTCAGGTGGATCCACTGGTAGGCGTTTGTCATCGAGTAGCTGGCGAAGAGGAAGGCGACGAACCAGCGGCGTTTGAACAACCTGGGGCTGATGGTCTCGCCGCCATCGTCGACCTTGGTGTCGGAGTCGGACTGTTGGAGTGCTGCCTTGTCGTCCGGGGGCGCGGGACTGCCATTACCCAGGCGCAGGGGCACGCGCTCGTCTTCACCCTCACCCGCCTCGCTGACCATCTTCTCGGTCAGCTGGTCCGTCATCGTGTGCGGTGAGCCTGCAACAACCGACAGTAACTTGCAGCGCTATAGTGAGGTTGATAAAGTCTCTGGCCTCCTGGTGGCCTGGATGCTGGATGACGAACGCAGCGCAAGAAAAGCGACCTTGTATTTGACAAGATTGATAAACTTGCCTTGACAGACGCAAGGCGTTCTAGGCTAGCACATGGGCATCATGCAGTGATACAAAGGTTGACAATATACCGTCTTGTAGGTCTGGTCCTTATACAGTGACAGTGACACATTCTGATAAATCCAAATACATACACACCAACACCAAGTGTATGTTTGGTATCGAGAAATACATGTAGCTCCCTGGTGACACGTGGTTCGTTTTGGTATACGAACACATATAGGATTGCCATTTAACTCCATTATAACGTTTTATGAGAGAAATCACTTTCAAAATGTTTCAATTTTCATAAAATTTCAGTATGTTGAAGCAATATATATAACTTACAAAATATTAAAAAATCAGCACATGTTGTTGGAATAGATCAAACGCTACAAGCATTTGACTGTTAGCTGCTGACACCTGGCGAATTCCTCAGAAAGCAAACTCCCAGAAAGGGCCGGTTTGTTTATATGTATTCATGCGCACAGTAACAGCTCCTATCAACATGAAAATTCACATGTACATAGAGGAATACCCATAATACCACTATACAAACCAAAACAGAGACATTTTAAAGTGATACATGTGCATTTGGAGGAGAAACTGGGAGTTTTTAAATAATATAGTACTTTGATGCCTCATTTTGACCATATAAGGAAATCAATACAGGTCCATAACCTAAATAATGGCAATTTTCTTCACATTTTACAATTATAACACCCCACATACAGAGGTAATAATCCCCAATTATTGAGCTCTTATGTGAAAAGGGAAGACTTGTAGAGAAGAAATAAAACAGTGATTTTTGCACTTAAGAAAGGAAATATTTTGAACAAAAAAGTGAGATTTTCTTTGGAAATTTTGATTTGACGCCCGACCAAACATGCTCAAGGACAATTTGGGGTTTGTTTCAGATAAATGTATTATTCACCCATATATTACCATCAGTTTGATTCCCCTTGGACTAAATATGTCAAAATTTTAAAAGAGTTGGTAGTCCTACCCCGCTGCTTAGCACCAAACACTTTCTACCATACTGCTGTCTACACCAATAGTATTCAAATGTCGCAAAATGCTACCACCACACTCTCAATATAGTATATTTCTAAATTAAGCAAAAATTCCAAGGTTTTAATCTTGACAAAACACAAAAACGTAGACAATTTGTTGAAAATATGGTTTCTGTAAGCCAGAGATCACCGACATTAGGTCACATAGGTGCCTTGTACAGGGGACTAATTTATGTGCTGTATGAAATTTATTTATAAAACACATTTATATGATGGACTGCAATCGATCAAACGGCAAGAGACACATATGGGGTCAAAAATGTGGTTCTACGGCAATATCGAAAAAAAAATATGGTAAAAAAATCGGAAAAATGCGTACTTGACCAGATATGGTGCCAAAATTGCAAATAATATACCAAATGCATTCTGCAATGCCTAACCTAGCTTATTTATGATCGACTATATAGGTTGTGGTGATGAATTTCAGAGACACCTAGTATTATCCACCGTTCAATTTTTGGTGGCCATTTCGACACCTTTTTCGGTTAGGCTGTGTCTGAGTCCAGTAGTCCTCAGTGAAAGTGTATAATATTTTACAGTGATTTGAAATATTGGTTACTATATGAAAATAAAGAAAATAAAAAGGCACTAACTCCATGTCTTTAGCATTCAAGGGGGGGGGGGGGGGGGATAAACACCGCCGCTATTAGCATGTAGATATAATCCTACATATGTAATAAAAATCCACGTGAACGAAAACTATGGTTGCAATGGTGAAAAATTCATGAATACCGCACACTATCCACACACAAATTAAAGAAATGCCACAAAAACCTGCTAGAAATCTATAATACACAAAATTCCATGTCCTCGGTTTATAAATAATGGCAATTTTCTTCACATTTTACAATTATAACACCCCACATACAGAGGTAATAATCCCCAATTATTGAGCTCTTATGTGAAAAGGGAAGACTTGTAGAGAAGAAATAAAACAGTGATTTTTGCACTTAAGAAAGGAAATATTTTGAACAAAAAAGTGAGATTTTCTTTGGAAATTTTGATTTGACGCCCGACCAAACATGCTCAAGGACAATTTGGGGTTTGTTTCAGATAAATGTATTATTCACCCATATATTACCATCAGTTTGATTCCCCTTGGACTAAATATGTCAAAATTTTAAAAGAGTTGGTAGTCCTACCCCGCTGCTTAGCACCAAACACTTTCTACCATACTGCTGTCTACACCAATAGTATTCAAATGTCGCAAAATGCTACCACCACACTCTCAATATAGTATATTTCTAAATTAAGCAAAAATTCCAAGGTTTTAATCTTGACAAAACACAAAAACGTAGACAATTTGTTGAAAATATGGTTTCTGTAAGCCAGAGATCACCGACATTAGGTCACATAGGTGCCTTGTACAGGGGACTAATTTATGTGCTGTATGAAATTTATTTATAAAACACATTTATATGATGGACTGCAATCGATCAAACGGCAAGAGACACATATGGGGTCAAAAATGTGGTTCTACGGCAATATCGAAAAAAAAATATGGTAAAAAAATCGGAAAAATGCGTACTTGACCAGATATGGTGCCAAAATTGCAAATAATATACCAAATGCATTCTGCAATGCCTAACCTAGCTTATTTATGATCGACTATATAGGTTGTGGTGATGAATTTCAGAGACACCTAGTATTATCCACCGTTCAATTTTTGGTGGCCATTTCGACACCTTTTTCGGTTAGGCTGTGTCTGAGTCCAGTAGTCCTCAGTGAAAGTGTATAATATTTTACAGTGATTTGAAATATTGGTTACTATATGAAAATAAAGAAAATAAAAAGGCACTAACTCCATGTCTTTAGCATTCAAGGGGGGGGGGGGGGGGGATAAACACCGCCGCTATTAGCATGTAGATATAATCCTACATATGTAATAAAAATCCACGTGAACGAAAACTATGGTTGCAATGGTGAAAAATTCATGAATACCGCACACTATCCACACACAAATTAAAGAAATGCCACAAAACCTGCTAGAAATCTATAATACACAAAATTCCATGTCCTCGGTTTAGGTATACGAACACATA
This sequence comes from Terebella lapidaria, assembly GCA_949152475.1. Classification (NCBI taxonomy): domain Eukaryota; kingdom Metazoa; phylum Annelida; class Polychaeta; order Terebellida; family Terebellidae; genus Terebella; species Terebella lapidaria. The sequence goes on along the minus strand of OX424558.1, from coordinate 19,410,985 downwards.
TAGGATTGCCATTTAACTCCATTATAACGTTTTATGAGAGAAATCACTTTCAAAATGTTTCAATTTTCATAAAATTTCAGTATGTTGAAGCAATATATATAACTTACAAAATATTAAAAAATCAGCACATGTTGTTGGAATAGATCAAACGCTACAAGCATTTGACTGCTAGCTGCTGACACCTGGCGAATTTCTCAGAAAGCAAACTCCCAGAAAGGGCCGGTTTGTTTATATGTATTCATGCGCACAGTAACAGCTCCAATCAACATGAAAATTCACATGTACATAGAGGAATACCCATAATACCACTATACAAGCCAAAACAGAGACATTTTAAAGTGATACATGTGCATTTGGAGGAGAAACTGGGAGTTTTTAAATAATATAGTACTTTGATGCCTCATTTTGACCATATAAGGAAATCAATACAGGTCCATAACCTTTTATGTTTGTGTCGACCATGCAGGCATATTTAAAGATAATGTCAACTATATGATGGCGTCCAATATAACTCGTAATAAACAGGAACTCGAATAAAGTTACCTGATACCATCGCCGGAATCTCAGCACAAAGGAACACGTGTTCTTACATTGGAAGATTAGTGGAATATACACCGTGCAAGGTTAAAATATATACTGTGCGCGGTGCTGATTGTTATCACATTCCCATCACCTGCAGAATGTATTCCCACCTGCTTTTACCTCAAGCAAATTTAGAATTGTGTGGAGATGCATGCATGTCGGACGGGGCTTCGTCTTGTGAATGCACATGTATACGTTAGACCTTCCAAGCAAGTTGATACCTTTTAACCATTTTAATATGCTAAATACGAATGCAGCCAATACTGCAGATTGCTCAATTAGTTCAACGAAGCCCGCATATATATTTGTAAGGTATGTTCATTCGTACCTCGTACATGCGTGGCGCAATGCAAAATTAAATAGAACAATGCACGTATACAATTGTTCATTGTGACTGTGCATTGCGATATATGGTGCAGGGCGCTCCCCCGAGTAAATATTTATTTGTGTACTTTGGGGGCATACTGAGTCATAATCTTCTCAAAACTGTCCTGAAATTGGCGGAAACCGGCCAAAAAGTCATCAACAGCGAAACTGGCTAAAAGAATCGACCTATATAATATGGTATGCCACCAACCTTGAGACCAAAGCAAAACCGTATCATCTGCCAACTATTTGTTGTGTATGGGTGTAATTTTGACACTCCCTTGTATCAGTCAACGTCGAAACTCGAAACGAACAGAGGCCTTCAAGTTAGAAATATCATACCTCTAGATACAAACATTTCCCATAGATTTCAAATCACACGCATCATAGACGCTTAACAATACTCAAGTTGTTCATATATTTAAATGAGCTTTTTTCCTATATGAACCAGAAATAACAATAGAACAGGCTGTCGCCGCATATTGTGATTACTGAAATTCCTAATGCTATAGGAAATTACCCTGTAAATGTAACTGTGCTCACGGAAAGCAGATTGGTTTGTATGGATTCGCTAATGACGAATCATTTACATGTATCGAGGTCGTACTCTTTATTAAACAGCTGCATTCATTTTTATAAAAAGACAGCATATGCGAGGCATTGTTCCCGTGTGTGACCTATAGAATCTATTATATACATGCGCGTGTTGTCACTATCAAGTCGACACTACAAACATATCTATGAACATTATAGTCCCCTTAGGGCTTTATTCTGAGGTAATTATTGCCCATCGATGATACGTGACAGCACAATAACGTCAGAGGAATGATCTTCAGTTGCACAATGTCGGACCAATGTCCAGTTATTGTTTCGGGGTCGATGTCACTATACAGAACATATATTATTTAGAACTTTTTTAGCAGTTATCCAGTCAAGTGCATTGATTTCATAGAAATATTCTTCAAGTAGACCTACACGTACATGTAGGCTACAGGTAACAATGTAGACCTATATATCAATACACGACGTCAGTCGTCAGAGTTATTTTCCGCATATTCAGTGTAAAATAAATGCACATTTTATGGGAAATATAGCACGATCGTGTGTATTGAATTATGTTATACACCCACTGCACACGTATGTTATTAGTATGGTATCATATGGACACGGACAGTCAGACGGCAGAAAAACACCACATGTTGCGGCGTGCACTTGAGAACAATGGCTTCAATTATCTCCCAGTCTGGGGACAGTGTCAGCTCTAACAATACCACCAGATAAGATATGGGTATCTGCACCGCCAAAACAAAGATAATGCAGCATTCGTGATATTGACAGGTAGTGATAATATACAGTCGAATAGGCTACATACCGTAGGCGTACATCGTGACAGACTTACTTATAACAGAAGCATGTGGTAACCGTCCATACCTGACAATGTGTGCAAAACTCCAGCCTCAGGGCTTTATTTCATTGTGAAAATCAGCTTTTTTGTCCGAGAGGTTTATTAAACCAACAGCGATGCCTTCCGTTGGTATATTCTCTAAATTGATTTCAGTTGTATTGTAGCGGTGTGTGGAGCCGATTTAAAGCACAAGCAGTAAACCATGATGTCCTTAGAAATAGCCAATAAAGTATCAGTGTCATTCATGCGTGGTTTCAATATGTGACGATGAAACAACAGCAGCAGCGTAAATTATTCATGTTGATCACAATGCACTGTGAACGATTATCGATAGAAGCCAATGACTGACACACGGGGCATGGGACATGGCACAGGTCAGTGACCACACCTCCAATGACAGTGGTGCCACGAGGGGGTATAGCTATGCAGAAGTAATCCACAAAATCTACGTGGGAACAGCCCCATAATGGATCTTGTTTGCACCGCCACACGATAGGTTCGTGACCGTTACAGCATAGCTTTTCTATAGCTTCCATGGATTCTGTAGAACTGGTTTGTTTGTTCACCCGGTTATTTTGCATGTATAAATCTTTATATACTGAATAATAGTAATCGAAGTAGTCCGCAGATAGGCTTACAAGTTGGCAAACAAATATTACTCTCTTTCACAATCGCACTTATATAGGTACATTGGTATATATATATATTTTATCGTGTATATATTTTCCAATGTCGATGCATGGTTTCTCTTACCTTTTAGGATTCCAATCAATTTGCGATGTGTATATCTATATGTTCACGTGTAGAATTTCGCATTATTTTCGCGAGAAATGAATGCGGTCCTATGTCAATACAGAATGATGTGCTACAAATAGCGATAGGAGTAGAAACCCCTCGGGGATTGGAGCCCACAGTGCGGTCTACATATATACAAACGGTACAGTCACAAACCACGTGACCATTCTAATCTCTGTGGTCTTTACTACAAAGGTCAAATTAAGTCCACGATTTTCGACGTTGATCATTGTTTATGGTTCCCTATTATGTCAATTTGGTTGACTGTTGACACAGAATTGACGACCATGATAACGGAACACGACGATGAATTGAGGAAGACATTAATCATAACTATATCCTGAAAATGACTGTACATAGTAACAATTACAGCCAATGAACGTGTAGATATAATCGGACGTAATTGTAAATATATTTGCGGTGATTCCCCACATTTAAATGTGTGAAATAAAGTGGTCATAATCCATATCAGAACTGAAACAAAACACGGGTGTTCTTTTGTCTTTCAGAGCCTAAAAAATCAATTAATTTTCGTCAGTCTCACGAGCCGTTTGAACATATACTAGTAGCCTACTGGTACACAGTGGTTTTCTTCAAAGATGACAAATTTTGTTCATATTATATACAGACATGTACATACTTTGTATTGATCAAACAGACGAGAATACGAATATATTCATGATATTGAAGTCCTATATTTCATGATAAATTCATTGTTCATAATAATACCCGCATATTTAAGTATGAAGAGCACGTGCTCTGCAATGCTTGTGGATATACATATTATCATTGTTTTATTAAAAAAAATCAATTAGTCAGAATAGTGTATGAAATTTAGTTGCTTATGAGGAAGTGTGAAATACCTATAAATCAATTCATTGTATACTCACGACAGAATGACAAATACATGAATGTACCATATCCACATATGTATCAATATAACTAACTGCGACTATGTAGACAGATTCTCATGTTGTAACACAATCTTTTGTCGCGTCAGAACACTCATGTTGTAATACTGGAAACAGCTTAACCGCATAAAGACAGACTGGTATTTTCAATTGATTGAAACAGCTTGAGTAAAACACATATACCTTACTCAACAGAATTCGAAGTGGCCTGTTCCAATTAATTATATCAGAAACCGATAAGAGACTCTTATGGGTTTATACCTACCGCCTTGAGACAATTGTTATTATCTAAAGTATGTGTGTGACAGCGTACAAATGTTCTTATTATTTTCTGTCTGTGCAATGACCTAGGGACCGCGCAACAACATGAGGTCTGTTCAATATTTTATGTAATACGAAGATCCCGTTGTTTGCTCCCACCCATCATAATTCTACACGATATTATGGGCTCCCCACCAAGCCTCTAATGACAACACGTCGAGGCAAATCTACCGACCACAGGGCCTACCACACCCAAAGGAAATAGGCCTACATGCCTATAGCCAGAAACATTTGTGTATTTGTAAATAACATCTTACAGATATAAATACTAGTATTTCATCATGTAAAACACTTATTTTCCATGATACTGTGTATGATAGTATCTGACAAAATTTAGTATTATCGGTATGGCCCCCTATAACAAATCACAATTACTTAAGTAGGCCCTAAGTAGGCCCAGGCCTCCTTTAACTTTTAGCATATATACGTGTGGTTAGAATATAAACAAACAATTTCGTTCTCGGGCACGCGAAGGGCGGAGCCCGAGGGCTCCGCCCTTCGCGTGCCCGAGAACGAAATTGTTTGTTTAGTTAGAATAATACATTTACTTTTTTTCAACAAATATTAATGCAGTTATCAACCGAGATACACATTGAATCCAACAGGCATTATATTTATGCACTATGCCTGGGACTGCGGGGCTGTATGAAAATAAACCTGGGCGAAACATATACAACTGCGTGATGATATGTCAAAACGCATGGATATTATTCACACACCAAACTGTCAACTATCCATCATATTTTTCACACAAACATATTATAAATAAATGATACTAACCCATATTACCATCCCATGTGGCTCCAGTTGTCAATTGCTTGGAAAATTCGCAAGAAAATCAGCGAAATCACCATCGTCGCACACAAGTGACGTCACTCACTGAATCAACAACCTGCTCGATCTTTTTATTGCGGCCAGCAGACAACGCCCGTATCTTCAACAAATCCACGTTAATTTTTTGTTTCTCAAAAGATTGTGTTATAGGAAAATATTAGCAAACGAGAAATAATCGGCGTCTGAACAAATGTTTCTCCTGAAATGACTGACAGATCACCTTCGACGGGCACTGACTCTGGCCACGCGCTACACGGCAACGAAACGAATACGTTGTGGTTTGTTTACGAACGATACACAGAGCGCACGGGCTCCGCGTCCACTCGCTAGGGCGCTTGCGGTCGATACACTAACTGATCATACACACGGTGGACTGGTAGCCTGGTACGAAAGGCGAATCTACATGTATAGGGGGAGCGAGTGAACCGACCTCCTGTGTGGAATGAAATGACCTGGCTCCGGCCTGACGATGATAATCTATTCTTCACATGATTGTTGGACTTAATTTCCAGTCGGAGTGCATGCCCCATATATCATGTATATACCTATAGGTACATCATTGAAGAGAATATACCCGGCACTGGCACCCGGCGCGCACCTCCCCCCCCCCCCCCCCCCCCATTGGGCCGTGAAAAAAAGAGAAAAAGAAAAGAAAAAAGAGAGAGCAAGAAGAAAAGAAAAAAGAGAGAGCAAAAAGCTATAGAAAATGTGGGTATGCACCTATGTAACGAAATATGAGTGTAATTTTCCTCGTTTGATATTTTTGACCGGGGGGGGGGGGGACAGTGAAATTTATTTTCAACAAAAAAATCTGTGACTCAGAAATATTTTAAGGTGCATTACAGCGTTACATAGGCCTAACATTCGTTGGTCAATAATTATGCAATTGAGTGTCATTAATCATGAGTTCTTCAAGTTATATGACATATGATATGTAAAGCGACAATGAGAAGTTTTGGGATAAATCAATTCAAATACCAGCAATATTTACATGCATGTGTGGAATGAGAAATACTCAATCAGAGCCAGAGAGAGCTCAGAATCAACCACAGAACATGAAAGAAGCTCTAGCTTCTGGGGCCCTTGAGCGGGCCCCAGACCCCACGCCGTGTAAGCTACCACCTATCCACCTCACTTCGCTCGGTCGCTTGACTCCTCTAACCAGCTTGCCACCCCCCCCCCCCCCCCACCCCTCCAATAATACATCTAGTCCGACACACTTGACTTCATACTGAAACTGTCATTGAATATACACCAGGGATATTTTTTATTTTATTTATTTGTTACAGACAGGGTTCTTTATAACTCTTGATATAATTCTGTCGGCATAACTTGGAAGATAATTATATCTTATCTTTATTATTAAACGATTGACCATCACCATGTCTGGTGCATAAGAACCTTAGAACAGCCTTAGAATGGTAGGACTATTAGACCTTCCTTTCTTTGAAAATCTTTCCTTCATTTACAACAGAACTGAGCAGACTTCTAAAGTAAAATTCTACTTATTGATTTCACAAGGTACAGTTGTAAAATACACCTTAGAAACCATCTCAAAGACACTAAATTAAAAAAATATCTCGGGGGCGTACGGCGCCCCCGAACCCCCAGACCGCATAAGGCTTCACTCGCTAGTCAGTGATGTATCCTCCATTCACAACAAATACAGACTCCTAAAGTGAAAATCTATTTAGTGATTTCACAAGGTACAGTTGTAAATACACCTTAGAAACCATCTCAGAGACACTAAATTCCAAAAATTTATCGATGGGCTCACGGCGCCCCCCAAACCCCCAGACCGCGTAAGGCTTCGCTCGCTACATGTACGCTCGCTCACACTATTTCAAGATTACGTACATTTAAGAAGAGCACCCCCCCCCCCCCCTATTCAAAAATCCTGGATCCGCCCCTGCCCGGTATGCCTGAACCTGATCTGTTAAACTCATTTACACCTGGGTTTTTTGCGGATATTTTTGCGATGCCAAATGGTATTATGTTATAACTCATTGCAATCAAGTTCATCTCTGATTATTTTGTAGGCCTACGCTGACGTCAAATAACAAATTTTAGTTTAGGCTAAATATGACTTTGAAATTTACCACTGAACGTCATTTTTTTTTCAAGTTCAAGATCACAAAAAGGACTGCCAGAATGGCCTACTAGTATGACGTCCTAGATGCTCTCAGTACGAACATTATCCCGATCTGCATTCGTTTTATATGCAGAGGCCATGGAATCTATTCATTCCAGCTTGAACGTGACATTGATAATTTACACTCAAGATCATCTGAGGTCAACTTCAAGAACATCAAAATATACGTCATATATGACTTCCTTCCTATTATGTAAATAAAACAATGTAAAGGTGAATTTACACTTTTCAGTTTGGACGTGACCTTGAGACACACTATCAAAAGTCATGTGTGGTCAAGTTCAAAGACACCAAAAAGTCCTCCATTTATTAATTCCTATACTCATATTACAAACTCAAACTCCATACTCGAAAGATTTTCTTTCTGTAGCAGCCAATTTACACGTTCCGGCTAGGTCATACGTGACCTTGAAAATTAGGCTACCAATCAAGGTCATCTGAGGTCAAGTTCAAGGTCAAGTTCGAGGTCGCCATATTAGATTTCCTATATGTTTCGATTTACATATTTGAGATCAGATGCGACCTTCGGATTCACCGCTCAGTGTCATCTGAGGTCAACTTCACGAACATCAAATGATCCGAATAATATGTTCATGATACAGACCTAGCGCTCTACCTTAAGTCGTTTTGTATCACATTTCAGTCTGGATGTGACCTTGAGATTTCACCGCTCGGGATCAAACGAGGTCACACGAATGATCACCAAAAGATGTGCCATACTTCACATAAATTCTGTTCATAATACATACCCAAGCTGTATCTACTTAAACGTTTTGTCTCCTTGTGCTACTAGTCTTTTTTTGCATTTTGTGTTTATACACGAGGTAAATGTTTTGGGGCTGTATTTTGGGCTTTTTGAGCAATCCAAGGCATCCCATCTTTATATACATTACAGAGGGCCTTAAGGGGCTCCAGGGGCATGCTTAGGCGAAATTAGAAACAAATACTGAACAAATTCTGAGAAAGGAATTAGCCGCTAAATTCCAAAATTTGTCGTTTTCTCTCGAGAACAGTCGCTATTTTTTTTGAAGAACAAAATTCGGGGAAAATATAAAATACCTCACTCTTGAAATATTTCCAGTTATTTTCGTGCGAAAAATCATAAATTTAAAGATGAAAAATGAAAACGGACGCAACGCCATGCCAATAGGTTAGCGGACCCCTCGGGAGCGAACCATAGGGAAAACCTGCCTGTAGGCTGATTCGAATGGGCACAAATTTCACTGCAACTGCACACTTGGCAAAATGCATTGGGGCTCTGTGGTCTATGCAGGTCCGATTTTTTGCTTATCTTCGCACGAAACACTACTCCATAGTGACACTAGAATACCAGTAGCCCTATAACAAGTTATATGCCTTTTATATGTCTTCCATTTCATTCGCCGTAAACTGGCATAGTATTGAGTAATTAAATTAGCGATAGGCCTAAACAATGCTTCAATTCATTAAAACATCACATTTGAATAATTCAAAGCGAATATTAGTATAAATGAAAAATAACAAATTGTTGCTGCCAAAAAATGAGTATAGATGAGAAATAACAAATTTTGGTTGCCAATTAATGAATATAAATGAGAAATAACGAATTGTGCCTGCCAATAAGTGAATATAAATAAGAAATAACAAATTGTGGCTGCCAATAAGTGAATATAAATCAGGAGTAACAAATCGTGGCTGCCAATAAATGAGTATAAATGAGAAATAACAAATTGTGGCTGCCAATCAATGAATATGAATGAGAACAATCGTGGCTGCCAATAAATGAGTATAAATGAGAAATAATACATTGTGGCTGCCAATAAATGAATATAAATGAGAAATAACAAGTTGTGGCTGCCAATAAATGAATATAAATGAGAAATAACAAATTGTAGCCGCTAATAAGTGAGTATAAATGAGAAATAACAAATTGTGACTGCCAACAAATGAATATAGATGAAAAATAACAAATTGTGTTGCCAATAAATGAGTATAAATGAGAAATAACAAACTGTGTCTGCCAATAAATGAGTATAAATGAGATATTGCAAATTGTGGCTGTCAATAAATGAATATAAATTAGAAATAACAAATTGTGGCTGCCAATAATTTAATATAAATGAGAAATAACAACTTGTGACTACCAATACGTGAATATAAATCAAAAATAAGATATTGTGAGTATCAAAGCTTTTGCTGGATAAAAAAAAAAACGTACAAAAACGCATGACAAAATGTGTACAAATTAGGTGGGAGATGGTATGAGCTGTGCATGACAAGGCCGGTAACTCCAGGCACATGTAATTAATAAATAATATCTTTAGGTATAGAGCTAAATTAACGCATATTATTTAGGTGGGCTTTCCCGTCTTATATATTAGCAACTGTGACTAAGAAAAATATCACGTCACATTCAAAACTAGTTAAATGGAATTTAACAATAAAATGATTGGTCTAATGGGTACAAATATGGGCGAAAATTATGTTGAGATTTAAACAAATCGTTCGTACCACATTAAATTAATTGAATGTTGAAATTTCGCTGCTTGTGCGGGTGTATTTTGATAAATTTAAATAATGGCCCCTTATATGTGTATGATCGAAAGTTATGCTGGGCCAATTACTAGCTGGAACTCTAATAAATATTTCACGGACATACAGACCCTTCCCCTGTGAGATCGAGCGAGGGGCGAGAAAAAATCATAAATTGATTCAAAGTCAGACGTAGACTCAACAGTTAGATTCCACAAAATTCAAGATTTTTTTTCAAGATTTAAGATCTCCTTAGTAGCCTATTGCAAATCTCGTGAAATATGAAATATAGTCGTATAACAACCATGGTTGCTAGGGGCTTTATATCGAGACGATAATGCATGATTGCTATAATAAGCTTGAACGTTGTATATATCCTACATTTTCAAAATTTTTGTCATATAAACAGTTTAAATTCATCGCATTTGGTCAGATATTATATGTGCATATTATATAGTTACCATGAAACCAAATACTGTAACCAGACACTTAGAAATATTCCAGAAATATTGAACTTGGAATTGTTTGCAGGTTGAATGTTGGTAGATTCAATACTAGAAGTTAGATGTGATTAGTCAACTACTTGTACATTCGTGACGCCATGATCATTGTCATAATTAGTTGCGTCAAAAAAAAAGTTTGATATTTTGTCACTGAATTTACGTGATCTCCATAATTAATTGAGATTTGACATTGCTGTGAAAATTATAATACGCCCCAGCAACTCGCACTCGTGGTAATAATGTAGATACTCACATCATACATGTGCGGGTCCCACATGCCTCCCCATGTGAAGGTCCCATATAACCGGAAGATTTAATTAATCCAAATAACGATATGATTGACAATACTGAATCAGTGTTTGTCGATTGTTTATTGCTATATTGGTATACGTGATGCCCACTGGGCTGGTATAGAAGTACGCACCTGTTTACGCTTTCAATAGAAATATGATCAGGTGCACAATATTTGCACATGTACCTGTATGTCACCTGTATGTCAATAACTAAATTAAAAAAGAAATATATCAGTGGAATTTGAAAAAAAAACTATAATCAAATTGTGAACGGAAGTGCAAACCTTCGATTCATTTAATTACATTCAGACAATTAATCAACATAGCATATTGAATTCACAACAAGAAACATAACACACATGGAGTACAAATCGTTCATTTATTTTCTTTTTCTATCCTTCACGAATCATATTCATGTAGCTTTTATTATTTTCCGAAGGGCAGTACGGGAAGACAGCCTATGGCTACGTTCTGTCCTCAACAGCATACTACTGTATATATGTTTGTAAAATAATCTGTACACATCATATGTGCTGTTGAATTGAACATTATTATTATAACATTTGCCAACGGATGCAATGGAGAAACTGTGTTCCAGTTGTGTAACGGTTATACTTTTGGACGTCTTGACATTGGAACATATTCGTTTTGAGATAATATAATGTGAAATAATTACTAGGGATACGATCTATGAATGAACAGTATATGAATAGGTGACAGACGCCACGGTGAAAGTTATTTATAGTTTAATTTAACGATAAAAACACAGCTATTGATCAATTCCCCAAAACGAAAAAAAAAATTACAAATAACGAAAACACATATACATCTTTACTGTCCTTGTTTGGTGGTTGTATGAAGAAAAAAACCTTCATCCAATTGCGAATTGCATCAAGTTCAAGCATGGAAATATAGCGAATCGCTATATTTCTATGGTTCAAGGAAACCCGTCGAGAATTCATGATTTCCCGTTTGATTAGAGGAACCAGGCGTTGCACAAAAGATGAATCCGTCCCGTCCCCTATATATGCCACTGAGACAAGAACATTACATTACACGTGCACCGTAACTATTTTTACTCATAGTATTCTCAGCCATTACATACTAATTCATAACATTCTCATAAAAATTTTGTGAAATAATAACATAATTCAATGTACACTTTCTAGTTGTAATTCTGTGTTGCAAAGGCTCTGTGTTGCATTCAGATCTAGGTAACTGCCTAATGCTCCTCTTTGCTGGTCCCAGTATTCCTTCTACATTTTACTATCAGTATTTTTAATTTTAGTCAACACCAGGAATGAATGTGTCATTTTAATCATGTTCATTTTAATCATTGTTATTACTATTTTTTCATGTTTTTATTCATGTTTTTGAAAATATAATTCTACTGTCATACTGTCATAATTCTACTGTATGTACCAGTATATGTCACCTCTACCGAAACAGTTAAGGGGTGTTTGTGACTGGTTATCGATCATTGCACTGCAGCATGCGACCTTGCCAAGCAAGTCCACAATAAACGCCATGATTAGATGTATCATAACGCCATGGAATAGACGTAGATCCTCAATGCAGTAACACAGTCTGTATGTATCTGCTGCTCCAAGCCAGTCAATTGTTAGACGGAAAGTAATTTCCGACTTCGATGATACCTGTCATTATGGAAGAACACTGACAATAGCCGACATCAACCGGGCCCGCTTAATTGTTGTCAGCTTAAATGAATTCGTAATCGTTCGTCTGGTGTAGGCCTACAGGTGTATCATATGAATCGATATCAGAGGCCAAGGATGCAAAATATTGAAGTCGATTTTGTCCATTTCGCAATAGTTACAATCCTTTTGGTCATTCATCCCACGATTTTGTATCAGCATACCCACGAAAATGATGGCATACCCAAAATTTGGTTTTGTTCCGTTATTTTTATCATCCCGCAAAGTTCTCTGTGTTGTAAAACTCGATTTACAACATGTAATGCTGAGGCATCTGAAAGCACAGCACGTGAGGTTGCCTGCACCGTGTTTATTGTCTAACGTGTTCGCTGCGACCAATGTGATTCCCGTTTGCCAGTGGAAGAATTTTCACATGTTATACCTATCCTACGCAATGTGTTATTTAGGGAAGCTTGTTAGGGACATTCACTTTTTTTTACATATGATTTAACTTTTTATTCTCTCTGATGATTTACTCCCTGGGAAAAACCAGAGAAACTGGGAAATAAATATTTAAAACCCGGAATTAAATATTAAAACCGGGAATTAAGTATTTAAACCTGGAATTAAATGTTCAAACCGGGAAATAATTATTCAAACCTGGAAATAAATGTCCAAACCCGGAATTAAATATTAAAACCCGGAATTAAGTATTAAAACTGGGAATTAAATGCTAAAACCGGGAAATAAATATTCAAACCGGGAAATAAATGTTCAAACCCGGAAATAAGTATTAAAACCGGGAATTAAATGTTCAAACCTGGAATTAAGCATTTAAACCGGGAATTAAATATTCAAACCCGGAATTAAGTGTTAAAACCGGGAATTAAATATTCAAACCGGGAAATAAATATTCAAACCTGGAAATAAATGTTCAAACCGGGAAATAAATATTAAAACCCGGAATTAAATATTCAAACCGGGAAATAAATATTAAAACCCGGAATTAAACATTTATAACCAGGAAATAAATATTAAAACCCGGAATTAAATATTCGAACCTGGGAATAAATGTTTCTGGGCTTTAATAATTATTTCCCAGTTTTAAGACTTAATTCCGGGTTTTAATACTTAATTCCCGGTTTAAATACTTAATTCCGGGTTTGAACATTTAATTCCAGGTTTGAATATTTATTTCCCGGTTTGAGTAATTAATTTCGGGTTTTAATACTTAATTCCGGGTTTTTTAATAAAAGTTTTCACTGAATATAGGCATATTTTGTTGTAGAACGGTGGGAAATGATAATACAACTTGTAGTTACATTACTACTGTTCTCTGGCCATAGAATACGCACTAGTTTTCCAGTAAGTAATTGAAAACATACCTATTTCCACAGAACACTGTTATTTCGTGATATTACTAAAAAAAACTTCAGGGGTAATGGTGCTTTTCTTCCTTGGGTAACTTCATTGTTATCTAACATCGATATTTGTGTATCATTCGGATTTAGGTGCGATACTAAATCTTAGTTTTCAGGGATGTTCATGCTACGCTTTACTTGTGTGATAAACTTATTTAGATACGACTTACACTTGTAATGGATACGCTTTACGGACATGATAATTTTTGGTGTCGCAGCCTTTATTCTTGTCGAGTGATCCAAAATCATAGTATTGACTTATGAATAAATAAATATTTAAACATATCCAGTTTACTTACTATAGGAAACCTGTTTGGACACCTTTCTGACAGCACAGTCATAGAGTTAGTGCCCACAAGTGATGGCGATGTGATCGTAATGAACAATGGTTTGAATTTTTAGGTTACCGGACCTATTGGCATGTTTTCTGAATTTTGGCACAAAAATGCTTTAAAATAATTCAAGAAGGAGGTATTTTTTAGTTTTTTGATTTTCGCATTGGCGGCCATTTTCTCAAAATCTGTTCAGTAACTGCTTTACTTTTTGATATATACATATATCATATATACTCCTGTGATGTTTCGTTGCGCTTGAATCGCTCGAAATGGGCCATTTTGGCCCGAACTCGGCCCAAATGGGTCATTCCCATGTTAAATTCTCCTATGCTTCATAATGGGACACATTTATATATGATTTATTTCGTACGCATGTACATTTCAATTTACAAACAATAAAAGCAATAAAACAACACACACAACTCAAAAACTTCACATTATGCCTAACATCTCACTTAATAATAAATGTCCCTGTTTGATATGACAACACGACAGATATTGTTTTGTTTTGTTTTAATATCTAAATATGAAACCAATCTACACGAATGTTTTAACGCAGAATTCAGAACGGACATCATGTAATCGCTTCAGACCTCGTCTATTCATGTATATAGAGAATATTCCTGTTGTGATGATTCTGTTTTTTTCCCAGTAATATATATTTCCAAAGCAACACTGTACAACCCAAACGTTGAATAACTGGGCAAATTTTGTTCAGATTCTTATCTGATACAATTCGTTGCCAATGTCTGCCTCATAATTGCGAAATGCACAAGCATTTACAGTATATATAGTATCATGGTTATTTTCCGTGAATTGATTAACAAAGCCACAAATCGCAGGAAACAAGGAGAGGAAAAGAGTCGTAAAAACGGAGACTAACAACTGAGAGGAAACTGAGAGGAAAAAGTTTTCTAGGAAGAATAAAAACATATATAGCATATATTATTGTGATGACGTCCATAGAAAATTTGGACTCTCCAAAAAGAGTGAATTGAACACGGTTATTCGACTTCTTAGTGATTATTTCTTGTCAGTGATGTTCTAAAAAGGAAACATAATATTATCGATACAAAAAATAATATAGTGTCATCTACATTATGTGGTACTTCAAGTTACCTGAATCAGATAAAATATGTGCAGACTCTGACGATATAGCTGGTTCGTTTTTATTCCGGAAATAATGCTAGGTATTAGGTATTCATAGGTCTAGTTCGAAAGCATTCAGAGCCTAAATGTGAAACTAAACGTAAGCACGATTTGGAGGTTTTTGCCAACTAATGATTTTCCTGAACTCATGAACCAAGTCGCAATTAATGTTCCAAAACAATGAGAACAGAGTATATTTCCAATATATTACATCCTCGGCAGACACCTGACGGGGATAACGTGGGCCGGTATATTGAAGTATAATGTTAGTCCTCATTGTTTCTAAACTTAATACTTTGAAGGAACATAATGTACGTTAATGGGTCCGAACTATCCATTGACGCCAAATCATTGCGGAAGCTTGCGAGAGGGACGCCAGAATATAGAGATATACCGGTATATATGTATTCAAGTAATCCTATCCTTCACGTGGAATCACGCTATAGATAATAATTGTTCGGACTGATGACCCTTAACTATGTGCCTCGTCAATGATTGGAATATTTCTCCCTCCCTGAGGTTGCATATTTCCATAATGTTTCGCATCTGAAGGCGACGCGCGCTACCGTCCTTTTCTCGTTGTTGGCGACTCATATGTGATGGAGTACATTCCAGCAATTCCTGCTGGCCTGAAGCGCGGGAGTTGTGGCCTCAGGGTAATGCTCATCAGCCTTGCTCGACTCTCGGTCCGTCTCTGGTCCATCTACCCTGTACCGTCCATCCGTCCGTCATCGTCGTACGTGAAAATAACGCTTGTCAGTGGCGGAGATTTCTCTGACGTTTTACAGATGGCCCACAAGGGTAACAGCGCCCTCTCGGGGGAGTGGCCCACCACTCGGAACGAAAAGGTAGCATGCATAAATTAGAAGTATTGCTCTCGCCGTGCCACCGATTGGGCTCAATTGATTTTCACGGGGACGGGGACTGTCTGTATCGCGAGTGTTTTTGTTCACCGAAGTCGCTAATTTAGTTCATCGGGTGTTAAATGTTGCACAGAGTGCTGTAAAGAGTATACCATTAGACAAGAAAATGCAGCTAACTGCGGGGGACGACATTAGAGCTCGAGCACATCATCAGTACCACGACAGTATATTATGATGAAAAACATAGGCCTTCTTCATTCATATTCCTAATAAGTAAACATTTATTTTGAACTCAATGTAACAGATAGATCTACGCCTACTAAAATGGTATTTCATTTAAAAAAAAAAATTTAAAAATATTGAAAACCATGAGAAATATCTGCATCTGATATCATGATACATGTGCCTACCATATGCATGCACGTATTGCTGCACAGAAAATTGTGTGTTCCATAATACGCGTCATTGCGATAAAATTTGCTTTGCATTCTGGGAACGTCAATTTCCATCGACTCCGCCATTTTGGACGTTTTTGCATAATTTGAGGATTTTACGTTATTTTCTCAATCCTAACACATCGATTTATGCATTATACATCTGTGGAATATTCAAATTTTGCCATCAATTCGACAGATTTTATGAAGAAAATCCTCATTTGGAGTAGGTGTCCAAACGTTTACCTGCCCAAACGGGCGTCGATAGTTTGGCATAAAACCTCCATGAAAAAGTCAGCACATAGACATGTAGAGGGTTGGGGGCTTCGCCCCCAACGCTCTAATGTCAAAAATTATGTGCACCATCCTCACTGGCCTAACTGCACATCATCAGGATGGTAAGCTGATAGATCCACCACCTTCTGAATGCACCTGAAAGTGATATGAAGATGGTGAAAAATGTGTATGGAAATATAATGATGTAATTGGTGGAATAATATTTTCAATGTTTAAGCGCCCTATACTCCTCCTTGAACTGTTCGAATTCAACCCCCCCCCCCCCCCCCCCTTCTCCTAAAAGTGAAATGTGTATGGAAATATAAAGATGTTATTGGTGGAATAATATTGTCATTGTATAAGTGCCCTATACCCATTCTTGAACTGTTCGAACTCAACCCCCCCCCCCCCTCCTGAAAGTGAAGATGGTGAAAAATGTGTATGGAAATATAAAGATGTTATTGGTGGAATAATGTTGTCATTGTATAAGCGCCCTATACCCCTCCTTGAACTGTTCGAACTCACCCCCCCCCCCCCCTCTTCTCCTAAAAGTGAAATGTGTATGGAAATATAAAGATGTAATCGGTGGAATAATATTGTCATTGTATAAGCGCCCTATACCCATCCTTGAACTGTTCGAATTAACCCCCCCCCCCCTCCTCCTAAAAGTGAAATGTGTATGGAAATATAAAGATGTTATTGGTGGAATAATTTTGTCACTGTATAAGTGCCCTATACCCATCCTTGAACTGTTCGAACTCAACCTCCCCCCCCCCCCCTCCTGAAAGTGAAGATGGGGAAAAATGTGTATGGAATTATAAAGATGTTATTGGTGGAATAATATTGTCACTGCAAAAGCCCCCTATATAGTCGGGCAGATGGATAGGCCTCCCATGCACCCTCCGGAACAATTAACGGCACCAATTTTTTCGGAATATTTATTAATGTTAGAAAAAATATTTCAGATGTTCCCATTGCGAAATATTGTGGTTTTTATGGCAGCCATCTTGGATTTCGGCCTGATAGCACCAAAAAATTCCTAACTTCTTCAATAATGATCACACAAAGGTGTGTGATACACCTCTTCATACAATTTTCACCTCATAAAACGTTTGGAAACACCAATTAAAGGTTTAAACAATTATTTAATGACTTGGTGACAATTTTCCTGGAAATATTTCCAAACAATGTGCAAAATGAGGGGCGGCTTTTACGAAAAAAACATGTGTTCGACGTATAAGACAGTCACACTGTCTCATGACAGCTTATTTTCACAACGAGTCTTAGAATCATTCTTTGGCTGGAAACTGTATACTGGTAGTATGTGTCTTATACTACTGATAGTTATTTTTCTACATCTGATGGCTGATCACTGTACTGTTTGAACTCCCTTCCTTCCTGAATGCATCTATTGTGAAAGGTTGAGATAGCAACTTCTGCAAGACTGAGATACGTACAAATTTCACCCTGAGTAGTGCTTGGGAATCTACTGAATCCAAGGCCGAGGAACTAAGGGAGACACATTTAACTTGTAAGGTGAAAAATAACACATATCATCGGAACTTCAAAACTGAATGCCACAACTTTAAACTGTCACAGAAGAGAGCCGGTATCAACAGAGCTGATAAAAAAACATCTCTGCAGCTCGTGATGAAGCATTCAGCTCTATTGTTCAGTTCATCCAGGAGCATATCATCAAAGAGAACAAAGTTATACAATGTTCCACACTGAGACTTATGTACATTGTTTACCTCGATCAATGGTTATCCCAATTACCAGTATCGAGACGAACATCTTATGAAGCAACTGCAAAAGCATCCCATTATCAGTACCCCTATTGCCCTATTGTGTTTAGCAAGGTCTAACTTACCCCCCCCCCCCCCCCCGCAACCCGGTTGACCTTGCCCTTTCCCCTGAAGATCTACCCAAAGAGCTCATGATGTTCTTGAGCAAGGTCATTGTCGGAAAACCAGAAAGTCCAGGTCATCGGGCCAAAGTAGACTCTTAGTTTCAAAACAAGAAGTAACAGCGCGACCTTCTTGACCTTATCTGGGCTTGCCAGTTTGTGCAACTGCATCAGCAACAGTAATATATGTGTGATGTACGCCAGGTACGTCTAGAATGAGATGTAGCTTTTGCTACCAGGATCAACCGTTATTACTGAACACAATATGGGCACTAATAATGGACTGATAATGGGATGTTTTGTTGTTGCTTCGTCAGATGTTCAACTCGAAACTGGTTTTTGGGATAACCACATTCATCAAGTTAGTCAATCACTTCCTCATGAGCTGCAGTGATTCGAGCTTGTTCCGTATCAGCTCAACTCTGATAACATGATGTGTGGTACTTTGCTTCGACAGGGTATAGATCATATCCACTCATTTTACAAGCAAATTTATCTTACGCAGTACCTTAGCCTCGGATTCAAATTCAGGCATTTCTCAGGGCGAACTGTGTATGCCAGAGGATTTATCTCGACTTTTCACACTCAGGGCGAAAGTGAGTTCTGGTATCTAATGCTGATCGTTTGCGGTGACAGCGGTGTCTTGGGCGGCTCAAGATGTTGATAGCTCAATGTCACTGAAATCCTTCAACCCATGTATGTTGCTAGTGTATTGCTGGTAGCACTGTGTGTGATAACCCACATCTTCAAGATCAGGGTCATGGCACCATCAAGGGTCTCCTGGATCAGGTTATACACATTTTCCATGCGGTGAGACGAATCCAATGTTTGGGTCCATCTCTTCCGAATCTGGTGCAACTCAGCGTTTTCTGCTAAGCTTTGATACTAAGATGTTCCATGATCAATTCCACCAACATGCAATACACATATAGGGAGTTTCATCTTCTATCAAGGTTCAGATGATTGTTACTTGCTCATAATTGTTATAATTGTTATTTTGACATTCCTTTTGTGTGACTTAAACAAATCAAGTTCATATTTCTTCACCACCAATTACATTTAACAACTACCACCACCAAGATATTCTGATCATAACCTGAAAGAATAATATTGATTACAGTATTGATTGTCACAAAGCATATTATTAGTTTTTCATAAAATGAAACTTATAGAATCCGCAGCTCCGCTCCAAACAGTACGGTGATCATCTATTAGTATATCTGACATGTAGAAAAATAACTATCAACGGTTATCTGCAAGACACATATTTTTATATATAGTTTCCAGCCAAACAGAGATTCTAAGACTCATTGTGGAAAATAAAAATTATCATGAGATGCTGCGACTGTGTATAATACGTCAAACATATGTATATTGTTTGTTCGTAAAAACTCGCCCCTCATTTTGCACATTGCTTGGAAATATTTCGAGGAAAATGTCAACAAGTCATTTAATAATGGCTTACACTTTTAAATGGTGTTCCCGAACGTTTTATGAGGTGAAAACTATATCAAAAAGTGGTATCACATATCTTTGTACGATCATTATTGAAGAAGTTTTTGGGTGCTATCAGGCCGAAATCCAAGATGGCCGCCATAAAATCCCCATGGGACAATATTTCCCAATGGAACATCTAAAATATTTTGTCTAACATTAATACCTATTCGAAAAAATTAGGCCAAGGGCCAAAGATAAGTTACCGGACAATGTTTAATTGTTTAGAAGTTAGCCAGGTCACTGGTTAAATTCAAGATCAAGACAATATTCAGTAATATAATATTAAGCATATATCATGTCCACAGTTGATTGCTAAGCTGTAAATTCAATAATCAGAGAGATAGTAGCAATTTTGTGCTGTGGCCTTGAAGATGAAGACAAAGGTCAAATTCAAGGTCATCAAAATATTCAATGTTTATCATTTTCTATATGTCCACAATTGATTCCCAAGCCATACAGTCAATAGAGGAGCAAGATATGAGCCATTGTGTCCTGTGACCTTGAGAATGAGTTCAGAGGTCAAATTCAAGGTCACGAGAATATTCAGCATATATCATTTCCTATATGTCCACAACTGATTCCTGAGCTGTAAAATCGATCATAAGTGAGATATTAGCCATTTTGTCCTGCGACCTTCAAAATGAGGTCGAAGATCAAATTCAAGGTCATGACAATTATCTGCATATATCATTTCCTATATGTTCATAACTGATTCCTAAGCTGTAAAGTCCACAACGAGCGAGATATTGCCCATTTTGAGCTATGACCTTGAAAATGGGGTCAAAGGTCAAATTCAAGGTCATCAGAATATTCAGCATATATCATTTCCTATATGTCCACAATTGATTCTTAAGCTGTAGAGTCGATAATAAGCGAGATATAAGCCATTTTGTCCTATGACCTTGAAAATGGGGTCAAAGGTCAAATTCAAGGTCATCAGAATATTCAGCATATCATTTCCTATATATGTCCACAATTGACTCCTAAGCTGTAGAGTGGATAATAAGCGAGATATAAGTCATTTCGTGCTCTGACCTTGAAACTGAGGTCAGAGGTCAAATTCAAGGTCACGATAATATTCAGCATATATCATTTCCTATATGTCCACAATTGGTTTCTAGTCTCTAATCTCAATATTAAGTGAGATATTAGGCATAATGTGTCCCATTATAAAGCATAGGAGAATTTAACATGGGTAAGTCCCATTTGGGCCGACTTTATGACAAAATGGCCCACTTCGAGCGATTCAAGCGCAACGAAATTTATAGACATCATAGGAGTACATATGAGGAGTGTTATGTATCAAAAAGAAAAAAAGTTACCGAACAGATTTTGAGAAAATGGCCGCCAAAGTAAAAAATCAGGCATTTTTCGTCGAAAACGGCCGCCATTTTGAAAAAAATGCGAAAATCAAAAAACTAAAAAATACCTCCTTCTCGAATTAATTTTAAGTATTTTTGTGCAAAATTTCAGAAAAATTCGCCCGTAAACAAAAAAGATAAAAATGTGGACGACGGACGACGACGACGCCATGCCAATAGGTTATCGGACCATAGGTCTGGTAACCTAAAAATAGGTGCCGGTAATTATTCCGGGGGGTGCATGGGTAGCCTATCCAGCTGCCCGACTAATACCCCTCCTTGAACTGTTCGGATTCTCCCCCCAACCCCCCCGCGAGGTTATATGAGGGGGATTCTGAAGATGGCTAGTATTAATGTAGACATGTCAGAAAAAACGTACAACACTCACTCAGCGATGCCGACAACTTTTTATTGATTTCCTTGAACAAAAATCACTGTAACTTTGATAATGAACATGCTTATTGCATCATCGGATATAATATAATGATTCATGCTGATTTATAAAATGTCTTTTTGTTGCACTTTAGAGTAATGAAAGAAAACTTCAATGGGATGGTTGAAACTTTTTTTGGCCGTTAATTTTCGCTAGCTAGGTTTTTTCAGAGTTTTAAATTGCTTCAGTAAGTTGTTGGGCAGTTGACACTAATTTCATCTTGTATACGGTAAAAACAACATGTTTTTTAACACCCTGTTTGTCCTTGATGACGCCATTGTAATTTGATCATTAATGTTTGATTAGGCTTTGTTTCTTCTCCAAATGAAGTTGTTGTTTGGTTTTATATTGCCACCATCAAACTCTTTTTACTAAACGATAATTGTTCGATACCTTTTTCCCCACAAGTAACACATTAATTTGATACGAGCTAGAAACATGTTGTTACTCGTTTAGTTCTCATACAAGAACACTGGAAATGCAATTTATACAAACAGTTATAACATTACATGTTTACATTTACCAGCGGGAAAATGGGTACATATGTAGTTTGAGACTATCCCAACATAAAATGACACCATTGTTGTTCATGCGTGACATCATCTCCGTCATAGAGGGCTAACGCATTCTTCCGGTAGTCAAAATACTTTTTTGCAGCCAATCGGTATTTTTGAAATATAATCTTTTTGTTATCACTCGAAGATTATTTTCGAAATTCGAAAAGTATGAAAGGACAAGCCAATGAAACCATTGATATTGTTGAAAAAATCGAAATGACTGATTTTAGTGTGTTCAGTATAGCCCCTAAACTGCCATTCTAACTGCCATGACCTACCTGCCTTTTCACACCTTAATGCAGTTACACTGAAATTGTGCAAGGTTCTTGTGCAATTATTCTTTCAGATTTATTGAAGAGCAGTGCGAGGTTTGATTTGTGAACCAATATTGGTAACTGAATCTAATCGCCCCTTTCTGTATATGCTACACACAATACGAAATACTTGCCCATTTTATTCAATAGTATCGGCAACACCACGGGCTAGGCTAGAGTAGATTAACTCAACAAAATTAATTACACCAAGAGACCCTTGGTGTCTTTAATTGATGCAAGTTTAACTTTATTATATTTAACGGTAACATATGCCAGTCCTTTACCAGTCAGCATCTGCATTAGCATTAGAAGTTAAATTCGTATTGTTATTTGAATGGTCTATTTTTGCCCGAATGAATAGTTCCGCAATGCACGCATTAGGCGTTTGTCTTGCAGCGACCTCAAGGAGCGTCTCAACAGGACACGTTTGATTTTGTCGCTGTTGATGATGGCGTCCACCGCACGACGTGAGTGCGACATCATGTGCGGCAGGACACGTTCGCTCCAGCGTTTGACGCGCTGAGTCGTCTCCATGCCGTCGCTCCCTTGTCGGGTCACCGTCAGTGGCGGACTGGATGAATCTTCAGCCCATGCATCCTTGCTGTCGGACAAGGTAGCACTCTCATAGTCAACAGTCTCTTTCGACTTCTTTGACAAAGTGACAAACCGATCGGCCCACCGTTTTCTGGTCAGAGGGAGGCGATCTCCCCACCTCTTTGTGTAAATACCCAGCCGTTCGCCCCACCGCTTCTGAGGTGCAATCGGTGCCTCATAGCCTACAAATCTGGTCCACACGTTAATATCTTGTTTGTTGGGATGTTTTGGAGATAGTAGTCTCTTACGAAGTTGAACAAGTCTGTCACCCCATCTTTTCACAAGATCATATGAAGAACCGTGTACATTCCACCGTCCTGGAGATAGAACCGATCTGTTTGAAAGCTCTTTCCTCTCGCCAAGCTGTACTTTCTCACCTGAAAGTTCTTCAGGGGTCCGCTTGGACCACCCAAGCCTTTCGGCCCAACGTTTGTTGCCGAACGTTTGCAGACGGCCACCCCATCGCTTGGTAATGTCTCTGCCTTGCAAATAGTCATCCTCGGCTTGTCCTTCGAGAGGGAACTCATCTGACGTACCTGGGGAGTTCATCGCATCATCGTTCTCTTTGGTCTGGTAACCATCGGTGTCTGGACAGTCAGCACCACAAGGATTCTCATTCTCCCCATGTCTGACTAACTCGGCAGGTGCACCTTCGACTTGTCCAGGCCAGATCCTTGGCCACTGATTCACTCCTCGAGCATTCCTACCTCCCTCGTTGTCCCCTGAGTTTTCAGCGCCCTGACAAAACGTATATAGTCGGTTACAGAGCTGCTGCTGATGTAGACGTGACCAGGGTTCGCGAAGTCTTCTGGCAGACTTGCCATGTGTTCGGATAGTGTTTGTCATTAAATAACTGGAGCGCCGACAGAGCTCGTCCACTGTAGACAGGCACTGACGGGACATACTTGATGAGCCACAAAGGCGCTGGATACATGTTGGAACTAACCCGGGAATCAACGGTTCTGCTCGACGGTTTCCCAACAGTCTGCAATGTACAAGATATTGTTAGAATGAAACGCCAAGAAATTCCGATGTGGTTCCAGTGAACTTCAACATTCAGTGACTAGGATTTGTCTATCTGCTTGCTATAGCAGTACTCACCACAATCCGTTCTTTTATATTATAAATTGTGAATACAGGCGGATAACATTTTGGAATGACTACGAGCAGTTTGCCACTAATTGAGCAAAGTATGACATGATTATTTGTCTCATGGAAACTAGTGACGTCATCTTCGTATAGGTGCTGTTACTACGGAGACAATAAATAATAACCACAGTGGGTGTAGTCTATAATCTAGCCACGTTTGTTACCTACATATGGAGAGCAAGGCCCGATAAATTTTCAATTAAGCTGAAGAATGGCATGAATTATTCGGTGCTAGGAAATCCATGCCGGAAATGCATCCATGCTTCAAAAACAATTTGATTTCGGATAATGTTTTCGGAAGCCTGTTTACCTGGTGGGATGGGGCGTACCTATCAAAAGAATACCAGGTACGCCTTTCAAGCGGGTTTCTAACTATTTGCCAATATTTTTTTTTCATTTGGATATTGTCACTAGTAATTTACCCTGAGCAGATCTACGGCTTTGGGTGCCCTCGCAGTTAGAGCGTCCTTCCCTCAATCTCGGCCGCGCATTCACCTCTAATTAATCGTGAAATATAATTAACATTAGTGCGGTTGTTGTGGGTTCTCAATATGTGAGCAAAAGTCGCACCTGAAAAACAGTACGAGCCTCCGTCGCAACGGATAGAGAAAGAGATCCAATTACCTGAGGGTGTATTTGATTTTCCAGGTTTCAGCATGTTTAGTTTTCAGTTGTTCTAATGGGGATTCTTCCCATAATTACCACCATCTGTCAAGGAATACTGGATACGTAATTCACTCAATCACAGAACTCCTAACGATTATATTTCCGCCTTTAATTCAATGATGACTACTCCTGTTCCCTAAGGCGCCATTGCCAGTGGCTTGAATTCCTCACATTGGTCTTCACTGCTCGAAATTCTATAGGCTCCCACAACCACTTGTTCTCACACAACGTTTTTTTCTCCCAACTGCAATCTACGATCTGAACTAACAGTTTACTGGGTACATTCTGAGGGTATGTAAATTCCCAAATTACCCGCGCCCTGTACACATATGGTGTATATTATTGTGGTTCAACCAAGATAAGCCTACCAAGCCGTCCATTAAGGATTTCAATTTTAGGTCCAGCCTCACCTGCCATGTTGTTGTCCAATATCCGCAAATCCTGTTCCAAGACCTAACGCACACACTGAAACAGAAAATTTATGGAAAAGAATGAATGTGAAATAGACCTAAGGTATCGTTTCAAAACAAATAAAAAATGTGTGAATAACATTTTCTCCTCCACTATTAGGAAGATACTCGCCAATAGCTTAGAATGTTATGATAATATTCTTACAGTCTATGAATATGTGACATTAGTGTGTATTAGTGTAGTATTCTATCAATCCATCGTTTGCCGTTCACACAAAAACTCATATAGTCCTCTTTCCTATTGTTAGAGAAAACGTGTCAAAAGAGATGTTGTGTAGATGAATTTGTCTGTAGCGATTATCAGTGTTCCGGTATTTGATTTGTCGCGAATAATATTTCCGCATATTATAGCGAAGAGCCCAACATCATGAGCAGTGTCATTTCTACTTCATGGACATGAACTCTAATTGAATTATAACTAACAAGTCTGCGTAAAAACATATAAACAGGCAACGTGTTATGTACTGCACGGGGCCTGGTGGCTTTATTTACTCCGTGCTGTAACTAATCTAACCGTTCGTGTAGGTGAAACCTTTTTATTTCAGTGGTGTATATTATTATAGTGATATTTGATATCAGTTGAATCATCTTTAGGAATAATTGTATTCGCAAACTTTGCAGCTTTTGTTCTATGCGTGTAAGTTATATCCGGAGATCTTGAAATGATGAATTCCCCTGAAACTGTAATGATTAGTGAATTGATGTGTTGCAGATACCTCTTATTGTCCAGGGAGTATTCATTGACACAGCCATTTCACAGTATTGGTTGAAAAGTGTCGCACATCTGAAATATCTGGTTTTCTATAAGTCCAACAAAAAAATGTGAACAAGTTTTATGGAAACGTAATATTTATTTAAAGTTACATTCATAATGTGTTGGTGGGATTTTTGAAACATCAAATGGCTAGCATATTCTGCATGATGTTGAACAGATATATCCGATAAGGTTCGTGATTGGTCACTTTGTCTTTGTTATTGGAATCATAGTCACTCATAAAGTTTAGTAATTGTGACTGAGTGGTTTTATTCCTGAATGGGGTTTTATTGTCGGAATAAACTGCACAAATTATGAATACACGTATATGGTAAAATTCATATTCGTGATTCTATAGTCAGTGTTCATGTCATTTTCTGAGTATATTGGATATTCAATAAATTCACACAAAAAGTCAGAAACCTCCATGCCGCTTTAAAAGCTATGAACAATTTTACGCCCACAGTGTATATACTTTCTGCAAGTATAGTGTAATGTTAGCTCCAATCACTGCGACACTGTGACTGATCTTTAGAGTTTCTTCAACATCAGTGATGTTGCCAGGTAGGCTACATGTACTTCCTGGTGTCTGAAATAATGACCAATTTATTGTGCATTAAAAAATCATACACCAATCTTCGTTTAGGTGTTATGTGTTTATGCGGTCACAAACGACATACCGATTCCACGTAGATTTCTCCCCATCTACATCGGTGTATTAAGGAAGTACTTCATTGCCAAATATGTGGGGAGACATGGTGTATTTGCATAATCCATTAGTTGGTATGACCAGGTTTTCCATATATACAATAGATGCGTCCACGCTTAGTAATGACTCAGACCAAACAGGTGCAGGTAATCGGGTTCCATTTCATACGTCAAAAATATATTATTGTCCCGATACAGACCCCGAACTGACAGAAATACGATAGTCCAATTCCACTTGACGATAAAGGAATTGCCGGTTTAATTACGTGCTCAGTGGCTGGTTAAGTGGATTGTGTAGTTAGAATTTGTTGTGTGGGTAGGACTCCCATCGAATCAGTCACTTAAGAAACAATATGATCACAGACGTTGAAATTGATGATCGCTTATGAATTACCAATTACCCCCATGGCTACTTTGCGTCATAAGTGCCCCCGACTTTTGATGGGTGCGTGCGCAATCGATCGCTTTTAGAAACCGCATCACCGCAATGATTTCGTGAAGCCAATTATGCACATATCCTTTCAGATGAAAGGTGACCAGATACCGAAGAGACAACAAACCACTCGACTACATTAGTAACAGGACATTATTATTCGCGTTCGATCATATCCACAGCTTTTGTTCCTGTTGTCTTCAGCTGTAAACCGGATACATTAATTTAGCCCCGAGTTTGATCAGTAGTCGGATGACATGTGAGTAGAATCTACTAGAAAATGGGATATTCTCGTTTTTGAGCACCACCTGATATTGGTCTCAAGTCCCATGGACGACGAAACAAGCAAGAACTTGTACGTCAATCACATGTCATATCGACACAATTAGAGGCAATGGGTCGCTCTGTACCAACAAATGTCCTTAACATCGAAACACAGGCTTTAACACCAAAATATAACAGTCTGCAGTACCATTTCCAATATGTTATCTGCACTGTTTTCTTCATCTTTAGTCTTATATTTTCTACCAATCGAAAAATGTTGAAAATAAAGTAACGGCTTCTGGACTATCGCTCTGTCCCCGACGAGAATTTGAGATCGGTGGTATGGTTTCTTCAGCATATTACTCTAACAGAATAGAACAATTTTGACCGTTTGTCACGTGGTAGATATTTGAGATCACTTCACATAAATGCCGGGTTTACGCTGAAGAAGTTGAGGCAAATATATACTTAAGCAGTTCGGCCTCTGCATGCGTTATTTCAACAGATCGTTCAAGAGCCCACTGTCATTAGTGCGTAAAAAGCTTGTTCAGCTCCCCTAGTCTTCGTTCTCGCGTGTAACAAGGGAGTAGAAGTGAATTGTTGATTGTTATATCCCCTGTACACGACCCTAATTATACGTTGTCGGCCATGAAGGTCGTCTCCCTTTTTCAGCCACATGAAACATGACTTTTGTATCTAGCCATACGTCAAAACTTCAAACTGGCTGAACAGTAAGCTGCTGAACATTATATAGTTCACTAATATAGTTAGTAAATATGCAATAGCTTGGCATCATGCGGTAAAATAATCAACAAGAAATGATCAAAATTTATGTTTCAGTTATTTCGATCTGTTCCAATGTACATGTAGTTGAGTCTGCTGTAGGTTATACTTTATTTTGAACAGCATTTATAGTGAACAATGCTCTTTTGTTTTGATGTTTTTATGTTTTGATGTCCATAAATGTAGAATGTAGATATGCTTTTCCGCCGATGGAATGAAAAACACGAATTCATAAATTGATTGAAATCATCCGAATATTTGACTGGAATTGGCTCACAGTGCTGTTTACAATGTTGTATGCTTGGAACGTTGACCCAGCTGAGACGAGCAGTTGATCTTTATCCATCACATTAATGGCTAAGTTTTTATTTTGCAATATGTGGATGAGAGAGCGAGCCAGAACATTATCAATGGCTTTATCTTTATATGCAGTTCACAGCAATCTATCAATACAATGGACTTGATTTTCAATCTTTTTAATGTGGTTCGGCGTGTCGTTCAGGACGATTATTGTACACCAAATCGAAGGCAGATTTGCACTTTGTTTCATTCTATGAGTTCGCATAAGTCGTCAGGTACACCAATTAGTTGCATATAGTTATTCATTGGACTTTTGTCCAAGTACATTACAAATAATTGTTATAATAATAATGGGAGATATAGAGGATTTTCGTGCACGTACCAGCTCTGATAAAAATAATCGAACTGCCGCTTATGGTATTTTTGGCTCAGGTTAAACCAGTAGAAATCAGTAGGATGATTGTGTATTTGCTATGAAACATCAATTGGTATTCAGTGCGAATATCAGCGTACGTTTGCAAAACAATGTATTCATACATCATTATTGGTGTATATTGGTTTTGGTCTAGTTAAAAAAATACTTTCCCAAAATAAGGCGGAATGTGGAATAAACATTTCTTATACCTCTTTCCAATATGTAAATTATCTAGTTAACCGATACTTTTACAGTGTCTAGTAGTACTCTGTACAAGCGATTTCACCGGAATATGGTCAAGATACGGCAGCGTCAAGGAATACACATATTTATGCACCTTTCACTGTCCCTTGGACGGGATCAAACAAATATACACCTATTACGTATCAGTTAATTTCTTTTCAAAGTATGCGATATAGCAGTCAACACCTGAGAAATAATTTCATATCATCCTTTAGAAAACAAAAAGTGACTGCTCGTTGATAGCATTTTCATATATACAGAATCGTATTTGCGAACAATTATGAAGTGACGATTCTATCATCCACATCACTGCCTCGACCAACTAAATTAAAATTATTACTTAATATGATGTATTACACATTGTGGCCTCATATTAAGGATCAGATAGATATTAAACTGCACAAATAGTAGGCAAATAAATTTTTATCCCAGACGATAATAATAAGCGGAACGACAAACAGATTCGATATTTCCGAACTTCATTGACATTCGTATTACTAGTATTAATTCCTGTATATACGTTTATTCTATTTCAATATCTAGTTCATATATGCCTCAATAATTATACAGTTCAATACTCCACAGTCCGATTCACTCAACCGACTTTTGGCAACTGTAGAACAAATATCCTACCTTTTATTTGAGATATTGAAATCAACTACACTAAACGGCTAGACTTAACAGTGTTGATTGATGTATACAGGTAAATTTCATATTTAAACTTATCAAGACCTTTGTAGACATGTTTATCTCAATAATAATAGAGAGGGGAAAAACTGGCGCTGTACATAGCAAAAATGCCTGACTGGAGATCTAGATCAAGTTAATCTCCATATAGCTTTAAATGAAATTTCACGTAGAACTGCCGATTGAACTTCGGCGAAGAGGACATTGAAACCATTTTACATGATAACGACCCTGGCTATTCATTCATTCATTCATTCATTCATTCATTCAATTGATAATGAGTGCAGTAACATACATGAAATATTTATGAACGACTCATGAACGATTTATCGTCACTGTTGTTCCAAAAGATGTCCTATTGATCTAATCTCAATAACAATGCTTGATTTTTACACACACTACTTTCGGCCTACATTTTATCCCTGACTGGGAGATGTGGCATCCTCAACGAGGCATAGCGGAAATTCCTTATTCTTCATTGAACTGAGTCTTTGATCCCACTCATGAAAATTAAAATAAGCGGAGTCAATATAATGGATATCCTTGGGTTTTATAGTCCTAAACATAAAAGAGAAAATTCAAGGTGAATTGCAGCCACAAACTTATCGTTGTCGTCGGTCGGTTGTTGGCCTTATTTATATCCCTGCAAGATTTATTCGGGTGATTTGCGGATATCGAAACTTCCTTATTAAAGTTATACGGATGATTATGATCATGTATTTGAAGCAATCACAACGTACATATTATTTTTTTTTTAAAAAACATTCGACAAATTATAACTTGTGCTGCAAGAAATAATGCTCGTAATAGTTGTCGTAATGCAGGATATACCAATAGGTCCACAGGTTTCAATATATATAAAATTATTACCTGGTGAATAAGATATCATTTGGAAACATGTATATATATATCATCTTTAGAAATGGGTATATTTCAACGCCATACAAATTGATGTTGACTGCTACTTTCTCATTATTGTTTATTTTGCATTGATATATAATCAGTATTACTTATGCATCTACATGTTCTCACCTTGGGATAGTTTGAGCAGTAAGGAGAGGCCCGAGAGAAGTGACTGACAGTTAGTGGTAGGTGCCATGACCAGTCCTTCTCCTTGTCAAAGTACCGCGTCTAAGTCCACAAGTGACATCCGCTCCCCTCACTGGGTTGTAAAGACTGAACAAAAATATCGAACTTCAGCAATTAAATACCAATTAAACGTTGTCCGCCGTGCGTTCACGTCATTGATGACTTCTCAAGCACTTCTCTGAATCCATGCTTTCTGAAGGCGTAGAACAAGTGTCCTTCAAGTTGTCAAGGTGGGGAGAGAGAGCGACAGTCCACACAGAAGTTGTGTCAGTCGCCCACTAGAATAACTGTCCACGCCTCCGCTACGCGCGCACTGCAACCGGCGCAAGACGCCTGATGATAATATGCCTTTGCGCACGAAGTCCCCATAGACGGGATAATGCAAAGTAACTGCACTATTCATGAGCGACACATCACACAAACGTCGAGGTACGGTATTCCTCCGCAAAGCAGAACTAGTTCCCCACATCGGATACCCACGCGGTTGGTTCCTACAAATTAATTTTGATTTGGAAATTGTCGTAACGTTATATAGGACACGTTAACGTTCACCGTCTTGAACACAGCATGTTTGTTATGTGATCGTATTGTTACACGGATTGTATCTTTTATATTTGCTTTATACAACATACATGTAGATCACGACTGATTATATATTTGGCTGAATCGAGATGAAATTCTTCAATTGTTCATAATGAGAATATACTTTGATTACAAGAGTTAGTCCATCCATACGTTTCTAATTGTATCATCGACGTACACATCCATGCATATGCTTTTCATTTGTGACAAATCTCCCTGTCAATCAATATCCGGCCCAAGTATCATATCCTGCACCTTCCTCTATATTCAATAGGGATGAAAAAGGTGCGAGACGGATTAAATGGTATGTTTTTAGTGGACGAGTAGTATTAAGGAGCAGGGTACGGCACTTGGGCCCAATATCCTAGCAAATTATCCTGATCCGATTCTTAGTTTACGATTTGTCAGAACGTTTTTTCAACACCTAACGCAATATTATTGCAAAATTTTAGTCAAACTGGAGAAGCTAAGAGTATATACCAAATAGAAAGCAAATCTGTTCAGAAGTGTAAACTGAGACTCGAATATTAGATTCGAACGTACACGTATACCAAAATACGTGTACACAAAACAAGTGTCTCATTTGTCTGTTTTATCACCAAAACACCATTTGACGATGAAATACTCACACAATTTGCTCACGAACAAACTGCTGAGCAGTAAACTGGGCACATGTTGAAAAAGAAAATGGAATCTTCCAGGTATAATCAGTCTGAACTATCTACAAGATTTTCGGAAATACATCTACAAATTTTATTGTAAGTCCATCTCCACACTTAAATGATATAGATTATCATTTATTGTTGTGTTTTAGATATCAAAATGATGAAGTGAAGCCGTTTCAAAACTAGATGGATGAGCTCCTGAAGCAGTATATTGTACGTGAAGAGTGAACTTGTCCTGATACCAAAAACTATACCGCGAGTGTAAACACGGTGGCTTATGGTGTAGTTGTTGGCTATGTGATGAATTAATTTGAATCATGTCGGCCGTGATTCTCGCCTCGACCTTGAAACGTCCATAAGTGATCTTGGGAATGTATTTTGTAGCGATCTTGGCCCCGTGCAGTCAATGGGTGCATCAAGTGGTCACAACCGTATATCCACATTCCGCTTGTCAACATTTACGACACAGAAGACACATATTCCACCATATTTAATCATATTAACTCCCACGACATCTCAAAACATTGGAAACTCTAGAATTCCTGCATCCGGGATATAACTTTCGGATGGATAATATGTGCATTCTCGTCGATCATTATAACAGCATATTTTTATTCTGCCTTATATCCAATGCATATTCGGCATAACTTTTCCAATATTCAATGTCAGTTTCCAATATTCATGTTACTTTATTCTGACAGGAAACCGATATGATGTAGATAATTAGCGTGGCATCTACCACCAACACCAACACTTTTATGCACGATACTTCACACATAACAATGGACACTTCTTCAATGTAAAAACACATACTTCTTCAATTCCGTAAAACAGGACATAGGGAGAGACTACCGAAACCCTTGTGACATAAAAATAAAAAAAACATAATGTTGTACTGTGTTAAACAGTTTCAAAAGATGACAATATTAAAGATGACATTAATTCATGAATAATGGATGCATTGCGATTTTAAATCCATTACGTTTCACGTAGATTGGTTTCCATCTAGTCTTCAAACTTGACATCGAATATCAAGGTCTATGCATGCCTTAGAGAATGTTGGTTTCAATCTGATTCGTACAATAATATGTCAGGAATATATCGGATAGAAATAATAAAGACAAGTAGTCACAAGACAATTGACCAGAATAAAGAGCAAAGAAATCATTGAAAGTGTTCATTTAAGCTTTATTTAGAGCCAACAAGAGATGGTAATATAAGCACATGCTTGTTCGTCAATTGTTGTAAAATAAATAAAGTTTAAATTTTAAAGCTTTATTTGCACACATTCAGGCACGAACTCCACTAACCTGTCACATTAAAAGCAAACACCGCCGATCGACACTGAGATGTTCTGATACATGTACACACAATCGGCAGACACATGGTGTTGTTGAACCTGTAGTTAATGTAGTAATTCCAGCAAATTTTAAAACCCTCAACCAATCACTTGATGGGTAGGTGACCACAAAACTGGACAAGATGGAGGAATATGGTTCACCGAGACATATGAGCAATCACAACAGAAAACGCTGGCGCTCAAGCACTGTAATTGACACAAGGTAGATGTGATTAAATCACGATACTTGCTTGAAGAGCACTCTAGCTTGTAAGGCTGCCCGGAATGTCCAAGAAACTATCTACCATCAAGGAAGTACTAGACTACACTGTACAATAGATTGACATTCGTGGGGACATTCGCAAACATAACAGTACTCTGGTTATTGTAGGTCGGCATCTTTTCCGTTGTGCATCGGAGAGATAGCAGTGGTGCCAAGGCAGTTTTGGAATATTCAAAACATTCGTGGCTCCAACACGATTTCTTTACAATCGTTGCAAATACACCTGTATTTCTTTTGCGTCGTTGCGAGTCTTTTCGCATCGTTCCTGTTCGTTATGGCTTCGTTGTGATGCTTGATGTCCATACGGCATCGTAAACGGTAATAAGACGATCCGGGACGACAAAATAATCGCCACGTTTTCGTTCTTGTTTGATCTTGTTCCTGATAATTCGTGTTAATTCGTCCTATTTTCCGTGATTCGCGGCACGATTTGAATTTTCATATTCGATTGCATATCGCTGTCAACATTCTTGGTATGGGAATGATAGTGTCACTTGGTGTTGGACTGGACACAAGCTCATGCAGGGTATATATGGCACATCTTTTGATGACCTTGAACTTGACCATAGACTACCTTCGAGGCCAGATTTCACAGTTTTGCCTTACCTGAAATGTATTAATTGGCCTCTACAGACAAAATATTTGTTAATAAAGCTTATATTTTGTATGATGAACATACCTAATGGTGACATTGAAGTTCACAAAGATGACCTTGAATGGAAAATCTCAGGGTCATATGTCACTTGCAATGTTAAAAACAAAATTGTCCGGTAACCTAACTTAGCCCTTGGGCTAATTTTGTCGAAAAAGATTAACGATTTTTTCAAACTAGTATTGAGTAAAATAAAAAGTGTACCAAATATTACCAGCGTTGTGATATGTATTACGTTTTGCTATAAAATGATATTCCGAGGGTCAAATGATGCAGTATCATGTGCAGTAGTCTGATTTCATTCGACTAAAAACGCAATAATTAGGATTCCTTTTAATTTTTCTTTATGTAGACTATGTATTGTCATTGAATAATCCCAACTTTAATTAGCTGATTAATTAGATTGTGTGTATTTCAAAAGGCATGAATGGCATAGGCGCCCATAATTTTACCAACTATTTATTTAATTTGTCCAAAAGATTATGTGACAAAAGCAGTACTTTTGATTCTCCAAAGTAAAGTTTACTTTCCAGACATATTAATATACCCCAACCTAGCGTGTCATAATATGCTGTGATATGTTATTCAGAAGCTAAGTCCGATAAGAGAAATATGATCATTATACTAGAATCTGATATGAGAGAAAATTCACCCAAAAAAGATCCCAATTTTGGGATCGTTTTGTATTGAGTTCAAAACTAGCATACGTGTCCTCGCAATACAGATAGTCTAAACTTGTGAACCGGCCCAGTAATAAAGCATAAGAATATGATTCCGAAGTACATGTATAACAAATTAAATTAATTAATCTCGGAAGAGAACCAACGTAGTCCAATCTAATAACATCAAACCCCAGAATCATGAATTCATTAGCGATAGATGATTCATGCAGTGTAATTATTTCTGCTGTATGGCATCAGTGTATGTATATGATTACCCGATAACCGATCGACATTATATAGATACCAACAAAAAAAATGAATTCTATACACGATAAGTATATAGTACTCTAATTTTTCTAACTTGTTTACACCGATTTGTGACGCTAATTTTTGCGATGCTAATCGTTATCGTTCTACATAACTTGGCATGCTTCACCTGGGAGTCAAACGGAAATTCTGTACCAAATACAGACATCCATCGCAAAAATTAAAGAAGTTGGCAATCTACTGCAACGGTAAATTTTAGCCCAAACGGGATCCCATGAATCTGATCATATTCCAGGATTTGGTCCTGTTCACATCCATCAGGATTCGAAATAGTGTTGTAGCTTTGAACTAGAAGACACATTCAGGTGTACTCTATAAAAACATGTTGATTTTGAAAGATTGCTCCGTTACAGAAGAGCAAACGCACAAAATTATGTGCGAACACAGAAATTAAATGACAGGGCTAAATTTAACATTGGGAAAGATAGCCAACCTTTTCCATTTCCGCGATAGAAGTCTAAAATTCGGTAGAGAATTGCCTGAATCCCAGGTTGAGTTTGCCAGGTTACAGAACGATGCCATATAGCATCGCGAAAATATTGGCGAAAAACAGTGTAGACGAGATATAAAAATCAGAGTATATAGATCAGTATATATCGTCAAGCTGAAAGCTTACAGAGTT
This sequence comes from Terebella lapidaria, assembly GCA_949152475.1. Taxonomy (NCBI): domain Eukaryota; kingdom Metazoa; phylum Annelida; class Polychaeta; order Terebellida; family Terebellidae; genus Terebella; species Terebella lapidaria. The sequence continues at coordinate 19,374,424 of OX424558.1, read as the reverse complement.
GATGGTATACTCTGGAATAGATTTAATATCTATATGTTGTGGCGCCAGCAGTCGTGGATATAATCTCGATATCTAGTACCGTATTGGTCCCAATAGAAGAACGTGCCCTGATAAAAGAGCCCAATTTTTGCAGTAAAATGTCATGTTCTTCACTTCATAACTGTCCTTATATTCTTGAAACATAATCTTATATTGTTTCAAGCATCATATCTAGACTATTTTCACCATATTACAATCTACAATTGTAACATACACTAGCAATAGACGTGGAACCAATACCCAGTATTAACGTAGTCCGCTACAAACAGGGAGGTAATGAAAAGTCAAAATTTAAAAGCTATATCTTGAATATTATCTCTTCAAAATAACATATTTTATAGAGTAAATGATCAGCATTCTAATACTGAAAAGAAAATAGGGGTCACCGTGCTCGTTTCTTCGACATATTTGATCAAAAATCACAAACATTTACTAAAATGACTTATTCTATGCACGCTGGGAAAGGCGATCTCCAGAATCTGAGGTTGAACGCCGGAATTGGAGGTTGAACGCCCGAATCTGAGGAAATGGCGCAAAGAAAGCAAAACATTGTGAGAAGCTCCTATGATTTTGGGTGAATACATTATTTCATAACGATTATTGGCATGAAAGAGTGTGTCCATAGAGCATGTGAACATATATGGCTTTCAGGAATAAGCAAGATTGGTGTGAGAATGCACAGACCAGGTAGTAAACTGGGACACAAAATAGCAGGTCAATATCCGTATGCGAACGAAGTGCGAAGTTGCAGCCAAATTTGACATTTCGAAGAGATATGTGGAACATGTTTCACGCACAGAAATAGTTACCAGTTAACTTATCACTACAACAGAGACATCAGTATGTACACCTTATCTGATAAAACACGATTTATGAGCACATTTCGATTTGACAGCTGCAACTCCATGTGTATTGAGGACGGCAACTCCATGATTTCCAATAATGAGGTAGAATTGGGTGGCAAGGAAAGAGCAATGTGTGTGCTAGTTTGTATAAAACAGTTGATAAAATGTTGATTTTAGGTTTGCCCTCCGCAAGAGTTTGATAGATCTAGGGACCAACTGTTGTATTATTTGGTTGAACGCATGTGTTCAGAATTTATTACGCATATATCATGGACACCAATAGTATTACCTTATGTCATCATCATTTTGCTGGTTGTATTGATAGAGTGTGAGACAAATATGTTCATCAATAAATCGTATCTGCCTACTAGTATACTTTTCTTGACACCTGCATACCCACTTTCCCCCCATGCAGGTTTACTCGGATGAGGACAGACTTGGGGATTGACAAAATACAGGTACGTGCAAATGTTTCGGTTTGCGTCCCAGTTATGCTTCGTAACTGGTTGTATGGAGCTTAGTTTTCTTTCCTTTTCGAAGTACCTGCTTTGTGTATCAGTTTTCCGGTTTCATTCCCATAAGAATGAAACCGGAAAAAAAAGTTTGTTTGTAACATAGACATATATTTTATCTGAAACTGTAAACATACAAAATATTAAAAAATCTAATTATTGGATCAAATAAAAAGTTGAACACGTGATATGAAATAACCCAAAACAATTGCAATAATCAAAAATAAATATAAAAGAAATCTTTACAAAACACTTTGGCAGCTTCCAAATATAACAACTATATAAACACATATTTTTCCAAACGAGAAAGCCTATAGGTTATGGACCTGTATTGATTTCCTTATATGGTCAAAATGAGGCATCAAAGTACTATATTATTTAAAAACTCCCAGTTTCTCCTCCAAATGCACATGTATCACTTTAAAATGTCTCTGTTTTGGTTTCTATAGTGGTATTATGGGTATTCCTCTATGTACATGTGAATTTTCATGTTGATTGGAGCTGTTACAAGTTTTCCACTATGCGGTTCTGTGAGGATGATCTGCCGTTAATCAATGATATAAGGCCGACTCTTTGAAAAAAGAATTTTAAAAAGTCTGACACTCGACGTTTGAGACGACGCGCAAGGGGACACAAACGAAATAAATATTTATTTTGGCCTTGTTCGTCTGCGTACATGTGAAGACAATGGCAAACGCTACACGTAGCAGTAAGTGAAGCATAGAAAGAGTACATGTAGATAGGTAAGATACAGTTTTGTCCTTGCATGTATGTTATGTTTGCAGATTTCTTTGACACTAATCTAACGGATCTTGAATTTGGGTGCATGTGCGAAGAATAAGACCACAAGGTTGTATATTTCGTATGTCATGAACCCCAAATCACCAAAGCAGAGACGTCATCAAACCCTGTGAGCAATGTGTTCTTGGCAGCACTCGTCACTCTGTTCCTTAAATTCCGGTGTTGCCGTTTTTATGAGCCCTCATACTCGTGGAGTTGCAGCCTTATTTCATTTCACATTGAATACTCAATAATTTCGCCAAACATTCAGGAAATCTGGTCAGATATGAAGTCTTTCGCATCTAAACAACCATTCTGCACAATCTCAAGTACTATATTTGGTTATTTAGTGAATTAAACTGGTTTATTCATTCGATGCGTGTTGTCGCCTAGATCCTGTTTCAGTACCTAAAACTGTGCCGCGGTTTGTCAGATAACTGTGTGATATACTAAGGAGTTTTTGTGCTACCGAGGGACAATGATCATTCGCATAACTGATGCACACTGTTATATCGATGACACGGACGATTTTACGTACCTTTTGAGGGCTTTTCCCTCACAATGTTTTGTTTCTTTTCGTGATTTCCTCTGATTCAGGCGTTCAACCTCCAATTCCGGCGTTCAACCTCAGATTCTGGAGATCGCCTTTCCCAGCGTGCTATGGTATTATTACACATTTTTTTGGCCATATTCACATCTTGAATCTTGTTTTCCAAGAGAACGGATACGGTGACCCCCTATTTTTTCACCATATTACAATCTACAATTGTAACATACACCAGCAATAGACGTGGAACCAATACCCAGTATTAACGTAGTCCGCTACAAACAGGGAGGTAATGAAAAGTCAAAATTTAAAAGCTATATCTTGAATATTATCTCTTCAAAATAACATATTTTATAGAGTAAATGATCAGCATTCTAATACTGAAAAGAAAATAGGGGGTCACCGTGCTCGTTTCTTCGACATATTTGATCAAAATCACAAACATTTACTAAAATGACTTATTCTATGGTTGTATGTATCAATCTATTACCACGAATACAGTAGATTTTGATGATGCCAATAACAAACGTGAAATACAACATTTTGCAATAGAAACAAAGCCCGACCAAATATTTATCCAAAGACACACTGGCGTCATCAGGGGCAGACAGTGTGTTAAATGTAGTTGTTTCTACTGTACACCTGACAGAATTAGTATACAACTGCCCAACAACGTATGAAAATACTTTAGAAATCCGAAACAAACCCCATGGAAAAGATATATGACAAGTACATAAGTACCTAATCAATAGCCAGAAGGCTACTGAGTTGATGGTATCCTCGGGGACAGATTTAACGTCCACCAGCAGTGACACCGACTCAGTGGTATGAATGTATGTATCAATCTATTACCACGAATACAGTAGATTTTGATGATGCCAATAACAAACGTAAAATACAACATTTTGCAATAGAAACAAAGCCCGACCAAATATTTATCCAAAGACATACTGGCGTCATCAGGGGCAGACAGTGTGTTAAATGTAGTTGTTTCTACTGTACACCTGATAGAATTAGTATACAACTGCCCAACAACGTATGAAAATACTTTAGAAATCCGAAACAAACCCCATGGAACAGATATATGACAAGTACATAAGTACCTAATCAATAGCCAGAAGGCTACTGAGTTGATGGTATCCTCGGGGACAGATTTAACGTCCACCAGCAGTGACACCGACTCAGTGGTATGAATGTATGTATCAATCTATTACCACATTTTTTACACATTATTACACATTTTTACACATTATTACACATTTTTTTGGCCATATTCACATCTTGAATCTTGTTTTCCAAGAGAACGGATACGGTGACCCCCTATTTTCTTTTCAGTTTTAGGATGCTGATCAGTTACTCTATAAAATATGTCATTTCTAGTTGCATGTCAGACATGGATTTGGTGTATTTATCAACCAGATCATGATGACGTCCATAGAATTTCTTAAACGCAGCTATAAGTCTTGGTATAACAGACATGGATTTGTGTATTTATCAACCAGATCATGATGACGTCCATAGAATTTCTTAAACGCAGCTATAAGTCTTGGTATAACATATCCTTGTCGCAGCAGTTTAGAGACTAGTTGGGCACTTCGATAGACAAAGTCTTCATATTTGCAACTAGCTCTGAAATAGCGTATAAGTTATGAAACAAACACACCATTTTGAAGCTCTAGATTTTGTTAATACAGTCATTTATTTTGAAAAAACTCCTTGACCCCCTCCCCTCACTGTTTGGAGCGGACTACCTTAAGTATTCCGAGCAAACAAAACAGAGTCCGTTATCCAATCTCATAGTTCAGGGACAGAAAGTCATATCAGGCATACGAAGTGAGAGAAAACAAAAATGACAGGGAAACTCATGAACCGCCCAAAATGGGCATTAGGAGGTGAAATCAGGTGTTCCGGAAAGAGTGAGCATTTCCTGCCCCACTAGTGGCACCCGTCATGAATTCCCCAAAATTAACATGAAAATAGATTTAGTTGCATGTCAGACATGGATTTGGTGTATTTATCAACCAGATCATGATGACGTCCATAGAATTTCTTAAACGCAGCTATAAGTCTTGGTATAACATATCCTTGTCGCAGCAGTTTAGAGACTAGTTGGGCACTTCGATAGACAAAGTCTTCATATTTGCAACTAGCTCTGAAATAGCGTATAAGTTGAGAAACAAACACACCATATGCCGGTGACATAGGAATGTTGCTGCTTAGAAAAGGGGAATTGACTATGGAAAAATTGAAATCATCACGTTTGTCATATAATCTAGTTGACAGGTTAGAATCATTATCAGTCTCCAACCTCAGGTCTAGATAGTTGGAAAAATTAGCGGAGTCTGTAGTATCCTTAATTTCAAGTTCCTTAGGATATATGACATCCAAATAATCACCAAACTTGGGATTATTTAGTGACAATACATCATCTATGTATCGGAAAGTGAAATTAAAATTTCATGCTAGTTTCTTAGAACCTCCTCGTTGTAAATGTTGGATAAAATCTGATTCATATGAGTATAAAAACAGGTCTGCCAATAATGGTGCACAGTTTGTACCCATGGGAATACCAATAGTTTGTTGAAATATTCGACCACCGAATTCCACAAAAATATTATCAATCATAAAATTAACCACATTTACCACATCTATTTCAGTGTATTTGTATGGGACATCAGAGTCGCCTTTAACAAAATAAGCGGTATTATATTTAACTACAATATAGTGGTACCGACGTTGTCCCTTTTTAGAGAAAAATGAATTATTGATTAGTTTTTTAAGCTGAGACTTCAGTTCAGAATGAGGTATGGTTGTGTACAAAGTGGAGAAATCAAATGTTTTGATAGACGTTACCTTTGAAAGTGTGTGAGCATGTAGATATTCCAATAAAGATTTGAAATTTTTTAATATCCACATTTGGTTTATACCACTTCTAGAATAGATGGTTTCAGAGTACTTTTGGAGACCGTGTTTAATTCTAGACAATAAAACAGTTAATATTTTAGACAGGGCTTTGGTAGAACATGATGCTGAACCTGAAATATATCTTTGTTTCTGTGGATTTTTGTGCAACTTCGGATCCAATATAAGTTTGGTAGATTAGAATCTTTACATGAGGTAGTAATACCAAACGAATGCAATACAGACACATGATTTGATAAGATATCCTGTTTGGGCACGGTAATGGCTTGGTATGTACTATTGGAATTAGTATTGTTGGCAATACCCAGTTCGTCAAACAGGCACGGTATATAGTATGCTTTACAAACAAAAACAACATTATTAGAAGCTTTATCTGCAGGGACAATGACGAACCTTTCTTGAAGTTTCAACAAACTATTAGTAACCATGGGATCATTGAAGACAGAGCAAGTTTGGGGTCAATGGGATCATTGAAGACAGAGCATTGAAGCAAGTGTCGTTATCATACGTAAAAACATACGTAAAAATCTACAATGAACCAAAAATTGTTGCATACGTGACACAAAATAATCTTGAATGTAAGGCACAACATATTACCACCAATACAACCAGATTTTGATGATGCCCGTAGCAAACATAAAATGCACAATTTCGGAATAAAAAACAAATGGCGATGACATGATTTTTACTCCCAGGTCAATATTGACCTTGAGCTTTGACATATGACCATGACATTTTGTTAACCGGAAGAACTTGCCCGTTATTATGTAGTCTTCAACCAGTTCTGTGTGTATACATATTATTCACATGAATTCCCCTTTGAAAATCTTGATTCGTAATTTCGCTTATGATGAGACTGATTTGAACTGTACATCTGATGGAATACCCATGAAACTTATTTAGAAATCCGATACAAAGCCATGGAATAGGTGTACTACAAGTACATAAGCACCAAATCACAAGCCAAAAGGCTATTGAGTTTGGTCATGCGTGTCAGGGCGCTCAGAATCCTCCGTAACAATTTTGGATAATGAAACTGCGGCCAGTAGAGAGCTAACATACAAACACCAAACCGATCAACATACTTGCAGTTTTTAATGCCAGCAACAAAAAATTTACATTCCGAGACAAAGTCCATATAATCCATACCAAAGAGCCTCTTTGATCCACATAATTAAACTGAATGGTCAAATCCGTGTGATACTATTAGTACCATAGTCGAGAACCAAGCAAAAATCACATACACTCTGTCAGCTTAGTGAGATACCAAAAGGGAAAATGCATACCAAATCTAATAACATTATGATACTTGTAAATGACTAGCGGAGAAGTGGGTGACAACTAGAGACCATGGGTGAGACATCAACACATACAATTAGACATTGACGCCAACCAAATCATTAACCCCAATATCTCAGTGGCCTTCCGGTTGGTGAGCTAATAAAATCAAACGTTGTGATGAAGATTCATAATAAGAAGTTATTAGTCGATATCAACTCATTTGACGGTATCATCGTGGACAAACATAAAGCTAGTCCGCCAGCGTTTAGTACGCCTTACCAAGCTTTGTAGCCTGGAACGTGTGCTTTCAATGCTTGCTTTAATTGAAAACATATTTATGAAACTAATTAACTTGAATCGAGTATGTATTCTAGCTATTCCAGAGCTAGTTGCAAATATGAGAAATTTGTTTATCGAAGTGCCCAGCTAGTCTCTAAACTGCTTCGACAAGGATATGTTTTACCAAGACTTGGAGCTGCCTTCAAGCAATTCTATGGATGTCATCATGATCTGGTGGATAAATACACCAAATCCAGTCTGATATGACTTTCTGTCCCCGGACTGTGAGATTGGATAACGGACCCTATTTTGTTCGCTCGGAATACTTAATACTGGGTATTGATTCTACGTCTATTGTCCAAGTGTATGTTGACAACTTAGAGGCTAGATCGAGGGCTCTCTCGTTGTCTGTATATCAGCTATTTTTCACGTGTCTAGCTGTTTCCCTGTTATCCCGTTGCTATTTGTTGAGATACGAACGTTATAAATCCAAGACCCCCATGGGTAAAACGCATGACCACAGGTGAATGCAGGCAAGATTTTCTAATGGAATTCCAGCTTCAGGATTGCCTCGTTGGAAAATCGGATAACGACAAAACATCAAGCATGATAATCATCAGTTGATGATTGGAACAGGAAGTCAACGCGTGGGAGTGAAGTTGAATGAGAAGGACGTTGGTGTTGAAAATGCATTACTGAATATAAAGTGCTGTTGGTGTTTGTTTTTTGTCATAAACCTTTGAAAATAAACATAAAAACCGTTCCAGTATACATTCTTCTTGTTTACAATGCAACAGAGTAATATCCAAATTTGGCCTGTTAAGCTTTATTTCTGTCTCGCGGCATGTGTGATGTTCAAGTGTACAGAGCAGTAGGTCGACCTTGCTACACAAGGCAACAAGCCAAGCTCCGATATGGCAGGTTATATTCTGTTGGTTATCATTATGTGATCATCGATTTTGATACGCCGTATTCACCACAGCAGGAATAGATTTAGCTGCAGCAGAAATATATGTGCTGCATCGGGAGAATATAGGTACATTGGTGCAGCAGGTCGACCTTGCGACTCAATGTAGCTTTCAGGTTCCGAATTGTGTGAATCCTTGATGAGTGCCGCATGTAGCGCAGGAAATGTTTCAAATGCTGTGCAAGAAACTTTTTCGAAAAATATAACGTATTCCGAGCAATCGAAACCAATTCCGATAAAATAGTCTCTAAATCCAATGTCAGGCAAAAATGGGAAATGTTAAGAACTTTACTAACCCCCATATATGGCTATAAGGATGTGTAACCAAATGTTTTGAAAAGAATGACCAATTCCTTCCCCCCATGTTGCATCCGTCATGATTGGGGTACATTTATTGGTTGTGCCTTTCTGCATATAGACCCACCATGCCAAATAAAGATATTCCAGTTTTCACATTTTAATCATGCATGACTAAAATTATTCAATATTCATGGGAAATGCTCAGTGCTGACCAGTAAGGCGACTGAAATTTGTCAACAATACTGACTTCGCTGTGCATGAAATGCAAGGTGGGTCTTTACCGAATGACGTCAATGAATTTGCAATTGGCACAGGTTCCCCATTCCGAAAATATATAGATGCACACGCGTTCTGCTGCATATATTGTGTATATTTTTTAACCGGATCGGGGTGACGTCCAAAGTATTTCTTAACGCAACCATTAGACATATCCTCGTCGGATTGTGGCGAAGTCCATCGAATTTCTTCAACGCAGCCATTAGACAGTATGTCCTTGGATCTTGTGGATAAACTATTTGGTCGGGCTTTGTTTATATTTCAAAATGTTGCATTTTACATTTGTTATTGGCATCACTAAATCTAGTAGTATTGGTGGTAATAAATTGATACTTATACATACCTTTTGGCTTGTGATTAGGTACTTATGTACTTGTCATATATCTATTCCATGGGGTTTGTTTCGGATTTCTAAATTATTGTCATAGGTTGTTGGGCAGTGGTATACTAATTCCATCAGGTGTACAGCAGAAACAACTACATTTACCACACTGTCTGCCCCTGATACGCCAGTGTGTCTTTTGATAAAGTAGTTGGTAGGGCTTTGTTTCTATTGAAAAATGTTGTATGTTTGTTATTGGAATCATCAAAATTTGGCTGTATTGGTGGTAATAGATCGATAATTACATACATATCCTTGTTGCAGAAGATTAGAGAATAGCTGTGTGCTTCGGTGAACAAAGTTTTCGTATATTTACAACTAGCTGTGGAATAGCGTATAATTTGGGTAACCCTCATATATTTGGCCAATAGGATGTGAAGCCATGTGTTCCGAAAAGAATGACTATTTCCTGCTCCACATGTTGCACCCGTCATAAATTCCCCAAAAAACATATATATATACAAACGCGTTCTGCTGCATAGATTTGGTGTATTTAACCGGATCGTGGTGACGTTCATAGAGTTTCTAAGACGCGACCAGTTTAGAGACTGTGTACTGACTTCGGTGACAACAAATTTATCATATCTGCAACTACCTCTGCAATAGCATATACTTTTGGAAATAAACACACCATGTGCTCGCGGCATGGGAATGTTGCTTCTCAGAAATGAGAAAGTGACTATGGGAAACATCGTCCAATTAATCACAAAACTTACATGAACTAGATTATTCAGTGACAATACACAGTCTATATATCGGAAAGTGAAATAACGTGTTAGTTTCTTTTAATCCTCTTCGTTGCAGAAGTTGAATTAAATCTGATTCATATGAGTGTTGAAAACTCATATTTATATGGATCAGTCGTGTCATCTTCCACACAAATTTTATATATAAATTTTATTATATTTGATTACAATACATTGATATCCGTGTTGTGCTGATTGAGAGAAATATGAACCATGTGTGAGGTTTTACAGCTGACACTTTAAATCCGAATTATATACTATTTCTGCACAAAATGTGTATATAATGGGAAAACATTAATACTAGTATTTTGATAGACGTAAATTGAGCATGTAGATATTCCAAAGAAGAGTTTTTTTTTCTATATCCACAATTTGGTTTAAACATTTTGGTTTAAACTATATCTTTTTCTATAGCCACATATTGGTTTAAACTAGATGGTTTCACAATATATTTGGAGAGGGCTTTGGTGAAATACACTGCCGAACATAAAGGAAATCCAAGTTCATGCAACACAGACAGGTGACTAGGTGACATACTCTCATGGTGGCTCTTTTAGGACATTGCTTTTTCATTAGCTTACCGGCCCATAAGGGCCGGTAAGCTATTGTCGTGGTTTTTCGTCCGTCGTCCGTCGTCGTCGTCCGCCACATCATCTGTTAACATTTTTTATCTTTTTTTTTCGGGCTGATGAATTTGTCCATAAATTTTTGTGAATATGTATTGGGTCAATACCTCCTGACGTTTTTTCATTTTTTCATTGAATCGATTATGCAATTTTGGCGGCCATTTTTATGCCGAAAATGGCCGTTTTTGCAGGTTTTCAACTTTAAAAATTATTTTCTCAAAAAATGTCTGATCAGTTTTGAGATTTTAGTTTCAAAATGTTGCCCTCATGTATCCTTATAATGTGTATAAGTTTCGATGATTTGAATCACCGGTCTGCGTGTGGCTGCCATTTTGATGTTTTTTACGGGGCCCAAATAGGACTTTCCCATGTTAAATTCTCCTATGCTTTATAATGGGCCACACTGTTCTTGATATCTCACTTAATATTGAGATTAGAGACTTGGAATCAATTGTGGACATATAGGGAATGATATATACTGAATATTCTCGTGACCATGAATTTGACGTTTGACCTCATTTTCAAGGTCAGAGCACAAAATGGCTAATATCTCGCTTATGATTCACTTTACAGTTTGGGAATCAATTGTGGACATATAAGAAATGATATAAGTTTAATATTCTCATGATTTTGAATGTGACCTTTGACCTTATTTTCAAGGTCAAAGCACAAAATGGCTATAATCTCACTTATTATCGACTTTACAGCTTAGGAATCAATCGCAGACATATAGGAAATGATATATGTCAAATACTCTGATGATCTTGAAATTGACCTTTGACCTAATTTTCAAGGTCAAAGCACAAGATGGCCATTATCTCGCTTATTATCGACTTTACAACTTAGAAATCAAATGTGGACATATAGGAAATGATATAACCAGTTATGCCTAATATTCTAACCTTGAAGTTGACGTTTCACCTCATTTTCAAGGTCAGAACACAGAAAGGCTAATATCTCGCTCATGATTCACTTTACAGTTTGGGAATCAATTGTGGACATATAAGAAATGATATATACTGAATATTCTCATGACCTTGAATATGATCTGAACATTGTTTTGAGAAAATGGCAGCCAAAGTAAATAAAAAATGGCCGCTTTCGTGAGAAATGGCCCCATTTTGAAAAAAAAAATGCAAAAAGGAAAAAGCTAAAAAAAAATACAGCCTTTCCAGAATATTTTTAGGTATTTTTGTTCAAAATTTCAGAAAGGTTTGCTAGTAAACTTGAAAGATAATTATGTGGACGGACCCCGGCGATGACGACGACGACGACGGGCGCAACGTCATGCCAATAGGTTATCAGACCATAGGTTCGGTAACCTAAAAAATAGTTTCTGTACTTTACGTCAGTTGAGTAAGAATTTACTCAAATTTCCTTAGATGACTAGCCAAAAACGTTCTTTGGAGGCCAGCTCAAAGTGGAAAAACACTCCAAACCCATTTCGACAGAAAACATGCTAATAGCAGCAAATACTGGACATCCTGCAGTTCATGAAACCTACTTTCCGGTTGAATAAATAGTACTCATTCGAAATAGCAACATATATAATACACTGTGTATTATCTCTGATATCGAGACAAGAGATGCCGTATTACCTCCATCTCACCGGTTCACTTAAAATTAATGTCAAACATACCCCAGGGGAATGAATATGCGACATGCAGTTTAACTTGCTGGCTACATGTACCTTCAGTTCTGCCTCAACTGACGTCACCCACCACGTGACCCAAAGTAAAATCGTGATTAAAATCTTCGGCAATTTACGATAGGAGTGCCTGTGCGATTCAGTATCTCGAATTAACCCCTTGATTGTGTTTGTAAAATTCGTTCTAGTTCACTGGAAACTATTCATAATAGACTAAATAAAAAGCACTTTCATCAATGTGCTACTAGGTTTTATTATATTGAAAAGGGCGTAGCTATTAGAACTAACAGGCTGAGTCAATCTTATGGGGAGTGGGGCTCTTTTTCTGGATTGTGAAATATAGCTATGAGTCTTCATTTTCATCTGTGTGAATGTTACTTGGCTTGTCGTATGTTGAATGTATGATGTGTATTGAATGTACATGATTATGATGTGACTGCAGTAACTAAATAATTTTATTTAAAAAATTTTTAACGTACTTATTTTTAGTTTCCTCCTTGTTGTAATTATTGTTGAGGGCTTGCCAATGGTTATTATCGAAATATAGGTAGAAATATTTCACATGATGATCGAAACTGAATCATAATGCGACCGGTTTTCTTTTGGTCAGGCACAGACAAGAACCAGTCCAGCGACTGTCCATGTGTATCTGTGCATCCCAATAACTCGAGAACATTGCAAGACCGATGGCTGATGTGGACGTCATCTTGATCTGGGTCATAAGTGACACTTAGTTTGTCTTGTGCAAGACCTGTTTGCATGTGAAGTGTTGGGGATACTTGACGGGTGCCACAAGTGGACAGGAAATGCTCTTTAAGGAAACCTGATTTTATCTCTTCATGAAGTTTCCTACTATTTTCTCGATTTTGTCTGACTATGGACTTTGAGATTGGATAATGGTCGGACTCCATTGGAATTGCAATTATTTAATTTACATGAATTTAAATCATTCATATAACTGATAATTTCATTTCTCTTGCAATTGAGAACTGAGGTCATTGAAGACGAGTTGAATTTCAGTTGAGTCAGACGAGGATTTAGTTTGGCTTGATGTAGAAATGTACATTTGTATTGTTGTCTTGGGTGCACTTTTGGTTGTTGCTCAGAAGGTGTTCGTGAGGCAGTTATCTGTGCCTCGTTTTTTTTGGTGAGTAAACGGACTTAAATTGAGACTTCTTTCTCAGCTCTCAGCATCTCCAGAGAAGGAAACGGAATCCTCTGAATCGCTCAATGCGCATGCGTAGAGGGAGAATACATTAATATATCTTACTACGGTCTACGCATTAAATTATAATCTAATTCATTCTTCACCAATGAAATTTACAATACTTCCTGATGCCGTATTTCACATCCGTTACCATGGTTACGGATCTTCCATACACAAATGAACTATGCATCCACATAGATCATCCTTTCACTACCAATGGCACCTAACATATTTCAACACATCTTAAGCACTTTAATGTTCGAAAGGACAGCACCGGGGACGGTACTTGGTTAAATGGAAGCTTCGTACTCAATCCCAACTAGTAACATCCATATTTGACACACAATTTGATGACGTGCAATTTGGGGTTCTCTCTTGGAGTATTATGCTGAAATATTTCGCATGATGATGGAAACTTAATCATGATGCGACCTGTTGTGTGAAATCCTTTTGTTTTGGAGGGCTGCCGAATGTTTGACTTCTTAATACTCCATGGAGACTTGTTTTTTGACACACAACTTGTCCCATGACGGCAGTTTAATTTTGGGTTTTCTATTCCATTTTTCAAAGGTCGAAATATTTCGCGCGATGATCAAAACTGAATCATAATGCGACCTGTTGTGTGGAATCCTCTTGTTCAGGCACTTCTACAAAGACAAGTCCATTGAATGTATGAGTTCCTTGATACTTGGATCCACCCAAAGTTAATATATAGGTGCATGTCATGTATTCCTTTTGCATGCATTTACGGTTGTACTGCACTGGATGCGTTTGTTTGTATGAGGATTGTACATTTATGTTGATTTGTGTGTAGAATTAAAATGTGAAATATATGTATCATGGGTGTTTGACTGTGATTTCCTTATGACTTATCAAAAGTCATGAGGAGGCTATGGATGTACTGGCAACTGCTGATTATCACCGGTAATCTTTCACAGCAATCCTCGAATGAATACATCCTAGTTACTATTAACAGTAATATAATTTTCGATTTGTCGACCTGTGACGGATGATATGATAATAACGGACTCAGTAGGCTATTGGGAGTCACTGTGTTCCTTTTGACCATATATAGAGAGAATATTCTTGTGACGAGGTCATCATGTAGTCATTTTGTGATATGCATCATACAGCGATATATGGGAAAAATCAAATGGATCATATGGAAAATGATGAGTGGGAATAAACCCGTGATATTAATCTTGATTCTTTTAACTATTCAAATATGACAAAGGGATACTGTATAATGTGGAGTAGCAACACGAGTGCTTAATATATTATATTTATTGGCGTGTTCGTTCAATTGGCTTGTAGGTAAATAGACTGAGTGAATGTTGGCTATCGTAGATATATATTTATGGTGTACTGCTTCTGCTATTTGGACAACACAACAATCCTCGAATGAATACATCCAAGTTACTATTTATATTATTTAGTTAGTAATCCGCTTTGTGGAAATTTGGCTGATGAATGTATTAGGCGTACCATCATCATAGATGATACTAGAGGACTCGGCAGATTATGAGGAATGTTCCTCCTGACAGGGTCACCATGTGGGCAAAGTATGATCTGTGCCGTGATCCAACAAAGTCAGTATGAATAGGATGCATAGATATTGGGAAACGCATAATTTAGGTTGCGTCACTTCAAGGATCAGGTGGGCTATTGATAAAATGATTTTCAGCTCAGGGCTATATCGTTGCTGCCTGTGATGTCTATCAGATTACTCGGTTTACATACCTGCTATTGCAAAGACCTGCCTCGAGATACATTTTCAGTTTTTTCTTTGGTTTGCATACTGATATGACTATATCTAACTGTTCAGGAGCACTCTTTAGTGTGCTTCTGTTAAAACTTCAATATCTAAATTCATTACAGTTACTTGCATGATATCCAATCCACCCCGGCATATCATTGTTTCTGAATAAGAATACTATAATGCATGTTGTAAACTAGTGACCAATACTAGTAATGTATCTAACTAAAATGTTGAGTAGCAGTAGTTTTACGGAGTTGATGGTGGATAGATTATTATTTTTTTTTAACATGAAAACATTTTCGTGTATCATTGCTTTTCAATATCATCCACAAATAACTGATTTCGATTTGATAAGTGATTATTTTCGGTAGTTTTTGTTATCAGTCGATTTAAATAAATCATTCCTTGAGATAGAGCCAACAGAATTCTCGATACTTCTGAAGTGCTTAATTGATGAGATATGACCTGCTCTGCCTCGACAGCTCAAAATACTATAGTACTCGTCTAGATAACACATTCTAGTGTGACATCCAGTAGCAAAGATGTGTCCACTGTGCAGCATGTAATACCACTGCCGGTCTGGGACGTCGTGTAAGCTGTAATTCATTTTCACACCCAGAAAGGTGAGAATAAAACTGAGTTACTGTGAGAAATGTATTTTGAGATGACATTTGATGTAATTTAGTAAATGCATATTTTAGGACATTCTACTAACATTGCAAATTAATTATTAATTATACTACTACCTCTGTGCTATAAATATCGAACTAGTATTAAGAACATGACATATCTCCACATTTTCATATCATGCACTCTTACGACCAGTCTCCCGGAGAAGCCGACCATGTTGAGTGCGTACGCTGATCTGGTGGTGGTCACCACCGTCTGGCTTCTCTTCCTTGCTGCTAACTTCCTATTCACGTCTGTACGGAACATGCTCTGGATTCTGAATGGAACCTACTGGTGTCTACTGAGACGGGACCGAGAGGAGAACTACGGCAGGTGCGTGCATGTGATGAAAGTCCTCTACAAGCACCGCCTAGACATATTCCTCGAGGCCAAGAAGAGCGACTACGTCCTCGTACATGACCATTTCGAACACCCCGACTACCTACTCCGAGACGATATCACCCTGCTGAATATCACTCCCACAGAGGCAATCTTCGTCCAGAGCAAGCCCGGCGCAAAACCCGCATTCCTGCACAATTTCATCATCATAGGACAGTATAACATGGCCGACAAGATCCTCACCATGCCCCTCAACCACTTCCACAGATTTGCCGAAACGATGGAACGAGACGGTGGAAAGATTCTCTTCTTACAGAATCAGTCTCGATGTGGCGGATCCCTCTTCACCAGCATCTTCATGGAAACCGGGCGCTGTGTCACCTTCAACGAGCCTCATGCGTTGAACAGCGTCTGTCGAAGTATCTACTGCAACAAGACTTGGAACAGAGAAGACGGCGCCCGAGTGTTCAAGAACATGGTGCACGTTCTCTGCAAACCTTATCGAGGTCTAGGGAAGCCGCCCTTGCTCTACGTCATCAAGCCCACAGCAACATCAATCATCGCCTGTGATTACATTCACGAGGTGATGCCAGAGACAGTGCAGTTGTTCATCTATCGACACCCACTGGAGGTCACTGTATCCATACGGCGCCTGGGCGAGGCACTCAAGAGCTTGAAGCTGATGTTTTACGCCCCCAACATACCGAATATGATCGCTCCAGCTTTTGCTTTGACAGGCAACGTCGACACTGACTTCGTGGGATGGACACCACGATACAGTGCTGAGCTTGAATTCGGATTCCGCGCAACAGCGCTCACGGCACATCACTACCTGCGATGTCGAGATCTCGGGGTTCCGATAACTGGGATAAAGTACGAGGATCTCTTAAAGCATCGGGAGCAGGTCGTCCGCTGCATGTTCAAAATCTGCGGTTTGCCCGATGACCTGATGGCGGTGGGGCTGAAGGCAATGGAGAAAGACTCGCAGGAGGAGACGATGTTCAGCCGCAAGAAGCTTAAGAAACTCATCCCCAATCCACCAAAACCAACGCCCAAGTTCATGGAAGTCGCCCGTGCGTTAGCTGATGAGTTTGGAGTTCCAAGCCCGGATGATTGGGTCGAAGATTTCCGACTGCCTGGCAGTTTCACGCCCTGAGATCCATTTACGTCGTTGTTTTTTTTTTCTTCCTGGGCACTTCCTGCTTCAACTATACTTTACGGCAAATAATATATATATATGTATATATATAAACAAACACAACATCACTAAATTAATAATGGTGAGTAGCTGTCTGTAAGTGTCCAATTGGAATAAAGTACAATTTGTCATGGTTTCGTGTTCCAGTTTCCAACAGTCAACAAGCATCATAAAAAGTAATTAAGGGGCGTCTTTTGAAGAGAGAAAAACCGTCTGTTTCTCCGACGATCATAACAAATGTTTACAGATAAAATAAACGCTGCTCCACCAGTTGACAACATCAACAAAATAATCCGTTTGACTCGTATCGTTCACAAACAGGATGAAGGTCTGAGCACGCTAGGCAATTGAAATACTATACCTCTACCGATTATCATTAATATCATATCATGTGATAGCAAAGAAGCCGATGATAAACCGAGAAACAAGAAAATGCAGCTAACTGCGGGAGACGACATTAGAGCTCGAGCACACCATCAGCACCACGAGACCTGGATATATCTTACACAACCCCGCCCCCCCCCCCCCCCCCTTACAAAAAAAAGAAAATTGAAACATATCATATCCCACATGATTCCAATTCATTCCCGTATATTATGATGAAACACATAGGCCTACTTCAATCATATTCCTAATGAGTAAACATTTATTCTGAACTCAATGAAACAGATACGCCTGATAAAATGATATTGGACATCAATAACATATCCTTAAAATATTGGAAACTATGAGGAATATCTGCGTCTGATATCATGATATAGATAACACATGCATACTGAGCAAATTAAAAGACCAGTTTAAAATAAAAAGGTTTCGCAATCCAGCATGGAACACGTACCTTGTCATGTGATAAAATATGTCCAATCACGGTAAATGTAGTCGTGGTACCGCAGACGAATCGTTACGTTTACTTCATGACGCCAAAGACGGCCACACGCAAGGTTACATGTACATACATGCACAAAATGCTGCACAGAAAATTGTGCGTTCCAAAGTACGCGTCATTGCGGTAAAATTTGCTTTGCATTCTGGGAACGTGAATTTCCATCGGCTCCGCCATTTTGACGTTTTCCAGACGAGCTGACCATTTTGCGTAATTTTCTCAAACCTAACACATCGATTTATGCATTATATATCTGTTTAATATTCAAAGCTTGCCATCAAATCGAGAGATTTTATGTCAAGGACGAAGAAAATCCTCATTTGAAGTAGGTGTACAAAGGTTTACATGCGAAAACGGGCGTCGATAGGTTGGCATGAAACCTCCATAAAAAAGTCAGCACATAGACATGTAGAGGGTTGGGGGCTTCGCCCCCAACGCTCTAATGTCAAAAAAGAGTTTTTCGAAATGAAAACCTCGACCAAATATTCACATATCCCATGCCACACTGTAGCGTCATCAAGGACAGAGAGTGGGTCAACTACTCAAGTTTGAATACACACTATGGTGCTACATCTTGAAGCTTGTACACAAAAGTTGGAGTAAACTAATAACTTGTGCAGTCTGATCATTCCAGAAGAATTATACGTCATAATGCAGTTTCGAGATTGACACCACTAATGACATAAAGATGGCTCAGAATATGTTCCATTTACCATAAATAGATAAAGTGATAGTAATTAATCATACCCTTTTCTTTTGTTGCTGTGATGATCATATTTTGTCGAAATCAATGCTTTATAGCCATGTACAATAGGACTTTGTTAGGTGCCATTTTAGTGACAATGTATTTTTCATATCTGAATGTATGTATAAGTGAGACTTCGCTTTAACAACAATCACTGCTCCGCTTCGGATAAATAGATCATGACCAACGCGACTCATTGTTTTATGGACGCACACAACTGGATATATTTGACACTATCATTGGACAAATGAGTTTTCGCATGAATATTCATAAACCATCTGTCTGTCGGCACCAATTGTTATCGAATAATGGTGTTAGTGAATTAATTGATGAATTAGTTTGCATATTGCTGGAAGACCGTTATAACAATTAACCCAATTATGCCAGACTGATATTTCTCAAGTCAAAAAGTACTGTTCGGAGTAGTTTGATTTGTTTCTAAAACTAGGTTTGTGTAAGGAAAAACAGAACCGTATCAACACTGATACTGCGTGCGTGTCCGGGATAGAAGACTAGAGACATCGATGATGAACATAAGCGTGCGTATTGTCTGTGCTTGATAGGGGAAAACCCGCTTTTCTCAACGGGCCATACGACTTTTTTTTTCAAACTTAAATATTCAAGATAATAAGTTGAATATTCAAGATAGCAAGTTGAATATTCAAGAAATCAACTTGAATATTCAAGAAAACAACTTGAATATTCAAGATGTTGTAACTGAAATGTTCACGATGACTCAAAATGAAAACAACAATTTATACATTCTGTGATGGACACATAATAGCCTTGAGTTTGAGCACTCAATGTCATTGTGGGTCAAGGTCACCAAAAAAATTATCATATATGGCTTACGTCATCTTGAATATTCAAGTTGTCAAAAAAAGAAGTGGTATGGCACTAATAGGCTGCCGTAGTATTGTGGGTCAAGGTCACCAAAAAAATTATCATATATGGCTTACGTCATCTTGAATATTCAAGTTGTCATCTTGAATATTCAAGCTGTCATCTTATATTCAACTTGTTAACTTGAATATTTAACTTGTTATCTTGAATATTCAACTTGTTAACTTGAATATTCAACTTGTTAACTTGAATATTCAACTTGTTACCTTGAATATTCAACTTGTTAACTTGAATATTTAACTTGTTATCTTGAATATTCAACTTGTTAACTTGAATATTCAACTTGTTAACTTGAATATTCAACTTGTTAACTTGAATATTCAACTTGTTTACTTGAATATTCAACTTGTTATCTTGAATATCCAACTCGTTAACTTGAATATTCAACTTGTTAACTTGAATATTCAACTTGACATCTTGAATATTCAAGTTAAAAAAAGAAGTGGTATGGCACTAATAGGCTGCCGTAGTATTGTCCACAGAACAACATAATTTCTTATTTCTTTTTATATTTGAGTTCATATATCGCGTACGTTTATCCACAAAAGATTGTGGTGTGAATATTGTCTTTTTTGACATTGCACAAATGTTTACATGTGCATCACGCACTCTTCGGTGATATACACCCTGCAGCTAGCCGCCGAACGTTATCTGACCCAATTCTATTGTGTTGGAGTTAGGTTATGTTTATGTTAACGTTCTATTGCACCAGATATGAAGATATACGGGATATACACTTGAATATTCAAGAAAACAACTTGAATATTCAAGATGTTGTAACTGAAATGTTCACGATGACTCAAAATGAAAACAACAATTTATACATTCTGTGATGGACACATAATAGCCTTGAGTTTGAGCACTCAATGTCATTGTGGGTCAAGGTCACCAAAAAATTTATCATATATGGCTTACGTCATCTTGAATATTCAAGTTGTCATCTTGAATATTCAAGCTGTCATCTTATATTCAACTTGTTAACTTGAATATTTAACTTGTTATCTTGATTATTCAACTTGTTAACTTGAATATTCAACTTGTTAACTTGGATATTCAACTTGTTAACTTGAATATTCAACTTGAATATTCAACTTGTTAACTTGAATATTCAACTTGTTAACTTGAATATTTAACTTGTTATCTTGAATATTCAACTTGTTAACTTGAATATTCAACTTGTTAACTTGAATATTCAACTTGTTAACTTGAATATTCAACTTGTTTACTTTAATATTCAACTTGTTATCTTGAATATCCAACTCGTTAACTTGGATATTCAACTTGTTAACTTGAATATTCAACTTGACATCTTGAATATTCAACTTGACATCTTGAATATTCAAGTTAAAAAAAGAAGTGGTATGGCACTAATAGGCTGCCGTAGTATTGTCCACAGAACAACATAATTTCTTATTTCTTTTTAAATTTGAGTTTATATATCGCGTACGTTTATCCACAAAAGATTGTGGTGTGAATATTGTCTTTTTTGACATTGCACAAATGTTTACATGTGCATCACTGCATCATGCACTCTTCGGTGATATACACCCTGCAGCTAGCCGCCGAACGTTATCTGACCCAATTCTATTGTGTTGGAGTTAGGTTATGTTTATGTTAACGTTCTATTGCACCAGATATGAAGATATACGGGAACAAAATATATTTTTCCTCATCATACTGTTGGACTTGTGCATCGACTGCATGTGGATACCCTAGAATTGTATGTATTGCTCCTAGTCTTAATTTTATAGCCCACAATTGAGAAAAGTGTCATGTAATGTTGACACTTTGCTCATTTCCACGAACATCGTTCATTATTCAATGTATTTTTGTACCTAATTTTAGTCATAAAACAATATTTTCCGAAATGTCATATGTAACACTGAATGCACATATTGGACAGTATGTGAGAACATGGCATGAATAGGTGTAATACACGAGTGATACTTGTTTCGTTGTTGAAATGACGTTCTGCTACCGTGGTTAACGTTCTGTGGATCGAATTATAGTCAGGATTCAATATCTGTGAGTGCTGTTCAGTTTCGTTCGTCCTATACAATGTACCGAACAATAAACCTAAAAGCTCTCGAGGATCTCAACCTAATAGATTCCATATGGCGAGAGTAGAAATCCATGATTACATTTCAAGCATCAACAGAACGTTAACCCGAGCCTCAGAACGTTAACATGACACGGATTAATTGACAACACAAAATATGGAACAGATTCAACAATGTATTGTATATAAACTTCAAACTGAACAACCTTTGTACATGTATGCTAATTTTCTCTCAAAAATGCTAATTTTTCGTACTCCAAATTGAGGGAAGTTTACATCCATCCCGGACTTTAGTGTTACATCGTCGCAGTGCAAGACACTTTTCATCCAAACTGTTAGTGCCAGTGTAGCAATCTCAATGCACAACTTTACATAACGTCCTCGGACATAGAATCGAATAGATTATAAAAGTGTACTTACTTGGAAAGTGTTATTTTTCACTTGTTTACATCATGTGTCGGACTTTTGAAGACAACAGAACGTTAACATAAACATGACCTGACCCCAACACAAAAGAATTGGGTCAGATAACGTTCGGCGGCTAGCTGCAGGGTGTATAGCGACGGAGACTTTGGAACATAGAAGCTTTCTGAATGATAGCAACTACATGATCAGCATCATGTATCTAAAACTGCGGACATGTGCTAATTTCAGGACTGACATATCTCTGTCAAGATAACGTCTGCTCTCCTGAAAATAGCAAGGTGATTTTTCATGTTAACATGGCTGGAACATTAAACGGCGCTCGACTCCTCCAGGGATTAAGGAAGTCCATTTGTGTCAACATTACCTGACATGATCATCATATATTCCATTTTCTAGTGTTCTGCCCATTTAGATGCTTTCTTCTCATTTGTCACGGATTTGACAGATTTAATGACGTAAGTCTCGATATATGATATTCTACGTTCGATCCCTTTGTTGGGTGATTGGTTTACAATTAGGTGTTGGCGATGGCACTGTGTTTCAAATGTCTTCATACTAAAGCACCTAAATCGATTACGTTATCATTGTTATACGTGGGTCCCCAAAATGTGGGCTTTGTTTAAGTTTTTTTCAAATCCGCCATATTTTTCACGGGCGAGTGAGGTCATTTCTCGGTATGAATTGATTTTGTAGATATTCCAAACACCCACTTCCGTTACAGATGTCAATGTGTAGTTATTTCTATTTAATTACTCTGTAAATAATCTTATGTCACCAACCATACGGCCTGTCATCACTCAACACTACACGATTTGAAGATCGTGTCACGTTCAGTTTAACCATCAGCTAGATGATTGTTTCTGACGTCGAGCCTTCTTGTTAATGCTTCATCTATATGTCACCCACGACATGATGAATCTCCAGAGGTCTTCTTGTATGTAAATACACGGGACAATTCGATCAGCTCATTCGATTCCCGACAAGTACATAATGAAGTGTTCGTATTCAGCCCTCAATGACCCATACGCGTACTACATTGTCCCAGTCGAGTGCACTGGAGAATTCCTAACTGCCAAAGTGCGATTAATCAAGGCCATTACGAGATAATGAACTAAACGTGGAGTCGACAAGATTAGACTTACTCCCGAGAGGGTGTGGCGCACCGGTATCCCGGGGTAATTATGAGTATCTTCTAAAGAAAGCGTCAAAAACAGCAGCGGTCACCGCACAGTCCCGGTCACTGTTAACTAACCACCCCGAGCTCATGGCGCCACACACGTCTAGCAAAACTTAGCAGCACTCCAGCCTGGAGAAGACGGCTCTTCTACCTATCAACTCCCCCGCAACAATCAATGACCAATGGCTGGCTGGCGGAGGCCGAGTGATCTAGTGTCTCACGTCTGGCCCCTTTCCCACCCGCGGGACAGCTACTTTGGGTGTTAACAGGTGCCCACTCATCATCCCCGTCCTGCTATAAAGTTACCCGCCACTGTCCTGTCGTCACTTCGCATAAACTTATTAAACCTGCCAAATCGTCTATTAATACTGACAGAACCGTGCTGCTTTTGTAATGGTATTTCTCAGAAGATAAACCAGACCGGTTACATAAACGACGCCTTTTGGAGAAGAAGAGAAAAAACACTATGGAAGGACCTCGACAACCTGTGTGGATAACTCTTTGTTGAAAACTGCGGCTTCGGTTCCATTTTGAGGTTCACTTCCAATTACCACTGAATGAAATTCATGGAATGCATTCACGGAAAACCACTGAAAGAGACAATGAAATTTTGACAAGACCATGAACTGTATTGTGCTGGATGCATCTCACAGATTGTACCTCTTGAGTCTTGGCTTCCTCGTTATAAAAGTCCAGAGTAACACACTCAACTCGGTAGTGGGACACCGCGCTCAACTCACACGTCACAATGAAACTCGATGTATTGGCTCAAACTTTGACTGTTTCCATATTTTTCAGCAGACTATTAACAAAAGCTGGTAAGTGTCAATGTTGTGTTGGTTTCGCCTCTTAATTTTTGCGCTATTTTTGCGTTGCAAAATATAGGAAATATATATTTTTAACAAAAATAGTCGGTGTCCAATTCGATACTAATGATAGTAAAATCACAAGCAAATATAGCTCTAAGCAAATAGAGCTACACGGGTTTGGTAGCGTATATCCATGAGGAATTGGTATATCGTTGCCATTATGAACTAGAAAATACATTTAGGTGTATTCTAGCTAATGTATTGATTCGAAGGATTCGTGCGACTGGAAAATGGAGCGAATGCACAAAATTGTAATTTATTGGGACCCCAAATTCCACGATGATATATACTAAAATCAACATTGGAAGTAGATTGCCATTTCTTCCAATCTGAAACCTGGTGATATTGTAGTTTGACTCCTATGTGAAGTGTGTCAACTTTAAAAAAGGTATGACCAGACTACAATTTCAAAGTCCGTTAATTATGGACGAAAACGTGTAACATGTGATAAAAGTCAGTATATAACGTATGTAACCGTATCAATATAAAATGGCACACTTTTTGTATCCTTTGGCATAATCGGCACTCTAGTCTGTAAACTTTCATCGGTATTATACTTTCGTTGCCGTGCAGTCCGTGTCAAGGTGACCTGCTGCAGCAACAAGTGTAAACAGATAGTCAGAGACACTAAACCGGCGTGAAAAGAATTTAATCAAGCTCCATTCGTTCGCGCCCAACGGCTGTTGTTCCGATTACACTACGTGCCAATAATAGCCATATACTAGTACAACAAGTTCGCGATTACAAGTAGCTATCTAATTCCAAGAGGAAGTAATTGCAAAATTTTTGTGATGTTTGTATTCCTTAGGGATATGGAACTGTGAGCTTGTATATTCATCTGTTGTTGTTTTTGCTAATTACAGCCTCCTGAATGAAAGCTATCATCGTGATGTTATGATAGATGACTATGATATTCCTTGCAAGTTACACCGATGGTTTCGTCTTACTACGTTTAATGATACAAAACACTAAGTAAACATACGTGTAGTTCATGCACGTGCAAAGTTTTGCTCTGAAGATGCTTGGAAAGCCATATTCATGTAGAATAAGAAGAGGACTACCATTTCGTTCAAGCTGTAAACAGGGAAAGCCTTTCAAAAACAGAGAAAACTTGTGATCATAATGAACAAATTTTTACACCTCATCTACGATATATGTATCCCCCTACGCATCCTCATTGATCCCAAATCAATTTGTGTCATGTAAATATATATGCATCCCCAGCCATAATGAGAAAGGGTGAACCGCGGAGACAATAGGTGACCCTGTAGTTCATCAAGCTGTGTTCATACCCATTGATCGAAGGGAATGAATCCCCCACTTCTTTATCCATTCTTTTACACAAACATGGTGTGTTGTATAAGACTTATCTGCATGGCGACATCATATTGTTGAGACAATCATAGGAGTTCCCACAGTCTAATACAATATAAAAGAACGAGTTAAAAGTGAACTTGAAGTAACTTATGACGACCGGGTTAACAATACAGACACCGAACTCCCGCAAGTCATAAGCCGCATGCTTTTTAGCCATTAACTGCTACTGCAGCGCGGAGCTACAATAACTCGTACTGACGAGACACGTGTTTACAGCTATTTCTTCCACCAAGATCTGAGAGGTCAAATGGAGACAAGGCAATGTTGTTTAATCCCACGGGAACTAGTAAAATAGATGTTTGATCAAAGTACCTTCCACAGTGGCGATTATCTCACGATATATCTCTTTGAGTCTGCAGTGGATTGCAGAATGGGTCATCCGACAAGGGTCAAACCCGGTGTATAGAATGGAGAGTTGTCTGTTCTGGGATTAGGTTCTGCTACCTTTCAAATTGATAGATTGACTCGTGTTATGTAGAGTGACTTCCAATGGCCAACTGTGGGTATTATCCCGCCCACTCATTTAGCTACTCTTACTTATCCTCCTCCCAGCTTTTGTCAGTGAAACGGCATCTCGCCATGATCACATATAATTAAAACCCCTTTGCGATCCGAAGAGCGAGCTGTAAGCCTAATTGGGGGTGTATCTGATCAGGGTCCCCGGGGACAATTAGGCTTCCGTCCTGCAGGTTTGTGACCGGTAACCTGTAGCTAGAACTCGACACTGCTCGGTAACCCGAGATGCCACCACGAATGCGTCACCGCGAACGGGGTCTCGTACGATTTCAAAGGCTGAAAATTATCTATGAATTGTCGTGACGAGCAACAATTAGCAAGCTTTGTGCACGAGGACAAGAATAGCAACACCTGCGTTACTGTAACTAACCCAGTGGCGAAAGACATTCTCTCATTCACGTTGTTGAAAGAAGTATCGGCAGATCGACGGGCGTCATTTCATCGACAGAGTTCAGAATAAAACTCGCGTCTCCATATAAAAAAGTAGTTATCGTAGGTCTTTTCAAATGAATGGTGTCATGTTCCTGGTCCAAAGAGATGATTATCCACTCCTGAAACATGTTACGTAATTGTGTTGGTATAGTAATTGTATATGGTTGCTGGAGTATCATATGACAAGTTGTCAAAAGGTCAAATGTAGGTCATATATTCATGTACGAGTAACACTTCAGGTAACAGCTACATTTTGATATTATCCCGTATATTTCAGCTGTTTTGGATAAATTATTCAAATTCATATTTCGAATTATTGGCCGAGATGCTGTCCAGACACGCAAGCTGAGTTGCTGACCCACGTTGTTGATATGTTTTGGGTGTATCGAAATCGACAGAATGGATCGAATGATGCGGTTTATCTACCTCACGAGAAGACAATAACAATCCGCTGGTATCAATACATGCATGACGTACGTCACATTACACCAGGGACATACCAGTAAAATCCAGTCTGAATCTCTCTAGGTGTTGTGCTTGTTTCCTCCGCTTCAACTATATAACAATCCCAAATGTTTTGAGATATAGAGTATATAAATATACGAACGGCAGCAATTGAAGGAAATGCCAACTTAAGTACCTGACAAATCAGGATGAGCTAGCGAGATACAAGTGCACTCATTCCCCAAGTCCAGCTTATTCTCAAGGTACTTGTGCCTGCTGAATTGAGAATTAACACAACAGGCAGAGGAGAATTCAACCATCGAGTGTCAGCTCTTTAAGACGCCTCTTCTGCGATGACATTTGTTGTCTGTTTGGTAGTATCGTGAACTACAGCTGCTGTAGTTCTATCGTAGTATTTACAGTTCTTCAAGCGCGACGTTCAGATCCCAGGGCGTTCAAGAATCGACCGCCGCATAGTGTCTGCCCTGTGACAATAACAATCTGGATCAATCCAGCCGGCTCAACGGGTAATTGTGCCTCCATACAACACGAAATCAACAATTTAGCACCCGATCCGGTGTGAGAGTTCGTCGGCTCGTATTTTTTGTTTCCGCCCCCGCTTGGATTAGGACATAAATCTATCGACCAGAAGGAAGCGACAGCGATGGATACCACAACACATAGATCCTTATGATCGCCCCCATTCTTTTACATATAAATGCAATGTAATTCGAATACAAAAACGCAACGGGACAATTTACATATATTAGCGGAGCCATTTCGAGACCATTCGCCCAATGATGTATGATAATGCCACTTGTTACTGTTGTTTGTATGACTAAATAATCAGAAGTTACCGTACCGTGTGATGGACTAGTGCTACAAGAATGGAAATGTATCTGCACTGCAGGACCGAGTCGTTTATCCGACAGCATATTCTACGAGACCCGAGGATAAATCTTCAACCTCCGCATCCTCACTCATGGATATACCCGTCTGAAGTTGTTAGTTAACAAACTACTGTCGGATTAATATCAGTCAAGACGCTTGTCAATTTGCCGGTGATCGAGTTCACAGACAAATTATGCAATGAGTAAATTATCATGTCCTTCACGTCATCGAATCTTAGTGCCATCACAAGGGGAGCAGACATTGAATGAATCCGAATCATTATGATGTGGCGAAAGTTTTTGGAAAGAATGTAGCCTATATGATTTGCTTTTATTGTGCTTCCACTCACTTTAATTTATTACCGAATGTATCCCCTGGCCAACCTATGAAAGTAATAAGGCATGAGAGTAATATAAGAGGTTTTCGCTTCATTTGTGTCCATACTGGGGCTAAACTTTACGACCCAACTACTCCAGTTTTTGTTTTCAATAGTGAGTGTTGAACGTGAGCAGAATGAACATGAGACAAAATAGTGTACTTGCTCCAATCTAATTCATGATTTTCAAAAAAACTCGACTCTTTGACACATATATTCACCATCAAGATTTATTGTCAGACATGACTTTTAAAGTTTATTTGATAACATCATACTCGAACTATCACGTATACAGTCTCATGTTACCCCGCTATCGTATTCTGTCTAGTCTTAATGTGTCACATCTTTACAATACATACTTGCTTGTACTTGTGAGTAATAGTAGATGTTATGGACTTCTAGAGTGTTGTACATGAAAACTGCGAAGGAAAATGTCTCTCCGCCAATTATGTCTATTCCACACTTCAATAAAAAAAAAAAGTGTGGCTGTTTTGCTTTAATGAACAAATGTGCGTTGAATATTTTCCCATGGGGAGTTCAGGTTCACCTCTCGACCTGAGGTACAGGATACGACCAGTGAAATGGACGCTTCGTGTCTCAGAGTCTCATATCACGACTTTTTTTCCCAAATTTGCAAGATTGAAATACAAGTGTGGCATAATTTCAAATATGCAGACTTGTATTCGTTAATTATCACGATCTTGTTAGCAGATGAGCTCGTGTTTACTTGAATGATCTAGAGAGCGAAAGAGGCCGCAAAACTAAAATACATTTATGTCGTCACGAGAAAGCCGATGAGAATGAATCTATCAATTCGGGAGCTGGCTAACCAAATAGCTGACAAAGTGACCATGACCTGTTACACACGTACCCGATTGTCGGAACAGCTACAACTTCCAAAAGATTTATGTGCCATTTTCCAACCTGTTCGCTTCGCCACCAAACACTATATAGCCACTGACGTCATACGAAGCATTGTTATTGATATTCCGAAACGGAATCTGGCAATTGTCTGAGACTTTCGGACCAAGATTTGTATCGTAATTCTTCCTAAACATGGCAGGAGAATCTCCTTTTAAAAGGCGCCCATCAAAGATCAATAAAGTGCAAAGCTTTGGCGAGAGGGTCCGATAGATTTGTGGCTTCTCTTACTACACTAGCCAACGTGAATTAAATACGAGAGGAGCACGTCTATTTATAGCACAAGTTCAGGGAAGTCGCCTGTATCTGGTGTTTCCTCATTTACCATTTGATAATTCAATAGCATCTTCCAATGCCATTGGCCTCGTTTACAAAACGCCATGTATTCGTTATTTTTATGTGACCAAATTAAGTTAAAATCGTGGCGTAAATATTGAAATCAGTGACAGTGGAGCAACGTAAACAACATATTCCTTGTATTATTGGTAATGTAACCATTACAAAACAATAATTATTCAACCAGCCAATTTATACAACCGTTGGAATACCATTTGAAAAACAACATGAAGTCCGCTTATTTCTACTCTTCACCACAAACCATTTACTGAGGTGTATTGTGCAAATGCTGTATGTAGTTATTCTGTATGAATGTCATTGACTGTTTTTCTTCTCCCATTCCAACAGGTGCTCGTGACTATTTTAGTAGATCGACCACGAAGAGTATGATTCAATCTTTATACTCTCATGCGACTCATGGTAAGAACTCCAAGTGAAACTATAATGTGTATTCCAAAAGATACAATGTGATGCAATAAACATTTGTTACCATTTGAATCACATCATTGTCAATCTGTCAACGAATAAACAGTTGACCCCCAATGATACTTGCAGATGAAAGTTCTGAAGACACACTCTCTTGGGATAATGGAGCTCTACCACTTGTGCTATCAGGTAACTATAATAAACTCCATGACAACGTTCTTTGCATATAGGTAAAAGAATTCTCCTGAATTTTAGTTGAATCCCCTATATAGACACCGGGACAGGTTTTGTGCAGTGAAAGTTTGGATATAGGCTATCTGGCTTTGTTTTGTTTCAATTTCCAAAGTTATTCACTCTGGATTCATCAGATTATACTTACCTGATTTTTTTTCCAGTTATTGCAAATAACATTGTGTCGGATATGTCAAGAGGTGACGACACGGTCGAAGGCTTAACACGAACACAGACAGAGCGTCTGGCTGATCAACTCAAGGGCATTTACGCGAACTTACTTGACCATCCGGCGCTGGGGGAGCGACGGTTATATGTGGGCTCCCAGCAGCCCGAAATACAGCCTCACCCGGTGAGTTACACATAATTTGAACACAATTCTTCGACGCTTATTAGAAATACTATTAATCGTTAAACATCAGTATCTCAATACCTTTAATCACCCAGCCTCAAAAAGTGGAAATAACACTATTTTTTAAAATTCCAATCTGTGAGAGAAAATCCCGCTTTCAACTTGCTGCGATCTATATGGTTTGATGTCAGAAAATTTGCCGTTCGATCAGCAGGTTCAAAGTCTCCGTTTTGGAAAGTTTATTCATGTTCTTCTAATCTAATGTAGCATTATGATGTGGTGGGGCTACACGAGTAGTAACACCACGCGTGATGGTGTACATATGCTGGCAGATTTATAAGACATTCGGTAACACCAGAAATACATGGGCTCCCAATGTCGCCGAATTGTACACTAGTAGAAAACCTTCATTATGACGTGGTTGGGCTACTCGAATAATAACACCACGGTTATGGTCCACGAATGCTGGCAGATTTATAAGACATTCCAGTAATGGGGTATACCTTTTTATCGTGACGTGGCCGAACTGTACACTAATAGAAAACCTTTATACCATATAATAAATAGCTTTGAATCAGGGCATGAATGCAGCATGCTAATGCTGCAAAGACCATCACACCGAGAATACTGCAAAAGCAATGCCTATTTCTAGCGGATCTTCATCTGAATAGAGTCATGTCACTGGTAATGACCATGGCTTATCAATGAATCCCGCATGTGCATTGTTTGTGGGATTTGCAACATCTTAGCTAGTTCCAATCCTATTGTCTTCTGTTGAGCCACATTGTTCCTCACATCGCGATCCAATCGGATTTCGGTATACGATACCAGGTGTTCAAGCAGTCAGAATCTGTATTAATGTAAGTATCAGTCTATTACCACCAATACAATCAAATTTTGATGATGCCATTAACGAACGTAAAATACATTGTGCAATAGGAACAAAGCCCGACCAAATAGTTCATCCAAAGACACACTGGCGTCATCAGGAGCAGACAGTGTGTTAAATGTTGTTGTTTCTACTGTACACCTGATGGAATTAGTATACAACTGCAGCTTTAACGCAAACATAACGCGATATATTTGTCAAAAAATCAATTAGTCGACAACTGGTCACAGGATTAACATGACTGAGGACACATAGATGTATTCATAAGTACATTATACAGATGTTTCGTGTTCACATGCAACTAGTGAAAGTAGGCCTATATGGTCGCAATGCGTATGACTCTGATTTGAACGTTTGAAGGTAGTTTGAATGAGATATTTGAGTTGTTCAGTTGTAAACATCGCCTATGCATGGACAATTTGATCTTCTGTGGTTCATGTGTCCTCCTATCTAGAATTACAGTCTACAAAAACAAAGTGTTTGGCAGTACCTGGTGTCCCTGAACGCATAATTACATCGACTTTTTATTAAAGCTAGCTCCATTTTATATAAGTCAGTCATGAAAGAGTCCAGATTTGAAACCGTATACTCATATTAATGTCATAAATACCCTTGTCAACGTGCCAATAGAAATGAGGACCGATTGTTCCGCAGGGCATCGCTGTAAATTTGACCTCTATCTCTCACATTTCACCCATCCTTTCATCATGCACAATTCCAGTGGGCGGCATTCCCGCATGCGAACCACGCACTTGTCCATATCTCAGCAACCCTTAGGCCATTTCCAAGCTTCTGATGAAATCTTCCAATACAGATTCATCTGTTGATATACATAACATTGTTTGTTACATTAGGTTATGCAAGGTAATAATGCTATATATAGCTAAAATCCACGCATCTGGAGTCTGAACGTATATTTTCGCCACTGAGGATGTTTGTAATAAAAGGCGAGTTTCTCGATTAATTATAATACATTTCCACGCTTTCTCCAACAACGGAAGGCATCTGACAACTTAAGAATATTTTGTCGACATCAAACTAGCAGGTTTTCTGATACCACATATAATCCCTGTCTAGTCGCCAAACCTAATCATCATTAGCCGTTCTATCCTGCCCGTCACAAAGAGATACTTCGATAGAACGCTTGGAATAGATTGGATATATGCAATTACAAGACTATGTTTTCAGTGTCCAGATGTCGTTTGACCATGGGCTATACATGGTTTGATAGTGCCAATGTATGACACAATGCAGTATGATGCGATTTTTTTAGAAGATTTCTATAGTACAGTACAATCTACAAGTGATTCCAGCTCTTGTCATTTGAAGTTTGCTTTACATTGTGATGTATAAGGCTTCACAAATACGAGTGTGTATTTACATGTATAGCAAGAAATGGTGCCTGCAATTTTCATCAACAAAAGAAAATATTCCCAATACAAATTGGGGAGCTCCGATATCCATCTATGGACTGTTTGAAAAAAAAAAAATCAAATTCTCTGAACAGGTACGGATAGATATCGAACGCAACTGTAACGTAGTTTCGAAAAGCGGGATGTATATATTTGATTAAACGAAAAATCGTGTAAAAAAATACGATTAAAGACAGCACAAAAATAATACATAATTCCTCGTCACGCCGGTCAAATAGACGTATTAATTTCTCGGCGAGGTATCGTGTCTGTTTTCAATTTCACAATAGACCGGTTTCCTATTTGGATCAAAGGTGTGCGTATTTGAATAGTTGATTGTTTCCTATACAACACAATTATTAAATATCAGCTCATTTCCAAACAGTTTCAATCGTAAGTCAACAGTGTGTTATAATTGCCTGGATACTCTGATCCTTGGGATATTTTGATAGACAATCCTTTGATGAACAGTTATGTATTGGGTCAAGTTACAAGAACTCGACCCAATTTACGAAAACTTATAGACCGAAGAACGGATATTCATCCTTAATTTTAGTTGTTGTACGGACATATCTGATGTCATGAAGGGTGTTGTCTGTTCCGAGATCAGTGCATCTGTCAAACACAGATACAAGCCATCAGCCCTATATTCCAGTGGACATATTCATTCGTACTCTGGTGTACCCTGGAGAACCAAAATAGCCACAAACCAAACAAATTCGATCATTTTTCGGTCACACTCAGCGTCTAAATATAAAGACCACTGGCGATTGTCATAGATTAACACGTTTCCTAGTGATAAATTATGTCGGTTACAAGCAAGAGTGAACGAGCAAGTTGTCTGCGGACAATCGTCATCATAGGAGGACATATATATATTTTCTGTGATTCCCAGATTAATTATTATTTTCCTAAACAAATTTGCCCGTGCCTGGTTCGTGTCATGTAGGAATGTATTCCGTCGATTTGATAGTCAACACCTGAATGTCAAGGTTAATTCGCCTGGCAAGACGGTGACTTGAAGCGGGTCGCATCTCTGAGTGGCTCCTACTTTTTGTTTGTTCCAGCTGCGCCCTGTTTCCGCCCATCCATGCTCTTATGATCCATTTGCAAGAGTGTAATAATGCTTTTTCCCTGCCTTGAGATCAAAGGCCATATTTCTCGCGATGACCTTCACTTGTCTTTTAGATTTTGATTGTCACGATAAAGAATGATATTCGGCTCATAACTTCGCCTCGCAGGGAACATGCGTTACAGTCATTGAGTCGCCCGTCTCTTGACATTGATGTGTTTTACATATGGAAAACCCTAGAGGTTAATTCCAACTACAAATCACAAATATATATGCCATTATAGTGGCAGGCATTGGTGTTTCCGGGCACGATTGTGGGGTATATACCTGGCCTCGGAGCGCGGCTGACATGATGTGGTGTCTTCTGTCGTCACCCGCCCACCCTTCAACGCCATAACTCTCGGGGGCTGGAGGGGGGGGGGAGGGGTAAAGGACATATCTCGCTGTCAAACAGTTCCAAATAAACACAGGGCTAGAGCACCCCGATTCCGTGTAATAATTGAGTGGCATTAATGTACGTATGGAGATGACACTAGCATCACTCTCGACCGAGATATAGCGGGCGTTTGGGGGCTTGTTTTCACATTTATCAGGTTGGAATAATAACACAGGTGATTCTTTTAGAGATTTGTGTGAATTTGCCACATTATAAACTGTAAATATTAAGAAACACTTCATATATGTATTTATTCCATTGATGTCCATTTACTTTCGTTTCGTTTTTCACCTGTGCGAATCATGTTGTATATTGTTGAAATTTCAGCTCACTATTTATATTTTAGTGATGCGTCATTTACAGTGAATCGTTAAAATTTGTGTGAATTTATAAGATTATGTTTTGTTGAAGGTTCATATACCTACACATAGGAGACATCTGTGCGATATCTGTTTTCTCTTAGCTATAATATAATACACCACCATAATGCGGAAATTCGTAATTGTTATAGCCTTCACATGATGTACTATTTTTATTTTCATCTAAAATATAAAATGATTTTCTTATCATTCAGATGTCGAGATTAACAAATGTTTTTGATCTCCATATCTAAATCATTGTCACACTGACCCACTCAGAACATGTTGAATTCGTCGTAATCATAAGCTCTTCAAACGTGATAATTTGATATAATATTTTATTCGTGCATGTGTTCTTTTCCATTTTCGAAATATATGTATTAAAAGACGAGCCTTCCTTTATGTAGCAATTTTCAAACTCATAATGAAAATAATCTGGCAATTTTTTCATAACTTGTATGGTATGCCTGACGAAAAAATGAAATTATACATTTTTAGTTTACAAAGTAAATGAAATTATTCCGCAGGGTACAATATCATCTGAATGTCACTTTGAAACATGATAAATATTTCCTTATTACACGAGTGCAATTAAACTTTTTGTTTTATTCAAACGTTTTCTTCATGATAAAAGATATTATATAGGTAAAATAACACGTATACCGTTTCATGGGAGACAACAATAAATAATATACACATGTTTCATCCGAATTTTTTATTATTATCTTGTATGCAGTAGTTCTTTTTTTCATATGGTAGCTACTGTTTTCAGTTAGAAAGAGACAGGAGAGGGAAACATGGTGACAAATCGCAGCCTAAGTTCCCAGTGTATATTTAAGTATCAATGTATTACCACCAACACACTTAGATTCTGATGATGACAATAGCAAAAGTAAAATACAATTTTGGGATATAAACAAAGCCCGACCAAAAAGTTTATCCAAAGACACACTCGTGTCATCAGGGGCAGACAGTGTGTGATAGACTTAGAATCAATACCCAGTATTAAGTATTCCGAGCGAACAGAACAGGGTCCGCTA
Source organism: Terebella lapidaria (assembly GCA_949152475.1). Taxonomy (NCBI): domain Eukaryota; kingdom Metazoa; phylum Annelida; class Polychaeta; order Terebellida; family Terebellidae; genus Terebella; species Terebella lapidaria. The sequence continues at coordinate 19,338,530 of OX424558.1, read as the reverse complement.
TCCAATCTCATAGTCCAGGGACAGAAAGTCATATCAGGCATACGAAGTGAGAGAAAACAAAAATGACAGGAAAACTCATGAACCCCCCAAAATGACCATTAGGAGGTGAAATCAGGTGTTCCGGAAAGAGTGAGCATTTCCTGCCCCACTAGTGGCACCCGTCATGAATTCCCCATAACTAACATGAAATAACTAATGGGAATACCAATAGTTTGTTAAAATATTCGACCACCAAATTCCACAAAAATATTATCAATCAGAAAATTAACCATATTTACCACATCTATTTCAGTATATTTGTATGAGGCATGAGAGTCGCTTTTAACAAAATAAGCGGTATTATATTTAACTAAAATATAGTGGTGCCGACGTTGTCCCTTTTTAGAGAAAAATGAATTATTGATGAGTTTTTTTTAGCTGAGACTTCATTTCAGAATGAGGTATAGTTATATACAAACTGGAAAAATCAAATGTTTTGATAGACGTTACTTTTGAAAGTGTATGAGCATGTAGATATTCCATTGAAGAATTCCATTTTTAGGATTTTTTTAATATCCACATTTGGTTTATACCATTTCTAGAATAGATGATTTCACAGTACTTTTGGAGACCCTGTTTAATTTTAGAAATTATAACAGTTGATACTTTAGAAGAGGCTTTGGTAGATCATGATGCTGAACCTGAAATATATCTTTGTTTGTGTGGAATTTTGTGTAATTTTGGGATCCAATATAAGTAAACTGGAATCGTTACATGAGGTAGTAATACCAAACGAATGCAATACAGACACATGATTTCATAAGATATCCTGTTTGGGCACGGTAATGTCTTGGTATGTACTATTGGAATTAGTTTTGTTGGAAATGCCCAGTTCGTCAAACAGGCACTGTATATGCTTTACCAACAAAACAACATTATTAGAAGCTTTATCAGCAGGGAGAATGACAAACCCTTCTCGAAGTTTCAACAAACTATTAGCAACCACGGGATCATTGAAGACAGAGCTATATTTAATACTGACTTTGACAACACATTAATCATGTTAATGCGTTTATTAACCAAATGACCTAATCTGTATGAGTGTTTGACCCATTCTGACAGAGAGTCAGTTTCTGCCTGTTCTCGCTTTGTCCGTTTTCTGGCATGCTTCTCAACTGCATCCATGATTAACTTGAAATTGTATCTCCATTAAAACGACGTGGGCTCTCTATATTTGGGACCTTTGAACAAATTGTCTTTCATTGGTTCATTCTCCACTATTTTGAGGTTACCTGAAATAACATGCCCAACTGGATCGTGTATGAATTTTGAAATGCCACTGCCTCCACTGCACACCCGAAGGAATTAGTACACAACCGTCCAACAACATATGGAAATAATTCAAAAATCCGAAACTAAACTGCATGGAATAGATGTATGATAAGTACATAAGCACCTGATTACAAGCCAAAAGACATCTACAAATTCAAAGTTGATCCCATAATCCTACATGTAAAACAAATTATCTGCGAATGACATGATGAACGTATAATTATTTTGATGTGAACCTGACTTCAGTAGCTTTTTCATTACATTCCGTTTGACATCGTCCCCATATGCATATATACATCCCGAGGAAATCAAAAACCCAGTACCCTTTCGCTTGTGACTGGGTACTTATGTACTTGTCATAGACCTATTCACGGGGTTTGGTCGGATTTCTTAAATCTTGGAATATGTTGTTGGGCAGTTGAACTTGTATAGGCTACTAATACCATCATGTGTACAATAAAAACGACTGCATTTCACACACTGTTTGCCCCTGATGGCACCAGTGTGGTCGGGCTTTATTTTTATTCCAAAATGTTTTGGGTATGTTACTGTCATCATCAAAATCTTGTATTGTAAATAATAGGCTGATGCTAACATTTTGACGATTTCATCAAGGAGAGTAATAATCCGTTGACCTTTGGGTCATTGGTGACCTGCATGGCAATTGCAACTTGTACGGGGAATTTTTATTGAATGTAAGTATCATGCAGATGAGTTTATGTGATGAAACATACATAATAAACTGGAGTCTGTTTCAAGGGCGAACATTAAGGGTATAATTTCCATAACTTTTTGTGACATGACTGCAACGACATACGAATCCAGTGGGGGTTTTCGCTCGTTAACAATGATATTCGCCCATATCCATTGTGTCCCAAGATCACACATGAGGTACTCATTACTGGCGAATGTCACGCTTAATATTCATCACTGGAGTGTCATAACAATATCGTTACGATTCCCGTCTCAGAAAACATTGCTTGTTCAGATTACATCTTATCATGCTGCACCGATTTTCTTGTCTTTTTCTCCAGAGAAAGTAGCCATTTTACGAACTTCATTGTGATGTTCGAGAATCAATTATGAGAAAGGTCACCGTGTATATTGAATGTTCTTCATTGAAAAAATTTATCTTTTCATTGACACTCAATGCTAGATAGATCCGTTTCCTCTCAGCTCAGAGTCCATCTTTGTTTTTTTTTAGACGCCTACGTTCTGAACCAAGTCGTGTTGTCTTAACAGATCATTTTTTTGACAATTTATCGTCCTAACAGATAATTATTTTGACAATTTATTTTTATTTCTTGGAGACATCCCGAGGCATTGACCTACATTATTATCATCAATGTCAACTACTAACACAAAAATGTCATTCTGCATTCTGAGTTTATTAACAAATACATGGGGCATGAGTATCACAAAACAATTTGCCTACATTGGAAATCCACATTTCACTTCCTATTTAAAACTGGCTTTTAAATCGATTTTCCTGACTGTATATATCATATACATTTACTGGAAAACCTTCAAACAAGCTTTGATTACTTCAAACATTGTCATCACATGAAACAAAGAATGTTGGACTATATTCATTTTGTATTCTTCTCTATCATTCCAGAGGTTAAAAAGAACTTTCCCACGACTAGGTCACCCAGTGTGTCCAGAGCGGGCCCAGTGGATGCGACTGGGCAGCGCCAAGGATCCCAATGGCACAGACGTGGTGGTCCTTCAGCCGGAGCTAGACCCAAGCTACAGAAAGCAGTGGTTCTATATTGTCAACTGCGATGAGAAGGCCTTCAACTACAGGGGCAGCGCTCCTCGTCCCTGCATGGGCATTGACCACAACAAGTAGGTTTACCGATGCATATCCTCTTCATTCGCTACTTTGACTGTCTAATGAGATGATGTGTTGAAGCAGTCACTAAATACAACATCTACGGATATCACATGTGCATTACGAGATGTCATTGCTTACGAATTAGTGACAAAATCAATGAGTTGAAATTGAGTAGAGTGGGTGTAGAAATAAAGTCGAGTTAGAGCTGAAGAAGAAGAAATGTTTCGGCTATTTTCTCACGCACAGACTGATATTTGTTGACAGGTATAACTCGTTTTGCGATACGAAGCAGAATTGGGTGCACGCGTTGGTACGCCGACCGAGCGGTCTTGAAGAATGGAGTTGGATCCACGTCAACAGCAGCTGTACCTGCGCAATCATGGACAGAGCCGATATTCCGATCTTTGAACTTTGAGAACAAGTGTTGCATATTGTGTAGTATATATATTGGAAGCATGTCAGACGTTATATAAATTATATTGAGTATGTATATTACCATGTTTTTCCTTCCATGATTGCTATTTGTACTTGTACAGAAAAAAAATAATATTTTGCAATTTTCGGACGGTCAGAAACGTTCAGGAACTTTCGAATGGGGGCGAACTGTCCTGCATCACTTGTATATGAGAAAGGTCACCGTGTATATTGAATGTTCTTCATTGTCGGTGGTCACCTTGTGGTCAAAACATCTTGTACATGAAATCCAGATGTGCTGTTAATTCCCCTCAAACTTGTGCATGGTCAGTGTTACGTCAGAATTATGGCCAATCACTGCACGAGCTATATTTTATGCTGATGAATATGCTGCTAGTTTATGGATAATATGTTGTCAGATGGTGTTGATGGTAAATCATTTCAATTGCTCTTTGTTAAATGACGTGATTGGAGGTGTTAATGCTAATAAAATCATGATATTGAATTAGTCTGTCGATTCATTTCATCAGGCCTCATTTTCCAAAACCCAGATCCCCCGAAAGAAGCTCTGCGGAAACTATGGATTTTCGATCGTCGCGCCGCCGCCGCAGACACTTTCTTGTGAATGCTATACAGGTTGCAAATCTCAATCGATTCCAATAATATTTTATAACATGTCTTATGGAACGATCACGAAACTGCCATAACAACCGAAATGGCCGATTGGCGACACATTTTGTGACAAAATCAACCATTTAGAGACACATGGCTTGTGAATACGCTACGGGTGGTAATTTTACAGGAATCGATGCAGTATAGAACAGGCACGTTGATCAATGCTCATATACGAAACCTGTTGAGTTTCGGAAAGATTGGATGAAAAATAATAAGGTAACGAGTTAATTTATTACAATAATGTGAAATATCCAGTTTGAGGTCTGTGATCATTATATTTGTTTGAAATCTGGAAATAACTCGTACTGAATGTGTGTACAAGTATACATCTGATGGTTTCGTGCAAAACTGATTACTATTACTGAGTAAGTTATCAAATATTTCAATAGTTAATTCTATAATTGCATACAGTAAAAATAGTTAAGGTTGAAACAAGGTGAAGGTTTTGTCCGGTAGAGATTTCTGGGTGTAACCCAATAAGTTAACATTATTTTTACTATTTAAGTCTATTATTGACCACAATAAAAGTAGTTACGTATTATTGGGCTCAACAAGGTAAGATTTATGCGCATTGGAGATTTCGTGGCTGTAATCGATAAAATTAATATTAGATTTACTAGTTAAGTACATTATTGACCACAATAAAAAATAGTTGAAACAAGAAGCATTTATTATTGGGCTCAACAAGGTGAAGGTTCTCTCCAGTAGAGATTATGTATCCATAATGCTGGTATTAAGCAAGGTTTCATTATCCATTCTTGTGACAAGCTTCTGGAAAGTATTTGGTAAGAAATGATAAGTTAATGGATATTTTAGTTGTTATGAGTGTTACTGTATGGAATAGGGCCCAGGGGGGATATACCCACGCGGTCGTTGGCGACCGAATCTTCTATTTTCGTTTCGAGATATTGAATTTTTATAATATTTGTGTTAATAGTATCAATTATGAAATATGGCCTCAGATTCAGGTCGAAACATTGTCTATAGAATGCCAACGTGGTATTTCTACACTAACGAATAAAATATAGGCAAAGTGCGCATCTATACATGTAACAAAATCACACCAAGCTATTAGCAGTTCAGTCCATGAAGGGCAAACAACGAAGTATCTGTGTCAATCGAAATGAGGCTATGAAATCAATTTGATCATTTATGAATTTTCAACAAGACTAATAGAGAAAACAGAAGAAATTGTCATGACCGACGCATTATTTTCTCAATATTCCAAGCTGCTGCCTTCGAATATATGCAATATTTTTTGTTAAACACATCTAATGCAATATAACAAAAGGTGCGCTCAATGATTTTGACGATTAGAGTCCGTTCGAGTTGACTTTCCATCCGTTTTAGTGCCCATTTTGTACCGGTTTTGTAAATAAACGAACGAGGTGTATCCATCAAACCCGAATGTAAACAAATGCTCAAATCGCGCTTAAAAGTCCACATCCAGTACATTTTCTAGTTCGTATGTGCATATATAGTGTAGTTGTGAGGAAATAATCAGTGATATACCATGATGTGCGTGGAATTGTCAGTCCATCTCGCACTTCTACGCTTTGTTTACATCTGCGTGTGATGGATACAGTTCCCGTATCCATGGCTGTCGAATTCAAGGTCAGCACTCAAATTGCATGTTTTCCCGTTCTAATATTCTATTATCTTCGCTCTGTCTTGAAGCATTCTAGGTGCACTGCTGCCTACAGAATAAAAAAGTGACTGAAATCGTGTCAAACAAAGAAATTTACTAAATATACTAGTCGAGTTGCCGGTTATATCCCTTCCACAGTGAACCTAGAAATTGTTGAAACAGCAAGGTTTTTTTATTGATATGCATTCATATGTGTCACCAGGTGATTTTGAGCTTTGTTGGCACTGCGCCAAATTTGGGGAATTTTGTTTATTCGTTAATTAGCATACTAACCGCCAGATATGGATAATTAGCATAATCAAAATATAACTTTTTTAGTAATAGGCCTAGGATCAAGTGTGATATCACTTTCCTATACAAGTCTGACCCAAGGATTTCATTTCTGGTGAAACTTTTGTGATCCATGGTCAAGGTCACCACATAAGATCAAGATCAAGGTCAGTTTTCACACAAAATTGTCAAAACTTCTGGATTAAGGGGACATGGCTGATTCACTTCTGTGTTTATGTAATACTGCTACATGAATGCCTTTTGAATTAACTTTAAGATGGTTCATTAATTACTGATGTGCAATATATCGTTGACCAATATCCAAATAGCCTTCATCGTGGCGTTGGCTTGACATGTGGCATTGATGCGATCTACAGAGTTGCTGTTCGTAGTCTTCTATAATTCTTGTCATTATTTGGTACGCACAAACGATATAATCTGGCTATAATGTGTACTCATAAATTCATGTACATTACTGCTTGATGAATTGCTCATCCTCACTGTTCACTATCTTCTCTTTTTGGGACAACGTAAAAGTGAACATCATCAACCGGTTCACTGTGCATAATTATGCAACATGTGCATATTCTTAACAGTCTTTCTCCAGATGGGTCTCTGTTGATACAATGAGATGAAATATCATCTTCCATTTCCCAAATATAATCTTCTATGCTGACATCTAGAGGACACAATTTCAAGTGCCTAGCATAGCAGCATAGATGAGTAGGACGCCTATGAAGGTACAAGTTCTTGTCTGGCCGAGTGAGTGTCAATACGGCACTGCAAAAACCTGCTCCCTATTAACTGGTCCGATGTTGCTTCTGTTGCATTATCCTCACCTGTAATGTCGAACAGTTATGAGAGTCACCTTTCTCCAAAGTCAGGCATCTTCTTGCATGATGAAGCAAGTGTCTCAAGCCGTTGATTCTCTCTGTCAGGTGGTCAGAGTTCTCAGCGACTACACTGATATTTCAGTGCTTCTAGTTATTGGACGTGTGTTATGTGATCTACAGAGTTGAAGAAGTAAAAACGGACTCGATGCCAACGTCACATATGTCAACTTGGGAGAGAGGCTCTGCTCCCAGATGCTTGTGCCAATGCGACTTGTTGTGATATTGTGTTTGATTCATATGATTCCAGTGTTTTTTTATTTTGCTTGTTAGAAATGATATTCGCCATTATCCGTTGTGCTCAAAAATGATTGGCGAATGTCGAATGTCATGCTAAATATTAATTACTAGAACGTCATGAAAATATCGTTACAATTCCGGTATCTCAAAATATTACTTGGTCAGGTTACATCAAATCATACGTAAATTCGTTTGTTTGTTTTTCTCCAAAAACACAAGTCATTCTAAGGACATCATTGTGGTGTTCGCGAACTGGATCACCCCTTTTTCGTCAAAAATTACCATGTTTTCCATGGCACTTAATATGTGATTTGATGAGTTTCCCTGTCAGCTTAGAGTCAGCCTCTGTAATGGTTTGTCAAATCATGTTGTCTTAACAGATCCTTTTTTTGCCTTTGACAATTTATTTTCATCTCTCGGAGAGGTTTCGAATTGTGATGTGGCCAATACATGGAATAGAGGATCACTAAACAATAACGTTTAATCAGATATCTGTATGAATCTTTTTATAATGTGCAAGTATTAAAGCTATAATCACTTTCAGAATTGACAAAATTTATTCATTCTGTGGTAGCTTTATTTTGTCTATAGAATGAGATATCGTACAAATTTGGGTCTGAAAATGTGTGTTGCGTGCCTAAATTGAGTTGTCAAATCAAGATTCAAATCATTTTTTTCCTCAAACAGCCCGCCTTGCGAGCGATTTCTACACACAGTCTCGTGACGTCATTGGTATTTGTGTAGATACTGTGGCAACCGGCAATGTAGGCAGGCCGATCATTCTCTATCCACTGTTTTCATGCACGATTAACGGCAATTTTCTGAGTATCTGTTGCCGAACTGTGCCTATTTCCTATATATTCCTGACTCTTTCGAGATGTAGTTTCAAATTTGAGTGACAATCAATATCGCTAATTTTGGCCGATTTTAAAATTGATTCCAACTTTAAGAAACAATGTATTATCAATAATAATAATAATATTAATATTAATCCGATTTATTTAAGGACGGTCCATGATGGTAGGCAATTCTGCCAGTCTTCCCCATCCCCCGTCTAGTGACGATTTTGAATATGGAAAGCACATACGAATGGAGAAACCTTTGCTTTCCCAGGATGAAAACTCCACCTCAGGCCCGTACGCAGGGAGGGGGGGGGGGGGTTCGACAGGTTCGATCGAACCCCCTTTTGTACCTCAACCCCCCCCCCCCTGAAATCTTGCGCACACGTTAAACTCTAACACAATTCCAAACCTCTGTGCCATCGACGATGAAATAACTAATTTGTTGTCACTTAATTAATAGGTTCACATTGCACAAATGATGCACAGTTAGATCTACCTTTTCTAATATAATTCGAGATGGGGCATTTTTTTTCTTCATCTTGAAAAATGCGGGGTTCAAATAATTATGCATTACAGGGTGCATGTACATGTATATACTCCCACGAGAACTACAGAAACCATATGAAATTCATGCGTTTCATTCCCCATATGCATAGCAAATTTGTTCCCGATTTACCATGTGAAGATATTTTTAACAAAGGTGAGAAATTAGAATGCTTTAAACCATAAAGTTAGCATAATCTCATTCATTCAGATCGTTTTTCTGGCTTTCTAGTTCAGACTCTAGTTCGTTTTGTTTCTGCGGACACTCGTGCTGGTGACCGTTCTCTTGTTACATTGGTTCCCAAAAATTCTCCTCACCAACCTGACTGGTGCATGCAATATACGTTATTGAAATTCAAATAATATTACTGAATAATCCAGATGAATTCCTCGTGTCTAGGCTACATTTCATATTGTGAGATTATTTACATTTTGTAAATATCTGGGGTTATGTCTGTTATCATAGCATTGAGACAAATTTTCAGAGGGTTTGAATCAAGATACTTCAAGATATTCCAACACAGGAACTCGTCATTTGTCCTCCGGGCTAAATTTAATGCTTACATACAAACACAACTGGTGAACGTCTTGGGACCCAGCAAACAGTTCACATGGAGGTGTTCACTAATCAGAAAAGGTACCATCGCGATAAAAACAAATTCAAACAACATTATAACCTAATCTGCTCGAGTATTGAATGTCCTAGAGATGAATATTACCCGGCAGGCCCCACAAAAAACGATGTTATATCAAAATTCAGCTTGAGAAGATACTGTCAACCAAGCCCGTAGTAAATACTTGTGGCTTCACTGATGATCTAGGCCGTGGAAACTAGAGTATGACACCTTCAAGGAAGAATCTGAACAATATGCCATAAGATTTTTGTGTTTTTTGTGAGATGTATTACTAGTAATTACTTTGTTGATACCTAGTAGTCTGCCCTGTGCGATTACAATGCACTTGCCTATGTTCACTGAGTAAAGAGCCACAAATTGAAATACAACAGTACACAACCAAATAACAGTGTTCACAACAGGGAGATATTCACTAGATAAATTATTCACTAATTCAGTGGTGTTTACTAATCGGAAGAGCACGCCAATGTTAACAGATAAGCACTCACTTGGAACCAAAAAAAGTGTTCACTAACTGGTGGTGTTCACTGACCGGAGGTGTTCACTAATGGAAATTTGACTGTATGCATAATAACATCGTCCAAAAAGAATTCTCGAAAAATTGGATATGGATCTCACTAGAGCTTCAGAATTCACCAGGAATCACGTAGTATGATTTGGTTTCTGGGGTCCTTGAGCGGGCCCCAAACCCCACGCCCAAGGGGCTCGCTTCGCTCGCAATTGTTCTCAACCCTCAAATTCGAACCCGCGTCACCTACCGCCTTTGACCTTCGAGCCACCAGTCCTATCCACTCGGCCCCAGAGGCGGTCCATTGGTGTCATTGTATGCTGAATGAGCGTTGTTTACCCACAAATAAAACATTATATATAATGATGCGTAATTTAGGCTACATTTTCTACTTTTTCACACTCACTTTTACTGAGCACTCATGTCTGATTATTGCAAAGGGATAGCAAGTGGTCCTAAAATCCAAATCTGCATCAGTGTCGAACTGATTTATACTCTGAACAAGTTGACATCTATTCAGTCAACATCTGTTCAGTAATAAATATCACTTTACTTCTTCATGTTCTGAAATAGCTACATTTTCGAACAAGCAATGCAAAAACTGCGCAAATCACATACAGTGAAATGAATAATGGAATAAATTATATTATTTTGTATGGATTTTCTCAATTTCAATGATATTGTGACATGATACAAGTATTTAAATAAAAAAAGGCTTGATCCTGTTCATTTTTGGTCGCAGTTGAACCGATCATACCAACCTTGCCCTCTGCCCCTCTATCTCCGTTGTCCTTGGATAAAATATTGGCTCAGGTATTTTCATTCCAAAATGTCGTGTTTTGGGTTTGTTAATATCATCTCCAAAATCTTGTATTGCAGATGTTGATGCTTTACATTTTGACAATTTCACCATGGTGGATAATAATCCGTTGACCTTTGGGTCATTTTGGACCTTCAAAGCAACGTAAACTATACGTGAAACTCTATTACAGATGCAGATAAATTTTTGTAATGAAAAATACACAGACTGGCGTTTGTTTCAAGGGCGAACATTAAGAGTATATTTTCCGCAAATGTTTGTTTCATGACTGTGACGACATACGATTCCAGCGGGTTTTTGCCTGTTTGCAATAACATACGCCCTTATCAATTGTGCTCCAAGAGCATACATGAAGTATTCATAACTGTCGATTGTCAAAGTGAATTTTTATTACTGGAACGTCAAAACAATATTGTTACGATTCCAGTACTCAAAAAAACATTGCTTGCTCAGATTACATCTACTCTTTTTCTACAAAGACAGACCTTAATCTACGAACTTCATTGTGATTTCGAGAATAAAACATTTAATTTTGTATGTTAAGAATTTATCGTTTTTTCGATGTCACCTAATGCGTGATAAAAAGAGTTTCCCGTCAACACTCTGAGTCAACCTTTGTGACTGTTTTGTTGAGACACCTACGTTCTGAACTACGTCTGGATGTGTTAACAGATCCTGCTTTGCCTCTGACAACTTAGTTTTATTTGACAGTATATTTATTTCTTGGAGACATCCCGATGCATTGATATACATTGATATACATGCTGAGGTTATTGGCCAATACATGCAGCATGAGTAGGCCGAGTCTCACCAGACAAGACATCTTGTACGTGAAATTGTGTTGTTAACTACCCTCAAAAGTGTACTTGGTCAGCGTTTGTCAGGATTATGGCCAATCACTGCACGAGCTTTATTCTATGCTGATAAATATGCTGCTGGTATATGGGTAATATGTCGTCAGATGTTGTGGTGGTAAATTGTTTCAATTGTCATTGCAAATGTAATGCCAATTAAACCACACTATTGAATATATCTTGTCGATTCATTAGATCAGGACTTGTTTTTCCAAAATCAGGCTTTTTCTACACCTATATATTATGAAAACAAATATCAATGCCAACGCAATTTCGTTTTGAGATGGGGAATATTTGTGTTATTTTTGCGATTCCGTTAACTCAAAACATTACTTGGTCAGGTTACATCAAATCATACGTAAATTCGTTTGTTTGTTTTTCTCCAAAAACACAAGTCATTCTAAGGACATCATTGTGGTGTTCGCGAACTGGATCACCCCTTTTTCGTCAAAAATTACCATGTTTTCCATGGCACTTAATATGTGATTTGATGAGTTTCCCTGTCAGCTTAGAGTCAGCCTCTGTAATGGTTTTGTCTGAAGCAAATCATGCTGTCTTAACAGATCCTTTTTTTGCCTTTGACAATTTATTTTCATCTCTCGGAGACATCCCGAGGCACTGACATACATTATTTCATTGGCCAATACATGGAACATGCGGATCACTAAACAATAACGTTTAATCAGATATCTGTATGAATCTTTTTATAGTGTGCAAGTATTGAGAAACAATGTATTATCAATAATAATAATAATAAGATTTATTTAAGGACGGTCCATGATGGTAGGCAATTCTGCCAGTCTTCCCCATCCCCCGTCGAGTGACGATTTTGAATATGGAAAGCACATACGAATGGAGAAACCTTTGCTTTCCCAGGATGAAAACTCCTACCGCCTTTGACCTTCGAGCCACCAGTCCTATCCACTCGGCCGCAGATAGCGGTCCATTGGTGTCATTGTATGCTGAAAGAGCGTTGTTTACCCACAAATAAAACATTATATAATGATGCGTAATTTAGGCTACATTTTCTACTTTTTCACACTCATTTTTACTGAGCACTCATGTCTGATTATTGCAAAGGGATAGCAAATTGTCCTAAAATCCAAATCTGCATCAATGTCGAACTGATTCATACTCTGAACAAGTTGACATCTATTCAGTCATCATCTATTCAGTAATAAATATCACTTTACTTCTTCATGTTCTGAAATAGCTACATTTTCGAACAAGCAATGCAAAAACTGCGCAAATCACATACAGTGAAATGAATAATGGAATAAATTATATGATTTTGTATGGATTTTCTCAATTTCAATGATATTGTGACATGATACAAGTATTTAAATAAAAATAGGCTTGATCCTGTTCATTTTTGGTCGCAGTTGAACCGATCATACCAACCTTGCCCTCTGCCCCTCTATCTCCGTTGTCCCGGGGAGGCCTGTGTGCATATATCAGTCCCTAACTATTGACTTATAAGTAATTATTTTATTTCAATACACATTCATGATGCTACCATTTCATGTAAATAACAATAGTGAGTTTAATCTTATTTTGGGACCAAATGGAAGACAACTTGAAGCTAATTTTGATCCTTCAATTTCCATCACAATTTCTAGTTCTTTCATCCTATCCTCTAATCATTGTACATAACTTTATTGGTATTGTTTGAAAAATTTAAAAAATTCTATTATATCATTGAATTCGCCTCAATGATATGCTCCTTAAACGCAATAATAAGATAAATTTCATTTGTGCATGTATTCTTTTTCCATTTTCAACTTATGACTGTCAATCAATGATCACTCCTTTATGTAGCATTTTTTTATATCAAACTCATCATTCGAAAAATCTTGTAGTCTTTTATGGTGTGGTATGCCTGACGAAAAATGAAAAACACAGTTTTTGTTTACAGAGTAAATGAAATTGTTCAGCAGAGTACAATATCATCTTAATGTCATTTTGAAATATGATGAATTTATAACACGAGTGTAATTAATTTTCACACCTTTTTATTATTCAAAGGTTCTCTCCGTAGCAGGCTAATATATAGGTAAAATGTCACTTCTAACATTTCATATGTGACAGCAATAAATATACATGTTTCAGCTGAACTTCTTACGGTGGCTGATATGTGACATCTAAATTTTTTTTGCAGGACACCAATTTAAAAAAATAACAAAATATTCTATTCGTGAATAAAACTATTCTATTCGCAAATAAAACATTCTATTCACGAATAAAACGTTCTATTTGCGAATCAAATATTTTATTCACAAATAAAACATTATGTTCGTGAAAAAAACATTCTATTTGCAAATAAAACTATTCTAATCGTGAATAAAATATTTTATTCATGAATAAAATATTCTATTCGTGAATACAATAGTCTATTCGTGAATACAATAGTCTATTCGTGAATAAAACATTATATTTGTGAATAAAACATTGTATTCGTGAATAAAACTATTCTATTCGTGAATAAAACATTCTATTCATGAATAAAACGTTCTATTCACGAATAAAACATTCTATTCACGGATAAAACATTCTATTCACGAATAAAACGTTCTATTCGCGAATAAAACATTCTATTCACGAATAAAAAGTTCTATTTGCAAATAAAACAATTTATTCGTGAATAAAACATTTTATCTGCAAATGAAACTATTTTATTCACGAATAAAATGTTTTGCTGTATTTCTTTCCTGATATGCAAATGATCGCGAATAGCACTTTTTATTCACAACATGAATAGTTTTAATCGCAGATAAAATGTTTTATTCACGAATAAAATGGTTTTTTTTGCAAATAAAACTTGTAATTCGCGAATAGAATGTTTTATTCGTGAATAGAACGTTTTATTTGTGAATAGAATGTTTTATTCGTGAATAGAATGTTCTATTCGCGAATAGAACTTTTATTCGTGAATAGAATGTTTTATTCACGAATAGAATGTTTTATTCATGAATAGAATGTTTTATTCGCAAATAGAATAGTTTTTTTTCGCGAATGAATGTTTTATTCACGAATGGAATGTTTTATTCGCAAATAGAATAGTTTTATTCGTGAATAGAATGGTTTTATTATGGAATAGAATATTTTATTCGTGAATGGAATATTTTGTTACTTTTTATTTTTGGTGTCATGCTAAAAAAATTTAGAAGCCACATATCAGCCACCGTACGAATGACATGATGTACATACAATTATATATTTGATGTGAACTTGACATCAGTAGCTTCCTCACTACGTTCCGTCCCGATATTCATAAACGTCTTGAGTATGATCTGTCCCCGAAGATGCCATACATTCAGCAGCCTTAATTATGCACTTGTGATACACCTATTTCATAGGTTTTGATTCGGGTTTCTAAAATATGTTAGTTTGTTGGGCAGTTGTGCACTAATTCTATTAAGTGTACAGTAGTAACAAATACATTTCAGACACTGTCTGCTCCTGGTGCTGCCAGTGTGTTTTTGGATAAAGTATTTTGCTGTGCTTCATTTCTATTCCAAAATGTGTTCTGGGTTTGTTATTGGTATCATCAAACTCTTGTTGTATTGCACAAATAATAGGATGATATTTACTTCCATACCACTGAGCCGATATCACTGCTGATGGACGTTAAATATGTCCCCCAGGATATCATTATTTCAGTAGTCTTTTGACTTGTGATTGGGTACTTATGTATATGTACTTGTCATACACCTATTTCATGGTGTTTGATTCTGATTTTGAAAAATATTTTACGATGTTGCTGGGTGTTGTACACTAATTCCATCAGGTGTACATTAGAAACAAATACATTGCACACACACTGTCTGCCCATGAGACCAGTTTGTCCTTGGATAAAATATTGGCTCAGGTATTTTCATTCCAAAATGTCGTGTTTTGGGTTTGTTAATATCATCTCCAAAATCTTGTATTGCAGATGTTGATGCTTTACATTTTGACAATTTCACCATGGTGGATAATAATCCGTTGACCTTTGGGTCATTGTGGACCTTCAAAGCAACGTAATCTATACGTGAAACTCTATTACAGATGCAGATAAATTTTTGTAATGAAAAATACACAGACTGGCGTTTGTTTCAAGGGCGAACATTAAGAGTATATTTTCCGCTAATGTTTGTTTCATGACTGTGACGACATACGATTCCAGCGGGTTTTTGCCTGTTTGCAATAACATACGCCCTTATCAATTGTGCTCCAAGAGCATACATGAAGTATTCATAACTGTCGATTGTCAAAGTGAATTTTTATTACTGGAACGTCAAAACAATATTGTTACGATTCCAGTACTCAAAAAAACATTGCTTGCTCAGATTACATCTACTCTTTTTCTACAAAGACAGACCTTAATCTACGAACTTCATTGTGATTTCGAGAATAAAACATTTAATTTTGTATGTTAAGAATTTATCGTTTTTTCGATGTCACCTAATGCGTGATAAAAAGAGTTTCCCGTCAACACTCTGAGTCAACCTTTGTGACTGTTTTGTTGAGACACCTACGTTCTGAACTACGTCTGGATGTGTTAACAGATCCTGCTTTGCCTCTGACAACTTAGTTTTATTTGACAGTATATTTATTTCTTGGAGACATCCCGATGCATTGATATACATTGATATACATGCTGAGGTTATTGGCCAATACATGCAGCATGAGTAGGCCGAGTCTCACCAGACAAGACATCTTGTACGTGAAATTGTGTTGTTAACTACCCTCAAAAGTGTACTTGGTCAGCGTTTGTCAGGATTATGGCCAATCACTGCACGAGCTTTATTCTATGCTGATAAATATGCTGCTGGTATATGGGTAATATGTCGTCAGATGTTGTGGTGGTAAATTGTTTCAATTGTCATTGCAAATGTAATGCCAATTAAACCACACTATTGAATATATCTTGTCGATTCATTAGATCAGGACTTGTTTTTCCAAAATCAGGCTTTTTCTACACCTATATATTATGAAAACAAATATCAATGCCAACGCAATTTCGTTTTGAGATGGGGAATATTTGTGTTATTTTTGCGATTCCGTTAACTCAAAACATTACTTGGTCAGGTTACATCAAATCATACGTAAATTCGTTTGTTTGTTTTTCTCCAAAAACACAAGTCATTCTAAGGACATCATTGTGGTGTTCGCGAACTGGATCACCCCTTTTTCGTCAAAAATTACCAT
The DNA here is from genome assembly GCA_949152475.1 of Terebella lapidaria. Taxonomy (NCBI): domain Eukaryota; kingdom Metazoa; phylum Annelida; class Polychaeta; order Terebellida; family Terebellidae; genus Terebella; species Terebella lapidaria. The sequence continues at coordinate 19,321,853 of OX424558.1, read as the reverse complement.
GTTTTCCATGGCACTTAATATGTGATTTGATGAGTTTCCCTGTCAGCTTAGAGTCAGCCTCTGTAATGGTTTTGTCTGAAGCAAATCATGCTGTCTTAACAGATCCTTTTTTTGCCTTTGACAATTTATTTTCATCTCTCGGAGACATCCCGAGGCACTGACATACATTATTTCATTGGCCAATACATGGAACATGCGGATCACTAAACAATAACGTTTAATCAGATATCTGTATGAATCTTTTTATAGTGTGCAAGTATTGAGAAACAATGTATTATCAATAATAATAATAATAAGATTTATTTAAGGACGGTCCATGATGGTAGGCAATTCTGCCAGTCTTCCCCATCCCCCGTCGAGTGACGATTTTGAATATGGAAAGCACATACGAATGGAGAAACCTTTGCTTTCCCAGGATGAAAACTCCTACCGCCTTTGACCTTCGAGCCACCAGTCCTATCCACTCGGCCGCAGATAGCGGTCCATTGGTGTCATTGTATGCTGAAAGAGCGTTGTTTACCCACAAATAAAACATTATATAATGATGCGTAATTTAGGCTACATTTTCTACTTTTTCACACTCATTTTTACTGAGCACTCATGTCTGATTATTGCAAAGGGATAGCAAATTGTCCTAAAATCCAAATCTGCATCAATGTCGAACTGATTCATACTCTGAACAAGTTGACATCTATTCAGTCATCATCTATTCAGTAATAAATATCACTTTACTTCTTCATGTTCTGAAATAGCTACATTTTCGAACAAGCAATGCAAAAACTGCGCAAATCACATACAGTGAAATGAATAATGGAATAAATTATATGATTTTGTATGGATTTTCTCAATTTCAATGATATTGTGACATGATACAAGTATTTAAATAAAAATAGGCTTGATCCTGTTCATTTTTGGTCGCAGTTGAACCGATCATACCAACCTTGCCCTCTGCCCCTCTATCTCCGTTGTCCCGGGGAGGCCTGTGTGCATATATCAGTCCCTAACTATTGACTTATAAGTAATTATTTTATTTCAATACACATTCATGATGCTACCATTTCATGTAAATAACAATAGTGAGTTTAATCTTATTTTGGGACCAAATGGAAGACAACTTGAAGCTAATTTTGATCCTTCAATTTCCATCACAATTTCTAGTTCTTTCATCCTATCCTCTAATCATTGTACATAACTTTATTGGTATTGTTTGAAAAATTTAAAAAATTCTATTATATCATTGAATTCGCCTCAATGATATGCTCCTTAAACGCAATAATAAGATAAATTTCATTTGTGCATGTATTCTTTTTCCATTTTCAACTTATGACTGTCAATCAATGATCACTCCTTTATGTAGCATTTTTTTATATCAAACTCATCATTCGAAAAATCTTGTAGTCTTTTATGGTGTGGTATGCCTGACGAAAAATGAAAAACACAGTTTTTGTTTACAGAGTAAATGAAATTGTTCAGCAGAGTACAATATCATCTTAATGTCATTTTGAAATATGATGAATTTATAACACGAGTGTAATTAATTTTCACACCTTTTTATTATTCAAAGGTTCTCTCCGTAGCAGGCTAATATATAGGTAAAATGTCACTTCTAACATTTCATATGTGACAGCAATAAATATACATGTTTCAGCTGAACTTCTTACGGTGGCTGATATGTGACATCTAAATTTTTTTTGCAGGACACCAATTTAAAAAAATAACAAAATATTCTATTCGTGAATAAAACTATTCTATTCGCAAATAAAACATTCTATTCACGAATAAAACGTTCTATTTGCGAATCAAATATTTTATTCACAAATAAAACATTATGTTCGTGAAAAAAACATTCTATTTGCAAATAAAACTATTCTAATCGTGAATAAAATATTTTATTCATGAATAAAATATTCTATTCGTGAATACAATAGTCTATTCGTGAATACAATAGTCTATTCGTGAATAAAACATTATATTTGTGAATAAAACATTGTATTCGTGAATAAAACTATTCTATTCGTGAATAAAACATTCTATTCATGAATAAAACGTTCTATTCACGAATAAAACATTCTATTCACGGATAAAACATTCTATTCACGAATAAAACGTTCTATTCGCGAATAAAACATTCTATTCACGAATAAAAAGTTCTATTTGCAAATAAAACAATTTATTCGTGAATAAAACATTTTATCTGCAAATGAAACTATTTTATTCACGAATAAAATGTTTTGCTGTATTTCTTTCCTGATATGCAAATGATCGCGAATAGCACTTTTTATTCACAACATGAATAGTTTTAATCGCAGATAAAATGTTTTATTCACGAATAAAATGGGTTTTTTTTTGCAAATAAAACTTTTCATTCGCGAATAGAATGTTTTATTCGTGAATAGAACGTTTTGTTCGTGAATAGAATGTTTTATTCGTGAATAGAATGTTCTATTCGCGAATAGAACGTTTTATTCGTGAATAGAATGTTTTATTCGCAAATAGAATAGTTTTTTTTCGCGAATTAATGTTTTATTCACGAATGGAATGTTTTATTCTCAAATAGAATAGTTTTATTCGTAAATAGAATAGTTTTATTATGGAATAGAATATTTTATTCGCGAATGGAATATTTTGTTACTTTTTATTTTTGGTGCTTTGCTAGAAACATTTAGAAGCCACATATCAGCCACCGTACGAATGACATGATGTACATACAATTATATATTTGATGTGAACTTGACATGAGTAGCTTCCTCATTACGTTCCGTCCCGATATTCATAAACGTCTTGAGTATGATCTGTCCCCGAAGATGCCATACATTCAGCAGCCTTAATTATGCACTTGTGATACACCTATTTCATAGGTTTTGATTCGGGTTTCTAAAATATGTTAGTTTGTTGGGCAGTTGTGCACTAATTCTATTAAGTGTACAGTAGTAACAAATACATTTCAGACACTGTCTGCTCCTGGTGCTGCCAGTGTGTTTTTGGATAAAGTATTTTGCTGTGCTTCATTTCTATTCCAAAATGTGTTCTGGGTTTGTTATTGGTATCATCAAACTCTTGTTGTATTGCACAAATAATAGGATGATATTTACTTCCATACCACTGAGCCGATATCACTGCTGATGGACGTTAAATATGTCCCCCAGGATATCATTATTTCAGTAGTCTTTTGACTTGTGATTGGGTACTTATGTACTTATGTACTTGTCATACACCTAGTTCATGGTGTTAGATTCTGATTTCTAAAAATATTTTTAAAAATATTTTGTTGCTGGGTGTTGTATACTAATTCCATCAGGTGTACATTAGAAACAAATACATTTCACATGCACTGTCTCCCCATGACACCAGTTTGTCCTTTGATAAAATATTGGCTCAGGTATTTTCATTCCAAAATGTTGTGTTTTGGGTTTGTTAATATCATCTCCAAAATCTTGTATTGCAGATGTTGATGCTTTACATTTTGACAATTTCACCATGGTGGATAATAATCCGTTGACCTTTGGGTCATTTTGGACCTTCAAAGCAACGTAAACTATACGTGAAACTCTATTACAGATGCAGATAAATTTTTGTAATGAAAAATACACAGACTGGCGTTTGTTTCAAGGGCGAACATTAAGAGTATATTTTCCGCAAATGTTTGTTTCATGACTGTGACGACATACGATTCCAGCGGGTTTTTGCCTGTTTGCAATAACATACGCCCTTATCAATTGTGCTCCAAGAGCATACATGAAGTATTCATAACTGTCGATTGTCAAAGTGAATTTTTATTACTGGAACGTCAAAACAATATTGTTACGATTCCAGTACTCAAAAAAACATTGCTTGCTCAGATTACATCTACTCTTTTTCTACAAAGACAGACCTTAATCTACGAACTTCATTGTGATTTCGAGAATAAAACATTTAATTTTGTATGTTAAGAATTTATCGTTTTTTCGATGTCACCTAATGCGTGATAAAAAGAGTTTCCCGTCAACACTCTGAGTCAACCTTTGTGACTGTTTTGTTGAGACACCTACGTTCTGAACTACGTCTGGATGTGTTAACAGATCCTGCTTTGCCTCTGACAACTTAGTTTTATTTGACAGTATATTTATTTCTTGGAGACATCCCGATGCATTGATATACATTGATATACATGCTGAGGTTATTGGCCAATACATGCAGCATGAGTAGGCCGAGTCTCACCAGACAAGACATCTTGTACGTGAAATTGTGTTGTTAACTACCCTCAAAAGTGTACTTGGTCAGCGTTTGTCAGGATTATGGCCAATCACTGCACGAGCTTTATTCTATGCTGATAAATATGCTGCTGGTATATGGGTAATATGTCGTCAGATGTTGTGGTGGTAAATTGTTTCAATTGTCATTGCAAATGTAATGCCAATTAAACCACACTATTGAATATATCTTGTCGATTCATTAGATCAGGACTTGTTTTTCCAAAATCAGGCTTTTTCTACACCTATATATTATGAAAACAAATATCAATGCCAACGCAATTTCGTTTTGAGATGGGGAATATTTGTGTTATTTTTGCGATTCCGTTAACTCAAAACATTACTTGGTCAGGTTACATCAAATCATACGTAAATTCGTTTGTTTGTTTTTCTCCAAAAACACAAGTCATTCTAAGGACATCATTGTGGTGTTCGCGAACTGGATCACCCCTTTTTCGTCAAAAATTACCATGTTTTCCATGGCACTTAATATGTGATTTGATGAGTTTCCCTGTCAGCTTAGAGTCAGCCTCTGTAATGGTTTTGTCTGAAGCAAATCATGCTGTCTTAACAGATCCTTTTTTTGCCTTTGACAATTTATTTTCATCTCTCGGAGACATCCCGAGGCACTGACATACATTATTTCATTGGCCAATACATGGAACATGCGGATCACTAAACAATAACGTTTAATCAGATATCTGTATGAATCTTTTTATAGTGTGCAAGTATTGAGAAACAATGTATTATCAATAATAATAATAATAAGATTTATTTAAGGACGGTCCATGATGGTAGGCAATTCTGCCAGTCTTCCCCATCCCCCGTCGAGTGACGATTTTGAATATGGAAAGCACATACGAATGGAGAAACCTTTGCTTTCCCAGGATGAAAACTCCTACCGCCTTTGACCTTCGAGCCACCAGTCCTATCCACTCGGCCGCAGATAGCGGTCCATTGGTGTCATTGTATGCTGAAAGAGCGTTGTTTACCCACAAATAAAACATTATATAATGATGCGTAATTTAGGCTACATTTTCTACTTTTTCACACTCATTTTTACTGAGCACTCATGTCTGATTATTGCAAAGGGATAGCAAATTGTCCTAAAATCCAAATCTGCATCAATGTCGAACTGATTCATACTCTGAACAAGTTGACATCTATTCAGTCATCATCTATTCAGTAATAAATATCACTTTACTTCTTCATGTTCTGAAATAGCTACATTTTCGAACAAGCAATGCAAAAACTGCGCAAATCACATACAGTGAAATGAATAATGGAATAAATTATATGATTTTGTATGGATTTTCTCAATTTCAATGATATTGTGACATGATACAAGTATTTAAATAAAAATAGGCTTGATCCTGTTCATTTTTGGTCGCAGTTGAACCGATCATACCAACCTTGCCCTCTGCCCCTCTATCTCCGTTGTCCCGGGGAGGCCTGTGTGCATATATCAGTCCCTAACTATTGACTTATAAGTAATTATTTTATTTCAATACACATTCATGATGCTACCATTTCATGTAAATAACAATAGTGAGTTTAATCTTATTTTGGGACCAAATGGAAGACAACTTGAAGCTAATTTTGATCCTTCAATTTCCATCACAATTTCTAGTTCTTTCATCCTATCCTCTAATCATTGTACATAACTTTATTGGTATTGTTTGAAAAATTAAAAAAATTCTATTATATCATTGAATTCGCCTCAATGATATGCTCCTTAAACGCAATAATAAGATAAATTTCATTTGTGCATGTATTCTTTTTCCATTTTCAACTTATGACTGTCAATCAATGATCACTCCTTTATGTAGCATTTTTTTATATCAAACTCATCATTCGAAAAATCTTGTAGTCTTTTATGGTGTGGTATGCCTGACGAAAAATGAAAAACACAGTTTTTGTTTACAGAGTAAATGAAATTGTTCAGCAGAGTACAATATCATCTTAATGTCATTTTGAAATATGATGAATTTATAACACGAGTGTAATTAATTTTCACACCTTTTTATTATTCAAAGGTTCTCTCCGTAGCAGGCTAATATATAGGTAAAATGTCACTTCTAACATTTCATATGTGACAGCAATAAATATACATGTTTCAGCTGAACTTCTTACGGTGGCTGATATGTGACATCTAAATTTTTTTTGCAGGACACCAATTTAAAAAAATAACAAAATATTCTATTCGTGAATAAAACTATTCTATTCGCAAATAAAACATTCTATTCACGAATAAAACGTTCTATTTGCGAATCAAATATTTTATTCACAAATAAAACATTATGTTCGTGAAAAAAACATTCTATTTGCAAATAAAACTATTCTAATCGTGAATAAAATATTTTATTCATGAATAAAATATTCTATTCGTGAATACAATAGTCTATTCGTGAATACAATAGTCTATTCGTGAATAAAACATTATATTTGTGAATAAAACATTGTATTCGTGAATAAAACTATTCTATTCGTGAATAAAACATTCTATTCATGAATAAAACGTTCTATTCACGAATAAAACATTCTATTCACGGATAAAACATTCTATTCACGAATAAAACGTTCTATTCGCGAATAAAACATTCTATTCACGAATAAAAAGTTCTATTTGCAAATAAAACAATTTATTCGTGAATAAAACATTTTATCTGCAAATGAAACTATTTTATTCACGAATAAAATGTTTTGCTGTATTTCTTTCCTGATATGCAAATGATCGCGAATAGCACTTTTTATTCACAACATGAATAGTTTTAATCGCAGATAAAATGTTTTATTCACGAATAAAATGGGTTTTTTTTTGCAAATAAAACTTTTCATTCGCGAATAGAATGTTTTATTCGTGAATAGAACGTTTTGTTCGTGAATAGAATGTTTTATTCGTGAATAGAATGTTCTATTCGCGAATAGAACGTTTTATTCGTGAATAGAATGTTTTATTCGCAAATAGAATAGTTTTTTTTCGCGAATTAATGTTTTATTCACGAATGGAATGTTTTATTCTCAAATAGAATAGTTTTATTCGTAAATAGAATAGTTTTATTATGGAATAGAATATTTTATTCGCGAATGGAATATTTTGTTACTTTTTATTTTTGGTGCTTTGCTAGAAACATTTAGAAGCCACATATCAGCCACCGTACGAATGACATGATGTACATACAATTATATATTTGATGTGAACTTGACATGAGTAGCTTCCTCATTACGTTCCGTCCCGATATTCATAAACGTCTTGAGTATGATCTGTCCCCGAAGATGCCATACATTCAGCAGCCTTAATTATGCACTTGTGATACACCTATTTCATAGGTTTTGATTCGGGTTTCTAAAATATGTTAGTTTGTTGGGCAGTTGTGCACTAATTCTATTAAGTGTACAGTAGTAACAAATACATTTCAGACACTGTCTGCTCCTGGTGCTGCCAGTGTGTTTTTGGATAAAGTATTTTGCTGTGCTTCATTTCTATTCCAAAATGTGTTCTGGGTTTGTTATTGGTATCATCAAACTCTTGTTGTATTGCACAAATAATAGGATGATATTTACTTCCATACCACTGAGCCGATATCACTGCTGATGGACGTTAAATATGTCCCCCAGGATATCATTATTTCAGTAGTCTTTTGACTTGTGATTGGGTACTTATGTACTTATGTACTTGTCATACACCTAGTTCATGGTGTTAGATTCTGATTTCTAAAAATATTTTTAAAAATATTTTGTTGCTGGGTGTTGTATACTAATTCCATCAGGTGTACATTAGAAACAAATACATTTCACATGCACTGTCTCCCCATGACACCAGTTTGTCCTTTGATAAAATATTGGCTCAGGTATTTTCATTCCAAAATGTTGTGTTTTGGGTTTGTTAATATCATCTCCAAAATCTTGTATTGCAGATGTTGATGCTTTACATTTTGACAATTTCACCATGGTGGATAATAATCCGTTGACCTTTGGGTCATTTTGGACCTTCAAAGCAACGTAAACTATACGTGAAACTCTATTACAGATGCAGATAAATTTTTGTAATGAAAAATACACAGACTGGCGTTTGTTTCAAGGGCGAACATTAAGAGTATATTTTCCGCAAATGTTTGTTTCATGACTGTGACGACATACGATTCCAGCGGGTTTTTGCCTGTTTGCAATAACATACGCCCTTATCAATTGTGCTCCAAGAGCATACATGAAGTATTCATAACTGTCGATTGTCAAAGTGAATTTTTATTACTGGAACGTCAAAACAATATTGTTACGATTCCAGTACTCAAAAAAACATTGCTTGCTCAGATTACATCTACTCTTTTTCTACAAAGACAGACCTTAATCTACGAACTTCATTGTGATTTCGAGAATAAAACATTTAATTTTGTATGTTAAGAATTTATCGTTTTTTCGATGTCACCTAATGCGTGATAAAAAGAGTTTCCCGTCAACACTCTGAGTCAACCTTTGTGACTGTTTTGTTGAGACACCTACGTTCTGAACTACGTCTGGATGTGTTAACAGATCCTGCTTTGCCTCTGACAACTTAGTTTTATTTGACAGTATATTTATTTCTTGGAGACATCCCGATGCATTGATATACATTGATATACATGCTGAGGTTATTGGCCAATACATGCAGCATGAGTAGGCCGAGTCTCACCAGACAAGACATCTTGTACGTGAAATTGTGTTGTTAACTACCCTCAAAAGTGTACATGGTCAGCGTTTGTCAGGATTATGGCCAATCACTGCACGAGCTTTATTCTATGCTGATAAATATGCTGCTGGTATATGGGTAATATGTCGTCAGATGTTGTGGTGGTAAATTGTTTCAATTGTCATTGCAAATGTAATGCCAATTAAACCACACTATTGAATATATCTTGTCGATTCATTAGATCAGGACTTGTTTTTCCAAAATCAGGCTTTTTCTACACCTATATATTATGAAAACAAATATCAATGCCAACGCAATTTCGTTTTGAGATGGGGAATATTTGTGTTATTTTTGCGATTCCGTTAACTCAAAACATTACTTGGTCAGGTTACATCAAATCATACGTAAATTCGTTTGTTTGTTTTTCTCCAAAAACACAAGTCATTCTAAGGACATCATTGTGGTGTTCGCGAACTGGATCACCCCTTTTTCGTCAAAAATTACCATGTTTTCCATGGCACTTAATATGTGATTTGATGAGTTTCCCTGTCAGCTTAGAGTCAGCCTCTGTAATGGTTTTGTCTGAAGCAAATCATGTTGTCTTAACAGATCCTTTTTTTGCCTTTGACAATTTATTTTCATCTCTCGGAGACATCCCGAGGCACTGACATACATTATTTCATTGGCCAATACATGGAACATGCGGATCACTAAACAATAACGTTTAATCAGATATCTGTATGAATCTTTTTATAGTGTGCAAGTATTGAGAAACAATGTATTATCAATAATAATAATAATAATAATAATAAGATTTATTTAAGGACGGTCCATGATGGTAGGCAATTCTGCCAGTCTTCCCCATTCCCCGTCGAGTGACGATTTTGAATATGGAAAGCACATACGAATGGAGAAACCTTTGCTTTCCCAGGATGAAAACTCCTACCGCCTTTGACCTTCGAGCCACCAGTCCTATCCACTCGGCCGCAGATAGCGGTCCATTGGTGTCATTGTATGCTGAAAGAGCGTTGTTTACCCACAAATAAAACATTATATAATGATGCGTAATTTAGGCTACATTTTCTACTTTTTCACACTCATTTTTACTGAGCACTCATGTCTGATTATTGCAAAGGGATAGCAAATTGTCCTAAAATCCAAATCTGCATCAATGTCGAACTGATTCATACTCTGAACAAGTTGACATCTATTCAGTCATCATCTATTCAGTAATAAATATCACTTTACTTCTTCATGTTCTGAAATAGCTACATTTTCGAACAAGCAATGCAAAATCTGCGCAAATCACATACAGTTAAATGAATAGTGGAATAAATTATATGATTTTGTATGGATTTTCTCAATTTCAATGATATTGTGACATGATACAAGTATTTAAATAAAAAAAGCTTCGATCCTGTTCATTTTTGGTCGCAGTTGAACCGATCATACCAACCTTGCCCTTTGCCCCTCTATCTCCGTTGTCCCGGGGAGGCCTGTGTGCGGATATCAGTCCCTAACTATTGACTTATAAGTAATTATTTTATTTCAGTACACATTCATGATGCTACCATTCCATGTAAATAACAATAGTGAGTTTAATCTTATTTTGGGACCAAATGGAAGACAACTTGAAGCTAATTTTGGTCCTTCAATTTCCATCACAATTTCTAGTTCTTTCATCCTATCCTCTAATCATTGTACATAACTTTATTGGTATTGTTTGAAAATTTTAAAAAATTCTATTATATCATTGAATTCGCCTCAATGATATGCTCCTTTAACGCAATAATAAGACAGATTTCATTTGTGCATGTATTCTTTTTCCATTTTCAACTTATGACTGTCAATCAATGATCACTCCTTTATGTAGCATTTTTTTTATATCAAACTCATCATGCGAAACATTTTGTAGTCTATATTTATTATGATGTGGTATGCCTGACGAAAAATGAAAAACACAGTTTTTGTTTACAGAGTAAATGAAATTGTTCCGCAGAGTACAATATCATCTTAATGTCATTTTGAAATATGATGGATATTCCCTTATAACACGAGTGTAATTAATTTTCACACCTTTTTTATTATTCAAAGGTTCTCTTCGTAGCAGGCTAATATATAGGTAAAATGTCACTTCTAACATTTCATATGTGACAGCAATAAATATACATGTTTCAGCTGAACTTCTTACGGTGGCTGATATGTGACATCTAAATGTTTTTTGCAGGACACCAATTTAAAAACATAGCAAAATATTCTATTCGTGAATAAACCTATTCTATTCGCAAATAAAACATTCTATTCACGAATAAAACGTTCTATTTGCGAATAAATATTTCGAATATTCGTGAATAAAACATTCTATTCGTGAATAAAACTATTCTATTCGTGAATAAAACATTCTATTCATGAATAAAACGTTCTATTCACGAATAAAGCATTCTATTCACGAATAAAACATTCTATTCACGAATAAAACGTTCTATTCGCGAATAAAACATTTTATTCGTGAATAAAACATTTTATCTGCAAATGAAACTATTTTATTCACGAATAAAATGTTTTGCTGTATTTCTTTCCTGATATGTAAACGATCGCGAATAGCACTTTTTATTCACAACCTGAATAGTTTTATTTGCAGATAAAATGTTTTATTCATGAATAAAATGTTTTTTTTGCAAATAGAACTTTTATTTCGCGAACAGAACGTTTTATTCGTGAATAGAATGTTTTATTAGTTAATAGAATGTTTTATTCGTGAATAGAATGTTTTATTCATGAATAGAATGTTTTATTCACGAATAGAATGTTTTATTCGCGAATAGAATATTTTATTTGCAAATAGAATAGTTTTATTCGCCAATGAATGTTTTATTCGCGAATGGAATGTTTCATTCGCAAATAGAATAGCTTTATTCGCAAATATAATATTTTAGTTGCGAATGGAATATTTTGTTACTTTTTATTTTTGGTGTCATGCAAAAAAAAATTTAGATGTCACATATCAGCCACCGTACGAATGACATGATGTACATACAATTATATATTTGATGTGTCTGCTCCTGATGCTGCCAGTGTGTTTTTGGATAAAGTATTTTGCTGGGCTTCATTTCTATTCCAAAATGTGTTTTGGGTTTGTTATTGGTATCATCCAAATCTTGTTGTATTGCACAAATAATAGGGTGACATTTACTTCCATACCACTGAGCCGATATCACTGCTGATGGACGTTAAATATGTCCCCCAGGATATCATTATTTCAGTAGTCTTTTGACTTGTGATTGGGTACTTATGTATATGTACTTGTCATACACCTATTTCATGGTGTTTGATTCTGATTTTGAAAAATATTTTACGATGTTGCTGGGTGTTGTACACTAATTCCATCAGGTGTACATTAGAAACAAATACATTGCACACACACTGTCTGCCCATGAGACCAGTTTGTCCTTGGATAAAATATTGGCTCAGGTATTTTCATTCCAAAATGTCGTGTTTTGGGTTTGTTAATATCATCTCCAAAATCTTGTATTGCAGATAATATGTTGATGCTTTACATTTTGACAATTTCACCATGGTGGATAATTATCCGTTGACCTTTGGGTCATTGTGGGCCTTCAAAGCAACGTAATCTATACGTGAAAATATATACTCTATTGCAGATGCAGATAAACTTTTGTAATGTAAAATACAGACTGGCGTCTGTTTCAAGGGCGAACATTAAGAGTATATATTCCGCAAATGTTTGTTTCATGACTGTGACGACATACGATTCCAGCGGGTTTTTGCCTGTTTACAATAACATACGCCCTTTTCAATTGTGCTCCAAGAGCATACATGAAGTATTCATAACTGGAGAATGTCATGTTAAATTTTTATTACAGGAAAAAACAAAATATTGTTACGATTCCAGTACCAGAAAAAAGCATTGCTTGCTCAGATTACATCTACTCTTTTTCTACAAAGACAGACCCCAATCTACGAACTTCATTGTGATTTCGAGAGTAAAACATTTTATTTTGTATGTTAAGAATTTATCATGTTTTCGATGTCACTTAATGCGTGATAAAAAGAGTTTCCCGTCAACACTCAGAGTCAACATTTGTGACTGTTTTGTTGAGACACCTACGTTCTGAACTACGTCTGGATGTGTTAACATATCCTTCTTTGCTTCTGACAACTTAGTTTTATTTGACAATCTATATTTATTTCTTGGAGACATCCCGATGCATTGATATACATGCTGATATACATATATTGATATATTGATATACATATATTGATATATTGATATTGATATACATATATTGGCCAATACATGCAGCATGAGTAGGTCGAGTCTCACAAGACCTTGTACGTGAAATTGTGTTGTTACCTACCTCAAAAGTGTACATGGTCAGCATTCGTCAGGATGATGGCCAATCACTGCACGAGCTTTATTCTATGCTGATATATATGCTGCTGGTATATGGGTAATATGTCATATAATATGTCAGATGTTGTGGAGGTAATTTGTTTCAATTGTCATTGCAAGTGTAATGCCAATTAAACCATACTAGTGAATATATCTTGTCGATTCATTAGATCAGGATTTGTTTTTCCAAAATCAGGCTTTTTCTACACCTATATAATATGAAAACAAATATCAATGCCAACGCAATTTCGTTTTGAGATGGGGAATACTTGTGTTACTTTTGCTAATATTATAAATTCTAAAATATTGCCTTGGAATCAGGTTAAACCATTGTGTATAGAACAGCAAAATTGAGTATGATAATTCCATACATACATCAAGCCACATACACTGATTTAATCTTGACTGCTAGCAGCTTAGTTCTTGAAACCGGAGTATTTGTGTCAATCGAGATGAGGCTATGAAAGGCAATTTGATCGCTTGTGAATTCTTTGCATATGTAACAAGACTAACACATAGAAAACAGAACGGAACTCCATAACCGACGCTTCATTTATTTCAATATTCTAGGAGATGAGTCTGCTCTAAGTAATTGAACATCGGGTAATGTTTGAAGATGAATTGTATCTAGTCTATTCCGACGGTGAGAATGGGTACAATAGTTTGAGCAAGACTAATGCTAGACACACAGAAATACACAATGAGTGCACTCTCGAAATGCGCCCGCTCCGGTTGTCACAAAATCGTTCTGAATATTGCATACCAAATTTTTCCACATATCGTTTGCCATGGGAAGATAAAGAAGATAAAGTACTAGCACAAGGGTTACGAAAGGTTGCCAGACAATACGTATTTTAGATATTAGCCTTTTGTCCCGTGACATTTTAAAATAAGGTCACTGGTCAATTCAAGGTCATGAGAATATTCAGCATATCATTTCTGGTATGTCCACAATTGATTCCTAAGCTGTAAAGTCAATAATTAGTGAGATATTAGCCATTTTGTTCTCAGACCTCGGAACCCAGCAAACACAAAATGTTTTCAAAACATTTAATAAAGGTCACAAACATGTTGTCATGAAAACATTTTGATGAAACATTCTGAAAACATCCGAAAAATATTTTTGTAATAGTCGTGAAACATCATAAGAATGTTTTGACTTAAACATTTTGAGAGAAACATTTTGAAAACATTCATAGAACATTTCAATAACAGGTATGGCACATCATGAATATGTTGTCATGAAAACATTTTGATAAAACATTTTGAAAACATCCAGAAAACATGTCCCAAACAGGAGTGAAACATCATGAATATGTTGCCATGACAACATTTTGATAGAAACATTTTGTAAACATTCTGGGAACATTCCCAAAACAGCCGTGGAACATTGTGAATTTGTTGCCATGAAAACGTTTTGATAGAAACATTTCAAAAACATTCATAAAACATTTCAAGAATGGCATGAAACATGATGAATATGTCGTTATGAAAACATTTTGCTACAAACATTTTGAAAACATCCAGAAAACATGTCGCAAACGGGAGCGAAACACCATGAATATGATGTCATGACAACAATTTGATAGAAACATTTTGTGAACATTCTAAGAACATTTTCAAAACAACGTGGAACATTGTGAATATGTTGCCATGAAAACGTTTAGATGGAAACATTTTAAAACATTCAGAAAACATTTCCCGAATGGCATGAAACATGATGAATATGTTGTCATGAAAACTGTTTGCTACAAACATCCAGAAAACGAGCCCCTAACAGGAGCGAAACATCATGAATATGTTGCCATGACAACTTTTTTGGTAGAAACATTTTGTAAATATTCCGGGAACATTTCCGAAACAGCCGTGGTACATTGTGAATTTGTTGCCATGAAAACGTTTTGATGGAAACATTTTAAAAACATTCAGAAAGCCATTTCTAACTAGGCATGGAATATTGTGAATATGTTGCAATGAAACATTAGAAAATTTAACTCAGCTAAGCCTCTACAATGTCAACTACGACAAATCAATTTTATTAGGAAACGATGTACATGTATGCACAGTACGTTATCTACAGATCTTACAACATTCTATGCACCTCCCGACGCCCCTCCCCAGGACAACTTGCGCTAGTAATCAGATTGATCGCACATGGATTAGAATCTTCATAGCAAAGCATAAATGTGTGTCCTATGTGTACACATTCATGTGGCCTTGCTTAGCTAGTACATCTCCAGGAACAGTCTTTGAACTGATGGCACATGTAGCTCATATGTGTACATCACCTGTATTCTGATCCAGACACCGAACATAATGTATAGCCATGCATACATGCAGCCAATGGGACTGGGGGCGTCGTGGATTTCCCGGCCGGACTGTATACTGTGCACCTTACACGCAGGGCCATCTCGGCCAATGGGCCATAGATATACAACCTATGGGTCATAAAAAAGGAACCATGCACTGCATGTGAGACAGGAAATATAGTCACCGGGCCCGTGCTCCGGAGGTTTATTAGTAGCGGTTGTACAGAGGAGTGTACATGTGCTTCGGACTGCTTCCCGCCATAATCCATTCCACGAGGTTTGCTAACATTGTGAACTAGAGCCAAGAAGTTGAAGAAGAGGAAGGAAATTCAAAAAGATACAAAACCGAAGGTAAGTGGCATGGATTATGTTTGCATTATCAATGACATATATCGTGGATAATATCACATGTTCCCAACTAGGTCTATATTACTTGTGTACTATATATTACAGTGGGCAGTATCACAGGAAATTTTAGACCATAATGTACTACAAAACTTTTGAGGTACCACAACCCTCTTTCATGTATTTATAACACGTCTCGTTTCTCCGCCCCCCCCCCCCCCCCACACACACACACAATTTGACATGCTAAATGCTAAAGTTCTATGTACCCCTAGATACCCGAGTGAATACGCATGGGTTTTATACACAGTACTCGGCATCTTAACATATCCCAATTAAACACACCTCATGAAAATACAAATGCATGCAGCGATGATGCCAATTTTAAAAACAACAACATTATTTTAGTTGCGCCAGGGCAGGGCAGAGTAGGCATATATATGTACACGCTGCTGGTATATTGTAGCAAGAAAAGCTGTTGGATGTCACTGCTTAGGGATGGGGTTGGGGTGTTGTTGATCCATGCAGACTAGCATTGTGAGGCAGCCACACAGGACAGGGGAGGGGGGGGCATGGAGTAATAACAGGTGTTTACAATCCAGAGACAACCAACGGTAATGCTTGGCACATATACTATCAATTAAATAGAGATGGAAGGGGCCTTGCAGGCAGGACCAATCCCATCTAGATACATTAGATTTATTTTTATATTTCATTCCACGGCTTGATATATACTCTCTTGAGTGGATCCTTTTGCCCTGATTCATTTGTGAAAGGTGTTGATTTGTTTTACGGGTCATAGCCTTTAACACAATTGAACTTTATGGGAAAGGTGACATTTATATTCAAAGTCAAGTACAATATCACAAATCAAGATGATATCTAAACTAACAAGTAATGCACACAAAATAGATCCTTCTGCCCAGATTCATTTGTGAAAGGTGTTGATTTGTTTTACGGGTCATAGCCTTTAACACAATTGAACTTTATAGGAAAGGTGACATTTATATTCGAATTCAAGTACAAATCATCACACAAATACCAACTAACAATAAAACTCATGCACACCAATCAAAATATCAGGCACGCTACCATGTATAGGTGATGGTGGCGTGTTGGTTAGATAATTTATAAGAATCATATGGTTCTGTTTGTGACCATGAGTTTATGTAAACTTTGTAAAATGTAAATGTATGAGACAAGATGTCCGATTTAACAAGATGTAAGATACATAGGTTTAGGAGAACTTTGTGTAAATTCTAAGATATCATTCCGGTTAGACTTATTGTTATGCCTTTATGAAATAAACAATGTATTCAATAAGAAACGTCTGTGTCTGTCCAAAACAAGGCATTTATGGTACCAGAAATCGACTCTACTTTGTTCCCTTGGTGGTAGATATCTCCAGAGTTATAAACGAGAATGCTCTTCATGTGTTATTTGTATTGGGTTCTTTGACTCTATTTTTTTCAACACAGGGCATGATGACCACCCTTGAGTCAAACAACAACAAGTCAATAATAAGCGAGATGTTAGCCATTTTGTTCTCTGACCTTGAAAATGAAGTCACAGGTCAAAATTCGAGGTCAACAGAATGATCAGCATATACCATTTTTTAAATGTTCACTATGGATTCCTATGCTGTAAAGTCGATAATAAGCGAGATATTAGCCAACTTTTGTTCTCTGAGCTTGAAAATGAGGTCAAAGCTCAAATTCAAGATCACCAGAATATTCAGCATGTATCATTTCCTAAATCTCCACTATGGATTCCTAAGCTGTTAAGTCGATAATAAGCGAGATATTATTCATTTTGTGCTTTGAACTGGGAAATGAGGTCAAATTCAAGGTCATCAGAATATTCGGACTATATCATTTCCTATATGTCCACAATTGCTTCCTAGTTTCTACTCTCAATACTAAGGGAAATATTAGGCATAATGTGTCCCATTATAAAGCATAGGAGAATTTAACATAGAAAAGTCCCATTTGGGACCAGTCGAGAAAATGAAAATCGCCGCCACACGCAGACCGGCGATTCAGGAGCAACGAAACTTATACACATCACAGATGTATATGAGGACAATCTGCTGAAACAAAAAGCAGAACCTACGTCCTGAACTACGTCTGGATGTGTTAGCAGATCCTTCTTTGCTTCTGACAACTTAGTTTTATTTGACAATCTATATTTATTTCTTGGAGACATCCCGATGCATTGATATACATGGATATACATGCTGAGGTTATTGGCCAATACATGCAGCATGAGTAGGCCGAGTCTCACAAGACAAGACATCTTGTACGTGAAATTGTGTTGTTAACTACCTCAAAAGTGTACATGGTCAGCGTTCGTCAGGATGATGGCCAATCACTGCACGAGCTTTATTCTATGCTGATAAATATGCTGCTGGTATATGGGTAATATGTCATATAATATGTCAGAGGTTGTGGTGGTAATTTGTTTCAATTGTCATTGCAAGTGTAATGCCAATTAAACCATACTAGTGAATATATCTTGTCGATTCATTAGATCAAGATTTGTTTTTCCAAAATCAGGCTTTTTCTACACCTATATAATATGAAAACAAATATCAATGCCAACGCAATTTCGTTTTGAGATGGGGAATACTTGTGTTACTTTTGCTAATATTATAAATTCTAAAATATTGCCTTGGAATCAGGTTAAACCATTGTGTATAGAACAGCAAAATTGAGTATGATAATTCCATACATACATCAAGCCACATACACTGATTTAATCTTGACTGCTAGCAGCTTAGTTCTTGAAGCCGGAGTATTTGTGTCAATCGAGATGAGGCTATGAAAGGCAATTTGATCGCTTGTGAATTCTTTGCATATGTAACAAGACTAACACATAGAAAACAGAACAGAACTCCATAAACGACGCTTCATTTATTTCAATATTCTAGGAGATGGGTCTGCTCTAAGTAATTGAACATCGGGTAATGTTTGAAGGTGAATTGTGTCTAGTCTATCCCGACGGTGAGAATGAGTACAATAGTTTGAGCAAGACTAATGCTAGAGACACAGAAATACACAATGAGTAACACAATTTTTTCAGATATGGTTTGCCATGGCAATCGGAGATGGAAGTCTAGAAGGTCATTGCATCGTTTACATACACAAGGGGTTACCATCATTCTGATATTCTGTAAGATAAGATAAAGAAGATAAAGTACAAAAACTAGCACAAGGGCTGAAAAGGGTTACCAGACAATACATATTTTACATATTAGCATTTTGTCCGGTGACCTTGAAAATAAGGTCACTGGTCAATTCAAGGTCATGAGAATATTCAGCATATCATTTCTGGTATGTCCACAATTAATTCCTAAGCTGTAAAGTTGATAATAAGTGAGATACATTTGTATTAGCCATTTTCTCTGACCTTGAAAATGAGGTCAAAGGTCAAAATCTGGATCACCAAAATATTTAGCATAATCATTTCCTATATGTTCACTATGAATTCCTAAGCTGTAAAGTCGATAATAAGCGAGATATTAGCCATTTTGTTCTCTGACATTGAAAATGAAGTCACAGGTCAAAATTCGAGGTCAACAGAATATTCAGCATATCATTTTCTAAATGTTCACTATAGATTCCTAAACTGTAAAGTCGATAATAAGCGAGATATTAGCCATTTTGTTCTCTGAGCTTGAAAATGAGGTCAAATGTCAAATTCAAGGTCACCAGAATATTCAGCATGTATCATTTAGCCATTTTGTGCTTTGACCTGGAAAATGAGGTCAAATTCAAGGTCATCAGAATATTTGGACTATATCATTTCCTATATGTCCACAATTGCTTCCTAGTCTCTAATTTCAATATTAAGGGAAATATTAGGCATAATGTGTCCCATTATAAAGCATAGGATAATTTAACATAGAAAAGTCCCATTTGGGACCAGTCGAGAAAATGAAAATGGCCGCCACACGCAGACCGGCGATTCAGAGGCAACGAAACTTATACACATCACAGATGTATATGAGGGCAATCTGCTGAAACAAAAATCTCGAAACTGTCTTAACAGTGTTTGAGAAAATAGCGGCCAAAGTCAGAAATTGGCTGTTTTTCGTTGAAAACGGCCGCCATATTGAAAAAAATGCGCATATCAAAACACACAAATATATCCTCCTTTCAAAATATTTTCAGGCATTTTTGCGCAAGGTTTGACTAACTGTCTAGTCAATATATATATTGATCAATTGAATGAACGGTTTAATAAATTAAAGGAACGGTTTGATGAATTGACAAATAATTTGATAAATTGAGTGAACAGCTTCAAAAGATACCCCTTCATTTTACTCTGAAAACTGAGGGGAAGATTTATTATATTGAGCAAGCGGTATATTAAATTGAACTAATGGTTCTTTATATTGAGTGCACGGTTTGTACATTGGGCAAACGATTTACTTTTCCCATGTCATGTCCTACAAAGGGCTCAATAAAAATTCAAACCTGTATTATACAGGAAGCAAAATTTGCTCCCTCAACCAGCCCCTCGTCACATCTGACTTCGATACCGTGCAGCTCCCACACAGCTCAGACGCTCACAGATCCCACAAGCACACACGAATAACTCCTGGAATGCTTGTTTTCGATTGCGATTTTCAAGACTTTTACTGAAAACCATGTAAATCGGTTCGGCTAACTCCAATGAGATTGTCGTAAGCCAGCTAGCATTTATAAGACGATTAATAGTACTGATAATGTTCATTAATACCATACCTGCTATCAATGTATCACGAAGGACTTGGCGACAGGCAGGCAAATTTCTGTCCCATTCTCGACAATACTTTGGCGAACCTTGGCAAAGCAACCGTTTTTTTTTTTCCTGGCATTTTCCTGACGTATTGATGTTGCTTTCCAACGAACTATTTTTCTGCTCTTGGACCGCAGACAGCGCTAACAAAAAGTATATTATACATGCAGACATCCAGATGCTGACAGGAGGACGGTATTGTTCCCACGTCCTCGTCTGTGTCGTGTCGTTTCATGTATTTTTGTGCTTTTAAATTGGCAGATATTGCCCACATGGGTCCTGTAGGGCTGATGCTTAGTGATAGTTTATATTGTTTCGAGTCTCACTTGAACGTGTGGGATAATAAAACGCTGCCATTTCTCTGTGCAACCTCATGATGCATCCGGTGGATTTTCATGCAAATTAATTCAATTTATTTTATGTACACGTACATTCATGAAATATAAAGAATATAAAATGGGCAGGAACTGGGAGGTAAGGAATGTCTGAATGCACGAAACATGTAGGCCGACAAACTACATATAATACAAATAAATTACTATGATCGTCCAAAGGAAAAACACAAAGAAATAATTTTAAAAAGTAACATAAAATTACATAGTTCTGCCAATCAGGGCGAAGGATGTGAGTTATGCACATGACTTGAATTACAATGAAATATGGTGCAACTCGTTTGGGCCTAGTCCGCTTTTCGCTCATATTAATTCGATGCTATAAATGATATCGTGGTAAACTTGGTATACTCCACCTCAAACGACGAGTCAAACGACAATTTTTAAACAAATTTCAATTTTGCAATAGAAGTCTGAATTTTGAAAGGAAATTGCCCTTAGACTCCCGGGTGAAGTATGTCAAGTTACAACACGGCACCATTTAGCATCATGATAATACCAAAAAGTGGTGTAACAGAGTCAGAAAACTATATCCGTTGAGCGATCCAAACTGTATGGGAAAATTATCCCACAATGCCCAATACGCAATGAATAGCTTTTAGACACAACTTGGTTCATGGCAGAGCCAGGTAAAAAGGTTCGGCTAAAAGAAGTCATATGTGGCATCCTTCGATGACCTTGAAACTGCCCTCAGATCAAACTGAATCCTGGAGCTCAATGTTCTAAATACATGAAGATGACTAAATCGGACATTGGAGACAAAACATTTGAAGATATAGCAGACTATCATCTTGATTCCTCAAGGTTTCATCGAGCTTTTAATTACATAACGTGCTCAAGTGACCTCATTATAATCATGATCAAGAATAACCAGTAGTAGTAGATTTATTGACATTTATTATACTCGGATTTTTCTAACTCGTTTACACTGTTTTTCGCTAATATTTTTGTATTAATATAAAGTATAGACACGTAATGGTACAGAGTGAGAATCAGTTATCATTCATAATGTCCAAAAGAATTCCAATAATTTACGACAAATATGTGCAACACTATACTGATCGGATTTATTGCAATATTCATCCAGAGTCTCAAGTTGAGTGTTCAATGGCAAGTGACGTGTCAAATGACACAACAGAAGAGCATGTTCCATATCTTGTATCCCATTAACATGTTCGCTGTTTGTAAGGAGTCCATGACCACCTTCCAGTCTCCACTCTGATGTAGTGGGAACTCAGAAGAAGTTTCGTCACCGCAGCTCGGCAATGTTCTTTGATCCCGGTGATGGATCGTAGAAGCAGGATTCTGGGAACTAATGTCGAATTTAGCCTTGTAGTCCAATCGGTGACTGCTTCTTAGTTCACCAACCGTGGTTAAGATAGTCGACTTCCTGATTACTGTCCAGTGTTATCACATGAGCAACTCTTCTGCCGATGGGTGAATTAGCGGATATAGCCATGTTGTAGTACCACATTCGTGTAATGTTCAGGGATTCTGGATCGAAGTTTGTTCCCAATTTTACTCGACGGTCTAGTAAGTAGGAAGTTGCATCTGGTACACCTGGCTCCAGATAAACCAGGTCATTTCAGCTGGTTTGTCGAACTGAGAAGGGCTCCTTCAAGGTTCAATAGTACAATATACTTCTGCCTGGCAAAAATCACTACTGAGCCAAGACTCGCATGAGTAGAAAGTAATTTATATTCTGATTCGTTTGCAATATCTTTGTGTATGTATAAGTTTCAGTCCTACTCACCAGCTGCTCACTGAGATATCACCAATGGAGATGCTGTCTGAACTCCTCAACTGTGACGAACTGTGACTTAGAAGGGTACAACACCATTCCCAGTTGGTCATAACATTGCTTCAGTTTGCACTGCACTTTATCACGTTTATGTAGACTAGATGCAAGATCAGAACAGGCCAATTGTCAGGTTCGCAGGTAGTTAAGGCATGAGTGGTTTAATCGTTGCGAGGTGAACAAACTTCAACTGGAGCTGTCTCCCTGCTTTACACCAACACCAGTGGAAAACTGTTCTGTCCCAATCACTCCAGATGATTACGTAAATCTTACGTATTGAGAATTGTGTACCACATCCCAACTTATCCAGTCGCTGGAGAAGTTTAAATAGGTCCACTAGGACGAATGCTCTTTTGTAGTCCATGAAAACGGCATAGAGGGTGTATTTCTTGTGACGGACAATATCTATAGTAAGCAGACAGATTTGTACCTCACACCCTCGGCCAGGACAAGATCATTTCTGTTCTGGACATGGGAGATACCAGAGACATAGTCTTCAATTTAACACCAGGTCGTATGCTTTTGCCAAGGGAGAAACAATAGTAAAACCCCTGTAGTTGTGAGGATCAGCCCTGGAGCATTCCTTACAGATTGCGAACACTTTGAGCTGTGTCCTTTGCAGTGGATATCTTCCATAGAAGATGAGATCAAAAACATATGTGTTCAGATCAATCAAACTGTAGGGGAGAAATTTCGGTATTCCTGGCAAAACACCATCGTCACCTGCAGCTTTGTTGACTTTCAATCAGTTGAAGCAGCGTTCTACTTCAGCCACTGTAATGGGATCAACCAGAACGTGGATGATTACACCATTGCTTCGGGTAAATGATGAGGTGTCTGTCACATTAGCTGGATTCAGCAGTTCTTGAAAATGAGCACAAAAGGCAACATCACTAGAATGGCTCCTTTCCAGTTGACTGCTTTCTATATTTGTTTCTCATTACCGTCATTTAGGATGTTTTGTTATCTGTGTGTGGCCGAGGTTGGTGATGGGGATTTGTGCTGTTTCCTTGGTATGACTGTATCCTTAGCTGCTTGATAGACTATATTAACGATGTCCTGACAGAGCACATCACTGTCAAAGTTGGATGATGAAGTGTATATTTGAAGCCTATCAGCTGACATGGGTAAGTTTTGATAATATGGTGGATCCGTCTACACATTTGGAAGGGATAACTCGTTTGGCAAGTGTGTCACCTTTATTTGCTGGTATGCACTCATAGCTGTCGAATTCCTGGGAACTTGCAGCCAGCTGAGAAGCACAGAAATGTGTATTGTGTAGGCTGAACACTAATGGAGCATGGTTTATTGGCAGAGTCGCCGACTTAGCAATAGAGAAGTCTTGCATTTATGTGAGATACTTCTGGAACATAGTGTCCGTTCCAACTGTGAGATCCAGGTTTTAGATAAGTGAGAAGTCGAATCACCAGCGGCCACGATTTTCTTTGTGCACTTATGATTGAAAGAGACAAGGTTATGGTGAGCACACAAGGCCAAAATATTTTTCGCCGTTTCTGTTGATGGTTTTATATGGTTTCCAGGTTCCAAAATTTTGGGCCAGTTGTGCCAAAAAGTGTTCACATTGAGTTTGGAACACTCCTGACTTCAGATCACGCATGCATTACTGTAACTGAGATGTTGCTGACTTCATTCAGATTGCTGCTGCCTTGCTGTCATGTTACACACAACTAAGACAACTCGTGCCACGCAAAACAGACTGAAAAGGTGCCTTCTTGCTTTAATTTGGTTTAATTGGCATTTACTGAGTAACTCTGAATTGAATTTGTTATTCAAAAGTATTAGAATATAAGAAATGTGTCCTTTGGAAGCTTGAAACCTGAATAATACACTTAACTACCATTCAACCATTATATTATAATCGTACTGAAGTAGTTATCACAAACAGGTCATGCAAATCATATTGTGTTGCCTATATCACTAGTAATGGAGCTCAACTCACTTTCTGTAGTCATTAGAGGGATATTACGACACACCCAATTATTCCCCCATCTGATTCCATGGATTATGTCCTTAACAACACATAATGTCCACATGGCATACCTACACAAAATCCACTGTCGACGTTGAGCCACAGTCTACACTTGGAATTAGACAAAAGAAGCGAAACCTTGTACTGATATTTTTTTTTCAGAACACCCAATTGTGACATAGTACTGTCCTGGGACTGCTACTTGCTCCTCTAACTAAACTATACTGGACGACTCAAATAAAACTAGACGCTTCCGGTCGCCTACGACCGCTTGGGTGTATCCCCCGTAACCCTATCATCTCTGTTGCCCCAAATATATCACTGTCAAGTGTGAAAAACTAGAGCAAGGGCTAAAAAAGATTACCAGAGAAATGTTAAATCTCAAGTCACAACTGTTTTCTTTTCCCCACCAAAATTGCTGCACTGATTTTCCGAGGTTATTGAAGGTCGAATTCAAAATCACCACTGAAATCTCTTTATATGAATTTCCATTTCGACATGTTTGATAAAAAAACGAAAATACAGATAGATCAATCTTTTCGTCTATTTATATTTCAACTCAGAGTATTTTACAAACTTGGTTCCAAGTTGAAATTCAAAGTAAAATTTGACCAAAAATGCATTTCAAGATGACGAAATTGGAGCCTGATCGAACTTCTCACCATAAGTTATATTTCGACTCATAATACATGTATGTGCCAAACATGGTTTCAAGTTGAAATTCAAAGTAAAAGTTAATCAAAACTGCATTTCAAGATGACAAAATTGGAGCCAGATCAAACTTTTCGTCATAAGTTATATTTTAACTCATAATACCTGCCCAACTTGGTTTCAAGTTGAAATTCAAACTAAAAGTTGACCAAAACTGCATTTCAAGATGACGAAATTGGAGCCAGATCAAACTTTTCGCCATGAGTTATATTTCAACTCATAATATGTGCCAAACTTGGTATTAAGTTGAAATTCAATGTCATAGTTGACCAAAACTGCATTTCAAGAGGACGAAATTGGAGCCAGATCGAACTTTTCATCAAAAGTTATATTTTAACTCATAATATGTGCCAAACTTGGTTTCAAGTTGAAATTCAAACTAAAAATTGATCAAAACTGCATTTCAAGATGACGAAAATGGAGCCAGATAGAACTTTTCACCATAAGTTATATTTCGACCTTTAATATGTGCCAAACATGCTTTCAAGTTGAAATTCAATGTAAAAGTTGACCAAAACTGCATTTCAAGATGACGAAATTGGAGCCAGATCGAATTTTTCACCATAAGTTATATTTTAACTCATAATTTGTGCCAAACATAGTCTCAAGTTGAAATTCAAAGTAAAAGTTGATCAATGTTTTCATAAAAAGCTATTGTGATCAATAATAGACTTAACTAGCAAGAAATAATGTTAACTTATTTGGTCACAGCCATAAAATCTCTACTGGACAAAGCCTTCACCTTGTTGAGCCCAATAATAAATATTTCTTGTCTTAAGTATTTTCATGGTCAATAATAGACTTAACATGTAAAAATAATGTTAACTTATTTGGTTACACCCAGAAATTTCTACCGGACAAAACCTTAACCTTGTTGAGCCCAATAATAAATATTTCTTGTCTTAACTATGGGGGGATTTTCATTGTGGTCAATAATAGACTTAATATGTAAAAATAATGTTAACTTATTCGGTTACACCCGGTGGACAAAGCCTTCACCTTGTTGAGCCCAATAATAAATATTTCTTGTCTTAACTATTTTCATTATGGTCAATAATAGACTTAACATGTAAAAATAATGTTAACTTATTTGGTTACACCCAGAAATTTCTACCAGAGAAAACCTTAACCTTGTTGAGCTTACCTTGGTGAGCCCAATAATGAATATTTCTTGTCTTAACTATTTTCATTGTGGTCAATAATAGATTTAACATGTAAAAATAATGTTAACTTATTCGGTTACACCCAGAAATTTCTACCGGACAAAACCTTAACCTTGTTAAGCTCAATAATAATTGTTTCTCATCTTAACTATTTTTATTGACGTCAATAATAGACTTAACTAACAAAAAAAAAGTTAACTTGTTTGGTTACAGACATAAAATGTCTACTGGACAGAATCTTCACCTTGTTGAGCCCAATAATGAATATTTCTTGTCTTAACTATTTTTATTGTGGTCAATAATAGACTAAACTAGTAAAAATAATGTCAACTTATTCAGTACACCCATGAAATCTGTACTGGACATACTTTCACCTTGTTGAGCTTAATAATAAATATTTCTCATCTTAACAATTTTTATTGTGGTCAATAATAGACTTAACTATTTTTATTGTGGTCAATAATAGACTTAACTAGTGAAAATAATGTTACCTTATTCGGTTACACCAATGAAATTTGTACTGGACAAAACATTTACCTTGTTGAGGTTAATAATAAATATTTCTTGTCTTAACTATTTTTATTGTGGTCAATAATAGACTTAACTATTAAAAATAATGTTAACTTATTCAGTTACACCCATGAAATCGGTACTGGACAAAACCTTCACCTTGTTGAGCTTAATAATAAACGTTTCTCGTCTTAACTATTTTTATTGTGGACAATAATAAACTTAACTAGTAAAACTAATGTTAACTTATTCAGTAATATTGTCCTGTTTTCACTGAAAACATCAGTTCTCCATTCTGAACAAGAAACCAGTGTCATTACCTTCCATTGTACAGGCTATTGGAATGATCGTACATGTCAAAATGGATATTTCAAAATTCTGTAATAAGTTAGGCTGTTAACATATTAATATTTATATGATCATTCTAAAAAACGATTGGTTTCGTGTGACAGCCCTTCCCAACAACACTTCCAAATATTATCGAGATTCGTCAAAAATTGCCATCTGTAGAGCGTTCACAAGCCATGTGTCTCAAACAGGCTGTTTTCAATGCAAAATGTGTCCCCAAACGACCAATTCAGTTTCCACGGCAACCAAAATCGATTGGTGTCGGGATCTTACCATAATATATGTGCCTGCAAAAAATAATGGTGATCGGGTGAGAATTGCGGCCTGTAGCGCGTTCACAAGCCATGTGTCTCAAACAGGCTGTTTTCAATGCAAAATGTGTCCCCAAACGACCAATTCAGTTGCCACGGCAACCAAAATCGATTGGTGTCGGGATCTTACCATTATATATGTGCCTGCAAAAAGTAATGGTGATCGGGTGAGAATTGCGGCCTGTAGCGCGTTCACAAGAAAATCTCTGCGGACGCGGACGCGGACGCGGGCGCGGACGCGGACGCGGACGCGGACGACGAAGCCAAATCCATAGTATCCGCCGAACTTTGTTCGGGGGATACAATAACAATGGGATCATTAGATAGGCAGGAATTAGGAAAATCCTCCAGTGAACTACATGTACATGAACAACAGAGAAGCAGATTACGGGACCAAGGCTTCAGCACATCAAATGTGTCATAAACATAGGAACTGTCCACCACTCATGAGAGTTTAAATGATGCATGAATGGAAGAAACAAGAATATGTGATTGGCCTTTTTTAAAAGAAATCCAAATTGAAATCATGTTCTACAGACACTACTTAATATACTTCGTGATTGCCTCATGAATAGCCATACTCCAGACATCATTTACAACAAACAAATTTTATTTTTACATATTTCACATGACATAAAAACAATTTTCTAGTGTCAGTGGGTCAATTTGCCAGTATACCTTCTGGCGAGTGTCATACGTGTGTATACGTGGTCCTTTGGTTACTTGATGATCATATGGTCATGTTATTATGCAACATTATGATACTAGTACACAATTTTATCAAAAGGACCATAAGCAATTTTGTTGTACATGTATTTGCTTTTCTCTGTCTAAAAGCATATGAGCAATTTTGGAGATAAAAAAAATCTACAAAATATGGTGATACAAAAATTGCAGAATTCATGAATACATATAAATTAGTGAAATCTCTAGATATGTACAAATAAATAATAACAATTACATACATGATATAATTCATAATTTGCAGAAAGGTTTCCAACTTTTCATTACATGGAGGAAACGTATTTCAGCTACAGACAACCATATTTATATCAATAGATTTGGATAAAAGCTATACAATATCATGAACATATAGCTAATGTAAATTGCCCAGTGACTTGTCATATCACAATATCAAATTTGGTTGGTTGTGAGGAAAAAGGCACAGCTTTGCCAATGTATCAGTGCTTGGCAGTGAGTCATCAACACATTCAAACACAAAGCACCAAATTAAGTGGTAAACTGACTGCCATCTAAACAACACAGTCAATTTTAAAATACAGTATACTTTGAAAATGCTGTGCTTCAATGTACCAAATATCACACCTTATACATATTTGCATTATTGTACATGCTTCATTGTTTCTTCAATACAGATGAACATTCAGGTTGATGACACTATACAGTCATGAGATGAGGACGGACAAATGGGATGCCCAAACTTACAAACATACAACTGGGTGACAGGTGCAACTAGACTCCTGGAATGTTGACTGAGACACCAAACTGTTTGGACAACTGTCCAAGCTGTTCCTCGTAGTTGACATTACGCTGTACCGCCTCACGATAGTTGTACTTCAAGTCTTCTATCTCTTCGAAGAACTCGGGACCAAAGTTCTCAAGCTCAGCTTTCAGCTGGAACAATATGCAATAAATTTCAAATCAGAACATTTTTCACAATGATACATTCCGCATTGAAAACCACAGCATCCTATTGTAATGTTTTCATTAATGATTCACAACTGTATTTCTTCACAGCTTCAAATTGTACATTATTATCTGCGTTAATATAACCACCAGGGATAATCTCCAACATTCATATTTAGCACTACAGCAAACAACTGAGTCTATACCTTTCGATTTTCCTCCGAGACCTGTTTATTATCAAGGAGAGCGGAGTTGAGTTGCGTGTTGAGATCCACGACCTCCATCATTAACTTATCATGACCAACAACCTTCGACAGCACATCATCATCAGCCTGCGACAAACAAAAAGTTCCCAGAAATGTAGTAATATGGGGCTGATCTGCAGTACATTAAACTTTTACATGAACTTTCTATGGAATATCTGTCAAATAGAATTGAATGCAATAACCCAATGAGAAATCCCACCATGTCGAGTGGTTCAGCGTCTGGGTTGACACGGTCACGGAGCACCTGCAGCTCATGAAGTATCTCCTGCTTCTCGTTCTCAAGACGCTCAATCTTCAGTCTGCAAATTCCAAATACATTCCATACATTTCAATCTACATGAATTGTATCTGCCTAAAGTACAAAGTTTAGAGAACCTTTCAATATAATTTATATAATGTTGATATTTCTGATCTGTTATGTCACATTGAGCAAAAGAGAGGTACCAACCTGGCCTGCTGGTAATCTCGGATCACGTCACCATCCTCAGGTCGCATTCCGGGTGGAAACTTCTCCAGGATCTCCACCTGTAATCAGTAACGTCACTCTGTCTCCACTTTGACAATAAAAACTGCGCAGGGGAGAGCTTATAGCAAGAGCTTTCAATACCACACCATGACATGCTGATTACGTACTACGAATATTCTGCAAACCATTCAGAATCTGTAAATACCTTCTTGAGGAGTTGATCACGTTCTCGAAGCAGTTGCTGTTCTCTCTCAGCTGCCTCCTTCAGCAACACCTTGACATCGGAGATTATCTTGTTCTGCAGACAACATAAAGATATTGGTATGGCAATGGTATTTACAGAACTATTATAAGGAAGTCCACAGCATGTCAAGTTCTAGAACACCATCTATCACCTTTTTGTCTACATCCTGTTCAAGGACTTTGACCTTCTCCTCAAACATGCGACCTTTGACCTCGCCGGCCCAGCCTCGCCGGTCCATGGAGGACAGCGAGTTCTGTCGCGTCTCCTCCTGTGTTAGACGCTCCTTCGTACTACCGAGCTTCGTCTGCAGCTGCTCGACCGTAATCTCCTGCTGCTTGATCTTGATTCGTAGCTTTTCATTCGTCTCCATTTCCTAAGTATGAAAAGTTTGAAGTTGTATTTCTAATCTGAGTCATCAAGGTTTTCTCAAGCTGGATGATAACATCAAAATGTGTTGTTCATTGCTAGTGGGTTTCCAGCTGGGATCTAGCTATTTATACCTTCATGAGATCTCGGCGTAACTTCTCAAAGTCTGACATCATCTTGGCAGTACCCTTCTGTTGAGTTTGGTAGCGGTCACTGAGACTGGCCCCAAACTTTAGCCTCATCTCCTCCATTTGCTCCTGTCCAACAACAGACCTTAGTATTTTAGTATGCGCAGCAAATAATTTAATGATAAACATGTTTCTATATATGCACTTGTGATCATAAGGAGAGACTATTACATAAAATGTTGTTAAAACAATGAAGTCCTGTTCATCATATCTTCCAATTTGAATTATCCAGCTGAGTTTACCTTGAGGCCTTTGTTTTCCATCTGCAGGAACTTGAGCTGATCGTTCGAGATGACACCAGGGGCTTTCTTGAGAGCCTGGTTTTCAGCCTGTGTCTTTTCCACAACTTTCTTCAGCAGAGATATCGTCTTCTCCAGATCACGTGTGCTGCGGCCGCTCTCCCCAATCTACATCAAACACACAGTGCAACTGCTATACATGTCATCCACTATCGGTAGGTCATTTGCAAAAAATATTACACAAGTACATGCAATTAGGAAGCATGGCATGTGAATTTTAAGTGGACAAAGGTGAACAACAAATGCTATTCTGAGGATTGGTTTTTGATCACTATTGTAGACATTGGTACACTAAGAAAGAAGTGTATAAATATGAGGACACATCAAAGAGTGTAACATAACAAGAGGCGGAACTCTCTGGATTTCTGTGACATACCCGGCGGATGTTAGCAGAGAGTGAGCCGAGGGAGGAGCCCAGTGAGCTCTGAGACCGGATTGTGTTCACCTCCAGGGCCTGCTCCTTCTCCACCTTCAGGATCTCTATGTACTTCTGCTGATCCGCAATACGCTCCTACAGTTTTGGAACATAGGCACATCATGGTTATATATTGTGATGCAGAACCTCGTGACCTTTCTGCAGCATCGGTAGACATGGACCACACAGGTATACATTGTATTTGTATATAGTGTAATTTAGAACCTGGGATTCAACACAAGCAGTGGACATAAACTAGAAGACTTATCATTTCCTCTTCATTCAATATTGAATTTGATTTGCCTATTTGCTGAATGGGCATGTGATTATTCATATCAGTACCGCACAGAATATTGTAACTCAATCAGTTAGAGATTTGCTCGCACTCACCTTCAGTCTGGGGAGGTCTTTCTTGGCCTGCTCCATCTCGAACCTCATCTCTATGTTCTCCTCAGACAGCTTGATCATCTTCTTCTCCATCTCCTGTTCCTTGTGCAGCAGGTTACGGTACGCCTCTGAGTTCCCACCTGAGCCACCATCCTGAGGACAACAGAAGTCCATGGTTCAATTGCCGACAACTTTAATGCTTGAGCCTGGAATTTGGCTCAAACTCAAAATTTCTGGTACAAAGGTCATGTGCACTGTACATGTCACTAAAATAGTTATAATCAAATCAACAAAATTGCACTGCATTCTATCAGGCCATTGCATGAGTATAGATGCAGTCAAAAATATTTTTTATTCAAGGCCACCCATACGAGTTAGCACACTCTGCTTCTTACCTGAGAGACGGCCAGTCTCTGAGCCATCTGCTGTTCCATCTGCTCCAGACGCTCAGTCAGGAAGGCGTTCCTCATCATCACCTCCTCATGGGCCTTGTCGTGGGTCATCGTCAGCTGGCGACGTAAACTCGATATCTGTGGCAGGAAGGAGGGCGCGGTCATCATGATTTATGGACAAGTGAAACGACAAAGTGTATGACGAAGGGCATGGGAATCACAAATTGGTTGCAAAAATAATTACATTGTACTTCATTTTGTATATAAAATTTGCATTATGTTTCATTGACTGGCATTTTTACCTCCTCCTGTAGGTCATGGTTCTTTCTCTTGAGCTCCTGCATCTTGTGAGCCATCGGACCACTCGGCGGTGCTGCTGATGTCTGCTGGACAACTGTCGCTTTGATGATCGGCTCATCCATGGTGGATTTAGAGGCGCTCCTCAGCTTTGTCTCTAGACTCTCTTTATCCTTGTTTGCTCTGCATCAACAAAAGCCAAAATCTTCATGAATCTGCTTCAGGCATATGGTCATCCTTAACTTGTGTACATGGCATTGTATATTCAACCAGTTTCACTTTAGCACAAGTATTTCTGATAATCGTCCAATAATTGCTTACCTGTCGAGTGCTGCTTTGGCCAAGTCATGTGACCTGGTGATCCGCTCGATCTCCTGTTCCTTGTCCTTGACACGACCTTTGAGTCGGTCGACCATCTTCTGCCACTTCTTGCTCTCCTCCCAGCGAGCCACAGCGGAGTCTGTCTTCTGTAAGATGCAGAGTATCACAATCATATACCACTGTGCTGCTGTCTTTTACTGTTATTATTCCATCAATGCCCCACTAGTCAACATACAGAGGGGTCTTTCTCCTTGGCCTGCTGTTCGTAGGGTTTCTCGGCCTGGTGTTTGGTACGTTTGACCTCCTCTTGAAGAGCTCTGTTCTTGCGGCGTAGCTCCTCGAGCTCATGGTGAACACCTTCTACTGGGCCACGCTGTAGGAGGCAGAGAGAGGAGGGCTCAACAAATCATTTTTTCTCTGCTACTAACTTCAAAATCATACGTAGCGCACACAATCAACATTTCTAGAGTGAATTACCAAAAGAAAATTCAAAATAAAAGATTGTCATTGAACAGCATATTTCAGTATATTGCCAACTGAAGCTAGCAGTACCACTGTATAGGTGTACCTGTCGCTGCATGGTTCCCATCCTCTCTATCTTCCTCTCCATCTCCTCCACCTCCGTCTCCAGTCGAGACTTCTCGTCCTTCAACTTCCGTACCTGTGTCTCCCGCTTGGCTACAACACGAACAAAGGGGTGAGATGATCAAATATAACTGTTAACACAGGAATAGGTGGTGACTTTCTTCATTGTGACATAAGTGTACTTGAGAAGTAAAAACTGTTTTGGAGCTAACTATATGCAATTCATAATATCAATTAAAAACTGATTGCAATTACATTGTCCTGAGAATTGAATGAGGACTTACAAAGGTCCTGTCTAATTTCCTCGACTTCTGCGTCTATCGTCAGCTCTCGATCTTTCTTTTTCTTCAGTTCCTTCTTCATCTTCTGGTTCTGTCCTTCCAGCTCCTCTATCCTCTCCTGCGAGGATCAGTGTATTCACATTTTGCACCCATTTTCAATATTGCTTGCTTTCGCCTTATTCCCATCAATGCTGGCCTTGACTCATAGGACTAGGACCTCTATTTACCAACTTTGGTGCTCTGAATATCCCCCAAACTCACATGAAGCTCCTTGGTGTGTTTCTCCACCACTTTCTGCACATTGTGTTGTACAGCCGTCTGTTCTGTGTGAGCCTTGACCTCTTCCTGGGCCTGCTGCACCATGTCCCCTCGCAGCTCCATCAGTGCCTTGCTCAATGCCTGTAACCATCAAACCATGCAGTAAATATGCAAAAAGGCCAACGGCAACTACCAAATTTTTCAGACAATGAACAATGCTGGTGTTGTACATTTATTTTGGTGATTCTCCAAAAGTTCAGCAAATTCAAATCTCATGTACCTTGTGCTGTTTCTCTTTGAGAGCAAGCTGGTTCTTGAGTCTCTCCACCATGTTTTTGAGCGTGGTGGTCGGCGCACGGGAGTTAGCCTCTTTCTGGGTCTCGAGTTCAACTGCAGTCAAGTGGAGGTCCTTTTCCCGGTCGTCCAACTGCTGCTGAAGGTCAGCGACCTGCTGTTCGAGGCCGCGCTGGACATTGGTGTGTGACTCCAGCAATCTGTATAGTCAACAGGGTACAATATCATATCATATATGCATATAACTTACGGATTCTGTGACCAAAGTGATTTTTTATAACTAAATAGTTCTGGGAAGAAATGTAGGCAAGTTACAATGAGAGCACAAGGAGTGGATCATGTTATCCACAGAGGCAACACTGACCGGTCTTTCTCTTGAGCATGTTCCCTAACGAGATTGTCATATTTGAAGCGCCAGTCTTGCGTGTCCTGCCGACAGCGGGCCATCTTATCACGAAGCGCTGCAAGAGCATTGTCCTGCTCAGCCAACATATCCTCCAGCTCATTCAGTCGCCGCAACTGGGGTAAACAGGAAAAAATTTCCGGTTGAAAATTTCACTAATTAATTTGGCACTCCGCATGCAACTCGGGTCACAAAGTGCTCCACATACTTGTTCGTTGGTGGGTACAGCAGCCTGTTTCTTGTTGAGTGTCTCACTGACAGCCTGCTTGAACTTGACGAAAGCAGCATCACTCTTGGAGTGTAGTTCGCCCTGTAAGCTGCGCATCTCGTCCTCATGCCGCTTGTTCATGGCGACCATTTCATCCCGCGCCTGCTGTAGCAGCTCCTGGTATTTGATGAGTGTCTCCTCCTTCTGAGTCAGGCGAGCCTGGGAACACAAAAAAGCATACAGTTAGAAATTCCAGCTATTATTATTTTCGACAGAATTCACTCAGATTTGTCATTGCTGAAGAGATTGCAGTGAAAACCAAAGTTCTCATCATAATTGAAGATCCATCAGCATGAATTTTCCAGCTGAACGTCGATAAATGATAAAAGTTGACAGAATTCTTTTTATGTCAAGAGCCCAAACCTGCAACATATGCAACATCAACTCATACACCCAGTATCATTTGCAAAATATGTAAAAATATCCACATATTCCCAGCTAACCTGTAGACTGTTGACAGTGGACTGTGCCACACGAACAGCCTGCTTGCTCTCGTAATCCTCCACCTCTTCCAGCGGTCCCTTGGCTTTTAGCCCCTTAGACGTGACCTTGAGCACCATGTCATCACGATCCGCGGTTGCCGGCATGCGCAGACGGAGCTCGGTGATCACCCGGTCCCTCGCCAGCACCTCACGCTCTTGCTCCTTCACCTCCTTCTCCAACTCGTCCAGGCGCTGAGGGCAGAGAAACCACAGAAGGTTGATAAGTGGAAATAATTTGTACAATAATTTCAACATGTCCAGGGTATCAGTAGTTGAAGTTATTCTCTCGGTTTCATTTTACGAGTACATGTACTTTACGGAGCTGTAACAGATCATAACTGTGAGACTGGATGCTGATAAGAGAAGCTTAAAAATTCTTCTTTCCTTACGCTTTTCTACTCCAGAATCACACTCATTTATCCTCAAAATCCCTGAGTTGATGTTAGAATATCTTTTGGTGCATACTGACCTTTTTATAGTGTTCTGCCTCAGCTTTGGCGTCCAGTATCAGTTTGACATTGCTCTTGATCGTGTCTACTGCGTGCTCTAGTTGCTTGGCAACAGGCCAGTTGGGATCTGGTAATGATCCAACTGCTGCTTCAAACTGCAAGAAAAATTATATAAAGTATAGTGAATAATTTCCTACACGAGTATCAACAAACAGGTACTCGTAGGACATACTTTATCACTGACTGTAAGGTATCAGAAAATATTACCTGGTTAGCCGCCCCTGCTATAGCGGCCTGCTGCCTCTCCATATTGGCAATGATTCTCTCGAGCTCCACTTCTCGTCTCTCCCACTCCAACTCACGCTCCTCAAATTCCTGAGTCATGAATTATTTTATTCAAGAGATTTCATGCTACAAGTTCCCTATCAAGGACAACTAATGAGCAGATCTGGCCACAAGTGTAGTGCTATATTACTCCTCACCCTGGACATCCTGACTTTGTCTTCCTCCAGAGAGAGGACTTCAATCTCGTGCTTCTTGTTGATGTTTTCTTGGAACTTCAGCTAAGGGAGGAAAACACACACTGTCAGTGAATCTCCCTGATAGAAGATTTGAATATTCAGTCATATTTAGTTAAATGTTATTCTGTGTCAGGTGTAATTTTGGAAAACAATTTGTTTGACCTGCACGCTCTCATTATGCGGATACTCCATAATGAGCATCGATTCTGAGTACCAGGTACATGTAATTCAACGTCACACATGACATGATACATCTATCGACATCAATACACTTC
Organism: Terebella lapidaria; assembly: GCA_949152475.1. NCBI lineage: Eukaryota > Metazoa > Annelida > Polychaeta > Terebellida > Terebellidae > Terebella > Terebella lapidaria. The sequence goes on along the minus strand of OX424558.1, from coordinate 19,284,781 downwards.
ATCAATACCACACATGTACCTGTTGTTTAAGTCGTTCTATCTCGCGCTTCAGTTTGAGGTCCTCCAGTCGGACAGCCTCCATCTTGGCGTGCCACTCGGTGACCTTCTGGGCACCCCGACCGTCCTTGAGGGTAGCGATCAGGTCCTGGAGGCCGGTGTGCTGGAGACGCAGCTCCTCTAGACGGTCCTCAACACTCAACCGCTCCTCTTGGGTCTGTAAAATACCACTCGTTATTAAAATATCATATATATACTATTTCACAATGCTTTACGTTATGGATTTGCTGATGTGAAAGAAGTGTACAGAAAAGCATGTTTGAACATTGATAATTTTAATTGTTATTCATCATAGCTTAATTGCTGTTCATCATAGCTTGAATTCCTCCTGTATGCAATACAATTTTTTATATGTGTGTTCTTCACTGCAGCCCAGTGAGTTCTGAATTATCTCTACAGTCACTTCGAGTTTGGTACCTTGCGTAGTTCCTCCTCCATGGATCTCTTGTTCTCCTGTAGATTGGCCATGTTCTTTGCAAACTTCTCCTGCTGTGGCAGCGGCACCGAACCCGCAAACTTCCGACGCAGGTCCTATTCAGACAAGTGACGATATTTCATAAAGGATATAATATTATATTGCATGTTCTATGTACCCACAAACTATCAAAATCAGTTATATTTTCCAAATATCACGAATTACATCCAAACCTCACTCGTCACATACCTGTATGGTGTGTTTGAGGTAGTTGATCTTGCTGCGGGATTCCAGTCGGTTGTGGTAGATGCTCTGGTCCTTTTCGTCAATCTTCTGCTCGGCGCGGAGAATGTGCGCCTCCAGCTTGACGATGCGTTTCATGGCGTCCTCCAGCTTGCGAACTGCCGTACCCTCGCTGACCTGGAGGTGAACGATGTGTCGGTGCAGCTTCCCTGTCAGTGGATAGCAGAGGTGTCTTACACATCATTATCATTATGAACTCACAATATTTATTTGATAACAATTAATGAATCTGATGTTAAAGTTGACATAAAACAGACCTATGACAGTTTTTTCATCACTCTGTGCTTGGAAGTCAATGAGTTGTTGCCGTAGCGATGTGACTTCTTTGTCCCGAGACTGCTGTGTGGATTCCAATGCTCGGACTTGTGTCATGGCAACCTCTGAGATGTCCTATGGGATAACCAGGAGGAGGATCGAGTGATCATGTTGATAAGGGATATATTACTTCCTGTAGATGTAGATGTTTATATTTTGTTTTGTGTTCTGCCTATAAATTCAGGACAGCTCTACAGTTTATCTAGCAGTGAATTTTTGTCCTACTTTTAGTTTTGAGGATTCATCTTGTAGCTTGATGTTGCTGGTTTCGAGCTGTGAGATCTTCCTTCGATCCGCATCACTCACTGCCTTTGTCACACAATCTGTTTAAGAAAAGGGAAATGTTCAGATGCTAATCACCACTGACACACAATAGATGCCTTGCTTCCCTGTGACTGACAATTAACTCATCTCTGTCAATTCTGGAGCCCACTTACTGGCAAGTTCATCCCTGAGTTCTCTCTCCACTTTCTGTTGCTGCAGGTTCATTTTTGTCAACTGAAAATTACAAACATATGATCCCACTGGCCATATTTTTTTTTGTACTGAAATAATATATAAATATTAATGTATCAGAAACATGATACATTAATTTGTTTTTGTATACCATTCACATGTTCAATACAATCATGCACTGATGATTGGAATGATGTACATACATGTACCAAAAGCTGCACAGTAACTCACCTGTGAGAACTTCTGTTCGAGCTCAATGTTGCGGTCCTCAAGCTGACGAACGGTGTTCTTCTGCTGGTCGTACATGCGGGAGGCGTGTTCCGCACGCTGTCGCTCGTTCAGTTCCTTCATCTCGAGCGTGGTCAGCTTCTTGGAGATGGAGATCACATCGCTATCCGTCAGGTCCTTGGAGCTCGCCAGGCCTGCAGCAGAGAGCAGGGATGGGGCTTGTTTCAGTTACAATGGATTTTAACGTCTAGAGAAATGATGGTAAGGTACCTGTAATCATATAATGACGATGATGACGATTGTATTATATATGGCGATTGTGATGTCATACATTCAACATATGTAAAGCCCAAAACACCTTCAATGCATAGATTATTAATCTATTATTTTATCTATAGCTCATTGATCTATGCATTGAAGGTTTTGTTTTGTGCTTTACACATGTTGAATGTATGGGAAACAATGATATCGCAATAATGATACTTTAAAAAAAACAGTTTTTTAAAATTATTCTCAATTCATAATGGTTTTTAATTAACAATTTAACAAATTACATTTCCGAATATCAAATGCTTCAAAAAGTCAAAAGTAATTTGTTTCAGAATGGGAGAGAAATCAAAATTGTCTGCTGAGAGATGCTGAAGTAAATACCAATATATTGGTGTAGCGCTGGCGCCTGATATTGTATCATTTCTTTTCTATATTCTAGTTTTACAGTCATCATGTTATTTTAGCATTACATTTAATAGCATTCATACATCACTTCTCCATACATCATCCTGTTTCACATATTTCGCACAAGATGCAAAACTGCCAAAAAATGTAACTATTTATACACATGAACATTGAACAGTATGTACTGTCAATACAGGTGTGCCGATCTGTACCACTTTTGTTTATTCAAATTCTTAATTTCAATAACTATTTATTTATTTACTGGATTATACTGCTTTGAGGAAATTCATTCTTATATAAACATTAAATGACCCAAACACCTGTCTCAATCTGCCACTTTCACCCCCAAACTGTCAACAGAAGCGGTGAAGTGTTAATCATGTCAATGGCTTCCTTTTGTCTGGGTAATTGCTTACAAATACCCCCAGCCTCTGATGTGGATTCTAGGAATCAGCTAGAGACCTGACAGGGAGACTGTGGATTACTGGACCAGATCTGAGAGATGAGCTGAAAGTTACTCTAGCGTAACAGATCTCAATATAAAAGTCCCTCACTCAGAAACTTGGCATAATATCAGTTGTTCATCTCTTGACTTGCATGCATCTTGCTGTACTTGCTGAAGAAAAATTACTGAAAGGACATCATTATTCTATGTTATTCATACCAAAAGTTTTACAAGTTGTGAACTTTATCTGTGGATTAGGATTTTGTGAGATCATATTAATTGCTTGGACTTGCAGTTGGCTTCATGCATTCATTTGGATTTATCCCTAACAAAAGGTAAGAGTTCACTTTTATTTATATATGCGTTTATTTTGTACGTTATATGAGAAGTACATTGTGGAACATTATACAACATGTATACAGTGGTGCCAGAAAGATAATTGAACAGAAAAAAGTGCGTAAAGTCATGAGCAGTTAACCTACACACAGTTCATTCAATGCAAAAGATATTTCATTTGGTTGATCCAATAAGAATTTGTTCTCATATCTGAAATTTAGCAAGTCCCGTACAATAATAGCCGTGTCACTAAAAACATTCTTCATTATCAGGTTATTAAGCTTTATGTTTTTAAGTACATCGCCTCTTTGAATACCAAGCTGTCGGCACATGTATGTTATATTGTTACTCACATTTGATCCACTGCCATACAAAGCAATATTTGCACATATATTTGTAATTGTATATAATTGTATTTTCGGCTGAGAACAATATTCAAGTAACTTCGATCATTGTTGAACTGCCTAGCTTCGACTCCCAATAACCTAGTTATTGTGAGGAGTGATTTGGCTTTTTGGTTCTGTGGTCAACATATTTTAACACACCCCTCGTCTTTTTGCCTACTAACAATCGTAGTACTGATGATGAGCAGAGCCATGCTCAAAGCAGACTGAGTAGACAGGATTCAATACCATGAATACCGTGTATGAATGCTAGTATTTTTTCAACTCTATTGAGGATTTGCCAGAACATTCTGAATTCTTCAAATCTTCTGAATTTTTTGGAAAGTATTCTTTTCATCCATTTGAATAGGTCTACTTATTTTATTTCTGCAGTAATTCATCAATATTGGGAACAAAATTGTTTTGTAGAATTTTGTTTAATGAAAAATACAACAGTTTTGAGTAATGTTTTCTTGAAAACAAAGCCCCTCGGTCTGTAGCGAGAGACGGGTGCAGTCCCAGATTTGAAAAGGCTGATGTGTGGCTCTCCCAACTGTCTCCACTGATTTCTGGGTTGGAGAGCTACTGCTGGGGCTATTTAATAGAGACATGACTGCCTGTAGGTGTTCAATACTACATTGTACACATATTTGTCTGATTTGGGCTCTGTTTGTGACAGCCAGAATCTATGCCCAATGTTCCGAGAGAATTGTGCTGTCTAAGAATTACTGTCTGACTCTAACATCTGAGGTCAAATTCAAAAATAGCTCGAGATATTATGTTCTAATGCTCAAGATGATATTTTTTTCACACACAGTTCCCTTCAGAGCCACCGTACATAAGAGAGCCAATCAGCTACCAGATGTAATCTGTTTCATTGCAGGGTATCTAAATTTCCAAAACAAAATAACATATTTGATGCTATAATGTTCCTGTATTTATAGTTTTATTCTCTTTGCAGTGTTTTATCACCATGGCAACCAACATTTCCGTGGCGGAGGAGTGTGATGTGTGCTCACAGTGTCATCACCCACTGGATGTTCCCGACTGCCCGCCGTCCTCAACATCACTTGACTTCAACATCACTCGACCCAGTCACTGTAGCCATGACAACACCCCCACCCTGAGCAGCACGCCAGTGACCAGCTCCCCGAACCTCAGCGCTCTCTCGGTCAGTGGTCAGCTCTATCGGAGACGACGCCTGTTGTTTCAACGTTCGCCCCAGGCTCACTCGGATCCTGCTGACAGTGACTGTAACAGCAAGATTGCTCATGATGATACTTGCAATGATGACCTCGAGTCCAGTGAAGAGTTTGACGTTGGTTTTATCCTCTCAAGTTCCATGCTCCAGCCTGTGATCCGTCTCTGTGTAAACTGTTCTTTGCCTGACTACGCTGACAACTCCTCCAGCAGTGACGATCCTGTAGCGAACGAGGCTGGTGACTCCGGTACCCACAGCTCTGTGCCTCAGCTCTCCCTGAGTGACTCCAGCTGTGACTTCACTGTTAGTAGCCTTCAGAGTTCCACGACATCCGCGGACAGTGCCTTCAACACTGAGACTGACTGGCAACAAGCTTCCCAGAGCAGCAACTTCACCAACGTTACATTCAGCGAGGATACAGACTCCTTCAACACCGAGGCTGAGTTTGAGACAACAAACATTGAGGACTACTTAGTAGTGTCTGCTCTCTCGGGAAAACCCACAAAGGAGAATCCACCCACAGCGACTGACACCGTGCCCATACAGTGCTTCAGCGGGGACTTTCCATTCTGTGCTAGACATTCCCATGACATCGCTGTGCTCCTCTGTGTGACCTGTGAACAGCCAGTCTGTGTCAAGTGTACTACACACCAGCACCGCGACCACCAAGTGTCCAGCATCCTCCCAATGATCACTGGCCACAGAGACTCTCAAGAACTCGCTGAACACCTCAACGGTCTACACGCTCGGCTACAGGACTACCAACTCTCCCTCCAAGCCCAGCAACAAAACACGGAACACCAGCTGCTCACTCGCAAGGAGTACTACAGTGAACTGGTCAACAAGTGGTACTGGAAGAACCTGACTCTCCTGCAGTCTGAGCACGAGCGAGAATCTCAACACGTTACCGCTGCACTCCACCTCATCCAATCCTCACTGGCTGAGATAGAGTCGCTGGAACACTGTGTCACAACCGCCAATTTGACCAGCGTTGTCAATGATGTCACTCACTCCATGAAGCATCTCAAGGACTCAATTGCAGAAATCCAGCAGTCACTGAACTCTTGGAAGGAGCTTGGTTTCACCCTCGGCCGTCCTGATCCTCTGGACACAGACCAGCTTGGAGCCCTCCTCAGCCACAGGACTTCTCGAACCATCACATGCGGTGCAAGCAGAGACAATGCAACACATGGTGACTACGTTGTGGTCAAGCCTGACACTAGTTGTTCTCCTGCTCTCCAGCAAGACTGCACCCCTCAACAACCTTGTCTCTACAGCTTCGACAGTCGTCATGGTGACAGCAGCGACTACGCGGCAACCAGCATCTCCTTGATGGAAGACGGTGACTTCATTGTCACCGACACTGGTACAGACAGCGTGCAGATCTTCTCCCCCGCTGGTGGTTACAAGAGACATGTCCTCACAGCCCCTGACGATCATCCGACAACTGCACTTCAGTTCAGTGATCACTACGTTGCTGTGGCGTGTTTCGATGGTGTCAAGCTCTTCGATCTTCACAGTGGTGTGCTGAGCGGCCGTCAGCTGTCAGGTGACATTCATCGACCTCAGGGACTTGCAGTGACCTCTAGTGGTGACCTTGTTGTCAGCGGCTACCAGTTGGACTCCCCTATTATCGGTATCTTTGACAGGACAAACTTCGACCTCAAGAACGTCATTCCTGGATCTGTTGGACAGTCTGACAATGAACTGTTCTCAAAACCATGGTACATCACCACCGACCAATCAAACAACATCCTCATCAGTGATCATGACAACCACACTGTCTCCACGGTGACACCATCAGGTCAGCTGGCTGCCACTACGGGAAGCCTGGGGGCTCGAGTTGGACAGTTCTTCAGTCCTGCAGGTCTTCTCGTGACTTCAAATGGCCACATCATCATCTGTGACTCACAAAACAACCGCGTTCAGCTTTACATTCCGGACACACAACAGACAATAGTTATCCGTGACCAAATGCATGATGGGATTGTCTGCCCCATGGACGCTACTCTGGACAACCGTGGGAACCTTGTTGTGCTCCAGAGTAACGGCATCGTCAAAGTCTTCAAATTCATGTGAATTCCTCATGAACTATGCATTTGACACGAGAAATCTGTGATATTTCTGATGTGATATTGGTATATATGTGATGGCTTGAGAATCTCATATAAGTTTTTGTGGTTTGTATAATTACTAATTGACTAGTCATGATGAAGTTCTCTGAATTGTGATACTGCTTTATGCTATTGTGTGATGTAATATTTCTTTTTACATATTTTTGTACATTTTTGCTAAAGATTGGTTATCAATTTATGTATTTTTCACCCATGTATCGATAGAAAATGGCATACATGTACATTGCCAATGACTTAGATATAATAAGATTATGCAATTCTGATTTATGTTAAAAATGTGTAAATATTATTATTATGATTATGATAACAATGTGTAAATATTATCAGTTCGGTGTGCATTCGCAATAAATACATGTATGCAGATACACGTACTGAGTTTTGCCATTTTCAAAACTATGGCCTACCGGTGTGATCAAACATCCATCCATGTGCCCCACGAAGTCCACACTTGAAATAAACTATACTACCATTACACCTACTTCAATACTCATCATTACCTTTTGACAAAGTTCATCTATGTCATTTATGACAAGATCTACATAAAATGTACTCCCTACCTTGCTTTCTCATCTGTTCAAAAGCGCCCTCTAATGTGTGAAGTTTCTCCTTCTCGATGGACAACTCTTTCTTGAGTGCGTCTTGTTCCTCGTGCATCTGCCTCAGCTCCATCTGTCAAATGAAGTATTTTAGTATCCTGTTAGAAAACTCTTACAGAAATATTGCACAACACTATCACTGACACGACAAATAGAAATTCTAGAGTTGAGTGGGTTGTATATCACACTACTCCATTGCATGGCATTAATAGGAAGTTTTAACCTGTTAAAACCAGTATTTATTACACACTTACCTCTATAATAAACACTCTTGGGTAATCTTACCTGGCTTTCAAAAAAGAGGGTAATAATGCCATTAAATTTTTTAATGGCAAACTCTCTTAAACTGGTCGTTCTATGCCCCTCAGACAGCAGTCATTCATAAAGGTTTCTTGACGAAACCTGACTGCGGCAGTGGTCTCTGAGAAATGTTTCTTGACGAAACTGTTCCCCCGGAACCGCCATTACTTTGTCCCCCAGAAGTTAGGCTGGGGAGGCGGGAGGGAAAATAACCGTGTTTATTATAGAGGTAAGTGTGTAATAAATACTGGTTTTAACAGGTTAAAACTTCCTATTTATGTCCACACTTTGACCTCTATAATAAACACTCTTGGGTTATCTCAGAATAACCACAGGAGGAGGGCTAACCCAAACCCCCAAGGAAACATCATTGAGGCATAGAACGAAGTATTTCTGAGTTTAGAGAATTTATGGTTCTTTTAAATAATAGAAAGAAGCTCCCACGCGCAAGTATCTACAAGTTAGGTGTTTTAACCCGGACGAGTAATTAGCCCGGAGGTTTATTAGCGCGTGCGAGTAAATTCATAAACTACCACAGAATATTACCTGGGTAAGAGAGTGGAGTCGTCGAGAAGGTTCCCCCGCAGTTGTCTTGCTGGCGGCGGGACAACGTAAAATTTTCCTCCACCAAAAAAGAAGGACAAATCGACCTTCGAGACGACCTGTCCGACCGTCGAAGTGTGTATGTACATGTGCTGCATATCTACAGACGGACCGTACTCTGCGCGGCCACCACGGGTCCTAGGTGGTAGCCGTCCTCATCCTGCCACGTCAGTTCCCTGCAGCAGAAGGAAACAAAGGTATTGTTAGAGGCCCACGAACAGGCCTGCATGACATCGGACAATGCAACATTATTCATGAAAGCGAGTGACGACGCTAAAGCCCGCACATCATGCGCTTTCACACGGAAGGAGCCCGACGTTTGTGATTTCTCGTAGCAGAAAAGAACACACTTTTTGACCCAGGAAGAGATCGTTGCTGCTTGAATATCTTTCTGGAAATTTTTTTTAAAGGCAACGAACAAGAGACGTTTCCCCACATGAAGCTCCTTCGTGCGGCGCACGTAGATGCGAAGGGCTCTAACGGGACACAATTTCGCGTCTTCCTCCAAGCCCGGCCCCAACGAAGAGGTAAGGGACGGGATGCTAAAGGACATAGACGGGTCCGAGCTAACTGAGTCTTAGCCAAAAAGGAGGGGATGACTCGAAGCCTAACAGCAGAGCCATCCTCCTTCCACTGCACTTTGGAAAAGTCGAGAGCATGGAGCTCACTACGTCTCTTCCCCGAAGCGAGGGCCAAGAGGAAGACAGTCTTTAACGTTAAGAACTTCAAAGACGCTCGCTCCAACGGCTCAAAGGGTTCTGAGAGAAAACAATTTAGAACGAGCGATAGATCCCAAGACGGCACGGGATTCCTCGTTTTAGGCCTCTCGATAGCAAAGCTATTCAACAACGCAGAAAGACTGGGATCTTGACCAAAATCCACTCCCGATTTAGGCTTAATGGTTTTAGCAATGGCAGTCCTGTAACCTGCGAGAGTCGAAGGGGCCAAACCCTCATTGAACTTCTCGAGCAGGAACTCGGAGATCAGAGGAGCAGTGACCCTGAACGGACTAATCTTCCGGCCACGACACCAAGCACAGAATCTAGTCCATTTGGATTCATACACTGCCAAAGAAGATCGTCGATTTGTTCGGGCGATCCTCGCTGACACCTCCCTAGAAAAGCCCTTCTTTCGGAAACATCGCTCGACAAGAGCCACGCGTGAAGTCTCAGCGTGGCTGGAGCTTGATGAAAGACGTCGGACCAGGGCTGCTTGAGCAGATCGTGACGGTCGGGCAACGGCACCGGGCTGTCCGCCAACAGATCCAGAAGGTCCGGAAACCAAGGCTTCTGAGGGAGCAGCGGAGCAATGAGAACCATCCTGGCTTGATGTGACTTGAATTTGACCAGAACCTTCTCCATCAACACCGCTGGAGGATAAGCATATAGGAACATCTCCCCCCAGTCCGCTGACAAGGCATCGACCTCCAAGGCCTGCTCGTCCGGGATCGGGGAGATGAACAAGGGCAGCTTGGCGTTCCACCTCGTGGCAAACAGATCGATCATGGGCGTGCCCCAAAAGTCGCAGATTGCACGAAAAACCCCTGGGGACAGAGACCACTCCGTGGGCTGGATCTGACCCCGGCGCGACAAACGATCGGCTAGCACATTCATGTGCCCCGGAATGTGACGCGCACGGAGAAGGATCTGACGCTCGTGACACCAGAGCAACAGATCCACGGTCAACTGGCAAAGAGTAACGGACTTCGTACCCCCTTGCTTGTTGACATACGCCACGACTGTGGAATTGTCCGTCGCCAACAACACGACGTGCCCGCAAAAGTGGCGTTCCCAGTGCTGTAAGGCGAGGAAGACGGCCCTCATCTCCAAAACATTGATATGGTCGTCCCGCTGAGACGGAGACCACAGACCCGGGACCTCGTTTGAATCCCAATGGGCTCCCCAACCCTCCAAACTGGTGTCCGTAAACAGATGCCTGGAGGGAGGCGGCTGCCGGAAAGGAGACCCGCGGTAGAAATTTACCGGGTCCAACCACCAGCGCAAGTCCCGAACCACCTGGTCGGACACGGGCACTAACTGTGCCATGTCCCCAGTTGCTTGCGACCAATTCGCATGAAGCTGATGCTGAAGAGAGCGCATGTGCAGGCGACCCATCGGAACCATTTTTTCCGTAGAGGCTAGGGAACCGATGAGAGACTGCCACCTGGAGGCTGGTTGCGGAACATGATCCAGAAACCCTCGGGATTGCTCGGATAACTTTAAGTGACGCTCCTCGGTTGGGATAACAGATCCGGAGATAGTCCGAAATCGATAGCCCAGAAAGACGAAGTCTTGCCGAGGAGATAAGTCTGACTTTTTGGGGTTGATCTTGAAGCCCATGGAATGGCACAGATCCACCACCCACTGAGCCTGTCGAACCAGAGTCCGCGGACACTGGTGACGGATCAGCCAATCGTCCAGGTACTGAAACAGGACGATGCCATTGCGATGGGCCAGGACCTGCAGTTCCCGGACGCACATGGTGAAAATCCACGGGGCGGTTGACAGGCCGAAAGGCAAAGCGCGAAACTGCCAAACCTGCCCGCGAAAGAAGAACCTGAGATACTTCCGGATTGACCGCCTCATGGGCACGTGGAAGTACGCATCCTTGAGATCGATGGTAACCACCGACGCATGGAGAGGCATGGCCGCCCTCACCACTTCGGGAGTCTCCATGGTGAAGGTCGGGATGTGAAGGAAGCGATTGAGAGCCGACAAATCGATCACCGGCCTCCAACCTCCTGACGCTTTGGGGACGACGAAAAGAATGCTGTAAAACCCGGGGGAATGATCCGAAACCAGTTCTACCGCTCGTTTTTCGATCATGGCCGAAATTTCGTCTAACAACGCCTGACGCCTCTCGGCATCGTGCGGAAGAGAAAAAACCCTTGGAGCGAGCGTCAATGGTGGGAACTTCACAAACTTGAGCCCGAACCCCCGACGCAGAGTCGAGACTATCCAGGGACTGGCTCCTAGCTCCCGCCAACGAGGCCAGAAACCACTTAGTCGCGCGCCGACAGGTTCGTCTGTAGTGAGAATACTGACGGACCCTAGTTGACCTGGACACTCGACCCCCCGTTGAGGGGCCGGAAGGGAGAGCGAGGAACAAACCTGATTTCTTCGCCCCTGCGGACTTGGATGGGCTTGACGACTTGCCGCGGCCACGGCCTCCTCGTCCCGAGTGCCCTCCTCGCTGGGTGCCGGCAGGGGCCTTCCGAAAGGGCAAGTCAACGGCCTTGCCTCTCCCTTTAGCGGACGTGGTAGCCCCCGACTGCTGAGTCTGCTGGGGCTGAGAGCGCTTCCGCTGCTGTTGCTGGGCCAGCATCTTGGTCCAACGCTCCAGAGCCTGAGACTGGGCCACAGACGCATCCGACGTAGCCTTGGCCCTGTCGCGCTCCTCCTGGTGTGACCTCAGGGCCTCCAGCTCCTCATGAATTCCCTCCGGGAACAGAAAAGGTGAAGCTGGACCCTCCTCGGGCAGAACCGGGTGAAGCCTAAGCCGGGAGACCATCTGCTCCGAGACCTTGAACGGGAGTTTACCCAGAATGGCGTCCCGTCTCCACAACTCGGAGTTCCACCAAAGATGCGAGTCCACAGCCACCTTGTCCGCGACGGCCTTCCCGACGGACTGAACCAAACCTATGGTTCCGTGTAGAGCCTGAGCCAGATCCGCCCGATCAAGACGCTCGTTGTTCAGAACCTGATCGTGGCATGCTGTTAAGGACCTGGAAATCGCTAGGGTCAACCAGTCCATGGCCGAATCCATGGCGACGCCCAAACGCACAACAGACTGCAGGTCAGCCAGTTGGGACCAAGGCACAGACACCGACTTCGGGGCCGAGAGGACGTCCTGCTCCTATAACTTGACTGGCTCCGACTCCAAAGTAGAGGATGAATAGAAATCCTGGACCTTTGGACGCGGAAGATAGGTCCCGACAGGAAAGCGACCCCGCTTGGAACACTCGGCCGGTTTCCCAGAAAGAGAGTTCCTAACTCCAGGAGCCAACGGAAAGCGCAGAGCATCCCGGGGTACACGAGGCTGTTGAAGTTCCCGCTCCGTGAATGAACGCGCCCTCTTTGCCGGAGGAGGGGATGTGGAAACCTGCTCCTGAGGCCAATCATCACCCGCCAGGCGCCTGACAAAGTCTAACTTTTCCGGCCACGTACGCTTGAACGGGTTGTTAGACTCGTCTTCGTCGACCACCGACATAACGTCCTCGTCCCTAGGCCTCTTAGGAACTACCAAACCCGAAGAGCCAGGGACGGGATCCGACAACGGAACTATCCCGTCCTGCTCCGCAACGAAAGGGAGATCCTCTGAGCCAGAGACCGAAGGCGCAGGAGAAGGCCGCGGAGGCTGAGATACAGAGAGACGCTGGATGGCTGGGACCTTGGGGCCTTGCTGAGCAAACAGTGCTTCCAGACGACCCAAAAAATCCTGGCGCATAGAATTCATCTCCGTCCTGAACTCATCCTTAGACAAGTAACTGTCCAGGATAGGACTAGGAGTCTCCTCCGCAGCCAAATGATAGACGGTGGACGCCACCGACGCCTTAGAGCCCGGAGGCTTAGCAACCGCCGGCACCGAGGACGAACTCTGAGCAGGAGCCGAGGTAGAGGCCAACGGGAGAACGCGGTTGGGAGAGACCGACACCACGCCTTGCTCGAAATCCTCCGCCACCTGCGGAAAGAAAGAAGGGGTAAGCACAAAGGAAACTGATTTCTTCGACAAAGGGGAAGAAGCAGTACCCCTAGCTTTAAACCCAGGCCGGAACACCGGCTGTCTAACAATCACCCTAGGAGACAATGGGTAACGACCAACACTGACGCCCGACTGAGTGAAACCAAAGGGCTTGGGGGCGCGGCCTACAAAAACCGGTACCTGGGCCCTGGAAGCCCCACAAGGGCTCCCGGGAACCGGAACCCGGGACCCGGGAACCGTGAGCCGGCTCCCGGGAACCCACACATGGTTCCCCGGAAATGCAGGGCGCGAGCCCCGTGGCACGGAACTCGGCTCCGGAGCCCTGGAAGCCGAAGCAACCAAGGACGAAGACCGAAAACCAGAGCCACAACCCCAGGCAGTTACACGGACTCCGGAAACTGCAGTAACCGGTACACCGCCAACGTGCCGTTCACAAGCCGAGACGCCAGAGTTGATCTTCCGGTTATTGGCCCCCGGAGACAACAACTGGACGGAGCTCAGAGGAACAGGGTAAAAGTTAAACACCGTGCCCGTAGGCCTGGGTGAAAAACTTGACGTACTACTGGAGTAGCAAAGCTGGAAGACAAAGACAAATCGTTACTTACAACAGAAATCATACGAAGCAAACGAAGATCCTGATCTTCCCGCTTCTGTACCGCCTGCTTGTACCGCGACTTCGAACTAGAACTAGCAGAAGGGGTAGGGGGAGCAGGGAGGGGCCTTGCCATACGTTCTTGCTGAACCTGACGAAGTCCGTTCAAATAATCCGACCAATCGTCGACAGACCACGAGGCACACATTCCACAGCAAGCTGTTGGTCGGCAAAGCTCCCGACACAACCAACAATTATGGTGTAGCTCCCATTTAGGAAGAAATTGCTTGCAGCCCGCGCACTTCATCTGTAAATACAACATGCAATACAGACGAAGTAATGGGCGATAATAGGGGAAAGTACAGTAACCGTGGAGGTTTTACCCATTCCCCCAAGAAAAACTCTACAAAACTAATCTAAACTACTGTAGCATAACACAGTACGCTAAAGTAGACTGTAAACTTCCAAGAAAATCCAAGGAAATTCGTGGAAAAAGAAGAAACTCCAAAATGAAAGCCTTGAAGTAAGATCCTCTGCCTGCTGTCAAAAACAGGGACAAAAGTAATTGCGGTTCCGGGGGAACAGTTTCGTCAAGAAACATTTCTCAGAGACCACTGCCGCAGTCAGGTTTCATCAAGAAACCTTTATGAATGACTGCTGTCTGAGGGGCATAGAACGACCAGTTTAAGAGAGTTTGCCATTCAAAAATTTAATGGCATTATTACCCTCTTTTTTGAAAGCCAGGTAAGATTACCCAAGAGTGTTTATTATAGAGGTCAAAGTGTGGACATAAATAAATCTCGCCAAAATTGCTTAAGGATATTTCAAGTTACCAAAATTACATTGCATGCACGTTACCATGGTCCATGACTACAACATGAAAGCAAAAGTCTGTCCTCACCTCGTAGTTGGTGCTCTGTTCAGTCTGTATAACCAGTGTATTGCTCTTGTCCAATAAGTCCCTGTATTTCTCCGTCAGCTCAGTGAACTGTCTGTTTGCCTGGTCCAGTTCATGGCTGGGTACGGAGTCCTCCAGGGCCTTCTGAAGGGCTGTGATCTTGAACGTGGCCATGTCCTAGAAATATTGGCATTGTTGTATACAGTGGTCCCCCTCAGATAAGACCTACCCTTCTGCCACAAAATTAAGGTCTTATCTGAGGGGATGTCTTATAAGAGGGGTTCATTTACATGATTCATTCTAGTGCCACAAGAAAAAGTCTTTACAGAGGGGGAAGTCTTTCTTAAAGGGGGTCTTATCTGAGGGGGACCACTGTATATTAAAAGAACGCAGTTTTATTTCGAATCAAGTCATGAGACTTGAAGTTGAATCATGGTGCCATATTTTGGCTGCATTCCACAATCAAACTGAAGTAAATTTTGACATTTGTAATTTCACTATATTTGCCAAACTGAATACAATCGAGTATCCGATTGATATACTTTACTTCTATTATATCACATCCCCCACATGGGTTATCAGTAGATTTTGACACCCCCCCCCCCCCCACACACACACACACTGCTTCGAATGTCCAACAAAACTACCCAAAGGTTCTTATTTTAAAGGTAGAAAGATAGCAATGATTTACACTAGCTACCAGGCACACACCTTATGCCGCTGTAGGTACCCAAGCCTCTCAGCAACAGCTGTCTCCATGTTCATCATGTCGTTCCTCAGCCGGTTGCTCTCCTTGCGAAGCTTGCTCTCGATGTCCTGCATCGCGTTGTACCGCCGAGCGAGGGCCTTCTCGTTCACGCGAAGCACCGTTATCTTCCGCGTCATGTCTGCCAGTCTACGCCTGACTTCAACGTCGTCTTGCGATAGGGTGTCCGTCAAACGCTGAAAAAGACAAGAGATGGTATCACTTGGTAGCAACTTAGCAGAGATCTATCGAGAATCACCTTTAAAGTTTTATTCAGTCGGCATTGTTCATTGTGTATTCAATTTAATACATATAGCCTACTCACGTCAAACTCCTGGAGTCTGACTGTGTCGTCTTCCCGTTGACCTTCGACCTTTCGCAGGGACTCCTCAAGTTTCTCCTTCACATCCTCCCACTCCTACAATTTATGAGAAAGTGAACTGTCTGGTGCAAATGTACTACTGCACACCCAGTAGATATGATTTCAGCATACTCAGCATTTGCCTTTCTTCATGATTCTGTCAAGTTTCCAGATGCTGACCTTCTTGTCGTTGATATAGTCCTGGTACAGTAGACTCTGTTGGTGTCGCACCACAGCAAACTTGCGACGGTAGTTGTCCAGAGCTGTTTCCATCTTAGCCAGGGTCTCTTCCTTCAGCGACAACTCCTGTGATTTGAGTATCAAGTTATGAGTATCTACATGTGATGGACCAAATCATGAAAATTTTAATGAACTGTCCTTTTACAAATCTGATTCTATTGACAGAAGTGATTTTCTCAAGAGACAACACAAAAGAGATTAGACTACATCACATGTGTTATGCTACCATAGAACAGCAGAAGCCATTAGAGCTGAGCTGCTGATAGTCAAGCAAGTATCTGAGAGAGAGAAACCACTAACTCACCTGTAGAGTCAGGACGAGGTGTTCATTGAGACTAGCGATGACATCGGAGCTCGTGAGTGCCATTCCCTCCGGAAGTGGCATCGTCTGCATCATAGCGCCGGCTCCAACTTCTCTCAGCAGCTTGACCTCTGACTGCAGGCTCTCAGTCTGTACATAGTGATATCACATTAGTCAATTTCATATCAGTCACTTTCAATGACATACGATCTTCACTGCAGTCATTATTGTACCTTGGTGACGGCCTTGTCCAGGTCGACCTTGGCCTTCGTGGCTTCAAATCGAGCCTCCTTGAGTTCTCTGCGCAGTTCCTCCACATGTCCGGTCAGGTTGTCCACCTGCGCCTTCAGAAACAGACTTGTGTCGTGGCGACCCATCAGGTTCTTGGCATCTATCGCCTGTTCAAAGAAGACACAGAGACTTTCAATTGGAGAGGGTACCTTTTCGAAGGATTCTTTACAACATGAATTCAGTGAAACCATGGGTTTTGGATAATATTGTACAATACTCTTATGAACTTACTGCAAGCATTCTGTCAAGAGCAGGACATTCAACTTTGTGGAAGTCGCTCTCCCCAGAAATACCTGTAAGAAAAATTATAATATCTGAAACAATGTGGACATGCAAGTGTACCAATTTCCCCACTACATTTTGTAATGCAGTCAACTCCATTTTTGTATTTTTCTCAGACTATGCATTACCACCATACCCTGTTCCTTGATGGCCTGACTGATCTCCCGCAGTCCTTTCTCCAGACCCTGGTTCTCCTCTAACAGCTCTGTGTTCTGTGCTCGAAGTTCTGCGTTATCCGAGCTCAGTTTGTCTAGACGTCGGACATTCTTCTCTAGGTCCTGGTCCAGCTGCAGGTTCTGGATGATCATAGCCGAAAATACCGTGTGACATGAACAATGCAGCCACTTTGAGGTTTAATTCAAGACATTCGAAAGGTACCCTGAGCGTGAAAAGTGATCACTCAAAACCAAAGTCTGGGCCACTAGTAGAGCAGTGAGGAATGTTAGAATTTTCAGTCTTTCTTAAGCTTGAATCCTCTAAATCAAAATATAGAAGATAGTGTGAACTTTTTTGTAGAATCACTTCATTTTTATTGGCACATACCTTTATTTTGAGGTTCTCCTTGTCTGTGGCCTTCATCATGTTCTTTGACTCTTCCAGAGCTCGCTTATCCTTGAGATCATCTATAAACCGATCCACCTCCATCATGTCGTCAGCGGTCAGACCCATCGCCACAGCCCTGGAGTGTACAATTATCTTGTTCTCTTTACAACGAATTGTTTGGAGTCATAACCTTTTAGCTGGTTTGGCTAATGGACATTAATATTGCACTTTTCAGAAAATATGTCTGAGCAACATATGTGGATAGTGAACATATTTCCAAACTTAAAGGGAGCAAACTTACTTCTGTCCTGTGGCCTGGGCGAGTTTGCGTATCTGCTGTTTGAGTGTGATTCGCTCTTCCTCTAACGTTTCCACCTCCTTCTGGAGAATTCGGTTCAGTGCCCTCTCCTCCTCAATACGCAGACCTTTCTTCTTACGGTACTGAGTCAGGTCTATAGGATCCTGAGAAACAGAAGATATAAGAAGTAGAATACTATAGCCTCTGAGATTTCTTTCATTCGAGAGTTAGATGTATTATGGTAAAAATTTTGTATGGGATTTTTGTATCCTATCAGCTATGACATAGTGGAAGTGCATTCATACTCCATAGATAGCAGTAGCAGTAATTCACCTTAGGATCCAACCCAAGACGTTCTCTCAAATCCTCAGTCTCATCATAGAGATCATTAACTTTCAGTTCCACTCGGTTGATGTACTGAGTCAGCTCCTCAACTTTCCTGATAAGAATAACAATCATTGATCGATTTCAAGATTATATCACGCTACTATTTACATGTAGATGTTATTTCACACTTTATATGAGTCGATGGTGATACACAGAACACAAAGTACCTGTCTCTATTTTTGATCTGCTGCTTGTGTTCCTTGATTTCTGCCACAGCCTCAGCCAAACCATACTCCCCCTGGTCAAGAGAAGTAAAAAATCAATCATCCCAGAGTAGTTATGCATATATGAGGAACATTTACGCCGACAAAAAAAGCTGGCGACCAGAGTCAGTATCAGAATGTGCACTCACAGCCTCGTACTGCCTCATCCTCTCCAGGTATTCACTGAGCTGTTTGTCCTTCTCCCTGGCATCTTCCTCAGCCTATACATATATATATTCCATCAACAGGTATTTCAAGATCATCCCGAGTCCTTCCAATAAAATTTGTTCAACTAGACTTTTGATAGGGATTCGATACCCGGTAGGTAATAAGTATACATGTCATGACTTCCTCCAGACTGACCTCATTGGCTCGAGCTTCAGCGTCTTTGAGCTGTGACTCGTGCAGTTTTAAAGTATTCTGCATCTGGTTGATTCTCTGGTGTTGTCTATCGCCAGGACCTCTGCCACCTGTCAAATAGCAATTGGGATGTTTTTAGTAGCACATTTGTTTTCATATCAAGAAATATTTGATGCAGAATGCCATCAGGAACACCTACTTTTGAGCATGTCTGAGCGAACATCATCGATGAGTGCAGCATTCTCATCCAGGGCAAACGTAGCGTCATCAAGCTGTTTCCTGAGTTTCTCAATTTGTTTGTCCCTCTCTTCAACTGCCTGTAAATGAAAGCCTAAATAGCATGTACTCCTTTCCCAAACATCACGCAATTGTGCATGAAAGACTACAAAATATTTTATTGTTGGTAATTTCTCATGGCTTTTTTTTACCTTGGTGAGCATAGTGATGGATGTTTTTTCACTGTCCATATTCGCTGCTGTGAGTTGGTCTCGAAGCTTCATCACTGTTGCTTCCAAGTCCATGATGTGCTGATTTTTCTCATCAAGAATCTCACGCCATTTCTCCACTTCGTTATTCAGTTGTGCCATGATCTCATCATCAGCATCAGTTTTTGTCCTAGTTTGCTCTGTCAAGTCTTCAATCTATATTCCAAGAGTAATGAGATTATATTTAGGTTTCAAAATTGTCAAATACTACAGGATACTTTAATATAGGATTTCATACAATATCAAATTAACTAGCTTCTCATATTTATACAAACCTGATTCTTCAGGATATCATTTTCTCGTCGCAGTTTGTCCACAGTTTTGTCAGCATCTTCAGCTATTTCCTGTTGGAAAAAAGGTTCGGATTCATTTAAACCTCTGATGTGAAGGATCATTCATGTATATGTACATGTTCGTATACTTTCTGTCCCGAAATTTACATTCTCATCACTCAAATATACTCATGGTGTTTGATGTAAATCTACATGTCAGATTTGAATAAATTATTCATAATATCTTGTGCAAGAAGTTTCAAATTGTGAATGAATGAGAAAAGTTCCATTATGTTATGAATCCATTCGAAGAATCTAGAGCATATCACCCTATCAACTTACCCTGAGCTGCAGACATTTTTCAGTTGTGCGATCTATTTCCTTTTGCCCTTCTCGCATCTCCATCTTCAAATCTTCTATCTTTTTCTCCAGTTCCACATTACTTTCAGCCAGATTCTGAAGCGGACCAAATAGACATGTCGAAAAACAGATAATTCCCACACACACACAGTGTATAAAGGACCATACTTAAATGTTTTATTCACCCTGTTCTCTTCCAAAGCAGCCACAAGTATTTTGTTCTTCTGCGTGATTTTTCCCCTGGCCTCATTCTCATCGTCACGACGATTGAGCAGAGCCTCTCTCTGGGACTCAAGTTGACGCTTGTAATCCCTGATGTCCTCTTGCATGCGATCATTCTGGAATACAGGGAGGAAAAAACATGATGACAAACAGTCATAACCAATCTACACTGTACCAAGTGTCATCAGCAAAGGAGTATTATATTTTGCAGATATTTCACTGACACATGATCAACTACAAACCTCCAGTCTCAACTGTCGGAGCTCTTGTTCAGCATCAGCAGTTCTTCGGTAATACTGTATAAAGAAACAAACCAATATTTCACACATATATGACTTGACACATTAGTAACTAATCAATTCTGGCAACTAGTTGTCCATCCATTCGGCAACATATTGCAATATGAAGTACAGCATTCATGAAGTCCCAAAAACTGACCCGATCTGATGTTTCCTTCTCTTCTCGCAAGGCTTTCTCAGTTTCTCGGAGCTCCTTTGTCAGCACAGAGTTCTGATTCTCCAGTGTGTTGACCTCATCACGCAAGAATCTTGACTGTTCTCCGGCACGCCCCCCAGTAGATACCGCCTCAGTGCCACCAAATCTCTAGTGAGTACAAAATAAACAGGAAGTTTTAACTTGTTTAAAACCAGTATTTATTACATACCTACCTCTATAATAAACACTTTGGGTAATCTTACCTTGACATTCAAAGAAGAGGAGAGGATCAAATGTCACAAAAGAATTTTGAAAAATTCAAGTGACATTTATCCTTAATTTCTTTGAAAAAAATTGAACCAAAATCCCCTCAGATTGCATGCGGTGATGTTTTACATCCGGGGTCACATGACCCTAGACCGCCATTATTTTTGCCCTGTTAAGGCGGGGAGGCGGGAGGGCACTCCTCGTGTTTATTATAGAGGTAGGTATGTAATAAATACTGGTTTTAAACAAGTTAAAACTTCCTATTTATGTCCATACTACTACCTCTATAATAAACACTTTGGGTTATATCAGAATAACCACCGGCGGAGGGCTTAACCCTCCACGCACACGTGCTCATCATAGGGGATTTTGGTCAAATTCACCAAATTTAGCAATGAAATGAGAATATTTGAATATTAATAATGGTGATTTAATAGTTTTATAGGCAGCATATGTGAGAATCCAAATAAATGCTGCACAATATTCGTATTTACATGAATTTACGTGTAAATTACATGAAAGACGTTAAAATGAAAGCAATAATCACCTTGGATGCACTTGAAGGCGAACAGGGGTCTCTGGAGGTGATCTTTCCTCCAGCAGACGAACCAAATTTTTCTCGCAAAGAAGAGGGGCAAATCCGTCCCTGTTCCGCCGAAAGGTGGTGCATCTATACAGTTGTGATGTATGTACAATATTTACAGCCGGACTTCATGCTCCGCGGCTACCAGGCGTCCGAGATGGTAGCCGGAGTCGGACTGCCAAGCTAAGTCCCTGAGATAGAACGAAGTAAATGTATTCTGGGAACTCCAGGTACATGCAGACATCACATTATTCAGAGAAACTTTATTTGCGAACGCAAGTGACGCCGCGAGAGCTCTCACATCGTGCGCTTTAACTCTGAACCCTGACGACTTTTTTGCCTGCGACTTCTCATAGCAGAAAAGAACGCACTTTTAAATCCAAGACGAAATCGTCGCGGGACGGATATCGTTCCGAAAGTTTTTAAGGTACGAGATGAATAACAAGCGTTTACCCAAGTGAAGCTCTTTCGTACGCCGCGCGTAAATGCGGAGAGCTCTCACGGGACACAGCTTAGCGTCTTCCTCCAAACCTGGCCCCAAGGAAGGGGAGAGGGCGGGAACTGAGAAACTCAAAAGTGGTGTGCCTGCTAATTGAGTTTTGGCAAGAAAGGAAGGGATAACACCTAACTGAACTGCGGAACCATCCGCCTTCCATTTGACTTTGGAAAACGAGAGCGCGTGAAGCTCACTGCGTCGCTTCCCGGAAGCCAGCGCCAGGAGGAAGACCGTTTTTAGCGTGAGAAACTTAAGCGAAGTACTCTCGAGAGGCTCAAACGGTTCGGATCTTAACAAATTTAAGACGAGCGATAGATCCCACTCGGGCACGGGATTTCTAGTCTTAGGTCTTTCAATCTCGAAACTGTTAAGAAGGGCGGTGAGACTTTCGTCATGACCGAAATCGATACCTAACTTCGGCTTCAGGGTTTTGGCAATCGCTGTCCGATAACCCGCTAACGTCGAAGGGGCAAGCCCTTGATTAAATTTCTGCAAGAGAAACTCAGAAATCAAGGGAGCAGTGGTTTTGAATGGACTAATCTTCCTGCCACGACACCAAGCACAGAACGCGGTCCATTTTGACTGGTAGACTGCCAGAGAAGATTTTCTATTTGATCGGGCGATCCTAGCGGACACCTCCTTTGAAAATCCCTTCTTTCTGTAACAACGCTCGACAATATCCAGGCATGAAGGTTCAGGCTTGCCGGTACCTGATGAAACATGCTGGACCGAGGTTGTTTGAGAAGATCCCACCGATCCGGGAGCTGACGTGGATGATCGACTATCAACTCCAGAAGGTCCGGGAACCACGACTTCTGTGGTAGACACGGAGCTATCAATATCAGTCTGCACTGGTGAGAACGAAATTTCGATAGCACCTTCTCCAACAGGACGGCTGGCGGATACGCATACGCAAACATCCCGTCCCAATTCGTGGACATGGCATCCACCGCTAGCGCAGTCGGATCCGGAATTGGCGAAACAAACGATGGGAGTTTGTGATTCCATCGGGTCGCAAACAGATCCACCATCGGCGAGCCCCACAGATCGCAAAGGGAGCGAAACACTTCCGGGGAAAGACTCCATTCCATTGCCTGGACTTGGCCTCTCCTGGATAGACGATCGGCCCACACATTCATGTGACCGGGAATATGACGGGCCGAGATCTTGATGTCGTTTTGACGACACCATTGCAGGAGATCGATAGTCGCTCGGCATAACGTCACCGACTTCGTTCCACCCTGCTTGTTGATATATGCCACGACCGTCGAGTTGTCCGTGGCTAACAACACTGTCTGAGCGCGAAACTGCGACTGCCAATGTTCGAGAGCGAGCGCTACCGCCTGCATTTCGAGGAGATTGATATGACATTGACTTTGAAGCGGCGACCATGTGCCCGACACTTCGTTGTCGTCCCAATGTGCTCCCCATCCCTCCAAACTGGCATCCGTAAACAGATGTCTGGAGGGTAGCGGCGGACGGAATGGGGCCCCCCGCAATAAATTTGCAGGGTCCAGCCACCACTTGAGCTCGGCAATCACTTCGGCGGACACGGGAATCAAGTCTGACATCCGACCCGTTGACTGAGACCAGTGGGATTGGAGATGGAGCTGAATGGCACGCATATGAAGGCGACCCATTGGGACCAACTTTTCCGTCGCCGCCAGAATTCCTAACAGGGACTGCCACTTGCGGGCCGATTGAGGAATTCCCTGCAGGAAATCGTGCGACAGCGCGGATAATTTTGATTGACGATCCGCCGTTGGCAACACAGTCTCTGAGATAGTCAGAAATCGATATCCCAAGAAGACGAAGTCGCGCCGCAGAGACAAGTCGGACTTTTTGTGGTTGATCTTGAAACCCATACGGGTGCACAAATCTACCACCCACTGAGCTTGTGAGCGTAATGTGTCTGGGCATTGATGCCTGATCAACCAGTCGTCCAGATACTGGTATAGGAAAATACCCTGTTTGTGAGCAAGGATCTGCACCTCGCGAGCTACCATGGTGAAGATCCACGGCGCTGTGGACAGGCCGAACGGGAGAGCCCTGAACTGCCACACTTGGCCCTGATATAGGAACCGGAGGTATTTCCTGATTGAAGGTTTCATGGGAACATGAAAGTAAGCGTCTTTCAGGTCGACCGTGACCACCCACGAACCGCGGGGCATCACGGACCTGATCTGTTCCGGCGTCTCCATGGAGAACGTGGGAATCTGAAGAAATCTGTTTAGGGGAGAGAGGTCGATCACGGGACGCCAACCCCCTGAAGCCTTCGGGACTACGAATAGAACACTGTAAAATCCGGGAGAATTTGGAGCCGGTTCTACCGCCCGTTTTTCTATCATGGCCAAAATTTCCTCGTGTAGCACGCGACGACGATCGGCGTCGTTTGACAGAGAAAAGCCTCTCGGAGTACTTGAGAGCGGAGGAAACTGGTCCTCGAACTTTAGACCGAACCCTCGTCTGAGCGTTGAGACGACCCAGGGGCTGGCCCCGAGCCGCTCCCACTCTCGCCAAAAGAGTTGGAGACGTGCGCCTACCGGCTGGTCTATGGTTGGAACCACGACGGGACCAACCTCTGGGCCGCCACGGTGCTCTGGAGGAGAATTCGGTCCAGAAACGGCGGAAATACATACCCTTAGCTTTTGTTTCCCCTGCTGGTTTGGGGCTGGAGGGGCGACCTCGTCCTCGACCGCCACGTCCTCGCCCGCCTCGGGATGCACCGGCAGGGGCCCCGCGAAAGGGCAGACCCGAGGCTCGGCCCTTGCCCTTCCCGGCGGCCCCGCCACGCTGGACCTGCTGGGGTTGAGCCTGCTGGGGACGTTTCATTGCGGCAGCCACGGACTTTGCCAGCTTCTCAGTCGCCTTAGCCGATAACATGGCAGCCTCCGAAAACGACTTTTCGGTAGATCTCTTGTCGCTGGCCGACTTCGCCTGTTGCAAATCCTCCGACAGGTCCGGAAGCAGAAGCGAAGTAGCCGGGCCTGACTCCGGGACGACCGGTGCTAGCCTCAGTCTAGCGAGAAGGTCTTCCGGCACGTCGAAACGGACGGACTGTAGCAGAGCGTCTCGCCTCCAGAGCTCCGAGATCCAAACAGCGTGCGAGTCCAACGAAGCTCGGTCTGCCACGCCTAGACCTATGGACGTCAAGAGCGAGACACAAGCCTGGAGCGTATCCGCGAGCTCGTCCCGATCCAGGTCCGGATTGTTCAGGACTTGATCCATACATGACTGGAGCGACGTCCGCGCTGCCATGGACAACCAGTCCAGAGTAGAGTCCGCCGCGAGCCCCATCCTCAGGGAGTGCTGTACCTGGGCCAAAGACTCCCACGGAACTGAAACCGACTTGGGTTCCGAAAAGAACTTGGCATGGGCTGCCTGCTTCCCAAGCTGAGTAGGCCTCGACTCGAAAAGCGATGAAGAGTAGAAGTCCCCAACGGTAGGCCGTGGGGGGAAGCTTCCCACACGCACACGGCCAAGCCTCTGAGAGTCCTCCACTCTCTCCAACATGGCATTCCGCACCCCTGACGCTAGAGGGAAACGGTATGAGTCCCTAGTAGGTCTGGGTCTCTCCCGTTGTCCCGCGATCATGGAACGGGCCCTCTTCCTTGGCGGCTCCTGGTCGAAGTCGGAAGGCCACTCCGTGGGCAGGAGATCACGAACGAAATCCCTCTTTTCCGTCCACGTGAGAGGGTCGTCCTGCAAAGGCGGAGGTGCCAACGTGGACGACTCGTCATCCTCTCTGAGTCGCTTGGCGGGTCTGACCAGACCTGAGGGTCCCGGCTGTGGGTCCTGGGGGTCAGGTTCCTGCGAACGGGTAACGGGACCGTCCCGAGAAACCACCCGTTCCCCATCGTCGTCCTCAGAGGACGAGGAGCTCGGCTGTGGGCGTTGTGCCACTGGAGCTACCCTCTGCTGCTTCTGCTGCTCAGCGAAGCGGCTCATGAAGGAACTCCACTGATCACAGATCTCCCGCTGAAAACCTCGCATCTCTCGCACAATCCTCGTTTCGAAGGACGAACGGGGTGAAGAGTCAGTCCTCGGCGACGTGGGACCCGCCCCCGCGGGGGAAGGCGAAACCGACTGGGACCCGGATCCCTGGACCGTAACAACGGACGGGGCCGAAACCGGAAGAGAGTCAGCAGACTGGTCAACGTTCAAATCCTCAGCCATCTGTGGAAGAGAAGACTCAGCATTAGCATATGAAAATGAATCATAATGCACAATGGCCTTTGCTACCCCCTTTGGGTTGCACACAATTGGCTCCCGGGACTCCCGGGACCCAGCCACCGTGGCCGGGACCCGGGAACCAGTCTCCAGGTGCAAGCCCGTTTGCGGGAACCGTCCCACCGGGACAGAAAACCCAACGGGCGCTTGACTCTTGAAGCATGGATCGTCCTCGAGGGGTAGCACCCCCAAGGAACTCACCACGGCCTCAACCTTTCCTAGGGTTTCCCGGGACCCGGGAGCCACATCGATGGCTCCCGCAATCGGCGAGACAACACCTGGAGACCGGGGCCCGAGTTGCTCGGCCATGGCGACGCGAGAACCGGGAGCCACCGGGAGAAGGTGAGCCAAAAAGGGGTCTGGACAAGAAGAACGCACACCCAAAGGATGAGCGCAAAGGCCAGACACAAAAGAATGGGTCACGGGAGCCGCCGAGACGGCGCCCGGGACCCGGGAAGCTGTGGGAGAAAAACATAAATCGAAACTCACATCAGCTATCACTTTAACCAGAACTACGTCCTGCCTATGCCATCTATCCAGGGATTGGCGGTGACGGGATTTGGCACTTGCACTGGTTCCTTGACCAGCAGAGGGGGGGCCATCAGCCACGCGCTTGGCCCGGATCTCCTTCAACCCGCTAAGAGCGTCCTGCCAGAATTCGTCCGGGACATCCGCACAAAAGGCGCAGGTGGAGGACGGACGACAGAAGGACATCCTACATGCCCAACATGTTGCATGACACTCCCACTTGGGAAGAAAGTGATGACAACCACTGCACTTCATCTGCAAAAAGCAACAAGCAGTGGGCGATATTGGGGGAAGAAATGGGCCTGGGGAGGACTACACCATTTCCTCCCAAAAAAACACACTAAAGTATCTGTAAACTACTCTAAAAGTAACTACAGTTGATTTTCCTGAGAAAATCCACAACGTGATCGTGATAAAGACGATCGAAACTCCTGAAAACTTCCAAGAATGTCTCAGCAAGACAGCTCACAACCATTCAGAAGATGGAGGAGCAAAAATAATGGCGGTCTAGGGTCATGTGACCCCGGATGTAAAACATCACCGCATGCAATCTGAGGGGATTTTGGTTCAATTTTTTTCAAAGAAATTAAGGATAAATGTCACTTGAATTTTTCAAAATTCTTTTGTGACATTTGATCCTCTCCTCTTCTTTGAATGTCAAGGTAAGATTACCCAAAGTGTTTATTATAGAGGTAGTAGTATGGACATAAATATGCTGTATTAAACATCTAATCTAATGACTAAAAGTCTAAAGTCTAATGACTGGTGTGGTATGATCATATCTGAATCACAAATTAAGGTTTGCAATTTTGTTGCAATTGTATCACACCTTCAAATCTTTATTTTCTCTTTTCAAAGATTCTATTTCCCTTCTGAGGTCTTCAAGTTCTTGATCTGAAAGTCGAGGGAATACAAATGAACTGTGTAATCTCAGCTTATGTCATTTTTTCGAGGATTCAACAAAATTGAACATCAAACATTTTATTGTGAAAATTAAAACCTCGTTTAGCAGATGATTTGCCCTCAGTGGCAGCTGCATTTGCAAGTTCTTCTTCTGCAATATCAGCCTGAGTTCCTTTGAACAGCATTATTGCTCGTGTGACTTCAAACAGATGTTTCATCCTGCCCATGTCATCTTCACCACCAGGGTCGAACTGGAAGTTCCATTAGAAACATCAAAACATAATAGGTTTCATGATAAACAGATGTGCCTAGTTATATCTATATGGAAAAAAATCACTACTGTACTAGGCATGATGGAACATTGTAAATGAACACATGATATTATATTCAGGATAATAAATGAATCTCAAGGTTTCTATTCCACAATAGCAAATAAGATCAACATCTCAATATTTCTGCATGACTCACCTCAGCAAGAGTGTCATATAAGTCATATGAGGTGTCTGATTCTATGAGTTCATCTGGTTTGAGTTTCATGAAATCCTCCCAGTTGAATGGCGCCATGTTTGTGTTTATTTAACTATGTAGTACGGTATTTTTCTGTTGAAAGAAGAAAATGATCCATGCATTTTTGCTACCTTGAGCCACTGATAAAATTCCAAATAATTTGTCACTTTCCAAAAACGCCAAGGACACTTTGGTCACACAATGCTTTTGTGTGATTGCCATTTACAAATCAAAGTGTTGCATATACCAGTACACGAACATGCCCCAATCATCATGTTCATGTC
Source organism: Terebella lapidaria (assembly GCA_949152475.1). Lineage (NCBI taxonomy): Eukaryota > Metazoa > Annelida > Polychaeta > Terebellida > Terebellidae > Terebella > Terebella lapidaria. The sequence goes on along the minus strand of OX424558.1, from coordinate 19,256,559 downwards.
TCTCAAAAAACTAGATCCTTATGAGCTCCAAGTTCTAAGCCAACACAATGGACTTTCGTCATCAAATTTTACATTGAAAATCATTGGTAGATCTAGGGAAAATGTTCTGGAACATCACACCAGAATCAGCAGGGATGACCGTTCACCTAACAGGCGTTCTTGAAGGCACTCACCTACCAGGCACTACTTGTCCAGTTCACAACATACCTGACCATCTACCGTGTCAATAGTTGGAGACCCCACAGATCACGTTAGCCGTGGGGTCTTCAACTTACTGTACAACTACACTGTACCGTGTCAATGAATTTCATCTAGAATTTCACACAAAGCCACAACAAAAAGAAGGTGACTGATTGTGTGTGTATACATAGTTATATCACTATCGGGTTTGTTAAAATGATATGGCTTTGAAAACAGTAATATACACAGTAAATTATTGCTTGAAATGTGCGCCAAGTTTGAACATGCAGATTTTCAGGTCGGCATTCTTTGCATGGCGACAACGACCAGTGCTTTATTTGGGCAATGTGTTTGATTCATCGAATTATTTTCTATAAACACATAACTAGTGATTCTTGAGGACAACTTGAACAACATTTATCCACGTAACACGATGTAAATATCACCTAAAGATGGGTAAATGTTCAATTTTCTGCCTTCCGAAACGCGGGTCCGAAATTATTTGTTGACATGTTGCGAAGGCGCCACCTAGCGAATATATCACGAAAATCATAAAATCATTCACAATACCAAACTGGCGTACGGGGTTTCTTACTAAGCAACGGGCTAATTCCTTCACTTCTGTTACTTTGCAGAATAGGTATTAAATGTGTATTGGTCCAAATAGTGGCACGCTCCCTAATAGTGTTCGCTTTTTTTTTAAATGTTCGCTTTTTGTAAACAGGTAATTCACGTCATATCTTTCTAATAAAATCTTGGAGTGTTCCAACTTCCAATCCAATTCTTTCATTCCAGACAGTAAATAATTCATTTCAGAAGCACGAACAAATGAATTTTTTCTGCAAAACAGAGAAAAAACATATGTTTTCCACCACTGGCCACTTATCTCCTAAAAATTGCTTGTTCACCATTTTATCTTGATTGCTTTTACCAATATATGCATAAACACATGATCACTTACCTACTAGCAGGAACCCATAAGAGTTTCTGCTACTAGTACTGGTATATGGATTACGCTATCTTTTGGTAGTTTGATAGAAAGGCAGATTATTCAGCTCATTTTATTCATCATTTGTATAAACTATATATAGTGTTTACAAAGGGTAAACTAAGAACAGAACTATTCTAAACATGTATATCAAAATATATCAAAGCACCAAGTCTACATTGTAAGATAATTGTGTACTGGTAGATAATATTTGAACAAATGACCAACCGTATCTGTTATAGATACAAAAATATGACGCTAAAATATTATGAAGATATATACTGGCAAATAGTATAATACACTTGCACAAAACTATCCAATAATGTTTAACTAGGAGAATCACTAGGTTTGATATACATCATTAGTTTGAATTAATTAGATCCTATACAAATACAATATCATTGATGGACAATTCCATCAAGTAACTATCACTGATATCAGTCCAGATTTAAAATGTATTGAAGCACACTTATTTGACACCAAATATTTAAGTGGTTGAAGAACCTCTCAAACTGAAAATTTACACAATCATGCATTAACTTTTCTTATCAAATATATTCAGATTTGCCCGAGGAGAATTTCAGCTAGTTTCAAATATTTTATGTAATTTTAGTTACATCCCTGGTTCATAACATAAATGACATCAACAGGGAAATTATCAGTCCTTGACATGAATATCTCTTCTTACACAATAGACAAAAACAACAGGGTTAGTAATGGCTACAGTCCATGCTAGGATTCTTTCTTGTCACTTGCTTCCTCGTCTTCATCATAAGTATCCAGACCAACATCAGAGAGTATCGCTTGCCAAGACTCCAGCTTGGCTTTGTATATCTTCAGCAGGACCTTTCCATCTTGTACCTGTTTGATTTACAAACAAGTTTCAAGTTAATGGGATACTTCATGTTGGAAAGCTATAAATTTTCTAACTTTTCAGAATTTTATTTAGACACACAGTGGTGTGGTCCCCCCTCAGATTTGACCCCCCCCCCCCACCCCCTCTATAAAGACTTCCCTGCTATAAAGACATTTTTGCATGACTGAGGAGGACCAATGTAGATATACAGATATTTTAATTATTCTAGTGTTAATCAGACATGACCAAAATCAATTTAATATTTAAGTTACCTAAAATATATCATCGACACCAAGTCAAATATATTTGATTGATTTCCCAATCTACATTGGCATGATCATGATGATCAGGTTTTCATAGGAATGACTTGCAATTCTGAAATCATACCTTGAATTCAGATCTGCCAGGAACAATGTCACCAGGAAGTTTTTTGACACTGTATCGATACTTCACCTCCTTTTTAACACCTGTATCCTTGCTCATCGTGGAAACGATCAGCTCAAATGACCTAATGGAAACAACAAAAATTAGAAATACTTTTACGAAAAAGCTTTTATAAATTTGCCTGCAGTAGTGGATACAAGAAATGTATGTTGTATGACAATTGAATGTTGTACATGAATGACAATTGAATGTCCACCTTTGCTTTGGTTTGAAATCAACTTTTCCTCCCTTCGGTTCATTCTTGAAGGTTGCTTTCTTCAATCCCATAATGACCACCATAACACGAACATGATCCTTCTCATCATCATAGGTTACTGCAAATCAGAAAAATAATTAAAATTAGTTCTGAAGATTTTGTCGGGAAATGTACATGCACGTTCTTGATGGAGCGGTTTAAATGATTCAGAAAAGGCTCCCAATCACAGTGTTCACACCATCAAAAATTGAACGTTATGACTGTCCAAAATCATGCCTGACATGCAAGCAGGTAGATTTTTTTCCTGGATCTAGCTCCAAACAAAAGCTATAATTACCACCAAATGGATCCCGATAATCTGTGTCATCTGACAATGCCATAATTCACACCCTGCAATTGAAACAAGTTATAGATCTGCTACAAAACTTGACATTTCTACTTTTCCCGATTCTGACAGTTCTTCACTTGCCGAAAAACTAAACACAGACTAACAAAGATAATTCTGCTGAAGGGACGCGCCAACTCAAGATGAATCCAGATTGAATATCAGTATCATATTATGTGAAATGGCTTTATCACTGTCCGTTCAAAAACGTGTTTTATATAGCCCTATATACGTATAATTTAGCTGTATCCAAATGAGATGTGGCGTCATCGGAGCAGACTTTTATAAAGTCAATGCTGATTTTTGGGGCTAAATTTTTGTTTCCATAGACCTCTTTCAAAATTTGATAGTTTTCTTGCTATCGGTTTTAGCGACCAAAATATGAAATTTGGAAGAAGATTTGACCGACTGACTGGTTCATGAAATATTGTATTTTGAGACGACATGGTGAAATATAATCAGATTTTTGCACATTTTCAAAAATCCTTGTCACCGACATGTTCAACCCACTGCTGGATCTTGAACATAAATGTGGATATGTTGTATGCCTTGTATTCCTTTCCTATTTGAATAATAAAATATATTATCACATTTCATCAAATATGTTATGACGATGCCAGTTGAAAGAAAATGAAAGAATATATATATACCTGCTATGAATACTTTTGATAAATATCTGAGAAAATGCCTAAGAGAATACAGAAAAGATTATCAACATTGAAGATTTATGTACAGGTGACCCACCCTAAGAAATTTTGGAATTATATTGAAAATCTTGGCACATCCAAAGTTGAAAAAAATACCTGACTCAATTAGATGTGGTGATAGCTTGTTTGGTGATCCAAATACTGTAAACAGGGGTGGTCCAAGGCCTTTGAAGAATTATATAATCATATGTCTTATAACCATGATGCATCTTTTGTGAAAGATGCCAAGACTTTGTAAATGATTATGAAACATCCATGACAGGTGGCAATGAAATAATCAATGCAGAGATCACATTCAATGACGTTGTAGGTACAATGAAAAAAACGCAAGTGTACAAAAGCTGTTTGGTAGTGATTGTACTCCCAGTAATTAAATGTCTGAATGACCAAATATGACCCATTTTGCTGGTATCGTCTTTCCTGAGACAAATGCCTGTGGTGAGGTCTCAAAACTCATTTTTTACACACAAAATAGGGAGTCCCGATTGATCATTATGGTATTCAGGGCAAGTTTTGATCTTCATTGGTCTCGAAGTTATGAAGCTGTTTTAATAATTCCCACCCGAAAATCGAGGCTTACCTAGGCCTAAGGCCATGTTTTCTTTTTTCTTTGGTTCCCATCAGCGGGCGGGTGAAAATAGCAATTATTTTGAGAAAACAACACAAAATGTTTGGTCGATTTCCCACCCAAAAAACATTGATTTTTATCCTCAAAAACACTGAACATCGATAACGATCGTAAATGGATCTCATTTTGTTGTTGTTCCCTCTGTTGTGTATCAATAAAGTACTTAATAGCTTAGCAAATGATCAATTACCATTTATTTTACAATTTTGACATGAGTTACTTATCACATAAAGATGTTATTGTGATAATAAACGTTTGTGTTTGGTTTTTGGGCGGGTTGCGTGCAACCAACCCGCCTATTAGATTGGGGTGTCCGTCTGTCCGTCCGTCCGTCCGTCCGTCCGTCCGTCCGTCCGTCCGTCCGTCCGGCCGTCCGTCTGTCCGGCCGTCCGTCCGTCAACAATTTCTTGTGAACGCGATAACTTACAAAGTTTTTAACGAAATACCGCCAAAATCATATCAGAGGTGCATCATGAGCAGATCTCGGACAAGTTCGATGATGGGTGACCTTGACCTATTTTTCAGGTCGTGGCAGGACTTCGAACTTGACAATACATGAAAACAGGACTTTGTACCTTGTGAACGCGATAACTTACAAAGTTTTTAACGAAATACCGCCAAAATCATACCAGAGGTGCATCATGAGCAGATCTCGGACAAGTTCGATGATGGGTGACCTTGACCTATTTTTCAGGTCGTGGCAGGACTTCGAACTTGACAATACATGAAAACAGGACTTTGTACCTTGTGAACGCGATAACTTACAAAGTTTTTAACGAAATACCGCCAAAATCATACCAGAGGTGCATCATGAGCAGATCTCGGACAAGTTCGATGATGGGTGACCTTGACCTATTTTTCAGGTCGTGGCAGTCATGTTTAAGCAATTAGCACACTTTGAATGCACGTGAAAAAAGGTACTGTTCACCTGCACTGCCAATTCCTTCCACTAACAGCCCTCCTCGATGCAACCCGCCCAATTGTCGAGGGCGCGACTTATACTTGTTTTTTCCTAGCTGACTTGTACGTCGCGAAAAAAAATTTGACGGGAAACAAAGAAAAAAACAACAACATGACCTAAGTATTATAATGAGCATTAATGGCGTCACAACTAATTATTTGATTCGTTTAGTAAAATTCTTCAAATCAAATATCCAGAGTAGAGTTACGAGTTTTATTCAATATATTTGATGTTCAGCACGAAATAGAAGCAGTATCTAGTTACATTAATTGGTTGACCATTCCCTTGATGGTTGCTAGGAGACCTATATGTACCATGAATATTTTATTTTTCGGTTTGAGAAAGTCAAAAACTAATTACCTTCATTTAGTATTTTCATACAGAACAGTTTACTACTTTACATAATCATAGTCTATTTTCTATAACTATATCTTATATTGTTTTATATATTCGTGATACCATCCTAATCAACATCAGTATAACAGTCTAAATAAATACTTCAAATAGAAACATCCTGGCTTGACGTTGCATTGATAGTAATTGCAAATGATATCTAATGAAGCAAATATCACGGTGAAAATGTGGCCGAAATTGTCCTGAAAAATTTCAATATCTCTAAAACTAAATGGCATGATGTCAAACTGAATAAACGTTTTTGTATTGAATTGAAATGAAGATAATCAATTTTAAAAAAAATAACAGTGTCTTTATTGCATCGATTTTTCAAAATAAAGTATAAAATTTGTATATCTGTCGTGAATTTACTTGGGCTTCAAAAATACAAATACCTAAAATACAATACCATTTATCATCGCGAAAATATCAGCGAAAGTATAGGCCCCGCTACATAATAACGCCGAATAATTTGAATGATGACGACGGTGTTTATGACTTGGTGATTTCCGGTGACATCAAAACAATCGCACATGTCTCGAAGGTCAAAAACATTGATTTTCATATAAATATCTGTTCAGGGACTTTCGGGACTTAAATCTTGAAAAGTGTTACGGTAAATAATGAGTGTTCTATGTATACTAATTACACAATATGACTGTTGGACATTTCCTTGTGTGTCAACGATAAAACTTTCATGAGAAACTAGTAATATCTACACTATACTCACAATACGTATAATACTGTACAGCGTAGGCGTAGGCCTATGTATGGCATAATATAGTGCGGCCTTAACTAATAGCTCCAGTATGCTGTATGGCTAGGATACAGGCCGGCAAACTTAGTCTACAACACAGGTCGTATTTACAATAGTGTCTCTTCTGGCTCCCTAACCTCATCCATTTCGATGTGGGCGGTTGGTGAAGCCACACTTCGTCATACATCCGAAATGACACGTTCATCCGTGTCACTATACAATCACTGGTGTGGCAACTCATGAATGATTCGATTAATTTGTTTCCTTGACAACTTCTACAGTTCTTTCCTGTGCTCACCCGTCAATTCAACCAGTTTCAGTACAATTGAATATCGTCATTGTGTTACCCATCAGCTGATAGTGAGGCAGCGCAATGGCTGAAGATTGTCGAGTTCTGTCCATCCAAAGTCATGTCGTCTCTGGATATGTGGGAAACAAGAGTGCAACATTCCCATTACAGGTAAGTACATGTATCATTATAGCATGCTTACTGAGTAGGAAAATCTGTACAGATTGCCTGGTATATTCTTTTCAATCATTCCCCTTCCACTTAACATTGTGAGAATAAATATCATGTATTTGTGCATGCGTAAAAATAGAATACATCATGTACATGGGGCTATTTGATAATGGCATAAGAATAGTGATAATTTTGCTTGAAATTTTGATACAGTTTCATCATGATCACAATGGTGTTTCGAAATCCCATCCATTGGCCAGTTTGATTAATATCAATCAATTTTTGTCATGCCCGATTAATATAGCTCATCAATTTATTGCAAGTTAGAAGACCAACCTTTTACCTGTATCCTTCAATTTCAACATACTTTTTCCAGCTAAATGTAAGGAATCCCAAAGATTACCCATTGTTTATTCTTTTCTCTCGACAGGTTCTTGGTTTTGAGGTGGATACCATCAATTCTGTGCAATTTTCCAATCACACAGGTGAGCAATTCTCGAGCAACCTTGTGCTTTGTTGGAGTCTTACACTCAGACGAACCTGTTTTCATATACAGTTATATGCCCACAGTGGACTAAATAAATGAATTCAAATCACCAGTTCAATCAGGATTTCGTATTTGTGCTATTGAATTGTCTGGTCTTGCTATTACCGGTACTTGACAGGGTACAAGAAATGGAAGGGGCAAATATTGAATGCGGATGAGCTTGGAGACTTGTACACTGGATTGAAGGAAAATAATCTCACAAAATACACTCATCTACTAACAGGTAAATGTACTGCAAGAATAACACTCATTACACTGCACGCTTGATCAGCCTTGTCATTTCATTGTTTGATATGTTGAGTGTTTGATATGCCCTTGTCGTCATCTGTGACAATGACAAAATATCTTTATTTCTGTATTGATTGTAGCATTAGAATTCTCAGTATATTCAATATCATATTTCCCTTATGTCAACAATGTATTTATTGTACATGTACCATAGCATTACATTGTACATGTTTTATTTTGTGATTTCAGGCTACATTGGTTCAGCATCGTTTCTTAACAAAGTCAAAGAAGTGGTGTTGGACTTGAAAAAGTCAAATCCTGATCTTGTCTATGGTACAGTGTTTTAATTCGATACCTAGTCTAATTTTTAGCGTACCGGCCCTTTGGGCCGATAAGCTATTGTCGTGGTATTTCGTCCGTCGTCCGTCCGTCTTCCGTCGTCCGTCCGGGTCTGTAACTTTTTTTTGACATGATGAATTTCCCCATAAATTTGTCAGAACATACCTTGGGCCAGTATCTAAAAACGTTTTTTTAATTTTTTTGATTGAATCGTTTTTGCCTATTTGGCAGCCATTTTGGACGAAAAATTGCCAATTTTGGACTTTGGAGGCCATTTTCTCAAAAACTGTCTGATCAGTTTTGAGATTTTTGTTTCAAAACATTCCTCTCATGTACCTTTATGACGTGTATAAGTTTCGTTGCCCTTGAATCGCCGGCCTGCGTGTGGCGGCCATTTTGATTTTTTGACGGGTGATTTTTTTGTCCCAAATCAAGTCACTATTCGTTTTGAGCCATTTCCAGCAAAAAAAAAAAAAAATTTTTGTTTGGCCATTGAAAAATTTTTTGGACTTGGAAAATTTCACCCAATTTTCCTTCATAATGGGAACTGTGCAGAGTAAACTCATAGAACACTTGAAGGTAGAGCCTAAGTATTGGCACATTCAAATGGGAAATCATATATTGTGGTTTGAGTGGTGACCTTGAGTTTGACCTTCAATGACCTTGAAAGGTCAAAACGACCTTTTTTGTCGAAAAAATGATGAATTTTGCTTTTTGTGGTCATTTTATCGAAATCTATTCAGACAGTTTTCCTCAAAATCATGTATAAGATTATCCTTATGTACGTTTGTGATGTGTATAAGTTTTGTTGCCTTTGAATCAACTATCTGTGAAAATTTGTCATTAACAAAAAAAATATTTCAAGATGTAACTTGATTTCGTATTATAGTCCATACAGAAAATGTGTTTCTATCAACATTTACGAAGATGTTTTAACGTATTGATTTTAACATCAGTGTAACAATTTATGTGTATACAGTATTCTATGCAATTCACATGATTGCCGGTAAGCTACAGCACCCTTGGTGCTATGTTTTTTTTGTATTGTACAAGAAGATGCACCGTATTGTTCCTAATAGTAGCAAAGTGTGCCAAAGCAAGACCTCCTGCACGCGCAAAAATGAAGTGAAGTTTGGGGTGAAATGAAAATCACAGAATAATTTACCTATAGCCTTCAATCCCCTTGATTATGATTCAAATAACATAAATATGTGAATTGGAACACTCCAAGAGTTTATTAGAAAGATATGAACTGAAAATACAAGGTTACAAAAAGGGAACATTTTTGGAGAAAAGAGGGAGGCATTCTACTATGAAGGCAGTGCTACTGTTAGGACCAATACGGTAAGAATAATGACTAGACATGGTTATAGCAAGGTTTTGGAGACTTTCAGCATGTGGCGAAAGCTATTATTGGCAGACTGTTTTGGTTTTCAGTGTGTGATCCTGTGATGGGAGATGAAGGAAGACTGGTGAGTAGCCTTGAACTTGATATAAAATCATAAACAATAGTAGGATATGGCAATGCTTGGTTTAGTTTTTAATCGGAGTGATAATTCTTATATATAACAGAAGTTTGACACAAAGTCGAAAGTCACTGAATGGGTAAGTGCTTCTGATCACCAAACACAACACAAGCAGAATATGAGGCTTCTTAAATGCATGAAACCATTCACATGATTTATAGTGAACATTATACAAAATGTAATAGAATTATCATAGTATAACTATGATAACGCACACTACATGGAAATTGGTATACATGTAACTGTTTTTGTCACAATGGCAAGGAACAACTCTTTCTCTCCAGTTAATAATTACTGAGTCAAGTTTTGGTTTTTTCTATCAAATGCAATGTATAGATTTTCAGACAGGGTTATGTCAGTACATTTATACTAGTACTCCATCAGTATGTTTATATTGATTCATGCTACCCGGTAAATGACTTTGTGACATTTATAGCAAAGCCTCAACACTCTTAAGGACTCTCACAACATGTATTTATCAATTGATTTTACATCATGAATATTTTCAGGAATCGATGCACAAAGTAACTAGACGTCAAGGCCTAAAGATGCCTTGGAGGCATTTCGGTGATAGGACTAATTCGTAATATTTTAAAAATGTTTGCCACGGGCTCTACGACACACCGCTTCCTAGATATCGTCGAACATGAAAAATGTTGACTCAGCAAAAAAAATTTCAGGTCAAGGTTCAAAGTTCCAAAGTTCATCTGTAATACCCCTTAAACATGTTAGTCTAGAGCCACGAGTCAGAAAATAACGTCCGTTTCGCTCTACGATTCACCGTTTCCAAGATATCGAAGAAAACGAAAAATGCCGACTCGGTAAAAAAATTTCAGGTCAAGGTCAAAGTTCATCTGTAATACCCCTTAGACATTTTTGTCTGGGCCGACAAGTCCGAAAATAACGTCCGTTTCGCTCTACGACGCACCGTTTCCGAGATATCGAAGAAAACGAAAAATGCAAACTCGGCAGAAAAAATTCGGGTCTAGGTCAAAGTACATCCGTAATACCCCTTAGACATGTTTGTCTAGTGCGACGAGTCCGAAAATAACAGACGTGCGTGCTCTACGACGCACCGTTTCCGGAAATATCTAAGAAAATGAAAAATGCCGACTCGGCAAAAAAATTTCGGGTCAAGGTCAAAGTTCATCCATGATACCCCTAAGACATGTTTGTGGCCCAAGTATCATATACTGCTCCTAGTGTATATATATATATATATATATATATATATATATATATATATATATATATATATATATATATATATATATATATATATATATATAATATTATTATTATTACTATTATTATTATTATTATTAAATATTATTATTATTATTATTACTATTATTATTATTATTATTAAATAATTGTTTAAATATTATTATTATTATTATTATTATTATTATTATTATTATTGACACATTAATAAATCCACGGTTGAGGTATATGTGATTTCATACACACATGGAAACATTGACAAAGTAGTACTGTCTGTTTTTATATAGTTATGGTCATTGACACATTGACAAATCGTCAGTTCAGGTATATGTAACTACATACACACATAGACAGATTGACAAACTAGTAAAATCCATATATTAATAGTCAATGACAGATTGACAAAAGGTCAGTGGAGGTATATGTATTTTCAATAGCCATACACATTGACAATTCGACAGTTTACCTAGATTTCATTCAAATTCACACAGACATTGACAAACTAGTATAGCCGATATGTTCATTGACACATAGACACGTCGACAAACAGTACAATCAATATTCGTCATGGTCATTGACATGGACTCATTGACAAATCGCAGGTTGGTTACATGTCATTCAAGCACACATCGACAAAACTAGGACAGTCAGTATGTATTATGGTCATTGACACATTGACAAATCGCCACTGGAGGTATATTTGTCTTTCCATGCATATATAGACAAACTAGTACAGTCAATATGTATTATGGTCATTGACACATTGACACATCGCCACGTCTTTCCATGCACATATAGACACATCGACAAACTAGTACAGTCAATTTGTATTATGGTCATTGACACATTGACAAATCGCCACTGGAGGTATATATGTCTTTCCATGCACATATAGACTCATCGACAAACTAGTAGAGTCAATATGTATTATGGTCATTGACACATTGACAAATCGCCACTGGAGGTATATATGTCTTTCCATGCACATATAGACACATCGACAAACTAGTACAGTCAATATATATTATGGTCATTGACACATTGACAAATCGCCACTGGAGATATATATGTCTTTCCATGCACATATAGACACATCGACAAACTAGTACAGTCAATATGTATTATGGTCATTGACACATTGACACATCGCCACGTCTTTCCATGCACATATAGACACATCGACAAACTAGTACAGTCAATTTGTATTATGGTCATTGACACATTGACAAATCGACACTGGAGGTATATATTTTTCCATGCACATATATACTCATCGACAAACTAGTAGAGTCAATATGTATTATGGTCATTGACACATTGACAAATCGCCACTGGAGGTATATATGTCTTTCCATGTACATATAGACACATCGACAAACTAGTACAGTCAATATGTATTATGGTCATTGACACATTGACACATCACCACTGGAGGTATTCGTCTTTCCATGCACATATAGACACATCGACAAACTAGTACAGTCAATATGTATTATGGTCATTGACACATTGACAAATCGCCACTGGAGAAATATATGTCTTTCCATGCACATATAGACACATCGACAAACTAGTACAGTCAATAGGTATTATGGTCATTGACACATTGACACATTGACACATCACCACTGGAGGTATATGTCTTTCCATGCACATATAGACACATCGACAAACTAGTACAGTCAATATGTATTATGGTCATTGACACATTGACAAATCGCCTCTGGAGGTATGTGTCTTTCCATGCACATATAGACACATCGACAAACTAGTACAGTCAATGTGTATTATGGTCATTGACACATTGACAAATCGCCACTGGAGGTATAGTCCATGAGCCGAAGGGTGATTTTTTTAGAAATTGCTACCATGAGAGGGCACCAGACTTTTTGACTTGATTTTGTTAGATATATGTATCTCCTACCAGAAACAGCATGATGGACACTTCGGGAGAGTAGCTTAGCTTCAGTACAACCTAAAATGTTAGAGTGGGGTCTTAAACAGATATAAACCCGCTTCAGACGAACGCAATTCAACCCGCTACATCTATCCTCTACATCACACTGGTTCTTTTTACTATTAATGTATCATAATGAAGTATACAGGTTATGTGGATAGTATGACAAGTCAAAATATGCTGGATCTTGTCTTGGATCATATTATTTTTTCAAATTAGAGTCAATTTGTACATAGCAGAAACCGCAGCAAATGAGATAGCACCACATTTCAAGTAATTTATTCTATTTCGATTGTATTGATGTTTACAAGTATATCAGCGTTTTTTCTATCGCTATTTCTTTCACAAACTTAATTCGTTACTCCATCCATCCATCCAAATTATCACCCTATGTAAGAACTAGACACTTCCCGCTAACTTACGACCGCTGGGGTGTATCCTCTGTAGCCCTATCATCCATGTAGCCCCATATTCGTGTTATCAACAAGGAGGGGGGGGGGGATTAGTGCAACGGCAAAAAAAAGGTTATCATAGAAAAGTGAAGTGTTAAGCCGCACCTGTTTTTTTTTACCAAAATTGCTGCTTTGACATTTCAAAGTCATTGAAGATCAAATTTAAGGTCACCACAAAAATCACTTTGTTTGAATTTCCATTCCGACATGTTCGATATGATGACAAAATTATGGCCAGATCGAACTTTTCACCAAAAGATATTATATTTCAACTCGAAATATTTGACAACGTTGACTTTAAGTGGAAATTCAATATAAAAGTTGACCAATACTGCATCCACAAGCTATATTTCAACTCAAAATATTTGACAAACTTGGTTTCGAATGCAATTTTCAAGTAAAAGTTGACCAAAACTGCATTCCAAGATGACGGAATTGGAGCCAGATCAGTTTAAGACCCCATTCTAACGAACTTTTCACCACAAGTTATATCTTCAATCAAAATAAGTGCCAAACTGGGTTTCAAGTTGAATTTAAAGTAAAAACAGAAACCCATATGCGTTTCAGCAGAAATACATAAGACCTTGGTATTTCTACCACAAGTTATATTTTATCTCAAAATAATTGCCAAATATACTTGGTTTCAAGTTGAAATTCGAAACAACTGTTGACCAAAACTGCATTTCAAGTTAACAAAATTGGAGTTAAATCACACTTTTGTCCATATGTTATATTTTCACTCAAAATATGTGCGTAATCTGGTTTCAAGTTGATATTACAACAAAAAGTTGACCAACACTGCATTTGAAGATGCTAAAACTTCTATTTTCACCCCAAAAATGTACCAAATTTGGTTCAAAATTGAAATTCAAAGCAAATATCAACCAAAACTGCATTTCAAGATGATGAAATTGGAGCCAGATCAAAGCCAGATCGCAAAAAGCTCCATTTTTACCCCAAATATATTCCAAATGAGGTTTGAATGTGAAATTCAACTAAAAGTTAACCAAAAGTGTTGTATTCGAAAATGATGAAAAATTATGAAGCTGGATCAGTTTGTCCAATAAAACTTCTATTTCTATTCAAAATATGTGCTAGCTGAGTTCAAAGTTGTCAAATTAATGAATGGGTTCACAGCATGTTATAACTAGCCAAATCAATCTTAACTTATTCAGTATAATCTGTGGTACTACTGAACATAACCTTTTCCCCGTTGAGCACAATAATATATGGTAATAGCATCAAATATCTTTATTGTGCTCAACGAAAAACATAAACAGCAAAATTGATATTAATTTCATTCAGTAATATTGCTGGTAGTAAAGCCATGAAATCAATACTGGACACAACATTTTCCTCATTGATCGCAAAAATAAATGTCACTCACCTCAATTATTTTTATTGTAATAAACAATAATAAACTTAACTAGCAAAATTGATGTCAACTCATTAGGTAGTATCAACATTATTACTAAATTTCAGCTGCACAAAACCTTTTCCCCATTGAGCCGAACAATAAATGTTCCTTGCCTTATCTTTTTTATTATATTCAATAATAGACTCAACTAGCCAAAATAATGTTGACTTATTCAATAATATCAATGGTACTTCAGCCATATACTCAGTACTGGACAGAACATTTTCCTTACTGAGCCCAATAATAAATGTTCCCTGCCTTAGCTATTCTTATTGTGCTCAGTAATGAACATACATAAAAATATCAAAATTCATGTTAATTTATTCAGTAATATAATGTTACTACAGCCATAAGATCTTTACTGAACAAAACTTTCACATTGTTGATAAAAATATTCCTCGCCTAAACTAGTTTTATTGTGCTCAATAATAAAATTTACTAGCAGAATTAATATTAACTCATTTACTAATAAAAATGTTACTACAGCCATAAAATCTCTACTGATCAAAACTTCTACCTTGTTGAGCCCAATACTAAATGGTACTCGTCCTTAATATTTGTTGTTATGTTCAATAATAGACTCAACTAGCAAAATTAATGTTAACTTATTCTGACAGTAATATCAATGTTACCATAAAATCTCTGCTGAAACGACCTTTCACTTTGCCGAGCCCAAAAATTAATGTTTCTTGTCTTAACTATTTCTTATTGTGCTCAGTAGTGCAACTAATGGAACAAGCTTTATTTGGTAATATTGCTGTAACTTCACCAAAAACATCAGTTCTCTATTCTGAACAAGAAAATCCAGTGCCATTATCTTTCATAGTACAGGCAATTGGAATGATC